>CM035838.1:250877979-253395889 GCA_020510985.1 Pholidichthys leucotaenia | reverse complement strand
GTTCACCGTGGGATCCGGGCCTCTGACTATGGGTTTGGGGTCAAAAGGTGAAAAGTCAAGGTTATCATTTCTTATGCCTTATTGCTGTACAACAAGTTAAGCTAGGGCCACCAAACCTGGTACACGGGTTCACCTTGGGATCCAGGGACAAGAGTTGCAAATTAGCTAATAGCTATACACTCTTTGTGCAACACATCAGATTGATTGTCATTTGATTAATTGTCTATGTTTATTGCACTGTCCCTGACCTCTGACTATGGGTTTGGGGTCAAAAGGTCAAAGGTCAGTGTTTGACATTCCCTATGCCTTATTACTGTGCAGTGGGTTAAGCTAGGGCCACCAAACTTGGTACACAGGTTCACCCTGTGACCCTGAATTGTGACTGTGGTTTTGGGATCGCAAGGTCAAAGGTCAACATAAAAATGACTTATAACTATATCTCAACAACAAAGAAAACTAGGGTCACCAAACTTGCTACACAGGTTCACATTGACATTGGGATCCTGACCTCAGACTATGGGTTTGGGGTCAAACGGCCAAAGGTCAAGGTTAACATTCCCTATGCCTTGTTACTGTACAGCGAGAAAAGTTAGGGTCACCAAACTTGGTACACAGGTTCACCTTGGGATCCTGACCTCTGACTATGGGTTTGGGGTCAAAAGGTCAAAGGTTAAGGTTAACATTCCCTATACCTTATTAGTGTACAACGAGTAAAGCTAGGGTCACCAAACTTGGTACACAGGTTCATCCTGTGACCCTGCGGTCAAAGGTCAACATCAAAATGGCATATAAAGTATATCTCAACAACAAAGAAAGTAGGGTCACCAAACCTGGTACACAGGTTAACTCTGAGAACATAACCTCTGACTACAGGTTTGGGGTCAAAAGGTCAAAGGTCAAAGCTGGCACTTCCTATGATTCCTTACTATAGGACGTGTAAAGCTCTCTAGGGTCACCATACTTGCTACACGGGTTTACCTTGGGATCCTGACCTACAACTATGGGTTGTATACTTTGTTATATACTCTTGGATGATGGGCTTATCATAATTTGATTCTGTCACAGTAATTATATTGAAAAGTTGAAAACTGATCTCTGTCAGTAAGTCTTGGGATCTTCAAAGAAAATGGAGGCGGGGGATATTGCACTTGCCTCAGAGTGCTCTTGTTTCATAAATTTGTGACTTTTTTTCTCATAAATGTGCAAGTTTTTTTATGAATTTGCAAGTGTTTCCACCTACATTGCCAAATTTGGCTTAGTTTTTAATCAAAGCCATTTGGGACCCTTCGGTTATGCGCTAAAGAGCAACATGTCGCTCTGGAGCCACACGTTGCAGACCCCTGTTCTAAACTCCTAAATCTAACAGAAACTAATGGGATTGTTTTTTTCAAACTAGCTTTTAGCATGAACATTTTCACAATATTACTGGGAAAAAAAGTTTAGACAACCTTCAGTTTATTCTTTTTTTTTTTTTTTGTAAAACTGTCAGGTTTTACAAAACCTCATGGATCAGGGTGCTGCCTCTATATTGGCGTTTTCCCCGGTGGACGAAAGGGTTGCTTCCCTGCGCCTTCGGGTTGGGAAACGGGTCCTGACCATCATTTGTGCCTATGCACCAAATGATGTTTCAGAGTACCCACCCTTTTTGGAGTCTCTGACTGGGGTGCTGGAGGGTGCTCCTCTTGGGGACTCCATTGTCCTACTGGGGGGCCTCAATGCACACGTGGGCAATGACAGTGAAAACTGGAGGGGGGTGATTGGGAGGAACAGCCTGGCCGATCTGAACCCGAGTGGTGTTCAGTTATTGGACTTCTGTGCTAACCACAGTTTGTTCATAACGAACACCATCTTCAAGCATAAGGGTGTCCATATGTGCACCTGGCACCAGGACACCTTAGGTCGCAGGTCGATGATCGATTTTGTTGTCGTGTCATCAGACCTGCGACCGTATGTCTTGTAAACCCGGGTAAAGAGAGGTGCAGAGCTGTCAACTGATCACCACCTGGTGCTGAGCTGGATCCGATGGCAGGGGAGGAAGCCATTCAGACCTGGTAGACCCAAACGTATAGTGAGGGTGTGCTGGGAATGTCTGGCTGAGGCCCCTGTCAGGGAGGTCTTCAACTCCCACCTCCAGAAGAACTTCAGCCACATTCCGAGGGAGTCTGGAGACATGGAGTCTGAATGGGCCATGTTCTCCACCTCTGTTGTTGAAGCGGCGGCCCAGAGCTGCGGCCGCAAGGTGGTCGGTGCATGTCGTGGTGGCAACCCCCAAACCAAGTGGTGGACACCAGTAGTAAGTGGGGGCCATTAAGCTGAAGAAGGAGTCCTATCAAGCTTGGTTGGCTTGTGGGACTCCCGAAGCAGCTGAGGTGTACCGGTAGGCCAAGCGGAGTGCAGCTCGGGTGGTTGCTGAAGCAAAAACCCGGGTATGGGAGGAGTTCAGTGAGGCCATGGAACAAGACTTTTGGTTGGCCTCGAAGAGATTCTGGCCAACTGTCCAGCGGCTCAGGAGGGGAAAGCAGCTCCCTGTCCACACTGTGTATGGTGCGGATGGGGCACTGTTGACTTCGACTGGGGATATCGTCGGGCGGTGGAAGGAATACTCGAGGATCTCCTCAATCCCACTGATACGCCTTCCACAGAGGAAAAGCAGGGTTTGGGGGCGAGGGGGACGACTCGCCTATCACAGGGGCTGAGGTCGCCAAGGTGGTTAAAAATCTCTTTGGTGGCCGGGCCCCGGGGGTGGACAAGATTTGCCCTGAGTACCTCAAGGCCCTGGATGTTGTTGGGCTGTCATGGTTGACACGCCTCTGCAACATTGCGTGGAGGCCGGGGGCAGTGCCTTTGGCATGGCAAACCGGTGTGGTGGTTCCTCTCTTCAAAAGAGGGGACCGGAGGATGTGCTCCAACTTTAGAAGGATCACACTCCTCAGCCTCCCTCGGAAGGTCTATGCCAAGGTACTGGAGAGGAGAGTCCAGCCGTTGGTTGAACCTCAGATTCAGGAGGAGCAATGTGGTTTTCGTCCTGGCCGTGGCACATCGGACTAGCTCTTTACCCTCTCAAGAATTCTCGAGGGTTCATGGGAGTTTGCCCAACCAGCTTACATGTGTTTTGTGGACTTGGAGAAGGCATTTGACCGCGTCCTTCATGGTTTTTTGTGGGGGGTGCTTCGGGAGTATGGGGTATCGGGCTTGTTGTTACGAGCGATTCGGTCTCTGTACGACCATTGTGAGAGTTTGGTTTGTATTGCTAACACTCGGTCAGAGTCATTCCCAGTGAGAGTTGGACTCCGCCAGGGCTGCCCTTTGTCACCGATCCTGTTCATAAATTTTATGGACAGGATTTCTAGGTGCAGCCAGGGAATGGAGGGTGTCATGCTTGGTGACCACAGGATCTCATCTCTGTTGTTTGCAGATGATGTTGTCCTGTTGGCTTCATCCAGCAATGACCTACAGCTCTTGCTGGGATGGTTTGCCACTGAGTGTGAAGCGGCTGGGATGAGAATCAGCACCTCCAAGTCCGAGTCCATGGTCCTCAGCCGGAAAAAGGTGGATTGTCCTCTCTGGGTTGGGGACAGGCTCCTGCCCCAAGTGAAGGAATTTAAGTATCTTGGGGTCTTGTTCACGAGTGAGAGGAGAATGGAGTGAGAGATTGACAGACGGATCGGAGCAGCATCTGCAGTGATACAGACGTTATACCGGTCTGTTGTGGTGAAGAGGGAGCTTAGTTCTAAGGCAAAGCTGTCGATTTACTAGTCAATCTACGTTCCTATTCTCACCTCTGGTCACGAGCTTTGGGTAATGACCGAAAGAACAAGATCGCGGATACAAGCGGCTGAAATGAGCTTTCTCCGTAGGATTGCTGGACTCACCCTCAGAGATAGGGTGAGGAGCTCAGTCATCCGGGAGAGGCTCAGAGTAGAACCGCTGCTTCTCCACATTGAAAGGAGTCAGTTGAGGTGGTATGGGCATCTGATTAGGATGCCTCCTGGACGCCTCTCACTTGAGGTGTTTCAGGCACGTCCCACTGGGAGGAGACCCCAGGGCAGACCCAGGACTCGGTGGAGAGACTATGTCTCCCAGCTGGTCTGGGAACGCCATGGTATCGTCTCTGAAGAGCTGGAGCAGGTGGCTGGGGAGAGGGAAGTCTGGGCTTCTCTGCTTGAACTGCTGCCTCCGCGACCTGGAAGCGGTAGAAGATGGATGGATGGATGGATGTCAGGTTTTGTCGATAAAATTTGCCTCTTTATCATATAGAGTTGCAATTTTTTCTTGTAAATATATTTTTTCTCATAAGTAGTTTTTCCTTATTGGTGTACAAGTTTTTTTTTTTCTAATGAATTTGTAATTTTTCTGGCAGATTTGTGACTATTTGACTATTTTGCAACTTATTTTATGACTGTGGTCTATAAATTTGTGATTTTTTTCATGGAAATTTTTGAGTTTATTCAAGTTAATTTGCAGTGTATTTCCTGATAAATAAGTTTGTTTTTCACATTTTGATGTTTTTTTTTTCTCATGAATGAATGAATGAATGAATTTATTTATTTCGGATAGTACATTACAGGTTAAAAGAAACTGTATAATATAACAACAAGGTCAAATTAGACAAAGACTCCTTCTACTATACAATTCCACGTGAGTTATCCGAAATGGGTGATGGCTGAAGCCGCAGCTTATATTGCCCACCCATATTCCATCCAAGAATTCAAAGGAGAAAAAAGAGAAAACAAGACAAGAGCGATTACAATTTAAAACAAGGCTAAGACAAAATATGACTGAGAGAAAAAGAAAACTGAGCTAGTCTAAGTTAAGCGGTTACTATTCAAAAACAAATCTAAGACATAGTGTCACAGAGAAAAAAGAAAAACTAAGCTATAACACAACACAGGCTGGAAATGTCAATCCTTATGTGAGTTTACATGTCGTCTTGTAAATATGTTTGGAGTATTTCTTCCTTTAGTTTTTGTTTAAATTGTCCAAGCTTTGTACATGATTTTAATTCAGGTCCAAAATCGTTCCATAATCTGACACCTTGCACTGAAATACAGTGTTGCTTGGTAGTTGTTCTCACTGTAGGCTTTTGAAATATACATGTTCCTCTGAAGTGATATCGTTTCTCCCTTGTTTGGAACAACTTTTGGATATTTGCGGGCAGTGATAGATTCTTCACTTTGAACATTATTATTGCGGTTTTAAAGTCGATCAGATCTTTCAACTTGAGAGTTTTTTGTTTAAGAAAAAGTGGGTTTGTTGGTTCCCTGTAAGCTGCTTTGTTGATTATTCTAATAGCTCTCTTTTGAAGCATAAAGAGTGGATATATGTTTGTTTTATATGTATTTCCCCATACTTCATTACAATATGTCATGTATGGGAGTATTAATGAATGATACAAGGTGTATAGTGTGGGTTGATTCAGCAAATTTTTCACTCTGTGTAATATTGCAATTGATTTGGATACTTTACCTTTTATATAATTAATATGTGGCTTCCAACACAGTTTGTTATCAATTATTACTCCAAGGAATTTAGTTTCGGATACCCTTTCAATCTCTACACCATTTACACTGAGTTTGGGTACTGGGTAGTTGTGATGGTTGTTAAAGACTATAAATTTTGTCTTGCTTAAATTGAGCGTTAATTTGTTTGAATCAAACCACAGTTTCAGCTTTCCTAATTCCTTTCCGAGTGTATCCAGAAGTTGTTCCAAGTTGTTTCCACTGCATAGCAGGTTAGTGTCATCAGCAAACAATATTAAGTCCATTTTTTCTGAAACTTTACATATATCATTTATATACATATTGAATAATAATGGTCCCAAAACTGAACCCTGTGGGACTCCACAGGTGACCTTCAGTAGCTCTGAGTTTTTGTTGTTAACACATACAAACTGATATCTATTCTTTAAGTAACTTCTTAACCAGGACAGTGCTACCCCTCTGATACCACAATTTTGTAGTTTCTTTAATAATAGATTGTGATCTACTGTATCAAATGCTTTTTTAAGATCCAGGAATACTCCAACTGAATACTCTTTATTTTCAATGGCTGTTGATATTTTTTCTGTAAATTCCATTAAGGCATATGCTGTTGTCCTTTTGTGTCTGAACCCATATTGCTGCTCACACAATAAATCATTCTTCAGTATGAAGTTGTCAATTCTCTCATAGAATATTTTTTCAAGTATCTTGGAAAATTGCGGTAATAGTGAAATTGGTCTGTAGTTGGAGAGTTCCCCTCTGTCGCCTGTCTTGTAAATCGGAATTACTTTAGCTATTTTCATTGCATTGGGAAATATACCTGATTGGAGAGACAGGTTACAGATATACGTCAGTGGTTTCACTATGCATTCGATAACAGTTTTGACTAGTAGCATATCAATACCATCGCAGTCAGTAGATGTTTTACTTTTGAACGATTTAACAATTTCAATGACCTCTCTTTCGTCTGTGTTCTTTATGAAGATGGTGTCTTTTACAGCAGTGTTATTGCATATTGAATCACCTGTTGGCACCGTAGTGGGTATTTCTCGGGCCAGTTTAGGTCCAATGTTAACAAAAAAATTATTAAATTCATCTGCAGGTGAAGCTATATTCACATTCGGAGTCGATTTATTATTTTTTGGAGTGTTAGTTGGGTAGCTGGTATTTCTGCTTTTATTTCCAAGGATACTGTTGATTATTGTCCATGTATTTTTAATATTGTCTTTGTTTTTTTCCAGTTCTTTACTGTAATAGTCTCTTTTACTACATCTTATTATATATGTTAACTTATTTTTGTATGTTTTATATGTTTCATAAATGTATGATTTGTGTTACTTTTAATTTCCATGTATTTTCATCTAATTTCTCCTAGTTTTGTGCTCTGATCTCTTCTGTGTGACTGTCAAGTTTGAACCTTTGGAATGAGCATCATGGAGAAAGTGCTCCGTTTTACTGCACGTTTTACTGCACGTTTTACTGCGAGGTAAACAAACACTCCCTTAGCTGAAATCACAGTAAACTTTAGACCCAGCTGTTTCTGCTGATTTCGGTCACTGTTTGTTTTTGTGGTTACTTCTTTCTACCAATAATCAGTGAAAGAACAAAAGACATAAATACATTGATCCAAAATTATGAGAACAATAACATTTTACTGTTATGAAAACAAAAACATTTTCCAGGCAGCGTGGTGGCAGAGTGGCAGCACAGTAACTCACCCTTGGCTGGGGGATCCTGGGTTCGATCCCAGCCCCCCGACCAACAGTGATCTGTGTGGAGTTTGCATGTTCTCCCCATGTCTGCGTGAGTTTACTCTGGGATTTCTCTGGTTTCCTCCCACATATCAAAAACATGCAAGTTAGGTTAATTGTTAATTGTTAATTGTTCATCTGAACAATTAACTAGACTGGTCACACAATACTGACGCACTCTACAAGAAGGGACAGCGCAGGCTGTTCCTGCTGAGGAGACTCAGGTCTTTTGGTGTACAAGGGGCGCTGCTGAAGACATTCTATGACACGGTGGTGGCATCAGCCATCACTTTTGGAGTGGCCTGCTGGGGCAGTGGCATTACTGCAGCCGATAGGAAGAGACTGAACAAACTGATTAAGAAAGCTAGCTCTGTCCTGGGGCAGCGCCTTGATCCGGTGGAGGAGATAGGAGAGAGAAGAGAGAGGTGGCTAAACTGTCATCTCTGCTGGAGTCCGAGTTCCACCCTATGCAGGACATACTGAATGCACTGAGGAGCTCATTTAGCAGCAGACTACATCATCCCAGGTGCACAACCGAGAGGTTTCGTAGGTCCTTCCTACCAACGGCTGTCAGACTGTACAACCTAAGCAGGGCTGCTCGCAGAGATAGCAAAAAGATGTAACAAACTAATAGTTTTTTGAATGCAAAAGATGCAATAGACTTACACAATGGTCCCCTCCGGCATACAACTAGGAAAATACCGGTCACTATGGAGGGTGAGAATATGTATGGGCACATAATCATACCATGTAGGATACCTAAGTAGACGGTTATGCTGTTTCATCCCATCTAGCAACAATGCTCTGCAATGTGTGTGTTTATATATTTACATATTTATTCCATCTAGCTACAATGCTCAGCACTGGGTGTGTTTATATTTATATATCTATATATTTATTCCATCTAGCTACATTGCTCCGCACTGTGTGTGTTTATATACTTGCATATTTATTCCACCTAGCTGCAATGCTCCGTACTGTGGGTGTTTATATATTTACATATTTATTCCATCTAGCTACAATGCTCTGCACTGTGTGTTTATATATTCATATATTTATTCCATCCAGCTACAATGCTCTGCACTGTGTGTCTGTGTGTGTGTGTGTGTGTGTATATATATATTTTATAGTAATATGTACATATGTATATTAGCTGCTCTTGCTTGCTTGTTTTTTTCTTGCCTTCTGATTGTTGCTCTGAGTGTTGCTATCCCTGTGCTGTTGCAATCCTGGAATTTCCCCGTTGTGGGACTAATAAAGGCTTATCTTATCTTATCTTATCTTAATTGGCATCAACCTGGGGATTCTAAATTGTCCTTAGTTATGACTGTGAGAGTGAATGGTTGTCTGTCTCTCTGTGTTGGCCCTGTGATGGACTGGTGATCTGTCCAGGGTGTACCCTGCCTCTCGCCCAAAGATGCTGGGATAGGCTCCAGCCCCCCCGTGACCCAAAAGGGATTAAGCGGAAGAAGATGGATGGATGGAATAACATTTTACGTTTAACATCAAGTTTGTGTTTAATTTCTGAAAGGAGAGTAAATGTTTTGATATGTTTAATGCAATAGAGCGGGAGTGTCAAATTTCATCTACAGTGGTGTGAAAAAGTGTTTGCCCCCTTCCTGATTTCTCATTTTTTTGTATGTTTGTCACATTTAAATGTTTCAGATCATCAAACAAATTTAAATATGAGACAAAGATAACACAAGTAAACACAAAATGCAGTTTTTTAAATGAAGGTGTTTATTATTAAGGGTAAAAAAATCCAAACCTACATGGCCCTGTGTGAAAAAGTGATTGTCCCCCTGTTAAAACATAAATTAACTGTGGTTTATCACATCTTTGGAAAGATGAGTTCAATTTCTCTAGCCATACCCAGGCCTGATTACTGCCACATCTGTTCTCAATCAAGAAATCACTTAAATAGGACCTGCATGACCCTGTTTTCCACTAGCCCAGCACACCTCGGTACGGCTCGATTCACTTCAGTACAGCTTGGAATGCTTCTGTCTCCATTGGTGTTGTGCTTGTGCTGTGATGGTTTGTTAGGAGGTTTTAGAAGCGGGGCAGCAGCAGATTCTGAGCGAGGCGGGGCCACACTCCCGTGACGTTACGCACCCGACTGAGTCCTTATTTACACGAGACAAAAAAGGATTCAAGGATTATTGCCTTGCTCCCTCTGTGGATTTATCTCACAATTAATTTTATCTCATAATTAAGCTGCAACAACACAAGTCACTTTTGTTTTGAATTAACTGCCAAATGACCTAGAAATAAAGAGCTGAAACTTGTTTTTATTCGTATTAAATAATGAGACTGTGGCACACTGGCCTACACCAAATTATTATTTTTTACATCCTAGGGCATTTTGGATGTACTGAATTAAAAAAAAATCATGTTTTTCACCTTCAGGTCAACGTTTGGAACAACAGTATTATTATTTTCCGTTTAGATGATGCTACACTCCTTCTAAAGTATTGTAATTCTCTGAATTTGGAATGCCGATAGAACATTCAATTTACATATACTTACTTTTTTACATACTTTGACTTGTAAGCTTGATCAGTCTCTCCTGCTGCATTTTAAAGTCCAACTGTGCAACTTCTTATAAGTTAACATAAAAAATGTACCCAAAGTTTAGAACTGGATCATGTGGGGCTAATTTTTTATGATATTTCAATAAAAAGAACAGAAAGCTTACAAAAACATTTGTTTTTTGGTCTAGTTAAAAATTACATTACCTTTACAATGGTTGACCCTGACAGGAAGATCAGTATCATTTTGATCAGACTAGGCAATGGAATTTCTATGAAATTACACTGTTTTATAATTCAGTGTTATAACAGACAAACCACACTTTCCAAAACAATTCCATTTTATTATATACAAAATATTAAAAGAAAAAAAAAACTTTGCAACACAACATGAAGGTTAATTGACATTTTATACACGCCGACCACTGAGTGCCTCTACACCAGCTTCCCAAACTGGGTCACGAAGACTCGGATGAATGAAGCGTCTCTGCCAGCTGTGGGTCAGGAAGGCTCGGTTGAATAATCCGGACGGGCTGTCGCGGCGGACGCGTGGGATGATTCTACAAGGAAAATGCACACAATAAAATACAGCACAAAAGTTTTTAACAAGAATACATAAGCTTATTTCAGCGTATTGTTCACATGAATAATTAAAATAAAAGCTCGAGTCCGCAGCGTGCTGCAGTTAAACAGCGATCATCATCCACAAATGAACAGCTTTTTTATTGCATAAATAAACTGAGCGTCTTACCGAATATATTTGCGAAAAAACGCACAATAAAAAAAAATTAAAACTCACCGTTAAAGGACTCCGATGTCGAGACCTCCCGGTATATTTTTTCATTCCGGGCAGCTCCGTCTAACTCGCGCTGCATACGTTCGTCTGACAATGCAGTGAACAGACACTGCACCTCCTTACTGGTCCATGGAACACCCTTATTACGCGAAGCCATTTTTGATAGAGAATAAATGAAAATAGCACAGCAATACACTGAAAGGAACCGCCAACAGTGGTTGCGTGCTGAGTAAAGGCGGTCGTGAAGATTCTTTTTTTTTTTTTTTTTCAAAAACTTTATTGAGAAGGTCGTGAAGATTTGGTAGATGAGGAGGAGGAGAGGGGCGGTTACAACCTGACCAATCAGCGCCGGTTACGACCTGACCAATCAGCGGCGACCAGTCTGTTAACGTCACAGCACGGCACAGCTCAGCACTGCTGTACCCTGCCCTTCAGCGGGGCTGAGAATCGCGGCTGTTAAACCGTGTTGGGGCTTGTGGAAAAGCGTACAAAGCGTGCTGAGCCGTCCCGTTTCGCGCTAAAGCGTGCTAGTGGAAAAGGCCCTATGTGAAGTAGACCAAAAGATCCTCAAAAGCTAGACATCATGCTGCAATTGAAAGAAATTCAGTAACAAAAGAGAAACAAAGTAATTGAGACCTATCAGTCTGGAAAAGGTTATAAAGCCATTTCTAAAGCTTTAGGACTCCAGCGAACCACAGTGAGAGCCATTTTCCACAAATGGCAAAAACATGGAACAGTGGTGAACCTTCCCAGGAGTGGCCAGCCAACCAAAATTACCCCAAGAGCACAGCGACGTTTCATCCAAGAGGTCACAAAAGATCCCACAACATCCAAAGAACTGCAGGCCTCACTTGCCTCAGTTAAGGTCAATGTTCATGAATCCACCATAAGAAAGAGACTGGGCAAAAATGGCCTTCATGGCAGAGTTCCAAGACGAAAACCACTGTTGAGCAAAAAGAACATAAAGGCTCATCTCAGTTTTGCTAGAAAACATCTTGATGATCCCCAAGACTTTTAGTAAAATACTCTGTTCACTGATGAGACAAAAGTTGAACTTTTTGGAAAGTGTGTGTCCCATTACATCTGTCGTAAAAGTAACACAGTATTTCAGAAAAGGAACATCATACCAGCAGTTAAATATAGTGGTGGTAGTGTGATGGTCTGGGGCTGTTTTGCTGCTTCAGGACCTGGAAGACTTGCTGTGGTAAATGGAACCATGAATTCTGCTGTCTACCAAAAAATCCTGAAGGAGAATGTCCGGCCATCTGTTCATGACCTCAAGCTGAAGTTCACTTGGGTTCTGCAGCAGGAAAATGATCCAAAACACACCAGCAAGTCCACCTCTGAATGGCTTAAGAAAAACAAAATGAAGACTTTGGAGTGGCTTAGTCAAAGTCCTGACCTGAATCCGATTGAGATGCTGTGGCATGACCTTAAAAAGGCAGTTCATGCTCAAAAACCCTCCACTGTGGCTAAATAACAATTCTGCAAAGATGAGTGGGCCAAAATTCCTCCACAGCACTGTAAAAGACTCATTGCCAGTTATCACAAACGCTTGATTGCAATTGTTGCTGCTAAGGGTGGCCCAACCAGTTATTAAGTTTAGGGGGCAATCACTTTTTCATACAGGGCCTTGAAGGTTTGCATTTTTTTCCCCTTAATAATAAACACCTTTATTTAAAAACTGCATTTTGTGTTTACTTGTGTTATCTTTGTCTAATATTTAAATTTGTTCCAGGATCTGAAACATTTAAGTGCGACAAACATTAAAAAAAGAGAAATCAGGAAGGGGATAAACACTTTTTCACACCACTGTAACTGGGGGCCAACAAGAGGGTAGTGAATAAAACCAGGGGCCGGGAATCCATTTATAATATCTTTTTTTTTTCTTATTAAAAAATATTGTAACCTAAAAAAAATGTCTATCATGCATGCTTAATAAAGTTTCAGATTTATTGAAGAAAAAATAGCAAACTACAATGAGAGGAGAAAAAGGTATGGGAGGCTGTAAATTTATGAAAGTGTAAAAAAGTCACAAATTTACAAGAGGGGAAAAGCCACAATTTTACAAAACTAGGAAAAAGGTTCCAAATTTGTAAAACTGGTGGAAAAACTCACAAATTTACAAGAAGGGGGTAAGTCACATATTTACAGAACTGGGAAACAGAAGTCGCAGTTTTACAAAACTGCAGAGGGACCTTGCAAACTTACAAAACTGAGTGAAAAAGTCGGACATTGACAAGACAGGAAAAGGTCACAAATTTATGAGGGAGAAAAAGTTGAAAATTTGTGAAACTGGGATTAAAAAGTCACAATTGAGGGGGAAATCGCAAATTCACAAGTCGGGGAAAAGTTGCAAATTTGTGAAACTGTAAGGAAAAGTAAAAAATTTATGAGATGGTTAGACGTCGCAAATTTACAAGGAGGAAAAGTCACAAATTTGAGAGTGGAAAAAAGTAGCAAATTTAAAAAACTAGGAGAGAAAATCCAAATTTGCAACACGGGTGGGGGTTACAAATTTACCATGGAGAAAAAGTCACAAATTTGTGAAAGTGGTGGAAAAACTTGCAAATTTGTAGAGAAAAGTCACAAGTTTCCAAAACTGGGAGAAAAAAAGTCACAAATGAGAAAAAAAAACAAAGAAAAAAGTTGCAAAAACTGGATTTAGAAAACTGGAGGAGAATGTTGCAATCAGTCAAGGAAAAAAGTTACAAATTTACAAATCGGAGAAAAGTTGCAAATTTTGAAACGAGTGGAAAAGTTCAGAAATTTACAAGATAAAAAAAATTGCAAATTTACAAGGGGGAAAAATTATAAATTTTTGAGACAAACAAAGGTCTGAACAGAAGGTTGGAAAAGTCAAAAAAAAATTATGAAAATGGAGAAAGTCACAGATTTACAAAACTATTACCATATATGGTAGTAGTTCTACCATATATGATAAAAGTCACAAATTTATTAAACTGGAGGGAGATATCTCACATTTTCAAGTTGAGAAAAAGTTGCAAATTTGTGAAACTGGTGGAAAAAGTCATAAATTTACAAGATGAAAAAAGTCACAAATTTACAAGGGGGAAAAGTTACAAATTTATGTGTGTGTGGTGGGGGATCACAGATCGCAGATTTATGAAACTGGTGGGAAAAGTCACAAAATTACAAGACAGAATAAGTTTACAAAACAGGGAGAAAAAGTCACAAATTTATTATTGGAGAAAGTTGTAAATTTATGAGACTTGGTAAAAATAACAAGTAAGGGGGTGTCACAAATTTATTAGGTGGCCAAACAAAATATACTGGGGGGCCAAATCTGACCCCCAGGCCTCATCATTGACACCTGTGTTCTATAGCTTCACTCCTTCCTCCAGGTTTTTTTTTTTTTTGGTATTCATAACAGGAACTGAGGTTTGGGGTATAAGCAGAGATGTGTTGGTTATGTTTGTGCATTCTGGCAGATGAAGGTCAGTTTTTGGATAAACAACATGGAGAGTCGCTCATGTTTAAACACCCACCACGGCCTCTCAAAACTGTGAAGTGCTGCTGAACAAATTAGAGCAAAACACTTCACAGTTCTTTATAAAACCATTTTTTGAACAGTTTTTTTTTTTTTTGTAACTTAAGATTTTTATTCATTTTTCATTATATATATTGCATTCAGATCACAGTCTACATTTAAAAAAAACAAAGGGGCTAGAGTAAAAAAGAAAAAGGAGAAAAAAAAAAAAAGGGGGGGGGGGACAAATGTTGGAGCATCAAGTTTTTAGTTTCCATCTCTTAATTCTTCTGGTTTTTCCAGCGTCTTTGGTTATTCTTTCAATATCTGTCTCGTTGTTGCACTTTGTAGTGTGTCCATTTCCGCCATTTTTTTTCCCATAGTCCTTCTTGCATTCTTTGTCGATATGTTAGTTTTTCCATCATACATATGTCCTCAATAATGTCAGTCCATTGCTCTTGGTCAGGAAGAACTTCTGATCGCCATTTTTTTGTGATTGTTTTTTTACATGCAATCAACAAGATTTTAACTAGATATCTGTCCTCAGCCTGTATAACATTGTCTCTTTTAAGATCACATAGGTACATCAAGTTACAGTTCATTGGTATATTATATCCTAATATCCTCTGTATTGTCACATGTATAGATTTCCAGAATGATGAGATTTTGCAGCATTTCCAAAACATATGCGAGTGGTCTGCATTTTGAGCCCCACATCCCCTCCAGCATATAGATTGGGTATTTGTATACTTTCCTTGAATCTGTGGTGTAATGAAAAAGCGAATCAGGTTTTTCCATCCAAATTCCCTCCATGTTCTTGAATTTGTTGACGTGTGTTGTGTTTTCCATATTTCCTGCCAGCTTTCTTCTGTTATGTTTAAATTGAGCTCTTTCTCCCATTTCTCCTTTATATAGTTACTTGAATGATTGTTTGCCATAAGTTTCTGATATAGCTTTGAAATAATTCTTGTTTTATTTCCTGTATATGAGCTTAAAATGAATTGTATAATCTCGCTCACATCTGTTTGGAGGTTATGCCTAATCTTCTTCATATAATAGTCTCTCATCTGCAGATATTTGAAGAATTCCGATCTTTCTAGTTTAAATTTTCTCCTGATGTTTACAAAGCTCCCGAGATCTTTTTTTCCGATATTGCCCCATGCTGTGATTCCCTTGTTCACCAGATTTTTGTATCCCCTATCTTGTTTTGCCGGTTCAAACTGACTGTCAAATGCTACCCATTTCAATAGTTTTATGTCTTCCTTTATATTATACTTTTGTACTATTTTATACCACAGTTCTAAAGTAAATTTAGTGATTGGGTCTATTTGTTTGATTTGCTTATATGCATCTTTATCTCCTATTATGCTTTCGCACCAACATATGATATATCTTATTTGTGCTGAGTAGTAATATTCCTATCTTTAGGTATGTTCACTCCAAGGTATTTTATTTCTTTTTGTTTCCAGTTTAGTTTGATCTTATCAGTTATCTGGTTTAGAGGGTTATAGTGGAATGTCAGTATTTGTGTTTTTGTTATGTTTATCTTGTATCCTGATAATTTTCCAAAATTTTCTATCAAGTTCATCATTTCCATTATTGATTTATCTGGTTGTTCAAGGTAAACTATAATATCGTCTGCAAATAGCCCAATCTTGTGTTCCGCCCCCTTTATTGTTACACCTTTTAATTTCTTATTTTGTCGTATCGCTTGAGCCAGTGGTTCTATGAACAGAGCAAACAAGGTGGGCGATAAGCAGCATCCCTGCCTAGTTGATCTTTGTATATTTACTTTGTCTGTTAAGCTACCGTTTATCTTGATTCTTGCCACAGGTTCTTGATACAGTGTCCTTATGCACTGTACTGATTTTTCGTTAAATCCAAAGCGTTCCAGCACACTATATAGGAATTTCCAGTTAACCCTGTCAAATGCTTTTTCTGCGTCTAAACTCATTATTACTGCGCTTTTCTTTTCTTTATGTATTTGATTAATTATATGTATTGTTCTCCTGATATTGTCATGTGTTTGGCGTCCCTCTATGAAACCAGTTTGATCATCTTCTATCAATTCCGTCAAGAATGTCTTTATTCGTTTACATATAATTGTTGTATATATTTTATAATCCACATTTAATAAAGAGATTGGCCTATAGTTTCCGCATTGTTCTCTATCTTTCCCTGGCTTTAAAATGACTGAAATAATGGCTTCGTTCCATGATGGAGGTATTTTGTTGTTGTTCAACGTCCAATTAAATGACTTTAGAAGCTGTGGCATGAGTTCTTCTATAAACAGTTTATAAAACTCAGAGGGGTATCCATCACTACCTGGTGATTTACCATTTTTAAGTGACTTAATCACATCTCTAATCTCTTGTGTTGTTATTTCTGCTGTTAGCTTTTCATTTTGTTGATTTCCTATTGATGGCAAGTCCAATGTGCATAGAAATTTTTTAATATCTTTAGTATTTGTTTCTTCAGGTTGCGAGTATAGTTCTTGGTAGAAATTATGGAATATTTCTTCGATGTTTTCTGGGTTAACTGTGGTTTTATTTGTGGTGGGGTCTTTAATCTTATATACATTATTCATTGTTTGTTGTTTTCTTAACCGTTTTGCCAGCAGTTTTGTGGCTTTTGGTCCCGTTTCATAATATTTTTGCTTTAGATATCTATTTTTCCTTTCAATTTCATCCATTTGTGTTTCTTTTATCTTTATTTTTTCTTCTTTAATTTCTTGATATATTTTTGGGTCATTTGTGCTTTGATGTTTATGTTCTAATTCCCTCAGTCTCTCACATCTTTGTTCATACGCTTCCAGTTTAGTCTTATTTGCTTTTCCTGTTTCAACAATTAATTTACCTCTTAACACGGCTTTTAGTGCATCCCATAGTATTGTTGGGTCCACTTCTTCATTGTCATTCTCTTGAATATATTCATTTATGTTTACTTTTATTCTTTCTTTCATTTTATCATCATTTAACAGTCCTACATTAAGTTTCCATGTTGTTTGTCGTTTTCTATTGTTTAAATTTATTTCCATGTATATAGGATTATGATCTGATATTTCTGCCCCTCCAATCCAACAATTTCTCACCCTGTGTCTGTCATCTTCATTCATAAGGAAGTAATCTATTCTAGAGTGTACTTTATGGACTGCTGAATAATGTGTATAGTCTTTTTCGAGTGGGTGCAGGTCCCTCCAAATGTCTACCATACCCATTTCTGCCAGTGAGGTTCTTATGAATTTTGTTACATGTTTTTTTGTCTTCTTAACACTTGTTGTATCAATTTCATGATCCATGACAGCATTTAAGTCTCCTCCACAAATTAGGACTCCTTCACTGTGTGTTGCTATGAGATCAAACAGATGTTGAAAAAAACCCTTGTCACTTTCTGGTGGGGCATAGATGCTCACTAATGTGATCTGCATTCCATCTATGCTACCCTTTATTATTACATACCTGCCTTCTTTATCCTGGATTTCCTGTTCACATTCAAATTGTATTTTATTTGAGATTAGTATCATAACTCCCCTTTTAGTTCCTCCCTTAAATGAACTGTAGTAGGAGTTCTTATAGCCAAATCTCTTTAGTTTCACATGTTCTGTCTTGCTCAAATGTGTCTCTTGCATAAATATAATTTCGGCTTTTTCTTTCTTGAATTTTCTTATTATTCTTTCCCTTTTAACAGGTGAGTTCAGACCATTCACGTTTAGTGTTATTATCTTAAGATTTTTACCCATAATCATGTTTTTCCATTTTTTTAACTTGTGCTCCTAGCCCCTTTAACAACAAAAATAACACATATTTATATAAAAACACATTAAAAAATCTCGACCTCCGTACTTTGGGCCTTTCTTCTGCCCACTGGTCCCTGTTGGTGGGTGGAGGGATTGTCCTCACCGAGTGTAGGGCCCTTCCTAGACCTGTATTTACTATCCAAGAAATAGTCATTAGTCTAGAAATGTCCAACAAATATCACTTAAACCTCTCCTAGCCGTCTGTTTCTCTTTTACCTTGTCTTCTTGGCCTTCATTTCTTCTGTGTCTTTCTTAATCTTTGTTATAATCTAGGCTTTCAGTTGAAAGCCTTGTAGTCTTTCCTGGGCCCGCTGCGCCACGTCTCCCCCCGTCTTTTGCCGTTCACTCGCCTCCACTCCGGCTGTCGTGATGCGTTCAGGGCCTCCGCTGCTCCTACCGTTTCCTCCGGCACGTACACCTCAAGGCCCCGCTCCATCATGTCCTGCGCTGCCTCTCTGGCTGTGTTGTAGGTTCTTACGCCGTTCTCCCAATGAATCCTCATCTTCGTTAGCGGCGTTTGGAATCTAATTTTTTTTTCTTTCAGCGTTTTTTTAATGTTGGCATATTTCTTCCGCTGCTGCACAATTTCCGCCGGGTAGTCATGATCAAAGAATATCTGCTTGTCGCCGATTCGTATCTTTTTTTTCCACGCTCGTGTCAGGATTCTTTCCTTTACATCATATTTCAGAAAGTTTACCACAACTGACCTGGGTGTAGAGCGTGGGTTCGGGTTCTGTGCCGAGGCTCTGTGCGCTCGTTGAATCTGCAGATCCGCTTCGCTGGGCAGTTCCAGCTCTTTTTTTAAGAACTGATCCATGAATTTCGTCATCGAGTTGCCTTCAATGCCCTCCGGGATCCCGAAGATGCGTATATTGCCCCGTCTGGACCTGCTCTCCAAGTCGGTTACTTTCTCCTGCATCCTCTGCATTTGTGCCGTCAGGGTCTGCAGCTGTTCGCTTGCCTCGCTATTCCAATCTTCCAGCTCTGATATTCGGGCCTGCGCTTCTGTCATACACGCCCGCTGGGAGCGCAGCTCCTCCATGTTTTCTGCTAGCTTGCGCTCCATTTCTCTTCGGAGGCCCATAATTTCTTCCTTAATCTCTTTTTTCAGCTCCTCCTTAAGAGCCGCTAAATCCTGTTGTAGCTGCCGTTTGAAGTCTCTCAACTCTTTACCCAAACTGGCGATGCCAGTGTTCATGGTATCGAGTGTGTCTTCCATTTTCTCTGCTGCGGTCACCTCGTTTTTTTGGGCCCCGTGTTCAGCGGTTTCTCCTGCGTTGTTGAAGAGGAATTCTTTAATTTTACTCTGCTTTTGTCCTTGTGCCCGGCTCCTTCGTGTTTTCATCCCTTAGTTTATTGATCCGCTTATGTCGAGTTGGCCATTTACCGATGATTTTTAATCCGGCTAGGGAGAGCTCTCTGTTTAAGCGTTATGTCTCTCCGCCATCTTCCAGCAAAATCTTTTGAACAGTTTTTAAAGAAGAAATGATGTTTCAGTTTTATAAAATATTTTTTGATAGATAAACTGAACACAAAAGCACCCGTTGAATTTAAAAAAAATGTCTCCGTTAGAGGACAGGATTTATCCTTTAAAAGTTATGAAAATTATATATTTCTAGTGCATGGCTGTAGAGAGCAAGTATTCTTGTCTGAAAACAAGTAGGCCAATTAGGCTTTACAGGCCCAAATGTAGGCTGTGTTTGAAAGTGCAATACAAAGAGGTGTAGCCTATATGTAGATAGTCACACATGTTAGACTTTGACAAATATGAAAAAGACTGAACACTAAGATTTATTTGATTGTGTGAATATTAATTACAGAATTATTGAAAATGAATGGGACATCCAATATTAGCAACTGTTTAAGAACCCTTGTTTATTTGTCAGACTTTGTGTGATCTTTTATGACTTATATTCATAAGTGTTGTATCTTGCACTTTGGGGAATGGGAGTTGTTCAGTCATCATTATAACTGTTGTAGTTTATATGTGTAGTTTATAGTTTATCGTCAGTAAACTCATGCAGTACTATAACAGGACACGTTTACAAATATTTGAGACCCATTGTAGTGCATCCTTTTATATTTACCTCCACCAAGGAGGTTATGTGATCATCGGCGTTGGTTTGTCTGTTTGTTTGTTTGTTAGCAAGATAACTCAAAAAGTTATGGACGGATTTTCATGAAATTTTCACAGATTGTCAGAAATGGAGTATCCTACAGATGATTAGATTTTGGTGGTGATCCGGATCACCGTCCAAAAGAAAACCGCCATTACGCAAAATGCCATTTTCGTCAATAACTACTGAACCACTAATCCTATCATTGTGAATCCAATTGCTAGTCATATGTTTTCATGGTCAAGGAATCTGAAAACATACACACAAACACTGTATGGGGGGAACTGTGGCGCTAAACCGCCATTACGGAAAATGCAATTTTCGTCAATAACTACTGAACCACTAATCCTATCATTGTGAATCCAATTGCTAGTCATATGTTTTCATGGCCAAGGAATCTGAAAACGTACACACAAACACTGTATGGGGGGAACTGTGGCGCTTGGCGGAGGTCTGCGCTCTCCGAGTGCTTTTCTACTTTAGTAATATTATAAGTACAAAACACCAAACATTATTATACACAGCAGAATGACCCATTTGGCTGCAACTGTTGCATCAGTGTTGCCCATTTGTCTGTAAATAAAAAAATATTTATTTCATTATTTGAGCGTTTTTGTGTGTTTGGCCATGGTCGTCATTTAGTCAAACCGTGCATATGTGTCCGCATATGATATGCAATTGATCTGACCATTCTGCTCCACTATTATGGTGGTATTATTATTAACTTTTCGTTTTTAGATAGCCATACAAGTACACCAGCACCGTGTGGAGCGCCATGTTGAACCCGCAGTGCCGCAAAGGACAGCAGTGGTGCACAGGTGAAGCAACAGCCAAGACTCCCATTAACCGGGCAGGCTGGGCTTGGCTCCCTCCAAAAGACTGCGGTCCTGCTTCTGCTTCCCCCTTCCCCCCACACCTTGTGTTCTCCACATATGCCGAATTATCCTTTAGAGCTACGCAATCACAGCAACATTATAGTATAATTTTTTAAGGATTAAATCTTCAGTATTTTCTATTTCTGGTGAAGTAGAAAATAACTTTTATAAAAATAACTTTTTATTTTAAACTTTTATTGATAGCAATTACATATTTTGACTGAGCAACTCCATACTCGGGGATGCACACCCTCGTAACCTCAGCAAAGCACATATAAAACCTGGGGTCAGTCTGACGAACGGTTTGAGAGATATCTGAGGAACACACACAAACATGACTTATCCAGGACTTCGTGGACTGGTGCCATCGGAACTGCTTCCAGATCAACGCGAGGAAAACTAAGGAGCTGGTGATGGACTGCCGCAGGCAAAGACAACCCCTCAAAGCACCAGTAAACATACAGGGAACAGACATTGAGATGGTGACATCCTACAAGTACCTTGGTGTTCATCCGAACAATAAACTAGACTGGTCACACAATACCGACGCACTCTACAAGAAGGGACAGCGCAGGCTGTTCCTACTGAGGAGGCTCAGGTCTTTTGGTGTACAAGGGGCGCTGCTGAAGACATTCTACGACACAGTGGTGGCATCAGCCATCACTTTTGGAGTGGTCTGCTGGGGCAACGGCATTACAACAGCCGATAGGAAGAGACTGAACAAACTGATCAAGAAAGCTAGCTCTGTCCTGGGGAAACGCCTTGACCCAGTGGAGGAGATAGGAGAGAGAAGGACGGTGGCTAAACTGTCATCTCTGCTGGAGTCCGAGTCCCACCCTGTGCAGGACATATTGAACGCACTGAGGAGCTCATTTAGCAGTAGACTACATCATCCTAGGTGCGCAACTGAGAGATTTCACAGGTCCTTCCTACCTACGGCTGTCAGACTGTATAATCTAAGCAGGGCTGCTCGCAGAGATAGCAAAAAAACGTGACGACCTAGTAGTATTGAATGCAAATGGTCCCCTCCAGTATACAACTAGGACAATATCAGTCGCTACAGAGGGTGACAATATGTATGGGTACATATTCATACTATGTAGGATAACTAAGTAGACGGTTATGCTGTTTATTCCATCTTACTACAATGCTCCGCACTTTGTGTATATATTTATATATTTATGTGTACGTATGTATATCCACTGCTCTTATTTATATTTTTCGTATCTTCTTAATTATTGCTCTGAGTGTTGCTATCCCTGTGCTGTTGCAATCCTGGAATTTCCCCATTGTGGGACTAATAAAGGCTTATCTTATCTTAAACAGACAGAGATTTGTTGCATTTATAGATATTATACAGTAGAGAAAATAAGTATTGAACACATCAATATTTTTCTCATTAAACATTTCTGATGGAGCCATTGACCTGAGATTTTCACCAGATATCAGTAACAACCCAAGTAATCCATACATACAAAGACATCAAGGCAACTGTGTTCACAAAACAAGTTATATTTAGTAAAATGGATTGACACAGGGAATAAGTAATGAACACATGAAGAAAAAGAGGCACAAAAAGGCATAGAAAGCCAAGAAACCAGCTGAAATCCATCAGAATTTTGGAAACCATCCCATCTCCCATCAGTGCAAATTAATTTCAACTGGTTAAGTCCTGACTGATAGCGTTTAAAAAGGTCTGTGAATATCAGATTGTCACACCACAAAGAACTCATGATGGATAGAAGCAAAGAGCTCTCTCTAGACCTTCGTAACCTTATTGTTGCAAAACATAATGATGGCATTGGTTACAGGCGCATTTCTAAACTGCTGAATGTTCCAGTGAGCACTGTTGGAGCCGTCATTTGGAAGTGGAAAGAACATAATTTTACCATAAACTGGCCACAACCAGGATCTCCTCGCAAGATTTCTGACAGAGGAGTCAAAAGAATTATCAGAAGAGTTATCCAAGAGCCAAAGACCACTTGTGGAGAGCTCCAGAAAGACTGGGAGTTAGCAGGTACTGCTGTTTCAAAGAAAACAATAATGCACTCAGCCGACATGGGCTCTATGCCCGCTCACCTTGCAAGATTCCATTGCTGAAGAAAAAGCATGTTGAAGGTTGTTTAAAGTTTGCTGCACAACATTTGGGCAAGCCAGTAAAATACTGGGAGAATACAGTCTGGTCAGATAGACCAAAATTGAACTTTTTGGAAGCCACAACACACAGCATGTTTGGAGGAGAAACTGCACGGCACATCCCATCATGGTATGGTGGTGTTTTTCAGCACATGGTACAGGCAGACTTCACTATAACTGAAGGAAAGATGAATAGACAAATGTACAGAGACATCCTTGTAAGAACCTGTTGCCATCTGCCAAGATGGTGAAGATGAAATGAGGATGGACATTTCAGCAAGACAATGATCCCAAACACACAGCCAAGGAAACTCTCAACTGGCTCCAGAGAAAGGACAGTAAAGCTGCTTGAATGGCCCAATCAGTCACCTGACCTGAATCCAATTGAAAATCTATGGGACGAACTGAAGATCAGAGTTCATAGAAGACACCCACAGAACCTTCAAGATTTGAAGACAGTTTGTGTGGAAGAATGGGCTGAAATCACTCCGGAGCAATGCCTGCACCTCGTTTCTCCAAACAGGAGGCATCTGGAAGCTGTTATCACCAACAAAGGCTTTTCTACTAAATATTAAATTAATTTCACCAAGCATGTTCAAAACTTATTCCCTGTGTCATTCTACTTTATTAAATATAACTTGCTTTGTGAACACAGTTGCCTTAATTCCTTTGTATGTATGGATTACTTGGGTTGTTACTGATATCTGGTGAAAATCTCAGGTCAGTGGCGCCATCAGAAATATGTTAAATAAATGTCGACGTGTTCAATACTTATTTTACCCACTGTATATTTTCCATTTAACTTCTTGACCTTTTATGAAGCAAGTATGGTCATGAGAAACTATTTCAATTTTTAAAAAAAACATGAGAAACATCTCTTTAAGAGAAATGGTTCAAATGAAAAAGCTGCCACATTGCATGTGAAAATTGTATGTCTGAAATTTATGAGAAAAAAGGAACTAATAATAAATTTAAAAAAATTGCTAGAAAACATTTCAAAATTTATAAGAAAAAAGCTCTTAAATTTAAGAGGAAAATGTTGCAATTGAAAAAACAGGCCAAATTATTTGTCAATTTTTTTTTATAAAAAGGTTCAAATTTACATGAAACAAGTTAGAAATTTAACAGAAGATCCTGCTGTTCTACGAGAAAAAATAAATTGATAATAAATAACTAATTAAAAGAAAAAGTCACAAACGTACAAACTTAAAGAAAAAAACAGTTGTTAGAAAACAGGTGTAAATTTATGAGAAACAAAACAAAAAAACAAGACAAAAATTCTCATACTAATATTATTAAAAGGAAAGTTTATTTTTTTTGTATACTTTATTAATCCCCAGAGGGAAATTCAGGACATCCACCTGGATGGATGAGGCAGTGACGGTACGGTGCCGATCCCTTCACACCTAGGGTCACTTTAGAGTCTCCAATTAATGTAACCTGCATGTTTTTGGCCTGTGGGAGGAAACTGGAGTACCCACGCAGACACAGAGAGAACATGCCAACTCCACACAGAACGGTCACCGATGGTCGGGGTGGAATCGATCCCGTTACCTTCTTATTGTGCTGCCATGGTGCTAACCACTGCGCCACCGAGCTGCCCCATGTTTAGTCGTACTGTTTGGATTCTTTACCTTCATTTTCAAGTTAAACCATGTTTAGCAGCTCTTTTTTTTCTACAAAAATGTGCCCAAAATAACCGTTTCTATAGCAGCTGCTGTTTAAACAGGGCTGAAAAAGAATTAACACCTGAAAAACACCTCGTAGAGAAGCTGAACTGAATCTGAACTTTTGCCATCAAAAAAAAGAGCCAAACTCTGTTTTTCAGGTGAAACTGATAACATCTCCTGTCGTGTTTTGTTCATGTCCTGCAGGCCTTCAGGACAACGAGGACGTCCATGTGATGATGCAGGGCTCCAGCATGGTGAAGGTCCGGTCGTCGCGGTGGCAGAAGACCCGGAGCCTGAGGCTGCTGGAGGACGGCCTCACCGTGTGGTGCGAGTCCACTAAGAGCTCCAGAAAAGCCAAAGCCCAGCAGACGTGTAAGTGAGGGTTAGTGTTAACCAGGTGGCAACAGGGATGCTATGAGGGTGACTAAAATCTGAAGAAGATAACAATACAACCCGTGCTTGGTGCAAGCCGTCTAGTACCAGCGTTAACTCAGGGGCTAATACCTTCAGCTCCCCTTCCATCTACATGACAGACAGCTGTTCTGGCCAATAACAGAGCAGTGGGCGGGTGTCAACGACAGCGCTGGGCTGGGTTTACCATTTCTCGACGTAGAGGAAAAACCCTGGAAGAGTCAAAACGGCTTCTTGGAGAGAAAAATGAGATAAAGGATGTGTTTTTCTAAGCGAAATGAGTGTTTTGATATTTTTTAAATAATTACATGACCAATAGACACATTTCAGACAGTTGAAACTGAGCAAAACACAATTTTTTCAGTCAGTGACCCCTTTAAAGGGTTTGAACTCTTCCCCATTCCAGAAACATTGGCCCCCAAACACAATCTTGCCTAAAGCCTCCAGAAAGCTGCAAACATCCCTGACTATAATAATACTTATAGCGTCCTCATCGGTATTTACTCTGGAGAAAATGTTCTGTTTATTGGCCCCCTAACAGTGAAATGAAATATCCACCCATGAGCCTGAGTTGGTTTTTATCTCATTTCCAAAGTTGGCCAGGTGAATTGTTTTATTTGCTTCCTAGTCAGTGCCGACTGACCTTTGGCTCCGTTTCTCCACCCTCTATGGCTGTGTTGTGAGACATGTATATGTTGGACACTGCATATGTGATTTAACCACGATGAAGGAGAGCCAGCCCCCTGCGGTGCGGAGCCACAGAGCCTGGACCCCCTGCGGAGGACAGGGGACAGAAGACTTCCTGACCACTGAGGCTCGGGAAGAGAGAAGGGGGAGTTATGTAAATAAAAGGCTAATGAATGTGAATAAAGAGATTTTGAGAGAGATGTGTGATTTTCCCCGCGAGGGAAATGGTTTGATGTCAGAATGTTTAAATGAGAGAACTTTGGTGTGTTCACCCTCTTTGTTCGCTGCTCAAGAATGAGAGCAGATGGTGGAATGATTACTTGAATAAACTGGAATGAAAGACCATTCGGTTTCGTTATTCAAGTCTCCCCACATTGGTGACTGACGACGTTGAGAATGAACGAAGAAATTCTCAGGGTCCCGGACTCACAGCGCTCAGAGCTGGCGAGCGCAGTGGCCGTTAAGCTGCCTGATTTCTGGCAGGATAACCCACGGTCGTGGTTTCTGCAAGCAGAGTCGCAGTTCGCGCTCGCAGGAGTAACGGTGGATGACACTAAGTTCCACCATGTCATCGCTAAACTGGACAACAGCACAGCTCGGTGCGTGCAAAGCTTGGTGGAGCAGCCACCCGCGACCGACAGGTACGGCAAGCTGAAATCCACCCTCATCAAGTTTTTCACCCCCTCGGCTGAAGTGAGGGCGAGGAGGATCCTGTCTTTGCTAGACCAAGGTGGACACAGGCCGAGCGCCCTGATGGAGGAGATGATACAGCTGAGAGGGTTGGACAACGATGATTTCATTTTTCAGTTCATCTTCCTCTCCAACCTCCCGGCGCATGCGAGAAGCACGCTGGCCGGCAAAAAGTGTCACACCCTGGAGGAGTTCCGGGAGCTGGCCCAGGAGGCAGATGGGATCCTGGACGCCTGCGGCGGGCAAGCAACCACAGCAGCGACCCGAGACAGCGGGGAGCCAGAGGCGGCAGAACCAGACTGGCCGACGACGGCGGCAACACGGCCGCGACGAGGGGGAGCCAATAGCCCGGCGGCAGAGGCGCGGGCACGACACAGCGGAGGAGAAGATCTCTGCTTTTACCATCGGAGGTTCGCAGAGAAGGCACGCAGGTGTGTGCCGCCCTGCATCTTCAGGAGTTCGGGAAACGGCAAGACCGGGGGTCGCTAGCAGCTTCGACCCTCGGAGAACGCAACAAGCTGCTCTACATCACGGATGCGCGCTCCGGACGAGAGTTCCTCATCGACACCGGAGCACAAGTGAGCTTCATCACCCCAACATACGCGGACCAGGTGGCTGGACCCCACGGTAGCGGAGCTACAGCGGCAAATGGCTCGAACATCAACACCTACGGGAGAAGGACCTTGCCTTTATGCTTACATGGCCGCACATATGAATGGACTTTTGTGATAGCGGCGGTGAGTTTCAACATGTTGGGCGCGGATTTTTTGTGTTCACACAATCTGTTAGTTGATCTTGCTAATAGACGGCTGGTAAATGCACTCTCTTTTTACTCTCTCCCCTGTTCAGCTCGAGTGTCCCCGCCACCAGTACAGACCCACGTCGCTACAGCAGGTGGTAAGTTTCACACACTCCTCACCCAATTTCCAGCGCTCACTGTGCCCACTTTTTCAGCGACGGTCGCGAAGCACGGGGTGAAACACTTTATCCCCACTTCTGGTCCTCCCGTGTTTGCAAAAGCTCGGCGCTTGGATGCAGTTAAGCTCGCCATTGCGCGCGAGGAGTTCGCCAGCCTGGAGAGGCTGGGCATCGTTCGTAGGTCGAAGAGCCCGTGGGCTTCGCCGCTGCACATGGTACCGAAAGCCGATGGCTCCTGGAGACCGTGCGGGGATTACCGCAGGCTAAACAACGCTACGGCGCACGATCGTTATCCCATCCCGCACATTCAGGATTTTTCGGTGCACCTGGCGGGGGCGCGCATTTTTTCAAAGATTGATCTAGTTCGCAGCTATCACCAAGTCCCGGTCCAACCGGAGGACATTCCTAAAACAGCGGTAATAACCCCGTTCGGACTTTTCGAATTTTTACGCATGCCGTTTGGTCTCAAAGGGGCGGCGCAAACATTTCAGCGGATGATGGATGCTGTGTTACGCGATCTCCCTTTCGTGTTTGTGTACCTCGACGACATTTTGGTCGCGAGTACTTCAGAGGACGAACACGAAACGCACCTCACAGCAGTTTTTAGGAGGCTGGGAGAGCACGGCTTAACAGTTAACCCAGCCAAGTGCCAGTTCGGCGTCGAGCGGATCGATTTTTTGGGTCACCGCGTCTCCCCGGAGGGAGCGGTTCCGTTACCAGAGAAAGTACGCGCGGTAGCGGATTTTCCCCGTCCACAAACGGTCAAATCACTACAGGAATTCTTGGGGATGGTGAATTTTTATAACCGATTCCTGCCCCACGCAGCTCAAATCATGCAACCGTTATATGCCGCGCTCAAAAAACAAAAACCGACCCAGGCGGTCGAATGGTCCCCGGAGCGGGAGCGCGCGTTCACAGAGGTTAAAAAAGCCTTGGCTGACGCTGCGCTCCTGGCCCACCCAGACCCTGCAGCACGTATCGCGCTGACGACAGACGCTTCAGATTTAGCCATAGGGGCCGTTATTGAGCAACAGGTAGCCGGAGTTTGGCAGCCTTTGGCTTTCTTTAGCAAATCTTTAAGCGCGGCTGAACGAAAATACAGCGCGTTTGACAGAGAACTGTTGGCGCTGCATTTGGCTATTCGTCATTTCCAGTTCTGGCTGGAAGGACGGTGCTTCACCGCTTATGTGGACCACTATGTTTATTGCACTGTCCCGTCAAATGATCTACTACTACTACAAGCCGCTCACATACGCCATGGCCAAAATTTCAGACCCGTGGTCCGGCAGGCAGCAGAGGCAGCTGGCCGCAATCTCGGAATTTACCACTGACATTAGGCACGTCGCGGGCAAATTCAATGTAGTAGCGGATTGTCTCTCGCGCGCGTTCACGACCCCAACACGCGCAGAGGCAGAACGGGCCACCGTGACCGCGCCGCAGGAGAGCGGCACGGTGGCGCGCGCAGCCCCGGTGCACGTGGGTATAGATTACGCAGCCATGGCAGCGGACCAGGGGGCGGACGCAGACGTGCGCGCGCTCCAGTCTGGACCAACAGGGTTGAGGCTGGAGAGCAAGTGTTTACAAACCAGTATGCCCCCCCTGATCTGCGACATGTCAACGGGGCGCCCGCGTCCGGTGGTTCCGGCCACGTGGCGCCGCCGTGTTTTTGACTCTGTCCACTCACTGGCACACCCGGGGGTGCGCGCGTCGGTGAAACTAGTGGCGGAAAAGTTTGTTTGGCCGTGCCTGCGCAAGCACGTGAAGGAATGGGCAAAAACCTGCATTTCCTGTCAACGGGCCAAAATTCACAGGCACACAAGAGCCCCGTTAGAACCGTTCCGCATTCCGGCCAGAAGGTTCGACCATGTGCACGTCGACCTTGTGGGCCCCCTACCGGCATCACAGGGGTTCACGTATCTTTTGACAATGGTGGACCGCACCACACGTTGGCCGGAAGTGGTCCCACTCGCGACGACCATGGCCGCGGAGGTGGCTCGCGTTTTTTTAACGGCTTGGGTGGCGCGTTTCGGGGTTCCGTCGGACATTACGTCCGATAGAGGACCGCAATTCATCTCTGAGCTGTGGTCAGCGATGGCCAACGGCTTAGGAGCCAAAATTCACCGCACTACGGCTTACCACCCTCAGGCCAATGGTTTATGCGAGCGTTTTCATAGGTCTTTGAAGGCAGCACTCAGAGCGTCGCTCACGGATGCAGGTTGGGTGAATAAACTTCCATGGGTTTTATTAGGGTTGCGTTCTGCGCCTAAAGAGGACTTAGACGCCTCCCCAGCGGAGCTGGTATTCGCACAAACTCTGAGGCTGCCGGGCGAGTTTTTACCAGAGCACCCAGAGCCCCCACCTCTCTCGGCTCTGGGACCGTTAGTCGGCACGGGGGCAGACACGCTCCCGGGTCCGGTTCATCACGCTTTTCCACGAGTTTTCGTCCCCAAGGCTTTGAAAAATGCCGATTTCGTTTTTGTCAGGCGCGAAGCCCTAAAAGCAACGCTCAAACCACCTTACGAAGGGCCATTTCGAGTGCTGGAGGCAGGTGATAAGCAATTTGTGCTAGATTTTGGAGACAGAAAAGAGGCAGTCAGTATTGACAGACTAAAACCTGCTTTTGTCATGAAGGACGTGTCTGTACCGGTCGCAGTGGCGCCTCGACGAGGCAGGCCCCCGCAGGGGGCAATTAATCACTCTCTCCCTCAGTCAACAGACCCGAAGCAGAAACGCACCGCAGGCAAGGCGGGGCCAACGCACAGCAGATTCGGCAGACGGCTGAAGCCCAAGCGGCGCACAGACTGAATGTTGGTGTTGATTATTCAGTAGTGAGTAAGGTGCTATTTAATTTTAGGAATTAGTCTGTTCTTCATCGTTTGGGGGGGGTTATATGGCTGTGTTGTGAGACATGTATATGTTGGACACTGCATATGTGATTTAACCACGATGAAGGAGAGCCAGCCCCCTGCGGTGCGGAGCCACAGAGCCTGGACCCCCTGCGGAGGACAGGGGACAGAAGACTTCCTGACCACTGAGGCTCGGGAAGAGAGAAGGGGGAGTTATGTAAATAAAAGGCTAATGAATGTGAATAAAGAGATTTTGAGAGAGATGTGTGATTTCCCCCGCGAGGGAAATGGTTTGATGTCAGAATGTTTAAATGAGAGAACTTTGGTGTGTTCACCCTCTTTGTTCGCTGCTCAAGAATGAGAGCAGATGGTGGAATGATTACTTGAATAAACTGGAATGAAAGACCATTCGGTTTCGTTATTCAAGTCTCCCCACACCCTCCATAACCCTCAGCTGTCCTCCTCACAGAGTGGGTGGGTGTGCGGGTTTGTGGGTCAGTGGTGGGTGAAGGCCGTCTTTATTGTGCTAGAGCCTTGCCGCAAATAGGCACAGATGAGTGGTGTTTTCGTGTGTGGGACACTCCTTAAAATGATAAGACACGCTGTGGGGAGACGGTGATCACTATAGCTGAGGGAGGAGTCGAGGAGACGGGTCTTATAATCAGAGCATTTTCTCTCGAAGAAATGTTGAGAGGGCACTATAACTGTTATTGTAGTCGGGGCCGTTTCTGGATTTTTGAGGGCCCATGTTTTTGTAATGGAGAAGAGTTCAGACCCTTTAAAATGGGGCAAAAATATCTCTCCCCTCCCAACAAAACCATTAAAAGTAAACTTCATTGTCTAGATGAACAGAAAATAATTAAACTGTTACATAAAATAAAAACTAGCATCCATGTGAATGCTGCAAATTTACAAGAAAAAAGTTGGAAATTTATAAAAACAAAGTAACAAATTTATCAAGAAAAAATTGCAACTTTATGACTGAAAAGTGGTGCAAATTTACAAGTAAAAAGTTGTATGTTCATGAGGGAAAAAAATAGCAAAGTTACAAGAGAAAATTATGGGGGAAAAAGTTGCACATTCTCAAGAAAAATGTTGCAAATTTATAACAACAAAGTAACAAATTTATGAGGAAAAATTGCAAATTTACAAAAAAAGTTGAAAATTTATAAGTGAAAAGCAGCAAATTGACAAGAAGAATGTTACAAAATTACACCAGCAAAGCAGCAAATTTATGAGAAAAAAGTTGCAAATTTGCAAGAAAAACGTTGCATGCTCGTGAGAAAAAAATAGCAGTTACAAGAGAAAAGCAGTAAATTTATGAGCAAAAAGTTGCAAATTTATGACTGAAAAGACTTCAAATTTCTGAGAAAAAAATTACAAGTTCATGAGAAAAAAGTTGCAAATTTACAAGAGAAGTGCTTTTTTGCATTTATGCTTAGCATTGGTGTATAAAGGCTTATGATTATTGGAGGGGGCAGTAAATTTAAAAATCAAAGTCTGCAATTTGCATGAAAAAGTAATAAATTTGTATTAAGGAAAGCCACAGCTTTACGGAAAAACAATGCAATTTTACTAAGAAAAAGCTGCCAAAGATGAACTAAAAATACAACTAATTTAAATAAAAATAATTTAAAAGAAAACTCACATTTCTAAGAAAGCATGTATTGTGAAATTTGCATTTTTACAAGGACAAAACAATGTTGACAGGCCAGTTAAAGCTTACAGCTCAGCTCTTTTGCCTTCATTTTGAATATCTTTGGCCAAAATTTGCTCAGAATGGCTCTTTGATAGAGCCCTGGGCTCAGATAAAAGCGTTGGCCTTCCTTTTTCCTCTTTTTTTTTCTCCCATTCTTAGAAGCACTTTACTTTGGATGCACTTCACGAAACTTCACACACTGAAACGACTAAGGAGGAATGTGCAGTAATTTTGAGGAGGTGGACAGCAGAGGCCTTAACCACCTCCAGCAGGAAAATGGGGCTTTTGTCCCCACGGACACGGTTTATTGCCTCACTCAGTGATCCCTACACTGCACTGCAGACATCTCAGGACACACAGAGAGGAGCTCCTGTGCTGGATGAAGTTGTTGTGCTAGAATGAATTGAGGATCTACAGTGTGTTTGTGTCAGAGCTCTGAAAATATCTGATTCAGTGCACGTTCAGACCTGCTCTCTTTTCTTTAAACTGTCACAGCTGAACAGGTTGTTGTCATGTGTAGTTTCTCCCACAAGACACTTCATGAAAGTCCAAGCTTTTACTTTAACTCATATTTTATTTATGCCTAAAATATTCTATAAATTAAAGACACTCAAGGTAAGATTTTAACCAAACTAAAGCATATGCATTTGTTTTCTTTGTTGCTTGGCAACGATGTTTAACATAAAACAGGGGGTATGCACATGACGTGACGGTACAGGAGTCATGCAGCACTGAGTAGCAAAAAGTGAGTGGTAGCATAAATGTCACATTACAAGGTAAAGGAATGCATTTATCCTCTTCTATCTCTTCTTTATCTCTTCTTCTCTCGCCCAAAGATGCTGGGATAGGCTTCAGCCCCCCCCCCCCCCCCCGCAACCCAAAAAGGATTAAGCGGTAGAAGATGGATGGGAGGAATGCATTTATCCTCTTCTTGTTTGTCTGTTAATGCCGATGTTCTTGGAAGAAAACCAGTGCCTGTTATGAGACGTGTGTATTAGGTGGAAATTGGAGACAATTATTAAAGGAAAAGTGAACTTTATACTTGTTGAATCTGAATGCTGAATTTGACATTATGCACTCGTATAATAAGTTGGAAAATGTGTTAGGCTCCAATGTAAAGGCTTCAATGCATAATAGTGTTTTTCGTGCAACTGCACAAAGTATTTACAGTAAATCACTTATATCATGATGACATTAACTCGATATACCATGCCACGTTGGTTAAATAACTATTTACTTACCATCACACCTGGTCTAATTACTAAACCTTTTAAATCCTAAGACCCTGGTGGTCAGATGTGCATTACATCATCATCATCATGTTTCCCTTTTCTGGGGCATATACCCCTCAGGGTGTGTCTTGTGCATCCATCAGGCACTGAAAATTTGCCCTGTCTATCATCATTTTCCTTAACTGTTGGGCATCCATCCCCTACAGTCTCTCCCACCTCACTCAATTTGGGGAACGTTCATTGAACAATAGCTGTTCCTTAATAGCTCCATTATCCAGCCTGCAGATAATTTTTTTTTTTTTTTTTTGTTACTTATTTGTACCCGTAGGTAGATTTGGTTTGCAGTCTGGTGACAAGCCACCGGCTGCTGGTCGCTGCATGCGCGAGCGCCCTAAACCTACATGTTTTTGGTATGCGGGAGGAAACCGGAGAAATCCCGGAGTAAACCCGCGCAACACGGGGAGAACATGCAAACTCCACACAGCTCACTGTTGGTCGTGGGCTGGGATCGAACCCACGATCTCATGATCCCCGCGATCTCCCGGCCGAGGGTAAAACTGTGCTGCCACAGTGCTAAACCACTGCGCCACCGTGCGCCATATGTGCTAGGTAATTTAGTTGTTGCTTGTGACAGAAGGACTTGATTGATTTTGTCCGAGTAATTCGGTGCAGATCTGCATTTGATAGTTCAAATCTCTATTCATTGTTGTCATCATCCACTAATTCTTCGTAAAAGGTTCTTAGGGTAGTATCTCATGGTGCAATAAATGCTGACAAACATGGCGAATTTTAGATTTGCCAACTTTTCTGACGAATGTTGGCAAAAATCTAGCTAGTATCTCACGGAGCAGCGAATGCTGAGGAACGTTCAAGAGAGCTGTGTTTTTTGGGTTTCCTCAGGGTTTATAAAAGGTTGCAACAGTTCACTCACAGCTTTTAAGGTCACCAACATTTTTGCTGTATAGAGTCTTAAACAGTTGCTAGTGTTCACTACGAGGTGAACCAAAAAGAACTTTAGCGACACGTGTTGCAAATGTGTTACTGTAGCAGTTTAATTCAACCCCCTACAACACACAGACAGAACACAGAGACAGTCAGCTCGCACTCCTGGGTTTTCCCGCTGCATGCTGCGTTTACAGCCGTGAAGTTAAAGTGTTCATGCATTTTGCCCTTACTGTGCTTCTTCTGAGCATCTTACATATGTAGATGTGCTTTGAGGTAAATCTCCACAAAAAGACTGGTCAAACACAGCGCTCGGCTAGAGCAAGTAACAGAACAGTGTAATGTGTATTAATGTCTACAGGCAGACGCGTTTCGTCTGGCTCACCTCTGTGATGTTAATTGTTGCCTTTCATGCATTGTACTCATGCGTCCTGTCCTCACTGTGACCTAGGGACTGAGATCAATATGTCTCTCAAATGCAAATGTCTTATGCCTGTTCTGTTATCTCTTTGATCATACTAACTGCTGGGGTATGTCCCTTTGATGTATTGTTGTGGTATTGAGTATATATGCTGCAACTCTGTAACGCAAACTCTCTCTCTCTCTCACTCTCAATCTGACTTCAACCCTGCTGCAGGACACAGCTTGTGTCCCTTCTCTGAGAGCCGTGGGCTCGCTCTCGGCACTCATGCACGGCGCCGGGAGCGGAGCTCGTGACGGCGGTATGATAATAAAACTCTACTTAAAACCTCCAACAACGCCGCATTATTTCATGCCGCCGCATTACAACCATTTTAAATCTTACAGCCGTTCGCAATCACAGGTATTTTGTAACGGTTTGCAGAATTTTTTGCCGACCTTAAAAACTGTTGGCAAACGCAGAAGAAAATTCAAGAATGCTGTGGTTTTTGTTTTTCGTCAGGATTTGTAAAAGGTTGCAAAACAGTTGACACAGTTTTTATGGTCACCAACAGTTTTGTTGTAAAGTCTTAAACAGTTGCTATAGTCACTACTAGGCAAAACAAAAAGAACTTTAGCGGCACTCATTACAATCATTTGCAATTATTTTACAACCACTGTTGGCGAATGCTGAGGAACATTCAAGAACACTATGCTTTTTGGGTTTACAGTGGGTAAAATAAGTATTAATCACATTGTGGGGGCACGATGAGGGTTTCTCCACCCAGAGAGGGCAGGGGGAAGGGGGAACAATGGACCGAAGGAGGAGGTGTCACCGGCAGGGTATCAGACGGGACTGTTGGGTCTATGCGCCACCCGGGGAGAGTGAGAGCTGTTGGAGCCGCTGAGGGTAGAAGGGTGTAAGAGTGGCCCCAGAGTAATGTCATGTTAATGTGCCACACATTCCTTTGTTCAGACGACAAATGAGTTATAGTCAGGAGTTCCGGGTCTTGATGCATGAAAATAAAGAGATAAAAGTGGAATGCACAGAGACCCGGGATTGCTGTTTGCTGCACTTCATGTTGGAGAAAGAATAAAGTTTCTGTTTCGTCCAGCTCTTTGCCTCGCCTGCCTCCTTTCTCCACAGCATCAACATTTTTCTCATTAAACATTTCTGATGGAGCCAGTGACCTGAGATTTTCACCAGATATCAGTAACAACCCAAGTAATCCATACATACAAAGAAATCAAGGCAACTGTGTTCACAAAACAAGTTATATTTAATGAAGTGGAATGACACAGGGAATACGTATTGAAAACATGAAGAAAAAGAGGTGCAAAAAGGCATAGAAAGCCAAGAAACCAGCTAAAATCCATCAGAATTTTGGAAACCATCCCATCCCCCATCAGTGCAAATTAATTTCAGCTGGTTAAGTCCTGACTGATAGCCTTTAAAATGGTCTGTGAATATCAGATTGTCACACCACAAAGAACTCATGATGGGTAGAAGCAAAGAGCTCTCTCTAGACCTTCGCAACCTTATTGTTGCAAAACATAATGATGGCATTGGTTACAGGCGCATTTCTAAACTGCTGAATGTTCCAGTGAGCACTGTTGGAGTCATCATAAGAACATCATTTTACCATAAACTGGCCACGACCAGGAGCTCCTTCGCAAGACTCCATTGCTGAAGAAAAAGCATGAAGCTCGTTTGAAGTTTGCTTCACAACATTTGGACAAGCTGGTAAAATACTGGAAGAATATAGTCTGGTCAGATGAGACCAAAATTGAACTTTTTGGATGCCACAACACACAGCATGTTTGGAGGAGCAATGACAGTGCACATCAGTCCCCAAACACCATACCAACAGTGAAGTTTGGAGGTGGGAGCACCATGGTGTGGGGGTGTTTTTCAACACATGGTACAGGCAGACTTCATATTATTGAAGGAAAGATAAGATAAGAGATAAGATAAGCCTTTTTTAGTCCCACAATGGGGAAATTCCAGGATTGCAACAGCACAGGGATAGCAACACTCAGAGCAACAATCAGAAGGCAAGAAAAAAACAAGAGCAGCTAGTATACATATGTACATATTACTATAAATATATATATATATATATATATATAGACACACAGTGCGGAGCATTGTGGTTGGTGGATGTGCAGCAGAAAGTCTAAGCTCTCTCTCCGCGGATGCGGCAGGCCAGCTGGATGTCTTTGGGCATGATGGTGACCCTCTTGGCGTGGATGGCGCACAGGTTGGTGTCCTCGAAGAGACCCACCAGGTAGGCCTCGCTGGCCTCCTGCAGAGCCATGATGGCGGAGCTCTGGAAGCGCAGGTCGGTCCTGAAGTCCTGAGCAATCTCCCTCACCAGGCGCTGGAAGGGCAGCCCACGGATGAGCAGCTCCGTGGACCTCTGGCAGCGACGGATCTCTCTCAGAGCCACAGTACCGGGCCTGCAACGGTGGGGCCTCCTCACTCCGCCGGCTGCCGGAGCGCCTTTTCGAGCAGCCTTGGTGGCCAGCTGCTTCCTGGGGGCTTTTCCTCCAGTAGATTTACGGGCGGTCTGCTTGGTTCTTGCCATCTCTCTTTATTATTCTGTCTTATATTTCTTGCACGCCGCCCAAACTCCAGCCCGGCACCCGCGTCGCTCCCGCTTCAGCTCTCCCGGTATGTCAAGCCTCTCCGTTAGCACCGGGTGGCGGCCGAGTGCTAGCTAGCTCCTCCCCGCTGCATCGTCTCCCGCTGTAAACAGAGGCTCCGTCCGTCGACTCGGGAAACCCCCGGGCGTGATCTGTGTGTCCGTGATACACATAGAGTGAAAGGTGTGCCAGATCAGAAAGCCATCACCGGATCAGAAAGAAGAAGGAAGATAAAAAGACTCAGAATTGAGCCGCTGTTGCAAAAGGCAGCCAACTCATGTGGCGCCGGAACCGGAAACTGATGGATGGTGATGAATGGACAAATGCACAGAGACATCCTTGATAAGAACCTGTTGCCATCTGCCAAGATGCTGAAGATGAAACAAGGGTGAACGCTTCAGCAAGACAATGATCCCAAACATACAGCCAAGGAAACTCTCAACTGGCTCCAGAGAAGGAAAATAAAGCTACTAGAATGGCCCAGTCAGTCACTTGACCTGAATCCAATTGAAAATCTATGGGACGAACTGAAGATCAGAGTTCATAGAAGACATCCACGGAACCTTCAAGATCTGAAGACACTTTGTGTGGAAGAATGGGCTAAAATCACTCCTGAGCAATTCCTGCACCTAGTTTCTCCATACAGGAGGCATCTGGAAGCTGTTATTGCCAACAAAGGCTTTTCTACTAAATAAATTAATTTCACCAAGCATGTTCAAAACTTATTGCCTGTGTCATTCCACTTTATTAAATATAACTTGTTTTGTGAACACAGTTGCCTTGATTTCTTTGTATATATGGATTACTTGGGTTGTTACTGATATCTGGTGAAAATCTCAGGTTAATGGCTCCATCAGAAATATGTTTAATGAGAAAAACGTTGATGTGTTCAATACTTATTTCCCCACTGTAGTCAGGGTTCGTAAAAGGTTGCAAAATAGTTTGCACACAATTTTTAAGGTCACCAACAGTTTTGTCGTAAAGGGTCTTAAACAGCTGCTAGCTTCACTACTAGGCAAACCAAAAAGAACTTTAGCGACACCTTTTGCAACCATTTGTGAATCTTCCATCCATCCATCTTCTACCACTTAATCCTTTTCAGGTCGCTGGGGTGCTGCAGCCTATCCCAGTGTCTTTGGGCGAGAGGCAAGGTACGCCTTGGCCAGATCGCAGGGCCAACACAGACAGACAACCATTCACTCTCACATTCATACCTAAGGATAATTTAGAATCCCCAGTTGATGCCAGTTAACCTAACCTGCATGTCTTTGGCCTGTGGGAGGAAACCAGAGTACCCGAGAAAACCCATGCAGACACGGGGAGAACATGCAAACTCCACAGACTCCACACAGAAGGGTCACCGATGGACAGGGGGTGGGATCAAACCCACAATGGTCAGGGGTGGAATCGATCCCGTGACCTTCTTTGCTGTTCAAAATTTTTTGAACATGTTCACAATTTTAAGAACTGTTGGCGAACTGTTTAGCGACCCTGATGAAACTCAAAAACTGCTACATTCATGAACGTTCCTCAGCATTCCTCAGTATCTCTGTGAGATACAGGGTTGAGATCGTGTATGAATACTCAGTCTGGTCAAATTCTACATGGATATCTTACCATGTCCACAGTTTTGTTGTACTGTACAACTGTACCATGACAATAAAGCATATTCTATTCTATTCTATTCTATTCTATGTAGCCATGCAGCAACATATATGGGTAAATACACAAAAGATTAGCATGTGCTGCTAACTTAGGATGCCATTCCAGCTGAGACACTCATGTGGAATCCTCTGACTCCAGCTGTTACCACAGTTTATTTTGTTCATCACCTCACAAATTGTTGAAAATAACTGATAGAAATATCACAACTTTTAGACGTGTAACCATGAATAGAGACAGAAAGTGTCATCTGTAACATCTGTCCACACTAACGCTGCTCTCTCTCCTAGTCGCAGTGACGGAGGTGGAGTGTGTGCGTGAGGGCTGCCAGTCAGAGGCCCTGAGGCGGATGTCCGGGTCGGTGCCTGAGAACCAGTGCTTCACTGTGGTCTTCAGAGGGGCCCGCAAGAGCCTGGACCTGCTGTGCCCCAGTCCCAACGAGGCCCAGCATTGGGTCCGAGGGCTGCGTACCCTGAAGGAGCGCGTGGCCAACATGACCCAGAAGGAAAAACTGGACCAATATCCTGCATTGCTTCCAACATGCTTCCAAAGCACTGCTCACTTATGGAAAATTAACAAAGATTTTTTTAAACTAAAAAATAATATGGCAAAAGTTATCTAAAATAGTTATGGATAAATTTACCAGAAAAACACACAGCTGTAAAAGGAAAAAGTCATGAATTTACGAGAAAGAAAGTTGCAAATTTAGGGAAAAATAGTTGTTAATATAGAAGAAAAAAATTAACAGATTTACTAGGTAAAGATAAGATAAGATAAGATAAGATAAGCCTTTATTAGTCCCACAATGGGGAAATTCCAGGATTGCAACAGCACAGGGATAGCAACACTCAGAGCAACAATCAGAAGGCAAGAGAAAAAAAAGAAACAAGAGCAGCAAGTATACATATGTACATATAAACATAAATAATTATGGAAAAGAAGATCACAGAGTCACGGGAACAAAACCTTAGAAATCACTGAATTGAATGGAAACTGAATAACAGCCACAATTTTAGAGAAAATTGAAGTTTAAATTTAAAGTTTAAATTTAAAAAAAAAAATCTCACAGATCAAACAAGAGCAAGTCATTGAATTATGGATAAAAATTGAGGTTTATCATAAAGAAATTTTAAAAAAGTAAAAGTCATGATTTGAGGAGGAAAAAAAGCAAATTTTAGAAAATTTTGTTTTGGATTTACAAAGAAAAATTGCAAGTTTACAATGTAAAAGTCTTGAATTTCTGAAAAACAAAGTCACAAATTTACAAGGAAAAAAAGTTAAAATGCTTAACAAATTAAAAAAAGTAGAAATCTAGGAAAAAAATATCTGCAAATTTATGAGGTAAAAGTTTAACAAATTAAAGTAAATTGAATTAAACTGAAATTGAACTAAAGTCCATTTTTAAATAAAAACTGTAGTTGCTTACAAGAAAATCTCACAAATTTAATAAGAGCAAGTCATGAATTCATGAGTGAAAAAACAGATTTACAAAAAAGACAGTTACAAGGTAAAAACTGACTCAGGAGAAAAAAAAATGGCAGATTTAGGATAAAAAAGCTTCAAATTTAGAAGTGAAAATGCAAATTTATGTGGTAAAAATCATACATTTATGAAAAGGTCACAAATTTACAAGGAAAAAAAATATAATTCTTGACATCAAAAGAAAAAAGTTCAAAATTTGGGAAGAAAGATCTGGAAATTTATGAGGTAAAGGTAAAAATCAAGTCAGTTCAAGTGAAATTGAATAAGTCACAATTTTTAGGAAAATACTAGTTGCAAACTTAGAACAAAACTCACAAATCTAACAACAAGAAGTCAAACTTATTGGTAAAAAGTTGCAAATTTAGAAGGACAAAAAAGAAATTTACGAGGTAAAAGTCATGACTTCTGGAGAAAAAATCTAAAATTTAGGAAAAATTGTTTACAAGGGACATGCAAGTTAGGTTAATTGGCATTAAAAAAAACCCTGGGGATTCTAAATTGTCCTTAGGTATGGATGTGAGAGTGAATGGTTGTCTGTCTCTCTGTGTTGGCCCTGTGATGGACTGGCCATCTGTCCAGGGTGTGCCCTGCCTCTCGCCCAAAGATGCTGGGATAGGCCCCAGCCCCCCCCCCCCCCCGGCCACCCAAAAGGGATTAAGCGGAAGAAGATGGATGGATGGATGGATATTTACAAGGGAAAAAAAATCATGATTTTATGGAAAAGAAAGTGACACATTTATAAGAAAAAAATTCAAAATTTACTAGTAAAAGACATGAATTCAGGAGAAAAAAGTTTGAATTTGTTCTTGCTAAATTATACAATTCTGAGAATAAAGCCATGAATTTAGTTAAACCAGCAATACAGATTTATAAGAAGTTAACCCAGAAAATAATAAAAAATAATAATAATAAAATGAAAGTACATTACTATTAATAATAATAATAGTGTAAAAAATATTATTTACAAGGAAAAATAACAAATTCACTGAGGAAAAATACAAATTTACAAGAAAAAAACCCATAACATTTACCAGAGAAAAAACACACAGTTAAGACTAGGAGAAAAATTGATCAGAAAAAATGGAGGAAAAAAGCTGCAAATTTAAATGAATGAGTCTGAAAACAGTTTTTTTGGTCTTAATTCCTTAATTCTCCACACTTGGATCCGAGGCTACCTGCGACGAGCGGATCAGAACCAGGACGGGAAGATGAGCTACGAGGAGGTGAAGCGGCTGCTGCAGATGATCAACATCGACCTGAGCGAGCACTACGCACGCTCTCTGTTCAAGGTGAGCCAGGCCAAAAGGAGCTAGTGCCATGGCGCTGCGTCTGTCTGCCCGTCCAGCTGTCCACGAAATCGCTACTGCTCCTAGGCAATTGCCTCAGTGTTCATCAAACTCTCTCACAAGGATCCTAAAGTGGGTCTGGATCTAGGCTGTGCTCGGGGTCAGCGGTTAGAAGATCTGAGCACACTCTTGAGTGATTTCTTCAGGCTAGCATGAGCTACTCCATCATTGACAGTTTGGCTTACTTGTAAATTTGAGACTTTTTCACATTTTTAACCTATTAATTAAAATCTTTTCATAAAATTGTGTATTTTTTTCTCATAAATCTGTGACTTTCTTCATCATTTCCTCATAATTTGTTGTTCATGTATCCTTGAAGAGCGCCTCTAAATAAAATGGGATTATTGATGAGTTTATTTCTGTTTTCCTTCCTCAGCGCTGTGACCGATCCGGCGATGGCCGTCTGGACCACGTGGAGATTGAGGAGTTCTGCCGGGAACTGCTGCGGCGGCCCGAGCTGGACTCTGTCTTCAGACACTACTCCAGTAACGGCTGCGTGCTGTCCACCGCCGAGCTGAGGGACTTCCTGGGCGATCAGGGCGAGGACGCATCCCTGAAGCACGCCCAGAGCCTCATCCTCACCTACGAGCTCAACGACTGGGGTGGGTCTGATGTCCAGGGTGGATATTTACATATAAATATATATAAACACAACATTCAAAGAGTAGATATTGAGGTGGACACTTTAAGTATTATTGTAGTCGGGGCTATTTCTAGCTTTTTGAGGGCTCTACTATGCAAGATTGTGCTAATAAAGTAAATTTGGATCACTGTCTAGATGAACAGAAAAAAATTAAACCCTTACAGAAAAGAAAAATGTGACCAGCATTCTTATGAGCGATGCAAATTTTTGGAAAATTTGCAAAAATATGAAGAAAAAAATAGCAAATTTACAAGAAAAAAGTTACAAATTTGCAAGAAAAAAGCTTGAAATTTGAGGGGAAAAAAAAAACAAATTTTTTTTTGAGAAAATGTCACAAATTTATGAGAAAAAAACTTGCAATTTTACAATAAAAAGTTACAAATTGACAAAGAAAGCCTTCTAAAATTATGAGGAAAAAAATTCACAAAAGTTACAAATTTATGAGGAAATATTTAACAGATTTATGAGGAAATGTATAAAATTTATTCATCCATCCATCTTCTACCACTTTTCCGGAGGTCCGGGTCACGGAGGCAGCAGTTCAAGCAGAGAAGCCCAGACTTCCCTCTCCCCAGCCACCTGCTCCAGCTCTTCAGAGAGGATACCAAGGCGTTCCTAGACCAGCTTGGAGACATAGTCTCTCCACCAAGTCCTGGGTCTGCCTCGGGGTCTCCTCCCAGTGGGACGTGCCTGAACCACCTCAAGTGGGAGGCGTCCAGGAGGCATCCTAATCAGATGCCCATACCACCTCAACTGATTCCTTTCAATGCAGAGGAGCAGCGGTTCTACTCTGAGCCTCTCCCAGATGACTGAGTTCCTCACCCTATCTCTGAGGGTGAGTCCAGCAATCCTACGGAGAAAGCTCATTTCAGCCGCTTGTATCCGCGATCTTGTTCTTTCGGTCATTACCCAAAGCTCATGACCATAGGTGAGAGTAGGAACGTAGATTGATTGGTAAATCGACAGCTTTTCCTTAGAACTAAGCTCCCTCTTCACCACAATAGACCGGTACAACGTCCGCATCACTGCAGATGCTGCTCCAATCCGTCTGTCAATCTCTCGCTCCATTTTCCCCTCACTCATGAATAAGACCCCGAGATACTTAAACTCCTCCACTTGGGGCAGGAGCCTGTCCCCAACCCGGAGAGGACAATCCACCTTTTTCCGGCTGAGGACCATGGACTCGGACTTGGAGGTGCTGATTCTCATCCCAGCCGCTTCACACTCAGCGGCAAACCGTCCCAGCAAGAACTGTAGGTCATTGCTGGATGAAGCCAACAGGACAACATCATCTGCAAACAACAGAGATGAGATCCTGTGGTCACCAAGCATGACACCCTCCATTCCCTGACTGCACCTAGAAATCCTGTCCATAAAAATTATGAACAGGATCGGTGACAAAGGGCAGCCCTGGCGGAGTCCAACTCTCACTGGGAATGACTCCGACCGAGTGTTGGCAATACGAACCAAACTCTCACAATGGTCGTACAGAGACCAAATAGCTCGTAACAACAAGCCCAATAGCGCCGATCGAGGACTATGTCATCAGTTTTCGCGCTGGTAGTCACGTGGTACACAGCACTACACAAGGTCGGACAAGCAAAACCCTGTCCTACCGGTGGAGCAATGGCGAGTGATACTGCATTCCCACTTGTAAAACTGTTAGAAAGCGAAGTCCCAGGGGCTGCCTTTGTTTACAGTGACATTTCTCAACATTCTGTGGTCCAACTGAAGTGATGGTTGGAATGTCGTGGGTTGCCAGTGTCGGGAAACAAGCCTACTCTTGTGAAAAGGTGAGTACTGCCATGTATGTTTTATCATAACAACATAGACTAGGTCGCTGTATCTGCTATCACTGTTGCAAAGACCATAGCAGCAGTGTCTAGTCGCACCTGTCTTCTTCATAGTCCCTTCAGTCTCACTTGACACCATTTGCATAGCCATTGTGAAGTTAATTCCCCTCAGGCACACCTGCCTTGCTCCATTCACGCGATGCAGTGGCCCAGAAAGTTTGTCCTACTTCAGCCAAGTAAACACACGCATGCGCAGTAGTGAAAGCTATTTTTAGCGCTTTGGCTTGCTCCTCGATCGGCGCTATACCCCATACTCCCGAAGCACCCCCCACAAAAAACCACAAGGGACGCGGTCAAATGCCTTCTCCAAGTCCACAAAACACATGTAAACTGGTTGGGCAAACTCCCACGAACCCTCGAGAATTCTCGAGAGGGTAAAGAGCTGGTCCGATGTGCCACGGCCAGGACGAAAACCACATTGCTCCTCCTAAATCCGAGGTTCGACCAACGGCCGGACTCTCCTCTCCAGTGCCTTGGCATAGACCTTCCCAGGGAGGCTGAGGAGTGTGATCCCTCTAAAGTTGGAGCACACCCTCCGGTCCCCTTTTTTGAAAAGAGGAACCGCCACCCCGGTTTGCCATGCCAAAGGCACTGCCTCCAACCTCCACTCAATGTTACAGAGGCGTGTCAACCATGACAGCCCAACAACATCCAGGGCCTTGAGGTACTCAGGGTGAAACTCGTCCACCCCCGGGGCCCGGCCACCAAGGAGATTTTTAACCACCTTGGCAACTTCAGCCCCTGTGATAGGCGAGTCATCCCCCTCGTCCCCAAACCCTGCTTCCTCTGTGGAAGGCGTATCAGTGGGATTGAGGAGATACTCGAAGTATTCCTTCCACCGCCCGGCGATATCCCCAGTCGAAGTCAACAGTGCCCCATCCGCACCATACACAGTGTGGACATGGAGCTGCTTTCCCCTCCTGAGCCGCCGGACAGTTTGCCAGAATCTCTTCGAGGCCGACCGAAAGTCTTGTTCCATGGCCTCACCAAACTCCTCCCACACCCGAGTTTTTGCTTCAGCAACCACCCGAGCTGCACTCCGCTTGGCCTGCCGGTACACCTCAGCTGCTTCGGGAGTCCCACAAGCCAACTAAGCTTGATAGGACTCCTTCTTCAGCTTAATGGCCCCCCTCACCACTGGTGTCCACCACTTGGTTTGGGGGTTGCCACCACGAGATGCACCGATCACCTTGCGGCCGCAGCTCTGGGCCGCCGCTTCAACAACAAAGGTGGAGAACATGGCCCATTCAGACTCCATGTCTCCAGACTCCCTCGGAATGTGGTTGAATTCTTCCGGAGGTGGGAGTTGAAGACCTCCCTGACAGGGGCCTCAGCCAGACGTTCCCAGCACACCCTCGCTATACGTTTGGGTCTACCAGGTCTGAATGGCTTCCTCCACTGCCATCGGATCCAGCTCAGCACCAGGTGGTGATCAGTTGACAGCTCTGCATCTCTCTTTACCCGGGTGTCCAAGACATACGGTCGCAGGTCTGATGACACGATAACAAAATCGATCATCGACCTGCGACCTAGGGTGTCCTGGTGCCAGGTGCACATATGGACACCCTTATGCTTAAACATGGTGTTCGTTATGGACAAACTGTGGTTAGCACAGAAGTCCAATAACTGAACACCTCTTGGGTTCAGATCGGGCAGGCCGTTCCTCCCAATCACCCCCCTCCATAAAATTTATGACAATGATGAATTGATGTAACTTCAAGATGGCGACCGGGATGGTCACACTTTTTCAGTGCTGAGACAAAGTCACTGATTTTGCCATTAAAAGTGGCTGGCCTGCAGCGATCGGCGCTCGTGGCGAACACGCACGGGCTGAATTGCCACCTCCGTTGGATTGCCCTTTAATCGCCTTTCTCCAGCGACCAGCATTTCTTTGTGGTTCACTGATGCGCCTTCCTGAAGCGATTGCTAAGCTAACACTAGTTAGCTTAATGCTGGTGCCAGTCTCTAAATAACTAACCTACAGCGATCGGATATACCTCCGGTGGATTACCCCTTTGATCGCTTTTATCCGGCCACTGTGAGTAAACTGACCAGCGATTCCAGCGCTTCCTTGTGATTCACTGATGTGCCCTACCTGAAGCGATTGCTAAGCTAACTCTAGTTAGCTTAATGCTGGCGCCAGCCATTCCACCTAACACCAGCCTGAATCAAAGCCCAGCTGCGAGGCCCAGCGGAGATACTACCAGGCAGGCGGCTATTTGTTGACGGGGCTCAGCAGAGTTTTCACCCAGGCAGACGGCGGTAGGCGGCGGTGCCCAGCGGAGGACTTACCGTGACTGCAGCGGCGGTGTGCGACGAGACTACCCGAAGCGATTGCTAAGCTAACGCTAGTTAGCTTAATGCTGGCGCCAGTCATTCCACCTTACACCAGCCTGAATCGAAGCCCAGCTGTGAGGCCCAGCGGAGATACTACCAGGCAAGCGGCTATTTGTTGACGGGGCTCAGCAGAGATTTCACCCAGGCAGACGACGGTAGGTGGCGGTGCCTAGCGGAGGACTTACCGTGACCTCAGCGGAGCTCGGTGGCAGCGGCGGTGTGCGACGAGACTCGGTTGGAGGAGCGGGACGGGAGACCAGTTACGGCGGCTATGAGCAACGAGACCAGCAACGGAAGGGGCTAGTTGGCTAGCTGAGGCCCAGCTGGATTCGAGGACGATCGGATCAGATTCTGGCGATATAAGCAGAATTTATTTTACTATCCACAGATTTTCTTTTTCCTTCTTTCCAAGAAAGACTGAAGATGGCTGCCACCGGATTAAAAAGTGGGCTGATGGGCACCACTAATAAGCCTTCTCTACTTATCTACTTCCTCTTCGTTTTGTCTTTGTGTGTCTGGACCTGCAACAAGAAGGATTTTCCGACAAACTCAACCAAAGGTGAAGTTAAAAAGTTGTATCTGTATGGATTTGGGCTTGGACATCTCACCCTACACTCTATGTGGTCTTTAAAAGCCCTGAGCAAAAACTTCCAAATTAAGGCAAACATGGCTGTTAAGCAAAAATCACAATATGGCAGAGGATATACAATTAAAGTTCTGTTAGTTCTGCTACTTCTGGCAGGAGATATTCACCTTAACCCTGGACCTGCCACTATTAAACAGCAGACCACTGGGTTAGCACAAAACCGAGCTGTACAAAAGCAAAAACAACATTTATTTTTCCAAACTGTTAATCATGCACGAGTTCTTTGGGACACCAAGGCTAAACCAAAGGGGATCCTCGGTGGTCATTTAAACATACGGAGCATAATCCCCAAAAGAGATGAGATTTCGGTGTTGCTGTTGGACTCAAATCTGGACTACCTTTGTCTCTCAGAAAGCTGGCTACACAGGAACATAGACACTAATATGATCGATATTGTGGGCTACCAGTGTTTTAAAAAAGACAGGCAGGTAGGGAGGGGAGGAGGTGTTTTAATTTACATCAAAGAGAAATATAAATGTCAACTGGTTGATTTGAATACTTCACTTGAATGTTTAGCTGTTAATGTATGTCTCTCTCTGGTAATGAATTTCAACATTGCAGTAGTGTACAACCCACCATCACACAACTCTTCCTTTTATAATGAATTAAATGATCTGGTTAAACAACTTGAGAAGAACAGAGAAACAATAATTCATGGTGACTTTAATATCAACTGGTCTGATAAAAAAGACAAACAAAAACTGAAAAGCCTCATGACTAAATTTAATTACCAGCAAATCATCAAAGGACCCACCAGGATAACCAAACAATCCAGAACACTTATTGACATGGTATTTACTAATAAACCAGAACGAATAACCAGAACCTATAATCTTGTAACTGGTCTCTCAGATCATAACATGGTTCTTGCTGTCAGGAAACTTACTAAAAAGCGACTACAGTATTTTGGGGGAGTCGATATTGACAAATCAAATTTTATTATCCCCAAATCAAAAAATGAGGAGTTTGAACATTACTTAGAGAATCAAAATTGGGAGCAGCTCATGTCAACATGTGAAGTAGATGATTGTTGTAATTTTATAACTGCAACAATCACAAAGTCTATAGAAAAATTTTCAAAGCAAATTAAAAGTAGACAACAGAAGATTAGCCTACCATGGTTAAATAATGAAATAAGAAAACTTATGAAGAGACGAGACTATGCACTGAAAACATCACTAACCTCCAAACTACAAAATGATCACCTTGTGTATAAAAGTTTAAGAAATAAAGTGGTACATGAGCTGCGAAAATCAAAAATATCTTATTACAATAAACTGATAGATCATGCAAAGGGTAACAACAGTTCCCTATGGAGGCATTTAAATAACTTAACTAATAAAAAAAACGATCAGAAGGGGGTAAAGGAACTTAGAATCAATGGCAAGACCGTCAGTGACAAGGCTACTTTGGCAAATGAATTTAATTCACACTTTGTGGGCTCTGTGGAAGACTTAACAAAAATTTTTGTGCTGCCAAATGTGCTCAACAACACAAATTCCATACTTCCAACAGATACTTTTCACATCAATGAGGTAAATGAGAAGTTAATTGCTGGTATTGTTAAAACACTGTCAAACTCAAAAACTAATGATATCTACAATATGAGCACCTCCTTTCTCAAAATGCACAGCAAAATATTAATCAAACCACTGACCCATCTCATTAATCTCTCCATTAGGTCTAGTACATTTCCATCTGGCTGGAAAAAAGCTGTCGTCATACCAGTTCATAAATCAGGCAGTAAAGACGATATATGCAATTACCGCCCAATCTCTATCTTACCAGTCCTATCTAAGGTTCTTGAAAAAGTTGTAGCTACACAGCTGATAGACTACTTACAAGACAGTCAACTTCTTCATCCACATCAATTTGGTTTTAGACCAGGATACTCAACAGAAACAGCAAATTGTTGCCTTATTGAAAACGTCAAACAGTCCTTGGACAGGGGTAATGTGGTAGGAGCTGTTTTTCTAGATCTCAAAAAGGCTTTCGATACTGTAAACCACAGTTTGCTTTTATCCAAAATGGTATCTTTTAACTTCTCCCCAAATACATTAGAATGGTTTGCATCTTATCTCCAGAATAGAGAACAGTGTGTAAAAGTTCACCAGGATAAATCCTCATTTTTAAACAACCGCATGGGTATCCCACAAGGGTCCATTCTTGGTCCTTTACTTTTCAGCATTTTTATTAATGACTTGCCGTTACACTGCTCAGCTGCAACATGCCAACTTTATGCAGATGATGCAGTTATTTACACAGCTGCCAAGACTCCAGCACAGGCTGCAGATGTACTGTCTACAAGTATGGTTGATGTCCAAGAGTGGCTCCTCAAGAACCATCTATTGCTGAACCTTCAGAAAACAGTCTCAATGTGCTTTTCAATCAAAAAATGTAACCTGCAACATTTTAAAGTTAATATACATGATCATGACATCAGTTTAGCTACAGAATTCAAATACCTTGGCATTGTACTAGATCCTCAACTCAAATTTAATCTTCATATAAAGAAAATTTCAAAAACAGTAAAAAAAAATCTGAACTGCTTTAAATTAATTAGATATTACATACCTTACAAAGCAGCTGCACTGTATATGCATTCTATGGTTTTTTCTCATATATCATACTGTTTGACAGTCTGGGCTCAAGCAGCCCCTTCCACAATAAGACATATAGGTTCATTATATAATCAAACCCTAAAAATCTTGGACAAAAAGCCCATTAGGTGGCATCACTGTAATGTTTTAAAAAAATACAACCTATTGAGTTTTGAGAGCTTCATTGACCTCTGTCTTCTGAAATTAACGTTCAAATGTTTCCATAAATCTGCACCCGAGCCACTTGCTGGTTTCGTCCAAAGACAGGACAGCAGCAGAGCCACCAGGAGTTCTGTTAACAATAACTGTAAAATATTCCACCGCAGAACCACATTTGGACAAACAGCATTCTCTATAAAGGGCAGTCACATCTGGAACACAATGCCAAATGAAATTAAAATAATAACGGACTTTAAAACATTCACTAAAAATGTTAAAAACTGGCTGAAAAATAAACAAGAATGTACTCATGTATGAATTAATTGTCTGCAAAGTGAGAGTGAATGAAGGGAAGGAATAAATGTGTTTGTTTATAGTGAGTGATGGAGGGAGGAAGGCCTGAAATAGGCAAATGTGAGTTATGTTATATGTGTTAAATGTGAGTCAGGTTGTTATATTTGTGTATTTATAATATTTATAATATTTATGTTAAGTGTGAGTCAGGCTGTTATATTTGTGTATTTATAATATTTATAATATTTATAATTGTGTATTTATAATTTTTCTGCATTGATGTATGTGGTTATTGTGTATATTTTTTATTTTTTTTTTCCCATCTTTACTTGATTCTTTTTTCTAAAGCCCATCCAGGGACAAGAGTTGCAAATTAGCTAATAGCTATACACTCTATGTGCAACACATCAGATTGATTGTCTTTGATTAATTGTCTATGTTTATTGCACTGTCCCTGTCAAATAAACTAATCTACTACAAAAAAAATTAAAATTTATTACCATAAAAAGTTGAAAATTTACAAGAAAAACATCACAAATTTATGAGAACAAATTTAGCAAATTTATGAGGAAAAAAGTCTTAGATTTGCAAGAAAAATGTCATATTATGAGATAGCTTCAAATTTATGGAAAAATGAACATTTATGGAAAAATGTCACAAATATAATTGAGAAAAAAGTTGCAAAGTTAAGCCTAAAACGTTTTAAATTTACAATAAAAAAGTTACAAATTTATGACAAAATGTTACAAATTTACAAGAAAGAAATAGTTTTGCATTTCTGCTCAGCGTCAGTGCTGAGTCATTTCATTCAGTTCTGTAACATGATACAGAAAGGTTTATGATGATATGGGGGGGAGGGGGCAATTGTCATTTTTTGTTTTTTTGTTCCTCCACTACCCCCTTCATTTACACCTTTGAAAACACTGATTAAAGGGTTTAAAGAAACGAAGCAGGATATTTTCATATAAACACCATGTCTGTCCGTCTAAGTGTGCGAAAACAGGGTTTTTGATCCTCCAGACAGACAAAACAGTGATTTAGTGCTTCCACATGAAATCTGAGGGGCGGGGGGGGGGGGGGGGGGTTCTCTAATTCCCACTCCTAAACTGGGGTTTTAGTGACACATTGTGGTCGCAAAGTGAACTACAGTTTGTCACCTTCTTTCTGAGAAACTCCATTACACAGAGACACCCTTTAAACGGGGCTTACAAAATACAGTAAATCAGCATAAGGATATACCAGATATTCACAGTATTTATACCACAAAGCAATTAAAAAAAAACCAAAATGTTATAATAAATTATGAAGTACTGACAAACATTTTTTGTAACTTTGTAATATAAAATAAGAAAAGCAAAGAGATTTACTGGAAATGTGGTGGTGAAAAGGAACCATAATTCAGCATTACACTATTCAAAAATCAAAATTCCATTTCAAGAAAGAACTAGAGAAATTAATTAAAGTCAAAACTGTGCCAGGCTATAAAATTAGTATGTATAGACTATATATCAGTTATATTTTGGTATCCCACTACATCATGGCATCATGGTTAAATTTAAATTAGAAGTTTAATATTGTCAATACATAAAAAGTCTTATCTAACAAGTTTATCCAAAGGTAGGCCTTAATTATCCTTAAATGTGATGATTAATTCTTAAAGTGACACTCCGCCAAAAGTCAAGTTTTTTCTGTTTTTAACATGTCTGTAACATGTTTTTTGTGATTTACAAGACATATCAAGAGCAAATTCAGTCCCAAGTCTGTATTTTTCTGCTGTGAATTTCCAGTTAAGCTCCACCCCCCCAAAAAAAGACAAGTTTGGACAGAGCGGTTCTAGCTATGTAGCCTGCTTACCCTGATTGGTTATAACATTAACCAATCAGGCTAAGTACTTGGCATGGCTACAGACCTGAGTTCACTCCCTCGGGGGAAGAGAGAGGAGCTGAGGCACAGCAGGAGCTTTTCCTATTTGGGAAAGATGGCAGATTATACATGCTCAGTTTTTGACTGTATGAGCAACGGACCACCGGCCCCCAGCAAGCTGCTCAGCGGTCCCACCCACCTTGCTTCGGTGGCAGACAGGGCACAGTGCCCGCTGGCTCGCCTTCTTCACTCCCACGCAGGAGAGACTCGGAGTGAGCTGGGGAGACCCTCGGCGAGTGGGCAACCAGACACTGGTGGGGAGCCCTCCAGCCACCACGCGGGGCTTGCAGCAACTCTCTGCTCCACCGAGAATGATCCTTCCACAGGTTCACCTACTTCTTCAAGTTGGATCGCCTTCTCAGAGCTCAATGTCCTCTTCTTCCTGCTGCTGGTGGGTGGCAGTATGGATGGAGCTAATTAGAATATTCATAGATCTGTGCATACTTAAGTAGTTGGAAGATGTAAAAGCTCTTTCCAAGTAATTCTAAGCCAATGAAAGTTTTTTTTTGCGTATGAAAAACCACAATATACTATTTTGGGCAATACACTGTTTTTAAGGTGATTTTAGAGCTATCTGTCTTAAAAAATATCACAGACATGCTAAATACTGTTGCTATGCATTTATTGCCAATTTAAACAGAGGGTTGGAAACACTTAACAAAATTACTAGAAAAATATAGCCACCAGCTGTTTGGCACCTTATTGTGGTGGAAGAGTTTGAGTGCCTTAATGATCCCTGGCAGGGTTTCCCAAGACAAACTGGTCGAGACGAAGGGTCAACCCAGTGGGTTACCGGGTCCTGCCCTGGAGCCTGGCTAGGAGGAGCTGCTCAATGGTAAGAGACCGGTTGCCAGGTTTCTATCCACAGGACCTGGCAGGGCTCAGTCTGAATGAGCCGGGCTCACCTGCAGGAAGGATCATGGGGCTCATGGTATTCTGTGAATTGGGAGGCAGTCTGGGCTTCTTTGCTTAGACTAATGTCCCGGCGACCTGGACCACCAGATAAGCGGCAGAAGATGGATGGATGGAAATATAGCCGCAAGCGGTGATCATCGGGTTCCAAGCAGTTGTAGACTTCAAGGTTTTGTACTGTTTATAAACAGCATTTAAAATCAAAAGTGTGCTACACATTTGGTTTTAAAAAATGAAGAGCTTTATTTGAGCTATTGTTCAGAAGAATAAGACCTCCATGGGAAGATTCAAACCCAGGACCTCCAGCATAGCAGATTACTTAAAGAACACCAGAATACATAAAGAATACCAAAACTTAAAGCTTGTATCTCATTGGGCTGCAAAAACACACGACGAGTTACAAATGCAAAATTTCTAGAAAACACTATTTTCTCTTGGAATCACACTGAATTGGTACTTACGACATATATGCGTATGAGAATGGTCTGTTTTACATAGATAATATCAGTGAACTAAATGAAAAAAAATTCAATAAGTGGGGGGGGATTTTTTTTGGGGGGGGGGGGATCGTCACCTTATCGTGGTGGGGGGTTTGCATGCCCCAGTGATCCCAGGAGCTATGTTGTCCGGGGCAGTTTGCCTCTGGTAGGGTCACCCAAGACAAACTGGTCCTGGGTGAAGGGCCAGACTAAGAACGAGCCAACAGACTCTCATGATAAATACTAGAACAAGGATTCAGTGTACCCCACCCGGTATGGGGTTGCCGGGGCCCCACCCTGGAGCCAGGCCCGGGGGAGGGGCTCAATGGCTAGCATCTGGTGGCTGGGTTTCCACCCATGGGACCCAGCTGGGCTCAGCCCAAAGGAGTTACATGGGTCCGCCCTCCAGTGGGCTCACCACCCGCAGGAGGGATCATGGGGGTCCGGTGCTATGTAGATCAAGTGGCGGTCAAAGGCGGAGACCTTGGCGGACTGATCCCAAGCTTCCTAAACTGGCTTTTGGTATGTGGAATGTCACCTCTCTGGTGGAGAAGGAGCCTGAGCTGGTGCATGAGGTTGAGAGATACCAGCTAGATATAGTTGGCCTCACCTCAACACACAGCTCCAGTTCCGGAACCAGTCTCCTGGAGAGGGGCTGGAGCTTGGCTTACTCTGGAGTTGCCCCGGGTGAGAGGCGACGAGCAGGGGTGGGTAGTCTTGTACCTTGCTGCTTCTATATTGGAGTTTTCCCCGATGGACGAAAAAGTTGTTTCCCTGTGCCTTTTGGTTGGGAAACGGGTCCTGACCATCATTTGTGCCTATGCACCAAATGATGTTTCAGAGTACCCACCCTTTTTGGAGTCTCTGACTGGGGTGCTGGAGAGTGCTCCTCTTGGAGACTCCATTGTCCTACTGGGGGACTTCAATGCACATGTGGGCAGCGACAGTAAAACCTGGAGGGGGGTGATTGGGAGGAACGGCCTGCCCGATCTGAACCCGAGTGGTGTTCAGTTACTGGACTTCTGTGCTAACCACAGTTTGTCCATAACGAACACCATGTTTAAGCATAAAGGTGTCCATATGTGCACCTGGCACCAGGACACCCTAAGTCGCAGGTTGATGATCGATTTTGTTATCGTGTCATCAGACCTGCGACCGCATGTCTTGGACACTTGGGTAAAGAGAGATGCAGAGCTGTCAACTGATCACCACCTGGTGGTGAGTTGGATCCGATGGCAGGGGAGGATGCCATTCAGACCTGGTAGACCCAAACGTATAGTGAGGGTGTGCTGGGAACGTCTGGCTGAGGCCCCTGTCAGGGAGGTCTTCAACTACCACCCCCGGAAGAACTTCAACCACATTTCGAGGGAGTCTGGAGACATGGAGTCTGAATGGGCCATGTTCTCCACTTCTATTGCTGAAGCAGCGGCCCACAAGGTTGTCGGGGCATCTCATGGTGGCAACCCCCGAACCAAGTGGTGGACACCAGTGGTGAGGGGGGCCATTAAGCTGAAGAAGGAGTCCTATCAAGCTTGGTTGGCTTGTGGGACTCCCGAAGCAGCTGAGGTGTACCGGCAGGCCAAGCGGAGTGCAGCTCGGGTGGTTGCTGAAGCAAAAACTCGGGTGTGGGAGGAGTTCCTTGAGGCCATGGAACAAGACTTTCGGTCAGCCTCGAAGAGATTCTGGCAAACTGTCCGGTGGCTCAGGAGGGGGAAGCAGTTCCCTGTCCACACTTTGTATGGTGCGGTTGGGGTGCTGTTGACTTCGACTGGGAATATCGTTGGGCGGTGGAAGGAATACTTCGAGGATCTCCTCAATCCCACTGATACGCCTTCCACAGAGGAAGCAAGGCAAGTTCTTGCTGGGACGGTTTGCTGCTGAGTGTGAAGCAGCTGGGATGAGAATCAGCACCTCCAAGTCCGAGTCCATGGTCCTCAGCCGGAAAAAGGTGGAATGTCCTCTCCAGGTTGGGGACAGGCTCCTGCCCCAAGTGGAGGAGTTTAAGTATCTTGGGGTCTTATTCACAAGTGAGGGGAGAATGGAGCAAGAGATTGACAGACGGATCGGAGCAGCATCTGCAGTGATGCGGACGTTGTACTGGTCTGTTGTGGTGAAGAGGGAGCTGAGTTCCAAGGCAAAGCTGTCAATTTACCAGTCAGTCTACGTTCCTACTCTCACCTATGGTCTCGAGCTTTGGGTAATGACTGAAAGAACGAGATCGCGGATACAAGCGGCTGAAATGAGCTTTCTCCGTAGGATTGCTGGACTCACCCTCAGAGATAGGGTGAGGAGCTCAGTCATCCTGGAGTAGCTCAGAATAGAACCGCTGCTCCTCCACATTGAAAGGAGCCAGTTGAGGTGGTATGGGCATCTGATTAGGATGCCTCCTGGATGCCTCCCACTTGAGGTGTTTCAGGCACGTCCCACTGGGAGGAGACCCTGGGGCAGACCCAGGACTTGCTGGAGAGACTACGTCTCCCAGCTGGTCTGGGAACGCCTTGGTATCCTCTCTGAAGAGCTGGAGCAGGTGGCTGGGGAGAGGGAAGTCTGGGCTTCTCTGCTTGAACTGCTGCCTCCACAACCTGTTGGAAGATGGATGGATGGATGGATGGATGGATGGATGGATGGATGGATGGAAGTCGGGGGGGGTCACTTTTTACCCACACTCAGGGAGAAAACTACTTGCCCTTCAGATTTGATTTCTTGTCAGATTTAATTTCAGACTAAAATTATGCTATAAGAATGCACCGTTTCTACTCACCAGATGGCAGAGGGCAGTGGATCTTCTTTCAGTCATCATGGTTTTGCTGAATCAACTCCTGTATAAGTTGCATCTTCATTTCTTTGTTCTAGTAGTGCTGTTGTGTCATTTAAAAAACTGTAAAAATAAACTAAGACCTGTTTGAGATACCCACAATGACTCAGTGACTATTTTGAGAGAAAATTAATCCATCTTCTACCGCTTATCCAGGGGTTCGGGTCATGGGGGCAGCAGTCTAAGCAGAGTAGCCCAAACTGCTGCCCACTTCATATAGCACCGTGAGCCCACTGGGGGATGGACCCACGTGGCTCCTTTGGATAAACTGGGTCCTTGTTTGAACCTTTTCATAGGGATCTACTGGACCGCTCTTAGTCTGGCCCTTCACCCAGGACCAGTTTGTCTTGGAAGACCCTACCAGGGGCAAGTTTCCCCAGACAACATACCTCCTGAGATCATTAGGGTACGCAAATCCAGCTACCACAATATGGTGGCGATCCAAGGAGTGGTGAGAGAAAATTTGTCATACTAATTTTTTGAACATATTCAAAATTCCAGCGACATGAAGTCCTGTGACTCATGCGAGGAAATTGAGACATTTTGGAAACTCCCTTGCGAATGCTGTTTGTAATTTGTCACCAACAGTCGTAGCCCGGTGAGATATGGGTTTAAACCACTACCTCACAGGACTGTTTTAGCCTTGTAGTCTTACATCCTCAAAGTTTTCTGCTGATGAGACACAAAGGCTGATAGACTTTGCATAAAGATATGTGGTATTTATGAAAGAGAGGAAATTAGCATTTTTAGGGGAAAAAACTAATGTTAACAGATCTGCTTATGCTTAAAACTCAAATATTAAAATTTTCATGTAAGTATGTTTTATTGGACAAAAAGAGGGGGTCACTATTACCTGCTTTCAGCTTTGACCTTGAAGATGGGTAGGGTCTAAAGTGAGAAATCTATCAGAGCAATGGTGTCTATCCCTCAGAGTTGCATTTACTGTGGAGATGTGTTTCCGTTAATGGATTTTCCATGAAACTCTGCTTTATTTGCACTACCATCAGTAACATAACTGCTTCTACGTTACCTCCTCTTGTAGCTCAGAAGAACCTGTTCATGACACAGAATGGCTTCACCATGTACATGCTGTCCCTGGAGAATGACGTCTTCAACCCCGACCATGCCAGAGTCTTCCAGGACATGAGCCGGCCCCTTTCCCACTACTTCATCTCCTCGTCCCACAACACCTACCTCACCAAGGACCAGGTGACCAGTGCCAGCAGCACAGAGCCCTACATCAGGTACAGCTACATCAGTGGGAGAGTGATGATGAGAAAGTTGCCATACAGCCGATATCGGTGGTTTGGAAATAAACGGTGTACATGTGTCACCATCAGGGCTCTGAATCAGGGCTGCCGCTGCGTGGAGCTGGACTGTTGGGACGGAGATAAAGGAGAACCAGTCATCTACCATGGCCACACCCTGACCTCCAAGGTGCCCTTTAAGGAGGTCATTGAAACCATCGCCCAGTATGCCTTCAAGGTAAGTAAGACATGGGAGATTTGGTCACAAAATTCGGACTGCGTGCAGTCAGTTCGACAAAATTTACGTCACACTCACCGTGCGGCCATGTAAACGCAGACATGCTACAATGACTCTAACTGACAATGGCTTTATCCTGCTTACTGTGAAGGGTAGATTTATAATTGTGGAACTGTCTCCAGGTCAGATTCCCCACCAAAGTTGTAGCATATATGAATGAACTGAATGGCTCTGCAGTTCACTTAGAGACCACAAGATGTCACTAAGGCTGTTTTCACAACTAACGTTTTGCATAATTTTTACCTTTGTTCTGATTATTTTCAGATCATAAATAAAAAATAAAATTTAAAAAAATTAGAAAAAGGGCAGCTCGGTGGTTCAGTGGTTAGCACTGTGGCAGCACAGCAAGAAGGTTACGGGATCGATTGCATCCCTGACCATCAGTGACCCTTCTATGTGGAGTTCGCATGTTCTCCCCATGTCTGGGGAGGGGGTGGGTTTACTCCAGGTGCCCTGGTTTCCTCCCACAGGCCAAAGACATGCAAGTTAGGTTAACTGGATTCTCTAAAGTGGCCCTAGGTGTGAATGTGTGTGTGAATGGTGAAAGGACTGGCGCCGAACTGTGGCTGCCTCATTCAGGTGGATGCCCTGAATTTCCCTCTGGGATTAATAAAGTATACAAAAAAAATCATTTTCACAAAGAGAAAAATCCAGGTGGACTAAAGGTCTCACTTCAGTTTAAAAAAAAAATGAATGTCCTGTCCGCTTATTAATCAGAAGGTTTTGGGATGAGAACAAGTAAATACTTGTTTTCCTTAACAGTCACACCAAAATCTGTGATCCATCAAAATCTCTGGATATGGAAATGCTGTACAATATCTGCATGTGTGCAGTTAAAAAAATAGCATTAGATATGTCTAGGTTAAAGTGATGAAGGACAGAGCGCCCAACAATTGTGATTTTGATGTTTGAATTATTTATTATGCAGGTAAATTGATAAGGTGACAAATTCTGATGTGTCACTCATTTTGTTGTAACACCAGAACTCTTTTTTTTTGGGGGGGGGGGTTGCACAGCTTGCATTTTAATATACTTCTGACTAAGCTTTTTAGCTTTGATGCAGCACTGTGCAGCAGACATCTGAATCTCTATTACCTAAAAAGTGTTTCTGTTAGGTCCGTTAAGTGTGGCACAATAATGAGGCGAGTGGTGAACTGAACAGGACTTTATTATATGACTCACAGTATCTAGACAGACGCTCCCACTAGGCAGAGAGGTGGTCAGAGACACTGTGCCTCTTCCGCATCAGCCTTTTATACCCCGGGTGGCAGCAGAACTGGAAAGGTGGAGCAACCACCCATATCATACAATAATACAACACATTAATATAATAAACAACATCACATCCCCCCCTTTCAAAAGTCCACACTAATGCATGCACAATAATTAGGCCCTCCCAAATTTAGTGCCCAAATCACACTCTAACAATAAACAAGATAAGTAGGCCTATCCATGCACACACAAACAACTAAAACTAGAGGGGAACAGGTGGACTACTGTCCCACCCCCACACAGCCAGACAGATTATTCTGCCGTCTTTGTTATGCCATAGTCCATAAAAGAAAGAAAAAGAAAGATTGCCGTGTTCCTACTGTACACATAAAAAAATAATCCCACAAACATGTATGCACACAGGTTATACCCTCGAACTTGAATTCAATACACCGCTTAATCACCATGTATGTCAATATACCATGTATGTCAATTTTTTATTTTTTATTTCCGGTTCCGGCGCCACACGAGTTGGCTGTCTTTTGCAACAGCGGCTCAATTCTGAGTCTTTTTATCTTCCTTCTTCTTTCTGATCCGGTGATAACTTTCTGATCCGGCACACCTTTCACTCTATATATATCACGGACACACAGATCGCCCCAAAGGTCTCCCGAGTCAGCGGACGGAGCCTCTGTTTACAGCAGGAGACGATACAGCAGGGAAGAGCTAGCTAGCACTCAACCGCCACCCGGTGCTAACGGAGAAACTCGACATACCGGGAGAACTGAAGCGAAAACGACGCGGGTGCTGGGCTGGAGTTTAGGCGGCGTGCAAGAAATATAAGACAGAATAATAAAGAGCGATGGCAAGAACCAAGCAGACCGCCCGTAAATCTACTGGAAGAAAAGCCCCCAGGAAGCAGCTGGCCACCAAGGCTGCTTGGAAATGCGCTCCGGCCACCGGCGGAGTGAAGAAGCCTCACCGTTACAGGCCCGGTACCGTGGCTCTGAGAGAGATCCGCTGCTACCAGAAATCCACGGAGCTGCTCATCTGTAAGCTGCCCTTCCAGCGCCTGGTGAGGGAGATCGCTCAGGACTTCAAGACCGACCTGCGCTTCCAGAGCTCCGCCGTCATGGCTCTGCAGGAGGCCAGCAAGGCCTACCTGGTGGGTCTCTTCGAGGACACCAACCTGTGCACCATCCACGCCAAGAGGGTCACCATCATGCCCAAAGACATCCAGCTGGCCCGCCCCATCCACGGAGAGAGAGCTTAGACTTTCTGCTGCACATCCACCAACCACAATGCTCCGCACTGTGTGTCTATATATATATATATATATATATATATACAGTATATATATATATATATATATTTATATTAATATGTACATATGTATACTAGCTGCTTTTGTTTTTTCTTGCCTTCTGATTGTTGCTCTGAGTGTTGCTATCCCTGTGCTATTGCAATCCTGGAATTTCCCCATTGTGGGACTAATAAAGGCTTATCTTATCTTATACACATCAACCCCACAACCTGGGCAGCCCACACCACAGCCCCATGTGCTAAACACGTCAAACAATCACTCAGCACCATGGACAGCTCATAGAGCAATTTTGTGCATTAACCATATTGACATACTGCCTACGTAACCAGAACAATGCACACATTAATATTTAGCAATTCACACAGTAAAACAAACCTCCAAACATGCTAACACAGACATTATTTCTTTTCCACATGGGCAATTAATAATAACACCGTAAACATATTGCTCCCTTTAACTCATCAGTCACACTCCATGGAGAGCTCCCCCCCCCCGGAGACCTGTCAAGCGGGTCCCAACGAGAGCGTCGTCTCTTTTTGGTGCCCAGGGATGACCCACGCCGGTACTGAAGCACCTCATCTTCCTCTTGAACACGCTGCAGCTCGCTGGGGTGTCTCTCCGTACCATCTGTCAGCTGCAGGTAACCGTCCTCCTGGACAGCCACCACCTGTAACCGCCCCTGGTCCTCTTGTCTTATCTGCTTCCTGTGGGCTCCTCTCAATCAGTCCTCCACTCTGGGTTGAACAAAATCAGCAACCCCCAGAGGAGCCCTGCTCAGCTTCCAGTGTTCCTGCGTGGCCCATCGTTTAACCGTGCCAGCCGGTCCTGCCCCGCTCGCTTTCATTTTAGGCATCGGCAAAGCCGTTGTGACACCCTGCTTCTCAGTACCTACCAGCCGAACTCCAGAAGCAGAATGAGTCAGCCACTCAGCTCCATCTGCCGTCATGGGCGTCCCACAGCGCCGCCCAGTTCCCTCAGCCAGGGTAACTTGGGCACTGGTGCAGGAACTCTCCCGCGATGGCTCTGGGTGGGGTTGGTCCTGCTCACCTTCCAGATTACTAGGCCAAGGTTCGTCCCATATTGCATCATCCACCACTGCCGGGATTGGTTGTCCCATAAACAGCAGCCTGACCACTTCTCACCCACGCCGCTGCTGATGGAAAACCCCAGTCCATAGAAGAGATCACAGCCCATCACATTTTCGCATATGCCAGTCACCAAAAACTTCAGGCTAGCGACCACCAATCATTAATAACAGGCTGTCAGCTCCACCAAACCCACGATGGGCAGCTTCCGTCCTCTTCTTTTTCTTCTTTTTTTAGATTTGATTGGCAGTTGGCAACCAGCTTACAGGTGCATTACCGCCACATACGTCACTTTATATCACTCTTCTTCTTCTCAAGGGCATTTGCCTCTGTCCTCCATAGCCGCATACAAGTTTCAAATGACCTCTCAGCTGATGATATGGGAAGAAACGCCTCACAGTGGACCAATTTAACACCGACCACACTGCGCCCGTGTCCACCAATAATGGTACCTCCACACCGTCCAGCTCCACCATACAATACGTACGGCCGTCGGTGTCTGGGGAAACGGTGTGGATAACCATGGGAGTTGGAGCAGGGGTATCCGCTTTGTGTCGCCGTTCCCATCGCTCGAACTTCTTACAGGTCCTGGCAAAGTGATGCAGGAGTCCACACTTACCACAGCGTTTACCTCTTGCCGGACACTCTCTAGCCTTGTACCAGTGCTCAGTGGACCCACAACCTGAATATTTGGGTGATCCCGGGGTGGACCTCATCTTTACAGCTGCAGCGCATTCCTCTTGCTCGCTGTCTTCGCTGTCCAGGTCCACAGCCCGTGTCATTGATTGTGAGCCATGGTGGTGTACCGTAGGTCTCTCACCGAGGTCATGTGATAACTTGTCCGCCGCTTCACACTGCTGGGCTATCTCCACAGCCATGGCTAAAGATAATTCGCCGGAGTGTGTAAGCAATCTCGAACGAGCTGACGAGCACAGCGTGTGCTCCGCCAGCTGGTCACGGACCATTTCTTCCTCCAGCTCCCCAACCTGGCAGTCCCCAGCCAGCTGCCGTAGGTCTGCAACGTAGTGGTGCACCGACTCGCCGGCCCGCTGGAGGTGCTGCCGAAACTGGACCCTCCTGACGATGACGTTTGTAGGCGCGCAAAAATGTCACACCATTCACTCAACCACATCATCAAAGCTATCGCTAGCTCCCAAAGTCGAAAGGATACGTTGTCCTTCCATACCCAAATTATGGACCAAAATTACCCTTGCTCGTACCTTCTTCAGTTCGCCGATGTTTAGTGCCACCAAATAGTTCTGAAAGGCAGCAAACTACCTTGTCCAAGGCACTGGAGACTCCCCCGGAGTCTCCAAAAACGTCCGAAAAGACGACACGCCCACATCCATACTTTATCTTCATCGCCAAATGTTATGTCTGTAAAACATGGCACAATAATGAGGCGAATGGTGAACTGAACAGGACTTTATTATATGACTCACAGTATTACTAACAGACGCTCCCGCTAGGCAGAGAGGTGGTCAAAGAGACTGTGCCTCTTCCGCATCAACCTTTTATACCCCAGGTGGCAGCGGAACCAGAAAGGTGGCACCACCACCCATATCATACAATAATACAACATATTAATATAATAAACAACATCACAGTTTCCACATCTTTTTGTGCTGTGGATAGTTGAGTGTGTAGGTAATCATGTGAACAGTCTGCACCTCCTGATGAAGTTTGTGCAGGATTCATCCTGCAGCAAGTTTGTGTATTCAGACTATCTATCCATCCATCTTCTACTGCTTATCTGGGGGTTTGGAACCGGGCGTCAGTCCAAATAGAGCAGCCCAGACTGCCACCAAGTTCACATACTGTAGCACCATTTGTTTTTACACTTGTGAGTTGCTTCTTTTTCTGCTGCATGTTATGTTTTTATTGTCTTTTACTTATCTTTTGTCTATATGTACTTTAGGTTATTTATTACTGTACAGAACTTTGGTCAACTTTGTTGTTTTTAAATGTGCTTTATAAATAAATTTGGTATGGTATGATCCCTCCTGCAGATGGTGAGTCCACTGAAGGGTGGGAGTCATTTGGGTACACAGGATCCTTGTTGTAACTTTTTCATGGGGATCCAGTGGACCACGTTTAGTCTGGCCCTTCACCCAGGACCAATTTTCCTTTGGAGACCCTATCAGGGGCAAGTGGCCCCTGACAACGCAGCTCTTGGGATCATTAGGGCACCCCCACCCCCACCCCCACCATCACCACTACCACGATAAGGTGGCGATTCACAGTGGAGGTGTTCAGACCAAAGAAAATAAACTCTTGTCATTATCTAATGCCCTCCAATCATACATTTTCATAACTTTGGTCCTGTTTTAGTTCAGTATTTTTCTCACCTGGAGGACCGCACCAGAGGTCGCCAGATGATTCAGATCAAGACCACCTCTTTTTGGGGATCTCAGTGTGGTTCTTTTGTGCACACCTGAATGTGATTACTGCGTTCACATCAGATGAAACAAAGTGCAGTAAAGGAGGAAATGAACTACAGTAGAGTTAGATTATAATGGGAAAAAAAGGCATGCAAGTGTGAATGCACCATAAAACTATAACCCCTATCTTTCTGATTGAAATGAAGGATTTTTTTTGTATGACATAACACTCTCACATACTGTTTTTAATCTCCCTGCAGGTGTCCCCATACCCTCTGATCTTGTCCTTGGAGAACCACTGTTCTGTGGAGCAGCAGGCTGTTATGGCCAAGCACCTCCGCACCATCCTGGGCAGAAAACTGCTCACCAGTCCCCTCAGCAAGCAGCCGCTGACAGAGTTACCTTCTCCTGAAGTACAGCACACACACTCACCCGCAGCCGGATCCTGTTTTCAGTCACTTGTGACTCTCTGGTGTTTTGATGAGGCCGTTTGTTCCTATAAACTTCTCTGCAGGAGCTGAAGGGGTGTATCCTGGTGAAAGGGAAGAAGCACACACCTCACCTGGGACAGCTGGGAAAGACAGGCAGCACGGCCAGCTTCTCCTCCAGCTCTGAAGACGAACAAGGAGGCAGCATCAAGAGCACGACGCCTAAGAGCTGCAAAGATCCCACAAAGGTTGGTTCAGAAGTTCTAGGGATGTAAAATAGGGTTTAAATCTATGTCATTACATACTCACACAGTATCAGCACTCTGGAACTCATTCCTTAACAGTTCAGGATGTTGAATTCCAGAAGTTATCATTTAACAAAGAAAGCATGCGTCCATTCATCATACGCCTCATCAAAACAATAAAATACCCACTGTAGCAATATTTAATAAAATATAGTATAATAAGGTACAGGAGTTATTTATTTTATTTGAAGTAGGTGTGCGTGGGGGACAGAGTTGAATAGTCACCCCAACAATCACTAAATAAGAAAGAAAAGCACTTGTAAATAAGGGCATCAGTTTCGATAGAACAAATTATTAATTAATTAATTTCTGTACTTTCACTTAATGAATCTGTCTCAAAAATTAGTGAGTTCTTTACTGCTGTGACCAGGAAAGCACATATGCAAAGGAAAACACTTCATTTTCTCTCGTTTACAAGTTTATTAAATGAAACTCATTCAGGTTAAATGACATTACATTCAGATGATGATTAAACAGGTTCAAAGGATTAACAGGTGTTAGACATCACATCAACTGTTAATGGATTCCTGAGCATAAATCTATAGTTAACCTCTTGCACTCTGTTGTACCGCGGGCGGGCAAGTCTCTGCGTCCCAGAGCGCACGAGGGCACTTTCGTGCGTCCTCGAGCACACGAGGGCGCAGGAGAGCGCACTGAAAAAAAAAAAAAAAAGTCCTTCCACAACAGACACAGCCGCGAACAGATTGGATATGATTGACCTCTCATTCGACTAATAAGAGCCTTGAATTGGGTTTCTGAAACCTTGAAGAACCAATGACTGAAAACCTAGCAAGAAGGACCTGCCTACCAACGCTGTGAATGCAGTGAGCCAATTGAAGCAGAGAAGTTCGCGAGCTGTTTTTTTTAAGGCTGGGTGAAGACTGACTGCTGCAGCGGATCAAAAAAGGACCTGCAGGAAGAACCGTCACAGACCCAGCAGCACGGAGACCACCCACAAATGCAACCTGTGTGACAGCGACTGCCATTCGCGCATCGGCATGTTCGGCCACAGGCGGTGCTTATTTTGTTTTTGTTCCGGCAGAGTAGACGTTATGATATTCTTCCATGGTCATAGACCGACGGAGGCTGACGACAAAGGCTGAGTGACACACACGCGTTCGCCAGTCTTTTTTTAATTACTACTGTTATTTGTTTTGAAAAATCGTTTGCCAAAAACCGCAATCATGGAAGCACAAAACCGCAATAATGGAATTATGTTTTGATCGGGTCGCGAGACCAGAACCACGAGCGGACCAGTGTCGCGTTCGTCTGACAATGAGGAAGAGAAGTTCGCCAGGACACTGCTGTGAAGAGGTAAGGTGTTATAAGCTAAATTATTCTTTATCCCTGAAAATTGTAATCAAAAATGACTTTTGACCGATGGGTAAATTACAACTGCGCGGCGCACGAAGTCTGAAGTTCGTGCGCCGCGGTACGCGTTTCGTGCGCCGTGTCCGGACCGTGAACGCCGCCCCCCCCCCCCCGCTATTCTTCTGTAGCGAGGGGGGGGGGAAGCCGCGGTGACTGCGCCGCTGTTGCCACATCGCCACATGAGGCTAATCCGTCATGTAGCGATGGGTGATGTTCGTCCTCTGTAGCGGGCGGGGGGGACAACCCCCCCCCCCCCCCCCACACACACACACAGACACAGCCCTGAGTGTCACCTTTCATTAGAGCCCAAAATGAAGCTTCTACATTGAATCATTCAAAAGTTACAGACGTTTTTCCAAACTGTGCCATTTGGCACAATTTGGCACAGTTCCAAAATGCCTGGGAACTACCTGAGGAAAAAGCTGTGTAATATATTCATTTTTTGTGGTATTGTTACAAAATTTGGACCTCAGCTGGATAACACTTGGTTCTACATTTCTGTTGCATTTTCCAGCCCGGATCTGAAGCCGTGTGTTATTTGCAAGCATTTGTATCCAAAAAAACACCCAGGCCAAATTTATTTTCTTCAAGTTCAGTATGTTTAGATGACTGTAACTCAGTGGCCGGAGCACTTAGAGAGATTATGACTGTTTTCCAAAAAATTCAAAGTGTGTTCTTTTAAATGAGACCAACTCCATGAAGATGCTGCAAAGGGTTGAAGAACAGCTTTGGATTTAATTTGGGCATGTTATTTTTTGGCGTTTTTAGGGAAATTGACCGGAGTGCAAGGGGTTAAACCTTTGTGGAACCAAGAGGAAACCAGATTTTATGTTTCAACTGTAATGCAGTGGAAGGCTGAGGTAACCAACAAAATCAGAATGCAATTTTATGGGGAAAAATTACATAAGGCGATTATCTACAAAAATGAAAGGAGGTTCCTGAAAAGATAATATGAATTTCTTTCAGCATATAACTTCTCGTTATGGCTGGTGAACTAATTACACCATGAAATATTGGTCATGCTCAATTATAATTAATATTTGGGACATCTCATTTAAACCCAGCAGATAGGAAAGTGGGAGTCTCACTTACAAACAGTTGTAGCTCCAGGTATTCAGTGGTGGTCGGCGCCAGCTGGTGGTATTGTTCGGGGAAGGCTCAGCGGCTCTCCCAGCCAGCGTTCGGAACACAGGACTCAACCGGGGGTGGCTTGCGAGAGTATAGCCAGTGGAGCTAGCGGCTAAGCCCCAAGGCAGGTGTGACGTCTTTTGGCAACCAGTCCGAAATTTAGGATGTCCCCGGCCCACAGGACAGCTAAAGGCGGGAGGAAAAGTGAATTTAGGCAGTTTCACCCACCAACTCCTGGTTTCTTAATGTTGTCATACGTGGGTGAGGCAGGGCAAGAAGGTCCAAAAATCTCTTTATCAGTTCACTTTAAAGGCAGGAAAATTAAAAATCCACTTTAATGGCAGGAAAAGTCAAAAAGTCCAAGAAAAAGCATTCAACAGAATAAGCACAGCTTCTAAGGCAAAGAAGAAAAAAAAGTTGAGAGTTTGACCCTCATTTCAAGGTGAGCTCACTTAAAAAGGATGGTTTCTCCTCAGTTACCAGAAAAACAGGCAAAAGCTTAAGAAAACTAGCACAGGACTTGACAAGGTTCAGACATGCACAAAGACAAAAACAACTCACAGAACACACAGAACTCAGAACTCTCAGAACTGAGCTGCCGGGGCGGCTCTGTTGGCATTTAACCTGTTGAACTCTGTTCAACTTCCCTAAAAACGCCTAAAAATAACATGCCCAAAGTAAATCAAAAGCTGTTCCTCAACCCTTTGCAGCATCTTCATGGGGTTGGTCTCATTTAAAAGAAAACACTCTGATTTTTTTGGCAAAATAGTCATAATCTCTTTAAGTGCTCCTGCCACTGAGTAACAAGAAAGTTCGCCTGGGTGTTTTTTTTAGATACAAATGCTTGCAAATAACATACAGCTGTCAGATACTGGCTGGAAAACATGACAGAAATGTAGAACCAAGTGTTTTCAAGCTCAGGTCAAAATTTTGTAATAATACCACAAAAAATGAATATATTACACAGCTTTTTTCCTCAGGTTGTAACAAGGCTGTGTCTGTACTGGAAGACCGGAAATACAGCTTTTTTTTTTTTTCAGTGCGCACTGAGACACACTAAGACGCAGAGATGTGACCGCCCGCGGAAGTCACAGAGTTCAACAGGTTAACTGAAGCACGCTGCTGGCTCGTAAACATAGGACTGGCAGCAAGACGGACCAATTATCTTCCATAAAGAGGAGTTTGAATGGGCATTTGTCCAATGAGGGAATAGTTCTTTGTCCGTGAACAGTCAATCAAATGCAAGGGCATTATCCAACAGAGAGGCCGCCTGGGGATTGGTTAGAAATAGCTGACTCAAGTTTTCAGAAAACGTTCATTCAGCTCCTATGAAATTCATTATATACTCAATATAAAATCTAACTAGCTTCAGTGATTCAAAACTAATATTCAGTGACTAGGTACTTTTTATAAATGTGTCCTTATATACTTGACACACATCAGAATAAGATTAATCGGCATTCCAATATGCAATCACAATGAAATCAAAAATTAATGAATTACTGCAAACCATTATTGTCCATCACAAAAGAGCAAGTATCTTCACAGTGTCCAGAGTTGTCCTAAGGAATGTAAATTTGAAAGAGTGTTAATGTTCAGTCAGAAATAAAGTTCCAGATTGTAATGAACGTATTCCGTAGATGTCCACTAGGAAGTACTGTTGAGCTGTAGATAATTTTTAAGTCTTGGCATGTGAAGAGGGGGCAGCCTAGAGAGTTTTATGGGGCTTCTGCTATATGTCCAAGAAAAGGGAGGCAACCCTATACCTGTCAGCTTAAAGAGTTTATGACTTTTTAAGAGTATCAGTTCCTGGTATGACGGCTTCTTATCTGCTTAGGGGGGAAGCTCGAGAATTTTATGACGTACTTTTTAATCCTTTAAAAGCAAGGCCTTATCGGGTTTTTATACAAAGGGAAATTGTTTACACTGGGGGTCCTGTTGATGAAGAAGCACACCAATTCTTGACCAGAGTTGAGTGAGAATTTCTTTAAGATGAAGAAGAGTGATTTCCTGAATTAGCCTGAGGAGAAGCTGATGCTACACCACTTTACAACGAAGTACACACTACATTTATTTAGTTAAACTCTTAAAGAAAAGTGAGATTGCACTTCCTGGTTTTTCTGACATCACAAACCAACAAGCCCTACCTTCATTTCTCCAAGTTAAAAAAAAAAAAAAAAAATATCACATTGACTGCATCCTTGACCTGATTGGTCCACTAAAATGAACCTTTACCCAATCAGGTTAGGGGTTCATTATTATTAAGGAGTCAGCTGAAAATGGATTGTTTCACAGAGAGCTTTAAAGACTGGTTGTCTTGTGGAGCTGTGAAACAACACAGCAGTTGTTTTCAAATTTCAATATTTATGATTAATCCTTGAAAAACTGCACAATATGACACTTTTAAGCAAGTCAAAAATTGACAAAGTTTTTTAAGAAATCATTTCAGCAATGGAGAGTGACAATAACGCACAGGGTGCTTAGTTATTTGGTGGCTGGAGTCAGGCCCTTTGATTGGCTAAAGAGACTCAGGCTGACTCCAGTGTTCCTACCGGAAACAGCAAAGTTGCTGTTGCAGGCAATTCAGGCCCATTCAGACTATGGTGGAAGTGGCATTCACCTAGTTAAAGGTGGATGTAGGATCCAAATGATTTTGGAAAGATTATTTTAAGGTGGAAAATTTTATATAGTGTTGCTTTAAAATTAATCACTGAAAAAATGCACAGTACTGGCCTTTGAGCCTCAAATTTCCACCAACATTTCAGTTAATAATTGGAATTTATTTGTTTTTTGATTTCTGTTTTTCCTCAGGAGACTTCAAAGTTGAGCCCTGAGCTCTCAGAGCTGGTGGTGTACTGCAGGAGCATCCCCTTCCATGGCTTTGGAAACGTGTCTGAAAAACCACCAAATGAGATGTCTTCGTTCTGTGAAACCGACGCCCTCAGGCTCATCAAAGACTCGGGTACGACTATGAATATTACTGCATCTGATCAGAGAAAAGTGGGGAGGGTTTGCCACCGTCAGGCTCTCCTGCACAGCTGCAGAAAAAATAAAAATCAGCTCTGAATGCCTCTCTCTTGTTTTCAGGGAAGCTTTTTGTGAAACACAACAGCAGGCAGCTGAGCCGGATCTACCCCTCCGGCCAGCGCCTCGATTCATCCAACTATGATCCTCAGGAAATGTGGAACGGCGGCTGCCAGATGGGTTTGTACTCCACAGTGTGAGCTCAGATGCTGCTGAAATCAGGGAAATAAAGGCGCTTTATAGTTGCTGGCACATGGTTGCACTTTGTGGGTTTTACTGATTTAGTCTCTGTGCGAAAATGTTGGGATGAAGATGCAAATTTACTAGGAAAGAAACTGACAGATTTAAAGGGAAAAAAAATAGATAAATTCACAAACTTCATAGAAATAAAATGTGCACATTTATGATAAAAAAAATCATAAATTTACATGAAAACACTTGTAAACTTGTGAGGAAAAAATTGAAAAAACAACAACAACAACCATGCAGAATAAAGAGAAAAAATTATGAAGAAAAAGCCCTTTCAAATTTATAGGGAAAATGCAAATGCCTGAGGAAGATTATCAAATTTATTCTAAAAATCTACCATAAAAATCTAACACATACGGAAAAACAATCTTGCAAAAGTGCAAGACAAAAACATACAAATTTCAGATAAAATAATTACAAATTTACAAGAATAATATCAACATTTATGTGAAAAACTCTATAAATTTATTTTAAAAAAGACATAAATTAATGAAAACAGAACTCACAAATTTAGTCAAAACTTGCAAATTTATGCAGAAAAGAATGTATGACTTCCGGTTTTGGCGGCCATGTGAGAGGGACACGTATCACTCTGCTCTGGTCCTGGAGAAAAAAAAATCGGCAAATAACTCTCTCATTTGGGACAGAACGTATCCCAGCGTTTGGGCGAGGATATGTCGGTGAAGCCTAAGGCTGGAAAACCAGGTAGAGGAAAAAGCGAGCCGCCAAAACAGTCCAAATTAACGGACTTTCGCGTTTGTGACGCAGCAGATAAAGCTCCATATATGGCGGAGGAAGCTAGCAGCGGTGCGGCATCTGCGGGCAACGGCACAGGTGCAGTGCTAGCTGCCATTAGTTCAATGAGAGCAGACTTTTCCTCTAAATTTGATGGGATTATAGCAGCGTTGGAAGGAATGAGAAAGGAATTGGGTGACTGTGTAGAACGAATGGCGCAGGTGGAGCTTCGTGTCTCTAGTGCTGAGGATGACGTCACCGGTCTTCAATTAAAGGTGCGCACTTTGGAAAAAAAAAAATAAATGTCTGGAAGATAATGTCCTGGATTTGGAGTCCCGGTCGAGACGGAACAACTTGAGGCTGGTGGGTCTACCGGAGGAATCCGAAGGTCGGGACCCATGTTCCTTTTTGGAAAAGTGGATTCCGGAGGCGCTGGGCAGCGCGGAGCTGCAATCAGCAGTCGTTCTGGAAAGCGCCCACCGTATCGGCCCACGGAGAGATAAGGGACCACCGAGGACGCTTATTATGAAGTTCCTCAGCAACAGAGACAGGATGAAGATCTTCAACGCTGCGCGAGCCAAAGGAGAGATTAAACACCAGGACCAGCAGGTGCGGTTCTACCCAGATTTGGCCACAGGAATCCAACAATTGAGGAAGCAGTTTGATCCCGTACGTAAAGAGCTGCGCAACCTTGGGATTTGTCATGGTGTAATTTATCCTGCGAGACTGTTGACCACATATGGGGGCAGAACACACATCTTCAAGACCCCAAAGAAGGCGCAGGAGTTCATCAAGAAGATCCAAGAAGAGACTGGTGGGAGCTAAGCATGAACAAAATATAAGGTAGAATATTTAAGCATTTGCACAGGCATCTGACTGATTTGAAGCAAATAGCAAGTTTACAAAATATAGATTGTATTATATATTAAAAGAAAAAAACTATGATGTACAAAGTTGCTAAAAATTTTGGAGTTAAGTTGGAAAACTACAGAAGAGAGTTAATGTTACGTCATTAAAAGCAGTAGAGTTAGGGTGATTGGGAGGATGAAGAAGGAGTGGCTTTGGCTGGTCCTCGTGGGTGTGGAGCGGTCGATGGCTATATCGGGAGACGGAATTTTTCTTTTGATTTTGGGGGGATCACCACAAATGTGGGAAGGGGGAATTTGTTTGTGTGTAGTTTGTAGGATGAATGTTCAACCACTCATGTTTTTGCTTCTCTGTATGAGCATGTTTACACTGCAAGGTAATCCCAAACTCCCTATTGATCATAAACCAAAGCGTTAATCTTAATTTAACTTCATGGAATTGCAGAGGTCTACAAAATTTAAAAAAACTTAAACAAGTTATGAATAAAATAAAAGACATGGGTTCAAAAATTGTGTTTTTACAAAAAACTCATCTAATAGAGGAGGATGTAAAAAGAATTAGGAGTAGATGGCAAGGAAGTGTTTTCACCTCATCATTTTCATCCCGAGCCAGGGGAGTTATGACTCTCATACATAAATCAGTCCCATTTCAAGTGAAAAATGTAATTGGAGACAAATTTGGAAGATATTTAATCATTCAAGGATCTTTGTTATTAGAAAATATAAATTTGGTAAACTTATATGGTCCCAATATAGATGATCAAAAGTTCTTTGCTAATTTATTTCTTATCTTATCATCACTTACAGGGCAACATATAATAGCAGGGGATTTTAATTGTACATTGAATCCCGGTATTGATAGATCAACAGGACTGGACTGTACGCACAATGGATGTAGGATGACCATTAATCATTTTATGAAAGAATTGAGATTGCTAGCTATATGGAGAGAAATGAAACCACAAGTTAAAGCCTACTCTTGTTATTCCAATACCTACAAGACATTCTCACTTATTGATTATTTTTTGATCTCCACAGAATTAAGGTCCAAGATTCAAAACTGCTTTTATGATAACATCGTGATCTTTGATCATGCACCCTGCTGTCTAATATATGTAGATAAGAAATTGACAAAGGAATCAGGTAGATGGCAATTTCAGCATAAATGGCTTCAGGATGAGGAATTTGTTAAGTATATAGAAAAACAGATAGATGAGTTCCTTGATATCAATACTACACAAACAGCATGTGTAAAGTGGGAGGCTTTCAAAGCTTTTATTAGGGGACATATTATTAGTTATACAGGTTCAAAATCTAAGAAGACTCGAGAGGAGAGAGTCCAATTGGAACATAAAATAAAAATTCTTCAAGAAAAAGTGTATGCAGGAAGTGATCCAAGGTTGGAGAACGAATTACTGATTTTGAGAGCTGAATATGACAAAAATTCAGCGAATAGAGCTGCCTCGAGTCTTCTAAAATTGAAACAATCTTTTTATGAACAAGGTGAAAAATCAGGGAAATTATTGGCATGGCAGATTAAACAATTAAAATTTAAAACACCAATTACCAGTATTATAAGTAATGGACAGGTAGTTATAGATCCTTTAGAAATTAATAGAGCCTTTAGAGATTACTATGAAAAATTATATGATACCAAAAATGAATCTGACTTAACAAAACTAAATGGGTTTTTGAACGAACTATCTATACCGTGTATTCCAAATGAAAACAGGGAGATACTGGAGTCTAAAATTAGTCAAGAAGAAGTTGGGCTAGCCATTGATAATATGAAATCAGGAAAAAGTGCAGGACCAGATGGTCTTCCAGTTGACCTTTATAAAAAATTTAAGAATAAATTAAAACCTTTTTTGGAAATGGTTTTAGAAGCATTTCAAAATAGTAATTTACCATCATACATGAATAATGCCTTAATTATACTGTTGCCAAAACCAGGTAAACCCTCTAATAAATGTGAAAATATGAGACCAATAAGCCTATTAAATGCCGACCTTAAGATAATCTGTAAAATTTTAGCAAGACGAATACAAGAAATTTTACCAAATATTATTAATCGAGATCAGAATGGCTTTTTAAAGGGAAGACAAGGCTTCCATAATGTAAGAAGACTATTTAATATTATTTATTCTAATAAAGAAGCACCGGATACAGCTCTCCTATCACTGGACGCCGAAAAGGCCTTTGATAGAGTCGAATGGCCCTTTCTTTTTGAAGTCTTACAAAGGTTTGGACTTGGAAATAATTTCATAAAATGGGTTCAGATAATATACAATAATGCTACAGCAGAAATCCTAACAAATAGCAATATTTCAAAATCAATAAAAATCAATAGAGGATGTCGACAAGGCTGTCCACTTTCACCTTTACTGTTTACTATGGCAATTGAACCTTTAGCGATGGCAGTACGTTTACATCCACAAATATATGGAATTAAAGTAGGACCAACAGAACATAAAATCTCCCTGTATGCCGATGACATAATTTTGTTTATGTCGAATCTTAAAAAATCAATTCCGACCTTGTTGAATTTAATAAAGAATTTTGGGGAAATATCAGGATATAAAATAAATAAAACTAAATCTTCAATATTAATGCTAAATGAGACCCAGAGAAATTACCCAGCCCCTGAGGTAAATCAATTCAGTGTTGTAAATCAGTTTAAATATTTAGGAATCCAAATTGTGCCTAAGCTAGAATCAGTCGCCAGTGTCAACTATGAAGCCTTAATGACAGATATTAATGAGTTACTTCAGAGATGGATGTCACTACCAATGTCGATGATCGGGAGAATCAATATACTTAAAACTAACTAACTAACTAACTAACTAACCTGCACTTATATAGCGCTTTTCTAGTCACAAAGACCACTCAAAGCGCTTTCATTAATACTAACCCTCTATTCTAAGGGCCTATAGGAAACAGATATCTAGGGACAATTTAGAACAGCCAATTAACCTAACATGCATGTCTTTGGCATGTGGGAGGAAACCGGAGAAATCCCGGAGTAAACCCACGCAACACGGGGAGAACATGCAAACTCCACACAGATCACTGTTGGTCGGGGGCTGGGATCGAACCCACGATCCCACGATCCCCACAATCCCCCGGCCAAGGGTAAACTGTGCTGCCGCAGTGCTAACCACTGCACCACCGTGCAAGTAATATCTTACCAAAAATACTTTATTTATTTCAATACATTCCCTTACCACCACCTTTAAATTTATTCTCAAGAATTAAAAAAAAGTTAGTGGAATTTATATGGAACAACAGGAGGGCTAGATTACGTCTGTCTTTATTATATTTACCATTTGATCATGGAGGTCTGAAATGTCCAAATTTTATGTTGTATTATTGGTCGGCACAACTGAGGTCTATGACATATTACTTTTCATCAAATGATCTCCCTCACTGGACTGAAATGGAATCATACAATTTACCTTTACCTCTTCCCATATTCATATACTCAGATTCGGCAAAAAAATTACAAAAACAAGTTAAAAATCCATTTGTAAAGCATATGATCAAAATATGGTGTGAAACTAAAAACTATTTAAAAGAACCACACTTATTGTCACAATTTAGCCCAATATGGGGTAATCAATATTTTAAACCAGGGAGAGCGGATGCTGTATTTAAAGTATGGAATTTAAAAGGGATTCAAAAGATTCAAGATTTATATCTGCCATGTGCAGATAACATAATGTCTTTTGAAGAGCTGAGGATCAAATTTAATCTTAATAGAACACATTTTTTTAAATATCTTCAACTTAGGAACTTTATTCGATCAAATCAAAATGGAGCTCTCACTCGACCTATTTACTCATCCTTGGAAAAAATGTTGATGAAAGATAGTAAAAGAAAGGGTATTATTTCAGAGTTTTATAACTCATTGACACTATCCTCAAGTGAAAACTCACAGAAAAGATTAAACTACTGGAAAGAAGATCTGCAAACTGAAATTTCAGAGGAACAATGGGAATTGGCTTGTACAGAAGTTCAAACCAAATCAATAAATGTACGTCTTAAATTGATACATTTTAAATGGTTAATGCGGATGTATGTTACACCGGAGGAGTTAAATAGATATAACAAAAACATACCAGATACGTGCACAAAATGCATGGAAAGTAAAGGAACCCTATTTCATTGTGTATGGGAATGTAGAATAATTAGAATGTTTTGGGAGGAGGTGAGGGTAACAATTGAAAAAATAATTTCAAAACAAATCATATTGAATCCTAAACTGTTTTTGTTGGGTCTGTACCCAGAAAAGCATAACTTTAATAAAAGTGAAAGAACATTCATAGACCTCAGTTTGCTTAATGCCAAAAAATGTATTGCACTACTGTGGAAAAAGACTCATAGACCAGATGTGACTCATTGGTTAAGATAGATGTTAACAAACCTTCCATTAGAAAGAATAACATACATACTGAAATCAAAGGAAATTGTGTTTGAGAATATATGGAGACCTTTTATTGATTATGTAAAAAATTTAAACATAACTCTTGAAGAAGAAGGTGAATGATGTGTGTGGACCTTGTAAATTCCAAACTGGTGAACATAATATGTATACTTATGTATTGGATTGTCTAGACTAAACAGAGGAGCATTGTTGAAGACTTGATTTTGTTGGTGGTTTTTGGTGTTTTTAGTGCATTTTTTTTTTTAACAAACATGATACAAACAATCAAACACTAACACTAAAGTACTACAAAAAAAAAAAATGCACTAAAAACACCAACAACCACCAACAAAATCAAGTCTTCAACAATGCTCCTCTGTTTAGTCTAGACAATCCAATACATAAGTATACATATTATGTTCACCAGTTTGGAATTTACAAGGTCCACACACATCATTCACCTTCTTCTTCAAGAGTTATGTTTAAATTTTTTACATAATCAATAAAAGGTCTCCATATATTCTCAAACACAATTTCCTTTGATTTCAGTATATATGTTATTCTTTCTAATGGAAGGTTTGTTAACATCTGTCTTAACCACTGAGTCACATCTGGTCTATGAGTCTTTTTCCATAATAGTGCAATACATTTTTTGGCATTAAGCAAACTGAGGTCTATGAATGTTCTTTCACTTTTATTAAAATTATGCTTTTCTGGGTACAGACCCAACAAAAACAGTTTAGTTTTTGGTGTTTTTAGTGCATTTTTTTTTGTAGTACTTCAGTGTTAGTGTTTGATTGTTTGTGTCATGTTTGTTAAAAAAAAAAAGGTTCAATAAAGATATTGTGGAAGAAAAAAAAAGAAAAGAATGTATAATTATTTGACTTCTGTGTCTTTTTTGTGTCATTCAGTGGCTCTGAACTTCCAGACTCCTGGAGAGCAGATGGACTTGAATCAGGGTCGCTTCCTCCAGAATGGTCGCTGTGGATACATCCTGAAACCCAGCTTCCTGTGCAGTACCTCGTCCAACTTTAACCCAGAGAACACGGGTGGAGGACCCGGACACATCCCCACACAGCTCACCATACGAGTAAGCTCATATCTGCCACATAATCTCATTACAAAGAAAGATGGGGTTACTTAACATAAATCCAGATTTGTCTGTGGATTGAGAGTACATTTCCCCAAAACGGGTGAATTACTCCTTTCTTTTGTCTCATTTTAGATAATATCGGCCCAGCAGCTTCCCAAAATCAACACAGAGAAGGCGAGTTCCATTGTGGATCCTCAAGTGTCGGTGGAGATCCATGGGGTGTCCATAGATAACACCCGAAAGAAAACCCACCGCATTGACAACAACGGTGAGTCAGCATTAACGCTATTCTGTCTGTAGCCGATGAACAAACAGACAGAGGTTGGTAAAAAGGCCTGAAATTGTTACTTTATGATAACAATTACTAGGGATGCGTGGATATCAGTTATCAATGGTATCTGAGCTTTTCTGACTGAGAGTAGTGCATGTAGTTCTATATTCATGATATCTTACGACCTCGAGTGTAATATTGCTTTTATTCAGCAGTTTCACAATCCTAAGTTTCAGTTGACAGTAATAAGCGACTACAGCTTATCCAGCCATCCATCTTCTACCACTTATCTGGGGGTTGTGGGAGTCACAGTCCAAGCAGCCCAGACTGCCACCTGGGTCATATAGCACCCAGATCCCCATGAGCCCACTGGAGAGCAGACCCATGTGCCTCCTTTGGGTACACTAGGTCTGTGATGTTATTTTTTTTCATAGGGATCGACTAGACCGCTCTTGGTCTGGCCCTTCACCCAGGACCAACTGGCCTTGGGAGACCCTACCAGCAGCAAGTTGCCCCCAACAGCACAGCTCCTGGGATCATTAGGGCATGCAAACCCCTCCACCACAATAAGGTGGAGATCCTTGGAAGTGACTACAGATTATGCTTTTTGTTTATAATGTTGTGCTGTTCGACCAAGACTGCAAATGCTAGGTCCAAAACAATAGCTCTAGACTGATACACTTGAATGTTGCAAACACAAACAACATAACCTAGAATAGCTTTATAAGATATAAAGATATAACGAAATGTCCACCAGTGATCATCTATGTACATACTTTTCCAGAATTCTTTGCCAGAGTTGCTTTGGTTAAGTGGTGTTCCAGCTAGCTAACTCTCAAAAGCTGTGTTCAGGATTCATGGATGAAATCACTATTATATCATCACGCAGCTAGTCCGACAGGTTGATCAAAAAGATAAATCCAAAATTAGCTCATCCATCTTATTGGGTATTGTAAAAACTACATGGCACTCATTTTAGAAGTACCAAAACGTAGCAAAGTGAGCTAACTCTTAGTATGAACTGGAAAGCAAAACAAGCAGACACATCCTGTTTACGAAGCCTGTCTCCTGTCAAATAGGGTGCCACAATGGTCAAGCAGAATTAATTGGATATCAGAATATAGTTATCAACTATGTGTCTCTGTGAGGAAAAAATAAAATCTAAAATACCTTTTAAAACTTCAGAAGGCAGAGGCCAAAGGGGCAAACTAGAGTGCCACCTGGGGTCTGTCTGTCCACATGCCTGAGTGGTGAAAAGAACCTGAACAAAAATAGAGATACTGATCACGAACGTGCTTGCTAGCTAGATAGCAGTTAGCTTACTTTCAAAATTAGATAGCGTAGATTAAAAATTTACAGTATACAGTTTCTACTAAAGCCTTACAATGTAACGTGTGCATCTGACTATTCATCTGAAAAAGCCTAAAAGAGTGCGATGAACAGAGCTTGAACAAATGCATAGATAATTAACAAGCTGGGTAGTGAGCTGACCTCTTGACAAAACAAAAGAATGATGGGTTCTGTAAAGTATTGTAACGTCGGGGCTGTGTTAAGGGGGCGGGGATTCTCCCGGCATGCTTGTGCAGCGGAGGATTTAAAGAGTGTTATTATTCGTGTGTTCTAAGTGTTATTGCTTTGTCATTATAACTGTGTTATAATGACACAGCAGTGTTATAAGCCCAGTTAGAGCAGTGATTAATCATGTGTTTGTGTCACCATAAGTGAGACGGGGGTCTGTGTGAATGACCTCCCCTCCGTTCTGTGTTCAGTGTGTGTGTATAAATAAAGCCTGTTCGCCACAATCATCTCTCCTTCCTTGTGTGAACCCTCACAACGTCACAGTATGTACTGTATATAAACACTGGACAACAGCAAATTTTGTTGCCATGTGTAAAAAAAAATACAGGCTATTATTTATATAGTATATACAGTGGTGTGAAAGAGTGTTTGCCCCCTTCCTGATTTCTCCTTTTTTTGTATGTTTGTCACACTTAAATGTTTCAGATCATCAAACAAATTTAAATATTAGACAAAGATAACACAAGTAAACACAAAATGCAGTTTTTAAATGAAGGTGTTTATTATTAAGGGTAAAAAAAATCCAAACCTACATGGCCCTGTGTGAAAAAGGGATTGCCCCTCCCCTGTTAAAACATAAATTAATTGTGGTTTATCACATCTTTGTGATAAACCACAAACAGGTTTATCATATCTTTGCGACTGCTCTCTCTGCCTTCAGAGAGAGCAGTCGCATTTTTCCTCCCTCCTCCTATCCTGCCTTCCTGACCTAATCCCAGCTTGCTGCGTCTGAGTGAGTGTCTGTGCCGTCTCACCATCTTGCTGATCTCAACCCAAATGGAAAATACGGAAAATGGATATAAGCTGGGCTTTAAACGCAATTGACACCACCTTTTCAAACAGAAAATTGGGCCCGGGGGAGCCCAAATGTGGAGAGACCCATGGATTGGAACTCGTGTGTCTGTGTGATTCGACTGAAGATGTAGAAAACATCTACCTGTTTTGGCTTTTTTACGATCACAGGATTTCTGCCGATTGGGCTTTGGAGTTCTCCTGGTGTATCGAAAATTTAACTGGAAGAGCTAATCAAAATGCGGACCCGGCGGAGCTGCTTCTTCAACAATTCGACCAGATGGGGAGTGCACGAAATAGCGGCAAATGACCAACATGGAATTTACCATCTGCATGCACTGTAGAGAGATGGACTCTACCGGACATGTTCATCTGTGTTTAGAAGGGGAAACATCTGGAGTCGCTTCGTGCTCTCCAGGGAATGATATGAATTTAAAGCCAGTGAATGTTAATTTGAATTGTAAGCACAGAATATGAGAAGAGGGAAATCCTATACTCTGTCTGTGCAGATTCGGCTTTGATCGGCGCCCCTGGATAACTCACTCCTCCAGAGTTGAGATAAGCGGATGTGTCAGCTGGCTCTGCTAACCCAAACACTGCTGCTGTGCAATAAACAGAACTCTTTAGGGACAGCGTTCATGAACTATAACATCTATCGTTGCCTAGGAGACTATTTGTTGTACTCCAGTAACTGATACACTCAACACTACACACACACTGACATCATCATCATACTGATATACACACACTGCTCTCCCTCTGCTGTGTGATCTGTCTACTAAATGTCTGCTAAATATGCATTGAGGTTTTTTTTGCCTGCAATCAAAATTTCGCTTACTCATTAAGCGTCAGTTTGATAAAACATGTTTTTTTCTCTCGCCTACTGTGTCATATCCTTTCTCTTTTCTTTTTTTTCCCTTTCTTCTTTATGACTGGCGCCTAGCGGCTGCCCCAGCCTTGGATGCGCTCTGCAGAGCGTGCCCAAATGCCAAGTCACGTTTCGTTACCTTGTATTTATACATGTGTAATGACAATAAAGTTGAATCTCATCTCATCTCATCTCATCTTTGGAAAGCTGAGTTCAGTTTCTCTAGCCACACCCAGGCCTGATTACTGTCACACCTTTTCTCAATTAAGAAATAACTTAAATAGGACCTGCATGACAAAGTGAAGTAGACCAAAAGATCCTCAAAAGCCTGACATCATGCTGCAATGCAAAGAAATTCAGGAACAAATGAGAAACAAAGTAACTGAGATCTATCAGTGTGGAAAACGTTATAAAGCCATTTTTAAAGCTTTGGGACTCCAGTGAACCACAGTGAGAGCCATTATCCACAAATGGTGAAAACATGGAACAGTGGTGAACCTTCCCAGGAGCGGCCGGCCAACCAAAATTACTCAAAGAGTGCAGCAACGACTCATCCAAGAGGTTACAAAAGACCCCACAACAACATCCAAAGAACTGTAGGCCTCACTCCAGACTCCACCATAAGAAAGAGACTAGGCAAAAATGGCCTGCATGGCAGAGTTCCAAGACAAAAACCACTGCTGAGCAAAAAGAACATAAAGGCTCATTTCAGTTTTGCCAGAAAACATCTTGATGATCCCCAAGACTTTTGAGAAAATACTCTGTGGACTGATGAGACAAAAGTTGAACTTTTTGGAAGGTGTGTGTCCCATTACATCTGTTGTAAAAGTAACACAGCATTTCAGAAAAGGAACATTGTACCAACAGTAAAATATGGTGGTGGTAGTGTGATGGTCTGGGTCTGTTTTTCTGTTTCAGGACCTGGAAGACTTGCTGTGGTAAATGGAACCATGAATTCTGCTGTCTACCAAAAAATCCTGAAGGAGAATGTCCGGCCATCTGTTCATGACCTCAAGCTGAAGCGCACTTGGGTTCTGCAGCAGGACTATGATCCAAAACACACCAACAAGTCCACCCCTGAATGGCTTAAGAAAAACAAAATGAAGACTTTGGAGTGGCCTAGTCAAAGTCCTGACCTAAATTCAATTGAGATGCTGTGGCATGACCTTAAAAAGGCGGTTCATGCTCAAAAACCCTCCAGTGTGGCTGAATTTCAACAATTCTGTAAAGATGAGTAGGCCAGAATTCCTCCACAGCGCTGTAAAAGACTCATTGCCAGTTATCGCAAACACTTGATTGCAGTTGTTGCTGCTAAGGGTGGCCCAACCAGTTATTAGGTTTAGGGGGCAATCACTTTTTCACACAGGATTTTTTTTTTTTTTTGGCCTTAATAATAAACACCTTCATTTAAAAACTGCATTTTGTGTTTACTTGTGTTATCTTTGTCTAATATTTAAATTTGTTTGATGATCTGAAACACATCGGACCAGCTTTTTATCCCGCTTGAGAATCCTTGAGGGTTCATGGGAGTTTGCCCAACCAGTTTACATGTGTTTTGTAGACTTGGAGAAGGCATTCCACCTCGTCCCTTGTGGTTTTTTGTTGGGGGTGCTTCGGGAGTATGGGGTATCAGGCTTGTTGTTACAAGCTATTTGGTCGACAACGACTGTTGTGAGAGTTTGGTTCGTATTGCCAACACTCGGTCGGACTCATTCCCAGTGAGAGTTGGACTCCACCAGGGCTGCCCTTTGTCACCGATCCTGTTCATAATTTTTATGGACAGGATTTCTAGGCGCAGCCAGGGAATGGAGGGTGTCATGCTTGGTGACCACAGGATCTCATCTCAGTTGTTTGCAGATGATGTTGTCCTGTTGGCTTTATCCAGCAATGATCTGCAGGTCTTACTGGGACAGTTTTCTGCTGAGTGTGAAGTGGCTGGGATGAGAATCAGCACCTCCAAGTCTGAGTCCATGGTCCTCAGCCGGAAAAAGGTGGATTGTCTTCTCCGGGTTGGGGACAAGCTCCTACCCCAAGTGGAGGAGTTTAAATATCTTGGGGTCTTATCACGAGTGAGGGGAGAATGGAGCGAGAGATTGACAGATAGATCGGAGCAGCATCTGCAGTGATGCGGACGTTGTACCGGTCTGTTGTGGTGAAGAGGGAGCTAAGCTCTAAACAAAGCTGTCGATTTACCAGTCAATCTACATTCCTACCCTCACCTATGGTCATGAGCTTTGGGTAATGACCAAAAGAATGAGATCGTGTATAAAAGCGGCTGAAATGAGCTTCATTCGTAGGATTGCTGGACTCACCCTTAGAGATAGCATGAGGAACTCAGTCATCCGGGGGAGGCTCAGAGTAGAACCTCTGCTCCTCCACATTGAAAGGAGCCAGTTGAGGTGGTATGGGCATCTGATGTCTCCTGGACACCTCCCACTTGAGGTGTTTCGGGCACGTCCCACAGAAAGGAGACTGGAGTCTCTTGCTGGAGAGACTATGTCTCCCAGCTGGTCTGGGAATGCCTTGGTGTCCTCTCTGAAGAGCTGAAGCAGGTGTCTGGGGAGAGGGAAGTCTGGGCTTCTCTGCTTGAACTGCTGCCCCCACAACCTGGACCTCTGGAAAAGTGGTAGAAGATGGATGGATCTGAAACATTTAAGCGTGACAAACATACAAAAAAAATCTCAAAGGGGGCAAACACTTTTTCACACCACTGTATATATATATACTGTATGTTATGCTCAGGGCTGGATTAAGGAGGTTGTGGGCCCCTGGGTTAGAGTAATTTTTGAGACCCTCCCACATATTATTTATGGGAGTATGACGTGCAAAATGGCTATGTTTACAGGCCAGTATGTTGTATTAATGCCTGTCTTTAAAGCAGCAGGCTGCAGGTACGGAAATCTGAGGCACTTATTGGTTTCAAAATTTTAATTAATATCTATTTACTACCTTTTTTTTTTTTTTTATTTTTTGTAAAGGGTATACAGGTCGTTACAGCAATGCAGTGTTTACATTTTCATCACATGTTCCCTTATTTTCTGATATCTGACAACATTGGAAGATTAATTCTTACAACACCCCTTTTTTTTTTTTTAAAGTGAAAGAAAAAGTGAAATTAAAGAGAAAAAAAAACAAAAAACAAATAACAAAAAAAACAAACAAACCAGTAAAAAACAAACAAAAAGAAAAAGTAAGTAAATAAAGATAAAAGAGCATCTGAGTAGTGTTGGAACAAAGAGCGGAACCATTAGTGAAATGGTATTTGTCAAAGATTAGATCTAATGGAAGACACATATGCGGTCCAGGGTTGCCAAAAGTTCATGAACACATCCATGTCCTGTCTCAGTGCGAATGTCAACTTTTCCATCGAGTAAATGTCTTGGATCACGTTAGTCCAATCTTCAGGTGTAGGACAGTCCTTCAACATCCATTTTTTAGTTAGAGCTTTTTTGCTTGCCAATATTAAAACATTGAATAAGTATTTTTCTCCTCGTCTTTCCAGTGAGTCCGGTAGTAAACCCAAATACAAAGTTACAAAAGAAAAGGGAACTGTAATTTTGAATATTTTCCCCAATATTGTCTGTACCTTGGTCCAATATTGGTGGATAACTGGGCATGACCAAAACACATGAAAATGATTTGCAGTCTTTTCACCACACAAGCGCCAACAGTTCAATCCCTTATGGGTAAATTTGTTTTGTGCAGGTGTTCTGAAAAATCTTGCCAAGTTTTTCCATCCAAATTCTCTCCACTGCAGGGATGAGGTACTTTTCCATTGCTGTTTATTTAGCTTTTCCCATATTTCCAGTTGTAAAGTGAAATTCCCCTCTTTTTCCCATCTCTCTTTTATATAAGATGTGTTGTCTCCTTTTAAGTCTTGAAGACCTTGGTATATTTTAGAAATGTATCTGATCCCTGGGATCCCTTTATATGCCATTAAGAAGACCTTCAGAACACCTGACTGGGCCCTTTCCAAAACCTCCTTTTTAAGTATATTGTTTATGTGGTGTCTAAGCTGGAAGAACCTGTAAAGGTCTTGATTTATTAGGCCTTGTTTTTTCAAATCTTCAAAACTTCTTAAGATTTGCCCTTTAAAAAAATCGTAATATTTTATCAGCCCTTTCTCCTTCCACTTTTTAAATCTGGTGTCTGTTTTATTAGGAGTAAAGTCCTGATCATAGGCGATCCATTGCAGAAGTCGATAGGGCTCTTTAGTTTGATTCTCTCTGACTATCTTAAACCAAATTTTTAGCGGGGTCTCTATCCATGGGTTAGTGTTATTCAAAAGCTTAGGTAAGACATTGTTCCCTATTATCGCCTGTAGGGGGATGTCACTTGTTATTTGGCATTCGATCTCCTTCCATTGTGCAGTGTAGACTGGGTTACATATCTCTACTAAAGTTTTAATTTGTGCGGCTTTAAAGTAGTCCCTGATATTTGGCAGCGCGAGCCCACCTTTGTCTTTGTTTAGCTGTAGGGTTCTATATCTGATTCTAGGTCTCTTGCCCTGCCATATGAATCTTGAGATCCTTCTGTCCAGCTCCTGCCATGTTTTTTTGGGAGGTTCTACCGGTATTGTTTGGAAAAGGTATAGAAGACGTGGAAGTATATTCATTTTGACTGCTTCAATTCTTTGTGCAGTACCCAAGAATGGTATCATATTCCATCTTGCTAGGTCAGATTTTATTTTTGTCACCAGTGGATCATAGTTTAGTGATATAATTTTGTTGAGTTGTTTCGGGATATTGACCCCCAGATATTTCATAGATTCCGACTCCCAGTTAGTTTTGAGTTTGCTTAGTGAATAATGATTTGGGTCATAGTTGAATGTTAAAACTTGGGTTTTATGCATATTTAATTTGTACCCCGATAAATCTCCATACTCTGAAAAAACTGAGGTTAGTTCTGGTAAAGAAGTGTCCGGCTGCCCTAGGTATATTAAAATGTCATCAGCAAAGAGTGCTATTTTATGTTCCTTCTGACCAAGTGTAATACCTTGAATTTTTTGGTTTTGTCTTATCCATTGGCTCAGAGGTTCTATGAAGATTGCAAAGAGCAGTGGAGACAGGGGGCAGCCCTGACGACATCCTCTTTCCAGTTCAAAAGATGATGATAAATTACCGTTAATCCTTATTTTAGCTGTTGGTTTTTTATATAATGCCTGTATAGTTCTAATGAAGTTGTTATGAAAATTGAAACTGGATAAGATTCTATATAGAAAAGACCAGTCAACCGAATCGAATGCTTTTTCAGCATCTAATCCCAATATGACTGCATTTAAGTTATATTTTTTTATATGATGAATTATGTGTAAAGTGCGTCGAATGTTGTCTTGTGTCTGTCTTTGTCTTATAAAACCTGTTTGGTCTAAATGAATTAGGTCTGTCAGTATATTTTCTAACCTTTTGGCAAGGATAATGGTAAAAAGCTTATAGTCCTGATTTAGTACACTGATTGGTCTGTAGTTGGAGCACTCTAGTTTATCTTTTTCAGGTTTAGGTATAACTGCAATGACCCCTTCTCTCCAGGAGGGGGGGATTTCCCCTGTGTGGAGGACATAATTAAATGTTTTCAGGAGGAGAGGAGATAGTTGCTGTTTAAAGGTTTTGTACCACTCTGCTGTATAGCCATCAGCTCCTGGGGATTTGTTAGCTTTAAGTTTCATAATTGCTTTTTCCAATTCTTTAGGATGTATTTCTGACAGTAGTGTTTTATTTTGTGACTCCATAAGTTGGGGAAGGTTTAATGTGTTTAGGAATGCCTCGGATGCGTTTTTATGTTTTTTGTGGGAGTATAAGTTCTTATAGTAATTCTCGAAGTTTTTAAGAATATCCTGAATTCTGAATTTTATTTCCTTTGATACTGGGTCTCTGATTTTGTAGATTGCTCTTTCTGTTTGATGTTTCCTCAATTTATAGGCTAGCAATTTTGCCGATTTACTGCCTGCTTCATAGTATTTTTGTTTCAGAAATGTAAGTTTCTTCTGGATTTCTATTGTGTAGATCTCATTTATTTGGTTTTTAATTTCCTTAATCTTGAGCGAGTCAGTAGAATGAGTGTTGCCTTTGTGTTCTTTTTCTAGGTTCCTAAGTTCTGACTCTAATGTGGATAGTTTTTCTTGTCTTAGTTTCTTTTGGGTTGCCAGTTTTGCAATAATCTTTCCTCTTATTACAGCTTTACATGCATCCCACAGTATTAAAGGGGATACTTCTCCATTATCGTTATCTTCCAAATATCTGAGAATATCTGATTCCAATTCATCTTTCAATGGTCCTTTCAGGACATTTGAATTTAACCTCCAAGAAAATGTATTATTTGTGTATTTTTGGATATTTAAGTCCATGTAGATCGGACTGTGGTCGGAGAGATCCATCAGTCCTATTTTACATGTTTTTACTCTTCCAATGTCTCTATTAAACATAAAAAAAAAAAAATAGGGACTTCCGGTTATGGCTGCCACGTAGGACGGACGTGTCTCGCTCTGCTCTGCTCCTGGAAAAAAAAAAATCGGCAAATAACTCTCTCATTTGGGACAGAACGTATCCCAGCATTTGGGCGAAGATATGTCGGCGAAGCCTAAGGCTGGAAAACCAGGAAAAGGAAAAAGCGAGCCGCCGAAACAGTCCGAATTAACGGACTTTCAGGTCTGTGACGCAGTAAACAAAACTCCATATATGGCGGAGGAGGCTGGCAACGCTGCGATATCTGCGGGGAATGGCACAGATGCGCTGATGGCTGCCATGAGTTCAATGAGAGCGGACTTTTCCTCTAGATTTGATGGGATTATGACAGCGTTGGAAGGAATAAGAAAGGAATTGGGTGACTGTGTAGAACGAACGGCGCAGATGGAGCTCCGTCTCGCTAGTGCTGAAGATGACGTCACCCGTCTTCAATTAAAGGTGCGCACTTTGGAAAAAAAAAAAAAATCTCTGGAAGATAATATTTTGGATTTGGAATCTCGGTCGAGACAGAATAATTTGAGGCTGGTGGGTCTTCCAGAGGAATCAGAAGGTCGGGACGTATGTTCCTTTCTGGAAAAGTGGATTCCGGAGGTGCTGGGCAGCGAGGAGTTGCAATCAGCAGTGGTTCTGGAAAAAGCACATCGTATTGGCCCACGGAGAGATAAGGGACCGCCGAGGACCTTAATTATGAAGTTTCTTAGCAACAGAGACAGGATGAAGATCTTCAACGCTGCACGAGCTAAAAAAGGAGAGATTAAACACCAGGACCAGCAGGTGCGGTTCTACCCAGATTTGGCCACAGGAATCCAGCAATTGAGGAAGCAGTTTGATCCCGTACGTAAGGAGCTGCGCAACCTTGGGATTCGTCATGGTGTAATCTATCCTGCGAGACTGCTGACCACGTATGAGGGCAGAACCCACATCTTCAAGACCCCAGAGGAGGCGCAGGAGTTCATCAAGAAGATCAAAGAAGAAGAAGAGACTGGTGGGAGCTAAGCATGAACAAAATATAAGGTAGAATAATTAAGCATTTGCACAGGCATCTGACTGACTTGAAGTAAATAGTAAGTTTACAAAATATAGATTGTATTATATATTAAAAAAACAAAACAAAAACAAAACAAACAAAAAAAAAAACTATGATGTACAAAGTTGTTAAAAATTTTGGAGTTAAGTTGGAAAACTACAGAGGAGAGTTAATGTTACGTCATTAAAAGCAGTAGAGTTAGGGTGATTGGGAGGATGAAGAAGGAGTGGCTTAGGCTGTTCCCCGTGGGTGTGGAACGGTCGATGGCTATATCGGGAGACAGAATTTTTCTTTTGATTTTGGGGGGTTTGCCACAAGTGTGGGAAGGGGAAATTTGTTTGTGTGTAGTTTGTAGGATGAATGTTCAACCACTCATGTTTTTGCTTCTCTGTATGAGCATGTTTACACTGCAAGGTAATCCCAAACTCTCTATTGATCATGGACCAAAGTGTTAATCTTAATTTAACTTCATGGAATTGCAGAGGTCTACAAAATTTTAAAAAACTTAAACAAGTTATGAATAAAATAAAGGACATGGGTTCAAGAATTGTGTTTTTACAAGAAACTCATCTGATAGAGGAGGATGTTAAAAGAATTAGGAGTAGATGGCAGGGAAGTGTATTCACCTCTTCATTTTCATCCCGAGCCAGGGGAGTTATGACTCTCATACATAAATCAGTTCCTTTTCAGGTGAAAAATGTAATTGGAGACAAATTTGGAAGATATGTAATCATTCAAGGTTCTTTGCTATTAGAAAATATAAATCTTGTGAACTTATATGGTCCCAATATAGATGATCAGAAGTTCTTTGCTAATTTATTTCTCATCTTATCATCACTTACAGGGCAACATATAATAGCAGGGGATTTTAATTGTACATTGAATCCAGGTGTGGATAGATCAACAGGACTGGATTGTACGCACATTGGATGTAGGATGACTATTAATCATTTTATGAAAGAATTGAGATTGTTAGATATATGGAGAGAAATGAAACCACAAGTTAAAGCCTATTCTTGTTATTCCAGTACCTACAAGACATTCTCACGTATTGATTATTTTTTGATTTCCACAGAATTAAGGTCCAAGATTCAAAACTGCTTTTATGATAACATCGTGATCTCTGATCATGCACCCTGTTGTCTAATATATGTAGATAAAAAATTGACAAAGGAATCAGGTAGATGGCAATTTCAGCATAAATGGCTTCAGGATGAGGAATTTGTCAAGTATATAGAAAAACAGATAGACGAGTTCTTTGACATCAATACTACACAAACATCAGCATGTGTAAAGTGGGAGGCTTTCAAAGCTTTTATTAGGGGACATATTATTAGTTATACAGGATCAAAATCTAAGAAGACTCGAGAGGAGAGAGCTAAATTGGAACATAAAATAAAAAGTCTTCAGGAAAAAGTGTATGCAGGAAGTGACCCAAGGTTGGAGAATGAATTACTGATTTTGAGAGCTGAATACGACAAAAAATCAGCGAATAGAGCTGCCTCGAGTCTTCTAAGATTGAAACAATCTTTTTATGAACAAGGTGAAAAATCAGGAAAATTATTAGCATGGCAGATTAAACAATTGGAAATTAAAACACCAATTACCAGTATTATAAGTAAGGGACAGGTAGTTATAGATCCTTTAGAAATTAATAGAGCCTTTAGAGATTACTATGAAAAATTATATGATACCAAAAATGAACCTGATTTAACAAAACTAAATGGGTTTTTGAACGAACTATCTATACCGTGTATACCAAATGAAAACAGGGAGATATTGGAGTCTAAAATTAGTCAAGAAGAAGTTGGGCTAGCCATTGATAATATGAAATCAGGAAAAAGTGCAGGACCAGATGGTCTTCCAGTTGACCTTTATAAAAAATTTAAGAATAAATTAATAAAACCTTTTTTGGAAATGGTTTTAGAAGCATTTCAAAATAATAATTTACCATCATACATAAATAATGCCTTAATTATACTGCTGCCAAAACCAGGTAAGCCCTCTAATAAATGTGAAAATATGAGACCAATAAGCCTATTAAACGCCGACCTTAAGATAATCTGTAAAATTTTAGCAAGACGAATACAAGAAATTTTACCAAATATTATTAATCGAGATCAGAATGGCTTTATAAAGGGTAGACAAGGCTTCCATAATGTAAGAAGACTATTTAATATTATTTATTTTAATAAAGAAGCACCGGATACAGCTCTCCTATCATTGGACGCCGAAAAGGCCTTTGATAGAGTTGAATGGCCCTTTCTTTTTGAAGTCCTACAAAGGTTTGGACTTGGAAATAATTTCATAAAATGGGTTCAAATAATATACAATAATGCTACAGCAGAAATCCTAACAAATAACAATATTTCAAAACCAATAAAAATCAATAGAGGATGTCGACAAGGCTGTCCACTTTCACCTTTACTGTTTACTATGGCAATTGAACCTTTAGCGATAGCGATACGTTTACATTCACAAATATATGGAATTAAAGTTGGACCAACAGAACATAAAATCTCCCTGTACGCCGATGATATAATTTTGTTTATGTCGAATCTAAAAAAATCAATTCCAACCTTGTTGAATTTAATAAAGAATTTTGGGGAAATATCAGGATATAAAATAAATAAAACTAAATCTTCAATATTATTGCTAAATGAGACCCAGAGAAATTACCCAGCCCCTGAGGCAAATCAATTCAATGTTGTAAATCAGTTTAAATATTTAGGAATCCAAATTATGCCTAAGCTAGAATCAGTCGCCAGCGTCAACTATGAAGCCTTAATGTCAGATATCAATGAGTTAACTCAGAGATGGATGTCACTACCAATGTCGATGATCGGGAGAATCAATATACTTAAAAGTAATATTTTACCTAAAATACTTTATTTATTTCAATACATTCCCTTATCACCACCTTTAGATCTATTCTCAAGAATAAAAAAAAAGTTAGTGGAATTTATATGGAACAACAGGAGGGCTAGATTACGTCTGTCTTTATTATATTTACCATTTGATCGTGGAGGTCTGAAATGTCCAAATTTTATGTTGTATTATTGGTCGGCACAACTGAGGTCTATGACATATTATTTTTCATCAAATGATCTCCCTCACTGGACTGAAATGGAATCATACAATTTACCTTTACCTCTTCCCATATTCATATACTCAGATTCGGCAAAAAAATTACAAAAACAAGTTAAAAATCCATTTGTAAAGCATATGATCAAAATATGGTGTGAAGCTAAAAACTATTTAAAAGAACCACAGTTATTGTCACAATTTAGTCCAATATGGGGTAATCAATATTTTAAACCAGGGAGAGCGGACGCTGTATTTAAAGTATGGAATTTAAAAGGGATACAAAAGATTCAGGATTTATATTTGCCATGTGCAGACAACATAATGTCTTTTGAAGAGCTGAGGATCAAATTTAATCTCAATAGAACACATTTTTTTTAAATATCTTCAACTTAGAAACTTTATTCGATCAAATCAAAATAAAGCTCTCACTCGACCTATTTATTCATCCTTGGAAAAAATGATGATGAAAGATAGTAAAAGAAAGGGTATTATTTCAGAGTTTTATAACTCATTGACACTATCTTCAAGTGAAAATTCACTGAAAAGATTAAACTACTGGAAAGAAGATCTGCAAATTGAAATTTCGGAGGAACAATGGGAATTGGCTTGTACAGAAGCTCAAACCAAATCAATAAATGCACGCCTTAAATTGATACATTTCAAATGGTTAATGCGGATGTATGTTACACCGGAGGAGTTAAATAGATATAACAAAAATATACCAGATACATGCACAAAATGCATGGAAAGTAAAGGAACCCTATTTCATTGTTTATGGGAATGTAGATTAATAAGAATGTTTTGGGAAGAGGTGAGGGTAACAATTGAAAAAATAATCTCAAAACAAATCATACTGAATCCTAAACTGTTTTTGTTGGGTCTGTACCCAGAAAAGCATAATTTTAATAAAAGTGAAAGAACATTCATAGACCTCAGTTTGCTTAATGCCAAAAAATGTATTGCACTATTATGGAAAAAGACTCATAGACCAGATGTGACTCAGTGGTTAAGACAGATGTTAACAAACCTTCCATTAGAAAGAATAACATATATACTGAAATCAAAGGAAATTGTGTTTGAGAATATATGGAGACCTTTTATTGATTATGTAAAAAATTTAAACATAACTCTTGAAGAAGAAGGTGAATGATGTGTGTGGACCTTGTAAATTCCAAACTGGTGAACATAATATGTATACTTATGTATTGGATTGTCTAGACTAAACAGAGGAGCATTGTTGAAGACTTGATTTTGTTGGTGGTTGTTGGTGTTTTTAGTGCATTTTTTTTTTTTTTGTAGTACTTTAGCGTTAGTGTTTGATTGTTTGTATCATGTTTGTTAAAAAAAAAAAAAGGTTCAATAAAGATATTGTGGAAAAAAAAAACATAAAAAAATAGTCAATCCTTGAGTAAGATGAATGTGGAGTTGAGTAAAATGTATAGTCTTTTACACTGGGGTTGAGTTCCCTCCACACGTCACAGATTCCCAATTCTTTTAGTCTTCCTGTTTTGGGTGTTATTTTGATGTGGGGAATTACCAGAAGCATCCCAGTATGGATTCAGTCTAAGATTGAAGTCCCCACCACATATCACTAAACCTTGAGCTTTAGTTATCATTAGGTCGAATACATTTTTATAAAATTTCCAGTTAGCCCCTGGGGGAGCATACACATTCAGCAGGGTGATATCTTCTCCCTCTAGCCGCCCAGTTACCAAACTGTATCTCCCTTCTTTATCTTTGTGTTCTGATTTTTTTTCAAATGTAATTTTGGTTGATATCAATGTCGCTACTCCCCTCCTCCTCCCTGATTTATATGAAGATGAAGAGATCATTTTAAACCCTTGTCTACTGAGTTTATTGTGTTCCACGTCTGTTAGGTGGGTTTCTTGTAAAAGTATTATTCCTGCTTTGTCTTTTTTCATTTTGCCTAGAATCTTGGATCTTTTAACTGGATTCAGGATTCCATCCATCCATCCATCCATCTTCTACCGCTTAATCCTTTCGGGTCGCGGGGGGGCTGGAGCCTATCCCAGCATCTTTGGGCGAGAGGCAGGGTACACCCTGGACAGATCGCCAGTCCATCACAGGGATTCAGGATTCCTTTTACATTATATGAAATTATTTTGGTTACACCCTGTTTCTCCATTGTGTTGTTTTGTTTAGTATAACTGTGTGGTGGCCCTCTTTTGTGCTACTCAGAAACTGAAAGAACATTAAAAACAAGAAAAACATTAAGAACATAGTGTAAAAAACTTTAAAACAAAAAGCTGTCATAAGAACTTCCTGAGCTGAGGTCTTTTTAAAGACCCTGTAAGAGCCTTGATGGAGTGAAGGCTCTGAGGGAAATTCCTCAAACTCTGTTACGTGTTGAGGGCCCTCTCTTACCACTGAAAGTAGTCCCATGCTTTTAACGTGAGTTTCAGAACCCAATCCAAACTTGTAATGATTTTTTTTTTTTTCCTTTTATGCCTAAACCCTGTGAAATTGTGTGCACCCTCCCACCCCCATCACATCAAACATTCACGCAAAAACAGTATTTGTTAGTATGAGGAGAACATGTGGATTATTGTCACATTTCTATTTTAACAAGTTTTTTTTTTTTTTTTTTTTTTTTTACAAAGACTTATTTGTTTCAAATAATATGATTGTTCCATGAAATGTTTTACCACATGCTGAATATGCATCTCCTTTAATGTTTGTTACCTTGTATGAGGGGGGTTGGATGTGCGGATTGATTCAAGAGAAAAGAAAAAAAAAAAAGAAAAAAAAAGGTCGCTATTCCAACCTGAAAACGGATAGTTTATCCGCGACGCTCTGGTGCTGGGTTTCCCGCTGCTGGTCCGTGGATTTTGAAGGTCTTTGTGTTGTCCATGTTTGCGCTTTGATCTTCTCACTCGGGTCTGCTGCGGGTTTAAATACCGTTACCGGGAGCCCTCTTTTCGCCATGTCAGCTGTTGCTTCTTCCGCCGAATTATAGAGACACGTTTCATCGCCGTAGAAGACCCTTAACTTCGCAGGAAATGGTGTCTGAAAGCGCAATTTCTTCTCTCTTAACACCTTTTTCGCGTCATTGTATTCCCTGCGCTTTTTAAGGACCTCCGGGGCGTAATCGTGTTCCACGTAGACTTTTCTCTCCTGGTGCATAAATCCTTTTTTCTGCCAGGCCAGTCTTACAACCTCTTGTTTTATTTTGAAATTGGAAAATCTTACCAACACCGAACGTGGGGGCGCTTCCGCCGCCGGCCTAGCGGCTAATGAACGATGTGCCTTTTCTATCTTCAAGTCGGTGGTTTGTGGAATATCCAATTTCTCTCTTAGTAAGGATTCCACGCATTCTGCCATTGAGTTAAAACCATTTTCGGTTCCTTCTATCAGACCATGAATTCTTATGTTGTCTCTTCTTTGTTTTCCTTCTTGGTCGGTTAGCTTAGCCTCTATAGCTGCTTGTCTTTTGCGTAGGTCTAGCACAGAATCTTCGAGCACTTTTATTCGATCCTCTGTTTCCAAGATTCGGTTCTCGGCCTGGTCCACTCTGCTGTTTGTCCTTTTCAATTCTTCTCTGAATTCCCGAAATTCGGCCGTAACATCTCGGCGAAATCGTCGTAGCTCCTCAAATAGTGATTTCAGGCTAACCCTTTTGTTAGCTATCACCAGTTCCTCGTCTTCTGAACGGAGATCTTCCAGTTCGGATTCTCCGGCCGATACGTGTCCTGGCCTGGAGAATTTCAGTTTCTTCTGTTTTCCTTTAGACATGATGATTTTGTCTTTTGATTTTCACTCCTCCAAAAATCCGTTAAGTTTGATTTTCAAGGTGTTATCCTGGATTGGGTCTGAGAACTTCAGTGTTAAGCTGCAGTCGCCATGGCGTCCAGACCGGAAGTCCCTATTTACTACCTTTTTAACCTTAACCCGCTCCCAAATCCTAAGACTAACCTTTTAATTTTAAGTCTAAATTTCATCTCATATCAAGTAAAACGGTTTGGGCAAGGTGCCAATAGGAGGACACGAACCAGCAGCCTTCTGATCACAGGCCCAACATACTATCTACCTAAGCCACAGCAGCAGCTAGCTTGGAGCTGATCTGAAAAGGTTTTGTTGGATTGTCGACTCTTCCGTACCAATAGACATTTCGTATAGGGATACAGCTTCTGGGCAGCTGGGTGGAACAGTGGTTAGCACTGTGGCAGCACAGCAAGAAGGTCACGGAATTGATTCCACCACTGACCATTGTGGGTTCGATCCCACCCCCTGACCATCAGTGACCCTTCTGTGTGGAGTTTGCATGTTCTTCCTTTGTCTGCGTGGGTTTACTCCAAGTACTCCGGTTTCCTCCCACAGGCCAAAGACATGCAGGTCACTATAAATTGTCCTTAGATACGAATGTAAGAGTGAATGGTTGTCTGTCTCTCTGTGTTGGTCCTGCCATGGACTGGCGATCTGTCCAGGGTGTACCCTGCCTCTCACCCAAAGATGCTGGGATAGGCTCCAGCCCCCCCGCAACCCGAAAAGGATTAAGCGGTAGAAGATGGATAGATGGTAGGGGTGTAACGATACGCCTAAAATCACAGTTCGGTACATACCTTGGTTTTAAGGTCACAGTTTGGTTCATTTTCGGTACAGTAAGAAAACAAAATGCAAAATATAAAACTGCTTATTTTTTGTGTAAGCGGGAACAGCTTTATTGACAAAAAAACTGCAAACTGCCAGCAGTAAATTCTCCAATAAATAAATTAAATATTGTCAAATAAACAAAATAAAAATAAAATAAATAAATTCTCTTTTTAGGAAATGAATGATGCAGACAAGTGCAACAATAGAGGTTTGAACAGCCTATAAGTTCCCATAGCTAAATAAAATAATGACCCATGAAGCATGAGTTGGAAACTTGAACTTAACAGCTTCATCAAAAGTGTTTGTAGCAACACAGCTAAATAACAGACATTAAAGTTTGGTCTTTTAACCCAAAAACTAAAGAAATAAAACTCAATATTCTGCCCTGTATGCTGCGGCATAGAAGACTGTTGTTAACTGTGTGTTCAAAACAAACTGGAGTAATGTGAATAATATTCAACTCTATTAAAGTCAAAATGAAAATAACCAGTCCATACTGTTTGAAACCTTGCTGGACCTAGAAGTTTAAAAGTTTAATTAGGCTTCAGATGAAAATTAAAAGAAAAGCTTTAAGTTGCAGTGCAGGAATGTGAGCTTTCACTACACATACAGTGAAATATTTAAGCTGTTTTAATTAATTTGTGATAATTATGGTTCTTTTTTAATTAACTTCCAAATCATAATATTGTAATTTCCTGAGATACACTAATATTCAGAATGAGGGCTAATATTGCTGTGACAATAATAGAGAAGATGAAAATGTCATAAACCCTCCCGTGCGCTTCTCCAATGCGCACGGCGAGGGGTGAAAGGACAAGGATTTAAGTGCTGGGTTTACACCTCACACACATTTATTAGGAACAACAACTGACAACAGTTCCCATGCATAACAACCGCACTCAGAGTTGTAAAGGGGTCCTCCGGGATGCTCAACAGCCTGGGTGAGGATCACCGGAGAAAACACGCGCAGCAGTTATTCACATTTCTGGAGCTATCCGAGAACGTCCTAGTGACACCTTGAGGAAACCCAGTCCTTAGTTGACCTTGACTTCCAATGGTGATAGACGACCGCATGAAGGTCGTTTGGAGAATGGTTGATTGGAGGCACCTGGGCGCGGAATGGGAAAGATGATCAGTGGGGCTGGGAACAGCTGATGGTAATCAGTGAGGGGGGCGTGGTCAGACCGGCAGACTGTCAGCAGTACACGCAGCTGCCGGCCCCAGAGCAGTGGCTGTGGATACGGTAACACACTGGAAAAACATACTATACATGCATACACAACGGCACGGAGACCCACAGAGAGATCAGGACCGAGCCGGAGGAACCCAAGCCGGCTCAGCTCCTGACAGAGCCCCCCCCCCTTTAAGTGGTGGATTCCCAGACACCCAAGGTAACATCCCAGACCCCCCCCCCCCCCCAACAGGAACAAACAACACGAACCCGGGTGGGAGGTAGGGGGAACAGGAAAGGTGGGAACACAACACCCCACCCAGGGTCCACAATAGCCCTCCTAAGTCCAAAGACGTGGAGTCTCGGGAGGCTGCCCAGAGTCCCAGGCCCCGCGGGCAGTTCGGCGGATAGAGTCTGGTGGCCTGCTGGACTGCATGGGCCATCTGGCCCAGAACCCCAGTCCCTCAGGCGGTCAGCCAGCACTGTAAAGCCACCAAGACTGGCAGGATGAAGCAGGAGGCGGCCTGCCCACCAGAAGGCTCACAGGAGGGTGCCAGGACCGTAGAGAGGGAACCCCCACGGCGTCGGACAGAGAGGAGAAGGGAGCCACGGTGTCCTCAGACAGATCCACAGCACCCTTGGTGGTCCCGGCTTGGGCCACAGCTGCTTTGATGATGGACCCCAACCGGGCTGGCTCCGCTGCACCCGCGGTGGACCCCTACCGGGCCGGCTCCGCTGCACCTGCGGTGGATCCCGACCTGGCCGGCTCCGCTGCACCCGCAGTGACCTCCAGCTGAGGCTCTGCTGCACCTGCGGTGACCTTCGGCTGAGGCTGTGCTGCACCCGCGATGAACTCCGACTGGGGCTTTGCTGCGCCTGTGGTAGTCTTCCCAAAGGGGGAGGTCATGCTCCCCTTGACTCCTGGCGCTGACCCCCAATCCTCGGAGGCCTCTGGCGGGATCAGCTGCTCTCCGGCGACCCTGTCAGGGGGCTCCGAACCCGAAGAGGGAGAAAGAGGGACCGGGTCAGGGTTGCCGGCAGCGGTGGAGCCCGGTGAGGCGGCCCCGAGGGCTACTGTGAGCCGCCCTGGGTCTTCCTCACCATGAGTCGGGCAGTGTGACATCAACATTGACACTACTGACAGAATGGAGCACACTTGCCTGAATTCGGGCTCCACCGCTGTCCAGGACTCCGGCGATTTAGGGTGCACGGGTTCCTCTGGTCCGTCGGGTACCACATCCTCATCGACCTCCTCTGGGACAACCGGGCCCATGTCGTCATCTGTGGGCAACCCAGGTAGTAGCAACTCCTCTTCGGCGACCCTAGGAAGGAGCTTGAAGGGGATAGGAGAGGAGGAACGGTTAGGGTTGCTGGCAGCGGCAGAGCCTGGCAAGGGGAGTCCAGATGCGGCTGGAAGCCGCACCCGGCTCTCCTCCCCAAGAGCCAGACAAGATCCCTCCATCATTAACAAATGAACTACCGGAGAGGTTACTTGCCTGTGCTCAAACTCTACCGCCGTCCAGGACTCCGACAGTGATGTTCCAGGTCCCATCGGTTGGAGGTCTGGTCCGGGGAGTGGCTCCGCTGCAGCGGCCCCCACAGCAGGCATGATGGTGGTAGCAGTTATGGTATTCCAATGCGCTGTTCTCCATGCCACCGGCTCATCCGGCGTGACGGCCGAGGACGACCTCTCCGCTGGCCCATGGGCAGGATCCCCCTGGGCCTCTGGCTTCTCTCCCCCCGAGTGACCTGGATCCAGAACCAGTGGGCTCATAGGGGCACACAGACAGGAGTTGGTGAGGTCAAGTACGGGAGCACTACATGCCGCTGGTGTGGAGCACTCAGGGGGCTGCTCACTCCGAGTTTCCTCGCCAGGAGGCAGGCAAAATTGTTCATCAAACATAAAAGTTAAATGAGAAATCACTTGCCTGTCCTCCTGACACGAGATGTCCTCAGCGGCCTCCGAGATGTCTTCCCCCTCCGGGCGTTCCTCCTTGTGCTGCGCCAGCGAGACCAGAGGTCTCCTCCGGCGAGAGTTCCTCCTCCTCTTCCTCCCGGATGGCTCAGGGACCAGATAGTCTGGGATTCGAAGCCCCGCGCTGAGCAGCGAGTCAACCATGCAGAGAAGCTCCGTCGTCTCCGGAGAGGGTGGCGGAGCAGTCACGAGGAGCTCGAGCTCTGGGGAATCCTCATCCGACTCCTTCTCAACCCGATGGTTGAGCGCGGCGAGCAGGTTCAACCACTCCTTGTCTGACGGCACGCCCGGGGATTGAGCAGGTGCGGGGGGTGGAACCGTCACAGCCTGGGAAGCGCGTCCTCGGGCATCCCTTTCATGGTGCTCCTCCTCCTCATGACGCTTCTCCTCGACCCGGCAGTTGAGAGCGGCAAACAGGTTCAACCACTCCTTGTCCGTTGGCAAGCCCGGGGATTGAGTAAGTGCGGAGGGTGGAACCTTCACAGCCGGGGAAGCGCGTCCTCGGACCTCCCTCTCCCGGTGCTCCTCCATCCGGCGGTCGAGCAGGCCCAGTCTCTGCTCCTCCCTCTCACGACGCTCCTCCTCGACCCGGCGGTTGAGCGTGGCAAGCAGGTTCAACCACTCCTCGTCCGTCAGCAAGCCCGTGGATTGAGCGGGCACCGGCCCGGGAGAAGATGCAGGGGACTCCACCAGTGTGGCTGCAGGAGAACACCTCCGTGCAGGCCCCTGGGCAGGATCATCCTGGGCCCCAGCCTCCTCCACCGCCTGGCAGCTCGGTTCTTGGATCAACAGGCACTCAGAGAAAGAGGGAGGAGACACAGAGAGAGGAAGAAAAGAATTATTATCTGCAGCTGGAGGAGAGGACCCAGTGGACTGCTGAAATCGGGCCTCTCCCTCAGGAGAGAGACAAGATTTGGTGTTATCAGATTGTACAGAATGAAAAAACACTTGCCTGTCATCCCGGTGTTTGAAGTTGACAGCTGCAGCAGGCGAACAGTCAGCCCTTTCCATGTCTGCAGAGATCTGGCTCCTTTCCATGGTTTGTGGAGGAGCCGTCTCCATGGCTACAGAGGTGGGTGTTCCCGGGGTGGCCCTAGCAGGCCTCACAACAGCTGGAGGGGAGGTGATGGCTGCCGAAGATGAGGAGGGCTTTTCCCGGCGTCTCCTCACGGGGTGACGCTGCTTCTGGGCGGCCGACACTGATGGTGAAGCGGGAGAGAGAACAGCTGCAGACTGCGGAGCTCGTTCCCGCTTAGGCTACGCAAGGAATGCCGCTCTCCCCACACCAGGAAATATGCGCTGGAGCGCGTAGACCAAAGCGATCAGGTCTGTGTACTGAGGGTAATCCCAGAGACCAGGATGCGCTTCCAGGATTCCCTCCACCGCGTCCAGGCTGTTCAACTTCACCTTGGGTCCATGGGCTTTGTGGGCCTCATCCATAAAGTCCTGGATGAAGGTCGCCACCCATTCCTCTTCATTCTCCACCGTGGGATGCCTCGCCGCTAGTTTCCTCCGGCCGGCGTGGGAGCGGCATGCCAAAGGCATAGTGGGGCAAAAACTGGTGGGTGAAAGAACAGTTCAAAAAATAGAAAAAGAATGATGTGTGGGTGTACCCGCTAAATCCTCTTTTTCGGCTGGGTTATTCTGTCATAAACCCTCCCGTGCGCTTCTCCTATGCGCACGGCGAGGGGTGAAAGAACGAGGATTTAAGCACTGGGTTTACACCACACACATATTTATTAGGCACAACAACTGACAACAGTTCCAATGCATAACAATCGCACTCAGAGTTGTAAAGGAGTCCTCCGGGACACTCAACAGTCTGGATGAGGATCACCGGGGAAAACACGCACAGCAATTACTCACAATTCTGGAGCTATCCGAGAATGTCCTAGTGACACCCCGAGGAAACCCAATCTTTAGTTGACCTTGACTTCCAATGGCGATAGATGACCGCATGAAGTGCAATGACCCAGCAATGCATGACTGGGAAAAGGCTCCTATAGTACACGCATTGCCGGGGATGGTCGATTGGAGGCACCTGGGCGAGGACGCCATGATCAATGGGGCTGGGAACAGCTGATGGTAATCAGTGAGGGGGTGTGGTCGGACCGGCAGACTGTCAGCAGTACACGCAGCTGCCGGCCCCAGAGCAGTGGCTGTGGAAACGGTAACACACTGGAAAAACATACTATACATGCATACACAACGGCACGGAGACCCACAGAGAGATCAGGACCAAGCCGGGGAAACCCAAGCCGGCTCGGCTCCTGACAGAAAAAGAGTAAGCTACTCATGTACTTGTAAGTCACTCATTTAAAAAAAACATGCAGGTTAGGTTAATTGGAGACTCTAAAGTGGCCCTAGGTGTGAATGTGTGTGTGAATGGTTAAGGGATAGCGCCGTATCGTGGCTGCTTCATCCATCCAGGTGGTGGATGACCCTCAATTTCCCCTCTGGGGATCAATAAGGTATACTAAATCTAAATCTAAATTTTTTTTTACTGCAGTTAACATGTTACCAGCAGAACTGAAGGAGCTCAGCTATCAGCAACCATTATCCAAGAGAAATTGTTGTCCAGCAAGTAATGTTAGCACATGCTAACAGATTAATCAGTTTTCTAAAGCTAAGACAGTCGCTCATTAAAAATAAGTAGTGCTAACTTTACTTGCTAACCTTACCAGTGTTGTGTTTAGAAGTAGCCCAACTTCAGTCGTTTACCCCCAGGTTGGAGAGCAGCAGAAGTCCGCTGACAGGCTGCCAGAGATGGGGAACGGAGTGGAAGAGGAGGCGGCATCATATGGTAGTTACACTTTCTGTCCGTCACTCAGTATAGTCCGTGTCTGTACCTCGGTACGCCTCTGTACCATACCATGGGTGGCGTACCAAAAAATCCGAATATGAATACATGTACCATTACACCCCTAATGGATGGATGGATGGATACAGCTTCTGTATTCATAGCCACTGCCAGTTACTAAATAAAACACTGGTGATAAAATGCCCCTGTTCAGTGTTCCCTGTTCAAGTTCCAAAACCTGGCATTTGAACAGGGAGGTGTAGACTTTTTATATCCACTGTATATCAACCCACAACTTTAACCAGGTACTACTGCACTGTCCACAAGCACAAATGAACCATGAAACCATTAAAAAAGAGAACAGTCAGTCTGCACTGTACTGCAACAGTGACTGTCATCTAATTTCCTCAGTCAATCAGATAAGTGTGAAAAAGGCAACACTAGCATCAGTGAAGCAACATGATGTTACAAAGCAGTATCAAGTACTCAAAATGTTACACTGTAAAATTTGTAACAACTGTAGTGTCTAAGCTTTATAAAAGCAAAAAGGAACATCCATACTGGAAAGACTGGAAATTGTGGCAAAACAACACAGGGGCCCCTAATGAAAAAAAAAAAAAAATGTATATGCGGCGGGTAAAACAATCCAAACAGCCAGTGAAAGGAGAATATAGAAGCCATTGTCTTGAAACGTACTCACTATTTGCAAGTTTTCGATTGAAGTGCCTCTTGGAGAAAAAATGTGTCTGCCATTTGCAGGAATGTTCAGATGCTCTAATATCAGCGTCCTTACTCTGGCAGCTCTCCAGTCCTTTTTTGGCCCAGTATTCCCAGTGTGCACAAATATTTAACACTTTCAATGGGTGTTTTGCAACTTCAGTGACCTGGAACTTCTGTGGCCGGAAAAGCTATGCCCTCTGTGACTGATGGATTTTCAGACAGCGGCTCTGCCGGTGCATCCCGTGTTAGCATTTGTAATACTGACAGTTTGACAAACATCTTGTTGTGACTGTAAAGTTAACGACTGTCCAGCTGTATTGCACATTAAAAAAAATCCTGTCAATTTATTTATTATTTTTGATTTTGTATACTTTATTGATCCCCAGAGGGGAAATTGAGGGCATCCACCTGGATGGATGAAGCAGCCACGGTGCGGCGCTATCCCTTTACCATTCACACACACATTCACACCTAGGACCACTTTAGAGTCTCCAGTTAACCTAACCTGCATGTTTTTGGCCTGTGGGAGGAAACCAGAGAACTCCCGGAGTAAACCCATGCAGACACAGGGAGAACATACAAACTCCACACAGATCACTGTTGGTCAGGGGCTGGGATCGAACCAGGGATCCCATGGCCAAGGGTGAGTTGCTGTGCTGTCGCAGTGCTAACCACTGCGCCACCGCACCGCACCAATTTAGGAGTCTTTTTTAAAACCTCCTTCTTATGTTCGTTTTTTTCTTTCTTTTGTTTTCTCTCTCGGGTGCCGCTATTGTACGCCATTACAATTCATTCATTTATTCGTCCGCGACTTCACTACCGGCCCACATCCTGTGATGATTCGCTCTGCCTGCCTGATTCTCCACAGCTGCGCACACACCTGCTCTCCTTCATCATCGGAGCTATTTAAGCCGTGCTGCCCACAGGTCAGCATGGAGTCGTCTTACTCCTTGGTCTGTGTTCTGCAGAGAAACTCGTCTTCCTTCGTCATTTGTCTGGAAGGGCTCACGTCTCCACGACAAGTAAGCCATCTCTTCCTTCACCATTATTCTATGCTCTAATCCCCTGGGCACAGGTGGAGATCCGTGGCGGTGGACCTCTCCCTCCTGGCGGCGGACCGAGCAGCACTACACCTCGACAACACCGCTATCATCTCCATCTGCAACCAGGCAGGAGACGCTGTCTTCCTGGCCGGGACCTTCGGGACTAACCTGAGCTGTTCACCATCTCATCAACAATAACCTCTAAACACCACTGTACATTCCCTCCTGAGTTCAGACACTAATCCTCCCTGTCTTTGCTCATTCTTAGGGTTGCCAGGCTGTACGGTGCTCTGCTCACCCCGGCTGCAACATCTACACATACACGCATGCACACACACACTCAGCACACAATAAAGATAATTGAATCTACTTTTGAGTCTGTGTCTGCTTACTGGGTCCTAAAAACATGTCACATCCAACATTAATCACGTCAAATGTCAACTCTTAACCAATTAAATTAAGCAAATGGAACAGACGTACACCTCAACAAATAAAAAGTTGATACGCCAAAACAAAACCCTCTAATAAATGTTGGGCATGGCAGGATTAACAAGACAAAAAAAAATAGAATTTCTTTCGGGGCCCCAGACAAGCCAGGGCTCTGGGTTTGTGCCCTGGTAAACCCTTGCCATAATTCGGGGCAGGTTATGCTCGGTGTTTGTGTTAATTAGCAACATCTAAGAGCTTTAATTCAAATCAGTGAAATCAAATCTAACTAAGAATACTTGAGTAAATGGACTTCCGGTTATGGCGGCCACGTAGGAAGACGTGTTTCACTCTGCTCTGCTCCTAAAAATAAAAAGTTGGCAAATAACTGTCTCAGTTGGAACAAAACCTATCCCAGTGTTTGGGCGCGGATATGCCGGTAAAGCCTAAGGCTGGGAAATTAGGTGGAGGAAAAACTGAATCGTCGAAACAGTCTAAGTTAACAGACTTCCACGCTCGTGACGAAGCAGGAAAATCGCCAGAGACTATGGTGGAGCAAGCTAGCGGCGGAGCGGTGACTGCTGGCGACGGTATGGGTGCGGTGCTCGCTGCCATTAGCTCAATGAGAGCAGACTTTTCCACTAAATTTGATGGGATTATAGCAGCGATAGAAGGAATGAGAAAGGAAATAAGCGACTGTATGGAACGAGTATCGCAGGTGGAGCTCCGAATTTCCAGCGCTGAGGATGACGTCACCAGCCTACAATTAAAGGTGCGCACATTGGAATTAAAAAATAAACTTCTGGAAGATAGTGCCCTGGACTTAGAATCCCGGTCGAGACGGAACAATCTGAGGCTGGTGGGCCTCCCGGAGGGAACGGAGGGGCGGGACACATGTTCCTTTTTGGAAAAGTGGATTCCAGAAGCGCTGAACAATGCGGAGCTGCAGTCATCGGTCGTTTTAGAGAGCTCCCACCGAATCAGCCCACCGAGAGATAATAAGACACCACCGAGGACGCTGATTATGAAGTTCCTCAGCTACAGAGACAAGATGACGATCTCCAACGCGGCGCGAGCTAAAGGAGAAATTAAATACCAGGATCAACAGGTGCGGTTCTACCCAGATTTGGCCACAGGAATCCAACAATTAAGGAAACAGTTTGACCCCGCCCGTAAAGAGCTGCGCAACCTCGGGATTTGTCATGGAGTGATTCATCCGGCAAGACTGCTGGTCACATATAAAGGGGGAACCCACACCTTCAAGACCCCTCAGGAGGCGCAGGTGCTTATCAAGCAGATCCAAGAAGAGACTGGTGGGAGCTAAGCATGAAGCATGAACAAAATATAAGGTAGAATATTTAAGCATTTGCACAGGCATCTGACTGACCTGAAGCATATAGCAAGTTTACAAAATATAGATTGTATTATATATAAAAAAAAAAAAAAAAATATGATGTACAAAGTTGCTATAAAATTTTGGACTTAAGTTGGAAAACTACAGAAGAGAGTTAATGTTGTCATTAAAAGCAGTAGAGCCAGGGTGATTGAGAGCAGAAAGAAAGAGTGGTTTTGACTGATCCTCGCGGGTGTGGAGCAGTCAGTGGCTATAGCGGGAGACGGAATTTTTTTTTTTATTTTGGGGGGATTACCACAAATGTGGGGAGGGGGAATTTGTTTGTGTGTAGTTTGTGGGACGAATGTTCAACCACTCATGTTTTTGCTTCTCTGTATGAGCATGTTTATATTGCGAGGTAATCTCAAACTCCTTATTGATCATAGACCAAAGCGTTAATCTTAATTTAACTTCATGGAATTGCAGAGGTCTACAAAATTTAAAAAAACTTAAACAAGTTATGAATAAAATAAAAGACATAGGTTCAAAAATTGTGTTTTTACAAGAAACTCATCTAATAGAGGAGGATGTAAAAAGAATTAGGAGAAGATGGCAGGGAAATGTGTTCACCTCATCATTTTCATCCCGAGCCAGGGGAGTTATGACTCTCATACATAAATCAGTCCCATTTCAAGTGAAAAATGTAATTGGAGACAAATTAGGAAGATATCTAATCATCCAAGGATCTTTGTTATTAGAAAATATAAATCTGGTGAACTTATACGGTCCCAATATAGATGATCAAAACTTCTTTGCTAATTTATTTCTTATTTTATCATCACTTACAGGGCAACATATAATAGCAGGGGATTTTAATTGTACATTGAATCCCGGTATAGATAGATCAACAGGACTGGACTGTACGTACAATGGATGCAGGATGACCATTAATCATTTTATGAAAGAATTGAGATTGCTAGATATATGGAGAGAAATGAAACCACAAGTTAAAGCCTACTCTTGTTATTTTAATACCTACAAGACATTCTCACGTATTGACTATTTTTTGATCTCCACAGAATTAAGGTCCAAGATTCAAAACTGTTTCTATGATAACATTGTGATCTCTGATCATGCACCCTGCTGTCTAATATATGTAGATAAGAAATTGACAAAGGAACCAGGTAGGTGGCAATTTCAGCATAAATGGCTTCAGGATGAGGAATTTGTTAATTACATAGAAAAACAGATGAGTTCTTTGATATCAATACTACACAAACATCAGCATGTATAAAGTGGGAGGCTTTCAAAGCTTTTATTAGGGGGCATATTATTAGTTATAGGGGTTCAAAATCTAAGAAGACTCGAGAGGAGAGAGTCGAATTGGAACATAAAATAAAAATTCTTCAAGAAAAAGTGTATGCAGGAAGTGATCCAAAGTTAGAGAACAAATTACTGATTCTGAGAGCTGAATATGACAAAAAATCAGCGAATAGAGCTGCCTCGAGTCTTCTAAGATTGAAGCAATCTTTTTATGAACAAGGTGAAAAATCAGGGAAATTATTGGCATGGCAGATTAAACAATTAGAATTTAAAACACCAATTACCAGTATTATAAGTAACGGACAGGCAGTTGTAGATCCTTTAGAAATTAACAGTGCCTTTAGAGATTATTATGAAAAATTATATGATACAAAAAATGAAACTGACTTAACAAAACTAAATGGGTTTTTGGACGGATTATCTATACCGTGTATTCCATATGAAAACAGGGAGATACTGGAGTCTAAAATTAGTCAAGAAGAAGTTGGGCTAGCCATTGATAATATGAAATCAGGAAAAAGTGCAGGACCAGATGGTCTTCCAGTTGACCTCTATAAAAAATTTAAGAATAAATTAATAAAACCATTTTTGGAAATGGTTTTAGAAGCATTTCAAAATAGTAATTTACCACTATACATGAATAATGCCTTAATTATACTGTTGCCAAAACCAGGTAAGCCCTCTAATAAATGTGAAAATATGAGACCAATAAGCCTATTAAATGCTGACCTTAAGATAATCTGTAAAATTTTAGCAAGACGACTACAAGAAATATTACCAAATATTATTAACCGAGATCAGAATGGCTTTATAATGGGAAGACAAGGCTTCCATAATGTAAGAAGACTATTTAATATTATCTATTCTAATAAAGAAGCACCGGATACAGCTCTCCTATCATTGGACGCTGAAAAGGCCTTTGATAGGGTCGAATGGCCCTTTCTTTTTGAAGTCCTACAAAGGTCTGGACTTGGAAATAATTTCATAAAATGGGTTCAGATAATATACAATAATGCTACAGCAGAAATCCTAACAAACAGCAATATCTCAAAATCAATAAATATCAATAGAGAATGTCGACAAGGCTGTCCACTTTCACCTTTACTGTTTACTATGGCAATTGAACCTTTAGCGATGGCAGTACGTTTACATCCACAAATATGTGGAATTAAAGTAGGACCAACAGAACATAAAATCTCCCTGTATGCCGACGACATAATTTTGTTTATGTCGAATCTTAAAAAAATCAATTCCGACCTTGTTGAATTTAATAAAGAATTTTGGGGAAATATCAGGATATAAAATAAATAAAACTAAATCTTCAATATTAATGCTAAATGAGACCCAGAGAAATCACCCAGCTCCTGAGGTAAATCAATTCAATGTTGTAAATCAGTTTAAATATTTAGGAATTCAAATTGTGCCTAAGCTGGAATCAGTCGCCAGTGCCAACTATGAAGCCTTAATAACAGACATTGATGGGTTACTTCAGAGATGGATGTCACTACCAATGTCGATGATCGGGAGAATTAACATACTTAAAAGTAATATCTTACCCAAAATGCTTTATTTATTTCAATACATTCCTTTACCACCACCTTCAGATCTATTCTCAAGAATTAAAAAAAAGTTAGTGGAATTTATATGGAACAATAGGAAGGCTAGATTACGTCTGTCCTTACTATATTTACCATTTGATCGTGGAGGTCTGAAATGTCCAAACTTTATGTTGTATTACTGGTCAGCACAACTGAGGTCTATGACATATTATTTTTCATCAAATGATCTCCCTCACTGGACTGAAATGGAATCATATAATTTACCTTTACCTCTTCCCATATTCATATACTCAGACTCGGCAAAAAAATTACAGAAACAAGTTAAAAATCCATTTGTAAAGCATATGATCAAAATATGGTGTGAAACCAAAAAATATTTAAAAGAACCACACTTATTGTCACAATTTAGCCCAGTATGGGGTAATCAATATTTTAAACCAGGGAGAGCGGATGCTGTATTTAAATTATGGAATTTAAAAGGGATTCAAAAGATTCAAGACTTATATTTGTCATGTTCAGATAACATAATGTCTTTTGAAGAACTGAGGATCAAATTTAATCTTAATAGGACACATTTTTTTAAATATCTTCAGCTTAGGAACTTTATTCGATCAAATCAAAATAATGCTCTCATCCGACCTACTTATTCATCCTTGGAAAAAATTTTGATGAAAGATAGTAAGAGAAAGGGTATTATTTCAGAGTTTTATAACTCATTGACATTATCCTCAAGTGAAAACTCACAGAAAAGACTGAATTATTGGAAAGAAGACTTGCAAACTGAAATTTCAGAGGAACAATGGGAATTGGCTTGTACAGAAGCTCAAACCAAATCAATAAATGTACGTCTTAAATTGATACATTTTAAATGGTTGATGCGGATGTATGTTACACCGGTGGAGTTAAATAGATATAACAAAAACATACCAGATACGTGCACAAAATGTATGGAAAGTAAAGGAACCCTATTTCATTGTTTATGGGAATGTAGAAAAATTAGAATGTTTTGGGAAGAGGTGAGGGTAACAATTGAAAAAATAATTTCAAAACAAATCATATTGAATCCTAAATTGTTTTTGTTGGGTCTGTATCCAGAAAAACATAACTTTAATAAGAGTGAAAGAGCATTCATAGACCTCAGTTTGCTCAATGCCAAAAAATGTATTGCACTATTGTGGAAAAAGACTCATAGACCAGATGTGACTCAGTGGTTAAGACAGATGTTAACAAACCTTCCACTAGAAAGAATAATATACATACTGAAATCAAAGGAAATTGTGTTTGAGAATATATGGAGACCTTTCATTGATTATGTAAAGAATTTAAACATAACTTTTGAAGAAGAAGGTGAATGATGTGTGTGGACCTTGTAAATTCCAAACTGGTGAATGTATAATATGTATACTTATGTAATAGATTGCCTAGACTAAACAGAGGAGCATTGTTGAAGACCTGTCTTTGTTAGTGGTTGTTGGAGTTTTTAGTACAATTTTTTTCTTTTTTTTTAAATTACTTTAGTGTTAGTGTTTGACTGTTTGCGTTATGTTTGTAAAAAAAAAAAGGTTCAATAAAAAATATTGTGGAAAAAAAAGAATACTTGAGTAAATTAATATACTTGAGTAAAAGTAAATTTTACATTTTCTTTATTTTTCTCTTCATAATTGTGCTCAACTAAGAGAAAATATACTCCAATAAACTACTAAAGTAAAGTACAATTAAACTGCTAAAGTAAAATTTTCAGAAAATGCTGACTTCATGGATATCTGTAACTGTAACTCCTTACTACCCACCTCAGCTGATTATGAGCAGCAGAGATCTGTGACTTCCTATCACTCACCACCATTGTGAGGGTTTTTACAACTCTGTTCTCCCTCTGCAGGTTTTAACCCCCGCTGGGACTGCACCCTGAGCTTCCAGTTACAGGTCCCTGAACTGGCCCTGGTGCGCTTCGTTGTAGTGGACAATGATCGCACGGCCAAGAACGACTTTGTGGGCCAGTTCACACTACCGTTCACGAGTCTTCGCACAGGTAATCATGAAGATTTAATGTCATCACTGCTGTATGCTTTGAATAGACATCACGTGAGCATGCGTGAGAGAATGTTGTCTTGTGCATATATCATATGACATTTTTAAAAATATTATCTGTCATATCCATCCATTTTCTGTAATGAACCATAGGATAACTTAATGTGTTGTGGCTCATGACCCAGAAAAAACAGAAATAATAAAGATAGTGATTGTTCTCATGTTCTGCACACACATAAACTGAGTGAGCATGAAAATAAACTGCAAATTTCTGTTAAAGAAAAGTTACCTCAATTTATGAGATTAAACTCATAAATTTTCAAGAAATTTGATTTTTCTTTAGAAAAAAATATTAAATTCACCAACAAAAAGTTATAAATTTGTGACAGATACTTGCAGTTTAATCTAAAAATAAAAGATTAAACTCGCAACAAGAAACTTGTAAATTTAAGAGGAAAAAACTCCTAAATTTCAGATAAGGTAAGCCTTTATTAATCCCACAAAGGGGAAATTCCAACATTGCAACAGCACAGGGAAAGCAACACTCAGAGCAATAATTTAGAAGATAAGATAATAATAATAATAAGAGCAGTGAATATACAGATGTACACATAAATATACAGACACAGCGCCGAGCATTGTAGCTAGATGGAATAAACAGCATAACGGTCTGTTCAGTTACCCCACATAGTATGAATATGTACCCATACAGCATATTTTTGTATTTGAATCAGCCTAGCGGTCACCCTCCGTAGCGACTGATATTGTCATAGTTGTTTAATGGAGGGGACCATTATTGTGCAAGTTTGTTGTGTCTTTTGCATTCAGTACTTATTAGGTCGTAAAGTTTTTTTTTATGACCTCTGCGAGCAGCCCTGCTTAGGTTATAAAGTCTGACAGCCTTAGGTAGGAAGGACCTGCGAAATCTCTCAGTCGCGCACCTAGGATGATGCAACCTACCGCTAAATGAGCTCCTCAGTGCGTTAGCATGTCCTGCATGAGGTGGGATTCAGACTCCAGCAGAGATGACAGCTTAGCCACCATCCTCCTCTCTCCTATCTCCTCCACTGGGTCGAGGCGCTGCCCCAGGACAGAGCTAGCTTTCTTGATCAGTTTATTCAGTCTCTTCCTGTTGGCTGCCGTGATGGTGTTGCACCAGCAGACCACTCCAAATGTGATGGCTGATGCCACAGCCGAATCGTAGAAGGTCTTCAGGAGTGCTCCTTGTACACCAAAAGACCTGAGCCTTCTCAGTAGGAACAGCTTGTGCTGGCCCTTCTTGTAGAGTGCGTCAGTATTGTGCAACCAGTCCAGTTTATTGTTCAAATGAACGCCCAGGTACTTGTAAGATGTCACCATCTCAATGTCTGTTCCCTGGATGTTTACTGGTGCTGTGAGAGGTTGTCCTCGCCTGTGGCAATCCACCACCAGTTCCTTAGTTTTCCTCACGTTGCTCTGGAGGCAGTTCTGATGGCACCAGTCCATGAAGTCCTGGATAAGTCCTCTGTACTCAGCTTCATCTCCATCGGCGATGAGGCCGACGATTGCAGAGTCGACAGAGAACTTCTGTAGATGGCAGTGTGTTGTGTTGTGTGAGAAGTCTGCAGTATAAAGGGTGAACAGGAAGGGAGCCAGAACCGTTCCCTGGGGGGCCCCCATACTGCAGATGATGGTGTCGGACACACAATCCTGGGTTCTCAAAAACTGTGGCCAGTTTGTGAGGTAGTCCAGGATCCACGATGACAGGTGCTGGTCCACCCCTGCGCACAGCAGCTTGTCCTTCAGGATCACCGGTTGGATGGTGTTGAAAGCACTGGAGAAGTCAAAGAACATGATCCTCACCGTGTTCCCAGGCTTCTCCAGGTGGGACAGGGGACGGTGTAGGAGGAAGATCACTGCATCCTCCACCCCAATGCTATGCTGGTAGGCGAACTGGAGTGGATCCATCGCTGGTCCCACCAGGGGGCGGAGGTGGGCAAGGAGCAGTCTCTCCAGGGTCTTCATCAGGTGAGAAGTGAGGGCCACTGGTCTGTAGCTGTTCAAGTCTCTGGGGTGGGAAGTCTTTGGTACAGGTACCACAAGAGATGTTTTCCACAGCTGTGGTACCCTCCCCAGCTTCAGGCTCAGGTTGAAGATGTGCTCCACAATCCCACACAGCTGGTCTGCGCAGGACTTGAGGAGCTTCGCACTGATGCAGTCCGGACCCAAGGCCTTCCTCGCTTTGATCTTCCTCAGCTCCGTCCTCACCTGGGTCTTAGTGAGGGTCAGGTTGGGGCTGGGGGGCTGTGTGCTGAGAGTGGGGGGGGGGTGGACAGCAGGTCTAGATGACGGTAGAGGAAGCAGTGGTTGGTGTGCAGACGGAGGGGAGGGCGGTTGGTCAAACCTGTTAAAAAAAAAAAAACAGGTTCAGGTTGTTCACACACTCCCTGAACCCCGTGGCCTGGGAGGAGGTATTCTGGAGCTCAGAGATGGTTTTGAGGCTTCTCCAGACCCTGCCGATGTCACTCTGTTGCAGTTTGTCCTCCATCTTCTTCTTGAAGCTGTCCTTGCCTTCTCTGATCTTCCTCCTTAGCTCCCTCTGTACAAACTTCAGCTTCTCCCTATTCCCCGACCTGAAGAGCCTTTTCTTTTCTCTCAGTAGGGACTTTATTTCGGGGTTGATCCAGGGTTTGTTGTTCGAGCAACACCGTATGGTCTTGGTGAGTATGGTGTTGTCCACACAGAAGTTGATGTAGTCCGTGATGGTGTGAGTGAGGCCGTCAATATCCTCACCATGTGGATCGCAGAGCTGCTCCCAGGCAGTGATTTCAAGACAGTCCTTTAGAGTGTCCATTGCCTCCTCAGACCATACCTTGACCGTGCGCGTAACCGGAGGTTGTCTGTGTACTAGGGGTTTGTACACCAGCAGGAGGTGAACCAAGTTGTGAGCCGATCTCCCGAGTGGGGGGAGTGGCAATGAGGTGTACGCCTCCTTAGTATTTGCATAGAATAGGTCCAGTGTTTTATTGACTCTGGTGTGGCACGTGACATACTGGGTGAACTTGGGCAGAATGGAGGACAGTGAAATATGGTTAAAATCACCTGAGATGAGGAGGAGAGCATCTGGGTGTTCTGTCAGAAGCCTGCAAGTGACTGAGTGGATGATGTCACATGCTGCCCCAGCATTTGCCGACGGATTTGCATAAATAACAATGCAGATCACATGTGAGTATTCCCTAGGGAGGTATACAGTCCGCATGCTAACAGCTAGCAACTCAATGTCTTTGCTGCAGTGTTGCTCTTTAACCATGATGTGCCCAGGTTTACACCATCTGTTATTCATATACACTATCACTCCTCTGTCCCTTGCCTTCCCACTGTCTGGTGTCCGGTCTGCCCGTATTGCATGGAAACCCTCCACCAGTTTGATGTTAGCATCTGTTGCTAGTTCTGTTAGCCACATCTCAGTAGTAATAATAATAATAATAATAATGCATCGATTTTATATAGCACTTTATCATATATACTCAAAGACGCTTTACAAATAGGTACATTATTCATTCACTCCAGACAGACAATGGTAGTGGCAAGCTACTTCTGCAGCCACAGCTGCCCTGGGGCAGGCTAACGGAAACGTGGCAGCCAATCTGTGCCAACGGCCTTTCCGGCCACCACCAAACATTTTTATACATTTATACACATTCATACCCAGTGTTATAGACACTGGAGGCAAAGCGGGTGAAGTGTCTTGCCCAGGGACACAACGGCAGGATATCTGGGGAGAGCGGGATTCGAACCGCCAACCATCCGGTTATTAGACGACCTGCTCAACCTCCTGAGCCACTGCCACCAGTAAACAGCATCATGCTAATCTCTCTGAAGGTGCTCTCGTAGCGGGACATGGCCGCTAGCTCGTCTGTCTTATTGAGTAATGATCGTACATTCCCCATGATAACGGATGGAAGGACGGGTCTGTACCTTATGTTCCTCGCTTGCCGTCTTACTTCAGCTCGACATCCACGCCATTTCTGTTTGATTTCTCCCGCTGTGTCGAGTTTTTGCATTAGCACCGTGGGGCAGTTAAGTGCTAACAGCTTGTCCCTATTTTACTGTCTCCTTCTATAAACAATGGCTCCATCCACCGGATCGGGAGACATTTGGGGCGATCTGTGTGTCCGTGATCAATAACGTGTCGCCGGATCAGAAAGTTTGACCAGAGAAGACAGATAGTAAATAAGAAATAGGAAGAGAAACTCAGCTTTACCAGAAAAGAGTTTGCGAATTTATGCTAATTTACAAAATAAACATATAATTTTTTGAAGAAAACCTAAGATTGCTGCAAAAAAAAAAACCCAAAAAAACAAAAACTCCACCACATATTCAACTAGAGGGCACTCAGAGAGTGCATACCTCTGCCAAGGCTCCATCCCGCCATCCCTTTGTCCTCCACTCCATCCCTTTGTCTGTCCATTTCACCATCCATCTGTACATTGCAAGATAGGGCCTTGGTGGAGGTATGCACTCACAGATCACCTCCAACATCTAATGAGTTCATCTTTGGGTCAAGGGCCACCTCTGGTGAAAACTTCATCCAAATCCATCCAGTAGTTTTGGAGAGTAGTAGTTTTGGAGTACCCCTCATGTCACGTCACCTTATCGTGATGGGAGGTTTGCGTGCCCTAGTGATCCCAGGAGCTATGTTGTCCGGGGCAGTTTGCCTCTTGTAGGGTCACCCAAGATAAACTTGTCCTAGATGAAGTGCCAGACTAAGAACGATCCAACAGATTCTCATGATAAATGCTAGAACAAGGATTCAGTGTACCCCACCCGGTATGGAGTTACCGGGGCATCACCCTGGAGCTAGGCCTAGGAGAGGGGCTCGTGGCTAGCACCTGGTGGCCAGGTTTCTGCCCATGGAACCCGGCCGGGCTCAGCCCAAAGAAGTTATATGGGTCTGCCCTCCAGTGGGCTCACCACCTGCAGAAGGGACCATGGGGGTCCGGTGCTACGTGGATCAGGTGGCGGTCGAAGGCAGAGACCTTGGCTGTCTGATCTCAAGCTTACTAAACTGGCTTTTGGGACATGGAATCCTGGACGCTTCTCACTTGAGGTGTTTCGGGCACGTCCCACTGGGAGGAGATCCCGGGGTAGACCCAAGACTCGCTGGAGAGACTATATCTCCCAGCTGGTCTGGGAACGTTCTGGTATCCTCTCTGAAGTGGTGGCGCAGGTAGCTGGGTAGAGGGAAGTCTGGGCTTCTCTGCTTGAGCTGTTGCCTCTGCAAACCGGACCTCTGGAAAAGTGGTACATAGAAGATGGATGGATGGATGTTTTGGATTACTGTTGCTAACACACTGTGAGAAGATAAGCGCTTTGGCAGAGGTATGCATTTTGAGATCATCACCAAAATCTAATCATGTGTTCAGTGTGCGATTACACACCTTTCCTGAAAATTGGAATGAAAGGTGCTATATAAATGCAATCCATCCATCCATCCATCTTCTTCCACTTAATCCTTTTCGGGTCGTGGGGGGGCTGGAGCCTATCCCAGCATCTTTTGGGCGAGAGGCAGGGTACACCCTGGACAGATCGCCAGTCCATGGCAGGGCCAACACAGAGAGACAGACAACCATTCACTCTTACAGTCATACCTAAGGACAATTTAGAATCCCCAGTTTGATGCCAGTTAACCTAACTTGCATGTTTTTGGCATATGGGAGGAAGCTGGAGAAATCCTGGAGTAAACCCACGCAGACACGGGGAGAACATGCAAACTCCACACAGATCACTGTTGGTCGGGGCCTGGGATCGAACCCAGGATCCCCCAGCCAAGGGTGAGTTGCTGTGCTGCCGTGCTAATAATAATAATAATAATAATTATTATTATTATTATTATTATTATTATTATTATTATTATTATTAACAGAGAAATTGAAAACAATATGACTGCATTATATGACTACATTTTAAGATAAGATAAGATAAGATAAGCCTTTATTAGTCCCACAATGGGGAAATTCCAGGATTGCAACAGCACAGGGATAGCAACACTCAGAGCAACAATCAGAAGGCAAGAAAAAACAAAAGCAGCTAGTATACATATGTACATATTACTATAAATATATATATTAAATATATATGTGTGTATATATATATATATATATATATATATATATATATATATATATATATACAGTGGGGCAAAAAAGTATTTAGTCAGCCACCAATTGTGCAAGTTCTACCACTTAGAAGATGAGAGAGGTCTCCAATTTTCATCATAGGTATAGCTCAACTATGAGAGACAAAATGAGAAAAAAAAAATCCAGAAAATCACATTGAAGGATTTTTAAAGAATTTATTTGTAAATTATGGTGGAAAATAAGTATTTGGTTACCTACAAACAAGCAAGATTTCTGGCTCTCACAGACCTGTAACTTCTTCTTTAAGAGGCTCCTCTGTCCTCCACTCCTTACCTGTATTAATGGCACCTGTTTGAACTCGTTATCAGTATAAAAGACACCTGTCCACAACCTCAAACAGTCAGACTCCAAACTCCACTATGGCCAAGACCAAAGAGCTGTCAAAGGACACCAGAAACAAAATTGTAGACCTGCACCAGGCTGGGAAGACTGAATCTGCAATAGGTAAGCAGCTTGGTGTGAAGAAATCAACTGTGGGAGCAATTATTAGAAAATGGAAGACATACAAGACCACTGATAATCTCCCTCAATCTGGGGCTCCACGCAAGATCTCACCCCATGGGGTCAAAATGATCACGAGAACGGTGACCAAAAATCCCAGAACCACACGGGGGGACCTAGTGAATGACCTGCAGAGAGCTGGGACCAAAGTAACAAAGGCTACCATCAGTAACACACTATGCCGTTAGGGACTCAAATCCTGCAGTGCCAGACGTGTCCCCCTGCTTAAGCTAGTACATGTCCAGGCCCGTCTGAAGTTTGCTAGAGAGCATTTGGATGATCCAGAAGAGGACTGGGAGAATGTCATATGGTCAGATGAAACCAAAATAGAACTTTTTGGTAAAAACTCAACTTGTCGTGTTTGGAGGAGAAAGAACACCATACCTACTGTGAAGGATGGCGGTGGAAACATCATGCTTTGGGGCTGTTTTTGTGCAAAGGGACCAGGATGACTGATCCATGTAAAGGAAAGAATGAATGGGGCCATGTATCATGAGATTTTGAGTGAAAACCTCCTTTCATCAGCAAGGGCATTGAAGATGAAACGTGGCTGGGTCTTTCAGCATGACAATGATCCCAAACACACCGCCTGGGCAACGAAGGACTGGCTTCGTAAGAAGCATTTCAAGGTCCTGGAGTGGCGTAGCCAGTCTCCAGATCTCAACCCCATAGAAAATCTTTGGAGGGAGTTGAAAGTCCGTGTTGCCCAGCGACAGCCCCAAAACATCACTGCTCTAGAGGAGATCTGCATGGAGGAATGGGCCAAAATAACAGCCACAGTGTGTGAAAACCTTGTGAAGACTTACAGAAAATGTTTGACCTCTGTCATTGCCAACAAAGGGTATATAACGAAGTATTGAGATGAACTTTTGTTGTTGACCAAATACTTATTGTCCACCATAATTTGCAAATAAATTCTTTAAAAATCCTTCAATGTGATTTTCTGGATTTTTTTTTTCTCATTTTGTCTCTCATAGTTGAGGTATACCTATGATGAAAATTGGAGACCTCTCTCATCTTTTAAGTGGTAGAACTTGCACAATTGGTGGCTGACTAAATACTTTTTTACCCCACTGTATATATATATATATATACGTATATATATATATATATATATATATACAGTATATATATACAGTATATATATATATATATATATATATATATATATATATATATATATATATATATATAGACACACAGTGCGGAGCATTGTGGTTGGTGGATGTGCAGCAGAAAGTCTAAGCTCTCTTTCCGCGGATGGGGCGGGCCAGCTGGATGTCTTTGGGCATGATGGTGACCCTCTTGGCGTGGATGGCGCACAGGTTGGTGTCCTCGAAGTGACCCACCAGGTAGGCCTCGCTGGCCTCCTGCAGAGCCATGACGGCGGAGCTCTGGAAGCGCAGGTCGGTCTTGAAGTCCTGAGCGATCTCCCTCACCAGGCGCTGGAAGGGCAGCTTACGGATGAGCAGCTCCGTGGATTTCTGGTAACGACGGATCTCTCTCAGAGCCACGGTACCGGGCCTGTAACGGTGAGGCTTCTTCACTCCGCCGGTGGCCGGAGTGCTTTTTCGAGCAGCCTTGGTGGCCAGCTGCTTCTGGGGCTTTTCCTCCAGTAGATTTACGGGCGGTCTGCTTGGTTCTTGCCATCGCTCTTTATTATTCTGTCTTATATTTCTTGCACGCCACCTAAACTCCAGCCCAGCACCCGCGTCGTTTTCGCTTCAGTTCCCCGGTATGTCGAGTTTCTCCGTTAGCACCAGGTGGCGGTTGAGTGCTAGCTAGCTCTTCCCTGCTGTATCGTCTCCTGCTGTAAACAGAGGCTCCGTCCGCCGACTCGGGAGACCTTTGGGGCGATCTGTGTGTCCGTGATATATATAGAGTGAAAGGTGTGCCGGATCAGAAAGTTATCACCGGATCAGAAAGAAGAAGGAAGATAAAAAAACTCAGAATTGAGCCGCTGTTGCAAAAGGCAGCCAACTCGTGTGGTTCCGGCGCCACATTATTATTATTATTTTAACAATAATAATAATAATAATAATAAGACTGTTGTGGAGGAATAAGTTCAGGCGAGATGCTACAAGCTGGAAGGTTGCAAAGTTTTATTTCCTCCATCAAAATGAGACACACATCATAGCTCTGAGCTACTGTGCTGTTGAGGCATGTATAGTAAGCTCTTTTATACAGACAGAGAGAATGCATGGCACATTAGCATATTGTATACATATCAGTCAATATACATGATTAGCATGACCAACTGGCACCCGGACGTCCTCTCCTTAATCCAGGGATGTCTAAACAATAGTCCATTGTTCTGGTTGTCCCCCAGGGGCTCTCTGTCCATATGCAATTTGTCCTCCGTTTCCTCCAGCCCCGCTGAGCGTGAATAGTATCAGTCTGCATTGTACTGGGTGACCACACGGCTCACTCCAGAACACTCGGAAGGGGCTGTGACCCCCCCCCCCCCCCGGTCGTTTGGGCTCCAGCTCTGGTTCCAGCACGTTGAACGGCCGTGGATCGTGGGTGCACGGGGCCGTGCGCGTCGTGCGTAATGGAACAAGACAGCGATCGGCCGGCTTTAGGGAGTGAGGTGCGGGAAGAGTGCGGTGGAGGGGGAGGGGGGTGGGAGTAAGTGAGTGCCGGCCCGGGACGTCAAAGGTGTCTGGGCCGCGCAAAAATTGAGTGTGGATCCGCGATGGTGAGGGACTTTCCTGGTAAACCTGGCGGTGATCCACAGCGGCTGTGAAAAAAAAAAAAAAAGTCTCTGACTCCTCTCGCGGCTCGGTCCAGCAAGGATGTGGGGAAAGCGAACAGCCAAATTCCCTGAGGATGCGTAGTGGCTGTGAAACAACTGCAGCTGTGTGAAGGACTTGGCGGTTTGGCTTTTAGGTGTGGAAGCAGCCTTAAAGCCATTGGGGACAGCAATCGGCTAGACTCCCATTGTGCACCGTGGCTGAGAAACCCATACAAAGTCCTGTGTGCTGGCTGCACGTCTGCTTCAGGTGCATGAGCAGCCCTGAAGGTTCTGAGGGTGGTGATCGGCCGTGTTTCTCGGGCATGTGCAGCGACGGAGGACAATATATCAGTCTGTGGAGCTGGTTTGTCCCTGCGCATGGCGCACGCTTGGTGCAGTGACCACATAGCTGGCAGTTGCTCTGTCCTCGTAATCCTGCAGTGTGCGTACGGGGCTTCTGTGCACAGGAGGTCCGCTGTCGGGAGTTTAGTCAGAGTCGGGGAGCTCAGTGGAAATCAACGCAGACGACGTCGATGATTTCCCTGTTCAGGCTGCTTCCTTCGTGTCGCCGTTCATGGTGCGTGTCGGTCCAAGTGCTGCCCACTCTGGGGAGCACACTCTGGTGAGGATGAAGAGGTTGCAGGCGTTCTCTGGTCCTCTGGGATCCACAGCGCGGTGAGAGGGAGCAGATGGTCATTCTCTCTCGTCAGGTCACCAGTGTGGAGGAATAGGATCAGGTGAGGGGCGCACCATGACACATCTAGGGTCACCAGTGTGGAGAAATAGGATCAGGCAAGGGGCGCACCATGACACATCTAGAGTCACCAGTGTGGAGGAATAAGATCAGGCGAGATGCGACATGCTGGAAGGTTGCAAAGTTTTATTTCCTCCATCAAAATGAGACACACATCGTAGCTCTGAGCTACTGTGCTGTTGAGGCATGTTGAGGCTGCTGCGGGTTATTTGAAGGACACAAGTAATTGGAAACTCTTGTGCCTGTGTGATCTTTCTATTGAAGATATTGAAGATTTATATCTTTTCGGAGCAATGGTCATCGGAATTCTACTGATTGGATCTGGGATTGTTCTGGTGTACCGCAAATTGAAGAAGATGGATAGAGCTTATCAAAAAGCGGACCCGGCGAAACTCACCCATCAAATTGACCAACTGGGCAGGACTCTGACAGCGGCCGATGGAAAACTGTACAGGAAAATGGATTACATCACGATCACGCTGAGAGCTGTCCATGAATCGATTTCAACGCCTGGCCATGAAGGATTGGAGCACTGAATCCGTAAGAGAATAGAAAGTTTTTTCTCTGAAGTCAGTGCTATTCGACCTGCTTCTTTTGGCGCCCTCAGCACTCAGTCCTCCAGATAATCAACAGTATATTTGTTTTCATAACACTGGTGGGCAGCATTTGACTCTCAAGGACAGCTGTCTGGCAAACTTTTCCATCTGCTGTGCTCAAGGACACGTGCCTCTGCTTCAGACTGTAGCCATAACATCTGCTGAGGAAGAGACTATTGTTGTCCTCCAACTGATTGCCACTGATTGCACCCAACTCACACACAACTGATCCACTATACTGACTTGAAGATATACACTCACTGCTCTCTTTGTGTCATTGTGTGGATTCTATTGTCTGCTAATTGTGCATTGAGAGTTTTTTTCTTGTAATCATAATATCGGTCATATATGAACTTTATTCTGATAAACAATGCTTTTTTCTCTCTCCTACTGTGTTTACCCCCCCTTCCCCCCACTGCCTTCTGTTCCCCTCCTGCTGACAGGCGCCTCCACGGCTCGCCTTGTCATTGGGAATGTCATTTATGACGTTTTCAGTGTCAAGTCAAATTCTTCGCATATTTACCTGTTATTTACTTGTAAATGTGCTTGGCAATAAACTTATTCTGATTCTGATTCTGATTCTGATTTTATACAGACAGAGAGAATGCATGACACATTAGCATATTGGTATACATATCAGTCAATACACATGATTAGCATGACCAACTGGCACCCGGACGTCCTCTCCTTAATCCAGGGATATCTAAACAATAGTCCATTGTTCTGGTTGTCCCCCAGGGGCTCTCTGTCCATATGCAATTTGTCCTCCGTTTCCTCCAGCCCCGCTGAGCGTGAATAGTGTCAGTCTGCATTGTGCTGGGTGACCACACTGTCGTAATTGTATTGACCATGCACTGGGGCTAGGCAATTCCACCTTAAATCAACATCATGGTTTATTTAATCTTTCAGGTTGATTTTCATTTTTTTTTCCTTCTCTCTTCTCCATTACAGTTTACTGACAAGGCTCATAATTATTAAGCAATATTACACAACAGTGCGGTATCATACCATTTTTTGCAGTTATCAACTACAAATTCACATTGCTTGATCCAGCAAAGTTCAGCCTCCACCTCCTCCACCGTCACCTATATTTTTTATTTTTTTTTTTTTTCCCATCTTTCTTGATTCTTTTTTCTAAAGCCCATCCAGGGACAAGAGTTGCAAATTAGCTAATAGCTATACACTCTATGTGCAACACATCAGATTGATTGTCTTTGATTAATTGTCTATGTTTATTGCACTGTCCCTGTCAAATAAACTAATCTACTACTACCTCCTGTTCTCATCTTCCTGTACCAGCGTCCTATGTCCCGCCCTTCCTTAATTTTGATTGGCTGCTTAGAAAGGTCTGACATTGACGAGCACAGCTGTACAGTAGTCTGACAAGTTGAACTTTTTTCAGCCCTGGGCAGTGCAACAAAAAGCAGCCACTGCTCAAAGCGTTTCAGCGCCGAGGGCGCTCAGCGCTGTAAACGCTGGACTACATAGAGAATGAATAGAAAATAGTCATCCACGTCAGGAGAAACGAGTTTGGTGGACAGGCCCCCTAATACTTCTGCAGTGTTTGACTTCCGGGTTGCCAAGGCATGTGGCCCTATGGTGTAACCATGCACGTAACTGAGTGGACACGTCTTAAAGGGGCAGTACATGAAAAGCACAAGATTAATATATGAAATAATATTTTAAAAAATCCTGCATCCACATCGTAATTTGAATCACCACCAAAATCTCGTCATCTGTTCCCTGTGCAATTACACACCTTTACTGGAAGTTTTATCAAAATCCGTACATAACTTTTTGAGTTATGTTGGTAACAGTCAAATCAACCAACCAACCAACAGACAAACCAACCAACACCACTGAAAACATTATCTCCATCCTCCCTTGGCGGAGATAATAATAAAAACCCAGCAAATCCACAGATTGTCAAGACTAATCCATTACATTTTTAAAAGTATCTCTGTTTCTTCCCAGGTTATCGACATGTTCACCTGCTGAAGGCAGATGGCTCCAGTCTGTCTCCCGCCACGCTCTTCATCCATGTGAAAGTCTCCCGTAAAGGTATTCCTGTCAAAACTGTGTCCGAGCGCATCGCCGCTGCTAAAGGAAAAGCATGACAGCGAATGAACCAAGTGGACGGAGGATGTTTGTGAGAGTGAAGTCTTCAGAAGGAAGAGATCTGAATATGACTGTGGTTCAGACCTTAGATGATTCAATTTTTGCTCAACCACCGCCGATGAAGGAAGAGATGAGTGTTAAAAGTGGGAGCGTGTTCAGAAATATACCGATAGAGGGTCAGCATAGTTTGCGGCCAACCATTTTTTACTTAGAAACCAGAGAACAAAAAAAAAACTTGTTTCCTAATTAAACCCCCTTTATGCTTGATGAAGAATGTGCTGTGACCTAAGAAATCAGCCAGAACTTTGGGTGTCTTTGTAGTGTCTTAACAAGGTCTTTGGGAGCATATTAAGAACATACCGGGATCCCCATTATTTGTGATGGAATAGTGAAGAGAGTTGAACATGCACAAAACTTCCATAGCAAAGTCGTGGTGGTTGATGATCATGGTGGTGTTGTACCAGGATCCTGGGTGGACCACAGTGGCAGTGATGGCATTATATCATAGTTGTGGGGGCCACGCACATCAGCGTGGCTTGGTTGTCAGGAATTTGAAGCAGGACTGACCACAATGATAAAAGTGGCAGTAATGTTGTGCTAACATGGCGTAATCTTCTCGCATGTAGTTGCAACCTGACATGGTCCAAGGGGGGTATGATCGTGGGCGTAAGTGGTAGGATCATCAAGGGAACGTGCTTGGTTTGGGGAGCAGGAGTGTGTTTGCAGACATGAAAAATAGCAGAAAATAGCAGCGGAAAAGCATAGTGACGTCACAATTGCCTTCACACTGAAGGTTTTCCAGTTTTCCAGCCATGTTCTAATAGGCTGTGTAGGTCATGTCTAGCATATCGGGGTGTTCATCCAGCGTGAAGCAGGCCTTAAAAATGGAGAAAAGGGGCATCTAGAGGCCTGATTGTAGTGACACATGCCGTGGCAGAATGTTGCTCAGCTGTGGGTTGTCCCTGGTCAGATTCCTAACTGACATGAGCCTTCCTGTGTACCTCCCCCTGCTCTTTACTCCATTTTCTGTCTCATTGGACTGTATCTATCCAGTAAAGGCAAAAATGCTTAGAAATAATAAAAAAAAATTGCTATAGAAACAAAAACAGGTGGATCGATTGGGGAATTTTTATTTCTCTGTTTCTGGATGGTAATCCTATTTCAAGTTTTGGTTTTTAGCTTATTCTGTTGAAGGCAAAATGAGCTAATGCCTGGCACTGTGCTGGTCTGTCCACATTTCACGGGAATCGCTACTTCTCCAAGATAATTGCCCTGATGCTCAACCAACTCACACACTGTGATCGTCAGGTGGGTCTGAATCCAAGTTGTACCCAAGGTCAGTGTGTAAGACAACATTTAGTGGACCTACGAGGGGGGGCTGAAAAGTTCATAGTGGTCAAATTTGACCAAATGGGGTTTATTTTTCAACATAGTCTCCCCTTCGGTCCACACACTTCTTCCATCGTTGTTGCAGTTCTTGGATCCTTGAAAAATAAAACCACATTTGGTCAAATTTGACCACTATGAACTTTTCAGCTCCCCCTCGTATATTATATGTATATGTAGCGAAACAAAGGCTCGGGGGTGGTATCATCAGGTCAGAATAAACTACTCTGTCACTGACTGCCTCATCTGATTTCTAAATGAAGAACGGTTGGCTGCAGAAGAACCATGGAAAGATTTTGCTGCGTCCATATCTGATGGTTCATCATTTCATTGCCTTGACCTTACAAGTATTATAACATTTTTATACTGAAGTGTTTGGGCTTCAACTTAAACAAAGAGAAGATCTTAACTGTTCAACTGTGACTATGACAATGTTTTCATTCAGCTATTTTTATGTGAATATTAAGTCTGCCCATGTTTTGATTTTGTAGAACATAACAGTATGATAGAACAGAGGATGTGTCATCTTCCAGGATATTTTGCATTACATATTTTCTTAAATCCATGATCAAAAATGCAGAAAAAAGTTACAGGTTTACAGAAAAAAAGTTTTAAGTATCAAGAAATGAGAGCTGTCAAATCTATTTCAAAATGGTTGCAAATTTAAGAGAAAATATTGCCAATTTACAGTATGTGAAAATAAGTAGCAGATTTATTGGGGAAAAGCTTATGGAATGAATAAGTTGCAAAATTTTTTTAAAAAATAAGTTGATAACTTTAAGGAAAAAAGTCTCAAATTTGTGTAGCGCTTTCTTTGAACTTGCTAGAGTGAGATACTGTGCCCTGGGTTTGTTACACTCTTGTAGATGTGTGCTTTGAAGTTGTAATGAGTCTGAGATTCATGTATAAAACACGTTCAGAACTTCCCAGGCAGTATATGATGGATGTGACTAAAATGCTGATCTTTAACCTAACTATTTTTACTCTGTTTTAGACTCCTATTCTTCAAATGACCAAGTAAGAGAGAAATAGATTTCAACAAAATTATTAACACAAAAATTGGAATGAAATGTAAAACTGATGAATCCACACACCCACAGAGCTGCTATCAAATTAGCTCAGCTGAACGACCACAGTTTCTCTGTAACCTCTAAACATCCATGTCCCCAGCTAGTTCATTAATCTACAGTCAATTATGTATCTCACATCATTCTGGCATATGTTTTAAATACTGACCACTATAGCCTTGTAAATTCAGTGATAGCTTATCTAATTTAGCTAAAGCTTCTGGGTTTCCTTGTGTTGGCAGAGCTAGCAATTCACTCATTCAGGGTTGTTTCTGTGCTTATTGTACCGCGGGACTGATCATATCCTAAAGACCACTCAAACCAGTCACCCTATCCCCATCAATGCTTTATGTGGGGTTTTACATTCTCATATTCAGCCAGTTTTACATTAATTAGCTCAGGCTGGCTCTGACGGCCAAAGCTAACAGTTAGCATTAGCACGACATTGACCATGGATCCCAGCAGTGATGAAAGAGGATGGTGGGGTGAACTGGGGCTCATGAACATTTAAAAGAGTATTCAGGCTTTTTATCCACAACTGGATGGTGCACTAGAGCGCTGCTCTCAATCAGAAATAAAGCTGTAGCTTGGCCACACCTTCAAACACTGGCCGTCAACGCATCCTCTTCCATCTTCCAATTCTCTGCTAACTAAATCCATGCTAACTATTAACAGCAGCAGTATCTGTCTGCCACGGGCCAACTCTTTGGACTTTTCTGTTACCCTTCACTGATCAAGAGACTCCTCTCCTAGCCGCCATGTCTCTCGTGGTTCCTTTGTGGCTTCCAACAAGCGGAACGGAGCAACCACCCATCAGAAGGGCCTGTGAGAGCAGGCTTGCTGTGGTGCAGAGGCCTGCTCCCACTGTCTGTTCCATCCCTGGTGTATGACAGAAGCCGGAAAGGAACCTTGTGAGATCCCCAGAATGAAACAAGAGATGGCAGAGGCCCTTAAAGAGCAAGCCAGCTTACTGATGGATGTGATGGATGTGCACATAAATTAATAATGAAAGAAGCCACATTAAAAAAAACTGGGAGTGAGACACATGTTTTAGTTTGTTTCACAGGTTTAGAGCCTGTGCATCGTTAGTTGGAATGGGTAAATGACGGAAACAATATAATGGCTTGGCTATAGGCTAAACTAAGCATGATATCAACACTAGCCATAGGACACTGCACACATAAATTAATAATAAAATAAGCCACATAACAAATGGGAGTGTAGTATACTGTATGTTTGGGTGTGATTCACAGATTCACAGCCCATGCAGTGTTATATGAAATGAGTAAATGTTTAATAACCTGCGTAAACAATAGACTAGCTGCACAATATAGCGGCTCCTTTGTCGGAGGATTGTGCTTGATGTCATGTGTGACTGACAGTCTGCGAATACATAAATAGGAGTGGTAGAGAGAAGCAAGGTTGCTGTAGTGGCTGACAGCACTCCACCTTATAAATTAGGGATGAATTTGAACTTATTACAGTAGAAACTTTCTTAAATGACTAATATTTTGAAAAGTGTAAAAAAATGGTACATTTAAATATTTCCTCTAATTTTTAAATTAAAGGGGTCATTGACGGAAAAATTGTGTTTGTAGGTTTTAACTGTCTGAAATGAGTCTACTGGTCATGTAATTATCAAGAAATTTTCAAAAGTCATTTCTCTTAAAAAGCCTACAGCCTTTATCTCATTTTTCTCTCCCAGAAGTGCCAGAAACATTATTGACTCTTCCAGGTAAATCGTATACGTCACAATGAGAAAAAGCCACCCCACCACTGTCCTAAAGACCCACCCACTACTCTATTATTGGCCCGCCTAGCTGTCTGTCATGTAGAGGGAAGGGGGGAGGTTAAGGTAACTTATTAGCCCCCAAGCTAATACTAGTACCAGGAGGCTCCTCTAAGGCTGCTTTCACACCTGCAGGCTTTAGTCCGTTTCAATTGAACTCAAGTTCGTTTTCTCCGTTAGTGTGGTTCGTTTTGTCTGGTGAGAACACGGTAATCACACTCAAGTGCGTGCCAAAACAACCATACCGAGACCACCTGAAAGAGGTGGTCTTGGTTCTAATTAAATGGTGAACTCTGGTGTGGTCCTGCAGGTGACAACACGACTGCACTAAAATGGGACCAGCGGCAAATGGTAAAACATTTTATGTCACTGTACATACCTGATAGATTTTTGAAAATATTTGTGGCTGAGTACGTCACGGTTCGGGAGGATTAATGAATGTTAGTGTAGAGGATGTGCTCAAGGATGAGGCTGAATTTATTTCTCAGGTTCAGCTTTATTAACAGAACACATACTCTAACAATCTCCAAGCAAGAAAAGAGGCAGAATAATATCTCATCGCTCTTTTATACTCCGAAACATCGAAACTCAAGTCACATGGTGTCTAAGCAAACATACAGTCACATGGTACTTAATCCCAGTCACGCTGTAACCCTTTTGTTCTTCCACCATTATCTCTTAGCCTTCGATGGCCCGGAAGTCCCTCCAGGGCTTCTCTCTGAGACAAAGGCCAAATCTCACACCTTCTCGATATCTCCTGCAGACTCAGTCCTTTTGTCCCTCGAGACGTGAAGCACACAATAAACATACAGCAATACATTTGTGGAAAATATGTACCCAACATATGTGCCACATGACCCCCCCCCCAAACGTCTAATATGGGACAAACATAATCAGAGATGCATGACATAAAAACATTACCACATATCAAATATCAATCCACCAGTTGCCTAGGTTTAAACCTCCTGCCGTATCTGCTGTAAGCCGGCCTTGCTGCTTCTGCAGTGTCTTCCTGCACCTGTGGATTAGAACTGTTAGCCAATCTCTGTGGGGGGTCTGGAGAATGCCTTCTCGGAGGTCTGCCGCGACGGGGGGCCCTCGCCAACTGCACTTGTTCATCCGCCAAAACAAAAGCAGGTTTGAGTCTGTTTATACAAATCAACTCTTTCCTGTCTCCCAAATCTAGCAAAAAATGCTTCTCTCCTGTTTCCAGCACTCTGAAAGGTCCATCATAAGGTGGCCGCAAATTTGGGCGATGAGCATCATGTCTAACAAAAACAAACTCCGCATTTTTTAAAGCCTTCGGCACAAAAACGCGTGGGAAACTGTGATAAACGGGGCCAGGAAGCGTGTTTGATCCTGTGTCGCTCTGCAACAGCTGAGCGGGGGGGCAATTTGGCGCAGGATTGTCGGGGAGAAATTCACCGGGTAAACGGAGAGGTTGTGCAAAAACTAACTCAGCTGGGGAGGCGTGCAAATCCTCCTTAGGTGCAGAACGCAACCCTAATAAAACCCATGGAAGTTTGTCAACCCAATTTGTATCCGTAAGCGACGCTCTGAGGGCTGCTTTCAATGACCTATGAAAACGTTCGCATAAACCGTTAGCCTGGGGGTTATACGCGGTAGTGCGGTGGATCTTCACCCCTAGGCTGCGGGCCATCGATGACCAGAGTTCGGAGACAAATTGAGGACCTCTGTCTGACGTTATGTCCGACGGGACTCCAAAACGCGCAACCCAAGATGTTAAAAATGCGCGTGCAACTTCTTCCGCTGTGGTTGATGCCAGAGGAACTGCTTCTGGCCAACGCGTGGTGCGGTCCACCATCGTCAAAAGGTGTGTGTGCCCCTGTGACAACGGAAGGGGGCCCACCAAGTCGACATGCACATGATCAAAGCGCTTAGCCGGGATGTGAAAAGGCTCCAAAGGAGCCCTAGTGTGCTTGTGTATTTTGGCTCGCTGACACGCTACGCAGGCTGCTGCCCATTCCTTGACCTGTTTGCGCAACCCCGGCCAAACAAATTTCTCCCCCACCATCTTGATCGATGCGCGCACCCCCGGGTGCGCCAGGGAATGGACCGAGTCAAAAATGCGGCGGCGCCACGCAGCTGGTACCACGGGGCGCGGCCGTCGCGTGGAGACATCGCAGATTAGGGGGGGCATACCGACTTGCTGCACCCTGTGCTCCAGCCTTAACCCTGTTGGTCCAGACTGGAGTGCGCGCACATCCGCATCACTAACCTGCTCCGCGGCCATGGCTGCATAATCTAAACTTACGCGGACCGGGGCTGCGTGCGCTTCCGCGCCGCTACCCTGGCCTGCAGCCACGGCTGCCGAGTCTGCCCCCACGAGGCCTGGCGCCACCACCGCACGCGAGAGACAGTCTGCCACTACATTATGTTTACCTGCGACCTGCTGGATATCGGTGGTGAACTCCGATATCGCGGCCAGCTGTCTTTGCTGCCGGCCCGACCAAGGTTCTGAAATCTTGGCCATCGCAAACGTTAGCGGCTTGTGGTCCACAAACGCGGTGAAATGGCGCCCTTCCAGCCAGAACTGGAAATGGCGGATGGCCAAGTGTAGGGCCAACAGCTCCCTGTCGAACGCGCTGTATTTTCGCTCACTATCGCGCAAGGTTTTGCTGAAAAACGCGAGCGGCTGCCAGGTCCCTGCGACAAACTGTTCGATGACCGCCCCCACCGCTAAATCGGAAGCATCAGTGGTGAGCGCCATGCGGGCCGTTGGGACTGGGTGTGCCAACAAAACCGCGTTTGCCAGGGTTGATTTGACTTGGGAGAATGTGCGCTCCCGCTCCGGAGACCATTCGATTTTATTTGTGGGTTTTTGCTTCTTTAGTGCAGCATACAATGGTTGCATGAGCTGCGCTGCGCTTGGGAGGAAACGGTTATAAAAATTAACCATTCCCAAAAACTCCTGTAACGCTTTAACCGTTTGAGGTTGGGGAAAATCTGTTATTGCGCGTACTTTATCGGGCAGAGGGACCGCTCCTTCTGGCGAAACGCGATGCCCCAAAACATCAATTTGCACCACCCCAAACTGGCACTTCGCTGGGTTAATTATTAACCCGTGCTCTGCCAGCCTCCGAAAAACCTCTGTGAGGTGGCTTTCGTGTTCGTCTTCGGACGTGCTAGCTACCAAAATGTCATCCAAGTAGACGAACACGAAAGGGAGGTCGCGTAGAACCGCGTCCATCATACGCTGGAACATCTGCGCGGCACCCTTGAGTCCAAAAGGCATGCGCAAAAACTCAAAAAGCCCGAAAGGAGTTATTACCGCTGTTTTGGGTATATCCTGAGCGCGCACTGGGACCTGATGGTAACCACGCACCAAGTCTATTTTAGAAAAAATGCGCACCCCCGCCAAATGAACCGAAAAATCTTGGATGTGTGGAAACGGGTAGCGGTCATGTGCTGAGGCGTTATTCAACTGCGGAAATCACCGCAAGGTCGCCACGAACCATCAGCCTTTGGGACCATGTGTAGCAGTGAAGCCCAGGGGCTTTTAGAACGTCTAATGATGCCCAGTTTTTCCAAGTTGGCGAATTCCTCGCGCGCTATGGCCAGTTTAGCTGAGTCCAAGCGTTGAGCTTTTGCAAAAACGGGCGGCCCGGAGGTAGTGATAAAATGTTCCACTCCATGTTTAGCCACTGTCGCCGAAAACATTGGGATTGTGAGTGCTGGGAACTGAGCGAGTAGTGCGTGGAACTTATCACCTGTAGCTGTAACGTTGGCCTGTGCAGTAGGCGGGGCCACCTGGACTGTGCAGGAAATAGAGTGAAAAGCAAGATCAACCAATAAACCATGTGAGCACAAAAAATCAGCACCTAACATGTTGAAACTGACTGCCGCTATGACGAAAGTCCACTCGAATGTTCGGCCGTGTAGAGACAGAAGCAGAGTCTTCTCCCCGAAGGTCTTAATCGCCGAGCCGTTCGCTGCCGACACCAGGGGACCGCTGGAAGGCGCCAGCCGGTCAGCGTAGGAAGGTGTGATGAAACTCAGCTGGGAGCCTGTGTCCACAAGGAACTGCCTCCCTGATCGCACGTCCGTCAGGTAGAGCAGCTTGCTCTTTTCACCGAGAGCCGCAGCTGCTACCAGCTCCGGTCTTGGCGTTTCCCGAGTGCTTGAACTGGCACGGTGGAATGCACTTGCGTGCCCTCTCGGCGAAACAGCGATGGTAAAAGCAAAGGACATCGCCCGCTCCGCGTCTCCTGGCCTCCGCCGCTGCTGTCGTCAGTGAGTCTGGTGCTGCAGCCTCTGGCCCCCTGCCGTCTCCGGGTGTTGCGCTCAGCTCCGCTGCTGCGGTCATGGCCGTGTGTCGCCTATGGGCGTCGACGAGTCGCTGTGCCTCCTGGCCCAGCTCGTGGTAATCTCGGTGGGCCAGCAGCTGTGAACTGGCCAGGGTAACTCTCACCGCTGACGGTAGTGTCCTGAGGAAAAGATGGGCGAAGATAAAGCCATCATCTTCGGCGTCTCTCAAACTCAGCATCTTCGCCATCAGGTCTGCAGGTCTGTCGACCTCGCCCTCAGTCAAAGCCAGGAGCTTCTCTGCTTGCTCTCCCAGCGAGGGGGTGAAAGCACGGATGAGAGCAGCTTTCAATGCGCCATACTTGTCGTCTTCTGGCGGGTGGTTAATCAGGCTCTCCACCCGCTGGGCTGTGTGGCTGTCCAGCTTTGCAACCACATGGTAGAATTTCGTGGCGTCCGCCGAAATTCTCTGAAGATGGAACTGTGCCTCGACTGTGTTAAACCAGGAGCGCGGGCTATGCTGCCAGAAATCAGGTAGCTGGACTGTGGTAGCTGCATTAGCCTGGCTGGCTCCTGGTGAGTCCGGTGCAGAAGAGTCGTCACCGGCCATAATTCGTCTTAGGGTCACCAGTGTAGAGGATGTGCTCAAGGATGAGGCTGAGTTTATTTCTCAGGTTCAGCTTTATTAACAGAACACATTCTCTAACAATCTCCAAGAAAGAAAAGAGGCAGAATAATATCACATCGCTCTTTTATACTCCGGAACATCGAAACTCAAGTCACATGGTGTCTAAGCAAACATACAGTCACATGGTACTTAATCCCAGTCACCCTTTTGTTCTTCCACCATTGTCTCTTAGCCTTCGATGGCCCGGAAGTCCCTGCAGGGCTTCTCTCTGAGACAAAGGCCAAATCTCACACCTTCTCAATATCTCCTGCAGACTCAGTCCTTTTGTCCCTCGAGACGTGAAGTACACAATAAACATACAGCAATACATTTGTGGAAAATATGTACCCAACATATGTTCCACAGTTAGCATGTTATTTCCCATCCGTAGCAGCACTTCATTTTCAAACTGTACGATTTGCCAAAAGTGGTATACTGTATGCACATATGTAATAAACGATAACCAGGGTGATGAAAACCCCCCGTAGATTACGCTACGATTTGTATTATTTTCTCCCAGAAATGTATAAATACACGGTAGTCATCCTACTTCCTGTATTTACCTTTCCTGTTCTTGCGGCAAAAAAATCTGACCAATAAGAACAGAGAACGTTCTGACATAAGTCTCACGGGATTTAACGTGACGCAGTTTGGTCTGCTTATGGTCTGCCTCAATTTTTGCTTGTGTGAAAGGGGATCGAACCGAGGAGAAAGTGATACAAAGTAACAAACTTGTCAACTGATTCGGACCAACTTAAACAAATTTTGGTGTGAAAGCACCCTAAGCGCAGCTTACAGTATATTTTCTTCAGATCTTAGTCACCCTAATAGCCATCCCTGTTACCACCTGGTTCACTGGTCCACAGTCGGCAGTGTGCCTCGCGTCACTCCGGCCTATCTCCCAGTGGTTTTGTTATGATTCTGTGGCAGAATGCCAGCACCGGCACGCCAGTTGCTACAACTAACCTGGCCCGGGACCAGAGGCTGCTGGCTGGAGGCTGCTGGCTCACACTGCCAGCTCCCCCACCATCCTCTGGGGCTCCATGCAACTCTGCTCTCGCAGGCATAGTTAGGAGGCCGCCTCATGAGAGGGCGTTCCCCGGCTGGAGTGGGACACTTCCCTTTGAGATCCTGTGGCTTGGTAACTCGCCTCGGCAAGCTTTGCTTCAGCTCGGCCTCCGGCCAGCAGCCTCATGCCCCAGACCAGGTCGGTTGCAGCGACCAGAGGCTGCCCAGCACGCTATGCTGGCGATTTTCTGTGGAGTCACAGCGAGGTTGTTGGGGGATGGGCTGAGGTGGCACGCGCTGTGCCATTGACTATAGATCAGTGAACCAGCCCCACTGATCTGAACTAGGACACTAAAAGCTGAAAGCTAAAAGCTAGTCAGCTAATGGCTAACTCGTGTGAGAGGGAGGGTGGAGTTAATAGGTGAAGGATGTTTCTTAAAGTGATAGGCTTTATGTTATGTCTGGAAATATGGGCGGACATGACCACATGTTGAGGTTAGCTTTATTGAACGTTCAGCAGGTAGTACACAGCACAGGGTGTGGATGGAAGCAGAGAAGAGCAGAAAAGAGGCCGACTGGCACTGGACAGTCACCTAATATACCCTGAGGTGCACTGACGTCACACGTGCATGCGTTCTACCACAGCGTAGCGTGTTGCGCCGTTTTACATACACCACACTTTGAATCAGAATGATTCAAGAAAGCCAGAGAAAATACAAAACAAATTTGCTTCAATAATTAAAAAAAATAAAAATGTGAACAAAATACGTCACAAACATTTCATTAAGACATATGTGAGCTCTTAAAATGTGGAAAAAGTGCAGTCAGTGGCCCCTTTAACCTGAAGGAAAGACAGTATTTACCTGTATTACTCATTTAAATTTTTTTCGTTTGTTTCTTTTTTTAATATCACTATTTCAGACATGTCCGATGAAGTGTTCAGCAAATCATGTTTGGTTTTCATTTTAGAGATCCTGTGTGTGCTTACAGGCTCTTTTGTCTGTTGTTCTTGTTTCATTCAAATCTTGAAAACTGTGTTTCAACACTTATGGCAACAAGTTGCTGTGAATCATTTAATTATTGTAAAATTCTCCTAATTGTAATCAGTGCACTGGAATTAATTTATATGATAAAAATAACCTAACAAATAGTGATTGAAGTGAGACTTTACAGTGTTAATGTTTAATATCGTTTCTATTGTGTGTATGAAATAAAAAGCTGTTTTTATATAAGACTGTGAACACACCGTTGAGTCTGATGTTTGTTTTGTCTCTGATTTGCTTTCTTTTGTCTTTCATCAGTGTACAGGAATATCTAAAAAAAATTAACTATCTTGAAAATTTTCATTTTTCATAATTTAACTCCAAAAGTAAACTATCATATATTTTATATATATATTTCAAGTTTGTTCATGTTTTATAGCTTATGAAAAGCAGAATTCTGGTATGTCAAATTATTATAATAATAATACCACATATATCCCTGACCGGTTCAATACACAATGTAGAAGAGCTTGGAATAACGAGGCGATGTGATTTATAAACCAAAGTTTAATATCAGCTTCGCTCCTCTAACAAGTGTCATCTTAGTGCAGAAGCAGAATAAGAGGTTGAACACATTCAGACCTTCATACTTATACTTACACACAACAAAAGACATTGCATATCAAAGCTGACATCCCGCATTAACTTAATCCCCCCTCTTTTGTCTTCCGTCTCCTCCACCTGACCCAAGGGGGTCAGGACGATCGATCTCCTCCATTGTCCTCTGTCTCCTCCACCTGGCTCTGGGAAGTCAGGGAGATCGATCTGGTCTCCACCGCTGCGACTCCGTATGCTCTTTGATCTTCGCTGGCGGTCGAGACCTCTTGTCCTGTTCTGAGGCGTGAGGTCATTGCACATATGTAATCACTAAACATTCTAATATGCTTATACATATGTAGGTATGGGATATATGATTAATATAAACCACAGCCCCCCCCCAACCGACAAAGAAAAGGACAATAAAAGTAAGTCTACAGTTTAAGATAATTTCTATGATATACTATACTGTTAAACCTCTTGACAGGGAAAACAAGGAAGAATCTTTCCAGCAGTCATGCTCCTGTAGAGAATTCAGTGGTAACCATAACAGTGTAGTAATATCACAAATCAGCCTTAAAACTGTCACGGCACAATCTGATAAAATAGTTAACAACTCTTGGTTAATTTGCATCAGTCCCTGTGCCGTCTGGGTTTTAATCTTCTCCCGAATCTGCTGTAAGTCCACTTTGGCGTCCTGGCAGGACCTCCCTGTAAGGAATCTGCAGCTTGGGGAGGAGAGTGGTTATTTGTTCCCTGCAGGGGGGTTGAGTCTTTTTTCTTGGGGGGTCTACCCCGCCGAGGTGCCCTTGCCACCCGTGCAGGTTCGTCTCTCAACAAGAAAGCAGGTTTAAGTCTGTCAATGCTGACTGTTTCTTTTCTGTCCCCTAAATCAAGCACAAAATGCTTATCACCCGGTTCCAGCACTCTGAATGGTCCGTCGTATGGTGGACGGAGGGTTGATTTTAAAGCTTCATGCCTAACAAAGACAAACTCGGCGTTTTTTAAAGCTTGGGGGACAAAAACCCGTGGGAAAGAGTGATGTGCCGGTCTGGGGAGAGTGTCTGGCCCGTTACTGTCTAAAGGCCTCAGGGTTGGAAGATGCCCAGGCTCTGGGTTCTCTGGTAAAAACTCACCCGGGAGTCTGAGAGGTTGTGCAAACACTAACTCTGCTGGGGAGGCGTCTAGATCCTCTTTAGGTGCAGCACGCAACCCCAATAAAACCCAGGGAAGTTTATTTACCCAATTTGTATCCGTTAGTGAGGCCCTGAGGGCGGCCTTTAAAGATCTGTGAAAGCGCTCGCATAACCCATTAGCCTGAGGGTGATAAGCGGTGGTGCGGTGAATTGTCGCCCCTAAGCTGCTGGCCATGGCTGACCAGAGCTCTGAGACAAATTGAGGCCCCCTATCGGACGTTATGTCTGATGGGATGCCGAAACGTGCCACCCAGTTTGTCAAAAAAACGCGAGCGACTTCCGCCGCTGTGGTTGACGCCAGAGGGACCGCCTCAGGCCAGCGCGTAGTACGATCTATCATTGTTAACAGGTGTGTGAAGCCTTGAGACGAAGGTAGTGGTCCCACGAGGTTGACATGAACGTGGTCAAACCTTCTAGCTGGGATTCGAAAAGGCTCTAAAGGGGCTTTTGTGTGTTTGTGTATTTTGGCGCGCTGACAAGACATGCAAGTTTTTGCCCATTCCTTTACATTTTTGCGCAGGCCCGGCCAAACAAATTTTTCGGCGACCATTTTAACCAAGGCGCGCACACCTGGGTGCGCGAGGGAGTGAATTGAGTCGAAAATACAGCGGCGCCATGCAGCTGGGACTACCGGGCGAGGTCGGCCGGTTGAGATGTCGCAGATTGGGGGGGTACACCGTCGCGTAAACCCCTTTCCTCCAGTCTTAACCCTGTTGGTCCAGACAGGAGCGCGCGCACGTCCGCGTCACCGCTTTGCTCCTCTGCCATGGCTGCGTAATCTATCCCTACGTGAATTGGGGCTACATACGTGTCCGCGTTGGCGAAGAGTTCTGCGGCTGAGGTAGTATAATCTGTCTCCTCGTGCTCTGGCGATGTCACAGCGCGAGAGAGGCAGTCTGCTACCACGTTAAGTTTGCCTGCCACATGTCGAATGTCAGTGGTGAACTCTGAAATTGCAGCTAGCTGTCTTTGTTGCCTGCCTGACCACGGTTCTGAAATTTTAGCCATCGCAAAGGTGAGCGGTTTGTGGTCTACAAAAGCCGTGAAACGCCGCCCTTCTAACCAGAACTGGAAGTGGCAGATGGATAAATGAAGCGCTAGCAGCTCTCTGTCAAAAGTGCTGTATTTACGCTCGGTTTGGTTTAACGATTTGCTAAAAAATGCTAAAGGTTGCCAGGTCCCGCCAACGTGTTGTTCCACAACTGCCCCTATGGCCAAGTCTGAAGCGTCTGTGGTTAGCGCTATGCGGGCCGAGGGATCGGGGTGAACCAACAGTGTGGCGTTCGCTAGAGCACTTTTTACTTCTGCGAAGGCGCGTTCGCGCTCCGGGGTCCATTCGACCGCGTTGGAAGGCTTTTGTTTTCTGAGCGCGGCATACAGGGGCTGCATGAGTTGAGCTGCGCGGGGGAGGAAACGGTTGTAAAAATTCACCATTCCCAAAAATTCTTGCAGCGATTTGACCGTTTGTGGTCGTGGAAAATTTTTTACCGCGTGGACTGTGTCTGGTAATGGGACTGCCCCCTTTGGTGAAACTCTGTGCCCCCAAAAATCAATTTGTGACACGCCGAATTTGCATTTGGCTGGGTTGATTATTAACCCGTGCTCTTCTAGTCTCTGAAGAACTGTAGTGAGGTGTTGTTCGTGTTCTTCCTCTGACGGGCTGGCTACCAGCATATCGTCGAGGTAGACGAACACGAAGGGGAGGTTGCGTAATACCGCGTCCATCATGCGCTGAAAGGTTTGAGCAGCGCCTTTGAGGCCAAACGGCATCCACAAAAATTCAAAAAGAGCGAAAGGGGTTATTACAGCCGTTTTAGGAATGTCTTCCGCTCGAACGGGGACTTGGTGATAGCCGCGGACCAGGTCTATTTTAGAAAAAATGCGCGCACCCGCCAGATGTAGTGAGAAATCTTGGATGTGAGGAATTGGGTAGCGGTCATGCGCTGTCGCATTGTTTAATCTGCGGTAATCGCCGCACGGTCTCCAAGAACCGTCGGTTTTCGGGACCATGTGGAGTGGCGATGCCCAGGGGCTTTTCAAGCGTCTAATAATGCCTAATTTTTCAAGGGTGGCAAACTCGTCCCGTGCTATGGCGAGCTTGGTCGCGTCTAAGCGCCGAGCTTTGGCGAGCACGGGTGGGCCCGTTGTGGGAATGAAGTGTTCAACCCCGTGTTTCGCTACTGTTGCTGAAAATTTGGGAACTGTGAGTACTGGAAATTGGGTGAGGAGTTGGTCAAACTTACCTCCCGCTGTTGTGACGTTGGCCTGCACGGGTGGTGGAGAAATTTGAGCTGAGCAGGGGACAGAAGAAAATGACAGTGCATTAACCAAGCGTCTATTTGCTAGATCTACTAACAACCCATGTGCACACAAAAAATCAGCGCCCAACATGTTAAAGCTCACCGCCGCTACAATAAATGTCCATCTATAGTTGCGGCCGTGGATGCAAAGAGGCAGGTTCCTTTCACCGAAGGTGTCAATGATCGAGCCGTTGGCTGCCATCGCTCCATTTCCCCAGGGACCCATGGCCCGGTCTGCGCGGGAAGGGGTGATAAAACTCAGCTGAGCTCCGGTGTCGATCAGGAACTGTCTCCCGGTGTGTCCATCAGTCACATACAGTAGTTTATTTTTCTCGCCGAGAGCCGCAGCTGTTAACGGCCTCTCGGCTTTGATGTTTCCCGAACTTTTGAATTTGCAGGGGGGTACGCATTTGTACGCTCTCCCGGCGAAACGGTGGTGGAAATAGCAGAGGTCGTTCCACCTGCTGCGTCTTGGTCGTGTTGCCGCTATGGTGGGCGGGCTCTGCTCGGTTGTCTGTGGTTCTCTGCTGCTCTGGGCTTCCGCGCTGAGATCTGCGGATGCTGCAGTGGCCATCTGTTCGCCGCAGGCGTTGATGAGCCGCTGCGCCTCTCGGGCCAGCGCGCGGAAGTCCTGCTGGGTGTTGCACCGCATGTTGACCAGCGTCCCTCTCATGTGTGGCGGCAGAGTGCTGAGGAAGATATATCGGAAAAGGAAGTTGTCGTTGTCCTCTTCCTTAAGCTGCAGCATGTCCTCCATGAGGGCCTTGCGTCTGCATCCTCTGTGGCCGTAGATCACCAGGATTTTCTCTGCTCTCTCCTCGGCTGAGGGGACGAAATTCTCCACAATGGTCGCCTTAAGCTCTCTGTATTTGTCATGGGCGGGCGGCCGTTGGATTATGCTCCGCGCACATCTTGACGTGGCAGCGTCGAGTTTGGTGACGATGTGATAAAATTTTGTGTCATCTGCCGTTATGCCCGCCAGTGCAAACTGAGCCTCAGCTTGCTGGAACCACGAGCTCGGGTCTTCCTGCCAGAATTCTGGCAGCTTGACGGCGACGGCGTTTGTGTGGGCCGTCCCTGATGTGTCCGCCGGGTGAGAGCGCCTTTCTTCAGCTCTCACGGCGGGGCTGGTGCTCGGTTGAGCCCTCTCTGTAGCTTCTGCCGTGGGGGAACGTCGTCCATCTGTTCCCCTATCTGCATGGGCGCCGGCGCTTGCCTGGGTCGCCTCCGATGAGTCAGTCGCAGGAGAACGTCTCTGTTCCATCCTCGCGTCAGGGTCACCAGTGTAGAAGAGCTTGGAATAACGAGGCGATGTGATTTATAAACCAAAGTTTAATATCAGCTTCGCTCCTCTAACAAGTGTCATCTTAGTGCAGAAGCAGAATAAGAGGTTGAACACATTCAGACCTTCATACTTATACTTACACACAACAAAAGACATTGCATATCAAAGCTGACATCCCGCATTAACTTAATCCCCCCTCTTTTGTCTTCCTGTAACGGCAGCAGCTGTGTTTGTTTGATCCATGTGAGAAACATGGCAATTCTTGTGACTGTTGTAATTTCCCCGCTATATATGTCAACAGTGACATCCTTTCTAGTATTTGACCTTTGGTTGTACAGCAATGCCTCCAAAAGATTTGTTTGGCAGGTATATATACTCACAGCCTGGCTCTGTGTGCCAGTCAAAAGTTGTTTACTTTGTGTCTGGGGGAACCCCCAACCCGGAAATGACCTTTGACCTCTGGGGAATCCCTTGGGAACTCCCTACCTTTTATTTATTTATTCCCTCCATATTTTCTTTTAAAACCTAGGTTTGGAAATTTGTCCTTTGAGATTTAAGAATTATTGAAATAATTCGCCATCAAAAATACATGAAGTATAAGTATTATTCACAACAGGAAGTAGACGATTTGAGACTTCCTGTCCAGCAGCATATGGCAACGGACAGATTGAGCATGGCTGGCTAAAACAAAATCCAAGCCATCCAGCGGTTTACCTCAGCCCAGGTAGGGTGAAACTGTCATAATGATGAAATAATCCCTCATATCCAATTATCTACCCGATATTTTGTGGATTGTTTGAGAGATGATGATATTTTTGAAGTTTGTTGAAGTGTGACTAGACCATGTGACTGTCAGTGGTAATCCATGCCTATGTAACATTTCACCTAGTCTCCATGCATGTGCAAGAAACTGTAATAGTTGTGAAAAAGTAATTTTTGAAGCCTCATTTTGTGAATAGGGATGTATTTTTGACTTGAAGTAAATGCAGTATTATTCTGGTCAGTCACTGCTACAATTCCCGGCCTGCATGGCCTTGATAGTTTTTAGAAGTGCAAATCGGGCAATCCTTCATTATTTACTGGATGCCTAGTTCTAGTCAATTTTATTGTTATGTTTTTGAATTGACATCTTGACTTTAAATTAGCTGAAATACCAATTTACAAGGTATTTATTCCGGGCTATTAATTGCAGACAAAATGTGAGAGCCTGCAAGGAATTTCTGCCCTCGGAAGGCTGTGACCCGGCAAAGTGGTTAGTGAAATGTTTAACTCTGTTGAAGTTTAATGATGGTTGTTTGAATATGCACATGTCCAAAGAATAGAAACTTTTGTGTGTGTTTCTAATATGAAAATCTGATGTGCACAAACCATACAATTTTAAATGTGGATTTGATAATCTGTTGTATTTGTTTACAGTAAATGCTGCATAATTTTTGCTGGTAGCTTTCTTGCAACAACTCAGTAAACCCAAAAAATCTATCAATTTGAGATCATAAATGTTTACATTTGTGTGTATGCAGTATGATTTAATTTCTGTAACACTAGAATTTTGTGTCCACAGCTAAAATAATGTTTCTTGTGTTTGATATGTTTCAGTCTTTACGGTGTTTGATGCATTAAAGTCAAAAGCAAGGACATTAAAGATGTGTCAAACATCAGTTATTGCACACCAAAATGCAGCTCATAATCCGGGGCTGGAACAGTAAAGACACTACCTCATACTCGTCTGTACCAAGTCATCGTGGACGAGCGTGGGTGTGCAAGCAAAGAACGCTGCAGATTCAAGAGGTTGGGTTGTGCCGTGTCATCGAGATCGTGATGGTGACATCCTGCCGGTACCACTCACCAGTGTGCTAGTGCTAGTATATGACAATTTAGTAAGAGACATTCACTTTTCTGCTACAGCCTGTAAGTGAAAGACATGTATCCAGTGATTGAACCTTGAGGACACATTTTAAGTCAAGTCAAGTTTGTGTTTCTCAAGTGCAAAGTCAAGTTTATTAGTCACTGAATACTGTGTTTATTTTGTGCTGATGTTGAGAGAAGTGTTTGCATTATTCTGTTTTCATTGTACATGTACTGCTTGTGCACATCCTGTTGCTAGCGTATTTCAATCAGTATTTTTGAACATCAATTTAAATCAGGCTAGTAAGATCAAGTAAGATCAAGGGCTAAGGTAAGGGCTGGTTGAGCTTCAATCCAATGATATAAGTATATTTCAAGATTCCTCAAATTTAATTCAATTTTGAATTAATCAAATCAAGTACAAGCTTAAAGTATTTAGGGAATCATATACCCCAAAGATAAGAATTCCCTAATTCAAGTATAGTTTCCATTCAGTTATTTTGAGTGGAAATTTCGAGGTAAACATAAAAAACACATTGTGTTTCAGGTTTGCATAATATTTTTTATCTCCAGGTTTTCACTCAAGAAATCTTGTTGGTGAAAATCCCAATTACCAAGTCTGGCTAGCATTGTCTGTCAGACCATCCAGATTTACTAAACATTTTTTTTACGGTCATTAGATTGCCAAACGACTGTCGGATGGCATATGCTGTCACAAAGAGTTCACCAACTCACTGAAACAGTTGACAGTGTATGTAATACTGCCGGCAATCGAAACTCACTTTATTCAAAGAGGTAATATAAATTACCATTTCATTTTTTGTCCCATTTCCTCACTATTTTCCGTAAACACTGTACTGCAACAAAATGGCTGCAGCTGCCAAAAATGCAACTGAGCAAGAATTGCGAGAGCAGATCGCAGCTGCCAAAGAGCAATTACAAGCCATAAATGCTGACTTGGCAGTTGAAACCTTGTCTGAGGAAGAGCGAGCTCAACTCAACACTGATGCAGAAACAGTACATGATGCAATAGAAACTCTTGAAATGGAGTTGGCTACAATCAGTGAACAAGAAAAGAATGATGGTGACAAGAAGCAACCAGAAGGAGAGAATGCGGTGGCTGGAGTCCAAGAAAAAGAAGATGCAAGTGATCCAGAAGATGGCGCCACTGGCAAGACTAACCAGAACACTGCACAAACAAAACTCAGGCATGTCCCACTTCATGAGCTGAAGCAAAGACGAGAGACATGCATGAAGAGACTGAAAGAAGTCAGGCGGTTAGTGAAAGCAAAGGGAGAGGATAAGTCTGTCTCACCAGAGATTTCTGCTGAATACGACAGCCTCAATGACAAAGTTGCGACTTTAGATGCTGTCATCAGTAAAAAGGAAGAACAAGAAGCACAGGTAGACAGAGCAAACAAAAGGTTTATGCGAACATACAGTAAAGTAAAGAAGGCTGTGTTTGCTCTTTTTTATGCATACAAAGATGAGGTCTTGGACACAGCTGAAGATGACTTGGAAGACCTGATTTTCCTGGACAAAGAAATGACAGCTACATATGAAGCCTGTCGAGATTTGTGCCCGCCAGACAACGAGATGCGGCGCAGAGTCGACAGCGCTAAGCAAATGTGCTCAGACATGGCGAAAACCTTGAAACAAATTGGAGAGAATCCAATGATGGCAGACAAGGAGAGAAAAAGCCTTCTCAAGACTACTTGGGGAATGAATTATTCCAGGTCTCTCTTTGGAAGCAAGTTAGACTATGAGTCTGATATTTCTGCCAAGTCTAAAGTCTCCATTCAGTCAAAGGTATCTGTAAGTGCACAGATTTCAGAATCTTCAACAGGCTCTTCAACAGGATCAAGTAATGCCTCAGAAAAGGCCAGGAGGCTGGCTGAATTGAGCGCTAAGCGAAAGTGTGCAGAACTTCACGCAAAGATAAGGAAATACAAGGTGGCCTTGGAAAGTTGTCATGAACAATTAGAAATAGCAGAAGAAGAGGAAAGAGTCCAAAGGTCAGATGACATCTCTTGTTGCAGTGACAAGCCTAGTAAAGGTTATCTGAATCCAGAGGCACCTGCTTTTTCTCCTGAGGCCAGATCACCAAGAGCTGAAGATTGCGCGAGCCAAGTAGAGTCACAGTTGGCCTTCATCGCCCAAACATTCGCAGATAGCGTCAGCAAATCAAGGCTGCCTGTCCCCACACCTCCTGTGTTTGATGGTGACCCACTCAAGTTCATCAACTTTCGCAAAAGTTTTGTGACACTTGTTGAGAACAAGGGAATTCCACCATCAGACAAGCTGTATTATCTGCAGCAGTACCTTGCAGGAGAAGCCAGAGCGGCAGTAGAAGGTTGTTTTTTCGGAAGTGATGAAGCTGCCTACAACCGTGCATGGTCCACGTTGGAAGAGCGGTTCGGACACCCCTTCACCATTCAACTCTCCTTGAGAAACAAGTTGAGAGACTGGCCCAAAGTAACAGGCAAAGATAAGAAAGGTCTTCAAGATTTCAGCAATTTCCTGAGCACCCTCAAAGAAGCTATCCCCTACGTGAAAGGTCTTGAAGTTTTGAACGATTGCGTCCAAATCCAGGAAACAGCAACCAAGTTACCCGAGTATTGTAACACTAGGTGGACACGGCGTGTTATAGAAGACATAGATGTTGGAAAGGGCTACCCTTCGTTTCAAGAATTTGTCGACTTCGTAGCCAGAGAAGCCAGAGTGGCTAACAACCCTATATGCGTGGTCGCTCAAAACCAAGACAAGTTGCCAACCGCAAATAGAGGAAACGAGTCTAGGGCAAAGACAAAACGAGCACCTGGCATTACTCATGCCACCAACACCAACACCAGTGCTGAAAAAGAAACCCCTAAAAGTGGAGCCAAAAATTCTCCAGTTTGCACCTACTGCGACAAAGATCACCTCATCTACAAGTGCAATGCTTTCAAAGAGTTGCCTTATGATGACAAAATACAAAGCATTCAAAGCAAGGCCCTTTGCTTCAAATGTCTCAGACGTGGCCACACATCAAAGAAGTGTCTAGTTAAAGTGTCCTGCAACACGTGCAAAGGCAAACACCAAACTCTGCTGCACTTAGACAAGAAGAAAGCAGACACAAAGCTTACAGAGTCAGAAGCCGACAAAGGTGAAAACACATTTGAATCTATTTCAAACAAAACCAACCAAGATTACATGAAGAGTTATACTTCAATGATCATGCCTGTTTGGGTCAAGACAGGCCAAGCTGGCTCGCAAGAAGTATTGGTTTATGCACTGATTGATTCCCAGAGCGACAGCTCCTATATCACAGAGGATCTGGCAGCCAAGCTGTGCATGCCACATGAAATAACAAGAATGAAGATAACAACTATGACATCTTCATCGGTGGTCTATTGTAAGAAGTTCTCAGACATCAAACTGAGAGGATACGACTCGACTGTCGAAGTCCGAGTCAAGTCGTGCTACACAAGAGACCACATCCCTCACAACAGGGAGCACATTCCTTCAAAGGTAGCGGCAAGTATGATGCCTCATTTGGCTCGAATAGCCCCCTTCATTCCTCCTATTCAAGACTGAAGTGGGACTGCTCATTGGATACTCCTGCCCACAAGCACTCAGACCGGTGGAGATAGTCTCCGGAAATCCCGAAGAAGCCTTTGCTGTGAAAACAGACTTGGGATGGAGCATCATTGGAGGCCCTTGTTATGAACAAGGCAACAATGGTGTATGCCATAGGATTGTCGCCAAAGAATTGATAGTGCCACCACCCTGTGAGATCCTGAAGGTTCTCGACCAAGATTTCAGCGACACCAAAGATGAAGCATGCTATTCCCAGGATGATCTCGCGTTTCTGCAAATCATGGAAGAAAACATCCAAATCAATGAAAATGGAAGAATCTCCATGCCATTGCCGATCAAGTCTACCACGAAGTTGCCCAACAACTACAGGATGGTCATGTCTAGGCTAAATTCTCTGAAAAAGAAATTGAGCAAGGATGACAAGTTTAGAAACCACTACTGCGACTTCATGGACCAGATGATTCAAAAGGGCTATGCAGAGCGTGTTGAACCTCCTTCACCAAATCAAGTCATCAATTACATACCACATCAAGGTGTATACCACCCACAAAAACCAGACAAGATAAGAGTGGTTTTCGATGGTTCGGCCAAGTACCAAGGTTTGTGCCTGAACGACATGCTGCTGAAGGGTCCGGACTTGATGAATGGCTTGCTTGGCGTGCTATTGAGGTTTCGTCAGGACAAAATTGCAGTGACCTGTGACATTGAACAGATGTTTTACAACTTCGATGTTCTGCCACAGTACAGAGATCTACTGAGATACTTATGGTGGCCCGATGGGGACTTGACACTCCCGCCAGCGGAGTACAGGCTCACTGTACACTTGTTCGGGGCCGCATCATCACCAGGATGTGCCAACTATGGCATAAAGTACTTGGCAAGGACGCACAAAGAGAGCTTTCCTGAAGGAGCAAAATTCCTCACAAGGAACCTTTACATGGACGATGGTTTGAGCAGCCTGTCTACCGTGGGTGAAGTGAAGGAGCTAATCTGCCAGGCCACTGAAATATGCAAAAAGGGCAAAGTTAGACTCCATAAGTTCCTGTCGAACAGCATAGACGTCCTGGAATCTATACCACCTTCAGAAAGAACCACTACCGTCTCCGAAATAAACTTGGAACTGGAACCTCTCCCGGTTGAGCGCACACTTGGAACAAGATGGGATGTTCAAAATGACTGCTTCAGGTTCAAGATAACACTACAGGATAAACCCAACACAAGAAGAGGCATCCTCTCTACAGTCATGTCAGTCTATGACCCAAATGGATTTGTTAGCCCTGTGGTGTTGCAAGGGAAAAAGATCCTGCAAGAACTGTGCAAGCAAAAGAAATCCTGGGACGAACCTGTCGAGCCTGTCATAATTGAACGGTGGGAGAGCTGGAAAGCAGATATTCAGGAACTGGAGGATCTGAAAATACCCAGATGTTTCAAGCCTGACAAGGAAGTGAAATCTTTCGAGTTGCATCATTTCAGTGATGCCAGCACTCAAGGTTATGGGCAGTGCTCGTATGTCATAATGTGTGACCAAGATGGAAACATAGACTGCGCCTTGCTCATGAGCAAAGCGAGAGTGGCACCATCAAAAGTTGTCTCCATTCCTCGGTTTGAATTGACAGCAGCAACAACGTCAGTGAAAATCAGCAAGTTCCTCAGAAGAGAGCTCGAGATCCAGGTCACCAAGGAATATTTTTGGACAGACAGCAAGGTTGTGCTGGGATACATCGCCAACAGTGCAAAGTGGTTTCACGCGTTTGTCAGCAACCGTGTACAGTACATTCGGGAGAACACTGAAGTGCAACAATGGCACCACGTACCGACCAAGTCGAATCCAGCCGATCTAGCTTCGAGAGGCGTGTCGGCCAAAGAACTGGGCACCTCTATGTGGCTGAAAGGCCCAGAATTTCTCTACAAAGCAGAGCTACCACTGACTTCGCCAGACGATACTCTCAACCTTGGCGACCCTGAAGTAAAAGCACAGTGTCTCGGGGCATCTAGCATTGTTCTGCCAACAGGACTGTTGGATGTACTACAAAGGATTTCGAAGTGGCAGACCATGATCAACATCTTGGGAACTATGATAAGAAGAGTGTCTTCGAAGACAAGCCGTCTACTCCAAGACAGAAAAGCACGTAATCTAGCCATCAAGTGGTTACAAGCCAAAGAGTTTCCCGAAGAGATCACAACCCTGGGGAAAGATGGAAACGTAGCAACATCAAGCTGCTTGAAGACTCTAGATCCCATGTTGGATGAAGAAGGCCTGCTAAGGGTTGGGGGAAGAGTTCGTGAAGCAGAAGACATCACCAAGGAAGAATGTCACCCCATTATCCTTCCAAGAAAATCACATGTCACCGAGGCCATCATCAGGCATGTACATCAAAAGACCAATCATGGAGGTCGCAGCTCAACTTTGAATGAACTACGATCTCAAGGATATTACGTACAAAGGGGCTCCAAGACAGTGGCTCAAGTGATACGCAACTGTATCATGTGTCGCAAGCAAAGAAGACCAGCGGAGAGTCAGAAGATGGCTGACTTGCCACAAGAACGTACAGAAGCGCATCCTCCATTCTACAAGTCTGGAATGGATGTCTTTGGCCCGTATCTCATCAAACGCGGAAGATCAGAAATCAAGCGCTACGGACTGCTGTGCACGTGTCTGTACAGTCGTGCAATTCACCTGGAGCTTCTAGACGACCTCTCAACTGACTGTTTCATCAATGCCCTAAGATGCTTCTTGGCATTGCGAGGTGTGGTTAGAAGCATACTCTGCGATCAAGGTTCCAACTTCATCGGTGCTGACAATGAACTGAAACAAGCTCTCGCCGAATTGGATCATGACAAGCTGGAGACAGTTCTAGCAAACAAGCAAGTGGAGTTCAAGTTCAATGCTCCTCATGCTAGTGAGCAAGGTGGCGTATGGGAAAGACAGATCCGCACAGTGAGGAAGACGCTGAAGTCGGTGATAGACTTTGCGAACACACGACTAGACGACGCCTCCTTAAGAACACTGTTCTATGAGGCAGCGTACATCGTGAACAGTCGTCCATTGTCTCCGTCTTTGAATGACCCACTCGCCGAACCTCCCATAACGCCAAACGTTCTACTTCATGGCAAGCTTGAGGGAGTCTTACCTCCACCAGGAGCCTTCTGCGCCCAGGACGTTTATGCACGGAAACGCTGGAGGCGTGTTCAACACCTGAGTCAGCTCTTTCGAAGTAGATGGAAACAAGAATACTTACTGAATCTCCAACATCGCCAAAAGTGGTGCAAACCACAAAGAAACCTCCAAACAGGAGACATTGTTCTCATGATGGATGAAGGGTTGGCGAGAAACCAGTGGCCACTTGGACTTGTGACGAGTGCAATGGCCGACAAGGACGGACTTGTCCGAAAAGTGAGGCTGAGAATTTCGAACGCCAAAAGTGTGGCTCGTGGGGAGAAGATTAAGCCAGTCTCCGAACTGGAAAGACCAGTGCAAAAGGTTGTGCTCTTGCTGCCGGTTAAAGATTAGGTGACATTGTGAAAATTTTATGTTGGCATGACTTTATAGTCTTCCATCATAAAGATTTTGGTGGGAGTGTAACGGCAGCAGCTGTGTTTGTTTGATCCATGTGAGAAACATGGCAATTCTTGTGACTGTTGTAATTTCCCCGCTATATACTGTATGTCAACAGTGACATCCTTTCTAGTATTTGACCTTTGGTTGTACAGCAATGCCTCCCAAAGATTTGTTTGGCAGGTATATATACTCACAGCCTGGCTCTGTGTGCCAGTCAAAAGTTGTTTACTTTGTGTCTGGGGGAACCCCCAACATGGAAATGACCTTTGACCTCTGGGGAATCCCTTGGGAACTCCCTACCTTTTATTTATTTATTCCCTCCATATTTTCTTTTAAAACCTAGGTTTGGAAATTTGTCCTTTGAGATTTAAGAATTATTGAAATAATTTGCCATCAAAAATACATGAAGTATAAGTATTATTCACAACAGGAAGTAGACGATTTGAGACTTCCTGTCCAGCAGCATATGGCAACGGACAGATTGAGCATGGCTGGCTAAAACAAAATCCAAGCCATCCAGCGGTTTACCTCAGCCCAGGTAGGGTGAAACTGTCATAATGATGAAATAATCCCTCATATCCAATTATCTACCCGATATTTTGTGGATTGTTTGAGAGATGATGATATTTTTGAAGTTTGTTGAAGTGTGACTAGACCATGTGACTATCAGTGGTAATCCATGCCTATGTAACATTTCACCTAGTCTCCATGCATGTGCAAGAAACTGTAATAGTTGTGAAAAAGTAATTTTTGAAGCCTCATTTTGTGAATAGGGATGTATTTTTGACTTGAAGTAAATGCAGTATTATTCTGGTCAGTCACTGCTACAATTCCCGGCCTGCATGGCCTTGATAGTTTTTAGAAGTGCAAATCGGGCAATCCTTCATTATTTACTGGATGCCTAGTTCTAGTCAATTTTATTGTTATGTTTTTGAATTGACATCTTTTTTTTTCCACAATATCTTTATTGAACCTTTTTTTTAACAAACATGCTACAAACAATCAAACACTAACACTAAAGTACTACAAAAAAAAAATGCACTAAAAACACCAACAACCACCAACAAAATCAAGTCTTCAACAATGCTCCTCTGTTTAGTCTAGACAATCCAATACATAAGTATACATATTATGTTCACCAGTTTGGAATTTACAAGGTCCACACACATCATTCACCTTCTTCTTCAAGAGTTATGTTTAAATTTTTTACATAATCAATAAAAGGTCTCCATATATTCTCAAACACAATTTCCTTTGATTTCAGTATATATGTTATTCTTTCTAATGGAAGGTTTGTTAACATCTGTCTTAACCACTGAGTCACATCTGGTCTATGAGTCTTTTTCCATAATAGTGCAATACATTTTTTGGCATTAAGCAAACTGAGGTCTATGAATGTTCTTTCACTTTTATTAAAATTATGCTTTTCTGGGTACAGACCCAACAAAAACAGTTTAGGATTCAATATGATTTGTTTTGAGATTATTTTTTCAATTGTTACCCTCACCTCTTCCCAAAACATTCTTATTAATCTACATTCCCATAAACAATGAAATAGGGTTCCTTTACTTTCCATGCATTTTGTGCATGTATCTGGTATATTTTTGTTATATCTATTTAACTCCTCCGGTGTAACATACATCCGCATTAACCATTTGAAATGTATCAATTTAAGGCGTACATTTATTGATTTGGTTTGAGCTTCTGTACAAGCCAATTCCCATTGTTCCTCTGAAATTTCAGTTTGCAGATCTTCTTTCCAGTAGTTTAATCTTTTCAGTGAATTTTCACTTGAAGATAGTGTCAATGAGTTATAAAACTCTGAAATAATACCCTTTCTTTTACTATCTTTCATCATCATTTTTTCCAAGGATGAGTAAATAGGTCGAGTGAGAGCTTTATTTTGATTTGATCGAATAAAGTTTCTAAGTTGAAGATATTTAAAAAAATGTGTTCTATTGAGATTAAATTTGATCCTCAGCTCTTCAAAAGACATTATGTTTTCTGCACATGGCAAATATAAATCCTGAATCTTTTGTATCCCTTTTGAATTCCATACTTTAAATACAGCGTCCGCTCTCCCTGGTTTAAAATATTGATTACCCCATATTGGACTAAATTGTGACAATAACTGTGGTTCTTTTAAATAGTTTTTAGCTTCACACCATATTTTGATCATATGCTTTACAAATGGATTTTTAACTTGTTTTTGTAATTTTTTTGCCGAATCTGAGTATATGAATATGGGAAGAGGTAAAGGTAAATTGTATGATTCCATTTCAGTCCAGTGAGGGAGATCATTTGATGAAAAATAATATGTCATAGACCTCAGTTGTGCCGACCAATAATACAACATAAAATTTGGACATTTCAGACCTCCACGATCAAATGGTAAATATAATAAAGACAGACGTAATCTAGCCCTCCTGTTGTTCCATATAAATTCCACTAACTTTTTTTTAATTCTTGAGAATAGATCTAAAGGTGGTGATAAGGGAATGTATTGAAATAAATAAAGTATTTTAGGTAAAATATTACTTTTAAGTATATTGATTCTCCCGATCATCGACATTGGTAGTGACATCCATCTCTGAGTTAACTCATTGATATCTGACATTAAGGCTTCATAGTTGACACTGGCGACTGATTCTAGCTTAGGCACAATTTGGATTCCTAAATATTTAAACTGATTTACAACATTGAATTGATTTACCTCAGGGGCTGGGTAATTTCTCTGGGTCTCATTTAGCATTAATATTGAAGATTTAGTTTTATTTATTTTATATCCTGATATTTCCCCAAAATTCTTTATTAAATTCAACAAGGTTGGAATTGATTTTTTTAGATTCGACATAAACAAAATTATGTCATCGGCGTACAGGGAGATTTTATGTTCTGTTGGTCCAACTTTAATTCCATATATTTGTGAATGTAAACGTATCGCTATCGCTAAAGGTTCAATTGCCATAGTAAACAGTAAAGGTGAAAGTGGACAGCCTTGTTGACATCCTCTATTGATTTTTATTGGTTTTGAAATATTGTTATTTGTTAGGATTTCTGCTGTAGCATTATTGTATATTATTTGAACCCATTTTATGAAATTATTTCCAAGTCCAAACCTTTGTAGGACTTCAAAAAGAAAGGGCCATTCAACTCTATCAAAGGCCTTTTCGGCGTCCAATGATAGGAGAGCTGTATCCGGTGCTTCTTTATTAAAATAAATAATATTAAATAGTCTTCTTACATTATGGAAGCCTTGTCTACCCTTTATAAAGCCATTCTGATCTCGATTAATAATATTTGGTAAAATTTCTTGTATTCGTCTTGCTAAAATTTTACAGATTATCTTAAGGTCGGCGTTTAATAGGCTTATTGGTCTCATATTTTCACATTTATTAGAGGGCTTACCTGGTTTTGGCAGCAGTATAATTAAGGCATTATTTATGTATGATGGTAAATTATTATTTTGAAATGCTTCTAAAACCATTTCCAAAAAAGGTTTTATTAATTTATTCTTAAATTTTTTATAAAGGTCAACTGGAAGACCATCTGGTCCTGCACTTTTTCCTGATTTCATATTATCAATGGCTAGCCCAACTTCTTCTTGACTAATTTTAGACTCCAATATCTCCCTGTTTTCATTTGGAATACACGGTATAGATAGTTCGTTCAAAAACCCATTTAGTTTTGTTAAATCAGGTTCATTTTTGGTATCATATAATTTTTCATAGTAATCTCTAAAGGCTCTATTAATTTCTAAAGGATCTATAACTACCTGTCCGTTATTTATAATACTGGTAATTGGTGTTTTAATTTCCAATTGTTTAATCTGCCATGCTAATAATTTTCCTGATTTTTCACCTTGTTCATAAAAAGATTGTTTCAATCTTAGAAGACTCGAGGCAGCTCTATTCGCTGATTTTTTGTCGTATTCAGCTCTCAAAATCAGTAATTCATTCTCCAACCTTGGGTCACTTCCTGCATACACTTTTTCCTGAAGACTTTTTATTTTATGTTCCAATTTAGCTCTCTCCTCTCGAGTCTTCTTAGATTTTGAACCTGTATAACTAATAATATGTCCCCTAATAAAAGCTTTGAAAGCCTCCCACTTTACACATGCTGATGTTTGTGTAGTATTGATGTCAAAGAACTCGTCTATCTGTTTTTCTATATACTTGACAAATTCCTCATCCTGAAGCCATTTATGCTGAAATTGCCATCTACCTGATTCCTTTGTCAATTTTTTATCTACATATATTAGACAACAGGGTGCATGATCAGAAATCACGATGTTATCATAAAAGCAGTTTTGAATCTTGGACCTTAATTCTGTGGAAATCAAAAAATAATCAATACGTGAGAATGTCTTGTAGGTACTGGAATAACAAGAATAGGCTTTAACTTGTGGTTTCATTTCTCTCCATATATCTAACAATCTCAATTCTTTCATAAAATGATTAATAGTCATCCTACATCCAATGTGCGTACAATCCAGTCCTGTTGATCTATCCACACCTGGATTCAATGTACAATTAAAATCCCCTGCTATTATATGTTGCCCTGTAAGTGATGATAAGATGAGAAATAAATTAGCAAAGAACTTCTGATCATCTACTGTATATTGGGACCATATAAGTTCACAAGATTTATATTTTCTAATAGCAAAGAACCTTGAATGATTACATATCTTCCAAATTTGTCTCCAATTACATTTTTCACCTGAAAAGGAACTGATTTATGTATGAGAGTCATAACTCCCCTGGCTCGGGATGAAAATGAAGAGGTGAATACACTTCCCTGCCATCTACTCCTAATTCTTTTAACATCCTCCTCTATCAGATGAGTTTCTTGTAAAAACACAATTCTTGAACCCATGTCCTTTATTTTATTCATAACTTGTTTAAGTTTTTTTAAATTTTGTAGACCTCTGCAATTCTATGAAGTTAAATTAAGATTAACACTTTGGTCCATGATCAATAGAGAGTTTGGGATTACCTTGCAGTGTAAACATGCTCATACAGAGAAGCAAAAACATGAGTGGTTGAACATTCATCCTACAAACTACACACAAACAAATTTCCCCTTCCCACACTTGTGGCAAACCCCCCAAAATCAAAAGAAAAATTCTGTCTCCCGATATAGCCATCGACCGTTCCACACCCACGGGGACCAGCCTAAGCCACTCCTTCTTCATCCTCCCAATCACCCTAACTCTACTGCTTTTAATGACGTAACATTAACTCTCCTCTGTAGTTTTCCAACTTAACTCCAAAATTTTTAACAACTTTGTACATCATAGTTTTTTTTTTGTTTGTTTGTTTTGTTTTTGTTTTGTTTTTTTAATATATAATACAATCTATATTTTGTAAACTTACTATTTACTTCAAGTCAGTCAGATGCCTGTGCAAATGCTTAATTATTCTACCTTGTATTTTGTTCATGCTTAGCTCCCACCAGTCTCTTCTTCTTCTTTGATCTTCTTGATGAACTCCTGCGCCTCCTCTGGGGTCTTGAAAATGTGGGTTCTGCCCTCATACGTGGTCAGCAGTCTCGCAGGATAGATTACACCATGACGAATCCCAAGGTTGCGCAGCTCCTTACGTATGGGATCAAACTGCTTCCTCAATTGCTGGATTCCTGTGGCCAAATCTGGGTAGAACCGCACCTGCTGGTCCTGGTGTTTAATCTCTCCTTTAGCACGTGCAGCGTTGAAGATCTTCATCCTGTCTCTGTTGCTAAGAAACTTCATAATTAAGGTCCTCGGCGGTCCCTTATCTCTCCGTGGGCCAATACGATGTGCTTTTTCCAGAACCACTGCTGATTGCAACTCCTCGCTGCCCAGCACCTCCGGAATCCACTTTTCCAGAAAGGAACATACGTCCCGACCTTCTGATTCCTCTGGAAGACCCACCAGCCTCAAATTATTCTGTCTCGACCGAGATTCCAAATCCAAAATATTATCTTCCAGAGATTTATTTTTTTTTCCAAAGTGCGCACCTTTAATTGAAGACGGGTGACGTCATCTTCAGCACTAGCAAGACGGAGCTCCATCTGCGCCGTTCATTCTACACAGTCACCCAATTCCTTTCTTATTCCTTCCAACGCTGTCATAATCCCATCAAATCTAGAGGAAAAGTCCGCTCTCATTGAACTCATGGCAGCCATCAGCGCATCTGCGCCATTCCCCGCAGACATCGCACCGCCGCCAACCTCCTCCGCCATATATGGAGTTTTGTTTGCTGCGTCACAGACCTGAAAGTCCGTTAATTTGGACTGTTTCGGCGGCTCGCTTTTTCCTTTTCCTGGTTTTCCAGCCTTAGGCTTCGCCGACATATCCTCGCCCAAATGCTGGGATACGTTCTGTCCCAAATGAGAGAGTTATTTGCCAATTTTTTTTCTCCAGGAGCAGAGCAGAGCGAGACACGTCCGTCCTACGTGGCAGCCATAACCGGAAGTCTGAATTGACATCTTGACTTTAAATTAGCTGAAATACCAATTTACAAGGTATTTATTCCGGGCTATTAATTGCAGACAAAATGTGAGAGCCTGCAAGGAATTTCTGCCCTCGGAAGGCTGCGACCTGGCAAAGTGGTTAGTGAAATGTTTAACTCTGTTGAAGTTTAATGATGGTTGTTTGAATATGCACATGTCCAAAGAATAGAAACTTTTGTGTGTGTTTCTAATATGAAAATCTGATGTGCACAAACCATACAATTTTAAATGTGGATTTGATAATCTGTTGTATTTGTTTACAGTAAATGCTGCATAATTTTTGCTGGTAGCTTTCTTGCAACAACTCAGTAAACCCAAAAAATCTATCAATTTGAGATCATAAATGTTTACATTTGTGTGTATGCAGTATGATTTAATTTCTGTAACACTAGAATTTTGTGTCCACAGCTAAAATAATGTTTCTTGTGTTTGATATGTTTCAGTCTTTACGGTGTTTGATGCATTAAAGTCAAAAGCAAGGACATTAAAGATGTGTCAAACATCAGTTATTGCACACCAAAATGCAGCTCATAATCCGGGGCCGGAACACTTCCGTCTCCTCCACCTGACCCAAGGGGGTCAGGACGATCGATCTCCTCCATTGTCCTCTGTCTCCTCCACCTGGCTCTGGGAAGTCAGGGAGATCGATCTGGTCTCCACCGCTGCGACTCCGTATGCTCTTTGATCTTCGCTGGCGGTCGAGACCTCTTGTCCTGTTCTGAGGCGTGAGGTCATTGCACATATGTAATCACTAAACATTCTAATATGCTTATACATATGTAGGTATGGGATATATGATTAATATAAACCACACACACAACCACGATCAAGGGTGAGACTACTGACTTGATAGCTGCCCAGAAGACAATCATGGACTCATTCCATAAGAACGCTAAGCCACAGAAGGTCATTACTAAAATGGCTGGCTGTTCACAGAGGGTTGTATCAATGTCTAGTAATGGAAAGCTACCTGGAAGCAAAAAGTGTGGCAGAAAAAGGAGCACAAGCAGCAGAGATGACAGTACCCTTGAAAGGATTGTCAAGAAAATTAACTTTATTTCAAGAACTTGGGTCAGTTTCACAAGGAGTAGAGTCTATTGTCAATTTGTCTATTGTCATTAGGCGCCATCGCACACAGACGTTTTCATTAAAGGGACTACAACTGTTGTGTTTCTATTTAGCCACTCCTGAACCAGAGACATCAAAAATGTCTTAACTGGGCAAAAGAAAAAAAGAACTCTACTGTTGCTCAGTGGTCTATTGTCCTCTTTTTTGATGAAAGCAATTTTTGCAGTTTATTTAAGAATCAAGGTCCAAGACGGATGGATGGATGGAATCAAGGTCCAAGAGTTTGGAGGAAGAGTGGTGAAACACATAACCCAAGGGGTTCAATGTCCAGTGTGAAGTGTCTGTGATGATTTGGGGTGTCATCTGCTGGTATTGGTGCACTGTGTTTTATAGAGTCCAAAGTAACACTGCAGTCTCTCAAGAAATTTTGGAGCACATTGTGGTGGCACTGAGTGGGAGGTTCTCCACCCAGAGTCGGAAGTCGGGGGGCGGGAATAGAGGACTGAAGGAGGAAGTGGCACCGGGGGGTCTCAGATGTTACAGAAAGGACGAGCCGCACCTCGGGGAGTCGGGAGACACCGGAGTTTGCGAGAGTGGGAGAGAGAGTGAGAAGCAGGGTTCATGTTCTGTAATGTTAATGTGCCAGACAGGCTCTGTGTACTGTGTGTATTGTCTTTGGCTCCCTGGGTCTCATGGGGCAGAAATAAAGTGGTATAAAAGGAGGCGCCAGAGACCCAGGGAGAAGTTTTCTGTGTTTTATGTTGGAAGGTGAATAAAGTTTGTCTGTCGTCCAGCTCGCTGTCTCGTCTGCTTTCATCTTCCACATTGGTGACCCTAAGGCGTGCAATGGAGAACGAGCCGAGCACCGCCCCGGGGACAACCCAGAGGGAGAACACCAGCGCGGCATGCGCTGTCACAGTCAAGCTCCTGGACTTGTGGCTTCACAATCCGACTGCTTGATTTCTACATGAGGAAGCCCAGTTTGCACTCTGCAGGATCTCCATGGACGACACCAAATATTATCATGTGGTCACTGCGCTGGATGTGCACGCCACACAGCAAATAACGAGCCTGCTCCAGGAGCTGCCAGCCCAGGGGAAATACGACGCGCTCAAGCAGATGCTGCTTCAACGCTATACCCTGTCGGGCAGTGAGAGAGCAGAAAAACTCCTCACACACTGACAGTTGGGTGACAGGTCAGCTGTGGAGCTGATGGAGAGCATGTTAGCGATGAGGAGGAAGGACGATGAACCCTTCCTGTTCGCCCACCTCTTCCTCAGGATCCTACCAGCTACAGCGAGGGCGATCCTGGCCAACTCACCGCTGCTGGTGGCCAAGAACTACCGCACCCTGGTGCAAGAAGCAGACCGCATCATCCTAGCAAACAGAGCTCTCAGCGTGCATGCGACAACACCAGCAGCCATGGAGGACTCCAGCGAGGTTGAGGAGCTGTTGGGGGTGGCTGGGACGGACGCCAAGAGACACAGGAACGGGATGCTCTGTTGCTATCACCACCGGTTTGGCTCGAATGCCCAATGCTGTCTGCCACCGTGCCAATTCAAGAAGCCACGGAAATGGCACAGCCAGCAGTCAGTAGCAGTTGTGACCGCTGGCGACAGGAACAAGCTGTTTTTCATCACAGACACGCGTTCGGGGAGACGTTTCTTGGTGGACTCCAGCTCACAGAAGAGCCTCATTCTGCCGGTCAGCGCGGACAGGTCGGCAGAAGGCTGTGGCCCCGAGCTTACGGCCGCCAACGGATCCAGCATCAGGACGTTTGGCGAACGAACGTTGACAGTATGCTTACACGGACACAATTACCAGTGGGACTTTGTGGTAGCTGCATGTTCTGTCCCCATTTTGGGCACTGATTTTTTTTTTATGTGCTTACAGATTGTTAGTCGATGTTGCCAACAGATGTTTAGTGGATGCTGTTTCTTTTTCCTCCTTGTCCCGCACAGCTCGGGGAGTTGGGCCAACTACACATGCTAACGTTATAGCTCCAGGGAATAAGTACCAGCATTTGCTTTCACAGTTCCCAGCTCTCACATTTCTGACTTTTTCTGCTATGGTAACCAAACATGGGGTCAAGCATTTCATAACAATAAAAGGTCTGCCGGTGTTCGCACGCCCTCAGCGCTTGGACGTGGTAAAGCTGGCCAGTGCGCGCGAGGAGTTCAGTAACTTAGAGCAACTGGGCATCGTTAGGCGCTCCAACAGCCTGTGGGCATCTCCGCAACACATGGTGCCCAAGGTCGATGGGACGTGGCGACCATGCGGCGATTTCTGGCGCTTGAACAATGCCACAGAACACAATCGGTATCCCATCCCGCACATCCAGGATTCTTCCGTGCATCTGGCCGGGACTCGTGTTTTTTCGAAAGTGGATCTGGTTCGCAGTTACCACCAGGTCCTGGTGCGTGCGGAGGACGTTCCCAAAACAGCGGTAATAACTCCTTTTGGTCTTTTCGAGTTTTTACGCGTGTTGTTCGGGTTAACGGGCGTGGCGCAAACCTTCCAAAGAATGATGGATGCAGTGCTCCATGACCTGAATTTCGTTTTTGTCTACTCAGATGACATTTTGGTGGCTAGCGCATCCGAGGAGAGGATCACCTCGCCCATCTTAAACTAGTTTTCCAGAGGTTGGAAGTGCATGGGCTTATTGTTAACCCACCGAAGTGCCAGTTTGGTGTGCCAGTGATTGATTTTTGGGGTCACCGCATTTCGCCAGAGGGCACGATTCTGCTGCCTGATAAGGTGCGTGCCGTGTCGGATTTTCCACGCCCACAGATTGTGAGGGTCCTACAGGAATTTTTGGGCATGGTTAACTTTTACAACCGTTTCCTCCCCCGGGCAGCCCAGCTGCTGCAGCCGTTGTATGCCGTGCTAAAAAAAAAGAAGCCCGCGGAAAACATCAACTGGACCCCCGAGCGAGTCCAGGCTTTCGCAGCGCTCACTAACGTCAACTCGCTTGCCCACCCTGCCCCATCAGCATGGATAGCACTCACCACGGACGCATCTGACATTGCCATAGGGGCAGTAGTGGAGCAGTACGCCTCCGGTTCGTGGCAGCCGCTTGCATTTTTCAGCCGTACTTTGCGCGACAACGAACGCAAATACAGTACATTTGACAGAGAATTGTTGGCCCTCCACCTGGTGACGTGCCACGTCCAGTTTTGGCTAGAAGGGCACGAGTTCACCGCATTTGTTGATCATAAGCCGCTAACGTACGCCATGTCCAAAGTCTCGGAACCGTGGTCGGCCTGGCAGCAACGACATTTGGCCGCTGTTATGGCCCACGGCCTTCTGTTGTTTTATTTTGACAATGTTGCTCATCTTTGCCTGTTTCCCTCCCTTATGTCACTCAGTGGTGCAGCTCGTCTGGTTTAAAGTCTGTGTTTTGGCTGTCTCCTGCCCCATCCAGCCCCTGACAAATTCCTGTGTTTGATTGGATTGGTGCTGCAACATTCCACCAATCAAGCCTCACCTTCAATCAGCCACCTGGGCTGCTATTCCAGCTAAACAATTAGTCAGGTGCGGCTGTGATTTAATGTGAGCAGTCAGCCACTTTTGTACCCACTGGTAAATTGTTTGTCCTGCCCAGGAGTACTCTGTGTCTTTCTTGTCTTTTTTTCCTTTACAAGGCACATTGTGGTAATTGGGAACTTATATTTTGTTAACCATCATTCTGTCGTTATCTTACAGCCCATGTTATCTTTCTTTCAGATTGAGAGACTGGACCAAGGCTTTAGTTTGCAATTGCATATACATCACTGCAGGTAACTTTTGTTAAGACACATTTAGGTTTAGAGATACTACTCCCTTTTGTATTCTAGTCTGGTTATATTTCTTTCTTTGGTTTGAGTAGTACTTTTCTAGGCCTTTGTTCTCCAACCATGTTATGTGTTTATCATTTTGGCAGAAAGCCTCTTTTAACTCATTAAAATGTAATTTTGCTTTTACACTGAATTCCATCTGGTTACTTGTTAGACCCCTCTCACCCCTAGACTGAGGGGTCGTAACAGCCACAATCTCGGAGTTCAGGACCGACATTCATCATGTAGCCAGTAAGTTTAATGTCGTGGCCAACTGCCTGTTGCGCATGTTACTCTCCCCGGTCTACATGGGAATAGATTTCCCCGCCAAGCCACGGAGCAAACTGGGGACGTGAACATTTGCGCGCTCCAGTTCACGTCAACAGGGTTAAAATTGGAGAGCAGGGTGGTGCAAGAAGGGTGCTCCCCTTGCTCTGCGACGTCTCCACCGGTCGCCCACGCCCGGTGGTTCCGAGCTCTTGGCACCACCACATTTTTGAGTCAGTCCACTCCCTTTCATACCCTGGCGTGTGTGCCTCGGTTAAACTGGTGGGGCGAAATTTGTCTGGCCTCACTTACGCAGGGACGTGAAAGAGTGGGCTGCAGCGTGCGTCGTGTGCCAGCGGGCCAAAGTGCACGAGCACACCAAAGCCCCCCTTGAGCCGTTTCAACTCCCAGCCAGGAGGTTTGACCACGTCCACGTGCATTTGGTGGGCCCCCTCCCACCATCGCAAGGTTTGACGCACCTTTTGACAATCGTGGACCGCACCACGCATTGGCCTGAAGTGGTCCCGCTGGCTTCCACCATGTCCGCAGAAGTGGATTGTGCATTTTTGTCGGCTTTGGTTGCATGGTTCAGATCCCCGTCGGACATCACTTCCAACAGGGGTCCGCAGTTCGTTTCGGAACTCTGGTCCACGATGGTCTAGAGCCTGGGGGTCAAAATTCACCGCATACAACCCCCAGGCTAACGGGTTATGCGAACATTTTCATAGGTTGCTTAAAGCAGTGCTCAGAACTTTACTCACTGATGCAAATTGGGTCGACCGCTTGCCCTGGGTCCTACTGGAAAACCCCGTACCCGGGACCGACCCGCCCACGCAATTTTTTGAGAGTACAGAGGCTGCTAGCGTGCTGGGCCCGGCCCACCACTGTTTTCCCCACACCTTTGTCCCAAAGAGCTTACAGAGCGCCAAGTTCATTTTTGTCAGGCACGATGCACACAGAACCCCGCTGCGCCCACCATACGACGGACCGTTCAGAGTGCTGGAAACTGGGGCAAAGCATTTCGTGTTAGACCTGGGGGGGGGGCATAAGGAGACCGTCTGCATTGACAGACTGAAGCCCACTTATGTGTTGGCAGATGAGCAGGTGGTGTTGGCCCAAGTTCCCCGACACGGACGCCCACCGATGGTGGTTCCGCAAGCTGGTGTTCTCCTGGTAGAGAACTGCGCTCGCAAACCTATCCTGCCCCCACCACCCCCACCCCACCCTCTTCCCCGCCACAGAGCAACGTGCCCTCCTGCACACCTCGCCAGGAGGGCACTTCGACCGGATCAGCGACCCCCCGCTACAGCTGCTATGGGTGCCGGCTCAAGCCCAAGGGACCGGGGGTTAGTCCCCTTTCTGGGTGTTTGGGGGGATGGGCTGTGTGGTGGCACTGAGTGGGGGGTTCGCCACCCAGAGTCAGAAGTCGGGGGGGGTGGTGGAATAGAGGACTGAAGGAGGAAATGGCACCAGGGGGTCTCAGATGTAACAGAAAGGATGAGCCGCACCCCGGGGAGTCAGGAGACACCGGATTTTGCGAGAGTGGGAGAGGGAGTGAGAAGCAGGGTTTGTGTTCTGTAATGTTAATGTACCAGACAGGCTCTGTGTACTGTGTGTATTGTCTTTAGCTCCCTGGTTCTCCTGGGGCAGAAATAAAGTGGTATTGTGGAAAATGTGAAAATGACGAGGCAGAGTTCATCTCACGAGTCAGGTTTATTCACATCTTCCAACATCATCAAAAACAGAAAGGGGAAGAAACCCAGACATTCGTCCTTTAAATACCTCAGGACTTCAAAGCACACAGTCACATTGTATTTAATCCCAAGTAACAATGCATCTTCTTTCAGATCTTATCACCTCCACCCCCAACCTCTGGTGGCCAGGAAAATCCCCCCAGGCCGTCTCTTTACATACCAAAGCCTAAACTTTCACATCCTCCTGTTATCTCCAAAGAGACCCAGTTCTTTGCTCAATCTAAGATGTGAAGCCTAAAGTGGTATACATATGAAGCATGAAGTGATATACCTATTGTGGGGCACCCCCACAACAGACTGGGACAAGCAGAGCGCTCAGCTAGAGCAATTAACATAACAGTGAAATGTGTGTATTAATGTCAACAGGCAGCCTCGCTTCGTCTAGCTCTTTCCTGCTCAGTACTGTGATGTTAATGTGCCATTCATGCATTGTGTTCATGCTTCCTGCTCTTACTGTAATGCAAATGTCCCATGCCTTCCTGCAGTCTCTTTGATGATAACATGCCTTTCATGTATTGTCTGTAGTGGGGTATAAATACTTCATCGCTCTGTAACACTCTCTCTCTCTCTCTGACTACTGCTTCTGACGACACGCATTCGGTGTCTCCTCACGAGAGCCTGAGGACCCTCTCCAGCCCGCCTGCACAGGGCTGGAGTGAGTTCTATGATGGCGGGATGAATGATAATAAACTCCCTTAAAAACTCTCAGTTCGCTGCCTATTATTCTTCCGCCACAATATGTGCATATGTGTGCCACAGTATAAATGGAGTCACCCAGAGACCCCGGGAAAAGTTTTCTGTGTTTTATGTTGGAAGGTGAATAAAGTTTGTGTGTCGTCCAGCTCGCTTTTTCTCATCTGCTTTCAACTTCCACAACGTCATGCTTCTGTCTGCTGAAAAAGCTTTATGGAGATGCTGGTTTCCTTTTCCAGTAGGACTTGGCACCAGCCAGCAGCACTAGAACTACTACGAAATGACTTGCTGACCATACTATTACTGTGCATTACTGGCCAGTCAACTCTCCTTCCCTAAAACTGTAGATTTTCTCTGGCGTGTAGTGAAGAGAAAGATGAGAAACGCCCAACCCCACAATACAGATGAGAAAACTGAAAGCTGATGTCACAGCAACTTGGGCTTCAGTAACACACTTGAGCTTTATGTCTCATCCCTCTCCTGAAAAAAAAATGCTTCACTGATTTAATGTAATTTCTTTGTTTAAATGCAGACCCCATGACCCTAATGTGACTCTAATGTAGCCTGTGTCTGACAGTAATTCCATTAGGCATTAAATCATGACATCTTCCAAGTGCTGATTCAGGTGGTGTGAATATAAAAAATGAAAAACTACTGGAAAAACGCTCCAGAGGTCTTATTTTTGTTTTTGTTTTATATATATACAGTATACTGTATACAGTATATACTGTATATATATGAGACGGGGGATACTTCACAGGCGACGTCCGGGACGCAAGCTTCACATGGTTTTTCTTAGCCAATAGTGTGAAGGTAGCTTTTAAAGGCTTGGGGGGGAAGGGGGGCACGCGGCCGCTCCTGGCTTCCTGGTTAAAGATGGCGGATGAGAATGAGACAGCACCGCAGCCGGAGAAAGAAGACGGAGAGGACCACGGACACTGCAGCGACTGTGAGAATGAGGAGCACCACTTGGACGATGTGTAAGGATGTGTTTTTGTGCTGCAGTCAGCCACCGGGGATTTGCTTTTTAAGTAAAGAGAAGTCAAACTAAAACCCTCGGCGAGTAGTCCGTGGATAGGCAGCCATATTTGGATACAATCCCACCCACTTGTCCTCATGCTATTGGTTAGATAGTGTCTTTGCTTGGATAATCTTTGATTCGATTGGTCAAGTTAGCGTTCTATTATTTTATGTAGGCGGAGTTTAGAGCTAGCCCTATTAGCAAGGCGTAGAATGCCTGGGGCTGTAGAAGCATTTAAACCTTTCGTTTGAAACAAGCACTAAATTTTCTGTCCCACCCAAAACCTTAAATGAATTTCCTGTTAATATTGATGAACGATTCTTAAACTCCTGTCGTTACTGTTTCAGTTAGGCACGGTCGACCCAGCTGATATTGTGCGGCTTAGCTTTCATGCTATCATCCTATCTGCTATCATCGTGTGTTCGCTTCAAATCAAAAGCGAAGCAACCCACAACGAACACGCTTGATACAAGCGCCTCTATAATGACGTGCATCTGTGTTTGGTCTCCTTGAACGGAGAATACGGGGAGGTTCTAATCCTCTGTTCAATTAAAGAAATGTGCAGGGATCCTAAATCAGCCCAGCCCCAAAATAGGCTTTAATGGAAAATCCTCCTTTGGCTTCTCCCGATGTTTACCAAGTACTGACACACACCAGAAGAATTCAGGCAATCATCACACTGTCAAAATAAATTATCAAAGCGGTAAAGTCACGGACTCAAGAAGGAGGACAGTAGACTGCCTGGCATCTCCATAAACGTCAGCTTGATTATTGCCACAGTGTTGTACCTGAAGAGGAAATGTAAAGAATTCTACTAAGTATGAACACTTTAAACAACTTTAGTTGATACAATTTTAATAAACCTAGAAATTGTCACCGTCAGTAATCAAGACTTTTTTTTACAGTGTTAAAGTAGGCCTACTTCCTGTATTTAGTGTGTCTGTCCTAAATGCATCTCAACAGTTGTGAAATGGCTTAAATATAGATTTACAAATTTAATGATTATTAAAATACATTAAATTGGCTTAAATTAATTTTTGACAGGTACTTGAAATAACCACTACACAAGGTGTCATAACTTTTTTGGTGTCCAGGCAACCTACAGAAATCTGCTACCATTCATGGGCCATAAGCAGTATTAGGATCAGTATTTATTTTTTTCGGTTACTTAACAGAGGTCAACTCCATCCATCCATCCGTCTTCTTCCGCTTAATCCTTTTCAGGTCACGGGGGGCTGGAGCCTATCCCAGCATCTTTGGGCGAGAGGCAGGGTACACCCTGGACAGATCGCCAGTCCATCGCAGGGCCAACACAGAGAGACAGACAACCATTCACTCTCACAGTCATACCTAAGGACAATTGTGCCCTTCAGAGGTAAAGTGGGCTATCCCACAAAACCATTATTTTGAGAAAATGAGCTCTAAAGTTGAAATATTCTCAAAAAATCAGTGTGCCTATATCATTAAAAAGTTACCCAGGGGGTAACTTTTCTCAAACTTTTCTCATTTTCTCAAAATAATGGTTTTGTGGGATAGCCCACTTTACCTCTGAAGGGCACAATTTAGAATCCCCAGTTTGATGCCAATTAACCTAACTTGCAACTCCTCACAGAAAAATAACTTAAGTGGTGGCTGTGCTGTTGTCATGTGCAATCAAATATTAGGGCAGCAGTTAGCACTGTGGCAGCACAGTAAGAAGGTCACAGGATCGATTCCACCCCTGACCATCGTGGGTTCAATCCCACCCCCTGACCATCAGTGACCCTTCTGTGTGGTGTTTGCTTGTTCTCCCCATGTCTGCGTGGGTTTACCCTGGGTCCTACAGGCCAAAAACATGCAAGTTGCATTAATTGGAGACTCTAAAGTGGCCCTAGGTGTGAATGTTTGTGCGAATGGTGATGGGGTTGGCACTGTACTGTGGCTGCCTCATCCATCCAGGTGGACGCCCTGAATTTCCCTCTGGGATTAGTTAAGTGTAGAAAAAAAAAAAAAAATCTTATGCACAAGCTCTGCCTGAAACTTGATCGTTTCCTGTCTGGCAATTAGCTGTCCAGATTTGTACCAGGGCATTTGGCATTTTAATTCATGTTTATAAGCACAAAAAAATGTTCTTGTTGTGGTAACATTCTAGCTGTGGTCTGCATTAGTTTTTGGTGTTACTTTGTACCAGTGCGTAAAATGTAGGATGGGTATTTACTTTTATAACTTCTTGCGACATTGTCTTTTATCACTGGAACAAACTTTTGAAAGTTCAAACACACTTCCCCTTAACTTCTGAAGAAAACACGTGCATGTTTTCTCAGCTTGTTGGAAAGTAAGATCACTGATGTTAAAAATAACAAATGCATCATAAAGTAAACACTATTGCCATGGGCCATATTCCATTTCTCTTGCATAACTTGTTGCATGACACTTAAAATGGTAGAAGAGCCATGGATGGCCCCTGAGCTATACTTTGAACTTTCATTCCTTGTATCATTTTTACAGTGAAACTTCTATACTTTTAATTCTGAGGGAGGAAGTCTCAGAAATAAGATTCTTCCTCTCACAGAGCTGCTTTAAATAATTTTTAGCCCCCGCTGGTCAAATCCCAAAGGGCTTTTTGATCCCTTTGGGCGAAGACTGAAGGGGGATTATGTTATGGGTCAGTCTGTCCGTCCGTCCATCCGTCTGTCCCACCTTTGTGATATCAACTCCTTCTACAGTTTTGGTCCGATTGTTTTGAAACTTAGTACCATGGTTTGATATACACTGAGGATGTGCATATTGCAATTTGGTTCTGATTGGATGATTTTTACGGGAATTGTAGCCCCTGACCAATGACCTCCTGTTCCACCTCACTTCATAGACAGTAACTGTCTTGTGAAATCAACTCCTCCTACAGTTTTGGTCCGATTGTTTTGAAATTTGACACCATGGTTTGATATATTCTGATGATGTGCATATTGCAATTTCACTCTCATCTGATGACCTTGAGGTCAAAGGTAAGGTCAGATTTTTCCCTAAATCTTCTAAACAGTAACTACTGAAAGAAACTAGAAAAGCACTTGGAGAGCGCACATCTCCATCAAGGCTCTTTCCGTCCCTTATGGATTACCGCCAAAATGTAAAGGGTTTGTAAGGCCGATTCTGGTGAAAATTGCATCAAAGTCTATCAAGTAGTTTCAGAGGATTCTTGCTAATAGTGTGAGAAGATAAGAGCCTTGGTGGAGGTATGCATTCTCAGATCATCACCAAAATGTAATGCGTTCCTCTCTAGGCCAAGGACCACCTCTGGTAAAATATTTCATCCAAATCCATTCAGTAGTTTTGGAGTATTCTTACTATCACACTGTGAGAAAACAAGAGCCTTGGTGGAGGTATGCATTCTGGGATCATCACCAAAAATGTTATGGGTTCCTCTCTAGCCCAAGGACCACCTCTGGTGAAAATTTCATCTAAATCCATCCAGTAGTTTTTGTGTAATCCTGCTGCACAAATACAAACACTGTCCTTGGTGGAGGTATGCACTCTCAGATCATCACCAAAATTTAACGGGTTCACCCTTGGCCCAAGGGCTATATCTGGCAAAATTTTCATCAAAATCCATCCAGTAGTTTTTGCATAATCCTGCTAACAAACAAACAGACGGATGGACGGACAAACACACCACCCCGGTTACATTGCCTCCTTGGCGGAGGTATTGATGTAGGCTTTTCAAATTGATACAGTAGTTGTATCTAATACACATCTTGGATGACTTACACCCTCACCTAACTATGGGTTTGATAGATGTACTTTATTGATCCCAAACTGGGAAATTACAGTGTAACAGCAGCATGACACAGTAAGACAACCCAAACCAACAGAAATACACACAGCATAATAGGAAAGGAGTTACCCAGGGAAGTAAAACTGCTTAGATAACTATATATACTACATAGGCTGCTATTAGGTTGAATAGATGATGATCCTTATGAATCTGTGGATAGTACTGATTGTACAAAGAAGGATTATGAGGTGCAGGGTGAAATGTGAGGTACCAATTAGGCTGTAAGGTGCCGTGTGGCTGCATTGTTAGAACCAAAATTCAACATTAGAGCCAATTATTGATCAGTGAAATGGCATGTGGCAGAAATGATTTCTGGTATTTGACCGTTGAGCAGCGGAGCTGTAGTAGTTTGCTTGAGAAAGTGCTCCACTGTCTGTCCAGTGTGTAGTAGAGGGGATGTTGGAAAAATTCCTTGTCAAAAATCAGGCAGGATCAAAGTTTCAGCAAATTTTTTTTGTAACTTAGATTTTTATTCATTTTTCATCATATATAATGCATTCAGATCACATTCTACATTTAAAAAACAAAGGGGTTAGGGTAGGGAAAAATAAAAAAAAATAAACAAAATAAAAATAAAAAATAAAAGGGGGGGGGGACAAATGTTGGAGCATCAAGTTTTTAGTTTCCATCTCTTAATTCTTCTGGTTTTTTCAGTGTCTTTGGTTATTCTTTCAATTTCTGCCTCGTTGTTGCACTTTGTAGTGTGTCCATTTCCGCCATTTTTTCTCCCATATTCCTTCTTGCATTCTTCGTCGATATGTTAGTTTTTCCATCATACGTATGTCCTCAACAATGTCAGTCCATTGTTCTTGGTCAGGAAGAACTTCTGATCGCCATTTTTTTGTGATAGTTTTTTTACATGCAATCAACAAGATTTTAACTAGATATCTGTCCTCAGCCTGTATAACACTGTCTTTTTTAAGATCACATAAGTACATCAGGTTACAGTTCATTGGTATATTATATCCTAATATCCTCTGTATTGTCACATGCATAGATTTCCAAAATGATGATATTTTGTAGCATTTCCAAAACATATGTGAGTGGTCTGCATTTAGAGCCCCACATCCCCTCCAGCATAAAGATTGGGTATTTGAATATTTTCCTTGAATCTGTGGTGTAATGAAAAAGCGAATCAGGTTTTTCCATCCAAATTCCCTCCATGCCCTTGAATTTGTTGATGTGTGTTGTGTTTTCCATATTTCCTGCCAGCTTTCTTCTGTTATGTTTAAATTGAGCTCTTTCTCCCATTTCTCCTTTATATAGTTACTTGTATGATTGTTTGTCATAAGTTTCTGATATAGTTTTGAAATAATTCTTATTTTATTTCCTGCATATGAGCTTAAAATAAGTTGTATAATCTCGTTCACATCTGTTTGGAGGTTATGCCTAATCTTCTTCATATAGTAATCTCTCATCTGCAGATATCTGAAAAATTCCGATCTTTCTAATTTAAATTTTCTCCTGATATTTACAAAGCTCCCGAGATCTTTTTTTCCGATATTGCCCCATGCTGTGATTCCCTTGTTCACCAGATTTTTGTATCCCCTATCTTGTTTTGCCGGTTCAAACTGACTGTCAAATGCTACCCATTTCAATAGTTTTATGTCTTCCCTTATATTATATTTTTGTACTATTTTATACCACAGTTCTAAAGTAAATTTAGTGATTGGGTCTATTTGTTTGATTTGCTTATATGCATCTTTATCCCCTATTATGCTTTGTACTGGGAGTCCCTCAATTTCCTTTTCCATTTCTTTCCATTTTGCCTCATATCCCTCGTCGCACCAACATATGATATATCTTATTTGTGCTGAGTAGTAATATTCCTTTAGACTCGGTAGGCCCATGCCTCCTTTCTCTTTTGGTAATTGGAGGGTTTTATATTTCACTCTTGGTTTTTTACCTCCCCAAACAAATCTCGATATCATCCTGTCCCACTTTGAGAATTGGGCATCTGGAATCTCTGTTGGTATAGCCTGGAAGAGGTAAAGTAATCTAGGTTGTATGCTGATTTTGACTGTCTCAATTTTTGAATTCAGATCCATATTTAAGATTGACCATCTATCAATATCTTTTTTTATTTCTTGTTCCAACCTATCATAGTTTGCTTTATATATTTTGCTTAGGTCTTTAGGTATGTTCACTCCAAGGTATTTTATTTCTTTTTGCTTCCAGTTTAGTTTGATCTTATCAGTTATCTGGTTTAGAGGGTTATAGTGGAATGTCAGTATTTGTGTTTTTGTTATGTTTATCTTGTATCCTGATAATTTTCCAAAATTTTCTATCAAGTTCATCATTTCCATTATTGATTTATCTGGTTGTTCAAGGTAAACTATAATATCGTCTGCAAATAGCCCAATCTTGTGTTCCGCCCCCTTTATTGTTACACCTTTTAATTTCTTATTTTGTCGTATCGCTTGAGCCAATGGTTCTATGAACAGAGCAAACAAGGTGGGCGATAAGCAGCATCCCTGCCTAGTTGATCTTTGTATATTTACTTTGTCTGTTAAGCTACCGTTTATCTTGATTCTTGCCACAGGTTCTTGATATAGCGTCCTTATGCATTGTACTGATTTTTCGTTAAATCCAAAGCGCTCCAGTACACTATATAGGAATTTCCAGTTAACCCTGTCAAATGCTTTTTCTGCGTCTAAACTCATTATTACTGCGCTTTTCTTTTCTTTATGTATTTGGTTAATTATATGTATTGTTCTCCTGATATTGTCATGTGTTTGGCGTCCCTCTATGAATCCAGTTTGATCATCTTCTATCAATTCCGTCAAGAATGTCTTTATTCGTTTACATATAATTGTTGTGTATATTTTATAATCTACATTTAATAAAGAGATTGGTCTATAGTTTCCGCATTGTTCTTTATCTTTCCCTGGTTTTAAAATAACTGAAATGATTGCTTCGTTCCATGTTGGAGGTATTTTGTTGTTGTTCAGCGTCCAATTAAATGACTTTAGGAGTTGTGGCGTGAGTTCTTCTATAAACAGTTTATAAAACTCAGATGGGTATCCATCACTACCTGGTGATTTACCATTTTTAAGTGACTTAATCACATCTCTGATCTCTTGTGTTGTTATTTCTGCTGTTAGTTTTTCATTTTGTTGATTTCCTATTGATGGCAAGTCCAATGTGTCTAGAAATTTTTTGATATCTTTAGTATTTGTTTCTTCAGGTTGCGAGTATAGTTCTTGGTAGAAATTATGGAAAATTTCTTCGATGTTTTCTGGGTTAACTGTGGTTTTATTTGTGGTGGGGTCTTTAATCTTGTATACATTATTCATTGTTTGTTGTTTTCTTAACCGTTTTGCCAGCAGTTTTGTGGCTTTTGGCCCCGTTTCATAATATTTTTGCTTTAGATATCTATTTTTCCTTTCAATTTCATCCATTTGTGTTTCTTTTATCTTTGTTTTTTCTTCTTTAATTTCTTGATATATTTTTGGATCATTTGTGCTTTGATGTTTACGTTCTAATTCCCTCAGTCTCTCACATCTTTGTTCATACGCTTCCAGTTTAGTCTTATTTGCTTTTCCTGTTTCAACAATTAATTTACCCCTTAACACGGCTTTTAGTGCGTCCCATAGTATTGTTGGGTCCACTTCTTCATTGTCATTCTCTTGGATATATTCGTTTATGTTTATTTTTATTCTTTCTTTCATTTTCTCATCATTTAACAGTCCTACGTTAAGTTTCCATGTTGTTTGTCGTTTTCTATTGTTTAAATATATTTCCATGTATATAGGATTATGATCTGATATTTCTGCCCCTCCAATCCAACAATTTCTCACCCTGTGTCTGTCACCTTCATTCATAAGGAAGTAATCTATTCTAGAGTGTACTTTATGGGCTGCTGAATAATGTGTATAGTCTTTTTCGAGTGGGTGCAGGTCCCTCCATATGTCTACCATACCCATTTCTGCCAGTGAGGTTCTTATGAACTTTGTTACATGTTTTTTTGTCTTCTTAACACTTGTTGTGTCAACTTCATGATCCATGACAGCATTTAAGTCTCCTCCACAAATTAGGACTCCTTCACTGTGTGTTGCTATGAGATCAAACAGATGTTGAAAAAAACCCTTGTCACTTTCTGGTGGGGCATAGATGTTCACTAATGTGATCTGCATACCATCTATTCTTCCCTTTATTATTACATACCTGCCTTCTTTATCCTGGATTTCCTGTTCACTTTCAAATTGTATTTTGTTTGAGATTAGTATCATAACCCCCCTTTTTGCTCCTCCCTTAAATGAACTGTAGTAGGAGTTCTTATAGCCAAATCTCTTTAGTTTCACATGTTCTGCCTTGCTCAAATGTGTCTCTTGCATAAATATAATTTCAGCTTTTTCCTTCTTGAATTTTCTTATTATTCTTTCCCTTTTAACAGGTGAGTTCAGACCATTCACGTTTAGTGTCATTATCTTAAGATTTTTACCCATATTCATGTTTTTCCATTTTTTTAACTTGTGCTCCTAGCCCCTTTAACAACAAAAATAACACATATTTATATAAAAACACATTAAAAAAACTCGACCTCCGTACTTTGGGCCTTTCTTCTGCCCACTGGTCCCTGTTGGTGGGTGGGGGGTTTGTCTTCACAGAGTGAAGGGCCCTCCCTAGACTTCTAATTACTATCAAAGTAATAGTCATAAGTCTAGAAATGTCCAACAAATATCACTTAAACCTCTCCTAGCCGTCTGTTTCTCTTTTACCTTGTCTTCTTGGCCTTCATTTCTTCTGTGCCTTTCTTAATCTTTGTTATGATCTAGGCTTTCAGTTGAAAGCCTTGTAGCTTGTCCTGGGCCCGCTGCTCCACGTCTCTCCCCCTTCTTCCGCCGCTCACTCGTCTCCACTCCGTCTGTCGTGGTGCGTTCAGGGCCGCCGCTGCTCCAGCCGTCTCCTTCGGCACGCTCACCTCAAGGCCCCGCTCCATCATATCCCGCGCTGCCTCTTCGGCCGTGTTGTAGGTTCTTGTGCCTTCCTCCCAATGAATCCTCATTTTCGTTAGCGGCGTTTGGAATCTAATTTTTTTCTCTTTCAGCGTTTTTTTAATATTGGCATATTTCTTCCGCTGCTGCACGATTTCTGTCGGGTAGTCATGGTCAAAAAATACCTGTTTGTCGCTGATTCGTATCTTTTTTTTCCATGCTTGCGTCAGGATTCTTTCCTTTATGTCATATTTCACAAAGTTTACCACAACTGACCTGGGTGGAGAGTTTGTTTTCGGGTTCTGTGCCGGTGTTCTGTGCGCCCGTTGAATCTGCAGATCCGTTTCTCCGGGTATTTCCAGTTCTTTTTTTAAGAACTGATCCATGAATTTTGTCATCGAGTTGCCTTCAATGCCCTCCGGAATTCCAAAGATGCGCATATTGCTTCGTCGGGATCTGCTCTCCAAGTCGTTTATTTTCTCCTGCATCCTCTGCGTTTGCGTCGTCAGGGTCTGTAGTTGTTCGTTTGCCTCGCTTTTCCAATCTTCTAGTTCCGAAATTCGGGTCTGCGCTTCTGTCATACACGCCCGCTGGGAGCGCAGCTCCTCCATGTTTTCCGTTAATTTACGCTCCATTTCTCTTCGGAGGTCCATGATTTCCTCCTTAATTTCTTTTTTCAGTTCCTCCTTAAGAGCCGCTAAATCCTGTTGTAGCTGTCGCTTGAATTCTCTCAACTCTTCACCCAAACTGGCGATGCCAGCGTTCATGTTGTCGAGTCTGGTGTCCTCCATTTTCTCTGCTGTGGACATCTCGTTTTTTTGGGCTTTGCGTACAGCGGTTTTTCCTGCGTTGTTGGAGAGGAATTCTTCAATTTTACCCTGTTTTTGTCCTTGTGCCCGGTTCCTTCGTGTTTTCATCCCTTAGTTTATTGATTCGTTTATGTCGAGTTGGCCATTTACCGATGATTTTTAATCCGGCTAGGGAGAGCTCTTTGTTTAAGTGTTATGTCTCTCCGCCATCTTCCCGGAAGTCTCGTGTCTGACGGTTTTGATTTAAAGTTGAAGAAATACTACTTGCGAGAAAGCAACCAAAGTCTTTTTCACAGTTTGAACAGCAACTCTCGGTTCGGGATTGGAAATTCCAGCCTCTCGCCACCCTAAATCAAAGTCAAGTTTCAGCAAATTTAATATGCACTGATCAGCGGAAGACAATACATGGTACAGCTTTCACAGGCTGCTGCAGTGCACTGGCTTAACTAACAGTGTTTCTGGCTAATATGTATATATCCAAGGGTCCGTCAGAGTGGGGTCTCTTCTTGATAAGTTCATTCATGACTCGGTGTGATAAGGTTTGCTGAGCCTCTTGATATTTCATTCATGATTAAGATTGTATTTGTTGAGTCCATGCCAAAAACACTAGTGATAGAACTGAACATTCACACTTACATCAGCATCCTTCAGTCTGTTTTTTTCCACTACTCAATAACTCCAAATATGGTAACAGGATTTCCTAGGTATACACATTAAGCTTTATAAGGAAAAATTCATATTGATAAAAATTCATATAACTCAGTGTAACATAAAATTTTTCCATTGGGGGTGGTGAGGATCGTCCATGATGGATAACAGTTTGTTCAGTGTCCTCCTCTCCACCACAGTCTCAAAGGTCTCCGGCCTGAGACCAATCACAGAGCCAGCTTTCTTGATAATCTTGCCAAGTCTGTTGGTGTCACTGGCTCTGGTATTGCTACCCCAACAAACAAAAGCAAAGAAGATGGTGCTGGCAATGACGGTCTTGTAGAAAAGCTCCAGCATCCTTCTGCACACATTGAAGGATCTCAGCTTCCTCAGAAAGATTCAAAGATTTTTAATGGCCAATACTTCTATACATACAGGACATACAAGATAATTGAAATGTAGTTTCTCTCTCTCTTAGTGGTGTATGCAGTATATAAGAAAAAAAAAAAAAAGGAATAATTTTCAATAACATTTCTGGGTGGTGGCCCGCCACCCCTGAAAAATTTTCACCACTCTGAGGAAATATAAATTTAAGAAAAATATATAAAGCAATGACAGTCCACAAGCATGCACATGTACAACGTGTGTGACAGTCATCGGCGCAGAGTTCAGAAGCGCCCCGCCCACGTGAGCGTTCCCAGTCGCCAGGCGGAGTGTCTTGCTAGCATGACTGTCTGAGAGAAACATGAACTTATTAAAGTACTTTTAAACACTGAAAAAAATCAGAAGAGGTATGTAAGCACTGGAAGCATTTTTCATGGTTTTAACCAGCTGGTAACGGGAGCAATAATGGAAGAGTCACTTAGCTAACAGGTGTGGTTAGAATTCATATACAGCTGCCTTCATATGAAGGGAAAGGCAAGGGGGACTGATGAATTGCTGAGGATATATTTCACAAGCCACTACAATATTAAGTTATGTTCCCTATTATGTACCTAGCAAGTTAAGATGACTGAAATTCACGAAGTTAATGACTTTAATCCGTCAGCAGCCTTCAAACTAAACTTGCCAACATTTGGATTTCAAAATAAGGGAGGTTTTTCTTGCTGTCTGGGTGGTGAGGAGATTTCTAAAAAACAAAACAAAAAAAACTATAACTGTATAGAAATAAATCTACCGGAGTGGTGGCTCAGTTGGTAGAGCATCCGCCCCACACCTGGGAGGCAGGGGTTCAAATCCTGGCCGGGTCATGCCGAAAACCATATAAAAGTGGAACTTCCTGCCATCCAGCTTGGTGCTCAGCAAAAATGGAATGGAGGAGGGAAATTTGTGGCGGCGCCTTGCATGGCAGCAGCCCTCTGATTCTCCACTTGGTGTGTGTGTGATTGACACGGTGGATAGGTAAAGCACAATCTCGTTCTGCTGTACATGATTGGTTGTACAGTTGAATGACAATAAAGGGTGATTTAATTAATTAATTTTTTAATTTAATTAATTTAATTAAATAATTAAAATATAACAGAAATAGCATCTTTGGTCATTTAAGTGAATTTATTTCATTCAATACAATTTTATTATTTTTTTTTTTTTTTTTAAATCCAGGTTAAACTATTATTCTGTTCTGGCTCTGCAAAATTATGGTCAAAAATGTGAATTGTTATAAGGAAAAAGTAAAAAATTACCACAGTCTTTCAAATGTATTAAAAAAACAGTAATTTTATTTTAACCCCTTGCACTCCGGTCAATTTCCCTAAAAACGCCAAAAAATAACGTGCCCAAAGTAAATCGAAAGCTGTTCTTCAACCCTTTGCAGCATCTTCATGGGGTTGGTCTCATTTAAAAGAAAACACTTTGAATTTTTTTGGCAAAAAAAACATAATCTCTCTATGTGCTCCGGCCACTGAGTTACAGTCATCTAAACATACTGAACTTGAAGAAAATAAATTTGGCCTGGGTGGTTTTTTTTGGATACAAATGCTTGCAAATAACACACAGCTGTCTGATCCGGCTGGAAAATGCAACAGAAATGTAGAACCAAGTGTTATCAAGCTGAGATCCAAATTTGGTAACAATACCACAAAAAATGAATATATTACACAGCTTTTTTCTCAGGTTGTTCCCAGGCATTTTTGAACTGTGCCAAACTGTGCCATTTGGCACAGTTTGGCACAGTTTGGAAAAACGTCTAGAACTTTTGAATACTTCAACATAGAAGCTTCGTCTTGGGCTCTAATGAAAGGTGACACTCGGATAGCCCAAACTGTGCCAAACACAGTTTGGAAAAACGTCTAGAACTTATGAATGCTTCAACATAGAAGCTTCATCTTGGGCTCTAATGAAAGGTGACACTCAGGGCTATCTTGTTAGCTATCCAGAAACACTGTCAGTAGTAATGACACAGAGAAAATGAAGTTTCAATTCTAAACACGCTTTACTGAACAAAAATGTCAATATACAAAACATACTATTTACAAACAACAAATTCAATTCAACTTTATTTATATAGCGCCATTTCACAACAACAGTCATCTCATAGCACTATCAACTGTAGGGGGAACCCCCACAGTTGCAGAAAGACCCCATCAATCAGGCGATCCCCTGTGAGCAAGCACTTGGCGACGGGATATTTTACAAGTTGACAGCAATACCCTCTCAATCAAATATAATTTTCTAATCCTACTCATCATCATACTGATTCCTAGAAAATGTGTCAAGATTTTGCTGAGGCGGTCATGCATATCCGTGCCTCTCTTCTGCTCATTGGCCTCTTCTGCTGCTGGGCTGCTGAGGTGAAGGGCCCAGCTGATCAGGAGAAACTTTGTCCTGGTCATTACACTCTTGGGGAAAGGAAGGCTGTACAGGTGTCCCCCTCGTCAGTAATCACTGAAGGATTTGCACTTGGCTATACCCATGTAAATAATCAGGCCAAAAAATGAGAGCAGGTCGGAGCGTGTGAGGTCAATCCAGGGGCTGGTGGGTGTGTTGTAGTGTGCAGAGCCATGTAGGTTGGTGTTCTCAACAATGTGGTCTAGCACAGATGGAGTGAAAAATAACTCTAAAAACAACTGAACGGGGGTGTATGAAGCTGTTGTAATTAGCTGAGGTCCAGGTGGATTTTTGGGACAAAAAATGGGCTGTGGTGGAATGATGTCAGGGGTGTCGGAATCATGCCTCCTCTCCTCAGCTGAAGAAGGGCCGGCCGATGTCCCAGGCTGAGGGCTGCCATCACCACTCTCGCCTCCTCTTCCTCTCCTGCTACCTCCTCTTCCTCTCCTTCCTCTTCCTCTCCCCAGTGGTGTCCCTCTTTTTGGGGTAGGGGTTTCCTCTTCTGATGAGCTCGCCTGCAGCTCCCTTCTTCTGCGCTTGTTGGCAAAGTGCTCGTCTGGCACCCACTCCTCACCAGAGTCTTCATCTGAAGTTTGTCTATTATGTGAAAATAAAGTCATTTACAAAGTTCAATTTTTATTTTTCACTATTCTCCTATTTTCCCAGAGTTCACATACACAGCACAGTTCCTGTTTTGTTTTTTTGTTTTTTTTACAAGAAAAAATAGCCTCAAGTGCAATAAAAATTATACTAAAACATTATTACATTTCTAGAGGGTAACAAACAACCCACTGGGAGGAGACCCCGGGGCAGACCCAGGACTCGCTGGAGAGACTGTGTCTCCCAGCTGGTCTGGGAACGCCTTGGTATCCTCTCTGGAGAGCTGGAGCAGGTGGCTGGGGAGAGGGAAGTCTGGGCTTCTCTGCTTGAACTGCTGCCTCCGCGACCCGGACCTCCGGAAAAGCGGTAAAAGATGGATGGATGGATGGATAACAAACAACCCCCCCCCACACACACACACACACACACACAAAAACATGCCACGTAAAAAATGTGTGGCCTTTTTTACAAGAAAAAATAGCCTACAGTGTAATAAAAATTATGCTAAAATATCTATCTGCAATGCAGAGGATAACACCCCCCCCCCCCCCCCCCCCCCCCGCCCTGCTACAGAGGAACTCTGCACACCGAAAAACTTGTGGCCATGACGCACCGTTGGAATTACCGATCGGTCAAAAGTGATTTTTTTTTTTTTTTCCACAATATCTTTATTGAACCTTTTTTTTTTTTTTTTAACAAACATGATACAAACAATCAAACACTAACACTAAAGTACTACAAAAAAAAAAAATGCACTAAAAACACCAACAACCACCAACAAAATCAAGTCTTCAACAATGCTCCTCTGTTTAGTCTAGACAATCCAATACATAAGTATACATATTATGTTCACCAGTTTGGAATTTACAAGGTCCACACACATCATTCACCTTCTTCTTCAAGAGTTATGTTTAAATTTTTTACATAATCAATAAAAGGTCTCCATATATTCTCAAACACAATTTCCTTTGATTTTAGTATATATGTTATTCTTTCTAATGGAAGGTTTGTTAACATCTGTCTTAACCACTGAGTCACATCTGGTCTATGAGTCTTTTTCCATAATAGTGCAATACATTTTTTGGCATTAAGCAAACTGAGGTCTATGAATGTTCTTTCACTTTTATTAAAATTATGCTTTTCTGGGTACAGACCCAACAAAAACAGTTTAGGATTCAATATGATTTGTTTTGAGATTATTTTTTCAATTGTTACCCTCACCTCTTCCCAAAACATTCTTATTAATCTACATTCCCATAAACAATGAAATAGGGTTCCTTTACTTTCCATGCATTTTGTGCATGTATCTGGTATATTTTTGTTATATCTATTTAACTCCACCGGTGTAACATACATCCGCATTAACCATTTGAAATGTATCAATTTAAGGCGTGCATTTATTGATTTGGTTTGAGCTTCTGTACAAGCCAATTCCCATTGTTCCTCTGAAATTTCAATTTGTAGATCTTCTTTCCAGTAGTTTAATCTTTTCAGTGAATTTTCACTTGAAGATAGTGTCAATGAGTTATAAAACTCTGAAATAATACCCTTTCTTTTACTATCTTTCATCATCATTTTTTCCAAGGATGAATAAATAGGTCGAGTGAGAGCTTTATTTTGATTTGATCGAATAAAGTTTCTAAGTTGAAGATATTTAAAAAAATGTGTTCTATTGAGATTAAATTTGATCCTCAGCTCTTCAAAAGACATTATGTTGTCTGCACATGGCAAATATAAATCCTGAATCTTTTGTATCCCTTTTAAATTCCATACTTTAAATACAGCGTCCGCTCTCCCTGGTTTAAAATATTGATTACCCCATATTGGACTAAATTGTGACAATAACTGTGGTTCTTTTAAATAGTTTTTAGCTTCACACCATATTTTGATCATATGCTTTACAAATGGATTTTTAACTTGTTTTTGTAATTTTTTTGCCGAATCTGAGTATATGAATATGGGAAGAGGTAAAGGTAAATTGTATGATTCCATTTCAGTCCAGTGAGGGAGATCATTTGATGAAAAATAATATGTCATAGACCTCAGTTGTGCCGACCAATAATACAACATAAAATTTGGACATTTCAGACCTCCACGATCAAATGGTAAATATAATAAAGACAAACGTAATCTAGCCCTCCTGTTGTTCCATATAAATTCCACTAACTTTTTTTTTATTCTTGAGAATAGATCTAAAGGTGGTGATAAGGGAATGTATTGAAATAAATAAAGTATTTTAGGTAAAATATTACTTTTAAGTATATTGATTCTCCCGATCATCGACATTGGTAGTGACATCCATCTCTGAGTTAACTCACTGATATCTGACATTAAGGCTTCATAGTTGACACTGGCGACTGATTCTAGCTTAGGCATAATTTGGATTCCTAAATATTTAAACTGATTTACAACATTGAATTGATTTACCTCAGGGGCTGGGTAATTTCTCTGGGTCTCATTTAGCATTAATATTGAAGATTTAGTTTTATTTATTTTATATCCTGATATTTCCCCAAAATTCTTTATTAAATTCAACAAGGTTGGAATTGATTTTTTTAGATTCGACATAAACAAAATTATATCATCGGCGTACAGGGAGATTTTATGTTCTGTTGGTCCAACTTTAATTCCATATATTTGTGAATGTAAACGTATCGCTATCGCTAAAGGTTCAATTGCCATAGTAAACAGTAAAGGTGAAAGTGGACAGCCTTGTCGACATCCTCTATTGATTTTTATTGGTTTTGAAATATTGTTATTTGTTAGGATTTCTGCTGTAGCATTATTGTATATTATTTGAACCCATTTTATGAAATTATTTCCAAGTCCAAACCTTTGTAGGACTTCAAAAAGAAAGGGCCATTCAACTCTATCAAAGGCCTTTTCGGCGTCCAATGATAGGAGAGCTGTATCCGGTGCTTCTTTATTAAAATAAATAATATTAAATAGTCTTCTTACATTATGGAAGCCTTGTCTACCCTTTATAAAGCCATTCTGATCTCGATTAATAATATTTGGTAAAATTTCTTGTATTCGTCTTGCTAAAATTTTACAGATTATCTTAAGGTCGGCGTTTAATAGGCTTATTGGTCTCATATTTTCACATTTATTAGAGGGCTTACCTGGTTTTGGCAGCAGTATAATTAAGGCATTATTTATGTATGATGGTAAATTATTATTTTGAAATGCTTCTAAAACCATTTCCAAAAAAGGTTTTATTAATTTATTCTTAAATTTTTTATAAAGGTCAACTGGAAGACCATCTGGTCCTGCACTTTTTCCTGATTTCATATTATCAATGGCTAGCCCAACTTCTTCTTGACTAATTTTAGACTCCAATATCTCCCTGTTTTCATTTGGAATACACGGTATAGATAGTTCGTTCAAAAACCCATTTAGTTTTGTTAAATCAGGTTCATTTTTGGTATCATATAATTTTTCATAGTAATCTCTAAAGGATCTATAACTACCTGTCCCTTACTTATAATACTGGTAATTGGTGTTTTAATTTCCAATTGTTTAATCTGCCATGCTAATAATTTTCCTGATTTTTCACCTTGTTCATAAAAAGATTGTTTCAATCTTAGAAGACTCGAGGCAGCTCTATTCGCTGATTTTTTGTCGTATTCAGCTCTCAAAATCAGTAATTCATTCTCCAACCTTGGGTCACTTCCTGCATACACTTTTTCCTGAAGATTTTTTATTTTATGTTCCAATTTAGCTCTCTCCTCTCGAGTCTTCTTAGATTTTGATCCTGTATAACTAATAATATGTCCCCTAATAAAAGCTTTGAAAGCCTCCCACTTTACACATGCTGATGTTTGTGTAGTATTGATGTCAAAGAACTCGTCTATCTGTTTTTCTATATACTTGACAAATTCCTCATCCTGAAGCCATTTATGCTGAAATTGCCATCTACCTGATTCCTTTGTCAATTTTTTATCTACATATATTAGACAACAGGGTGCATGATCAGAGATCACGATGTTATCATAAAAGCAGTTTTGAATCTTGGACCTTAATTCTGTGGAAATCAAAAAATAATCAATACGTGAGAATGTCTTGTAGGTACTGGAATAACAAGAATAGGCTTTAACTTGTGGTTTCATTTCTCTCCATATATCTAACAATCTCAATTCTTTCATAAAATGATTAATAGTCATCCTACATCCAATGTGCGTACAATCCAGTCCTGTTGATCTATCTATACCTGGATTCAATGTACAATTAAAATCCCCTGCTATTATATGTTGCCCTGTAAGTGATGATAAGATGAGAAATAAATTAGCAAAGAACTTCTGATCATCTATATTGGGACCATATAAGTTCACAAGATTTATATTTTCTAATAGCAAAGAACCTTGAATGATTACATATCTTCCAAATTTGTCTCCAATTACATTTTTCACTTGAAAAGGAACTGATTTATGTATGAGAGTCATAACTCCCCTGGCTCGGGATGAAAATGAAGAGGTGAATACACTTCCCTGCCATCTACTCCTAATTCTTTTAACATCCTCCTCTATCAGATGAGTTTCTTGTAAAAACACAATTCTTGAACCCATGTCCTTTATTTTATTCATAACTTGTTTAAGTTTTTTTAAATTTTGTAGACCTCTGCAATTCCATGAAGTTAAATTAAGATTAACACTTTGGTCCATGATCAATAGAGAGTTTGGGATTACCTTGCAGTGTAAACATGCTCATACAGAGAAGCAAAAACGTGAGTGGTTGAACATTCATCCTACAAACTACACACAAACAAATTTCCCCTTCCCACACTTGTGGCAAACCCCCCAAAATCAAAAGAAAAATTCTGTCTCCCGATATAGCCATCGACCGTTCCACACCCACGGGGAACAGCCTAAGCCACTCCTTCTTCATCCTCCCAATCACCCTAACTCTACTGCTTTTAATGACGTAACATTAACTCTCCTCTGTAGTTTTCCAACTTAACTCCAAAATTTTTAACAACTTTGTACATCATAGTTTTTTTTTTGTTTGTTTTGTTTTTGTTTTGTTTTTTTAATATATAATACAATCTATATTTTGTAAACTTACTATTTACTTCAAGTCAGTCAGATGCCTGTGCAAATGCTTAATTATTCTACCTTATATTTTGTTCATGCTTAGCTCCCACCAGTCTCTTCTTCTTCTTTGATCTTCTTGATGAACTCCTGCGCCTCCTCTGGGGTCTTGAAGATGTGGGTTCTGCCCTCATACGTGGTCAGCAGTCTCGCAGGATAGATTACACCATGACGAATCCCAAGGTTGCGCAGCTCCTTACGTACGGGATCAAACTGCTTCCTCAATTGCTGGATTCCTGTGGCCAAATCTGGGTAGAACCGCACCTGCTGGTCCTGGTGTTTAATCTCTCCTTTAGCACGTGCAGCGTTGAAGATCTTCATCCTGTCTCTGTTGCTAAGAAACTTCATAATTAAGGTCCTCGGCGGTCCCTTATCTCTCCGTGGGCCAATACGATGTGCTTTTTCCAGAACCACTGCTGATTGCAACTCCTCGCTGCTCAGCACCTCCGGAATCCACTTTTCCAGAAAGGAACATACGTCCCGACCTTCTGATTCCTCTGGAAGACCCACCAGCCTCAAATTATTCTGTCTCGACCGAGATTCCAAATCCAAAATATCTTCCAGAGATTTATTTTTTTTTTCCAAAGTGCGCACCTTTAATTGAAGACGGGTGACGTCATCTTCAGCACTAGCGAGACGGAGCTCCATCTGCGCTGTTCGTTCTACACAGTCACCCAATTCCTTTCTTATTCCTTCCAACGCTGTCATAATCCCATCAAATCTAGAGGAAAAGTCCGCTCTCATTGAACTCATGGCTGCCATCAGCGCATCTGCGCCATTCCCCGCAGAAATCGCAGCGTTGCCAGCCTCCTCCGCCATATATGGAGTTTTGTTTGCTGCGTCACAGACCTGAAAGTCCGTTAATTTGGACTGTTTCGGCGGCTCGCTTTTTCCTTTTCCTGGTTTTCCAGCCTTAGGCTTCGCCGACATATCCTCGCCCAAATGCTGGGATACGTTCTGTCCCAAATGAGAGAGTTATTTGCCGATTTTTTTTTTTTCCAGGAGCAGAGCAGAGCGAGACACGTCCGTCCTACGTGGCAGCCATAACCGGAAGTCAAAAGTGATTTTTATTACTATTTTCATCGAGAAAGAATAATTTAGCTTATAACACTTACCTGTCCACAACAGCAGTAAGTTCCTCATTGTCAGATGAACATGAAGCTGGTCCGGTTGTAACGGACTTGTGCTTCTGGTCACCCGACCCGATCCAAACATCTCCGCTTCCACGCTTGCGGTTTTGGCGAACCATTTTTCCAAACAAGACTGACTGATGCTACCGTTCCGCACAGGTCTCAATGTCAGTCACCCAGCGGCTTAGGCAAAAGAGATTTTATGCAGGGAGACACACGTCAGCTGTCAAACTTCTCTGCTTCAATTGGCTCGTATTCGCAGCCGTTGGTAGGCAGGTCCTGCTTTCTAGGTTTTCAGTCATTGGTTCTTCAAGGTTTCAGAAACCCAATTCAAGGCTCTTATTAGTCGAATGAGAGGTCAATCAGATGAACTAATCTGTTCACGGCTGTGTCTGCAGCTTTTATTTTCAGTGCGCGCTTGGACGCCATCACCATCTGCATCTCCATCATGCGTCCGAGGGCGCTCTCGTGCGCCCTCGTGCGCTCTAGGACGCAGAGACTTGCCCGCCCGCGGTACAACGGAGTGCAAGAGGTTAAACTAGAAAAGCAGTCATAGAGTGCATACCTCCGCCAAGGCTCCTTCCGTTTCTCATGGATCACCTCCAAAATGTAATGGGTTTGTGTTTAGGCCTATAGCCATTTGTGGTGAAAATTGCATCAAAGTCTGTCCATCAGTTTTGGAGTATTGTTGCTAACGCAGTGTGAGAAGATAAGAGCCTTGGCTGGGGTATGCATTCTCAGATCATCACCAAAATATAATTGGTTCCTGTCTAGCCCAAGAACCACCTCTGGTGAAAATTTCATCCAAATCCTTCTAGTAGTTTTTGTGTAATCCTGCTGCACAAATACAAAGGCCTTGGTGGAGGTATGCACTCTCAGATCATCACCAAAATCTAATCATCTGTTCCCCGTGCCATTACACACCTTTCCTGAAAATTTCGTCCAAATCCGTTAATAACTTTTTGAGTTATGTTGGTAACAGACAGACAAACCTTGGTAAAAACATTACCTCCTTGGCGGAGGTAAAAATAGACAAAAATTAGCCGTAAAATAATCACAAATTTATAATAAAGTCTCAAATGTACAAGAAAAGTCAATTTTACAAGAGGAAATTACAAATTTGAGGAAAATGGTTTCAAATTTGGATAAATTTACAGAGAAAAGTTAAACTATTAGAAAATTGTTATAAACTTTGGAGAAAAACTTCAAACTGTTAAAAGGAACCCCAATTATATTGGCATGTTAGCTCTATATGCTTTCTTTTTATGTTGGTAACATAACTATAATATAATTTTTTTGAAAATAATTCCCAGTTTTATATATTTTTAAAAAACTTTATTACGATGTAAATCGCCATTTTTGTTTACGTCTCAATGCATTCTGGGTAGTGACGTAGAATGGTTGCAGCCGTTTTTTCTGTCTTATACAAGCCAAGAAGCGAAGCTACTAACTACTGCCATTTGTCAGTGAAAATGCCACATTGCGCGGCTTTTGGATGTAATTTCCAATCAAAGGGAAATAAAGAGAGTGGGGTGAGCCTCCATAGCTTTCTTAAAGAGGGAAAGTTGAGGAAAAAGTGGGGGCGGCAGCGGCTCAGGAGGTAGAGCAGGTCGTCTTAATAACCCGATGGTTGGCGGTTCGCATCACGCTCTCCCCAGATATCCTGCCGTTGTGCCCCTGGGCAAGACACTTCACCCGCATTGCCTCCAGTGCCCATAACACTGGGTATGAATGTGTAAAAATGTTTAAATGCTCGGTGGTGGCCGGAGAGGCCGTTGGCGTGGATTGGCAGCCACATTTCCGTCACTCTGAGTGTCTGTGATCACGCGCTATAGCGCATGCCTGATAAAGCTGACATATACGTATATTAATCACGCTATGATAAAGCACGATATTGCTCAAAGTGCGCGCATGAGACATGTCTGTGATCACGCGCTATAGCGCACAACTGATAAAGCTGACATATATATTAATCACGCTATGATAAAGCACGATATCGCTCAAAGCGCATGAGCATGCGCAAAGCGCACGCTCAAGCGAATCACGGTTCGAATTTTGTCACCCATACCTGTCAAGTGATACGGTTTCGCTGTATTTTAATACGGGGAAAATGCAATTTTAGCAAATACGGGCGTATTGCCATTTCTGTACGCCAAAAAGAAAAATATACGGGGGAAAAAAAATTGAGAGTGTGGAGGAACACCTCGTGTGTGACCCCCACAGCATATGGGGCTAGCAGAGCGCTCAGCGTGAGCAATTATCAGAACAGTGAGAGGTATGGACTGATCATTATGCAGATGCGCCTCCCATCCTCTTCTGTCCTGCACCTCCGGAACAGAGAGGAATCCCGGTGCCATTATCATAGCGTGATTAATACATATGTCAGCTTTATCAGGCGTGCGCTATAGCGCGTGATCATAGACATGTCTCAAGCGCGCGCTTTGAGCGATATCGTGCTAAATAAAAAAACAATATTTTTCAAATTTACATTAGCACAAGGTAGATTGCTTAATTTGAAAGTACACAATAAGAATAATTCTGAATATAGTTCTTAATTGTCAGCTAGATATATACACTTGGAATTAAAGAGTTTTTAATTGTCAGCTTTGCTACACTAATGCACTTGGATGAACTTGGTTAGGTGCGCTCAATTTCGCCAGGCATCGAATTACTGTTCAGTTGATTTTAGGTTCTCTTGTGGAGGAACAAAATAAGTGCAGGCGGACACGGCGAACTGAAGTTTAAATGGGTGCTTTATTCATCCTCCATCACGAGGCTCGCTCGCTCTAACTGTTCTGATAATTGCTCACGCTGAGCGCTCTGCCAGCCCCGTACGCTGTGGGGGTCACACACGAGGTGTTCCTCCACACTCTCAATAATTTTTTTCCCTGTATATTTTTCTTTTTGGCGTACAGAAATGGCAATACGCCCATATTTGCTAAAATTGCATTTTCCTCGTATTAAAATACGGCGAAACCGTATCACTTGACAGGTATGTGTGACAAAATTCGAACCGTGATTCGCTTGAGCGTGCGCTGTGCGCTTTGAGCGATATCGTGCTTTATCATAGCGTGATTAATACATATGTCAGCTTTATCAGGCGTGCGCTATAGCGCGTGATCACAGACATGTCTCATGCGCACGCTTTGAGCGATATCGTGCTTTATCATAGCGTGATTAATATATATGTCAGCTTTATCAAGCGTGCGCTATAGCGCGTGATCACAGACACTCAGAGTGACGGAAATGTGGCTGCCAATCCGCGCCAACGGCCTCTCCGGCCACCACCGAGCATTTAAACATTTTTACACATTCATACCCAGTGTTATGGGCACTGGAGGCAATGTGGGTGAAGTGTCTTGCCCAGGGACACAACAGCAGGATATCTGGGGAGAGCGTGATGCGAACCGCCAACCATCGGGTTATTAGATGACCTGCTCTACCTCCTGAGCTGCTGCCGCCCCCACTTTTTCCTCAGCTTTCCCTCTTTAGGAAAGCTATGGAGGCTCACCCCGCTCTCTTTATTTCCCTTTGATTGGAAATTACATCCAAAAGCCGCGCAATGTGGCATTTTCACTGACAAATGGCAGTAGTTAGTAGCTTCGCTTCTTGGCTTGTATAAGACAGAAAAAACGGCTGCAACCATTCTACGTCACTACCCAGAATGCTTTGCGATGTAAACAAAAATGGCGATTTACATCGTAATAAAGTTTTTTAAAAATGTATAAAATTGGGAATTATTTTCAAAAAAATAATATTATAGTTATGTTACTAACATAAAAATAAAGCATATAGAGCTAACATGCCAATATAATCGGGGTTCCTTTTAAGGCTGAAATCATTACTCAGGTTTTTAAGTGGGTGCTCTTTGTACCCTTAACTCAACTAGAAATTTTTGGTTGTCTACTTTCAATTAATTTCAAAGCACTGCTTTTACATGAGTAGAATTTCTGGTTACTATACCCACCTCTGATCATATAATTTAAGTATGCATGATTAAATTACTATTAATAATGTTTTTTCCCCCTTCCCTACTCTCTCAATGGAAAAAAACACTAGAATGAAAATACAAAAAAACATATTTTTGTAATTTATGTAGACCATGACAAAAAAAAAATCTTGCAGGACAAAACATGGCACTTGATATTTTCTAACCTGTTTGTATACCACCATAGACAAAAAACCTGAATTGGACAGGGCTCAGAGAGGGAAAGATGAGCCAAGGAGAGGAAAGTGTTGAGGCAGAGGGTCCAGGAGAGGTGAGAGCAGAGGAAGGAGAGAAGGATGACACCACTAGAAAGTCCAAACGCAGGATGTCTGGGTGGGACCCCAACTGGCCCAGTATTTCAACATTCAGGCCTCGGTTGTACATTACTTCAAATGGTAAGTTCCATATGCAAAGTTACTGTGCAAAATTTAAAAAAAGAAATACATAGTATAAAATTAACATATTCCGGTTACAATAGTGTCATGCCCTCCTCGCCCCCCGCCCCCCCCCCCCCCCCGAAAAAATATGTTGCCACTGTGCCAAGGTCTTTAAGCCAGAGGAAGCACTGAATAAGGATGAAAACAACAACAGCATTGTATGTATAGTAATGCTACCCGTAGTGCAAATAAAGAGAAGTGTTAGGTCAAAAATGAATTGATTGAGACTGAATCAATAATCAATAGGCGGTTTCCAAGTTCTGAGCCATTTATTCTTTCTGATCAGAAAGGAGGCAATTAGTCACAGCAAGAAGTGTCTCAGAGCCTGCTCACACTAACTTCCTAACATGCATTACAAAGGTGGTACTCTTTATACCTCAGGCAGACAGACCTTGAGAAGACAGCTGGAGCCATCTCTCGGTCAACCTAACTTCCCTCCGGACATCCTGGCCCTAAACAGAACAGTTTGGTATAATAGAGCAGTAAAACCTTCGTCATTATCTACAATCTCGCTCAGCCTAATTTCACAGTGAAGAACAGACATTCTTTTCAGGCTCTGAGACAATGGAAAATCACAGAGAATCAGACATTGGCTCATTATATGCATCAGATACAAATATAATATAAAAATAGAATAATACAGCATAAAAATCATATAGAATAATTAATGGAACATGAAAATATCCTATCAAAAAGATAACACCCAGCAATCCTGTATACAGAAAAAGTGGAGCCGTAATACCTGTAATTGCAAGTTCAGTGCGGTAGTGTGGGTGCAGACAGTGACAGATTGGACTGCACATGATCAGTATTTCAATAAGACAGACAGCAGCAGGTATGACATTTGTGCAAATAGTTGTAGTAAGGTGCAGAGATATACAGCAGCAGATGTAATTACTGTTGGCGTGCCAAGTCTTTCTGTGCAAACAGCTGAGGTAGTTCGTCAAACAGGTTCATTTTGTCTTCTTTCAATTATTTATCCTTTTTAAAAAAAAAAGGATAAATAATTGAAAGAAGACAAAATGAACCTGTTTGACGTATTACGTGGAAGTTATGGACAAGTTTGCATTAAAGACTTCCGCCGGCTGGAGAAATTGGAGAAAACACGGGCACGCTTCAGAAACCACCTACGATTCAACCTCCCGTTGCAGAGATGAGGAGGTCACACCCCAAAGCCTCAATATAAGAAATCCAATCCCGACCAAGAACGCAGAAAAAATCATCAACAAAGCACGGAAAGACCTTATAAAAGAACGTATAAGAATAACGGCAAATAAAGTAGACAAAATCAACAACCAAATCAAAGAGGAAACGGACATGTTTAAGCAACGCTACCCGACGGACCAGAAAACGCAGGAGCAGATAAAAGCACAACTGAAACACGCACACGAACAAGAATTCATCACAACGAAAAACCGCCAATTGAAAAAATTAAAAAAACTCACAGAAAGAAAGAACGGACGAAGACAAACACACACGGAAAAGAACGATAAGTGGGTCAAAAACCTATCACAACGCACACTCACGGACACGGAGAAAACAGTGCTGAACAGAGGACTGAACTTCGCCATCACACCAGCCAGAATCCCCCATGAAGAATACATCCTCGCAACAGAACTGGCATGCGAAAAAATCCAGGACCAAGGAGAAAAAGCAGCACTCCGGAACGCAGTCGCAGGAATCCTCAAAACGGCCAAATTACCACAAAGCAACGTTACAAGAAAAGAAGAAAAAGCATTAAACTCACTCAAGACAGATAAAACGATCACAATACTCCCAGCAGATAAAGGCAGAACAACAGTAATTTTGGACACGGAAACATACGAGAAACAGATGGAAACCATGTTGGCAGACAGTAACACATACGAAATCATTAAAACAAACCCGACAGAAGAAAAGAAAAAAATGCTCAAAGCCCTTCTAAAACCTCTATTAGAAAGCAATAAAATCACAAAGGACGCATATGATCACCTGATCCCCACAGCCAGCATCACCCCTCGGATTTATGGAACACCGAAAATACATAAAAAGGATATCCCACTGCGGCCAATAATAGACAGCATTGGATCAGTCACATACAACTTATCAAAAGCCCTAGCTGAAATCATCAAACCCCTCCTTGGACTATCAGACTTTCACTGTAAAAATTCAAAAGAGCTGGCACAAGAACTCAAAGACATAAAAATAGAATCAGACGAGATCCTCATCTCACATGACGTCATCTCTTTATTCACAAAGACTCCTATTGACGTCACACTACATATAGTGCAAGAACGCCTCAACAAGGACAGTACCCTAAAAAGACGCACCAACCTCACAGTCCATGACATATCCAAATTACTACAGTTTGTTGCAAAATCCACTTATTTTCAATTCAGAGGAAAAATCTACAAACAAAAAGAAGGATTTGCAATGGGAGACCCACTATCAGCCATCATGAGCAGTTTTTTTATGGAGGATCTGGAAAATAAAGCCATCAACACAGCACCCACAATATGCAAACCCACCCTTTGGAAGAGATACGTAGATGACATTCTGGAAAAAATAAGGAAAGGACATACACAAGAACTCACTGACCATCTGAACAGTACAGACAGTACGGGGAACATAAAATTCACACACGAAGAGGAGGAAAATGGCACCATAGCCTTTCTGGACATGAAAATCCACCACAACGAGGATGGCAGCATAAAAATCACAGTCTACAGGAAACCAACCCACACAGATCAATACCTACTTTGGACATCGGAACACCCCACAGCACACAAGCTATCAGTCGTCAGGACATTATATGAACGAGCCACCATCATCACGGAACAAGAAGACAGACAGGAAGAGGAAAACCACATAAAACATGCACTTATACGCTGCCAATATCCAGTATGGGCCAAAAACAAAGGGAAACAGCAAGTCAAAAACAAAGAAAATAAACAGGACACAAGACACAGAACAAAAGCTGAAATCAAAAACAAGGAAACCATAACTATACCATACATACGAGGGATCACGGAACCAATTCAAAGGATCATGAAAAAATACAAAATAAACACAGCAGTCAAACCACACAAAAAATTAAGACAGTTATTAGTACACCCCAAGGACAGAATAGAACAAGACAATAAATGCAATGTATTATATGAAATATCATGCAGATCATGTAACAAAACCTACATTGGAGAAACCGGAAGATTATTCACCACAAGAAAAAAAGAACACCAAAAGGAATGTGAGAAGGAAACGCAAGGACGACTCACAAGATCACAAAAAGAAAAAGCAGAACAAGAAACATTAAAATCAGCTATATCGGACCACTGCAAAAGAAATAATCACATCATGGACTGGGACAACACAAAAATTATTGGATCGGAGAGCAACAGACACAAACGTTGGATCAAGGAGGCAATAGAGATCAGAAAGCGGGGAAAAGACACCATGAACCGAGATGAGGGGGCCTTTATGCTTTCTCACACCTGGGACCACATTCTCCAGAGACCATCTGACGGCGGGAGGCGGGGCCGGCTCAGTGGATCTGACAGATCTGCTGAGCTGGCCCCGCCTACGAAAATCAGCTGATAAATGTCACCTGGCAGCAATCAGCTGACTCTTCTGATGAAGGCTGCAGTGCAGTTGAAACATGTAAAGAAGGTAAAGACATCTTTCTATTTTACTTTTGTCTTTCAAAGGAAAAAAAAAAAAAAAAAAAAAAAAAAGGATAAATAGCTGAGGTAGTTATTGTGTGGGTGAGAGTGTTGCGGTCCAGGGGTGGGGGGGTGGGCAGAGTTCAGGGTTCTGATGGCCTGGTGAACAAAACTGTTTCGCAGTCTTGTGGAGTGGGCCCGGAGGCTCCGGTACCTTTTTTTTTTCCCCGAGGGCAGAAGGCTGAAGAGGGAGTGTGAGGGGTGGGAGGTGTCGCCTGCAATGTTGATAGTTCTGTGGGTGTGATAGATGTCCGAGAGGGTGGGCAGAGGGGCATCGAGGATCTTGCTGGCTGCTTTTACCAGGGCTTAAAGTTTTCTGGCTTGTGCCGTTTGGCTGCGGGGAAAAGTTATACTCCTATAAAAACAAAAGATTTGCTTCCTATTCCTATACGCAGAACTATTTTTTGTCCCAGCGTTGTTGCCGTATATAGCGATCCAAGATGGCAGACCGTAATGTACTTGCGCGCTCCTAATTCGGGTGGTGACAGCATACAAGTGAGTGATTGGAGGCGTGAGTGCGGGACTGGAGTGGCCCATATCCCAGTGGACCGCTTCACTGATGGGCTGGTGTTCTAATTGGAAGTAAAATTAATTAACATCAATATAATCTGATAATCTGCGGTAGGCATGTTGTTAACACTATCCTGATGTTTAATAGCCCTAAATCTGCCTGACTGAACTACACATCAGAGCATCCCTCAGAATTTGGTGCCAGTAATGATTGGTCCAACTGAAAGACGGACTGACAACATTCAACAGGGTGGTGGACTCCAGAAGGTGTGTTTACATTTTGGTGGTTAACAAATGGCAGAAATTGATACAAGAGGCGACTTTCCCAAAGAAAAATGAGTCCAGACGGCACAGGGGAGAGGAGGCTGCAGAGGAGTGTGTTCTTGCAACAGCAGAGAGGCCGTGAGTTTCAGCACCTCAGGTTAGTGAAGTGACTCTCAGAATAAATTCTATAATATTTAGCTGCCATCAAATAGTTCACAATTCTGACTCCCACGCATTTTTTTCTCATAAACTGAAAAACTAATTAATTCCTCACTACAAAGATTTCTAAATAAAGTTCTAAATTTCCAAGAAAACGTTAGCTACATGAACCTACAGTATATGTTAATATGAAAATTTATAAGGAAAAGCTGCAATTTTTATGGTAAAAAGGAAAAAATACATTCAAAAAGTTCTGAAATTAAAGGAATATGATTTTTCACATGAAGAAAATCACATTTATAGAAAAAGCTGCATATTCATAATAGCCTAAAGATTTCTAATAGTTATGGCCTTTTACCTATGTTAGGTTTAAAAATAGTAAAACCATCTAAGTCTACTCTTCAAAGATTGTCTATGTGTGTAGATGATTTACCTAGGTTCGTTTTCAAGGAAGAGATTAGTTTAGGGCGCCCTAGTGTTGTCAGTCGGTGATGCAGGTCCGTTGTGCAGGCAACCAGATATCCAAATCAGATGATAATCTCCCCCTTTCACCGGACGAAGCCCCCAAATTGTTAGGTTTAAAAATAGTAAAACCATCTAAGTCTACTCTTCAAAGATCGTCTATGTGTGTAGATGGTTTACCCAGGTTCGTTTTCAAGGAAGAGATTAGTTTACTTGGAACACATATTTATTTAAGTAAGTTGAATATAGTAGTTACAGCGCTGGGTCAAGAACTCTCTCCCTGACGACAACAACAGGCAATGTTAGGTCGTGAAGTCTGACTGACTGTGCTGGCCCTGACCCTGAATATTTATACAGAAATGAACAAAAGTGAAAGCATACATTATCAAATGACAGTCCAGGTGCATGGTCCATGGTAGGGAGTCACAGTCCGTTCCTGGCACCGAGTGTATCCACTGAAGGCCATTCCTCCTCCCAGGTCAAAGTAGCTGATCCTCGGTTATTCCTTATCACAACCGGTTCCTCATCTCCTCCCATAGATCACACAGGACGTTGTTATTCTCTGTGTTGAGACAGAGGTCCACTCTTTTTGCAGGTAATGAGCCACACACCCAACGATAGATAAGCTACCCGGCCGACTGGAAGTGCTCACAGGTGGCGTAGAGACCGTAAACAAAGGCGGGGGAAGCGCGGAGGGCTAAGAGCTAAGCTAAAGCTAACACCGCACCGGCTTTCTCTACCCAGCATTTTTCTCGCTAATGTACGGTCAGTGGCAAACAGAATGGATGAGCTACGGCTTCGGATCACCAACAATAAGAAACTTATGAACTGCAATATCATGAATTTCACGGAAACATGGCTACATAGTGGAGTACTTGACGGTGCTGTCGAGCTGGCCGGACAGCACAGTCTCCGGGCAGACAGAGCAGCTGATGACTCCGGTAAGACCAGAGGTGGGCGAGTATGCATTTATATTAACAAGGCTTGGTGCACGAACTCTGTCACTGTTGGGAGACACTGCTCAGCTAACCTGGAGTTTCTCATGGTTAAATGTAGACCTTTCTATCTGCCACAGGAGTTCACTTTTCACTTTTCTTCATCTTGCCTGCTGAAGATGTTTTGGACTTTATTTAAAAAATATTTTTAACGCCACACGTGATGGATAATGCTTGTTGGAATATTTTAGGAATGCTATCTTCTTGGAACATAAGTCAATATTATACAGTAATAAGTGACATTCAGCTGTTTGTTTTATGTCATTTAAGCACAGTTCTGGTACTTAAAAATCATAAAAACCCAGGAGCTTTGGGGGGCTTTGCCCCCCTTGCACCCCCACCGGGACTCTGCCCCAGACCCCCTGCTAAATTTTCAGATAATTTCCCCAACCCCAAATCACATCCCTAGGATATGGGGCAGCAGATGAAACTGCTGCTGCATAGGGCACTTGATGTCCTTCTGTTGTTTACTTCTGTTGTTTCCCGTGTTCTCCATGCCAAATTATCAATCACAGCAACTTTATGGTATATATTTTGACTGAGCAACTTCATACTCGGGGATGCACACCCTTGTAACCTTAGCAGCAAAGCACTTATAAAATCTTTGTGAAGCGGTGTAGTGACTGACAGGTTGTGATGGCGTGTGTTATCCAGTCAACATGGCCGTGATGCAGCGTATTATTCAATGAGCACAGAGCCAATCTGAAACCCTGCCCACAACTTCTTGAAGCCAGGACATGAAGACACAGAGTGGGTTACAGAGCGGTGGCTAAACTTTTATTGATAAAAATTATGCACACCCTCATAACCTCAGGAAACCACGTTTAAAATTTGAGGCCAGTCTGACAAATGGTTCAAGAGATATGCGTGGAACAGACAGACACACAAACACACAAAGATTTCTTGCATTTATAGATGGATGTAAAAAGTTCATGCAACAGTGATATTATATCATGAAAGTAGGGCATTTAAGTAGAAGCATGCAATGGTGATTTCCTCATCTCAAACAATTTATTGAAACAAAAGCCAACAACAGTGGTGGGTATACCACAACAAAAAATGTCAGTGTCTCAATAACTTGTCATGTGCCCTTGAGCATCGATTACAGCTTGACAACGACGTCTCATGCTGTTCAGAAGTTGACTTATTGTCTGCTGAGGCATGGCATTCCACTCTTCTTGAAGGGCAGCCCTCAGGTCATTGAGGTTGTGGGGTGCAGGGTTACGAGCCTCTACACGGCCACTCAGCTGATCCCATAGATTTTTCTATGGGATTCAGGTCTGGAGAAAGTGCAGGCTACTCCATTTGAGGTACCCCAGCCTCCAGCAGCTGTTCCTTAATGATCCAACCTCAATGAGCTGGAGTATTGTCGTCCATGAAGATGAAGTTAGGCCTGTGTTGTTCATGCAGGGGCATAATGACTGGATTAATGATGTTAGTCAGGTAGTATCGGCTTGTCACTGTACTATTCACAAGGTGTAGGGCAGTTCTGTATTGACTAGACACACCTGCCCAGACTGTAACACCACCACCACCAAAGGCTCGTCTGGTGAAAACAGTGGCTGATGCATAGTGCTCTCCTTGACGTCTCCAAGATCATTGGCGGCCATCATTTCTGCTCAACTTGAATTGACTTTCAACAGAGGGGTGGTGTGTGGTGAGACACAGGAGGAACCCAGCCTGGAGACACCCCACAGTGCCCAGAACCTCCAAGTGTCAAATTTCTCAGTGGATCAGGTCACCAGCAGCAAACCAGCATAGTCTCTGGTCCCAGTTTGATGAATATGTGGTGCAAATCATCATCACCACTGCAAAGGGCAATGTGGACAAGAGGCTCCAACTTATGACTACCATCATCACCAGTTTTGTGACCGAGAGATTTGGTGTTGAAGAAAGGCCAGCAAACCAAGTTACATCATGAACCGTAGGGCAGAGCAGATCCACCAGCTCTACCAAGATCTTCGAGTTCTGATAAAGCAGTACAAGAGAAGCCACCACTCGCTCAGCTCCGTTTCATCTTAAGGAAGAAATTGATGACCCTGCGAAGAGCAGAATGGCACAGAAGGCGGAGGAGGGAGAGAGCGCCAGGAAGATAACAGTATTTATTGCCAACCCCTTTGGGTTTACTAAACAGCTCTTGGGGCAGAAGTGCAGTGGATGTCTGACTTGCTCAAAGGAGGAAGTTGATAGTTCTTTGCATAATGCTCTGATTCCCAGAGGGGAAAAGACTTAGGGCCTCTACCCCTTCAAGCCATTTTTGATGTACCTTTTCCATCAGTGGAGTTTAACATCAGTAAGCCTTCGTGGAAGGAGGTACAAGAGCAACCAGAGTCAGCGCTGCATCAGGACCAAGTTGTGCACCTTATGAGGTGTACAAGCACTCCAGAACTCCTCAGAATTCTCCAGAAGATTGTACAAGCAATGTAATACAGGGGCAGCCCCGTGGAGGCAAGCAGAGGGAGTCTGGATTCCAAAGAAGGAAAATTCTGCCAAGCTAGAGCAGTTCATAGTCATCTCACTTAGTGTGGAGGGCAAGAGCTTTTTTAGCGTCCACGATAGATGAATGACAGTCCTTCTCCTAATAAACAGTTACATCAACACCTCAGTTCAGAAAGGTGGCTTCCCGGGAATTCCAGGTTGTCTGGAACACATTGGGGTCATCACACAACTCATCAGGGAGATTCATCAGGGAGGCCTGTGAGAAGAACGGTGATCTTGTGGTGCTTTGGCTTGATTTGGCCTACGCTTATGGCTCCATTCCCCACAAACTCATGGAAACAATGCTGGACTGACATCACGTACCCAGTAAGATCAAGGACCTCATCATGAACTACTATGGGAGATTTAGGCTTGGAGATATTGCTGAGAATTTTACTTCAGAATGGCATCAGCTAGAGAAAGGGATTATAACTGGGTGCACAATCTCAGTTATCCTCTTTACCCTTGCCACGAACATGGTAGCCAAGGTGGCAGAAGCCAAGTGTAGAGGTCCCCGGTCCAAATCAGGTGTGCGACAGCCACCCATCAGAGCCTTTATGGAGGACCTCACAGTCACCACATCATCAGTTCCAGGAAGTTGGTGGATTCTCCAGGGCCTGGAAAAGCTCATATTTTGGACCAGAATGAGTTTCAAGCCGTCCAAATTCAGATCTGTGATGCTGAGGAAGGGGAAGGTGGTTGACAAATTTTAATTTCAACTGGATGGCATCACAGTTCCATTCATCACTGAGAAACCAGTCAAGAGCCTTGGCAAGGTCTTTAACTGCAGCCTTAGGAATGCCAGTGACATCAGAGAGACCATCAAGGAGCTTGACACTTCGCTCACCACTGTTGATAAGTCAGGTCATATTTACTGTAAATGTCAGTATATCCTGTACATGGGACGGATGATCTGTGAAAAAAAAATCAGGTTCCTCTGGCTCCTCTTAAAGCCTCTACAGCGATTTGCACGAGTCTGGTTGGTCTGAATATGAACATCCAGTCAGGGTCCTAAGAGTCTTTTCTGTTTTCTCATGCAGAAATTTTCCTTATTTACACAAATCCCACTTGTTTTGTGTAAACTATTATCTCAAATGCCTTTTTCCAGCCATACCTCTTAATATGTCTGAAATAAACTTAAAACAAGGTAGTAAAGCATTTTATAACTTTTTATTTTGCAGAGCAGTTGTTGGGTTCTGGTAGTTTTATCTGTTAGCTTTAGTGGTTTTTGTTTCTTCATACAGTCAATCAGATTCGTTTCTGCCTATAAAACAGAGTACACAAATGCCACGGGCATTTCAGCCACTAATGGGGGGCCCCAAACTTCAAGATCTCAACATTTTTTGTGGGGGAAGGGGAGGGATTACAATTATATTGCCTTCAACTTATTTTTTCCTGTAAATTTGCCAACTTTTTTTTTGCAAATTTGTGGCTTTTTTTCTTTTAAATTTGCTATTTTTTTCTTGTACATTTACTTTTTTCCCTTGTAAATCGACTACTTTTTTGTAATAAATTTACTTTTTTCCTCCATAAATTTGTATCTTTTTTCAAATTTTTGCCTTTTTTATTATACAACATCCATCAAAAGATGGGATATATTATGGTGTGATGATGTCCATCCGTCTGTGTGAATTTGTCTGTCGAACCCCTTCTACAGTTTTCAAGCTTTAATTTTATTTCAGTGTTTGTACATGAATTGAAGATGTGCATACTGAAGGGGGTTAAACGATTTTCTAATACTTTATCTAAATGTAGTCCACTTTGAATTATTGATTGTTTGCTTAAGCTCCTTGCAGTTACATGGTTATTAGTTTTATTTTAGATCTAGAGTACATTGAATCATAAATTTGTAATTGATTTTTCAGTTGTTCGCGTGATAGCTATGCACTATGGATAATGGCTATGGACGGGTGTATAATGTACTGTATGCTGTGCTTTTGTTCTTATAAGTTTGTGACTTGTTATTGTATGTTAAATTTTTCCCCCCAAAAAAAATCCTCATAAATTTGCATTTTTTTCTCAAATTTTCAGCGATTTTCTTGTAAATTTGCAACTTTTCTCCGAAATGCATATTTTTTTCCTTGTAAATTTTTGACTGTCATTCTGAATATGGGCTCTCAAACACAGTCCTGCATAGTGCCCCCAAAAAGCTAGAAATGGCCCTGCATTCATTATTAGTCATAAACATAGTGATCATAAGCTACAAAATGTCAGCCTGCAGCCTATATTTGTGATTTGTTTATGATAGAAAACTCTGAGCCTGATGTTAGTGTAATCTTAACCATCATCACTCCTGTATGGGGACAGCTGTCACTCCCATGTTTATCTGACGTTGCCAGTTGAGTTTTTTTGTCTGAGCTCTATATAAAACAAAGCCTGATTCTGCCGCTGATGAAATGGAAGCCCTGAGAACAAACTATTGAATGCCGTGTTCTGTCCCTCTCATATATACATGCGTATGCATACTCCCTCCTAAGGTCATGTGACCCACCATCTGTGCTGGCGTTACAAATAAATGCCAGCGCTTGGCCTCCCTCTCCTCACAGCCACTAATGAGATTATCCTGTGTAAGTATTGTGGATGAGGATGGATGGGTGGAGGTGTGTGGCTGCTCGGGTTTGATGGAAAAAAGTGAGCTTTATTTGTCTTGAGATGGTCATGGGCTGTAAATTATTATTTTTGTTACCGATTAATCTGATGATTATTTTTTTCAATTAGTGGACAGATCTTTTGGACATTTGTGGGATGTTTTTTACTTTTTCATCTAATTATGTAATACTTTACATGGTAAGTCTGCAGCTTTTTCACTGTGAATTCATTGATGCCAAATAAGAGCTGTAAGTGAATTTTTCTTTTCCTCAAACTTTTTTCCTCACAAGATTGTGACATGTTTCTCAAATTTGCAGCCCTTTTTTCCCTTGTAAATTTGCAACTTTTATTCCTGGGGAAATCTGATATTTTTTCTTGTCTTGTAAATCTGTTTTCTTAAGACAACTATGATTTATTTATTTATTTATTTAAATTCCCATGAGAAGCTCTTGACTTTAGTGTAATTTTGTGGTGTTTTTCTCAAAAACTGCATCTTTTTGTTAGGAAATTTGAGAGTAGTTTTTTTTCTTGAGAATTTTTCTCCTTGAAAATTGAAAATGGGTGGAAAAGGGTGCATTGGCGGTTGTCGATTATCAAATTAGTGATTGAATAATTGACTAATTGTAACAGCACTGGTGACTTCATGTTGTGGTGTTTTTTGTTTTTCCTCTCCAGCTGATGGACTGGTTCTGTTGTCATACTTGTCCTTGTGCAAGTTTGGTTCAGTTGTTTAAATAAACAACGATGTTGGTGTTAGCTGGCTAAGCTTTGAGTATCAATTGGTTTGTCAGCAGGGGTGCACATAAGTGGTGCGCAGGTTTGCATGCACGATCAAAATAAGCAATGTGCACCAGATCAAATGTTGTAACGTGTGTTTGCGTACCTAGGGACAGATAAATTCTAAACATGGGACTGCAGTGCAGAGTATGAGAGACTGCTTTTAGGATTTTCCTCTTTTATTAAAATGTCCAAGAAGCAAGTTCCGTTAAGCAATTACTTTGGTGTTCCTCCACCTCCAAAGAAACGCCAGACTGAACCTGAACCGCAAAAGCGTGCGCTCACGGAAAAGTGGCTGCAGGAGGTCAGCTGGCTTTCAACAAATGATGCCCACACTGAGATTTCGTGCAAACTATGCCGTGAAAATCCCACTCTGGCAGATAAAAACATCACTTTTTATACCGGTACTAAAAACAACGGGTATTTTTCCCAAATTACGTCAGATGGTGGTCATCGGGGTTTCCTTGTGCATATTCTGTGCACCGCTCACATCCTGGAGAACTGCACCAAGTCATCTGATCGCACCAGTCCTATACTGTTGAGTCATTTAATCAATCCACCGTCAAGTTGCTAAGCTCTTACTTACAGAAAGGGGGTGCAAAACAAATTTTGCAACTAAAGATCTGTGAGAAGAAAGTCATTGCTTTTGTCAAATTTGGAAAGTTTAACAATATTAGATGGAGACAAGAGACTGTTGAAAATATGGAGAAGGTTACCAGCCCTTCAGATTTGAGTGGCAACAAGTGATGACAGTTGCCTAAAACATATTTTCATTGTTTGAAAATCAGACATTTCTACATTTAGAAATGTTGAACAGCGGCTCAATTCTGAGTTTTTTCTTTCTCTAACTTTATGATCCGGTGACAACTTTCTGATCCGGCGACACCTTATACATCACGGACACACAGATCGCCCCAAATGTCTCCCGAGCCGCTGGGCCTCACTAAGCCCCAGGTGAGGACGGAGCTGAGGAAGATCAAGGCGAGGAAGGCGTCAGGACCGGACGGCATCAGCGCAAAGCTCCTCAAGTCCTGTGCAGACCAGCTGTGTGGGATTGTGGAGCACATCTTCAACCAGAGCCTGAAGCTGGGGAGGGTACCACAGCTGTGGAAAACATCTTGTGTGGTACCTGTGCCAAAGACTTCCCACCCCAAAGATCTGAACAGCTACAGACCAGTGGCCCTGACGTCCCACATGATGAAGACCCTGGAGAGACTGCTCCTTGCTCACCTCCGCCCCCTGGTGGGACCAGCGATGGATCCACTCCAGTTCGCCTACCAGCATGGCATTGGGGGTGGAGGATGCGGTGATCTTCCTGCTTCACCGTCCTCTGTCCCACCTGGAGAAGCCCGGGAATGCAGTGAGGATCATGTTCTTTGACTTCTCCAGTGCTTTCAACACCATCCAACCGATGATCCTGAAGGACAAGCTGCTGTGCGCAGGGGTGGACCAGCACCTGTCATCATGGATCCTGGACTACCTCACTAACCGGCCACAGTTTGTGAGAACCCGGGACTGTGTGTCCGACACGATCATCTGTAGCACGGGGGCCCCCCAGGGAACGGTTCTGGCTCCCTTCCTGTTCACCCTTTATACTGCGGACTTCTCACACAACACAACACACTGCCATCTACAGAAGTTCTGATGACTCTGCGATCGTTGGCCTCATCTCCAACGGAGATGAAGCTGAGTACAGAGGCCTTATCCAGGACTTCGTGGACTGATGCCATCGGAACTGCCTCCAGATCAACGCGAGGAAAACTAAGGAGCTGGTGGTGGACTGCCGCAGGCAAGGACAACCCCTCACAATACCAGTAAACATACAGGGAACTGACATCGAGAGGGTGACATCCTACAAGTATCTGGGTGTTCATCTGAACAATAAACTAGACTGGTCACACAATACTGACGCACTCTACAAGAAGGGACAGCGCAGGCTGTTCCTACTGAGGAGACTCGGGTCTTTTGGTGTACAAGGAGTGCTGCTGAAGACATTCTTCGACACGGTGGTGGCATCAACTATCACTTTTGGAGTGGTCTGCTGGGGCAGTGACGTTACAGCAGCCGATAGGAAGAGACTGAACAAACTGATCAAGAAAGCTAGCTCTGTCCTGGGGCAGCGCCTTGACCCAGTGGAGGAGATGGGAGAGAGAAGGATGGTGGCTAAACTGTCATCTCTGCTGGAGTCCGAGTTCCACCCTATGCAGGACATACTGAATGCACTGAGGAGCTCATTTAGCAGCAGACTACATCATCCTAGGTGCACAACCGAGAGGTTTCGCAGGTCCTTCCTACCTACGGCTGTCAGACTGTACAACCTAAGCAGGGCTGCTCGCAGAGATAGCAAAAAGACGTGACAACCTAATAGTAGTGAATGCAAAAGACGCAATAGACTTACACAATGATACCCTCCGGTATACAACTAGGAAAATACCGGTCGCTACGGAGGGCGACAATATGTATGGGTACATAATCATACCATGTAGGATAACTAAGTAGACGGTTATGCTGTTTCATTCCATCTAGCTACAATGCTCCACGCTGTGTGTTTATATATTAATTCCATCTAGCGACAATGCTCCGCACTGTGTGTGTTTATATATTTATATATTTATTCCATCTAGTTACAATGCTCCGCACTGTGTTTATATATTTATATATTTATATGTACATATGTATACTCGCTGCTCTTGTTTTTTTTTTTTTTTTTTTTTTTTGTCTTCTGATTGTTGCTCTGAGTGTTGCTATGTTGCTATCCCTGTGCTGTTGCAATCCTGGAATTTCCCCATTGTGGGACTAATAAAGGCTTATCTTATCTTATTTAGTTTTCAGTGCTTGAAGTGCAGTCATTTCATTAGAAAATGATGTACTATGGTGCTTTCAAGAACAGACATTTTGTTTTAATGCTTTCATTCATTTTCAGTTGAAATTAAAATGTGTCTTACATTATCCACATATTCCTCTATTTTGTGTGGTGGTGGGTCAAGGGGAAAAAAAAAAAGAGGACCAAGCAGCAACCTCAGGTTCTCCCCTGAGAACAAGACCAAAAAGTTATGTGCACCCCTGTTTGTCAGCATTAATAATAGGGGAGTGTTTTTCATCTAAATATGCAACTTTTGTCATGAATTTTCAGCACTTTTCTATGAATATCTTCTTTAATTTACAACTTTAAAGAAATCTCATAAATTGGAATTTTTTTCCTCTGTGTTACAAATTTTTTGTAAGTGTTGTAAATTTGCAACTCTGTTCCCCAATGAATTGGCAACTTTATTCTTATAAAAAATAAAAAGTCAAAGCCACAGGGATATGGACATAAGAGCCACAGGTTGCCAACTCATGCAATAGGTAATAAAAGTCAGCTTGTTTTTTTTTTTTTTTTTTTTGTCTCATGACACTGCATTGTTAACGGTGTTGTATAAGAACAGACTGGACTCCCATTTCATAAGGTGATAATCAGGCACAAAAAGCAGTTTGTCAATGACAGAAAATTTTAGAATAATAGTAATGAGCTGATGAGGCTTTCAGCCTTTTGGTAAACACAAAATAAACGGACGTGTGATGGAGGTGCTTTGTGGGACAGTTTTATACTGAATATAGACTGTCCATTTTGTTTGCTCATTTTTAACTGACCTTAATTTAATTTCAGTTCCTCCTCTCTGTATTTGTGTCCTTTTCCAGTGAAAGGGGTGACGACACTGGCGCTAAGAAGAAGAAAAAGAAGCAGAAGAAGAAGAAGAAGTCTGGTGCCACAGAAGCAGCTCAGGACCCTCTTGCCAAGGTATGAATTTATTAAAATAACTCGATTTACACCACCAGTGTTGAGCAGGGATATGTCATATCATAGCATTCGTGATAATACTGGTATAAATTTTGATACTGGTATAAAAATTAATATTGCAATATTTGGGGTCTGCTGCATGATGACGTCACACTGTTGCACTGCCAAGGGAAGTTGGTGTTGGCATAGAAACTGCAAAACAAACATGGCACAGGAAGCTGCAGCTTCTAAGTCAGACCCTCTACATCCAGTTGAGTGGAAATATTTAAGTTTCACTTTCTGTTTCAAAACTGCTGTCATGTTAAAAAAAAAAAAAAAAAAGTGTGTAGCAATGTGGATAATCTGACTAATCTGCATTTTTTCTGCACATCAACAACAGTGATGGAGCGGTATTAATGTCGGACAATGTACCGCTCGAAGTGGCTGTAGTTGTATTTTACTTCTGTTTTGCCTGCTTCATCTTGATTTTATTGAGAGAGGGAGAGAGAGAGAGAGTGTTTGAGTTTGAGTAAATCCATTCAGTGTAGGGGTGGGAATCGCGAAAAACCTCACAATCCAATACTATCACGATCGATCATAATCCCATCACTATTACCATCCACCACGATACCATACATCCTCCCCTTCCCATGTTAACGTCAAATTTTGTCCCGAAGGTACAACTATCTGTTTCATGTAAAGTTTTAACTCTTTTCAACTCACCGTGGCAGCTTTTGTTGTGGTGGCCACTGGCTCTCAGTCCTGCAGCTGCTGCGGTCCTTTCTGCTGCAGACATTCGCGGGGCTTCATTTTCCGTGGAGACATGTCTCTGCACACAGGTTGATGGTGGCAGGTAGTGGTGTGCGATACTGCAAGATTTGGTATCGATCTGATACCAAGTAAATACAGGGCCAGTATCACCGATACTTTTTAATAATTAAGGTGGATGCATCATCAAATTACTAAATCTGAATTAATTTTCATGACCTTTAAATGTTTTGTGATTTTTCCTTTGGGTTATTAATTTTGGCATGAGAAATACCCATTACGGCACCTACTGTATAGGTGGTACGATAAGCAAAAACATTGCTATAAAAGACTCCATCTTCATAAAGAACACAGATGAGAAAGAGGTCAGTGAAATTGTTAAATCGTTTAAAAGTAAAACATCTACGGATTGCGATGGTATTGACATGCTTTTAGTCAAAACCATCACTGAATGCTTAGTGAAGCCACTGACGTATATCTGTAACCTGTCTCTCCAAAAAGGTATATTTCCCAATGCAATGAAAATAGCCAAAGTAATTCGGATATACAAGACGGGTGACAGAGAGGAATTTTCAAAATATAGGCCTATTTCACTATTGCCGCAATTTTCTAAGATACTCAAAAAAATATTGTGAGAGAATTGACAACTTTATAATGAAGAATAATTTATTGTGAGAGCAACAATATGGGTTCAGACACAAGAGGACAAATGCATTAGCTCTAATGGAATTTATAGAAAAAATATCAACTGCTGTAGAAAATAAAGAGTATTCAGTTGGGGTATTCCTGGATCTTAAAAAAGCATTTGATACAGTGGATCATAAATTATTGTTAAAGAAACTACAAAATTATGGTATTGGGGGGTAGCACCGTCCTGGTTATGTAGTTGCTTAAAGAACAGATATCAGTATGTATGTGTTGGTAACAAAAACTCACAGTTACTGAAGGTTACATGCAGTGTCCCACAGGGTTCAGTTTTGGAGCCATTGTTTTTTTTCCACAATATCTTTATTGAACCTTTTTTTTTTTTTTTTTTTAACAAACATGATACAAACAATCAAACACTAACACTAAAGTACTACAAAAAAAAAAAAAATGCACTAAAAACACCAACAACCACCAACAAAATCAAGTCTTCAACAATGCTCCTCTGTTTAGTCTAGACAATCCAATACATAAGTATACATATTATGTTCACCAGTTTGGAATTTACAAGGTCCACACACATCATTCACCTTCTTCTTCAAGAGTTAAGTTTAAATTTTTTACATAATCAATAAAAGGTCTCCATATATTCTCAAACACAATTTCCTTTGATTTTAGTATATATGTTATTCTTTCTAATGGAAGGTTTGTTAACATCTGTCTTAACCACTGAGTCACATCTGGTCTATGAGTCTTTTTCCATAATAGTGCAATACATTTTTTGGCATTAAGCAAACTGAGGTCTATGAATGTTCTTTCACTTTTATTAAAATTATGCTTTTCTGGGTACAGACCCAACAAAAACAGTTTAGGATTCAATATGATTTGTTTTGAGATTATTTTTTCAATTGTTACCCTCACCTCTTCCCAAAACATTCTTATTAATCTACATTCCCATAAACAATGAAATAGGGTTCCTTTACTTTCCATGCATTTTGTGCATGTATCTGGTATATTTTTGTTATATCTATTTAACTCCTCCGGTGTAACATACATCCGCATTAACCATTTGAAATGTATCAATTTAAGGCGTGCATTTATTGATTTGGTTTGAGCTTCTGTACAAGCCAATTCCCATTGTTCCTCTGAAATTTCAATTTGCAGATCTTCTTTCCAGTAGTTTAATCTTTTCAGTGAATTTTCACTTGAAGATAGTGTCAGTGAGTTATAAAACTCTGAAATAATACCCTTTCTTTTACTATCTTTCATCATCATTTTTTCCAAGGATGAATAAATAGGTCGAGTGAGAGCTTTATTTTGATTTGATCGAATAAAGTTTCTAAGTTGAAGATATTTAAAAAAATGTGTTCTATTGAGATTAAATTTGATCCTCAGCTCTTCAAAAGACATTATGTTGTCTGCACATGGCAAATATAAATCCTGAATCTTTTGTATCCCTTTTAAATTCCATACTTTAAATACAGCGTCCGCTCTCCCTGGTTTAAAATATTGATTACCCCATATTGGACTAAATTGTGACAATAACTGTGGTTCTTTTAAATAGTTTTTAGCTTCACACCATATTTTGATCATATGCTTTACAAATGGATTTTTAACTTGTTTTTGTAATTTTTTTGCCGAATCTGAGTATATGAATATGGGAAGAGGTAAAGGTAAATTGTATGATTCCATTTCAGTCCAGTGAGGGAGATCATTTGATGAAAAATAATATGTCATAGACCTCAGTTGTGCCGACCAATAATACAACATAAAATTTGGACATTTCAGACCTCCACGATCAAATGGTAAATATAATAAAGACAAACGTAATCTAGCCCTCCTGTTGTTCCATATAAATTCCACTAACTTTTTTTTTATTCTTGAGAATAGATCTAAAGGTGGTGATAAGGGAATGTATTGAAATAAATAAAGTATTTTAGGTAAAATATTACTTTTAAGTATATTGATTCTCCCGATCATCGACATTGGTAGTGACATCCATCTCTGAGTTAACTCACTGATATCTGACATTAAGGCTTCATAGTTGACACTGGCGACTGATTCTAGCTTAGGCATAATTTGGATTCCTAAATATTTAAACTGATTTACAACATTGAATTGATTTACCTCAGGGGCTGGGTAATTTCTCTGGGTCTCATTTAGCATTAATATTGAAGATTTAGTTTTATTTATTTTATATCCTGATATTTCCCCAAAATTCTTTATTAAATTCAACAAGGTTGGAATTGATTTTTTTAGATTCGACATAAACAAAATTATGTCATCGGCGTACAGGGAGATTTTATGTTCTGTTGGTCCAACTTTAATTCCATATATTTGTGAATGTAAACGTATCGCTATCGCTAAAGGTTCAATTGCCATAGTAAACAGTAAAGGTGAAAGTGGACAGCCTTGTCGACATCCTCTATTGATTTTTATTGGTTTTGAAATATTGTTATTTGTTAGGATTTCTGCTGTAGCATTATTGTATATTATTTGAACCCATTTTATGAAATTATTTCCAAGTCCAAACCTTTGTAGGACTTCAAAAAGAAAGGGCCATTCAACTCTATCAAAGGCCTTTTCGGCGTCCAATGATAGGAGAGCTGTATCCGGTGCTTCTTTATTAAAATAAATAATATTAAATAGTCTTCTTACATTATGGAAGCCTTGTCTACCCTTTATAAAGCCATTCTGATCTCGATTAATAATATTTGGTAAAATTTCTTGTATTCGTCTTGCTAAAATTTTACAGATTATCTTAAGGTCGGCGTTTAATAGGCTTATTGGTCTCATATTTTCACATTTATTAGAGGGCTTACCTGGTTTTGGCAGCAGTATAATTAAGGCATTATTTATGTATGATGGTAAATTATTATTTTGAAATGCTTCTAAAACCATTTCCAAAAAAGGTTTTATTAATTTATTCTTAAATTTTTTTATAAAGGTCAACTGGAAGACCATCTGGTCCTGCACTTTTTCCTGATTTCATATTATCAATGGCTAGCCCAACTTCTTCTTGACTAATTTTAGACTCCGATATCTCCCTGTTTTCATTTGGAATACACGGTATAGATAGTTCGTTCAAAAACCCATTTAGTTTTGTTAAATCAGGTTCATTTTTGGTATCATATAATTTTTCATAGTAATCTCTAAAGGCTCTATTAATTTCTAAAGGATCTATAACTACCTGTCCATTACTTATAATACTGGTAATTGGTGTTTTAATTTCCAATTGTTTAATCTGCCATGCTAATAATTTTCCTGATTTTTCACCTTGTTCATAAAAAGATTGTTTCAATCTTAGAAGACTCGAGGCAGCTCTATTCGCTGATTTTTTGTCGTATTCAGCTCTCAAAATCAGTAATTCATTCTCCAACCTTGGGTCACTTCCTGCATACACTTTTTCCTGAAGATTTTTTATTTTATGTTCCAATTTAGCTCTCTCCTCTCGAGTCTTCTTAGATTTTGATCCTGTATAACTAATAATATGTCCCCTAATAAAAGCTTTGAAAGCCTCCCACTTTACACATGCTGATGTTTGTGTAGTATTGATGTCAAAGAACTCGTCTATCTGTTTTTCTATATACTTGACAAATTCCTCATCCTGAAGCCATTTATGCTGAAATTGCCATCTACCTGATTCCTTTATCAATTTTTTATCTACATATATTAGACAACAGGGTGCATGATCAGAGATCACGATGTTATCATAAAAGCAGTTTTGAATCTTGGACCTTAATTCTGTGGAAATCAAAAAATAATCAATACGTGAGAATGTCTTGTAGGTACTGGAATAACAAGAATAGGCTTTAACTTGTGGTTTCATTTCTCTCCATATATCTAACAATCTCAATTCTTTCATAAAATGATTAATAGTCATCCTACATCCAATGTGCGTACAATCCAGTCCTGTTGATCTATCCACACCTGGATTCAATGTACAATTAAAATCCCCTGCTATTATATGTTGCCCTGTAAGTGATGATAAGATGAGAAATAAATTAGCAAAGAACTTCTGGTCATCTATATTGGGACCATATAAGTTCACAAGATTTATATTTTCTAATAGCAAAGAACCTTGAATGATTACATATCTTCCAAATTTGTCTCCAATTACATTTTTCACTTGAAAAGGAACTGATTTATGTATGAGAGTCATAACTCCCCTGGCTCGGGATGAAAATGAAGAGGTGAATACACTTCCCTGCCATCTACTCCTAATTCTTTTAACATCCTCCTCTATCAGATGAGTTTCTTGTAAAAACACAATTCTTGAACCCATGTCCTTTATTTTATTCATAACTTGTTTAAGTTTTTTAAAATTTTGTAGACCTCTGCAATTCCATGAAGTTAAATTAAGATTAACACTTTGGTCCATGATCAATAGAGAGTTTGGGATTACCTTGCAGTGTAAACATGCTCATACAGAGAAGCAAAAACATGAGTGGTTGAACATTCATCCTACAAACTACACACAAACAAATTTCCCCTTCCCACACTTGTGGCAAACCCCCCAAAATCAAAAGAAAAATTCTGTCTCCCGATATAGCCATCGACCGTTCCACGCCCACGGGGAACAGCCTAAGCCACTCCTTCTTCATCCTCCCAATCACCCTAACTCTACTGCTTTTAATGACGTAACATTAACTCTCTTCTGTAGTTTTCCAACTTAACTCCAAAATTTTTAACAACTTTGTACATCATAGTTTTTTTTTTTTTTGTTTGTTTTGTTTTTGTTTTGTTTTTTTTAATATATAATACAATCTATATTTTGTAAACTTACTATTTACTTCAAGTCAGTCAGATGCCTGTGCAAATGCTTAATTATTCTACCTTATATTTTGTTCATGCTTAGCTCCCACCAGTCTCTTCTTCTTCTTTGATCTTCTTGATGAACTCCTGCGCCTCCTCTGGGGTCTTGAAGATGTGGGTTCTGCCCTCATACGTGGTCAGCAGTCTCGCAGGATAGATTACACCATGACGAATCCCAAGGTTGCGCAGCTCCTTACGTACGGGATCAAACTGCTTCCTCAATTGCTGGATTCCTGTGGCCAAATCTGGGTAGAACCGCACCTGCTGGTCCTGGTGTTTAATCTCTCCTTTAGCACGTGCAGCGTTGAAGATCTTCATCCTGTCTCTGTTGCTTAGAAACTTCATAATTAAGGTCCTCGGCGGTCCCTTATCTCTCCGTGGGCCAATACGATGTGCTTTTTCCAGAACCACTGCTGATTGCAACTCCTCGCTGCCCAGCACCTCCGGAATCCACTTTTCCAGAAAGGAACATACGTCCCGACCTTCTGATTCCTCTGGAAGACCCACCAGCCTCAAATTATTCTGTCTCGACCGAGATTCCAAATCCAAAATATTATCTTCCAGAGATTTATTTTTTTTTTCCAAAGTGCGCACCTTTAATTGAAGACGGGTGACGTCATCTTCAGCACTAGCGAGACGGAGCTCCATCTGCGCCGTTCGTTCTACACAGTCACCCAATTCCTTTCTTATTCCTTCCAGCGCTGTCATAATCCCATCAAATCTAGAGGAAAAGTCCGCTCTCATTGAACTCATGGCAGCCATCAGCGCATCTGCGCCATTCCCCGCAGAAATCGCACCGCCGCCAGCCTCCTCCGCCATATATGGAGCCTTGTTTGCTGCGTCACAGACCTGAAAGTCCGTTAATTTGGACTGTTTCGGCGGCTCGCTTTTTCCTTTTCCTGGTTTTCCAGCCTTAGGCTTCGCCGACATATCCTCGCCCAAATGCTGGGATACGTTCTGTCCCAAATGAGAGAGTTATTTGCCGATTTTTTTCTCCAGGAGCAGAGCAGAGCGAGACACGTCCGTCCTACGTGGCAGCCATAACCGGAAGTCCAGTTTTGGAGCCATTGTTGTTCAATATGTATATAAATGATATATGTAAAGTTTCTGAAAAAATGGATTTAATATTGTTTGCAGATGACACTAATTTATTATGCAGTGGAAGCAATTTAAACTGTGGTTTAATTCAAACAAATTAACGCTCAATTTAAGGAAGACAAAATTTATAATTTTTAACAACCATCACAACAACTCAGTATCTAAACTCAGTGTAAATGGTGTAGAGATTGAAAGGGTATCCGAAATTAAATTCCTTGGAGTAATAATTGATAATAAACTGTGTTGGAAGTCACATATTAATTATATTAAAGGTAAAATATCCAAATCAATTGCAATACTACACAGAGTGAAATATTTGCTGAATCAACCCACACTATATACTTTGTATGATTCACTATTTATTTATTTAGCGAATGCAAAGTCCTTAAGCCAAGCAGTTGCCTCCTGGTTTGCTGTATGGAGGGTGTGTAATCCTCCTTCCAGTCTTTGGAGCGGGCAAGCCTCTATGATGTGTTCCATAGTTTGCTCCTCTCCACATGCGCACAGTGGACTAGGGTTACTGCCCCATCTGTGAAGGCTGGCCAAGCAGGGGCCATGTCCAGTCCTGAAGCGATTGAGTGTAGACCACTGTCTCCTTGGGAGGTTGGTGCCCGGGACCTGTTGGTTGGGGTTTATCACCAGCTGTTTGTTTGGGACCTCCTTGGTCTCCCATTCCTCTTGCCAAGCTGTCTGGATGGTAAAGTCAGCTGGGGGAGGGTTTTTCCAAATCGGCCGTCTGGATGAAAGTCGGGCAGTGGGTGGGGTGTAGATATCTGCATGGATTGGTAAGTGAGGAAAATCTTTAACTTTTTGGAGCATCCTTTGAGTTAATGCTGCTCGCCGGATGTGTGGAGGGGCTATGTTTGACAGTACAGAGAGCCAGGGGAGTGGTGTTGAGCGGATTGTTCCAGTTATAGTTCTCATGGTTGAGTTGAGCTGGGTGTCTACATGGTGTGTGTAAGATGACCTGGACCAGACAGGGGCACAATATTCTGCTACAGAGTATGAAAGGGCCAGTGCTGAGGTGCGCAGGGTGGAGACTGCCGCCCCCCATTTTGCACCAGCGAGCTTGCAGAGCAGGTTGTTTCGTACTTTCACCTTAGCAGCCGTCCCCTTTAGATGTTCCTTGAAGGATAAGGTCCTATCAAGGGTCACTCCAAGATAAGTTGGATTTGGGGCATGCTTAAGCTTGAGTCCGCTCAGGTGGATGTTTAGTTCTCTGGCAGCTATGATTCATTAATACTCCCATACATGACATATTGTACTGAAGTATGGGGAAATACATATAAAACAAACATATATCCAGTCTTTATGCTTCAGAAGAGAGCTATTAGAATAATAAAGCTGCTTTCAGGGAACCAACAAACCCACTTTTTCTTAAATTAAAAGCTCTCAAGTTGAAAGATCTGGTTGATTTTAAAACTGCAGTAATAATGTTTAAAGTGAAGAATCTATCACTGCTCACAAATATCCAAAAGTTGTTCCAAATAAGGGAGAAACAACATCATTTCAGAGGAACATGTATATTTCAAAAACCTTCAGTGAGAACTACCACCAAGCAACACTGTGTCTCAGTGCAAGGAGTCAGACTGTGGAACACTTTGGAGCTGAATTAAAATCATGTACAACACTTGGACAATTTAAACAAAAACTAAAGGAAGAAATACTCCAAACATATATATATAAAAAAAACGACATGTAAAATCACATAAGGATTATCATATCCAGTCTGTGTTGTGCTGTTGCTTAGTTTTTTGTCACGTTTTGTCTTGGCTTTGTTCTGACTTGTAATCACTTTTATTTTATTTTCCTTTTGAATTCTTAGATGGAACATGGGTGGGCAATATAAGCTGCGGCTTCAGCCATCACCCATTTCGGATAACTTATGTTGAATTATATAATCCGAGGAGTTATTGTTTAATTTGACCTTGTTGGATTTTTTTTCCCCTTTGTTATATTATTCTGTTCCTTTCTTTTAATCTGATCTATCCGAAATAAAGATTCATTCATTTCAAAAAAAAAAAATAAAAAATTAGTTAAATCCCAGGACAGAATTTGGACAAAGTTTTATGGGTAAATAGAAAACATTTAATTATCATAATACAACTTTTTGTTCAGAAACAATAGAACAGTAAGAAAACAGTTTTTCCCCATGCATTGTCATGTCTGGACTTTTTGCTTAAACTGCACAAAATTATCACTCAAGAACAAATTAAAACAATTTTTTTTTTGAGGTACAGTGTTGAGAAACTATAATACAAAAATTAAATAAAATGTCTCCCTTCTTCAGTATAGGAAAGTATTTCTTTAAATATCTCCAGGTCAGGAATTTCGTGAGCACAAATATGAATAACTACAAATAAACCCGCCAAATCTACTCTAAAGGAATGTGTCTAAAGACTGCTTCTGTAAAAGAGCTACAGTATATCAGAGTTTTGTAATTTATTAATAGAAAATACAACAGTAAACTCGGAGTTTAAAAGAAAGGCCTAGAGTGATGACTTGGAGTCAGAGATCTCCTTAGAAGACTGGAAAAGGATTTGTTCTAAAGCACACAGTGTTCCGACTGTTACAGAATAAATGGCTCATGAGGACATGTCACACCAGTTAAACTAAATGGGTATAATGGTGACATTCCTGACACATGTACATTGTTTGGGTGTCATTTACCTTGTTTGCATTAGGGATAAACCTGTCAGAGGAGGACAACTGAAAATGGACTTTAATGGACTGAGCTTGTATTGCCAACAACTGTACTATTACTCTATTTTTTGTTTTTTTGTTTTTTATGATTTGGCATTGTCTGAGAAGGTGTAGTTCTTTGTTCATTGTATTGTGTTATTGTTAGTATGTTTTGTGTGTAAGTCATTGTGAACAAAATATGTTAACTTGATTTGTGTGGAAAAAACAATAAAAACATTGTTTAAAAAAAAAAAAGTCTCCCTTCATTTGAAAATATAGCCACATGGTGCTCCTTTTCCTCTCTGCCATTCTTCTGCTCTCTCTGTGCTGCTCATGTGCGTGCACGCTGCTGGCTTGTTTACCTGGTGCTGCTGAGTCACATGATGGTAAAACATAAAAACACAAGAGGGAGGAGGAAGTAAGGAGTAGGTGGCGGTAATGCACGTAAATGTTAGTTGCCAACCACTGTGAAACCACAAGAAGAAGGAGAGGAGCAAAGTGTACCTTTGCTGTTACACAGACATTTGCACAGACAGAGTATCAATCTCATTACACTGGTATTGATCAATATCAATACCAACGTTGGTACCGATAATATCAATATTTGGATTGATCCTCCCTCCACCATGGCAGGTCTCCGGAGTTTGCTGGTCAGCGCCGCTCAGAGAAAAAGCAAGCTACACGCCGGTGTTTTTTTTAGCTGAGCAGTTGCCAACGCTACTCTGAGATGTGTGCTGGCCATGGTGCAGTGTGTTCATTTATTTATTTCCATGCAGCACTTCTTTGGGGTTGTGTGTCATGTCAAGGTCTTCCATTCCATCTTTGTTATAAAATCCAAAAAAGGCCTGACATTTGAGCTAACTTTGTCACATTTGAACACTTTCTAACATTCAAAGCTGGCTACAAATCTCACGAGACAAGGTATGACTTCACTTGACTAGGTGCTTGCTTCATGTCATCTAGTGGACTGAAAGCGCGATTGATTTAATACCCAAGAGTATGCAATGTTACATAAATGTATATAAATAATAAAAAATTGGTCCATGCATTGAGGGATTGGTGGATCATTAATATCAAGTATTGCGCTCCATCACTGTATCGCTATTTTGTCCCATGCCTAGCTCAGTGCAACCAAAAGCCCCAGGACAGGTCCGTGCAACGAGAGTAATGCAGGTAAAGGAATTCAGCATAAAGCCCGACGTTTGTGTGCAGTTAAAGATGTAACGGTTTACATTATTTTCGTGTAGTATTTGATACAGAACTAAAAAATATTTTAAACTAAATCTGAGCTGCTGTTTATAAACTGGAGAAATAAGAGTTTTTGTTTTTTCCTGAGGATGTTGAAGGTAAATAATGCTGGCCTGTAAAGCTGTCCTTTTTGCATACATTTAAAAGAAAAAGGTATTCTGTAATATGGCAAAAAATATCATCGGGAAAATTCACAGAAATGTTGTGATACCATTTTTAGGCCGTATTGCCCACCCCTAGTGTTTAGATCAATGAAGATGATAAAAACCATTGCTGTGCAGCTCTAATAAATGAATCATTATTCAACCCTGACAACAGCAGCTTTAATGGAGCCTAATTTATTTCTGCAGGTAGCAGTCTTTCATAATTTGATTCTGAACTTCCCCTACAGGTGAATTCGTTGCCAGCTGATAAACTCCAGGAGATCCAAAAGGCCATCGAACTGTTCTCTGTCGGCCAGGGTCCCGCCAAGACCATGGAGGAGGCCAGTCGGAGGACTTATCATTTCTGGGACACCCAGCCTGTACCCAAACTAGGTACGACTCCAGATCTGTGGTAGTCGGACTGTGTTGATGTTGGTGCATTTTTTTCCTTCTCCAATTGATACCACATTTCCTTTTATAGATTTCCTAAATTATTGCCGTTTATATATCTGCTTTTTTGGTGAGTGAATATTGGCTCTGTGCAGGTTTCAGCATTAACACAGCCCATTTATTACGGGTGCATGTGATTAAAGTGTGCAAAAAAAACCTCCATTCCCAAGCATTTAATTTAAAAAAAATCATCCTTGCATTGATAAAAGGATTTTATAAGCTTGGAGGCACATAATTTCTTTGGAGATGGGAGGTTTAATGTATGCAGTGTTCTGTTTTACAAGTTTCATGCTACTTACTAACTTTTTTAAATAATGAGGGCTCTTCAAAGCATCCTTTTAAAAAAAAAAAAAACATTTAAAGTGACACTCTGGCAAAAATTTAGTTTTTTTTTCCTGTTGTTAACATGTCTGTAACATGTTTTTTGTGATTTAGAAGACATAGCCAGTGCAAAATCTGACTGCAATCCCAAGTCTGTGTTTTTCTGCTGTGAATTTCCAGTCAGGTAACACCCCCCACCCCCCCCAAAAAAAGGGAGATTTTGAACAGAACGTTTCTAGCTTTCATAAGCATTCCTGCTTAGCCTAATTGGTTATAACAGTGTTTTTCAACCTTTTTAAAGCCACGGCACATTTTTTACATTGACAAAATCCTGGGGCACACCCCCAACCAAAATGACACAAAATGACACTCTATAGCCTAACACAGTAAAAATAATAAAATATAGTTAGCAATACAGTGATCCCTCACTTATCGCAGTTAATGGGTTCCAGAACCGACCGCGAAAAGTGAAAAACCGCGAAGTAGCGTCACCCCTAATGACGTCACCCATAAATAATACGTACGTTCATTCTCTCACTCTCTCTCTCATATGATACGTGTATGTGTGTGTAAGTGTACATACATACGTAGATGTAAATAAAGTGTACATAAATATGTTTTTAGAACTCTTTTATTCTTATAACAAGATACGTAACTCAAGATGAAGATGATTTACTGCACAGGTTAATGAGAGCTTTACTGCTCCTCAGGTGACGCCTCATCTTCAGGTGCTAGAGGCGCAGGATCGTCGAGGGCAGCTTCCGATAGAGCTGGAGAAGCTGCAGGAGGCGGCATAGTGGCTCGACGGGAAGACTATTTCGCACAAAAAGGCACAAGAGAACAGCGAAAAGTTCCACGCGGCGAGACTAGCGATAAAGAACAATGAATGCGGTCTTCCTTCGCTGGGTATGGGAGAGAAGCTGGGTAAAACGTCTCGGCCAATCAGCTTGCGAGGTAAAACGTCTCGGCCAATCAGCTTGCGAGATTCCCGAGCGGTGAAGAAGTGGGCGGAGAGGAGTGGAGCGGTAGTCAGAGAGGTGGATGTTCTAATGTAGTCTCCCTGCCTTCTGCTAGCGCCCGCCCATTTTTTCTCAATTTTGAATTTTTGAATATTTTTGAAAAATCCGCGATGCACTGAGGGCGTGAAAGGTGAAGCGCGAAGTAGCGAGGGATCACTGTACAGTTTCTAAATGTATTTATACTCACTCAGTGTGAACCCTGGGCCTGTTTAGATGAACACAAAGCTGATATCCTGGCAAGAATGGAAGAAAGACACACACGGAGCTCTTCCTCAGCAGCTCTCAGTCTCTCTCTGTTTTTAGTTTTTAATCACAGCCAAGCTTGAAAAGCTCAGCTCACACAGATATGTCGTGGAAGATGGGAGCAATGTTGAAATAGCTTTGTTGACCAGAATGGGGAATTCCTTGGCAGCAGTCAACCAAAAACTGTCCAAAGGAAGATCAGCAAAGTTTAGCTTTAAACCATGATCTTGTTTCAGTTCAATGAGTTCCTCTTGCTCCTGTAAAGTCATGTCGTTTCCAACAACTGATGCTGAGCTGTATGGGTTCGTAACCCAGTCAAGGCATTGTGTGAAGACTGAAGAGAAATAAAATGACAACTTTTCCTCGAGAGTTTTCAAATGTGTGCCAATCACCTGGCAAAATTTCTTCAATCTGATTACAATTCAGATCAAAATTTTACTGTTTACATGGATCCTCAAAAAGCTGATCTGATTAGGACGTGCGTTTTCATGTGTCACAGGTTTGAACGGAATAAATCATTCTGACATGCGCAGGTCGACATTTCGACATTCAAAAAAATAGAAGAAGAAGCGACTTCCGGTGTTAGCGAGCCCCGCTTCGTGTCGAAATTGACCTGTATCGTGTTATTCAGACTGTACTTTTACTTCTGCTGGTCTCCGTAATGAAGCTACAAGTACATACTTCTGCATATGACGAAAAGAGGGAGACAGCAGGACAATACAGACCAGTTTTGTTTTACTCCCGCTATGTTTTCCGCTAGCTGCTGCTAAGGCAGAAATACGTCACGTCGACGTGCGGCTGGTGTACAGACATGCGCAGTAAACATATTTTCTGCCCTGTGTTCGGAATAAGTGTTTTCTTGCGCACCATTTGGATCAACAATCGGCATAACCCACCCCTCTCAATCGGAATGAAATTTTGATCCGAATGAGCGTGATCGGGTTAGAATATTCAGATTGCCATGTTTACATGAAGCATTTTTATTCCGATCAGGCTTTTAATCCGGTTACTTGTGTCCATGTAAACATAGCCACTCACTCGAGTAATTAAGTTAAATTGGATAATTTCCCATGGCACACCTAATGATCTCTCACGGCACACTAGTGTGCCGCGGCACATAGGTTGAAAATCACTGGGTTATAACATTAACCACTCAGGCTAAGCACCGAGACCCCTACTTGATTCTCTTGGGGGAAGAGAGAGGAGTCCAGGAGCAAGCAGGATTTGAGACGGAGAGAGAGTGGATGAGGGGGTGGGTCAGCTTGAACGGGGGCAGCGAGATAATGAGCTGAGAGGACCGGCTCAAACTGTACCTACCACTGACCATGCTGACAGTCGGCGTCCCTTCCCAGGGATGGCGCGAACTGATCGTGGCTGCCATTTTCCACTGCTGGGGCTACTGTATTCCGGAGCCCCGTAGTGCACATGAGGCACGTTCAGCTTGGAGACCAGAGTCCACCGGCTGCCGGAGATGCCCATATGGGAGGCACACGGTCAGAAGGCCGAACCAGAGAGAGATGTCTGCTTTCAGGAGATGAAGGCGCCAAGACTGCCACCCATCTGTTTTGCATTTGTTTGACTGATTTGTTTGGTGAAGGGGTTTTCCGGGGGGGGGGGGGGTGTCCCCCTGGTCGCTCCATTCAGCCCTCGCAAGGGAGGATGGAGAAGGGAGACGAGTTGGCTATTGTTTAGCGAAGCAGCCGGTGTTCTCAGGTCTGACGGGCTCGGAGGGCCTTGCAGAATACACTACTGATGGGCGAGGGTATGGGTGGGGCTAATTAGAATATTCATAGATCTGCACATACTTAAGTAGGTGCAAGATGTAAAAGCTCTTTCCAAGCAATTCTAAGGGAATGAAAGTTTTTTTTTTTTTCGTGGGTAAAAAGCCACAATGTACTATTTTGGGCAATACACACTTGTATTTAAGGTGGTGTAAGAGCCGCCGGAGTGCATCTTTAATATCCCCTTTGCTTTTATGCTATGGTCATATGTCAGAGGGGCAGCCCAGATTGACTGGTTTGAGACAAAGTAAGGGAGGCAAGGCTGAGATGGTTTGGACATGTGCAGAGGAGGGATAATTGATATTTTGGTCAAAGGATGTTGAAGATGGGAGCTGCCAGGCAGGAGGAAAAGAGGAAGACCATAGAGAAGATTAATGGATGTAGCGAAGGAGGACATGGAGCAGGTTAGTGTTACAAAAGAAGATGCAAGGGATAGGGTGAGATGGAGGCAAATGATCCGCTGTGGCGACCTCTAAAGGGAGCTGCAGAAAAGAGAAGTAGTACAGCGGTACTTTTCATATTCTGGTTTATTCCACAGGGGAGACGGTGACGTCACATGGCTCCATTGAACCTGACAAAGATACAATTCGAGAAGAGCCGTACAGCCTCCCACAGGGATTCAGCTGGGACACTCTCGACCTAGGGAACCCTGCCGTGGTAAGCAAGTGTAAACACACACACGGAGGATCCAACCAAAAGCTTATCCTGAGAACAGGCATTGGCATCAGTTACTATAAGGAGACATTATCTTATTCATAAGCAAAATTTAGTGTTTTATGTTATGTTACAGACCATATTGAGGGGAATTCAGATTCTCAGTAAAATCTCTGCTTATCAAGTAATCATTAATCGATCGATCGATAAGGTGAATCAGGTAATGATTAATGAATAGTTGATAATTTGCACCATAATCACCATACAACTAATCTTAAAACATAACTGTCCCACCCAGTTATTCCACCTGGGAACAAACCTTGTGGTAAAACATTTTTATTTGCATTTCCCAACAGTCCAAATAACGTGACTGTGCTAAATTAACACACGCTCACTGGCATTACTGGTTGTATGATTTGCATTTATAAACGTTTAGTATGTCGACAAGCCACGGCACCAGGGGAGAGAATTATGGTGAACCACAAATTTCATTGTTCTTATGTGGGGGGTGGGGGGTGAAAAGTTCATCGTGGTCACATTTGACCAAATGTGGTTTATTTTTCAACCCCAGGGATCCAAGCACTGCAACACTGATGGAAGAAGTGTGTGTGGACTGAAGGGGAGACTATGTTGAAAAATAAACCACACTTGGTCAAATTTGACCACTCTGAACTTTTCAGCCCCCCCCTTCATGTATATTTTTATCGTTGCACGTGACGATAAAAACCTGACTGCTTGCCAGAGATACAACTGTTGAATAATGTCAACAACAATATCATTTATTATCAGGGCGGCAGTGGCTCAGGTCGTCCAATAACCGGAGGGTTGGCGGTTCACATCCCGCTCTCCCTAGTTAATAATAATAATAATGAATTAGATTATATGGTGCTTTACATGTCAAGTGGCATCTCACAGCACTTACAATGAGTCCATTATTCATTCATTCCAGATAGACATTGATAATAGTAAGCTACGACTGTAGCCACAGCTGCCCTGAGGCAGACTGACAGAAACATGGCTTCAGGATGGCTGGGGAGAATGGGATTCAAACCGTCAACCCTCTGGTTATTGGACGACCGGCTCTATCTCCTGAGCCACTGCTATCAAATTATCCTGCCGTTGTGTCCCTGGGCAAGACACTTTACCCACCTTGCCTCCAGTGTCCATGACACTGGGTAGGAATGTGCATAAATGTCCAGTAGTGGTCAGAGAGGCCGTTGGCACGGATTGGCAGCCACGTTTCCATCAGTCTGCCCCAGAGCAGCTGTGGCTACAGAGGTAGCTCCAGTGTCTGTTGGAGTGAATGAATAATGGACTGGCTGTAAGCGCTTTGAGATGTCACTTGACATGTCAAGTGACATATAAATCTAATCCATTATTAATTTTAGGGATGAGCTGATACCACTTTTTCAAGTCTGTGACTTTGAGTATCGCTTTATATCCTTGGCACTTTCTATCCTTGTCTTTAATGAGAAAACAAAAGGCTAATACTTTGGTAATGACTGGTTGCCTTTTGCACACATATAAAAACATAAATCTAAAAGTCAAAGAATATATTACAAATTTGACTCAGTTTAGCAACGCTGCTGCTATTTTAAACTTTGTAACATTGGCAGCATTTCACTGGTCAGCACTATGTAAACATCCATTCTGAAGTTTTAAGTGCAAATTTATGCAAAACTTTAAAGCTGAGTATTTAAGTAAACATTCAGATGGAATTCAAAGTGTCATTTTATGCATGAGGTAAAAAATGCTGTAAATCTGAAATCAGAATCAGCTTTATTGGCCAAGTATGCACAACACATACTAGGAATTTGACTTTGGCTAAAAACTTGCTCTCGTTGTTCAGGTGGAGGATTTAAATAAGGATTCAATGACAACAGAGTATGTACAGTAAATTACAGTCTGTCCATGTTTCTATAAAAGGATGCAAATATATACAGGAATATATGCAGTTATTTACTCAGACTATACTTCAAGTTGTATTTTTTGTCATCCATTATTATTATCATAAGTATTCTCCTGGTCCTCAGTTTATTTAGTAGTGCTTCTGATATTATTCTGTCCATTCTTAGTTTTTAGGTTTACTCTTATTTTGAAGTCATATCCGTTCCATTTCCTGTAGCCTTGTTCTTGTCCTGCTTTCCAGTTCACCGTTATGACTTGCTATTTATGCTTCTGTTTCCTACCGCTCATCAACTGTAACTCTCTGTCAAAAGATAAACCCATGCCATGTCTTCGTTGCTGTCATTTTCCATGCTCCTGTCTGGTTTGTAGTTCAAGTTTCCTTCTTTTGTTTACGTTTCACTTTTAGCATCTTCCAGCCTCTGAGCTGGAAAAGCAGCAGCTCCTGATGCGCGACACACTTCCTTCTGCTCAGTTCTTGACAGAATTTGGCGTGCTCCTTTACTGTGATCCTTTTGCAAATGATTTATCAAGTTGGTGGTATTAAAATTGTAAACACTGGTACCACACAGCAAACGTACAAAGGCAAGTCCCACAGACGGGGTCCGGTGACATGTGACACTCGTTGCTTCTGGTTACGGAAGCCACGTGCAGCGTGGTTGAGAACATGATTGTGCCTTTATTTTAATATTATTAATGTATCGGGTCAGTAAATTTTATTCCTTACAACACCGATCCAGCTATTTTGCCTGAATCAATACCAATATGGCAGGTTGGCTCATCCCTAATTTTTATTATTATTATTCATTTATCATCTAACAAAATTTGTTATCATTACAAACCTAGAATTTATCCGAGGGGATACACAGCAGTTTTGTATTTTGTTTAGACCCCCAGGTTATAAAACATGTCCACTGATTTTAATGTTCTAATTAAATTTGTCTTGTGATTACAGTTGTATTACAGTGTTTGTTTTATTGAGGTCATGCCCATGTCTTTGATTCATTATCTGACTCTCTATGCAGCTAAAAGAGCTTTACACGCTTCTCAATGAGAACTATGTGGAAGATGATGACAACATGTTCAGATTTGACTACTCTCCTGAGTTCCTGCTCTGGTAATTTCCCAAATTATATGCTAAATTTGAAATGTTATAGTTGAGGATATGGACTAAGAATCGTATTCAGGATGATTAATGAGGCGAGTGTCTATTTTTTTCTGAAAGCAAAAGAGAGCAACACATAACATGAAATAAACTATTTTACATATTTTAATGTTAGCTTTAAATAAGAAATAAACGCTTTTCAGATTAAACTCTCTTCTCTCGGTTGTCTAAAGTGTTTAAGTGGGTTTGAGGTGTTTTAGTTTTTTTTTATTATTTTTTTTTTATATATACAAGTAATGCAGAGACAGTGATTGATTGTTTTATCTGACTCGTGCGTCTCTTCTTCAGGGCTCTGCGGCCCCCTGGCTGGTTGCCCCAGTGGCATTGTGGGGTGAGAGTAAACTCCAACCAGAAGCTAGTGGGCTTTATCAGTGCCATTCCTGCCTCCATCCGGATCTACGACATGTATGTAAATGCAGGAGTGAAAAAAAGCATATACACGACATTAAAGGTGTCATATTTAGCCCTTTTCCCACATGTTTACACAGTTCCCAGAGGTCTTTTTTTAAGATGTCTGTGACATGTTGTGGTCAGAATAACTCGGGGTATAAGTATTGCAGCAACGTTTTCCACCTTGATTAAACACCCTTCTTCAGAGTGACCTGTTTCAATGTTTTCTTTAAATGCAAATCAACAGCATTTCATTCCACCCTCCCTCTTATGATTTCTGACATCTCTGATTGAGGCTAATGTTAGCTGGCTAGCTCCAATTGTGACTGAAAGTGAAATGGAAATAGCCCAGATAAAGCATTATCGGAGACGGGTATGGAGTTTGAGTGGCCAGTAGGACTGGTTCAGTCCGTTGGGTATAGTTTGCACAGAATCAAGCCTAAGCGAGCGAATGCCCGGCTCTGCTAGGTGCAGCTAATCACTGCTGCTGAAAGAGGTGTCCTAACCGGGGTATGATAAATTTTTAAGAAGCTATAATAACATCTAGAATGATGTATATGGTTAAGTGTTGGTAGACAATCCGGCTGGGACCATGAATATTGGATGGGTGGGTTACATCAAGGGGCACCACAGGTTGTAGCTAAACAAGGTTAACTCTGCTAGCAAGTCTTTCAGGGAGACTACAAGGGTATCAAAATTAAAAATTAACACGGGCAGCACGGTGGTACAGTGGTTAGCACTGTTGCCTAACAGCTAGAAGGTTCCAGGTTCAAATCCCCAGGCTGGCAGGGGTGGGAACCTTTCTGTGTGGAGTTTGCATGTTCTCCCTGTGCTGCGTAGGTTTACTCTGGGATCTCTGGTTTCCTCCCACAATCCAAAGACATGCATGTTAGGTTAAATGGTGATTCTAAGTTGTCCCTAGGTATCTGTTTCTGATGGGCCCTTATGGCCCTTTTCCACGAGTACCTACTCAGCCCTACCTGCCTTGACTCTACTCTGTTTGTAGGGTTTTCCATTAGTACCTGGTACCAGGTACTTTTTTGGGGCCTACTTCAGTGAGATTCCAACCGTGCGGAGTCGAGCTGAAAATCTGATGTCACCAGATCGCAGGCCACTGTTTGGCCAGGGTGTAACATCAGTGGATGAGAGTGACGTCTTCACAAGATTCAAAACTGCCATTTGTAAATTTGACCGTGAGTTTTTATTATTTCTGTGATAATCAACAAAATAAACCAACACAGTCACAAAACCCTCACCATCTTCCCCGTGAGCAGCCATCAGCTCGGAGACCTCCTGGTATTTCATTTTGGAACGCTCTGCTAGCGCCAGGACTGGAAAGTTCACACAGTGGTCAAATTTGACCAAATGTGGTTATTTTTCAACGGTCTCCCTGTTGGTGCGCACCGTTCTTTCATCAGTGTTGCAGCGCTTGGATCCCTGCGCTTGAAAAATAAACTGCATTTGGTCATATTTGACAACTATGAACTTTTCAACCCCGTCAGCCCTGCTGTGGCGGAGCGACCCAAAATGAAAACGTATACCAGGAAGTCTCCAAGCTGATGGCTGCTCTCAGGGAAGATGGTGAGTGTTTTGTGATTTTAAGCATCTTTTATGTTTTTTTATCAGTAAAAATGCCAGCATGTCAACAACATAACGGGATAATTGGCCGCCTTCCTGTAATGAACCCACCTACTTGAGGTGGTACTCAGTTGTAATGGAAAACCAACCACACCGTGTAGAGTCGAGGTGAGTCGGGCTGAGCAGGTTCTAGTGGAAAAGGGGCTTTAGAATAGAGGGTTAGTACTAGTGAAGCACTTTGAGTGGTCTTTGAGGCTAGAAAAGTGCTGTATAAGCACAGGTCCTTATCCGTAAAACAAAATAAGCCAGAATAGTACCACGAAGCAAGTTTCAGTAATGAAGTGTAGATTTTAGAACCAGCCGGGAACATGGTTGTGTACTGGGGTGAGTAGAATATATAGAGTAGCCATAAAAACCATGGTGGCTGTGCTAAGGCAACAGGGCTAGCTGTGCTGGTGCTGTTTGGTTTCGGAAGCTCACAGGGACAGGACTACTTCCACCATCTTTAAAATGGCTGGAGATGATTGGAGCGGGTGGCATTCTCATGGCAAGACAAATCAGAATGGCTCTCTGATTAAGACCTAGTGAGGCCAAGGTGGACCCTATCAGAGTGACAGGGTTGGGTTTTTTGAGTTTTGGCATTGGTAGCCACTTCACATACGTATCCATATTTATGTACAAAGGCAATGAAAAAGTCAAATTTTCATTGTATGGCCCTTTTAAAATTGGTTCCGTTTACCTCTGAAATTACATCTTATTGTGTATGCAGTCAGTAATTCTATCATAAGATGTATTTAATGCTGTTCTATAAATTCCTGCTTGACTCTGACATACTCTTTTTATTCTCTGTTCTAGAGAAAAGAAAATGGTTGAAATTAACTTCCTCTGTGTCCACAAGAAGCTTCGCTCCAAGCGCGTGGCTCCAGTTTTAATCAGAGAGATCACCAGACGGGTCAACCTGCAGGGCATCTTCCAGGCCGTGTACACTGCAGGGGTGGTACTGCCCAAACCTGTGGGCACATGCAGGTGGGTGTTAGTGGATGGAAGGTCTTGTGTGCTTTGCTGCCATTGAGAAATAAGGAAAAGAAGCAACTCAGCAATATGATTGCAGGATATTTAGTTTATTTTCTTTAGTCATCATTAATTGCCCGGCTGCTGTTGGCATCAGAGGCAGGTGTTCAGTGGAGGTGCATGAAACCAATTTCACGAAATGAGCCCCCCCCCCCCCCCCCCCCCAATAAGTGCCAAATTTATGGGTGCATGCGACTCTCAAACATCATTCTGTCACTGTTAAAAATGTAGTTTCTATTAAATGTTTTTCTCCATAACCGTCTGGGAACCCCCAGATTGAGAATTACTTATTTCAGTTATTTTTTTCATACACTTAAATGGACATACCATTTGCACAAATGCCATTCCTGCTGCTGTCTGTTATTGCAGTATTGATCATGTGCAGTCCAATCTGTCACTGTCTGCACCTACGCTACCCCATCGAACTTGCAACTACGAGTATTGCCGCTCTACCTTTTTCTCTATATAGGATTGCTGGGTTTTATAGTTTCTTTATTTGCACTATGGGATGTCTGTGTTTTATCTTTTACTGTTATTTGCACTACAGGTTTTACAGCCTTATTCCTTTTTTTATATTGTGCACACCACTGAAGAGAGAGAGAAACAGCATTTAAGTTCTCCTGTATGTCCTGCACGTATACGAGTATTGACAAACAAAATCTTTGAATCTTGAATCTTTTGACGTTTGCACATTTTGACTTTTTTTTGCTCGAGCCACAGGTTGCTAAATGGGGCTAAAAAAAATAAACTTAGTCATATTAGTATTTGATTGTTTTTGCAGGTACTGGCATCGCTCCTTGAACCCCCGAAAGTTGATCGAGGTGAAGTTCTCCCATCTGAGCAGGAACATGACTATGCAGCGCACTATGAAGTTGTACCGTTTGTCTGATGTGAGTAAAGTATCAAAATTTAAAAAAAGAAAAAAAACCTGAGCTAAAACTTCATCTCCTCTTCCACCAGCATACCTGTAATCTCCTCATCTTCCTCCACCGCCCCCCCCCCCCCCGCTGTGTCCCCTACAGACTCCAAAGACTTCTGGTCTGCGGCCGATGACCAAGAAGGACGTGCCTGTGGTGCACCGCCTACTCCATGAGTACCTGAGCCAGTTCAACCTGGTGCCTGTCATGAACCAGGAGGAGGTGGAGCACTGGCTGCTGCCGCGGGAGAACATCATCGACACTTACTTGGTGGAGGTAACAGACATTACCCACAATCCAAAGTCTGCTTGGAGCCACAAAATGTATTTAAACCTTAAAAGGATGGCTAAACAGCCCAGTGAGAAATTGTCTTGTCCACATAATTTTTTTTTTGTGTTAAATATGCAACTTATCATAAACTTACAAAATTTTCTTGTAAATTTAATTTTTTTTTTCATATATTTTTTTTCTGCCTAAATATCCAACTTCTGTTATTAAATTTGAGTGGTTTTTTTCTTAAATTTCCCACCTTTCTGTGAAACTTCTTGCCTTTTTCTCATTAAATATAAACCATCCATCCATCCATCTTCTACCGCTTTTCCGGAGGTCCGCGTCGCGGAGGCAGCAGTTCAAGCAGAGAAGCCCAGACTTCCCTCTCCCCAGCCACCTGCTCCAGCTCTCCAGAGAGGATACCAAGGCGTTCCCAGACCAGCTGGGAGACATAGTCTCTCCACCGAGTCCTGGGTCTGCCCCGGGGTCTCCTCCCAGTGGGACGTGCCCGAAACACCTCAAGTGGGAGGTGTCCAGGAGGCATCCTAATCAGATGCCCGTACCACCTCAACTGACTCATTTAAGTGTGGAAGAGCAGTGGTTCTACTCTGAGCCTCTCCCGGATGACTGAGCTCCTCACCCTATCTCTAAGGGTGAGTCCAGCAATCCTACGGAGAAAGCTCATTTCAGCCGCTTGTATCCGCGATCTTGTTCTTTCGGTCATTACCCAAAGCTCGTGACCATAGGTGAGAGTAGGAACGTAGATTGACTGGTAAATCAACAGCTTTGCTTTAGAACTAAGCTCCCTCTTCACCACAACAGACCGGTACAACGTCCGCATCACTGCAGATGCTGCTCCGATCCGTCTGTCAATCTCTCGCTCCATTTTCCCCTCACTCGTGAACAAGACCCCAAGATACTTAAACTCCTCCACTTGGGGCAGGAGCCTGTCCCCAACCCAGAGAGGACAATCCACTTTTTTCCGGCTGAGGACCATGGACTTGGACTTGGAGGTGCTGATTCTCATCCCAGCCACTTCACACTCAGCGGCAAACTGTCCCAGCAAGAGCTGTAGGTCATTGCTAGATGAATCCAACAGGACAACATCATCTGCAAACAACAGAGATGAGATCCTGTGGTCACCAAGCATGACACCCTCCATTCCCTGGCTGCGCCTAGAAATCCTGTCCATAAAAATTATGAACAGGATCGGTGACAAAGGGCAGCCCTGGCGGAGTCCCATTCTCACTGGGAATGACTCCGACCAAGTGTTGGCAATACAAACCAAACTCTCACAACGGTCGTACAGAGACCGAATAGCTCGTAACAACATGCCCGATACCCCATACTCCCGAAGCACCCCCCACAAAAAACCACGAGGGACGCGGTCAAATGCCTTCTCCAAGTCCACGAAACACATGTAAACTGGTTGGGCAAACTCCCACGAACCCTCAAGAATTCTCGAGAGGGTAAAGAACTGATCCGATGTGCCACGGCCAGGACGAAAACCACATTGCTCCTCCTGAATCCGAGGTTCGACCAACGGCTGGACTCTCCTCTCCAGTACCTTGACATAGACCTTCCCAGGGAGGCTGAGGAGTGTGATCCCTCTAAAGTTGGAGCACACCCTCTGGTCCCCTTTTTTGAAGAGAGGAACCACCACCCCAGTTTGCCATGCCAAAGGCACTGCCCCCGACCTCCACGCAATGTTGCAGAGGCGTGTCAACCATGACAGCCCAACAACATCCAGGGCCTTGAGGTACTCAGAGCGAATCTCGTCCAACCCCGGGGCCCGGCCACCAAGGAGATTTTTAACCACCTTGGCGACCTCAGCCCCTGTGATAGGCGAGTCATCCCCCTCGTCCCCAAACCCTGCTTCCTCTGTGGAAGGCGTATCAGTGGGATTGAGGAGATCCTCGAAGTATTCCTTCCACCGCCCGACGATATCCCCAGTCAAAGTCAACAGTGTCCCATCCGCACCATACACAGTGTGGACAGGGAGCTGCTTTCCCCTCCTGAGGCGCCAGACAGTTTGCCAGAATCTCTTCGAGGCCGACCGAAAGTCTTGTTCCATGGCCTCACCGAACTCCTCCCATACCCGGGTTTTTGCTTCAGCAACCACCCGAGCTGCACTCCGCTTGGCCTGCCGGTACACCTCAGCTGCTTCGGGAGTCCCACAAGCCAACCAAGCTTGATAGGACTCCTTCTTCAGCTTAATGGCCCCCCTCACCACTGGTGTCCACCACTTGGTTCGGGGGGTTGCCACCACGAGATGCACCGACCACCTTGCGGCCGCAGCTCTGGGCCGCCGCTTCAACAACAGAGGTGGAGAACATGGCCCATTCAGACTCCATGTCTCCAGACTCCCTCGGAATGTGGTTGAAGTTCTTCCGGAGGTGGGAGTTGAAGACCTCCTGGACAGCGGCCTCAGCCAGACGTTCCCAGCACACCCTCACTATACGTTTGGGTCTACCAGGTCTGAATGGCTTCCTCCCCTGCCATCGGATCCAACTCACCACCAGGTGGTGATCAGTTGACAGCTCTGCACCTCTCTTTACCCGGGTGTCCAAGACATACGGTCGCAGGTCTGATGACACAATAACAAAATCGATCATCGACCTGCGACCTAGGGTGTCCTGGTGCCAAGTGCACATATGGACACCCTTATGCTTGAACATGGTGTTCGTTATGGACAAACTGTGGTTAGCACAGAAGTCCAGTAACTGAACACCACTCGGGTTCAGATCGGGCAGGCCGTTCCTCCCAATCACCCCCCTCCATCTTTCACTGTCGTTGCCCACATGTGCATTGAAGTCCTCCAGTAGGACAATGGAGTCTCTAAGCGGAGCACCCTCCAGCACCCCAGTCACAGACTCCAAAAAGGGTGGGTACTCTGAAACATCATTTGGTGCATAGGCACAAATGATGGTCAGGACCCATTTCCCAACCAGAAGGCGCAGGGAAGCAACCCTTTTGTCCACCGGGGAAAACTCCAATATAGAGGCAGCAAGGTGGGGGGATACAAGAATACCCACCCCTGCTCATCGCCTCTCGCCTGGGGCAACTCCAGAAAAGGCCAAGCTCCAGCCCCTCTCCAGGAGACTGGTTCTGGAACCGGAGCTGTGTGTTGAGGTGAGGCCAACTATATCTAGCCGGTATCTCTCAACCTCGTACACCAGCTCAGGCTCCTTCCCCACCAGAGAGGTGACATTCCACGTACCAAAAGCCAGTTTAGAAAGCTTGGGATCAGTCCGCCAAGGTCTTCGCCTTTGACCGCCACCTAATCCACATAGCACCGGAACCCCATGATCCCTCCTGCAGGTGGTGAGCCCACTGGAGGGCAGACCCACGTAACTCCTTCGGGTTGAGCCCGGCCGGGTCCCATGGGTGGAAACCCGACCACCAGACGCTAGCCTTCGAGCCCCTCCCCCAGGCCTGGCTCCAGGGTGGGGCCCCGGTAACCCCATACCGGGCGGGGTACACTGAATCCTTGATATAGAATTTATCATGAGAGTCTGTTGGATTGTTCTTAGTCTGGCCCTTCACCCAGGACCAGTTTGTCTTGGGAGACCCTATCAGAGGCAAATTGCCCCGGACAACACAGCTCCTGGGATCACTGGGGCACGCAAACCCCCCCACCACGATAAGGTGACGATCCATGAGGGGGTAAATATAAACCTGTGGATATATTAGCCTGATGGCATAAGAAATTGTTTTTCTTAACTATGCAACTTTCAGCCCATAAACTTACAACTTTCTTGTAAATTTCAATGTTTTTTCCTGGAATTCTACATGGTTTTTTTCAATATTTTTTTTCTTTTCTGAGGTTCTTTCTGGTCTTCCCATAAATTTATGACCTCCCCTCCTTCCTCGAACGGTGACTTCTTTCTATTAAATTGGATTTTTCCTCCTAAAAGTGTAACTTCTTTTCTCATAACTGTGACTATTCTGTTAAATTACATATAGTTTTTCCTCCTGAATTTGGATAGTTTTTGTAAATGTAATTTTTTTTTCTTTAAATTTGTTGCTTTTTTGCATAAATTTACTTTTTTAAAATACAAATTTCCAACTTTTTTTGGTGTAAATGTGCAATTTTTAAAGTAGAGTTATGAGATTTTTCTTTTCCATTTTTTCCTACATTTCTGAACTTTCCAGTGTTTTTATCAAACTCCCTTGTAGCCGCTGGTTATGGATAGAAGAACCAAACGTGTCCCTGCTGCTTCAGGCTCCAAACTCTTAAGAATTGTTTTCTTTTGACAGAACGACAGCAAAGTGACGGATTTCCTTAGTTTTTACACTCTTCCCTCCACCATTATGAATCATCCCGTTCACCGCAGTCTGAAAGCGGCGTACTCGTTCTACAACGTTCACAACACCACCCCTCTGCTCGATCTGATGTCCGACGCCCTCATCCTGGCCAAATCGGTATGTGCTAGACCTTTTTTGGTCAAGATTCTTTTGTGTTCTCTTTGGGATTTGACTTACAATAACCTAACGAGTGTTTTCTCTTGTCTTCGTGCAGAAAGGGTTTGATGTCTTTAATGCACTGGATCTAATGGAAAACAAGACATTCTTGGAGAAACTCAAGTTTGGCATTGGTGATGGAAATCTACAGTATTATCTGTACAATTGGAAGTGTCCCAGCATGGGGCCGGAAAAGGTGCTTTTTTCCCTAAATAATTATTATTTTTGTATTTCCACTATCATGAGGGCATCAAGTTCTTAAAAAGCTCCTATTATGCTTTTTTTTTGGGGGGGGGGGTCCTCTTTATTTTAGTTTAATTGGGTAGGATTTCTGTTTCATTAAATGTCTGCAAAGTCAAACAGTCCACCTGCACCGGAGTTCTGCTCTCTCCCAGAAACGTAGTACTACAACTCAGCCTCAAACGCCTCTTTTGGATTTGCTGTTCTTGTTCATTAACAGACCTGACATAGCCCTGCACCTTGGCTAGTCTGGCGTGCCCTCTCCTTGGAGAAGAGGAAGTTTCCCACTTGGTCTCAGTCCTCACTATAGCTACGTTCTGATCCACAGTGTACTTCAGCTGTATTCCCTATTCCCTGCTCTGTTCTCGGGGACTATCAGTAAGTTAACTGCCCTTCACAAGATTTCTCAATTTGAAACACCCTGTAACCGTCGACTCCTCCTCCGTGCATTACCACGGTAACCATGGACACATACTGATACTATGGTGGATAATTTACATTTCTGAAATAAAATATTAATACAAATATATTTTTATTACTATCAGTTCATATAAACAATAACCAACATTAGTGTAGCTTGTTAATAACTTTAGAAATAATAGTTTGTTTTACTTATATTTGAGGCGCAATGGCTTATGGGTAATCTTCCTGTCAACTTCCGGTGAAGTGATGTACTGTTGTTCACTTCTTCCCTTCTCAGTTCCCTTTGAACTGAAGACCGTTGGCTTCCTTCCATTTGGAATCTCACTTAATATAGCGCAATATCCTGTGCAGTCCACTTTGGAGTACACTATTGGGCGATCGGAACGCAGCTATAGCCACAGTACAGCTAGCTAGTGGCCTGACTGGTCTTTAGAGCTCTTCTCTGTAATTCTAGTCATCCCACTAGACATCTGTGGTCCCAGCTCCTTCATCATTCCACAGCGGATAATATATCTCACATCATTGGGGCTTGTTCTATTTGTCCCCCCGGCATGATATGCATACCAGAGCCATTATAGTTAGCTCAGTGACGCAAATCAGTGCAATCAGGGATTTTTTATTTATATTTTTTATTTTTTTTTGGGGGGGGGGGGGGCTCTTTGTGTGTAAATTGTAGTAGCTGTATTAGACCAACTCATTCATTAATCCACACAGCCACAGCTGGGATTTCTGACTGACTTCAGGGTCAGCTTGCCAGGTACAAAATGAGACTAACTTTCTGCTAACTTGGCTGCAACCTGATATCCATTTTTGGTAATTTTCTATCCACCTTATTCCTAGCCTCCATGATACCTTGTGTGAATTATGGGTGCAACTTCCAGTACTAGTTTAGAACATGTGGTTGTCACTGAAATGGGACAGTTTTCCTTGTTTAAAACAATGACTTTGGCATGAAAAATGTGGGAAAATGGCCTTTCGCACCTCAAAAACAGTAATATAATCATACCACTTCCCATGACTATGGAGGGATGACAAGATGACCTTAAAAAGTGGCCTGGCAGACAGTACCTTCATTAGTTGGCGCCACTGCCAAGATGCCAACGCTGTAAACAAAAGCTCTGAGATATATCAATGTCTGCATTGCAATAAAGTCAGATGCATTTTATTAAAAGATGTTGGACATAATCAGATTTACCTCAGAGCAGATGTAGAATCTAGTCAGAGCCTCAAAGAACCACAACACTGTACTTGGCTGTTTTTTTTTTTTTTATTTAAGTTTTTGTAAAGGGTATACAGGTCGTTACAGCAATGCAGTGTTTACATTTTCATCACATGTTCCCTTATTTTCTGATATTTGACAACATTGGAAGATTAATTCTTACAACACCCCTTTTTTTTTTTTTTTAAAGTGAAAGAAAAAGTGAAATTAAAGAGGAAAAAAAAAACAAAAAACAAATTAAAAAAAAAAAAAAACCCAGTAAAAAACAAACAAAAAGAAAAAGTAAGTAAAGATAAAAGAGCATCTGAGTAGGGTTGGAACAAAGAGCGGAACCATTATTGAAATGGTATTTGTCAAAGATTAGATCTAATGGAAGACACATATGCGGTCCAGGGTTGCCAAAAGTTCATGAACACATCCATGTCCTGTCTCAGTGCGAATGTCAACTTTTCCATCGAGTAAATGTCTTGGATCACGTTAGTCCAATCTTCAGGTGTAGGACAGTCCTTCAACATCCATTTTTTAGTTAGAGCTTTTTTGCTTGCCAATATTAAAACATTGAATAAGTATTTTTCTCCTCGTCTTTCCAGTGAGTCCAGTAGTAAACCCAAATAAGATAAGATAAGATAAGCCTTTATTAGTCCCACAACGGGGAAATTCCAGGATTACAACAGCACAGGGATAGCAACACTCAGAGCAACAATCAGAAGGCAAGAAAAAAACAAGCAAGCAAGAGCAGCTAATATACATATGTACGTATTACTATAAAATATATATATATACACACAGACACACAGTGCAGAGCATTGTAGCTGGATGGAATAAATATATGAATATATGAACACACAGTGCAGAGCATTGTAGCTAGATGGAATAAATATGTAAATATATAAACACCCACAGTACGGAGCATTGCAGCTAGGTGGAATAAATATGCAAGTATATAAACACACACAGTGCGGAGCAATGTAGCTAGATGGAATAATATGTAGATATATAAATATATAAACACACCCAGTGCTGAGCATTGTAGCTAGATGGAATAAATATGTAAATATATAAACACACACAGTGCAGAGCATTGTTGCTAGATGGAATGAAACAGCATAACCGTCTACTTAGTTATCCTACATGGTATGATTATGTGCCCATACATATTCTCACCCTCCATAGCGACCGGTAAGTTCCTAGTTGTATGCCGGAGGGGACCATTGTGTAAGTCTATTGCATCTTTTGCATTCAAAAAACTATTAGTTTGTTACGTCTTTTTGCTATCTCTGCGAGCAGCCCTGCTTAGGTTGTACAGTCTGACAGCCGTTGGTAGGAAGGACCTACGAAACCTCTCGGTTGTGCACCTGGGATGATGTAGTCTGCTGCTAAATGAGCTCCTCAGTGCATTCAGTATGTCCTGCATAGGGTGGAACTCGGACTCCAGCAGAGATGACAGTTTAGCCACCGTCCTTCTCTCTCCTATCTCCTCCATCGGATCAAGGCGCTGCCCCAGGACAGAGCTAGCTTTCTTAATCAGTTTGTTCAGTCTCTTCCTATCGGCTGCAGTAATGCCACTGCCCCAGCAGACCACTCCAAAAGTGATGGCTGATGCCACCACCGTGTCATAGAATGACTTCAGCAGCGCCCCTTGTACACCAAAAGACCTGAGTCTCCTCAGCAGGAACAGCCTGCGCTGTCCCTTCTTGTAGAGTGCATCAGTATTGTGTGACCAGTCTAGTTTATTGTTCAGATGAATACCCAGGTACTTATAGGATGTCACCATCTCGATGTCTGTTCCCTGTATATTTACTGGTACTGTGAGGGGCTGCCCATGCCTGCGGCAGTCCACCACCAGCTCCTTAGTTTTCCTCGCGTTGATCTGGAGGCAGTTCCGATGGCACCAGTCCACGAAGTCCTGGATAAGCCCTCTGTACTCAGCTTCATCTCCATTGGAGATGAGGCCAACGATCGCAGAGTCATCAGAGAACTTCTGTAGATGGCAGTGTGTTGTGTTGTGTGAGAAGTCCGCAGTATAAAGAGTGAACAGGAAGGGAGCCAGCACCGGTCCCTGGGGGGGCCCCCGTGCTACTGATGATCGTGTCGGACACACAGTCCCGGGTTCTCACAAACTGAGGCCGGTTCGTGAGGTAGTCCAGGATCCATGATGACAGGTGCTGGTCCACCCCTGCGCGCAGCAGCTTGTCCTTCAGGATCATCGGTTGGATGGTGTTGAAAGCACTGGAGAAGTCAAAGAACATGATCCTCACCATATTCCCGGGCTTCTCCAGGTGGGACAGAGAACGGTGAAGGAGGAAGATCACCGCATCCTCCACCCCAATGCCATGCTGGTAGGCGAACTGGAGTGGATCCATCGCTGGTTCCACCAGGGGGCGGAGGTGAGCAAGGAGCAGTCTCTCCAGGGTCTTCATCAAGTGGGACGTCTAGGCCACCGGTCTGTAGCTGTTCAGGTCTTTGGGGTGGGAAGTTTTTGGTACAGGTACCACACAAGATGTTTTCCACAGCTGTGGTACCCTCCCCAGTTTCAGGCTCATGTTGAAGATATACGTCACAATCCCACACAGCTGGTCTGCACAGGACTTGAGGAGCTTTGCGCTGATGCCGTCCGGTCCCGGCGCCTTCCTCGCCTTGATCTTCCTCAGCTCCGTCCTCACCTGGGTCCTGGTCAGGGTCAGGATGGGGGGCTGTGTGTTGGGAGTGGGGGGGTGTTGGTGGAGTGGGGAGTGGGCAGCAGGACTTGATTTCTTTAGAGGCAGCAGTGGTTGTTGTGAAGTCAGGGGGGAGGGCGGTTGGTCAAATCTATTGAAAAACAGATTCAGGTTGTTCGCCCACTCCCTGCCCCCTGTGGCCTGGGGGGAGGTATTCTGGAGCCCCGAGATGGTTTTGAGGTTTCTCCAGACCCCGCTGATGTCGCTCTGTTGCAGCTTGTCCTCCATCTTCTTCCTGAAGCTGTCCTTGCCTTCTCTGATCTTTCTCCTCAGCTCCCTCTGTACGGACTTCAGCATCTCCCTGTTCCCTGACCTGAAGATCCTCTTCTTCTCTCTCAGAAGTGTTTTTATCTCAGGGTTGATCCAGGGTTTGTTGTTTGAGTGACGCCGTATGGTCTTGGTGGGAACGGATTTGTCCACACAGAAGCTGAGGTAGCCCGTGAAGGTGTGAATGAGGCCATTGATGTCCTCACCATGTGGATCGCAGAGCTGCTTCCAGGCGGTGGCTTCAAAACAGCCCTTTAGGGTGTCCATTGTCTCCTCAGACCATAACTCCACAGTGTGCATGGCCGGAGGTTGTCTGTGCACTAGGGGTTTGTATACCGGCCGGAGATGAACCAAGTTGTGATCCGATCTCCCGAGTGGGGGGAGTTGTGATGAGGTGTACGCCTCCTTAGTGTTTGCGTAGAATAAATCCAGTGTTTTATTGTCTCTAGTGTGGCATGTGACATACTGGGTGAACGTGGGTAGAATGGGAGACAGTGAAACATGGTTGAAATCGCCTGAGATGAGGAGAAGAGCATCTGGGTGTTCTGTCTGCAGCCTGCTGGTTACTGAATGGATGACGTCACGTGCTGTCCCAGCGTTCGCCGTCGGATTTGCATAAACAACAATGCAGATCACGTGTGAGTGTTCTCTCGGGAGATATGTAGGCCTCATGCTAACAGCTAGCAACTCAATGTCTTTGCTGCAGTGTCGTTGTTTAACAGTGATATGTCCCGGTCTGCACCAGTTGTTGTTAACATACATTATCACTCCACCGCCCCTAGCCTTGCCACTGTCTGGTGTTCGGTCAGCTCGTATCATGTGAAAACCCTCCAGCTCAATGTTAGCATCTGCTGCTAGTTCAGTTAGCCACGTCTCAGTAAACAAAAGGAGAGAGCACTCCCGGTATGTGCTATCATAACGGGAGATAGCCGCTAGCTCATCTAACTTTCCCAGTATCGACCGTACATTTCCCATGACAACAGATGGAAGGGAGGGTCTGTACCTTATATTTTTTGTCCTCCGCCTTACTCCAGCCCGGCAGCCGCGGCGTTTTCGCCTCAGTTCTCTCGGTATGTCGAGTTTTTCCAATGGGACCGGGTGGCGGTTGAATGCTAGCAGCTGTTCTCTGCTGTATCGTATCCTGCTATAAACAGTGGCTCCGTCCACCGGCTCAGGAGACATTTAGGACGATCTGTGTGTCCGTGATATAAGTGGGGTGAAAAAAAAAAAAAAAAAAAAAAAGACGGATCAAAAGAGAGAGGAAGGGAAAAAGACTCGGAATCGAGCCGCTGTTGCAAAAGGCAGCCTACTCGTGTGGCGCAGAGAGAAAAAAAAAAAAAAAGAAAAAAAAAAAAAGAAAAGGGAACTGTAATTTTGAATATTTTCCCCAATATTGTCTGTACCTTGGTCCAATATTGGTGGATAACTGGGCATGACCAAAACACATGAAAATGATTTGCAGTCTTTTCACCACACAAGCGCCAACAGTTCAATCCCTTATGGGTAAATTTGTTTTGTGCAGGTGTTCTGAAAAATCTTGCCAAGTTTTTCCATCCAAATTCTCTCCACTGCAGGGATGAGGTACTTTTCCATTGCTGTTTATTTAGCTTTTCCCATATTTCCAGTTGTAAAGTGAAATTCCCCTCTTTTTCCCATCTCTCTTTTATATAAGATGTGTTGTCTCCTTTTAAGTCTTGAAGACCTTGGTATATTTTAGAAATGTATCTGATCCCTGGGATCCCTTTGTATGCCATTAAGAAGACCTTCAGAACACCTGACTGGGCCCTTTCCAAAACCTCCTTTTTAAGTATATTGTTTATGTGGTGTCTAAGCTGGAAGAACCTGTAAAGGTCTTGATTTATTAGGCCTTGTTTTTCAAATCTTCAAAACTTCTTAAGATTTGCCCTTTAAAAAAATCGTAATATTTTATCAGCCCTTTCTCCTTCCACTTTTTAAATCTGGTGTCTGTTTTATTAGGAGTAAAGTCCTGATCATAGGCGATCCATTGCAGAAGTCGATAGGGCTCTTTAGTTTGATTCTCTCTGACTATCTTAAACCAAATTTTTAGAGGGGTCTCTATCCACGGGTTAGTGTTATTCAAAAGCTTAGGTAAGACATTGTTCCCTATTATCGCCTGTAGGGGGATGTCACTTGTTATTTGGCATTCGATCTCCTTCCATTGTGCAGTGTAGACTGGGTTACATATCTCTACTAAAGTTTTAATTTGTGCGGCTTTAAAGTAGTCCCTGATATTTGGCAGCGCGAGCCCACCTTTGTCTTTGTTTAGCTGTAGGGTTCTATATCTGATTCTAGGTCTCTTGCCCTGCCATATGAATCTTGAGATCCTTCTGTCCAGCTCCTGCCATGTTTTTTTGGGAGGTTCTACCGGTATTGTTTGGAAAAGGTATAGAAGACGTGGAAGTATATTCATTTTGACTGCTTCAATTCTTTGTGCAGTACCCAAGAATGGTATCATATTCCATCTTGCTAGGTCAGATTTTATTTTTGTCACCAGTGGATCATAGTTTAGTGATATAATTTTGTTGAGTTGTTTCGGGATATTGACCCCCAGATATTTCATAGATTCCGACTCCCAGTTAGTTTTGAGTTTGCTTAGTGAATAATGATTTGGGTCATAGTTGAATGTTAAAACTTGGGTTTTATGCATATTTAATTTGTACCCCGATAAATCTCCATACTCTGAAAAAACTGAGGTTAGTTCTGGTAAAGAAGTGTCCGGCTGCCCTAGGTATATTAAAATGTCATCAGCAAAGAGTGCTATTTTATGTTCCTTCTGACCAAGTGTAATACCTTGAATTTTTTGGTTTTGTCTTATCCATTGGCTCAGAGGTTCTATGAAGATTGCAAAGAGCAGTGGAGACAGGGGGCAGCCCTGACGACATCCTCTTTCCAGTTCAAAAGATGATGATAAATTACCGTTAATCCTTATTTTAGCTGTTGGTTTTTTATATAATGCCTGTATAGTTCTAATGAAGTTGTTATGAAAATTGAAACTGGATAAGATTCTATATAGAAAAGACCAGTCAACCGAATCGAATGCTTTTTCAGCATCTAATCCCAATATGACTGCATTTAAGTTATATTTTTTTATATGATGAATTATGTGTAAAGTGCGTCGAATGTTGTCTTGTGTCTGTCTTTGTCTTATAAAACCTGTTTGGTCTAAATGAATTAGGTCTGTCATTATATTTTCTAACCTTTTGGCAAGGATAATGGTAAAAAGCTTATAGTCCTGATTTAGTACACTGATTGGTCTGTAGTTGGAGCACTCTAGTTTATCCTTTTCAGGTTTAGGTATAACTGCAATGACCCCTTCTCTCCAGGAGGGGGGGATTTCCCCTGTGTGGAGGACATAATTAAATGTTTTCAGGAGGAGAGGAGATAGTTGCTGTTTAAAGGTTTTGTACCACTCTGCTGTATAGCCATCAGCTCCTGGGGATTTGTTAGCTTTAAGTTTCATAATTGCTTTTTCCAATTCTTTAGGATGTATTTCTGACAGTAGTGTTTTATTTTGTGACTCCGTAAGTTGGGGAAGGTTTAATGTGTTTAGGAATGCCTCGGATGCGTTTTTATGTTTTTTGTGGGAGTATAAGTTCTTATAGTAATTCTCGAAGTTTTTAAGAATATCCTGAATTCTGAATTTTATTTCCTTTGATACTGGGTCTCTGATTTTGTAGATTGCTTTTTCTGTTTGATGTTTCCTCAATTTATAGGCTAGCAATTTTGCCGATTTACTGCCTGCTTCATAGTATTTTTGTTTCAGAAATGTAAGTTTCTTCTGGATTTCTATTGTGTAGATCTCATTTATTTGGTTTTTAATTTCCTTAATCTTGAGCGAGTCAGTAGAATGAGTGTTGCCTTTGTGTTCTTTTTCTAGGTTCCTAAGTTCTGACTCTAATGTGGATAGTTTTTCTTGTCTTAGTTTCTTTTGGGTTGCCAGTTTTGCAATAATCTTTCCTCTTATTACAGCTTTACATGCATCCCACAGTATTAAAGGGGATACTTCTCCATTATCGTTATCTTCCAAATATCTGAGAATATCTGATTCCAATTCATCTTTCAATGGTCCTTTCAGGACATTTGAATTTAACCTCCAAGAAAATGTATTATTTGTGTATTTTTGGATATTTAAGTCCATGTAGATCGGACTGTGGTCGGAGAGATCCATCAGTCCTATTTTACATGTTTTTACTCTTCCAATGTCTCTATTAAACATAAAAAAATAGTCAATCCTTGAGTAAGATGAATGTGGAGTTGAGTAAAATGTATAGTCTTTTACACTGGGGTTGAGTTCCCTCCACACGTCCCAGATTCCCAATTCTTTTAGTAGCATCCGAGTCTTCCTGTTTTGGGTGTTATTTTGATGTGGGGAATTACCAGAAGCATCCCAGTATGGATTCAGTCTGAGATTGAAGTCCCCACCACATATCACTAAACCTTGAGCTTTAGTTATCATTAGGTCGAATACATTTTTATAAAATTTCCAGTTAGCCCCTGGGGGAGCATACACATTCAGCAGGGTGATATCTTCTCCCTCTAGCCGCCCAGTTACCAAACTGTATCTCCCTTCTTTATCTTTGTGTTCTGATTTTTTTTCAAATGTAATTTTGGTTGATATCAATGTCGCTACTCCCCTCCTCCTCCCTGATTTATATGAAGATGAAGAGATCATTTTAAACCCTTGTCTACTGAGTTTATTGTGTTCCACGTCTGTTAGGTGGGTTTCTTGTAAAAGTATTATTCCTGCTTTGTCTTTTTTCATTTTGCCTAGAATCTTGGATCTTTTAACTGGATTCAGGATTCCTTTTACATTATATGAAATTATTTTGGTTACACCCTGTTTCTCCATTGTGTTGTTTTGTTTAGTATAACTGTGTGGTGGCCCTCTTTTGTGCTACTCAGAAACTGAAAGAACATTAAAAACAAGAAAAACATTAAGAACATAGTGTAAAAAACTTTAAAACAAAAAGCTGTCATAAGAACTTCCTGAGCTGAGGTCTTTTTAAAGACCCTGTAAGAGCCTTGATGGAGTGAAGGCTCTGAGGGAAATTCCTCAAACTCTGTTACGTGTTTAGGGCCCTCTCTTCAGAATCAGAATCAGCTTTATTGCCAAGTATATTTACAAGTAAACACACGAGGAATTTGACTTGACATTGGACGCGCACGTTAGGCGCATCCAATGACGCGTCGCCATACAAGGCGCCTGTCAACAGTGGAGGTAAAGAGGGGAGGGGAGGGGGAGGAAAACACAATAGGAGAGAGAAAAAACATAGTAATCAGAATAAACGCTCGTATATGAGCCAAATTTTGACTACACAGAAAAAAACCCTCATGCACAATTAACAGGCAGACAATAGATCACACAAACAAGAGTTGAGAGAGGCAGTGTATATATGAGTCAGTATATGTGTGTCAGTTCGTGTAATGTTGTGTGCATTTGTGTAGTGTAGGTGTGACAGTTGCTAGTGAACAGCAGAGGGCGCCTCCAGGCAGTAGATAGATGTTAAAGTCATGTGACTTATAAACAAGTCCGGAGTCTGTCTCTTCGCTTGCAGATAAAGGCACATGGACTGTCCCTGAGAAGTTCATCCGCTGAAAACAGCAGCTGTCTGTCGAATGCTTGGGTTAAGAGCCGCTCCTATCACTTATCTTGCAGGAGGAATGTAAATACCGGGCACCAAAGAAGGTCAAATCTGCACAGCACTCAGAGAATAGAATTCCTCACCCGAGCAATTCTGTGCTTCAGAATTTCCATGTGCAGGCTTAAACATTAACATACTCTGAAGAGCACTAGCGACTTCAAGATGTATTCCACCATCTGAATCTCCATTCAGTTCGCCATGCCGCCTCGTGCCTTCCCAACTAGTCGAATTGGTGAAGGAGCTCGCTTGGATCCGCATTTGAACAGCTCCCATCTTCAATTTTGAAACAAACACCAGGAAACTCCAGAGCCAAAAATAGAATCCTGTGTCGTAGCCAATAGATGTCTTCTGCATCTCCAGTCGAATCATACACTCAGCAGGTTCCAATTCTTGGGCTCCCCCTTGGCCCGATTCTTGTTGAAAAAATAGTGACAATAGCCCGTTTAAGCCGCTACCAAATCCATAATTTCCGTTTAAATTAAGATTCAGCAGACAAGAGCGACTAAACACAGACAAAAAACGCAACATTGCAAGCTGGGATCAGAAGGGAAAAGAGAGGATTAGAAAAGGCGTCTGCTCTCTCTCGAAGCCACTGAAAGTAGTCCCATGCTTTTAACGTGAGTTTCAGAACCCAATCCAAACTTGTAATGATTTTTTTTTTTTTTTCCTTTTATGCCTAATCCCTGTGAAATTGTGTGCACCCTCCCACCCCATCACATCAAACATTCACGCAAAAACAGTATTTGTTAGTATGAGGAGAACATGTGGATTATTGTCACATTTCTATTTTAACAAGTTTTTTTTTTTTTTTTTTTTTTTTTATTACAAAGACTTATTTGTTTCAAATAATATGATTGATCCATGAAATGTTTTACCACATGCTGAATATGCATCTCCTTTAATGTTTGTTACCTTGTATGAGGGGGGTTGGATGTGCGGATTGATTCAAGAGAAAAGAAAAAAAAAAAAAAAAAAAAAAAAAGGGTCGCTATTCCAACCTGAAAACGGATAGTTTATCCGCGACGCTCTGGTGCTGGGTTTCCCGCTGCTGGTCCGTGGATTTTGAAGGTCTTTGTGTTGTCCATGTTTGCGCTTTGATCTTCTCACTCGGGTCTGCTGCGGGTTTAAATACCGTTACCGGGAGGCCTCTTTTCGCCATGTCAGCTGTTGCTTCTTCCGCCGAATTATAGAGACACGTTTCATCGCCGTAGAAGACCCTTAACTTCGCAGGAAATGGTGTCTGAAAGCGCAGTTTCTTCTCTCTTAACACCTTTTTCGCGTCATTGTATTCCCTGCGCTTTTTAAGGACCTCCGGGGCGTAATCGTGTTCCACGTAGACTTTTCTCTCCTGGTGCATAAATCCTTTTTTCTGCCAGGCCAGTCTTACAACCTCTTGTTTTATTTTGAAATTGGAAAATCTTACCAACACCGAACGTGGGGGCGCTTCCGCCGCCGGCCTAGCGGCTAATGAACGATGTGCCTTTTCTATCTTCAAGTCGGTGGTTTGTGGAATATCCAATTTCTCTCTTAGTAAGGATTCCACGCATTCTGCCATTGAGTTAAAACCATTTTCGGTTCCTTCTATCAGACCATGAATTCTTATGTTGTCTCTTCTTTGTTTTCCTTCTTGGTCGGTTAGCTTAGCCTCTATAGCTGCTTGTCTTTTGCGTAGGTCTAGCACAGAATCTTCGAGCACTTTTATTCGATCCTCTGTTTCCAAGATTCGGTTCTCGGCCTGGTCCACTCTGCTGTTTGTCCTTTTCAATTCTTCTCTGAATTCCCGAAATTCGGCCGTAACATCTCGGCGAAATCGTCGTAGCTCCTCAAATAGTGATTTCAGGCTAACCCTTTTGTTAGCTATCACCAGTTCCTCGTCTTCTGAACGGAGATCTTCCAGTTCGGATTCTCCGGCCGATACGTGTCCTGGCCTGGAGAATTTCAGTTTCTTCTGTTTTCCTTTAGACATGATGATTTTGTCTTTTGATTTTCACTCCTCCAAAAATCCGTTAAGTTTGATTTTCAAGGTGTTATCCTGGATTGGGTCTGAGAACTTCAGTGTTAAGCTGCAGTCGCCATGGCGTCCAGCAAAAGACCGTACTTGGCTGTTTTAATGTCAGTGTAAAACGGACAGCTGCAGCTGTTAGTTTTACCCCAAAATTAAAATGCTCATGTTGCTGTCATGCCCCGAATGCTTATTCAGCTTAACACGTACAGATCTTTTCTGACCATTGTTCAAAATTTTATTGATCTATATTTTGTGATAATTTGAAAATTAATGCATGCTAATGTAGTAATATTTAATAAAATATAGTGTAATAAGGTACAGGAATTATTTATTTTATTTAATAGTGGGTGTGCGAGGGGACAGAGTTAAACCATCACCCCAACACTCACTAAATAAAATAGGAAAGCACTCGTAAAAAGGGGCACCAGTTCTAAAAGAACAGCTTGTTAATGAGTTAATTTCAATTAATTAATTTCCGTACCTTCAATTACTTAATGAATCAGTCTCAAAATTTAGTTCTTTTACTGCCGTGACCCAGAAAACATACAGTATGCAAAGGAAAAACGCTTCAACTTCTCTCGTTTACAATTTTATTAAATGAACTCATTCAGGTTACATGACATGGCATTCAAATGATAAATAAACAAGACTCAAATGATAAGCAGGTGTTCAATATCACATCAGCTGTTAGTGGATTCCTGAGCATAAAATCTATAGTTAAACCTTTGTGGAACCAAGAGGAAACCAGATTTTGTGTTTCAACTGTAATGCAATGGAAGGCTGAAGTATCTTAACAACCAGAATGCAATTTTATGGGAAAAAATTCCATAAGCTGATTATCTAAAAAGGAACTTCTGAATTAATCTACAAAAATGAAAGGAGGTTACTTAAAAATGAATAAGAATTTTCCTTCAGTTTATAGCTTTGTCCTACGGCTGAGGGACTAATTGTACCATGAAATATTGGTTATGCTCAATTGTAATTAATATTTTAGGATATCTCGTTTAAACCCAGCACATGGGGAAAATGGGAGTCTCACAAACAGCTGTAAGTCCAGGTGTTCAGTGGTGGTCAGTGCCAGACGGTGGTATAAGTTCGGGAAGGCTCAGCAGCTCTTCCAGACAGCGTTCGGAACACCGGGGGAAAGCGACTGCTGGTTGGCTTTCAAATTGTTCACAGCTGTGAGAAGCGTAGACTCGGCTGGGGGCTCCCATGGGACAGGCAGCGAGGAGCTGGCGACAGAGTGAGGACTGGCTCCGGAGCAGGTGTGGAGTCCATTGGCAACCAGTCCGAATTTAGGATGTCTCCGGCCCGCAGAATAAGACCAAAGACTGAAGGAAGAACGTTTTAGTCAGTTTCACCCACGAGCTCCTAGTTTCTTTATGGGGTCAGACGTGGATGAAGCCGGAAAAGAAATGTCCAAAAATCTCTATCAGTTCACTTTAAAACAGGAAAATTAAAAAGTCCACTTTAACGGCAGGAAAAGTCAAAAAAGTCCAAAAAGAAAAAACATTCAAATGGGATAAGAATGGCTTCTGAGGCAAAGAATAAAAAGATTTGAGAGTTTAACTCTCTTTAAAGACAAGCTCATAGAAAAAAGATGATTTCTCCTCAGTTAACCAGAAAACAAGTAAAACTTATCAAAAGATGATTTAGGAAAGTTAATGCAGGATTTGACAAGGTTTACACACAAAAGACTTCTTAAAACTCAGAACAATTTAGACAAAAGAAAACTGCAAGGAAGTGCAAAGAATGGAAAAACTCTTGAGTATGCAGGGCGGCTCTGAAGCATTTAACTGAAGCGCGCTGCTGGGTCATAAAACGGGACCAGCCGCAAGGCGGACCAATCATCTTCCATAAAGAGGAGTTTGAATGGGCTTTTGTCCAGTGAGGGAACATTCCTTTGTTTGTGAACAGCCAATCAAATGCCAGGACGTTATCTAGCAGAGAGGCAGCATGGTGATTGGTTATCACAAGAGGGAGGACGGACAGAGTCATAAAACATTCAGTTCTTATGGAATTATATACTCAGTATAAAATCTAACTAATTTAAGTGGCTCAAGGCTAATATTCAGTGACATGCATTTATACCATTACTAATAATTTTAACATTCATTTGAATAACACTCATGAAAATAAACCATTCCTAAGGCATGCACTCACGGCAAATCATTATTGGTGATTATCTTCACAATGTCCTTAGAATCCTGGGAAGTGAACTGGAATAAAAGCTTAATGTTTAGTCAGAATTAACAGTCAGATTACACAATGAAACATATTCCGTAGATGTCCACTAGGAGGTACTGTTGAGCTGTAGATAATTTTTAGGTCTTTGGCACGTGAGCAGGGGGGCCTAGAGGGTTCTGGGAAATGTCTAAAAGAAGGAGGGGGGCCGTATATCTGCCAGCTTAAGAAGTTTGACTTTTTAAGATTATCAGTTCCAGGTATGAATGGATACTATCAGCATGAACTGTCCATTTGGGATTTGACTCCCAAGAGTTTATGGTCCACTTAAGCCTTTAAAAGCAAATCCTTATCAGGTCTCTCTACAAAAGTGAAATTGTTTACACTGGGGTCCTGTTGAAGACACACAGCATTCTTGACCAGACCTTGAGTGAGAATTGCTTTAAAATGAAGTGAAATTTGAACAAAGGTGGTCTCCTGGATTGGCCTGAGGAGAAGTTGATGCTAACACTGAAGCTGCTAGTCCATATTGTTCCAAGGTAGTGCAACGAATGCAAAAAACTATTTGATATCTTTCTTAAATTGTTAAGCCTTAGGAAGCAAACTGTTACTATTTTTTATTTATTATTTTACTTCATGCAGCCTTCCTTCTGGTGACATAACTGTATAACACATAAACGTCAGATCTGTGACATCCATACAAGTGAAAACATACCTGCTGTGCTCTTGTGTCTGTACCACTGATCACACAAACAGTCCTTTTTCATTTTCAGTGCATCATCTACGCATTGCTGGTGAGAAGCCTCCATTTATAGTCTATGGCACAACCACGAACACCAGCAACAAGTACCAGAACTACGCCAAAACATTCAAAAAATACAAAAACTACATGTGCTGAAATTAGCTGCCACTTGAGTGCAAAACACGTATGGGGACTATACATTAAAATGAATTTGAAAACTTCTAAAAACGCCATTTTAAATGCCCCTGCTACTCCACTCTTGCTGACTGATTTAACACTACCTCAGCCGAAACCTCCGCCCATGATCGCTCCTACAGCGGCACCCCCAGGAATAAGGTGGATATATTCTATCCTTCCCCCACTAGACAAGAGTTTTCCCAGCCCGCTCATTGATCAACCCATGATCATATATTTCATTCAGAGATGTTATTTTAGCTGATCTTACTCTAGACAGAACACCTCCTCTATTAGCAAGAGCTAGCTGCCGTTAGCGGAATTAGCCATTCATTTCAACTTGTGGTTGACACCCTGCTGTCTCAGATTTTAAAATTACAAATCATGCATGCAACTAATTTTTCAAAGTTTTCTAACATCTCCACTGCATCGTTCTCTCCCTTAGGTTGGATTGGTTCTGCAGTGACGTTTTCGTACGCAGTAACGAGCCGCCAGCCGCCCAGGAGAGTGCCCCTCCCATCGCATTGACCACCTGACAGATGGACCGAAGAGCTCCTGCTTCAGGAATGGAAACCCCACCGCCCATTTTTACTTTTTGACCTTTGGAAACTTTGACCTGCACTACCGCTGCCAGGAGGAAGAATCGGGGGGAGCCTTCACCACCTCCTCCTTCCTCCAACACATGGCCCTTAAGCCACTGTAGTTACCATCCCAAAACGACTGTGTTCCAGCTGAGAGCTGCGTCGATTGTACCCAGCACACAGGAACAGTTGGCAGAATTTACCGGCTACCAAAAACTCAGAAACATGCTCGTATGTGTGAATAATCTGAAAACATAATTGCAGATCATATCCCTAACACATAATACAGACCAGAAACCTGCTGTTTTATTTTATTTCCTAAATGTTGGAAAGTGCTTTCTTTCTTTTGCAGTTGCAATAAATAAATAATTCATCCTGAAGTTTTAGAGAATAAGAAAAAAAAAATCAAAATGATCAAAAAATATTTTAAAGAGGAAAAATGCTCAAAAAGATGAGGTAATAAATACCACCAGTGGACATAAGATCTAAGGGCTTCTGTTAAGATGATTGTTTTTTTGTTGATCACTGTGTTTAACCCAGAGGTTTGCAACATGTGGGTCCAGACTTGACCTGTGATCTGCTGCCTGTAGCTTTAACAAAAAAGACAAGAGGAAACAATGCAAAATTACTCAAAAGATTGAAATTTATGAGAAAAAAGTTGCACATTAAGTTAAAAAGGGATGTAAAATTATGAGAGAATATTGATCCTTATAATTCCCAAAAACTCAAGTCCAAAGTGTTACAGGGGCTTCATTGTTATGCATATGGACACAATACATAAAGTTGCAAAAAAAATCAGTAACTTACACATTCAGTGTTTTCTCTCATAAATTTAAAGTTTTTTGTAGATTGAACTTTTTCTGGAAAATGGTCATTTCTGCATATAATTTTTAAATATATTTTTCCCCCAATTTCACATCAAACCAGTTCGAAGACATTTTTAGACTACTTACTCCAAGGAAACATTGTCTATTAACTTGCCTAATTAAATAATTAAAGGTCCAATTTACTGCACTTCCCACATTTTGACAGTTCCCACAGGTCTTAATGAGATGTCTGACATACTTTTACCAAATTGCCTTTATTTATTGCAGCATTATTGCGAATCATATTTTGCAGCCTTCCTCAGAACGTCGTTTCAGGGCACGCTTTAAATGCCCAAGACCCGCAGTCAGCTCCGCCCTCCCGCTTTTGTTTCTATTGCTAATGTTAGCTGGCTAGCTCCTAGCTTGGGTAGCAAACCTGAGCCAGCTATCATAAATTAACACAGAGGTGTGTAGTTTCAGTGGTCGATCGGCTGTAACCCTGGGGTACAATTAGCACAGAAATATGAATGAATGGTGACCCAAGGCGGCTAGCTGGCACTACCTGCTAGCGCCAGCTAGCCACCTTGGGTCTCGGTTAACCCCTTGCACTCTGGGTACATTATTTTTAGGCGTTTTTAGGGAAATTGACCAAAGTAAATCAAAAGCTGTTCTTCAACTCTTTGCAGCATCTTCATGGGGTTGGTCTCATTTAAAAGAAAACACTGAATTTTTTGGCAAAACAGTCATAATCTCTCTAAGTGCTCCTGCCACTGAGTAACAGTCATCTAAACATACTGAACTTGAAGAAAATAAAGTTCGCCTGTGTGTTTTTTTAGATACAAATGCTTGCAAATAACACACAGCTGTCAGATTTGGGCTGGAAAATGCAACAGAAATGTAGAACCAAGTGTTATCCAGCTGAGGTCAAAATTTTGTAACAATACCACAAAATGAATATATTGCACAGCTTTTTTCTTAGGTTGTTCCCAGGCGTTTTTGAACTGTGCCAAATTGTGCCAAATGGCACAGTTTGGAAAAACGTCTAACTTTTGAATGATTCAATATAGAAGCTTGATCTTGGGCTCTAATGAAAGGTGACACTCAGGGCTGTGTGTGTGTGGGGGGGTTGTTTATTCATTCATGAATGAATGAACAAACAAGCCCCCCACACTCAAAGAAGCATGCCACGTAAAAAATGTGTGGCTTTTTTTTTTTTTTTTTTTACAAGAAAAAATAACCTACAGTGCAATAAAAATTATACTAAAATATCTGTAATGTAGAGGATAACAACCCCCCCCCCCCCGCTACATCGTCCATTGCCACATGATGGACCGCGGCGCATGCCGCGGTCTACTACGCACAGTTGTACTAAAATATCTGCAATCCGCTACAGAGGAGTAGCTGGGGGGGGGGGGGGTTCACGGTCCATCATGTGGCGATGGCGCACAGTTGTAATTTACCGATCGGTCAAAAGTCATTTTGATTACAATTTTCAGGGATAAAGAATAATTTAGCTTATAACACTTACCTGTCCACAACAGCAGTGTCACTGGCGAACTTCTCTTCCTCATCGTCAGACGAACATGACGCTGGTCCGCTTGTTATGACTCGTGGTTCTGGTCACGCAACCCGGTCAAACCATGATTCCATTATTGCGGTTTTGCTCTTCCATGATTGCGGTTTTGCTGAACGATTTTTCAAAACAAATAAGAACAGTAGTAAGAAAAAAAGACTGGCGAACGCGTGTGTGTCACCTAGCGGCTTATACACAACAGATTTTACGCACGGGACGCACGCTTTCAATCATCGAACTTCTCTTCTTCAATTGGCTTGTTGTATTCGCAGCCGTTGGTAGGCGGGTCCTTCTTGCTAGGTTTTCAGTCATTGGTTCTTCAAGGTTTCAGAAACCCAATTCAAGGCTCTTATTAGTCGAATGAGAGGTCAATCAAATCTAAACCAATCAAAGCACTCCTTTGGCTTTCTGTTCGCGGCTGTGTCTGTAGTGGAAGAACGGAAATGCAGCTTTTTTTTTTTTTCAGTGTGCTCTGAGACACACAGTGTACGTCCGAGTGCGCACGAGGGCGCGCTAGGACGCAGAGACGTGACCACCCGCGGTATCCCGGAGTGCAAGAGGTTAAAGAAAATGCATGATAGTAAATTGAGCTAAAATAATGTCTAAGAATAATGTATGTGGTCAAGTGTTGGTAGTTCAACAAGGATTCCAGTGGAAGTGAATAGATGCTATAGACAATAGTGATCAAAGTCAGCCACATCGCCAGCTCTAATGCGACTAGGCTGCCCAACGCTAACCGAAGCTAATGCTAACAGTTCAGTGTAGTGTCACAGCAAAAGTATAACAAAATAATGCAAAACGAAATGAGTTAAATTATCAACGGTGGATTAGTGAACCAGGCGGAATCGGATGTCCATTTAGGGTGACTAAAATCTAAAGAAAATAACAGTATAAACCCGCTTGTTGTCTTGAGTCTCCGTGACATTAGGCTGGCCAGTAATAGAGCAGCGGGAAGGTATCATGGCTATGTTTAGAGGAGAAGGAACAAACCTGGAAGAGTTACATCGGCTCTTCACAGACAAATCAATATAAAGGCTGTGCTTTTTTTTTTTCTTTTTTTTTTTAAGTGCATTTTGATATTTTTTGATTATAATCACGTGACCAATAGACAAATTTCAGTCAGTTAAAACCTAAAAAAACAAAATTTTTCAGTGAATGGGACATTTAAATTTGCATTGAATATTTTTTCTCAAGTTTGCAAGTTATTTCCAGTGTTACAATTTATTTTTTTTCCCCCCACAGTAGTATTTTTTTCTTCCCGATTGTGTTCTTGTTTATGGTGCATGTACAGAAAATTGCCATTAGTTGTTTCAAACTTTGCTTTTGACACCTTTTACATGCAGAAATTAACCCGCTCTATGTATTAATGACATTTGCAATTTAATTCAGATGAAATCTGAATAAAACCAATCAAAACTGACATGCTTTTATACCGAAGTTGAACAAAAATGTAAATTTTCCAGCTGTACAACTGCAATGTGAGCAAAGTTTGAAGATTTATTTTCGGCATAAGCAAGATGAAAATAACATTCTGCCCAGGAAAAAAAAAGTCCTTGCACATACGCCTTAAAAATGTACGGTCCCCAATTTTAAGTCTGGAAAATCTGCTGTTCTCCATCGCTGCAAGTTTCACTACCAATGGTTCAGAGCTGCAAACTGAAGCTTTATTTAGATTTTTCCTAATTTGACACATTAACAACACGGTAGACTTTTTTTCCTTTTGTTTTTTTTTTAATACTGTCAGGGGAACGTGTGGTGGTTGGAACGGTTTCCTCCCATAGTCCCAAAGACCAGCTTGTTGGATTAATTGGTAATTGTAGATCGTCCCTATGTGTGATCGTGAGACCGACTGGGTTGAAGAAATGGACAAATGCATGTGTCAACTGATCATTTCCCTTCTTACAGCTGAAGGAGCCCAGTCACTGGTTTCGGGGTGGATGTGGAGCCGACTGGACCAGCAGGATGAATGATTCGGTTTTAAAGTGTTTCTTTTGTACAATTTTGGCTTACTTTGCAAGCGGATGTAAAAAAATAAAGGAATGAATTTTGCTGTGAAGAGTGCAGGAAATGAATGTGAAGATGTGGGGGGTTCATATATTTGAGGAAAGGAAAGGAAATGTAGGACTTGAGCTTTTAGTATTTTCCTTCAGTTTGATTAAAATCCAGGAGAAGACTTGTTTTAAGGTGCACTTTTTCAGGGCTGTTTCTAGCATTTTGGGGGCCCTATTTTTGTAATGAAGAGTTACAACCTTTAAGAAATCTCTCCTCTTTCAGGAAAAGCAGAGTAATCTAAATTAATGCAAAAAAATAAAAAAAAACCCAGCATTCATATGAACATTGCAAATCAAAAAAAGTCAAATTTATGAGAAAAAGTTGAAAATTTAAAAGGAAAAAAGCTGAATTTACAAGAAAAAGGATGCAAAGTTACAAGAAAAAAGCCACCAATTTAGGGGAAAACAGTTGCAAATTTATGAGGAAAAAAATTAATGTATTAGGAAATGTAGCAAATTCTTGAGGAAAAAAATCCTAAATTAACAAGAATGCATTGCAAATGTACAAGAAAAAGTCAAAATTATGAGGGAAAAATTACAATAAAGGTCAAAGTTTTGAGAAAAAATGAAATTTATAAAGAAAAGTTGAAAATGTATTGCAAAAAAGTTGCAAATTTACAGGAAAACTGCAAATTTCAAAAATGTATTTTTTCAAAAAAGTATTTAAAAGAAATTGCAAATTTGAAAAACGCTTTAAATTTATTAGAAACTAGAAAAGCACTCGGAGAGCGCAGACCTCCGCCAAGCGCCACAGTTCCCCCCCATACAGTGTTTGTGTGTACGTTTTCAGATTCCTTGACCATGAAAACATATGACTAGCAATTGGATTCACAATGATAGGATTAGTGGTTCAGTAGTTATTCACGAAAATTGCATTTTCCGTAATGGCGGTTTTCTTCTGGACGGTGATCCGGATCACCACCAAAATCTAATCATCTGTAGGATACCCCATTTCTGACAATCTGTGAAAATTTCATGAAAATCCGTCCATAACTTTTTGAGTTATCTTGCTAACAAACGGACAGACAAACCAATGCCGATGAAAACATAACCTCCTTGGCGGAGGTAATAAGTTGCAAATTTATTTGAAAAAGATGCAAATATACAAGAAAAGATTAATTTCTTCCCCAAAATGGAAAAAAACCTTAAGATATAAGAATATATATATATGTATGTTTTAGATATGTAACAATTATTAATTAGCATTATGAGTCACTAATTTTTTGTCAAATTTACATAGAAAAACCCAACAACCACAAAAATCAGACTTGTACATTTTCTAATGTTTTTCTAGAACGTGTGAGGTTTGAGATGTTTTGGTGCCACAATGTTAAAAAGGACAGACATTTCAAAAATAATCAATGATTGATATTTGAATAAAAAATAGATGTATTTTTTTGTACATCTTAAAAATTAGCACCGCACAAATTCATAGAAAAAAAATTCACTTGGATAAGTTTTTTTTTTTTTGATTTAGATAATTTAATGGTCTTTATCCAGTTTATTATATAGCTGTTGGCCACACACTAAACGGTGACTATGTAAATATTTAATTGAAATTAATATTAAAGGTTGCAAGTCGTTTTCCTTATGAATCAGCTTCTTTTGTAACACCAGGCGTCACAACGCTCACTTGAACTGGAGCCGCTATACTTGAGCATATGGCAAGCCGCGCTGACGGGCACTGTGAATTTCTATAAATACCCAAATTTATTGTATTTTTTGTGTTTGCCTTTTCTTTTTCCCCCCTTATTCCGTCATGTTTTTTTTCCCTCTGTTCTTGTTCGTTTTCTTTGAGCATAAATAAAGCTGAGTTATGAAAGAAATACTTGAACATGACGTTCATTGGTCAAAACAGCATGACGTACTACAATTGAAGGTCTCTGATTGGCTGGTTATCTCAGCCGTTATGTGTGGGCAGGCTTAGTGGACGACTAGGAAATGCTGGGGAGCTCGAAGGAGTTCCAGAGACGGCACGATGTGGCTCGGGGGACTAATTATTGTCGCGTTATTGGCCTTATTGATCCTGAAATATGTTTTTGGAGGCCGTGGACCGAACCCGTTTGAGAAAGACACGAGAGAGCCGGCGAAGAAGAAGGTTTTTGATAAAAAAGAGAAGAACAAGGTGCTGAAACAAGGTGAGGTCATCGACAGAGACTATCTGTACAGCTGAGTTTAACAACGAACAGATTACAGTATAGATGAGTTTAACAATTGAACGATCACAGGGACAGGTGAGTTTACCAAAGGGTTTGAAGAACGTGAACGCTGCAGGCAGGTGGCTTAAAGTTTTGAATAGTGTTCGTGGCTTATATTAATCATATATTCCATACCTACATATGTATAGACATATTAGAATGTTTAGTGATTACATATGTGGAATGACCTCACGCCTATGAACAGGACAAGAGGTCTCAACCGCCAGCGAGGATCAAAGAGCAGACAGAGTCGCAGCGGTGGAGACCGGATCGATCTCCCTGACCACCCAGGGTCAGGTGGAGGAGACGGAGGACAATGGAGGGGGGATTATGTTAATGCGGGATGTCAGCTTTGATATGCAATGTCTTTTGTTGAGTGTGAGTATAAGTATGAAGGTCTGACTGCACTCGACCTCTTATTCTGCTTCTGCACCGAGATGAGACATGTTAGGGAGGCGAAGCTGATATTAAACTTTTGTTTATAAAGTCACATCGCTTCTTCATTTCTAACTCCCGACACTGGTGACCAGACGTGAGGATGGAACAGAGACGTTCTCCCGCGATTAACTCATCAGAGGCGACCCAGGCAAGCGCCGGCGCCCATGCAGACAGGGGAACGGATGGAGGATGTTCCCCCACGGCAGAAGCTACAGAGAGGGCTCAACCGAGCACCATCCCCTGCTCAGCTCGAGTTTCTCCACCACCCGTGCAGGCCAGCGTCACAACAGCAGGAGGTAAGTTTGACCAACTCCTCACCCAATTTCCAGCACTCACAGTTCCCAAATTTTCAGCAACAGTAGCGAAACACGGAGTTGAACACTTCATCCCCACAGCAGGCCCACCCGTGTTTGCCAAAGCTCGGCGCTTAGACGCGACCAAGCTCGCCATAGCACGTGACGAGTTTGCCACCCTTGAAAAATTAGGCATTATTAGGCGCTCGAAAAGCCCCTGGGCATCGCCACTCCACGTGGTCCCGAAAACCGACGGTTCTTGGAGACCTTGCGGCGATTACCGCAGATTAAACAATGCGACAGCGCATGACCGCTACCCAATTCCTCACATCCAAGATTTTTCACTACATCTGGCGGGTGCGCGCATTTTTTCTAAAATAGACCTGGTCCGCGGCTATCACCAAGTCCCCGTTCGAGCGGAAGACATTCCTAAAACGGCTGTAATAACCCCTTTCGCTCTTTTTGAATTTTTGTGGATGCCGTTCGGCCTCAAAGGCGCTGCTCAAACCTTTCAGCGTATGATGGACGCGGTATTACGCGACCTCCCCTTCGTGTTCGTCTACCTCGACGATATGCTGGTAGCCAGCCCATCAGAGGAAGAACACGAACAACACCTCACTACAGTTTTTCAGAGACTAGAAGAGCACGGATTAATAATCAACCCAGCCAAATGCAAATTCGGCGTGTCACAAATTGATTTTTTGGGACACAGAGTTTCACCGAAGGGGGCAGTCCCATTGCCAGACAAAGTCCGCGCGGTAAAAAATTTTCCACGACCACAAACAGTCAGATCGCTGCAAGAATTTTTGGGAATGGTGAATTTTTACAACCGTTTCCTCCCCCGCGCAGCTCAACTCATGCAGCCTCTGTATGCCGCACTCAGAAAACAAAAGCCTTCCAACGTGGTCGAATGGACCCCGGAGCGCGAACGCGCCTTCGCGGAAGTAAAAAGTGCTGTAGCGAATGCCACATTGTTGGTTCACCCCGATCCCTCGGCCCGCATAGCGTTAACCACAGATGCTTCAGACCTGGCCATAGGGGCAGTCGTGGAACAACATGTTGGCGGAACCTGGCAACCTTTAGCATTTTTTAGCAAATCTTTAAACCAAACTGAGCGCAAATACAGCACTTTTGACAGGGAGCTGCTAGCGCTTCATTTATCCATCCGCCACTTCCAGTTCTGGTTAGAAGGGCGGCGTTTCACGGCTTTTGTAGACCACAAACCGCTTACTTTTGCGATGGCTAAAATTTCAGAACCATGGTCAGGCAGGCAACAAAGACAGCTAGCTGCAATTTCAGAGTTCACCACAGACATTCGACATGTGGCAGGCAAACTTAATGTGGTAGCAGACTGCCTCTCTCGCGCTGTGACATCGCCAGAGCACGAGGAGACAGATTATACTACCTCAGCCGCAGAACTCTTCGCCAACGCGTACGCGTACGTGGCCCCAATTCACGTAGGGATAGATTACGCAGCCATGGCAGAGGAACAAAGTAGTGACACGGACGTGCGCGCGCTCCTGTCTGGACCAACAGGGTTAAGACTGGAGGAAAGGGGTTTACGTGACGGTGTACCCCCCCTAATCTGCGACGTTTCAACCGGCCGACCTTGCCCGGTAGTCCCAGCTGCATGGCGCCGCCGCATTTTCGACTCGGTTCACTCCCTCGCGCACCCAGGGGTGCGCGCCTCGGTTAAAATGGTCACGGAAAAGTTTGTTTGGCCGGGCCTGCGCAAAAATGTAAAGGAATGGGCAAAAACTTGCACGTCTTGTCAGCGCGCCAAAATACACAAACACACAAAAGCTCCTCTCGAGCCTTTTCGAATCCCAGCCAGAAGGTTTGACCACGTTCATGTCGACCTCGTGGGACCACTACCTTCGTCTCAGGGTTTCACACACCTGTTAACAATGATAGACCGTACTACACGCTGGCCGGAGGCGGTCCCTTTGGCGTCGACCACAGCTGCGGAAGTCGCTCGCGTTTTTTTAACAAACTGGGTGGCACGTTTCGGCGTCCCATCGGACATCACGTCTGATAGGGGGCCTCAATTTGTCTCAGAGCTTTGGTCAGCCATGGCCAGCAGCTTAGGGGCGACAATTCACCGCACCACCGCATATCACCCTCAGGCTAATGGGTTATGCGAGCGTTTTCACAGATCTTTAAAGGCCGCCCTCAGAGCCTCACTAACGGATACAGATTGGGTGAATAAACTTCCCTGGGTTTTATTGGGGTTGCGTTCTGCGCCTAAAGAGGATCTAGATGCCTCCCCAGCAGAATTAGTTTTTGCACAACCTCTCAGACTCCCAGGTGAGTTTTTACCAGAGAATCCAGAGCCTGGGCATCTTCCAGCCCTGAGGCCTTTAGGCAGCACCGGACCGGACACGCTCCCTGGACCGGCACATCACTCTTTTCCACGGGTTTTTGTCCCCCAAGCTTTAAAAAATGCCGAGTACGTTTTTGTTAGACACGAAGCTTTAAAATCAACCCTCCGTCCACCATACGACGGACCATTCAGAGTGCTGGAACCTGGTGATAAGCATTTTGTGCTTGATTTAGGGGACAGAAAAGAAACAGTCAGCATTGACAGACTTAAACCTGCCTTCTTGTTGAGAGACGAACCTGCACAGGTGGCGAGAGCACCTCGGCGGGGTAGACCCCCCAAGAAAAAAAACTCAGCCCCCCTGCAGGGAACAAATAACCACTCTCCTCCCCAAGCTGCAGATTCCTTACAGGAGGGTCCCACCAGGACACCAAAGCGGACCTACAGCAGATTCGGGAGAAGATTAAAACCCAGACGACACAGGGACTGATGCAAATTGACCAAGAGTTGTTAACTATGTTATCAGATTGTGCCGTGACAGTTTTAAGGCTGATTTGTGATATTACTATACTGTTGTGGTTACCACTGAATTCTCTACAGGACCATGACTGCTGGAAAGATTTTTCCTTGTTTTCCCTGTCAAGAGGTTTAACAGTATAATATGTCATAGAGATTATCTTAAACTGTAAACTTAATTTGATTGTCCTTTTCTTAGTCGTTTGGGGGGGGGGGCTGTGGCTTATATTAATCATATATTCCATACCTACATATGTATAGACATATTAGAATGTTTAGTGATTACATATGTGCAATGACCTCACGCCTATGAACAGGACAAGAGGTCTCAACCGCCAGCGAGGATCAAAGAGCAGACAGAGTCGCAGCGGTGGAGACCGGATCGATCTCCCTGACCACCCAGGGTCAGGTGGAGGAGACGGAGGACAATGGAGGGGGGATTATGTTAATGCGGGATGTCAGCTTTGATATGCAATGTCTTTTGTTGAGTGTGAGTATAAGTATGAAGGTCTGACTGCGCTCGACCTCTTATTCTGCTTCTGCACCGAGATGAGACATGTTAGGGAGGCGAAGCTGATATTAAACTTTTGTTTATAAAGTCACATCGCTTCTTCATTTCTAACTCCCTACAGTGTTTACCCATAAAAAAGAAAAAAATAGAAAATTTACCACAATTTTGGAAATTTACAAGAATAAAGTTGCTAATTTACTTGAAAAATGTCACAAATTTATGAAATGGACCTCTTGCACAATGTGTTATGTATGAAAAGCGTGGCACAATAATGAGGCGAGTGGTGAACTGAACAGAACTTTATTATATGACTCAGTATATCCGGACAGATGTTCTCCCCCCTAGGCAGACAGGTGGTCAAACAGGCCGTGCCTCTTCTGCATCAGCCTTTATACCCTGGGTGGTGGCGGAACCGGAAAGGTGGAGTCCCCCTCCCCCGCCAAAAAAAAAAGTCCAAAACACATGCACACTAATTAGGCCCTCCCAAATTTAGTGCCCGAACTACACTCTAACAATAAACAAGATATGTAGATGTTACGTCCGTAAAAGGATGAGGAGGCGAGGCGACAGTTTATGTATTTTATTATAAGAACAGGAACTGAACAGGAGTCACTCCGTACAGATTAATGGTCCACAGCAAAGAGACAGAGCCTCTTCCGCCATGGCCTCTTATACTCCCCGTGATGCTACCACCGGAAAGACAGGGCGTCGCCTCCCACTACACCCAGGGCACCGCCATATTGGTATACTCAACTATATACATAATATTAACCCTTTAACTGCCAAATTCGCCGTGTGGCGCCTGGGACAAAGCAAGGCAACTCAAGGCCCCCCCCAGTGGTCAAGAGTGGTAAAAAAATTTTTGTCAATAATATAGTTCAGATTTCCAAGGCTATAACTTGAAAGTTACAAGAGATAATGGCTTACTGTCAATTAGAACGATGTAGAATATGATCCAAAGTTTCAGATAGGAATAAATTTATGCATCTAATTTGCATAATGTCACGGCAGCTATATAAATTACATAACTCAGTCAAAAGTGGACTTTGGACACATTTACATAAAAAATGGTCTGTTTTTTTTGACGCCGATTTGTCTACAGGGGTATGTTTTTATCTAATCTTCAAAGTATATGAACAAGAAAATCAATAAAATGTCAAAAAACATATTTCTCGCTTACCTGTTACCAGGAGGGGGGCTCGCCCGCCCATGTGACCGGTCCGTCTTCGTCCATCATAGCCGATGTTTGTGTGTTTGCTCAGCCATTTACACCGTGTACCACATCTACAAACTCTTATGATTACCTCATGTGAATTTCATTTGTATTACATGGCTATTTTTTCAGTTTGGTGCATTATTCCTGTGGGAATCCATGCCGCCCGTGGGCGCTGCCATCTTGGGAATGGGAGCTCATTTTTTGTTACATCGAGGTCGATGTAACACGTTTACTTAGTAATTTACACCCGCGTACCACATCTACAAACTTTTTTGATTATCCCATGTGAATTTTGTTTGTATTACGCAGCTATTTTTCCTGTTTCATGCAGTTTCCATTATCATCGCTATCGCGATGACCAAACACAGCAGCATCCACATTGTTGTGTGAGCTCAAAGCGGAAAAAGGAAGAATAATAATGAGGATTTCTCCTTTTTTGCTATATTCTGTCAGCCATGATTCCTTCGGCGCGTGTCTGCCACCTTCTAAACTGTCAGATCAATAGAGATTAGTACAAATTCTCAGTATAGCCGGGGGACGTCAGTTAGTTGACACGTGCAGTTGCTGCGCTGTGCCACTGGGGGTGCATGACCCGTCCATTTAATTTGGGCAGTTAAAAGGTTAATATCTAACCCCCCCTCCCCCCGAAGAAAATAGCAAGCACACTAATTTGGGCCCTCCCCAAAATTTAGAACCCGGCTCATACACTAAGCATCAAAATATAAAAAAGCTGAAAAGCGGTAACAGCTCGCTCCATACCTTGAATTCTCATCGCCAAATGTTACGTCCGTAAAAGGATGAGGAGGCGAGGCGACAGTTTATGTATTTTATTATAAGAACAGGAACTGAACAGGAGTCACTCAGTACAGGTCAGTAGTCCACAGCAAAAGAGACAGAGCCTCTTCCGTCATGGCCTCTTATACTCCCCATGACGCCACCACCGGAAAGATGGGGCGTCATCTCCCACTACACCCAAGGCACCACCATATTGGTACACTCAACTATATGTAGATAATATTAATATCTAACAGTAAGCCTATCCATGCACACACAAACAACTAAAACTAGAGGGGGACAGGTGGACTGCTGTCCCACCCCCACATGGCCAGATGGATTATTCTGCCGTCTTTATCTATATACAGTCCATGAAAATAAAATCCACCGTGTTCTTGCTGTAAACATAAAAAAAAATAATCCCACAAACATATACATACAGGTTATACCCATGAATCTGAGTTCATTAAACCACTTAATCACAATACATGTCAATATACACATCAATCCCACACCACAGCCCCATGTGCTAAACACTTCAAACAATCACTCAGCACCATGGACAGCTCACAGAGCAATTTTGTGTATTAACCATACTGACATGCTGTTAACGTAACTAGGACAATGCACACCTTAATATTTAGCAATTCGCACAGTAAAACTAACTCCCCAAACATGCTAACACAAACGCCATTTCTTTTCCACATGGGTAATTAATAATAACACCGTAAACATATTGCCCCCTTTTAACTCATCAGTCACACTCCATGGAGAGTCCACTCCCCCGGAGACCCATCAGGCGGGTCCCGACCAGAGCGTCGGTTTTTTTTTCTACCGACCGAGGATGACCCACGCTGGTACTGAAGTGCCTCACCTTCCTCATAAACACGCCGCAGCCGTTGGGGTGTCTCTCACTTTCACTTCCGCCCTCCAAAGAGAGCAGACGCTTTTCTTCCCAGCTCCGGCTCCTTATCTCTCTCCTTCCCTAACTGACTGGATCCCAGCTTGCTATCGTCTGTCTGCGTGTTACTGCTGATTTATCGAAAGAAATTATGAATTTAATAAGCTGGGCTTTGAACGCAATTGACACTGTTTTTTCAACAAGAAAATCTGGCCCGGGGGAGCCGATCTGTCCCGCAGGCACTGCTGCTGCGGGTTATTTGAAGGACACAAGTAATTGGAAACTCTTGTGCCTGTGTGATCTTTTTATTGAAGATATTGAAGATTTATATCTTTTCGGAGCAATTGTCATCGGAATTCTACTGATTGGATCTGGGATTGTTCTGGTGTACCGCAAATTGAAGAAGATGGATAGAGCTTATCAAAAAGCGGACCCGGCGAAGCTCACCCATCAAATTGACCAACTGGGCAGGACTCTGACAGCGGCTAATGGAGAACTGTACAGGAAAATGGATTACATCACGATCACGCTGAGAGCTGTCCATGAATCGATCTCGACGCCTGGCCATGAAGGATTGGAGCACTGAATCTGTAAGAGAATAGAAAGTTTTTTCTCTGAAGTCAGTGCTATTCGACCTGCTTCTTTCGGCACCCTCAGCACTCAGTCCTCCAGATAATCAACAGTATATTTGTTTTCATAACACTGGCGGGCAGCATTTGACTCTCAAGGACAGCTGTCTGGCAAAACTATTCCATCTGCCGTGCTCAAGGACATGTGCCTCTGCTTCAGACTGTAGCCATAACATCTGCTGAGGAAGAGACTATTGTTGTCCTCCAACTGATTGCCACTGATTGCACCCAACTCTCACACAACTGATCCACTATACTGACTTGAAGATATACACTCACTGCTCTCTTTGTGTTATTGTGTGGATTCTATTGTCTGCTAATTGTGCATTGAGAGTTTTTTTCTTGTAATCATAATATCGGTCATATATGAACTTTATTCTGATAAACAATGCTTTTTTCTCTCTCCTACTGTGTTTACCCCCCCCCCTTCCCCCCACTGCCTTCTGTTCCCCTCCTGCTGACAGGCGCCTCCACGGCTCGCCGCGTCATTGGGAATGTCATTTATGACGTTTTCAGTGTCAAGTCAAATTCTTCGCATATTTACCTGTTATTTACTTGTAAATGTGCTTGGCAATAAACTTATTCTGATTCTGATTCTGATTCTCCGTACCATCTGTCAGCTGCAGGTAACCGTCCTCCCGGACAGCCACCACCTGTAGCCACCCCTGGCCCTCTTGTCTGTCTCCTCCGCTTCCTGTGGGCTTCTCTCAATCAGGCCTCCTCTCTGGGTCGAACCAAATCGGCGATCCCCAGAGGAGCCTTGCTCGGCTTCCGGTGTTCATATGTGGCCCGTCGTTTAACTGTGCCAGCCGGTCCTGCCCTGCTTGCTTTCATTTTACATGCCGGCAAAGCTGTTGTGACCCCCTGCTTCTCGGTGCCTTCCAGCCAAACTCCGGAAGCAGCCACTCCGGTCAGCCACTCTGCTCCATCCGCCGTCACGGGTGTTCCACAGCGCCGCCCAGTTCACCCAGCTACGGTAACTTGGGCTCTGGCGCAGGAACTCTCCCGCGATGGCCCTGGATGGGGTTGGTCCTGTTCACTTTCCAGATTACTACCCCAAGGTTCATCCCATATTGCATCATCCATCACTGCTGGCATCGGTTGGTTCCATAAACCACAGCCTGACCACTCCTCCTCAATGCCGCTGATGGAAAACCCCAGTCCATAGAAGAGGCTGCAGCCCATCACATTTTCACCACCGCCAGTCACAATAAACTTCAGGTTAACAGCCACCGATGATTTTTACGGGATGTCAGCTTCACCGAACCCATGATGGGCAGCCGCCGTCCTCCATAGCCGCACAACAGCTCTAACTGACCTCTCAGCTGATGATATGGGAAGAAACTCCTCACGGTGGGCCAATTCAACAACGACCGCACTGCGCTCGTATCCACCAGTAATGGTACCTCCACACCGTCCAGTTCCACCATACAATATGTTTGGCCGTCGGTGTCTGGGGAAACGGTGTGGCTAATCATGGGAGTTGGAGCAGGGGTATCCGCTTTGTGTCGCTGTTGCCCTCGCTCGAACCTATTACAGGCCCTGGCAAAGTGATGCAGGAGTCCACACTTGCCACAGCGTTAATCTCTTGCCGGACACTCTCTAGCCTTGTACCGGTGCTTAGTGGACCCACAACCCGAACATTAGGGTGATCCCGGGGTGGACCTCATCTTTACAGCTGCAGCGCATTCCTCTTGCTCGCCGTCTTCACTGTCTGGATCCACAGCCTGTGTCATTGATTGTGAGTCGTGGCGGCGTAGCGTAGGTCTCTCACCAAGGTCATGTGATAACTTGTCCGCTGCTTCACACTGTCAGGCTGTCTCCACAGCCATGGCTAAAGTTAATTCGCCGGAGTGTGTAAGCAATCTCGCACGAGCTGATGAACACAGCATGTGCTCTGCCAGCTGGTCGCAGACCATTTCTTCCTCCAACTCCCCAAACTGGCAGTCCCCAGCCAGCTGCCGTAGGTCTGCAACGTAGTGCTGCACCGACTCGCCAGCCTGCTGGAGGTGCTGCCGAAATTGGACCCTCTTGATGTTGACGTTTGTAGGCGTGCGAAAATATTGCGCTATTCGCTCAACCATGTCATTAAAGCTATCGCTAGCTCCCAAAGTCAAAAGGATATGTTGTCCTTCCATACCTAAATTATGGACCAAAATTGTCCTTGCTCATACCTTCTTCAGTTTGCCAATGTTTAGTGCCACCAGATAGTTCTGAAAGGCAGCAAGCCACCTCGTCCAAGGCACCGGAGGCTCCCCCGGAGTCTCCAAAAACGGCCGAAAAGACGACACACCCGCATCCATGCTTTATCCTCGTCGCCAAATGTTATGTATGAAAAACGTGGCACAGTAATGAGGCGAGTGGTGAACTGAACATGACTTTATTATATGACTCACTATATCCAGACAGACGCTCCCACTAGGCAGAGAGGTGGTCAAAGAGGCTGTGCCTCCTCCGCATCAGTTTTTTATACCGCGGGTGGTGGCGGAACCGGAAAGGTGGAGCCACCACCCATATCATATAATAATACAGCATATTAATATAATAAACAACACCACACAATGAGCAGTATGAAGTTAGCATCGGGTTCGATATTCATATTCGAATATGGGACTGATGGTGTGGGAGCAGTATCCGTACAGTTTGTACCAATGAGGCTAAAATGAGTCCATGGTGTTATGTCCATAATCTGTAATCCATTGACGAGGCCAGAAGTGCAACAGAACTCAACTTTATTGTGTGACTCACAAACACTAGGTACTCCCTTACAGGCAGAGGCAAAGGTCAAAACAGACCATGTCTCTTCCGCCTTGGTCTTTTATACTCAGGGTAGTGGCAGAACCGGAAAGGTGGAGCCACCACCTTCATCACACAACAACACGTCATATTAATATATGACACATGGCTACCAAACCATGCACTGTGCCATCCTACAGATTAGTGGTCAAGGACCCTCACCTATGGATGGTCAATAACCCATGGAATCTTGGGTGGCACAGTGTTTATGAAATGTGCCACACATGTGCCAATATACCCATATTTTCTAATACAGTTTGTACCAATGAGGCTAAAAGGAATGGTTTGGTAGTCATGGACCATTCGTTGTGCTACCCTAGGGACTAGTGGTCAAGGACCCTCACCCATGGATGGTCAATACCCCATGGAGTCTAGGGTGGCACAGTCTTTAATTTGGTAGTGATGGACCACTCATTTTAGCCTCATTGGTAGAAATTGTATTTGAATATATGGCTACGTATGTTGGCACATGTGTGGCACATTACATAAACACTGTGCCACCCTAGACTCCATGGGGTTGAGGGTTCTGGAGGACTAGTGCCTAGCATGGCACAGCGCATGGTTTGACAGGCACGGATACTGCTCCCACACCATCAGCCCGATATTCAAGTATGAATATTGAACCCGATGCTAACTTCACACTGCTCACCCAATGTAGAGTGACGTACTATTGCATTTCGGTACTCCCGCAGCTCCGGTTCCTGGTGTTTTTTCATCTATTAATCAATTTGATCACTTTCACTTATCAAGGTACATATTGGAACTAGTGTGCGGGCAGATCGCCTTGTCTTTATGAAGTTCGTGTTTCACATTTTGATCATTTTGGTAACCATACTGAGCCGTTTAATAGTTTGCCCAGTTAGCTTAGCAGTTATCGTGTTGTTTATGTCTCTTCGATTCCAAATACCACTGCATGGGCTGTAATAGACCTGTGTAATGGACATTTATTGTGCAAAGTCTATACACGAGCTCATTCACCTTTATTTGAGTCCATGCAATGTTATTAGGAGTGAGTCAAAGTTTATTACGAGAATAAATAACACACTAGCAACTGGAAGCTAACTAAAACACGATGAGAACCCCATAACTAATATAACCCTAACATCAGTGGTGCTTACTAAAACACAGAATGTTTGGTACGGGACATTCCGTACAGAACATGTTCCGTACAGGACGTCTATCGGACAGCTTTGCCAAAAAGTGATCAGCTGCCAAAAGTGCCATATTGTAGTTATGGGGTTATATTAGCCGTAAAATATATTTCAACAGTCAAAGAGTACTGAGTGAGGTATAATATGATAGATTTAACACTTATGATGCATTCTGAACCTGGAACAAACTTGGTCAACGATTAAAAGTGGTTAAAATACAGTGGTGCGAAAAAGTGTTTGCCCCCTTCATGATTTCTCATTTTTTTGTATGTTTGTCATACTTAAATGTTTCAGATCATCAAACAGATTTAAATATTAGACAAAGATAACACAAGTAAACACAAAATGCAGTTTTTAAATGAAAGTGTTTAATATTAAGGGAAAAAAATCCAAACCTACATGGCCCTGTGTGAAAAAGTGATTGCTCCCTAAACCTAATAACTGGTTGGGCCACCCTTAGCAGCAACAACTGCAATCAAGCGTTTGCAATAACTGGCAATGAGTCTTTTACAGCGCTGTGGGGGAATTTTGGCCGATTCATCTTTGCAGAATTGTTGTAATTCAGCCACATTGGAGGGTTTTCGAGCATGAACCACCCTTTTCAGGTTATGCCACAGCATCTCAATCAGATTCAGGTCAGGACTTTGACTAGGCCACTCCAAATTCATCATCATTTTGTTTTTCTTAAGCCATTCAGAGGTGGACTTGCGGGTGTGTTTTGGATCATTGTCCTGCTGCAGAACCCAAGTGCGCTTCAGCTTGAGGTCATGAACAGATGGCCGGACATTCTCCTTAAGGATTTTTGTGGTAGACAGCAGAATTCATGGTTCCATTTACCACAGCAAGTTTTCAGGTCCTGAAGCAGGAAAACAGCCCAAGACCATCACAGTACCACCATATTTTACTGTTGGTATGATGTTCCTTTTCTGAAATGCTGTTACTTTTACGCCAGATGTAATGGGACACACACCTTCCAAAAAGTTCAACTTTTGTCTCATCAGTCCACCGAGTATTTTCCCAAAAGTCTTGGGGATCATCAAGATGTTTCCTGGCAAAACTGAGACGAGTCTTTATGGGTTTTTTTTTTTTTGCTCAGCAGTGGTTTTCTTCTTGGAACTCTGCCATGCAGGCCATTTTTGCTCAGTCTCTTTCTTATGATGAACACTGACCTTAACTGAGGCAAGTGAGGCCTGCAGTTCTTTGGATGTTGTTGTGGGGTCTTTTGTGACCTCTTGGATGAGTCGTCACTGTGCTCTTGGGGTAATTTTAGTTGGCCGGCCACTCCTGGGAAGGTTCACCACTGTTCCATGTTTTCACCATTTGTGGATGATGGCTCTCACTGTGGTTCACTCGAGCTCCAAAGTTTTAGAAATGGCTTTATAACCTTTTCCAGACTGATAGATCTTAATTACTTTGCTTCTCATTTGTTCCTGAATTTCTTTGGATCGCAGCATAATGTCTGACTTTTAAAGATCTTTTGGTCTACTTCACTTTATCAAGCAGGTCCGATTTAAGTGATTTCTTGATTGCGAACAGGTAGGGCAGTAATTAGGCCTGGGTGTGGCTAGAGAGATTGAACTCAGCTTTCTAAAGATGTGATCAACCACGGTTAATTTATGTTTTAATGGGGGGGCAATCACTTTTTCACACAGAGCCTTGTAGGTTTGGATTTTTTTTTTACCCTTAATAATAAACACCTTCATTTCAAAACTGCATTTTGTGTTTACTTGTGCTATCTTTGTCTAATATTTAAATTTGTTTGATGATCTGAAACATGCAAGTGTGACATACACTACCGTTCAAAAGTTTGGGGTCACCCAGACAATTATTTTGTGTTTTCCATGAAAAGTCACACTTATTTACCACCATGAGTTGCAAAATGAATAGAAAATATAGTCAAGACATTGACAAGGTTAGAAATAATGATTTGTATTTGAAATAATAATTTTTTCCAGATACTCAACCTGCTCAAAGGAAGGTCAGTTTTATAGCTTCTCTAACCAGCTAAACTGTTTTCAGCTGTGCTAACATGATTGCACAAGGGTTTTCTAATCATCCATTAGCCTTCTGACGCAATGAGCAAACACATTGTACCATTAGAACACTGGAGTGATAGTTGCTGGAAATGGGCCTCTATACACCTATGTAGATATTGCACCAAAAACCAGACATTTGCAGCTAGAATAGTCATTTACCACATTAGCAATGTATATTAGATATTAGAGTGTATTTCTGATTAGTTTAAAGTTATCTTCATTGAAAAAAACAGTGCTTTTCTTTCAAAAATAAGGAAATTTCTAAGTGACCCCAAACTTTTGAACGGTAGTGTACATACAAAAAAAATGAGAAATCAAGAAGGGGCAAACACTTTTTCACACCACTGTCATGCAGTTGCAAGTTTACGTTGAAAAATATATGGATTTTATTGAATATAAACATGTAGATACAGTGTATAAATATATATTCTGTGTGTCAACAACGGACAGTTACAATGTAGCTTCTAAACAATGAGGATTTAGCACATAAATATTGGACTCATCTAAGATATGATAAGATAAGCCTTTATTAGTCCTACAATGGGGAAATTCCAATATTACAGCAGCAAAGGGATAGCAGCACTCAGAGCATTGGTTAATAAGATAAGAACTGGTTAGCCAAAGCAGTAAATGAATATACATACAGTTAGGCCCAGAAATATTTGGACAGTGACACAATCTTCATGATTTGGGCTTTGCATGCCACCACATTGGATTTGAAATGAAACAACTACAACAGAATTGAAGTGCAGACTTTAAGGTTTAATTCAAGGGGTTGAACAAAAATATATGATTAAACATGTAGGAATTGTAGCTATTTTTATACAAACACTCCTCATTTCAGGGGCTCAAAAGTAATTGGACAAATAAACATAACCCTAAGTAAAATGTTACTTTTCAATATTTTGTTGAGAATCCTTTGCAGGCAATGACTGCCTGAAGTCTGGAACCCATGGACATCACCAAACGCTGGGTTTCCTCCTTTGTGATGCTTTGCCAGGCCTTTACTGCAGCTGTCTTCAGTTGTTGCTTGTTTGTGGGTCTTTCTGCCTTAAGTTTTGTCTTGAGCAAGTGAAATGCATGCTCGATTGGGTTGAGATCTGGTGATTGACTCGGCCATTGCAGAATATTCCACTTCTTTGCTTTAAAAAACTCCTGGGTTTCTTTTGCAGTATGTTTTGGATCATTGTCCATCTGTACTGTGAAGCGCCGTCCAATCAGCTTTACTGCATTTGGCTGAATCTGAGCAGAAAGATATCCCTATACACTTTAGAATTCATCCGGCTGCTTCTCTCTTTTGTCACATCATCAGTAAACACAAGTGACCCAGTGCCATTGGAAGCCATGCATGCCCATGCCATCACTGCCTCCACCATGTTTTACAGAAGATGTGGTGTGCTTTGGATCATGAGCTGTTCCAATTCTTCTCCAAACTTTCTTCTTCCCATCATTCTGGTACAAGTTGATCTTAGTCTCATCTGTCCAAAGAATGCTGTTCCAGAACTGGGCTGGCTTCTTCAGGTGTTTTTTGGCAATTCAATTCTGGCCTTTCTATTTTTGAGGCTGATTAATGGTTTGCACCTTGTGGTGAATCCTCTGTATTTACTCTCATGAAGTCTTCTCTTTATGGTAGACTTAGATACTGATACACCTACTTCCTGGAGAGTGTTCTTCACTTGAGTGGAAGTTGTGAAGGGGTTGTTCTTCACCATGGAAAGGATTCTGCGATCATCCACCACTGTTGTCTTCCGTGGACGTCCAGGCCTTTTTGAGTTCCCACGCTCACCAGTGCACTCTTTTTTTCTCAGAATGTACCAAACTGTTGATTTGGCCACTCCTAACATTTCTGCTATCTCTGATGGATTTCGTCTTTTTTTTTTCAGCCTCAGGATGGTCTGTTTCACCTCCATTGAGAGCTCCTTTGACCACATGTTGTGTGTTCACAGCAACAGCTTCCAAATGCAAACGCCACACCTGGAATCAACTCCAGACCTTTTAACTGCTTAATTGATGACAGGTTAACGAGGGAAGAGCCCATGCTGCCTTGTTATTTTTTTTTGCAGCCTTCTGAGTCAATTGTCCAATTACTTTTGGTCCCTTGAAAAAGAGGCGGCTACGTATTAAAGAGCTGTAATTCCTAAACCCTTGCTCCAATTTGGATGTGAATACGCTCAAATTACAGCTGAGAGTCTGCACTTTAAGCCCATATTGATAATATAATTGTATCCTGAATATGTTTTCATAAACAGCTAAAATAACAAAACTTGTGTCACTGTCCAAATATTTCTGGGCCTAACTGTATGTACACAGATATATACACAGTGCAGGAGCATTGCAGCTAGATGAAATAAACAGCATTACAGTTTAAATTACTCTGGAGAATGTGAATATGTACCCAGACAGTATATTTCACTTTTGAATCAACAGTGTTGTTTCCACCCTCAGTAATGATTATTATTGTCCTAGTTGTGTATTGGAGGGGACGATCTCTATTGTGCAAAGTTGTTACATTTAGTACATTCAATACGAACTCTACGAGCAGCCCTGGTTACATTATAAAGTCTGACAGTCGTAGGTAGGAAGGACCTGCGGAACCTCTCCGTTGTGCACCTAGGATGGCACAGCCTACCGCTAAATAAGCTCCTCAGCGCGTTCAGCGTGTCCTGCATGGGGTGGGACTCGGACTCCAGCAGAGATGACAGCTTAGCCACCATCCCCCAATCTCCTCCACTGGGTTGAGGCGTTGCTCCAGAACAGAGCTAGCTTTTTTGATCAGCCTGTTCAGTCTCTTCCTGTTGGCTGCCGTGACGCTGCTGCCCCAGCAGGCCACTCCAAATGTGATGGCTGATGCCACCATCGAATCGTAGAAGGTCTTCAGGAGTGCCCCTTGCACTCCAAAACACCTGAGTCTCATAATTACAATCTCATAAATGCTATAGGTTATCCAAACTGCAAACACTTTGGCCAACACTGTAATTTTTCGGATATTATAAAACCTCAAACATTTACAGACACACTGTAGATGGACTGAGAGCAGTCAGTGCAGTTTTAACAAGAGGGTGCTCCAGGCTCCCGCAGCCAGTGATCACTTTTTGGCAGCTAATCATTTTTTGATTCAAAGAATGATCACTTGCCAAAAATTGATCACACTGCTGCTGGTGGCTTTTTGGCAACTGATCACTTTTTGGCACAACGCCAGTCCTGCCTGCTGTCAGTGCTGTGTCAGTGTGCCTTTGTCATAAGCCGCAGTCTGCACTTAGCACATTCCGTATATATACCACTCATGTCCCGTACATGACATTTTTAAATAAGGGCAATTTCAGTTATTAATAAATGAATCAATAAGGAATAAGGAACATACCATAAGTAGTGATGGGCAAATGACACAGAGGCTTCGGAGCTTGTCTCATTCTTGTCTTTTTTTTAAATTTGTATTTTGTATACTTTAATCCCCAGAGGGAAATTCAGGGCATCCACCTGGATGGATGAGGCAGCCACGGTACGGAGCCAATCCCTTCACCATTCACACACACATTCAAGCCTAGGGCCACTTTAGAGTCTCCAAACTTGCATGTTTTTGGCCTGTGGGAGGAAACCGGAGTACCAAGGGTAAACCCACGTAGACATGAGGAGAACATGCAAACTTCACACAGAAGGGTCACCGATGGTCAAGGGGTGGGATTGAACCTATGATGGTCAGGAGTGGAATCGATCCCATGACCTTCTTACTGTGCTAACCACTGCGCCACCGAGCTGCCCCAGTGTCGGCACGTGTATCAAAACACTAGTGTCACGTGATCAATGATGTCCGAAGCTTCGAACATCATTGTTGCTTCACTTCATGCTTCATTGGTTCAATATGTTTTGAAACTTTCATCAGTCGTTTAGTCTGAGGAATCAATCCACCTCCTCCCTTGGGACTTACCGTGGGCTGCTCCCTGACAGAACCAGAGAACAGCTTTCACCCCACAGTGCGCAGGCTACAGTAAAACTGTACTGCCTGCTCTACTCTACATATTTTTGGAACATGTACGTAAGGCACTTGAGAATATTAACAGGCTGGACTGCAAGCTAGCAGGACTGTTAGCATCCCGTTCAGAACATTATGTATCAACGGAATGTTTAAGTAAACACTTAAGACTGCTAGCTAGCAGGACCCCTAGCGTTCCATATCTAACATTCCGTACATAAGGCACTTGGGAATGTCAGGAGGGTGGACTGCTAGCTAGCACGACCTAAGAACAAGTACGGAACACAGATGGAACGCTAGCATATGCAACATTAGATACGGAACATGTTACATGTACATGTCCGTAAAACATTTGAGACCACTAGTTAGCAGGACCGCTAGTAGGACCGCTCTGTATGGAACGCGGACTGAACATGTACGGAATGTTCTGTACCGTAGTGTTTGTTCTGGGTTTTAGGAATCGCTAATCAATACCCGAGGGATTCTGCATACATGAAGTAATAAAAGAAGTCATGTAACAACTGGGAGTTGGACATATGTTTGTGCGTTTCACAGGTCTATTATTACCTCTGCCAAGGAGGTAATGTTTTTATCGGGGTTTGTTTTTCTGTCTGTCTGTTACCAACATAACTCAAAAAGTTATGAACGGATTTTGATGAAATTTTCAGGAAAGGTGTGTAATGGCACGGGGAACAGATGATTAGATTTTGTTGATGATCTGAGAGTGCATACTTCCACCAAGGGCTTTGTTTGTATTTGTGCTGCAGGATTACACAAAAACTACTGGATGGATTTGGATGAAATTTTCACTAGAGGTGGTTCTTGGGCTACAGAGGAACCCATTATATGGGCCAAACTGTCATCTCTGCTGGAGTCCAAGTCCCACCCTATGCAGGACATACTGAACGCACTGAGGAGCTCATTTAGCAGTAGACTACATCATCCTAGGTGTGCGACCGAGAGGTTTCGCAAGTCCTTCCTACCTACGGCTGTCAGACTTTATAACCTAAGCAGGGCTGCTCGCAGAGATAGAGGAAAAACAAAAAAACCCAAAAAAACACGTGACAACCTAATAGTATTGAATGCAAAAGACGCAACACCGTTGCATCGTTCCCTGCCCCCCAGGGAACGGTGCTGGCTCCCTTCCTGTTCACTCTTTGTACTGCGGACTTCTCACACAACACAACACACTGCCATCTACAGAAGTTCTCTGATGACTCTGCGATCGTTGGCCTCATCTCCAATGGAGATGAAGCTGAGTACAGAGGGCTTATCCAGGACTTCGTAGACTGGTGCCATCGGAACTGCCTCCAGATCAACGCAAGGAAAACTAAGGAGCTGGTGGTGGACTGCCGCAGGCATGGGCAGCCCCTCACAGCACCAGTAAATATACAAGGAACAGACATCGAGATGGTGACATCCTATAAGTACCTGGGTGTTCATCTGAACAATAAACTAGACTGGTCACACAATACTGATGCACTCTACAAGAAGGGACAGCGCAGGCTGTTCCTGCTGAGGAGACTCAGGTCTTTTGGTGTACAAGGGGCGCTGCTGAAGACATTCTATGACACGGTGGTGGCATCAGCCATCACTTTTGGAGTGGTCTGCTGGGGCAGTGGCATTACAGCAGCCGATAGGAAGAGACTGAACAAACTGATTAAGAAAGCTAGCTCTGTCCTGGGGCAGCGCCTTGATCCGGTGGAGGAGATAGGAGAGAGAAGGACGGTGGCTAAACTGTCATCTCTGCTGGAGTCCGAGTTCCACCCGATGCAGGACGTACTGAATGCACTGAGGAGCTCATTTAGCAGCAGACTACATCATCCCAGGTGCACAACCGAGAGGTTTCGTAGGTCCTTCCTACCAACGGCTGTCAGACTGTACAACCTAAGCAGGGCTGCTCGCAGAGATAGCAAAAAGACGTAACAAACTAATAGTTTTTGAATGCAAAAGATGCAATAGACTTACACAATGGTCCCCTCCGGCATACAACTAGGAAAATACCGGTCGCTATGGAGGGTGAGAATATGTATGGGCACATAATCATACCATGTAGGATAACTAAGTAGAGGGTTATGCTGTTTCATCCCATCTAGCAACAATGCTCTGCACTGTGTGTGTTTATATATTTACATATTTATTCCATCTAGCTACAATGCTCAGCACTGGGTGTGTTCATATTTATATATCTATATATTTATTCCATCTAGCTACAATGCTCCGCACTGTGTTTTTATATATCTATATATTTATTCCATCTAGCTACAATGCTCCGTACTGTGGGTGTTTATATATTTACATATTTATTCCATCTAGCTACAATGCTCAGCACTGTGTGTTTATATATTCATATATTTATTCCATCCAGCTACAATGCTCTGCACTGTGTGTCTGTATATATATATTTTATAGTAATATGTACATATGTATATTAGCTGCTCTTGCTTGCTTGTTTTTTTTTTCTTGCCTTCTGATTGTTGCTCTGAGTGTTGCTATCCCTGTGCTGTTGCAATCCTGGAATTTCCCCGTTGTGGGACTAATAAAGGCTTATCTTATCTTATCTTATCTTAACAGACTTAAACAAATGGTCCCCTCCAGTATACAACTAGTGTGGAGTGTGTGAAATCAAAGGCAGATTCATTTCAGACGATTTATTACACACTCACATCTCTCAAGCACAGAACAGACTGAACTTTTCAGCAGAAACTCTCCTCTTAAGTTTCATGGCATTTACATCACACACAACATGACATTTTCATCACACTGCATTCAACATCCTTCATCCTTGACTCCTTCCTGCTATCTCACCAGGAACCTCCTGCTCTTTGTTCTCCCATGCTTATCCACTGTCTCCTGTCTGAGGTGCTAGATAATCTGGCTCCCCCAAGGTGCTACACTAGGACAATATCAGTCGCTACAGAGGGTGACAATATATATGGGTACATATTCATACTATGTAGGATAACTAAGTAGACGGTTATGCTGTTTATTGCATCTAGCTACAATGCTCCACACTGTGTATATATATTTATATATTTATGTGTACATATGTATATTCACTGCTCTTATTTTCTTATCTTCTAAATTATTGCTGTGTTGCTGTCCCTGTGCTGTTGCAATCCTGGAATTTCCCCATTGTGGGACTAATAAAGGCTTATCTCATCTTATATTTTGGTGATGATCTGAGAATGCATACCTCAGCCAAGGCTCTTATCTTCTCACAGTGTGTTAGCAACAATACTCCAAAACTGATGGACACACTTTGATGCAATTTTCACCACAAGTGGCTAGAGGCCTACACACAAACCCATTACATTTTGGAGGTGATCCATGAGAAACGGAAGGAGACTTGGCGGAGGTATGCACTCTGAGTGCTTTTCTAGTTGCCTATGCAGTGGTATTTGGAATGGAAGAAATGTAAACAATACAATAGCTGCACTATGTTGAGCTAACTGGGCGAACTATTAAACTTTATAAAGATAAAACGATCTGCCCGTACACTATTTCCGATATGTACAGTGATAAGTGAAAGTGATAAAATTTATTTATTGATCAGAAAGCACCAGGAACTGGGCAAATATAATAGAAGCGGAACCGGAGCTGCGGGAGGACCGGAATGCAGAAGTATGTTACTTGTAGAAGAGCTTGGAATAACGAGGCGATGTGACTTATAAACCAAAGTTTATTATCAGCTCCTCTAACAAGTCTCATCTAGGTGCAGCAGCAGAAGAAGTAAGAGAGCGAACACATTCGGCTCTGCGTACTTATACTCACACATAACAAAAGACATGCATATCAAAAGCTGACATCCCTCATTATCTTAATCCCCCTCTTTTGTCTTCGTACCCCTCCACCTGGCCCTGGGAGGTCAGGGCGACCTATCTGGTCTCCACCGCAGCGCCTCGGATGCTCTTTGATCTTCACTGGCGGTTGAGACCTTTTGTCCTGTTCTGAGGTGTGAAGTCGCTTTACATATGTAATCACCAAACATTCTCACATGCTTATACATATGTAGGTTATGGGATATATGATTAATATAGACCACAGCCCCCCCCAAACGACTAAGAAAAGGACAATAGAAAAATTCACAGTTTAAGATAATTATTATGACATACTAACTGCTACACCTCTTGACAAAGAAGAAACTTTCCAGCAGCTATGCTCCTAAGAGAGTTCAGTGGTAATCATAACAGCATAGTAATATCACAAGTCAGTCCTAAACTGTTACAGCACAATTAGTGAACAACTGTTGAGTAGTTTGCATCAGTCCCTGTGCCGTCTGGGTTTTAATCTTCTCCCGAATCTGCTGTGGGTCCGCTTGGGCGTCCTGGTGGGACCTTCCTGTAAGGAATCTGCAGCTTGGGGAGGAGAGTGATTATTTGTTCCCTGCAGGGGGGCTGAGTCTTTTCTCTTGGGGGGTCTACCCCGCCGAGGTGCTCTCGCCAACCGTGCAGGCTCGTCTCTCAACAAGAAGGCAGGTTTAAGTCTGTCAGTGCTGACTGTTTCTTTTCTGTCCCCAAAATCAAGCACAAAATGTTTATCACCAGGTTCCAGCACTCTGAATGGTCCATTGTATGGTGGGCGGAAGGTTGGTTTTAAAGCTTCATGCCTAACAAAAACGAATTCAGCGTTTTTTAAAGCTTGTGGGACAAAAACCCATGGAAAAGAGTGATGTGCCGGTCCGGGGAGAGAGTCCGGTCCATTGCTGTCTAAAAACCTCGGTGCTGGAAGATGCCCTGGCTCTGGGTTCTCTGGTAAAAATTCACCTGGGAGCCTGAGAGGTTGTGCAAAAACTAATTCTGCTGGGGAGGCGTCTAAATCCTCTTTACGTGCAGCACGCAACCCCAATAAAACCCAAGGAAGTTTATTTACCCAATTTGTATCCGTTAGTGAGGCTCTGAGGGCGGCCTTTAAAGATCTGTGAAAACGCTCGCATAACCCATTAGCCTGAGGGTGATAAGCGGTGGTGCGGTGAATTGTCGCCCCTAAGCTGCTGGCCATGGCTGACCAAAGCTCCGAGACAAATTGAGGCCCCCTATCGGACGTGATGTCCGATGGGACGCCGAAACGTGCCACCCAGTTTGTCAAAAAAACGCGAGCGACTTCCTCCGCTGTGGTTGACGCCAGAGGAACTGCCTCCGGCCAGCGCGTGGTGCGGTCTATCATTGTTAACAGATGTGTGAAACCTTGGGAGGAAGGTAGTGGTCCCACGAGGTCGACATGAACGTGGTCGAACCTTCTAGCAGGGATTCGAAAAGGCTCTAGAGGGGCTTTTGTGTGTTTGTGTACTTTGGCGCGCTGACAAGACATGCAAGTCTTTGCCCATTCTTTTACGTTTTTGCGCAGGCCAGGCCACACAAACTTTTCGGCGACCATTTTAACCGAAGCGCGCACACCTGGGTGCGCGAGGGAGTGAATCGAGTCGAAAATACGGCGGCGCCATGCAGCTGGGACTAACGGGCGAGGTCGGCCGGTTGAGATGTCGCATATTAGGGGGGGCACACCATCGCGTAAACCCCTTTCCTCCAGCCTTAACCCTGTTGGTCCAGACAGGAGTGCGCGCACATCCGCGTCACTACTTTGCTCCTCCGCCATGGCTGCATAATCTATCCCTACGTGGATTGGGGCTGCGTATGTGTCCGCGTTGGCGAAGAGTTCTGCGGCTGAGGTAGTATAATCTGTCTGTTCGCACTCTGGCGATGTCACAGCGCAAGAGAGGCAGTCTGCTACCACGTTAAGTTTGCCTGCCACATGTCGAATGTCTGTGGTGAACTCTGAAATCGCAGCTAGCTGTCTTTGTTGCCTGCCTGACCACAGTTCAGAAATTTTAGCCATCGCAAAGGTGAGCGGTTTGTGGTCTACAAAAGCCGTGAAACGCCGCCCTTCCAACCAGAACTGGAAGTGGCGGATGGATAAATGAAGCGCTAGCAGCTCCCTGTCAAAGGTGCTGTATTTACGCTCAGTTTGGTTTAGTGATTTGCTGAAAAATGCCAAAGGTTGCCAGATTCCGCTGACGTGTTGTTCTACAACCGCTCCTATGGCCAGGTCTGAAGCGTCTGTGGTTAGCGCAATGCGGGCCGAGGGATCAGGGTGAACCAACAATGTGGCATTAGTTAGGGCACTTTTTACTTCCGCGAAGGCGCGTTCGCGCTCCGGGGTCCATTCGACCGCGTTGGAAGGTTTTTGTTTTCTGAGCGCGTCATATAGGGGCTGCATGAGCTGAGCTGCGCGGGGGAGGAAACGGTTGTAAAAATTAACCATTCCCAAAAATTCTTGCAGCGATTTGACCATTTGTGGCCGTGGGAAACTTTTTACTGCGTGAACTTTGTCTGGCAGTGGGACTGCCCCCTTCGGAGAAACTCTGTGTCCCAAAAAATCAATTTGTGACACGCCGAATTTGCATTTGGCTGGATTGATTATTAACCCGTGCTCTTCTAGTCTCTGAAAAACCATAGTGAGATGCTGTTCGTGTTCTTCCTCAGACGAGCTGGCTACCAGCATATCGTCGAGGTAGATGAACACGAAGGGGAGGTTGTGTAATACCGCGTCCATTATCCGCTGAAAGGTTTGAGCAGCGCCTTTGAGGCCAAAAGGCATCCGCAAAAATTCAAAAAGACCGAAGGGGGTTATTACAGCTGTTTTAGGAATGTCCTCTGCTCGAACTGGGACTTGATGATAGCCGCGGACAGGTCTATTTTTTAAAAAATGCGCGCACCCGCCAGATGTAGTGAAAAATCTTGAATGTGAGGAATTGGGTAGCGGTCATGCGCTGTCGCATTGTTTAATCTGCGGTAATCGCCGCACGGTCTCCAAGAACCGTCGGATTTCGGGACCATGTGAAGTGGTGACGCCCAGGAGCTTTTTGAGCACCTGATAATGCCTAATTTTTCAAGGGTGGTAAACTCGTCCTGAGCTATGGTGAGCTTGGTCGCGTCTAAGCGCCAAGCTTTGGCGAATACGGGTGGGCCCGTTGTGGGAATAAAGTGTTCGACCCCGTGTTTAGCCACTGTGGCTGAGAATTTGGGAATTGTGAGTGCTGGAAATTGGGTGAGGAGTTGATCAAACTTACCTCCTGCTGTTGTGACGCTGGCCTGCACGGGTGGTGGAGAAACTCGAGCTGAGCAGGGAATAGAAAAAGTCTAATCAGAGATTTTTAACTCCTTGGTTCAACACAGAAACTCGTAGCTTAAAACAGAAGACTCGTCAATTAGAAAGAAAATGGCGCTCTACTAATTTAGATGAAATCTATTTAGCTTGGAGAAATCATCTTTTAATTTATAAAAAATCTCTTAGAAAAGCTAGAACGAGTTATTACTCTGCATTAATAGAAGAGAACAAGAATAATCCCAGGTTTCTTTTCAGTACTGTAGCCAGGTTGACAAAGAGTCAGGACTCTGTCAATCCTAGCATCCCCTTAGAGCTTACTAGTCAGGACTTTATGAACTTTTTCAATAATAAAATTTCATCCATCAGAGATAAAATCAATCAGATTCTTCCCACAGTTAACTTAAATACTGTAACTACTACAACTCCTTCTATTGATGTCTGTCTTGATGAGTTTACTCCAATCGACCTTTGTGAGTTAGACAAAATAGTTTCCTCATCCAAACCTTCAACTTGTCTTTTAGACCCTATTCCTACCAGGTTATTTAAAGAAGTCTTCCCACTTATTGGTAGCTTTATTCTTCATATAATCAATTCTTCATTAACTTTAGGCCATGTACCGCAGGCTTTTAAAACGGCTGTAATTAAACCCTTACTCAAAAAGCCAACGCTAGATCCAGGAGCTTTAGCTAACTATAGACCAATCTCTAATCTCCCTTTCATTTCAAAAATCTTAGAAAGAGTTGTTGCTACGCAATTATTTGACCACCTGCAGGGAAATGGTTTATTTGAGGAGTTTCAATCTGGGTTTAGAATCCATCATAGCACTGAAACAGCCTTAGCGAAGGTCACTAACAACCTCCTCATTGCATCTGATAATGGACTAGTTTCTGTACTTGTCCTTTTAGATCTTAGTGCAGCTTTTGATACTATTGATCATAATATTCTACTTGATAGATTAGAACACTATGTTGGACTTAATGGAACTTCGTTGCAGTGGTTTAGATCTTATTTATCTGATAGGTTCCAGTTTGTTCATGTAAATGATGAGTTTTCTCTCAGCTCAAAGCTTAGTCATGGAGTTCCACAGGGATCTGTGCTTGGCCCTACTCTTTTTAGTTTATATATGCTTCCGTTAGGCAACATTATTAGAAAGCACTGTATACATTTTCACTGTTATGCAGATGACACACAATTATACCTGTCAGTGAAGCCAGATGATACTAATCAATTAGCCAAGTTAGAAGCCTGTCTTAAGGAAATCAAAGTTTGGATGACTTGTAATTTCCTGCTATTAAATTCAGATAAGACTGAAGTCATTCTTGTTGGTCCAAAAAACCTTAGAAATTCCTTTCCAAATCAAACTTTCAGTTTGGATGCAGTTACTCTTTCTCTTAATAGCTCTGTGAGGAACCTTGGAGTTATTTTTGATCAGGATTTGTCCTTCAATTCACATATTAAATTTGTTTCTAAGACTGCCTTCTATCATTTGCGTAATATTGCCAAGATTAGGAGCATCTTGTCTCAGAGTGATGCTGAGAAGGTGATCCACGCTTTTGTTAGCTCGAGATTAGATTATTGTAATTCTTTATTATCAGGCTGTCCTAAAACATCTTTAAAAAGTCTTCAGCTGATCCAAAATGCTGCAGCAAGAGTTTTAACAGGTACTAGAAAGAGAGATCATATCTCTCCGGTTCTGGCCTCCCTTCATTGGCTTCCCATAGAGTTTAGAATTAAGTTTAAAATCCTTCTTCTTACTTACAAAGCTCTAAACAATCAGGCTCCTTTTTATTTAAAAGATCTGATACTACCGTATCATCCTAACAGAGCACTACGCTCCCAAAATGCAGGTTTACTTGTAATACCTAGAATCTCCAAAAGTACAATGGGAGGCAGAGCCTTCAGTTTTCAAGCTCCTCTCCTGTGGAATCAGCTGCCAATCTGGATTCGGGAGTCAGACTCGATCTCTGTTTTTAAGAATAGGGCTAAAACCTACCTTTTTGATATAGCCTACAATTAGGGAGGGATCATGTGTTTCTGAACCCTCCCTTAGTTATGCTGCTAATAGGTTTAGTCAGCCGGGGGACCTCCAGTAATGCACTGGGCCTCACTCCTTTCCTCACTCTCTATGAAATATATTTTTTTTTTTTTTGCTGGTCATTAACATTTGTTTGTTCTCTCCCATAGATTGAGTCCCCATCGTGCTGTTTGCTCTCTACATGTCTGTTCTTTTCTTCTTCTCTGTCCCCTCACCCCCCAGCCAGTCGCAGCAGATGACTGCCCCTCCCTGAGCCTGGTTCTGCTGGAGCTTTCTTCCTGTTAAAAGGGAGTTTTTCCTCTCCACCGTCGCCAAGTGCTTGCTCACAGGGGATCGCCTGATTGCTGGGGTCTTTCTGCAACTGTGGGGGTCCTCCCTACAGTTGATGGTGCTATGAGATGACTGTTGTTGTGAAATGGCGCTATATAAATAAAGTTGAATTGAATTGAATAGAAGCAAAGGACAGTGCATTAACCAAGTGTCTGTTCGCTAGATCAACTAATAACCCATGTGCACACAAAAAGTCTGCGCCCAACAAGTTAAAACTCACTGCTGCTACAACAAATGTCCATCTGTAGTTGCGGCCGTGGATGCGGAGGGGCAGGCTCTTTTCGCCAAAAGTGTCGATGATGGAGCCGTTGGCTGCCACCGCTCCATTGCCCCGGGTGCCCATGGCCCGGTCTGCTTGGGAGGGCATGACAAAACTTAGTTGAGCTCCCGTGTCGATAAGGAACTGCTTGCCGGTGTGTCCGTCCGTCACATATAGAAGCTTGCTTTTTTCGCCGAGAACCGCCGCTGTTAACGGTTCTCGGCTTTGGCGTTTCCCGAAATCGTGAATTTGCAGGGGGGAACGCATTTGTAAGCCTTCTCGACGAAGCGGTGGTGGTAATAACAGACATCACTCCGTCTGTTACGTCTTGGCCGTGTCGCTGTCACCGTGGGCTGATTCTGCTCGGTGGTTTGTGGCTCCCCGTGGCTCCGGACATCAGCGTTGAGGTCTGCGGATGCTGCTGTGGGTGTCTGTTCCTTGCAGGCGTTGACGAGCCGTTGAGCTTCGTGAGCCAGCGTGCGGAAGTCTTGCTGGGTGCTGCATCGCATGTTGGTAAGCGTCCCTCTCATGTGTGGCGGCAGCGTACTGAGGAATATGAATTGGAAGAGGAAGTTGTCATTGTCCTCTTCTTTAAGTTGCAGCAAGTCCTCCATGAGGGCCTTGGGTCTGCATCCTCTGTGGCCGTAGACCGCCAGGATCCTCTCGGCTCTCTCCTCGGCTGAGGGGACAAAATTCGCCACGATGGTCGCTTTCAGTTCTTTATATTTGTCCTGGGCCAGCGGCCGCTGGATTATGCTCCGCGCACATCTCGAAGTGGCGGCGTCGAGTTTGGCGACGGTGTGATAGAACTTTGTATCGTCAGCCGTGATGCCCGCAAGTGCAAACTGGGCTTCAGCTTGCTGAAACCACGAGGCGGGGTCTTCCTGCCAGAAGTCCGGCAGCTTGACGGTGACGGCGTTTGTGTGGACCGTCATTGATGTGTCCGCAGGGTGAGAGTGCCTTCCTTCTGCTCTCGCAGCGGCGCTGGTGCTCGGTTGAGCCCTCTCTATCACTTCTGCCGTGGGGGAACGTCGTCCATCTGTTCCCCTGTCTTCATGGGCGCCGGCGTCTGCCTGGGTCGCCACAGATGAGTCGATCGCGGGGGAACGCCTCTGGTCCATTCTCGCGTCAGGGTCACCAGTGTAGAAGAGCTTGGAATAACGAGGCGATGTGACTTATAAACCAAAGTTTATTATCAGCTCCTCTAACAAGTCTCATCTAGGTGCAGCAGCAGAAGAAGTAAGAGAGCGAACACATTCGGCTCTACGTACTTATACTCATACATAACAAAAGACATGCATATCAAAAGCTGACATCCCTCATTATCTTAATCCCCCTCTTTTGTCTTCGTACCCCTCCACCTGGCCCTGGGAGGTCAGGGCGACCTATCTGGTCTCCACCGCAGCGCCTCAGATGCTCTTTGATCTTCACTGGCGGTTGAGACCTTTTGTCCTGTTCCGAGGTGTGAAGTCGCTTTACATATGTAATCACCAAACATTCTCACATGCTTATACATATGTAGGTTATGGGATATATGATTAATATAGACCACATTACTCTACATTGTGCAAGAGGTCACTTAGCTTTCAAATTTACTGAAGATATTTTGTCTGTCGAAAAAGTGGCATAGTAATTAGGAAAAAAATACAATATAAACAAAAGATGCAAAAAGATGAAAGGTTACAATAAATTGCATAACTTGCAAAAATAAAATTTCAAATTTAGAAGAAAAACGTGCAAATATGAGAGAAAAAAGACAAATTTTAAATGAAATTTTATTTTACAAAACAAGTTGGAAATCTACAAGGGATAATTACATACTGTGAAACACCTAGACAGCTCAAACCTCCACCAAGGCAGTTGTTAGCTGTCCGCAGATGGCTCCATCTGCTGGTGACCATCAAAACATCCATCAAGGCACTGCATTCGTTCTCTAATTTGGAATATTAAAAAAAAAAATCCTGGAGGCAGATAGGGTGTGATTCAACACAAAATCTCTTGTATTGGTTCATTGTCATTTCCAATCTGTACTGAAAATATGATCAAAATCTGTAAAAAAAAAAACAAAAAAAACCCCAAAAACCACTTTTTTTCTGTGTTATGCCTCTACCATCCACACTCAAATGAATACAACCTCCTTGGCAGAGGTTATATGTGGTTTGCATGATTCAATGAGTCTACTGAATAAAACAAAAGAAAATATTCTCACATTTGTAAACCAAATCACCAAATGAAATTTGTGTTTGTTGCTGGCTTGGCTGATGGTAATCTTCCAACTTCTCCAGGCTTCGTGGCCAGTAAAGTTCCCGATAACTTGGACGCCATCGTCATCGGTAGTGGGATTGGTGGGCTTGGACTTGCAGTTCTGCTCGCAAAAGTTGGGAAGAAGGTTTTGGTCCTGGAGCAGCATGATCGGGCCGGAGGATGCTGTCATACGTTCACGGAGAAAGGCTTTGAGTTCGATGTTGGTGAGATGAATAACTAATGCCTTTTAATATGTCCGAAACCAAAATATGTTTTCCTTCTTCTGTGTTAGGTTAACATGCTGGAGTAGTTACTTTAAATTACTTTTTCAAAGTAAGAAGTAACATAATGCATTGGTTTTGCATATTAACTTTTAAAGATTCTTTTAAAAGTCCTCTGAACATTGGCAGTGTTTCTTTTTCCACCACACTGTGCAAGCAGCTGTGCATTCATCCATCTGTTAAGCTTGTTGCTGGTTCTGACTCTTGTTCTGAGTATGTTTGTTGCCTTTTAACAGGCTTTAAAGCGTTGTGTTGCGTTGCGAAGTGTTCTCTCTACTTTGTAAATATGTTCAACATTTCTTGATTTTAAATTATCAGGGAATGTTTTGCCAATCTGTAATAAGACCAGATACCTTGGACATATCATCACTGACCAAATGACTGATGAAGTTATCTACAGACAGTGTTGTTTGTTGTATGCACAGGCTAACATTCTGTGTCGGAGGTTTAGTGCATGCTCACGTGAGGTTAAGTTGTCTCTTTTCAGAGCATACTGTACACCCATGTATACTGCACATTTATGGGCCAATTATAAGGCAATTATAAGGTATGAAAAAGTGCTTGCCCCCTTCCTGGTTTCTCATTTTTTTTGTATGTTTGTCACACTTAAATGTTTCAGATCATCCGGCAAATTTAAATATTAGACAAAGATAACACAAGTAAACACAAAATGCAGTTTTTAAATGAAGGTATTTATTATTAAGGAAAAAAATTCAAACCTACTTGGCCCTGTGTGAAAAAGTGATTGCCCTCTAAACCTAATAACTGGTTGGGCCGCGTTTAGCAGCAACAACTGCAATCAAGCGTTTGCGATAACTGGCAATGAGTCTTTTACAGCGCTGTGGAGGAATTTTGGCCCACTCATCTTTGCAGAATTGTTGTAATTCAGCCACATTGGAGGGTTTTCGAGCATGAATTGCCTCTTTAAGGTCATGCCAAAGCATCTCAATCAGATTCACATCAGGACTTTGACTAGGCCACTCCAAAGTCTTCTTTTTTTTTTTTTTTTTTAAAGCTATTCAGAGGTGGACTTGCTGGTGTGTTTTGGATCATTGTCCTGCTGCAGAACCAAAGTACGCTTCAGCTTGAGGTCACAATCAGATGGCCGGACATTCTCCTTCAGGATTTTTGTGGTAGACAGCAGAATTCGTGGTTCCATTTACCACAGCAAGTCTTCCAGGTCCCGAAGCAGCAAAACAGCCCCAGACCATCACACTATCATTACCATATTTTACTGTCGGTATGTTCCTTTTCTGAAATGCTGTGTTACTTTTATGCCGGATGTAATGGGACACACACCTTCCAAAAAGTTCAACTTTTGTCTCATTAGTCCACAGAATATTTTCCCAAAAGTCTTGGGGATCATCAAGATGTTTCCTGGCAAAACTGAGATGAGCCTTTATGTTCTTTTTGCTCAGCAGTGGTTTTCTTCTTGGAACTCTGCCATGCAGGCCATTTTTGCCCAGTCTCTTATGGTGGAGTCATGAACACTGACCTTATCTGAGGCAAGTGAGGCCTGCAGGTCTTTGGATGTTGTTGTGGGGTCTTTTGTGGCCTCTTGGATGAGTTGTGGCTGCACTCTTGGGGTAGTTTTAGTCGGCCAGCCACTACTGGGAAGGTTCACCACTGTTCTTTGTTTTTTCCATTTGCGGGTAATTGCTCTCACTGTGGTTCGCTGGAGTCCCAAAGCTTTAGAAATGGCTTTATAATCTTTTCCAGACTGATAGATCTCAATTACTTTGTTCCTCATTTGTTACTGAATTTCTTTGGGTCACAGCATGATGTCTAGCGTTTGAGGGTCTTTTGGTCTACTTCACTTTGTCAGGCAGGTCCTTTTTAAGTGATTTCTTGGGTTGTTTTGATGCTTCAGGACCTGGAAGACTTGCTGTAGTAAATGGAACCATGAATTCTGCTATCTACCAAAAAGTCCTGAAGGGGAATGTCTGGCCATCTGTTCATGACCTCAAGCTGAAGCACACTTGGGTTCTGCAGCAGGACAATGATCCAAAACACACCAGCAAGTCCACCTCTGAATGGCTTAAGAAAAACAAAATAAAGACCTTGGAGTGTCCTAGTCAAAGTCCTGACCTGAATCCAATTGAGATGCTGTGGCATGACCTTAAAAAGGCGGTTCATGCTTGAAAACTCTCCAATGTGGCTCTATTACAACAATTCTGCAAAGATGAGTGGGCCAAAATTCCTCCACAGCGCTGTAAAAGGCTCATTGCCAGTTATCGCAAATGCTTGATTGCAGTTTTTGCTGCTAAGGGTGGCCCAACCAGTTATTAGGTTTAGGGGGCAATCACTTTTTCCACACAGGGCCATGTAGGTTTGGATTTTTTTTAACCTTAATAATAAACACCTTCATTTAAAAAACTGCATTTTGTGTTTACTTGTGTTATCTTTGTCTAATATTTAAATTTGTTTGATTATCTGAAACATTTAAGTGTGACAAACATACAAAAAATTGAGAAATTAGGAAGGGGGCAAACACTTTTTCACACCACTGTATACTTTTATATATTCATGGATGATGAGTTTATCATAATCTGGTTCTGCCACAGTAATTACATTGAAAAATTGAAAACTGCTCTCTGTCAGTAAGTATTGGGATTGTCAATGAAAACAGAGGTGGGGGATATTGCACTCACCTCAGAGTGCTGTTGTTTCTTTAAGAACTTGGCTAAATAAAGCCTTGTTTATGCTACACCTCTGCTCTGGTGTGTTGGGATGCATGTCCGCTTTGGACGAGGCCGGTGCGCATGCATATGTTTACTTCATTTTTTTTTTGTCTACTAGGCCAAGCGTTTGACGCATGCCCATGACCGTCATTTGTCTTTTCACCCCAGCCCTATGGGTAGCGCAAATACACTAACATGCCCATTTGTTCACCAGCTATATAAAAGTAAAGAAACAACAGAGCATTACTTTTTTTTGTAGCAACAATGGTGGTGTTTCAAGGAAGAGGAGGAATGATCATTTCTCAGTGCTCTTCTCAGCTCAAGCTGCTGCTGCTATAGTATGATTCACGTATGTTTATTCTCGTTTTCCTCTTCCTCTACTTTGACTTTGTATGCTGTGTTGTTTGTGCCACCTCTTGAATGGGAGATTCAATCTTGTGCATGCACAGTCAATGCACCCATGCAATGTGGTCACAAAATTTGGGCTGCACACAGTCAGCCGTGGAGGTTTCCATAGAGCCTAGCGGACTGGAAACAATGACGTAATTTTCATCACACAAGCCTCGCGGTCGAGGGGACGTGGACAGCGAAGGTGCAGCATGAACCTAGCTTAAAAGCAGTGTGCATTTCTTTATGAAGGGAGTGTTCTAATATTTTAATGCTATACATGTGACCCACAGCTGTATTTTATGAGGTTAAAACCTACAAAAACACAATTTTGCACAATATGGACCCTTTAATGAAAACCTTTGCTGTGTCATCAGGGATCCACTACATCGGGGAGCTGTTGGACCACAAGCCATTTCGCTGCATGTTGGACCAGATGACCAACGGGCAGTTGGAGTGGGCTCCTCTGGAGAACCCGTTTGACCACGTGGTTCTGGGGCCTCCAGAGAACCGGCGACGGTACCCGATCTACAGCGGCAGGAAACGCTTCGTGGAGGAGTTGAAGAAGCTTTTCCCTGGAGAGGAGAAGGCCATCGACGAGTACGTGAGACTGGTGAAGGTAGGACAAAGTTGAAGGGAGACATTTTGAGTTTTGTATTTGCTGTTCGGGAGTGTTATCATATATGCAAATGTACTTATTTTCCTTCTAAATCAATGTATTAATTTCTCTCATATTTGCAACATTTTATTTGTTTTTTTTTCCCCAAAAAAGTTTTGGGTTTATGTTTTTGCTATAAAATTTGAAACTTTTTACCTGTAAATATGCAACTTTTTACTTATAAATTTGTTATAAATATGATGTTTTTGTCTTTCTTTAAATTTGACCCTTTTTATCCCCTGCCGGTTGAAGATCCAAAAGGGGGATTATGTTACAGGGCAATCTGTCCATCCCACTTTTGTGAAATCAACTCCTCCTGCAGTTTTGTTCCGATTTTGTTCCGACCTTCTTTAGGAGCGGCAGTGGCTCAGGAGGTAGAGCAGGTCGTCTAATAACCCGATGGTTGGCGGTTCGAATCCCGCTCTCCCCAGATGTCCTGCCGTTGTGTCCCTGGGCAAGACACTTCACCCGCATTGCCTCCAGTGCCCATAACACTGGGTATGAATGTGTATAAATGTATAAAATGTTCGGTGGTGGCCGGAAAGGCCGTTGGCGCAGATTGGCTGCCACGTTTCCGTCAGCCTGCCCCAGGGCAGCTGTGGCTGCAGAAGTAGCTTGCCACTACCATTGTCTGTCTGGAGTGAATGAATAATGTACCCAATTGTAAAGCGTCTTTGAGTATATATGATAAAGCGCTATATAAAACCGATGCATTATTATTATTTATTATTTCTACGATTTGGTGGTGGCATCAGCCATCACATTTGGAGTGGTCTGCTGGGGCAGCGGCATCACGGTAGCCGACAGGAAGAGACTGAACAGACTGATCAAAAAAGCTAGTTCTGTTCTGGGGCGACGCCTCGACCCAGTGGAGGAGATAGGAGAGAGGAGGATGGTGGCTAAGCAGTCATCTCTGTTGGAGTCCGAGTCCCACCCTATGCAGGACACGCTGAATGCACTGAGGAGCTCATTTAGCGGTAGGCTGTGCCATCCTTGGTGTACGACGGAGAGGTTCCGCAGGTTCTTCCTACCTACGGCTGTCAGATTTTATAATGTAACCAAGGCTGCTTGTAGAGGTCGTATTGACTGTACTAAACGTAACAACTTTGCACAATAGAGATCGTTCCCTCCAATACACAACTAGGACAATAACAATCATTACTGAGGGTGGCAACAACACTGATTCAAATGCAAAATATACTGTCTGAGTACATACAGTATTCATATTCTGCAGGGTAACTTAAACTGTAATGCTGTTTATTCCATCTAGCTGCAATGCTTCTGCACTGTGTATATACACTACTGTTCAAAAGTTTGGGGTCACCCAGACAATTATTTTGTGTTTTCCATGAAAAGTCACACTTATTTACCACCATGAGTTGTAAAATGAATAGAAAATATAGTCAAGACATTGACAAGGTTAGAAATAATGATTTGTATTTGAAATAATAATTTTTTCCTTCAAACTTTGCTTTCGTCAAAGAATCCTCCATTTGCAGCAATTACAGCATTGCAGACCTAACATAATTGCACAAGGGGTTTCTAATCATCCATTAGCCTTCTGACGCAATGAGCAAACACATTGTACCATTAGAACACTGGAGTGATAGTTGCTGGAAATGGGCCTCTATACACCTATGTAGATATTGCACCAAAAACCAGACATTTGCAGCTAGAATAGTCATTTACCACATTGGCAATGTATAGAGTGTATTTCTGATTAGTTTAAAGTCATCTTCATTGAAAAAAAGTGCTTTTCTTTCAAAAATAAGGAAATTTCTAAGTGACCCCAAACTGTTGAACGGTAGTGTATGTATATTCATCTACTGCTTTGGCTAACCAGTTCGTATCTTATTAACTGTTGCTCTGAGTGCTGCTATCCCTTTGCTGCTGTAATCCTGGAATTTCCCCATTGTGGGACTAATAACGGCTTATCTTTTCTTATCTTATGGTTTTGAAACTTTGTGCCAGGGTTAGATACAGTATATACCAATGATGCACATATTGCAGTTTGACTCTGATCGGAGGATTTTTGCAGGAGTTATAGACCTTGAGATCTAGATCAGAGGTCAGTTTTTCCCTAAATCTTGTAAACGTAGTAACTGCTAAAAGAAATGATATAGGCTTTTCAAATTGATGCCATAATTACATCCAAGACAAATCTTGGATGGCTTACACCCTGATCGGACTATCTGACCATGTTTACATGTCCAGGAATAAACCTATTATAATTGGATTTTTGGAGTTTTCTGATTATCGAAGTAGTTATGTAAACAGAATAATCAGGTAAAGGCCATTATCAGGTTATGAGGAATTACATGAATTCCAGTAGTTTACTGCCCAATAATCTGGTTATTCAGTGCATGTAAACATGACAAAACTGATTATAGCCATTATTGGTTTATTCCCAGTGACTGGATTATTGTGACCATGTAACTGGACTCTTTGGGTTTGGGGTCAAAAGGTGTCAGATCAATGGTAGCATTCCCTTTTCACCATTACTATAGAATAAGTAAATCTACGGTCACCAACCTTGGTACACAATTTCACTCTAAGGCCATGACTTCTCACTATGAGTTTGGGGTCCAAAGGTCAAGGTTGGCATTTCCGCTGCCCCATTACGATAGAATGAGTAAAGCTAGGCTCACCAAAATTGCTACACAGGTTCACCTTGGAATCCTGACCTACAGCTATGGTTTGTATACAACTACTTTTGTTGTACAGACATGTGAAAAAATTAGAACACCCCTTTAAATATTCAGTTCTTTATTAAGGTATGTTTACATATCTATATTTAACCTTGTTTTTGTTTTTATTTGCATTTTTTAAAATTTATTTTAGCTATTGTAAGTGGGAATGAACGTGGGGGTGTCCTAAAAAAGATGGGGTGTCCTAATTTATTCCCCACTGTTTGTTTAGAATTACATTTTACAGAAAATTTGAAAAAAGTTTTAATTCATTTTTAATTGTTTAGTTGTAATAAGTGAATCTCCCAGTATTTTTTAACATTGATATGAAATAACCATATGTCCAAATATGTTAACAAAAAACCACACAAGCTTACACAGGGTGTCCAAATTTTTTTTCCACATGACTGTATATTCGTGGATGACAGGCTTATCGTAATTTGGTTTTGCCCCAATAATTATATGGAAAAGATGAAAACTGCTCTTCTTCAGTAACATATTGGGATATTCAAAGAAAATAGAGGTGGGTGATGTTGCACTCACCTCACAGAGCTTTTGTTTCTTATACATTCAGAAGTTTTTCAGTAAATGTGACTTATTTTCTTCGCAGAAGAAGATGGATGGATGGATGGATGGATGGCATTAAATTTTTTTTTGTATGTTTGGGACATAAAATGTAGCAAGTTTGAAAAAAAAACAAAACCCAGCAAATTTGCAAGAAAAAGTTGCAAATGTTAGAGGAAAAACTGCTGCAGATCAATTGAAAAGAAATTCTAAATTCAGTATTTGGAAGCCTTTTTACCCCTCAGCCTCCAACGGCTGAAAGGCTTTTGTCGTCACCCTGCCGGGTGGATGGGCAACATCAGCAGCGTTGTCAGCACCTACCTTGTGAATGCGATAACTACAGAAAGAAACGACGCGGGCTTTTCAAAATTGATACCATGGTTGTTATCTATAAAAAATCTTGAACAAATTCAAATTTGGGTGACCTCTGACCTCGGATTAGTTTCCTTCAATCTTGTAACGCAATAACTACACAAAGGAATGATGTAGCCTTTTCAAATTGATATCATCATGCCTAAGACAAGTCTTGGATGGCTCAGACCCTGACTTCGGGTTTTGGGTCAAAAGGTCAAAGGTCAGTGTTAACACTCCCTTTGCACTAGTGCTATAGAACAAGCAAAGCTAGGGTCACCAAACTTGGTACACGTGTTCAGCTCGAGACCCTGACCACTTACTATGGGTTTGAGGTCAAAGGTCATGGTTACTTTTCCCTATGCCCTATTACTATAGAACGAGGAAAGCTTGGATCACCAAAGTTTGTATACAGGTTCATCCTGTGGCTCTGACTTCTGACTATGGTTTTGGGATTACAAGGTCAAACCTGTTAACCTGTTGAACTCTGTTCAACTTCTCTAAAAACACCTAAAAATAACATGCTCAAAGTAAATCAAAAGCTGTTCTTCAACTCTTTGCAGCATCTTCATGGGGTTAGTCTCATTTAAAAGAAAACACTGAATTTTTTGGCAAAACAGTCATAATCTCTCTAAGTGCTCCTGCCACTGAGTAACAAGAAAGTTCACCTGGGTGTTTTTTTTAGATACAAATGCTTGCAAATAACATACAGCTGTCAGATACTGGCTGGAAAACACAACAGAAATGTAGAACCAAGTGTTTTCAAGCTCAGGTCAAAATTTTGTAAAAATACCACAATAAATGAATATATTACACAGCTTTTTTCTCAGGTTGTAACAAGGCTGTGTCTGTACTGGAAGACCGGAAATACAGCCTTTTTTTTTTTTTTTTTCAGTGCGCACTGAGACGCACTAAGATGCAGAGACGTGACCGCCCGCGGAATTCACAGAGTTCAAGGGGTTAAACTATATCTCAACAACAGAGAAAGCTAGGATCACTAAACTTGGTACCGAGGTTCACCTTGGGACCTTGAGCCACAACTATGGGTTTTTGGTAAAAAGGTCAAGGTTAACATTCCTTATACCTTATTACTGTACGGGCAAAGCTAGAACCACCAAACTTGGTACACAGGTTCACCTTGGGACCCTGAGCCACAACTATGGGTTTGGGGAGAAAAGGTAAAGGTCAAAATGTCCTATAAACTATATCTCAACAACAATGATGCCTAGGGTCACCAAACTTTGTACACATGTTCACGTGTTATAGCAAAAAGTTGAACATTTACAAGAAACATGTTGAAACACGTTAGATGGGGAAAAAATGTCAAATTCATGAGAAAAAGTTGCAAATTTACAAATGAGAAACCTAAAATTTAGACAACAAATACCAGAAATTTACAAGATAGGACTCAGCAGATCAGAAAACAAAATGGCGAAAATAATGAGAATATTTTCATATTTAAAACTATATTAACTATATACTACTCACAAAAGTTAGGAATATTTGGCTTTTAGGTGAAATTTATGGAAAATGTAAAAAGTTCACTCTACAGTGATATATCATGAAAGTAGGGCATTTCAGTGGAAGCATGCAATAGTTCAAGTAGGTTCATTTTGTCTTTTTTAATTATTTACCTTTTGTTCTTATTAAAGACAAAAATAGAAAGGAGATGTTTTTACCTTCTTTACATGTTTCAACTGTAGCATGCAATGGTGATTTCCTCATCTCAAACAATTTATTGAAACAAAAGCCAACAACAGTGGTGGGTACACCACAACAAAAAATATCAATGTCTCAATAACTTGTCATGTGCCCTTCAGCATCAATTACAGCTTGACAACGATGTCTCATGCTGTTCACAAGTCGACTTATTGTCTGCAGAGGCATGGCATTCCACTCTTTTTGAAGGGCAGCCTTCAGGTCATTGAGGTTGTGGGGTGCAAGGTTACGAGCCTCTATACGGTGACTCAGCTGATCTCAAAGGTTTTCTATGGGATTCAGGTCTGGAGAAAGTGCAGGCCACTCCATTTGAGGTACCCCAGCCTCCAGCAGCTGTTCCCTAATGATGCAACCTCAATGAGCTGGAGCATCGTCGCCCATGAAGATGAAAGTAGGCCTGTGTTCATGCAGGGGCACAATGACTGGATTAAGTATGTTACTCAAGTAGTATCGGCTTGTCACTGTACCATTCACAAGGTGTAGAGCAGTTCTGTATGGACTAGACACACCTGCCCAGACTGTAACACCACCACTAAAGGCTCATCTGGTGACAACAATGGCTGATGCATAGTGCTCTCCTTGACGTCTCCAACATTGTTGGCGGCCATCATTTCTGCTCAGCATGAATCGGCTTTCATCCGAGAAGAGCACTGTGGCCCACTGGTCCTTTGTCCAGTGTAAATGCTCCCTGGCCCATGCAAGACGTTGACGCCTGTGCCTGGTGATGTGGTCAGGTACTCTTGCAGGTCGTCTAGCACACAGACCACACTGATATAAACAGTTGTGAATGGTCTGACGTGACACTTGGGTGCTTCTCACCTCCCTTAAATGTGCCTGGAGTTGAGTGGCATTCATCATTCAGTTCCACAGGCCATTGTTCACAATGAAGCAATCATCAGCGTGGGATGTGGCCAAAGGACGTCCACTTCTATGCCTTTCTGTGACTCTTCCAGTCTCTCTGTATCTCTGTTGCAACCTGCTGATGACACATTGTGACAGTCTAAGCTCAGTGGTCACTTCCCTCTGAGAACATCCTGTTTGAAGCCTCGCAATGGTGAGGTGCTGTTGATCAATTTTGAGGTGTTGTCTTGGTTTCATGACATCAAAATGTGAACAGTATGATGAAAAGGACTGTTTATATAACAACTCTAATTGAACCAGAAAATTTATTGGTTGATTCATGGGTCAAACAACTGTTGTGAATTTTGCCGTTAAGCACCTTGTTAGAGAACAGCAAGTTATGCAAAAAGTACTGAAACACTGAACAGTTGGAAATGTGCATTCAAAAGGTTAGAGAAGGTCAAATTAAGTTCACCTGTAACGGTTATAGTGCATTTTAGGTGCATCCTGAAATTCCACCTGAAAGCCGAATATCGTTAACTTTTTGTGAGTAATGTGTTTTGAAGGTGTTTACCTTATATACTTTTTGGGACAAAAATTGTTCAAAATGACTCGTATTGTGATGAGGCTGCAGTTCACTCAGCAACCACATCATCATCATCATAGCAGTCTGTCAGGGGCGACAATGACTCATTTAGGTCTGATAAGATTCTTCCACGCAGCTCTGTCCTTCGCCCTCTGCTGCCAGGAGCTCCTGACCTTGTTAACCTGGGCGACGTCCAAGCTGGCATGAGTTACTTTCTGACTGACCAAGGGGTCTCTAAAACCTGAGTTTCCAAAATTTCCGTACAGCACAGTTAAAGTCCCAGTAGATAAAGATCTTTACCCTTTCAGAACTCGTATTTTGTCATTTCAAACACTTTTCCTAAATTTATGCAGTTTTTTCCATTTGTTTTTGTATTTTTCAGCAATTTTAAATTATTTTTCAACATATGAAAATAATAAAGTGTTAATATTGCAAAAATGTTTTGAAGTTTTCAGATACATTTGAGCCTGTTGTAGCTTATTTTTTTGTTTCATATTACAGCAGCTTATTTTTTCCATGCAAAACTGCGATGGCTTTTACTGTTTTGACTTTTGAGCTGTAAATCCTTTTGAACCATGTCTTCAGCTGCTGCACTTTAGCACAGACAGGTGCCATTATCCAGGTCTCAGCTGGTGTTGTCTCTGATACGCTTTAGATGGTCAAAGGTCTGACAGCCTGGCAGAGTGCTGCATTATATAATTTAACACGTATTGAGCTGCAATGTTTCTGCTTTAAATGCACATAAAGGGCTGTTGGTTCAGTGCATCATTTGTTTGAAAAATAAGCAGCTCAGTGTAGATCAGCTTGTGTGAAGATGCTGATTCAGCAGCATGATTGCTGTAGAGTTGTACGTTGATCTGCTGCAGAAAACCCTGAAAGTAAAAGGTGCAGGTTTATTCAATTCAATTCAATTCAATTCAATTCAACTTTATTTATATAGCGCCATTTCACAACAACAGTCATCTCATAGCACTATCAACTGTAGGGGGGAACCCCCACAGTTGCAGAAAGACCCCAGCAATCAGGCAATCCCCTGTGAGCAAGCACTTGGCGACGGTGGAGAGGAAAAACTCCCTTTTAACAGGAAGAAACCTCCAGCAGAACCAGGCTCAGGGAGGGGCAGTCATCTGCTGCGACTGGCTGGGGGGTGAGGTGATAGAGAAGAAGAAAAGAACAGACATGTAGAGAGCAAACAGCACGATGGGGACTCAATCTATGGGAGAGAACAAACAAATGTTAATGACCAGCAAAAAAAAATATTTCATAGAGAGTGAGGAAAGGAGTGCGGCCCAGTGCATTACTGGAGGTCCCCCGGCTGACTAAACCTATTAGCAGCATAACTAAGGGAGGGTTCAGAAACACATGATCCCTCCCTAATTGTAGGCTATATCAAAAAGGTAGGTTTTAGCCCTATTCTTAAAAACAGAGATCGAGTCTGACTCCCGAATCCAGATTGGCAGCTGATTCCACAGGAGAGGAGCTTGATAACTGAAGGCTCTGCCTCCCATTGTACTTTTGGAGATTCTAGGTATTACAAGTAATCCTGCATTTTGGGAGCGTAGTGCTCTGTTAGGATAATACGGTAGTATCAGATCTTTTAAATAAAAAGGAGCCTGATTGTTTAGAGCTTTGTAAGTAAGAAGAAGGATTTTAAACTTAATTCTAAACTCTATGGGAAGCCAATGAAGGGAGGCCAGAACCGGAGAGATATGATCTCTCTTTCTAGTACCTGTTAAAACTCTTGCTGCAGCATTTTGGATCAGCTGAAGACTTTTTAAAGATAAGATAAGATAAGATAAGATAAGCCTTTATTAGTCCCACAACGGGGAAATTCCAGGATTGCAACAGCACAGGGATAGCAACACTCAGAGCAACAATCAGAAGGCAAGAAAAAACAAGCAAGCAAGAGCAGCTAATATACATATGTACATATTACTATAAAATATATATATATACACACACACACACAGACACACAGTGCAGAGCATTGTAGCTGGATGGAATAAATATATGAATATATGAACACAGTGCAGAGCATTGCAGCTAGGTGGAATAAATATGCAAGTATATAAACACACACAGTGCGGAGCAATGTAGCTAGATGGAATAATATGTAGATATATAAAAACACAGTGCGGAGCATTGTAGCTAGATGGAATAAATATATAGATATATAAATATAAACACACCCAGTGCAGAGCATTGTAGCTAGATGGAATAAATATGTAAATATATAAACACACACAGTGCAGAGCATTGTTGCTAGGTGGGATGAAACAGCATAACCGTCTATTTAGTTATCCTACATGGTATGATTATGTGCCCATACATATTCTCACCCTCCATAGCGACCGGTATGTTCCTAGTTGTATGCCGGAGAGGACCATTGTGTAAGTCTATTGCATCTTTTGCATTCAAAAAAAAAAAGATGTTTTAGGACAGCCTGATAATAAAGAATTACAATAATTTAATCTCGAGCTAACAAAAGCGTGGATCAGCTTCTCAGCATCACTCTGAGACAAGATGCTCATAATCTTGGCAATATTACGCAAATGATAGAAGGCAGTCTTAGAAACAAATTTAATATGTGAATTGAAGGACAAATCCTGATCAAAAATAACTCCCAAGGTTCCTCACAGAGCTATTAAAAGAAAGAGTAACTGCATCCAAATTGAAAGTTTGATTTGGAGAGGAATTTCTAAGGTTTTTTGGACCAACAAGAATGACTTCAGTCATATCTGAATTTAATAGCAGGAAATTACAAGTCATCCGAGCTTTGATTTCCTTAAGACAGGCTTCTAACTTGGCTAATTGACTACTATCATCTGGCTTCATTGACAGGTATAATTGTGTGTCATCTGCATAACAATGAAAATGTATACAGTGCTTTCTAATAATGTTACCTAACGGAAGCATATTTAAACTAAAAAGAGTAGGGCCTAGCACAGATCCCTGTGGAACTCCATGACTAAGCTTTGAGTTGAAAGAAAACTCATTATTTACATGAACAAACTGGAACCTATCAGATAAATAAGATCTAAACCACTGCAACGAAGTTCCATTAAGTCCAACATAGTGTTCTAATCTATCAAGTAGAATATTATGATCGATAGTATCAAAAGCTGCACTAAGGTCTAAAAGGACAAGTACAGAAACTAGTCCATTATCAGATGCAATGAGGATCTTGCATCATATTACACAGTGCTTAGTTTTGCAAGTTTGTCTGTAGCCTTACTCATGTCCATAGTCCATAGTTCCCTTAAGCAATAAGGGAGTGTGGCATCACTGCAGTGATTCAGTTGTTCAAGGCCAAAGATACCACCACGGTATATATTCATGATACTGTACAACCTCGAGTGTAGCATTTCTTTTATACAGTAGTTCCATGAGCACAATTTATTATTGACAGCAATACATGACAAAAGATTGATTTTTTTTTTTCTTGGCTTGTCAGCTATTTTGCTCCGCCGAGAAAAAAATACTTCCTTCCAAATGTACTTAGTTAACTGTTCCTTACCAAAACAATAGCTATGTTTATATACACACTGTTAGAAAACCTTTTAAGTGCTGAGTTGAATAAGGAGAGGAGAAAAATCAGGTACACGCAAAACGGGTTCTTCTGTTTGGCCAAAGAGATGACACAGTCATCACTCACCGCCTGAGTGATGAGCAAATGTGCAACGATCACAGATCTGACTTTTTTTAAGCTGCACACAAGATCTTTTTAGCATGAGTTAAGTATCATGACACGTTTATCTACATCATAAGGCCTTCACATCTCTAAAACATTCCAATCATATAGTATATTCTTCTTGGCACCCCTGAAGGCCTAAGCATGATTAAGCATTTTACATCACATTCTTGTATGACAGATACAAGACTCATACAGAAGAAGAATAAAGATGAAATTAAAGAGCCTAAATAAACAATTATTCTTTCACACACAAATAAACCAATTGTAATTTGATTTTTGGCATTTTCTTGTTATTAAAGCAGTCATGTAAACAGAATAATCAGGTAGAGACCATTATTGGGTTATGAGGAATTGCATTAATTCAAGTAGTTTACTGCCCACTAATCTGTTTATTCAGTGCATATAAATGCATCAGATTGGATTATTCCCATTTTATACAACAGTTAGTTCCAATCAAGCAATTTGATTGGACAATAGGGATTCCAGGAGTTACTATGTATATTCCCCAACAATCACACTCCAACATTTCACTGGTATCACTCCGCTTTAACGGTCTTCTGGTAACCAGTAATTACTAACCGTTATTTACTGTCAGCTATCAGTGGCTTCATTTAGATATGTGAGAATTGTTATACTGTGTTGGATAACTTAATTTCCACAGTGAGGCGCTGTTTAAAAAGAAATCACACCTCCATGAACCAGAAGTCCTACCCTTGAAAACATCCAAGACATTTCACGTCTGATAAAAAATAGACAAGCTAGAATTGGATTCATTGTCTTAATTAGTAAACCACAATACCTTTGTGGTGATGGACTCTTTATTTCATCTGAAATACCAAGAAAAAAGCGAGCGAAGTGGGCCAAAGCAAAGTCACTAGCATGCTAACTAGCCAGCAGCGCAATGTCACAGTGATCACAAACTCTACTCAGCAGGTGACTGGTATGTATTACAGACACTGGCTTCTGCACTGGACAATATTTTATTTGTTTACATGTGTGTAAAATGACACAGGTGCTTAGCCACAGCTAACTGGTACATTTAGAAGGAACTGTTTTTCTCGGTGGAGCAAAATAACTGGTTAAACAAATATTTTGTCCTGTGTTGCTGTCATTTAATCAGGCCCTCCAAGATTTTGCGATGTTGTGATCGCATCAATTCACACGAAATCAGCCAGTCAGCCCGACTATTGCAAATTTGTCCAATCACCACAACTTTCTCGCAATTTTGGCCAATCCTTGTCAACTTCCGTCAATTTCACCAATCAAATTTGTCTCTCACTGGCACCCAAACACTCAGTCTAACCAATCAAATGCATTGCTGCACCCATTCACTTCTGTGTTTACAGTGAGTAGTAACCAAACACATCAGCAAAAACAGAGTGTGTGGCTTAAAAAAGCCCCAAAACACTCACCCGCAAGGTTTCAAACACCGTCCCTTCCTCCGTCTCCCCCAGCCTGCCAGTGGACATCTCGCCACATCTCCACCCTGACCGCATGTACGAAGCGCTGGGTTTGTGTTGAAAAACGTCCGTCTGCCCCAAAAGCACCCCATCGTGGGAGCGTGCGTGAGGACAGATGCCATAAAACAAAACGAGCAAATCGAGCACTACAGCCAGTGTTTGAACATTTATACATCTTTAGAGGTAAAATCATTACATTTTATCAATGAGCTTTAAAGTTGTGAATCTCCGGTCTGGACACCGGCAAATGCCCCCCCACCTTCCCCTGTAAATGAAAGATGTGTGTCTTATGAGACAGGTGTGTGTGTGTGTCAAGACGCGCAGCAGACAGGTAGAAGTTGGGCACAATAGTGTCTGTAATTTTTTTTTTTTTTCCCAGAAAAACAGACTCCAATAGACAATACAGACCAACGGAACAAATTATTTTTTCTTCTCCGCTCAGTACTAAGTGGTTGGGGACCGTAGGGAGTTTTCAAATGAAGGTGGTGCCAATAAATTCCAAATCTCTACTCTTCAACATGTATTCAATGCAATTTAGCTGTTGTAATGGATATTGTGAAAGTCTGTATTTGCTGTTGCACAAGAGTTTTTCTGTATAGCAGAAGCTTCTTCTTAATTTACAAATCACTGTAATAGGAATTTTTTGACAATCCTGTGCTTTTCTTGTATTGTTATATAGAATCACTGCAGTAAACTGGGAAAAAAGCATCTGCTTTAAAATGTGTAATTCTTCCCACAACTTTTAGCGCAAAAAAAACCTCTCAAAACATCACAACTTTTATCGCAACTTTTTAAAAGTGCTCCCGTGAATTCAGGCTTTTTTGGCCACAACAGTCTTAAAAACATCCTGTGAAATCCTGGAGGGACTGTTTAATAAATTGTGTTAGTGTAACTGTTGTATGCTCTCTTGTAATGTGGAGGAACAAAATAAGTTCAGGCGTGACACGGCGAGCTGAAGGTTTAAGAGTTTTATTCCTCCATCATCATGAGACACTGCAGCACTGTGTGCTGTGTGTGAGCTCTGAGTGCGTTAGTGAGGCATGTAAAGTCAGCTCTTTTATACAGTAATACAGACAGAGAATGCATGGAACATTAGCATATCAATTGTCATCCAATACACATCGGTCAGTACACATGATTAGCATGACATTGGTTGGCACAGAAGATGCATGCATTCAGTCCAGTCTGACTGTCTCCTGTGGTTCTTTCGGCCATATGCAAATCCCTGCTCAGCATGAATATTATCAGTCTGCATTGTGCTGGGTGCCCACACCGCTCCCCGTAGAACGGTCAGAAGGGGTTGTGACCCCCCCCCCCCCCCATTGTTTGGCTCCAGCTCCGGTAGAACTGTCGGAGGGCATGTCAGTCCGTGAGGGGGACGGGGGAGGGGTGGAAAGGGCAGTGTGCTCCGCTCCGAGTTCCAGAGGTGCGGGAAAAGCTTCTGTGCAGGAGGAGGTTGAGGGGGTGGGAATAAGCAAGTGCCGGCCTGGGACGTGGTGTCTGGGCCGTGCAAAAATTGCATGTGGATCCGCGATGGTGAGGAACTTTTCCCGTTAAACGTGGCAGAGATCCACAGCGGCTGTGAAAAAATTATATCTCTGACCTCTCTCATGTTTTGGTCCAGCGAGGATGTGGGGAAGGTGAGCGGCCAAATTCCCGATGTGCGCCGCGGCTGAGAAACCCATACAAAGTCCTGTGTGGGGGCTGCATGTCCGCTCCAGGTGCGCGAGCAGCCGTGAAGGTTCTGAGGGTGGCGACCGGCCGTTTTTCTCAGGCCTGTGCAGCGGCGGAGAACGAATGTATCAGTCTGTGGAGCCGGTTTTGTCCCGTGCATGGCGCGCGCTTGGCGCAGTGACCACATAGCTGAAAGTTGCTCAGAAGGTCCGTTGTCGAGAGTTGAAGTCAGGGTCAGGGAGCTTGATGGAAATCAACGCAGTCGGCACCGATGGTCTTCCCTGTTCAGGCTGTTTCTGTGCGTTCGCTCGTGTCACTGATCAGAAGGTTGCGTGTGTCTCGGTCCCAGCGCTGCGCTCTCGGTCCCGGAGGTCGCCATCGTGGAGAGAGGGACAAGGTGCGCGCGCTCCCGTGTGGATGCGAAGGATGTAGGCGATCTCTGGTCCTCTGGGATCCACAGCGCGGTTCCAGTGTGGAGGTAAAAGATCGGCGAGGGACATACCGTGACGCGTTCTGAGGCTTCCCGTCCGGGTCATCTCCGTGGTGTTCGCCTCGTGTTCTGTTCTTCGTCAAGGGTCACCAGTGTGGAGGAACAAAACAATCCACAGCGCGGCAGAAGGGAGAGACAGTCCATTCACGTCAGGTCACCAGTGTGGAGGAACAAAATAAGTTCAGGTGTGACACGGCGAGCTGAAGGTTTAAGAGTTTTATTCCTCCATCATCATGAGACACTGCAGCACTGTGTGCTGTGTGTGAGCTCTGAGTGTGTTAGTGAGGCATGTAAAGTCAGCTCTTTTATACAGTAATATAGACAGAGAATGCATGGCACATTAGCATATCAATTGTCATCCAATACACATCGGTCAATACACATGATTAGCATGACATTGGTTGGCACAGAAGATGCATGCATTCAGTCCCATCTGTCTCCTCTGGTTCTTTTGGTCGTATGCAAATCCCTGCTCAGCGTGAATATTATCAGTCTGCATTGTGCTGGGTGCCCACAGTAACACTGTTGTGACTCTCGTATGTCTTTGGCCCTCCACTTTGTGTCAGGCCTACAACGAATCACCAGTTAAAATATTCATTGATAATGAATATTTTAACTGGTAACACTCCCGCTCCTGTAATATTGCTTAAATTTGTTATTGGATTATTGTGGCCGTGTAACCGGGGTCAGTCAGCAAAAAATAATATATGGCCAAGCTAGATGCCTGTCTTAAGGACATCAAAGCTTGGATGACTTGTAATTTTTTACTATTGAACTCTGATAAGACTGAAGTCATTGTTGTTGGCCCAAAACATCTTAGAAATTCCTTTTCAGATTATGCCCTTAATTTAGATGCTGCCACTCTCACTCTGAACAGTTGTGTGAGGAACCTTGGAGTGATTTTTGACCAGGATTTGTCCTTTAATTCACATATTAAAACTGTTTCTAGGACCGCCTTATATCATCTGCGCAATATTGCTAAGATCAGGAGCATCTTGTCTCTGGGTGATGCTGAGAAACTGATTCATGCCTTTGTCAGTTCGCGATTAGATTATTGTAATTCGCTATTATCTGGTTGTCCTAGAGTATCTTTAAAAAGTCTTCAATTGATTCAAAATGCTACTGCTAGAGTTTTAACTGGTTCTAGAAAAAGAGATCATATTTCCCCGGTTCTGTCCTCCCTCCATTGGCTTCCCATTGAATTCAGAATCAAGTTTAAAATCCTTCTTCTTACTTTCAAAGCTCTTAACAATCTGGCCCCCCAATATATAAAAGATCTGATATTACCTTACCATCCTAACAGAGCATTACGCTCCCAAAATGCTGGCTTACTTGTGGTGCCCAGAATCTCCAAAAGTACGGCGGGAGGCAGAGCCTTCTGCTACCAAGCTCCTTCTCTCTGGAACCAGTTACCACTCTGGGTCCGGGAGTCAGACTCGGTCTCCGTCTTTAAGAACAGGGTAAAATCCTTCCTTTTTAATATAGCTTTTGTTTAAGGAGGGTATTTGTGTCTTTTAACCCCTTTTACTTGTCTTTTACTTGTTCTGTTGTTATCTGATCCATACTGCTGGTTGACCTCCAATATTGTACTTGGCATCTTACTGCTATGTTCTTTATGTCTGTCCTTCCATCCTCTCTATCCCCTCATCCCCAACCAGTCGCAGCAGACGACTGCCCCTCCCTGAGCCTGGTTCTGCTAGAGGTTTCTTCCTTCCAAATGGGAGTTTTTCCTCTCCACTGTCGCCTAGTGCTTGCTCATAGGGGATCGTCTGATTGCTGGGTCTTTCTGTGACTGTGTGATTTTTTTTATCTGCACTGTGGCGCCACGAGACGGCTTTTGTTGTGATGTGGCACATTATAAATAAAGCTGAAATGAATTGAATTGAAAAACAGAATAGGCTTATTGTTATTTCAAGTACAGTGAAACCAGATATAAGGCAGTGCAGAAGTCATTTATGTACATACCTCATACTCCTCTTGAGCCAGTTTTGAAGGGCCATTACACTTAACAATTTCTTTTTTTATTTCTCTTTACAATTTTTTGGTAAATTTGAGTTATTCACATAAATTTGACTTTGCTTTAAAAAAAATGCACTTTTTCACACTCCCCTCTTTGAATTGTTTTTTTTTTGTTGTTGTTAACTTGTGACTTTGTACTTGTAAATTTATTACTTTTCTCAGTTTTTCTTGTAAGTTGTAGTTTGCATTTTACTTGTATTTGTATTTTTGTTTATAAATTTGAAATTGTTCTTATAAATTTGTGAAATTTTTCCAACTGTAATAGATTTTTTTTTCTCTTTTGAATTTGCACATTTTTCCTCATATAAAATTGTGAGTTATGGGTAAATGAGCCACAGGTTGCTGACAGGGATTGACTGAATGAACTAGGGGTTGTTACACATCGACAGTAAAAAGCATCATATAAAATGGCTTATTTGAAAGTTCCCTATATTGGGGGGAAAAAATGAAAGTCATCTCTTTTTTTTTTTTTTTTTTTTTTTTTTAAATCTTCAGAAAACATCACAGGGCATTTGGGTCGCTGCTGTGCTGAAGCTCGCCCCCGCCCCCTTGGTCAAGTTCCTGGTCCACACCGGCATCATCGAACGCCTGTCCGTCTTCTTCAAAATGGCCTCCTGCAGTCTCAGAGATGTCGTCGATGAACTGACAAAGAACGAGGACCTCAGGGCCATTTTAACTTACATCTTTGGAACCTACGGTAGACCTGGCATTTGAATTACTTATCACAACAGGATGCTCATTATCGGTGTTAAATTTGTTAATTAAAAATATTAATTAATGAGAGGAAAAAAGTCTTAAATTTATAAGGGAAAAGGTCACAAATTGATGAAAACTGTTTCAAATTTAGGTGAGAAAAGTAGAAATTTAAGATAAGAAAATCTAATTTATGCAATAAAAGCAATAAATGCAAAATGGAGTGAATTTACAAGAATAACATTGCTAATTTATATTGGGGCACAAAAATCAAAGGAAAAACCCAAGAAAAAATGTGCCAATAGGAATTGTTGTTGGAGAAGCCATTTTTTCCCAGCAAAAATGTTTAGTTACTCTCTGGTGACATTTCATGGTTATTTTTATGGGTTACACCATCAATTTCTTCCTTTAAGCGGACTAAACTCACCTGCTACCTGTTGCTCAACCTTGCAGGTAACATGCCGAAAGAGGCCAGCTTCTCCATGCACAGTCTATTAGTGAATCACTACCTGAATGGTGCCTGGTACCCCAAAGCCGGAGCCAGTGAAATCGCCTACCACATGATCCCCATCATCGAGAAGGTGGGGGGTGCCGTGCTGGTTCGAGCCCCGGTCAACCGCATCTTGTTCAACAGTGCCCAGGAAGCGTGTGGTGGGTTTGACTTTCTCAGTTTTTTTTTTTTCTTTAGTCACATCGTATCCACAGATGAGACGATGTTCAGCTACATTTTGTGTTTTTCACTTTTCAGGGGTGAGTGTCATGAAGGGTCAGGAGGAAATTCATGTCCGTGCCCCAATCGTCATCTCAAATGCGGGAATTTTCAACACCTACGAGAAGCTGATCCCCAAAGAACTCCAAACAATAACAGGTAGGAAAATAATTAGTACATTTACGATGACACAAATGATGAATGATGGTTTGGACATATGCAGAGGAGGGATAGTGGATATATTGGACAAAGGATGTTGAAGATGGAGCTGCCAGGCAGGAGGAAAAGAGGAAGATCACAGAAGATTGATGGCTGTAGTGAAAGAGGACATGGAGAGGGTTGGTGTTAAAGAGAAAAACGCAAGGAATAAGCGACTTTCGCACTACGAGTGCGCATGTGTGGACTACGTGACCCGACATCCGGTTTAAAGGTCACGACTACCAAACATTCTGCTAGCCGGATTGATTTTGTATAGAAACAGTACTGTCACACCTGATCAATTTCCGCTTAAAGTCTGCTTTAAGCTTTAAATCTCCATTATGCGTTATACGTTAGAAATAGGCCTTCGCTGACACAAGTCTAGTAATAGGTAATGGCAATTATATTATTTTATAAAATGTATAAAATAATATGTCATATTTAGACCTGCACGAGTCTAAACTTTGAAGTAGTAGGTACGGACAAGCAGGCCTGGATCTAGGATATAGTTCTTTGTATATTGGTAATCAAACGTGATCTACACACACATGTAATTAAGGCCATTGATAAGTAGGCTGGTATAAAATAAAATTGCTAATCATTGAAAATGTGTGGTACTTAAACTATAGTAGTATCTGTGGGGAGCGTGGAATAAAGAGACTGAATTGTGTTTTACTCCAGTTTATTCCAACATTCATTTCCCCAGCCTGCTCTCTCCAATAAGCAGGAAGACAAGAGGCTGAGCCACATCAGAGTTTCACATTTATACCTTTTCTCATACAGACTTCTCACACACAGGGGGATCACATATCCTCGTCAAAACCCTTTATTGACATTTCTCCCCCCTCCAGTCTTCCGTCTTCTACCTGCGTCCTGGAGGTCAGGAAGTCCTTCGTTCGCACCCCTGTCCTCTCTCGTTGTCCTCCGCAGGTGGTCCGGACTTAATGTCCTCTTCGTCGTGAGATCAATCCACATATGTGCTGTCAGCATCTCTCTTATGTTTAACATACGTATGCACAAATACACCCCTTTTATGTCTAAACATATGTATGCACAAATACACAGCTACAGTATCGACCTATAGATCTAAGTAAGCAGGCTATGCCTTGTAGTGAAATTTACTCAAAATGTCTGCGTGGGTTTACTCCGGGATTTCTCCGGTTTCCTCCCACATGTCAAAAACATGCAAGTTAGGTTAATTGGCATCAAACTGGGAATTCTAAATTGTCCTTAGGTATGACTGTGAGAGTGAATGGTTGTCTGTCTCTCTGTGTTGGCCCTGCGATGGACTGGCGATCTGTCCAGGGTGTACCCTGCCTCTCGCCCAAAGATGCTGGGATAGGCTCCAGCCCCCCCGCAACCCGAAAAGGATTAAGCGGAAGAAGATGAGTGAATGAATGAATGACAAAACCAAAGTTGAGCTGTCAAACCACTCGCTTACCTTCTTTGTAGCCGTTTCGGAGTCTTGCAAGTAAGGGTGCTTGGTCCTTTGACAACAAAAAATCTGCTATGTCAGTGTACATACGGGGGGGGGGGGGGCATTTTGACACAGCATCGATTTCCGTCTCCCAGGCTTCCTTAAGTCCCAAGAGGTCGGGAATTGTCAGCACTTCACCCTCCACTTCAAACGTCAACAAGCTGACATAGTCACGTTGAATCTGCTCAGATTCCTCGGCCATTGACAACACTATTGGCAATTTCTGCAATGTGGCTGCGAATGCAAGCCCATCTAGTTCATCCTTGCATTTGTGGGTACAACCGGGAAGACCCCTACACATACAATATGCTCATAGATCAGGAACTTTCCATAAATTAAATGCATCGATAGAGCATGTTTCATCCACGTTTAGATTAACCTCCCCCATTTTAGTAGATAGATAGATAGATTTGTTTATTTGACAGGGACAGTGCAATAAACATAGACAATTAATCAATGACAATCAATCTGATGTGTTGCACAGAGTGTATAGCTATTAGCTAATTTGCAACTCTTGTCCCTGGATGGGCTTTAGAAAGGAGAAACAAGTTAAAAAAAAAAAAAAAAAAAAAAAAGGAATACACAATAACCACATACATCAATGCAAAAAAAACCAAAAAAAAACAACAACAACACATAAATACATTATAAATACACAATTATAAATATTATAAATATTATAAATACACAAAATATAACAACCTGACACACATTTGCCTATTTTAGGCCTCCCTCCCTTCGTCACTCACTATAATCAAACACATTCATTCCTTCCCTTCATTCACTCTCACCCTGCAGACAATCATTTCATACATGGGTACATTCTTGTTTATTTTTCAGCCAGTTTTTAACCTTTTTAGTGAATGTTTTAAAGTCCGTTATTATTTTAATTTCATTTGGCATTGTGTTCCAGATGTGACTGCCCTTTATAGAGAAAGCTGTTTGTCCAAATGTGGTTCTGCGGTGGAATATTTTACAGTTATTGTTAACAGAACTCCTGGTGGCTCTGCTGCTGTCCTGTCTTTGGATGAAACCAGCAAGTGGCTCAGGTGCTGATTTATGGAAACATTTGAAAGTTAATTTCAGTAAACAGAGGTCAATGAAACTCTCAAAACTCAATAGGTTGTATTTTTTTTTAAATATTACAGTGATGCCACCTAATGGGCTTTTTGTTTGGGAGCCACGATCCCATGATGCTTTTCGCGAGCCGACATGCGAAAGTCGCTTATAGGGTGAGATGGAGGCAGATGACCCACTATGGCAGCCCCTAAAGGGAACAGCTGAAAGGAAGAGAAGAATAAGATATTCATGAATTTCCCACGGAGAGAGCTGAGGCGTAAATAAGCTGGTCACACCTGTCTGGGAGTGGTGCTGAAATCCTTTAACAACCTAGTATGGGTCTAAGGTTTTTGACACTCAGACTTCTTCCTTTAGAATCAAAACAGCTTAGCTTGAAATGTGTACCCTGATAAAATGAGCACAGGGTCAGCCAACAGTTGGCAGAGCTCTGGTTTCTTTTAATAACAAATTTGAGGAGAGAGAGAGAGAGAGTTTTAAAAAAAATCCCTTTATTGCACAATTCAAAAATGTAAGATCGCCAATATCATTCCACCAAGTGTCTCACATTTCAAAAGTGCAAACATAACTCATCCCCCTCTCCCACAGAACACAAAATATTCCCTACAGTCCATCTATTGGTGAATACCTCCAAATTGTCCACCATTTTATAGTAAGAGTACTCCACCTGGAGTCTGACTTTTAACAAGGCCTTGAAAACAAACACAGGATCTACATTGCCAGTGTTAGTAGTCCGATTTTTCCTTGTCAGCCAGATGGCAAGTTTAGCAGTACCAGATAGGAAGTTCATCAAAGTGTGCACAGACCTCTTTGCCACTTTATACTTTGGCCCGTAAATAAACAAACCAAAAGAGAAACATTCACCCAAATCATGAAACCACACTTTCAGAAGATCAAAAAGGCCAGATAAACGAAAACATTGAACAAACAAATGCTCCAGGGTCTCAACTTGGGAACAAAACGAACATTCCTCCCCCACATTCGGATCCAGGTGGTAGGTAGCTATTGCCCCATGAACAATCCTCCACTGGAGATCTGCCATCCGTTTCTCAATAGGGAGCTTGTACATGGACCGCCAGCTGCCTTTCGGGGAGAATACCGGCCCCAAAAACCCCGCCCACTTCGACTCTTTCACGTCCGTCAGAGAGCGCAGATTCAGGACTTTCACACAGATGTGATACATCGCCTTCGTCCCCACAAACTGGAACTTGCCCAGATGAGGATTTCTGAAGGACAGCAGGTGATCCTCTCCCTCCTGCCACTCTCCCACAGCTGGACTTATGGAAAGGGCAGGAAAGTTGGACACAGTGCCCTCATCCCATTGAGTGGAAAGAGTCCGGTCTTCCGCAAATGCTCTAAGCGGTCGTGGCAGGGCAGCACACACTTCCTTCACCACCCTATGCACCAGTCTGACAGATGTAATGTTGGCACTCTGCCACAGCGTTTCTGTCGACGTGGTTGACATCATCATAAGATGACCAAGCTTGGTACAGGGTGCCTCTCAAACAAGTTCGCAGACTAACAGATTGCAGCACTTGAGTGTCCATGAATTGATTGAAAAACAGTGGTTCCTCGAATAGCCACATGCCTGGTGTCTCCTCAGGTATGTGGGCTACGGTGAAGACTTGCCATGCATGTACGACAGATGTGTAGAAAGCAGAAAGTCCAGTAAGGTCCACCTCCCCGGACTTCACGAGGAAAAGCTGCTTATCATAGCCCAAGCGGCCAGCTCTCCTCAGGAGCAGTTTTGCAGTGTCCATCCAGCAGGGGCCACATCTGTAAAGGAGCCGTTGTGCAGTCTGAAGCCTAAAACAAGCGATCTTGGACTGTATGTCCACCAGGCCCCGTCCTCCCTCGGCAACAGGCAGGTAGAGAACAGCCGCACGGACCCAATGTCGACCAGACCAAAAGAAATCCATGATGGTCTTCTGAACCTCCTCAACCAGGCTCTTGGGTGGTGTCAAAGCAATAAGCCTATGCCAAAGAGCCAAAACGACCAGATTATTGGCGACCAGAACCCTTCCCCTATATGACAGCTGTGGTAGCAACATTTCCATTTAGAAAAGCAAGCACACACCTTCTCCTTAATTCCCTCCCAGTTCTTGCGTTCAAAGTCCTCAGAGCCCAAAAATACCCCCAACACTTTGAGACCGGCTTTCCCCCACAGAAGACCTCCAGGAAGCTGAGGAATGTCCTGATGTGACCACTGGCCCACCAATAGACCCTCACTCTTGGCCCAGTTTACCCGTGCAGAAGATGCTTTCTCATAAATAGATAAAGTGTCCACCAGACGCTGGACATCCCTGTGGGATGTGATGAAAACGTTGACGTCATCCGCATAAGCAGACAAGACGATTGGATGACAACTGCTGGAGGGCCTCGGCAGAAGCAAACCACCCAGCTGAGTGTGCAACCTGCACAGCAAAGGCTCAATAGCCAAGCTATACAGTTGACCTGAGATGGGACAACCCTGCCTTATTCCCCGACGTACAGGGATTGGCCGATTCAGCCCTGCGGCCATCTTTACCAAACACTCAGCTCCAGTATATAGCAGATTGACCCACCTCAATAACATATTGCCAAAACCAAACCCCTTCAGTGTGGAAAATAGTTAAGAATGGTCAACCCTAGCAAAAACCTTTTCTTGGTCTAAAGACATAATACCGAACTGTAAATCATAACATTTACTGAGATGAACGTCACGTACGAGAAAAATATTGTCCATAATGGTTTGGTCAGGAATACAATACGTTTGATCTCTATCTATGATGAAACCCAATACATTTTTCAGTCTATTGGACAGGGCTTTAGAAAGCACCTTGTAGTCCGTGCAAAGAAGAGCCACAGGCCTCCAGTTTTTAAGCAAGGCCAAGTCCCCTTCCTTAGGCAGCAGAGATAGTACTGCACACCGGCAGGAGACAGATAAAGTTCCATTTCTGTAACAGGCAATTAGAACGTCATAAAAGTCTGATCCAATAATATCCCAAAAATGCTTAAAAAAATCAGAAGAAAGACTGTCAATTCCCGGTGCACGTCCCAGAGCCATTTGATTAACTGCTACAGTTAACTCATCCAAAGTCAGTTCACAGTCCAGAGCAGCCCTGTCCCCTGGGCTGAGCATGGGAAGACCTTCAAAGAGTTGGTTTTTCAATTCAATTCAATTTCAATTCAATTCAATTCAACTTTATTTATATAGCGCCATTTCACAACAACAGTCATCTCATAGCACTATCAACTGTAGGGGGGACTGTAGGGGGGACCCCCACAGTTTTGAGATTCTATGCAACATGGTTCTGCACCAAACAGGGCCCCGTAAAAATCCACTGCATGGCACCGCATCTCAGATGTATTGGTAGTCATTTGACCATCTCGGAGTTTTAAGCAAGTCATCAACTTCTTTTTTGCAGCAGACTTCTCCAGATTGAAGAAAAAAGATGTTGGGGCATCCATGTCCTGCAGGCGAGTAACCCGTGACCTAACAAGTGCCCCCTTCACTCTTTCCTGCAGGAAAAAGCTCAGGGCTGATCTCTTCTCCTGCAACAAAGGACCTGCGGTAGAATCCTGATCCCTAACCAAACTGGCCTCCAGCCTCTTGACAGTGTCCTCAAGTTCACCGACTTTGGTTTTGATGATGGCAGTCGAGTTCGCAGTATACTGTTGACAAAAAATGTGAATTTGCACCTTGCCAACCTCCCACCACTGTTCCAGGGAACAAAAACGAGGCTTTGTGGTCCTCCAGTGTTCCCAGAAACACACAAAATATTGGCAAAAGGTGGTGTCCTGAAGGAGCTTGTTATTGAAGTGCCAATAAGATTTATGTCTTTCCCCTGGTGAGCTAATTAACACCACAGAGGCCAGATGATGATCTGTAAAACCGACGGGACTTATGTTACTGTGGAGGATTCCCGGGCCAAAGGTTTGAGAAGCACTGACCACATCATCTGTGACTCTGACCCAGGTATACTGTCTAGTGTTTGCATGTTTAACTCTCCATGTATCCAATAGGTCAAACTGTACAGTGATATTTTTTAAAACTTGAGAAGACTGCAGATGAGGTTCTGCATTAGTGCGATCCAGAGTGAAGTTCCAAGGTGCAGTTGAAATCACCAGCAACAATAAGTTGGTCTTGGTGATAGCTCTGCAATTCATTTGTCAGTGTATTGAAAAAGGCAACCCTTTCAGAACTCTGATTTGGAGCATAAACGTTGATCAAACAAAACACGGAATTCCCTATTTCGGCCCCAACAAGGAGCAGCCTGCCCTTCACTACCTCCACCACAGATAAAACTGTTGCATTTGCAGATTCACCAAACAAAATGGCTACTACTCCTGCACTAAAATTTGTACCATGACTGAATGAAAAAGGACCCTTCCACCACAAGCCCCAGTCCACTTCATCTGCTGAAGTGGTACGAGTTTCTTGCAAAAACAAAATGTTAAGATTTTTTTGTCTGAACAGGTCACTAATTAATCCCCTCTTATGATTGGCCCTCCCACCATTGATGTTTAAGGATCCTAATTTTATGGTTTGCATAGAGAGATAGATATGAGGAACACCATGCTGTGCCCATGTAAGTTATTCCATCTGTCGGGCACGCTTGACCTTTTGTCCTCCTGCTGATTTACGCAGGGCTGTTAGGTGCTTTTTAAGGCGAAAACATTTTCTTTCATCCAGGAGGTCCAGACCAACCTGCCTTTTCAGCACATTAACAGACCTAATAAATTTGTCAGCGTCACTGAAGTAATCAGTGACTTTAATGGGTCTGTTATAGGTTTCATCCAGAAAAACATTTATTTCTTCCAGTGAATACAAACTCGTGTTTCTACTGCATGCTGCCCCAATAGACAGTGTCAGCTTCAGAATCCATTTCCTCGTCAGCACATCGTGGCTGACTGTTTGATACAGCTGTCCCAGCTGATTCATCATGAGCTACATTTTCCTGAACGCCACCTACAACAGCTGACTGGCGTTGTTCTGGTGGCTGCTCTGAAATGGTAGCAGCCACCGGAACCACAGCCGCCGATGTCACAAGCTCTTTCTCACAGCTAGATTGTGACGCACCATCAGTGACAGTTTGGGCGTCATCACCAGTGACGCTCCCAACCGTAAGCTGGGCTGCGGGCGCCACAGCCGGGCTGTCCACAGACACAGCAGCAGGTTCCGGAGCGGGATCGGCGGAAGGCCCCGCAATAGCAGCAGGTTCCGGAGCAGGACCGGCGGAAGGCCCCGCAACGGCGTCCGCAGTAGCAGCGTGAGCGGAGGCCGCACCGCTGGCGTCAGCTACGGCGCCATCAGAGCCTCCCGCCCGCTGCTTGTGCGGACAAGCGAAGCGTTTATGGCCCACGTCTCCACATTCAAAACACTTCATCTGTCTTGAGCTCGTATACACCATGTAGGACCCGTCCCCATGTTTGACCCGGAAGGACACTTCTAGTGTTTGGGTGGGCGAGTCCAAAAACACGAACACCTGTCGCCTGAGTGATTTTACATGTTTCAAGTTGGCATCCCTGCATCTCAAACCCACAGTTCTAAACGGGCCCGCAAACTTCCCAAACCTGGCGACCTCCGTGGCCAACTGCTCGTCAGTGATGAAAGGAGGAACACTTGAGACAGTGATACGCGTTGATGGGACAGCTAAGGGGGACACCTGTACATACGTATCCCTGATAACAACACCGCTTCCAACCAGACTGTGGACACACTCCTCCCCAGCCAGAAACACAACTACAGCTTTATTCATTCGGGACGCAAAGCAGATGGCATCATATCCCACCTTCTCAGCCACCGCAAGAAGGACCTCCTCCACAGTAACGCTGCTGTCCGGGGGAACGATCCTCACTCCCTCCCGGATAGACGGAGGTGGCCTCTCAAAGGTCGCCATCCTCCAGCCAAAAAACCAAAAACTGAATATGCGGCCAGTAATAAAAAAAATGGAGAGAGAATTTCTAGAAAAATATGAGCAAGAGGTGCAGAAAATCAACAAACAGCTCCGAGAGAGAGAGAGAGAGAAAGTTTTGAATTTTAAAAAAAATGCCTTTATTGCATAATTCAAGAAAATGTAAGAGTATGGCGCATATTTAGAGCGCATATATGGCATTCATATTCACCCACATATACCTAGTAGGCATGACGGTGCATATTCTGGAAGCTTCACGTCTCAATGGCCAAAGAGGACCTGACCCTGCAGAGACCTACAGGAGGTGTGAAGTTGGTTGCTTAGGAGACGAGAAGTGGGAGAGAATGTCCCAGCAGGAGCCCCGGAGGCTAGAAGGATGAGAGAGACAATGGAGACGCCAAGGAGCCTCGGGGGCTGTATGTTTGCTCAAGGACTGTGGGTTGGGGGTGTGTTATTTGATGTTGGGGGTTTTGTGTCTTTGGAGGGTATAAGAACTGTGAAGGATGATTGTTCTACATCTTTTCTGAGATTCTGTTCTTGTTGGAGGATGTGACCTCTCAATAAACCAACCCTGAGAAATAAACTCAGTCTCGTTTGTGAAAGGCATCCTCTACACTGGTGACCTACGACAAACTATGGCCGGTGACGACGATCTTCCCGCACCGGACTCTTCAGGAGCCAACCGGGTTAACGCAGCTACCACACTACAGCTGCCCGATTTCTGGCAACATAACCCTCGCTCCTGGTTTACCACTGTGGAGGCGCAGTTCCACCTTCGAGGAATCTCAGCGGACGCAACGAGGTTCTACCATGTCGTCGCGAAGCTGGACAGCCTCACAGTGCAGCGGGTGGAGAGCCTGACCAACCACCCGCCCCAGGACAACAAGTACGGCGCACTGAAAGCCGCCCTCATTCGAGCTTTCACTCCCTCGCAGGGAGAGCGAGCAGAGAGACTTCTGGCGCTGACAGAAAGGGAAGCAGACAGGCCGGCAGATCTGATGGCGAGGATGATGAACCTGAGAGGCGAAGATGATGACAGTTTTATCTTCGCCCACCTCTTTCTCAGAACACTACCACCAGCAGTGAGAGTCACCCTGGCCAGCTCACAGCTGCTCAATGACCGCGACTACCACGGGCTGGGCCAGGAGGCGCAGCGGCTCGTCGACACCCATAGACGACACGCAGCCACGACGGCGGCAACGGAGCTGAACGCACCCCCGCGAGACGAGGGGAGACCAGAGGCCGCAGCACCGGACCCACTGACGTCAACAGCGGCAGAGACCAGGAGAAGCGGAGCGGACAGCACCCTCTGCTTTTACCATCGACGTTTCGCCGAGAGGGCGCGCAGATGCATCCCACCGTGCCGATACAAGTGCCAGGGAAACGCCAAGACCAAGAGTCTATAGCAGCTGCTGCTCTCGGCGCGAAGAACAAGCTGCTTTTCGTGACGGACACGAATTCAGGGAAGGATTTCCTGGTGGACACAGGCTCCCAGCTGAGTTTTGTCAAACCTTCCTACACAGACCTGCTGGCACCTTCCAGCGGACCCCTGGTGCTAGCGGCAAATGGCTCGACGATCAAAACCTATGGGGAGAAGACGCTCCTTCTATCCTTCCACGGGCGCACCTTCGAGTGGACTTTCATCGTAGCTGCAGTTAGCAACAACATGTTAGGTGCTGATTTTTTATGCTCAAACAGTTTATTAGTTGATCTTACTAATAGACGTATGGTAAATGCACTGTCTTTCCACTCTATCTCCTGTACAGCTCGGGTGGCCCCGCCTTCTGCACATCCTAATGTCACAGCTGCGGGTGGTAAGTTTCATGCACTACTCAATCAGTTCCCAGCACTCACGGTCCCAACATTTTCAGCGTCAATAGCTAAACACGGGGTCGAGCATTTCATAACTACCTCCGGCCCCCCTGTTTTTGCAAAAGCTCGGCGCTTGGACCCAGCTAAACTGGCCATCGCGCGTGAGGAATTCGCCAACTTGGAAAAACTGGGCATTGTTAGACGCTCTAACAGCCCTTGGTCGTCACCCCTGCATATGGTCCCCAAGGCTGACGGCTCGTGGCGGCCTTGCGGTGATTTCCGCAGGTTAAATAATGCTTCAGCACACGACCGCTACCCGATTCCGCACATCCAGGATTTTTCGGCACATTTGGCGGGGGCGCGCATCTTTTCCAAAATAGATTTGGCGCGCGGTTATCACCAAGTCCCAGTCCGCGCTCAAGACATACCCAAAACGGCAGTAATAACCCCCTTTGGGCTTTTCGAGTTTTTGCGCATGCCTTTTGGCCTCAAAGGCGCCGCACAGACGTTCCAACGCATGATGGATGCGGTGTTGCGTGGCCTCCCTTTCGTGTTCGCCTATTTGGATGATATTTTGGTAGCCAGTGCATCCGAGGTCGAACACGAATGCCACCTCACAGCGGTTTTTCAGAGGCTGACCGAGCATGGGCTGATAATTAACCCAGCGAAATGTCAATTCGGGGTAGCCCAAATCGATTTTTTGGGCCACCGCGTTTCTCCAGAAGGAGCGGTCCCGCTGCCCGATAAAGTACGCGCGATAACGGAGTTTCCCCAGCCGCAGACAGTTAAAGCATTGCAAGAATTTTTGGGGATGGTCAATTTTTTATAACCATTTCCTTCCCAGCGCGGCACAGCTCATGCACCCACTGTACGCGGCACTAAAGAAACAAAAACCTGCAAATAAGGTCGAGTGGTCCCTGGAACGGGAGCGCGCTTTCTCCCAGGTCAAGTCGGCCCTGGCGAACGCTGTGCTGTTGGCACACCCCGTGCCAGCAGCTCGCATGGCACTAACCACGGACGCTTCCGACGTAGCAGTGGGGGCAGTTGTCGAGCAACTGGTAGCAGGGAGCTGGCAACCGCTTGCGTTTTTCAGCAAAATATTGCGCGATAACGAGCGGAAATACAGCGCGTTCGATAGGGAGCTTTTAGCCCTGCATCTGGCCATCCGCCACTTCCAGTTCTGGCTGGAAGGGCGCCGTTTCACCGCGTTTGTAGACCACAAACCATTAACATTTGCAATGGCCAAGATTTCAGAGCCGTGGTCGGGCCGACAGCAGAGACAGCTGGCCGCGATTTCAGAGTTTACCACCGACATTCAACATGTGGCGGGCAAACACAATGTGGTGGCAGATTGCCTCTCGCGCGCAGTTGCAATGCCAGGCCCCCAGGGGGCAGACGCGGTGGCCGTGGATGCGGGCCAGGCTTGCGGCGCGGAAGCGCTCGCAGCCCCGGTCTGCGTAGGCTTAGATTATGCAGCCATGGCCGCCGAGCAGGTTAACGATGCGGATGTGCGCGCGCTCCAGTCTGGGCCAACAGGGCTAAGGCTGGAGCACAGGGTGCATCAGACAGGTATGCCTCCTCTAATCTGCGATATCTCCACGGGGCGCCCCCGCCCTGTGGTCCCAGCTGCATGGCGCCGCCGCGTTTTTGATTTAATCCATTCGCTGGCACATACGGGAGTTCGCGCATCGATCAAAATGGTGGGAGAAAAATTTGTTTGGCCGGGGCTGCGTAAACAGGTCAAAGAGTGGGCCGCAGCCTGCGCAGCGTGTCAAAGAGCAAAGATACACAAGCACACGCGGGCCCCCTTAGAACCTTTTCACATCCCGGCCAAACGCTTCAACCACGTGCATATCGACTTGGTGGGACCCCTCCCGCTGTTGCAGGGTTTCACACACCTTCTAACCATGGTGGACCGCACAACGCGCTGGCCAGAAGCGGTCCCCCGGCGTCAACTACAGCAGCAGACATGGCGCGCGCGTTTTTAACGGCTTGGGTCGTGCGTTTTGGAGTCCCATCAGACATAACGTCTGACAGGGGTCCCCAATTCGTTTCCGAGCTCTGGTCATCCATGGCCCTCAGTCTGGGGGTGAAAATTCACCGCACTACCGCTTATAACCCTCAGGCCAACGGTTTGTGCGAACGCTTTCACCGGTCATTGAAAGCAGCCCTCAGAGCGACTCTCACGGACACAATTTGGGTTGATAAACTTCCATGGGTTTTATTAGGGTTGCGTTCAGCACCTAAGGAAGATTTACAAGCCTCTCCGGCTGAGCTAGTTTTTGCCCAACCCCTCCGGTTACCGGGCAAATTCCTTCCAGAGAACCCCGCACCAAATCGCCCACCCGCTCAGCTGCTGCAGAGCGACACGGGATCAAACACCCTCCCTGGCCCAGTTCATCACAGTTTCCCACGCGTTTTTGTGCCTAAAGCCTTAAAGAACGCAGAATTTGTCTTTGTCAGACACGACGCTCAGAGGCCAGGTTTAAGACCGCCTTATGATGGACCGTTCAGAGTGTTAGAAACTGGGGAAAAACATTTTTTGCTCGATTTGGGTGACAGGAGAGAATTAGTCTGCATTAACAGACTCAAACCCGCTTTTGTGTTGGCTGATGAACAAGTGCAATTAGCCAGGGCCCCCCGCCGCGGAAGGCCACCGGGGAGACACTCTTCTAAGCTTTCACAAGAATGTGCTAACGACTCTGATCCACAGATGCAAGAGACAGCTACAGGCAGATCGAAACCTGCTTACAGCAGTTATGGCAGGAGGTTGAAGCCCAAGCAGTTGGAAGTGTGATATGTTGTGCCATTTTGCTGTTCTGTGTGATATGATATGTTTCTATGCATTTTGGGGTGTACTTTGTCCTTATTTAGACGTTTGGGGGGGGTTATATGGCGCATATTTAGAGCGCATATATGGCATTCATATTCACCCACATATACCTAGTAGGCATGACGGTGCATATTCTGGAAGCTTCACGTCTCAATGGCCAAAGAGGACCTGACCCTGCAGAGACCTACGGGAGGTGTGAAGTTGGTTGCTTAGGAGACGAGAAGTGGGAGAGAATGTCCCAGCAGGAGCCCCGAAGGCTAGAAGGATGAGAGAGACAATGGAGACGCCAAGGAGCCTCGGGGGCTGTATGTTTGCTCAAGGACTGTGGGTTGGGGGGGTGTTATTTGATGTTGGGGGTTTTGTGTTTTTGGAGGGTATAAGAACTGTGAAGGATGATTGTTCTACATCTTTTCTGAGATTCTGTTCTTGTTGGAGGATGTGACCTCTCAATAAACCAACCCTGAGAAATAAACTCAGTCTCGTTTGTGAAAGGCATCCTCTACAAGAGCACCAATATCATTCCACCAAGTGTCTCACATTGGAAAAGTGCAAACATAAGTCATCCCCCTCCCCCACACAACACAAAGTATTCCTTGCAGTCCACCCATTCCACATTGCCAGTGGTAGTAGTCAGAGTCTTCCTTGTAGTCCGTGCAAAGACGAGCCACAGGCCTCCAGTTCTTAAGCAAGGCCAAGTCCCCTTCCTCCGGCAGCAGAGATAGCGCTGTGCGCCCGCAGCCAGTTCCGTTGTACGTCCCAGAGACATTTTCCTCATCTCAGATGGATTGTAGTCCTTAGACCATGCGGGATTTTCAAGCAAGTCATCTTTGCAGCAGGCTCATCCAGATTGTATAAAGAAAACGTTGGGGCATCCGTGCCCTGCAGGCGAGTAAACCGTGACCTTGTAGTCCGTGCAAAGAAGAGCCACAGGCCTCCCGTTTTCAAGCCAGGCCAAGTCCCCGTCCTCAGGCAGCAAAGATAGTGCTGCGCGCCGGCAGGGGACCGGTAAAGATCCAGTTCCGTGACAGTCAATTACAGTCAATTAGAAACGTCATATAAAAGTCTGATCGAACAATATCCCAAAAATGTGTAAGACAGGCAGAGGAACGACCGCCATTTATTCCTTCTGTCGGGCACGCTTGACCCCCGTTTCCCCTGCTGCTTTACGCAGGGCTGTCAGGTGTTTGAGGCGAAAGCGTTTCCTTTCATCCAGGATGTCAAGACCAACCTGCCTTCTTAGCACATTAACAGACTTAATGAATTTATCAGTGTCACTGAAGTAGTCAGTGACTTTAATGGCCTTGTTATAGGTTTCATCCAGAAAAGCATTTATTTCTTCCAGTGAATACAAACTCGTGTTTGTACTGCATTTTGCCTCAATAGACTCAGTATTAGACACAGTGTCGGGATCAGATTCCATTTCCTCGTCAGCACAACTCAGCTGACTGTTTGGTTCATCTGGGCCAGTGGATTCATCATGGGCCACATTTTCCTGGACGCCACCCACAGCAGCTGACTATCGCTGCTCCGTCCCCTGCTGTGAAACGGTAGCAGCCTCCGGAAGCACAGCCACTGATGTCACACAGCGAGATTCTGACGTACCATCAGTGACAGTTTGGGTGCCATCACCAGCGACACTCCCGGCCGTAAGCTGGGCTGCGGGCGCCACAGCTGGGCTGTCCACAGACACAGCGGCAGGCTCCGGAGCAGGCCCGGCGGAAGGCCCCGCAACGTTGTCCGTAGTAGCGGCGGGAGCGGAGGCCGCGCCGGCAGCCTCAGCTGCAGCGGAAGGCCCCGCCACGCCGTCCGCAGCAGCAGCGTGAGCGGAGGGCGCACCGCCGGCACCAGCCGCGGCTCCATCAGAGCTCCCCGCCCTCTGCCTGTGCAGACAAGCGAACCGTTTATGGCCCACGTCTCCACATTCAAAACACTTCATCTGTCCTGAGCTCGCATACACCATATAGGAGCCGTCCCCGTGTTTGACCCGGAAGGACACTTCCAGAGTCGCAGTTGGCGAGTCCAAAAACATGAACACCTGTCGCCTGAGTGATTTCACATGGTTTAACTTGGTCTCCTTGCATCCCAAAGTCAGAGTTCTAAACGGGCCCGCACACTTCCCAAATCTGCGGAGCTCCGTCGCCAACTGCTCGTCAGTGATGAAAGGTGGAACACCTGAGACAGTGATACGTGTTGATTGGAAAGATAAGGGGGACACCTGTACATACGTTTCCCCGATAACAACACCGCTTGCAACCAGTGTGTGGACATCGTCTTCAGCAGCCAGAAACGCAACTACAGCTCTATTCATTCGGGATGCAAAGCAGATCGCATCATGGCCCACCTGCTTGGCCACAGCCAGAAGCACCTCCTCCCCAGTAACAGTGCTGTCCGGGGAAACGATCCGCACCCCCTGGTGGATAGACGGAGGTGGCTTTTCCAAGGTCGCCATCCTCCACCCAAAAAAACAAAAACTGAAAATGCGGAGAGAGAGAGAGAGAGAGATTGAGAGCCTGTTTCTGAGGGGGCTGTCATGTGGGGGGGGGGAGCAGAGGTGCACATTAATGTTAGGTGAAGTGAGAATCAGGATGCACAAACAAGCACAGAGTGGTGCTAAACAGGGAGATTGCCCCGCGCTGAACCGTTGTGTCCCACAGCAGCCTGAGCTGGTGAGAGGTGCTGCAGACTCGTGAGAGTGAGTGGAAAATGCTCTTCTTCTCACTCTCTGACACTGATATTTATGTAATTGTGGCACACACAGTTGTCTGCTGCAACTTTGAAATTAATATAATCTATCAGAATAATGACAGAGAGCCTTCTGATTCATTTCCACTCTGTCGTTGTGCTGTGACATGGTGATGACACCTACTTCATTCTGTGTTTATCTGCATTGTCCTATTCACATGTCCACATAGCTGAGGTGAGGTGGACAACAACCCACATTTGCCTGGATTGCCAGCGTACTCTGAAAGGGGCTTTCAGCTGTTTTTTTTTTTGTTTGTTTTTTTTGGGGGGGGGCAGGCATAAACAAAATCTTGCATATTGCCTCCAAAAACCAGGAAATGGCCCTGACTGTAGATGTAGACCAATCTGACGAAATACTGGCACAGCCTCTGGTGTCAATCCATCTTCCCATTCTGCAGTCTGAAAATGGCAGTAAACCCAAACAGGGAAAGTACCCACAGAATACAATGGAAATGATGAAAGAAAAAACCTGGTCTTAAGTTAATCTTCTTCTGATTGTAGACAGTAACTCAAACTTCTGGAATTAGTTCCCCTGTTGGTAAAGTTGCTCCTCTTTGCTGTGACAGCCATCCAGAAGCAGCTGAGCCTGCTGAAGCACGGTTACGGTGGTCTGAGCGTGTTCGTGGGCCTGAACGGAACCAAAGAGGAGCTGGGCCTGAAGGCAGATAACTATTGGATCTACCCCGAGAACAACTATGATGAACTGTGAGTGGTGATCTCTGACATTAACAGTCTCTCTGAGTTTAGGAAAGTGCTGTGGTTTTTATCTCAAAGACACTTTGTTTTTCACTTTACACTCATTGGCCACTGTTTTATTTAGACACATTTTACTAGTACTAGGTTGGACCCGTTTTTGTCTTCTGCCTTAATTCTTGGTGCCATAGACTGAATAAGAGACTTAAAACTTCCTCAGAGATTTTGGCCCAGCATCACACAGTTGCTGCACATTTGTTTGATGATGCTCCATACATGCATCCATGCTTTTGTGGTGTTTATGACAAAATCTGACCACGACATTCAAATCCCACAGCAAAAACTGAGAGTCACCAGACCAGGCAATGTTTTGCCAATGTTCTATTGTCTGGGGGTTTTTTTTGTTTTTTTTAAAACATCTGGTATACGTAATTACCTTGCCACTTACATCGTTCTTAATTCAGCACAAACCTGAAGTCAGCTGAGATTTTTAATTTTAAAACTTGTAAGTTGGTTTCACTCCCTACACAGCAACTTTTCCAGTAACTAATTTTTCTTGCAAATGTTTGCTATGTTTTCTTATAAATATCCATCTTTCCTCTCTTAAATCAGTTTATTTTTGTGAACGTGTTACATAATTGTACTCCTTTTTGCTTCTTTCTTCTTTATTTGTAAAGCATTTTGCCTACAGACGTGTCCCACACACCTTGTAAATGTGCATGTTTTTTTCAGTTTGTATTTTGTCACTTAAATTTGCAACTTTTTATTTCACCCTTTCCAGCTAACTTTGCACCTTTTACTCTAAATTTCTACCTTTCTTCTCTTGTAATTTTGTTTTTTTTCAATTCTAAAATGCTGTATTTTTCTGCAGGATTTTAAATCTTTTCTCAGTTTACATTTTTTTCTTGTAAATCTGATTTTTAAAAAAAAAAAAAAAAAATCAAATTTACTGCTTTTTAACATAAACTTGAGTTTTTTCTGAATTTTGTAACATTTTTTCACAAGTCTGCAACTTTTGTTATAAATTGAACACTTTTTCTTAATAGGTCAGTTTTTTCTTGCAAATTTGTGAGATTTTAAATTCAAAACATCTAGTTTATTTTTTTCTTGTACATTTGCATTTTTTGCATAAATGAGACATTTTTCTTGTAAATATTTAAGTTTATTTTTGAGCAATTATGGCACAGTATTAATATGAATGTTTTTCCTCAAATTTGTTCAGTTTCATTAAACATTAGGATTTTTAATTTTTTTAACACTTTTTACTAATATTTGTGAAGGGTGTAAATTAAAGTGTAGGGCACTCTGTATCTTTTTTAAATATATTTTTTCAGGATTTATCCACAGAAAAACTTCCAATGTACAACCATAAGTAGACCTTTGTTATTAGACTTAGATATCAAAGCTTTTCTTCATGCTGTTGTTATGGGGTCATGTTAACTCAACATAGTGATCCGTTTTCTTTAAAGGATGGAGACATACATGAAAGCAGACCGTGAGGAGGCGGCTAAAAAAATCCCTGCACTGTTTGTGGCGTCTTCATCGGCTAAAGATCCAACCTGGGAGGAGAGGTCTCCAGGTACACAGTGATGACTTCATTTATTTTTATTTTGTAATCTGTATTTTTACCTTTTCCAAGGAGGTTATGTTTTTGCTGCCAGTTATCTGTCTGTTAGTAGGATCACACAAAAACTACTGACCAAATTTCAATGAAATTTGCCTGAATGACGAAGCATAAAACTAGATTTTTCTCACCACTTTTTTAAAGCAGCCATTTATAAGCTTCATTTCAACTATCGCCACCAAGTGGCAGCACTGTGCCAAAACATGCCTATAAACCGGGGTGTCCAATCAAGTTCTACTAAGGGCCAAGGCCCTGCAGCTTTTCTCTCCAGCCAACCAAACCTTCAACGGGTGATTTTACTGATTTCCTCCCCAGTGGTTGCTGATCTGTATACATATATATATATATATATATATATATATATATATATATATATATATATATATATATATGTATACGTATATGTATATACTGTATATATATACAGTATATATGTATACATATATATATACATAACTGTATCTGTTATGTCCGGGAATGAGCCCAGCGGACACGTCTTTGTTGAAGGTTAGCTTTTTAATAAAGAAGCTAGCAGCACATGGAACATGTTACAAGCCAACAATACAGGGGTACAGGCAGTGTAGCAGGCTAGAGGCGGTGTTCCAAAGACCAGGACTCCCGTCGTTAGTTCCTTAATATAGGCATGGCGTAATGATGTCATCCGTGCCTGTGTCACCATGTCCGTGCGGTGCATGGTGGTACAGCAATATGTCACATTCACCCTCCCCCCTGGGAAAAACAGAACTGTGCCAGTGATGGTTGACCTTAGCTGTGGCATATTGCATGATAAGATAAGATAAGATAAGCCTTTATTAGTCCCACAATGGGGAAATTCCAGGATTGCAACAGCACAGGGATAGCAACACTCAGAGCAACAATCAGAAGGCAAGAAAAATCAACATCTAGTAAACATATGTCCATATTACTATAAATGTATATATATAGACACAGTGCAGAGCATTATGGTTGGTTGGTGAATGTGCAGCAGAAAGTCTAAGCTCTCTCTCCGAGGATGCGGCGGGCCAGCTGGAAGTCTTTGGGCATGATGGTGACCCCCTTAGCGAAGAAGAGACCACCAGGTGGGCCTCGCTGGTCTCCTGCAGAGCCATGACGGTGAAGCTCAGGAAACGCAGGACGGTCTTGAAGTCCTGAGCGATCTCCCTCACCAGGCGCTGGACGGGCAGCTTACGGATGAGCAGCTCCGTGGATTTCTGGTAGCGACGGATCTCTCTCAGAGCCATGGGCCTGTGACAGCGAGGCCTCTTCACTCTGCCGGTGGCCGGAGCGCCTCTCCGAGCAGCCCTGGTGGCTAGCTGTCTCCTGGGGGGCTTCTTCCTCCAGTAGATTTTACGGGCGGTCTGCTTGGTTCTTGCCATCGCTCTATTATTCTGTCTTATATTTCTTGCACGCCGCCTAAACTCCAGCCCGGCACCCGCGTCGTTTTCGCTACAGCTCCCGGTATGTCGAGTTTCCCATTAGCACCGGGCGGCGGCCAAGTGCTAGCTAGCACTAGCTCCTCCCCGCTGTAGCGTCTCCCGCTGCAAACCGTGGCTCCGTCCGCCGACCCGGGAGACCCCCGGGGCGATCCGTTCGTCCGTGATATATATACAGAGTGAAAGGTGTAGAAAGAAGAAGGAAGATAAAAAAAAGGCTGTTGCAACGGGCAGCCGACTCGTGTGGCGCCACCGGTCCGGCGGAACCGGAACCGGAAAAAGCACACTAGGTTACCAATGTTAGGTTACACATACTTGCTCGATGTTAAGGCATAATATGGTAGCATTAGCAACTAGACCCATGACCATTTCAGGTTCCATACACCAAAATATTATTTCTATGAACCATTACTGTTATTATTGAATCATCACAAGAACTTACATGAACCTGGGCAACCGGGTGGACTACCAGTAGATCCTGCATGGTAAGGGGGTTATTTTTCCCACTGTCATCAACCATGCTCTGTCTAAACAGTCACTTCACAGTTCAACTTCAGGGGGTCTCTGACGAGCCTGCGGTGGGTGCGACCCTGGAGGTGCTTGGATGTGGCAGACCTGGGTGCCCTCTTGCTGGAAACGCTCTCTCTTCAGCAAAGTCCCAGTCTGGGTTCCACACTGGCTGGGTCAGTTCCAGCGTTGCGTCTTGATCTGGGGCAGCTGCTCTTTTTTTGCAGGTGGCTGGCATGCCATCTTGAGCCATCGGCCATCTGGAAGGTGGCTAGCCCCCAACTGCGCAGTGATCTGCATCAGCGGTGACAGGAACACCTCCAGGTCATCTGGGCATTCGGATCGGCGGATCCGAACCCAATCGAGCACTATGAGCGCTGACCTGTTGGGCTTCATGCGGTGTCACTGCTGTTCTCTCATCCCTGATGCTGGTTGTGGTGGTGTGATGCTCCTGCCAGCGGCAGGACGCTCTCCGGGTTGGCGTTGTTCTGCGGGGTCCTGCTCGGCCACAGACTCGCTCTCCTGCAGCTGTACAGCGGCTTCATGAGGCTTATGCTGGGCGAGGATCTGAGACGAGTCCGGATTATGCCCTCTCTCCTCTGATGTTGGTTGTTGCAGCGGCATGCCACTCTCGTCAGCAACAGGATGCGTGCCGGGTTGTCGTCGTTCACCGGGGTCCTGCTTGGCCATGGACTCTCTCTCTTGCAGCTGTACAGTGGCTCCCTGAGGCTTATGCTGGGCAAGGATCAGAGACGAGTCCAGATTATGCCCTCTCTCAGTGTTCTACTCTCCGTGCGGTGTCAAGCTTGGAGCGGCTGTGGTCACATCTGGGTGAGATGTGCTCCGGTCATCAGCGGTCAAACAAAGTCCCTCGTAGTCGTGTATGGTGAAACCCAATTTGTAGAAAAGGTTGCACCCAAGGATGTTATCGCCATGCATTGCTACCTGGAAGGTGAACGCTGGGAGGACTTTGGACCCATAGTGAACCATCAGCGTGATGGTTCCTACTAGGCTGATTCCAGTGTGCCCATATCCATAAAGCTCCACTGCGTTCTTCCTGATTGGATGCCAAGGGAAAAATTTCTTCACTGTGACCAGTTCACCAGCGATCTCATAGCGGCAGTGTCCATTAGTAATAGCAGAGTGACATCATCGAGCCTCTCTGTGCACCACTTGTACGCCACATTGCTACAGTCCACTTCATCAATGGTAGCTGTTAAAGGCGGTCCACTTGAACTGGGTGGTGAGCTTGTTGTTGATCATGTTGAACGGCACACTTTGGCAAAATGGTTAAGCTTGCTGCAGCGCTGGCATTGCTGCCCCCTACTGGGCAGGAGTGCACGCATTCAGTGCGCGGGGGAACCACAGTTTCCACACATTCGGCGCCCCATGATGTTCTGTTGCCCCATGGTGTTCACCTCTGTGTCCTCCAAGCAGGTTAATGGGTTCTTCTTCCGGGGTAACTGCATGAGCTAGCAGGGTTTGTTGTTGTGAAACACCTAGCTGTGATATTAGCTGGGTGGCGGCCTCCAGCTGAAACACTAACTTCATCGCCTTCACCAGTGACAGGTCGTCCGGCACCATTAACAGCTTCACCCGCAGCCTCAGGTTGTTAGTGTGCTCCGCTTGCTGGTCCCGCACCATGTCGTCCTCTAGCTGCTCAAACCTATATTTGCTCGCCAGACAGCAGAGGTCCGCGACGTACTGCTGGGTCGTCTCTCCCACTCCCTGTTGGCATTGGCGAAACTTAATTTTCCTCGCCAGCACACTCTCAGGCATCGCAAAATGTCCGGCTTGCAGGGCAACACACTCATCGTATGTATCCGCAGGTCCCAGGGTTCTAAATGCTCACTGTTCCTCGCTGCCCAGGCTATGAATCAGCAAAGCACAGAGACAAAGCTTGCTAACCTTAGCTAGGTCCATAGCCGACACGTATGTCTGGAATGACTCAAACCAACGTGGCCATGGGATGGGCGGCTCATCTGGAATAGCGAGGAATGGTGGTAGGGGTACCAAACATGCTTCCGTCTTCAGGAAAATGTCCTGTTTTCCTCCAGAAGATTTTGTTTTTTGTCCTTGTTGCCAAAATGTTATGTCTGGGAATGAGACCAGCGGACACGTTGTCTGTATTGAAGGTTAGCTTTTAATAAAGATGCTAGCAACACGTGGAACATGTAACAAGTTAACAATACAGGGGTACAGGCAGTGTAGCAGGCTAGAGGTGGCGCGCCAAAGACCAGGACTCCTGCTGTTCGTCCCTTAATATAGGCATGGCGTGATGACGCCATCTGTGCCTGCATCACCACATCCGTGCCGTGCACGGTGGTACAGCAGTATGTCACGGTATTGTGTGCAGTTATAAGGTAAAATGCCTAAACATTTAAAGTCTAATACCGCTGTGATCGTGGAGAAAAATGGCCAGATTATACGTCCTATGCAACCACAGCGCGTGTGCAGTGGGCGAGCACGATCACAGCAAAATGGGCAAGGTAGCCCACATTTTTCGTGTCCGCAGTGTGAGCCCACGCTGTCAGCCAGCTGGGGGGGTCTCTCGGCTCCCACATTGTGATTTTATTTTTGTAGTCATTAAATCTTCATTATGCTCTTTATGTGGTCACATTTGGTGTTTCTCATGTTTACGTAGCGCTCCCTGAATAGTCAAATCCCATCCCTGCTGTAGGTTACGCCTCCTCACTTGTGATTGGCTTTGCCACAGGTATCAGTCACATAGCTTTCACCCAGTCAGATTAGCGGCTCATGAATAACACCGAGGAGGGCTGAAACAGCAGCACTTTCTGGGAGAGATCAGGGTGGCTTTCTCGATCTCATGTAAAACGACACAGAAAGGATAATTTTTTTCACCAAAATACAGATATGTTCTTGATGATGATAGAATTTGAAATTAATCCATGAAAAAGACAATAAATCGAAGTGGTGGCCTAGTTGATAGAGCATCTGCCCCACAACCAGGAGGATGGGGGTTCGGGTCCTGGCCGGGTCATACCAAAGACCAGATAAAAAAATGGTACTTCCCGCCTTCTAGCTTGGTGCTCAGCAAAATAGAATGGGGGAAGTAGAAGCTGTTTGCGGCAGCAACCCCTCTGATGTAATTAACATTGTAGACAGGAGAAACGTAATTTTGTTCTACTGTACATGATTGGCTGTAAGCACAAGTATGAATTCACTGAGCACTTTATAGTTTTTCCTGTTTTTTTTTTTTCTTTTCCACACCATTATTTTTATTATTATTTTATTTATTTATTTTAATCTTCACATCAGGGAAATCCACTATGACGCTGGTGACTTTTGCAAACTATTCGTGGTTCGAGGAGTGGAAGGATGACAAAGTGACGAACCGAGGCCCCGACTATAAAGAGCTGAAACAGACGTTCATCGACGCCACTCTGGACGTGATGATGGACATTTTCCCCAAAATCACCAGAGACAAGGTTAGCCCTCCGAATCTGGAACTAACTTGGAGGCTGCTCAACAGTACAGACTCGTGTGTTTTATTGAGCATTTACAAAAACAATGTTAAATTCTCTTTAAATGGAGTTTGGACATAACAGTGCAATACAGCGGATTTACAACTTTTTTTTTCTTGCAATTAATACAAGTTTTTTTTTTAGTTGTAAATTTATCATTGTTTCTTGTAAACATGCAAGTTTTTCTTTCTATATCTTGAAAGAAATTATGTAAATTTGCGAGGTTTTCCTATAAATTTGTGATTTTTGTTCTTCTAAATTTGCTTATTTTTTGTTTTGAATTTGTGAGTGATTTTCTTGTAAATTTATTTTTTTTGCAGCATTTTTCTTGTAAATTTGTGATTTTTTTAATGCAGATTTGGGTTTTTTCCTTTCTAAATTGGCAACTCTTAAATTAGTAAGCTCAAGATTTTCTCTTGTAATTTTTGCCCACTTTTCCTGCAAGTTTGTTTTTCCCCCTTGCAAATTTGGAAGATTTTTCTTTTGTCATTTTTGTAAAATTTTAAGCAGTTTTTTTTCTTCTTAAATTTGTAAGAGTTTTCCTTCCATCTCTGAAATTTTGTGTTTTTATGTTTTCCTCAAACTTGGTGCATCTTTTGCTTCTCAATATTTGCATTTTTCTTGTAAATTTTGCAAGTAGTTGAATTTTATGTAAGGTTTCCCCATGTCATTTTTTTACTCTAAATTTGCACTTTTTTTCCCTTGTGAATTTGTGTTTTCCTGTAAATTTAAAAGCTACTTTTGTTGTAGATTTGTTAGCTTATTCGCAATTTTTCTTGCAAATTTGCTCTTTTTTTTCTTGTAAATTTGAGACTTTTTTTTTTTTTTTTTTGTAACTTAAGATTTTTATTCATTTTTCATTATATATATTGCATTCAGATCACAGTCTACATTTAAAAAAAACAAAGGGGCTAGAGTAAAAAAGAAAAAGGAGAAAAAAAAAGGGGGGGGGGACAAATGTTGGAGCATCAAGTTTTTAGTTTCCATCTCTTAATTCTTCTGGTTTTTCCAGCGTCTTTGGTTATTCTTTCAATATCTGTCTCGTTGTTGCACTTTGTAGTGTGTCCATTTCCGCCATTTTTTTTCCCATAGTCCTTCTTGCATTCTTTGTCGATATGTTAGTTTTTCCATCATACGTATGTCCTCAATAATGTCAGTCCATTGCTCTTGGTCAGGAAGAACTTCTGATCGCCATTTTTTTGTGATTGTTTTTTTACATGCAATCAACAAGATTTTAACTAGATATCTGTCCTCAGCCTGTATAACATTGTCTCTTTTAAGATCACATAGGTACATCAAGTTACAGTTCATTGGTATATTATATCCTAATATCCTCTGTATTGTCACATGTATAGATTTCCAGAATGATGAGATTTTGCAGCATTTCCAAAACATATGTGAGTGGTCTGCATTTTGAGCCCCACATCCCCTCCAGCATATAGATTGGGTATTTGTATACTTTCCTTGAATCTGTGGTGTAATGAAAAAGCGAATCAGGTTTTTCCATCCAAATTCCCTCCATGTTCTTGAATTTGTTGACGTGTGTTGTGTTTTCCATATTTCCTGCCAGCTTTCTTCTGTTATGTTTAAATTGAGCTCTTTCTCCCATTTCTCCTTTATATAGTTACTTGAATGATTGTTTGCCATAAGTTTCTGATATAGCTTTGAAATAATTCTTGTTTTATTTCCTGTATATGAGCTTAAAATGAATTGTATAATCTCGCTCACATCTGTTTGGAGGTTATGCCTAATCTTCTTCATATAATAGTCTCTCATCTGCAGATATCTGAAGAATTCCGATCTTTCTAGTTTAAATTTTCTCCTGATGTTTACAAAGTTCCCGAGATCTTTTTTTCCGATATTGCCCCATGCTGTGATTCCCTTGTTCACCAGATTTTTGTATCCCCTATCTTGTTTTGCCGGTTCAAACTGACTGTCAAATGCTACCCATTTCAATAGTTTTATGTCTTCCTTTATATTATACTTTTGTACTATTTTATACCACAGTTCTAAAGTAAATTTAGTGATTGGGTCTATTTGTTTGATTTGCTTATATGCATCTTTATCTCCTATTATGCTTTGTACTGGGAGTCCCTCAATTTCCTTTTCCATTTCTTTCCATTTTGCCTCATATCCCTCGTCGCACCAACATATGATATATCTTATTTGTGCTGAGTAGTAATATTCCTTTAGACTCGGTAGGCCCATGCCTCCTTTCTCTTTTGGTAACTGGAGAGTTTTATATTTCACTCTTGGTTTTTTACCTCCCCAAACAAATCTCGATATCATCCTGTCCCACTTTGAGAATTGGGCATCTGGAATCTCTGTTGGTATAGCCTGGAAGAGGTAAAGTAATCTAGGTTGTATGCTGATTTTGACTGTCTCAATTTTTGAATTCAGATCCATATTTAAGATTGACCATCTATCAATATCTTTTTTTATTTCTTGTTCCAACCTATCATAGTTTGCTTTATAGATTTTGCTTAGATCTTTAGGTATGTTCACTCCAAGGTATTTTATTTCTTTTTGTTTCCAGTTTAGTTTGATCTTATCAGTTATCTGGTTTAGAGGGTTATAGTGGAATGTCAGTATTTGTGTTTTTGTTTTGTTTATCTTGTATCCTGATAATTTTCCAAAATTTTCTATCAAGTTCATCATTTCCATTATTGATTCATCTGGTTGTTCAAGGTAAACTATAATATCGTCTGCAAATAGCCCAATCTTGTGTTCCGCCCCCTTTATTGTTACACCTTTTAATTTCTTATTTTGTCCTATCGCTTGAGCCAGTGGCTCTATGAACAGAGCAAACAAGGTGGGCGATAAGCAGCATCCCTGCCTAGTTGATCTTTGTATATTTACTTTGTCTGTTAAGCTACCGTTTATCTTGATTCTTGCCACAGGTTCTTGATACAGCGTCCTTATGCATTGTACTGATTTTTCGTTAAATCCAAAGCGTTCCAGCACACTATATAGGAATTTCCAGTTAACCCTGTCAAATGCTTTTTCTGCGTCTAAACTCATTATTACTGCGCTTTTCTTTTCTTTATGTATTTGATTAATTATATGTATTGTTCTCCTGATATTGTCATGTGTTTGGCGTCCCTCTATGAAACCAGTTTGATCATCTTCTATCAATTCCGTCAAGAATGTCTTTATTCGTTTACATATAATTGTTGTATATATTTTATAATCCACATTTAATAAAGAGATTGGCCTATAGTTTCCGCATTGTTCTCTATCTTTCCCTGGCTTTAAAATGACTGAAATAATGGCTTCGTTCCATGATGGAGGTATTTTGTTGTTGTTCAACGTCCAATTAAATGACTTTAGAAGCTGTGGCATGAGTTCTTCTATAAACAGTTTATAAAACTCAGAGGGGTATCCATCACTACCTGGTGATTTACCGTTTTTAAGTGACTTAATCACATCTCTAATCTCTTGTGTTGTTATTTCTGCTATTAGCTTTTCATTTTGTTGATTTCCTATTGATGGCAAGTCCAATGTGTCTAGAAATTTTTTAATATCTTTAGTATTTGTTTCTTCAGGTTGCGAGTATAGTTCTTGGTAGAAATTATGGAATATTTCTTCGATGTTTTCTGGGTTAACTGTGGTTTTATTTGTGGTGGGGTCTTTAATCTTATATACATTATTCATTGTTTGTTGTTTTCTTAACCGTTTTGCCAGCAGTTTTGTGGCTTTTGGTCCCGTTTCATAATATTTTTGCTTTAGATATCTATTTTTCCTTTCAATTTCATCCATTTGTGTTTCTTTTATCTTTATTTTTTCTTCTTTAATTTCTTGATATATTTTTGGGTCATTTGTGCTTTGATGTTTACGTTCTAATTCCCTCAGTCTCTCACATCTTTGTTCATATGCTTCCAGTTTAGTCTTATTTGCTTTTCCTGTTTCAACAATTAATTTACCTCTTAACACGGCTTTTAGTGCGTCCCATAGTATTGTTGGGTCCACTTCTTCATTGTCATTCTCTTGGATATATTCATTTATGTTTACTTTTATTCTTTCTTTCATTTTATCATCATTTAACAGTCCTACATTAAGTTTCCATGTTGTTTGTCGTTTTCTATTGTTTAAATTTATTTCCATGTATATAGGATTATGATCTGATATTTCTGCCCCTCCAATCCAACAATTTCTCACCCTGTGTCTGTCATCTTCATTCATAAGGAAGTAATCTATTCTAGAGTGTACTTTATGGACTGCTGAATAATGTGTATAGTCTTTTTCGAGTGGGTGCAGGTCCCTCCAAATGTCTACCATACCCATTTCTGCCAGTGAGGTTCTTATGAATTTTGTTACATGTTTTTTTGTCTTCTTAACACTTGTTGTATCAATTTCATGATCCATGACAGCATTTAAGTCTCCTCCACAAATTAGGACTCCTTCACTGTGTGTTGCTATGAGATCAAACAGATGTTGAAAAAAACCCTTGTCACTTTCTGGTGGGGCATAGATGCTCACTAATGTGATCTGCATTCCATCTATGCTACCCTTTATTATTACATACCTGCCTTCTTTATCCTGGATTTCCTGTTCACATTCAAATTGTATTTTATTTGAGATTAGTATCATAACCCCCCTTTTAGTTCCTCCCTTAAATGAACTGTAGTAGGAGTTCTTATAGCCAAATCTCTTTAGTTTCACATGTTCTGTCTTGCTCAAATGTGTCTCTTGCATAAATATAATTTCGGCTTTTTCTTTCTTGAATTTTCTTATTATTCTTTCCCTTTTAACAGGTGAGTTCAGACCATTCACGTTTAGTGTTATTATCTTAAGATTTTTACCCATAATCATGTTTTTCCATTTTTTTAACTTGTGCTCCTAGCCCCTTTAACAACAAAAATAACACATATTTATATAAAAACACATTAAAAAATCTCGACCTCCGTACTTTGGGCCTTTCTTCTGCCCACTGGTCCCTGTTGGTGGGTGGAGGGTATGTCCTCACCGAGTGTAGGGCCCTCCCTAGACCTGTATTTACTATCCAAGAAATAGTCATTAGTCTAGAAATGTCCAACAAATATCACTTAAACCTCTCCTAGCCGTCTGTTTCTCTTTTACCTTGTCTTCTTGGCCTTCATTTCTTCTGTGTCTTTCTTAATCTTTGTTATAATCTAGGCTTTCAGTTGAAAGCCTTGTAGTCTTTCCTGGGCCCGCTGCGCCACGTCTCCCCCGTCTTTTGCCGTTCACTCGCCTCCACTCCGGCTGTCGTGATGCGTTCAGGGCCTCCGCTGCTCCTACCGTTTCCTCCGGCACGTACACCTCAAGGCCCCGCTCCATCATGTCCTGCGCTGCCTCTCTGGCTGTGTTGTAGGTTCTTACGCCGTTCTCCCAATGAATCCTCATCTTCGTTAGCGGCGTTTGGAATCTAATTTTTTTTTCTTTCAGCGTTTTTTTAATGTTGGCATATTTCTTCCGCTGCTGCACAATTTCCACCGGGTAGTCATGATCAAAGAATATCTGCTTGTCGCCGATTCGTATCTTTTTTTTTTTTCCACGCTCGTGTCAGGATTCTTTCCTTTACATCATATTTCAGAAAGTTTACCACAACTGACCTGGGTGTAGAGCGTGGGTTCGGGTTCTGTGCCGAGGCTCTGTGCGCTCGTTGAATCTGCAGATCCGCTTCGCTGGGCAGTTCCAGCTCTTTTTTTAAGAACTGATCCATGAATTTCGTCATCGAGTTGCCTTCAATGCCCTCCGGGATCCCGAAGATGCGTATATTGCCCCGTCTGGACCTGCTCTCCAAGTCGGTTACTTTCTCCTGCATCCTCTGCATTTGTGCCGTCAGGGTCTGCAGCTGTTCGCTTGCCTCGCTATTCCAATCTTCCAGCTCTGATATTCGGGCCTGCGCTTCTGTCATACACGCCCGCTGGGAGCACAGCTCCTCCATGTTTTCTGCTAGCTTGCGCTCCATTTCTCTTCGGAGGCCCATAATTTCTTCCTTAATCTCTTTTTTCAGCTCCTCCTTAAGAGCCGCTAAATCCTGTTGTAGCTGCCGTTTGAAGTCTCTCAACTCTTTACCCAAACTGGTGATGCCAGTGTTCATGGTATCGAGTTTTGTGTCCTCCATTTTCTCTGCTGCGGTCACCTCGTTTTTTTGGGCCCCGTGTTCAGCGGTTTCTCCTGCGTTGTTGAAGAGGAATTCTTTAATTTTACTCTGCTTTTGTCCTTGTGCCCGGCTCCTTCGTGTTTTCATCCCTTAGTTTATTGATCCGCTTATGTCGAGTTGGCCATTTACCGATGATTTTTAATCCGGCTAGGGAGAGCTCTCTGTTTAAGCGTTATGTCTCTCCACCATCTTCCCGGAAGTCCCGCAAAGAGAACCAAATTTGAGACTTTTTTAAAGATTCTGAATTTGTGATCTTTATCTTTTTAATGTCACTACAGCATGTAAAAAAATAAGGGAGGGAAAAAGCTCATTAGCCCGTCTCTGCCCTAGGCAATTGCCCCAATGCTCACCAGACTCCTTCACAATGACCGTCAGGTCGGTCTGCATCCAGGTTATGCTCAAGGTCAACATCAGGGTCAAAGGTCAGGAGTTGTGGGTATTTATGATTTCACAAAAATCATTATTCCTCCGAGGCAGTTGTCCTAATGGTTAGCAAACTCATGCACAATGATCTTTAGGTGGGTCTACAGCTAGACTGTGCTCAAAATCGAGGTCAACGTTTGGGAGAGCTGAGCACTCTCGCAGTGTTTTCATCAAGCTGGAATGAGCTATTCTGCTTTCTGGTTAAGAGACCAAATATAATGTGAGATGAAGCCTGCATACAAACTGTATAGTTTCAGCTGGCTCCGTTATTGGAAGAAAACGGCAAAAAGCTGTTAACAACATATTTAAAAACAAAAAACTGTGGGACTTTATTGATCCTGTTTGTTGTGTAGATCGAGTATGTGGATGCCGGCACCCCCATCACCAACACCTACTACGTCGGATCACCCAGAGGCCAATTCTACGGAGCGGATCACGGCATTGGCCGCTTCAGCCCTGAGCTCACCGCCACCATCAGACCTGAGACGCCGCTGAAGAACCTCTACCTGACAGGTACAGCGCCATGCTAACTCTTAAATCTGGTTAGTCCTTCTTGCAAATTTGTTTTCTCTTTCCCTTGTAAATTCACATTTTTTTCTCAATTTTACAACCATTTTCTTGAAAATGGGCAACTGTCTTTTTTTCCCCATAAATGTGCTGGGGGTTTTTTACTATAAATTTACAGGTTTTGTCTGTACATTTGAGGGTTTTCCCCAAATAAAATGAACCAGCTATTTTGTAAAAATTTGGTACTTTCATCCACCAAAATTTGTGACTTTCCCCATAAATTTGCCGTTTTTTTGTTTATTATGAATTTGCAGGTTTTTCTTCTGTTATTAAGTTATTTGTCAAAGTTGCAGGGAGCTACTGATTGGTCAAAAAAGCCATCAGATTAGATAATCTCCATGATATTGCTTGATAATTGTGATTTTTAAAAAAAAAAATATTATTCGTAAACAGGTCAGGACATGTTCCTGTGTGGTTTTGCCGGCGCCCTGGCTGGAGCTCTGACCTGCGGCTCCGTCATTTTGAACAGGAACCTCCACCTGGACACCATTGCCCTGTCCAAGAGGATGAAGTTCTGGAATAACAAACTCAAAGAGGAGTAGTACTGAAGTACCATACATCCAGAAAGTATTCAAAGCACTTCACTTTTTCCACATTTTGTTATGTTACAGCCTTATTCCAAAATGGATTAAATTAATTTTTTTACCTCAAAATTCTACACACAATACCCTATAATGACAGTGTGAAAAAAGTGTTTTTGAGATTTTTGAAAATTTATTAAAAATAAAAAGCAAAGAAATCACATGTACATAAGTATTCACAGTCTTTGCCATGAAGCTCAAAATTGAGCTCAGGTGTATCTTGTTTCCACTGATCATCCTTGAGATGTTTCTGCAGCTTAACTGGAGTCCACCTGTGGTAAATTCAGTTGATTGGACATGATTTGGAAAGGCACGCACCTGTCTATATAAGGTCCCACAGTTGACAGTGCATGTCAGAACACAAACCAAGTATGAAGTCAAAGGAATTGTCTGTAGACCTCCGAGACAGGATTGTCTCGAGGCACAAATGTGGGGAAAGGTACAGAAAAATTTCTGCTGCTTTGAAGGTCCCAATGAGCACAGTGGCCTCCATCATCCGTAAATGGAAGAAGTTCGGAACCACCAGGACTCTTCCTAGAGTTGGCCGGCCGTCTAAACTGAGCGATCGGGGGAGAAGGGCCTTAGTCAGGGAGGTGACCAAGAACCTGATGGTCACTCTGTCAGAGCTCCAGTGTTCCTCTGTGGGGAGAGGAGAACCTTCCAGAAGGAGAACCATCTCTGCAGCAATCTACCAATCAGGCCTGTATGGTACAGTGGCCAGACAGAAGCCATTGCTTAGTAAAAGGCACATGGCAGCCTGCCTGGAGTTTGCCAAAAGGCACCTGAAGGACTCTCAGACCACGAGAAACAAAATTCTCTGGTGTGATGAGACAAAGATTGAACTCTTTGGCGTGAATGCCAGGCGTCATGTTTGGAGGAAACCAGGCACAATTCGTAACTATGCCAATGGTGGTGGCAGCATCATGCTGTGGGGATGTTTTTCAGTGGCAGGAACTGGGAGACTAGTCAGGATAGAGGGAAAGATGTATGCAGCAATGTACAGCGACTTCCTGTATGAAAACCTGCTCCAGAGCGTTCTTGACCTCAGACTGGGGCGACGGTTCATCTTTCAGCAGGACAACGACCCTAAGCACACAGCCAAGATATTGAAAGAATGGCTTCAGAACATCTCTTTGAATGTCCTTGAGTGGCCCAGCCAGAGCCCAGACTTAAATCCAATTGAACACCTCTGGAGAGATCTGAAAATGGCTGTGCACCAACGCTTCCCATCCAACCTGATGGAGCTTGAGAGGTGCTGCAAAGAGGAATGGGCCAAACTGCCCAAAGATAGGTGTGCCAAGCTTGTGGCATCATATTCAAAAAGACTTGAGGCTGTAATTGCTGCCAAAGGTGCATCAACAAAGTATTGAGCAAAGGCTGTGAATACTTGTATACATGTGATTTCTTAGATTTTTTATTTTTAATAAATTTGCAAAAATCTCAAAAAATTTTTTCACATTATCATTATGGGGTATTGCGTGTAGAATTTTGAGGAAAAAATTGAATTTAATCCCTTTAGGAATAAGGCTGTACCATAAAATATTTAAAAAGTGAAGCGCTGTGAATACTTTCCGGATGCACTGTAACCTGACTGAATGCTATATTACCTGTAGTAATAATAAACCACAGCCAGAGGTGGGTAGGAGCCATCGGCGTAAATAAAGGGGAGCACAGGGTGGCATGCCCCCCTCAACCAGGAAAAAAAGGAGAGAATTGTTCCCCATATCATCACACACACTTTTCTTTATCATGTTGCATAACTGAATAAAATGTGTTTGAAGTACCAATTCTAAGCATAAATGTAAAAAAAAAAAAAAAAAATTCTTATAGATTCACAACTATTTTTTTGTGAAGTTGAAACTTGTCTCTCATGAATTTGACTTTTCACAAAAATTTTTTGACTTTTCTTCCATAATTTTGCAGCTTTTCCCCCCCTCATAAATATGCAACTTTTTTCTAAAAAAGGAAATTCGCTAGTAAAGGTCCCATTTTACTGCACTTTGTCCACATGTTAACATCTCCCACAGGTTTGTGGCACTGTTGTCAAATTGGCTTTAATTATTTCATTATTGCAACATCATTGTGAATCATCTTTTCCAGCCTTTCTCAGAATGGCTTGTTTAGGTGCCTGTCTCTTTAAATACCCATGATCCCCATTTCATCCCACCTTCCCTCTTATGCTGCTTAAAATGTTGCTAATGTCACTGGCTAATGTTATCTGGCTAGCTCCTAGCTCAATTAACTAACACCGCTTGAGCGAGCTAACACAAATTCGTCTCAAGAATTCCATCCATCCATCTTCTTCTGCTTAATCCTTTTTGGGTCGCGGGGGGCCTGGAGCCCATCCCAGCATCTTTGGATGGATGGATGGACCGAGGTGTGTGCTTTCAGTGGTCGATAATGTATGACCGGCCCCTGGAGTACAATAAGCACAGAAACGATCATGAATGAGTGAATGGGAAACTGCTAAGAGCCGCCTTTGGTCCTGGTCAGAGGATAATAAACTATAGTAAAATAAGCTAAAATAACATTGAAGCGCAATGTATATTGTCAAGTTTTGCTAAATGAACAAGGATTCTAGTGGGGGTGGATACAATTTGTAGAAAATGGCAATGAAAACCTGCCGCGAATACACAGTTAAGCAAACGATAGGCAGAACATTCCGACTGGCTGGCTAAGCTGATGCTAATGGTTAATTTACCATCATAGTGAAAACAAAGTAAGCAGAATGATGAGGTATATGTTATCAACTGTGGATTAGTGGACCAGGTACACAATCTTGGCTAGGGCGCTCAAAAAGCTAGAAACAGCCCTGACTACAATAACACTTACAGTGCCCCCCCCCCCATATTTATTCTGGAGAAGATTAAATATCCGTCCATGCTAACACTAAAGTCTCCTCATATTTAAGTCATGCCTGCCAACTTCAGCCTGGTTAATTAGTCAGCAGTTAAGACTTGCAGCAAAAGATCAGTCATGCAGATGTTTTCATGACATTATTACTAAAGTTTAATTTCACGTGGACATTGTTTAAAAATCTGCCTTCATGCATGTCACTGTAACTGTGCCCAATGTCATAAACACTCATTTACTGCTGTTGTTTTTAATTTTAATTAATATTTAAAAAAAATGAATAAATTTTATACATTTTAACTTGTGGTGTGTTGTGTATTTTTTCATCATGTTTTGTGAATATTATGTTTGTAATTTCCTTTTTTAAAATTTGGATATTTGTGAGGAAATAAAACAAATTTGAGAGAAAATGTGCTTATTTAACAGGAAAAAACAGACTTGTGAAATAAAATGTAAATTACGTGTCTTTTCTAATAAGTTTAACACTACACAGCTACAACTTTTTTTTATTTTAAAATTTGCTTTTCCCCCTTGTTATAGATTTGCTCTTTTTATTATTAATGTGGGAATATATATACACATTTTTTGTAAATGTGCAACATTTTTACAAGTTTAATTTATTTCTAATAATTTTTGCAACATCTGTTTGACTTTTTTTCAAACTATATTAAGGTCCGTTTTTTCTTTTTATATTTCTTAATTTTTTCTCAAAAACTGGCATTTTCTTATTGTAAAATTATTTTCATTTTAAATTTTCAACCTTTTCTTGTAAAATTGTGATTTCTCTTAAACATGCCGCTTTCTTCCACCAAAAAATTTTGGGTTTTTTGATTTTTGAGACTTCTTTCTGGTTCATTTGCTACTTTACGGATGTGTTTGCAATTTCTTCCAGTATTTGTGTGTGTGTGTGTGTGTGTGCTTTATATTGGCAACTAATTATTTTTTTCTTAAAATTTTGCGTTTTTTGTTTTTTTTTGCAAAATTTGACATTTTTATAAGTTTAATATTATCCCCCTAAATTTTTTGCAGCATTTATACATATGATTTTTTTTTCTCTCCAGTGACTGTATATATGTATAATTTACACTGCATGTTTTTCTTTGTAAATTTACTATTTTTGGCTACAAGGGGGGCTGAAAAGTTCATAGTGGTCAAATTTGGCCAAATGTGGTTAATTTTTCAACCACAGGGATCCAAGCTCTGCAACACCGATGGAAGAATTGTGTTAAACTGAAGGGGGGACTACGCTGACAAACCACATTTGGTCAGATTTGACCACTATGAACTTTTCAGCCCCCCCCCCCCCATATTTTTGCATCTTTTGTCCCCTCAGTTTTCTACTTTTCCCCGTAAATATGATTTCTTTCTTGTTCATTTCTCATTTTCTCACGTTTTTCTTGTAATATTTTACAAATCTTATAAATTAGCAATTTTTTTTTCTGATAGAATTTAAGCACCCCACCCCCTTGAACTTGCAAAAAAGTACTTGTAAATTTGTGATTGTGTTGTTTCTCCATTTAAAAAAAATCCTCTGTAAATCTGAGACTCATTTCAGGCTAAATTGCTACTATTCTTATGAGTTATAAGTCATTACATATAGAAAAAGAAACAATCTTGAAATGGCTCACATTATGTGTGATGTAGTAGCTTTACTTTGATGTTTAGAGTCATCGTCCTGCTGCACCACCCGACTTCTACAGAGCATCGGCTGGCAGACAGCCACCCCGATATTATTCTGCAGGATACCTTGATAAACCTGAGAATTCATTTCCCCTCGACGATGGCAAGCGGTCCAGGCCTTGAGGCAATGAAGCAGCCCCAACTCATGATGCTCCAGTCCACCATACATCACAGTTGGGATGATGATGATTTCGTGTTTGTATGCGGTGTCCTTTCTACACCACACACCGCTGCGTGTTCTTCCTGAACAATTCAACCTTAGTTTCATCAGTCCACAAAACATTTTCCCAGTAGCGTTGTGTTCAATGATTTGCATATGGTAGACTCATGAACAACAATGTTGACCAGTTCCGATCATTCCTTCAAGCCTTCAGCTGTTACTTTAGGGTTTTTTGGGGTTTTTTTTTAACTTCATTGCACATTCTGAGTTGTGCCTTGGAATCAACTTGTTCTGACTGCCCACTTCTAGGCTAGTGGACTGGTGAGTACCTAAAGCAGTGGTGTCCAATCATGTGCCATGGAGGGCCAAGACCCTGCAGGCTTTACCTCCAATCAGTGTCTTCAACAACAGATTCCACTGAACTTCTTCCCACTGATTGCTGATCAGTGACAACACCTGCTGAAGAGACTGGGTAGAAGAGACAACCTGCAGGGTTTTGGCCCTCCATGGCACATGATTGGACACCCCTGAAAGTCTTGGAGTCTTTTGTAACCCTTTCTAGTTTTATGCAAATCAAAAACTCTTGATGGTAGGTGTTCGGAGATCTCTTTCTTGTGAGGCATGGTTCACATCAGTACATGCTTCTTGTGAATAAAACTTGAACATATTGAGTGTTTTTTTGTTGTTGTTTTTTCTAAGTAGCTCCCTCTAATTTTGTTTCATCACTTGGACTTCAGATTTGCTAACTCTGGGCTTTTATTGAAGTTATTCACATAAGGCAGGGGTGTCCAATCATGTGCCGTGGAGGGCCAAGACCCTGCAGGTTTTCTCTTCTACCCAGTCTCTTCAGCAGGTGTTTTCACTTATCAGCAATCAGTGGGAAGAAATTCAGTGGAATCTGCTGTTGAAGAAACTGGTTGGAGGTAAAGCCTGCAGGGTCTTGGCCCTCCATGGCACATGATTGGACACCCCTGACGTAAGGGTTCACTTGCCGCCCCCCCCGCCAGCAGTGGCAATGTTAGGTTAAGCACATTGTGTTTGTCTATGCTGGGGACCTGTGTAGATCAGATCACATTTTATGACTAATTAATGCGGAAAACCAGGTTATTCAGAAGGGTTCACTTGCTTTTTATAGCCACTGTTAAATTTTACTTTTTTTTTTTTTTTTTACTAATTTATATTTTCACGATATTCTGTTTTTGAGATGCACTAGCATGTTTGCATTTTTTCTTGCTTTTTGCAGTAAATTTACAATTTATTTTGGTAAAAATTATACATGTATATATTTAACCTGTGAATTCGTTGGGTTTTTTTGTGAACCCCAGAGGGCGCTACTGCTGCACATTACAAACCCCTGATATCCTCCAACGTAAACTTTTTGACTGTCAGTTTGTTTTTCCACACAAAAGAAGAAAATTTCCTCCTCTTATCAGCAGTGACATTTGATGCGTCTTTGCTGAGGAGTGGACCTTTTTAAAAATATCAAATCTGAGCTTTCTGATTAATTGGCCGAGGGGTGTGTCTTTTTTTTTTTTTTGCCTCCATAGCTTCCACAGTTTTTTTTTCTTTTCCCTAGCATCCACCTGCAGCCTTCCTGTCTGATGAGAAGTCTGCAAATCTGAGGTAAAGTGATGAAAAACTAAACATATTAGAGCTTAATTAGGCCATGCTATTAAATGCATGAAAACGGTGTCATTACATACGTTTTTAGCCCGTTTCCTGCCATCTGCAGCCTGTTTATTTAGCGTGATTTAGGCTGGGAACTAATTCTATTTGGCTGCAGCTGGAACACATGCATGTGGCCACAACTTCCAAATGTGACGAGACAATGATTCATAAATTTGCAAGAATAAAAAGGTACATTTACAATAGCCACTAATTTATGAGGAAAATACACAAAATTGAAAACGTCAACAAATGTTGGGGAATAAAATGAGTAAAGGCGCATAAAAAATTATGAAAACTCCACCATTTATAGTAAGAAAATCACAAATTAATCAAGTCTCAAATTTCTGATCATTTTTAAGTCCCAAATTTGACTCCCCAAAATACAGGAAAAAAGTCACAAATTTACAAGATTAAAGTTAGATTTTTTTAGATTAAAATTTAGCAAAAATACCCCCAAAAAAGAGGAAAAAAAAGTGCAAATGTACAAGAAAAGTCATTTTGGAAAAAATGCTAATTTACAGGAAAAAAGTAGCAAATTTATGGGAAAAAATGTACAAATATAAAAGAGTTTGCATTTTTATGAGGGAAAAAAATAGCAAATTTACAGGAAAAAGTAGCAAATTTAGTAGGAAAAATTTGCAGATTTACAAGAAAAAAAAGTCCAATTTTATGAGGAAAAAAAATTGATAATTCACAAGAGTAGAAAATCTGAGGAAAAAATGCAAATTTACAAGAAAAAAAAGTTACAAATTTGTGATTAAAAAATTGACTAGAAAAAATCTGCAAGTTTACGATAAAAATTGAATTTACAAGAAAAAAAGATGTAAATTTGCAAGAATAAAGTTGCAAATTTCTTAAAAAAAGGTCTCAAATTTATGAGGGAAAAAAACAGTTTACAGGAAATTTACGGATTTACAAAAAAATTTACAAAAAAACGTCAAATTTATGAATAAATCTAAAATCATAACTTGAAAAATACAAATCTTTGGCTAATGAAAATATTGCACGGCTGCTAACTGTGAAACTCTGCCAGTTAAGAAGTCGAACCGTGACTCACACCTGTTTCTCCCCTGTGACGTTCAGGCCGCTCCTCCCTGGATTGTTCACCATGAGCTGCGACAGGCCGCCTCTGCCCTATTTGCTCCTGGCTAAGCTGGGGGAAGGGCATTTCGGGAAGGTGTACAAGGCCAGAGAGCTGCAGGGCAGCCATCAACTCGTGGCTTTGAAGAAGTTAAAGATCCTCACTGACATTGTGGAGCGCGGCATCCCCGCCTCCATGATCCGGGAGGTGGCACTGCTGAAGAGGTTCCAGCATTTCAACCACCCCAACATAGTCAGGTTTGGTGTCGGGGTGCCATTCCCACTGCCCATCCCCAAATTTGTGACATTTTTGTAAACTTGCTCCTTTTCTGTCATAAATCTGATCCTTATCCAAGTCCCAAATTTTTTCATGTGGTTAATGTCAAAATTTTTAAATAGTTGGTGTTTTCCAACATTTACTATCGTTCCCCTTGTGTGATAATCTGGTTTAACCACTGTTTGCCATGCAGGCTCCTGGATGCTATAGCTACATGGGCAGGTCTGACCCTGAACCTCACCCTGGTCCTGGAATATGTAGACGAGGACCTGCGCACCTTCCTCTCCAAGGTTCCTGCCCCCGGTCTGAGCCGTGGCCGGATTAAGGTTTATTTCCATATTTAATTATCAGGATCACAATTAGCTTCTACCTGAGTATGTGCTAATATCCCTGTGGTTGTCAAACAGAAAAAAAATCATAATATTAAAAGGTTCATTGACTGCACTTTTTACACATTTTGACAGCTCACTCATGTCTTAATGAAGTGCTTGTGACATATTTTGTTAACATTTTCGTTAATTTTTTTAATTATTGAAGCCAGTTTGTTTTTTATTTTTCTTGGCTTTCTTCAGTCTGATTTATAGCCTTTCACTTTAAGAATCAGACTTCAGCTGTTCAGCTCCACCCTCCATCTTATGTCAGTTAGCCATTAGCTGAGTAGCTTCTATTGATGCGTCTAGTGCAGTGCGCTGTGTGTCTGTGTGCTTGTCACCTCTCGCTTTCAGCCTCTGCCGCTGGCTAGCTACTGTGAAAAGGAAGCCGAGTGCGTAAGTCTTCCCTGCCAGTACATAGCCTCTCAGTAGATAAGCCCTACGCAATGCCTCTCGTGGCGACACACGTAAACTGAGCACCTTGCGGTCTCAGGCCAAATTGCAAGGGACTCGGAGGAGGTCTGCTCCCAGAAATGTGGCATGCCAGGCCCATCAGTGTGTGGACATGTCCTGATGCCCATGAACAGACCCCCAGCTATGGGTCAAATAGTCTCACTGCCCTGTGAGTGCTAGGGATAGCATAAGGCTAAGGGAATAACCCTGACAGAAATATCGGAGTGGAGCCCCGTAGACGGAGTCATGGTCAAATTCTGCCAAGACTCTGGCAACTCCTGCATCCAGTGTCATCTCCAGCCATCTCGACTACGTCCTGCCACTGGAATCTGATGACCCTGGAAGAGAGAGTGAGGCTGACGCTGCGCAACTCTCCCTCACTTTAATCCAATTTTCTAGCGCAAGTCTTATCAATCCATCAATCCATCAATCCGTTTCAAAAGTCCTGTGGCGATGGGCGAGTGGCAAAGCAGCAGGTGAGGATACACTGGCAGCTGTAGTCATGGACCTGCGCACAGGCGGCTCAGGCCTAATGATCGCTCCTCACTGACAGAAGCAGCAGTGGGGTTTGGTGTCTGTCTGAGTGACTGAGCAGCCCATTTTAGGATTGCACTGCTCACCTCCACAGTCTGAGGAAGGGGCTAGAAAAGGTGCCCTAAACATTGCCTGCTTCACAACACCCTGGCCAGCTTACCGTGGCTGGAGGGGATCCCACGCTAGTGGTAGAAACAACAGAGGAAAGAAAAAGGTGACACCACTCAACATTGGCACATGGAATGTGCGCACACTTTTAGACAACCCGTCAGCTGATCGACCTGAAAGAAGAACAGCTCTAGTTAGCAGGGAACTTGCAAGATTCAACATTGACATTGCAGCTCTGTGTGAAACCAGGCTTGCAGAAGAAGGTCAGTTAAATGAGTCGGGAGGTGGATATACATTCTTCTGGAGTGGCCGTAGCAAAGATGAACGCCGCGAAGCAGGAGTTGGTTTTGCTGTGAGGAACAACCTTGTCAGCAAACTCTCCAGCCTCCCAAAGGGCGTGAAAGACCACCTCATGACAATGCAGCTTCCACTGCATGACAGCAAGCAGGCTTCTCTCATCAGTGCCTATGCACCAACGATGACTAACTCTGATGAGACTAAAAACAAGTTCTACGAAGAACTTGATGCTCTCCTGTCTACTGTGAAGCACAACAACAAGCTCATATTGCTCGGGGACTTCAGTGCCAGAGTAGGACAGGACAGTTCTGCCTGGGAAGGCATCATAGGCAAAAATGGAGTGGGCAAGTGCAATAGCAACAGTCTTCTCCTGCTACAGACCTGTGCCAAACATAGCCTCCTCATCACAAATACTGTCTTCCACCTGCCCACTCAAAACAAAACCTCATGGAGGCATCCCCGCTCCAAACACTGGCACCTCATCGACTATGTCATCATCAGGCAAAAAGATAAGCAGGACGTCAGAGTCACAAAGGCCACGTATGGTGCTGATTGCTGGACCGACCACAGGCTTATTGTCTCCAGGATGAAACTGCACATCAGACCTAAGAGAAGGCCACAGGGGGACAAGAACAAAAGCATGAAATGGCTTGATGTGTCCCAACTGAAAACCCACTCCAAGGCCAATGCACTCACAGAAGACCTGGAACGCGAACTTGCAAATCTGAGATTCACAGCCAATGCTGAGAAAGACTGGGTGCTGTTTAGGAATACTGTCCACTCATCTGCACAGAAAATCCTGGGCCTCTCAACATGGAAAAAGCATGATTGGTTTGATGAAAATGATGAGGAAATCAAAGCTGTACTAACGGAGAAGCATAGCCTTCATCGTGCCCATCAAAATGATCCCTCATCCGTCTCAAAGAAGGTGGCTTTCACCAGCCCACGCAGGACAGTACAACTCAAACTTCGAGAGATGCAAGACTCATGGTTGAGTGCCAAGGCGGATGAAATCCAGGGCTACGCAGACAGGAATGACTCAAAATGATTCTACAAGTCTCTGAATGCCCTGTACGGACCCAAGCCATCAGGAACCTCCCCACTTCTGGGCTCAGATCGTTCAACCCTCCTGACAGGGAAGACCCAAATCCTCCAAAAATGGGCTGAACATTTTGAAGGAGTCCTGAATCAGCCTTCTACTATAAACAATTAGGCAATCGACAGGATGTCCCAGGTTGAGATCAACGATGCCATGGATAAACTTCCTACTGTTGTTGAAGTCCAAAAGGCTGTTGGCCAACTGTCAAGTGGCAAAGCACCAGGGTCAGACACCATTCCAGCTGAGATATACAAGACAGGTGGCCCAGCACTCCTTGAGAAGCTGACTGAACTGTTCCGGTCCTTCTGGACCCAAGGCACCATTCCTCAGGAACTCAGGGATGCATCAATTGTCCACGTGTACAAGAGAAAGGGCAACAGACAAGTATGCAACAACCATCGAGGTATCTCGCTACTCTCCATAGCTGGTAAGGTCCTCACAAGACTCTTGGTAAATCGTCTGATCACTCACCTAGAACAAGGCCTGCTGCCAGAATCACAATGTGGCTTCCGTAAGGGTAGAGGGACTGTGGACATGATCTTTGCGGCTCGTCAACTCCAGGAGAAGTGTCTAAAACAGAACCGCGAGCTCTACGCCACATTTGTTGACCTCACCAAAGCGTTTGACACCGTCAGTCGCCAGGGACTATGGAGAATAATGTCAAAGTTTGGCTGCCCAGACAAATTCATCCTGATGGTGCGCCAGTTCCACGATGGCATGAACGCATGTGTCCTAGACAATGGTGAGGCATCAGAGGCTTTTCCAGTCACGAATGGCGTTAAACAAGGTTGCGTGCTTGCACCCACCTTGTTCAGTATGATGTTCTCAGCCATGCTCACTGATGCCTTTCAGAATAGCACCTCTGGGTTAAGCCTCAGGTACAGGCAGGATGGAAGGCTCTTCAACCCAAGAAGACTCCAGGCTATCACCGAGGTAAAAGAGACTGTACTGAGGGACTTCCTTTTTGCCGACGACTGTGCCTTAAATGATAGCTCAGAGAGTGAGATGCAGTCAAGCATGGACAAATTCTCCATGGCATGTGACAACTTCGGCCTCACCATCAGCACCAAGAAGACCGAAGTTATGCACCAGCCAGCTCCAAATGGTCAACAGGCAGAACCAACTATTACAGTGAAGGGACAGAGACTGCAAGTTGTAGGCCAATTCACATACCTAGGTAGCACCCTCTCCCAGTCTGCAGCAATACACATCAAAGTCAACCACAGAATTGCCAAGGCCAGCATTGCATTCGGCAGACTCCGCAAAATTGCAAGGGAAAGACGGGGCATTAGCCTAGAAACGAAGCTAAAGGTCTACCGTGCTGTTGTGCTCCCAACACTTCTTTACGCCTGTGAAACATGGATGGTGTATGCAAGGCATGCCAGACAGCTCAACCGTTTCCACCTAACCTGTCTTCGAAGGATCTTCAGCATCAACTGGCAGGACAAGGTACCCGATACAGAAGTCCTTGAGCTAGCTAATATGGAAATGGTCCACACCATGCTAATAAGAGCGCAAGCCAGGTGGGCAGGTCACGTTGTCGGGATGTCTGATGAATGCATTCCAAAGCAGCTGTTCTACGGGGAACTCGCAGAAGGAAAAAGGTCGAGAGGGGGACAAAAGAAATGCTACAAGGACACCCTGAAGGCCTTTCTGAAATCCCTCAATATAGACGTGGCCTCCTGGGAAACTCTAGTAATATCCAAAAGCTGTTCCAAATAAGGGAGAAACAATATCATTTCAGAGAAACATGTATATTTCAAAAACCTTCAGTGAGAACTACCACCAAGCAACACTGTTTCAGTGCAAGGAGTCAGATTATGGAACGATTTTGGACCTGAATTAAAATCATGTACAACGCTTGGACAATTTAAACAAAAACTAAAGGAAGAAATACTCCAAACATATATACAAGATGACATATAAAATCACATAAGGATTGTCATATCCAGTCTGTGTTGTGTTGTTGCTTAGTTTTGTTTTTTTTGTCACATTTTGTCTTAGCTTTGTTCTGAATTGTAATCGCGCTTGTTTTTTTTCTTTTGAATTCTTGGATGGAATATGGGTGGGCAATACAAGCTGCGGCTTCAGCCATCACCCATTTCGGATAACTTATGTTGAACTGTATAATCAGAGGAGTTATTGTCTAATTTGACCTTGTTGGATTTTCTTTCCCCCTTTGTTATATTATTCTGTTTCTTTTAATCTGTACTTTTAATCTATCCAAAATAAAGATTGATTGATTGATTGAACTCTAGCACAAGACCGCTTGGCCTGGCATATGAGCATTAAGGATGGCTGCAGAAATCTCGAAGCCAGACGTATTGCTGGAGCTAAAGCCAAGCACGAACTGCGCAAGACTAGACAGCCCAGCACATCAGCTAACGTGATGATGCATGCCTGCCCCACATGTGCCAGGACATTCCATGCCAAAATTGGACTGATCAGTCATCTCAGGACTCACCGTCAACTCGTCAATAGGATTACAAGGTCTTCATCGACAATGATGGACGAACAACAGTAGCTTCTAGCCGGTGTTCTGCCACTGGCTCCTTCCAGTACAGTACAGTTGACTCCCCAAATGATGACATTAGTCACTATGAGAGCAGACCAAAACGAACATTTATGATCCTACAGAACTCAGATTTGGACTGGGTAACCTTTGTTGCCTGTTCAGATGTTACACCCAGCAGGTTGCTGATCTTCAGCCAGGGATCTCTACATTTCTTTGATGGCAATGCAAATAAAGCCTTTTTTGTAAGACTGGTGTGTTCACCCCTACACACATGAGCAATCCACTTGAGATACTGCATTGTGATAAAATCTTTGACGGCCACAGTCTTTGTCAATTTAAAAATATCTTCATTGGAATAAACAAAGTGAAATGCGTCTTCCTCATCATCACAAGCCTTCCGGCCCCAGCCTCCGTTCACCATACTTCTCAGGCATTGTGTCCAGCATACTTCAAGTTTGGCAATTTGCCTCTCATTAGGGAACCACACTTGAGTGCCATAGACAAGTCTAGACTGAACGCACGCTTCTACAATCTTTCGTCTCATGTAATGGTTACCCTGCAGTTGGTCAGCACGTTGCGTAGCTCATTGAACTTAGCTATTGCACTGGCCACACAGTGTTCGGTAAAGCATCCATCCTCCGCATTGGTAACAATCTGACCAAGATAGCAAAACTGTGCCACATTCTCAATGGCATGACCTTCTATAGAAAACAAGGTTGTCTGCTTTGCAAGGGCTTGATTGTTGAACACTTGCGTCTAAGGCTACGGTCACACTGCAGGTCTTAATGCTCAATTCCGATTTTTAGCAGAGATCCAATTTTTTTGTGTGGGTGTTCACATTATAATTTAAATGTGACCCCCATCAGACTCCAGTGTGACTCGTCACGTCATACAGCTATGAAGTGACCCACACGCGCAGAAGAAAACACAACGTTAGACACAGCGTTGTGTTTACAGAAGTAAATATGAGACCCGAACGATTGAGGGGGTCAGAACTTCTTCACCTTGATGCAGCGCAGCAAAATAAAATGTTAAAATCATTCAGAAATGATTATGTACAAAATAAACATGAGACCAGCTTCATTCCTCTACACACTAGATGACCGCTGTGATCAGCTCTGCTTTAACAGAACTGATCGATTAAACAGCTCGCTTGAAAATGAGACTCTGTGGCTAAGGTCATGCTACAGGTCTTAATGCTCAATTCCGATTTTTTACCGAGATCGGATTTTTTTGTGTGGGCGCTCACATTATGATTTAGACGTGACCCCCATCAGACTTGAGTATAAACGGTCTCCAGCTATGAAGTGACCCGCATGCGCAGAAGAAAATGTAATGTCAGACACAGTGTTGTGTTTATGAAAGTAAATATGAGCGCAGAACGATTGAGGGGGACAGAACTTCTTTACCTTGATGCAGCACAACAAAATAAAATGTTAAAATCATTCATTCCTCTACATGCCAGATGACTGCTGTGATCAGCTCTGCTTTAACAGAACTGATCAATTAAACAGCTCTTGAAAATGAGACCCCATGTCTCAATGGGATTACCTGTATAAATAAGGTTAATAATAAATAATCCTAGCGATTACAATAGGGCTCTCGTCCACTGACGTCTGTGGCTCGGGCTCTAAACAACGCGGCTCGTACCAGTGGCACCGGTCCGGCACAGGAAAGAGAAGCCTCCAGAATCCCCTCTTCTGTATCCCCGTATCTGGCCATTCTGCTCCACAGTCATGTCGGTATTAACTTTACATTTTAGATATTACAGCGGCTCTCACCCACTGATGTTGTCAGCAGCTCCTACCAGTGGTCCTGCACAGGAAGGAGAAACCGCCACAGACTCCCCTCTCCTGTCCCCGTGTCTGGCCATTCTGCTCAGTCATGTCAGTATTAACTTTACATTTTAGATATTACAGCAGCCGAGTGTGCCATTTACAGGGGAAATTTTTTTTTGCAGCATTCAGTAAATGACTGGCGCCTAGCGGCTGCCCCGGCCTTGGATGCGCTCTGCAGAGCGTGCCCAAATGCCAAGTCACGTTTCGTTACCTTGTATTCATACATGTGTAATGACAATAAAGTTGAATCTCATCTCATCTCATCTCATCTCATGTGCCGTTACTTTTTTTTTTTTTTTTAATGTAAAGTTACTGTGTGTCTGTCTTACAGCTTCAGCCCCGAGCTCTAAACCCCACACCCCCTACCCCCGAAATCCGAAATTTTGGAGTTATTGTGCAGTCGGAGGAGACAAAATTACAATCTAGTAATAAAGGGTGGAAGATTGATTAAAAAGAGCACAAATCAGCCGTGTCTGTCATGCTTGCTGTATCCTCCACCACAGAATTGTAGCATCTGTCTCACTTCAATGAGGAAAAGGTCGGCTGAAATGTAACATGACTGTTCAGACTGAGGTCACTTTGGAAAATATCAGATACGTATCCAAATTAGGACTACATATGAAAGTGGCCTGGGTCTGATGTGAAAAATCAGATATGTGCTGTTCAGACTGTCATTAAAAAAATCAGATATGGGTCACATTTGTGCAAAAAAAATTAGAATTGCGCATTAAAACCTGCAAGTGTGAACATAGCCTTAGTCTTCTTGAAAGATATTGTTAGCCCAAAACGCTTACATGTTTCATTGAGGATACTCAAAACTTTTTCCGCCTCACAGATGGACTTGGAGAACAGAGCAACATTGTCAGCATAGAAGATCCACTTCACAACTTCCGTCCCTCACAGCTGGCCGTGACAGCGCTGTTCACTATTAGTACAAAGATGTGGTATGTTGTATTCAAGATTAATTCCCCATCCACCAGGGAAGGCCTTATCTCACTGACTGCAACTTTTAGCACAAAGTCAAAGTAGTTGTACAGACAGAGTAGTTGTAGTAGTTGAACAGACAAGGGGATTCTTGGCCTCCCTGGCGGCATCTTATACATAAATCAAACTTGGACTTCATCTCACTAATGGATGCTGTTGTGTTCATGTAAAGTGCTTGTAATATCGATGTGAGCCCCGCTGCGCCCGTTGGTATACTCGGCACTTGAAAGAGGAAATGATGAGGAACATGGCCATACGCAGAACTCAGGTCAATATAAGTGACCATGTAGGATAACTAAGTAGAGGGTTATGCTGTTTCATCCCATCTAGCAACAATGCTCTGCACTGTGTGTGTTTATATATTTACATATTTATTCCATCTAGCTACAATGCTCAGCACTGGGTGTGTTCATATTTATATATCTATATATTTATTCCATCTAGCTACAATGCTCCGCACTGTGTTTTTATATATCTATATATTTATTCCATCTATCTACAATGCTCCGCACTGTGTGTGTTTATATACTTACATATTTATTCCACCTAGCTGCAATGCTCCGTACTGTGGGTATTTATATATTTACATATTTATTCCATCTAGCTACAATGCTCTGCACTGTGTGTTTATATATTCATATATTTATTCCATCCAGCTACAATGCTCTGCACTGTGTCTGTGTGTGTGTATATATATATTTTATAGTAATATGTACATATGTATATTAGCTGCTCTTGCTTGCTTGTTTTTTTTTTCTTGCCTTCTGATTGTTGCTCTGAGTGTTACTATCCCTGTGCTGTTGCAATCCTGGAATTTCCCCGTTGTGGGACTAATAAAGGCTTATCTTATCTTATCGACTTCAAAATAAATATTGCATCTGTTGTTGATCGATACCGGCAGAAACCATATTGGGCTTCACTAATGTGTGTTTGGTACACTTCCTTAAATCATTTTGATTTTTGCGAGAATACGACTCATTTGCTCCAATGGACAGATCACAATAGTTCTCAGCGACACTCAATTTATCCTTCTTATATAAACAGATAATATTGGAGTGAAGCCACGAGAGAGGGACCTTAACCCCTTGAATTCTGTGAATTCCGCGGGCAGTCACGTCTCTGCGTCTTAGTGCGTCTCAGTGCGCACTGAAAAAAAAAAAAAAAAAAGCTGCATTTCCGGTCTTCCAGTACAGACACAGCTTTGTTACAACCTGAGAAAAAAGCTGTGTAATATATTCATTTTTTGTGGTATTTTTACAAAATTTTGACCTGAGCTTGAAAACATTTGGTTCTACATTTCTGTTGTGTTTTACAGCCAGTATCTGACAGCTGTATGTTATTTGCAAGCATTTGTATCTAAAAAAACACCCAGGTGAACTTTCTTGTTACTCGGTGGCAGGAGCACTTAGAGAGATTGACTGTTTTGCCAAAAAAATCAGTGTTTTCTTTTAAATGAGACCAACCCCATGAAGATGCTGCAAAGGGTTGAAGAACAGCTTTTGATTTACTTTGGGCATGTTATTTTTAGGCGTTTTTAGGGAAGTTGAACAGAGTTCAACAGGTTAACAAGTGTCCATATCAATACCATCAGAGATGGGATCACACTAATTAGGTATTTACTCTCGTTATACTTTAGATACTCAGTTTTTAGCTTATCCATTCTTGCGCTTTTGTTGTTCTTAAGCATTTCAAAACATCACGAAGAGGAGTTGGAATCAATGTGTTCACTTCTTCCTTCTCCCTTTCGAACAGTGTATACTGTAACTTTATTACATTTGCTATTTGCTTGTTTTTTGTTATATTTTTTTGTGTTCGAAATAAACTATCACAAACCTTCTTCTCATCTGGTACCTCTTATACTGTATACATATGGCCTCATCACTGAGATGTAAGAAGTCACACAGGTTTGAAAGCTCAGGTGGAGTAGCTAGCTCCCTCTGCTCAAATTACTTTTCAAAATGTTGCTTGAGTTTGTACTTCAAAATCACATGCTTAGATTTGGATTTCAATATCTTGAACTTCTTCGCCAATGTAAATTCCTTTTCAACTACCCTCGCTTCAGCAGCAGAATTTATGTTCACAGCCAGTTCCTTATAGTAGTCATTTTTTAACTGCCTACATTGAAGCTTGGATGGATTTCTGTAGCTTTCTAACCTCCTTTTGATTGGTGCACTTCCGCAGACCATGTACCATTTGCAAGAGTGTCAGATCTTCCCATGGCTCTTTCTTCTCCGTGTCCGAGTATATTCTAGGACAGACTTCCTCGGCACATTTCTTAACTGTAATAACCATTCGTTCATTGAATTCATCCACATCTTCCAGGTCCATTCCTTCACATTCCTTGTCCAGCTTCTCTGTTAAGTTCTGCTGCAGGAGTGGGCTATCTCTCAATACATGACGGTCTGTAGTACTTTTTTCGGAGTGTGCTTGACATTTGTGATTTAACTCACAAAGCCTTCTCTTTGGTAAGGGGAATCTGATATTCATCACCAAAAGCCTGTGATCAGTATCAAATAACACTGAAGGACCAACACACACTCTATACGATCGAACAAATCTGGATACCCATCTCGTTGTGCAGATGTAATCAACTCATTTTCATTTACCAGTAGCAGCATGCCCCCCTGTCTCACAATGTATCCTTTTTGTTCTAAAGATACTGTTCATTATCCTCATTTGGTTTTTCAAACACCACGCCATCATACGTTCACCGTTATCATTACTTGTAACTGTCAGAGTTGTTGTGACCGAATGTGTCACCCCATGCTCCTGATTCCTTACTGTCCGAGGAAATTGTGGCGTTGAAATCATCAAGGGTAACAAGTTTGAACTTTAGATTTTTGTCGAGCTCTTCCTTTGCTTTACTCAGGGTTGCATAGAAGGCAGATTTTGAAGATTTTGACTTGGTTGAATCAATCAGAGAGTATGCATTTAAGACAGATAATCTCATTCCCTTCATATGCACTGTGGTTGATGTTATCCTGGCAGGTAGATGTTGCTGATGGCATTCTAGTTTCACATGTGGTGCAAACAGTATCCCTACTCATGTTTCTGTTTATGGCCACTCCATACAAGTGACCATCCTCTCAGGGACTCATCACCAAATGTCATCATTCCTGTCGATGTGTGTCTGACTTCTTGCATTGCCAGAATGTCCAGACCTAGATCACAAGCGGTCTTCACGCACAAGGCTAGTTTCAGATCATCCTGTAGGGTTCTTACATTTATCGTTGCAATGTGGATGTTATTGCATTGAATCACTGTTTTTCAGTGATTCAGTCTTTTTAGTCCAGTTATGAGTTCTAGTACCTGATGTTTTGGAGAACAGTGACAAGCTGTCACAGCCAGTAGCACACTTTACGACCTCAGCCCAGCTAGTTACTGAGGAACCCCTTGTTCACCCGCGTGATGGACGTTGCGGTATGGGTTATAATAATAAGACATCTTCATTGTGCTATATAGAGACCAACAGCGTGTTGGATGTCAGCTTGGATGAGCAGCGCTGGTTCACTGTTCTGCAGTCGTTTATGCATCTCACGTCATCCTGACCCACCCAACAACCCCGCTGAGATGTCACATTAAGTTGCCAGCACCACGCATTCCACCGATCACCGCAAACCAAGGCCGGTGGCTGAGCCACGGGATCTCAAAGGGCAGTTTCTTGCACCGCGGTACTCCACTCCTATTCCACGAGCAGCCGGTGTGTGTGTGTGTGTGTATGTGTGTCTTGTTGTGTTTAGGAATGAATGTTTGATTTCTGTCACAGCTAGAAGGTTCCAGGTTCAAATCCCCAGGCTGGCAGCGATGGGGACCTTTCTGTGTGGGTTTACTCTGAGGGCTCAGGTAACTGCAGTATCGCCTCAACATCTGAGTGTAGGGGGCTCAGGCCCTCAGCAGGCAGGCAGAAACCCACAAACTTGATGGTCATTGCTCCAGAAATGCATTTCTCCCATTGAGTGTGAGGCTGTGTTTTGCTAGTACCTCCATAACTTTATTAAGGCGGGCATCATGGGAGGCCGATGTTGTGCCGTGCACCACAATGTCGTCCAAGTACACCACCATCCCTGGGAGACTGGTGAAAATGGTAGCCATGATCTTTTGAAAGCAGCTCGTTGCGGAACTAAGGCTGAGGGGCATGCAGATGTACCTGAATACTCCCATGTGGGTGATGAAGGCTTCAGGTTGTGGCTGTCCGGGTGAAGGGGAACCTGTAGGTAGCCTTGGCGGAGGTCCAGTTTTGGGGAAAAAAACCTTCGAACCAAGCAACGCTGCTGTCAGCTTGTCCGTTGTGGGCAGGGGATATTTGTCGGGGGTCACCACTTTGTTTACCATCCTGAGGTCAATGCACGGTTGTATGCCGCCCGTCGTCTTCTTTGCCACCACCAAGTTTGAGATCTAGGGAGATGCGTCGACTCGCTTGATGATGCCGGCGTCTAGCAGCTTCTGCAGTTCTGCTGTGACATCGTCCTGTAGTGCAAAGAGTAACCGGTGGAGAGGTTGAATTTTCGGGGACACCGTCAGGTCAGTGAACAGTCGGTGGTTGAAAGAGGTGAGGCAGCCCAGCCCTGTGAAAAGTGCTGGCCAACGGTGATGCCAGGATGAGGCGACTGTCAAGATGGTGACGCCCATTGGGTCAGTGATGGAGAAACCCAGCTCGTTGATCAGATTGATGCCCAGCAGATCGGCTCCCTTCCGCGTCACCTGGAAAGTGAATGCAGGAATGGCCTTGGAGCCGTATTGCACGGCAAAGCTGACCCTTCCCACATTCTTATTTTGGCGGCACCGTAACCAAATAAGTCCTCCACATCCGCAGTGATTGTCTTCCTAATGAACAGCTTCCTGACCGTAGACATGCTCAGGAGGGACCTCGAGGTTGCTGTGTCCAGCAGCAGCGGCACGTCAACGCCATCCAGTTCCACATTGCACCATCTCAATGGCCAGTTTTTTGCGTCAACTGAGTGAATGGTGGCTGAGCTGTGTGAGCCGGTCATCGTGTCTGTGGTGGTCGAGTGACAGACTCTAGCAAAATGGTTCAGTTTCTTACAGCAGCGACTTTTCATCCCTTTGGCTGGGCAGGTGGTAGACTGGGTTGTGTGCCTAGATGAACCACAGCTGTCACAGGGTGGGCACTTGCCCCTGTTGTCTGGCTTCCTACCCCTCTTCTTCCGGTTGTGGTGGGAAAAAGCGGGACAAGCGTGTCGGTTGTCGGCGGCGGCGGCGACGACGACCTGTGTTCGTGGGGTCGGACAAGGCATTTGCTGGCTAGGCAGCGTTAGCTGCAATAATAGCTTGTCCTCTGCCTCCATTTGGGATGCCAGTCTCATAGTCTCTTCCAGTGTTAGCTTGTCTGCCATTGAAAACAGCCTACTCTGCAGCCTCATGTTGTTAGTATTCTCTGTTAGCTTATCGCGTACTATCTCTTCTATCAACCCTCCATAATCACAGGTGCTTGCTAGGTCCATGAGGTCTGCCACATAATGCCGAACTGACTCACCCTTACGCTGGCGGTGCCAGTTGAAAATCGCTCTCCATGCCATTACAATGCTTTTGTCAGCGTAAAGCATGTTAGTCGTGGCCACACAGTCTTTTTATGTGTCCGTAGGGTCCAGAGAGGGAAGCACATGCTGTCCTTCGGTGCTGAGATAGTAGGTTAGCATCCCCTTTAGCTCCTCGTCATTAGCATTGTTCGCCCCTGCTGTGGACACAAAGCTGTGAAATAACTCGTGCCAGTGGGGCCATGGGATCGGCAGCTCACCCGGTAGAGTGAGAAACGGCTGTGGGGATGCTAAGCATGCTTTCATATTGCGGTTGTTAGGGTTTATCCTTGTCACCATTTATGTTTAGGAACGAGGCACAGACAGCATATGTTGACTGTACTCCCCTTTATTCAATACACAACTAACTATATACAGAATATTCGCACCGTATGCCCACGGCGAGCTCCCCACGTCATCATGCTAGCTACGGCAAGCTGCCAAGTCCAAACACCACAGGTCTGCCCCGTTACGAAGCGGCTCCACCATGCTACCCATCAGAGTATGCCTGGAGGATGGTGAGGGATTTGAGCCAGCAGCTCCAGGCAGCATCCTGGGGCAGTTGCCGTGACCTGGGGATGCTGCCTGGGGCTGCTGGCTCTCAGCTCCCCGTGACTGGCATGTTGGCGTCCCGCCACGAAACCACCAGGAGAAAGGCTGGAGTGATGCAAAGCACATTGTGGACCGTGGACCAGGTGGTGACGGGGATGGTTATTAAGGTGACGAAGAGCTGAAGAAAATAACAGTATAAACCGCACTTGGTTCGAGCTTTCTGTTACCAATCTTAGTTTTGGGGCTAATAGCTCAGGGGCTAATAGGCTACCTTTAGCACCACCTCCATATACATGACAGCCAATAATAGAGCAGTGGGCTGGTCTCACGGACGGTGGTGGGTTGTACATTTTTGCGTTGTTGTTGTTGTTGTGGTTTTTTTTTTTTTTTTTTTTTTTTTTTAAATCAAAGCTACAGGAAGAAACAGGTTTCAGGTGAAACAGTTGCATGTTGTAGTAATAAACAGTACAGTTGCTCCTAGGGTGTGATGCTACAAGTGCTTCGAGGGCTGGACTTCCTGCACATAAACATGGTGATGCACCGTGACCTGAAACCGGAAAACATCCTGATCAACAGTGGGGGTGAAGTGAAGATTTCGGACTTCGGACTGGCACGGATCCACACCTTCAACATTGCTCTGACTCCACGTGTAAGTGAGCCTACACTCACTTCACTTTGGTACTTTTTTTTTTTTAGCAAATAAACAAATGTACTTCAATTCGTTGATGAAAACAGTAGTTGTGGAGAAGTGTGGAAGGACGAGTCTGAGTTTATTTCTCAAGTCCAGTTTTATTCACATTCACATTCTCCAACATCCAAAAACAGAGAGTGAATCCCCCAACATCTGTCCCTTTTATACCCCAGGACATCAAAGCACACAGTCACATTGTCTTTTAATCCCAAATCACAATGCATCCCCCTCCAGGTCTTCTCGCCTCCACCTAAAGTCCTGGTGGTCAGGAAATCCCTCAAGGCCATCTCTTTGCATACAAAAGGCCAGATTTCACATCCTCCTGTTGCCCCTAGGAGGTTCAGTCCTTTTGTTCCTCTGAGACGTGAAGCATACAATAAGCATACAGTAATATACTGTACATGTGAAGCATATGAAACCCACATATGTGCACCACATAGTAAAGTTTTCACAAACTCTAAATTATAATTTTAAACAGAATTATATACTGACTGACAATGAAAATGCAACACTCTAGAAAAGTTTGATATTTTTACAAATTTCTATGGAAATAGTCAATTAAAGGATGCAAATTATTTTTAAACATCTTCAAAACAATATCAGAGGTCGACAAGTGAAAATCTGTGTCAACAGTTTTTAAGATTGAACAAAACAGAAGCACCCTGACTTTACAAAATCACAACAAAACATCTGTCTTAAAAACAAAGTTCACTATGGAATATGGCCTCCATTTGTGTTAATACAGGCAGTAATCAGTCCCTCCAGGATTTCACGATGTTGCGATCACGTCAATGGGCGCAGTCGGGCATCCGGGCATTTGGCCTACTTCCGGTTAGCAACCCACATGGCAACGCCGTACTCGGTGAAAACAATTCAGTGGTGACCTAGTCCCAGGCAGCTGCCGTGACCCAGTCAAGCTTGTCCAGCCCGTCGTAGTGCATTATATTCAGCTCATCACGTCCTATATCAGGTAATTGAGTGATATTGTGTTAGTTTAATTAGTTGCCACTTGATGGGTCACGTTTTGAAAATGCTAGCCGCCGACACAAGCCTCTCTGTATTGTAAACAGAGACGGACATTTCGTCTATGGAAATGCATGACTGATTCCCTTTTCACCCAACAATACAGACCTCTCTATGTGCAGTCAGCCTGACTAATTTAACTGTAGACTGTAGTAAATAGTGCAACAAAGGGGCTGGCCATTAATGAAAGAGGTGACAAATACGGTTTTGCCGTATTTTAATATGGGGAAAATGCAATTTTGGCAAATACGGGCGTATTGCCATTTCTGTACGCCAAAAAGAAAAATATACGGGAAAAGAGGAACACCTCGTGTGACTCCCACAGCGAGCTGGCAGAAGCGCTCAGCGTGAGCAATTACTGATCGTTATAGAAGCGCCTCGCACCTTCTGCAGCTCCGGAACAGAGAGGAATCCCGGCGCCAGTAATGCTGCGCCTGATATGTGTGACTAATGCAAATGTATATGCTTTCCTGCTGTCTACTGTGATGCTAATGTGCCATGCATGCATTAGCCGGGTATATAAGTTGACTGTCTGCATGAAGCACCCTTTTAAACTTCACTCGTGTCCGCCTGCACTTATTTCGATCCAACACAAGCGCACCTAAGCAGTACCTAATCACCTAATCAGTGAACATTTTCTTGTTTAATTATTTCTTTTAAGAATTACTCCTGTGCTGCCCTGATATTTAATGGATTGGTCATGTTACCCATAGGGGCCTTTCCTTAAAAACATTCAAAACATGTAAGAGGGTTAATCATGTTAATATGGGTTGAAGCAAATATGCTTACCAGGGGTGTCGATCAAGTAGCTGTACACGTCCGGCCACTGGACAGCTGGCCACCTGGTCGGGTCATTAACCCATTTTCCGGCTGGTAGCTTGTATGGGTAATCTGTCAGTCCACTTGCTGTCAGTTTCTCCTGATAACGTAGCCTGGCTGACTCATCAAGCTTTTCTATGTAGTCACAGGCCATGACAAAAAGTCAAAACACTGCACTCGACAAGGCTTGGTAACGGGTTTGTTTTCACCGAGTTAAGATGGCGGCGATGTGTTACTAACCGGAAGTGACGTAGCCCCGACCGCACCCATTCATGTGAAATCAGCCAGTCAGCGCGACTATTGCGAGACCTTGCAACTTTGTCCAATCACCGCAACTTTCCCGCAATTTTGGCCAATCCTTGTCAACTTTCGCCAATTTCACCAATCAAATTTGTCTGACTGGCACGCAGACGGTCAGTCTAACCAACCAAATGCATCACTGCACTGTGTTCACTTCCGTGTTTACAGGAGTGTTAACGGAAAACATCAGTAAACAGTGTGTGATTTTTTTTTTTTAAAAAACAAAAAAACATTAAACATTTACCCGCGAGGCTTGCAACACCATCCCTTCCTCCATCTCCCACAGCCTGCCGGTGGACGTCTTGCCATGTCTCCGTCCTGACCCCATGTATGAAGCGCTGGGTTTGTGTTGAAAAACATCCGCTTGCCCCAAAAGCAACCCGTCGCTGGAGTGCGCGTGAGGAGAGGTGCCATAAAGCTATTAAGCGAGTGTTAACATTTTACACATCTTTAGAGGTAAAATCATTACTACATCTGGTCAATGAGCTTTTAAGCTGTCGATGTCCGGTCTGGATGGACAACCCCCCCCCCCCCCACTCGTAAATGAAAGATGTGTGTCAAGACCGACATGCAGCAGACAGGCACAGAAAGAAAGAGAATATTTTCTGTTTTTTTTTTTGTTTTGTTTTGTTTTTTTTTCAGAAAAACACAGACCAACAGAGTAAATTATTTTTTCCTCTCTGCTTGGTACCGGGTGGTTGGGGACCGTAGGGAGTTTTCAAATGAAGGTGCTACTAATTATTTCCAAATCTCTGCTCTTTAACATGCATTCAATACAATTTAGCTATTGTAATGGATATTGTGTTAAAATCTGTATTTGCTGTTGCACAAGAGTTTTGCTGTGTAGCAGAAGTTTCTGCTTAATTTACAAATCACTATAATAGGAAGTTTTTGACAATCCTGTGCTTTTCTTGTATTGTTACGTATATAGAATATCACTTCAGTAAACTGGAAAAAACCATCTGCTTTAAAAATTTGTAATTCTTCCCACAACTTTGAGAGCAAAAAACACTCTAAAAACATTGCAACTTTTATTGCAACTTTTTAAAAAAGCTCCCACGAATTCAGGCTTTTTGGGCCACAACAATCATAAAAACATCTTGTGAAATCCTGGAGGGACTGAGTAATGCACCTCTGCATGGACCTCATGAGCCCTCTGATGTTGTCTTGGGGGATATTTTACCACTCCTCCTGCAATGCCATGACCAGTTCCTGTCTGTTCTGTGGCACCAGTATTCTGGCTGAAACATTTCACCCAAGTTGATCCCACAAGTGTTCAATGAGGGATAAATTCGGAGAAGTAGAAGGCCAAGTAAAGACAACAAAGTTCTGTTGCTGCAGGTACTCCCTGGTGACTTGGGCAGCGTGTGGACGAGCATTGTCTTGCTGGAACACAGCCACGTCATGGTATCGTGGAGGTTTCACAACATAGTGCTGTGCATTTTTATCCCCCGCCGATCGAAGCCCAAAGGGTTCGAAGAGCCTTTTGGATGAAGACTGAAGGGGGATTATGTTATGGGTCAGTCCATCTGTCCCACTTTTGTGAAATCAACTCCTACAGTTTTGGCCAGTTGTTTTGAAACTTGGTACCATGGTTTGATATACACTGAGGATGGCCTATATTGCAATTTTGTTCTGATCGGATAATTTTTGTAGAAATTGTAGCCCCTGACTTATGACCTCCTGTTTCACCTCACTTCAAAGACAGTAACTGTCTTGTGAAATCAACTCCTCCTACAGTTTTGTTCCAAATGTTTTGAAAGTTGGTACCATGGTTTGATATACTCTGATGATGTACGTATTGCAATTTGACTCAAATTGGATGCCCTTGAGGTCAAAGGTCAGATTTTCCCTAAATCTTCTAAACACAATAACTACTGAAAGAAATGTAGGCATTTCAAATCGATACAGTAGTTGTATCTAATACACATCTTGGATGAGTTACACCTAACTATGGGTTTGGGGTCAAGGGGTTAAAGGTCAAAGTTCAGAGTTAACATTGCAGTTGCACTATGGTAAATGTTACATTTACTATCTGTCTACACCTGTAAATAGCACCTGTCATCGTGGATCCTGGACTACCTCACAAACCGGCCACAGTTTGAGAACCCAGGATTGTGTGTCTGACACGATCATCGGCAGTACGGGGGGCCCCCCAGGGAACGGTTCTGGCTCCCTTCCTGTTCACCCTGTATACTGCGGACTTCTCACACAACACAACACACTGCCATCTACACAAGTTCTCTGACGACTCTGCGATCGTTGGTCTCATCTCTGACAGAGATGAAGCTGAGTACAGAGGACTTATCCAGGATTTTGTGGATTGGTGCCATCGGAACTGCTTCCAGATCAACGCGAGGAAAACTAAGGAGCTGGTGGTGGACTGTCGCAGGCAAGGACAACTCCTCACAGCACCAGTAAACATCCAGGGAACAGACATTGAGATGGTGACATCCTACAAGTACCTGGGTGTTCATTTGAACAATAAACTAGACTGTTTGCACAATACTGACACACTCTACAAGAAGGGACAGCGCAGGCTGTTCCTACTGAGGAAGCTCAGGCCTTTTGGTGTACAAGGGGTGCTCTTGAAGACCTTCTACGATTCGGTGGTGGCATCAGCCATCACATTTAGAGTGGTCTGCTGGGGCAACGGCATCACAGCAGCCAACAGGAAGAGACTGAACAAGCTGATCAAGAAAGCTAGCTCTGTCCTGGGGTAGCGCCTCAACCCAGTGGAGGAGATAGGAAAGAGAAGGGTGGTGGCTAAGCTGTCATCTCTGCTGTAGTCCGAGTCCCACCCTATGCAGGACATACTGAACACACTGGGGAGCTCATTTAGCAGTAGGCTACATCATCCTAGGTGTGCGACCAAGAGGTTTCGCAGGTCCTTCCTACCTACGGCTGTCAGACTTTATAACCTAAGCAGGGCTGCCCACAGAGATCGTAAAAAAACATTACGACCTAATAGTATTGAATGCAAAAGATGCAATAAACTTACACAATAATGGTCCCTCTCCATTATACAACTAGGACAATATCAGTCGCTACGGAGAGTAACAACTAGGCTGATTCAATACATGATATGCTGTATGGGTACATATTCGTACTATGTGGGGTAACTAAATAAACTGTTATGCTGTTTATTCCATCTAGCTACAATGCGCCGCGCTGTATATATATTTGTGTACATATGTATATTCACTGCTCTTATTATCTTCTAAATTATTGCTCTGAGTGTTGCTATCCCTGTACTGTCGCAATCCTGGAATTTCCCCATTGTGGGACTAATAAAGGCTTGTCTTTTCTTATCTATAAATTCAGTGGATCTCTGTCTGTTTGTGTGTGTTCCTCAGATATCTCTCAAACCGTTCATCTCACTGACCTAAGATTTTAAACCTGCTTTGCTGAAGCTACGAGGGTGTGCATCCCAAAATATAGAGTCACTCAGTCAAAATATGTAATTTTTGTCAATAAAAGTTTAGCCACCGCTGTGTGACCCCTCTGTCTTCACCCCCCTGTCTTCAAGAACTGTGGGTGGGGTTTCGGATTGACTTCGTGCTCATGGGACAATACGCGGCATCACGACTTGTCAGTCACCACAGTGTTCCCTCGACAAAACAAGGAAGTGGAAAATGACAAATTTGACTAGAAAAACATAACACTGAAGATTTAATGCTTCAAAAAATTATACTATAAAGTTGCCGTGATTGTGTAGATCTAAAGGAAAATTCGGCATATGTGGGGAACATGAGGTGCGTCGGTGGGACCCGGGTCTGACAAAGAATACCGGTGTATCAACACAGAACATGCCGAAAGAAGCCGCAGCCTAACTGGGCAGACCACGGTCCTTTGCGGGGAGGCAGTAGACGGGAGTACCTGCTTTCTGCTTCACCTGTGTGCGCAGGTCTGCGACTCCCCCCTCCCACGCGAGTATCTAAAAATTAAAAACTTAATACCACCATGATTGTGGATTGGAATGGCTGGAATGACTTAACGACCAATAAGAAACAGCAGTGAAATAATGAAGTAAATTACTTTTTAGTTAAATATTTACTGACAAATGGGCAACACTGATGCAACGGTTGCAATAAAATGGGTAATGATGGATAGATTGTACTTTATTGATGTTGGGTGTTTTGTAGTTAAGTCTGTTGATTAGTTTCAAAAAAGTTTTAACAAAATATTGCTAAAATATAAACTGATGCACTACAATGGGTCTCAAATATTGTTAAACGTGTCCTGTTATAGCACTGCATGGGTTTATTGATGAGACACAGAAGAAATTCAATATTACACTGAACTCCATCACTGAACAGTGATAGAAACTAAAATAATTATAATGGTGACTGAACGACTCTCATTCCCCAAAGTGCAAGATACGCTATTATGAATGTAAGTGATAAAAGGATCAGACAAATAAGTGATCTGACAAACAAATAAACAAGGGATCTGAAACAGTCACTAATATTGGATGTCCCATTCATTTTCAATAACTAGGTATTCTGTAATTAATATTCACAGAGTCAAATAAATCTTAGTGCCATTTACTCCCTTTTATATTTGTGATGATTGCCTACATATAGGCTACACCTCTGTATTCCACTTTCAAACACAGCTTACATTTGGGCCTGGAAAACCTGATTGGGATACCTGTTTCAGACAGGAGTACTTGCATTCTACGGGCAATGCATTAGTTACTGTAAAATGAGTAAAGCTAGGGCCGCCAAACCTGATACACAGGTTCACCCTGTGACCCTGAAGTGTGACTGTGGTTTTGGGATTGCAAGGTCAAAGGTCATCATCAAAATGGCTTATAAACTGCTGCACGGTGGCGCAGTGGTTTAGCACTGTGGCAGCACAGTTTTACCCTCGGCCGGGGGATCGCGGGGATCATGAGATCGTGGGTTCGATCCCAGCCCCCGACCAACAGTGAGCTGTGTGGAGTTTGCATGTTCTCCCCGTGTTGCGCGGGTTTACTCCGGGATTTCTCCGGTTTCCTCCCGCACACCAAAAACATGTAGGTTTAGGGCGCTCGCGCACGCAGCGACCAGCAGCTGGTGGCTTGTCACCAGACTGCAAACCAAGTCTACCTACGGGTACAAATAAGTAACAAAAAAAAAACAAAAAAAAAAAACAACAAAACTATATCTCAACAACAAAGAAAGCTAGGGTCACCAAACCTGCTACACAGGTTCACCTCAGGATCCTGACCTACAACTCTGGGTTGTATACTTGGTTGTGCATCCATGGATGATGGGTTATCGTAATTTATTTCTGCCACAGTAATTATATTGAAAAGTTGAAAACTGCTCTCTATCAGTAAGTATTGGGATCTTCAAAGAAAACGGAGGCTGGGGATATTGCACTCACCTCAGAGTGCTCTTGCTGACTTTTGAGTACCCAAAACAATGAGCTCAAAAAGACTATGGAGCCGGAGCTCAAAAGCAGTGAGTACAACCACTGAAAATGAGTTCTAAACATATTTTGGGTCATACAAACTACCAACAGTGATCTGTGTGGAGTTTGTATGTTCTCCCCGTGTCTGCGTGGGTTTACGCCGGGATTTCTCCGGTTTCCTCCCACATGCCAAAAACATGCAAGTTAGGTTAATTGGCATTGAACTGGGGATTCTAAATTGTCCTTAGGTATGACTGTGAGAGTGAATGGTTGTCTGTCTCTCTGTGTTGGCCCTGCGATGGACTGGCGACCTCTCCAGGGTGTACCCTGCCTCTTGCCCAAAGATGCTGGGATAGGTTCCAGCCCCCCTGCGACCCGAAACGGGTTAAGCGGAAGAAGATGAATGAATGAATGAACAAACACTATTGCTCAAGCTCAGATAGGATGGACCCAAAAATATTTATATAAAAATTGTTGTGTTTTCATATGCAGTAACAGAGAAAGTTAGCAAAATGGTTACATGCATTTAAGAAGGAATTAAACCCTTGAGGAAGTTGTTTCTTACACTGAAAGAAATGCAAAATGATGTGTAGAGTTCCCCAGGGTATTCTGATTTATAAATAAAAGTTGCTGTTCTCTTCTCTGATCAGCTGGTGACCCTGTGGTATCGGGCTCCTGAGTTGCTGCTGGACTCCGTCTACATGTCCGCAGTTGACATGTGGAGCGCTGGATGCGTCTTTGCTGAACTCTTCCTGTTGAGGTATGGACATCTGGGGCTACATTTAGAATCATGTGGTGATGATGGAGGTATTAGTGTTTCAGTGGATTAAAAGGGAGAGCTGCATTGTTTCTTCTGCTCAGTCATCTTGTGTCCTACAGGCCACTGCTTCAGGGAAAGTCGGAGCTGAATCAGCTGCATAAAATCTTGATGTGAGTATTTGGTGACTATGGTAACTGGTTCCATAAGAGAGGGGTCTGATAACTGAAAGCCCTACTTCCCATAGTACTTTTAGAGACTCCAGGAACCACTAGAAGTTCTGCTTTCTGAGAGTGTAATGTTCTTGTAGGATGATATGGCTCAATTAGGTCTTTAAGATAACATGGGGCAGATTATGTTGAGCTTTACATGTCAGGAGGAGGATTTTATATTTGAATCTGGCTTTTACAGGGAGCCAATAGAGGGAAGTTAATATTGGAGGAATAGGGCTGTGCGATACGACAATATATATCGGATGACAAAATAAAAAATGTCTTTCATTTCATCTAACACTTTATCGTTTGTCGGAATTTAAAATGCATATACTCCGTTTCTTCAGCAAGACTCCTCACACACTACTAGTCAGCGCCCTGCCTCTCTCCCCAGTGTGTGCAGCAGAACAGCTGTGTGGGTGAGTGGCCAGGCTTCATTCCAGTGATTAGCACAGCAGCTAACTCGAAACTAATGATTTGGTCAGACAGCCGCTGTTTCTGTGTGTCAGGGATGTGTGACCGTTTCCCACCGTGCTGCGTCAGAGAGCATAGTCTTCTAACCCCAGTTTAATTGGTGGTAAGTCACGTTAACACCATCTCACTCTAATTAATAAACAGTAAATGTTAAATTACGATGCTTAGTTATCACTAAGAGTGTATCAGACCATCGTTTCTTTGGTTTAAATTACTACGGCGTTTCTTCGTTTTTTCTAAAAAGAAAATTTATTAAAGCTGCTAAAGTTTGTCATAGCTGCACATAAACTAAATAAATAAATAAAACATGTCAGAGGAGCAAATTGGCTCCTAATGTAATTTGATTTCTAATAATTTTAATTAGGCCAGTAGCGATAATGAATAAAGTTGAAGTCATCACATGTATTTTTACATTACCTTTTGTGCCTTTGATTTTCAGATCATTGTCAATCTGAAACTTTTTTTACGAAGAAGAGACAGGTTAAATCAGAGCAGAATTGCATCCTCAGGTGCCATTTGTTCAATTTGTACAATTGATTTTTTTCAGTATGTAATTTAAAATGTAAAAAAGATGGTCCTTTTTATGTGATTATCTATACTGTAGAATATACAGAAAATGTACTATATTGTGATATTTATTATCGTGATATAAGATGACTTACATTGTGATATGAAATTGTGGTCATATCGCACAGCTCTAGGGAGGAATATGATCTCTCTTGTTGGCGCCTGCTGATGCTCTCACTGCAATATTTTGGATTAAAAGGAGAATTTTTATCCCCCACTGGTCGAATTCCAAAGGGGTCAAAGAGCCCTTTGAGCGAAGACTGATGGGGGATTATGTTATGCGTCAGTCCTTTCGTCCGTCCGTTAGTCCCACCTTTGTGAAATCAATTCCTCCTACAGTTTTGTTCTGATTGTTTTAAAACTTGGTGATGAGTTTGTAAAGTTGTAGCGTTTTCACCTTGGTTTTGTTCCTTTTCATGTACCAAAATGTGAGAGAATGTCCTCCCCACTTATTGGTCAGACAGGTCTGTCGTCGTAACAAGAAAAATAAATACAGGAAGTATTGTGATGTCTGTCCTTACCAGTGATGCACCAAAATCTGTAGCCCAGAATCTGTGACTGAATATTGTGATAATGTGTGGGGTCAATGGTTAAGCACAGATGTGTCCAGATTAATAAACCGTCATTTTAATGGTTAAATCATTTATTATGCAAGTGCAGAAGAGTTGAGCGCATATGTAATAATCTGACCAGTCTACACCTCCTCACAACATCAGGACTCAGGTTTCATCCTGCAGCATGTATACAAATGGAATTAATTAAATCAGCCAATGTTCTAATACCCACAAATCATCAGGAAATCTAGGCACGTATGTAATTTCAGAAAAATCAAGGCAATTGCTCCAATCCTCAACAAGCTCACACATAATGATCGTGAGATGAGTCTGCATCTAGCCTGCGCTTAAGGTCAAAGTGAACCGTCGGGAGATCTGAGCACACTTGGCGTAATTTCATCAGACTGGAATGAGTTACTCCATCATGTTTTACATACTGTAGCTGGCCTGGCCGCCCGCTTTTCTAGAGCCCTCCCATAGACGATGTGTGCCCTTTGAATCCCGTGACCCACATCTGTTGCTTGGCAACATGTTGTCAAGTGCCATCCTGCTGCAAAGGCTTATGGGAACATTTCACCATATTGTACAGACAGTGTTTTGTTTACTGAAATTTAACCTTTACCCATTTGAAATAACACTGCAGGGGCTTTAATGACCCTTAGCTCAAGTAGGTTCATTTTGTCTTCTTTTGTTTACCTTTTGTTCTTATTAAAGACAAAAATAGAAAGATGTTTTTACCTTCTTTACATGTTTTGACTGTTCACTGCAGCCTTCGTCAGAAGTGTCAGCTGATTGCTGCAAGGTGTCATTTTATCAGCTGACTTTTGTAGGCGGGGCCAGCCCGGCAGACCTGTCAGATCCACCAAGCCGGCCCCGCTTTCCACCGTCCGATGGTCTCTGGAGAATGTGGGAAAGCATAAAGGCCCCCTCATCCCGGTTCATGCTATCTTTTCCCCGCTTCCTGATTTCTATGGCCTCTTTGATCCAGCATTTGTCTGTTGCTCTCCGATCCAATAATTTTTGCGTTGTCCCAGTCCATGATGTGATTATTTCTTTTGCAGTGATCTGATATTGCTGATTTTAATTAGGGCCTGAGCCACTGACGTCAGTCGGCGAAAGCCCTATTGTAATTGCTCAGCTCGAAGAAATTCTTCCGCCTAAACAAATTAATTTTTCACCCTCTGAACGTTAACCAAAACGGGATTTTGCAGACCCCTCAGACCCAGCGAAAAATTTGATAAACTGGAAAACATATGTGCCCCCCCACCCCTCATTTTTGTGGGTGGGGCCAAACGTACAAGGTCTATGGAGACTGGAGACCATAAACTTTGCCGTACAGACACGTCAGTTGGCGAAAGCCCTATTGTAATTGCTCAGCTCAAAGAAATTCTTCCGCCTAAACAAATGAATTTTTTCACCCTCTGAACGTTAACCAAAACGCGATTTTTTTTTTTTTTTTTTTTTTTTAATTTTATTTTTTTTGCAGACCACTCAGACCCGGTGAAAAATTTGATAAACTGGAAAACATATGTGCCCCCCCACCCCTCATTTTTGTGGGTGGGGCCAAACGTACAAGGTCAATGGAGACTGGAAACCATAAACTTTGCCGTACAGACATAAAATTTGGGTGAGGTGTGCATCACCTCAAGACATGCAAAAAACATAATTGTGGCCCATACCCACAACCAACAGGAAGGCCGCCATCTTGCCTCAAAGTCGCCCAACCTCCAATTCGGAAAAAAGTCACACCTTGCATTTGAACGAACTAGTCCTAGGGACCTGCTACGATTGAGCTCATTTTTACATGGTGGCATCTATAGGCATTGACCATTTAAAAATGGTATAAAATTAAGTCAAAATCTCAAAAGGTGTGGCCAGGGCATACTGGCGAAGTTTGACTCCTCCCTTTACAACTTCAAACAGTTGTTACTCGGGCAAAAATTGTCCGATGTCCCCCAATCTTTCCATGATGGAAAATAGTCCCGCCCCAAACGCGTCAACATCAAAATACCTGACAAAAGATATAGCGCCACATAGACTTTAGCATGACGTCACACGTGTTACCATGGACACGCCCTCCTCGCCATTCAGTCCTTGATCTTTTTTACAGGATTAGGAATGACCTGGAGTCATGAAATCTTGAACATAGGTTGAGGTGACTGTAATATATAGTCCTATATGGGTGGACAACACATAGCTGATAGGTAAATGTTGCCATGGCGACACGGCATACGCTGACTCTTCGCCATGGAATATCAAAAACTTGCAAATTGGACAAACTTCATCGGATTTCCACCAAATTTTCGACAGTGGATATGACTCCCGCCCCGAACGCGTCTATGTAAAAATAAGTTATAGCGCCACCTTGTTGTTAGAGCAACAGACACTTGTAAATTGGATAAACTTTGTACGATTTTCACATAATTTTGCATATTCAATATTAGTCCCACTGCAAACACATGTATATAAAAATAATAAACACAAGTTATAAAGCCCTCGGGTGGTTAAAGGAAGAATTGCTGAAAACTCTTATTTATTACTCACGCGCTGCTGGCCAGAATGACGTGAAATTTTCTGAGATTCATCAGACCAAAGGGATAATCATAACTGCACATCAACTTTAGCATGACGTCACACGTATTACCATGGACACGCCCTCCTCGCCATTCAATCCGTGAGCTTATGGGGAGGGGTGGGAAGGTCCCAGAGTCATGAAATTTGGAACATAGGTTGACATGACTGTCATATATAGTCCTATATGGGTGGACCACACATAATTGACAGGGAAGTGTTGCCATGGTGCCATGGCAAAGTTTGACTCCTCCCCTTACAAAATCAAGCAGCTGTAACTCAGGCAGAACTTGTCCGATATGCACCAAAGTTTCCATGATGAAAAATATTCCTGCCTGGAACGCGTCTACATCAAAATACCTGACAAAAGATATAGTGCCACCTACTGGTTAATGAAAGAATTGCTGAAAACTGTTTTATTTATTACTCATGTGTCACTGGCCAGAATTATGTGAAATTTTCAGAGATTCATCAGACCAAAGCGATGATCATAACTGCACATCAACTTTAGCATGACGTCACACTTGCTACCATGGACACGCCCTCCTTGCCATTCAATCCTTGAACTTGGTTGCAGGATTAGGAACGACCTGGAGTCATGAAATCTTGAACAATGGTTTAGGTGACTGTCATATATAGTCCTATATGGGTGGACAACACATAACTGAAAGGGAAGTGTTGCCATGGTGAAGATTGACTCCTCACCATGAAACATCGGAAAGTTGTATCATGGACAAACTTTGTCTGATTGTCACCAAATTTTCGATAATGGATAATAGTCCCACCCTGAATGCTCCTATATAAAAATAACAAAAGTTAGAGTGCCGCTTAGTGGTTACAACATTGGACCCTTGTAAATTGGACAGACTTTGGACGATTTGCACCAAATTTTCGACGATCAATATTCGTCCTGCCCCAGACGTGTCTATATAAAAATAATAAACCAAAGTTTTAGCGCCCCTGTTGATTAAAGGAAGAATGGCTGAAAACTGTTTTCTTTCTTTTTCTCTCTACAGCAGAAAAAATGGCATGAAGGAATGACGAGGGCTCATTGACAGTGCATGTACATAGTACAGAACTGTTTCCATGGTGACCAGCATGCTTCAGTGGCTTCCTCACAATGCAAAACATGACAGTTACAGCTCAGACAATCCTCGTCTGATTTGGACCAAACTTTGCACAAATCATACTGATCCCATTCTGAACACGTCTGTATAACAAAACCATCACACCACCACCTACTGCTGGCATGTGGTACTGCACAAAATTGTGTCAAATTTTTCGCAAAGACCAGTAGTCACAATGACATGACATTTTCAGTGGTTTCTCAGAGTGCATTGGACTACCCTCGGTAGAAGTCACTTTTGTCCTGCGATAAACACATTTGCCATGGAAACCCATTCCTTGCCATTCAAGATGTTTTATACTTTGGAGGCTTGGGGAAGTCCAAGGGTCACCAAATGTGGAACGTAAGTCAAGGTGACTCTCTTCTGTAGTTCTGTATCGGTCTGCAACATGTACTTAAAATGTTAAGTTTTGCACATGTCCAAGTTTACCTTATCACAATACGTTGGATGGTTATAAATTGGAGAAACTGTGTCGGATTTTCACCGTTACTGCCATGATGGACTTTAGTCCAACTCTGCACGCGCCTACATAAGAATATTTGATAAAAGGTATAGCACCACTTACTGCTCAAAGGAAGTTCTTGCCAAATGGTTTACTTTTTTATCCACGCAGCCCTTGCAGCGACAATGGGAAATTTTCCGAGACAGCAAGGTACGACGGGCACTGGGTTGCGCAGGTGCATCGAGGGTGAAGGTCCGCTTACACCTGCTTGCAGGTTTAATGTTTGTTGCTCTGCCTTTTCTTTTTGTGACTCGTCCTTGTGTTTCCTTTTCTCATTCCTTCTGGTGTTCTTTTTTCCTTGTGGTGAATGATCTTCTGGTTTCTCCAATGTAGGTTTTGTTGTATGATCTACAGTGGGGCAAAAAAGTATTTAGTCAGCCACCAATTGTGCAAGTTCTCCCACTTAAAAGATGAGAGAGGTCTCCAATTTTCATCATAGGAATACCTCAACTATGAGAGACAAAATGAGGAGAAAAAAAATCCAGAAAATCACATTGAAGGATTTTTAATGAATTAATTGGTAAATTCCTCAGTAAAATAAGTATTTGGTCACCTACAAACAAGAAAGATTTCTGGCTCTCACAGACCTGTAACTTCTTCTTTAAGAGGCTCCTCTGTCCTCCACTCGTTACCTGTATTAATGGCACCTGTTTGAACTCATTATCAGTATAAAAGACACCTGTCCACAACCTCAAACACTCAGACTCCAAACTCCACTATGGCCAAAACCAAAGAGCTGTCAAAGGACACCAGAAACAAAATTGTAGACCTGCACCAGGCTGGGAAGACTGAATCTGCAATAGGTAAGCAGCTTGGTGTGAAGAAATCAACGGTGGGAGCAAATATTAGAAAATGGAAGACATACAAGACCACTGATAATCTCCCTCGATCTGGGGCTCCACGCAAGATCTCACCCCGTGGGGTCAAAATGATCACGAGAACGGTGAGCAAAAATCCCAGAACCACATGGGGGGACCTAGTGAATGACCTGCAGAGAGCTGGGACCAAAGTAACAAAGTCTACATCAGAAACACACTACGCCGCCAGGGAGTCAAATCCTGCAGTGCCAGACGTGTCCCCCTGCTTAAGCCAGTACATGTCCAGGCCCGTCTGAAGTTTGCTAGAGAGCATTCGGATGATCCAGAAGAGGACTGGGAGAATGTCATATGGTCAGATGAAACCAAAATAGAACTTTTTGGTAAAAACTCAACTTGTCGTGTTTGGAGGAGAAAGAACACCATACCTACTGTGAAGCATGGGAGTGGAAACATCATACGTTGGGACTGTTTTTCTGCAAAGGGACCAGGATGACTGATCCGTGTAAAGGAAAGAATGAATGGGGCCATGTATCGTGAGATTTTGAGTGAAAACCTCCTTCCACCAGCAAGGGCATTGAAGATGAAACGTGGTTGGGTCTTTCAGCATGACAATGATCCCAAACACACCGCCTGGGCAACGAAGGAGTGGCTTCATAAGAAGCATTTCAAGGTCCTGGAGTGGCCTAGCCAGTCTCCAGATCTCAACCCCATAGAAAATCTTTGGAGGGAGTTGAAAATCTGTGTTGCCCAGCGACAGCCCCAAAACATCAGTGCTCTAGAGGAGATCTGCATGGAGGAATGGGTCAAAATACCAGCAACCGTGTGTGAAAACCTTGTGAAAACTTACAGAAAACATTTGACCTCTGTCATTGCCAACAAAGGGTATATAACAAAGTATTGAGATGAACTTTTGTTATTGACCAAATACTTATTTTACCGAGGAATTTACCAATTAATTCATTAAAAATCCTTCAATGTGATTTTCTGGATTTTTTTTTCTTATTTTGTCTCTCATAGTTGAGGTATACCTATGATGAAAATTGGAGACCTCTCTCATCTTTTAAGTGGGAGAACTTGCACAATTGGTGGCTGACTAAATACTTTTTTACCCCACTGTACATGATATTTCATATACTACACTGCATTTTTTGTCTTGTACTATTTTGTCCTTGGGGTGTACTAATAACTGTATTAATTTTTTGTGTGGTTTTACAGCTGTTTATTTTGTATTTTTTCATGATCCTTTGAATTGGTTCTGTTATCCCTCGGATGTATGATATAGTTATGGTGTCCTTGTTTTTGATTTTGGCTTTTGTTCTGTCTTGTTTCCTGTTTGTTTTCTTTGTTTTTGACTTGCTGTTTCCCTTTGTTTATGGCCCATACTGGATATTGGCAGCGTATGAGTGCATGTTTTATGTGGTTTTCCTCCTCCTGTCTTCTTGGTCTGTGATGATGGTGGCCCGTTCATATAGCGTCCTGATAACTGATAGTTTGTGTGCTGTGGGGTGTTCTGATGTCCATAGTAGGTATTGATCCGTGTGGGTTAGTTTCCTGTAGACTGTGATTTTTATACTGCCGTCATTGTTATGGTGGATTTTCATGTCTAGAAAGGCTATGGTGCCATTTTTTTCCTCTTCGTGTGTGAATTTTATACTCCCAGTGCTATCTGTGCTATTCAGATAGTCAGTGAGTTCTTGTGTATATCCTTTCCTTATTTTCTCTAAAATGTCGTCCACGTATCTCTTCCATAGGGTGGGTTTGCATTGTGGGTGCTGTGTTGATGGCTTTGTTTTCCAGATCCTCCATGAAAAAACTGCTCATGATGGCTGATAGTGACTCACAAGATCACAAAAAGAAAAGGCAGAACAAGAAACATTAAAATCAGCAATATCAGATCACTGCAAAAGAAATAATCACATCATGGACTGGGGCAATGCAAAAATGATTGGATCGGAGAGAGCAACAGACATAAACACTGGATCAAGGAGGCCATAGAAATCAGACAGTGGGGAAAAGAGAGCATGAACCGGGATGAGAGGGCCTTTATGCTTTCCCACACCTGGGACCACATTCTCCAGAGACCATCAGACGGTGTAAAGTGGGGCCGGCTCAGTGGATTTGACAGGTCTGCTGGGCTGGCCCCACCTACGAAAGTCGGCTGATAAAATGACACCTTGCAGCAATCAGCTGACACTTCTGACGAAGGCTGCAGTGAACATTCGAAACGTGTAAAGAAGGTAAAAACATCTCCTTTCTATTTTTGTCTTTAATAAGACCAAAAGGTATTTAATGACCCTTCCTTCCTTCCTTCCAGATTGATCGGTATGCCCAGTAAGGCGGACTGGCCCAAGGACTGCTTATTCTTGTACTCATACCAGTGGGGAGCTCAAGAACCCCCGACCAAACTGCTGCCCAACTTAGGCCCACACGAGAATGACCTGCTATCAGTGAGTAAATCTTGAGTGTTTGTGTTTTACTTTATATAATCTGCTGGAACAGTTAATTTGTAATTTGTTTATATAGCCCATAATCAGTGGATAAGCAGTAGACAATATAGTATAATTACAAGGGGGAAAAGTTCCACATTTATTGTAAATTTGCAACTTTGAAAAAGTCTCAAATTTCTGAGAACAAAGTCTTAAAATTAATAAGTCTCAAATTCATGATTTAAAAAAAAAAAGTCAAACATATGGTATGAGTTAAAGTTGCATATTTACTAGAATAAAAATTCACTAATTTATGACGTTAAAGTAAAAAAAAAAAAAAAAAAAGAGAATAATTGCAAATATAAGAAAAGTCAGGAAAAAACAGATTTGCAAGAAAAAAGTGAAAATTTTGATTTTTTTTTTGTATGCTTTTATACTTTATTGATCCCCAGAGGGGAAATTGAGGGCATCCACCTGGATGGATGAAGCAGCCACGGTACGGCGCTATCCCTTAACCATTCACACACACATTCACACCTAGGGCCACTTTAGAGTCTCCAATTAACCTAACCTGCATGTTTTTGGCCTGTGGGAGGAAACCGGAGAAATCCCGGAGTAAACCCACGCAGATACGCGGAGAACATGCAAACTCCACACAGATCACTGTTGGTCAGGGGCTGGGATCGAACCAGGGATCCCAGGGCCAAGGGTGTGTTGCTGTGCTGGTGCAGTGCTAATGTAAATATGAGCTCAATTGGAGCAGGTCCCTAGGACTAGTGCATTCAAATGCGAGGTGTGACTTCTTTTGAAATTGGAGGTGGGGCGACTTTGAGTCAAGATGGCAGCTTTCCTGTTGGCAGTGGGTATGGGCCACAATGATGTTTTTTGCATATCTTGAGGGGATGCACGCCTCACCCAAATTTTATGTCTCTACGGCAAAGTTTATGGTCTCCACCTATTGTATCTGCTTCGTTTCTTTATTTTTTTTCTTTTTTGCGTTCCGCCTAAATGATCGCATTTTTCACCCTCTGAACGTTAACCAAAACGCAATTTTTTATTTTTTTTTTTTTTGGCAAATCCCTCAGACCCGGCAAAAAATTTGATAAACTGGAAAACATATGTGCCTCCCCCCACCCCTAACAAAACAACACTTGCCGACTTCTGAGAGTAAAGTTGGATATTTAAAGGGGGAAAAAAAACTCTCCTAGTTTAGTTTTCTGCATTGGATGTTTTTCTTTCATTTAAAATGTGTCAAATATGGTTTTGGTTTCATGTTTAAAATGGCTCTTTCATATTAGAGGTTGCAGACCTGTTACAGTGTGTAATCCTTTTGTTTGTGTTGCTCATTAGTAAGTGCCAATACTCGTGCTGTAGTCTCTGTCTCAGAGCTGTGAGGCTGCTTTTAGCCACAATGGTGCATGTTTATCTGATGTTGCCGTGGTGACCCTGGTAACTCTCATCACTGTCTCACTTTAGCCTGTGAGCATCAGCTAAAATTAAAACCCAGCTGAGGATGACATAGGTAAATTCACCGGTGTTTGGTCATGAGCTGAAATAGTCGCTGCACAGATTGAAGCCTCAACTCTTCCTCTGCTGTGAGGCAGGATCACAAATGTCACAGAGATCCATGCTGGTCTTCAGACTGGACCAAAGTGGTTGTGACACCCATCTGCAACTTCTGCTGTTCTTGCAGTGGCAGTGCAGGAGTCTTAAGGTGTTCCATGAGCTTAACTGTGCTTACATGTCTAGTGTCAGGATGACTTTTGTTATGATTAGGTGCTTTACCAATAAAGCTGAATTGAATTGAATTAATTACTGATTGAATAAAAATAAAGTGTAATGAAACAGGAACAAAGCATTGAAAAGTATGAAAAGGCAAGGAACCAGCTGAAATCCATAAGCTGGTAGAAACCAGTTGTACCTCCCCCTTCTGTGAAAGTTAATATCAGCTGGGTAGGTACTTCATGAGTAGCTATAAAAAGATTTTTTGTTACCAAGGTGTCATACAAGATGCATTCCGTGGTGGGTAAAAGCCAAGAGCTCTCCCTAAACGTTCACAACCTGATTGACGTAAAACACATTTGGTTACAGACGTGTATCAAAACTTCTGAATCTTCCAGTAAGCACCACTGGGACCATTATCCACAAGTGGAAGGAACACCACTCTATTATCAACTGGCCATGCACTTTATTATATGATGATCACACACAAGTTTGTTTTTTTTTTTTAATTCCATCCACACTCTCATTTTAAGTGCGGACTTACCATTGGAGTCTATAGATTAGGCATTAATGTAGGATTTTTTTTAGGGGAATGAATGAATGAACAGGGAGGATGTGTGCATTCCACTATGATGTGTGGCTCATGGGGGAGGTGTGTCAGTCTGAAGATTTTTATTCCATCCACATTTTTGTTTTCATCATGGACTTATTAGACATTAATGTGTTTATTTTTAGGGGAATAAATGAATGAACAAGGAGTGTGTGCTGTTTTACTTTTCACTGTAAAGTGCAGGTTATACACCTAAGTCGATATGACGCAGCTGTGATGGTGTCGACGCAGTGTCAACGCAGCAGCAATGTGCGTGCGTTCCTATTGCGTCTCCGGAGGTGCACCTCTCCAGAGAAGGAGCGGTGCATGTCAGCAACGCAGGCCGTAAGAGCTGTGATTGTTCCACTTTGTCTCCTCCTTCACATTTCCTGGTTCTCGCCGCTACTCTGCTCTGCCTGTTCATGGAGGCACAACTTCCAAGGCAAGTCAGTTAACCTCTTGCACTCCGAGATACCACGGGCGGTCACGTCTCTGCATCCTAGGGCGCACTGAAAAAAAAAAAAAAAAAGCTGCATTTCTGTTCTTCCACTACAGACACAGCCGCGAACAGAAAGACAAAGGAGTGCTTTGATTGGTTTAGATTTGATTGACCTCTCATTCGACTAATAAGAGCCTTGAATTGGGTTTCTGAAACCTTGAAGAACCAATGACTAAAAACCTCGCAAGAAGGACCCGCCTACCAACGGCTGCGAATACAGCGAGCCAATTGAAGCAGAGAAGTTCGAAAGCGTGCGTCCCATGCGTAAAATCTGTTTTGTGTAAGCCGCTGAGTGACACACACGCGTTCGCCAGTCATTTTTTCTTACTACTGTTCTTATTTGTTTTGAAAAATCGTTTGCCAAAACCGCAATCATGGAAGCACAAAACCGCAATAATGGAATCATGGTTTGACCGGGTCGCGTGACCAGAACCACGAGTCATAACAAGCGGACCAGCGTCATGTTCGTCTGACAATGAGGAAGAGAAGTTCGCCAGCGACACTGCTGTTGTGGACAGGTAAGTGTTATAAGCTAAATTATTCTTGATCCCTGAAAATTGTAATCAAAATGACTTTTGACCGATCGGTAAATTACAACTGTGCGTCATCGCCACATGACTGATCGGTCCGTGCGCCACGTCCGGACCGTGAACGCACCCCCCCCCCCGCTACTCTTCTGTAGCGGATTGCAGATATTTTAGTACAACTGTGCGTAGTAGACCGCGGCGCACCATCACCGCGGTCCGTCATGTAGCGATGGGCGATGTCCGTCCTCTGTAGCGGGAGTGGGGGGGGGGGGTGGGAGTTGTTATCGTCTACATTACAGATATTTTAGTATAATTTTTAGTGCACTGTAGGTTATTTTTTTCTTGTAAAAAAAAAAAAAGCCACACATTTTTTACGCGGCATGCTTCTTTGTGTGTGGGGGCTTGTTTGTTCATTCATTCATTCATGAATGAATAAACAACATCCCCCCCCACACACACACACAGCCCTGAGTGTCACCTTTCATTAGAGCCCAAGATCAAGCTTCTATATTGAACCATTCACGTTTTTCCAAACTGTGCCATTTGGCACAATTTGGCACAGTTCAAAAACGCCTGGGAACAACCTGACAAAAAAGCTGTGTAATATATTCATTTTTTGTGGTATTGTTACAAAATTTTGACCTCAGCTGGATAACACTTGGTTCTACATTTCTGTTGCATTTTCCAGCCCGGATCTGACAGCTGTGTGTTATTTGCAAGCATTTGTATCCAAAAAAACACCCAGGCGAAATTTATTTTCTTCAAGTTCAGTATGTTTAGATGACTGTTGCTCAGTGGCAGGAGCACTTAGAGAGATTGACTGTTTTGCCAAAAAATTCAAAGTGTTTTCTTTTAAATGAGCCCAACCCCATGAAGATGCTGCAAAGGGTTGAAGAACAGCTTTTGATTTACTTTGGGTACGTTATTTTTAGGCGTTTTTAGGGAAATTGACCAGAGTGCAAGGGGTTAAACAGCAGTCCAAATTTAAAAGAATATTAAGGAAGTAAGTACATACAGAGCATTTTGTGGCTCGTCATAGCCCCAGTAATTACACAGATTCCCAAATAACGGCAGTGGCGGTGGTCACACGCACCGTTTTCTCTGACTTCTCTTTTTCTCTGTGCAACGATTGTATTAAAAGTTGCTTTTTCTTACATTTTTTAGCTCCAGCTCCATCACCATCTGCTCTTGTCCGTCACTATTTCATAAACAAAAACACACGACGAACACAAATCACTGTACACATCGGCTGAAACCCGTTTTGGCAACAGAACAAAGCATTTCACCCAACACACAAGAAAAAATTGCCGATCACTGCGTCTGCGACGGACGTTGGTAATGGTGTCAACGTGATGTGTAGGCATAAATCCCGCTTAACTCCTCAGAGAGACAGGAGATGTGTCCACATCTGCCTTGGCCACGCGCCCCTGGTGTCACGTGGTTTTCCCCCTGCAAACTCCCTGACTCCCACCCGTCAGCCCCCGGCAGAGGCCGCCAAGAGTAGACTCGCTTCATGGCAGGGATCGGTAGTGGACAGGAAGCCACGCCAGATCCTTTTCTTCCCTCCCCCCCCGGGAGGGACTGGGACAGAGAGCCGCAAACCTCGGGAGACCCCCGTACGAGACGGGGGAGACTCTTGGTCGGTGAAAGCAACAGGAGAGGGAGCACTCCATCTCCTCATTGGCCAGGAGCGACTTCTGCACCATCGTTAATGAAAGTTTATGAAAGTTTGCACAGGCATCATCCTCTTTCCTGAAGTTTCAAACCCATTCATGTCTGTGTGTTGCAGTGGTGCGCACTACATTAAACCATTCAGCTGATTTTTCAGCTCAGCATTCTTCCCTGTTTGTTGTCTCTAAAATAACTAACTGGGCATCAACTATGATTGATGTCTTCCTTATTACCAAGCAGCATTACTATTGCGTGCATTTTGGCTCACACGCACGGGCTTTGGCCAGCAGAAAACCAGTCTTAAACTGTCATCATCAGAGTTCACTTTAGATAATGCGCCTCTTTGCATTAAAGGGATGGACATGAGCACTTTGAATTGGATTATCCAAAACATACCTCTGAATGATGAGACCAGCCTCTTTTACACCATGCACCCGGTGAAAAGTTTATGCGCTGTTGTGATAAGGAAATGAACATAAATTTGTTCACCGTCACTGATAACTGACTGACCGATGGTGTCCTTGTAATATGGCCCAATGGGCCAAACTCCCATCTGAACACTGTGGGAGATTAGTTTCCTCATAAAGGAAGGGACTTGAAGCTCTCATTGAAAACAGACTTCTCCACTAAGTATTAAATACATTTCTGCTACCGTGTTCAATACAGTTTTCCTTTTTCATTCCACTTTGTTTCACATAACTTTTATTTATGAACTTAAATGTTTTGAGTTCTTTCTATGTGTGGATTTGTTGAGTTGATACCAAACACTGGTGAAAATTTTACATGAGTATATGTATAGCCTCATTGGAAATACATGTACTGAAAAAAAAAAAAAAAGCTGATGCGTTCAATATTTATTTCCCCCACGGTGTGAGTTAAATATGAACTTTAAAATGAACAGTGCAACGCAGGACAAACAAATGGCTCCAACAAATATGACTTTATTCTCATACAGTGGATATAAAAAGTCTACACACCCCTACTCAAATGCCAGGTTTTTGTGATGTAAAAAAATGAGACCAAGATAAATCATTTCAAAATTTTTCCACTATTAATGTGACCTATAACCTGTACAACCCAATTGAAAAACAAACTGAAATCTTTTAAGGGGAAAAATAAAAAACTTACAATAACCTGGTTGCATAAATATGCACACCCTCTTATAACTGGGGATGTGGCTGTGTTCAAAATTAACCAGTCACATTGAAACTCATGTTAAATGAGAGTCAGCACACACTTGCCACCATTTAAAGTGCCTCTGATTAACCCCAAATAAAGTTCAGCTGTTCAAAGTAGCCTTTTCCTGACATTTTTGTAGTCTCATCTTGCAGCACAAGCCATGGTCCACAGAGAGCTTCCAAAGCATCAGAGGGATCTCATTGTTCAAAGGTATCAGTCAGGAGAAGGATACAAAAGAATCTCCAAGGCATTAAATATACCAAAGAACACAATGAAGACAGTCATCAAGTGGAGAAAATATGGCACAACAGTGACATTACCAAGAACTGAACGTCCCTCCAAAACTGATGAAAAGATGAGAAGAAAACTGGTCACGGAGGCTGCCAAGAGGCCGACAGCAACATTGAAGGAGCTGCAGGAATTTCTGGGAAGTACTGGCTGTTTAGTACATGTGACAACAATCTCCCGTCTAGGGTGGCAAGATGGAAGCCTTATCTTATGAAGAAAAACATCCAAGCCTGGCTACATTTTGCAAAAACACATTTGAAAATTCCCAAACGCATGTGGAAAAATGTGTTCTGGTCTGATGAAACCAACGTTGAACTTTGTGGCCATAATTCCAAAAGGTATACTTGGCACAAACACAGCACTGCTTATCAACAAAAGAACACCATACCTACAGTGAAGCATGGTGGTGGCAGCATCGTGCTTTGAGGTTGTTTTTCTTCAGGTGGAACTGGAGCCTTAGTCAAGGTGGGGGGAATTATGAACAGTTCCAAATACCAGTCGGTGTTGGCACAAAACCTTCAGGCTTCTGCTAGAAAGCTGAAGATGAAGAGGAACTTCATCTTTCAGCACAACAATGACCCAAAGCACACATTCAAATCAACAAAAGAATGGCTTCACCACAAGAAAATTAAGGTTTTGGAATGGCCCAGAGAGAGTCCAGACCTGAATCCGATCGAGCATCTCTGGGGTGATCTGAAGAGGGCTGTGCACAGGAGATGCCCTCACAATCTGACAGATTTGGAGCATTTTTGCAAAGAAGAGTGGGTAAATATTGCCACATCAAGGTATGCCACGCTGATGGATTCCTACCCAAAAAGACTGAGTGCTGTAATAAAAGCCAAAGGTGCTACAATAAAGTATTAGTTTAAGGGTGTGCATATTTATGCAAACAGGTTATTGTAAATTATTTATTTTTCCCCTTAAAAGATTTCAGTTTGTTTTTCAATTGGGTTGTACAGGTTATAGGTCACATTAATGGTGGAAAAAGTTTTGAAATGATTTATCTCGGTCTCATTTTTTCACATTACAAAAACCTGGCATTTGAACAGGGGAGTGTAGACTTTTTATATCCACTGTAAATCTGCAACTTTTTAATGTAAATCAGTGACCTTTGTAGAGTTAAAATGACAATATTTAATTTAATTTAATTTTATTCCTCCCATCTCTTCACCTGCAGAAGTGTTTAGTGTTCAGACCAAGCGGCCGAATCTCAGCAGCCAGAGCGCTGGTTCATCCTTTCTTCACCACGCCCTGAAGACTTCACTAAGCCAAGGAGACGGAGATGAATTCTGCTGCCACTGCTACTGACATCTACAATCATCGGTTTACAATGGAATGGTGCCATCATTCCCACAGTACTGTCTGTGCAGAGCATCATGGGACATTCTCCACTAAACATTAATGAACTTTGGGTTAAAAACTGGCAACTTTTTACTTTTAAATGTCTGTTTTTTCTCATAAATTTGCGAATTTTTTCTTGTACATTATTATCTTTATTCTAAATTTGTGGCCTATTCTTGTAAAATTGTGGCCTTTTACTGATGAATTGGCCCTTTTCACTCTTCAAATTTACAAGTTTTCACTTGTATATTTTAGTCTTACAGGTTTGCAACTTTACATCCAGCAGTTTGAGACTTACATTTGTAAATATGCAAATCTTTTTTCATAGAGTTGCATATTCCCCCACCTCAAATTTATATTTTTATTATTTTAAATTTGCCCTTTATCCATGAATATTTGTGACTTTTAACTGATTCCAACTTTCTATCAATTTGTAACTTTTCAGTCATCAATTTGATACCATTTAATGAAAATTTTTCAGTTTATTCATATAATTTTGCTACTTTTGTATTCATAAATATGCCAATTACTACTTGTAAATTTGAAAAAAAAATGTAATTTTCTTATTTCTGAAAATTTTTTTACTTGCAAATTTGCCATCGTTTTCTCATAAATTTGTAACCCATTCTTGTAAAACCCTGACCTTTTTTCTTATAAATTAGCATTTTTTGCATGAATTTCTCACAAATTTGCTACTTTTTTCTTGTAAAATTGTAACGTTTTCTCATAAATTTGCAGTTTTTTCCTGATAAATTTGCAACTCTTTTCCCATTATTTTTTTCTCATAAATTTGGTATTTGTAAATTTGTTACTAATTCATGTAAAATCTGCTAATTTTTTTTTCTCATAATTTTGCTCCCCACCCCCATTTCATGTTCAGAGGAAAATTTAGCTGCTGCAATACTCATGTTGGGTTGTGCTATGAAACCACATTACCCTCGGTGCAGCACATCATGGGAGACCGCGGACGGGTTTAAGGGTTTTTCACCTTTTGAACATCAGCAAATCAAAATTATTTGGTGTCTGAATGTGGATTTTATGGTAACCCTTTAATGGGTTGATTTAGTCTGTTGACTTGAATCAAGGGGCAGCATGTTGTCTTATTTTTTTCTTGTTACCAGGTGATTTTGATAAAATTGTCAACAGTAATTTCTTTTCCCCACACTATTATGAGCACATCTAAGTTGTTGAGTTGTGGTCTTTTTATTTCATTTGTTTCCATCAGAAGAAATGCACTTTCAGTTATGGTGAAGGTTTATGGTGTAATTGGCTCCCATCTCTCCTGTTTTTATGTTTGTATCAACACGATTGAAACATTTTTCGGCCAGAGTTAAAACGGTCATTTAAACATTTTTATAAACAGTTGCCCTTAACAAATGTGTCTGTTTGATTTTTAACACCGATGGTTGAAGAAGTAGGTTGAGCCAGAGATTATACTCAAGTAAAAGTAATATTACCTTGTGACTTTTATTACTCAAGTATCTACTAAAAGCAGGGCCATTTCTAGCTTTTTGGGGGCCCTATGCAAGATTGTGTTTGGGGAGCTCCCGTTTTTTGAAATGAAGAAGAGCTCAAATCCTTTAAAATGGGGGGAAAAAAAACAAACAAACAAAAAAAAACTTTCCCCTCCCACCAAAAACATAAAAAGATAAACTTAGGTCATTGTCTAGATGAACAGAAAGAAAAATCAACCATTATGACATAGAATGAAAATTTGAGCAGCATCTATATGAATGTTACAAATTTACATTGAAGAAAGTAGCAAATTTATGAGAAATCTATTCAAATTTACATGAAAAGTCAAGTTTTGGTGGGAAAAAGTTGCAATTCTACAGGAAAAAAGGAGCAAATTTATCAGAAAAAATTGACTTTTTGTTCTAAATTTGCAACTTTTTTCTGTTAATTTGCAACATTTTTCTCATATTTGCAAATTTTGTCTCCTAAATTTGCAACTTTTTTCCTCCTAAATTTGCAACATTTCTCTTAAATTTGTCTTGTAAATTTGAGATTTTTTTTTTGTCCTAAATTTGCAACTTTTTCCTCTGTTAATTTGCAGCATTTTTCTCATATTTGCAAATTTTTGTCTCCTAAATTTGAAACTTTTGTCTCCTAAATTTGCAAAAATTTGTCTTGTAAATTTGCAACATTTTTCTCAAATATTTGCAAATTTTGTCTCCTAAAATTTGGAACTTTTCCTCCTAAATTTGCAACTTTTTTTGTCATAAATTTGCAACTTTTGTCTGGTAAATTTGTCTTTGTAAATTTGTGACTTTTAGTCCTAAATTTGCAACTTTTTTCTTGTAAATTTGCAACATTTTTCTCATCAATTTGCAAATTCTGTCTCCTAAATTTGGAACGGTTTTCTCCTAAATTTGTGACTTTTTATCATAAAGTTGCAACTTTGGTCTCCTAAATTGCAACTTTTTTCTTCATAACTTTGTAACCTGTAAATATGTGACTTTCTGTCCTAAATTTGCAACTTTTTTCTTGTATATTTGCAACATTTTTCTCATATGTTTGCAAGTTTTGTCTCCTAAATTTGTAACTTTTTTCCTAAATTTGCAACCTTTTGTCATAAATTTGCAACTTTTTTTTCTCATAACTTTGTAACTTGTAAAATTTGTGACTTTGTGTCCTAAATTTGCAACTTTTTTCTTGTAAATTTGCAACATTTTTCTCATCAATTTGCAAACTGTCTCCTAAATTTGGAACAGTTTTCTCCTAAATTTGCAACTTTTTTCTTCATAACTTTGTAACTTGTAAATGTGACTTTCTGTCCTAAATTTGCAACTTTTTCTTGTATATTTCCATCATTTCTCTCGTATATCTACAAATTTTGTCTCCTAAATTTTGAACTTTTTTCCTAAATTTGCAACTTTTTGTCATAAATTTGCAACTTCTGTCTCATAACTTTGAAACTTGTAAAATTTGTGACTTTTTGTCCTAAATTTGCAATTTTTTTCTTGTAAATTTGCAACATTTTTCTCATCAATTTGCAACTTCTGTCTCCTAAATTTGCAACTTTTTTCTCATAACTTTGTAACTTGTAAAACTGATTTTTTTATCCTAAATTTGCAACTTTTTTCTTGTAAATTTGCAACTTTTTTCTCATATTTGCAAATTTTGTCTCCTAAATTTGCAACTTTTCTTAAATTTGTCTTTGTAAATTTGTGACTTTTAGTCCTAAATTTGCAATTTTTTTCTTGTAAATTTGCAACATTTTTCTCATCAATTTGCAACTTCTGTCTCCTAAATTTGCAACTTTTTTCTCATAACTTTGTAACTTGTAAAACTGATTTTTTATCCTAAATTTGCAACTTTTTTCTCATAACTTTGTAACTTGTAAAACTGATTTTTTTAATCCTAAATTTGCAACTTTTTTCTTGTAAATTTGTAACTTTTTTCTCATATTTGCAAATTTTGTCTCCTAAATTTGCAACTTTTGTCTCTTAAATTTGTCTTTGTAAATTTGTGACTTTGTCCTAAATTTGCAACTTTTTTCTTGTAAATTTGCAACATTTTTTTCATCAATTTGCAAATTCTGTCTCCTAAATTTGGAATGGGTTTTCTCCTAAATTTGCGACTTTTTATCATAAATTTGCAACTTTGGTCTCCTAAATTGCAACTTTTTTCTTCATAACTTTGTAACTTGTAAATTTGTGACTTTCTGTCCTAAGTTTGCAACTTTTTTCTTCTATATTTACATTTTTCTCATATATTTGCAAATTTTGTCTCCTAAATTTGGAACTTTTTTCCTAAATTTGAAACCTTTTGTCATAAATTTGCAACTTCTGTCTCCTAAATTTGCAACTTTTTTCCTCATAACTTTGTAACTTGTAAAATTGTGACTTGGTGTCCTAAATTTGCAACTTTTTCTTGTAAATTTGCAGCATTTTTCTCATCAGTTTGCAAATTGTCTCCTAAATTTGGAACTTTTTTCTCCTAAATTTCAGGGATGGCAATTTTCCGCCGATCCGTGGATTTCTGCCGATTTATTTTCAAATTGATCATTTCTGTGAATCGTCTAAATCCGTTGAGAAAATTTTAGGGGGGTAAGGTACCTTATTGTTACCGATTTTAACGAAAATCAACACGATTACATAAGCGCTCGGCGCTTCCCGGGTCAAGTCTCCTGCGATAACCCGGATGTACTCAAGCTACTGCTGTATTGTAAACAGCCCTGCGATTGGATAGTTGCAAACGATTGGACCAATCAAATGGCTCGTTGTATGCTTTGTCAAAAATTCATGGCGGCTTGTTCTCAGGGATGTGATTTTTCCGGTAATTCGCCAAATTCCGCTTTATTTTATCTTCCAGGAAGATAAAGTACGTTAAGTACGTTAGCAGCTTGTGGTCCACGAACGCAGTGAAGGTGCGCCCTTTCAGGCAGAACTGGAAGTGGCATATGGCCAGGTGGAGAGCCATTAACTCTCTGTCGAACACGTTGTATTTACGCTCACTGTCGTGCAAAGACCTGCTAAAAAAAAAAAAAGGTGAGCGGCTGCCAAGAACCGGCAACGCATTGCTCCACGACGGCCGCTATGCCCATGTCCGAGGCGTTGGTAGTGAGCGCTGTTTTAACCTCAGAACGCCTGCTCCCGTTCAAAAGTCCAGTCGGCTCTGTCCGCCGGTTTCCATTTGAGTGCAGCGTACAACGGCTGTATGAGCTGGGCTGCGCGGGGGAGGAAACGGTTATAAAAGTTAACCATCCCCCAAAACTGATGCAGTGCCCTGACATTGATGTTGAGGAGAAAAAAATAGCAAAACAATTTAGTTAGATTACTTTTATGATTCCAAATAGTTTGAAATGGACAGTGCACAGTGGATATTGACTCATAACTTTTGAATATTTCTAAGACTTGGCTGCATCAGTGATTGTGCAAAATGAGTCTGCTCAAGTCTCAATGGAGATTGAAACTGGTGATCTGAAATGAAGGCTGAAATTATAAAAAGTAATGGTATGTTGGAATTTTATTTCTATTATGGAATAGATAAAATTAACTGATTTTGATTTGATCAAGTGTTAAAGCATGTGATGGATAATGCTTGTTGGAATATTTACCTCCGCCAAAGGGGGAGGTTATGTGATCATCGGCTTTGGTTTGTCTGTTTGTTTGTTTGTTAGCAAGATAACTCAAAAAGTTATGGACGGATTTTCATGAAATTTTCACAGATTGTCAGAAATGGGGTACCCTACAGATGATTAGATTTTGGTGGTGATCCGGATCACCGTCCACAAGAAAACCGCCATTACGCAAAATGCCATTTTCGTGAATAACTACTGAACCACTAATCCTATCATTGTGAATCCAATTGCTAGTCATATGTTTTCATGGTCAAGGAATCTGAAAACGTACACACAAACACTGTATGGGGGGAACTGTGGCCGCCATTACGGAAAATGCCATTTTCGTCAATAACTACTGAACCACTAATCCTATCATTGTCAATCCAATTGCTAGTCATATGTTTTCATGGTCAAGGAATCTAAAAACGTACACACAAACACTGTATGGGGGGAACTGTCGCCGCCATTACGTAAAATGCCATTTTCGTCAATAACTACTGAACCACTGCTTGTCATATGTTTTCGTGGTCAAGGAATCTGAAGACTGTATGGGGGAAACTGTGTCGCTTGGCGGAGGTCTGCGCTCTCCGAGTGCTTTTCTAGTTTAGGAATGCTATCTTCTTGGAACATAAGTCAACATTATACAGTAATAAGTGGCATTCAGCTGTTTGTTTTATGTCATTTAAGCACAGTTTCTGGTACTTAAAAATCATAAAAACCCAGGAACCCCCCCCAAACGGGGCTCTGCCCCGGACCACGCTGGGGGATTGCGTCCCCCAGACCCCCTGCAAAACTTTCAGATAATTTCACCAACCCCAAATCACATCCCTGGTTCATGTTGGAATTCTGAGCTTTCAGTATTGTTTTCAGCGGTGTAGAATGATGTCATCACGTCGTCACGTCACGTACGTGGCACACACACACAGCCAGGACTACTGGTATGTACACCTGCTTTCTTCCTGCATCGCTGAATTAAAACATTTGTGAAATAACGCCTTCGGTGCCGTTCTACATGGTGTCAGAAGTAAAGCAGCGGAAACTAATTTTCCTGCCGAACTCTACATAGACCCAGTAAGTCAACTAATTATTTAGTCAGACGTTAGAAGCGTATTCTGTGGTACACGTGTGCCTCCCCCAGCTAACGCTAGCATGGCTGATGGATTCCGCCGTCCGGACCCGCTTGTGTTCAACGACAAAATTGCAGAAAACTGGCGAGTGTTCGAACAAGAATACGACATTTTCATCGCGGCTGCCCACAACGACAAGCCCGACCGAACCAAAGCCTACATACTCCTCAATTTGGCAGGTAGCGAGGCTATTGAAAGGGAACGCACGTTCACCTATGCACCAGCTCAACGGAATAACGAGGGGGAGGAGATCCGTCCGGCAGAGTCACGGGAGGATCCAGAATGCCTAAAAAGAAAGTTCAGATACCTCTGCAGTCCACAGACAAACATCACAATGGAGAGACATGCATTCAACACAAGGAACCAAAAACCCGGTGAGACCATAGAGGCTTATGTAAGCGCACTCCGAAACAAGGCTAAAACGTGTGACTTTGGAGCATTGCATGACGACTTAATTCGTGACCGGCTGGTCGTTGGTATCAGCTCCGATAGCGTGAGGAAAATACTACTGAGAGAGAGCGATTTAACACTACTAAAGGCCATCAAAATATGCCAAATCAATGAACAAACAGAACAACATACTAAAACTCTAGCAACAACACCACGTAGTTCAACAAATGTGGATGCAATACGCCAAGACCGCAGAATGCAAAAAACAGTTCGCCACAAGCAGTACAAAGAACATTACAGTCCCAAATCAGACTACATAAGCTGTACCAACTGTGGACATGAACATCCAGCGAAGAAGGAACTCTGTCTGGCATATGGGAAGCAATGCAATTACTGCAAAAAGCCCAACCATTTCAAAAACTACTGCAGATCGGCAGCAAGAAACAAGCAGTACAAACCTGTCAACCAAATAGCCCAAGCAGACTCCGACAGTGACGGCGAGGACTCTGAATCATTCGACATCAACGGGCTGTCACCAGCCGCAAATAAGATAAACACACTGTCTACTGATGATGTGAAAGAAGAACTACACTGCAATGTAAAACTCAATGGCAAGACACTCAAACTGAAAGTAGACACTGGCGCAAAGTGTAACGTAATCTCCCTGGATGCATTCAGGTATGTGAGAAACACAGAAAAAATAAACAAAGACAACAAGGCCAGGCTCATCGCTTATGGAGGCACGGTGATAAACACTGAGGGGACTGTGTTGTTAAAGTGCCAGACCAGTGACCAAAGATCCTACAACCTGCGTTTCCATGTAGTAAACGGCAAAGTGCAACCACTGCTAGGGCTCCCGGACTGCATGAAGATGGACCTGATGACTCTGAAAGACCAGGTTTTCCAGGTGAACGTGACCAAACCGAGCTCCTCTCAAAAGTGGTTTAATAACTATGCTGAGCTTTTCAATGGCGAACTAGGTTCACTCCCAGTAACCTACCACATGAAACTGGACCAGAATGTGACACCCGTCATCCGGCCCCCTCGCCGCATTCCAGTTGCCATGATGGACAAAGTGAAAGCAGAACTGGAAAACATGGTGCAGCAAGGAGTCATCACACCCATTTCAGAACCCACTGAATGGGTATCCTCAATGGTAGCGACACACAAAAAGGACACTGACAAGATCCGTGTGTGCATCGACCCAAGAGACCTAAATGAAGCAATTATGCGCCCCCATCATCCCATGCGCACAGTCGAGGAAGTTGCTGCACAAATGGCAGGCGCAACCGTGTTTTCTGTGCTTGATGCCAAGAGCTCCTTTTGGCAGGTCAAACTGGACTAAACGTCATCATTCCTCACCACTTTCGCCACTCCATTTGGGCGATATCGATACCTGAGAATGCCATATGGTATCAATGCAGCGTCTGAGGTCTTCCAGAGATCCATGGAGCAAATATTTGCCGGCCTCCCTTGCGCAATAATTGTTGATGACATCATAATCGGTGGAAGAAATCTTAAAGAGCACGACGAGAACCTTCAAAAAGTGCTCAACAGGGCAAGGAACGTGAAATTGAGGCTGAACCCCCAAAAATGCAGATTCCAGCTAAAGGAAGTCAGCTACGTGGGCCATGTCTTCACTGAACAAGGGTTGAAACCCGATCCAGCAAAGATCCAAGCGATCACTGACATCCAGGCCCCCCAGGACAAAGCTGCTCTACAACGCTTCCTGGGTACGATAAATTACCTGGGCAAGTTCATTCCAAACCACAGCAACATTGCAGCACCTCTCCACCAGCTCCTGCATAAAGACACAGCATGGACTTGGACTGAACAACAACAAAATGCATTTGACACTCTGAAACAGTGTGTGACGTCACCTCCAGTACTCCGGTACTATGACGTACAAACACCAGTCACTCTGACATGTGACGCCTCGCAGTATGGCCTTGGTGGTGCATGTCTCCAGAATGGCAGTCCTGTCGCATATGCCTCTCGCACTCTTACTGAAACAGAAAGAAAATATGCACAAATTGAAAAAGAGCTGCTTGCTGTCGTTTTCACCTGTTTCAAATTCTATGACTACATATACGGAAAACCAGTGATCGTGGAGACAGACCATCAGCCCCTGGTCTCCATCCTGAAGAAACCTCTCCACACAGCGCCTGCGCGTTTACAACGCATGATGCTGAAGCTGCACAAGTTCAACCTCACGCTAGTTTACAAGAAAGGAAAGGAATTGCACTTGGCAGACATGCTGTCCCGTGCACCGAGCAACGCCATAGCCTCACATGCCACTGAACGTGAGGACTTCGAGGTAATGACGGTGCAGCACATCTCATCCAGTCGTCAGGAAGAACTCCGCACACATACAGCGAAAGACACCGCCCTCCAGGCCCTGAGCAACATCATCAAGCATGGATGGCCAGATAGGTTGAGCAAAGTACCCGACACAGTGAAAGAATTCTTCCCGTTCCGCGATGAGCTCTGTGTGGAAGATGGAATAATCATGAAAGGTACAAGAGCAACAATTCCACAAACGCTGCACAAAGAATATCTCCTGCTGCTCCATAAAGGACACCCCGGTGCTGAAGCCACCAAGCGGCGAGCACGCAACATAGTCTATTGGACCACAATGACGAGAGACATTGACAATTTTGTACAGTCATGCAGCACTTGCAATGCCCTTAAACCACATCAGCAAAAGGAGCCAATGCAACCACACACAGTCCCAGAGCTCCCGTGGTCAACAGTGGCAACAGATCTGTTCGAATGGAACAGCCAGCACTACCTGGTCCTGGTAGACTCCTATTCAGGATGGTATGAACTGGATCCAGTCAAGAAAATCACATCACAATGTGTAATTAACAAGCTGAAACGTCACTTCTCAGTCCACGGAGTCCCCCACAAGCTGCTGTCAGACTGTGGAACACAATTCACTAGTCAGATGTTCCAAGACTTTGCGAAAAGCTGGGATTTCACTCATGTCACCAGCAGCCCTGAGTATCATCAAGCAAACGGGCTGGCAGAGAGAGCCGTACGGAGTGCAAAACGACTGTTGGAAACATCCAAAAGAGACGGTACTGACCTGTTCCTCAATCTTCTGAGCATCAGAAATGTCCCACGAGACGGCACGCTGGGCTCACCTGCACAAAGACTGATGTCCAGAGAGACACGCACAAATATTCCCATCAGCAGGCACCTGCTTAAGCCAATGTCCAAGAATCCAGAGTCGATCCACGCCCACCTGTCAAAGAAGAGGCAAGCACAAAAAGGATTCTACAATCGTGGCAGCCGGCCACTTCCCCCGCTCCAAAGCTCCCAAGTAGTACGCCTGCAAACAGAGAAAGGACATGACAAAATTGGCATCATCAAAAGAATCGCAGCAGAGCCACGGTCTTACGTGGTGGAATCAGGAGGAAAAGAATACCGCCGGAACCGGCGACACCTGCTGCCAGTCACAGAACCACCACCAACAGAACCAGAACCAGATCCAGCCTCACCGGCAGACTCACCAACACAGAAGACCAGCAGTGAGACTGTGCCCAGTCTACCCGCATCTCCTCCCAGGCATGATGCCGTGCACACTTCCCCCAGGCAGGCCGCTGTGCACGCTCCTCCCAGGCTTCCTGCTGCGCACACTGACCACACGCCTGGCCTCCTCGGAGAGCCATCGCTCCCACAAGTCACCGAGACCCCCCTGGCCCGTTCCAGGTTTGGTAGACTCCTGAAGCCTAATCCCAAGTACAATACAGACTGATTGTGACATTTACTGAAGCTGATGTTTTTGTAGTTTCGTGTTGAAATATAGACATATTTACAAGCCAGGCATAAGTTCATTTTCAAATTAGATCAGTTATGTTGTGTCACGGGAGTTTATTTTATTTGCAAGCCAGGCATTAGTTTATTTTCAAGATAGGTATGTTATGTGGTGCCATTGAAAGTTATTTTACTAGTTGTTTATTCGTCACAGTATACTCACTCTCACAGGAATGTGACATGTTTTCTCATACCAATCCAAGAGTCAATAGTGTTCTCTTTGTACCAAAGTTCTATACTAAAGAAGGGGGATGTAGAATGATGTCATCACGTCGTCACGTCACGTACGTGGCACACACACACAGCCAGGACTACTGGTATGTACACCTGCTTTCTTCCTGCATCGCTGAATTAAAACATTTGTGAAATAACGCCTTCGGTGCCGTTCTACAAGCGGAATTATGAGATTTTTATCGAAGGATCAGGAGTCATCAGTGCTAGAAATAGACAAAAGTGTCAAAAATAAGTTCCGATGGAATTGGCTTGAGAGAAAAGTGACAGTAAAGGTGAAAATTGGCTCAAAGTTCGACGAGGTAACAGAAACACTCGGACAGTTTCTGAAGAAACCAGAAAAGGAGATGAAGTTCAAAGTTCAGAGACTGACACAGCTTGCTGCCAAAAGGAAGAAAGTTTCACATTAGAAGTGACTTGGTGACCAGTTTTATTTATTTAGCGAATGCAAAGTCCTTAAGCCAAGCAGTTGCCTCCTGGTTTGCTGTATGGAGGGTGTGTAATCCTCCTTCCAGTCTTTGGAGCGGGCAAGCCTCTATGATGTGTTCCATTGTTTGCTCCTCTCCACATGCGCACAGTGGGCTAGGGCTACTGCCCCATCTGTAAAGGCTGGCCAAGCAGGGGCCATGTCCAGTCCTGAAGCGATTGAGTGTAGACCACTGTCTCCTTGGGAGGTTGGTGCCCGGGACCTGTTGGTTGGGGTTTATCACCAGCTGTTTGTTTGGGACCTCCTTGGTCTCCCATTCCTCTTGCCAAGCTGTGTGGATGGTAAAGTCAGCTGGGGGAGGGTTTTTCCAAATCGGCCGTCTGGATGAAAGTCGGGCAGTGGGTGGAGTGTAGATATCTGCATGGATTGGTAAGTGAGGAGAATCTTTAACTTTTTGGAGCATCCTTTGAGTTAATGCTGCTCGCCGGATGTGTGGAGGGGCTATGTTTGACAGTACAGAGAGCCAGGGGAGTGGTGTTGAGCGGATTGTTCCAGTTATAGTTCTCATGGTTGTGTTGAGCTGGGTGTCTACATGGTGTGTGTAAGATGACCTGGACCAGACAGGGTGACCAGTGTAAATAGTGTAATAAACTCTTATAGAACTGTTAAATATGTTGGACTAAAGACAGTGAGACAACATTAAAGAAAAAGTAAGTTAAATTTTCATTAAATTTAATGATTTATCTAAGTCTAGTATTTCATTTTTTTTAATCATTTTTTTCAGTCTAAATTACTTCTGTTTTACTGAAAACCTCACAGCTTCAGGGGGGCTGCGCCTCCCCGGCCCCCTTAAGTCAGTCGACCAAATTAGATTTCAGCTGAAATCAGAATTTCCTGTTGCCATCCCTGAAATTTGCAACTTTTTTCTTCATAACTTTAACTTGTAAATTTGTGACTTTCTGTCCTAAATTTGCAACTTTTTCTTGTATATTTGCATCATTTTTCTTATATCTGCAAATTTTGTCTCCTAAATTTGTAACTTTTTTCCTAAATTTGCAACTTTGTCATAAATTTGCAACTTCTGTCTCCTAAATTTGCAACTTTTTTCTCATAACTTTGAAACTTGTAAAATTTGTGACTTTTTGTCCTAAATTTGCGACTTTTTTCTTGTAAATTTGCAACATTTTTCTCATATATTTGCAAATTTTGTCTCCTAAAATTTGGAACTTTTCCTCCTAAATTTGCAACTTTTTTTGTCATAAATTTGCAACTTTTGTCTGGTAAATTTGTCTTGTAAATTTGTGACTTTTTGTTTTAAATTTGCAACATTTTTCTCATCAATTTGCAAATTTGTCTCCTAAATTTGCAACTTTTTTGTCATAAATTGAGACCCAGCGGCAATATGACCGCCAAGTCATCTGTGTACCAGGACTGTGTACCAGATTTGGGGACCGGAAGTGACACAAGGTTCCGTGGAAAGGACGCCCTTGTGTGAGCTGGAGCTGCAACCGGCGACCCTTCTTTGCTTCATGGAGGAAGAAAGAGCAGCGCTGCATGCAAAGCTCTAACTTATTAAACATGCGCCAATTGCATGCGTGTGGCATGGGTAAATATTTGCTCTTGTCGTTGAGCTGATTATAATAATTGAATATTTCAGACGGTATTGTAACATGTTGTGGTGCACATATGTGGGTTTCATATGCTTCACGTGTGTATTACTGTATGCTTATTGTGTGCTTCACGTCTCAGAGGAACAAAAGGTCTGAACCTCCTAGGGGTAACAGGAGGATGTGAAGTCTGGCCTTTTGTATGCAGAGAGATGGCCTTGAGAGCTTTCCTGACCACCAGGACTTTAGGTGGAGACGAGAAGACCTGGAGGGGGATGCATTGTATTTGGGATTAAGAGACAATGTGACTGTGTGCTTTGATGTCCTGGGGTATAAAAGGGACAGATGTTGGGGGATTCCTTTCTCTTTCTGTTTTTGGATGTTGGAGAATGTGAATAAAACTGGACTTGAGAAATAAACTCAGCCTCGTCCTTCCCACACTTCTCCACACTGGTGACCCTAAGATGTATCATGAGCGGAGACGAATCTCCCGAGTCAGACTCGTCAGGAGCCAGCCAAACAAATGCAGCCACAGTTCAGCTACCGGACTTCTGGCCGAACAATCCGCGCTCCTGGTTTAGCGCAGTCGAGGCACAGTTCCACCTCTAGAGGATTTTGGTGGACGCCACAAAGTTCTACCATGTGGTTGCAAAGCTGGACAACCACACAGCCCAGCGGGTGGCGAGCCTGATCAACCACCCACCGGACAGCGACAAGTACAGCACGTTGAAGGCTGCACTCATCCGTTACTTCACCCCCTCAGTGGAGGAGCGAGCAGAGAGTCTCCTGGCGCTGGCTGAATTCGAGAGCGACAGACCGGCAGACCTGATGGGGAAGATGTTGAGTTTGAGAGACTCCGAAGATGATAACTTCATCTTCACCCACCTTTTCCTCAGGACCCTACCGTCAGCGGTGATAGTGACCCTGGCCAGTTCACCACTGTTGGCCCGACGAGACTACCACGAGCTGGGCCAGGAGGCGCAATGACTCGTCGACGCCAATAAACAGCACGCGGCTGCGGCTGCAGCAGCGGAGCTAGGCGCAATGTCCGGAGATGGCAGGGGGCCAGAGGCTGCAGCACCAGACTCACCGACGACGGCGGTGGCAGGGGCCAGGGAACACGGAGCAGACGACGTCCTTTGTTACTACCATCGCCGCTTCGCAGAGAGGGCACGCAAGTGCATTCCACCGTGCCATTTCAAGCGCTCGGGAAACGCCAAGACCGGGGGTCGGTAGCAGCTGCGGCCCTCGGAGAGGAGAACAAGCTGCTCTACTTGAGGGATGCGCACTCGGGGAGGCATTTCCTTGTGAACATGGGCTCCCAGCTGAGTTTCATCACACCTTCCTACGCTGACCAGCTGGCACCTCCCAGTGGTCCCCGGGTGTCAGCAGCCAACGGCTCGGCGATTAAGACCTTCGGTGAGAGGACTCTGCTTCTGTCTTTATACGGCCGTACATTCGAGTGGACTTTCGTCATAGCGGCAGTCAATTTCAACATGTTAGGGGCTGATTTTTTGTGCTCACATGGTTTGTTGGTCGATCTTGCTAACAGACGCCTGGTTAATGCACTCTCTTTTCATTCTATTCCCTGTACAGCTCGAGTGGCCCCGCCGACAGCACAAGCCAACGTTACAGCTACAGGTGGTAAGTTCCACACACTCCTCACTCAGTTCCCAGCACTCACGGTTCCAACATTTTTGGCGACCGTGGCTAAACACGGGGTGGAACATTTTATTACTACCACCGGACCGCCCGTTTTCGCAAAAGCTCGGCGCTTGGATTCAGCTAAACTGACCATAGCGCGCAAGGAGTTTGCCAACCTGGAAAGGCTGGGCATCATCAGGCGTTCGAAGAGCCCATGGGTTTCACCGCTTCACATGGTCCTGAAAGCTGATGGCTCGTGGCGGCCTTGCGGTGATTTCCGCAGGCTGAACAACGCTACAGCGCACGACCGCTACCCGATCCCGCACATCCAAGATTTTTCAGTTCATTTGGCGGGGGCGCGCGTTTTTTCTAAAATAGACTTGGTACGTGGTTACCACCAGGTCCCAGTGCGCGCTGAGGACATACCCAAAACAGCGGTAATAACTCCTTTCGGGCTTTTCGAGTTTTTGCGCATGCCGTTTGGGCTTAAAGGCGCGGCGCAGACGTTCCAACGCATGATGGACGCGGTTTTGCGCGATCTCCCTTTTGTGTTCGTTTACCTGGACGACATATTGGTAGCCAGTGCGTCCGAAGACGAACACGAAAACCACCTCACGGCAGTTTTCTGGAGGTTGGCAGAGCACGGGTTAATAATTAACCCAGCGAAGTGTCAGTTCGGGGTGACGCAGATTGATTTTTTGGGGCATCGCATCTCCTCAGAGGGAGCGGTCCCTCTGCCTGACAAAGTGCGCGCAGTAACGAATTTTCCCCAGCCACAAACGGTCAAAGCGTTACAGGAGTTTTTGGGAATGGTGAATTTTTATAACCGTTTCCTCCCCCGCGCAGCGCAGCTCATGCAACCATTGTATGCTGCACTAAAAAAACAAAAACCCACAAATAAAGTCGAATGGGCTCCCAAGTGAGAGCGCGCATTTTCTGAAGTTAAAACAGCCCTGGCAAACGCTGCATTGTTAGCACATCCAGTCCCAGCGGCCCGCATGGCGCTCACTACTGACGCATCAGATGTGGCCATAGGGGCAGTCGTGGAACAGTATGTAGCCGGAGCCTGGCAACCGCTCGCCTTTTTCAGTAAGACCCTGCGCGACAGCGAACGAAAATACAGCGCATTCGACAGGGAGTTGTTAGCTCTCCACTTGGCCATTCGCCACTTCCAGTTCTGGCTGGAAGGACGCCGTTTCACCGCGTTCGTTGACCACAAGCCGCTGACTTTCGCGATGGCCAAGATTTCAGAACCTTGGTCGGGCCAGCAGCAGAGACAGCTGGCCGCGATATCGGAGTTTACTACCGATATCCAGCATGTTGCGGGTAAACTTAATGTAGTGGCGGACTGCCTCTCGCGCGCCGTGGGAGCTCCAGCTCACGCAGAGGTAGATCCTGCAGCCATGGCTGCGGAGCAGGTTAGCGACGCGGAAGTGCGCGCGGCCCCGGTCCGCGTGGGGATAGATTATGCAGCCATGGCCGTGGAGCAGGTTAGCGACGCGGATGTGCGCGCGCTCCAGTCTGGACCAACAGGGTTAAGGCTGGAGAACAGGGTGCTGCAAGACGGTATGCCCCCCCTAATCTGCAATGTCTCCACTGGGCGGCCGCGTCCGGTGGTTCCAGCCGCGTGGCGCCGCCGCGTTTTTGACTCGATCCATTCTCTGGTGCACCCGGGAGTGCGTGTGTCGGTCAAAATGGTAGGAGAGAAATTTGTATGGCCGAGCCTGCGCAAACAAGTTAGAGAGTGGGCGGCAGCCTGCATAGCTTGTCGGCGGGCCAAGGTTCATAGACACACGAGAGCTCCCTTGGAGCCGTTTCACATCCCAGCTAAAAGGTTTGATTATGTCCATGTGGACCTCTTAGGCCCCCTCCCGCTCTCACAAGGGTGCACACATCTTCTGACAATGGTTGACCGCACCACACGCTGGCCGGAAGTGGTTCCGCTGTCGTCAACCACAGCCGAGGAGGTTGCGCGCGCATTTTTAACGGCATGGGTAGCGCGTTTTGGAGTCCCGTCGGACATTACGTCCGACAGAGGCCTTCGATTTGTTTCCGAACTTTGGTCAGCGATGGCCCGCCGCCTGGGGGCAACGATCCACCGCACGACCGCGTACAACCCGCAGGCTAACGGGTTATGCGAACGTTTTCACAGGTCACTGAAGGCGGATCTCAGAACGTCGCTTACGGATGCAAATTGGGTGGACAAGCTACCATGGGTTTTATTGGGGTTGCGTTCTGCACCTAAAGAGGATTTAGAAGCCTCCCCAGCTGAGCTAGTTTTCGCACAGCCACTTCGGCTGCCCGGGGAATTTCTCCCAGATAATCCAGCGCCAGAGTGCTCCCCAGCTCAGTGGTTACAGAATAGCATGGGCCTGAGCACGCTACCTGGCCCTGTTCACCACAGTTTTCCGCGTGTTTTTGTGCCTAAGGCTTTAAAAAATGCGGAGTTTGTTTTTGTCAGACATGATGCCCATCGTCCGCCTTTATGCCCACCTTATGACGGACCATTTAGAGTGCTGGAAACAGGGGATAAGCATTTTTTGCTAGATTTGGGGGGCAGAAAAGAAATGATTGGCATTAACAGGCTCAAACCCGCTTTTGTGGTAGCTGACAAAGTTGTGCGGTTGGCTAAGGCTCCTCGGCACGGCAGACCCCCTAGAGAGCATTCCCCAGAACACCCACAGAGGTTGACTAACAGTTCTCACCCCCAGGCAGCAACTCCACAGCAGGAAGATGCCGTGGAAGTGGTACAGAATCAGAATCAGAATCAGATTTATTGCCATTGTTCATGTAGTACACAAACTAGGAATTTGTCTCGGTGCCATGCTGCAACATTAAAAACATGAAGAGATAAAGAGATAAACTAAAAAACTAAAAGACTAAAAACATGCAATAAGTGTAGAATAATAAGTAATAATGAGTAATACTAGTCAAGGCAGATTTAAATAAATTAGCAAGTAGCAGATAATATGGGGTACCACAGTGCAGTCGATAATGCAACAGAAAAACAGTGAACGACATGAGCTACTGTATATAGTGCACAAGAGTCAATAAGTCACTTAATGTTCAGCAGTCTGATGGCAGAGGGAAAAAAGCTGTTCATGTGCCGGGAGGTTTTAGTCTGAATGGACCGAAGTCTTCTACCTGAGGGGAGGGGGGCAAACAGTACGTGACCAGGGTGTGAAGGATCGGCTATGATCCGGCCTGCACGCCTCCGGGTCCTGGAGATGTACAGGTCCTGGAGAGATGGGAGCTTGCAGCCGATCACCTTCTCAGCAGTGCGCACGACACGCTGCAGCCTTAGTCTGTCCCTGGCAGTGGCTCCTGCGTACCGCACGGTTATGGAGGAGGTGAGGACGGACTCGATGATGGCCGTGTAGAACTGCACTAACATCTTGGTGGGTAGCTTGAGCTTCCTCAGCTGCTGCAGAAAGAACATCCTCTGCTGGGCCTTTTTGATGAGGGAGCTGATGGTTGGCTCCCATTTGAGGTCCCGGGTGATGGTGGTGCCCAAGAAGCGGAAGGAATCTGCAATGGTGATGGGAGAGCCTGTGATGGTGAGGGCGGGCAGGGGGGTTGTGACTTTCCTGAAGTCCACAATCATCTCCGCTGTCTTCAGAGCGTTCAGCTGCAGGTTGTTGTGGCTGCACCAGGACACCAGCTGGGCCACCTCTTTCCTGTAGAGGGACTCGTCGCCGTTGGAGATGAGCCCGATGAGGGTGGTGTCGTCCGCAAACTTGATCAGCTTAACAGACTGGTGGGAGGAGGTGCAGGAGTTGGTATAAAGGGAGAAGAGTAGGGGGGAAAGTACACAGCCCTGGGGTGATCCGATGCTGATGCTAACAGAGTCCGAGACAGACTTCCCCAGCCGCACATGCTGCCTCCGGTCCGTCAGGAAGTCGGTGATCCACCTGCAGAGGGAGTCAGGCACGCCGAGCAGGGACAGCTTGTCCTGGAGCAGAGTGGGGCGGATGGTGTTGAATGCAGAGCTGAAGTCCACAAACAGGATCCTGGCGTAGGTTCCCGGGGAGTCCAGGTGCTGCAGGATGGAGTGGAGGGCCAGGTTGACTGCGTCGTCCACAGACCTGTTGGCACGGTAGGCAAACTGCAGCGGGTCCAGGAGGGGAGGGGTGATGGACTTGAGGTGAGACAGGACCAGGCGCTCAAAGGACTTCATGACTACAGAGGTGAGCGCTACAGGTCTGTAGTCGTTAAGTCCAGTAATCCGTGGCTTCTTGGGGACAGGGATGATGGTGGAGGATTTGAGGCAGGTCGGCACGTGGCACAGCTTAAGGGAGGTGTTAAAAATGTCTGTGAAGACAGGAGCCAGCTCTTTCGCACAGTGTCTCAGGGTGGAGGGAGACACACCGTCCGGCCCGGGGGCCTTGCGCGGGTTCAGTCTGGAGAATTGTCTGTGCACGTCCTGCTCACTGATGACAAGGGCAGGGAGGGAGGAGGAGGAGGGGGGGACCGCTTTTGATGAATTAGGGGCCGAGGAGGCAGTGGAGCTGGGTGGAGTGGGGGAGTTGGACACAGCTGACGAGGCGTCAAAACGGGCGTAATGTTGGGACAGTTTTTGACAAAGGGCTTTGTCATCCTGACCTTTAGAAGCCTGAGGCTGATGGTTGGTGATTTGCCTCAGTCCTCTCCACACAGAAGCCGAGTCATTAGCAGTGAACTGCTGCTGGAGTCTCTCAGAATACACAGATTTAGCTCTCCTCAGCTCTCTGTTAAACCGATATTTAACCTCCCTGTAGCAGTCTCTGTCTCCACTTTTCAACGCAGCTTCCTTCTCCTTTCTGATCTGTCTGAGCTTTGCAGTGAACCAGGGCTTATCATTAGAGTACCTCACCCTGGTGCGCGAAGTTGATAGATGTTGATATATGAAGTTGATATATGAGTTCACAGTGTCTGTGTACTCATTAAGATCATGTGTGGCTCCTTTAAACATGCCCCAGTCAGTTATTTCCATGCATGTGTTCAGTTTCTCTCCAGCTTCACTGGTCAATTTCTTCGTGGTGGTCACAACAGGTTTAGTGAGTTTCAATCTCTGTCTGTATGTGGGAATGAGGTGGACCATCACGTGGTCAGATAGTCCAAGCGCAGCGCGGGGAACAGCGCGATATGCGTCCTTCACTGTAGTGTAACAGTGATCCAGCGTGTTATTTCCTCTGGTTGAACATTTAATAAACTGTCTGTATCGGGGGAGCTCGTGACTCAGATTGCTCTGGTTAAAGTCACCTACCACAATAACCAGGGAGTCTGGAAAATTCCGCTCCGCATGTAGGATGTGATCTGCGAGCGCGCGCTGGGCCTCGCGCGCGTCCGTGTCGGGAGGGGCGTACACAGCGATCAAAACAAATGATGCGAACTCCCGCGGGGAATAAAATGGCTTGCAGTTAACAGAGAGAAATTCTAGATCGGTAGAACAGTGTTGTGAAACCACCGTTACATCAGAGCACCAGCTGCTGTTAATGTAGAAGCAGACTCCTCCTCCAATAGACTTACCGGAGAGCTCTGTGACGCGATCAGCACGAAACAGCTGAAATCCCTCGAGGCTGATCGCGCTGTCCGGTATGTTCCCTTTAAGCCAGGTCTCAGAGAAACAGATGACAGACGAGGAAGCGAGGTCCTTAAATCGCATCAGCAGTCTTAATTCTTCTACCTTGTTCAAGAGAGAATTGGCATTGGATAGAAATATGCCAGGCAAGGCTGTTCGCGTGCCTCTCCTTCACAGCCAAGCGAGAACCCCCCCCCTCGCTTTCCTCTTTTTCGCTGTCTTACTCTTTGAGCCAAACAATGAATCAGATCGGCGGCAGGAGCTAAAAAAACTGGGTGAAGGTCCGTGGGAGTGAGAGTCCTGATATTTAATAGCTCTTCACGAGTATAAGAGCTAGCAGTCACACAATCGACGAACAAAAACAAACAAATTAGACAAATTAAAGGGCAGCGAAGCACCATGTCGACCACTGTGGGCGCCATCTTGGAGCAATGGTACAGCCTGCTTACAGCAATTACGGGAGAAGGCTGAGACCCAAGCAGCACGTGGACTGATATGTAGTGATTTTATTATGACATGCAATCTGTGGTTATGCTGTTCCATCTTAGACGTTTGGCGGGGGGTCATGTGGTGCACATATGTGGGTTTCATACGCTTCACATGTGTATTACTGTATGCTTATTGTGTGCTTCACGTCTCAGAGGAACAAAAGGTCTGAACCTCCTAGGGGTAACAGGAGGATGTGAAGTCTGGCCTTTTGTATGCAGAGAGATGGCCTTGAGAGCTTTCCTGACCACCAGGACTTTAGGTGGAGACGAGAAGACCTGGAGGGGGATGCATTGTATTTGGGATTAAGAGACAATGTGACTGTGTGCTTTGATGTCCTGGGGTATAAAAGGGACAGATGTTGGGGGATTCCTTTCTCTTTCTGTTTTTGAATGTTGGAGAATGTGAATGTGAATAAAACTTGGCTTGAGAAATAAACTCAGCCTCGTCCTTCCCACACTTCTCCACAATGTACTGTTTGCGTTTCAGACATCGCTGTGGCTCATTGCGCAATGCTCCTCACCGAGAAGACCTGGAGGGGGATGCATTGTATTTGGGATTAAGAGACAATGTGACTGTGTGCTTTGATGTCCTGGGGTATAAAAGGGACAGATGTTGGGGGATTCCTTTCTCTTTCTGTTTTTGGATGTTGGAGAATGTGAATGTGAATAAAACTTGGCTTGAGAAATAAACTCAGCCTCGTCCTTCCCACACTTCTCCACAATGTACTGTTTGCGTTTCAGACATCGCTGTGGCTCATTGCGCAATGCTCCTCACCATCCTTGTCCCGGAGCAAAGTACAAAAAAGGTTGAACAGTGGACAAAGAATTTCTGTATGTCCAGAGGGACATTTCAATACATGTGTCTCAGCCTGAAACCTGCACTGGAGAGAATGGACACAACTTATCATCTGGCTGTACAGCCACCTGCTGCAGATAGATGGAGTGCATGCAGCCTGATGTGTTACCTCGTGCCTTCCTGCTAATCACAACACCCATTTTCACAATAAGCTGTTGCGAGCATTTTTTTTTATGCTGTGTGAAATAGATTTCCTGCCTTTCAGCTCGGTGTGCATTATGAAATCTGTCAGTAGTACATCAGTAGCAGACTTTGGCGGTTAAGAATTAATCAGTGACTGAAGGGGTTATTTGTGGTTTAAAAATGTTTGTGAGGGGACACTGTCACAATATATGATCAGTATGAGAGGGTTAAAATATGGGAGGAATGTGGTGAAATGTTCGCTTTACTTTTATAAGTGGACACAAGTGCATCATGTGACAAAATCAGGTCACCCTGTTTAAGCCTGTGTGTTAAAACATATTTAGACATATGGATATTTAATATTAATGTTAATACTGGGAGATCCACATTATATAATTAAACAAAACAGAAGTCTTTAAAAATTTTATTAAAGAAACAGGAATAAATTAGGACACCCCCACCTTTAGTCCCACTTAAGATGGCTAAAATAAAAAAAAAATACATTGATCACCGTGAACATTTAATAATTAACTGAATATTTAATAGGGTGTCCAAATTGTATCACTTGACTGTATGTGAATGCCAGACCTTTGTTAAACATGATAAACTTGGTGTATTTTAAAAAGAAGTTTATAACCTGTAGTTCAGCACACCTGAGGATCAGCAAGGCTTAAGATGCAGTGAGCAAAGATGGATGATTTAATATTTCATAGCTCTGACCCAATCACATCTAACTTCACTGTTGTTAACACAGCAAAAACAAAGTTCTGACTCTTCAAATGTTCATTTATTTATTTTCCAGTAAAATACTTCAAAAACTTCAAACATACAACAGACACACCATAAATTTACACTCTGGTGTTTCTATGTCTGCCAGCTGGTCTGGGAACGTCTTGGTATCCTCTCTGAAGAGCTGAAGCAGGTGGTTGGGGAGAGGCAAGTCTGGGCTTCTCTGCTTGAGCTGCTGCCTCCATGACCCGGACCTCCGGAAAAGCAGTAGAAAATGGATGGATGGATGGTTTCTTCTCGCTTTGGCTTCTGACTCATGCATGTCATGCACAGCAGTCAGAAGACTTTCACTCCACTTTCTCTTTCCTGGAAAAAAAACAACACAGGAAGGATGGAGACAAATATTAACAGACAACAATTCTAATGCAGTTCTGAGATTCAACAACATGTATGGGAAATGCAACAGTAATGTTTCCTTTACCTGGTCTAAGGTGGCAGAGGGTGCTGGCAGCAGCAGATGGCAGTCTCTGAATAAAGACACATTTCTGAATCAGAACCATATTATAAAAAAAGAAGACGGCAAAACTGGCAAGGTAGATCAGCTAGGCCAGAGGTCTGAAACCTGTGGCTGTTCTGGTCATATTCAGTGGACAGAAAAACTGTCACATGTATGACAGAATAAATTCACTGATATACAAGAAAAAGATGCCAATCAAAGAGGGAAAAACTGCAATATGAGAGAAAAATAAATGTAATATACAAGAACGTTGTTTATGACCATAATTGTGAATTTATTAGAAAAAAATTCAAAATAAAAATAGGCAAATTTATGTGTTGCACATTTTAGAAAGTGCAAAATTATTAGGAAAAAAGCTGTGCATTTACAAGAAGCCCCAAATTAATGAAAGAGTTTCAAATAAAAACAATGCCTTAAATTTAGAGAGAGTGTGCTGTAAATTTATGTGGAAAAATGTTGCAAATTTATAGTAAAGAAGACTTGCAGATTAAAGACCACAAGGACCCAAAAGTGAGAAACTTAATGCACATTACAAGACAAAAAACTGCATATTAGAGAGAAAAACATTGGAAACTTCTGTGAAATAAGGTGTACATTTGTAACAAAACAAATTTCAGAGGAAAAAAGGTAAACAAATTAAGAAGAAAAAGTTGCGAATTTAAGAGAATAATATTGCAGATTTACATGGCAAAAAGTGCCAGTGTTTAGAAAAGGAGTTGCAAATTGATTTCATATTTGGGAGAGACAAATTAGAAGTTAAGAGGGTGAAAAAAGCCTAAAATTTATTATAATGTTGTATTTGTGCCAATATTGTGAAGTGTGGTGTAGTGGCGGCCACTTCCTCTTTCCGCCATAACACTGCCCTGTAAATGCCAGTGGGCATCTCTGTTCGGCCTCTTTGCTGATGCCCCTGCCTGGTGGCGGTATTGTGTGTGACCAACCCTTTTAATAAAGTGAAGTTCAACTGTGCACCTGGCCTCAACATTACAGAGGTAATTCTGACAAAACATTTTGACAATGAGAATAAACATGGAGGCGTGTGGTTCACCACTTCGGCCCTTCCTGGAGCTCCCGGGTGAACCGCTTGTGCCCCGGCCAAGATAGTTTGCCGCCTTTCAAAACTACATTGTGGTGCTCGACCTGGGTAAGCTAGATAAACTGAGGACACGTGTGCTTCTGGTACATAATTTGGGGTTTAAGGGCCAACGTATTCTGCGTACACTAGGGGCTTCCGACTCGTGTAAAAGTTCAAAAGTTAAACCAATAGCAGGATCTTTTCATTTTACCAACCAAAAATGACAAGTGAGATTTTATTCCTCAACTTATCTTTTTTATTGAAGCAAAGAGTCAGACACAATTGTGAGTCTTTTCAGCACAACCTGGTAAAAGGCCCAAACAAAAAACTCAGTGATACATATACTTCTGGACCCTGGGCATTCCCAGTGTCCTCCTACAGTGGCCAGTCTTTGTCAAAACGGGTTTAAACCAGTTCATTGTTTCTTCCCATGGCAGCGAGAGGAACCTTTCTTCATCAGGTGACTCCCCTGCAGATGTCCGGTATCTTTCCACTATCACACCACCCAACCTTGAATAACCCTGTATGTGAGCCGAAGCCATTACTTCGTTGCTAAGCAATTGGGGTGTGTGGATGCAGCCTGATATGTGAGCGTGTGAGCAGTGCAACATATTCATGCAACAATAAGCACATTGCATATCCCCTTATCTAACTAAATTTTCTATCACTTTCCCTCTTCTGACTCCATTTTATGGAGTCAACAATTATGGCAGGTACACTAGCATGACAGACCCAGATATATATGTTGCTCATTTGATTATGAGATGAGCAAAAAAAATGTAGGCGGTATAACTTTCATGAAACAATCATAGTTATGCATTTCCTTTATTCATTGATGCATATTTACAGGAAAAAAAAAACTCTCATCCTGGCCCCACTGCCCTTGGCAGTCTTTTACAAAAACTTATATTAATGAAATAAACACATAATAAAATGAACAGATGACATAAATGATGTAAATGAGCAAAGCAACACATTCAAGTCAGAAGATATTTCTATCCATGTATGTTGTTGCCGGGCCTCAAGACCTGCTGTACAACAGAGCCTGTAACCTTCACATTTATTCTGACTAGATGACCACAAATAGCACAGTATTCTTCTTGGTATACCTGTAAGAAAGCAAAGGAATAAGAAGGGGGCAGAGGTTACTAGCACATGACCCACCATAGCTCTGACCTGGGGCAGCGCCTTGATCCGGTGGAGGAGATAGGAGAGAGAAGGACGGTGGCTAAACTGTCATCTCTGCTGGAGTCCGAGTTCCACCCTATGCAGGACATACTGAATGCACTGAGGAGCTCATTTAGCAGCAGACTACATCATCCCAGGTGCACAACTGAGAGGTTTCGCAGGTCCTTCCTACCAACGGCTGTCAGACTGTACAACCTAAGCAGGGCTGCTCGCAGAGATAGCAAAAAGATGTAACAAACTAATAGTTTTTGAATGCAAAAGATGCAATAGACTTACACAATGGTCCCCTCCGGCATACAACTAGGAAAATACCAGTCGCTATGGAGGGTGAGAATATGTATGGGCACATAATCATACCATGTAGGATAACTAAGTAGACGGTTATGCCGTTTCATCCCATCTAGCAACAATGCTCTGCACTGTGTGTGTTTATATATTTACATATTTATTCCATCTAGCTACAATGCTCCGCACTGGGTGTGTTTATATTTATATATCTATATATTTTTTCCATCTAGCTACATTGCTCCGCACTGTGTGTTTATATATTTACATATTTATTCCACCTAGCTGCAATGCTCCGTACTGTGGGTGTTTATATATCTACATATTTATTCCATCCAGCTACAATGCTCTGCACTGTGTGTCTGTGTGTGTGTATATATATATTTTATAGTAATATGTACATATGTATATTAGCTGCTCTTGCTTGCTTGCTTTTTTTCTTGCCTTCTGATTGTTGCTCTGAGTGTTGCTATCCCTGTGCTGTTGCAATCCTGGAATTTCCCCGTTGTGGGACTAATAAAGGCTTATCTTATCTTATCTTATCTTATAGGGACGTTCCTTCAGCGCACCTCCTTTTTCATGTAATTTTATATGTATGAGTGAGGTGTTGGATGTGTGAGCAACAAATAGAACAGTGGATAGCAGAAAGACATAATATATAGACATTTTAAACAATAGCCTCTCCTTCACCACTGTCATTCTCAGATTCACAATGATCCTTGTCATGGAGAAGAGACCTAGACTCCTCTTGGGAGTGGACTTGAGCCATCATCCTTTGGACTGGCTCTTTGGACAGGGTGGTAACTATACATCTCTCCAGCAGTGTTCTCAAGCATGGGATGCAGCAATAGCCCACTACAAGAATCACCGCAATACAGATGACAACTATCAGTATTACTGAACGGATCACTCCCGCCCAAAGTCCAAATGTAGATTGCAACCATGCAATAAAAGCATCAGGCTCACACCCAATATTTTGTCCGAATTCTGTTCTCAGTCCTTCTAACGGTGCGTTCACACCAAACGCAAACAGGCAAATTTTTCACGCAGCACGATTACATTATAAATCAATGTAAACACGCCAACAGACATGAATAGTGAGATGCAGACAGGCGAAGTTGTCTTTAAAACTTATGCAGCTGTGTTCAACCTGCTGTGGAAATTCCCAAAATAATGTCATGCTTAGGTTTACATTATCCGATCGGGGGCTCACCTGAAAATGTCGTCTCAAGCCTCCAAAACTTCACAGATGATGGGTGTTTATGTTGCTAGCTTGCTAGAACGTCCGTGGCCAGAAACTGTGGGTAAATAACACCAGAATCCCGATTCAGCTGAAGAGTTCCCGGTCCTCCTGCCTCCCGGTGAGTGAGTTTCATTTTCTAACTACTTTATTCTGCAATGGTGATAATTTTACTCCGGTGACAGCAGAATCTCAAAGATTCAAAGATTCGCGGACGCGAACATGCATCTATGCAAATTCGCACACACTCGCGTCTTCCCATTCACTTTGTATAGATTTGCGCCACTCGTTCGCGTTTGGTGTGAACACAGTTTTAGGCCTCTATAGCACGTGTAATACTTCCCTCATGGTGCAGTTAAGCAGTATAGGTGACATCACTACTATTTGCACTGATTATGTCAGCAACAGTCTGCAGTAGAGGTCGATTTGGCTCAACAGCTCTAGCACAATGAGTCACAAGAATCCAATTGCTGAGTTTTCCTTTTTTCCACACTTGTACTGCATGTGAGGTGGCTTTTATTACTTTAAAAGGTCCTTGCCACTTAGGAGAATCCCACTGGGGTCTTATCACTTTTTGCCACACCCAGCTACCAGGTTCCAGTGGGGCATCATCTCCTTCTGTGTTCCTGTTGAGAATGTCTGGAACCTGTTGAGAGAGAGCTACAGATATTTTCCTTAGTGTAGAAGAGCTTGGAATAACGAGGCGATGTGACTTATAAACCAAAGTTTATTATCAGCTTCGCTCCTCTAACAAGTCTCATCTAGTGCAGAAGCAGAAGTAGAAAAGAAAGCGAACACATTCAGCTCTACATACTTATACTTACACATAACAAAAGACATGCATATCAAAGCTGACATCCCGCATTATCTTAATCCCCCTCCTTTGTCTTCGTACCCCTCCACCTGACCCTGGGAGGTCAGGGCGACCTATCTGGTCTCCACCGCAGCGCCTCGGATGCTCTTTGATCTCCACTGGCGGTTGAGACCTTTTGTCCTGTTCTGAGGTGTGAAGTCGCTTTACATATGTAATCACCAAACATCCTCACATGCTTATACATATGTAGGTTATGGGATATATGATTAATATAGACCACACTTAGACTCTTTATGTACTGTGACAGTTCTACTGCTTGACTATTCCTAGGAGTCAAAGGTGAATTAACAAATGGCCCTGGCATTTTTCTCACTGTTAGCAGCTCATGGGAAGTCAGGCAGAGCCTCGTGTTGTGGGGTAGATCACAGTGCCATTAGCGCTAATGGCAGTGCATCAACCCATGTCATGCCTGTCCCCATGCATTGTTTGGCTAGCATTCTTTTCATTGTACCTTGGGAGGATGGAAGCACTACTGAGCCAAACGTATGCGTTAAGCCTAAGGTGCATTCAACTTCCTTTAAATGTTTATTTGGAAAATGACTGCCATTGTCTGACCTAAACACCCTTGGAAAACCATGTCTGGGAATCACTTCTTCTGTCAACCATTTAATCACTTCCTTTGCACTTTCTGTTTTGCATGCTTTCGCCTCAACCCATCTTGAAAATGTATCCACACACACCAACAGGTATCTGTAACCTCTGCATCTGTTTTCTGGGCCCATGTCTGTGAAATCAATCACTATGTCTTTCCATGGCCCTTCAGGGGCTGGAAAAACTCCCATAGAGTGTCATGACTAGAAGTAATCAGCTCACGTGCAGGCAGCAAGCACCAGAAAAGACACTCAGACACAGAGTAAGAAAATGTTAAACACAACTTTATTGAAGAACTCGCCAAGCAAGGGAAAAGTGACGCACGCCGAGGAACACACAGCCTGTGGGGAGAGGGAGACAAGAGCTGATTAGAACCGAGGAGGGAGACTGGTGACTAGGAACATAAGCAGAGGGAGATTTTACTGTGGGTGAACAGGGAGCCTGGCAGGAACCCAGCAGGGAGGTAGAAGAACCAGCAGGACAGGGCTGGTGGAAGGGAAGGTGAGGAGTGGAGCTGGGAGAGTCTGACTGGGTGAGGAGGCAGTCCGAGATGAGATGAGGAGGAAGCAGGCGAGCATGCTACAACCCCGAAAACGCACCACTGGGATGGCAGCAACCTCGGGAGAGAGGAGGAGAAGGAGAGTTAAACTGGGTTTCAGTTGATTATAATTCTAAACCTTGTTGCAGGCAGTATATCCAACAAGCCAGTGCCGAAGTGTTCACAAGTAGGTCTTTTTAAGCGCTGGCAGAGAAGAGGCAGCAGGTGTGTCCAGTCACGCACGTGTGTTGATGACCTGCGGAGCCGGAAGCCAGGTGAAGAACCTCTCACAGAAAGGGAGGGGGAGCGCGCTCACCCGATCATCACAGTGCCCCCCTCCTCAAGAGGCGCCTCCTGGCGGCCCACTGGGCTTATTAGGGTGAGCCTGGTGAAGGACTCGGACATCCCCATATTGAGAAAGTAGGAGCCAGGGATCCACAATCTCTCCTCAGGTCCATAGCCCTTCCAGTGAACCAGGTACTGTAACCCACGGCCCCGACAGCGAAAGTCCAAAATTCCTTGGGCGGAATAGGCTGCCTGGCCATCGAGGATCCGGGGAGGAGGAGGCGGCTTCGGCAGGGGACAGAGGAGGCTGGTGGAGAGGGGCTTGATCTTGGAGACATGGAATGTGGGCAGTTTCAATCAGACTGTCACGTCATTGATGACCCTGGAGATGGTGAATGGACCAAGAAAGCAAGGTGACAGCTTCCTAGACTCCGTCTTCAAGGGAACTTGATCTGCCGACAGCCACACGCTCTGACCAACTGCATATTTGGGCACCGGGACCTGCCTGCGGTCCACGTACTGATGATTTCGCTCTGCTGATTGAAGAAGAGCCGCTCAGGTGATCCTCCAAAGACGGCAGCAGCAACGAGCATGGGCCCCCACAGATGGTACAGCCACTTCCCTCTCCGCCAACGGCAGCCGGGGGAGGAGGGTGTATACCCCATGGACGCCTTGAAAGGCGTCAAACCGGTAGCTGAGGAAACAGCAGAATTGTGAACATACTCAACCCAGGTCAGATGGGTGCACCACGAGGAGGGATTGCAGGAAGCCATGCATCTCAGGGTGGCCTCCAGGGATTGGTTCGCATGCTTGGCCTGCCCGTTGCTTTGGGGTTGATATCCGGAGGTGAGGCTGACTGTGGTGACCAGGGAACGGCAAAAGGACTTCCAGACTTGGGAGGGGAATTGCGGGCCCCAGTCAGACATGATGTCCAAGGGGATGCCATGCAGGCGGATGACATGGGAGGTTAGGAGATGAGCAGTCTTGGAAGTGGAGGGTAGCTTAGGGAGGGGCACCAGATGGATGGCTTTACAGAAGCAGTCGATGATGGTCAGAATAACTGTGTTGCCCTGCAAGGGAGGAAGACCCGTGACAAAGTCCAGCACTATATGCGACCACGGGCAACTGGGGACCGGCAGGGGATGTAGGAGGCCTGCAGGGGGCTAAGAGTCTGACTTATTCCTGATGCATACTTGGCAGGCTTTGACGTAGTCCCAGACATCCCTCTGCAACGTAGGCCACCAGAACACTCGCTGTACTAGGTTGATAGCTCGGGAGATCCCCGGAAGGCAGGCAAAGTGGCTGGTGTGCCCCTACCAGATGCCATCACTGCGGAGGCCGGCTGGGACAAACAGGCGATCAACGGGACCCCCCTTGGGCTTGGACTCGGAAGATTGGGCCTGCCGGACCCTCTGCTCGATTTCCCATGACAGGGCACCCAGGATACAGAAGGAGGGTACTATGGATTCAGGAGGTGAAGAGAATGATTGATCAGGGGTGAACTGGTGGGAGAGGGTGTCCGGTAACGTTACGGGACCCAGGCCGGTAGGTGATGTGAGATTGAATCGGAGGAAAAATAGGGCCCAACGGGCCTGCCTAGCATTCAGTCCGCGGGCCAACCTAAGATATTCTAAATTTTTGTGGTCGGTCCACACAATGACGGGATGAATGGCCCCTCCAGCCAGTGCCTCCACTCCTTGAGGGCCAATTTAATGACAAGCAGCTCTCGATCCCCTACGTCGTAGTTTCTCTCGGCCGGCGTTAACCAACGAGAGAAATATGCGCATGGGTGGAGCTTCTGATCAGAGGCTGAGCACTGTGAAAGGTCAGCGCCCACCCCCGAGTCAGAAGCATCCACCTCCACTATGAACTGCAGCTGAGGATCGACCTGGGCCAAGATGGGTGTGTTAGAAAATCGGGCCTTCAATTTATTGAAAGCCTGGTCAGGTGCCTCAGACCACGTAAAGGGTACCTTGGCCGAGGTCAGCTGGGTGAGAGGCTGTGTGACCCTGCTGTAGTCCCTAATGAACCTGCGATAGAAATTCGCAAAGCCCAGAAAACGTTGGAGTTGTTTGCGAGACTGCGGGGTTGGCCAATCAAGCACAGCCTTCACCTTGGCCGGGTTGGCCCTCAGCTCCCCTTTGGCTACAATGAAGCCCAGGAAGGAAGTGGAGCGGGTGGAAAACTCGCACTTTTCAGCCTTCAAATAGAGCTGGTTTTCCAGGAGCTGTTGTAACACAGCCTGGACATGGACCGTGTGCTCCTTCGGTGTGCGGGAAAAAAATCAAAATGTTGTCAAGATTAACGAAAACAAATTGGTTAACCATGTCGCGGAGGACGTCGGTGATCATGCGGTGGAAGACGGCCGGGGCATTAGTGAGTCCAAACAGCATCACTAGATATTCAAAATGCCCCAAGTGTGTTTTGAAGGCCGTCTTCCACTCGTCCCCCTCATGTATGCGGACCAGATGGTATGCGTTCCGCAGGTTGAGTTTGGAGAACACCCACGTGCACTGAAGGAGCTCAAATGCGGAGTTGATCAGGAGCAGAGGGTATTTATCTTTAACCGTGATCTCATTGAGCTCACAATAATCAATGCACGGGTGCAGGGATCTGTCCTTCTTCCTGACAAAAAAGAACCCCACCCCAAGAGGAGCCAAAGAGGGCTGAATAAGGCTGGTACTCAGGAAGTCCTTAATATAGCTTTCTTTTGCCTCTCTTTCAGGCCCGGAAAGGCTGCAGAGCCTGCTGGATGGCAACCGCACACCAGGAAGGAGGTCGATAGCGCAGTCGTAAGAGCGGTGTGATGGCAAGGAAAGTGCTCTTGACTTGCTAAAGACCTCCCTAAGGTCATGGTAGACCTCGGGTACGAGGCTGAGGTCCAGCGGCTCCGCGGGGAGGGAGGAGATGGGAAGAAACGGAGAGCACGTGGCCAAACTGAGACAAGATGCTAAGAAAAAAGGGCTCCAAGAGGAAATTGAGTTTTGTGCCCAATTGATAATAGGATTATGCCTCTGGAGCTAAGGGTAGCCCAGGACCACCGGGGAGGATGAGCTAGGGAGAATGAAAAACGATAGAGACTCTTGGTGGTTCCAGGAAAGGAGGACGGAGACTGGCTCCGTGCACTCTAGGAGTATAAGCTAGGCTATAACCAGATAACGCCGTGACGTTGAATGATGCTGGCAGTTTGGTTGTGGGGATGCCTAACTCCCATACGAGGCACAAGGAAATAAAATTCTGCTCTGCCCCTGAATCAATTAGCGCGAAAACCCTCCTTTTGACCCCCGGTAACTGGATGAGGGCAGAGATTGAAAAGTTACCAGGGGGATTAGTAGAATTACAGCCCACCAGACCCCCCATGGCTACTGATGGGCCACGTCTTTTGGTTTAAGCGGACAGTTGAACAATTTATGCTCCAGCGAGCCACAGTACATGCAAGCACCAGCCCTCCTCCATTGCTGGTGCTCCTCCGGAGTCAAATAGGCTCAGCCGAGCACAATAGCTTCGGAGAACGAGTTGGACTCGCCTGCACCAGTAGCCGGAGGAGTTGTGCGTAAAGAGGGCGAACCGGCTACGGTTTTCCTTCTCCTTCGCGTGCTTGCGGTACCTGTTGTCCAAACTGACTGCCTGGTCGATGAGTTCATCCAGAGAGGAGGGGGCCGCATGAACCGCCAGGTCATCTCGGAGGTTGGAATTAAGACCCTGGAGGAAGGTGCTACGTAGGGCAATGTCATTCCATAGAGTCTGCCGCAGCGACCCAGAACGCTACAGAGAAGTCAGCTGCAGACTGACTTCCCTGCCAGAGGGACACCAGGCAGCTCATGATGTTCCCCTCACTTTCCTAATGGTTGAAAGCCCGGGAAAATTCCTTACTAAACCGGTCGAATGTGTAATTTGGGCCGTCGGTGCTGTTGAGGACGGATTGAGCCCAATTGAGGGCCTGGTCCCGGAGCAGGAGGGTCAAAAAATGGATTTTAGAGGTGTCCTCTGGGTACTCCTCGCCCACCCACCTCAAATAAAGCCACACATGAAGCAAAATCCCTTACATTTCCCCACCTCCCCCACGTACGAGGCCGGCGAGGGAACGGAGGTGGCACGGTGGATGACAGTAGCTGCTGGCATGGCAGGCGGGGAGGAAGGACCCACACGAGACATGTGAGAGGTGATCAGTGACCGTGGTCAGCTGCTGAGTAATCGTCTGCGGCTGCTCGGTGAGCACGGCCACCTGCCGCTCTGTGGTGTCCAAACAGTAGAGCGCGGAGTGTTCTGCTGATGCCGTGCCCGCTGAGCTTAGGTCATGGCTGGCTTGTTCTGTCATGACTAGAAGTAATCAGCTCATGTGCTGGCAGAAAATGCCAGAAAAGACACTCAGACACAGAGCAAGAATACATTAAACACAACTTTATTGAAGAACTCACCAAGCAAGGAAAAAGTGACGCACGCCCAGGAACACACATCCTGTGGGGAGAGGGAGACAAGAGCTGATTAGAACCGAGGAGGGAGACTGGTGACTAGGAATATAATAAGGGGTAGATCTTACTGTGGGTGAACAGTTAGCCTGACAGGATCCCAGGAGGGAGGCAGAAGAGCCAGTGGGACAGGGCTGGTGGAAGGGAAGGCAAGGAGTGGAGCTGGGAGAGTCTGACCGGGTGAGGAGGCAGTCTGAGATGAGATGAGGAGGAGACAGGCGAGCGCGGTACAACGCCGGAGACGTGCCGCTGGGATGGCAGCAACCTGGGGAGAGAGGAGGAGGGAGGAGAGTTAAACTGGGTTTCAGTTGATTATAATTCTAAACCTTGTTGTAGGCAGTATACCCAACAGGGCAGGGCCAAAGCATTCATGAGTAGGTCTTTTTAAGCACTGACAGAGAAGAAGCAGCAGGTGCGCCCACTCATGCAGGTGCACTGATGACCTGCAGAGCCGGGAGCCAGGTGGAGAACCTCCCACAGAAAGGGAGAGGGAGCGTGCTTACCCGATCATCACATAGAGGCCTTTAACGTGCATTTGGGATTGAACTTCTGGCATGCTTCACATTCAGAGACAACTAGCTGTGCAACCTCAATCAAGTGTGGATGCCACCGATGTGCTTCAGTCAAAGCAGAAATTTTTGTTTATGAGACATGGCCTTTTAAGTGTGCCTCCTTGCACAATAGCAACAACACCTTAGCCGGGGCTACTAGCCTTCCATCAACTGATCTCTGCAAACCTTTCTCATCTTTCTTTGCTCCTTTCTCTATCCACCTACTTTTTTCTTCAGGACTTGCTCTCTCCTGTAACTGCTTAATTTCCTCTGTGCCTAGTTTCATGTACTCCCGATCTTCTTTCTGTACCATCAAGCTTGCTTGAGTAGCATAACCCCCTATTTGCTCAGCAGCTAAGTCAGCAGCTTCATAACCTTTGGCCACAATTGCATTTCCTTTTTGATGCCCCTTACACTTCAAAATTGCCACCCTTTTTGGTTGGCCCATGGCCTCCAACAGCTCAACCATTTCTGTTAAGTGTTTAATTGGTGTGTTAGTTGAAGTGAGAAATCCCTTCCTTTTCCAGTGGGGTAAATTAACATGTGCAGCCTGGTGGGCACAAGCTGAATCAGTGTATACAGTATGTTTACCTCTTGTTGTTTTGCATATTGACATGCTTTAGTAAGAGCTACAATTTCAGCTTTTTGAACAGAGGCAGGCTGGTCTACCATTCCTGCCTCTACAGTCTGAAGTGCACCTGTCCCTTCATCATATTTTACAACTCCATATGAGGCACTCAGAGATCCATCCATTTTTGATAGCAGCAGCCATTGCAAAAAAGGTTCAAATTTGGATGTTCAATTTCATCTGCTTGGAGATTTGGAACAGCTTTCATGTCTGTTTCCACAATTGCTGAACAATCATGTGGTTCACCTACAAACATGTCCTCTGCCATGTTTGTCCCTTCACTTGTGTAAATGACATTTGGTGCTTGTAGTATTCTTTTCAGCCTTTGTGTTCGTTTGGCTGATAGTGTGAACAGTACACTTTGCAGGTATGAAGCTACTCCATGCATGGTGTGTATTATCACGGTATGTTGCATTGTGATGTGTGAGGTTTTTCTAATGCTTTAGCTATTGCTGCGACATGACGTGTGCATGGTGGCTGTCCTTTCTCCATGTTATCTAATGTTGAGCTGTAATACATTAGAACTGACCTGGAACCTGTACCTTCCCCCTTCTGATACAGTACGTCGTTCACAATGCTGGACTGTTCAGAAACATCAAAATGAAATGGGGAAGAGTAATCAGGTGGTTTCAGTGAACATGCATGTGACATCAGTTGTTTGAGTTCAATAAAAGCACCCTCACATGAAGTGGTCCATTGCAAGGGTGATGTGAGATTTTTGTGTCCTGCTTCCTTAAGAAGGTTGTGCAGTAGTTGAATAAAAGCAGTGTAATTGGGAACAAAATTTCTGCTGTATCCGGTAAGACCTAGAAATGACATCATTTCCCTCACAGTGCATGGTTTAGGGTGTGAGAGAATTGATGACCTTTGGGATGGAGACACAGCGGAGTTGCCAAATGTGATTAGCCTGCCCAAATTGTGAACTCTGGGGCGACAACACTGTACCTTTTTACGGCTTAATTTATAGCCTTTCTGATAGAGGTGTTTCAAATGGCACTCTGTGGCTGAGAGCACAGAAGCAGCAGTGAGGCAATCCAATAGCAGATCATCAACATACTGCAACAGTAATATGCCAGGGGGGCAGGACTAAATCCTACAAATGCTGATGCAGCATGTGGTTAAAAATGGCTGGTGAGTCAACAAAACCTTGTGGTAGTCTACTGTAAGTGTATTGCTGACCCTGATAGGTGAATGCAAAAAGAGGCCTGCTGTCAATGTGCAGTGGGATACTGAAAAAGGCATTAGATATATCCACTACAGTGAAAAACTTATGTTGTGGGGTAATGTTATTCAGCAGCAGGTAAGGATTTGGAACAGTGGTAATTTGTAGGCACCACTACAGCCTTAATGGGTTGCAGATCATGGGCCATTCTGTAGTCTAGTTTTCCAGGCTTCTCTACAGGAAGAATTGGTGTGTTCCAGGGGGATTGTGTTTGTACAAGGACCCCTGCCTGGAGAAGACCCTGTATTGTCCCTGCTATACCTGTCTCTTTCTCCTTTGGGAGAGGATATTGTCCTCGCCATATAGACTGAGTGTTTGGTTTGAGTGAGATTTTTACTGGTGTACAGGTAATTAGACCAACATCTGCAGAACCGTCTGACCATAGAGAGTGAGGCATACTGTAGATTCCAACAGTGCATCAGAATCTGGGTGTTTTCTCTACCATGTGTTCAGTCAAGGTGTAAACTTTGTGGGGTGACCTGTATTATCACATTGCTTGATATACAATAACAATCTGCAGATGGTGAATAATGTAAATCCCTACATTGTGTAACAACCCAGTCAGTCAACTTAAGACAGTTTTTCACCATTGGTCCCAATGCCCTTGCCTCCTCCCCTGCGGACACCACCAGTGTCACATGAGGTGCAGCAGTGTCCGAGAGGGCATACAGAGGCAGCAAGTCTTCATTCAAACAGACTGCAGCAGCCACTCCTTGTGGGCCAACATAAATGTCCTTGCACACCAAATCCTGAACCCCCACCAAAGTCTCCCACTGATCATCATACAGTCCTTGGTTATCATGTGAATAGGTCATTGTACAGTGGAGTGGATCATGTGGGGGGTCATATGGCCGAACATAGTCTATCCATGGGGCCTATGAAACATATTTGTTTATTAACTGATTTTTGTCAGGACTCACATCATTCAGTTGTAACCACCAAACAGTTGCTGAAGAGGTTTGATCCTCCTCCAATCCAGCTTCCTGTGCTTGAAGTTGTGGAGCATTCAGCGGAGTGGACAGATCTGATGTACACCGAAGCATGGTACCATCAGGTAGACACACCACAGTTCCAGTAGAAGCAAAATAGATGTGTGCTCTTACTTTCAAAAGCCCAGAAGGTTTACAGGACAGTCTGGAGAGTACAGAAAAGAGTGGACAAAATCCAGTCCAGCCAATGAACAATTCAATGGTACTGAGAAAAGGAGACGCTTCAGGTCCCAGAGATGCCAACAACTGAGGTATAGTTAGTGGACAGGTGTAGAGAAGTTGATATTGATGAAAAACAAGCCCCTGTATCCACCATAACTCCATAAGTTTTGTCTCCCACCTTGAGGGATAGCACTGGATCAAAAAGTGCCCCCTCTTCAGTGTGGCTCCCTAGGCCCTGTCATTGTTGGCTGGGCATCATATTCTGGTTGGGAGCCATGTAATGTTGTTGTGGCTGTTGTGGTGCAGAGGACTGGTCAGGCCACACCCCTGGTGCTGAGGGTGGGTTAGGCGTATACATCATCTGTGAGCACCCTCTATTAGCAGGCAGACTTCTACAGTCACATGCCCGATGCCCCCTTCTGCCACATCTAAGGCACATATCCTGTGGCAGGCCAGATGGTCTTGTGGAAGTTGTAGGAAAACAGACGGAACACGCTTGAGTCTGTCTTATGACTTTATTTTCCTCCCATTTCCTCCTTCCAGCTTTTTTATCTCTCTTCCCCCCAAAACCGGAAGAAACTCCACCTTCACATTAAAAGGTCAAATTTGTGTGTGAGACCAACAACTAATGTCACCACACAGGCCCCCCCAGAACACACAAATAACAACATAAATAAACATGCTGACAAAAAAAAACCCAAACTAAAACAGCATGGACAAAATTCAAAAGAGGAAATAACTCAAGAGAACCTCTTAGGCAACCTTATTACTCTGCCCCGACGACTGCGCTGCGCAGTCCTAGAGGGTGCAACTGTAACCGGAGCAGACACAACCTCCGGCACAGGGTTGGGAGGGCGCCCCCGCCGAGCCGGGCGGGCTAGCTCAACCTCCTCGTCACAAAGGACATGGGTGGGCTTCAAACGGTCCACCAAAATCCGATCCTGACAAGTCCCCAACTCAACCAAAAAATCCTTATGGCCTGCTTCTAACACCCGGAAAGGGCCATCATAAGGTGCCTGCAGGGGAGAACGATAGGCATCGTGCCGGACAAAAACATATTTAGCCGACATAAGGCTGTCAGGAACGTAGGACTGAGGAAGACAGTGATGCGCAGCCACGGGAGCAAAAGCCCTAACTTCCTCCCGACAATTAGGCCTCTTAACCACACTGGGACCTAACCCTGGAACGGTAGAAAGGAACTCCCCTGGGACCCTCAAGGTCTGGCCTAGGACCAACTCAGCAGAAGAGGAGTGCAGGTCTTCTTTGGGGGCTGAACGCAAACCCAACAAAACCCACGGCAACCTGTCCACCCATCCACTGTCCACCAAAGACGCGTGGAGGGCTGCTTTCATAGTACGATGAAACCGCTCGCATAGCCCGTTAGCTTGTGGATGGTACGCTGTGGTCCGATGGAGTTTAACCCCCAAGCTACCAGCTACTTCATTCCAAAGTTCGGAGGTAAATTGCGGGCCCCTGTCAGAGGTAACGTCCAAGGGAACACCAAAACGAGACACCCAAGAGGAGATGAACGCCCGGGCAACATCAGATGCCGTAGTTGATGCCAGGGGAACTACCTCCGGCCACCGCGTAATCCGGTCCACCATAGTGAAGAGGTGAGTAAAACCACGAGACGGACCAGGTCCACCTGAACATGATCAAAATGTCGTTCCGGAATCCGAAAAGGCCCCAGTGGAGCCTTTATATGGCGCTGCACCTTAGCACGCTGGCACGCCACACAGGTCGTCGTCCAAGCCTTAACATCCTTTCTAAGACCTGGCCATACAAACTTGGCGCCCACCAGCTTAACCGAAGCTTTAACACCAGGATGCGACAAGGAGTGAACAGCGTCAAAAACACGACAACGCCAAGCCGCAGGCACCAGTGGTCGTGGTTTTCCCAATGAAGTGTCACACAGGAGAGTAGCGCCACTGCCCTGAAAGCAGACATCCTCCAACTGCAAACTGGACTCAGTGGAACGAAGCACCTGCACCCCCGGATCTAACAACTGATCGGCAGCCATCTCAGCATAGTCCATGCCCAAATGAACAGCGGCAACTGGGGCACGCGAAAGGCAGTCCGCAACCAAGTTGGTCTTACCAGCCACATGCTGAATGTCAGTAGTGAACTCCGAAACAGCTGAAAGCTGCCATTGTTGCCGAGTTGACCAAGGTTCAGTGGACTTGGCCATGGCAAATGTGAGGGGTTTGTGGTCAACAAAAGCGGTGAATTTACGGCCCTCCAGGAGAAACCTGAAATGCCTTGTCGCCAAGAAAAGGGCCAACAGCTCCCTATCAAAAGTGCTGTACTTCCTTTCTGACTCGCGTAACTGTCTACTGAAAAAGGCTAGAGGTTCCCAGGAATTGTCCCCCCACTGCTCACAAACTGCTCCGACAGCATAATCGGATGCATCAATGGTGAGAGCAATGGCGGCCGTGGGGTCTGGATGAGCCAACAAGGCAGCATCAACAAGCGCAGCTTTAGCCCCGTCAAAAGCACATAACCTCTCATGGGCCCACTCAACATCCTGATTACCCCTCTTACCCTTCAAGGCCTCATACAGCGGGCGCATAATATGGGTAGCATGAGGTATGAAACGGTTGTAAAAACTGACCATGCCCAAAAACTTCTGCAGGGGCTTGACAGAGGAGGGGCGCGGAAAGGCTAAAACCGCTTCGGCTTTAGCCGGGAGGGGTACGGCACCCTGCTGGGATACCTTGTGCCCCAGGTACTCAAGTTCTGAAAGCCCAAGCTGACACTTTGCGGGATTCACTATCAGTCCATGGTCACAAAGGCGACTGAAGAGCTGACGAAGGTGCGACACATGTTCCTCCACCGAAGCGCTCGCAACCAGTATATCGTCTAGGTATACAAACAGGAAAGGCATGTCCCGTAACACAGAGTCCATAAGCCGTTGAAATGTCTGTGCAGCACCCTTAAGGCCGAATGGCATTCTCAAGAACTCGAACAGTCCAAAAGGAGTTATCACCGCTGTCTTGGGGACGTCCTGGGGATGGACAGGCACCTGATGATAACCACGCACTAAATCCACTTTAGAAAAAATGACCGTCCCTGCCAGACGTGAAGAAAAATCTTGGATGTGGGGGACTGGGTACCTGTCGTTGGTAGTAGCGTTGTTAAGGCGCCTGAAATCTCCACAAGGGCACCAACCCCCATCTGACTTAGGGACCATGTGGAGGGGAGAGGCCCACGGACTGTCGGAACGGCGCACAATACCCAACCGCTCCATGTTGGCAAACTCATCTCTAGCGATGGCTAACTTAGCAGCATTCAGACGGCATGCACGGGCAAAAACAGGTGGACCCACAGTAGTAATGTAATGCTCAACCCCATGTTTGGCTACTGCCGCAGAAAACGTAGGAACAGTGAGCACGGGAAACTCAGAGAGAAGGCGCTGGTACCTGTCTCCTGAGACGAACATGTTAGCAAGCAGCGGACCAGCCCCACCCAGTGTACATGGATAGGAATCAAAGGACACAGCATCAATCAAACATCTGTTAGCTACATCAACCAACAGTCTGTAAGCACACAAAAAATATGCACCAAGGATAGGGACTGCTACAGATGCTACCACAAAGTCCCAACTAAATTCACGGCCGTTAAAACGTACAGTCATGAACCTGGTGCCAAAGGTGCGGATAGGAGTACCATTAGCAGCGTCCAGTGGGGATCTGTGTCCATATCCCATAGTGTCAGCCGACGAGGGGGGGAAGGATGCTCCGTTGCACTCCCGAATCCACCAGAAAGCGACGTCCAGCAGTGCAGTCCTCAATGAAAAGCAGCTTGTCGTTGGTGCCGGTGCACGCAGCTGCTAGCGAGCACCGGCCTTCTCGTTTCCCTGTAGCTGGAAAGGGCATGGTGGAATACAGCGCTGAGCCTTCAGTCCAAAACGGCGGTGGTAGAAACACAGGCTGCTCTCTTTCTTCCGGCGATCTGAGACTGCAGCCACATCTACCAAGACTTCTCCATCAGACTGTCCAGGCAGCAGTGCATGCACAGACAAATGGCAGGAAGCCAGCAAAAGCCTGTCCGCTTCTTCAGCTAAACCCCGATAATCCTTAGTACGAATGAGGGACGAGTTGGCCAGGACAGTGCGCACTGGAGGCGGGAGCTGACGCAGAAACAGGTGGGTGAACAGAAATGAGCTGTCTCCTGAACCGAGAAGTGCCAACATATTCTCCATCAGCTCAGAAGGTTTACTGTCCCCCAAACCAGTCATAAACAGAAGACGATCAGCGCGCTCTATATCAGAGAGCTGGTACAGCTGCAGTAGAGCGCTCTTCAGAGCAGCATACTTGTCGGCGTGAGGTGGGTCCCGGAGCAGTCCCATCAAACGGCGAGTAGTGGCAGAGTCCAAAGCCGCGACAACGTGAAAATACTTTGTGCCGTCCATGGTTATTCCGCATAGATGGAACTGAGCCTCAACATGCTGGAACCAGGGCTCCGGGTCATGCTGCCAAAAGTCTGGTAGTTTTATGGTAGCCACGAAAACAGCCGGTGCGGGGGTCGCGGCGGATGCAGAGGCCGTGGCGGCGATATCAGCAGAGGTCGCCTGAACAGACATTCTTCAAACGTCGGGGTCACCAATGTGGAAGTTGTAGGAAAACAGACGGAACACGCTTGAATCTGTCTTACGACTTTATTTTCCTCCCATTTCCTCCTTCCAGCTTTTTTATCTCTCTTCCCACCAAAACCGGAAGAAACTCCACCTTCACATTAAAAGGTCAAATTTGTGTGTGAGACCAACAACTAATGTCACCACAGTCTTCTATTTCCTCTATATGCACCTCTCCCATGCCCTGTTTGTGGTGGGTGAGGATAAAATTGTTGTTGGGGTGCACAAAGGGTTCAGCAGGGACTGGACCAATAATGGCCTGAGGGGTTGCTAATGTAACGGCCAGGGTCTGTACGGTAGTTTTTTGTTTTCTGTCCTTATTTAATACTTCTCTGGCTGCTTTTAACTGAACTTTCACCAACTGATTTGACAAATCTGCAGTTTCAGCCTCCTTTTCATTTTGTTGCTTTTGATGTTGCTTAACAAAATGATGCACATGCTGATAGAAAAATCTATATTATTATTATTATATTATTATTATTATTATATTATTCCATGACTTTCCCATTTCATGTCTGATGTTTATACACTACCGTTCAAAAGTTTGGGGTCACTTAGAAATTTCCTTATTTTTGAAAGAAAAGCACTTTTTTCAATGAAGATAACTTTAAACTAATCAGAAATACACTCTATACATCTCTAATGTGGTAAATGACTATTCTAGCTGCAAATGTCTGGTTTTTGGTGCAATATCTAGATAGGTGTATAGAGGCCCATTTCCAGCAACTATCACTCCAGTGTTCTAATGGTACAATGTGTTTGCTCATTGCGTCAGAAGGCTAATGGATGATTAGAAAACCCTTGTGCAATCATGTTAGGTCTGCAATGCTGTAATTGCTGCAAATGGAGGATTCTTTGACAAAAGCAAAGTTTGAAGGAAAAAATTATTATTTCAAATACAAATCATTATTTCTAACCTTTTCAATGTCTTGACTATATTTTCTATTCATTTTACAACTCATGGTGGTAAATAAGTGTGACTTTTCATGGAAAACACAAAATAATTGTCTGGGTGACCCCAAACTTTTGAACGGTAGTGTATGTGCATTTCATGTAACATAAGTTCATATATTCCTTATATTATTCTTTCATGTCTGATACATTTTTTGGTAAGCAATTATTCTTGGACTTATTATTGTTGGTCTTAGTGTACACAAACACAGATGCATATAAAGCGATACCCCGCCCCCATCTCGGCCGTTCTGATCACATATCCGTGATGCTGGTGCCTGCCTACAAACCTTTATTGAAGCGCAGCAGGCCAGCAGTGAAACAAATCAGGATTTGGCCAGAGAGTGCAACCCCTGCACTGAAAGACTGTTTTCAGCACACAGACTGGAAGATCTTCAAAATAGCAGCCTCCCAGGAAGACAGGACAGATGTGGAGGAGTATGCTGATTCAGTCACCAGCTACATCGCGAAGTGCACAGAGGATTTCACTACAGTGAAGACCATCACTATGCGGGGTAATCATAAGCCCTGGATGACTGCAGAGGTGCGCTCGCTGCTCACAGCCAGAGATGCAGCCTTCAGAGCGAAGGACAGGATCGCCCTCCGCTCAGCCAGGTCTGCGCTTTCTAAGGGAATTAAGGCGGCAAAGCGCGCCTATGCGGAGAAAATCCAGGGACACCTCTGTGACACTAGGAACACCAAGCAGATGTGGCAGGGAGTTCGGACACTGACGGGCTTTAAGCCTAGGCAGGGGGTCGATGATGACGACGCTTCGCTTCCAGACAGGCTTAACGACTTCTTTGCACGTTTTGAAGCATCAAACTCGACAATCAGAGGGAGGGCTGGCCCTCCCCCACCATCGGTCGGACCAGCTTTTACCATCAACACAGCGGACACACGGAGGACCCTAACCAGAGTCAACCCACGCAAAGCTGCAGGTCCAGACAACATTCCGGGACGTGTGCTCCGAGACTGCGCGAGCGAGTTGGCAGATGTCCTGACTGACATTTATAACATCTCCCTGAGTCAGGCCATCGTTCCCAGATGCTTCAAGACCTCTATCATTGTACCGGTGGCAAAGAAACCAGTGGTGTCCTGTTTGAATGACTATCGTCCTGTTGCACTGACACCAATTGTGATGAAGTGTTTTGAGCGGCTTGTCAAACCACACATTACAGCCTGCCTCCCTGCATCACACGACCCGCTCCAGTTTGCATATCGTTCAAACCGCTCCACGGAAGATGCTATAGTCACCTCCCTACACTCTGTCATCACCCACCTGGACCAGAAAGACACCTACGCCAGACTCCTGTACATTGATTTCAGTTCAGCATTCAACACCATTATTCCCCAGAGACTGATGGAGAAATTACTCCTTCTCGGTCTGAACACCGCCACATGTCTCTGGATCCTGGATTTTCTGACTGAGAGACCTCAGTCTGTCCGGGTTGGAAACAACATCTCCAAGTCTGTCACGCTGAGTACCGGATCCCCTCAAGGCTGTGTACTCAGTCCACTGTTGTTTACACTTCTAACACATGACTGTGTATCCAGACACGAGGGGAACCAGATTATTAAGTTTGCAGATGACACCACGGTGGTGGGACTTATCCAGAGGGATGAGGAATCAATGTACAGGGAAGAAGTGAGAGACCTGGAGGGCTGGTGCAGGGAGAACAATCTGGTGCTCAACGTGGACAAAATGAAGGAGATGATTATCGACTTCCGGCGGTCGCAGCCTGAGCACACCCCCCTCAGCATCGGTGGCCGTTTAGTGGAGAGAGTGGAGAACATCAAGTTCCTCGGAGTGCAGATCTCGCAGGACCTGACCTGGAGCAAGAATTCCTTGGAGATCAGGAAGCGGGCTCAGCAGAGACTGCACTTCTTGAGGAAACTCAAACAGGCCTCTCTCCCCATCTGCATCCTCAGGACCTTCTACAGAGGTGTAGTGGAGAGTGTTCTGACGTACTGCATTGCTACATGGTACTCCAGCTGCAGTATGTCAGACAAAAAAGCCCTGCAGAGGATAGTCAAGGGGGCGGAGAGGGTAATTGGAGTCTCCCTCCCCTCTGTCTAAGAACTTTTTCAGAACCGTTGTAGGAGCAGGGCACTAAACATTGTCAAGGACCGTTCTCACCCTCTGCATAAACACTTTGAACTTCTTCCATCTGGTAAACGATTCCGGAGCATCGGAGGCAGAACCACCAGACTGATCAACAGCTTCCTTCCACAAGCTGTCAGGATGCTGAACAGTTGACCCGGAATCTCTCATACACACTACTGCACCTACGGACATTTTGTATATTATAGTTAGTAATGATCAGAGATGCTACTGACTTAGATAAATACAGATGAACACTGATTAAGAAAATTATGAGTCAATGATAATCCATATTCACACACACGGTAAGAATAATTCTTTTGATACACCATGCCAAAGTACTTTAAAAAAAATAAGCAAAACAAACAAAAACTTATGACCGACTCGAGTAGACACCAATTATCCCCAGTTGGAGGAAGTCATTTGACACAGAGTGAGGAAACTCAAACTCTGAAAATATGCCATTATGCTGAACATAAACCACAAGAGATGGAGAATGATATTGATCCTGATAACCACTTTTTTCAATAATATTCATAACCATTGTGAATATTACACTGAAAAGCAATTCAAAAGTCAAGTGCAACTAGATGGTAAACTATCAATAATACACTTCAACAGCAGAAGTCTTAACAAAAACTTTCCACAGATTCAGGACTATTTAAAACAGCTAGACAGAAAATTTACAGCTATTGCAGTCTCCAAAACCTGGCTTAATGAAGAGCAGGCTCCCCTGATGGCAATAGAGGGATATCAGATGTTTCATATTAACAGATCTCAAAAAAAGGGTGGTGGTGTTGCACTGTATATTGATGACCTGTATAGGTGTAAGCTTGTAAATGGAATGTCCTTTGCACTACCAGGGATCTTGGAATGTGTCACTGTTGAGATTGACCAAGATAAAACAAAAAATCTAATTATAAGTTGTATATATAGAATGCCGGGAACTTGCATTGAGACATTCAGAGATAAATTAGTCGAGCTGTACAATAATATTACTAGTAAGAAAATGGTAGCAATTTGTGGAGATTTCAATATTGATTTACTGAATCCACATCAACAAAATGTAGTTACAGAGTTCATGAACTCTATGTACAGCATGAGTCTATATCCCACAATAACACATCCCAGTAGAATCACAGTTCACACTGCTACACTTATTGACAACCTGTTTGTCAATGTTATTGATAAGAAAATAGAAAGTGGATTATTGATAAATGATATAACTGACCACTTGCCAACCTTTGCACTTATCCATGGCCACACCGGGGCCAACACAGAAAAAATTTCAAAATCGTTCAGATACAAATCACCAAATGCAATCAGTTCTTTTAAAGAGGACTTGCTGAAGCAAGACTGGACAGAAGTCTATGTATCAGATGTAAATGAAGCCTATGACACATTTATAAACATTGTAACCACTCTTTATAAAAAAAACTGCCCATTAGTAAAAAAAAAGCTTAAACATAAATTTGCTGATAAGCCATGGTTAACCAAAGGACTACAAAAGGCATGTAAAAAGAAAAATTTATTATATAAAGCTTTCCTAAAGAAAAGGACAAAAGAAGCAGAGCAGCGGTATAAAACATACAAAAATAAGTTAACATATATAATAAGATGTAGTAAAAGAGACTATTACAGTAAAGAACTGGAGAAAAACAAAGACAATATTAAAAATACATGGACAATACTCAACAGTATCCTTGGAAATAAAAGCAGAAATACAAGCAACCCAACCAACATTCCAAAAAATAATAAAACGACTCAGAGTGTGAATATAGCTTCACCTGCAGATGAATTTAATAATTTTTTTGTTAACATTGGACCTAATTTGGCTCGAGAAATACCCACTACGGTGCCTACAGGTGATACAATATGCAATAACACTGCTGTAAAAGACTCCATCTTCATAAAGAACACAGACGAAAGAGAGGTCATTGAAATTGTTAAATCGTTCAAAAGTAAAACATCTACGGACTGTGATGGTATTGACATGCTCCTAGTCAAAACTGTTATTGAATGCCTAGTAAAACCACTGACGTATATCTGTAACCTGTCTCTCCAAACAGGTATATTTCCCAATGCAATGAAAATAGCTAAAGTAATTCCGATATACAAGACGGGCGACAGAGGGGAACTCTCAAACTATAGACCAATTTCACTATTACCGCAATTTTCCAAGATACTTGAAAAAATATTCTATGAGAGAATTGACAACTTCATACTGAAGAATAATTTATTGTGTGAGCAGCAATATGGGTTCAGACACAAGAAGACAACTGCATATGCCCTAATGGAATTTACAGAAAAAATATCAACAGCCATCGAAAATAAAGAGTATTCAGTTTGAGTATTCCTGGATCTTAAAAAAGCATTTGATACAGTAGATCATAATTTATTATTTAATAAACTACAAAATTGTGGTATTAGAGGGGTAGCACTGTCCTGGTTAAGTAGTTACTTAAAGAATAGATATCAGTATGTATGTGTTAGCAACAAAAACTCTCAGTTACTGAAGGTTACCTGTGGAGTCCCACAGGGTTCAGTTTTGGGACCATTATTATTCAATATGTATATAAATGATATATGTAAAGTTTCAGAAAAAATGGACTTAATATTGTTTGCCGATGACACTAACCTATTATGCAGTGGAAACAATTTGGAACAACTTCTGAATACACTCGGAAAGGAATTAGGAAAGCTTAAACTGTGGTTTGATTCAAACAAATTAACGCTCAATTTAAGTAAGACAAAATTTATAGTCTTTAACAACCATCACAACAACCCAGTACCTAAACTCAGTGTAAATGGTGTAGAGATTGAAAGGGTATCTGAAACTAAATTTCTTGGAGTAATAATTGATAATAAACTGTGTTGGAAGTCACATATTAATTATATTAAAGGTAAAGTATCCAAATCAATTGCAATATTACACAGAGTGAAATATTTGCTGAATCAACCCACACTATACACCTTGTATCATTCATTAATACTCCCATACATGACATATTGTAATGAAGTATGGGGAAATACATATAAAACAAACATATATACACTCTTTATGCTTCAAAAGAGAGCTATTAGAATAATAAACAAAGCAGCTTACAGGGAACCAACAAACCCACTTTTTCTTAAACAAAAAACTCTCAAGTTGAAAGATCTGGTTGACTTTAAAACTGCAATAATAATGTTTAAAGTGAAGAATTTATCACTGCCCGCAAATATCCAAAAGTTGTTCCAAATAAGGGAGAAACAATATCACTTCAGAGGAACATGTATATTTCAAAAGCCTACAGTGAGAACAACCACCAAGCAACACTGTATTTCAGTGCAAGGAGTCAGATTATGGAACAATTTTGGACCTGAATTAAAATCATGTACAACGCTTGGACAATTTAAACAAAAACTAAAGGAAGAAATACTCCAAACATATAAACAAGACGACATGTAAAATCACATAAGGATTGCCATATCCAGCCTGTGTTGTGTTGTAGCTTAGTTTTTCTTTTCTGTCACATTTTGTCTTAGCTTTGTTTTGAATTGTAATCGCTCTTGTCTGTTTTCTCTTTTTCTCTTTTGAATTCTTGGATGGAATATGGGTGGGCAATATAAGCTGTGGCTTCAGCCATCACCCATTTCGGATAACCTACGTTGAATTGTATAATCAGAGGAGTCATTGTCTAATTTGACCTTGTTGTTATATTATTCAGTTTCTTTTAACCTGTACTGTACTATCCGAAATAAATTCAATCATTCATTCATTCATTCATTCATGCCTGTTAATTCACACTAGTAAGGTCTACAGGAAACATCCTTCTCATTACTGCAAAAATCTCATCACTGTGATCACCTCATTAGGCTCATTGCTAGTGCCCACCTCTTCCTCTATGTTCTTAAGCATAAAGGGTGAGATGTGGCTGGCCACTATCCTTCTAACATCTGCCATGCACAAACGGCAGCCATCTGTCGCCTTCTACATAGCTCTGATCCATGGAGAACCTCCCGAAGTTAGTGGAGGTAATGTATCACAAATGCCTTTGAGGTCCTAAAATGACCATTCTACACATTGAGCTGTTCCATTATCGACAGCAACCACAGGCATATTTTTGTATCTCACTTTAGTTGTAGTTCCTGATTGTAAATGTGTGCGCTGATCTACCCCCTTGGTTAGGTTTTCCATTGTTGTTCCATACTCATCAATTTTCCATTGTTTTGGAGGGTCATAAGACCCCTTCTGACCTGTATAATCTGTTAGTTTTCTACTGGTGGCCCCACTGGTAGCAGACAGGTTATGTAATCTAGTCATAGTCTGCTCCAGTTGCTGGTCTAATTTGCGCAGTGTGACACCAAACTGTCCTTCACCCATTTCCTGCTTTGTTGAGGGGGTGGAGGTGGTGACTAACCCTGTTGTTTTATCAACTGGCTCTTCCTGACTTTCATATTGGTGATCATGCTGATTTTCCAGTTCCATGGGTGTACATTGGTTAATGATTTGGTGTACCCCTTCTGCAGCTGTCTTTGTATCTTCCGCTGTCAGCACTGGCCTCATGTAATATTCCTGTTACTGCATTTACCATATCATTATTCGTTTTGACAAATGTAGTGAGGGGCATTTGATTAGATAGCATTGCTGAACACTCAGCATATGGGCCAGCCTGTGTCACAGTAGGTGCTGGGGGAGCTGATGGAGGTGGGGCCACATCATCATATTGGGGTGGTGCATCTGCACTGTCTTTCTGCCTAAACAATTGCAGTGTTACTTTACCGTTGTCACTCACTATCACCTGTCCTCCCCAAAGTGCAGCTACGAGTTTGGGAATATAACACATAGCCCTAGTTTTCTTCTTTTCTGTCTCCTTCAACTTTCCTTTGATTCTTCCCCACTGAGGATTTCCTCCCTTTTCATACTTTTCCTTAGTTGTTGTATGACTTTGTATAATTGTTTGCAAAGCTCCCACCAATTTAGCTGGTTGGAGCTTTAGTTTTTGTGACCCTGGCAAATATCCCTGATCCTGCATTTCTTCCACCCACTGGTGAAATTTTCTTTCCTCATTTTTCCAGTCCTTCTCTGTCTGTCTCTTCACTGCTTCTTGTACTCTATTCACTGCCTCCTCCACTGTAAGACTCATTTTTTCTGTTGCCATGAATACAGCCTCTCCTTCAGAATGTATTTAGGAAGCAAAAGTTAGTAGTATTTACAATCCTACGGTCCAAACTCCAAATCCCAATCCCTTTCTAGAAATTCCAGCCTCTCCAAGCTTCTACTTGAATCCTAGAGAAACAAGCGGGAGAGCATATGGCCTGGAATGCTAGTGGAAATCAGGATTCTTTGTTTCTGGTAGACCAAAGAAAATATTTACAGTCCCCGGGCTTTTGCCTTATTTCCGCCCCACAATGCAGAAATTCCTCTCTTTCTAGACAACCCGGATGGGAATTTGAGATCTGGGCTAACCCCTTCACTCTACACTAACCTTTGTACCTTAAATTGAGAATAAGGGAGGCTAAGCCACCCACAGTTTTCCCATAAAATTTACAGAATCAACACAGAGTTGTTTGTATGTATTTGTCCCTGCCGCTCAATGCCATTTAACTTCAACCAGCTTAACTACTGTATATGCAGAGGCTATTTACATTCTTCTTCTTTTAGATTTGATTGACGGTTGGCAACCAGCTTACAGGTGCATTACCACCACGTACTTCACTCTGTATCATCACTCTATCTGGTTAGGAGCTGTAGTCCCATGGCTATTTACACTGAGCTGCATCCAGTCATCAATACCAGTGATAGCTTATCATATAGGTTAGTCCCAGACTAATTTTAACAAACTGGCGGCTACAGTTACTCACTATTTGTTGCTTCTAAGTTTCTTGTACTGTAACCACTTATTCCATTATCTCATTAAAAAAACATTGGTAACATATGAAAGTCTTATTTTACATTAAGACTTCCTATGTATCTATAAAAATTCATTGGTAACATATGAAAGTCTTATTTTACATTAAGACTTACTATATCTCTAAAAAGCAGCTCATTGATATGTCCCTGATGTGAATGCTTTTGTGACTCTCTGTGTGCTCTTTATAATCACAAAGAATATTCACAAATATAAATCTATTTTTACTGTAAATCTTTCAGAAAATTTGGAAAATCAGGACAGAAAGACTTACTTTGCTGTATTACTACAGACAATCCTACAGTGATTTAAAAAAAAAAAAAAGTTCAGTCTTGCCTTTTTGATTTGGTGCCTGGATTGTCTGTAGTAGCCAGCCAACACTTTGAGTCCCGATGTCCTTCAATGCAGTTGGCAAAATGCCCGCATTCTCCACCAAATCTATAAAAGTTCAAAAGTTAAACCATTAGCAGGATCTTTTCATTTTACCAACCAAAAATGACAAGAGAGATTTTATTCCTCAACTTATCTTTTTTATTGAAGCTCACAAAGAGTCAAACACAACTGTGGGTCTTTTCAGCACAACCTGGTAAAAGGCCCAAACAAAAAAAAACTCAGTGATACATATACTTCTGGACCCTGAGTGTTCCCAGTGTTCCCAGGGCTGCACGGTGGCGCAGTGGTTAGCACTGCGGCAGCACAGTTTACCCTTGGCCGGGGGATTGTGGGGATCGTGGGATCGTGGGTTCGATCCCAGCCCCCGACCAACAGTGATCTGTGTGGAGTTTGCATGTTCTCCCCGTGTTGCGTGGGTTTACTCCGGGATTTCTCTGGTTTCCTCCCACATGCCAAAAACATGCATGTTAGGTTAATTGGCTGTTCTAAATTGTCCCTAGATATCTGTTTCCTATAGGCCCTTAGAATAAAGGGTTAGTATTAATGAAAGCGCTTTGAGTGGTCTTTGTGACTAGAAAAGGGCTATATAAGTGCAGGTTAGTTAGTAGTTAGTGTCCTCCTACAGTGGCCAGTCTCTGTCAAAACAGGTTTAAAACAGTTCTTTGTTTCTTCCCGTGGCAGCTAGAGGAACCTTTCTTCATCAGGTGACTCCCCTGCAGATGTCCGGTATTTTTCCACTATCACGCCACCCAACCTTGAAGAACCCTGTATGTGAGCACTTCGTTGCTAAGCAATTGGGGGGTGTGTGGATGCAGCCTGATATGTGAGCGTGTGAGCAGTGCAACATATTCATGCAACAATAAGCACATTGTGTATCCCCTTATCCAACTAAATTTTCTATCACACTCGTATGAGGACGTGGTTGAGTTGCTAGCACGCCATTTCAGCACCCCGGACAGTGTAACTGTCCGGAGGATTAGGTTTCGGCAGCAACACCAAAAGGCGAGTGAGCCTGTCTATCAGTTCATCGCCGACCTGAGGCAGCTAGCTAGTGAGTGTCGTTTTGAGCCAGTGGAGGAAGAAATGGTATGCGACCATCTGGCGGAGCACACAACCAGCAATGCTTTATAAGCTAGGCTGCTCTAGGCACTGAGTGACCTGACGTTATCCGAGGCTGTCGAGCTAGCTCTCCAAGTGGAGACCGCAGACAAGCTAGCTTCGGAGCTAAAGTGGCACCAATCACAACGGCAGCTGGGGTCTACCGCCACAGCATTAGTAGCGGACCCAGACAGTGAGGATAGCGCGACCGACAACAATGCAGAAACCAACACTATCTGCCAAAGGTCTGCCCCAAGAAAACCCTCGTGTATGGGTTGGGGGTCCATGAAGCACCAATACAAGGGTGTGTCGTATGTCCAAGCCCGAGAACCCACAGAGAAAAACAACTTCACCCACCCCGACAACTGTACATGCGGTGTCCCCGAGTACCAATGGGTTCACGTTCTGCAAGGTGACGCTGGATGGTGAGGAGGTACCGCTGTTGATCGACATGGGGGCGGAGGGATCATTATTGAATTGGGCCATGGTGAGGAAATGTTTTTCCCCACTACAGAATAAGAGGTAACCCAGTGCCGCTCTACGGTTATGGAGGTGGAAGGCTGCGCATGGTTGTAACACTGGAGTTAACGGCTCAGTACAAGTCGGCGATGATGGCTGACTTCACGTTCCACGTGATGGCCCAAGTTGACAACATCATGGGCTGTGACCTGTTTTATGGACTGGGGTTCACCATTAAAGAGATGACGCTGGGGAAGAGTGGACTGGTTGTGGCCAATGGAACTGTCCGGTTTCAGTGGTGGAAGACGACGCTGTGTGGGACGAAGATTTACCAGGCACCATGGCGGTCAAGCAGGACCAGCCTCACTCAGGTTCGATGCAGGGGGGTCTCAGTGCCCGTGCTCAGGGTACTGTGGAGGAGGGTACCGAGCGTGGCAGTGAGGTGCCTGTGTCGGCGGGTGACGCCGACGAGCTAGCCTCAGTTTCCTCCAGAGCTTGGCTACAGTGGGCTGGAGGATCTGGAGCTACAATGGCAACCACTGCAGCAGCTTTACAAGGAGTTGGGGCCAGACCAACAGGCACGGAGGGACCGCGTGCCGATCAGCAACACTGCAGGCCGAGCAGAGCTCCTCTGAGAGTTACAGACCTGGTCTGGGCTCAAGGGGAGGAACGTCCACAGCGGATGTGGGCCAAACAATAGCCAGAGGAACACCAAGAGTGGCTGCGCATTGTGACTGAGCAGGGCGCAGCCTACTTCCAGCTGTTGGACGGCTTGTGAAGGCATGCCAATGAGCTGCAGCGTGCCCGGGAGGAGGTTTCAGATGGTGGGTACGGACGAGAGAGGTGGTCGATGGCAAAGAGAAGAGGTGGTCTTGTCTATGAGGTCAGCTGCGATCCTGATGGCATGACGCTTCCAGGGGCGGGTCTACTGAGGGGCTGCCCTGGGACCCCACAAGCCAGTTCTACCAGTTTCTGCCAGAAGGACAGTAGAGGCGAGTTTGAAAACAAACAAACAAACAAACAAACAAACAAAAAAACCAAAGAGAGTTCTAACGTTCTAATGTTCATATGTTTGTATGTGTTAAAAAAAAAAGAAATTTAAACTGTTATTGTTCTGGCAGTGTTTTATTATTTATTTATAGTTATTTATGGACTTTATTTGTTTTAGAGGTAGCAGAATAATCCATCTTGCCGTCTGTGGCAGGATAGTAGTCCACCCTTCCTCCCTAATTTAGATTTGTTGTGTGAATGTGTTAGGTCATTCAGTAATTTCAGTGATTCGGGTCCTAAATTTGGGAGGGTCTTAATTGTGCGTGTGTGTTTTTGGACTTTTCTACGGGGGGGGGGGGATGTAATGTTGTATTTGTGCCATTATTGTGAAGTGCAGTGTAGTGGCAGCCAGTTCCTCTTTCCGCCACTGCACCACCCTATAAATGCAAGCGGGCATTTTTGTTTGGCCTCATTACCAATGCCCCTGCCTGGTGGCTGTATTGTGTGTGGCTAACCCTTTTAATAAAGTGAAGTTCAACTGTACACCTAGCCTCGTCATTACAGAGGTGATTCCGACATAACATTTATGAGATAAATTGCATATTTTTTGCACATATTTACCGACCTTTAGCTCCTCTGTGGACGCAGACTGCAGTATCCTGTGGTTGCGGTGCCGGGGTTGATGCACCGTGTAGGCAGGTTGATGCAAGATTGCGTCCAAAGTGTCGGAACATTTCCTGGTCTTCTGGTTCTCCTGATTCCAATTGTTGGAGTCCTTATTTGTTACAGTCCTGTTTGACTTTTTGTAATCTTCTTCCTCACTGCTTCGCATTGTGAAAAATTAAATTAAATTTGTCTTTTTCTTGTAAATTTGTGACTTTTTGTCCTAAATGTGCAACTTGTGTCTTCTAAATTTGCAACTTTTTTCTTGTAAATTTGCAACATTCTCTTAAATTTGTAACAATTTTTTTTCATAAATTTGCAGCTTTTTTTCTTGTACCTTTGCTATGTTTTTTCTTGTAAATTTGGCATTTTTCCTTGTAAATTTACAGCTTTTTTCCTCATAAACTCATATTTTTTAATATATATATATATATATATATACATATATATATATATACTGTATATATATATATATATATATTTGCAACTTTTTTCTTATCCACCTTATTCCTGGGGGTGCCGCTGTAGGACGATTATGGGCGGAACTTCCGGTTTCGGCTGAAGTCGTGTTAAATCAGTCAACAAGAGTGGAGTAGTGGGGCATTTAAAATAGTGTTTTTAAAAGGTTTTCAAATTCATTTTAATGTATAGTCCACATATGTGTTTTGCACTCAAGTGGCAGCTAATTTCAGCACTTGTAGTTTTTGTAGTTTTTTGAATGTTCTGGCGTAGTTCTGGTACTTGTTGCTGGTGTTCGTGGTTGTACCATAGACTGCATAAATGGAGGCTTCTCACCGGCAATGCATTGATCATACACGGAAAACTAAGGACTGTTGGTGTGATCGGTGGTGTTAAATATAAATAACAAAGGAGTCAGAGTCACGTTCCTGCGGGAACCAACAACACCAACCACTTAACCACCACTTAGACACAGAACAATTTATATACAAGGGGCCGTGCCCGCCTGACGTCATGCCAGGGGTGGGTACGGCAGCACACACACAAACCACACTCACGACACCACACTTCCCCTACCCCTTACAAAAATGCAAAACTACACACACAGTTGAGACCCTCCCCAATATAGGACCCAAATCATGCACTAAGAGAACGGGAATAATTAACTGTAACAAAATAGCCTACCACATTCACACAAAACAACTAAAATTAGGCCAAATCTCTTAAAATACATAAAATAATCCCATAACACACCACATACATGCTCTCATGCACACCAGCACTATACACATACATTTACATTAACATTTCTCAAGTCACACCTATGTCTATTGGCAGCCAGGGGTAGGATCGGCCCGGGGGCCCCGGGCAGCCCCGCAACATGTGTGCCCCTGGCCGTCGTTTGCTTCCGGGATCAAAAACCACCTCGTCCATGATACCGTCCCTCTTTGCCACTGACTGCCTTACTGCTCAGACCCCGCGATGCTGCTGTCTGGCACGCCGTCTCTCTGTGCACGTCGGTCCACCCCTGACCACTTTCAGCGCTACTGTCATGGCCCCAAACACTCTGGCCCCCTGTGGCCGAACTCTGGTGAGACCCGAAGCCCGCTCGTTGGCTCCGCTTGCCGACCCGGGCACCTTGCTGCTGCTCCCAGCACCCTCGTCCCAGGCACTCTGCTGCGCTGTGTCCACGCCCAGCCATAGCTGCTCTCTCTCGGGGCTCACAGCATCGTCTTCGCCTGCATCGTTCTCCGACCCAGGCACCTCACTGCTGCTCCCAGTACCCTCATTCCAGGCTCTCTGCTGCGCTGTCTCCATGTCCGGTCGTAGCTTTTCTTCCTTGGGGCTCCCAGCGTCACTCCCGTCGGCACCACTATCCGAACCAGGCGCTTCGTCACTGCCCTCAGCACCCTCATCCCAGGCGCTCTGCTGCGTCGTCTCTGTGCCTGACTGTTGTTGCTCTTCCCCGGGGCCCTCAGTCGCCATGGTCCCGCTCTCCCGCTGCCAAGCCTCCAGCTGCGGGGATGACTCCTGCTGCTCTCCCTCTCCGCTGTCGTCGCACACCGCGTTGTACAACTCATCAGCGCACTGGTCCTCCACCTTCCTGCGCTTCGCGGCTGGCCCGCCGTCCTCAGTGCCAGGGACTCCCCCTCTCACAGTCCTGGTCCCACCTCGAAGTCTAGCTGGCAGCCTGGAGCTCTCTTTCAGCATGCAGTTAGCTTTGCTGCCCATAGATAGCGAATGGGCCGTTAGCTTCCTCAAGCTAACTAGCTTAGCCTCCCTTGGTGCCAAAACTCCCACCACCCACAGCTTCGTGGTGCTTGTCTGGCTGGCGAAAAATTCGGCCAGCCGCTCGACAGCATCCCCATACTCCTCCGTCTCTCCCAACGTAGTGAGAAATCTTCAGCCCTCCGCGCCGAGATGGTGGGCCAGAAGCACTCGTCATCTCCTCCCATTGAGCCCACTTAGGCCCAGCACCCTGATGTAATCCTCGAACGCGGCCCGCCACTTCAGCCACAGGACCACCAGCTCTCCTGTGTACTCCAGAAACAGAGTTAATGGTTGAGGTTGCCCATGCGCTGCCATAGTTATCCTCATCACCAAACTGTTATGTATGAATAAGGAAGGAGTCAGAGTCACGTTCATGCAGGAACCAACAACAGCAACCACTTTATTATAGGACACAGAACTATTTATATACAAGGGGCCGTGCCCGTCTGACGTCACGCCAGGGGTGGGTATGGCAGCACACACGCAAGCCACACTCACGACACCACAGGTGGCACAGACACAAGAGCACCAGGTATGTTTTCACTTGTATGAATGTCACAGATGTGACGTTTATGCATCATATATGTCACCAGATGAAAGGCTGCATAAAATAAAATAATAAAAAAATAACAGTTTGCTTCCTAAGGCTTAACAATTTAAGAAAGATATCAAATAGTTTTGGGTTTTTTTTTGCATTTGTTGCACTGCCTTGGAACGATATGGGCTTGATATTAGCAGCTTCAACATGCATTAATTTTTAAATGATCACAAAATATAGATCTATAAAATTTTGATTAATTGTCAGAAAAGGTCTGTTAAATAACAAGCAATCATGGCATGACAGCAGCGTGAGCATTTTAATTTTGGGGTAAAACAAACGGCTGCGGCTGTCCGTATTTACCATGACAGCCAAGCACGGTGTTGTGGCGTACGTCTGCTCTAAGGTAAATTTGATTATGTCCAACATCTTTTAACAAAATGCATCCGACTTTATTGCAGTGGAAACACTGATATATCGCAGAGCTTTTATTTGTTTACAGCGTTAGCATTTTAGCAGCGGAGCTACAGTAACTAACGGAGCTACTGGCTGCCAGGCTACTTTCTAAGGTCATCTTCTCATCCCTCCATAGTCGTGGGAAGCGGTATGATTATATTACTCTTTTTGAGGTGCAAAAGGCCGTGTTCCCGCATTTGTGATGCCAAAGCCATTGTTTTTTAACAAGGAAAAGTGTCCCGTTTCAGTGACAACTACACGTTCTAAACTAGTACCAGAAGTTGCTCCCATAATTCACGCAAGGCATCATGGGGGCTAGAAATAAGGTGGATAAATTTGTGATTTTTTTTTCTTATGTGTATCTTTCGTCTTATAGATTGTGATTTTTTTTTTTTTTTTTGTAAATTTCTAACCGTTTTCCTATAAAATTGACCATTGCAAAATTGCAGTCTGATGCTGGCATATCTTCTCCCCCCATGACCCGAAAAGGATTAAGCGGTGAAAGATGGACGGATGGGTGTCTGATAAGATATTTGCAGCTGAGCGGGTATACCGATTAAAGTGGCCAGTGAGTGTAACTCCTGTCTGCAGACAGCAGCGCCTCCTCCGGCAAGTCTCCTCCTTCCTGCTCGGTGCCGTCCCTCCCTCCGGTTTACCGTCTATTTTTAACGCGGAGAGCAGGGAGGCTCCACGGCTGCTCAGCTGCTGTCTGCCGGAGGGACGTGAAGGCCCGGCGGGGCTGCATGTGAGTACACCATGACCACGCTGCTGGTTTGAAGCGGATTTGATAGGAAGCAGTCTGGTGAGTTTTGGACTATTTTATCGGGGGTCACTTGTTGCTGTGAATCACCTGTTGGTGTTCCTGCTGCATGTGGAGACGAGGAATGAAAATGTCTTTGAATAACTGTTCAGTTTTTGAATTTCGGACAGTTGAAGCATGAATTTGCTTCTCGGGCTTTTTTTTTTCCAACTTGCAGCCTCGGTGTCCAAGTAAATTTATCAATGATACTTTGCAAATTCGCAAAAAAAAAAGAAAAAAAAGTTGTAAATGTACAAGGGGAAAGAAAAGTCTGAAAAGTTCCAAATTATATTCTCAAATTTACCAGGAAAATTTATGTTTTAAAAATGTGTACAAAAAAAGAGAAAAGAAAGTATATAAAAATGTCAAAAAGTTAAAAAATTTATCAACAAAAGTGTCAAATTTACCAAAATAATGTCTGAAATTACCCAGAAAGGTATCAAATTACCCAGAATAAAATCTGAAATTTATGTGTAAAAAAAATTGTTTTAAATGAATAAAAAAATATATTTTATAAATATATTTTTTTCTGAATTGAGATAAATTTTCACAAAAAATGTTTTTTTTTTTTTTTGCTCTGTTTTTCTGAATTAATGAGATAAATTTTAATGAAAAAAATCCTGCTTCGGTGAAAACAATTACTTTTGTTTCCTCATGATGGCTTAGAAGCAATCATGTCCCGCATGTTTAGTTTAATAAAAGAATAAACATCCCAATATCACTGCATTATCACAATTTATACTAAAAACATACCTTTGGTTTATGATTCCAGTATGCTTCCATGCTTTCTGCTGATGAGAGCTTCTGGCAGGGCATTGAAGTATCTCATTAATTAAAAAAGAAAAAAACAGAACTGGATTTTTTTTTAAAAGAAAATTTATCTCATTAATTCAGAAAAACAGATTTTTTTTTTTTGGGCGGGGGAGAGTGAAGTTTATGTGAAAAAATGTTTTAAATATAAAAGAAAAAAGTGAAAAATTTTGCAAGAAAATTAATCTCAAATTTACCAACAAAGTCACTATTTATTTATTCATTCATTCATTCATACATACATACTGTATATACATACTGTACATATATACATACATACAGGGAAGATCCATTGAGAGGCAACCTGTCTTTTTCAAGGATGCCCTGTTCACACTCACATAGTTCCACATTCACACCTGGAAGCTGTCCAGTACAGCCACAGACTGACCTGTGGCCACTGAGCGGCTCCACTGGAGCAGTTGGAGTTAAGGGCCTTGCTCAAGGGCACCAAGGTGGGGTTAAGGAGGGTGGGGCAAACACTGCTGTGTTATCTGTCGCACCCAGATCTAATCCTGCTGGTCCAGGGATTGAACCTGTAACCCTCTGGTCACTAGCACCACATCCCTTACCATTAGATCATCACTGCCCCCCCCAAAAAAATAGCCAGAAAAGGTCTCAAATTAATCAGAATAATATCTCATTTATGTAAAAATATGTTTCAAATATACAAGAAAAAAGTCAAAACATTGCCAGAAAATAGTCTCAAATTTGCTAAAATAAAGTATCAATTCACCAACATAAAGTGGCAGATTAGCCAGAACAAGTCACAAAAGGACATAATGAAGCCATTTATCTTTTCCTCTGTAAATTCTCCCAGTATGTTAAGGATCATGGTTAGTGACTTTGTCTAATTCCATCTCTTCCCTGTGAGCTGCTGAGTGGTTTATGGTGAAATGAAGCAGGCCTTACAGAGGCATCAGTTAGTTCAGAGGCCTACAGGCATTTATGCAAATGTTAGACCTTCATATCTGCTGCTGCAGCCTTCGTTATCTTTAGACATTTTTGTGTTGAACAGGATTTGACTGTCAGGCAGGTCTGCAACTTGTGGCGCTTTTGCACATGACCTGCAACAAAAATGACCCTCACAAATGTATAAATTCATAAAAGTGAAAATCAAAGGTCTCAAATACAAGTAAAAGCTGCAAATGTATTTTAAAAGTCTAAAATGTTCAGGAAAGTTACACATTTAAAATAAAAAGTATAAAAAATTACATTGAATGATTGCAAGGAGGCAAAAACTTGAAAATTTACAAGAAAAGACAAATTTATACAAAAAAGGCACATTTCGTTGAAAAATGTTGCAAATTTACAAGAAAAAAGTTGCAAATTTATGAGAAGTTTCAAATTTACAAGAAAATGTACATGAAAAAGTCACAAATTTATAAGAAAAAAGTCACAAATTCATCTTGCAAATTTACACGAAAAAAGATGCAAATTTGTAAGAAAAAGTTGCAAATTTATGAGAAGTAAATTTATGGGAAAAAAGTTGCAAATTTATGAGGGAAAAAAGTTGCAAATTTGCAAGAAACACATTGCAAGTTTGTAAGAAAAAAGGTGAAAATGTACATGGAAAAAGTCTCAAATTTATAAGAAAAAAGTCACAAATTTCCCAGTGTCAAATGTCAATGTCCCCGGTGATTGGGGCTCGCCGGAGGAACTAACCGAGGCAACAGTTGGACGGGAGCCAGATCGGAGTTCGGGTGCAGCGGTGGTGGGAGACGGGGACCAGTGGAGGACCACCGGGGCCCCAGCCAGACAAGAGCCTGAGTCGGAGCCCAGTTACAGCGGCGGGGCTCTGCGGAGGAACTACTGAGGCAGACGGTGGTAGGTGGCGGGGCTCAGCGGAAGATCTACCGGGACCCCAGCTGGACAGAAGCAGGATTGGAGCTCGGCTACAGCGGCGGTGTGCGGCGGGACTCGGTGGAGGAGCTGCCGGTACCCTGGCTGGACAGGAGCTCGGTTACGGCGGCGGTAAGCAGCGGGACTAGCAGCGGAGGGGGATAGCTGAGGCCCAGCTGGATTCGAGGTCGGTCGGATCGGATACCGGCGACACCAGCAGAGATTGTTTTACTATCCACAGGTCAGTAAAAATGCCACCAAAGAAGGAGGAAATGGAAGAGATCAAAAAATCTCTGAACTTCTTGTCAGAAGAAGTGACCAAAATGGTTAGCCAGCAGGCCAAAATATTAGGGCTAATGGAAGAAGTCCGAGAATTAAAATTAACAATTCAGGAAAAAGACAAAAAAATTACGGACTTGGAGCGACGCGTCGAGGATCTTAAACAATGTTCTCGTATGGATGATCTAATTATAAGTGGACTAGACATTAAATATCAATCATATGCTCATGCTACAACAGGACTGAGAGGTGAGGAGGCTCCCACAAGTGAATCAGTCTCCCTGGAAAACCAGGTGCTTCAGTTCCTTGATAGTAGAGATATAAAGGTCGAAGAAAATGCAATTTCAGCCTGTCATGCTTTACCCAGAAAAGATAATAAAACAAAGAAATCAATTGTGATGCGCTTTGTGAACAGAAGGGTAAAGAATGACATACTGAGGCAGGCCAGAAAGCTCCAGCGAACAGAAGTTTACCTAAATGAACACCTAACAAAAACTAATGCTGAAATAGCACGGCAAGCACGGATGCTGAAAAGACAAAATAAGATACAGGCAACATGGACAAGAAATTGTAGAGTTTGGATCAAACTAAATGGAACACCTGAGCAAGCAAAGAGCATAATGATCAGAGATGTTACTGACTTAAATAAATGCAGATGAACACTGATTAAGAAAATTAAGAGACTATAATAATCCATATCCACACACACGGCAAGAATAGTTCTTTTGACATACCATGTCAATGTACTTTAAAAAAAAATAAACAAAACAAACAAAAAAAAAACTTATGACTGACTTGAGTAGACATCAATTATCCCCAGTTGGAGGAAGTCATTTGACAGAGTGAGGAAACTCAAACTCTGAAAATATGCCATTATGCTGAACATAAACTACAAGAGATGGAGAATGATATTGATCCTGATAACCACTTTTTCAATAATATTCATAACCATTGTGAATATTACACTGAAAAGCAATTCAAAAGTCAAGTGCAACTAGATGGTAAACTATCAATAATACACTTCAACAGCAGAAGTCTTAACAAAAACTTTCCACAGATTCAGGACTATTTAAAACAGCTAGACAGAAAATTTACAGCTATCGCAGTCTCTGAAACTTGGCTTAATGAAGAGCAGGCTCCCCTGATGGCAATAGAGGGATATCAGATGTTTCATATTAACAGATCTCAAAAAAAGGGTGGTGGTGTTGCACTGTATATTGACGACCTGTATAGTTGTAAGCTTGTAAATGGAATGTCCTTTGCACTACCAGGGATTTTGGAATGTGTTACTGTTGAGATTGACCAAGATAAAACAAAAAATCTAATTATAAGTTGTATATATAGAACGCCGGGAACTTGCATTGAGACATTCAGAGATAAATTAGTCGAGCTGTACAATAATATTACTAGTAAGAAAATGGTAGTAATTTGTGGAGATTTCAATATCGATCTACTAAATCCATATCAACAAAATGTAGTTACAGAGTTCATGAACTCTATGTACAGCATGAGTCTATATCCCACAATAACACATCCCAGTAGAATCACAGTTCACACTGCTACACTTATTGACAACCTGTTTGTTAATATTATTGATAAAAAAATAGAAAGTAGATTATTGATAAATGATATAAGTGACCACTTGCCAACCTTTGCACTTATCCATGGCCACACGGGGGCCAATACAGAAAAAAATTTAAAATCGTTCAGATACAAATCACAAAATGCAATCAGTTCTTTTAAAGAGGACTTGCTGAAGCAAGACTGGACAGAAGTCTATGTATCAGACGTAAATGAAGCCTATGACACATTTATAAACATTGTAACCACTCTTCATGAAAAAAATTGTCCATTAGTAAAGAAAAAGCTTAAACATAAATTTGCCGATAAGCCATGGTTAACCAAAGGATTACAAAAGGCGTGTAAAAAGAAAAATGTATTACCTCCGCCAAGGAGGTTATGTGATCATCGGCGTTGGTTTGTCTGTCTGTTTGCTAGCAAGATAACTCAAAAACTTATGGACGGATTTTCATGAAATTTTCACAGATTGTCAGAAATGGGGTATCCTACAGATGATTACATTTTGGTGGTGATCCGGATCACCGTCCAGAAGAAAACCGCCATTACGGAAAATGCCATTTTCGTGAATAACTACTGAACCACTAATCCTATCATTGTCAATCCAATTGCTAGTCATATGTTTTCATGGTCAAGGAATCTGAAAACGTACACACAAACATTGTATGGGGGGAACTGTGGCCGCCATTACGGAAAATGCCATTTTCGTGAATAACTACTGAACCACTAATCCTATCATTGTCAATCCAATTGCTAGTCATATGTTTTCATGGTCAAGGAATCTGAAAATGTACACACAAACACTGTATGGGGGGGAACTGTGGCGCTTGGCGGAGGTCTGCACTCTCCGAGTGCTTTTCTAGTTATATAAAGCTTTCCTAAAGAAAAGGACAAAAGAAGCAGAGCAGCGGTATAAAACATACAAAAATAAGTTAACATATATAATAAGATATAGTAAGAGAGACTATTACAGTAAAGAACTGGAGAAAAACAGAGACAATATTAAAAATACATGGACAATACTTAACAGTATTCTTGGAAATAAAAACAGAAATACAAGCTACCCAACTGATTTTTCAAAAAATAATAAAACAACTCAGAGTGTGAATGCAACTTCACCTGCATATGAATTTAATAACTTTTTTGTTAACATTGGTCCTAATTTGGCTCGAGAAATACCCATTACGGTGCCTGCAGGTGATAAAATAAGCAAAAACACTGCTATAAAAGACTCCATTTTCATAAAGAACACAGACGAGAGAGAGGTCATTGAAATTGTTAAATCGTTTAAAAGTAAAACATCTACGGACTGTGATGGTATTGACATGCTCTTAGTCAAAACTATTATTGAATGCTTAGTGAAACCACTGACGTATATCTGTAACCTGTCTCTCCAAACAGGTATATTTCCCAATGCAATCAAAATAGCTAAAGTAATTCCGATATACAAGACGGGTGACCGAGGGGAATTCTCAAACTATAGACCAATTTCACTATTGCCGCAATTTTCCAAGATACTTGAAAAAATATTCTATGAGAGAACTGACAACTTCATACTGAAGAATAATTTATTGTGTGAGCAGCAATATGGGTTCAGACACAAGAGGACAACTGCATTTGCTCTAATGGAATTTATAGAAAAAATATCAACTGCCATTGAAAATAAAGAGTATTCAGTTGGGATATTCCTGGATCTTAAAAAAGCATTTGATACAGTGGATCATAATTTATTATTAAAGAAACTACAAAATTGTGGTATTAGAGGGGTAGCACTGTCCTGGTTATGTAGTTACTTAAAGAATAGATATCAGTATGTATGTGTTGGTAACAAAAACTCAGTTACTGAAGGTTACTTGTGGAGTCCCACAGGGTTCAGTTTTGGGGCCATTGTTATTCAATATGTATATAAATGATATATGTAAAGTTTCAGAAAAAATGGACTTAATATTGTTTGCCGATGACACTAATCTATTATGCAGTGGAAGCAATTTGGAACAACTTTTGGATACACTCGGAAAGGAATTAGGAAAGCTTAAACTGTGGTTTGATTCAAACAAATTAACGCTCAATTTAAGTAAGACAAAATTTATAGTTTTTAACAACCATCACAACAACTTAGTATCTAAACTCAGTGTAAATGGTGTAGAGATTGAAAGGGTATCCGAAACTAAATTTCTTGGAGTAATAATTGATAATAAACTGTGTTGGAAGTCACATATTAATTATATTAAAGGTAAAATATCCAAATCAATTGCAATACTACACAGAGTGAAATATTTGCTGAATCAACCCACACTATATACCTTGTATCATTCATTAATACTCCCATACATGACATATTGTACTGAAGTATGGGGAAATACATATAAAACAAACGTATATCCAGTCTTTATGCTTCAGAAGAGAGCTATTAGAATAATAAACAAAGCTGCCTACAGGGAACCAACAAACCCACTTTTTCGTAAATTAAAAGCTCTCAAGTTGAAAGATCTGGTTGACTTTAAAACTGCAGTAATAATGTTTAAAGTGAAGAATCTATCACTGCCCGCAAATATCCAAAAGTTGTTCCAAATAAGGGAGAAACAATATCATTTCAGAGGAACATGTATATTTCAAAAACCTTAAGTGAGAACTACCACCAAGCAACACTGATTATGGAACGATTTTGGACCTGAATTAAAATCGTGTACAACGCTTGGACAATTTAAACAAAAACTAAAGGAAGAAATACTCCAAACATATATACAAGATGACATGTAAAATCACATAAGGATTGCCATATCCAGCCTGTGTTGTGTTGTAGCTTAGTTTTTTGTCACATTTTGTCTTAGCTTTGTTCTGAATTGTAATCGCTCTTGTTTTGTTTTTCTTTTGAATTCTTGGATGGAATATGGGTGGGCAATATAAGCTGCGGCTTCAGCCATCACCCATTTCGGATAACTTATGTTGAACTGTATAATCAGAGGAGTTATTGTCTAATTTGACCTTGTTGGATTTTCTTTCCCCCTTTGTTATCGCCTTGTTGATCAAGGCGAGGAAGGCGTCAGGACCGGACGGCATCAGCGCAAAGCTCCTCAAGTCCTGTGCAGACCAGCTGTGTGGGATTGTGACATATATCTTCAACATGAGCCTGAAACTGGGGAGGGTACCACAGCTGTGGAAAACATCTTGTGTGGTACCTGTACCAAAAACTTCCCACCCCAAAGACCTGAACAGCTTCAGACCGGTGGCCTTGACGTCCCACTTGATGAAGACCCTGGAGAGACTGCTCCTTGCTCATCTCCGCCCCCTGGTGGAACCAGCGATGGATCCACTCCAGTTCGCCTACCAGCATGGCATTGGGGTGGAGGATGCGGTGATCTTCCTCCTTCACCGTTCTCTGTCCCACCTGGAGAAGCCCGGGAATATGGTGAGGATCATGTTCTTTGACTTCTCCAGTGCTTTCAACACCATCCAACCGATGATCCTGAAGGACAAGCTGCTGCGCGCAGGGGTGGACCAGCACCTGTCATCATGGATCCTGGACTACCTCACGAACCGGCCTCAGTTTGTGAGAACCCGGGACTGTGTTTCCGACACGATCATCGGTAGCACGGGGGCCCCCCAGGGAACGGTGCTGGCTCCCTTCCTGTTCACTCTTTATACTGCGGACTTCTCACACAACACAACACATTGCCATCTACAGAAGTTCTCTGATGACTCTGCGATCGTTGGTCTCATCTCCAGCGGAGATGAAGCTGAGTACAGAGGGCTTATCCAGGACTTTGTGGACTGGTGCCATCGGAACTGCCTCCAGATCAACGCGAGGAAAACTAAGGAGCTGGTGGTGGACTGCCGCAGGCATGGGCAGCCCCTCACAGCACCAGTAAATATACAGGGAACAGACATCGAGATGGTGACATCCTACAAGTACCTGGGTATTCATCTGAACAATAAACTAGACTGGTCACACAATACTGACGCACTCTACAAGAAGGGACAGCGCAGGCTGTTCCTGCTGAGGAGACTCAGGTCTTTTGGTGTACAAGGGGCGCTGCTGAAGTCATTCTATGACACGGTGGTGGCATCAGCCATCACTTTTGGAGTGGTCTGCTGGGGCAGTGGCATTACTGCAGCCGATAGGAAGAGACTGAACAAACTGATTAAGAAAGCTAGCTCTGTCCTGGGGCAGCGCCTTGATCCGATGGAGGAGATAGGAGAGAGAAGGACGGTGGCTAAACTGTCATCTCTGCTGGAGTCCGAGTTCCACCCTATGCAGGACATACTGGATGCACTGAGGAGCTCATTTAGCAGCAGACTACATCATCCCAGGTGCACAACCGAGAGGTTTCGTAGGTCCTTCCTACCAACGGCTGTCAGACTGTACAACCTAAGCAGGGCTGCTCGCAGAGATAGCAAAAAGACGTAACAAACTAATAGTTTTTTTTGAATGCAAAAGATGCAATAGACTTACACAATGGTCCTCTCCGGCATACAACTAGGAACATACCGGTCGCTATGGAGGGTGAGAATATGTATGGGCACATAATCATACCATGTAGGATAACTAAATAGACGGTTATGCTGTTTCATCCCACCTAGCAACAATGCTCTGCACTGTGTGTGTTTATATATTTACATATTTATTCCATCTAGCTACAATGCTCTGCACTGGGTGTGTTTATATTTATATATCTATATATTTATTCCATCTAGCTACAATGCTCAGCACTGGGTGTGTTTATATTTATATATCTATATATTTATTCCATCTAGCTACAATGCTCCGCACTGTGTTTTTATATATCTACATATTATTCCATCTAGCTACATTGCTCCGCACTGTGTGTGTTTATATACTTGCATATTTATTCCACCTAGCTGCAATGCTCCGTACTGTGGGTGTTTATATATTTACATATTTATTCCATCTAGCTACAATGCTCTGCACTGTGTGTTCATATATTCATATATTTATTCCATCCAGCTACAATGCTCTGCACTGTGTGTCTGTGTGTGTGTGTGTGTATATATATATTTTATAGTAATATGTACATATGTATATTAGCTGCTCTTGCTTGCTTGTTTTTTTTCTTGCCTTCTGATTGTTGCTCTGAGTGTTGCTATCCCTGTGCTGTTGCAATCCTGGAATTTCCCCGTTGTGGGACTAATAAAGGCTTATCTTATCTTATCTTATCTTATATTATTCAGTTTCTTTTAATCTGTACTTTTAATCTATCCGAAATAAAGATTCATTCATTCATTATTCATTCATTCATTCATAACAAATTTATTTGAAAGTAAATGCAAATTTGTAAGAAAACATGAAAATTTTTGAGGAAGTTACAAATTTGCAAGGAAAAAAGCTGAAAATGTACATGAAAAAAGCAGGGATTGCAGTTCTAAGGGATTTTTAAAATGAGAGGAAAGAAATAAAAAGTTGCACATTTAGTTTAATGTAAATTTTCTCTCCCTCAGCTCAACACTTCCTGAAATTATTGAAAAATAAAAGCTCTATCGTGCGTCAATGATCAGAACGGCTTTGTTTCTTTATGCGCTTTTATTATGAAAGGCCATCAACAGGATATATAAAAACGGCAGGTGACAAAAGGTTTTCTGAATTTAAAAAAATCAATCAATCCATCAGATTTATATAGCGCTTTATCATAGACACTCAAAGACGCTTTACAGAAACTGAGGGTCATCCACCACCCGGGTGGATGAAGCAGCCACAATACGGCGCTATCCCTTAACCATTCACACACACATTCACATCGAGGGCCACTTTAGAGTCTCCAATTAACCTAACCTGCATGTTTTTGGCATGTGGGAGGAAACCGGAGAAATCCCGGAGTAAACCCACGCATACACGGGGAGAACATGCAAACTCCGCACAGATCACTGTTGGTCGGGGGCTGGGATCGAACCCACGATCCCATGATCCCCACAATCCCCCGGCCAAGGGTAAACTGTGCTGCCGCAGTGCTAACCACTGTGCCACCGTGCAGTGGTGAAGAACTAAGAGTAAAAGAACTCTAAATAAAGGAAAGGGGAGAGGAGAAGCTTCGGTTCTGGTTGTCTGGCATCGATGTAGGGGTGAGTCCTGTATTTTTTTTAACCCTATATTTTTGAAGTGAACCTTTTTTTTTTTTTTTTAAAATTCAGAGCCATTTCTGTACTTTGGACTGTAGCGGCTAGCTTGTTAGCTGTTTTTCCATTTACTTTTTCACTGTGATAGAAGGAAAATCTGCTTAATTTTTAGTTACAAATTACAGTTACACTGGTCAACACCAAAGATATTGTCTAAGTTTTTTTTGTTTTTTTTTAGCTGATTTAGGACAGTTTTGATCTGCTGAATACAAAAATCACATTGGTTTTGTGCAATCAGGTCAACTTTTCTAACTATGGCCACATGTTGTTTTTTACGTTTTTGTTTACATGTACACGGGTATTTTCACCTTATATGATGCAAAATTCTTTTTTATTTCTTGAAATTTCTCGAACTCTGAAGAGTTTGCATGTGCCAATTTATGACATGATGTCATAAATTGTCATGATGGCTGGTTACTGTTGGACTCTGAAGAGAGACATCCCTGCTGCTGAGCATTCTAGAGGTTCGAATAAACGGAAGTTGAAGCTTGGAATTTTGAACAATGATGACGTAACATTCAATTTACATGTACTTACCTTTATCAGTGTCTACTATTCAGTTTACAGTAATCAAAGTTTGTAACATTTAATCAATAAATTGTGTCAGAAAATGATTTTTTTCTCTTAAAAATCTATTTCAGATGAGAAATATTAACAAAAATCAACCGATAATGTCACAAAAATGTAATTGATTTTAGTTAGAAGATCAGATTTTTAAAAAAAATCAACTTAGCATAAAAACCTGACCTGATCGAGAGAAACGGATGTCATTTTCCGATTCAGCGGTGCAAAATTGTCTTACATCAGTTGAAAAAACACAGACAACTTACAAAATAATTATTTTTGTAACCCTGTGTTATCATTCAAAATGTAACCATATCTACACACTAAATACAAATGGTCAGCTATTCAGTACAGCCTTTATATTTCAGCACTTTTTGTCCAGATATTTATATGTGCAGGGGCGGACTTGGTCCATTTGGGGCCTAAGGCAAAGACAGAAATGGGGCCCTACTTTTTCTTTGTTCTACACTTTCTTTTCACTTTTTTGGGTATGACTTAAATCTTTATGTTTTTGATTTTAAAATTGCAACAGGGTAGGCGCGAGATAAGCACGAGCTTCAGCCTACACTCTTTCGGTTGTTCTTATGTGTTCTATATATTTTTAACTGTTTTGATTGTATGTTCATTACCGAACAAAATTCACATTCATTCATTCATTCAGTCAAGCCTGACTGACATCTTACCCGAAACTTATTGTCCTCAGAAGTCTTCAAATGAAGATATCATTCATGTATCTGAGACCCCCCTCATGGATCGTCAAACTTATCGTGGTGGGAGGTTTGCGTGCCCTAGTGATCCCAGGAGCTATGTTGTCCGGGGCAATTTGCCTCTGGTAGGGTCACCCAAGACAAACTGGACCTGGGTGAAGGGCCAGACTAAGAACGATCCAACAGACGCTCATGATAAATACTAGAACAAGGATTCAGTGTACCCTGCCCGGTATGGGGTTACCGGGGCCCCACCCCGGAGTCAGGTCTGGGGGAGGGGCTTGATGGCTAGCGTCTGGTGGCCGGGTTTCCGCCCATTGGACCCAACTGGGCTCAGCCCGAAGGAGTTACATGGGTCCGCCCTCTAGCGGGTTCACCACCTGCAGGAGGGACCATGGGGAGCCAGTGCTATGTGTATGAGGTGGCCGTCAAAGGTGGAGACCTTGGTGGTCTGATCCGAAGCTTCCTAAACTGGCTTTTGGCCCGTGGAATGTCACCTCTCTGGTGGGGAGGAGCCTGAGCTGGTGCATGAGGTTGAGAGATACCGGCTGGATATAGTCAGCCTCACCTCAGCACACAGCTCCGGTTCCAGAACCAGGCTCCTAGAGGGGGGCTGGAGCTTGGCCTACTCTGGAGTTGCCCTACTCTGGAGTTGCCCCGGGCGAGAGGCGACGAGCAGGGGTGGGTATTCTTGTATCCCCCCCCCCCCACCTTGCTGTCTCTATATTGGAGTTTTCCCTGGTGGATGAAAGGGTTGCTTCCCTGCACCTTTGGGTTGGGAAACGGGTCCTGACCATCGTTTGTGCCTATGCACCAAATGATGGTTCAGAGTACCCACCCTTTTTTGGAGTCTCTGACTAGGGTACTGGAGAGTGCTCCTCTTGGAGACTCCATTGTCCCACTGGGGGACTTCAATGCACACGTGGGCAATGACAGTGAAACTTGGAAGGGGGTGATTGGTAGGAACGGCCTGCCCGATCTGAACCCGAGTGGTGTTCAATTATTGGACTTCTGTGCTAACAACAGTTTGTCCATAACGAACACCATGTTCAAGCATAAGGGTGTCCATATGTGCACCTGGCACCAGGACACCCTAGGCCGCAGGTTGATGATGGATTTTGTTATCACATCATCAGACCTTCGACCATATGTCTTGGACACTCGGGTAAAGAGAGGAGCAGAGCTGTCAACTGATCACCACCTTGTGGTGAGTTGGATCCAATGGCAGGGGAGGATGCCATTCAGACCTGGTAGACCCAAACGTATAGTGAGGGTGTGCTGGGAATGTCTGGCTGAGGCCCCTGTCCGGGAGGTCTTCAACTCTCACCTCTGGAAGAACTTCAACCACATTCCAAGGGAGTCTGGAGACATGGATTCTGAATGAAGCATGTTCTCCACCTCCATTGCTGAAGCGGCCGCAAGGTCGTCGGGGCATCTCGTGGTGGCAACCACCGAACCAAGTGGTGGACACCAGTGGTGAGGGGGACCATTAAGCTGAAGAAGGAGTCCTATCAAGCTTGGTTGGCTTGTAGGACTCCCAAAGCAGCTGAGGTGTACCGGCAGGCCAAGCGGAGTGCAGCTCGGGTGGTTGCTGAAGCAAAAGCAAAAACTCGGGTATGGGAGGAGTTTGGTGAGACCATGGAACAAGACTTACGGTCGGCCTCGACGAGATTCTGGCAAATTGTCCGGTGGCTCAGGAGGGGAAAGCAGCTCCCTGTCCACACTGTGTATGGTGCGGATGGGGCACTGCTGACTTTGACTGGGGATATCGTCGGGCGGTGAAAGGAGTACTTCAAGGATTTCCTCAATCCCACTGACACACCTTCCACAGAGGAAGCAGGGCTTGTGGATAAGGGGGACGACTGTCCTATCACAGTGGCTGAGGTTGCCAAGGTGGTTAAAAATCTCTTTGGTGGCCGGGCCCCGGGGGTGGACGAGAGTTGCCCTGAGTACCTCAAGGCCCTGGATGTTGTAGGGCTGTCATGGTTAACACGCTTCTGCAACATTGCATGGAGGTCGGGGGCAATGCCTTTGGCATGGCAAACTGGGGTGGTGGTTCCTGTCTTCAAAAAAGGGGCCTGGAGGGTGTGCGCCAACTTTAGAGGGATCACACTCCTCAGCCTCCCTGGGAAGGTCTACGCCAGGGTACTGGAGAGGAGAGTCCGGCCGTTGGTCAAACCTCGGATTCAGGAGGAGCAATGTGGTTTTCGTCCTGGCTGTGGCACATCGGACCAACTCTTTACCCTCTTGAGAATACTTGAGGGTTCGTGGGAGTTTGCCCAACCAGTTTACATGTGTTTTGTGGACTTGGAGAAGGCATTCGACCGCGTCCCTCATGTTTTTTTTTTGTGGGGGGTGCTTCGGGAGTATGGGGTATCGGGCTTGTTGTTACGAGCTATTCAGTCTCTGTACGACCGTTGTGAGAGTTTGGTTCGTATTGCCAACACTCGGTCGGACTCATTCCCAGTGAGAGTTGGACTCCGCCAGGGCTGCCCTTTGTCATCGATCCTGTTCATAATTTTTATGGTCAGGATTTCTAGGTGCAGCCAGGGAATGGAGGGTGTCATGCTTGGTGACCACAGGATCTCATCTCTGTTGTTTGCAGATGATGTTGTTCTGCTGGCTTCATCCAGCAATGACCTACAAGTCTTACTAGGACGGTTTGCCGCTGAGTGTGAAGCGGCTGGGATGAGAATCAGTACCTCCAAGTCCGAGTCCATGGTCCTCAGCCGGAAAAAGGTGGATTGTCCTCTCTGGGTTGGGGACAAGCTCCTGCCCCAAGTGCAGGAGTTTAAATATCTTGGTCTTATTCACAAGTGAGGGGAGAATGGAGCGAGAGGTTGACGGATGGATCGGAGCAGCATCTGCAGTGATGGGGACATTGTACCGGTCTGTTGTGGTGAAGAGGGAGCTAAGCTCTCAGGCAAAGCTGTCGATTTACCAGTCAATCTACGTTCCTACCCTCACCTATGGTCTTGAACTTTGGGTAATGACCGAAAGAACGAGATCGCGGATACAAGCGGCTGAAATGAGCCTTCTTTGTAGGATTGCTGGACTCACCCTCAGAGATAGGGTGAGGAGCTCAGTCATCTGGGAGAGGCTCAGAGTAGAACTGCTGCTCCTCCACATTGAAAGGAGCCAGTTGAGGTGGTATGGGCATCTGATCAGGATGCCTCCTGGCCACCTCCCACTTGAGGTGTTTTGGGCATGTGCCTCTGGGAGGAGACCCCGGGGCAGACCCAGGACTTGCTGGAGAGACTATGTCTCCCAGCTGGTCTGGGAACGCTTTGGTATCCTCTCTGAAAAGCTGGAGCAGGTGTTTGGGGAGAGGGAAGTCTGGGCTTCTCTGCTTGAGCTGCTGCCTCTGCGACCCAGACCTCCGGAAAAGTGGTAGAAGATGGATGGATGGACAAAAAATATTAAGCAGGCCCTCTCTGAACTAAATAGCAACACTCTTTGTCAGGTGCTTAGGCCATAATGATGGGTCATCTTCAAGAACAAACTGGTCAGACTTGTGGTATATACAGTGGTGTGAAAAAGTGTTTGCCCCCTTCCTGATTTCTCATTTTTTTGTACGTTTGTCACACTTAAAATGTTTCAGATCATCAAACAAATTTAAATATTAGACAAAGATAACACAAGTAAACACAAAATGCAGTTTTTAAATGAAGGTGTTTATTATTAGGGGGGAAAAAAATCAAAACCTACATGGCTTGTGTGAAAAAGTGATTGCCCCTAAACCTAATAACTGGTTGGACCACCCTTAGCAGCAACAACTGCAATCAAGCGTTTGCGATAACTGGCAATGAGTCTTTTACAGCACTGTGGAGGAATTTTGGCCTACTCATCTTTGCAGAATTGTTGTAATTCAGCCACATTGGAGGGTTTTCAAGCATGAACCGCCTTTTTATGGTCATGCCACAGCATCTCAATCGGATTCAGGTCAGGACTTTGACAAGGCCACTCCAAAGTCTTCATTTTGTTTTTCTTAAGCCATTCAGAGGTGGACTTGCTGGTGTGTTCTGGATCATTGTCCTGCTGCAGAACCCAAGTGCACTTCAGCTTGAGGTCACGAACAGATGGTCAGACATTCTTCTTCAGGATTTTTTGGTTGACAGCAGAATTCATGGTTCCATTTACCACAGCAAGTCTTCCAGGTCCTGAAGCAGCAAAACAGCCCCAGACCATCACACTACCACTACCATATTTTACTGTTGGTATGATGTTCCTTTTCTGAAATGCTGTGTTACTTTTATGCCAGATGTAATGGGATACACACCTTCCAAAAAGTTCAACTTTTGTCTCATCAGTCCTGAGTATTTTCCCAAAAGACTTGGGGATCATCAAGATGTTTTCTGGCAAAACTGAGATGAGCCTTGATGTTCTTTTTGCTCAGCAGTGGTTTTCATCTTGGAACTCTGCCATGCAGGCAATTTTTGCCCAGTCTCACCTTAACTGAGGCAAGTGAGGCCTGCAGTTCTTTGGATGTTGTTGTAAGGTCTTTTGTGACCTCTTGGATGAGTTGTCACTGTGCTCTTGGAGTAATTTTAGTTGGGTGGCCACTCCTGGGAAGGTTCACCACTATTCCATGTTTTCGCCAGTTGTGGATAATGGCTCTCACTATGGTTTGCTGGAGTTCCAAAACTTTAGAAATGGCTAGAAAATTGAATTCAGCTTTCCAAAGATGTGATAAACCACAGTTAATTTATCTTTTATCAGGGGGGCAATCACTTTTTCCACACGGCGCCATGTAGATTTGGATTTTTTTTACCCTTAGTAATTAACACCTTCAATTAAAAACTGCATTTTGTGTTTACTTGTGTTATCTTTGTCTAATATTTAAATTTGTTTGATTATCTGAAACATTTAAGTGTGACAAACATACAAAAAGTTGAGAAATCAGGAAGGGGACAAACACTTTTTCACACCACTGTAGTTCCCTCATCATCTCCTCCTCTGTGAAGGGTAGCCGTTGACAGTGGGCGTGTCATTTAAGCAACATTTTTTTTTGATTTTGCATACTTTATTGATCCCCAGAGGGGAAATTGAGGGCATGGGCCTCAATGGGCATGGGCTAGCAGCCGTGGTACTGTCTTCAACGGATACAGGTCAAGTGGACCCTTGACCAAGTAAGCACCCCAAGTGGACCCCAGGATTCAATCTGTACATGTACAAGTACATTTTCAATCTAGTGATTTAATTCAATTCAATTCAATTTTATTTATATAGCGCCATTTCACAACAACAGTCATCTCATAGCACTATCAACTGTAGGGGGGGACCCCCACAGTTGCAGAAAGACCCCAGCAATCAATCATTTACAAACTGATTCATAATTTTCTGAAGCCTCATTCAGAACATTATAGTCCCACATACCTATTTTGTGGATTTTTATCTGGGGGCAGTCAGCCGTGACGAACAGCAGCGGTGGAGAAGAGAAGTCTATTAAAAGCAGAAATGGAGCCAAAACCTTCTCTGGGTCTTTTAATACATATACTGTATATATGTATATATTCTTTTACACTTATTGGTGACTATAATGTTCTGAATGAGGCTTCAGGAAATTATGAATCACTTTATAAATCACTGGATTGAAAATGTACTTGCATATATACAAAGTAGGTCCTGGGGTCCACTTTGGGTGCTCTCTTGGGGTGCTCACTTGGGTCAGGGGTCCACTTGACCTGATCCCTCCTGCAGTTATGCTGCTAATGTTACTACAATTACTATGAACAAAATAAGTAACATCTGCTCTGTCACAGGTTTTGATGTCATGTCCCATCATGTAATGCTACTACCAATCTCTAATATCTTTCAGAAACTGTGTCTTCACCCAATAACCATAAGATTTTTGAAATAAGGGCTGACCCAGCTAGCTAGTTGAGCTACTACAGGTTAATAACAATTGCAAGTTTGAGCTTTTACTGCACACAAACAAGAAAAAAGCTGGCAAAATAAAACAAGATCACAGACTGCAGAATCTACCTGTTAACTTAAATGATTAAATGACCAAAACAACGGCCATTCATTAACTTACCCGAGATTATTAAGCAGACACTCCATGAAATGAATGGTGGTCTATGGGGAAAATTCCATTGTTTGGAGCTATTAGCCGCTCCTTGACCCATGTGACTTCTGCCTTTCACAGTTTCTATAGAAGTCTTCCAGAGTGTCGCAACTTTCATATTATACTGCGCTGAGATACGTGGAACAGTCCAACAGTCTGAGGAGTAGGGGGAGGACGTTATGTTTGTGATTTGATTTGGCGTTTTTATAAATACCAGTGTTTCTATATTTTGTCGGACATCACGTTAAATATGCTAAACATTTAAAAAAAAAAATATGGGCTTCTAGTAGGTCGGGGCCTAAGGCAACCGCCTACCTTCGCCTAATGGTAAGTCCGCCTCTGTATATGTGGTCATAATTTTTTTTTTACCATTTTATGAATGGAAGTTCTTAAATATGTACTTTTAAAGGAAATGACTTCATCTTTTTGTAATTCTGTGAATTTATAATTTTTTTCCCCCCTTGAAATTGCTTTCATGGCTCAATAAATATTTGCTGCAGTGTTTTTTGCATGATATCCAGTTGCATTAAATAAGTCATAATCATCAAAATTCAAACCAGAAGAGCTTGAAATATTTCACATCATGTGTGATGAATTATAGATATGTCCAATTATGAAGAAAAATTTTTGTTCTACTTTTGTGATAAGTTTTTGATCTGCACCTGCCAATTTAGAATAAATTAGACGGAACAAAGATATTTCAAAGTAAAACCACAGTCACTATTACGATAGCATTGTGTACATTTAATTATGTATTACTTGCAAAATCAGCGGTTGGTTTAGTTTATATAAGTATATATAAGAAGTGATTTCTATTTAACCCGTTTTCAAAGTATACAGTCAGTAAAACTACATCTAGAATATACAGATGAAGTTTTTTGCCTTCACTCTCTGTAGTAGCCCTCTGGTAAAAGTACAGGATGTTGGGAATGAATTTATGGTGAGCAAGTAGGGCTACAACTGTTGTTTTTGGTACAAATGTATCTGTTTTTTTTTTTTTTTTGACTGTTTTTTTAATCAAATGATTAGTTGACAAAAAAAAAAAAATGTATCTGTTTTTTTTTTTTTTTTTTTGTCAACTAATCATTTGATTAAAAAAACAGTCAAAAATGTCCAGCACAATATCCTGGAGCTCAAGGTGAGCTAATCAGATGTCTTGGTTTGCCAAACAAAACTAAAAATTATTTAACTTGTAATGCAAAAAACCAGAAGTGTGACAAATTTTAATGTTTAAGAACTTAAAGCAATCATAGTTTTAGAATTTTTAGTGGAAAAGGTTGCATAAGTGAATAGTTAATTATTAAATTGGTTGTTTATTAATTTTATGTTGCTCGATTAGTCAATGATCCGACTACTCATTGCAGCACTATTGGCAAGAGCTTCTTTGGCTGTTTGGATTTGAGTTGGCCTGGGGGAAATTTTCAGTCAAAAGATGTAATTATTACTTTGTTTTTCATGGCTCCATGCAGATTTTTTGTCCAAATATTGATAAAAATGTCACTTTCTATAGTAAACGTTGCTGCTGTGAGTGATGGAACCCTGAACCATAAAGATCCGTGAGGACAGGTGTGGTGAGGGTGAAGGGGAGCGGTGCAGGTGTAATTGGTCAGAGGATTATTCATGGCCGCCCTTTTAATCTGGTTTATCATGCTGAGGAGTTATTTCCTGCACTTAAGCTGCGAAACATTCCAACCAAATCCCAATCATAACTACAGCATGGTGGTGTGATCAGTGTCCTTTTATTTAACCACCTTGTTTGAGTATTACAGCCTCTGTTTGAGCTGAGGAAAATTGCTCTGGAGTGCTCTGCATTAAAGCCCCTGATCCCTGCTGAGCCTCAGTGTCATGTGACCTCTGCTCTTTTTTACTCACGCGATTCCACTGTCAGAAATGTAAAAATCACACGGAAGCTGCGGAGAGTGGGGGGTGTTGGTGATTGTGGGTTTTCATTTTACAGCCCATGTGCCGGTGTTACGAAGTGACAACATGAACCTCGGGGATCATGAGGCATCTGCAGCTCGGCTGTTAAAGCTCACTGCTGCATGGGAACATCCACACTGCCACTGCTGCTGATGGGGCTGCAAACGTGGTCACTGGTGCAGGTCAGGGGATGGAAACAGGCCCATTTCTAGCTTTTTGGGGTACCCTGTGCACAATTGTGTTTGGGGGGGATATATTTGTAATGGGGAAGAGTTCGAACCTTTTAAAATGAGGAAACAATATCTCCCAACAAACACATTAAAAAATAAAATTGCGTCTTTGTGTAGATCAGGGGTGTTCAATCGTGTGCCATGGAGGGCCAAGACCCTACAGGCTTTACTTCCAACCAGTGTCTTCAACAGCAGATTTCACTGAACTTCTTCCCACTGATTGCTGATCAGGGAAAACACCTGCTGAAGAGACTGGGCAGAAGAGAAAACCTGCAGGGTCTTGGCCCTCCATGGCACATGATTGGACACCCCTGGTGTAGATGAACAGATAAAAATTAACCTCTTGCACTCCGGTCAATTTCCCTAAAAACGCCAAAAAGTAACGTGCCCAAAGTAAATCGAAAGCTGTTCTTCAATCCTTTGCAGCATCTTCATGGGGTTGGTCTCATTTAAAAGAAAACACTTTGAATTTTTTGGCAAAACAGTCATAATTTCTCTAAGTGCTCCGGCCACTGAGTTACAGTCATCTAAACATAGTGAACTTGAAGAAAATAAATTTGGCCTGGGTGTTTTTTCGGATACAAATGCTTGCAAATAACACACAGCTTCAGATCCAGGCTGGAAAATGCAACAGAAATGTAGAACCAAGTGTTATCCAGCTGAGGTCCAAATTTTGTAACAATACCACAAAAAATGAATATATTACACAGCTTTTTCCTCAGGTAGTTCCCAGGCGTTTTTGAACTGTGCCAAATTGTGCCAAATGGCACAGTTTGGAAAAACGTCTGTACCTTTTGAATGATTCAATGTAGAAGCTTCATCTTGGGCTCTAATGAAAGCTGACACTCAGGGCTGTGTGTGTGTGGGGGTTGTGGGGTCCCCCCCCCCCGGTACAGAGGACGGACATCGGCCATCGCTACATGACGGATTAGACTCATGCGGCGATGTGGCGGCCGCGGCGCAGTCACCGTGGCTCCCCCCCCACCGCTACAGAAGAATAGCGGGTGGGGGGGGCGTTCACGGTCTGGACGTGGCGCACGAACCGTGTACCGCGGTGCACGCACTTTGGACTTCGTGCGCCGCACAGTTGTAATTTACCGATCGGTCAAAAGTCATTTTGATTACAATTTTCAGGGATAAAGAATAATTTAGCTTAGAACACTTACCTCTTCACAGCAGAAGCGGAGCTGGTGAACTTCTTCCTCATTGTCAGACGAACGCGACGCTGGTCTCGCGACACGATCAAAACATAATTCCATTATTGCGGTTTTGCGCTTCCATGATTGCGGTTTTTGGCGAACGATTTTTCAAAACAAATAACAGTAGTAATTAAAAATAGACTGGCGAACGCGTGTGTGTCACTCAGCCTTCGTCGTCGGCCTCCGTCGGTCTATGATGACCATGGAAGACAATCCTAACGTCTACTCTGCTGGGACAAAAACAAAAAAAGCACCGCCTGGCCGAACATGCCGATGCGCGAATGGCAGTCGCTGTCACACAAGTTGGACTTGTGGATGGTCTCTGTGCTGCTGGGTCTGTGGGATTCTTCCTGCGGGTCCTTTTTTTCATCTGCTACAGCAGTCAGTCTCTCTTCACACAGCCTTACACAAAAAAGCTCGCAAACTTCTGTGCTTCAATTGGCTTGCTGCATTCACAGCGTTGGTAGGCGGGTCCTTCTTGCTAGGCTTTCAGTCATTGGTTCTTCAAGGTTTCAGAAACCCAATTCAAGGCTCTTATTAGTCGAATGAGAGGTCAATCATATCTGATCTGTTCGCGGCTGTGTCTGTAGTGGAAGAACTTTTTTTTTTTTTTCAGTGCGCACTTGGAGGCAGCGCCCTCGTGCGTCCTAGAGCGCACGAGAGCGCCTGGGACGCAGAGACGCAGGACACTCTGGGACGCAGAGACTTGCCCGCCCGCGGTACAACGGAGTGCAAGAGGTTAAACCACTGCACAAAAGAAAAATGTAACCAGCATCCATATAAAGAGTGCAAATTTATGACAAAAAATTGCCAAATTCACAGTGAGTAAAACAGCAAATTTATCAGAATCAGACTGGAGAACTTTAGTTTGATAACAATGATGCACTGAAGCCATATGGGGGGTATTCCAGAAACTTACTGTCAGAACTTACTGCTAGTTTCTGGTTCCAGAACTCTGGTTGTGACTCTGTTTGGTCAACTCAGTTGATAGACCTCGAGACATGCATGTACACGACAAACCTACTAAGACAGCATGTGTTGGACACAGAAACCACAAGCAATGGAGGAAAAGAGAGATAATTATTTCTCTGAGAAGAGTTACAAGCGCTCTTGGAGGCATATGAGGAGTGAAAAAAAAATCGTAATCAAGAAGAAAAAATGGCAACATCAGCCAAAGATGCAGGGAGCTGAGCTGCAAAGAACTGCTGACTGCATGAAGTGAGTTTTATGGATTCTTCGTGGACAATCTATATAAGTTTTCTTTAATAAGAACAAAAGGCAAGTAAGTGGTGAACCTTCCCAGGAGTGGCCGGCCAACCAAAATTACCCCAAGAGCACAGCGACGACTCATCCAAGAGGTCACAAAAGACCCCACAACAACATCCAAAGAACTGCAGGCCTCACTTGCCTCAGTTAAGGTCAATATTCATGACGTCACCATAAGAAGGAGACTGGGCAAAAATGGCCTGCACGGCAGAGTTCCAAGACAAAAACCACTGCTTAGCAAAAAGGACATAAAGGCTTATCTCAGTTTTGCCAGAAAACATCTTGATGATCCCCAAGACTTTGGGAAAATACTTTGTGGACTGACGACACAAAAGTTGAACTTTTTGGAAGGTATATGTCCCATTACATCTGGCGTAAAAGTAACACAGCATTTCAGAAAAGGAACATCATACCAACAGTAAAATATGGTGGTGGTAGTTACTATCTACCAAAAAATCCTGAAGGAGAATGACCGGCCATCTGTTCATGACCTCAGGCTGAAGCACACTTGGGTTCTGCAGCAAGACAATGATCCAGAACACACCAGCAAGTCCACCTCTGAATGGTTTAAGACAAACAAAATGAAGACTTTGGAGTGGCCTAATCAAAGTCCTAACCTGAATCCGATTGAGATGCTATGGCATGGCCTTAAAAAGGCGGTTCATGCTTGAAAACCCTCCAGTGTGGCTGACTTACAAAAATTCTGCAAAGATGAGTAGGCCAAAATTCCCCCACAGTGTTGTACAAGACTCACTGCCAGTTATCGTAACCGCTTGATTGCAGTTGTTGCCGCTAAGGGTGGCCCAACCAGTTATTAGGTTTAGGGAGCAATCACTTTTTCACACAGGGCCATGTAGGTTTGGATTTTTTTTTTTTTTACTCTTAATAATAAACACCTTCATTTATTTAAAAACTGCATTTTGTGTTTCCATGTGTTATCTTTGTCTAATATTTAAATTTGTTTGATGATCTGAAACATTTAAGTGTGGCAAACATACAAAAAAAAAGAGAAATCAGGAAGGGGGCAAACACTTTTTCACACCACTGTATGCGAGGATAGTTTTTGTAGATTACAGCTCAGTCTTTAATACTGTCATTCCTTCTCAGCTTATACACAAACTGGATCAGCTGGGCCTCAGTGCTTCACTGTGTAATTGGATCTCCAGCTCCCTGACAGGACGCTCACAAGTGGTGCACTTGGGCTCGCATACCTCATCTTCCATAACCCTGAACATTGGCACCCCACAAGGTTGTGTACGCTTGCCAATTCTGTAGTCACTGCTCACCCATGATTGTGTCTCTGCATATAACTCAAACACCATAATAAAATTTGCAGATGACACGACTGTGATTGGGGTGATTTCTGATGGTGATGAGTCGGCCTATAGAGCGGAGGTGCAGAATTTGGTGAGATGGAGCTCTGTAAATAACTTGTCCCTTAACTGGAAAAACCAAAGAACCTAATTATTGATTTCTGGAGATCTGGGGACAAGGATCACCCTCCTATCTTTAGTAACAGCGATCGTGCGGAAGAAGTTTCGTCCTTCAAGTTCTTGGGAACCCACATCTTGGACAATCTCACGTGGGCATCTAACACCAATGTTGTGCTGAAGAAGGCCCAACAGCATCTCCTTTTTTTTTTTTTTTTTTTTTGAGATTGCTGAAAAAAATCTGGCCTCTCTCAGCGTGTCTTGCTCTCCTACTGCCGCTGCACTACAGAGAGCATCCTCACATACTGCATCTGAGTGTGGTTCGACAGTTGCGCTGTGGCTGAGCGGAAAGCACTTCAGCGTGTGGTAGGAGGAGCAGAGAAAATCATTGGATTGAGGCTCCCAGAACTGGAGGACATCTACCACACTCGCTGTCTTAGAAAAGTGAGGTCCATCTGTAAAGACTCCACACATCCATTCCATAGACATTTTGAGCTGTTGCCCTCCGGTAAACTTTTTAGAGCATTTTGGGCTCGTACAACAAGACTGAGGGACAGCTTCATTCCAAGTGCAATCCACATTTTAAATAGTCTTTAGGACCTGTTTGTTGGCATATGCTGCATTGCACAGATTGTACTATGTAAAACTAGATTTGTTGTTTTTATCTTTTTTAATGCTACTTATTCATGTCTTTTATTCCTTTTTTAAATTGGCATGGAGAGATGCATTCAAAATGTCGTTATGCTTCGGTATAATGACAATAAAGGAATTCTGTTCTAAATTTGCAGTTTTTGTCGTATGAATTTGAAGTTTTTTTTCTTTATACATTTCCAAATTTATTCATGTAATTTTTTGACTTTTTTTAAAATTTAGTAAGTCAGAATGAGCATAGTTAAAATTGAACAGTTTGGGTGAAGGAGCAACTATCCAAATACTCAAATTTAAAAAATGAATACCACTGTCATGAACAGATATCCAGAAGAAAGAATATTTGGGTACTGCCCTGGTAAAATGTAAGAAAGTCTGATGATTACATTCTTAATTGTTTATTTTGTGAAGCTCTGTCAAGGCTTTTTAACTTTCCTCACATACCTAGTTAATCACATTATACAATATGGATTTTAATTTTTTCCCATATTGCAGTTACAATAAGGCAACACTATGCAAGTCTTGCTGTTGTGTTAATTTATACAAACCTTTTAAAGGTGTTTGTCTATTTAACCCATTTCCCTTACAAGCCCATCTTTCATTGAATGAATGTGGGCTTTTTATTTGAACTTTTTTTTTTTTACAATTTTATCACCTTCATAGTCCAAGATGGTGTTCTTGTCTTGTAATCTAAAGTCCCCCCCCTTTTGACAAATTATCCTTAATTAGGCCAAAGGCCATAAGATTAATACAGTTAAAAGGCTGAAGAGGAGACTGCATCAGCTGTGACAGAAGTGGACATGGAGGGTCCACTAAGCCATATGGACAATACAGTGGTGTGAAAAAGTGTTTGCTCCCATCCTGATTTCTCTTTTTTTTTTTTTTGTATGTTTGTCACACTTAAATGTTTCAGATCATCAAACAAATTTAAATATTAGACAAAGATAACACAAGTAAACACAAAATGCATTTTTTAAATGAAGGTGTTTATTATTAAGGGAAAAAAATCCAAACCTATATGGCTCTGTGTGAAAAAGTGATTGCCCCCAAAACCTAATAACTGGTTGGGCCACCCTTAGCAGCAACAACTGCAATCAAGCGTTTACGATAACTGGCAATGAGTCTTTTACAGCACTGTGGAGGAATTTTGGCCTACTCATCTTTGCAGAATTGTTGTAATTCAGCCACATTGGAGGGTTTTCGAGCATGAAGCGCCTTTTTAAGGTCATGCCACATCCTCTCAATCGGATTCAGGTCGGGACTTTGACAAGGCCACTCCAAAGCCTTGGTTTTGTTTTTCTTAAGCCATTCAGAGGTGGACTTGCTGGTATGTTTTGGATCATTGTCCTGCTGCAGAACCCAAGTGCGCTTCAGCTTGAGGTCACGAACAGATGGCCGGACATTCTCCTTCAGGACTTTTTGGTAGACAGCAGAATTCATGGTTCCATTTACCACAGCAAGTCTTTCAGGTCCTGAAGCAGCAAAACAGCCCCAGACCATCACACTACCATCACCATATTTTACTGTTGGTATGATGTTCCTTTTCTGAAATGCTGTGTTACTTTTATGCCAGATGTAATGGGACACACACCTTCCAAAAAGTTCAACTTTTGTCTCGTCAGTCCACAGAGTATTTTCCCAAAAGACTTGGGGATCATCAAGATGTTTTCTGGCAAAGCTGAGACAAGCCTTGATGTTCTTTTTGCTCAGCAGTGGTTTTCCTCTTGGAACTCTGCCATGCAGGCCATTTTTGCCCAGTCTCTTTCTTATGGTGGAGTCATGAACACTGATCTTAACCTCTTGCACTCCGGTGTACCGCGGACGGGCAGGTCTCTGCGTCCTACAGCGCACAGAGGGCGCTCTCGTGCGCTCTAGGACGCACGAGGGTGCTGCGTCCTAAGCACACTGGAAAAAAAAGCTGCATTTCCGTTCTCCCACTACAGACACAGCCGCGAACAGATCGAGTATGATTGACCTCTCATTCGACTAATAAGAGCCTTGAATTGGGTTTCTGAAACCTTGAAGAACCAATGACTGAAAACCTAGCAAGAAGAACCCGCCTACCAACGCTGTGAATGCAGCAATTGAAGCACAGAAGTTCGCGAGCTGTTTTGTAAGGCTGGGTGAAGAGAGATTGCTGCAGCAGATGAAAAAAAGGACCCGCAGAAAGAACCTCGCAGACCCAGCAGCACGGAGACCATCCACAAGTGTGACCTGTGTGACAGGGACTGCCATTCGCGCAACGGCATGTTCGGCCACAGGCGGTGCTTTTTTTGTTTTTATTCCAGCAGAGTAGACGTAGACGTTTAGGATTCTCTTCCATGGTCATCATAGACCGACGGAGGCCGACGACGAAGGCTGAGTGACACACACGCGTTCGCCAGTCTTTTTTTAATTACTACTGTTATTTGTTTTGAAAAATCGTTCGCCAAAACCACAATAATGGAATTATGTTTTGATCAGGTCGCGAGACCAGCGTCGCGTTCGTCTGACAATGAGGAATAAGTTCGCCAGCTCCACTTCTGCTGTGAAGAGGTAAGTGTTCTAAGCTAAATTATTCTTTATCCCTGAAAATTGTAATCAAAATGACTTTTGACCGATCGGTAAATTACAGCTGTGCGTCATCGCTGCATGACGGACTGTGGCACAATGGGCGATGTCCGTCCTCTGTAGCAAGGGGGGGGGACAACCCCCCCCCCCACACACACACAGCCCTGAGTGTCAGCTTTCATTAGAGCCCAAGATGAAGCTTCTATATTGAATCATTCAAAAGTTACAGATGTTTTTCCAAACTGTGCCATTTGGCACAATTTGGCACAGTTCAAAAACGCCTGGGAACTACCTGAGGAAAAAGCTGTGTAATATATTCATTTTTTGTGGTATTGTTACAAAATTTGGACCTCAGCTGGATAACACTTGGTTCTACATTTCTGTTGCATTTTCCAGCCCGGATCTGAAGCTGTGTGTTATTTGCAAGCATTTGTATCCAAAAAAACACCCAGGCCAAATTTATTTTCTTCAAGTTCACTGTTTAGATGACTGTAACTCAGTGGCCGGAGCACTTAGAGAGATTGACTGTTTTGCCAAAAAATTCAAAGTATTTTCTTTTAAATGAGACCAACCCCATGAAGATGCTGCAAAGGGTTGAAGAACAGCTTTCGATTTACTTTGGGCACGTTATTTTTTGGCGTTTTTAGGGAAATTGACCGGAGTGCAAGGGGTTAACTGAGGCAAGTGAGGCCTGCAGTTCTTTGGATGTTGTTGTGGTGTCTTTTGTGACCTCTTGGATGAGTTGTCACTACACTCTTGGGGTAATTTTGGTTGGCTGGCCACTCCTGGGAAGGTTCACCACTGTTCCATGTTTACGCCATTTGTGGATAATGACTCTCACTGTGGTCTGCTGACATCCCAAAGCTTTAGAAATGGCTTTATAACCTTTTTCAGACAGATAGATCTAAATTACTTTGTTTCTCATTTGTTCCTGAATTTCTTTTGATCGCAGCGTGATGTCTAGCTTTTTTTTTTTTTTTTTTTTTTATTTAAGTTCTTGTAAAGGGTATACAGGTCGTTACAGCAATGCAGTGTTTACATTTTCATCACATGTTCCCTTATTTTCTGATATCTGACAACATTGGAAGATTAATTCTTACAACACCCCTTTTTTTTTTTTTTTTTAAAGTGAAAGAAAAAGTGAAATTAAAGAGAAAAAAAAACAAGAAACAAATAACAAAAAAAAAACAAAAACAAACCAGTAAAAAACAAACAAAAAGAAAAAGTAAGTAAATAAAGATAAAAGAGCATCTGAGTAGTGTTGGAACAAAGAGCGGAACCATTATTGAAATGGTATTTGTCAAAGATTAGATCTAATGGAAGACACATATGCGGTCCAGGGTTGCCAAAAGTTCATGAACACATCCATGTCCTGTCTCAGTGCGAATGTCAACTTTTCCATCGAGTAAATGTCTTGGATCACGTTAGTCCAATCTTCAGGTGTAGGACAGTCCTTCAACATCCATTTTTTAGTTAGAGCTTTTTTGCTTGCCAATATTAAAACATTGAATAAGTATTTTTCTCCTCGTCTTTCCAGTGAGTCCGGTAGTAAACCCAAATACAAAGTTACAAAAGAAAAGGGAACTGTAATTTTGAATATTTTCCCCAATATTGTCTGTACCTTGGTCCAATATTGGTGGATAACTGGGCATGACCAAAACACATGAAAATGATTTGCAGTCTTTTCACCACACAAGCGCCAACAGTTCAATCCCTTATGGGTAAATTTGTTTTGTGCAGGTGTTCTGAAAAATCTTGCCAAGTTTTTCCATCCAAATTCTCTCCACTGCAGGGATGAGGTACTTTTCCATTGCTGTTTATTTAGCTTTTCCCATATTTCCAGTTGTAAAGTGAAATTCCCCTCTTTTTCCCATCTCTCTTTTATATAAGATGTGTTGTCTCCTTTTAAGTCTTGAAGACCTTGGTATATTTTAGAAATGTATCTGATCCCTGGGATCCCTTTATATGCCATTAAGAAGACCTTCAGAACACCTGACTGGGCCCTTTCCAAAACCTCCTTTTTAAGTATATTGTTTATGTGGTGTCTAAGCTGGAAGAACCTGTAAAGGTCTTGATTTATTAGGCCTTGTTTTTTCAAATCTTCAAAACTTCTTAAGATTTGCCCTTTAAAAAAATCGTAATATTTTATCAGCCCTTTCTCCTTCCACTTTTTAAATCTGGTGTCTGTTTTATTAGGAGTAAAGTCCTGATCATAGGCGATCCATTGCAGAAGTCGATAGGGCTCTTTAGTTTGATTCTCTCTGACTATCTTAAACCAAATTTTTAGCGGGGTCTCTATCCACGGGTTAGTGTTATTCAAAAGCTTAGGTAAGACATTGTTCCCTATTATCGCCTGTAGGGGGATGTCACTTGTTATTTGGCATTCGATCTCCTTCCATTGTGCAGTGTAGACTGGGTTACATATCTCTACTAAAGTTTTAATTTGTGCGGCTTTAAAGTAGTCCCTGATATTTGGCAGCGCGAGCCCACCTTTGTCTTTGTTTAGCTGTAGGGTTCTATATCTGATTCTAGGTCTCTTGCCCTGCCATATGAATCTTGAGATCCTTCTGTCCAGCTCCTGCCATGTTTTTTTGGGAGGTTCTACCGGTATTGTTTGGAAAAGGTATAGAAGACGTGGAAGTATATTCATTTTGACTGCTTCAGTTCTTTGTGCAGTACCCAAGAATGGTATCATATTCCATCTTGCTAGGTCAGATTTTATTTTTGTCACCAGTGGATCATAGTTTAGTGATATAATTTTGTTGAGTTGTTTCGGGATATTGACCCCCAGATATTTCATAGATTCCGACTCCCAGTTAGTTTTGAGTTTGCTTAGTGAATAATGATTTGGGTCATAGTTGAATGTTAAAACTTGGGTTTTATGCATATTTAATTTGTACCCCGATAAATCTCCATACTCTGAAAAAACTGAGGTTAGTTCTGGTAAAGAAGTGTCCGGCTGCCCTAGGTATATTAAAATGTCATCAGCAAAGAGTGCTATTTTATGTTCCTTCTGACCAAGTGTAATACCTTGAATTTTTTGGTTTTGTCTTATCCATTGGCTCAGAGGTTCTATGAAGATTGCAAAGAGCAGTGGAGACAGGGGGCAGCCCTGACGACATCCTCTTTCCAGTTCAAAAGATGATGATAAATTACCGTTAATCCTTATTTTAGCTGTTGGTTTTTTATATAATGCCTGTATAGTTCTAATGAAGTTGTTATGAAAATTGAAACTGGATAAGATTCTATATAGAAAAGACCAGTCAACCGAATCGAATGCTTTTTCAGCATCTAATCCCAATATGACTGCATTTAAGTTATATTTTTTTATATGATGAATTATGTGTAAAGTGCGTCGAATGTTGTCTTGTGTCTGTCTTTGTCTTATAAAACCTGTTTGGTCTAAATGAATTAGGTCTGTCAGTATATTTTCTAACCTTTTGGCAAGGATAATGGTAAAAAGCTTATAGTCCTGATTTAGTACACTGATTGGTCTGTAGTTGGAGCACTCTAGTTTATCCTTTTCAGGTTTAGGTATAACTGCAATGACCCCTTCTCTCCAGGAGGGGGGGATTTCCCCTGTGTGGAGGACATAATTAAATGTTTTCAGGAGGAGAGGAGATAGTTGCTGTTTAAAGGTTTTGTACCACTCTGCTGTATAGCCATCAGCTCCTGGGGATTTGTTAGCTTTAAGTTTCATAATTGCTTTTTCCAATTCTTTAGGATGTATTTCTGACAGTAGTGTTTTATTTTGTGACTCCGTAAGTTGGGGAAGGTTTAATGTGTTTAGGAATGCCTCGGATGCGTTTTTATGTTTTTTGTGGGAGTATAAGTTCTTATAGTAATTCTCGAAGTTTTTAAGAATATCCTGAATTCTGAATTTTATTTCCTTTGATACTGGGTCTCTGATTTTGTAGATTGCTCTTTCTGTTTGATGTTTCCTCAATTTATAGGCTAGCAATTTTGCCGATTTACTGCCTGCTTCATAGTATTTTTGTTTCAGAAATGTAAGTTTCTTCTGGATTTCTATTGTGTAGATCTCATTTATTTGGTTTTTAATTTCCTTAATCTTGAGCGAGTCAGTAGAATGAGTGTTGCCTTTGTGTTCTTTTTCTAGGTTCCTAAGTTCTGACTCTAATGTGGATAGTTTTTCTTGTCTTAGTTTCTTTTGGGTTGCCAGTTTTGCAATAATCTTTCCTCTTATTACAGCTTTACATGCATCCCACAGTATTAAAGGGGATACTTCTCCATTATCGTTATCTTCCAAATATCTGAGAATATCTGATTCCAATTCATCTTTCAATGGTCCTTTCAGGACATTTGAATTTAACCTCCAAGAAAATGTATTATTTGTGTATTTTTGGATATTTAAGTCCATGTAGATCGGACTGTGGTCGGAGAGATCCATCAGTCCTATTTTACATGTTTTTACTCTTCCAATGTCTCTATTAAACATAAAAAAATAGTCAATCCTTGAGTAAGATGAATGTGGAGTTGAGTAAAATGTATAGTCTTTTACACTGGGGTTGAGTTCCCTCCACACGTCACAGATTCCCAATTCTTTTAGTAGCATCCGAGTCTTCCTGTTTTGGGTGTTATTTTGATGTGGGGAATTACCAGAAGCATCCCAGTATGGATTCAGTCTAAGATTGAAGTCCCCACCACATATCACTAAACCTTGAGCTTTAGTTATCATTAGGTCGAATACATTTTTATAAAATTTCCAGTTAGCCCCTGGGGGAGCATACACATTCAGCAGGGTGATATCTTCTCCCTCTAGCCGCCCAGTTACCAAACTGTATCTCCCTTCTTTATCTTTGTGTTCTGATTTTTTTTCAAATGTAATTTTGGTTGATATCAATGTCGCTACTCCCCTCCTCCTCCCTGATTTATATGAAGATGAAGAGATCATTTTAAACCCTTGTCTACTGAGTTTATTGTGTTCCACGTCTGTTAGGTGGGTTTCTTGTAAAAGTATTATTCCTGCTTTGTCTTTTTTCATTTTGCCTAGAATCTTGGATCTTTTAACTGGATTCAGGATTCCTTTTACATTATATGAAATTATTTTGGTTACACCCTGTTTCTCCATTGTGTTGTTTTGTTTAGTATAACTGTGTGGTGGCCCTCTTTTGTGCTACTCAGAAACTGAAAGAACATTAAAAACAAGAAAAACATTAAGAACATAGTGTAAAAAACTTTAAAACAAAAAGCTGTCATAAGAACTTCCTGAGCTGAGGTCTTTTTAAAGACCCTGTAAGAGCCTTGATGGAGTGAAGGCTCTGAGGGAAATTCCTCAAACTCTGTTACGTGTTGAGGGCCCTCTCTTACCACTGAAAGTAGTCCCATGCTTTTAACGCGAGTTTCAGAACCCAATCCAAACTTGTAATGATTTTTTTTTTTTTTTCCTTTTATGCCTAAACCCTGTGAAATTGTGTGCACCCTCCCACCCCCATCACATCAAACATTCACGCAAAAACAGTATTTGTTAGTATGAGGAGAACATGTGGATTATTGTCACATTTCTATTTTAACAAGTTTTTTTTTTTTTTAATTACAAAGACTTATTTGTTTCAAATAATATGATTGTTCCATGAAATGTTTTACCACATGCTGAATATGCATCTCCTTTAATGTTTGTTACCTTGTATGAGGGGGGTTGGATGTGCGGATTGATTCAAGAGGAAAAAAAAAAAAAAAAAAAAAAGGTCGCTATTCCAACCTGAAAACGGATAGTTTATCCGCGACGCTCTGGTGCTGGGTTTCCCGCTGCTGGTCCGTGGATTTTGAAGGTCTTTGTGTTGTCCATGTTTGCGTTTTGATCTTCTCACTCGGGTCTGCGGTGGGTTTAAATACCGTTACCGGGAGGCCTCTTTTCGCCATGTCAGCTGTTGCTTCTTCCGCCGAATTATAGAGACACGTTTCATCGCCGTAGAAGACCCTTAACTTCGCAGGAAATCGTGTCTGAAAGCGCAATTTCTTCTCTCTTAACACCTTTTTCGCGTCATTGTATTCCCTGCGCTTTTTAAGGACCTCCGGGGCGTAATCGTGTTCCACGTAGACTTTTCTCTCCTGGTGCATAAATCCTTTTTTCTGCCAGGCCAGTCTTACAACCTCTTGTTTTATTTTGAAATTGGAAAATCTTACCAACACCGAACGTGGGGGCGCTTCCGCCGCCGGCCTAGCGGCTAATGAACGATGTGCCTTTTCTATCTTCAAGTCGGTGGTTTGTCGAATATCCAATTTCTCTCTTAGTAAGGATTCCACGCATTCTGCCATTGAGTTAAAACCATTTTCGGTTCCTTCTATCAGACCATGAATTCTTATGTTGTCTCTTCTTTGTTTTCCTTCTTGGTCGGTTAGCTTAGCCTCTATAGCTGCTTGTCTTTTGCGTAGGTCTAGCACAGAATCTTCGAGCACTTTTATTCGATCCTCTGTTTCCAAGATTCGGTTCTTGGCCTGGTCCACTCTGCTGTTTGTCCTTTTCAATTCTTCTCTGAATTCCCGAAATTCGGCCGTAACATCTCGGCGAAATCGTCGTAGCTCCTCAAATAGTGATTTCAGGCTAACCCTTTTGTTAGCTATCACCAGTTCCTCGTCTTCTGAACGGAGATCTTCCAGTTCGGATTCTCCGGCAGATACGTGTCCTGGCCTGGAGAATTTCAGTTTCTTCTGTTTTCCTTTAGACATGATGATTTTGTCTTTTGATTTTCACTCCTCCAAAAATCCGTTAAGTTTGATTTTCAATGTGTTATCCTGGATTGGGTCTGAGAACTTCAGTGTTAAGCTGCAGTCGCCATGGCGTCCAGACCGGAAGTCGTGATGTCTAGCTTTTGAGGATCTTTTGGTCTACTTCACTTTATCAGGCAGGTCCTATTTAAGTGATTTCTTGATTGAGAACAGGTGTGGCAGTAATCAGGCCTGGGTGTGGCTAGAGAAATTGAACTCAGCTTTCTAAAGATGTGATGAAACAGTTAATTTATGTTTTAACGGGAAGGGGGGACAATCACTTTTTCACACAGGGGGACAATCACTTTTTCACACAGGGCCATGTAGGTTTGGATTTTATTTACCCTTAATAATAAACACCTTCATTTTAAAAATTGCATGTTGTGTTCCCCTGTGTGGGCTGCACGGTGGCGCAGTGGTTAGCACTGCGGCAGCACAGTTTACCCTTGGCCGGGGGATTGTGGGGATCGTGGGTTCGATCCCAGCCCCCGACCAACAGTGATCTGTGTGGAGTTTGCATGTTCTCCCCGTGTTGCGTGGGTTTACTCCGGGATTTCTCCGGTTTCCTCCCACATGCCAAAAACATGCATGTTAGGTTAATTGGCTGTTCTAAATTGTCCCTAGATATTTGTTTCCTATAGGCCCTTAGAATAGAGGGTTAGTATTAATGAAAGCGCTTTGAGTGGTCTTTGTGACTAGAAAAGCGCTATATAAGTGCAGGTTAGTTAGTTAGTTAGTTAGTGTTATCTTTGTCTAATGTTTAAATTTGTTTGATCTGAAACATTGAAGTGTGACAAACGTACAAAAAAAAAATCAGGAAGGAGGCAAACACTTTTTCACACCACTATATATGCCAAGCATCCAGTATGTGACTGTGTTGTTTGAAGATGGAGGGTTTACAGCAGAATTTATTTGTCTTCCATAAGAGACTGAACAGGGCAGTGTAGTGGATCCTCCTCCAAAATCTGTGCAGGAATTTGACAATGTAAGAAACTGATTTTATTGATCTTAATGTGAGACATATTACTGCGAAACAGAAATGAATATTTTACCTTTTAAGATCACTAAATGTAAGAATTTCACTGCAGTTACCAGCAAAGGATCTGTACAAAATCTATTTCAACAGAAAAAAAAAAATCAGAAAACCGATATGGAGATGAAATATTTGCATGTAAAGATAGAGGGGAAAATGATGTTTGTTCAGGAAATAAAGGCATGTTAAAAACAAATTAGTAATGGTGTAGAGGAGCTTGAAATAACGAGGCGATGTGATTCATAAACCAAAGTTTATTATCAGCTCCTCTAACAAGTCTCATCTAGGTGCAGCAGCAGAAGAAGTAAGAGAGCGAACACCTTCGGCTCTACGAACTTATACTCGCACATAACAAAAGACATGCATATCAAAAGCTGACATCCCTCACTATCTTAATCCCCTCTTTTGTCTTCGTACTCCTCCACCTGGCCCTGGGGGGTCAGGGCAACCCGTCCGGTCTCCACCACAGTGCCTCGGATGCTCTTTGATCTTCACTGGCGGTTGAGACTCTTTGTCCTGTTCTGAAGTGTGAAGTCGCTTTACATATGTAATCACTAAACACTCTCACATGCTTAAACATATGTAAGTTATGGGATATATGATTAATATAGACCACAGGCCCCCACCCCCCCAAACGACTAAGAAAAGGACAATAGAAAAATTCACAGTTTCCACCCTAATACTCTTAAAATGATTAGCTTAATCTACTACACCTATAAAGGTAAGATAGGATCCCCACTTATTATAGAAGCTGTCCATCCTGTCCAGAAGCTTATATGAAAGGCGTTCTAGTGCAGCAAGCTTGCCCAACTCCCTGAGCCATTGAGCTACGGGTGGGGCAGAGGAAGATTTCCAGTAAAAAGTGATCAACTTTCGGCCCAGCATCAAAGCAGTCTGAATCCACTCGGCATCAGAGATTGGGTCTTGAATCATTGATGGATCCCCAAGGACAAAAAGTCTCTGAGTAAATGGCACTTCTTGCTTAACAATTGTCATAATATGTCTATGGATCTGCAACCAAAAGTCCTGTATTACCGGACAACTCCAGATCATATGGATTAATGTCCCCTCCCTCTGTAGACATCTCCAGCAGCTTGAAGAGTGAATGAGATTCGCTCTCAACATTTTACGAGGTGTCCAGTAAAATCGATTCAAAATTTTAAATTGAACAAGTCTGGTTTTCAATTCCCTAGACACTAGGGTGTCTGGGTATACTTGGTTTTTTTTTTTTTTTTTTGGGTTTTTTTTTTGTGTTTGTTTGTTTCTGTTTTATTTTCTAAATTGAAAACCCAATAAAATTCAAATTACAAGAAAAATTCACAGTTTAAGATAATTATGACATACTAACTGCTACACCTCTTGACACAGAAGAAACTTTCCAGCAGCTATGCTCCTAAGAGAGTTCAGTGGTAATCACAACAGCATAGTAATATCACAAGTCAGTCCTAAACTGTTACAGCACAAATAGTGAACAACTGTTGAGTAGTTTGCATCAGTCTCTGTGCCGTCTGGGTTTTAATCTTCTCCCGAATCTGCTGTGGGTCTGCCTGGGCGTCCTGGTGGGACCTTCCTGTAAGGAATCTGCAGCTTGGGGAGGAGAGTGATTAATTGTTCCCTGCAGGGGGGCTGAGTCTTTTCTCTTGGGGGGGTCTACCCCGCCGAGGTGCTCTCGCCAACCGTGCAGGCTCGTCTCTCAACAAGAAGGCAGGTTTAAGTCTGTCAATGCTGACTGTTTCTTTTCTATCCCCAAAATCAAGCACAGAATGTTTATCACCAGGTTCCAGCACTCTGAATGGCCCATCGTATGGTGGGTGGAAAGTTGGTTTTAAAGCTTCATGCCTAACAAAAACGAATTCAGCGTTTTTTAAAGCTTGGGGGACAAAAACCCGTGGAAAAGAGTGATGTGCCGGTCCGGGGAGAGAGTCCGGTCCGTTGCTGCCTAAAAACCTCGGGGCTGGAAGATGCCCTGGCTCTGGGTTCTCTGGTAAAAATTCACCTGGGAGCCTGAGAGGTTGTGCAAAAACTAATTCTGCTGGGGAGGCGTCTAGATCCTCTTTGGGCGCAGCACGCAACCCCAATAAAACCCAGGGAAGTTTATTTACCCAATTTGTATCCGTTAGTGAGGCTCTGAGGGCGGCCTTTAAAGATCTGTGAAAACGCTCGCATAACCCATTAGCCTGAGGGTGATAAGCGATGGTGCGGTGAATTGTCACCCCTAAGCTGCTGGCCATGGCTGACCAAAGCTCCGAGACAAATTGAGGCCCCCTATCGGATGTGATGTCCGATGGGACGCCGAAACGTGCCACCCAGTTTGTCAAAAAAACGCGAGCGACTTCCTCCGCTGTGGTTGACGCCAGAAGGACTGCCTCTGGCCAGCGCGTGGTGCGGTCTATCATTGTTAACAGGTGTGTGAAACCTTGGGAGGAAGGTAGTGGCCCCACGAGGTCGACATGAACGTGGTCGAACCTTCTAGCAGGGATTCGAAAAGGCTCCAGAGGGGCTTTTGTGTGTTTGTGTACTTTGGCGCGCTGACAAGAAATGCAAGTCTTTACCCATTCTTTTACGTTTTTGCGCAGGCCAGGCCACACAAACTTTTCGGCGACCATTTTAACCGAAGCGCACACACCTGGGTGCACGAGGGAGTGAATCGAGTCGAAAATACGGCGGCGCCATGTAGCTGGGACTAACGGGCGAGGTCGGCCGGTTGAGATGTCACATATTAGGGGGGGCACACCGTCGCGTAAAACCCTTTCCACCAGCCTTAACCCTGTTGGTCCAGACAGGAGTGCGCGCACGTCCGCGTCACTACTTTGCTCCTCTGCCATGGCTGCATAATCTATCCCTGCATGGATTGGGGCTGCGTATGTGTCCGCGTTGGTGAAGAGTTCAGCGGCTGAGGTAGTATAATCTGTCTCCTCGTGCTCTGGCGATGTCACAGCACGAGAGAGGCAGTCTGCTACCACGTTAAGTTTGCCTGCCACATGTCGAATGTCTGTGGTGAACTCTGAAATCGCAGCCAGCTGTCTTTGTTGCCTGCCTGACCACGGTTTGGAAATCTTAGCCATCGCAAAGGTGAGTGGTTTGTTGTCTACAAAAGCCGTGAAACGCCGCCCTTCCAACCAGAACTGGAAGTGGCGGATGGATAAATGAAGCGCTAGCAGCTCTCTGTCAAAAGTGCTGTATTTACGCTCAGTTTGGTTTAGCGATTTGCTGAAGAATGCCAAAGGTTGCCATATTCCGCTGACGTGTTGTTCTACAACTGCCCCTATGGCCAGGTCTGAAGCGTCTGTGGTTAGCGCAATGCGGGCCGAGGGATCGGGGTGAACCAACAATGTGGCATTAGCTAGGGCACTTTTTACTTCCGCGAAGGCGCGTTCGCGCTCCGGGGTCCATTCGACCGCGTTGGAAGGTTTTTGTTTTCTGAGCGCGTCATATAGGGGCTGCATGAGCTGAGCTGCGTGGGGGAGGAAACGGTTGTAAAAATTAACCATTCCCAAAAATTCTTGCAGCGATTTGACCGTTTGTGGCCGTGGGAAACTTTTTACTGCGTGAACTTTGTCTGGCAGTGGGACTGCCCCCTTCGGAGAAACTCTGTGTCCTAAAAAATCAATTTGTGACACGCCAAATTTGCATTTGGCTGGATTGATTATTAACCCGTGCTCTTCTAGTCTCTGAAAAACCATAGTGAGATGCTGTTCGTGTTCTTCCTCAGACGAGCTGGCTACCAGCATATCGTCGAGGTAGACGAACACGAAAGGGAGGTCGCGTAATACTGCGTCCATCATCCGCTGAAAGGCTTGAGCAGCGCCTTTGAGGCCGAAAGGCATCCGCAAAAATTCAAAAAGACCGAAGGGGGTTATTACAGCTGTTTTAGGAATGTCCTCTGCTGTAACTGGGACTTGATGATAACCGCGGACTAGGTCTATTTTTGAAAAAATGCGCGCACCCGCCAGATGTAGTGAAAAGTCTTGAATGTGAGGAATTGGGTAGCGGTCATGCGCTGTCGCATTGTTTAATCTGCGGTAATCACCGCACGGCCTCCAAGAACCGTCGGACCATGTGAAGTGGTGACGCCCAGGGGCTTTTCGAGCGTCTGATAATGCCTAATCTTTCAAGGGTGGTAAACTCGTCCCAAGCTATGGCGAGCTTGGTCACGTCTAAGCGCCGAGCTTTGGTGAATACGGGTGGGCCCGTTGTGGGAATAAAGTGTTCGACCCCGTGTTTAGCCACTGTGGCTGAGAATTTGGGAATTGTGAGTGCTGGAAATTGGGTGAGGAGTTGATCAAACTTACCTCCTGCTGTGGTGACGCTAGCCTGCACGGGTGGTGGAGAAAGTCGAGCTGAGCAGGGAATAGAAGCAAAGGACAGTGCATTAACCAAGCGTCTGTTCACTAGATCAACTAATAACCCATGTGCACACAAAAAATCTGCGCCCAACAAGTTAAAACTCGCCGCCGCTACAGCAAATGTCCATCTGTAGTTGCGGCCGTGGATGCAGAGGGGCAGGCTCTTTTCGCCAAAAGTGTCGATGATGGAGCCGTTGGCTGCCACCGCTCCATTGCCCCGGGGGCCCATGGCCCGGTCTGCTTGGGAGGGCATGACAAAACTTAGTTGAGCTCCCGTGTCGATAAGGAACTGCTTGCCGGTGTGTCCGTCCGTCACATATAAAAGCTTGCTTTTTTCGCCGAGAACCGCCGCTGTTAACGGCTCTCGGCTTCGGCGTTTTCCCGAAATCGTGAATTTGCAGGGGGGAACGCATTTGTAAGCCTTCTCGGCGAAGCGGTGGTGGTAATAACAAACGTCGCTCCGTCTGTTGCGTCCTGGCCGTGTCGCTGTCACCGCGGGCTGATTCTGCTCGGTGATTTGTGGCTCCGGACATCAGCGTTGAGGTCTGTGGATGCTGCTGTGGGTGTCTGCTCCTTGCAGGCGTTGACGAGCCATTGAGCTTCGTGAGCCAGCGTGCGGAAGTCTTGCTGGGTGCTACATCGCATGTTGGCAAGCGTCCTTCTCATGTGTGGCGGCAGCGTACTGAGGAATATGAAATGGAAGAGGAAGTTGTCATTGTCCTCTTCTTTAAGTTGCAGCAAGTCCTCCATGAGGGCCTTGGGTCTGCCTCCTCTGTGGCCGTAGACCGCCAGGATCCTCTCGGCTCACTCCTCGGCTGAGGGGACGTAATTTGCCACGATGGTCGCTTTCAGTTCTTTATATTTGTCCTGGGCCGGCGGCCGCTGGATTATGCTCCGCGCACATCTCGAAGTGGCGGCGTCGAGTTTGGCGACGATGTGATAGAACTTTGTATCGTCAGCCGTGATGCCCGCAAGTGCAAACTGGGCTTCAGCTTGCTGAAACCACGAGGCGGGGTCTTCTTGCCAGAAGTCCGGTAGCTTGACGGTGACGGCGTTTCTGTGGACCGTCACTGATGTGTCCGCAGGGTGAGAGTGCCTTGCTTCGGCTCTCTCCGCGGCACCGGTGCTCGGTTGAGCCCTCTCTATCACTTCTGCCGTGGGGGAACGTCGTCCATCTGTTCCCCTGTCTGCATGGGCGCCGGCGTCTGCCTGGGTCGCCACAGATGAGTCGATCGCGGGGGAACGCCTCTGGTCCATTCTCGCGTCAGGGTCACCAGTGTAGAGGAGCTTGAAATAACGAGGCGATGTGATTCATAAACCAAAGTTTATTATCAGCTCCTCTAACAAGTCTCATCTAGGTGCAGCAGCAGAAGAAGTAAGAGAGCGAACACCTTCGGCTCTACGAACTTATACTCGCACATAACAAAAGACATGCATATCAAAAGCTGACATCCCTCACTATCTTAATCCCCTCTTTTGTCTTCGTACTCCTCCACCTGGCCCTGGGGGGTCAGGGCAACCCGTCCGGTCTCCACCGCAGTGCCTCGAATGCTCTTTGATCTTCACTGGTGGTTGAGACCCTTTGTCCTGTTCTGAAGTGTGAAGTCGCTTTACATATGTAATCACTAAACACTCTCACATGCTTAAACATATGTAGGTTATGGGATATATGATTAATATAGACCACAAATGGTGTGTTTTATTAACAGTGATTTTGAGTGATTAGTTCTCTGATTCTCTGCATTCACACTTCTATTTGTGGATGTGGTTCCTCTTAAGTTTAAATATTCTAAACATACCCCCAACATAACCTGAACATAACCTACTCAGGAGCAGGTTATGTTCACAACCTTTGTTACCATTGTCACTAACATACTCTGATTTTTTTGGAACCGAAAACTCAAGAGTTACCACAAACTCTTGAGTTAACTTACCCAGGTAAGCCACTAAACCTGCTTTTTGTAACAGGGCCCTGGTCTTACTCAGATTATAGCTGTGTCCACGTCAATGTTTTTTTTTTTTTTCTCCAGAAATGTTTTTTTTTTCCACAATATCTTTATTGAACCTTTTTTTTTAACAAACATGACACAAACAATCAAACACTAAAGTACTAAAAAAAAAAAAAAAAAAAAAATGAACTAAAAACACCAACAACCACTAACAAAAGCAAGTCATCAACAATGCTCCTCTGTTTAGTCTAGGCAATCCATTATATAAGTATACATATTATACATTCGTCAGTTTGGAATTTACAAGGTCCACACACATCATTCACCTTCTTCTTCAAAAGTTATGTTTAAATTCTTCACATAATCTATGAAAGGTCTCCATATATTCTCAAACACAATTTCCTTTGATTTCAATATGTATGTTATTCTTTCTAGTGGAAGGTTTGTTAACATCTGTCTTAACCACTGAGTCACATCTGGTCTATGAGTCTTTTTCCACAGTAGTGCAATACATTTTTTGGCATTAAGCAAACTGAGGTCTATGAATGCTCTTTCACTTTTATTAAAGTTATGCTTTTCTGGGTACAGACCCAACAAAAACAATTTAGGATTCAATATGATTTGTTTTGAAATTATTTTTTCAATTGTTACCCTCACCTCTTCCCAAAACATTCTAATTTTTCTACATTCCCATACACAATGAAATAGGGTTCCTTTACTTTCCATGCATTTTGTGCACGTATCTGGTATGTTTTTGTTATATCTATTTAATTCCACCGGTGTAACATACATCCGCATTAACCATTTAAAATGTATCAATTTAAGACGTACATTTATTGATTTGGTTTGGGCTTCTGTACAAGCCAATTCCCATTGTTCCTCTGAAATTTCAATTTGCAGGTCTTCTTTCCAATAGTTCCAGAAATGTGGTTTTACTTAAATGTTTAGATTTTTTTCCCCCCTGTAGATATGCAACTTTTTTTCATAAATTTGCTCCTTTTCTTGCTGAGACCTTATTCTCATTTTTTCTTAAAAATATGCAGCACTTTGAAAAAGACTCATAGACCAGATGTGACTCAGTGGTTAAGACAGATGTTAACAAACCTTCCATTAGAAAGAATAACATATATACTGAAATCAAAGGAAATTGTGTTTGAGAATATATGGAGACCTTTTATTGATTATGTAAAAAATTTAAACATAACTCTTGAAGAAGAAGGTGAATGATGTGTGTGGACCTTGTAAATTCCAAACTGGTGAACATAATATGTATACTTATGTATTGGATTGTCTAGACTAAACAGAGGAGCATTGTTGAAGACTTGATTTTGTTGGTGGTTGTTGGTGTTTTTAGTGCATTTTTTTTTTTTTTTGTAGTACTTTAGTGTTAGTGTTTGATTGTTTGTATCATGTTTGTTAAAAAAAAAAAAAAAGGTTCAATAAAGATATTGTGGAAAAAAAAAAATATGCAGCACTTTCATGTACAGTGGATATAAAAAGTACACACCCCTGTTCAAATGCCAGGTTTTTGTGATGTAAAAAAAAATGAGACCGAGATAAATCATTTCAAAACTTTTTTCACCGTTAATGTGACTTATAACCTGTACAACCCAACTGAAAAACAAACTGAAATCTTTTAAGGTGAAAAATAACAAATAAAAAACTTGCAATAACCGGTTTGCATAAATATGCACACCCTGTTATAACTGGGGATGTGGTTGTGTTCAGAATTAACCAGTCACATTCAAACTCGTGTTAAATGGAAGTCAGCACACACCTGCCACCATTTAAAGTGCCTCTGATGAACCCCAAATAAAGTTCAGCTGTTCTAGTAGGCTTTTCCTGACATTTTTGTAGTCGCATCTTACAGCTCAAGCCATGGTCTGCAGAGAGCTTCCAAAGCATCAGAGGGATCTCATTATTCAAAGGTATCAGTCAGGAGATGGGTACAAAAGAATTTCCAAGGCATTAAATATACCATGGAACACAGTGAAGACAGTCATCGTCAAGTGGAGAAAATATGGCACAGCAGTGACATTGCCAAGAACTGGACGTCCCTCCAAAATTGAGAAGACAAGAAGAAAACTGGTCAGGGAGGCTTTGCAAAGAGGCCGACGGCAACATTGAAGGAGCTGCAGGAATTTCTGGGAAGTACTGGCTGTTTAGTACATGTGACAACAATCTCCCATCTAGGGTGGCAAGATGGAAGCCTTATCTTACAAAGAAAAACATCCAAGCCCAGCTACATTTTGCAAAAACATATTTGAAATCTCTCAAACACATGTGGGAAAATGTGTTCTGGTCTGATGAAACCAAGGTTGAACTTTTTGGCCATAATTCCAAAAGGTATATTTGGCACAAACACAACACTGCTTATCACCAAAAGAACACCATACCTACAGTGAAGTATGGTGGTGGCAGCATCGTGCTCTGAGGTTTTTTTTTTCTTCAGGTGGAGCTGGAGCCTTAGTCAAGGTGGGGGGAATTATGAACAGTTCCAAATACCAGTCGGTGTTGGCACAAAACCTTCAGGCTTCTGCTAGAAAGCTGAAGATGAAGAGGAACTTCATCTTTCAGCACAACAGTGACCCAAAGCACACATCCAAATCAACAAAAGAATGGCTTCACCACAAGAAGGTTAAGGTTTTGGAATGGCCCAGCCTGAGTCCAGACCTGAATCCCATCGAACATCTGTGGGGTGATCTGAAGAGGGCTGTGCACAGGAGATGCCCTCACAATCTGACAGATTTGGAGCATTTCTGCAAAGAAGAGTGGGCAAATATTGCCACATCAAGATGTACAACACTGATAGACTCCTACCCAAAAAGACTGAGTGCTGTAATAAAAGCCGAAGGGTGCTGCAACAAAGTATTAGTTTATGGGTGTGCATATTTATGCAAACAGGTTATTGTAAGTTTTTTTTTCCCCTTAAAAGATCTGTTTGTTTTTTCAGTTGGGTTGTATAGGTTATAGGTCATATTAATGGTGGATAAAGTTTTGAAATGATTTATCTTGGTCTCATTTTTTTACATCACAGAAACCTGGCATTTGAACAAGGGCGTGTAGACTTTGTATATCCACTGTAAATCTGTGCCTTCTTTTCTCAGAAATTTGCATCTTTTTTCCTTGTAAATTTGTGAATTTTTGCATAAGTTTTAGCCAATATTCTTGTTCATTTTTGACTTTTCTTGTAAATTTGTAAGATTTTTTTTCTTAGATTTAAAGCTTTTCTCTCAAATTTGCTAATTTTTTTTCTTGTAAAATATAGACATTTCTCTTTATTATTTATGTATTTATTTGTACTTCACTGGTTATAGGCAGAATCTGAGCACACAGAAACAGAAGTAAACTTTGCTGCTGCCACCATCGTTTTTCAGCCATGCCGCTCTAAGTCTGTGGCTCTAGCCTCTTTTGTTCGAGCCTCATTGTGCTTTCTGCCCCGGGAATGCTGACATCTGCGTTTTTTAGGAGAGTACACAGATGTACATGTGCACACCAAATACACATTTTTGTTTGTACACTTACTGCTCATTTTGGATTGTTTTTTAATTGATTTGCCACTTCTTGTTAAAGTTATTCTATATGAAGATGGCGATCAAACACCAAGATTATTACACAGGTGCACTTATGGTTGCTCACATTAAAAAGACACTCCTAATAGTGTTTTATTTTTGACCAGTGGTCTTCAACCTGCAGCCCCAGAACCACTGCTTTCCCCATAAATAGTGGTTTTCTGTGATTTAACAAAAATACAGAAAGAAAAGTTGTAATGTTTTGCATGTAAAAGTTGCAAACTTTTAACTCGTACAGATATCCTCTCAGGTCTGCAGTTTACACAAGACTGTACACTTCCAGTCTTTTTAAATTTGCAGTTTTTCCTCTTTAAATTTTCTCCTATAAATTTGCAGGCTTCCGTGTACATTTTCAGCTTTTTCCTTGTAAATTTACACATTTTTCTTCCCTTTAAATTTGCAGCTTTTTCCTCTGTACATTTCCAGCCTTTGTTTTGTAAATTTGCAGATTTTTCTCCTTAAATTTTCAGCTTTTTTCCAGGTGCATTAGCAGTTTTTTTTCCTGTAAATTTGCAGCTATATTCTTGTGAATTTTCAGCTTTTTTTCCATGTTTTTTTCCTGTAAGTTAGTAGGCTTCTTTGCATTTCCAGCTTTTTTCCTTGTAAATTTTCACCTTTGTTCTCTTTAAATGTGCAACGTTTTTCCCTGTACATTTGCAGCCTTCTCTTTGTAAATTTGCAGCTTTTTCTTGTGCATTTGAAATTTTTGCCTGTAAATTGGCACCTCTTTCCTTGTGAATTTTCAGTTTTTTTTCCTTGTGTATTTGCAGCTTTTTTCTTTGCAAATTTGCCACTTTTTCCGCCTTTAAATTTGCATTTTTTTTTTCTATAAATTTTCAGGCTTCCTTGTAAAATATCTTTTCCCTGTAAAATTTTTTTTCTAGCCTTTTCCCAGGAACTTTGTAGCTGTTTTCCCAGTAAATCTGCAGCTTTTTTCTTGTAAATTTTCAGCTTTTTTTCCCTGTAAATTTGCAGCCCGCCCCCCGCAAATACAGTATTTGCAGCTATTTTCACTCTAAATTTGCATCTGTTTCCCTCTAAATTTACAATTTCCCCTGCAAATTTAGTTTTTTCCCCTGTAAATTTACTTCTTTTTCCTTTTAAATATAGACCTTCTTTTTTCTTTATAGTTTTGCACCTTTTTTCCCCTGTAAATTTGCAACTATATAGATTGTCTGAGATAGGTACCTAATCCAAATAGCTCCCATTCTAATAAATGTGAGCCGAAATCCAGTCATTTTGATGGTAAACCAACTCTGTGCTGACATGTAGTTGTATACAACTACATGTCAATGTAGTTTCCGGTTCCGGCTCTGCCGGACCGGCGGCGCCACACGAGTCGGCTGCCTGTTGCAACAGCCTTTTTTTTTTATCTTCCTTCTTCTTTCTACACCTTTCACTCTGTATATATATCATGGACGCACGGATCGCCCCGGGGGTCTCCCGGGTCGGCGGACGGAGCCACGGTTTGCAGCGGGAGACGTTACAGCGGGGAGGAGCTAGTGCTAGCTAGCACTTGGCCGCCGCCCAGTGCTAATGGGAAACTCGACATACCGGGAGCTGTAGCGAAAACGAAGCGGGTGCCGGGCTGGAGTTTAGGCGGCGTGAAAGAAATATAAGACAGAATAATAAAGAGCGATGGCAAGAACCAAGCAGACCGCCCGTAAAATCTACTGGAGGAAGAAGCCCCCCAGGAGACAGCTAGCCACCAGGGCTGCTCGGAGAGGCGCTCTGGCCACCGGCAGAGTGAAGAGGCCTCGCCGTCACAGGTCCGTGGCTCTGAGAGAGATCCGTCGCTACCAGAAATCCACGGAGCTGCTCATCCGTAAGCTGCCCGTCCAGCGCCTGGTGAGGGAGATCGCTCAGGACTTCAAGACCGTCCTGCGTTTCCTGAGTTTCGCCGTCATGGCTCTGCAGGAGACCAGCGAGACCCACCTGGTGGTCTCTTCTTCGCTAAGGGGGTCACCATCATGCCCAAAGACTTCCAGCTGGCCCGCTGCATCCGCGGAGAGAGAGCTTAGACTTTCTGCTGCACATCCACCAGCCATAATGCTCTGCACTGTGTGTCTATATATATACATTTATAGTAATATGGACATATGTTTGCTAGATGTTGTTTTTTCTTGCCTTCTGATTGTTGCTCTGAGTGTTGCTGTCCCTGTGCTGTTGCAATCCTGGAATTTCCCCATTGTGGGACTAATAAAGGCTTATCTTATCTTATCTTATCTTATCTTATCTTATATACAGCAGTGACTTGATCTGCTAGTCACAGTATAAGATCGGTGGTCCCGCAGACTCGATGTCATGATGGCCAGGACCCAGAGTAGAGCTGAGATGAGGTGGTGTTGAGTTTCAGTGGAAGGAGAGATTCCTGCACGCCGTCGTCGGATCATCTTACAGTATACAGGGCTGAACGTAACGAAACAGGGATCCAGAGAGGCCTAGAGAGAATGGCTGCAATATAACTGAGACAGGAAATCAACAGAACTACTTTTTAGGAAGACATGTGGCTGAAAGAGCGGTTTTGAGCAATTGCTTAGTGAAAAAATAAAACTCAATATGAACCCATTAAAGGTAAAACAACTTATAAGTATGAACAGGTATGTCAACATTAGTAATAGAGTTTATTCCTTTTAAATACATAATTTTTCTCATAAATATGAGACTATTTTGCATATTTACTACTTTTTTCTCTATAAATTTGACATTTCTTGTAAATTTGCAAGTTTGCAGCTTTTTCCTCTTAAATTTGGGGTATTTTTTCTGGCAAATTTGCCATTTTTCCACATAAATTTGTAAGCCTGTTCTTATTTTGCTGCATTTTTCATATAGATGTGCCATTTTTTTCATTAAACTGGGAGTTTTTTTTATCCCATACATCTACAACTTTTTTCTGTACATTTGCAGCTTTTTTGCAAATATGTGCAACTTTTTTGTTTGCATATATTACTTTGTTCCCACAAATATGCACCTTTTTAACCAGTAAATATGCAACTTTTTTTTTATCAGTAATCCTGCAACTTTTTTCCTTCCTTTTTAAACCTTTGTTTCAAATCAAATCAAATCAAACTTTACTGTCATATTGCTGTACATACAACTGTAGTGCAGGCAAGATGAAATTGCGTTTCTCTCGGCATCCATATAAATAGAAGCAGCAGGATTTAAGACACACTCACACATAGCTTCACCCCCCCCCCCCCACCCCCCCATCCATTCACACATCCCTGAGACATACTTGGGGAAAAAACTAACTAACTATAATATACAAATAATATACAAAATGTCCGTAGGTGCAGTAGTGTGTATGAGAGATTCCGGGTCAACTGTTCAGCATCCTGACAGCTTGTGGAAGGAAGCTGTTGATCAGTCTAGTGGTTCTGCCTCTGATGCGCCGGAATCGTTTACCAGATGGAAGAAGTTCAAAGTGTTTATGCAGAGGGTGAGAACGGTCCTTGACAATGTTCAGTGCCCTGCTCCTACAACGGTTCTGAAAAAGTTCTTGGACAGAGGGGAGGGAGACTCCAATTACCCTCTCAGCCCCCTTGACTATCCTCTGCAGGGCTTTTTTGTCTGACATACTGCAGCTGGAGTACCATGTAGCAATGCAGTACGTCAGAACACTTTCCACCACACCTCTGTAGAAGGTCCTGAGGATGCAGATGGGGAGAGAGGCCTGTTTGAGTTTCCTCAAGAAGTGCAGTCTCTGCTGAGCCCGCTTCCTGATCCCCAAGGAATTCTTGCTCCAGGTCAGGTCCTGCGAGATCTGCATTCCGAGGAACTTGATGTTCTCCACTCTCTCCACTAAACGGCCGCCGATGCTGAGGGGGACGTGCTCAGGCTGTGACTGCCGGAAGTCGATAATCATCTCCTTCGTTTTGTCCACGTTGAGCACCAGATTGTTCTCCCTGCACCAGCCCTCCAGGTCTCTCTAGCTAGCATTTTTACCTAGCTAGCATTTTTACCCCCTGCTGGTCGAAGCCCAAAAGAGGCGAAGACTGAAGAGGGATCATGTGTCATGAATTGCCCCTCAGGGCAGAGAGGAAGACCCAGATGCTGAATTGCAGTTTGTGAGATTTATTGAAAACAACACTAAGTCCCAAACAGTGCTCTAACATAAAATTTAAACAAACGAGCAAACTTAAGAATAAAGTGCACCAGAGCAAGGGCTGGGCTCTGGTGGAGAAGAAAGAACAGAAACTCAAGACTGCGGCAATCAGAAATGAAAATAACAGCCCTTAAATAGGCCCAGAAACAAATGAAACAGGTGTGGGTCACATGAGTGGGCAGAAGGTAACAATGATTAATAATTTGGACCAGCTGGAAGCAATAAGAGGGGAGCGACTGGAGCTGACAGCTGACAGGGGCCATGCCCACGCAGAGCAAAAACCCGGAAATGCCCCGACAGCTGTCAACCCAGAGGGAGAACACAACAGAATGAAAATATGAGATGGCAAAAATACAGACAAGTAACCTCAAAAATGTAATTAACAAATTATAATGAACATAAACAGGAAAATAAATCATACTAAGCAGCAATACAGAATGTGACAAATCAACCAAGGATAAAATAACAGGAATTGCAACTTAAAACGACAGTACAAATACGAAAAAAGGCAAAAAGACTGAGCCCGGTGGAATCCCCACCATGCTCAGATCGTGACATTATGGGTCAGTGTGTCTGTCCATCCATCCGTCCGTCTGTCCCACTTTTGTGAAATCATCTCTTCCTACAGTTTTTTCCAATTGTTTTGAAACTTGGTACCAGGGTTTGATGTACACTTATGATGTGCATATTGCAGTTTGGTTCTGATCGGATGATTTTTGCAGGAATTTTAGCCCCTGACCTATGAACTCTTACTTCACCTCACTTCGTAGACAGTAACTGTCTTGCGAAATCAACTCCTCCTACAGTGTTGTTCCAAATGTTTTGAAACTTTGTACCATGGTTTCATACACTCTGATGATGCGCATATTGCAATTTGACTCTCATCGGATGACCTTGAGGTCAAAGGTCAGAGGCCAGATTTTCCCAAAATTTAATTGGTGCAAAATATTTTCAAATACAACCCAGATGTGGTCCATGTTCTCCAGAGTATTACCTTTGAAACAAAACTAAAACCATGAATATGTACCAAATGCTTCAGCAGCATTCATTTTACTTTACAGGTACATCACAAAAAATTAGAATATCATGAAAAAGTTCAATATTTTTTGTCACTCATTTCAGAAAGTGAAACCCATATATTATATAGATCCATTACACAGAGTGTGATATATTTCAAATGTTTTTAATTTTGATGGTTATGGCTTACAGCCCATGAAAACCCAAAATTCAGTTTCTCAAAAAAATTAGAATATTACATAAAATTAATTTAAAAAAAATAGGTTTTTTTTTAATAGAAATGTTGGCTGACTGAAAAGTATGTCCATGTGCACACTCAGTACTTGCTCAGGACTCCTTTTGGATTAATTATTGTATCAATGTGGCGTGGCACGGAGGTGATCAGCCTGTGGCACTGCTGAGGTGTTATGAAGGTCCAGGTGCTTTGATAGTGACCTTCAGCTTATCTGCATTGTTGGGTCTGGTGTCTCTCATCTTCCTCTTGACAATACTCCATAGATTCTCTATGGGGTTTAGATCAGAGTTTGCTGGCCAATCAAGCACAGTGATGCCATGGTCATTAAACCAGGTTTTGACACTTTTGGCAGTGTGGGGGGGTGCCAAGTCCTGCTGGAAAATGAAATCAGCTTCTCCATAAAGCTTGTCAGCAGAAGGAAGCATGAAGTGCTCTAAAATTTCCTGTTAGATGACTGTGGTGACTTTGGCCTTGATAAAACACAGGGGACCGACACCAGCAGATGACATGGTTCCTCAAATCATCACTGACTGTGGAAAAGTCACACTAAACCTCAAGCAACTTAGATTCTGTGCCTCTCCACTCTTTCTCCAGATTCTGGGACTTTTGATTTCCAAATCAAATGCAAAATTCACTCTTATCTGAACAGAGGTCATCTGCTGGTGTCGGTCCACTGTGTTTTATCAAGACCAAAGTCACCGCAGTTGTCTAACAGGAAATTTTAGAGCACTTCATGCTTCCCTCTGCTGACAAGCTTTATGGAGAAGCTGATTTCATTTTCCAGCAGGACTTGGCACTCCCCCACACTGCCAAAAGTATTAAAACCTGGTTTAATGACCATGGCATCACTGTGTTTGATTGGCCAGCAAACTCTCCTGACCTAAACCCCATAGAGAATCTATGGAGTATTGTCAAGAGGAAGATGAGACACCAGACCCAGCAATGCAGACGAGCTGAAGGTCACTATCAAAAACTTCATCAAAAAAGCCCAGCAGAGGATGTTCTTCCTGCGGCAGCTGAGGAAGCTCAAGCTACCCACCAAGATGTTAGTGCAGTTCTACACAGCCATCATCGAGTCCATCCTCACCACCTCCATAACCGTGTGGTACGCAGGAGCCACTGCCAGGGACAGACTAAGGCTGCAGCGCGTCGTGCGCACTGCTGAGAAGGTGATCGGCTGCAAGCTCCCATCTCTCCAGGATCTGTACATCTCCAGGACCCGGAGGCGTGCTGGCCGGATCATAGCCGATCCCTCACACCCTGGTCACGTACTGTTTGCCCCCCTCCCCTCTGGTAGAAGACTTCGGTCCATCCAGACTAAAACCTCCCGTCACATGAACAGCTTCTTCCCCTCTGCCATTAGACTGCTGAACACTAAGTGACTTATTGACTCTCGTGCACCATGTACAGCAGCTCAACCAGACTCATGTCAATCATCACTGTTTTCTTCCTGCATTACCGACTGCACTATATGGTTCTCCACAGTATCTGCTGCTGGCTAATATATATTTTAACTGTTGACCAGTATCACTTAATCTTATCCTACACTTTATTACATGTATAGTTTATTTCTCTTATCTTATCATGTTTAATGTTGCAGCATTGTACCGAGACAAATTCCTAGTTTGTGTACTACATGAACAATGGCAATAAACCTGATTCTGATTCTGATTCTGACTATCAAAGCACCTGGACCTTCATAACACCTCAGCAGTGCCACAGGCTGATCACCTCCATGCCACGCCACATTGATACAGTAATTAATCCAAAAGGAGTCCTGAGCAAGTATTGAGTGTGTACATGGACATACTGTTCAGTCGGCCAACATTTCTATTAAAATAGTTTTTTATGTACCATATATTTTTGGACTATAAGGCTCACTTAAAATCCTTTAATTTTCTCAAAAATCGACAGTGCGCTTTATAATCCGGTGCGCCTTATGTATTAATTCTGGTTGTGCTTACTGACCTCGAACCGATTTTATGTGGTACACGGCGCTCAAAAATCTGTCAAAAATGTTTTAGTACGACTTTGGTAAGTTACGAAGCCGAATCGCTTGATGGATTGTCGGAGCATTACGGTAGTCAGGAGCCTCGCGGAGTAATATGTGCTTCAACATAATGGCCGGATGGCTTTTTCCACAAATTTCCATCCCTATTGATCTACCACTCCATGCGCGCCCATCTCACTGATATTGTCAAAACCCAAGTGAAGCAAACTAATTCGGAGCTTGCCATCATTCCGGGTGGATTAACCAAAGAACTCCAACCGCTATATTGGTGTCAACAGGTCGTTCAAAGTTAAATTGCTAGCGAGTTACGCCACTATCTGCCAGTGGATCGTGGATCGAAACTGCTCCTGTTTAGCTGTAATTAATATTCAAAAATGATATTTTCGGGACGAAAGAATTCAAGCGTCCCGGCACCGAGACAAATTCCTAGTTTGTGTACTACATGAACAATGGCAATAAACCTGATTCTGATTCTGATTCTGATTTGTTTGCATTGTTTACTTCTCGGGGCTGCCGCCGGAGAGCGAGCCGTATCGATTACTGAGCGAGTATCCTGGCGATGTAAACAGCCATGGACCAAAAACGTACATTTGCTCGTGGAACAGGTCATTCACACTCGCAGACAATCGCGCTATATGTGTCTATAATGACTATAGATAGGATTTTCTTTCCATGCACGCAAAAAAAAAAAAAAAATAAAAAAAAAATTCCCAGATCGGACTTAGTCGATACCCAAAAGCCGATGGTGTATAGAACACGTATATTAGGATTTGTATGTGAAATTTCGGCATCGAAACTGCTCCCGTTTAGCTGTAAACGGGAGCAGTAAATACGGCTGTAAATACGTATTTACGGCTGTAAATACGGCTCGCTCTCCGGTGGAGAGCGAGCCGTATCGATTACCGAGCGAGTACCGAACGAGTATTCTGGTCAATATGGCGATGTAAACAGCCACGGACTAAAAATGTTCAGCCTGCTCATGGAACAGGTCATTCACACTTGCAGACAATTGCGCTATATGTGTCTATAATGACTAATAGGATTTTCTTTCCATGCACGCAAAATTTTTTTTTTTCCCGGCTCCGACTACCTCGCTTTAATGCGCCTTATAATACGGTGCGCCTTATGTATGAAATTAGACCATCAAATAGACCGTTCATTGATAGTGCGCCTTATAATCTGGTGTGCCTTATAGTCCCAAAAATACGGTAATATTCAAATTTTTTGAGAAACTGAATTTGGGGCTTTCATGGACTGTAAGCCATAATCATCAAAATTGAAATAAACACTTGAAATATATCACTCTCTGTGTAATGAATCTATATAATATATGGGTTTCACTTTCTGAAATGAGTGACAAAAAATGTGATGATGTGAACCAGCTAGAGCAGTGGTGTCCAATCATGTGCCATTGAGGGCCAAGACCCTGCAGGCTTTCCCTCCAACCAGTGTCTTCAATAGCAGATTCCACTGAATTTCTTCTCACTGATTGCTGATAAGTGAAAACACCTGCTGAAGAGACTGGGTAGAAGAGAAAACCTGCAGGGTCTTGGCCCTGCATGGCATATGATTGGACACCCCTGAGCTAGATGTTTTAGCTATTTAACTTGTCTTTACTTTTTCTGTTTTTTTTTTTTTTTTGTCAGGAGGAACATTTTCCATCCTGCGCTCCCCGTGGAACAGACTGTTTCCCAAACCCTTGTCAGCTGACTCTATGAGCAAAGCGAAGCTGCAGGTGTTTAAATGGAACCTGAATTCTTCCAGAGGAAAGTCTGGTGTTTGAGTTGAGGAGTGAAGGAAGATCAGCCCATCTGCTCTTCTCTCCTGAATGTTTTTGAGTTATCAGTAAAGTGGTGAGTCCATCTGAAGCCTTCCTCCGAGGGGCCATGGAGAACACGGTCCTGGAGCCCAGGGCAGAACGGATTGCCCGCTACAAGGCCGAGAGGAGGAGAGAGCTGGCGCAGCGCTACGGTACCATTGAGGGGCTTCCTTCTAAATGGGTGAAGAGGGATGAGAAAAAAGGCGAAGTAACAGCGAATTCAGGTGGCCTTGGTGAAGGTGTTAATGGCAGAAAACAGGAAGCAACAAATGGATTAGAGACTCCTGCAGAGAGTGGGTGAGTACAGAACAGTTATCTCTGAATGTGATGATGGTAAATAGCATTCACTTATATAGCGATTTTATTCTCATCTCTTGATGACCAAAGCGCTTTACAGATCCTGCTATTCACCCATTCACACATACATTCACACAAGGGAGGAGCACTAGAGTTTAATTCTAAGTGGAAGATATTATGCCCCTTGTCCACTTGCTGACACAGTTCCCAGAGGTCTTAAAGGTTCAGTGTGCGATACTTGGCGTAATCTAGCAGTCAAATTTCAAAATGCAGCCAATTAACATTTTATCAGGCATCACTCTCTTCTGAAGCATATAGAAGATCCTGCAGAAGCCATTTGTGTAATTAAAGTTTAACATAAAAACTTGGAAAAACAGTTAATATCTGAATTATGGTACTACACATACTACAGTGGAATGCGAGGAGTCTTATAGCAAACGGACAAGAACTCAAGAAGTATCTTTACGAACTACAAGTTGTTCCAGAGGTAGTGTTTGTACAGGAGACATGGCTTCAACCTCACTTAGATTTTGTTATTCCAGGATATGTACTGGTTTAAAAAAGCCCTATTTTTCATAGACAACTTTAGTTGAGGTTGATTTGCTTTATAACATTATATTAGTACACTGTCAAAAATGTAATATTGCTGAGAATTTACCTTTTATAAAATACTAACAAGACTTTCAGATTATCCAGTCATCCAACATAAATTTAACTATTTAAAGAATACTTTTTTAATAGATATTATGAGGCATATGATTAGTGATTTTGTGTCAGATTGGATTGCTGATGCGATTATTTTCTGAAATGCACTGAATTTTTTGTAATGAGTATCCATATGAAAACAACTGGAGTATTACTGCACTTATTACTATTACTAATTCTATTACTGCACAACATGGAGAAGGACCCTCTTCCTCTGTACAACCCCCCCCCCCCCCAAAAAAAAACATCTCAACGTACAGAAAATGCAGCAATTTATACACAAGAATTATTATAAAACAATGAAAACAAAGAGACTTCACGCTGCATTAATTTGTAGATTTCAGTCTATCTCAGATTTTTTTACACACTTTACCTTTTATTGTATGTGACATTCTTTGCTCAAAATAAATAATCATAAAACAATACAAACATGGCAACACAACAGAAAATCAATGCAAATATATAGCAACAGAAATGCACAAGAAACAACAGACTTAAAGGTCCCATTCAGTAAAACATGATATGGTTGTGGGTTTTAACCTTCTAAAATGTTTTTTCTTGAGTCATATGATTACTGTAAAAATACTAAAATCTCTCTTCACTTGGAAATGTTCTGATTTTAAGATTTAGACACAATGGGCTGAAGTTGGTATGTTCTTCCAAGATCTGTTTCTCTTTGACTTACAAATGATCCAGTCTTCAGTTACAACCAGTCACCATGTTATTTGCTGTGATATTGATCCAGTCCTCACCCAGAGTTTCTGAGCCTAAGGTGTTAGCTTCAGAGCTAACAGTATGACGTTAGCTTACCAAGCGTGACTTTTATTGTTATTTTCTTTAAATTCCAATCACCCCACTAGACAGCTCTGTTCCAGCCTGATTCACTGTTCAGTAATATATCTTGCATCATTCTGGTTTATTTTGTTATGTTTTTGCTGTGATGGTAGATTGAACTTTTAACATAGTTTGGCTAGCTGGTCGGAGTTGGTCTGTTGAACTGAACTGCAGCTTCCCTTGGCAGGGAGAGGCTAACTGTCAGGCCACCTAGCTTAACTGTCTGAGCGCCGTTGGTTTTGATAGCTATGTTCTACAAATTCTATCCAGTCCCACTGGAATCCTGGTTGCTCTACTAACAGTTGACCACATATACCATTCTTTGATGTTACTTTATTTTATTATAGGGCTGTGCGATGTGACGATCTATATTGGGTGACACAATAAAAACGTCTCTCGTTTCATGTAAAAGTCTATCGCTTACACTGAGATTTAAAAGACACGTACCCCATTTTACATGTCACCGCCCCACCTCTTCCCCACAGTTTGCCAGGTGTGTGGCTTCCGATGGTTAGCACATCAGCTAACTCCAAGCTAATGTTTTGGTCAAATAGCCGCTACTTCTGTTTGCCAGGGATGTGGGACTGTTTTCCACAGTGCTGCATCAGAGAGGACAGTCATCTAACCTCATTTTGTTTGGGGGTAAGTAACATTAACGCCATCTCTCTTTATTATAAAACCGCAAATGTTAACCTCTTGCACTCCGGTGTACCGCGGGCGGGCACGTCTCTGCGTCCTAGAGCACACGAGGGCGCTGCGTCCTACAGTGCACTGAAAAAAAAAAGCTGCATTTCCGTTCTTCCACTACAGACACAGCCGCGAACAGAAAGCCAAAGGAGTGCTTTGATTGGTTTAGATGTGATTGACGTCTCATTCGACTAATAAGAGCCTTGAATTGGGTTTCTGAAACCTTGAAGAACCAATGACTGAAAACCTAGTAAGAAGGACCCGCCTACCAATGGCTGCGAATACAGCGAGCCAATTAAAGCACAGAAGTTCGAAAGCTGTTTTGTGTAAGGCTGGGTGACACACAGGCATTCGCCAGTCTTTTTTTCTTACTACTGTTATTTGTTTTGAAAAATCGTTCGCCAAAACCGCAATCATGGAAGCGCAAAACCGCAATAATGGAATTATGGTTTGACCGGGTCGCGTGACCAGAACCACAAGTCCGTAACAAGCGGACCAGCGTCATGTTCGTCTGACAATGAGGAAGAGAAGTTCGCCAGCGACTTTGCTGTTGTGGACAGGTAAGTGTTATAAGCTAAATTATTCTTTATCCCTGAAAATTGTAATCCAAATGACTTTTGACCGATCGGTAAATTACAACTGTGCGTTATTGCAACATGACGGACCCGGACCGCTCCGGTCCGGGTCTGTCATGTTGCAAACGGCCCCCCCCTTCATGTTGTGAACACCCCCCCTCGCTACTCTTCTGTAGCAGATTGCAGATATATTGCAGATATTTTAGTCCAACTGTGCGTAGTAGACCGCGGCGCACCATCACCGCTTTCCGTCATGTAGCGATGGGCGATGTCCGTCCTCTGTAGCGGGGGTGGGGGGTGGGAGTTGTTATCTTCTACATTACAAATATTTTAGTATAATTTTTAGTGCACTGTAGGTTATTTTTTCTTGTAAAAAAAAGCCACACATTTTTTACGTGGCATGCTTCTTTGTGTGTGGGGGCTTGTTTGTTCATTCATTCATTCATGAATGAATAAACAACCCCCCCCCCCCACACACACACACACAGCCCTTCACCTTTCATTAGAGCCCAAGATGAAGCTTCTATATTGAATCATTCAAAAGTTACAGACGTTTTTCCAAACTGTGCCATTTGGCACAATTTGGCACAGTGTGGAGAAGAATGTGTTCAAGGATGAGGCTGAGTTTGTTCCTCAGATTCAGCTTTATTCACAGAGCACATCTCCAACAAATCTCAAAGAAAATCAAGAGGAAGTTTTCATCTCACATCAGGGGTTTTATACCCCGGGCACGAAACAGCAGTCACATGGTGTTTGATCAAACATACAGTCACATGGTACTTGATCTCAACCACAAAGTAACCCCTTTGATCTCACGCCATTGTCCTCTAGTCTCTGTGGCCCGGAAATCTTCCCCGGTCGTCTCCCGGACACAAAGGCCAAATCTCACACTCCTCTGCTGAATCCCAGAGTCTCAGTCCTCTTTGTTCCATGAGATGTGAAGCACACAATAAACATACAGCAACACATTTGTGGGGAATATGTAACCAACATATGCGCCACAACAGTTCAAAAACGCCTGGGAACAACCTAAGAAAAAAGCTGTGTAATATATTCAATTTTTGTGGTATTGTTACAAAATTTTGACCTCAGCTGGATAACACTTGGTTCTACATTTCTGTTGCATTTTCCAGTCAGTATCTGAAGCTGTGTGTTGTTTGCAAGCATTTGTATCCAAAAAAACACCCAGGCGAAATTTATTTTCTTCAAGTTCAGTATGTTTAGATGACTGTTACTCAGTGGCAGGAGCACTTAGTGAGATTATGACTGTTCTGCCAAAAAATTCAAAGTGTTTTCTTTTAAATGAGACCAACCCCATGAAGATGCTGCAAAGGGTTGAAGAACAGTTTTTGATTTACTTTGGGTACATTATTTTTAGGCGTTTTTAGGGAAATTGACCAGAGTGCAAGGGGTTCAATGATGATGCTAACTTGTCAGTAATAGGAAACAGTATAGTGTATCAGACCATCATTTCTTTGGTATAAATTACTGCTGAGATACTTAATTTTGTCTGAAAAAATATTGCTAAAGCTGCAAAAGTGCGTGACAGCAGCCGCATACACACTAAATAAATGATAAATAAAATGTGTCGGAGGAGCAAACTGGCTCTTAATGTAACTCACTTGATTTCTAATAATTTTTAATTAGTCAAGTAGCCATAATGAATAAAGTTGAAATCATCTCAACTAAAAAAAAAATATATAGCTCTGCAAAATTAAGAGGGGGACAAAGGTGCATAAAATTAATGACGGATGAATTTGTGCAATTTTTTTTTTCGGTATGCAATTTAAAATGTAAAAGAGATGGTCCTTTTTATGTGATTATTAAACCTAAATTATAAAATGTACAGAAAATGTATATTGTGATGTATATCATTCATTCATTCATTCATCTTCTTCCGCTTAATCCTTTTCGGGTTGTGGAGGAGCTGGAGCCTATCCCAGCATCTTTGGGCGAGAGGCAGGGTACATCCTTATCATCAAATAATATTACTTGTATTATGATATGAAATTTTGGTCATATCGCGCAGCCCTATTTTATTGCAGTTTTTTATACTCTGACTGGGACCAAAGGTGTCTAGCTGCCGTTAGCAGTTTCCATTCATTCATGGTTATTACTGTGCTTACTGTACTCCAAGGACCAGTCATATATTAACAACTGAAACCACACACCCCTGTCAACCAGTAATACTTTATTTCTTTCATTCTTGAAGACAAATTTATGCTAGTTTGCTCAGGCTGTGTTCATTACCCGAGCTAGGATCCAGCCAGCTGACATTAGCAATATGGTGTCAACAGCTACGTTCTGATCCACAGTGTACTTCAAACTGTGTTCCCTGCTCTGTTCTCTGGGAATATCAGTAAGTTAACTGCCCTTCACAAAATTTCTCCATTTGAAACACCCTATAACCGTCGGCTCCTCCGTGAGTTACCATGGTAACCATGGACACGTACTGATACTATGGTGGATAATTTATATTTCTTAAATAAAATATTAATACAAATATATTTTTATTACGATCAGTTGATATAAACAATAACCAGCATCAGTTTAGCTTGTTAATAACTTTAGCAACAATAGTTTGTTTTACTCGTATTTGAGGCGCAATGGCTTACAGGTAATCTTTCTTGTCAACTTCCGGTGAAGTGATGTATTGTTGTTCACTTCTTCCCTGCACAGTTGTGGGAACTGGGTCAACATGCGGAGAAGGTACAGTAAATGGGACCTTCAAAGCAGCAGAATGATGGAGTCAAGCTCAACATGAATTTAAAGCCAAGGTTTAAAAAAAAAAAAGTATTTTTTTTTATTACATCCTGTTTTTATTCATCTTTACTAGTGGTGCCCATACTTGGACTCTGTATTTAGGATTATATTCAGCCAAGTTATTCCACCAACATTTAAACCTGTTGTGACCTTTCAGCCTCACCAGATCCTTGACTGCACCAGTTGTTCAGTGGCCTCTGTTGCTAATTAAAACTCAAAAGATCTAATTTGGTGGGTCCCAAAAGGGAGTCTATAAAACCAGTCTGATTCTTCTCCCGAGTTTGACGAGAACACATCTGGGTTCCAGTGTTTGCAGACCACAGACAGCTGTATTCTCCAAATTAAAAAAAAAAGCTAATTTTCATCACATGTTGAGTGATTTTTAGCTATCTCAGACATGAAGTAGTGTAGTCTTTTCACAGATTTCTGTGAAATGAGGAAAAAAAATGAAGCGATTTTATGAGACTAACTCTAAATGTTATCTTTGGAGAAAAGATTGGCAAAATGTTCATCTTTTCAGTGGAAGCAGTGCAAAGCGATGATTTTAAGTTTTAATTCAGTGATGCAACACTCATGCTTGTGTAAAGTTTTTTTGAGCTCAATTCCATAGACAGAAATTTGATCCACATCCTGACACTTTAGAAGTGCTACCTGCAGTTCACGACCACAGGTGTGACTAAAAATGATTTCTTCAGATTTACTCAAAACAGCCTTTATGATTTAATAGCAGCTGTATTTATTTCTGATTTAATGTCCTTTCTGTGGGTGTGTCATGTTCTATTCTTTAATTTTTTTACTTTAATTTTATATTCTGCCTTTGCATTGCCTGTCAAAGCCACTGTGTAAAGTCTGTTTTAAAAAGATGCTTTGCTGTGTTAATTCTTCTGAGCTTTTGCATCTTCTGCACTCTGGCACTCTTCAGGCAGAGTGGGGTGGACTCTGATGGCATGCTGCCGGGTGGGGAGGGTCCACAGCTCCTCACCCGCGTGTCGGTGGGCCACTTAAGAAGCGCCCTCCTACAGCAGACAGATGCACATACAGAGAAACCGTAGGATCCATATGCATGTGTGTGGATAATCAACCTGTGTATTGTATCTATATCACTCTCAGCTTTCCCCCCCCCCCCCACTTGTTGCTCGATTTGTATGCATTAGCTGCCTTGATGGCGGGGGGCAAGCCACGTCCTCTCTGGACCTGGCCGTGACACCCAGCTCTGAGGAGGGGCGGCGACGGACGCCCCGCTACCTCCCGCGTGGGTCGGGGGGCTTTCGGAAGACCAGCGAACGTTTCAGGACGCAGCCAATCACAGCCGTTGAGATGGAGGAGAGCAGTGGGTAGGAACAGAAAAAGTAGAGTGTTTGCAGTGGTTTGTTCAGAATTTGTTTTAATCATCCCACAACAAACATTCTTAGGAGCAACAAAAAATAGGCTGATTCTAATTTGTTTGTGTATACCAGTTGTGTCAAATTTAATCTCATTGAGGGCCAACAAGAGAATAAAGCCAGGGGCAGGGTTCTTATTTTTGTATTTTTTATTTGGAAAAATGTTATAACTTAAAAAAACCCCATCTAGTATGCATGCAGAATAATGTTTCTAATTTATGAGATGGGGAAAAAAAAAAAGAATTACAAGGATAGGAAAAAAGCACATTTATGAGGGGGGTTAAAAGTCACAAACTTACAATCTGGGGGAAAATGTTGCAAATTTACGAGTGGTGAAAAGTCACAAATTTAAGAAATATTCGCAAATTAACAAGACTGAGAAAAAGTAGCTAATTTTCGAGATGGGGAAAGTTGCAGATTTATGACACGGGGGGAGTTTTAAATTTATGAGCGAGGGAACAATTACAGATTATGAGAAGAAACTGGTGCACAGTTACAAATTCAGAGAAAGAAGATGCAAATTGATGAGAATTGGGGAAAAATTTGCAAATTTAGGAAAGGTAGCAATTTTATGAGACTGAGGGAAAAGTTGGAAATTTACAAAATTGGGGGGTTGCAAATTTACGAGATTGGAGGAAGTTGTAAAGTAACAATATGGTTCAAAACTCAGAAAGTTAGTGAAAAATTACAAATTTAAAAGATGGTAGTTACAAATTTACAAGAGGGGTGAAAAGTTGCAGATTTAGAGATAAAATTGCAAATCTGGAAGGGGGGTTTCAAATTCATGAGATGGCTGAAAACTTGTAAATTTAGAGAAAAAGTTGCAGATTTAGGGCAAAAGTCACAAATTTATGAGACTGGGGGAAAAATGTATTTACAAGCTAGTGAAAACATACTAGATGGCCCTTTCTGACCCCTGGGCCTTGATATTGATACCTGTGCTGTAAATGATGTGTCTTTGTCACATATAAATCTTAGTCTGGGAGTTCCACAGGGCTCTGTGTTAGACCCACTACTTTTCACATATTTCCTTTTGGGATTATGATTAGAAAGCACTGCATACATTACTACTGTTATGCAGATGGTAGAGTCTCTAAAAGTACAATGGAGGTAGAGCTTTAAGTTATGAGGCTCCTAACAGCCAGTTTAGGTTTAAGAAACACGCGGCTTAGATTAAGTGACCCTGCATCATCCCTGAGTTATTCTTGCCATAGGTTTTTTTAGACAGCTGGGGGACCACCCATGATGCACTAAGTTCTTGCTTCCATTTCACCCTCCACACAACTTGCAAGATTTTTTGTGGCTTATTAACTCTGGTCTGCCAAAGCTCTTCTTTGTTCCCCTAACCCATCCTGAGGATGGTCCTGCTGGAAGTTTCTTCCCATAATTTCCCCACTGTGGGGCTAGTAAAGGCTTATCTTACCTTACCCGCAGATGTTTTCTCCCTTAGTGTTGCCAAATAGTTGAACATTTTTCTTTCTAGCGCTGTAGGGTTTTTACCTTACAGTTTAAAGTGCCGTAAGACAAATTATGTTAAAAACTGAAGGTCACTTTTTGGCCATAGGAAAGTCTAAACTTATGCTGAATTGTGTGGTGTTTTTTGAGGCTTGACTTTGTGTTAATTTTTGCTTCATGTTTAGGTGTCACGGTAAGGAAACAGCAGGTGTGGCAGCTGCTTTACATAACGAAAGCAAAGTTGGCCTGTTTTGCATGAGTTTTCCCTTTATATAACCATGCAAATGGATTTTATTTACCCTGCAAATAATGCACAAAGTAGTGTACTGTTAATATGAAGCGGAATCTGAAAGATGACAACAGCTGCTCACCTGATCACCTTGTGGTTTACTTTTTTTCTAATTATTTTTCAGGATTTTGGATGCAGATGAAGATGAGAACAGTAAAGGTAAATCTGCCACCATTTCTTCCTGGTGTGTTACTTCATTGTACTTTTTCTAAATTACAGTGGCCCATACAGGGGTTTTCAACCTGTGGCTCTTTTGCCCATAGTCAAAATTAAAAATTGTTTCTCAGTTTAAAAAAGTCATAATTTTGTAAGAAAGGTTATGGAGAAAAATTTGCAGGTTTTCCAGAGATGCTGCTAATTTATTGGCAGAATTTGACCAATTTACCTGTTGAAAAACTTAATAAATTAGGAGATAAAAGGTTGCAAATTTACAATAAAAAAAAAAAGTTGTAGATCTTGGAGAGAAAAGTTCAGATTCAAATTCAAGAAATGTTGAGACTTTGAAAAAAGAAAATTGTAAATATATGAGGAAAAAAATCACAAATTTACAGAAAAGCTGTAACTTCACAATTAAATTTGAAAATTTATGATAGAAAAGTTATAAATTTACAGGGAAAAGTTAAAAATGTATGATGAGAAAACCTGCAAATTTTCAAATAAAGCTGCAAATGTTCATGAAAAAATTCACAATTTTACAATCAAAAAGTGCAGGGTGTACCCTGCCTCTTGCCCAAAAGCTGCTGGGATAGGCTCCAGCCCCCCCGCGACCCCAAAAGGATCAAGTGGTGGGAGATGAATGAATGAATGAAGTGCTTACTTTATGATCAAAAAGTTGCAAGTTTATGTACAGAAAGTTTAAAAATGCTTAATATTGACAAAAAAATTGCATATGTATATGCATATATGTGAGCAAAAAGGTGCATATTTTAGATTTTAAAATTGCAGTGCGACCGTTGTGAGAGTTTGGTTCGTATTGCCAACACTCAGTCGGACTCATTCCCAGTGAGATTTGGGACTCCGCCAGGGCTGCCCTTTGTCACCGATCCTGTTCATAATGTCACATCAGACCATTTGAAACGTTTACATCAGCGTGGTCTGCGTGCTAGATGACCTACAAGGGTGCCTGAGCACACCATCAGGCACAGGCATCATTGTCGTGCATGGACAAGGGACCAGTGGGCCTCAGTGCTGTTCTCTGATAAAGCTGCTTCATGTTGAGCAGAAATGACGGCCGCCAATGATGTTGGAGACATCAAGGAGAGCACTATGCATCAGCCACTGTTGTCACCAGACAAGCCTTTGGTGGTGGTGGTGGTGTTACAGTCTGGACAGGTGTGTCTAGTTGATAGAGAACTGCCCTATACCTTGTGAATGGTACAGTGACAAGCCGATACTACCTGAATAACATCATTAATCTAGTTAATGTGCCCCTACATGAACAACACAGGCCTAATTTCATCTTCATGGATGACAATGCTCCAGCTCATCGAGATCACATCATTAGGGAATGGCTGCTGGAGGCTGGGGTACCTCAAATGGAGTGGCCTGCACTTTCTCTAGACCTGAATCCTATAGAAAACCTATGGGAGTTGCCGTGTCGAGGCTCATCACCGTGTACCCCACAATCTCAGTGACCTGAGGGTCACCCTTCAAGAAGAGTGGAATGCCAAACCTCAGCAGACAATAAGTCGACTTGTGAACAGCATAAGATGTTGTTGTTAAGCTGTAATTGATGCTCAGGGGCACATGACAAGTTATTGAGACATTGACATTTTTTGTTGTGGTATACCTGTTGGATATGAATATGTTAGTAATGGGCAGCATGGATGACCCCACCACACCGTGGGTATAAAGGAGGACTGACGGTGGGAATCGGGGGTCTTTTGGCACTCCACCCCGTCACAGTAAGAGTCTATATCAGTTAGATATTGGCTTGTTATTATATAATACAACACATGTACCATCTATAGTGTTCTGTAATAAAGTTCGTGTTCAGCATAACTCCTGCCTCCGGTGCCCTGCTTTCCAGACATAACAAATGGCGACGAGGAGAAAAATTGACCTTCCAAGGATAAACCCTAACAACCCCAAAATGAAAGCGCGTCTGGAGCCACCATTGCCGTTCCTTGGCGCCCCAGGTGAGCCGTCCATTCCATGGTTTGAGTGGGTTGGCAGTTACGTGGTTGCTGCGAACCTGGGCAGACACGAAGCGCAGAGGATGCAAGCAATCCTGGTACACGGCCTGGGTGTCAAGGGCCAGTGGATATTAAACCTTTTGGGACAGGCGGACACGTATGACGACTGCGTAACGTTGCTGACTGGACACTTCACTGTTCCATGGGATGTAATGGCCCAGAGGTCCGTGTTTTACCAGTGCTGACAGCGAGAGGACGAGTCGCTTATACAGTACGTTGCTGTTTGGCTAGCAAGTGCGAGTTTGGACACGTGGAGGATAGGCTGATACAGTCTCAGTTGGAGGAGTACGCCATGGATCCGTTGATAGACGACATGTTGCGGTTGGGGCCAAACGTCCAGACAGTAACAGTCTTGGTGGACTGGCTATGGTTGGCGCTGTTGAGGATGCTGTACTGCCTATCGGAGACGACTGCGATGGAGTTGGCGACCCAGCTGGAGATGATGGCCCTGGTAGCATTGCGGCTGGCGGGCCTCTGCCCGCGTTCCCCACAGTCAGCTCTGCTGGTACAGACGGTGGCACCAGTTGCTGAGCTCGCTGACCCCGCATCTTCTCAGGAGGGCCCTGAGGGAGACACTGTGGGACAGCAGGGCACCGTAGTGCAACAACCCAGTGGTGAACTCAGTTTGGACTACGGTGGTTCGGGTCCGCTGCACTCAGACTTGGACGCAGCCAACCCCTGCCTCTCACCGCACGCCGAACAGAACCCAGTAGAACCAGAGCAACCACATGGGATCCGAAGCCGGTCCCCGCGCAGCATGAGCATCCTTGAGCTGCAGCCTCATCACAGGAGGGAGAGTATGATTTTGCGGACGTGGGTACAGCCGAATAACACAGTGCAGAGAGAGAGCAAAGCATGGTGAGAGAACACAAACTGGACTTGACCCCGATCCTCTCCCAGCATGAGCTTCAGGCAGCCGCCGTGGAACCATAGGAGGAGGAGTTCGTGGAGAAAGGGGACCCCAGTGACTGAGGACAGCCCGGTGCACGTCCTGTCGCCGACAACAGCGACACATCACCGCGATCTCAACCAGCACCAGGTGAGGGAGAAAAAGCCAAACATCCAGCATCCTTGCTGAGTATCAGCCTCAGGGAGCCATCGCAGCACAGCAGGATGGAGAGTTTGCGCTCCGGCAGGACCCACCAGAACGAAGACTACCAAGGGCATGTCCTGCCGCTGGCGTGGATGGCATGCTGCCACAGTAGCAACCAACATCAGAGACGAGAGAGCAGCAGCACCGAGTGCAGCCGAACCGATTGCTGCGCGCACTGCTTGATTGGGTTTGGGTTCAACAATCCGACCGCCTGGACCCACACAGTCCCATCATCGCAGATGAGAATCGCCACACGAAAAAGGCCAGCCGCCGTCCAGATGGCCGATGAATCGAGATGGCATGTCAGCTGTCTGCGGAAGGTAAGAGCAGCTGCCTCGGATCAAGATGCAGCACTGAAGCTGATCCAGCTGGTATGGGACCTGGGCTGGGACGTTGCTGACAAGCGAGCCGTGCCTTCAGCGAGATGGCGCCCAGGTCTGCTGCAGCTGGCACCTCCAGGGGCGTGCCCGCCGATGGCTCGACTGAGGCCCCTGAAGTAGGACTGTAGGCAGTGACTGTTTTGAATGTGTTTGGTAGAAGCATGTCTGGTTCACGGTGGCAGAATAATCCACCCAGTCGTACAGGGTCAGCCAGTGGTCTACCCGGTGGCCCAGGTTCTATTTCTCTGCCTGTTACAAAAAAAAAAGCTGCTCTTGTGATTGTAATGAAAAAAAGAGAGAGGAGAGCTGTTATGCATGTTATGAAACTGCTGTGAATTAAAAAGTTCATAATGTTGTGAACGTTTTGGGCTTTTCCAAGGGGGAGGTAGTTGTTGGATATGAATATGTTGGTCATGGGCAGTATGGACGTGACGGCCAGCGCACATATGATGTCACCATGCCGTGGGTATAAAGGAGGACTGACAGTGGGAATCAGGGTCTTTCGGCGCGCCACCCCTGTCACAGCAAGAGTCTATATCAGTTAGATATTGGCTTATTATATGATACAACACATGTACCATCTATAGTGTTCCGTAATGAAGTTCGTGTTAGGCATAACTCCTGCCTCCGCTGCCCTGTTTTCCAGACATAACAATACCGACCACTGTTGCTGGCTTGTGTTTCAATAAATTGAGATGAGGAAATCACTATTGCATGCTTCTACTTAAATGCCCTACTTTCATGATATAATATCACTGTAGTGTGAAGTTTTTACATTTTCCATAAATTTTACCTGAAAGCCAAATGTGACCCGTGCTAGCAAGATGAGTCAGAATGCGTACAGGATAATTATGAGCTACAGGCACTAGAAGTCACAAATCATGATTTTCTTTGCTCGCTGGCAGCAAGTCCTGGGAACCCCCCCCCCCCCACCCCCCCGTCAGTGCCTGGTATCATTGTAAAGCTTGGAGCTCCTACTTTCTAAAAATACACATGGAATTCTGGAAGATGTAACTCAGGACCAATAGAATGTGAGTTTCCAAACCAGCCAAGACGTAAACAAAATCGGCTTGTTGCTGGTCAGTTTTTTCCCAATTCCTACAAATTATCATTTTGAAGGTCTTTCAATACAGAATATGAAAATAAATACCTCAGTTTTGAAAATTTCCTCATTGTGACTCATTTTGCCAGCACAGGTCACAAATATCCCTAACTTTTTTGAGTAGTGTATGTTTTTTTTTTTTTTTTTTTAAATTGGTGTGTTATTTAAGGTTGTAGAATTCCATAGTTTTGCAGATGTCGCACTTGTTCGTTCATTCATTCCTTTATTTCAATTTATGATTAATTAAAATATAAAGAACAATCGTTTACATATAATTTATTACTAAAACTAATGCTGTGTTGATCCAGCTCGTAGACAGTTGCCTCTTCGAATGAATCTGATACCTCAGGATAAAAATCACATTATATTTTAGGCTCATGATGTTTAATGTGGACTTAATGACAGATTTATGCTTCCCAAACTGTTCTGTCCCACCGATGACCTCCAACATGAAAATATGACAAGCAGGTCTTTATGAAGATCAGTTTACAGAGAGTTTACACCGCCGCTTAACAAACTGAAGAAACGAGGAGCCTTTATTGTCGTTTGGCCATCTGGATATTTAATTCCAGGCATTTACTCCGTGTTCTGAAATTATTCATCACAACTGACAGTGATGGAAGCTTGACATTAACACCATTACCACCCCCCTCGCCCTGTCAAAGGAAAAAGGTTTACCTCTTTATTATATAATTAACACATAAACAAAGTACAAACTTGAAAGAATAAAATCTATAATAAAAAGGTTAAAATTTATGATATAGTGACAAATTTGCCATAAGCAAGTAACAAATGGAAATTTGAGAGAAATAAACCACAAATTTGAGAAAAGGAAAAAAATTGTTAGTTAAAAATATATGATAAAATGATGCAAATTAACTATAAAAAGGTTGCAAGTTTAGAAAACAAAAATTTGCAGCAAAAAAGAGATTTTTCCCTTTTATTTGTATTTTTATATAAATTTACAATTTTGACATAAATTTTCCTCAGAAATACTTTGAGCCCAAACTCTCTGATATAACTTTTTAAAGACACACTCCAATGGCTACAACTCCCCTATAAAAACAAATCTACACTGTCTGTCTAAAATTGTATCTTATGCCTTTTTTTGTACAAGAACCTCAACTCAGCTCGCCTTTTTCAGGGGGCGGGGGCTTAAGTGAAACTTTACAGCAAAAAACAGATATGAGACATTTCTGTTGACTTTGCTCTTGATATGTCTTGCAAGTCATGAAAAAACATGTTACAGACATGTTAACAAAAAATTAACCCTCGATTTTTGGTGGAGTGTCACTTTAAATCAGAAATTGGTGAGTAATTTTATTTGCTGTAGTGTTTTTATGCAGGATTATGTAGGACAGCTTGAGCTCTGGGATATTGTGACAGGCATTTTTGACTGTGTTTTAAAGTATTGTATAAATCAAATAGAACATAATAAAGAACTGATGCAGCTCTAATGCACAGTGAAATAGAGAGGAGCAAAACAAAACCCGAGTCTCACACTGAGCTGAAAAGAAAATCGATGAAAGCAATACAGTGATACAAAACAATGTTTATTTTTCTCTCAGCAGACGTGAAAACGGATGACAGAGCCAAAATGAGTGTGGCAGCCAAGATGTCCTTGTTCAAAGTAAGCCTGTCTCTATAGTTCTTCATCCATTTTACTTGATCGTTTCTTTGTCTTTGGTCCATGTTATCTAACTTTTTTATGGTTTCTTCTATTTCTGGCCATTGCGATTGTCTTAAAGTCAACAGAGATACTTGCTAAAATCTGGGTAGAGAAAGAAAAAGACCATAGAGTCCTCCACATATAGCATTTAAAGTGCTACTTCGCTGGACTCACTGAAGAGATAGTATTGTAACTGTGGATGTATGAAAAAAAACAACTCTTGGATTTAATTTGGGATAGCATTTCTCTACTTTTCCCAAACCAGAGATTTCAGTTAGGCTTTGAGGTGCTCAGTTTTGCTTTCTGCTAATTATGTAGAACGAAACATGACATTATATAGGATGTTGTCATCCTACCAGACACTTTACGTAACATAGTTGATTAAACTGAACCTCATTTCATGTTTTCTTTCATCAGATCATCAGGAATATGCATTAACTGGACATGTCATGCCTGTTTTCCACAAGTTGACACACTTCCCAAAGGTCTAAATGAAATATGATCCCTGACAAGCTTTGAGTAAAATACTCCAGGATTTATATAGTGCGACACTGTTTTCAACTCAGAATAAATGCTCTCCTTCACAGTGACCTGTTTGAGTTCATATTTCTTTAAATGCTAATAAGTCTCAGTAAATATAGCCTAGAAAATACAACAAAATCCGCTAGATTATACAACAGTTAGTTTTGACCAAGCAATTTGATTGGACAATGGGGATTCCAGGAGTTACTAAAATCCACGATAATTACACTCCGTTTCACTGGATATGTGCTACTCCACTTCAAAGGAGTTCATATAACCGTTAATTACTAACACTAATTTACTGTCCACTAACTCTGTGACAATTGCAGTACTGTGTTGAATACCTTAATTTCCACAGTAAGGCGCTGTTTGAAAAGATTTCTTACCTGACCCGGAAGTCCCACCCTTTTGAAAAAAGCGTTATTCAGCTTACAGCTTACCCTTGTATAAACATTGTGAAACCATTTCACATCTGTTTAAAAAAAAAAAAATAGGCAGTGCTAGAGTTGGATTTCTTGTCTCGATTAACAAACCACAATACCTTTGTGGTGGTGGACTTTGCTCGTTTTTCTTTGCGTTTTCAGATGAAACAAAGTGTGTTAATCGCTAGCATGCTAACTACTAGCCATTGGCTATGTTTTGATCTGTGGTCTTCTGCAGTACCGACTCAACAGGTAGATGTTTTCTAAAAACTTATTACTTTTGCACTTGACAATATTTAATTTGTTTACATGTGTGTGAAATGACAATAGACGTCTTCATGCTGATTCAGATGTTTAGCAACAGTTACTGGCTACATTTAGAAGAGACTTTTTTTCAGCTGTGCAAAATAACTGGTTAAACAAACAAATAACATTTTATCCAGTATTGCTGTCATTTAATAAATTGTGTTTGTGGAACTGTTGTATAAAAGCAGTATTACACTCGAGGTCGTTACGGTATTATGAATATACTAACTATGGGTGTGATGCTCAGTGGACGGCATTAGACGTATCACACCCGCAGTTACTATATTCATTGATACTGTACTCCCTCTCGTGTAATATTGCTTAAATACTACCTGAACGCAAGATATAGAGTCAAGTGTGGAGTAATGAATCAGCTGGGAACAATGATGTCTGGTGAGGTGAGTCGAATATGTATAGCAGGGATGGGTAACTATATGCCAAGGAGGGCCAAGACCTGCACATTCTGATTTGCAATCAGTGGGAAGGAATTTGGTAAAATTAACTATTGAGGAGACTGGCTGGAAGAAAACCTGTAGTGTCATGGCTCTCCATGATACAGTTATCCATCTTTTAAACAGCGTAGCTATAAAAAACATAATTGCTATGCTTGGCTAACTAGCTTTGCTAGCAGCTAGAAGCATCATTACAAGGCCATTACAAGGTCATCCTGAATTCAGAATAATGCCTACAATTGAGAGATATTATCAAGTGTAGATTACACAACATAAAAAAAAAATAATTGTAAGTTGTCTGTGTTTTTTCAACTGATTTAAGACAATTTTGCACCGCTGAATCTGAAAATGACATCTGTGTCTCTCGATCAGCTCAGGTTTTTATGCTTGTAAGCAGTGAGTTGTAAGCAGTTGTACAGCAGTTGTACAGTTGTACTGTAAATTGAATAGTAGACATTGATAAAGGAAGGTACATGTAAATTGAATGTTAATAATAATAATGCATCAGATTTATATAGCGCTTTATCATAGACACTCCAAGACGCTTTACAAGTAGATACATTATTCATTCACTCCAGACAGACAATGGTAGTGGCAAGCTACTACTGTAGCCACAGCTGCCCTGGGGCAGGCTGACGGAAACGTGGCTGCCAATCCGCGCCAACGGCCTCTCCGGCCACCACCGAACATTTAAACATTTTATACATTTATACACATTCATACCCAGTGTTATGGGCACTAGAGGCAATGCGGGTGAAGTGTCTTGCCCAGGGACACAACGGCAGGATATCTGGGGAGAGCGGGATTCGAACCGCCAACCATCGGGTTATTAGACGACCTGCTCTACCTCCTGATCATTGTTCAAAATTCAGAGCATTTCAAGAAATAAAAAAGAATTTTGCATCATATAAAGCAAAAATACCCGTACATGTAAACAAAAACGTAAAAAACATGTGGCCATAGTTTGAAAAGTTGACCTAATTGAGCAAAACCAATGTAATTTTTGGATTCAGCACATCAAAATTGTCCTAAATCAGCTAAAAAAAACTTAGACTCTGGAGGAAAAATAAGTTCAGGCGAGATATGACCAGCTGGAAGGTTGCAGAGTTTTATTTCCTCCAACATCATGAGACGCACTTGTAGCGCTGTGCGCTACTGTGTTGCTGTGCTCAGCTGTGCTGTGTTGTGTCCTGCTGTTGAGGCATGTGTAGCAAGCTCTTTTATACATGTTATGCAAACAGAGAGAATGCATGGAATATTAGTATATTGATATACATATCAGTCAATACATATGATTAGCCTGACCAACTGGCGCCTGGATGTCTTCTCCTTAATCCGGGGATGTATAAACAATAGTCCATTGTTCTGGTTGTCCCCCCAGGGGCTCTCTGTCCGTATGTGAATGGTCCTCTGCTTCTTCCGGACCTTTTGAGTGTGAGGATGAATGTCCCTGTAGATTGTGGTGGGTCGCCACAAGACAATAAATTTGGTGTTGACCAGTGTAATTGAATCATGTCTAGTGGTTTGAGTAAAATAAATGGAAAGTAGCCATAAAACCTCTGTCGCTCTGTTAAGCAAACTTGGTTAGCTGTGCTACTGATATGTGGTTTTGGAAGTTTATGGTGAAACAGTTACTCCACCATCATTTAAAATGAGTGGAGATAAAGATAGGAAGTTATATTGAGCTTTGGTTGTTTCATCACAACTGGAAGCTAATTGAATGAGACCTACTGAAACCAAGGTGGACCCAAACAAAGTGACAGGGTTGTGTGCTTTTTTTTTTTTTTTAAATTTTTAGTTCTGTGCCACACAGCTGAAAGGAGTTAATGTGATGGTGCTGCGTCCGTAGTACATCTGTCCACGTTTCACAAAAATCCCAGCTTCTCTTAGGCAATTGCAAAAATCCTCACCTAACTCACTCACAATGATCCTCAGGCAGGTCTGCATCCAGGTTGCAGTCAAGGTCAAAGTCGGGGTTAAAGGTCAGGAGATCTGGGTACTCTTGGGGTGGTTTCATCAGGCTAGAATGAGTTACTCCATCATTGACAATCTGGTTGCTTTAGCAGCAGCTCCAGACACCTAAATTCATGCACATGAAAAGGGAAGTTTTCACAATACATGTCTCCTTTAAAATAGTCAGAAACCCAATAAATGACCATGTTTACATGGTCATGAGTAAACAGATTATATAATCGGCTCTCTGGAGTTACCTGATTATTCAAACTGTTATGTAAACGGAGTAATATGACCTTTATCAGTTAAAGGCCATTATCGGTTTATGAGAAAACAGATTAACGGACCTAGTTTATTTGCCCAATAAACCGTTTATTCGGTGCATGTAAACCCCATAAACCATTTACTCCAGTTATCAGTTTACTCCAGTAATCGGTTTGTGACCATGTAAACAGGGTCATTGTAACCTTAGGACAATACTTGTTTCTTGTGACACCTCTGGCCAATATGTGAACTGCAGCAAACTCCAGCCAAGCTCCATCCATCATCAACTGTCACTTCAGCTGCTTGACTTATAGCGCACATGCTGATCATGCTGAATGCTACCTGACATTTATGTAGAGGAGATTTAGATGATCAGACAGGTGAAATGGTTTGTTAATTTAGAGTGTGATTCATGTCCCAGTGTTTCACACGGTCTTTTTATTCCTGCCTCTCAGTTGAGGGTCAGTTTTAGTCCCGAGGCATCAGGTGATAATGTGCCCGATGCCCTGCTGCCTTTAGCGACCAGCAGCAGCAGCTGTGTTATAATTAACTCGCTGCTCTGTGGAGGTAACAGAAACCGGCTGGGTTAGGTGAGGTCTCCGATTACGCTCCAAGATGCTCTGCCTTACAGTTGCTGCTTTATTCACCTGCTATCTGACCTGCTTCCCCTTTACTCCCCCTTCCATTTGTACATGCAAATAGATTAGGAGACCACACAGGAGAAGTTTTCACCATCTGCTTTTTTTTCCCTTGTGGTCTCCCTAATAATTAATTCAGCACATGGCAATGTTTGAATTTTGTTGATGCCTTCTGTGATTTTTTTATATCCTCTGGCTACGCCCCTTTCTCCTCCTTCTCCTGCAGGAGCTGGAGAAGTCAGCCACCCCCGAGGCATCATCCCTCCTGAAGCCCCGCTCGGGCGCAGCCTGTCACGAGCGCAGGACACGACGCGGGAACGACAGTCGCTTTCTCACCCAGCCAGTCACCTGTGAGGAGATGGTGGCCATCAGGTGAGGGAGGAGGTGCCGTCAACATTTTACACCAACATCAGATCCCAGTTTGAACTTTAATAAAAGGAACATCGCACAGTTGATATTAAAAATCTGCTCTAATGAAGGCTGACATCATGTTTAACAAAGAACATGATCATTTTTTTTTATGATACGATGATCTGGAGCAGTTTTACAGTTATAAACCTGTAATTCTGAGTGAGCCAAAAAATAATTGGTGGCCACTAAGTAAATTTTCCACTCATGTCACGAGTAGTGCTGCAATGATTAGTCAGTTAATCGACTAAGCAGTTGACAGAAATCAACAATTAAGCCAGGGGTTGGCAACCTGTACTACACAGAGCTGCTCTGAGTGATTTTTGTCTAAAAAAAAAAATCTGCATGGAGCCACAAAAATATCTGAGCCTGCAAACTGAGGTAAAACAGCAGAATTACAACTACAGTCTGCTCTGACAGCATCAGTATTAGAAGTTTTTTCTCATAAATTTACTGCCTTTTTTGATTGCAAATTTGTTCCCTTTTTCTCATAAAACTACATTTTCCGGTAAATTATTTGCAAAAAATTGTGACTTTTTTTCTTGCAAGTTTGTGTGGATGTTTTTGTTCTTAAACTGAAATATTTTTGTTCTAAAATTCAGTATATTTTTTGGTATAAATGCATTCTGCTTTTTCTATAAATTTGGCATATTTTCCTTTGAAAATTTGATACTTTTGTCAAGAAAAATTGAACATTTTTTAATGTAAATTTGTATAAAATTTAGAATATTTTTGACATAAATTTTCAGCTATTCTCACAAATTTATTACATTTTCCCTTGTAAATTTACCTTTCACAACTAAAAACTGTAGGATTTTTAATACATTTATTACATTTTTCGTATAAAACTCAAACTTTTTTCTTGTAAATCATGTTTTCCTCAGAAAACTGCAACATTTTCTCTAAATTAGTGGCATTTTTAGCATAAAATTTCATATTTTTGCCTTTTCTGCTCTTATGTTTTTCTCATTAACGTGCAACCATTTTTCTTAAAAATGTGTTGATTCTTTTCTTGGAAATTTGCCTTTTTTTTTCCCTCAAGGCGTCAGGGAGCCACTGACTATGGGCAAAAGAGCTGCATGTGGCTCCACAGCCGCCGGTTGCAGACCCCTGAACTTAGCTGGTAATCTAGTACTTGCCAATGTGCCCAACTCCAACCATTTCCAACTTATGAGGGGAAAAAAAAATCAAGAGGAAAATAAAATGACAAATTTTGGAGAAAGAAGTTGCAAATTTACAAGAAAAAAGTGACAAAATTATGAGGGGGAAAAAATTCCAAATTTCCTACAATTTTTTGAGAAAAACAACGTTACAGTGCATCCAGAAAGTATTCGCAGTGCTTCATTTTTCCAAATTTTGTCATGTTACAGCCTTATTCCAAAAGGGATTAAATTCCATTTTTTCCTCAAAATTCTACACTCAATACCCCATAATGACAACATGAAAACATTTTTTATTTTTTTTTTAGATTTTTGCAAATTTATTAAAAATAAAAAACTAAGAAATCACATGTACTGTGGTGACACTAAACACAGCGGGGAGACATTCCTCTGAGACATTTCTCTGAAGCATTCCTCACACCCAGCAGTCACCCAGCAGGGGCTCGGAGGAAGCAGAGGACAACTGACACATGACCAAAAGAACCACAGGAGACAGTCAGACGGGACTGAATACATGCATCTTTGTGCCAACCATTGTCATGCTAATCATGTGTATTGACCAATGGTAGTAGATGACAATTGATATGCTAATGTGCCATGCATTCTCTCTGTATGCATAACGGTATAAAAGAGCTGCTCTCCCTCATCTCTCTCTCTTAGCTCTTACACTCTCAACTCTCACTACTCTCACTTCTACTCTCATCATGACTAACTGGGCCCCAGTGTGGTCGCGGGGGCCAGCAGGCTGTACTCATATTAAAGGGTAAATAAAGAATCTGTGCTGACTTACGCTTGTGCCTCGCCTCCACATCCTTTTCCTTCGCACCCTCTACAGTACATAAGTATTCACAGCCTTTGCCATGAAGCTCAAAATTGAGCTCAGGTGCATCCTGTTTCCACTGATCATCCTTGAGATGTTTCTACAGCTTAATTGGAGTCCACCTGTGGTAAATTCTGTTGATTGGACATGATTTGGAAAGGCACACACCTGTCTATATAAGGTCCCACAGTTGACAGTGCATGTCAGAGCACAAACCAAGCATGAAGTCAAAGGAATTGTCTGTAGACCTCCGAGACAGAATTGTCTCGAGGCACAAATGTGAGGAAGGGCACAGAAAAATTTCTTCTGTTTTGAAGGTCCCAATGAGCACAGTGGCCTCAATCATCCGTAAATGGAAGACGTTCGGGACCACCAGGACTCTTCCTAGAGCTGGGCGGCCATCTAAACTGAGCAATCGGGGAAGAAGGGTCTTAGTCAGGGAACTGACCAAGAACCCGATGGTCACTCTGTCAGAGCTCCAGTGTTCCTCTGTGGAGACAGGAGAACCTTCCAGAAGGACAACCATCTCTGCAGCAATCCACCAATCAGGCCTGTATGGTACAGTGGCCAGACGGAAGCAACTCCTTAGTAAAGACACATGGCAGCCTGCCTGGAGTTTGCCAAAAGGCACCTGAAGGACTCTCAGACCATGAGAAACAAAATTCTCTGGTCTGATGAGACAAAGATTGAACTCTTTGGTGTGAATGCCAGGCGTCACGTTTGGAGGAAACCAGGCACTGCTCATAACCACGCCAATGGTGGTGGCAGCATCATGCTGTGGGGATGTTTTTCAGGAACTGGGAGACTAGTCAGGATAGAGGGAAAGATGAATGCAGCAATGTACAGAGACATTGTGGTTGAAAACCTGCTCCAGAGCGCTCTTGACCTCAGACTGGGGTGACGGTTCATCTTTCAACAGGACAACAATCCTAAGCACACAGCCAAGATATCAAAGAAGTGGCTTCAGGACAACTCTGTGAATGTCATTGAGTGGCTCAGCTAGAGCCCAGAATTGAATCCAGTTGAACATCTCTGGAGAGATCTGAAAATGGCTGTGCACTGACGCTTCCCATCCAACCTGATGGAGCTTGAGAGGTGCTGCAAAGAGGAATGGGCCAAACTGCCCAAAGATAGGTGTGCCAAGCTTGTGGCATCATATTCAAAAAGACTTCAGAATCAGAATCAGATTTATTGCCATTGTTCATGTAGTACACAAACTAGGAATTTGTCTCGGTGCAATGCTGCAACATTAACATGAAAAAAATAAGAGATGGAGATAAAAACTATACATGCAATAAAGTGTAGAATATGAATGAGTAATACTAGTCAAGCAATTTTAAATATATTAGCGAGTAGCAGATATTGTGGAGTACCACATAGTGCAGTCGGTAATGCAAAAAGAAATTTGTCTCGGAGTGGCCACCGGAGTGGTGGCCTAGTTGGTAGAGCATCCGCCCCACACCCGGGAGGCAGGGGTTCAAATCCCGGCCGGGTCATGCCAAAGACCATATAAAAGTGGAACTTCCTGCCGTCCAGCTTGGTGCTCAGCAATAAATGGAATGGAGGAGGGAACTCTGTGGCGGCGCCTTGCATGGCAGCGGCCCTCTGATTCTGCACTTGGGGTGTGTGTGATTTACACTGTAGATAGGTAAAGCACAATCTCGTTCTGCTGTACATGATTGGTTGTACGGTTGAATGACAATAAGGGTGATTTAATTTAATTTAATTTAAAACAGTGAATTGACATGAGTCTGGTTGAGCTGCTGTACATAGTGCACGAGAGTCTAATAAGTCACTTAGTGTTCAGCAGTCTGATGGCAGAGGGGAAGAAGCTATTCATGTGACGGGAGGTTTTAGTCTGAGGGGAGGGGGCCAAACAGTACGTGACCAGGGTGTGAAGGATCGGCTATGATCCGGCCTGCACGCCTCCGGGTCCTGGAGATGTACAGGTCCTGGAGGGATGGGAGCTTGCAGCCGATCACCTTCTCAGCAGTGCGCACGACGCGCTGCAGCCTTAGTCTGTCCCTGGCAGTGGCTCCTGCGTACCACACGGTTATGGAGGTGGTGAGGATGGACTTAATGATGGCCGTGTAGAACTGCACCAACATCTTGGTGGGTAGCTTGAGCTTCCTCAGCTGCCGCAGGAAGAACATCCTCTGCTGGGCCTTTTTGATGAGGGAGCTGATGGTCGGCTCCCACTTGAGGTCCCGGGTGATGGTGGTGCCCAGGAAGCGGAAGGAATCTGCAGTGGTGATGGGAGAGCCTGTGAGGGTGAGGGGGGGCAGAGGGGTTGTGACTTTCCTGAAGTCTACGATCATCTCCACTGTCTTCAGAGCGTTCAGCTGCAGGTTGTTGTGGCTGCACCAGGACGCCAGCTGGGCCACCTCTCTCCTGTAGACGGACTCGTCGCCGTTGGAGATGAGCCCGATGAGGGTGGTGTCGTCCGCAAACTTGATCAGCTTGACAGACTGGTGGCTGGAGGTGCAGGAGTTGGTATACAAGGAGAAGAGTAGGGGGGAAAGTACACAGCCCTGGGGTGATCCGATGCTGATGGAGTCTGAGACAGTCTTTCCCAGCCGCACATGCTGCCTCCGGTCCGTCAGGAAGTCGGTGATCCACCTGCAGAGAGAGTCAGGCACGTTGAGCAGGGACAGCTTGTCCTGGAGCAGAGCGGGACGGATGGTGTTGAATGCAGAGCTGAAGTCCACAAACAGGATCCTGGCGTAGGTTCCCGGGGAGTCCAGGTGCTGCAGGATGGAGTGGAGGGCCAGGTTGACTGCGTCGTCCACAGACCTGTTGGCTCGGTAGGCAAACTGCAGCGGGTCCAGGAGGGGAGTGGTGATGGTCTTGAGGTGGGGTAGGACCAGGCGCTCAAAGGACTTCATGACTACAGAGGTGAGCGCTACAGGTCTGTAGTCGTTAAGTCCAGTGATCCGTGGCTTCTTGGGGACAGGGATGATGGTGGAGGTTTTGAGGCAGGTCGGCACGTGGCATAACTTCAGGGAGGTGTTAAAAATGTCTGTGAAGACAGGAGTCAGCTCTTCCGCACAGTGTCTCAGGGTGGAGGGAGACATGCCGTCTGGGCTGGGGGCCTTGCGTGGGTTCAGTCTGGAGAACTGTCTGTGCACGTCCTGCTCACTGATGACAAGGGCAGGGGGGGAGGAGGGGGGGCGCCTTTGATGAAGTGGGGACCGTGGAGGCAGTGGCGCTTGGGGGAGGGGGGGAGATGGACACAGCTGATGAGGTGTCAAAACGGGCATAGTGTTGGGACAGTCTTTGACAAAGGGCTTTGTCATCCTGACCTTTAGGAGCCTGAGGCCGATAGTTGGTGATTTGCCTCAGTCCTCTCCACACAGAAGCAGAGTCGTTAGCAGTGAACTGCTGCTGGAGTCTCTCAGAATACACAGATTTAGCTCTCCTCAGCTCTCTGCTAAACCGATATTTGACCTCCCTGTAGCAGTCCTGGTCTCCACTTTTCAACGCTACTTCCTTCTCCTTCCTGATCTGTCTGAGCTAAGCAGTGAACCAGGGCTTGTCATTGGAGTACCTCACCCTGGTGCGCGATGGAAGAATGCTCTCCTCACAAAAGTGGATATATGAGTTCACAGTGTCCGTGTACTCATCCAGATCATGCGTGGCTCCTTTAAACATGCCCCAGTCAGTTATTTCCATGCACGTGCTCAGCTTCTCCCCAGCTTCACTGGTCCATTTCTTCGTAGTGCTCACAACAGGTTTAGTGAGCTTCAATCTCTGTCTGTATGTGGGAATCAAGTGGACCATCACGTGATCAGATGGTCCGAGCGCAGCGCAGGGAACAGCGCGATACGCGTCCTTAACTGTAGTGTAACAGTGTACAGACTTGAGGCTGTAATTGCTGCCAAAGGTGCATCAACAAAGTATTCAGCAAAGGCTGTGAATACTTATGTACACGTGATTTCTTAGTTTTTATTTTTTATTTTTTTTTTCCACAATATCTTTATTGAACCTTTGTTTGTATCATGTTTGTTAAAAAAAAAAATCAAACACTAACACTAAAGTACTACAAAAAAAAAAAATGCCCTAAAAACACCAACAACCACCAACAAAATCAAGTCTTCAACAATGCTCCTCTGTTTAGTCTAGACAATCCAATACATAAGTATACATATTATGTTCACCAGTTTGGAATTTACAAGGTCCACACACATCATTCACCTTCTTCTTCAAGAGTTATGTTTAAATTTTTTACATAATCAATAAAAGGTCTCCATATATTCTCAAACACAATTTCCTTTGATTTTAGTATATATGTTATTCTTTCTAATGGAAGGTTTGTTAACATCTGTCTTAACCACTGAGTCACATCTGGTCTATGAGTCTTTTTCCATAATAGTGCAATACATTTTTTGGCATTAAGCAAACTGAGGTCTATGAATGTTCTTTCACTTTTATTAAAATTATGCTTTTCTGGGTACAGACCCAACAAAAACAGTTTAGGATTCAATATGATTTGTTTTGAGATTATTTTTTCAATTGTTACCCTCACCTCTTCCCAAAACATTCTTATTAATCTACATTCCCATAAACAATGAAATAGGGTTCCTTTACTTTCCATGCATTTTGTGCATGTATCTGGTATATTTTTGTTATATCTATTTAACTCCTCCGGTGTAACATACATCCGCATTAACCATTTGAAATGTATCAATTTAAGGCGTGCATTTATTGATTTGGTTTGAGCTTCTGTGCAAGCCAATTCCCATTGTTCCTCTGAAATTTCAATTTGCAGATCTTCTTTCCAGTAGTTTAATCTTTTCAGTGAATTTTCACTTGAAGATAGTGTCAATGAGTTATAAAACTCTGAAATAATACCCTTTCTTTTACTATCTTTCATCATTTTTTCCAAGGATGAATAAATAGGTCGAGTGAGAGCTTTATTTTGATTTGATCGAATAAAGTTTCTAAGTTGAAGATATTTAAAAAAATGTGTTCTATTGAGATTAAATTTGATCCTCAGCTCTTCAAAAGACATTATGTTGTCTGCACATGGCAAATATAAATCCTGAATCTTTTGTATCCCTTTTAAATTCCATACTTTAAATACAGCGTCCGCTCTCCCTGGTTTAAAATATTGATTACCCCATATTGGACTAAATTGTGACAATAACTGTGGTTCTTTTAAATAGTTTTTAGCTTCACACCATATTTTGATCATATGCTTTACAAATGGATTTTTAACTTGTTTTTGTAATTTTTTTGCCGAATCTGAGTATATGAATATGGGAAGAGGTAAAGGTAAATTGTATGATTCCATTTCAGTCCAGTGAGGGAGATCATTTGATGAAAAATAATATGTCATAGACCTCAGTTGTGCCGACCAATAATACAACATAAAATTTGGACATTTCAGACCTCCACGATCAAATGGTAAATATAATAAAGACAAACGTAATCTAGCCCTCCTGTTGTTCCATATAAATTCCACTAACTTTTTTTTTATTCTTGAGAATAGATCTAAAGGTGGTGATAAGGGAATGTATTGAAATAAATAAAGTATTTTAGGTAAAATATTACTTTTAAGTATATTGATTCTCCCGATCATCGACATTGGTAGTGACATCCATCTCTGAGTTAACTCACTGATATCTGACATTAAGGCTTCATAGTTGACACTGGCGACTGATTCTAGCTTAGGCATAATTTGGATTCCTAAATATTTAAACTGATTTACAACATTGAATTGATTTACCTCAGGGGCTGGGTAATTTCTCTGGGTCTCATTTAGCATTAATATTGAAGATTTAGTTTTATTTATTTTATATCCTGATATTTCCCCAAAATTCTTTATTAAATTCAACAAGGTTGGAATTGATTTTTTTAGATTCGACATAAACAAAATTATATCATCGGCGTACAGGGAGATTTTATGTTCTGTTGGTCCAACTTTAATTCCATATATTTGTGAATGTAAACGTATCGCTATCGCTAAAGGTTCAATTGCCATAGTAAACAGTAAAGGTGAAAGTGGACAGCCTTGTCGACATCCTCTATTGATTTTTATTGGTTTTGAAATATTGTTATTTGTTAGGATTTCTGCTGTAGCATTATTGTATATTATTTGAACCCATTTTATGAAATTATTTCCAAGTCCAAACCTTTGTAGGACTTCAAAAAGAAAGGGCCATTCAACTCTATCAAAGGCCTTTTCGGCGTCCAATGATAGGAGAGCTGTATCCGGTGCTTCTTTATTAAAATAAATAATATTAAATAGTCTTCTTACATTATGGAAGCCTTGTCTACCCTTTATAAAGCCATTCTGTTCTCGATTAATAATATTTGGTAAAATTTCTTGTATTCGTCTTGCTAAAATTTTACAGATTATCTTAAGGTCGGCGTTTAATAGGCTTATTGGTCTCATATTTTCACATTTATTAGAGGGCTTACCTGGTTTTGGCAGCAGTATAATTAAGGCATTATTTATGTATGATGGTAAATTATTATTTTGAAATGCTTCTAAAACCATTTCCAAAAAAGGTTTTATTAATTTATTCTTAAATTTTTTATAAAGGTCAACTGGAAGACCATCTGGTCCTACACTTTTTCCTGATTTCATATTATCAATGGCTAGCCCAACTTCTTCTTGACTAATTTTAGACTCCAATATCTCCCTGTTTTCATTTGGAATACACGGTATAGATAGTTCGTTCAAAAACCCATTTAGTTTTGTTAAATCAGGTTCATTTTTGGTATCATATAATTTTTCATAGTAATCTCTAAAGGCTCTATTAATTTCTAAAGGATCTATAACTACCTGTCCATTACTTATAATACTGGTAATTGGTGTTTTAATTTCCAATTGTTTAATCTGCCATGCTAATAATTTTCCTGATTTTTCACCTTGTTCATAAAAAGATTGTTTCAATCTTAGAAGACTCGAGGCAGCTCTATTCGCTGATTTTTTGTCGTATTCAGCTCTCAAAATCAGTAATTCATTCTCCAACCTTGGGTCACTTCCTGCATACACTTTTTCCTGAAGATTTTTTATTTTATGTTCCAATTTAGCTCTCTCCTCTCGAGTCTTCTTAGATTTTGATCCTGTATAACTAATAATATGTCCCCTAATAAAAGCTTTGAAAGCCTCCCACTTTACACATGCTGATGTTTGTGTAGTATTGATGTCAAAGAACTTGTCTATCTGTTTTTCTATATACTTGACAAATTCCTCATCCTGAAGCCATTTATGCTGAAATTGCCATCTACCTGATTCCTTTGTCAATTTTTTATCTACATATATTAGACAACAGGGTGCATGATCAGAGATCACGATGTTATCATAAAAGCAGTTTTGAATCTTGGACCTTAATTCTGTGGAAATCAAAAAATAATCAATACGTGAGAATGTCTTGTAGGTACTGGAATAACAAGAATAGGCTTTAACTTGTGGTTTCATTTCTCTCCATATATCTAACAATCTCAATTCTTTCATAAAATGATTAATAGTCATCCTACATCCAATGTGCGTACAATCCAGTCCTGTTGATCTATCTATACCTGGATTCAATGTACAATTAAAATCCCCTGCTATTATATGTTGCCCTGTAAGTGATGATAAGATGAGAAATAAATTAGCAAAGAACTTCTGATCATCTATATTGGGACCATATAAGTTCACAAGATTTATATTTTCTAATAGCAAAGAACCTTGAATGATTACATATCTTCCAAATTTGTCTCCAATTACATTTTTCACTTGAAAAGGAACTGATTTATGTATGAGAGTCATAACTCCCCTGGCTCGGGATGAAAATGAAGAGGTGAATACACTTCCCTGCCATCTACTCCTAATTCTTTTAACATCCTCCTCTATCAGATGAGTTTCTTGTAAAAACACAATTCTTGAACCCATGTCCTTTATTTTATTCATAACTTGTTTAAGTTTTTTTAAATTTTGTAGACCTCTGCAATTCCATGAAGTTAAATTAAGATTAACACTTTGGTCCATGATCAATAGAGAGTTTGGGATTACCTTGCAGTGTAAACATGCTCATACAGAGAAGCAAAAACATGAGTGGTTGAACATTCATCCTACAAACTACACACAAACAAATTTCCCCTTCCCACACTTTTGGCAAACCCCCCAAAATCAAAAGAAAAATTCTGTCTCCCGATATAGCCATCGACCGTTCCACACCCACGGGGAACAGCCTAAGCCACTCCTTCTTCATCCTCCCAATCACCCTAACTCTACTGCTTTTAATGACGTAACATTAACTCTCCTCTGTAGTTTTCCAACTTAACTCCAAAATTTTTAACAACTTTGTACATCATAGTTTTTTTTTTTTGTTTTGTTTTTGTTTTGTTTTTTTTAATATATAATACAATCTATATTTTGTAAACTTACTATTTACTTCAAGTCAGTCAGATGCCTGTGCAAATGCTTAATTATTCTACCTTATATTTTGTTCATGCTTAGCTCCCACCAGTCTCTTCTTCTTCTTTGATCTTCTTGATGAACTCCTGCGCCTCCTCTGGGGTCTTGAAGATGTGGGTTCTGCCCTCATACGTGGTCAGCAGTCTCGCAGGATAGATTACACCATGACGAATCCCAAGGTTGCGCAGCTCCTTACGTACGGGATCAAACTGCTTCCTCAATTGCTGGATTCCTGTGGCCAAATCTGGGTAGAACCGCACCTGCTGGTCCTGGTGTTTAATCTCTCCTTTAGCACGTGCAGCGTTGAAGATCTTCATCCTGTCTCTGTTGCTAAGAAACTTCATAATTAAGGTCCTCGGCGGTCCCTTATCTCTCCGTGGGCCAATACGATGTGCTTTTTCCAGAACCACTGCTGATTGCAACTCCTCGCTGCCCAGCACCTCCGGAATCCACTTTTCCAGAAAGGAACATACGTCCCGACCTTCTGATTCCTCTGGAAGACCCACCAGCCTCAAGTTATTCTGTCTCGACCGAGATTCCAAATCCAAAATATTATCTTCCAGAGATTTATTTTTTTTTTCCAAAGTGCGCACCTTTAATTGAAGACGGGTGACGTCATCTTCAGCACTAGCGAGACGGAGCTCCATCTGCGCCGTTCGTTCTACACAGTCACCCAATTCCTTTCTTATTCCTTCCAACGCTGTCATAATCCCATCAAATCTAGAGGAAAAGTCCGCTCTCATTGAACTCATGGCTGCCATCAGCGCATCTGCGCCATTCCCCGCAGAAATCGCAGCGTTGCCAGCCTCCTCCGCCATATATGGAGTTTTGTTTGCTGCGTCACACACCTGAAAGTCCGTTAATTTGGACTGTTTCGGCGGCTCGCTTTTTCCTTTTCCTGGTTTTCCAGCCTTAGGCTTCGCCGACATATCCTCGCCCAAATGCTGGGATACGTTCTGTCCCAAATGAGAGAGTTATTTGCCGATTTTTTTTTTCCAGGAGCAGAGCAGAGCGAGACACATCCGTCCTACGTGGCAGCCATAACCGGAAGTTAGTTTTTATTTTTAATAAATTTGCAAAAATCACCCCAAAACTTTTTTCACGTTGTCATTATAGGGTATTGTGTGTAGAATTTTGAGGAAAAAAATGAATTTAATCTCTCTTGGAATAAGGCTGTAACATAACAAAATGTGGAAAAAGTGAAGCACCGTGAATACTTTCCGGATGTACTGTACATGGGGGGAAAAGCCATCAAAAACAAATACAAACTAACCCCAACAACAGAAAAATTACCTATGATTTTTTTTTTTTTTTTTTTACATTGGTTCTTAAATATTTCGGCTTTTACTTTAACTGCAGCGCTCCCAAACCAGAACCTCCAGTGGAGGTCCCGTCAGTGCAGATGGAGTCAGTGGAGGATGGCGATGAGAGCTGCAAGCTGAGCATGAGTGAGAAACTGGCACTCTTCAACAAACTGTCGCTGCCCCGGAAACAAGGGTCCAGTCCCGCCGACGGACTTCCTGAGAGGCGAAGGCAGAAGGGGGCCCGCTACCGGACTCAGCCCATCACCGTGGACGAGGTCACTCTGGTAGGTGGAAGGAAACAACTGATAGATTTGGAGGAAGTTTCACTGGTTTATTCAAGTCCGGATTAGTTTTTGCATTTACAAGGCAAAAATACCAATAAAAACACATAAATATAGCCTCAAGCTGCGACCATCACGTTCCAAGTAGCTGTAGACTTCAAGGTTTTGTACCATTTACCAATAGCCTTTAAAACTTAAAGGTGTGCTGCACATTATGCACAAAAGCGTCAAGTTGCACTGCAGTTGTTGTTCAAACAAACAAGACTTCCCTGGGAAAATGTGAATCTGGGACTTCCAGGATACCAGACCAATGCCTTAACCCACTGCACCTCAGGACTTCTTCAAAATGTTCTGTTGACAAGATGCAGAGGCTGATAAACATTTCATAAAGACAATTTTTGGCACAATAGCAGAACTACATGAAATTTTGAACATTTCTGAAGAATACTGTTGAGTGTGAAGCTTCATCAAGTTTGGATCACTGTGTCATAATATAAATCAGAAAATACATGCCAAACATTAACTGTACAAGTTAATTGGTGCAGAAAACTTCATTTTTAGAGCATAAAACCAGTGGAGAAAAGTTGCAGAAGATTTCAGGGAATAGAATGATGAAGGCCAGAGGTTGTAAGTTATAAAAAAAAAATGTTGTCAGGTATTATTACGTAACATTTTAATTGTCACATAAGATGCCACATAGTGTTTTTTGTTCACATGTTCAGATTTAATCATGGACCTATGGAACCAGCATGGGGATTATGCATTTTTTATTTATTGAACAAATAAAGACTAATAAGAGTTAGTACTAGATATGGCTATTTGATATGTACTATAAAGTGGACAGGTAAAAATTACAAGTAAAACTTGCATTAAATCATCCTGAATGAATGAATGAATTTTTTTTATTTCGGATAGATTAGATTGAAAGAAAGGAACAGAATAATATAACAAAGGGGAAAAAATCCAACAAGGTCAAATTAAACAATAACTCCTCAGATTATATAATTCAGCATAAGTTATCCGAAATGGGTGATGGCTGAAGGCGCAGCTTATATTGCCCACCCATTGTCCATCTAAGAATTCAAAAATAAAATAAAAGTGATTATAAGTGAGAACAAAGCTAAGACAAAACGTGACAAAACAAAACTAAGCAACAGCACAACACAGACTGGATATGATAATCCTTATGTGATTTTTCATGTTGTTTTGTATGTATGTTTGGAGTATTTCTTTCTTTAGTTTTTGTTTAAATTGTCAAAGCGTTGCACATGATTTTAATTCAGGTCCAAAAGCGTTCCAGTCTGACTCCTTGCACTGAGACAGTGTTGCTTGGTGGTAGTTCATACTGAAGGTTTTTGAAATATACTGTACATGTTCCTCTGAAATGATATTGTTTCTCCCTTATTTGGAACAACTTTTGGATATTTGCGGACAGTGATAGATTCTTCACTTTAAACATTATTACTGTAGTTTTAAAATCAACCAGATCTTTCAACTTGAGAGCTTTTAATTTAAGAAAAAGTGGGTTTGTTGGTTCCCTGTAAGCAACTTTATTATTCTAATAGCTCTCTTCTGAAGCATAAAGACTGGATATGTTTGTTTTATATGCATTTCCCCATACTTCAGTACAATATGTCATGTATGGGAGTATTAATGAATGATGCAAAGTATATAGTGTGGGTTGATTCAGCAAATATTTCACTCTGTGTAGTACTGCGATTGATTTGGATATTTTACCTTTAATATAATTAATATGTGACTTCCAACACAGTTTATCAATTGTTACTTCAAGAAATTTAATTTCAAATCAAATCAAACTTTATTGTCATATTGCTGTACATACAACTGTAGTGCAGGCAAGATGAAATTGCGTTTCTCTTGGCATCCATATAAATAGAAGCTGTGTGGTGAACACTCAATGGACCTGTTGGACCGGTTCTGTGACTCGCATTTCAGGTCAGAACAAAGGCAGGAAGCTTAGCCTTGTTATGCAAAGCTGGAGACTGTGGGGGGTCGATTAAAGGATGCGTGGAAAACGGTGGAAGTGATATCATGGAGGGAAATGCATTGTGACTGTCTTTATTATGCCAGGTGGTGAAATGCATTGTGACTGTCTTTATTATGCAAGGTGGTCTGTGGGACATGGGATCTATGAGGTGTGAAGTCCCTGATATTTAAGGACGAGAGTTACTGTTTCATACTGTCTCTTTTTTCTGCTTGGAATTGATGGAGATGTGAATAAAGCTGACTCTGAGAAAGAACGCTGCCTCGCCATTTTCACATCTTCCACACTGGTGACCCTGAGACGTATCATGGAAGAAAGAAATTCCCCCGGGCCAGCCGCGTCAGGAGCCCCCAGCCAAGCGAACGCCGCTACAGTCCAGCTACCGGACTTCTGGCAGAACAATCCGCGCTCCTGGTTCAACGCAGTTGAGGCGCAGTTCAACCTCCGGGGGATATCGGTAGATGTCACGAAATTCTACCACGTAGTCGCAAAGCTGGACAACAACACGGCCCAGCATGTGGAGAGCCTGATCGACCAGCCGCCGGAGAGCGACAAATACGGCGCGTTGAAGGCTGCACTCATCCAGCAATTCACCCCCTCGGCGGAGGAGCGAGCAGAGAAGCTCCTGGCGCTGACGGAGGGGGAAAACGACATGCCCGCGAGCCTGATGGAGAAGTTGTTGAGGTTGAAAGACTCCGACGATGATCACTTCATTTTCACCCACCTCTTCCTCAGGACCCTACCGTCAGCAGTGAGAGCGGCTCTGGCCAGTTCGCCACTATTGGCCCTATGGGACTACCGCGCGCTGGGCCGAGAGGCGCAGTGGATTGTCAACGCCACCAAGCGGTGCGCAGCCACGGCCGCTGCAGCGGAACTCGGCGCGACGACCGCAGATGACAGGAGGCCAGAAACAGCGGTGCCAGACTCACCGGCGACGGCAAGGGCCAGGGAGCGTGGACCGGACGTCTTTTGTTTCTACCATCGCCGCTTCGCAGAGAGGGCACGCAAGTGTGTACCGCCGTGCTAGTTTGGGCGTTCGGGAAACACCAAGACCGGGGGTTGGTAGCAGCTGCGGCCCTCGGGGAAGAGAACAAGCTGCTCTACTTGTCGGACGCACGCTCCGGGAGGCAGTTCCTCGTCGACACAGGCTCCCAGTTGAGTTTCATCACTCCTTCCTACGCGGACAGACTGGCGGGTTCCGGAGGTCCCCTGGTGACAGCGGCGAACGGCTCGGAGATTAAGACCTTTGGTGAGAAGACTCTGCTTCTGTCTCTACATGGCCGTGCATATGAGTGAACTTTTGTTGTAGCAACAGTAAATTTCAATATGCTGGGGGCTGATTTTTTGTGCTCACATGGGTTGTTGGTTGATCTCGCTAACAGGCGCCTGGTTAATGCATTTTCTTTTGATTCTGTCCCCTGTGCAGCGCGAGTGGCCCCGCCTACAGCACAAACCAACGTCACAACAGCAGGCGGTAAGTTCCACACACTGCTCACTCAGTTCCCAGCACTCACGGTCCCCACATTTTCGGCAACAGTTGCTAAGCACGGGGTGGAGCATTTTATTACCACTACCGGACCGCCCGTTTTTGCAAAAGCTCGGTGCTTGGATGCAGTTAAGCTGGCCATAGCGCGCGAGGAGTTCGCCAACCTGGAGAGGTTGGGCATTATCAGACGTTCAAACAGTCCGTGGGCTTCCCCCCTACATATGGTCCCGAAAGCTGACGGATCATGGCGCCCTTGCGGGGATTTTCGCAGGTTAAACAAAGCTACAGCGCACGACCGCTACCCAATCCCACATATCCAAGATTTCTCGGTTCATTTGGCAGGGGCGCGCATTTTTTTTAAAATAGACTTGGTCCGCGGTTACCACCAAGTCCCAGTGCGCGCTGAGGACATACCCAAAACAGCGGTAATAACTCCGTTTGGTTTATTCGAATTTTTACGCATGCCATTCGGACTTAAAGGGGCTGCTCAGACGTTCCAACGCATGATGGACGCGGTGCTTCGCGATCTCCCTTTCGTGTTCGTCTACCTGGACGATATTTTAGTAGCCAGCGCGTCCGAAGACGAACACGAAAAACACCTGGCCACAGTTTTCCGAAGGTTGGGAGATCACGGGTTAATAATCAACCCAGTGAAGTGTCAGTTCCGGGTGGCGCAGATCGATTTTTTTAGGACACCGCGTCTCCCCCGAAGGAGCAGTTCCGCTGCCTGACAAAGTGCGCACTGTGGCAGATTTTCCCCGGCCGCAGACAGTCAGGGCGTTGCAGGAGTTTTTGGGAATGGTGAATTTTTATAACCGTTTTCTCCCCCGCGCGGCGCAACTCATGCAGCCGCTGTATGCCGCGCTAAAAAAAAAAGAAACCCGCGGATAAGATCGAGTGGTCCCCGGAGCGGGACCAAGCGTTCTTGGAGGTTAAAGCAGCCTTGGCAAAGGCTGCGTTGTTGGCACACCCAGACCCAATGGCCCGCATAGCGCTCACCACTGACGTGTCAGATGTGGCCATAGGGGCGGTCGTGAAGCAACATGTAGCCGGGGTTTGGCAGCCCCTCACATTTTTCAGCAGGACCTTGCGCGATAGCGAATGTAAATACAGCGCGTTCGACAGGGAGCTGCTCGCTCTCCATTTGGCCATCCGCCACTTTCAGTTCTGGCTGGAAGGACGCGCTTTCACCGCTTTCGTTGATCACAAACCACTAACATTCGCGATGGCCAAGGTCTTGGAACCGTGGTCAGGCCGGCAGCAGAGACAGCTGGTCGCGATATCAGAGTTTACCACTGATATTCAGCATGTGGCGGGCAAACTCAATGTAGTGGCAGATTGCCTCTCGCGTGCTGTGGCGGCCCCAGTCAGCGTAGGGTTAGATTATGCAGCCATGGCCGCAGAGCAGGTTAATGACGCGGACGTGCGCGCGCTCCAGTCTGGACCAACAGGGTTAAGGCTGGAGAGCAGGGTGCTGCAAGATGGTATGCCCCCCCTAATCTGCGATGTCTCCACTGGACGGCCGTGTCCAGTGGTACCGGCCACGTGGCGCCGCCGCGTTTTTGACTCGGTTCATTCTTTGGCGCACCCTGGAGTGCGCGCGTCGGTCAAAATGGTGGGAGAGAAATTTGTTTGGCCGAGCCTCCGCAAACAGGTCAAAGAGTGGGCAGCAGCCTGCACGGCGTGTCAACGAGCCAAAGTACACAGGCACACGAGAGCTCCTTTGGAACCGTTTCACATTCCGGCCAAGAGGTTCGATCACGTTCATGTGGCCCTCGTTGGACCCCTCCCGCTGTCACAGGGGTGCACACATCTTCTGACAATGGTGGACCACACCACGCGCTGGCCTGAAGTGGTCCCGCTGGCATCAACCACAGCCGAGGAAGTGGCGCGTGCGTTTTTAACAGCTTGGGTGGCACGCTTCGGCGTTCCGTCGGACATTATGTCCGACAGAGGCCCTCAATTTGTTTCTGAGCTTTGGTCGATAATGGCCCGCAGCCTGGGTGTCACAATTTACCGCACAACCGCATACAATCCGCAGGCTAACGGGTTATGCGAACGTTTTCATAGGTCATTGAAAGCGGCTCTCAGAGCGGCACTGACGGATACAACTTGGGTTGACAAGTTACCATGGGTGTTATTGGGGTTGCGTTCTGCACCTAAAGAGGATCTAGAAGCCTCCCCAGCGGAGCTCGTGTTTGCGCAGCCACTCCAGCTGCCTGGGGAGTTTCTCCCAGATAACCCTGCGCCAAACGCCTCCCCGTCTCAGCTGTTGCGGAGTAACATAGAATCAAGCACGCTGCTCGGCCCCGCGCACCACAGTTTTCCGCGCGTTTTTGTGCCTAAACTTTGAAGAACGCAGAGTTTGTTTTTGTTAGACACGATGCACATCGAACACCACTGCGACCGCCTTATGACGGATCATTCAGAGTGCTAGAAACAGGGGACAAGCAGTTTTTGCAAGATTTGGGGGGTAGGGAAGAGAAAATTGGCATAGACAGACTTAAACCCACTTTTGTGGTGGCAGAGGAGGAAGTGCTGTTGGCAAAGGCCCCGCGGCGAGGTAGACCACCACGGAGGGTTTCACACAGTAATGTTTCCCAAAGTAATGTTTCCCCAGAACACCCGCAGAGACTGACAAAGGGTTTCCGCCCCCAGACGGCAAATCCCCGGCGGGACAGCACCGCAGAGACTGTGAACCCCAGCTACAGCAGATTCGGCAGGAGGCTGAAGCCTATCCAGCATGTGGACTGATGTGTATTGATGCTATCACGGCATGCATGTGGTTATTTTCTTGTTGTTCTGTTTTTCTAAAATGCTGGGGGGGCTTGTGTGGTGAACACTCAATGGACCTGTTGGACCGGTTCTGTGACTTGCATTTCAGGTCAGAACAAAGACAGGAAGCTTAGCCTTGTTATGCAAAGCTGGAGACTGTGGGGGGTTGATTAAAGGATGCGTGGGAAACAGTGGAAGTGATATCATGGAGGGAAATGCATTGTGACTGTCTTTATTATGTCAGGTGGTGAAATGCATTGTGACTGTCTTTATTATGCAAGGTGGTCTGTGGGACATGTGATCTATGAGGTGTGAAGTCCCTGATATTTAAGGACGAGAGTTACTGTTTCATACGCTCTCTTTTTTCTGCTTGGAATTGATGGAGATGTGAATAAAGCTGACTCTGAGAAAGAACGCTGCCTCGTCATTTTCACATCTTCCACAGCAGCATGACTTAAGACACACTCACACATAGCTTCACCCCCCACCCCCACCCCCCCCCCATCCATTCACACATCCCTGAGACATACTTGGGGGAAAAAAACTAACTCACTATAATATACAAATAATATACAAAATGTCCGTAGGTGCAGTAGTGTGTATGAGAGATTCCGGGTCAACTGTTCAGCATCCTGACAGCTTGTGAAAGGAAGCTGTTGATCAGTCTGGTGGTTCTGCCTCTGATGCTCCGGAATCGTTTACCAGATGGAAGAAGTTCAAAGTGTTTATGCAGAGGGTGAGAACGGTCCTTGACAATGTTCAGTGCCCTGCTCCTACAGCGGTTCTGAAAAAGTTCTTGGACAGAGGGGAGGGAGACTCCAATTACCCTCTCAGCCCCCTTGACTATCCTCTGCAGGGCTTTTTTTGTCTGACATACTGCAGCTGGAGTACCATGTAGCAATGCAGTACGTCAGAACACTCTCCACCACACCTCTGTAGAAGGTCCTGAGGATGCAGATGGGGAGAGAGGCCTGTTTGAGTTTCCTCAAGAAGTGCAGTCTCTGCTGAGCCCGCATCCTGATCCCCAAGGAATTCTTGCTCCAGGTCAGGTCCTGCGAGATCTGTACTCCGAGGAACTTGATGTTCTCCACTCTGTCCACTAAACGGCCGCCGATGCTGAGGGGGACGTGCTCAGGCTGTGACCGCCGGAAGTCGATAATCATCTCCTTTGTTTTGTCCACGTTGAGCACCAGATTGTTCTCCCTGCACCAGCCCTCCAGGTCTCTCACTTCTTCCCTGTACATTGATTCCTCATCCCTCTGAATAAGTCCCACCACCGTGGTGTCGTCTGCAAACTTAATAATCTGGTTCCCCTTGTGTCTGGATACAGTCATGTGTTAGAAGTGTAAACAACAGTGGACTGAGTACACAGCCTTGAGGGGATCCGGTGCTCAGCTTGACATAGTTGGAGATGTTGTTTTCAACCCGGACAGACTGAGGTCTCTCAGTCAGGAAATCCAGGATCCAGAGACATGTGGCGGTGTTCAGACCGAGAAGGAGTAATTTCTCCATCAGTCTCTGGGGAATAATGGTATTGAATGCTGAACTGAAATCAATGTACATGAGTCTGGCGTAGGTGTCTTTCTGGTCCAGGTGGGTTGTGAAAATATGATGGCAAGAAGGCGAGGCACTATTTAAATTTATCTATTAGTCCTTTTTATTTCAACTTACAAGTAATAAGAAGTTCCAATGAACATCCGACACGATTCTCACCAATCCACAATCGAACTCTATACTATCAATCAACACACCTGTTTTATACAACCGGAGATAATTAGGGCTAATTAGCCCCTACCATAATCCCAGGTAAAACAATCAACATTCCATTATTTTCCACATACCCACTGATCTCTAAAATACATAAATACTTCCCAACTATACAATATAAATAACATATAATAAATAACAATCAATAACAACAATCACAATATAAATAATTCAATAAATATCTCAATCCCCTATTTACAAATATTAAACCACCCCTCTAACTTACCATACATGTTTGCCTCCTGCTGGTGTACTATATAAGGCCCTCCACCCCTAACGGAGTCTTTTGCCCGGACACCCACAGGAAGCATGTTGGCAAAGGTATGTGCAATAAATTATCAATTATTTACCAAATACTTAATCATAACCATCATCTCCCAAGGCACTCAAATTAAACAAAAGACAGATCCCAAAATACTGTGTGCACTTTCACAAATAATTACAATAACATTTACCACATTACAAATAATATAAACACACATATAATAAATCATGACAGTGGTGACACTCCATCGTCACATTTTCTCCCCCCTTTCCCGAGAGTACAGTACTCTACGAGTCATGTACTCTAGAAAGGCTATCTGCTACAAGGTTTGTTTTCCCTGCCACATACCGAACAGTAAAATTATATGGCTGAAGGGACACATACCACCCTGTGAGACGACTGTTCATATCCTTCATCCTGTCTAACCACTATAGAGCCCGATGATCTGTCTCCAACAAAAAATGACGCCCTAATAAATAATATTTTAGAGACCCTATTGCCCATTTCATGGCAAGACATTCTTTTTCTACAGTAGAATATCTTGTCTCCCGGTCCAACAACTTACGGCTCAAGAACAGTACTGGGTGTCTCTCTCCCTTCTCCTCCTGGAGAAGTACTGCTCCAATGCCAACCACTGAAGCATCAGTCTGTAAAATGAACGGGCAAGCAAAGTCTGGGCTGTAGAGAACCTTCTCCCCAGAAATAGCCCTCTTCAGATCCTCAAACGCTCTGTCACACTCCTTTGTCCATTTTACCTTATTTGGTGCTGAAGCCTTAGTGAGGTCAGTCAACACTGCTGCTCTTTCAGCAAAGTGGGGGATGAATTTACTGTACCATCCTACCATTCCCATGAATGATCGTACTTTCTTTTTAGTGGTAGGTACAGGGTAGGTCCGAATGGCATCCTCTTTACCTACTCGTGGTCTAATAACCCCCTGACCAACCACATGTCCCAGGTACTCCACCTGCTGCTGTCCATTTGCGTGGGTTGATTGTCAGTCCAGCCCTCTTAATTAACTGAAGGACCTGCCTAAGGTGTATCAAATGTTCTTCCCAGGTCTGACTATAAATTACCACATCATCCAGATAGGCAGCCGCAAAGTTCGATACTCTCCTTAACACTTGGTCCATCAGCCGCTGAAAAGTTGCAGGTGCCCCCTGAAGGCCAAATGGCATGACCCTGAACTGAAAACTGCCATTAGGTGTTTTAAAGACTGTGAATTCCTTTGTTTCTGGTGCCAATGCCACCTGCCAATACGCCTTGCATAGGTCCAAAGTAGAAAAAAATCTAGCCTTGCCCACTTTCTCTAATAATTCGTCAATCCGGGGCATGGGGTATGACTCAAATTTAGATACTGAGTTAAGGTATCTAAAGTCAATGCAGAATCTTAATGAGCTGTCCTTTTTGGGGACCAGCACAATCAGGCTACACCACTCACTGACTGACTCCTCAATCACTCCCTAGCTGCAACATCAAATCAATTTCATGCCTCATTTTTGGTACCAATCGTTCCGGGATCCTATATGATTTTCTACGTGGAACAGTTTCCAACTTCCAACCTTATGACGTACCAATGTGGTGAAACCAGGTCTCTCCTGAAACAATTCTGGATCCAATAGTGCCTCTAACTCTCTCCGCTGATCCACCTGCAAATGAGACACTTCAAATAAATAAGGCTCTGACACATTTGTGGGAAAGGACTGTTCTTTCTCCTCATCCACTTCCGTCGCACAAATGAGGAGCTGTGGTGTCTCCTGAAGAACAGGTTGCTGCTGCTGATGACCAGGCTGCTGAAACTCTTTCAACAAGTTATTGTGGAAGGTCTGATATTTTACCTTCTTGTCAGGCATATATAGTTCGTATGTCACTGAGCTTAGTTTCTTAGAAATTTCATATGGCCCCTGCCATTGAGCCAACAGCTTACTATCACACGAGGGCAGCAATAACAAAACTTGTTGTCCTGGGTGAAAAACCCTTTTTCTGTCCTTCTTGTCATACCAAGTTTTTTGTTTGGCCTGCGCCGTCCTCATGTGCTCCTGAGCCAAAGCAGTCATTCGATCCAGTTTCTCTCTCATCTTAATAACATAAGAGACCACATTGTCCTGATCACTCGGTGGACTCTCCCAGTGCTCCTTTAAGTCCAGTGGGCCCGTCACCTGACGACCATACAGCAGTTCAAAAGGTGAGAACCCTGTTGAAGCCTGGGGCACCTCCCGATAAGCAAACAGTAAATAAGGTACCCATCGGTCCCAATCTGAGCCCGTTTCAGAAACAAATTTCCGCAGCATATTTTTAAGAGTCTGATTAAATCGCTCCACTAGTCCATCAGTCTGAGGGTGATATGGGGTGGTCTTAATACCCTTAATCCCCAACAGTTTATATACCTGCTGCAACAATTTGGACAAGAAATTTGTTCCACAGTCTGTCAGAACTTCTCTGGGTATGCCTACCCTTGAAAACAACTGGATAAGGCCGTTGGCAACCTGCCTAGCCTTGATAGATTTCAGGGGAAAGGCTTCTGGGTACCGAGTCGCATAGTCACATATTACCAACATGTATCTATTACCAGCAGAACTTCTCTCTAGGGGGCCAACTATATCTATCCCTATTCTGTCGAATGGTGTTCCAATAATTGGTAGTGGGTGTAGTTGGGCACGGGCTACTCCCCTAGGTGATGTAATCTGACATATTGGACATGTTGTGCAGAAGTCCTTTATCTGGATATACATTCCCGGCCACACAAACCTTCTAGCAATTCTCTGCAAAGTTTTCTGAAAAGCTAGATGACCTGCCCAAGGGATAACATGTCCTAGTTCCATAACTTTTGGTATGAGGTCCTGTGGCAAAGCTATGGCCATAACTTCACTGTGCTGTTGATATAAAATGTCCTTTTTAATGACATACAAGGCCTCAGCCAAACAATCAGTTTTACCCTGTTTCACACCCTCAATCTCCGAGACTTTATCAAACCATGGTTTAAGTGTTGGGTCAGCTTTCTGCAATACAGCTATGTCAGGAGGGATGTCAAACTCTACTGACTGATTTAGCTGTGGTGTTTCTTCGCCCAAGTTCTGTGCTGACGCTAACACCTTATCTCTTCTCTTCTGAGCCTTGGATTTGGGTTGCTTAATAGGGCCTGCCTCTATCTCAGAATCATAAAATGGTAATTCCTGAAGAGCATTGAAAGCCCTCTGTGCCCTAGTTGTCACCATATTACAATTTTTCACCACAGGTATATTTACTCTCTGCTCAACAGCGCCACCTGCCTGTCTCTCCTCCGTTTGTTCCTCTCTAACCTGTTGTATGATGTCCAACAGAGTTGGAACATCATTGCCAAGAATAACAGGATAAAGAAAATCAGGCACAAGAGCTACAGGAAGGAGATAAGTTTGACCCCCTACTGTTAAATAAACCTCAGCGGTCGGGTACAGTTTCTTGTCCCCATGGACACAACTGATATTTATTTCTGACTCATTCCACACATCTCTAGGGACCAAACTAGGTAGCACAACTGTTTGAAAACAGCCTGAGTCTAATAGGGCCTCTTCACACTGACCATTAAGCAACACCTTTGTTTTATATACTCCACTATGCACTGAGGCTGAACAAGTGGGTCTAGGGACTGAACATAATAATGACAGTTTCTGATGTTTTGTGGCAGGACATGAATACTGGGTGTGACCGATTTTATTACACTGATAACAGCGTATATCCTTATTTGCAACAACTCGTGACTTTTTGCTATTATCATGTCTGCTGTTTGTGATCTGACTGGGCCTGGAATACAGCCCATTTCGAGCTGGACCACCCCTTTCACCCTCAATAAACTCACTCCGTGTGGTGAAAGATCTGTCACAACCAAGAGTAGCTCTCCTACTCCCAGACCTGGCTGACAGAAAAACCTCCGCCAGACAAGCAGCGTCCTCTGCAGTCTTCGGGTTCCGCTCTTGTATCCAGACTCCCAGTTCCGGATTCACCATCCGCAAAAACTGTTCCAAAATCAACAATTCAGAAATGTCTTTTATAGTTAGGGTCTCTGGTTTAATCCATTTGCAAAACAGGTCCTTTAATCGAACATAAAGTTCCCGAGGGGTTTCGTCCTGATGTATGTCCAGGGACCGAAACCACCTCCTATACGTATCGGATGTTATTTCATATTTTTTTTTTCCACAATATCTTTATTGAACCTTTTTTTTTTTTTTTTTTAACAAACATGATACAAACAATCAAACACTAACACTAAAGTACTACAAAAAAAAAAAAATGCACTAAAAACACCAACAACCACCAACAAAATCAAGTCTTCAACAATGCTCCTCTGTTTAGTCTAGACAATCCAATACATAAGTATACATATTATGTTCACCAGTTTGGAATTTACAAGGTCCACACACATCATTCACCTTCTTCTTCAAGAGTTATGTTTAAATTTTTTACATAATCAATAAAAGGTCTCCATATATTCTCAAACACAATTTCCTTTGATTTTAGTATATATGTTATTCTTTCTAATGGAAGGTTTGTTAACATCTGTCTTAACCACTGAGTCACATCTGGTCTATGAGTCTTTTTCCATAATAGTGCAATACATTTTTTGGCATTAAGCAAACTGAGGTCTATGAATGTTCTTTCACTTTTATTAAAATTATGCTTTTCTGGGTACAGACCCAACAAAAACAGTTTAGGATTCAATATGATTTGTTTTGAGATTATTTTTTCAATTGTTACCCTCACCTCTTCCCAAAACATTCTTATTAATCTACATTCCCATAAACAATGAAATAGGGTTCCTTTACTTTCCATGCATTTTGTGCATGTATCTGGTATATTTTTGTTATATCTATTTAACTCCTCCGGTGTAACATACATCCGCATTAACCATTTGAAATGTATCAATTTAAGGCGTGCATTTATTGATTTGGTGTTATTTCATATTTACTCAAAATAGCTTCTTTTAATTTTCCATAATCGGCCGTGTCTGCGATGTCCATCAAAACATATGCGCTCCGCGCTTTACCTGTAAGTAGAGGAGCAAGATGGATAGCCCAGTCTTCTTCCCTCCAGCGGCAGACTGTAGCGATCCTCTCAAACGTCGTCAGGTAGTGCTCTATGTTGTCCTCGGGTGAGAGAGGATTCAGCCTGGGCTCATGGTGCACTGGTGTCCTCCTCGGCTGCACCTGCAGCGGCAAATCTTCCTCCTGCGGGCTGACCCGACTGGCTGTCACCCTGGGGGCCTCCCCCGAAGCGCCGACGTCACCACCATGCTCCGCCCGGCTCCCGTACTCCTCTCTCAGCTCCGCAACCTGCGACTGTACACGACGAATTTTCTCATTCACAGCCTGCCACCTTTGGTCATGGAGAGCGGCCTCCTCCTCCATCTGCCGGTCTCTGACCGCCTGCGAACGCATCAGAGATTTCACCAGGCCCGTCAGCTCCTCGAGCTCGCCTAGCCCGCTGACTCCCGGCTCCTCATCCGTCATACCTGCATCCAGGTCAGACTGCTCCTCCTGCCTCACTTTCCTTCTGGCCATGAGTTCTTCCGTCCACCGAACACTACGATGTCCTGAGCACGGACCACCGCTGCCACCAAATGTGAAAATATGATGGCAAGAAGGCGAGGCACTATTTCAATTTATCAATTAGTCCTTTTTATTTCAACTTACAAGTAATAAGAAGTTCCAATGAACATCCGACATGATTCTCACCAATCCACAATCGAACTCAATTGAACTCTATACTATCAATCAACACACCTGTTTTATACAACCGGAGATAATTAGGGCTAATTAGCCCCTACCATAATCCCAGGTAAAACAATCAACATTCCATTATTTTCCATATACCCACTGATCTCTAAAATACATAAATACTTCCCAACTATACAATATAAATAACATATAATAAATAACAGTCAATAACAACAATCACAATATAAATAATTCAATGAACATCTCAATCCCCTATTTATAAATATTAAACCACCCCTCTAACTTACCATACATGTTTGCTTCCTGCTGGTGTCCTATATAAGGCCCTCAACCCCTAACGGAGTCTTTTGCTCGGACACCCACAGGAAGCATGTTGGCAAAGGTATGTGCAATAAATTATCAATTATTTACCAAATACTTAATCATAACCATTATCTCCCAAGGCACTCAAATTAAACAAAAGACAGATCCCAGAATACTGTGTGCACTTTCACAAATAATTACAATAACATTTACCACATTACAAATAATATAAACACACATATAATAAATCATGACAGTGGTGACACTCCATCATCACATGGGTGATGACAGAGTGTGGGGTGGTGACTATAGCATCCTCCATAGAGCGGTTTGAACGATATGCAAACTGGAGCGGGTCGTGTGATGCAGGGAGGCAGGCTGTAATGTGTGGTTTGACAAGCCGTTCAAAACACTTCATCACAATTGGTGTCAGTGCAACAGGACGATAGTCATTCAAACAGGACACAACTGGTTTCTTTGCCACCGGTACAATGATAGAGGTCTTGAAGCATCTGGGAACGATGGCCTGACTCAGGGAGATGTTATAAATGTCAGTCAGGACATCCGCCAACTCACTCGCACAGTCTCGGAGCACACGTCCCGGGATGTTGTCCGGACCTGCAGCTTTATGTGGGTTGACTCTGGTTAGGGTCCTCCGTGTGTCCGCTGTGTTGATGGTAAAAGCTGGTCCGACCGATGGTGGGGGTGGGCCAGCCCTCCCTCTGATTGTCGAGTTTGATGCTTCAAAACGTGCAAAGAAGTCGTTAAGCCTGTCTGGAAGCGAAGCGTCATCATCATCGACCCCCTGCCTAGACTTATAGCCCGTCAGTGTCCGAACTCCCTGCCACATCTGCTTGGTGTTCCTAGTGTCACAGAGGTGTCCCTGGATTTTCTCCGCATAGGCGCGCTTTGCCGCCTTAATTCCCTTTGAGAGCGCAGACCTGGCTGAGCGGAGGGTGATCCTGTCTTTCGCTCTGAAGGCTGCATCCCTGGCTGTAAGCAGCGAGCGCACCTCTGCAGTCATCCAGGGCTTATGGTTACCCCACATAGTGATGGTCTTCACTGTAGTGACATCCTCTGTGCACTTCGCGATGTAGCTGGTGACCATTTCAGCATACTCCTCCACATCTGTCTTGTCTTCCTGGGAGGCTGCTATTTTGAAGACCTCCCAGTCTGTGTGCAGAAAACAGTCTTTCAGTGCAGAGGTTGCACTCTCTGGCCAAATTCTGATTTGTTTCACTGCTGGCCTGCTGCGCTTCAATAAAGGTTTGTAGGCAGGCAACAGCATCACGGATATGTGGTCAGAAAGGCCGAGATGGGGGCGGGGTATAGCCTTATATGCATCTGTGTTTGTGTACACTAAGTCCAACATATTCTCACCTCTGGTCTTAAAGTCTACACATTGTTTAAACTTGGGGAGCACAGTCTTTAAGCTGGTGTGGTTAAAATCCCCTGCAACCACCACAAAACTGTCCGGGTGTGAAGTTTGGATTTCACTAATCGCATTGTGCAGTTCCCCGAGTGCCTTCTTAGCATTAGTGTTAGCGTTAGCGCTCGGCGCTATGTAAACAGCCGCTACAAACACGTTACCGAATTCCCTCGGCAGATAATATGGCCGACAATTTACAATAAGGAACTCCGCCAACGGAGAGCAGTGTTTAGACACTAACGTGGCATTAACGCACCAGTTCTTGTTAACATAGATGCATAGCCCACCCCCCCCCCGGCTCTTACTGGAGCTCGCCGTTTCCCTGTCGGCACAGAACATTGCCATATCTTCCAGTTGAATGGCCTCGTCAGGAATGTTGTCGTGGAGCCATGTCTCCATGAATGCAAGCACAGAGCAGTCTCTCCACTCTCTCTGGGTTTCTCTCAGCAGACGCAGCTCGTCCAGCTTGTTTTTGAGGGAGCGGACGTTAGAGAGAATGAGCGACGGTACCGCTGGTCTGGAGGGGTTAGCCTTTAGCCTAGCATGGATCCCGGCCCTTTTTCCACGCTTTTGCTTGCGTTCGCTCCGCTTACGCCGCCTCCTCTCTCGGGTAGCTTCCAGCGGGGACTCCGCCAAAATTCCATGCTGGCGTAGAATGTCCAAATCACAACCGATCGCCGCGATTCTTGCAGCGTGCAGTATCTTGATGTTTAATAAGGTCTCACGGTTGTAAGTTTAACAGAATGTACGTCTGGGAAGATCAAAACACTCAAAACTCTCACACTCGCTGATGCCAAGAGGGGCCGTTGCGTCCATGCGCGCTGCCGCCATCTTTTTTTTTTTTTTTTTTTTTCCACAATATCTTTATTGAACCTTTTTTTTTTTTTTTAAACAAACATGATACAAACAATCAAACACTAACACTAAAGTACTACAAAAAAAAAAAAAAAAATGCACTAAAAAACACCAACAACCACCAACAAAATCAAATCTTCAACAATGCTCCTCTGTTTAGTCTAGACAATCCAACACATAAGTATACATATTATATTCACCAGTTTGGAATTTACAAGGTCCGCACATATCATTCACCTTCTTCTTCAAGAGTTATGTTTAAATTTTTTACATAATCAATAAAAGGTCTCCATATATTCTCAAACACAATTTCCTTTGATTTCAGTATATATGTTATTCTTTCTAATGGAAGGTTTGTTAACATCTGTCTTAACCACTGAGTCACATCTGGTCTATAAGTCTTTTTCCATAATAGTGCAATACATTTTTTGGCATTAAGCAAACTGAGGTCTATGAATGTTCTTTCACTTTTATTAAAATTATGCTTTTCTGGGTACAGACCCAACAAAAACAGTTTAGGATTCAATATGATTTGTTTTGAGATTATTTTTTCAATTGTTACCCTCACCTCTTCCCAAAACATTCTTATTAATCTACATTCCCATACACAATGAAATAGAGTTCCTTTACTTTCCATACATTTTGTGCACGTATCTGGTATATTTTTGTTATATCTATTTAACTCCTCCGGTGTAACATACATCCGCATTAACCATTTGAAGTGTATCAATTTAAGGCGTACATTTATTGATTTGGTTTGAGCTTCTGTACAAGCCAATTCCCATTGTTCCTCTGGAATTTCAGTTTGCAGATCTTCTTTCCAGTAGTTTAATCTTTTCAGTGAGTTTTCACTTGAAAATAGTGTCAATGAGTTATAAAACTCTGAAATAATACCCTTTCTTTTACTATCTTTCATCAACATTTTTTCCAAGGATGAATAAATAGGTCGAGTGAGAGCTTTATTTTGATTTGATCGAATAAAGTTTCTAAGTTGAAGATATTTAAAAAAATGTGTTCTATTGAGATTAAATTTGATCCTCAACTCTTCAAAAGACATTATGTTTTCTGCACATGGCAAATATAAATCCTGAATCTTTTGTATCCCTTTTAAATTTCATACTTTAAATACAGCGTCCGCTCTCCCTGGTTTAAAATATTGATTACCCCATATTGGACTAAATTGTGACAATAACTGTGGTTCTTTTAAATAGTTTTTAGCTTCACACCATATTTTGATCATATGCTTTACAAATGGATTTTTAACTTGTTTTTGTAATTTTTTTGCCGAATCTGAGTATATGAATATGGGAAGAGGTAAAGGTAAATTGTATGATTCCATTTCAGTCCAGTGAGGGAGATCATTTGATGAAAAATAATATGTCATAGACCTCAGTTGTGCCGACCAATAATACAACATAAAATTTGGACATTTCAGACCTCCACGATCAAATGGTAAATATAATAAAGACAGACGTAATCTAGCCCTCCTGTTGTTCCATATAAATTCCACTAACTTTTTTTTAATTCTTGAGAATAAATCTAAAGGTGGTGGTAAGGGAATGTATTGAAATAAATAAAGTATTTTAGGTAAAATATTACTTTTAAGTATATTAATTCTCCCAATCATCGACATTGGTAGTGACATCCATCTCTGAAGTAACTCATCAATATCTGTCATTAAGGCTTCATAACTGACACTGGCGACTGATTCTAGCTTAGGCACAATTTGGATTCCTAAATATTTGAACTGATTTACAACATTGAATTGATTTACCTCAGGGGCTGGGTAATTTCTCTGGGTCTCATTTAGCATTAATATTGAAGATTTAGTTTTATTTATTTTATATCCTGATATTTCCCCGAAATTCTTTATTAAATTCAACAAGGTCGGAATTGATTTTTTAAGATTCGACATAAACAAAATTATGTCATCGGCATACAGGGAGATTTTATGTTCTGTTGGTCCAACTTTAATTCCATATATTTGTGACTGTAGACGTATCGCCATCGCTAAAGGTTCAATTGCCATAGTAAACAGTAAAGGTGAAAGTGGACAGCCTTGTCGACATCCTCTATTGATTTTTATTGATTTTGAAATATTGTTATTTGTTAGAATTTCTGCAGTAGCATTATTATATATTATCTGAACCCATTTTATAAAATTATTTCCAAGTCCAAACCTTTGTAAGACTTCAAAAAGAAAGGGCCATTCAACTCTATCAAAGGCTTTTTCGGCATCCAGTGATAAGAGAGCTGTATCCGGTGCTTCTTTATTAGAATAAATAATATTAAATAGTCTTCTTACATTATGGAAGCCTTGTCTTCCCTTTATAAAGCCATTCTGATCTCGATTAATAATTTTTGGTAAAATTTCTTGTATTCGTCTTGCTAAAATTTTACAAATTATCTTAAGGTCGGCATTTAATAGGCTTATTGGTCTCATATTTTCACATTTATTAGAGGGCTTACCTGGTTTTGGCAACAGTATAATTAAGGCATTATTCATATATGATGGTAAATTACTATTTTGAAATGCTTCTAAAACCATTTCCAAAAAAGGTTTTGTTAATTTATTCTTAAATTTTTTATAAAGGTCAACTGGAAGACCATCTGGTCCTGCACTTTTTCCTGATTTCATATTATCAATGGCTAGTCCAACTTCTTCTTGACTAATTTTAGACTCCAGTATCTCCCTATTTTCATTTGGAATACACGGTATAAATAGTTCATTCAAAAACCCATGTAGTTTTGTTAAGTCAGATTCATTTTTGGTATCATATAATTTTTCATAGTAATCTCTAAAGGCTCTATTAATTTCTGAAGGATCTATAACTACCTGTCCATTACTTATAATACTGGTAATTGGTGTTTTAGATTCTAATTGTTTAATCTGCCATGCCAATAACTTTCCTGATTTTTCACCTTGTTCATAAAAAGATTGTTTCAATCTTAGAAGACTCGAGGCAGCTCTATTCGCTGATTTTTTGTCATATTCAGCTCTCAAAATCAGTAATTCGTTCTCCAACCTTGGATCTCTTCCTGCATATACTCTTTCTTGAAGAATTTTTATTTTATTTTATTTTACTTCCAGAGGTTTTATAAAGTATAGCAAACAAAGTTAAACAAAATTTGCACAGAAATGTGAGTGTCAAATTAATTAGTAGTCCCAAATGAGCAGCATGAGATTGTGGGGCAAAAAGCAAAGTTGTTCAGCGTGCTCTCCAGTGAGACGGCTTCTCTTGCGTTCATAAATTGCAGAGATTTCACTGAACATTCGCTCACTTGGGACTGATGAGGGTGGTGCACCAAGACATTTTCTTGCTTGTTTGGCAAGTTGCTTGAAGCGCCCTTCATTCTGTCTCCACCACTGAAGTGGATTCCCATTCCGCCTGATCACTGCCGCTAATGTTTACTCTGCTCTTCCGTTATTCTCCTGCTCACTGTAACGTTAGTAATAGTTGTGAGATGTAGAACACGGGGATGTTTATTACAATTTCGAGAGAGTTTTCTGTGTTTACCTTGACATGTGTGCTTGCTCTCCGTACGTTCTCCACATGAAAAAACTTTCCTTTCCACCGTGTGTGTGACAGCTTCCGCTTCAGATTGGCTCTGCCACTTACGCATGCTGTGGCTTCAGATGGCGCCGTGGGTGGTGGCTGGAGACAGAAGTGGCAGGAGAGCGAGAGGTGCGGCTGCATCTGAGCCAAAATAACCCAGTTTTAAATTGATTTCTTGATATCGGCCCGTCGGATTTAAAAAAAAAAAAAAAAAAAAAAAAAAAAAAGGCCGATGCCGATATACGTCAAAATTCCAAATATCGGCCCCGATAATCGGCCCGGCCGATAATCGGTCGACCACTAGCCTATAGTTTGAAAATTCCCCTCTGTCACCTGTCTTGTATATCGGAATTACTTTGGCTATTTTCATTGCATTGGGAAATATACCTGTTTGGAGAGACAGGTTACAGATATACGTCAGTGGCTTCACTAAGCATTCAATAATAGTTTTGACTAAAAGCATGTCAGTACCATCACAGTCCGTAGATGTTTTACTTTTAAACAATTTAACAATTTCAATGATCTCTCTCTCGTCTGTGTTCTTTATAAAAATGGAGTCTTTTATAGCAATGTTTTTGCTTATTGTATCACCTGTTGGTGCTATAAAGGGTATTTCTCATGCCAAATTAGGACCAATGTTAACAAAAAATGTATTAAATTCATCTGCAGGTGAGACTGCATTCACACAGTCTTTTTTTTTTTTTTTTTTTTGAAAGATTGGTTGGGTAGCTTGTATTTCTGTTTTTATTTCCAAGAATATTGTTAAGTATTGTCCATGTATTTTTAGTGTTCTGTTTTTTTTTCTCCAGTTCTTTACTGTAATATTCTCTTTTACTACATCTCATTATATATACGTATTTATATATATTAACTTATTTTGTGGGCGGCGCGGTGGAGCAGTGGTTAGCACTGCGGCAGCACAGTAACTCACCCTTGGCCGTGGGATCCTGGGTTCGATCCCAGCCCCCGACCAACAGTGATCTGTGCAGAGTTTGCATGTTCTCCCCATGTCTGCGTGGGTTTACTCCGGGATTTCTCCGGTTTCCTCCCACATGCCAAAAACATGCAAGTTAGGTTAATTGGCATCAAACTGGGGATTCTAAATTCTTCTTAGGTATGACTGTGAGAGTGAATGGTTGTCTGTCTGTCTGTGTTGGCCCTGGAAGGGACTGGCGATCTGTCCATGGTGTACCCTGCCTCTCGCCCAAACATGCTGGGATAGGCTCCAGCCCCCCCCCCCCCCCCCCCCCCCCCCCGCGACCCGAAAAGGATTAAGTGGAAGAAGATGAATGAATGAATGAATGAATGAATGAACTTATTTTGTATGTTTTATACCGCTGCTCTGCTTCTTTTGTCCTTTTCTTTAGAAAAGCTTTATATAGTGAATTTTTCTTTTTACACTCTTTTTGTAATCCTTTGGTTAACCATGGCTTGTCGACAAATTTCTGTTTAAGCGTTTTCTTTACTAATGGACAATTTTTTTCATTAAGAACGGTTACAATGTTCATGAATGTATCGTAGGCTTCATTTACATCTGATACATAGACTTTTGTCCAGTCTTGCTTCAGCAGGTCTTCTTTAAAAGAACTGACTGCATTTTATGATTTGTATCTGAAAGATTTTAGTTTTTTCTGTATTGACCCCCGTGTGGCCATGGATAAGTTCAATTCAATTCAATTCAATTCAACTTTATTTATATAGCGCCATTTCACAACAACAGTCATCTCATAGCACTATCAACTGTAGGGAGGACCCCCACAGTTGCAGAAAGACCCCAGCAATCAGGCGATCCCCTGTGAGCAAGCACTTGGCGACGGTGGAGAGGAAAAACTCCCTTTTAACAGGAAGAAACCTCCAGCAGAACCAGGCTCAGGGAGGGGCAGTCATCTGCTGCGACTGGCTGGGGGGTGAGGGGATAGAGAAGAAGAAAAGAACAGACATGTAGAGAGCAAACAGCACGATGGGGACTCAATCTATGGGAGAGAACAAACAAATGTTAATGACCAGCAAAAAAAAAAAAATATTTCATAGAGAGTGAGGAAAGGAGTGAGGCCCAGTGCATTACTGGAGGTCCCCCGGCTGACTAAACCTATTAGCAGCATAACTAAGGGAGGGTTCAGAAAACACATGATCCCTCCCTAATTGTAGGCTATATCAAAAAGGTAGGTTTTAGCCCTATTCTTAAAAACAGAGATCGAGTCTGACTCCCGAATCCAGATTGGCAGCTGATTCCACAGGAGAGGAGCTTGATAACTGAAGGCTCTGCCTCCCATTGTACTTTTGGAGATTCTAGGTATTACAAGTAAACCTGCATTTTGGGAGCGTAGTGCTCTGTTAGGATGATACGGTAGTATCAGATCTTTTAAATAAAAAGGAGCCTGATTGTTTAGAGCTTTGTAAGTAAGAAGAAGGATTTTAAACTTAATTCTAAACTCTATGGGAAGCCAATGAAGGGAGGCCAGAACCGGAGAGATATGATCTCTCTTTCTAGTACCTGTTAAAACTCTTGCTGCAGCATTTTGGATCAGCTGAAGACTTTTTAAAGATGTTTTAGGACAACCTGATAATAAAGAATTACAATAATCTAATCTCGAGCTAACAAAAGCGTGGATCAGCTTCTCAGCATCACTCTGAGACAAGATGCTCCTAATCTTGGCAATATTACGCAAATGATAGAAGGCAGTCTTAGAAACAAATTTAATATGTGAATTGAAGGACAAATCCTGATCAAAAATAACTCCAAGGTTCCTCACAGAGCTATTAAGAGAAAGAGTAGCTGCATCCAAACTGAAAGTTTGATTTGGAAAGGAATTTCTAAGGTTTTTTGGACCAACAAGAATGACTTCAGTCTTATCTGAATTTAATAGCAGGAAATTACAAGTCATCCAAACTTTGATTTCCTTAAGACAGGCTTCTAACTTGGCTAATTGATTAGTATCATCTGGCTTCATTGACAGGTATAATTGTGTGTCATCTGCATAACAGTGAAAATGTATACAGTGCTTTCTAATAATGTTGCCTAACGGAAGCATATATAAACTAAAAAGAGTAGGGCCAAGCACAGATCCCTGTGGAACTCCATGACTAAGCTTTGAGCTGAGAGAAAACTCATCATTTACATGAACAAACTGGAACCTATCAGATAAATAAGATCTAAACCACTGCAACGAAGTTCCATTAAGTCCAACATAGTGTTCTAATCTATCAAGTAGAATATTATGATCAATAGTATCAAAAGCTGCACTAAGATCTAAAAGGACAAGTACAGAAACTAGTCCATTATCAGATGCAATGAGGAGGTCGTTAGTGACCTTCGCCAAGGCTGTTTCAGTGCTATGATGGATTCTAAACCCAGATTGAAACTCCTCAAATAAACCATTTCCCTGCAGGTGGTCAAATAATTGCATAGCAACAACTCTTTCTAAGATTTTTGAAATGAAAGGGAGATTAGAGATTGGTCTATAGTTAGCTAAAGCTCCTGGATCTAGTGTTGGCTTTTTGAGTAAGGGTTTAATTACAGCCGTTTTAAAAGCCTGCGGTACATGGCCTAAAGTTAATGAAGAATTGATTATATGAAGAATAAAGCTACCAATAAGTGGGAAGACTTCTTTAAATAACCTGGTAGGAATAGGGTCTAAAAGACAAGTTGAAGGTTTGGATGAGGAAACTATTTTGTCTAACTCACAAAGGTCGATTGGAGTAAACTCATCAAGACAGACATCAATAGAAGGAGTTGTAGTAGTTACAGTATTTAAGTTAACTGTGGGAAGAATCTGATTGATTTTATCTCTGATGGATGAAATTTTATTATTGAAAAAGTTCATAAAGTCCTGACTAGTAAGCTCTAAGGGGATGCTAGGATTGACAGAGTCCTGACTCTTTGTCAACCTGGCTACAGTACTGAAAAGAAACCTGGGATTATTCTTGTTCTCTTCTATTAATGCAGAGTAATAACTCGTTCTAGCTTTTCTAAGAGATTTTTTATAAATTAAAAGATGATTTCTCCAAGCTAAATAGATTTCATCTAAATTAGTAGAGCGCCATTTTCTTTCTAATTGACGAGTCTTCTGTTTTAAGCTACGAGTTTCTGTGTTGAACCAAGGAGTTAAAAATCTCTGATTAGACTTTTTCTTTTTTAAGGGGGCCACCAAGTCTAGAGCCTGATGTAGAGAAGCTGAAACACTATCCACCATGTTATCAATTACAGAAGGTAATAAGTGCAAAGACTGGCAGATGGTCACTTCTGTCATTTGTCCATAATCCACTTTCTATTTTCTTATCAATAATATTAACAAACAGGTTGTCAATAAGTGTAGCAGTGTGAACTGTGATTCTACTGGGATGTGTTATTGTGGGATATAGACTCTGTAATTACATTTTGTTGAAATGGATTTAGAAAATCAATATTGACATCTTCACAGATTACAACCATTTTCTTATTAGTTATATTACACTGGTCAACACCAAATTTATTGTCTAAGTTTTTTTTGGTTTTTTTTTTAGCTGATTTAGGACAATTTTGATGTGCTGAATCCAAAAATCACATTGGTTTTGCTCAATCAGGTCAACTTTTTGAATTATGGCCACATGTTGTTTTATACGTTTTTGTTTACATGTACAAGTATTTTCGCTTTATATGATGCAAAATTCTTTGTCTTGAAATTCTCTGAATTTTGAACAATGATGACGTAACATTCAATTTACATGTACTTACAGTACTAAGTAAGTACTAGGTAAGTACAGGTTTTTACTTAGCACCTGGTTGAGAGAAATGGATGCCATTTTCGGATTCAGCAGTGCAAAAATGTTCAATCAAAAATCAGTTGAAAAAACACAGACAACTTACAAAAAAAATATTTTTGTAACCCTTTGTTATTGTACAGCTCGACTAACTTATCTCTGAATGTCTCAACGCAAGTTCCCAGCATTCTGTATATACAACTTATTAGATTTTTTGTTTTATCTTGGTCAGTCTCAACAGTAACACATTCCAGAATCCCTGGTAGTGCAAAGGACATTCCATTTACAAGTTTACACCTATACAGTTCATCAATATACAGTGCAACATCACCACCCCCCTTTTTTTTTTTTTGAGATCTGTTAACCCCTTGCACTCCGGTCAATTTCCCTAAAAACGCCAAAAAATAACGTGGCCAAATTAAATTCAAAGCTTTTCTTCAACCCTTTGCAGCATCTTCATGGGGTTGGTCTCATTTAAAAGAAAACACTTTGAATTTTTTGGCAAAACAGTCATAATGTCTCTAAGGGCCTCTTTCCACCAAACCGGTTCCAGTGCTTAACTGGAGCCAGAGCGTCATCAGCACCAGTTCTTTGGTTTTCCACCGACTAAAGCACCAGTCCCGGGCTCCCAAAAGTGGGGCTATCGTGGCCCCAGCTCCTAGCTGGGCCAACGGCAGCACCAGTTTATGTTGGTTACGTCCACAGCCATGGGCGTGGTTAACTGACCAGCTTCAAAACATTACTGACCGCCATGTTGCTTTCCAAACAGCGGAGCACGCAACGGATTCCAAAACCAAACGGATTTAGAGTGAAGAGGAGACATATTTCTTGGCTCTATGGACATAAGCAGAAGTACAAGATCAGCTGGAGGGGCCACTCATCTGAACTGTTTTGGAGGACAGGCCTGCCAGCCGGACCATCGTCACTGCCGTGGATTAGTCTGGACAACAAACTGCTTAAAACACGCTGGTAAGGGTATTGTCTTTAAAATGCCAGACGTTAACCAATATATGTATACATATATATCCGCTTGTATTGATATGTAACGGCCAAAGTGCGGATATTTTTTTAGTCACTCTTGTGGCTATAGTATTTTCGGTTAGTTATGCTAACAAGCTAACAGTACTTTTACTACGACCAAACGTTTCTGCTCGCCATAAAGAAATGAACAGGTCGTCTCTGCTGACAAATGTATACAGCTTGTATTGATATGTAACGGCCAAAGTGCGGATTTTTTTTTTTTACTCACTCTTGTGGCCATAGTATTTTCGGTTAGCTATGCTAACAAGCTAACTGTTTTTAGCACGAACGTTTCCTCGCCATACAGAAATGCGCGTTTGAGAAACTAGAACAGAAATCTTAGCATCATACAGAATACTTTTTTTTTTATAAAGACATCCAGTGCAAAATACGTTTTTTGTGGTATCAATACTGTGTATGAATGGGTGCCTTGCGTTATGTTATGGGAGATTTTTCTACCAGACACTAGTAACGTCGTCTTTTTTACTATTTTGGTAATATTTCCATAATCTTAGGCCATTTTTTTTTTAAAATTTCACTCGTGTTTAATTGTATGTTGTGTAGCCGTATTTTATCTAATCCTTCTCTTACTTTATTGCGCACTAGCCTGGTGGATCACCTACAGTTTCATTGTACTGTACAACTGTACAGTACAATGAAGTTTCATCTATTCCTATTCTTCTATTCCATAATCAGACATGTAAGCTTTGCTTACATGTCTTACTTTTGCTTACTTTTATTTATTTATTTATTTTCTACTCGTTTTAGTTCTGCATTTAATATGAACCCTGAGTTTGAAATAAACGTTTGAATTTGCTAACATTGATATTGAATAAAATTGTCTTCTATGTCTGCACATTTAATGGAAGGCTTAAGTTGTTCACTGCACAAACTAAAACTTTTTTTTTAAATATTTACAGATTTATCACAGCTGGATGATGAGGGAGAACCAGCCAGACCTGTGGTGTCCAGCTCCAAGCTTGTCCTCCTCCTGCTCTTCTAATCAGACCAGATTAGGTAATTTATGTTCAGATCATTTTGATTTTGTGTACTTTATTGATCCCCATAGGGGAAATTGAGGGCATCCACCTGGATGGATCATGACCCATTCACACAAAGGAGGGAGTGAATTAAACCAATTATACACTTGAATTGAATGTTGTGATGCCACTAACAGTAAATGGATGTTGAATAGACACATTCAATCTTGGATTGACGATTCCTGCATTTTTCAGTGTGTGGTTATTTTATATTGCTTATTTTTGTACTTTAAAACAGGGAAACAGAAGTGTGACACAAACATGGTCCTCCTTCTTGACTACGGTCAGATGAGACAGCAGGAGCAGAGCAGGAGGGAGGAGCAGCTGAACTTCGCTTTGCTGCAAAGCAGACCAACACCCTTGTTGGACTGATGGGACGCGTTGTGTCTGTGCTTGAGGGACTGTAAAAAAAAGTAACTATCACAGCATTGATATTTTTGGCTGTGTGTACATAATATTTCATATGTAGCAGTCTGAAGTTTTTGCACATTTTGGAAATAAAAGCTTTCTTTCCTTAAGTGTTTTTCTGCTTCTACATTGTTATCCTCACACCAAACATATTCAGGTTCCTTTATTTGTACCCGTAGGTAGATTTGTTTTGCACTCAGGTGACATCCATATTTACAAACTACAGTTACATTCAACATGAACACAAACACAGGCACACATGAAGCTGACTATAGACATGATAAAAGTGCTCAAGGCTCCATCAATCAGGACATAAGACAAAGAGATAAGAGAAAAAACATAAGAGAGAAGGGTCATATTAAAAAGTTAAAGACTTTACATTTCATATGCATGAAATATAAAGTTATTAAGGACAATGCAAATCACTATAACATTGTAGTGGTGGGAAGTGAAAGTACAAGTACTGAATTACTGCACTTAAGTTCATTTTTCCAGGTATTGGACAATATAAGATAAGATAAGATAAGATAAGATAAGATAAGCCTTTATTAGTCCCACAACGGGGAAATTCCAGGATTGCAACAGCACAGGGATAGCAACACTCAGAGCAACAATCAGAAGGCAAGAAAAAAAAAAAAAAAAAAAAAAAAAAAAAACAAGCAAGCAAGAGCAGCTAATAAACATATGTACGTATTACTATAAAATATATATATATACACACACACACAGACACACAGTGCAGAGCATTGTAGCTGGATGGAATAAATATATGAATATATGAACACACAGTGCAGAGCATTGTAGCTAGATGGAATAAATATGTAAATATATAAACACCCACAGTGCGGAGCAATGTAGCTAGATGGAATAATATGTAGATATATAAATATATAAACACCCACAGTACGGAGCATTGTAGCTAGATGGAATAAATATGCAAATATATAAACACACACAGTGCAGAGCATTGTTGCTAGATGGAATGAAACAGCATAACCGTCTACTTAGTTATCCTACATGGTATGATTATGTGCCCATACATATTCTCACCCTCCATAGCGACCGGTATGTTCCTAGTTGTATGCCGGAGAGGACCATTGTGTAAGTCTATTGCATCTTTTGCATTCAAAAAACTATTAGTTTGTTACGTCTTTTTGCTATCTCTGCGAGCAGCCCTGCTTAGGTTGTACAGTCTGACAGCCGTTGGTAGGAAGGACCTACGAAACCTCTCGGTTGTGCACCTGGGATGATGTAGTCTGCTGCTAAATGAGCTCCTCAGTGCATTCAGTATGTCCTGCATAGGGTGGAACTCGGACTCCAGCAGAGATGACAGTTTAGCCACCGTCCTTCTCTCTCCTATCTCCTCCATCGGATCAAGGCGCTGCCCCAGGACAGAGCTAGCTTTCTTAATCAGTTTGTTCAGTCTCTTCCTATCGGCTGCAGTAATGCCACTGCCCCAGCAGACCACTCCAAAAGTGATGGCTGATGCCACCACCGTGTCATAGAATGACTTCAGCAGCGCCCCTTGTACACCAAAAGACCTGAGTCTCCTCAGCAGGAACAGCCTGCGCTGTCCCTTCTTGTAGAGTGCATCAGTATTGTGTGACCAGTCTAGTTTATTGTTCAGATGAATACCCAGGTACTTATAGGATGTCACCATCTCGATGTCTGTTCCCTGTATATTTACTGGTACTGTGAGGGGCTGCCCATGCCTGCGGCAGTCCACCACCAGCTCCTTAGTTTTCCTCGCGTTGATCTGGAGGCAGTTCCGATGGCACCAGTCCACGAAGTCCTGGATAAGCCCTCTGTACTCAGCTTCATCTCCATTGGAGATGAGGCCAACGATCGCAGAGTCATCAGAGAACTTCTGTAGATGGCAGTGTGCTGTGTTGTGTGAGAAGTCCGCAGTATAAAGAGTGAACAGGAAGGGAGCCAGCACCGTTCCCTGGGGGGCCCCCGTGCTACTGATGATCGTGTCGGACACACAGTCCCGGGTTCTCACAAACTGAGGCCGGTTCGTGAGGTAGTCCAGGATCCATGATGACAGGTGCTGGTCCACCCCTGCGCGCAGCAGCTTGTCCTTCAGGATCATCGGTTGGATGGTGTTGAAAGCACTGGAGAAGTCAAAGAACATGATCCTCACCATATTCCCGGGCTTCTCCAGGTGGGACAGAGAACGGTGAAGGAGGAAGATCACCGCATCCTCCACCCCAATGCCATGCTGGTAGGCGAACTGGAGTGGATCCATCGCTGGTTCCACCAGGGGGCGGAGGTGAGCAAGGAGCAGTCTCTCCAGGGTCTTCATCAAGTGGGACGTCAAGGCCACCGGTCTGTAGCTGTTCAGGTCTTTGGGGTGGGAAGTTTTTGGTACAGGTACCACACAAGATGTTTTCCACAGCTGTGGTACCCTCCCCAGTTTCAGGCTCATGTTGAAGATATACGTCACAATCCCACACAGCTGGTCTGCACAGGACTTGAGGAGCTTTGCGCTGATGCCGTCCACAAATATCAGGTATTTGTGGACTTACTCATATTTTTGACAACTTTTTTCACACTTTTTAAAGAACAAGCAGCAACAAACTTTAAATCTATGTACTTTTTCTGTGGAAAATGTTCCAAGTTGCCAGCTTCAAAAATGACGAGTTTATCTTGTTTTGACAACGTACCACATGACATTCTGTCAGCTCTGGACAAGATCACTTCTGGGGAAAGAACTTTGAACACTTTACAGTCTGTCTCTTGTTATCCCTACATGAATAAAAACTTGAATCAGTACTTTAACCAGAATAGATGACACAAGTACAGGAGGGTATACCTTTCACAACTCTGTAGTTTGGAGGTGCGTAGAATATGCATTTATACAGTATCTTCATGTATATATGCAGTAAATCTATACATTTTTCCATGTAACCTTGTGACTGCATTATTTTAATTGCTTTTAATCCCAGATCAAGTTTGTTTAGGGTTCAAAATGCATCATAAGTGTTAAATATATCTTGCTATACCTAACTAAGTACTGTTTATCTGTTGAAATATACTGTATATATATATATATATTTACCGGCTAATATAAACCCATAACAACATGGCCCCTGGCGATCATTTTTTGGGACAGCTGATCACTTTTTGGCATGACATGAATGAATGAATGAATTTATTTATTTCGGATAGTACATTACAGGTTAAAAGAAACTGTATAATATAACAACAAGGTCAAATTAGACAAAGACTCCTTCTACTATACAATTCCACGTGAGTTATCCGAAATGGGTGATGGCTGAAGCCGCAGCTTATATTGCCCACCCATATTCCATCCAAGAATTCAAAGGAGAAAAAAGAGAAAACAAGACAAGAGCGATTACAATTTAAAACAAGGCTAAGACAAAATATGACTGAGAGAAAAAGAAAACTGAGCTAGTCTAAGTTAAGCGGTTACTATTCAAAAACAAATCTAAGACATAGTGTCACAGAGAAAAAAGAAAAACTAAGCTATAACACAACACAGGCTGGAAATGTCAATCCTTATGTGAGTTTACATGTCGTCTTGTAAATATGTTTGGAGTATTTCTTCCTTTAGTTTTTGTTTAAATTGTCCAAGCTTTGTACATGATTTTAATTCAGGTCCAAAATCGTTCCATAATCTGACACCTTGCACTGAAATACAGTGTTGCTTGGTAGTTGTTCTCACTGTAGGCTTTTGAAATATACATGTTCCTCTGAAGTGATATCGTTTCTCCCTTGTTTGGAACAACTTTTGGATATTTGCGGGCAGTGATAGATTCTTCACTTTGAACATTATTATTGCGGTTTTAAAGTCGATCAGATCTTTCAACTTGAGAGTTTTTTGTTTAAGAAAAAGTGGGTTTGTTGGTTCCCTGTAAGCTGCTTTGTTGATTATTCTAATAGCTCTCTTTTGAAGCATAAAGAGTGGATATATGTTTGTTTTATATGTATTTCCCCATACTTCATTACAATATGTCATGTATGGGAGTATTAATGAATGATACAAGGTGTATAGTGTGGGTTGATTCAGCAAATTTTTCACTCTGTGTAATATTGCAATTGATTTGGATACTTTACCTTTTATATAATTAATATGTGGCTTCCAACACAGTTTGTTATCAATTATTACTCCAAGGAATTTAGTTTCGGATACCCTTTCAATCTCTACACCATTTACACTGAGTTTGGGTACTGGGTAGTTGTGATGGTTGTTAAAGACTATAAATTTTGTCTTGCTTAAATTGAGCGTTAATTTGTTTGAATCAAACCACAGTTTCAGCTTTCCTAATTCCTTTCCGAGTGTATCCAGAAGTTGTTCCAAGTTGTTTCCACTGCATAGCAGGTTAGTGTCATCAGCAAACAATATTAAGTCCATTTTTTCTGAAACTTTACATATATCATTTATATACATATTGAATAATAATGGTCCCAAAACTGAACCCTGTGGGACTCCACAGGTGACCTTCAGTAGCTCTGAGTTTTTGTTGTTAACACATACAAACTGATATCTATTCTTTAAGTAACTTCTTAACCAGGACAGTGCTACCCCTCTGATACCACAATTTTGCAGTTTCTTTAATAATAGATTGTGATCTACTGTATCAAATGCTTTTTTAAGATCCAGGAATACTCCAACTGAATACTCTTTATTTTCAATGGCTGTTGATATTTTTTCTGTAAATTCCATTAAGGCATATGCTGTTGTCCTTTTGTGTCTGAACCCATATTGCTGCTCACACAATAAATCATTCTTCAGTATGAAGTTGTCAATTCTGTCATAGAATATTTTTTCAAGTATCTTGGAAAATTGCGGTAATAGTGAAATTGGTCTGTAGTTGGAGAGTTCCCCTCTGTCGCCTGTCTTGTAAATCGGAATTACTTTAGCTATTTTCATTGCATTGGGAAATATACCTGATTGGAGAGACAGGTTACAGATATACGTCAGTGGTTTCACTATGCATTCGATAACAGTTTTGACTAGTAGCATATCAATACCATCGCAGTCAGTAGATGTTTTACTTTTGAACGATTTAACAATTTCAATGACCTCTCTTTCGTCTGTGTTCTTTATGAAGATGGTGTCTTTTACAGCAGTGTTATTGCATATTGAATCACCTGTTGGCACCGTAGTGGGTATTTCTCGGGCCAGTTTAGGTCCAATGTTAACAAAAAAATTATTAAATTCATCTGCAGGTGAAGCTATATTCACATTCGGAGTCGATTTATTATTTTTTGGAGTGTTAGTTGGGTAGCTGGTATTTCTGCTTTTATTTCCAAGGATACTGTTGATTATTGTCCATGTATTTTTAATATTGTCTTTGTTTTTTTCCAGTTCTTTACTGTAATAGTCTCTTTTACTACATCTTATTATATATGTTAACTTATTTTTGTATGTTTTATACCGCTGCTCTGCTTCTTTTGTCCTTTTCTTTATGAAAGCTTTATATAATAAATTTTTCTTTTTACACGCCTTTTGTAGTCCTTTGGTTAGCCATGGTTTGTCAGTAAATTTGTGTTTAAGCTTTTTTTAAACTAATGGGCAGTTATTTTCATAAAGAGTGGTTACAATGTTTGTAAATGTGTCATAGGCTTCATTTACATCTGATACATAGACTTCTGTCCAGTCTTGCTTCAGCAAGTCCTCTTTAAAAGAACTGATTGCGTTAACATAACACATAACACATAACAGGGGACCTCCGTCTCGTAATGCGCCGTAACACCACCTATTACAGAAATGACATAAATATTATGTTTAAAAGTGTAGTCAATGCTCGCGCTACAGACTTTAACAACGGCTGATAACTGAAATATTGATGATTACCAGTGTCCTTAAACGTAGCCGCCGTTCTCTGCCATTAAGAATAAAACTGTTTTTGGATGGTAATACAGGTTTGGAATAAAAGCAGCGCTCCCAAAGAGACAGCAAGCTCCTTCATGTTGACAAGCTAACGCTGCTACTTCTTCTTCTTCTCTCGGTTACTGGCGGATTGCAAACAAGTGAGAGGTGCATACCGCCACCTTCCGTCTTCTCTGGTGTTCTGCGGGGGTTGGGCGCTTCACACTACGTAATGACGTAGCCCTGACATAATTCCCGACTAGCTCCATATTGGTGGAAAACCAACTGGTTCTTATGAGCCACTCCAGAAGAACTGGTTAAGCACTAGCACCAGCCCCAGCCCCAAACTAGCACTGGAACCGGTTTGGTGGAAAGAGGCCCTAAGTGCTCCGGCCACTGAGTTACAGTCATCTAAACATACTGAACTTGAAGAAAATAAATTTGGCATGGGTGTTTTTTTGGATACAAATGCTTGCAAATAACACACAGCTTCAGATCCGGGCTGGAAAATGCAACAGAAATGTAGAACCAAGTGTTATCCAGCTGAGGTCAAAATTTTGTAACAATACCACAAAAAATGAATATATTCCACAGCTTTTTCCTCAGGTAGTTCCCAGGCGTTTTGGAACTGTGCCAAATTGTGCCAAATGGCACAGTTTGGAAAAACGTCTGTAACTTTTGAATGATTCAATATAGAAGCTTCATCTTGGGCTTTAATGAAAGGTCACACTCAGGGCTGTTGTGTGTGTGTGTGGGGGGGGGTTGTCCCCCCCCCCCACTACAGAGGACGGACATCGGCCATCGCTACATGACGGAATAGACTCATGTGGCGACCGCGGCGCAGTCACCGCGGCTCCCCCCCCCCTCGCTACAGAAGAGTAGTGGTGGGGGGCGGGGGCATTCACGGTCCGGACGGGGCGCACGACCCATGTACCGCGGCGCACGAACTTCAGACTTCGTGTGCCGCACAGTTGTAATTTACCGATCGGTCAAAAGTTATTTTTGATTACAATTTTCAGGGATAAAGAATAATTTAGCTTAGAACACCTTACCTCTTCACAGCCACATTGTCCTGGCGAACTTCTCTTCCTCATTGTCAGACGAACACGACGCTGGTCCGCTCGTGGTTCTGGTCTCACGACCCGGTCAAAACATAATTCCATGATTGCGGTTTTGGTGAATGATTTACGACCTTTGTCGGTCTATGATGACCATGGCAGAGAATCCTAAACGTCTATTCAGCTCGAATAAAAAAAAAAAAAGCACCGCCTGTGGCTGCTGCAGCAGTCTGTCTTCACCCAGCCTTACAAAAAAACAGCTCGCGAACTTTTGTGCTTCAATTGGCTCGCTGCATTCACAGCATTGGTAGGCGGGTCCTTCTTGCTAGGTTTTCAGTCATTGGTTCTTCAAGGTTTCAGAAACCCAATTCAAGGCTCTTATTAGTCGAATGAGAGGTCAATCAGATGAACTAATCTGTTCGCGGCTGTGTCTGCAGCTTTTATTTTCAGTGCGCGCTTGGACGCATCTCCATCATGCGTCCTAGAGCGCACGAGGGCGCTCTCGTGCGCCCTCGTGCGCTCTGGGACGCAGAGACTTGCCCGCCCGTGGTACAATGGAGTGCAAGAGGTTAATATAAAACATTTGATATCCCTCTATTGCCATTAGAGGACCCTGCTCTTCATTGAGCCAAGTTTCAGAGACTGCGATAGCTGTAAATTTTCTATCTAGCTGTTTTAAATAGTCCTGAATCTGTGGAAAGTTTTTGTTAAGACTTCTGCTGTTAAAGTGTATTATTGATAGTTTATCGTCTACTTGCACTTGACTTTTGAATTGTTTTCCAGTGTAATCTTCACAGTGATTATGAATATTATTGAAGAAGTGGTTATCAGGATCAGTATCATTCTCCATCTCTTGTAGTTTATGTTCAGCATAATGAGATTTTCAGAGTCTGAATTTCCTCTCTCTGTGTCAAATGACTTCCTCCAATTGGGGATGATTGATGTCTACTAAAGTCAGTCATGAGGTTTTTTTTTTTTGTTTGCTTTTTTTAAAGTATTATCATGTTATGTCATAAAAGGACTGTTCTTGCTGTGTGTGTGGATATGGATTATCGTAGTCTCTTAATTTTCTTAATCAGTGTTCATCTATATTTATTTAAGTCAGTGAGCTCTCTTATTATTATTATATTATATCCTCAGTGTAATCTGTCAAAAATGACAAACAGCCTTAAGATTTTTCTATCATTGCTAAAAAAAATAAAAATAAAATCTGTCTGACATTGTTCAGTTAACGCAACCTCTGGTCTAGCCCAATAAGATATTTGCAAAAAGATAAAACTGATTACACAGGGTTACAAAAATAATGTTTTTGTAAGTTGTCTGTTTTTTCAACTGATTTAAGACATTTTTGCACTGCTAATTCTGAAAATGACATCTGTTTCTCTCGATCAGGTACTAAGTAAAAAACTGTACTTACTTAGTACTTAGTACTGTGCATGTACTTGCCTTTATATAAAGATAAGATAAGCCTTTATTAGTCCCACAATGGGGAAATTCCAGGATTGCAACAGCACAGGGATAGCAACACTCAGAGCAACAATCAGAAGGCAAGAAAAAACAAGAGCAGCTAGTATACATATGTACATATTACAATAAATATATATATATATATATATGGACACACAGTGCGGAGCATTGTGGTTGGTGGATGTGCAGCAGAAAGTCTAAGCTCTCTCTCCGCGGATGCAGCGGGTCAGCTGGATGTCTTTGGGCATGTTGGTGACCCTCTTGGCGTGGATGGCGCACAGGTTGGTGTCCTCGAAGAGACCCACCAGGTAGGCCTCGCTGGCCTCCTGCAGAGCCATGACGGCAGAGCTCTGGAATCGCAGGTCGGTCTTGAAGTCCTGAGCGATCTCCCTCACCAGGCGCTGGAAGGGCAGCTTACGGATGAGCAGCTCCGTGGATTTCTGGTAGTGACGGATCTCTCTCAGAGCCACGGTACCGGGCCTGTAACGGTGAGGCTTCTTCACTCCGCCGGTGGCCAGAGCGCTTTTCCGAGCAGCCTTGGTGGCCAGCTGCTTCTGGGGGCTTTTCCTCCAGTAGATTTACGGGCGGTCTGCTTGATTCTTGCCATCGCTCTTTATTATTCTGTCTTATATTTCTTGCACGCCACCTAAACTCCAGCCTGGCACCTGGGTCGTTTTCGCTTCAGTTCCCCGGTATGTCGAGTTTCTCCGTTAGCACCGGGTGGCGGTTGAGTGCTAGCTAGCTCTTCCCTGCTGTATCGTCTCCTGCTGTAAACAGTGGCTCCGTCCGCCGACTCGGGAGACCTTTGGGGCGATCTGTGTGTCCGTGATATATATAGAGTGAAAGGTGTGCCGGACCAGAAAGTTATCACCGGATCAGAAAGAAGAAGGAAGATAAAAAGAGTCAGAATTGAGCTGCTGTTGCAAATGGCAGCCAACTCGTGTGGCGCCGGAACCGGAAGTACATGTAAATTGAATGTTACATCATCATTGTTCAAAATTCAGAGAATTTCAAGACATAAAAAAGAATTTTGCATCATATAAAGCAAAAATACCCGTATATGTAAACAAAAACGTATAAAACATGTGGCCATAATTCAAAAAGTTGACCTGATTGAGCAAAACCAATGTGATTTTTGGATTTGGCACATTAAAATTGTCCGAAATTAGCTAAAAAAAACTTAAGACAATAAATTTGGTGTTAACCAGTGTTGTTATAGTGCCAACTACTGTATGGGTGCAGTGCCCAAAGGATTAAGTGGAAGAAGATGGATGGATGGAGGAAGATTGGTTGTTGAAAAATAGAATGTCATAGACCTCAGTTGTGCAACCCAGTAATACAATGGTAAATTTGGACATTTCAGACCACCATGGTCATATAAGTACAGTAAAGACAAATGTAGTCTAGCCTTCCTATTGTTCCATATGAATTCCACTAACATTTTGTTTTGGAATAAGTAATATTGCTTTTAAGTATATTAATTCTCCCAATCATCGACATTGGTAATGACATCCATCTTTGAAGTGACTCATTAATTTCTGTCATTAAGGGTTCATAATTGGCATGAGCAACAAGTTCCAACTTGGGCAAAATTTGAATCCCTCAGTATTTAAATTGTTCCACAACATTAAATTGCGTTACCTCGGGAGCTGGGTGTTTTCTCTGATTTGCATTTAGTAATAATATTGAAGATTTTGTTTTGTTTATTTTATATCCTGACATTTCACCAAAATGCTTTATTAAGTCTAACAAGGTCGGAATTGATTCTTTAACGTTCAACAGGAATAAAATTGTCATCTGCGTACAGGGAGATTCTGTGTTCTGTTGGTCTTATTTGTATTCCATACAACCGTGGATGTGAACATACTGCTGACGCTCAGGGTTCAATTGCCATAGTGAACAATAGGGGTGAAAGTGGACACCCTTGTCGGCAGCCTTTATGACTTTTTATTGATTTTGAGGTATTCCTGTTTAAGATTTCTGCTGAAACATTACTGTATATTATCTGAACCCATTTTATGAAATTATTTCCAAGTTCAAACCTATGTAAGATAATATGGCTCTTTAATGTTCATACAGTTTATTTTACTTTCTTGCTTTGTTTCAGCTTCAGAAAGGCCCCATCCAGCTCCCCACTTTCCATTTGTCCCCCCATCTGTCAGACAGACAGCAGGCCTTGTCTGCTAACCTGAAACCCAGCGAGGTGCGTCTCTCACAGTCCAGAGCAGACACAGACACAGGCTCCGGGGTCGTAAGGGAGCCCAGTCCGCCCCAAAAGGCCCTGCAGCAGCAGAACACTGAACCAACCCTAAAAGGGATCCTGAAAAAGAGCCAGTCCGCAGGGCCGGAGCGGAGCGGGCCTGAACAGAACGGGGGAGAAGCAGCAGAGGGAAGTGAGAGGCAGGATGTGACTGCACCACCGCGAAGACAGAGACGTGAGGCTGCTCCATGGAGAGAGAGGGCTCGAAACAGGAGGGAGACTGTGGCCTGCATGGGGATGAGAGCCTCGTCGGATCAGGGCACTGCAGAGGAGGAGAGGAGGTGCTGGAGGGAGACATGGGAACAGACGTCTTCCTCCATGGGAGAAAACTCAGACATGAATGGAAGAGTCCAGTAAGTTTTTGCAGAGATCATTGTAAGACAACACATGCAAAGAGAAACAAGAAACACCTAAAAACAAACTAAATGTGGTTAGTAAATTTTAAATAATCACAATAATACACACAGTTGGGAAAGAAGGGGTGGAGTAGGGGGACTGCAACTGCAAAATAATATATGAAACTTTAGTTCATTTTACTGTAATTTAGGTTTTATAAACTATTACAGCATCTAGAACAGGAGTCTCAGACCTGCAGTTTTGGAATCATTTACACCCCATTTTTCTCCTCTGCCTTCAAATAAATATTAAAGATGATAAAGTATGTTTTAATCTTTTTAATTAATAATTGCTGCGATTCTTTACATTTTCTATTTGTAAAAATGTGAAGCCTATACAGCTTATACTGAGCTAGCATGGATGTACTAAGTGTAGACCTAAAACTGCTGCTTTGATCTATTTTAATTTACAAGAAAATACTTGAAAAAAGTTTAAAAATTTGTAGGAAAAAATGACAAATATATGAAAATATCCACAAATTTAGACGAAGAAAGTAAGTTGCAAATTTATATGAAAGAAAGGCATACATTTTCAGGGTTTTGGATTGACCAGGTCATCTGATATCCACATTGCTGGTCACAACTGCGCCTTCATTCCACTCTAATTCTTGCCTTTTTTCTCCATACTGGCCCAAATTTCTTGAAAATATTATCTTCCCATCATCATGGAGGCTGTCCAGGTTGTATTGATATGTGAAGTTCATATGGAGTCACCACTAGAGGGCAGTATGACCCCGGCCATGACCTGACTATAAAAGGAGTTGTACTTGAGTCACAGTGTGGTTAGTTGTTAGTTGCACTTGAAGTGACAAGTAAAAAGTCCTAACTGACACCCGGTGTGTGTGCGCCTCGTCATTACATGTTCCAGGAGAACATTACATGGTACCAGGAGTAAATTACATGATACCAGGATATAAAACTACGAACCGACGGTGAAGATGAACGCTCTTCGACAGCCGGACGAGTTAAAGTTGACCGGTAACGTCAACGAGAACTGGAAAGTATTCAAACAGAGTTTTGAACTTTATTCGCTTGCTATCGGTCTCCGTGACGAGGAGAGGAAAATAGCATTACTGCTGACAGTAGCAGGGCGAGCGGCGCTAAATGTGTTTAACACATTCATCTTCACGGAAGAAGAAAAAGGCAACTTCGACGCCGTAATGAAGAAATTTGACGATTATTGCACACCGAGAAAGAATGAAACGTACGAGAGGTATGTGTTCAGAAAAAGACTTCAGAAAGAGTCAGAGTCCATCGAGCTGTATGTCACAGACCTACGGTTGAAATGTCAGTCATGCAACTTTGGAACAGTGAGTGAGTCAATGATACGGGACCAAATTGTAATTGGGGTCCAAGACAACAAATTGCGGATGCAATTACTGAAAGAGACTAACTTAACGCTGGAGAAAGCGATACAGATTTGCCAAGCGTCTGAGAGTATAAAGGCACAATTAAAGACTTTTAGCAGCAAGGAAAAAGAGACTGCTGAGGTCGATGCAGTGCAGCGCGCGAAGCCGAAAGGAACGTTGCAGGCAAGAAAAAGGGAGGCAAACCCAGAGCGCGCGCGCGGGAACTGTGAGCGGTGTGGAAGGCAACACGCGCCGAAACAGTGTCCAGCATTCGGGAAGGAATGTCGCAAGTGTGGCGGAAAAAATCACTTTGCAAAGACCTGCTTCTCAAAGAAGAGAGTGCAACTCGTGGAGAAAAAGAGCGACAGCGAGGAGGATCAGTTTTACGTGGACGCCATCGAGGGAGAGACGAGCGCTGACGAATGGATAGTGTGCCTGGAGATGAATGGCACGGACATGTCACTGAAGCTCGACACAGGTGCGCAGGTAAACATCCTGCCAATGAAAGAATTTAAAAGACTGAAAAACAAACCGAAAATAAGAGATAAAAAGATTAATCTGAGAACATATGACGATAAGCCAATACCCACTAAAGGAATGTGCAGGGTTACACTGTCAAACAAAGGTAAAACAGTGAATGCATTGTTTGTACTTGTTGATGGAAATAGACAAGCAATTTTGGGTTTAAAAACATGCGATCAGCTAGGTCTGATCAAAAGGGTGAATGTCATTGATACAGACAAAGTGACAACACGAGAAAATACAGAGGCTACAACAAGTAAGCACAAACACACTGACTGGGTGAAAGAATACAAAGAGGTGTTCAAAGGAATAGGCCGCCTACCAGGCAAACAAAAAATTAGGCTGAAAGAGAATGCAGAGCCAGTCATACATGCAGCAAGAAAAGTGCCAATAGCTCTTAAAAAGAGGCTGAGGGAAACACTAGACTCACTGATAGCAGACGGAGTGGTCAGAAAAATAGAAGAACCAACTGAATGGGTTAACTCACTAGTTATAGTGGAGAAGCCAAATGGAGATTTGAGATTGTGCATAGATCCAAAAGATCTAAATAAAGTAATACAGCGGGAGCATTACAGGCTACCAACAAAATCTGACATAACCAGCACAATGAGTGGAGCAAATTACTTCACAAAATTAGATGCCAAATCTGGGTTTTACCAAATAGTGCTAGATGAGGAAAGCGCTAAATTGTGCACATTTAACACGCCATTCGGAAGGCATTGCTTTCTACGAATGCCGTTCGGGATTAGCTCAGCCCCTGAAATTTTCCATAGAACTGTGCAGCAAATGTTTGACGGAATAGAAGGGGTGGGAGTTTTTCTTGATGATGTGGTAGTCTGGGGAAAAACAAAAGAGGAGCACGACGAAAGGTTGGCTAGAGTTCTCACACAGGCGCAAAAGTCAGGTATGAAACTGAATAAGAGTAAGTGCCAATTCGGGGTACGGGAGATTACATACCTGGGAGAAAAATTATCTGGGGCAGGCGTGCAACCAGATCCGGAAAAAGTGCGGGCCATAGCAGAGCTGCCAGTACCGCAGGACAAAAATGACTTGCAAAGAGCCCTAGGGCTAGTCAATTACATGGGAAAATTTATCCCAAATTTATCAGCTAACACAATAGCTCTTAGAAGCTTGTTAGAGACCAATACAATGTGGCAGTGGATGGCAGAGCATGCCAGAGAATGGGAGTGGCTCAAAAGCAGTCTAATAAAGGAGCCAGTGTTAAAATTCTATGATCAGGACAAACTGCTGAAAGTGTCCACAGATGCGTCCAAAGCCGGCCTAGGAGCTGTGCTATTGCAAAAACATGACACAGAGTGGTATCCAGTCGCATACGCATCGCGCACCATGACAAGCGCAGAAAAAAATTACGCGCAAATAGAGAAAGAGACTCTAGGTGCAGTGTTTGGATGTGAGAAGTTTCATGAATATGTGTATGGACGGTCAGTAATACTAGAAACAGACCACAAACCACTGATTGCGATCTCACAGAAGCCACTGGGTGACGCACCACCGCGCATCCAGCGTCTAATGTTAAGATTACAGAAATATGACTTGAAATTTGAGTTTACACCAGGCAAGCAACTAATTGTAGCCGATGCGCTGAGTAGGGCTAGCTTGAGCAACACCAGCAGCACAACAGAGGAAGCTGTGCAAATACATGTAGACTCTATTAAGGCACACATGCCAGTGTCAGATGCAAAATGGATGAAGATAGTGAAAGAAACACAAAAAGATGAGAAACTAAAAAGAGTAATGGAACAGATACATCAGCCAGGACAGGTTATGATTGACAAGCCTTACCAACACTTTAAAGGTGAACTGTCTGTGTTAGATGGGGTTCTGTTAAAGGGTACAAGGATAGTCATACCCACCTCCATGAGATCAGAAATGGTTAAATTAGTGCATGAGGGGCATTTGGGTATTGAAAAGTGCAAAAGACGTGCACGTGATGTTTTGTATTGGCCCAACATGCACAAGGACATTGAGGCATATGTGCAGCGCTGCGAGACTTGCCAGCGCCACAGGTATCAACAGCCAAAGGAGCCTATGAGGCCCCATGAGAAGCCTCAAGGGCCATGGAGAAAAGTGGGCATGGATCTATTTCAGCTTAAGGGCAAGGACTATCTGTTAGTCATGGACTATCATTCCACCTACCCAGAGTTTGCAGGGTTGAGTGACACAACAGCAGAAAAGGTGATTGCACATACAAAGACAATGTTCGCACGCCATGGAATTCCAATGACTGTTGTAAGTGATAACGGACCACAATTCACGAGTCAGTGCTTCAAAGACTTTGCAGACACATATGGGTTCAAGCACGTGACCTCAAGCCCTCTGTACCCACAGTCAAATGGGTTAGCAGAGAAAGGGGTGCAAATTGTGAAGCGCATACTGAAAAAGGCTGCAGACAATGCAGAAGACCCACATCTGGCGATCCTGAATTACCGAGCATCACCACTGGAGAATGGACTGTCCCCAGCAGAAATGCTCATGAACAGAAAACTCAGAACGCGACTTCCATCAGCATCTCAGGTGATGGAAAAGAGAGATGTGAGGCGTGATGAGAGGCAAACTGAACTGTACAACAGAACAGCACGACCTCTGAGACCACTTGCACATGAGGACATAGTGCGAGTGAGATGTGATGGAGAATGGGGACCGCTGGCAAAAGTGGTTAAAGAAACAACTCCCAGATCATATGAAGTCATCACAGAGCATGGAAAAACAATGAGGCGAAACCGACGTCACTTACTGAAAGTGCCTCAGACAAAAATGAGAGTCACAGACAGTGAAATAAGCGACATGCCAATTCCCAGCCAAACAGAACAACCAGAAATGGCTGAGAACCAGAACATAGAGACAGACACTAACGAACAGACTGAGGTGACACAAAACAGAAGATCACAAAGGCAAATTGTGAAACCGAAAAGATTGATTGAGGAAATGTAAGGAGTACTGAGATGAATGGGGGGGGGGGGGGAAAAAAAAAGTGTTGATGTTGAATTGTAAACAGAGAAAATGTTAAAGTTGTGATTCAGTGTACAAGGTTGACAAAGATGTAAAAAGAAATGGAATTTATTTTGTTTATTGAAATTAGAGAAATAGTTTAAGTTTATAGTAGGACGACCTTTTACTTGGAAAAAAAAGGGAGATGTATTGATATGTGAAGTTCATATGGAGTCATCACTAGAGGGCAGTATGACCCCGGCCATGACCTGACTATAAAAGGAGTTGTACTTGAGTCACAGTGTGGTTAGTTGTTAGTTGCACTTGAAGTGACAAGTAAAAAGTCCTAACTGACACCCGGTGTGTGTGCGCCTCGTCATTACATGTTCCAGGAGAACATTACACAGGTGGTTGTATCCGATCTCTTGGATGTTACTCTGCAGCTGCATGAGTCCACCTGTTGTCTGTGAACCCTGCTGCGTGGCCGGCCCAGTGGAACTCCTGCTTTCTGTACTCCAAGATCACGTCCTTCATTCTGCTCATTTTCCAGATATGCTCATGTAACAATGTTACTCATATGGATCTTCCCATAGATGTTTGTACTGCAACCAGTCGCTGCTCCTACCTTCGTAGTAGCCTACACCTCGCTTGCGTATAGCATTGTAGGCAGGACCGTGCTGTTGAAGAGATTGGCACTGAGGGTCTTGCCCAGATTTGCCTTGAGCACATCCTTTATCGTGGTAAATGCTTTCCATCCTGATCTTATTCTTCATGAAATTTCCCTATCATGTCTTGGCTTCCCACTACTGTGTGGTCTTGATGTACATCTTTTGGACGCATGAAGTTAGTTTTTATGCAGTTTATCTTGAGATGGATGGCTGCACTTTGGTTTTCCAGCTCAGTTAGCATAGCCTGTAACTGATTCGTGGTTTCGGTGATCAGCATGATGCCATTTGCGAATCAAAGGTGTGTTAATAGCTTGTTGTTGATGTTAAAGGTAAAATATTCAGTATTTTCTACTTTCAAATATTCCACAAATATCTAAAAATGTAATTAAGAGTGGAAAGAAAAATTTCTATTGTTGTCATGCCAAGTAGACTTAAGTCAGACCAAGTCAGACTTAAGATGGCGCCCACAGCGGTCGACATGGTGCTTCGCTGCGCTCTTTGTTTGTTTTTGTTTGTCAATTGTGTGTCTGCTTGCACTTATACCCGTGAAGAACTTCTAAATATCAGGACTTTCACCCCCACGGACCTCCTCCCAGTTTTTCTAGCCCCTGCCGCCGATCTGGTTTATTGTTTGGCTCGGAAAGTGAGACGGCGGAAGAGAGGTAGACGAGCGGGCGCTCTCGTACGGCTTCGCAGGAGAGGCTCGCGAACGGCGCTGCCTGGCGTATTTCTGTCCAATACCAACTCTCTCTCTAACAAGGTGGATGAACTGAGACTGCTGATGCGTTTTAAGGACCTCGCCTCCTCAGCTGTCCTCTGCTTTACTGAGACCTGGCTCCGGGAAAATATACCGGACAGCGCGCTGCGCCTCGACGGCTTCCAGCTCTTCCGTGCTGATCGTGACACAGAGCTTTCCGGCAAGACCACAGGAGGCGGAGTCTGCTTCTACATCAACTGCAGCTGGTGCTCTGATGTAACGGTAATTTCCAAACACTGTTCTCCTGCCTTGGAATTTCTTGTTATCAATTGCAAGCCTTTCTATTCCCCGCGGGAGTTTGCTTCTTTCATAATGATCGCTGTGTACGCCCCTCCCGACGTGGACACGCGCGAAGCTCAGCGCGTGCTCGCGGATCACATTCAACACACAGAGCGGAGTTTTCCAGACTCGCTGATTATTGTGGCTGGCGACTTTAATCAGTGCAATCTGAGCCACGATCTCCCCCGCTACAAACAGTTTATTAAATGCCCCACCAGAGGATTAAACACACTGCATCACTGTTACACCACAGTGAAAGACGCATATCGCGCTGTCCCTCGAGCTGCGCTGGGATTATCTGATCACGTGATGGTTCACCTCATTCCCACATACAGACAGAGATTGAAGCTCACTAAACCTGTTGTGAGCACTACGAAGATACGGACCAGTGATGCTGAGGAGAAGCTGGAAACGTGCATGGAAATATCTGACTGGGGCATGTTTAAAGGAGCCACGCATGATCTGGATGAGTACACGGACACTGTGAACTCATATATCCACTTTTGTGAAGAGAACATTCTTCCATCACGCACCAGGGTGAGTTACTCTAATGACAAACCCTGGTTCACAGCTAAGCTCAGACAGATCAGGAAGGAGAAGGAAGCAGCGCTGAAAAGTGGAGACAGGGACTGCTACAGGGAGGTTAAATACCGGTTTAACAGAGAGCTGAAGAGGGCTAAATCTCTATACTCAGAGAGACTCCAGCAGCAGTTCACTGCTAATGATTCGGCTTCCGTGTGGAGAGGACTGAGGCAAATCACCAACTATCGACCTAAGGCTCCTAAAGGTCAGGATGACAAAGCCCTTTGTCAAAGACTGTCCCAACACTATGCCCGTTTTGACACCTCGTCATCTGTGTCCAACTCCCCCCCTCCCTCCAGCTCCACAGCCTCCACATTCCCTACTTCATTTAAGGCACCCCCCCTCCTCCCCCCCTCCCCTTATCATCAGTGAGCAGGATGTGCTCAAACAGTTCTCCAGACTGAACCCGCGCAAGGCCCCCGGCCCAGACGGCGTGTCTCCCTCCACCCTGAGACTCTGTGCGAAACAGCTGGCTCCTGTCTTCACAGACATTTTTAACACCTCCCTTAAGTTATGCCACGTGCCGTCCTGCCTCAAATCCTCCACCATCATCCCTGTCCCCAAGAAGCCTCGGATCACTGGACTTAATGACTACAGACCTGTAGCGCTCACCTCTGTAGTCATGAAGTCCTTTGAGCGCCTGGTCCTGTCCCACCTCAAGTCCATCACCACCCCTCTCCTGGACCCGCTGCAGTTTGCCTACCGAGCCAACAGGTCTGTAGACGACGCAGTCAACCTGGCCCTCCACTCCATCCTGCAGCACCTGGACTCCCCGGGAACCTACGCCAGGATCCTGTTTGTGGACTTCAGCTCCGCATTCAACACCATCCGCCCCGCTCTGCTCCGGGACAAGCTGTCCCTGCTCAACGTGCCTGACTCCCTCTGCAGGTGGATCATCGACTTCCTGACGGACCGGAGGCAGCATGTGCGGCTGGGAAAGACTGTCTCAGACTATACTAGCATCAGCACCGGATCACCCCAGGGCTGTGTACTTTCCCCCCTACTCTTCTCCCTTTACACCAACTCCTGCACCTCCAGCCACCAGTCTGTCAAGTTGATCAAGTTTGCGGATGACACCACCCTCATCGGGCTCATCTCCAACGGCGACGAGTCCGCCTACAGGAGAGAGGTGGCCCAGCTGGCGTCCTGGTGCAGCAATAACAACCTGCAGCTGAACGCTCTGAAGACAGTGGAGATGATTGTAGACTTCAGGAAAGTCTCTACTCCTCTGCCCCCCCTCACCCTCTCAGGCTCTCCCATCACCACTGCTGATTCCTTCCGCTTCCTAGGCACTACCATCACCAGGGACCTCAAATGGGAGCTGACCATCAGCTCACTCATCAAGAAAGCCCAGCAGAGGATGTTCTTCCTGCGGCAGCTGAGGAAGCTCAAGCTACCGACCAAGATGTTAGTGCAGTTCTACACAGCCATCATCGAGTCCATCCTCACCACCTCCATAACCGTGTGGTACGCAGGAGCCACTGCCAGGGACAGACTAAGGCTGCAGCGCGTCGTGCGCACTGCTGAGAAGGTGATCGGCTGCAAGCTCCCATCTCTCCTGGATCTGTACATCTCCAGGACCCGGAGGCGTGCTGGCCGGATCATAGCCGATCCCTCACACCCTGGTCACGTACTGTTTGCCCCCCTCCCCTCTGGTAGACGACTTCGGTCCATCCAGACTAAAACCTCCCGTCACATGAACAGCTTCTTCCCCTCTGCCATCAGACTGCTGAACACTAAGTGACTTATTGACTCTCGTGCACCATGTACAGCAGCTCAACCAGACTCATGTCAATCATCACTGTTTTCTTCCTGCATTACCGACTGCACTATATGGTTCTCCACAGTATCTGCTGCTGGCTAATATATATTTTAACTGTTGACCAGTATCACTTAATCTTATCCTACACTTTATTACATGTATAGTTTATTTCTTATCTTATCATGTTTAATGTTGCAACATTGTACCGAGACAAATTCCTAGTTTGTGTACTACATGAACAATGGCAATAAACCTGATTCTGATTCTGATTCTGATTCTGAAGTATGATAATTTATAATACTGCAGAGTTATGAATTCATTTATGACTTTGATTTTTGCCAGGCTGACAAGAGTGATAAATACCAGTTTACACCAGCAGCGTGAGTATAGAGCCTGTTTTCATCAGAGTCAAAAATCCTGTTTTAATTATTTTAATTAATAGAGTAGGGCAGAATATGTAATGATAACAATTAATTACTGGTTCACTTGGAGTAGACAAACTCGAAGAAGTAGTCATCAGTTAAAAATAAAAAACTTTGTCAAATTGCTTCAGTTTAGTGGATTAGGGTTCATTACTGCCATCTGGTGTTGCCAGTAATTACCTGCAATTTCTACATAGACCTAATTACATGGAAAAAAATCTTAGACATGCAGGAATTAAAAAAAAACCCATCTTGTTAATTTACAAGGGAGTGCGCAATCATATACAAAAAGAAGTACTCAGTTTGATGTGATTAAATGTAAATTTACAGTTTTTCTTGTAGTTTTGCACATTTTTGAAAAAAGAAACTTGAATACATGCATTTTTTTTAGTCATATATTGATTTGTGTTTCCCATCTAAAAGAGTTGAAACAGGCCCAGGGAGTGGGAGAAATCTGGATGAAGAAGCCACAACTACAGAAGTCGTTCTGGTCACAGAAGTAGATCATACACCTAAACAGGAAACCACAAACACTTGCAGGAATCAGGTAAGAAGAAGAGACAAATACACCTTATCTCCTTGTTAATGGACAATGAGCAACAACAACAAAAAACTCCAGTGGTTTTTTTAGACTTTTTTAATCTACAAGTACCATATGGATATTCTGAATACAGTTTAACAATGAGAGCACATATTACTGCAGTATTTTAACCTCCTTTTTACGGTGGCCAAGAGAGCTCAACACACTGCACCCTCAAGAATTGATTACAAATAGACAAAACAAGGTTATGCAGCATATTCATCAAAATGACAACACACAAGTCAAAAAGTCCTAATACAAAGGGCAACATGGCTCTAAAAAAAAATCATAAATTTCCAGTATACTGTATTCAGTAAAAACAAAAAACTGTCTCATTCCTCAAGTTTGTAAACAGTAACTCAGGCTGAGTTTCAGATATTCATATAAATTATTCCAATAGAATAATATAAACCACCACATCGAAAGGTTTATACAGTGGTGTGGAACAAGTGTTTGCCTCCTTCCTAATTTCTCATTTTTTTGTACGTTTGTCACTCTTAAATGTTTCAGATCAAACAAATTTAAATATTAGACAAATGAAGGTGTTTATTATTTAAAGTGTAAAAAAAAAAAAAAAAATCCAAACCTACATGGCCTTGTGTGAAAAAGTGATTCCCCCCCCCCGCCGTTAAAACATAAATTAACTGTGGTTTATCATATCTTTGGAAAGCTGAGTTCAATTTCTCGAGCCACACCCAGGCCTGATTACTGCCACTGTGGAGAAAGAAGGCAGGCGAGGCAACGAGCTGGACGACACAGAACTTTATTCTTCCTCCAACATAACTTACAGCAAAAAAGAATCCTGGGTGTCTGTGCATTTCTCTTTTATATCTTTATTTCCATGCATTGAGACCCAGAACTTCCGACCATAATACATTGTTGTTTGAACAAAGCATTGTGTGGCATATTAACATGACATTACGCCGGGGCTGTACACCCTTCTACCCTCAGTGGCTCCTGGTAGCTCTCACTCTCCCCGGGGGGTGCATAGACCCAACAGTCCCATCTGATAGCCCCCGGTGACACCACCTCCTTCGGTCCATTGTTCCCCCTTCCCCCTGCCCTCTCTGGGTGGAGAAACCCCCACCGTGCCCCCACACCACACCTGTTCTCAATCAAGAAATCACTTAAATAAGACCTGCCTGACAAAGTGAAGTAGACCAAAAGATCCTCAAAAACTAGACATCATGCTGTGACCCAAAGAAATTCAGGAACAAATGAGAAAGTAATTGAGATCTATTAGTCTGGAAAAGGTTATAAAGCCATTTCTAAAGCTTTGGGACTCCAGCAAACCACAGTGAGAGCCATTATCCACAAATGGTGAAACCATGGAACAGTGGTGAACCTTCCCAGGAGTGGCTGACTGACCAAAATTACCCCAAGAGCACAGAGACGACTCATCCAAGAGATCACAGAAGACACCACAACAACATCGAACAAACTGCAGGCCTCACTTGCCTCAGTTAAGGTGAGTGTTTGACTCCACCATAAGAAAGAGACTGGGCAAAAATGACCTGCATAGCAGAGTTCCAAGACGAAAACCACTGCTGAGCAAAAAGAACATAAAGGCTCATCTCAGTTTTGCCAGAAAACATCTTGATGATCCCCAAGACTTTTGGGAAAATACTCTGGACTGATGAGACAAAAGTTGAACTTTTTGGAAGGTGTGTGTCCCATTACATCTGGCGTAAAAGTAACACAGCATTTCAGAAAAGGAACATCATAGCAACAGTAAAATATGGTGGGGGTAGTGTGATGGTGTGGGGCTGTTTTGCTGCTTCAGGACCTGGAAGACTTGCTGTGGTAAATGGAACCATGAATTCTGCTGTCTACCAAAAAAATCCTGAAGGAGAATATCCGGCCATCTGTTTGTGACCTCAAGCTGAAGTGCACTTGGGTTCTGCAGCAGGACAGTGATCCAAAACACACCAGCAAGTCCACCTCTGAATGGCATAGAAAAACAAAATGAAGACTTTGGAGTGGCCTTGTCAAAGTCCTGACCTGAATCTGATTGAGATGCTGTGGCGTGACCTTAAAAAGGCGGTTCATGCTCGAAAACCCTTCAGTGTGGCTGAATTACAATAATTCTGCAAAGATGAGTGGGCTAAAGTTTCCCCACAGCACTGTAAAAGACTCATTGCCAGTTATTGCAGACGCTTGATTGCAGTTGTTTCTGCTAAGGGTGGTCCAGCCAGTTATTAGGTTTGGAGGCAATCACTTTTTCACACAGGGCCATGTAGGTTTGGATTTTTTCCCTTAATAATAAACACCTTCATTTAAGAACTGCATTTTGTGTTTACTTGTGTTATCTTTGTCATTTAAATTTGTTTGATGATCTGAAACATTTAAGTGTGACAAACATACAAAAAAAATGAGAAATCGGGAAGGGGGCAAACACATTTTCATGCCACTGTACGTTGAACCAGTGTTGGAGATCTTACCGAGACTTCCCCTGAGGCTTTTTGGCTCTTTTCCTAATCATTATCCTTAAGGTGGCCGAGTAATTTCAACCTGAAGTATCCAAAAAGGTACAAAAATAGAACTCAGAACACTGGAAAATTCACACAGAAGCACTGTTAAATAGCTGGTGTGTGGAATAATCAGCGGATTGGATTTTCCACACTGCTGAACCACATTTTCATGTTGCTGTAGTGTGAAAAGGCCTTAAAACCAAAACATTTCCACACAAGTGGATCCTCTTTTAAGAAACTCCAGTGGTAGATCAGTTACCATCTTTCTGTGGTGTTTGCTTTGCCACATGGCATGTAACTTACATCAGCAGCTTAACAGTATGACATTGTTATGAAGCCAAATCAGAACATTGCGATATGTTTTACCCCGGGATCAAAATTTACACCAGGATTATCATGAGTGGTATAATGTGGCACAGCCTACTCCGGGGACACAAGTGACGGACCACATACAGAAGATAAATGTTAAACCCCTTCATACTGGATGAAGGCTCCACTATAACCTAAGACATCGGCCAGAATGTGGATGGTCTTTGCAGGGTCTTGGTTAGGTCTTTTGGAGCGTGTTAAGAACATACCGGAATCCCCTTCATGCATGATAGAGTGGAGAGTTATCAATATTCACAAAACTTCCATAGTGAGGTCGTGGTGGTATCATGGTAAAGTTGTGGGGCCTACACACACTGGCATGGCCTGGTTGTAAGAATTTGAAGCAGGACTAATCGAGGCAATGTCACCATGCTAGCATGGCAAACAGGTCCTGGGTGAAGGGCCAAACCAAGAACAGTTCAGCTGAGAAAAATTACAACATCGACTCAGTGTACACAATGAGCCACATGGATCCATCCTCCAGTGGGCTCACCACCTGCAAGAGGGATAATGGTTCTATGTGAACCGGGCAGCAGTCTGGGCCTCTCTGCTTGAACTACTGTCCCCATGGCTGGATGGGGACAGCTTTTCAGCGCAGAAGTGATGGAAGTTTGTGGTCCGCCACATTGTTGTGTTGCTGTAGTAACTTCCCTAATGAGTGTTCACAGCTTGCTTTCTACTTTTTGCACCACCTGTGTTGTTGTTTTGATGTTTTTGTAACTTGGTTGTTTATTTCCTTTAAGCTGCAGTATGTTCTTAACTTTAAGTTTTGAGCTCTGTGGACCACCATTCCCTTTTTCTATACAACCAACTGGAACTTCTGAAGGCCACCGGGTTCACTTTTCCTGTCTGCGTTAAATCGAGGTGGTGGCCACATGTGGGTATTTGTCATAGCTGTGAAACCAGATATAGCATTTCCCTGCTGAAGCTCTCTGGATTTGGTATGTGCTAAATGTCTTGGCATCAGACTCAAGTTACCGGGGCAAATATTCACGAGTGGGTTGGTGTTTATGCACTGAGATGTCTCTGTCTCATTTCATGATGTGGAATGCAAACACACTCTTAATTCTGTGGTTAAAGAGCTCAGTTTCATCTTGACAGCATATATTATTGCATCATTTCATTTTTTGATTGTGCAGGAAATGTCAAAAAACTGTCATCTCGAGAGCGCCAGCCTTCAGTCCTGGGTGAGTCTTCGCCATTCATGGATCCTCCTCCTGTCACCTCTTGGTAAATCTGGGGTTTTTAGGTTTTAAACAGCTCTAAATCACCCTATCCTGCATCTCTCTGCTCTCCCACAGGAGCCTGTCTTTGCGTCTGTCTATTCAATCAGTACGCCCCAATATATCATGTGTTTTAATCAGGTAACTGTGTGAGCTGCTGCACAGCATGCTGGCTGATGGCATTTGACTTTGTGTTTTTTCATGCAGTGCAGGTGGATGTGATGTTTTTTTTCACACTCGATGTGTTAAAAGTTTTACTCCTACTAATGAGCAATATCTGCTGCCTGCAGAAGCGACTGATTGCAGCTCTCATTTCACGTTCTGTTGAATTGGATTTTTATGGATTACAAATGTTTTTTTTGTCACACAACCTTGTAGAAATAATAAAAAAAATCATCTCTTTTAATCTTGTTTTTTGATCTGACATGCCAAAAACTTGCAAAATCTGCAAATTTAGGAGCAAAATCTCAGAAATTTAAAAGAAAGTCACAACTGGATGATAAATATATAAGAAAAAGACTCAAATTTGCCAGTTTAGAAAGCTTGGGATCAGTCCGCCAAGGTCTCCGCCTTTGACCGCCACCTAATCCACATAGCACTGGACCCCCATGATCCCTCCTGCAGGTGGTGAGCCCACTGGAGGGCGGACCCATGTAACTCCTTCGGGCTGAGCCTGGCCGGGTCCCATGGGTGGAAACCCGGCCACCAGACGCTAGCCAGCGAGCCCCTCCCCCAGGCCTGGCTCCAGGGTGGGGCCCCGGTAACCCCATCCGGGCGGGTACACTGAATCCTTGATATAAAATTTATCATGAGAGTCTGTTGGATCGTTCTTAGTATGGCCCTTCACCCAGGACCAGTTTGTCTTGGGTGACCCTATCAGAGGCAAATTGCCCCGGACAACATAGCTCCTGGGATCACTAGGGCACGCAAACCTCCCCACCACGATAAGGTGACGATCCATGAGGGGGCGTGTGGGAAATGATGAGGCCAGTTTACGGACAGACGAAGCTTTATTAACACTCTCACATCATCCATACACAGAAAAGCAATGACACAGCCAAACCAGGTTTCTCCTTATAACTCCTCAGATCATCTCACATCTGCATGACATTTCACATCACACTGCATGATATCCAACTCCACAATACATTTGCCTTCAACCCCCAGCTCCCTCTTCCTGCCAACTCCCCATGACGTCCCTGCCTATTATTCTCTTATGTTTACCACTGCATCCTGACTGAGACACTGTCTGCTGACTCCTCTACAATATGCATTGCCATATCACCAATACGCATTGCCATATCACCCCCCCCCCCCCCCAGACAGGGTTTCAGTCGGCACGTCTTTCGGGCTTCAGTCTTCTCCCATATCTGCTGTAATGGGGGTCTCTGTGCCGGCAGGGGGCTGCTGGACATGTGTCTGACTGCGGGTGGGCCAAGGTGAAGGGGGGGGGGGAACTTCGCTCTGCCCGTGTGGCTGTCCTGGTGAATTGTTTGCTTGGGGAGTTCTCAGTGGGGGTCTTCCACGCCGAGGGGCCCGGGCCAGCAGCACTTGCTCGTCCGCCACTACAAAGGCGGGCTTAAGTCTGTCTATGCATATTTTCTCCCGACGCCCGCCAAGTCACCCCGACGCCCCGGGGGTGGATGAGATTTGACCTGAGTACCTCAAGGCCCTGGATGTTGTTGGGCTGTCATGGTTGACACACCTCTGCAACATTGCGTGGAGGTCGGGGGCAGTGCCTTTGGCATGGCAAACCGGGGTGGTGGTTCCTCTCTTCAAAAAAGGGGACCGGAGGGTGTGCTCCAACTTTAGAGGGATCACACTCCTCAGCCTCCCTGGGAAGGTCTATGCCAAAGTACTGGAGAGGAGAGTCCGGCCGTTGGTCGAACCTGGGTTTCAGGAGGAGCAGTGTGGTTTTCGTCCTGGCCGTGGCACATCGGACCAACTCTTTACCCTCTCGAGAATTCTTGAGGGTTCGTGGGAGTTTGCCCAACCAGTTTACATGTGTTTTGTGGACTTGGAGAAGGCATTTGACCGCGTCCCTCGTGGTTTTTTGTGGGGGGTACTTCGGGAGTATGGGATATCGGGCTTGTTGTTACGAGCTATTCGGTCTCTGTACGACCGTTGTGAGAGTTTGGTTCGTATTGCCAACACTCGATCGGACTCATTCCCAGTGAGAGTTGGACTCCGCCAGGGCTGCCCTTTGTCACCGATCCTGTTCATAATTTTTATGGACAGGATTTCTAGGCGCAGCCAGGGAATGGAGGGTGTCATGCTTGGTGACCACAGGATCTCATCTCTGTTGTTTGCAGACGATGTTGTCCTGTTGGCTTCATCCAGCAATGACCTACAGCTCTTGCTGGGACGGTTTGCCACTTAGTGTGAAGTGGCTGGGTTGAGAATCAGCATCTCCAAGTCAGAGTCCATGGTCCTCAGCCGGAAAAAGGTGGATTGTTCTTTCTGGGTTGGGGACGGGCTCTTGCCCCAAGTGGAGGAGTTTAAGTATCTCGGGGTCTTATTCACGAGTGAGGGGAAAATGGAGCGAGAGATTGACAGACGGATTGGAGCAGCATCTGCAGTGATGCGGACGTTGTACCGGTCTGTTGTGGTGAAGAGGGGGCTTAGTTCTAAGGCAAAGCTGTCGATTTACCAGTCAATCTACGTTCCTACTTTCACCTATGGTCACGAGCTTTGGGTAATGACTGAAAGAACGAGATCACGGATACAAGCGGTTGAAATGAGCTTTCTCTGTAGGATTGCTGGACTCACCCTCAGAGATAGGGTGAGTAGCTCAGTCATCCGGGAGAGGCTCAGAGTAGAACCGCTGATCCTCCACATTGAAAGGAGTCAGTTGAGGTGGTATGGGCATCTGATTAGGATGCCTCCTGGACACCTCCCACTTGAGGTGTTTTGGGCACGTCCCACTGGGAGGAGACCCCGGGGCAGATCCAGGACTCGGTGGAGAGACTATGTCTCCCAGCTGGTCTGGGAATGCCTTGGTATCCTCTCTGAAGAGCTGGAGCAGGTGGCTGGGGAGAGGGAAGTCTGGGCTTCTCTGCTTGAACTGCTGCCTCCACGACCCGGACCTCTGGAAAAGCGGTAGAAGATGGATGGATGGATGGATGGATGGATGGATGGACTCAAATTTGCCTGACAAAAAAGGCAAACTTATAAGAAAGAAGTCCTAAAATTGACAAGAAAAGCTGAAAAAATTTAAAAAAGGAAAATTGCAAGAAAAAAATTAGTCTCAAGATTTGGAAGAAAAGCTGTAAATTTATTCAAAAAAGTTGCAAATTTAGATGAATAAGTTCCAAATTTATGAGAGGCCACATTTCTCAGAAACACTGATGCTGATGCAGTCCACTGAGGGAGACAAAAGACAGTACAGAATATTTGGATATTCATTGTGGATTGCTCCTGGATATTCGAAACTCTAAAATTAGAGTTCAGGACAACTCTACAAATTTGGGACTTTTTCTTCAAAATATGTGGCTTTATTCTCATAAATTTGATGCAATTTTCTTGGAAGTTTGATTTTTTTTTCCCCCCCAAAAATGTCTTTTTTTTTTTGTGAATTTGTATTTTTTTCTTCTTTACTCTTAATCATGCAACTTCTTTTCAGTTTCTTGTAGATGTTTTTAAATTGTAGGTCTGCAACTTTCTCCATACATTCAGGAATTTTTTTATCTCATAAATTTGTATTTTTAGCTCACTGTGGCACATGTGAAATTAGCTAATGCCATGGCACTGTCTCTTCCTAGTCCAAGGATGTCAAACTCAGTTTGAGGGCCAAGACACTGTTTTCTTTCCAGACAGTCTCTTCAACAGGTAATTTCACTGAACTCCTTCCCATTAATTGCTGATCTGTGAAAACACCTGCTGTAGTGACTGACTGAAGATAAAAAATGCTACATGGTCTTGGCTCTCCATGGGAGTGAAAATGTAATCCCTTTCCTTGGCAATTGCCCTGATGCTGCATCCATATTGTGCTCAAGCTCAAAGGTCAGAAGATATGAGCACATATCATTTCAACTTTTAGTAAATCTCTTCAGTAAGTCTTGAACGTGTCGCATGAGCACATTTTTTTTCCCCAGTACATTTATTCTCCAGTGAGGCTATTCACATTAAATTTTCACCAGACTTTGGTGTTAACTCAAGAAATCCACACATGGAAATCAAAACATTTGCAGGCTGTACATTAATTTATGTGTAATAAAGTGGAATGAAACAGGAAAAAAGTATTGTGTTGAATACTTCATGGAGAAAGCCTTTGTTTGTGATGACTGTTTCAAGATCCCTCCCATGGGAAGAAACTAATTTCTTCAAGTGGGAGTTTGGCCCATTCTTCTGAACAGACTGACTTTAAATCCTGAAGAACCTTTGGGGGGAGGGGGGATTCCTTTACTGTGTGTTTGGGATCATTGACCATCAAGAATCATCATCATTCTGGTGGATGGCAGCACATTATTTTCAAGCATCCTCAGGTACATTGCTTCATTCATTATTCCTTGTTTATGTGAAGTCTGCCAATGCTGCTTCCACCTCCAAACTTCACTGTTAGTGTTTTGGGTGCCGTGCAGTGTCATTTCTTCTCAAAACATGGTGTGTAGTGTGACAGCCAAAAAGTTCTATTTTCGTCTCATTTGATCACACTTCACTCTCCCAGTAACTCATGGACTTGCTCAAATGCTGCTTAGCAAACCTTTTTAAGTCATACCCTGCTTGTAAATAAATAAGATTTTTAGCTATGGACAAAAGAGCCAAATGTTGTTCTGGAGCTGGAGGTTTCAGGTTTGTTTGTAAATCTTGTACTTAAAGAAACGTTTTTGATGCCAAATCTCCCATCACCCTACTATTTAGCTCTCAGCTGTTCTGTCTTTATCCAGTGCTGGGCAACATGGCGATGTAGTGGTTAGCACTATCATCTCACAGCAAGAAAGTAGTGGGCTCAAATCCACCAGCTAGCAGGGCCTGTCTGTGTGGAGTTTGCATATTCCCCCCATGCTTGCGTGAGTTTATTTCGAGTGCTCCGGTTTCTTCCCACATTCCCAAAACATGCAAGTTAGGTTAATTGGAGCCTCTAAAGTGATCCTAGGTTTGAATGGTGAAGGGATTGGTGTCACGCCGTGGATGCCCTTGAATTTCCTTCTGGGATTAATGAAGTATGACAAACACTTGTTTTAATTGTCTTCTCATCCTCAGACCAACCTGTCGTTTGAGGCGCAAGAAGTCTCCTCTCCCACCAAGAGCCAGAGTCAGCCTCAGTGGCGACAGAAGGTGACACACCCCTTCCATTTCTGATATTTTTGCCTCACTCATGTGCATCCTAACTGATGACTTTCTGTGGCTGTGCAGGCTAAAGGAGCCGAACTTCAGACGGACAAAACTGAGAGAATGTGCACACAGCAGGAGGACAAAGGTGAGTTCACTCTGTTGGCTTTCAGTTCATCCTTGGTCGAGGTAAGTTGTAACAAATTACATTTACTCATGTACATGCAGTTGCAATGAAAATTATTCAACCTCCACTGTAAATTAGGGTTATTGGCAAAATGTACAAACTAGCAGCTGTTTGCAATAAACAAATCAAACAAAGACAATTACTAGAACAAGCTTTTGCTTTTATGACCTGCTGCAAACGTGATGCATAACCAGACACCAGCTTCTAGCAGTCTTCCGAGTAGAGGTGGGCTCAAAATAATCAAAAAATTGATATTGATTTTATTTGAATGATCTGGTATCGATTCACAAAATCCTAAGATCAATCTTTTTTAATATAATGCTTTTTCATGTGTGAAACCTATAAGATGTTTACAGGAGATCACTCTTGTGGCTGAACTCTCGCATTCATATATTTATTTCACTAAGTTAGAAGTTTCCTTGTTACATTTACAGCATGAGGTTTCTGAGAAATTCTTTCATATGCAAGGAATATAGTCATTATAATGCAATATCCTTGAGTGAATTGATATTGAATCAAATCAGATCAGATCTAAATTGAATTCAGAACCTTCTGAATCGGAATTGTATTGATTTGGGAAAATATTGATGATTTCCAGCCCTAGTTCTAAGGAATCTTAGTCCATTCCTCATAGGCAAACCTTGGTGGACATTGAGATATGATTGGGATCAATGCCCAAGCTTCACCTTCCTCACAGACGGCATGACATTTTCTTCCAGGTTTTCCTGATACTCGATTTAATCCATCTTGCCCTCCACATGCTGCAGGTTTCCAGTGCCAGAGGAAGGGAAGCAGCCCCAGAGTGTCACTGAGCCACCACCATGCGTCACTTTAGGCACGGTTTTCTTTTCAGCATATGCTTCATTCTTCATCCTCCAGACATACCGCTGATCGATTGGCCCTAAAAGTTGGCTCCAATTTGCTCAATACTATATAAAATAAGCCAAAGAGGTTTTGTGATTCTGTTCTTTGGAGCAATGAAACAAAACGAACTTTTGGGAATTTGTGATATTTTCCTCAGCAGTGTTAATCTGAGGAAAATCATACAAATTGGTGAGATTGTAGTTGTGAATGTCTAAAAAACGTATTTAACAATTATGAAGGGGGGGGGTAGTTTCGAATTTATGTATACAGGTATAAATGTGTGTGGAAAACTTTTCATAAATTTATTGCAAAAAGTGAAAAATGTACAGGAAAAATATCAAATTTATTAGAAAAGTCAAACTTGCCAGCAAAAAGTTGCAAATTTATCAAAAAACAATATAAATGTCCAAGAAAAATGTTACCAGTTTGCACAAAAATCCTCAAGAAATGGCAAGAAAATGGGGGGGAGGGGGTCAGATCTATACAGATGTGCAGCTGCTGTTCTTGTAAATTTTGCATTTTTTGTTCTTATAAATGTGTGACTTTATTATTGTGAATTTTTTATTTTATTTTTGGAAATGTGGTCCCCCCCCCTCATTTTTTCTCATTAATTTGTAACTTTTTTCTCATACTTATGCAGTCTCTTATTTTACATTCTGTATTTCTATTTATTTGACTTTTTTTTTTTTTTTGTAAATGAGGCCAAAATTTTATTCATTGCGATTCAAATCGCAAACAGTGGAGTGAATGCTTTTCATGGACACTGTAACTGGTTGTGGTCTTTGGTTGTATTGGTGTCTACTGGAACAGAGAAAATGGTTCAAGAGTCAAAAGCCGCTTTTACCTGAGCATCTTTTATATTATTTTGTCAATAGAACAAAGAAACAAAAATATTCTCTCAAGTGGTGTCTAGTTTCTTTAACCTAATAATTGGATTAAGCTCAACACAGGTTCATTATTGATGTACAAATAAAAGTAGACCAAAATGGTAGTTTGATTGTAAACAAGTTTTATTTTAAAACATTTCATATTTCTTAGAAAACTGCTCAGGCCACTGAGGAATAGTAGTTATACCAAAACTGTTCATTGAAGTGAGAATGTCTTGCTGGGTGGGCAAGATTGCTTATGAGATTTTAACTGTGCAGGATATCTGACATGCTTCTCGCACTGGTCACATTAGTAAGGCTTTTTGCCTTTGTTAATACGCTGATGAGTCTTCAGGGTCCACAGGTCTGTGAATCTCCTCTCACACTGGTAAGGTTTTTTGCCCTTATGGACACTCTGATGAATCTTCAGGCTGCTCAGGTGTGTGAATCTCCTCTCACACTGGTCACATTGGTAAGGCTTTTCGCCTGTATGGATACGCTGATGAATCTTCAGGCTGCTCAGATGTGTGAATTTCCTCTCACACTGATCACATTGGTAAGGTTTTTCACCCTTATGGGTACGCTGATGAATCTTGAGGCTGCTCAGGTGTGTGAATTTCTTCTCACATTGGTCACATTGGTAAGGCTTTTCGCCTGTGTGAATACGCTGATGTGTCTTCAGGGTCCCCAGATCTGTGAATTTCTTGTCACACAGGTCACACTGGTAAGGTTTTTCACCCGTGTGGATACGTTGATGAATCTTCAGGCTGCTCAGGTGTGTGAATTTCTTCTCACATTGGTCACATTGGTAAGGCTTTTCGCCTGTGTGAATACGCTGATGAATCTTCAGGCTCCACGGATCCGTGAATTTCTTCTCACACTGGTCACATTGGTAAGGTTTTTTGCCCTTATGGATACGCTGATGAATCTTCAAGCTGCTCAGGTGTGCGAATTTCTTCTCACATTGGTCACATTGGTAAGGCTTTTCACCTGTGTGAATACGCTGATGAGTCTTCAGGGTCCCCAGATCTGTGAATTTCTTCTCACACTGGGCACAATGGTAAGGTTTTTCACCCGTGTGCATACGTTGATGAATCTTCAGGCTGTACAGGTGTGTGAATTTCTTCTCACATTGGTCACATTGGTAAGGTTTTTCACCCTTATGGATACGCTGATGAATCTTCAGGCTGCTCACGTGTGTGAATTTCTTCTCACACTGGTCACATTGGTAAGGTTTTTCACCAGTGTGGATACGCTGATGAATCTTCAGGCTGTACAGGCGAGTGAATTTCTTCTCACACTGATCACATTGGTAAGGTTTTTCGCCTGTATGACTACACTGGTGAATCTTTAGTGTGGACAGGCGTGTAAACCTCTTCTCACACTGGTTACAGGGGTAGGACTTTCCTCCAGGATGGCTACATTGATGAGTCTTCAGAGTCTCTGCCTGTTCAAAAAACTTTCCACACACCTCACAGGAGTAGCGCCTTTCTCCGATGTGACTGTGTTTATGCATTTTAAGCACTACTGGCCCCCTGAAGATCCTTCCACACACTTCACAGGGATAAACCTTTTCCTCAGCTTGTTTGTCATGGTAGGGTTCTTGAACTTGGCTGGTTTTGGCCTGTACTTCATTGAAACCAGCATTGTCCACATCCTCAGGGCCTTCTGAAATTTTGCAGATCTGATTCAGTGAAGCACAGAAGCACAGAGAGACAGCAATGCGAGATGATTACACATCACATTCAAGTAGAGGTTGAGATAAAAATAGATTACTAATAGGACCCAAAACTGAAGATATAACATTGTCATCAGTGAGTTTTTTTTCCTCTTAAACTAGTACATACCTGTGCATGCCCGCAGAAACCCAAGTATAAGCATGTATTTCTGCATGCCCCGTAGAAAGCAGGGGTAAGCAAGGGTGTAAGCAAGCACGTCAGCACTCGTTCAGTGATGCCTGCCTTTGATCTTTGATGGTGTCATAGTGAGTCCTATGATCTTTGATGCCATAGTGAGTCCTATTTGATCTTTGCTGTCATAGCGAGTTCTATGACCGTGACTGGTGCCTATATAGACATGTAGAGATCATAGGCCCATCGTAGGCAGTCCTATGATCTTTCAGCAAGTCCTATGATCGTGACAGATTTCTTGAATTATATTCATAGGCCATCCTATGATCATTCAGGACACAGTTCGAAACTCTTTAAACAATATTTTCTATCTCTATATATTTAAAGAAGGAGCAAAACATACAATCAAAAAAAAAGTGGGGGGGAACAAATGTAGGAGCATCAAGTTTTTAGTTTCCATCTCTGTTATTCTGGCTTCTTCAGCGTATTTGGTTATTCTTTCAATTTCTGTTTCGCTGTTGCACTTTGTAGTGTGTCCATTTCCACCATTTTTTTTCATATTGTCCTTGCATTCTCTGTCGATATGTTAGTTTTTCCATTAGACGTATATTCTCAAAAATACCTGTCCATTGCTCTTGGTCAGGAAGAAATTCTGAGTGCCATTTTCTTGTAATTGTTTTTTTTGTTTGTTTGTTTTTTTTACATGTAATCAACATGATTTTTACTAGATATCTGTCCTCAGCCTGTATTACATTGTCACTTTTAAGATCACATAAATACATCAAGTTACAGTTCAATGGTATACTATATCCTAATATCCTCTGTATTGTCACATGAATAGATTTCCAGAATGATGAGATTTTGCTGCATTTCCAAAACAAATGTGAGTGGTCTGCATTTTGAGCCCCACAGCCTCTCCAGCACATAAGATTTGGTATTTGCATATTTTCTTTGGATCTGTGGTGTAATGAAATGGCAAATCAGGTTTTTCCATCCATATTCCCTCCATGTCCTTGAACTTGTTGATGTGTGTTGTTTTCCATATTTCTTGCCAGTTTTCTTCTGTCATGTTTAAATTTAGCTCTTTCTCCCATTTCTCCTTTATATAGTTACTTGAATGTTTGTTTGCCATAAGTTTCTGATAGTTTTGAAATAATTCTGATTTCCTGCATATGAGCTTAAATTGTATAGTCTCACTCGCATCTGTGTGGAGGTTATGCCTAATCCTTCTCATATAATAATCTCTCATCTGCAGATATCTGAAGAGTTCAGTGTTTTCTAGTTTAAATTTTCTTCTCATGCTTACAAAACTCAAAATCTTTTTTTTCCCATAATGCCCCATGCTGTGATTCCCTTGTTCACCAGATTTTTGTATCCTCTATCTTGCTTTGCTGGTTCAAACTGTCAAATGCTACCCATTTCAATAGTTTTTATGTCCTCTTTTATATTACACTTTTGTACTGTTTTATACCACAGTTCCAAAGTAAATTTAGTGATTGGGTCTATTTGTTTAATTTGCTTATACGCATCCTTATCTCCCATTATGCTTTGCACTGGGAGTCCCTCAATTTCCCTTTCCATTTCTTTCCATTTTGCCTCATATCCTCCGTCACATCAGCATATGATATATCTTATTTGTGCTGAGTAGTAATGTTCTTTTAAACTCGGTAGACCCATGCCGCCTTTCTCTTTTGGTAACTGGAGAGAGTTTGCACTGGGAGTCCCTCAATTTCCCTTTCCATTTCTTTCCATTTTGCCTCATATCCTCCGTCACATCAACATATGATATATCTTATTTGTGCTGAGTAGTAATATTCTTTTAGACTCGGTAGACCCATGCCGCCTTTCTCTTTTGGTAACTGGAGAGTTTTATATTTCACCCTTGGCTTTTTGCCTCCTCAAACAAATCTTGATATCATCCTGTCCCACTTTAAGAACTGAGCACCAGGAATCTCTGTTGGTAAAGCTTGGAAGAGGTAAAGCAGTCTAGGTTGTATGCTGATTTTGACTGTCAATTTTTGAATTCAGATCAGTGTTTAAGATTGACCACCTATCAATATCTTATTTCTTGTTCTAACCTATCATAGTTTGCTTTGTAGATTTTACTTAAATCTTTGGGTACGTTCACTCCAAGGTATTTTATTTCTTTTTGTTTCCAGTTTAGTGTGATCTTATCGGTTATCTGGTTTAAAGGGTTATAGTAGAATGTCAGTATTTGTGTTTTTGATATGTTTATCTTGTATTCTGATAATTTTCCAAAATTTTCTATCAAATCCATCATTTCCGTTATTGATGCATCTGGTTGTTAAAGATAAACTATAATATCGTCTGCAAACAGCCCAATCTTGTGTTCCGCTCCCTTTATTGTTATACCTTTTAATTTCTTATTTTGATGCACTGCTTGAGCCAGTGGCTCTATGAACAGAGCAAACAAGGTGGGCGATAGGCAGCATCCCTGTCTAGTTGATCTTTATATTTACCTTCTCCGTTAAGCTACCATCTATCTTGATTCTTGCCACAGGTTTTTGATACGGTGTCTTTATGCATTGCACTGATTTTTCATTAAATCCAAAGTGTTCCAGCACAGTATATAGAAACATCCAATTAGCCATGTCGAATGCTTTTTCTGCGTCTAAACTCATTGTTACTGCACTTTTCTTTATGTATTTGATTGTGTATTGTTCTCCTGATATTATCATGTGTTTGGCGTCCCTCTATAAAACCAGTTTGATCATCCTCTATCAATTCTGTCAAGATTGTCTTTATTCGTTTACAGATAATTGTTGTATACATATTCAATTCAACTTCAATTCAGCTTTATTTATGTAGCGCCATTTCACAACAACATTCATCTCATAGCACTATCAACTGTAGGGGGAACCCCCACAGTTGCAGAAAGACCCCAGCAATCAGGCGATCCCCTGTGAGCAAGCACTTGGCGACGGTGGAGAGAAAAAACTCCCTTTTAACAGGAAGAAACCTCCAGCAGAACCAGGCTCAGGGAGGGGCAGTCATCTGCTGCGACTGGCTGGGGGGTGAGGGGACAGAGAAGATGAAAAGAACAGACATGTAGAGAGCAAACAGCACGATGGGGACTCAATCTATGGGAGAGAACAAACAGATGTTAATGACCAGCAAAAAAAAATATTTCATTGAGAGTGAAGAAAGGAGTGAGGCCCAGTGCATTATTGGAGGTCCCCCGGCTGACTAAACCTATTAGCAGCATAACTAAGGGAGGGTTCAGAAACACATGATCCCTCCCTAATTGTAGGCTATATCAAAAAGGTAGGTTTTAGCCCTATTCTTAAAAACAGAGATGGAGTCTGACTCCCGAATCCAGATTGGCAGCTGGTTCCACAGGAGAGGAACTTGATAACTGAAGGCTTTGCCTCCCATTGTACTTTTGGAGATTCTAGGTATTACAAGTAATCCTGTATTTTGGGAGCGTAGTGCTCTGTTAGGATACGGTAGTATCAGATCTTTTAAATAAAAAGGAGCCTGATTGTTTAGAGCTTTGTAAGTAAGAAGAAGGATTTTAAACTTAATTCTAAACTCTATGAGAAGCCAATGAAGTGAGGCCAGAACCGGAGAGATATGATCTCTCTTTCTAGTACCTGTTAAAACTCTTGCTGCAGCATTTTGGATCAGCTGAAGACTTTTTAAAGATGTTTTAGGACAGCCTGATAATAAAGAATTACAATAATGTAATCTCGAGCTAACAAAAGCGTGGATCAGTTTCTCGGCATCACTCTGAGACAAGATGCTCCTAATCTTGGCAATATTACGCAAATGATAGAAGGCAGTCTTGGAAACAAATTTAATATGTGAATTGAAGGACAGATCTTGATCAAAAATAATTCCAAGGTTCCTCACAGAGCTATTAAGAGAGAGTAACCACATCCAAACTGAAAGTTTGATTTGGAAAGGTATTTCTAAGGTTTTTTGGACCAACAAGAATGACTTCAGTCTTATCTGAATTTAATAGCAGGAAATTACAAGTCATCCAAGCTTTGATTTCCTTAAGACAGGCTTCTAATTTGGCTAATTGATTACTATCATCTGGCTACATTGACAGGTATAATTGTGTGTCATCTGCATAACAATGAAAATGTATACAGTGCTTTCTAATAATGTTGCCTAACGGAAGCATATATAAACTAAAAAGAGTAGGGCCTAGCACAGATCCCTGTGGAACTCCATGACTAAGCTTTGAGTTGAAAGAAAACTCATTATTTACATGAACAAACTGGAACCTATCAGATAAATAAGATCTAAACCACTGCAATGAAGTTCCATTAAGTCCAACATAGTGTTCTAATCTATCAAGTAGAATATTATGATCGATAGTATCAAAAGCTGCACTAAGGTCTAAAAGGACAAGTACAGAAACCATTCCATTATCAGATGCGATAGGTCGTTAAGTGAGGAGGTCGTTAAGTGACCTTCGCTAAGGCTGTTTCAGTACTATGATGGATTCTAAACCCAGATTGAAACTCTTCAAGTAAACCATTTCCCTGCAGGTGGTCAAATAATTGCGTAGCAACAACTCTTTCTAAGATTTTTGAAATGAAAGGGAGATTAGAGATTGGTCTATAGTTAGCTAAAGCTCCTGGATCTAGTGTTGGCGTTTTGAGTCAGGGTTTAATTACAGCCGTTTTAAAAGCCTGCGGTACATGGCCTAAAGTTAATGAAGAATTGATTCTATGAAGAATAAAGCTACCAATAAGTGGGAAGACTTCTTTAAATAACCTGGTAGGAATAGGGTCTAAAAGACAAGTTGAAGGTTTGGATGAAGAAACTATTTTGTCTAACTCACAAAGGTCGATTGGAGTAAACTCATCAAGACAGACATCAATTGAAGGAGTTGTAGTAGTTACAGTATTTAAGTTAACTGTGGGAAGAATCTGATTAATTTTATCTCTGATGGATGGAATTTTATTATTGAAAAAGTTCATAAAGTCCTGACTAGTAAGCTCTAAGGGAATGCTAGGATTGACAGAGTCCTGACTCTTTGTCAACCTGGCTACAGTGCTGAAAAGAAACCTTGGATTATTCTTGTTCTCTTCTATTAATGCAGAATAATAACTCGTTCTAGCTTTTCTAAGAGATTTTTTATAAATTAAAAGATGATTTCTCCAAGCTAAATAGATTTCATCTAAATTAGTAGAGCGCCATTTTCTTTCTAATTGATGAGTCTTCTGTTTTAAGCTACGAGTTTCTGTGTTGAACCAAGGAGTTAGAAATCTCTGATTAGACTTTATCTTTTTTAAGGGGGCCACCAAGTCTAGAGTCTGATGCAGAGAAGCTGTAACACTATCCACCATGTTATCAATTACAGAAGGAGCAAGCTGTCTATAGCTTATTTCCGTTGTGTTGACACATGGCATAGTGGAAACAATCTGCATAAATTTGGTAACAGCATCATCTGAGAGGCATCTACTGTAATAATATTTTTCTTTAGGAGCCAAATAGTCAGAAATAGTAAAATCAAAGGTTAACAGACAATGGTCTGACAGTACAGGGTTATGAGGAGACACTACAAGATTTTCTATTTCTATGCCATATGTCAGAACAAGGTCCAATGTATGGTGGAGGTAATGAGTAGAATTTCCTACTTTCTGAGAAAACCCAGTCGAGTCTAATATTGAATTAAATGCCACATTAAGGCAGTCACTATCTACATCCACATGTATATTAAAGTCCCCTACTATATTTATTCTATCAAATTTCAGCACTAAATCAGCTAAGAAATCAGCAAATTCGGATAAAAATTCTGAGTAGGTTGATGGAGGACGATAAACTATGGCAAATAAAATTGGGTTTAACCTAAAATTGCTCAAGTGCCCAATACTGAGGACCAGGCCCTCAAAGGAATTATAACATGTTTTTTGCCTTACATTAACTAGTAATTTGGAATGGTAAATTGTTGCTACTCCTCCTCCACGACCAGAACTTCTGGGATTTTGACAGTTTAAATAACCAGAGGGAGTTGATTCATTTAAACCAACATAATCCTCTTGCCCTAACCAAGTCTCTGTAAGGGATATTAAATCAATCTGATGATCAATTAACAGATCATGGACTAACAGAGACTTGGGAGTCAGAGACCTAATATTTAATAAACCACATTTAATTTTTAAATTATGAGGAGGAACAGAGGCCAAATCACTAAATTTAGAGGCTTCATTTTTAATTTGAGTTTTACCAGCTTTTTGTTTAATCACTTTGGGATGCTTATATATTATATTTTTATTTACTTTGGAGGGAGCAGACAATGATTCTCTGATGAGGAAGACAGGGGCTAAGTTGAGGGGTGGCGGATGAAGAGGAGCTGCAGAGAGGCGTGTAAGACTGCGACTCTGCTTCCTGGTCCCAACTCTGAGTTGTCAAGGTTTTGGAAATTTGGATAAAAAAGATGCCAGATTGTTAGATAAATGAGAAGCACCATCCAAAGTGGGATGAATGCTGTCTTGTCTCATAAGACCAGGTTTTCCCCAAAATGAGCTCCAATTGTCAATGTAGCCCACGTCATTTTTAGGACACCACACAGACAGCCAGCGGTTCAAGGATGACGAGCGGCTAAACATGTCATCACTGGTCAGATTGGGGAGGGGCCCAGAGAATACTACAGTGGCAGACATCATTTTTGCAAAGTCACACACCGATTCTACATTAAGTTTCGTAACTTCCGACTGCCGGAGACGGATGTCATTAATGCCAGCGTTTTAACAATTGTGGAGTATTTACAGTTACTTTTAGCCAGCATTTTCAAATTTGACTCGATGTCGCCTGCTTTGGCCCCAGGAATGCATTTGACTATGGCCGCTGGAGTCTCTAGGTTCACATTTCTGACTACAGAGTCGCCACTGATCAGTTTTTTCCTCAGCGGGTGTGTCGCTGAGCGGGGAAAAACGATTAGAAACGTAAACAGGTTGGAGGTGTACCGGGGCTTTGCGACTAGGCTTCCTTCTCACCGTCACCCACCCAGTCTCCTCGCTGCTGAGGAGAGCCGGAGGACCGCTAACAGGGTTAGCTATGCTAGCTAGCTCCGCTGCAGCTAAGGGGCGTCCGTCAAGAGTAACTGGCGCAGACGGTGTTTCAATGCAGCGGAGCCGGGATTCCAAATCAGACAACCTCGCCTCGAGCGCCTCAAAAAGACAACATTTATTACATTTACCGTTATCACTAAAAGAGGCAGAGGTGTAGCTAAACATCTGACAGAGAGAGCACACCAGAGGAGGAGAGGAAGGAGAGCTAGTAGCCATCGCTAGTGGCTAACCCAAAAGCTCAGGAGAGTGAGGAGAGCAAACCACACAGACAGACAGCAAAACAGGAAGTGACGATACGTTACCACAAGGAAGTGACAATTTTTATTTTTATAAAAATTTTATAATCCACATTTAATAAAGAGATTGGCCTATAATTTCCACATTGTTCCCTATCTTTTCCTGGCTTTAAAATAACTGAAATAATGGCTTTGTTCCATGATGGAGGTATTTTATTGTTGTTTAATGTCCAGTTAAATGACTTTAGGAGCTGTGGCATGAGCTCTTCTATAAACAATTTATAGAACTCAGACAGGTATCCGTCACTACCTGGTGATTTACCATTTTTTAATGACTTAATCGCATCTTTAATCTCTTGTGTTGTTATTTCTGCTGTTAGCTCTTCATGTTGATTTCCTATTGATGGCAAGTCCAGTGTGTATAGAAATTTTTTTTATATCCCTCACATTTGTCTCTTCGGGTTGCAAGTATAGTTCTTGATTAAAATTTATGGAATATTTCTTCGATGTTTCCTGGGATAACTGTTGATTTATTTGTGATGGGGTCCTTAATCTTATATACATTATTCATTGTTTGTTGTTTTCTTAACCATTTTGCCAACAATTTTGTGGCCTTTGGCCCTGTTTCATAATAATTTTGTTTTAAAAATTTACTTTTCTTTTCAATTTCATCTATTAGTATTTCTTTTATCTTAATTTTTTCTTCCTTAATTTCTTGATATATTTTTGGATCATTTGTGCTTTGATGTTTATGTTCTAATTCCCTGAATCTTTCACATCTTTGTTTATATGATTCTAGTTCAGACTTTTTTGCTTTTCCTGATTCAACAATTAATTTACCCCTTAACACTGCTTTTAGTGCATCCCATAGTATTGTTGGGTCCACTTCTCCATTATCATTCTCCTCAATAAACCTCTTTATGTTAAACTTTCTTTCTTTTGTTTTCTCATCATTTAATAATCCCACATTAAGTTTCCATGTTGTCGTTCTCTATTGTTTAAATACATTTCCATGTATATAGGATTATGATCTGTTATTTCTGCCCCTCCAATCTAACATTTTTTTCACCCTGTGTCTGTCACCTTCATTCATAAGGAAGTAATCTATTCTAGAGTGTACTTTATGGACTACTGAATAATGTGTATAGTCTTTTTCGAGTGGGTGCAGGTCCCTTCATATGTCTACCATACCCATTTCTGCCAGTGAGGTTCTTATGAACTTTTTTTGTCTTCTTAACACTTGTATCAACTTCATGATCCATGACAGCATTTAAGTCTCCTCCGCAAATTAGGACTCCTTCACTGTGTGTTGCTATTGTATCAAACAGATGTTGAAAAAAGCCCTTGTCAATTTCTGATGGGGCATAGATGTTTACTAATGTGATCTGCATACCATCTATTCTTACCTTTACTATTACGTATCTGCCTTCTTTATCCTGGATTTCTTGTTCACAGTTAAATTGTATTTTATTTGAAATTAGTATCATAACCCCACTTTTAGTTCCTTCTTTAAATGAACTGTAGTAGGAGTTTCTCTTGTTCTCTTTAATTTCTAATTTAATTTAATTTCTCTTTAATTTCTCATGTTCTGTCTTGTTCAGATGTGTCTCTTGCATAAATATAATTTCAGCTTTTTCCTTCTTGAATTTTCTTATTATTCTTTCCCTTTTAACAGGTGACTTCAGACCATTCACATTTAATGTCATTATCTTAAGATTTTTAACCATATTCATGTTTTTCCATTTTTTTAACTTGTGCTCCTAACCCCTTTTAACAAAACTAACATATATACTGTATGAACAAAAACACATTAAAGAACCTCGACCTCCGAACTTTGGGTCTTTCTTCTGCCCATTGGTCCCTGTTGGAAGGGTAGAGGGAATGTCCTCACCGAGTGAGGGGCCCTCCCTAGACCTGTAGTTACTATCCAAGTAATAAACATTAGTCTAGAAATGTCCAACAAAAATCACTTTAACCTCTCCCAGTCGTTTATTTACTTCTCTTTTACCTTGTCTTCTTGGCCTTCATTTATTCTACTTCCTTCTTAATCTTTGATATAATCTAAGCTTTCCATTGAAAGCCTTGCAGTTTTTCCTTGGGCTTGGTGTACCATGTCCGTCTCCCGTTCTTTGCCACTCACTCACCTCCACTCCAGTCGTCTCGGTGCGCTCTGTGCCACCCCTGCTTCAGCTGCTTCCTCGGGTACGCTCACCATAAAGCCTCACTCCTTCATGTCCCGCGCTGCCTCCCTGGCCGTGTTGTAGGTTTTCACGCCTTCATCCCAATGAATTCGCATCTTCGTTAGTGGCACTTGAAATCTAATTTTTTTCTCTTCCAGCATTTTTTTTAATGTTGGCATATTTCTTTCACTGCTGCACAGTTTCTGTCAGGTAGTCATGATCAAAGAATATCTGCTTGTCACCAACTCGTATCTTTTTTTTTTTCTCCACGCTTGTGTCAGAATTCTTTCCTTTGTCATACTTTAAGAAGTTTACCACAACTGACCTGGGTGCAGAGTTTGAGTTCGGTTTCTGTGCCAAGGCTCTGTGTGCACATTGGATCTGTAGGTCTGTTTCATTGGGCAACTCAAGTTCTTTTTTTAAGAATTGTTCTATGAATTTCGAGTTGCCTTCAGTGCCCTCTGGTATCTCGAAGATGCGTATATTGCTCCGCCTGGACCTGCTGTCCGGGTCGGTTATTTTTTTCCTGCATCCTCTGTGTCTGTGCAGTCAGGGTCTGTAGCAGCTCGCTTGCCTCGGTCTTCCAGTCTTCCACCTCTGATATTCAAACTTGAGTTTCTGCCATACACACCTGTTGAGTGTGTAGCTCCTCCATGTTTTCTGCTAGCTTGCGGTCTATTTCTTTTCGGAGACCCATAATTTCCTCCTTCACCTCTTTTTTTCAGTTCTTCCTTAAGAGTCGTTAAATCCTGTTGGGAGTTCTCGCTTGAGGTCTTTTATATCCTTACTTATATTGGCGAAGCCAGTGTTCATAATATCGAGGCTGGCGTCTTCCATTTTCTCTGCTGAAGTCTCCTCGTTTTTTGCTGGCCTCATGCTCAGCGATTTCTCCAGTGTTGTTGAAGAGGGATTCCTTAGTTTTACCCTGCTTTTTTCCGTGTGCCCGGCTTCTTGGTGTTTTCATCCCTTGATTTACTGACTTATTTATGTTGAGTTGGCCATTTAGCAAAGATTTTTAACCCGACTAGGGAGAGCTCTCTGTTTAAGCGTTATGTCTCTCCGCCATCTTCCCCGAAGTCGGTCCTATGATCTTTTAGCGAGTCCTACGATCGAGACAGACACCCACAGAGATTTCTTGAATTATATATAGAGTGATGTGCAACTTTTTTGCTCAAAAAATTGTGACATGTAAATTTGCAAACCTTATTTGTGACTTTTTCCTCTTTTTGGCTTTTTTTTATTCTTGTCAATATGTAATTACATCAGGGATCAGCTCTGAGCCCCTTGTTTACCATGGTGATGGATAGGCTGACAGATGAGGTCAGGCAGGAGTCTCTGTGGACCATAATGTTTGGGGAGGGTATTGCGATCTGTAGTGAGAGTAGGGAGCAGGTGGAAGAGAATCCGGAGAGGTAGCGGTATGCACTGCAGAGAAGAGGAATGAAAATCGGTAGAAGAAAGACAGAATACATGTGTGTGTGTGAATGAGAGGGAGGCAGGTGTAACGGTGAAGATGCAAGCAGTGGAGGTAGTCAAGGTAGATGAGGTTAAATACCTGGGCACAGCCAGAGCTAGAGGTGGTAGAGTTGAAGATGCTAAGATTCTCATTGGGAGTGACAGAATTAGAAATGAGTTTATCAGAGGGACTGCTGAGGATGATGAAGATGGGAGCTGCCAGGCAGATGGAAAAGAGGAAAACCACAGAAGATTTGTGGATGTAGTGAAGGAGGACATGGAGAGGGTTGGTGTTTCAGAAGAAACCCCAACCCTTCATCTTCATCCTCTCTATCCCCTCACCCCCCAGCCAGTCGTAGCAGATGACTGCCCCTCCCTGAGCCTGGTTCTGCTAGAGGTTTTTTTCCTGTTAAATGGGAGTTTTTCCCCTCCACCGTTGCTAAGTGCTTGCTCACAGGGGATCATCTGATTGCTGGGTCTTTTTTCCCTGCATTTGGTAGTGCTATGAGATAACTTTTGTTGTGATATGGCGCTATATAAAAAAAGCTGAATTGAAATGAAAGAAGATGCAAGGGATAGGGTGAGATGAATGGAGATGATCCACTGTGGCAATCCCTAAAGGGGGCAGCCGAAGGAAGAAGAAACTGTCCAATCAACGTGAGTAACAGAAAATTTTTTCCTTACATTTTATTTTTTTCCTTTCAACTGTGGAATTTGTTCTTGTTTTGTTCTTTGTGGAGTTTTTTTTTTTTTTTGGTGGTGGGAGGGTGTTTACATACCATATATTCTTACCCTTTCATATATTTTTTCTCTTAAATTACTTACTCTTAAATTATTTTCATAGCTGTAAGCTGTTTTCTACTCTTGACTTTTATAAGTTCAAATTAAAAAAATGTATTATTACTAGTGCATACCTGTGCATGCCCGTAGAAACCAAGTACAGTGATCCCTCACTTATCGCGGTTAATGGGTTCCAGAACCGACCGCGAAAAGTGAAAAACCGCGAAGTAGCGTCACCCCTAATGACGTCACCCATAAATAATACGTACGTTCATTCTCTCACTCTCTCTCTCGTGTGATACGTGTGTGTGTGTGTGTAAGCCTACATGCATACGTAGATGTAAATAAAGTGTACATAAATATGTTTTTAGAACTCTTTTATTCTTATAACAAGATACGTAACTCAAGATGAAGATGATTTACTGCACAGGTTAATGAGAGCTTTACTGCTCCTCAGGTGACACCTCATCGTCGGGTGCTAGAAGCGCAGGATCGTCGAGGGCAGCTTCCGATAGAGCTGGAGAAGCTGCAGGAGGCGGTGTAGTGGCTCGACGGGAAGACTATTTCGCACAAAATGGCACAAGAGAACAGCAAAAAGTTCCACGCGGCGAGACTAAGCAACACGAGCGATAAAGAGCAATGAATGCGGTCTTCCTTCGCTGCATGGGCGCTCGGCAGGGACAGAAGCTGGGTGAAACGTCTCGGCCAATCAGCTTGCGGGGTGAAACGTCTCGGCCAATCAGCTTGCGAGATTCCCGAGCCGAGCCAACACGAGAACAGCGAACAGAGAGGTGGATTTTGAGTTGTGCGGGCTCTCAGTGTTGATACCTGATGGTCTAATGTAGTCTCCCTGCCTTCTGCTAGCGCCCGCCCATTATTTCTCAATTTTGAATTTTTGATGAATATTTTTGAAAAATCCGCGATGCACTGAGGGCGCGAAAGGTGAAGCGTGAAGTAGCGAGGGATCACTGTATAAGCATGTATTTCTGCATGCCCATAGAAAGCAGGTGTAAGCAAACACGTCAGTCAGCACCCGTTCAGTGATGCCTGCCTTTGGTCTTTGACGGTGTGATAGCGAGACCTATGATCTTTGATGTCATAGCGAGCCCTATGATTGAGTGATGACTGCCTTTGATCTTTGATGTCATAGCGAGTCCTATGATCTGTGGTGTCAAAACGAGTCCTATGATCGTGAGTGATGCCTGCCTTTTCTTTGATGTCATTGCAAGTCCTATGATCGTGAGTGACGCCTGCCTTTGATCTTTGATGTCATAGTGAGTCCTATGATCGAGACACCATGCCAGAGATTTCTGGAATTATATATACTAGTACATACCCGTGCATACCCATCCATGCCTGTAGAAACCAAGTATAAGCAAGTATTTCTGCATGCCTGTTGCTGAAGGGTCTCCCCCTGTCCCAGACGGTGTTGTTCACAGTCATGCTTGCGGCGTACTGCTGGAACCTGAGGTTTTTCATCTTCACAGCATCTTTTCTGATGTGCAGCAGTTCTCCTCATTCTATTGCTCTCCCTCTGGTGGGTCTTCAGACCACTGGTTGAGGGATAGGTGCGTCGTAATTCCAGTTCATGGACAGGATCATGCAAGTAGATCTGAGCAAAAAGTGGCTTTCGACCCTGTTCTGGAAGGACCGTGCATGCCCACAGAAACCAAGAAACCGGAGCACCCGGAGAAAAATCACCGCTTTCCTTGGCATTTTACACATTTGTAGACTGGCATTCTTCAAGGTTACACATTTTTACCGTGTCAGCACCTCTTTAAAAACCACATTGCTGAGAAAGCGACGCTTTTGCTTAGTTTCTTCATCTTGAGCAAGAATACTAAGACAACTTGATCTGGCAACTGTGCTCGTGGCAACATGGAGTTGGCCATGGCTGAAGAAATCTGTTGTGCAGAGAACACCAATGCACTGTAAAGACTGGCTCTGTGACTCATTCACATTGGCAATTTTGAGCCATGTGACATCATAAAGACACATTAGTCTAGGCATCGTGAGTGATGGTCTATATGACATCATAAAGACACACTTGTCTGTATGACGGCATTGCGAGTCCTATGTTGGCGGTGCGGTGGAGCAGTGGTTAGCACTGTGGCAGCACAGCAACTCACCCTTGGCCATGGGATCCCTGGTTCGATCCCAGCCCCTGACCAACAGTGATCTGTGTAGAGTTTGCATGTTCTTCCCGTATCTGCGTGGGTTTACTCCGGGATTTCTCCGGTTTCCTCCCACAGGCCAAAAACATGCAGGTTAGGTTAATTGGAGACTCTAAAGTGGCCCTAGGTGTGAATGTGTGTGTGAATGGTTAAGGGATAGTGCCGTACCGTGGCTGCTTCATCCATCCAGGTGGTTGCCCTCAATTTCCCCTCTGGGGATCAATAAAGTATACAAAAATGTTGCCTGCTTTCATCTGATCATCATAGGACATCATGCAGACATCATAGGGCGTTCTATGATGTGCTATGTCTATATGGCATCCTTCTTCTTCTTCTCTCGGTTACTGGCGGATAGCAAACAACTTAAAGGTGCATACTGCCACCTACTATACAAGAGTGTGTAACATTATGTCATCTGAGCCCGACCCCTAAATTCTAAGAAGAGAAAAGAGCCCTTCTTGTGATTCTTATTGCCTCTCCATCTGTTCCCAGAATCCCAGTTAAATCCCATTCCCTACCGGCCTCTCGAACTTCATTGCGACCTGAAAAGGATTAAGCGGAAGAAGATGGATGGATGAATGTCTTTAGATAATTTCCGTATTTGTGACAGTGTAATAAGATGTGTTTGACATTTTCTTTTACTCCACATTCTCTGCATTTGTCACTTTCCCTTTTCCCCATGGTGAATAAAGTGCCGTTTAAACCTGTGTGATCCAGTCTGAGTCTTACCAAAATGATGTCTTCCCTCCTTTTGGTTGTTATGAAATTCTTTATTGCAATAGATTTTTGTGTTTTGTAATGATCTACCTTTATGATCTTCATCCCAACTTTTTTGCCATAGCTCAGTTCCTTTTTTCTTGATTACTGCTTTGCCTTCACCTTTTCCAAGAGACGATGGTATATAGTTATCTCTTTCCCAAGAGCACTTTTTGCTAATTTGTCTGCAGTCATTCCCTTTCAACCCTTCATGTACAGGAACGCAACAAAACTGAACTTCTTCACCACCCCTGTGTACCCTAAATAAATTGTGATATAGCTCAATCACCAAGTCTTCCCTTGTAGATTTTAGTGTCTGTATGGTTTGTTTTTTTTCCCACAATATTTTTTATTGAACCTTTTTTTTTTACAGACATAACACAAACAATCAAACACTAACACTAAAGTAATTAAAAAAAATGTACCAAAAACACCAACAACCACTAACAAAGGCAGGTCTTTAACAATGCTCCTCTGTTTAGTCTAGGTAATCCATTACATAAGTATACATATTATACATTCACCAGTTTGGAATTTACAAGGTCCACACACATCATTCACCTTCTTCTTCAAAAGTTATGTTTAAATTCTTTACATAATCAATGAAAGGTCTCCATATATTCTCAAACACAATTTCCTTTGATTTCAGTATGTATGTTATTCTTTCTAGTGGAAGGTTTGTAAACATCTGTCTTAACCACTGAGTCACATCTGGTCTATGAGTCTTTTTCCACAATAGTGCAATACATTTTTTGGCGTTAAGCAAACTGAGGTCTATGAATGCTCTTTCACTCTTATTAAAGTTATACTTTTCTGGATACAGACCCAACAAAAACAATTTAGGATTCAATATGATTTGTTTTGAAATTATTTTTTCAATTGTTACCCTCACCTCTTCCCAAAACATTCTAATTTTTCTACATTCCCATAACCAATGAAATAGGGTTCCTTTACTTTCCATACATTTTGTGCACGTATCTGGTATGTTTTTGTTATATCTATTTAACTCCACCGGTGTAACATACATCCGCATTAACCATTTAAAATGTATCAATTTAAGACGTACATTTATTGATTTGGTTTGAGCTTCTGTACAAGCCAATTCCCATTGTTCCTCTGAAATTTCAGTTTGCAGGTCTTCTTTCCAATAATTCAGTCTTTTCTGTGAGTTTTCACTTGAGGATAATGTCAATGAGTTATAAAACTCTGAAATAATACCCTTTCTCTTACTATCTTTCGTCAATATTTTTTCCAAGGATGAATAAGTAGGTCGGATGAGAGCATTATTTTGATTTGATCGAATAAAGTTCCTAAGCTGAAGATATTTAAAAAAAAATGTGTTCTATTAAGATTAAATTTGATCCTCAGTTCTTCAAAAGACATTGTTATCTGAACATGACAAATATAAGTCTTGAATCTTTTGAATCCCTTTTAAATTCCATACTTTAAATACAGCATCCACTCTCCCTGGTCTAAAATATTGATTACCCCATATTGGGCTAAATTGTGACAATAAGTGTGATTCGGTGGGCACTCTCTAAGACGACCGATGACTGCAGCTCCGCACTGTTCAGCGCTTCTGGAATCCACTTTTCCAAAAAGGAACATGGGTCCCGTCCCTCCGTTCCCTCCGGGAGGCCCACCAGCATCAGATTGTTCCGTCTCGACCGGGATTCTAAGTCCAGGGCACTATCTTCCATCCATCCATCTTCTACCGCTTTTCCGGAGGTCCGGGTCGCAGAGGCAGCAGTTCAAGCAGAGAAGCCCAGACTTCCCTCTCCCCAGCCACCTGCTCCAGCTCTTCAGAGAGGATACCAAGGCGTTCCCAGACCAGCTGGGAGACATAGTCTCTCCGAGTTCTGGGTCTGCCCCGGGGTCTCCTCCCAGTGGGAAACACCTCAAGTGGGAGGCGTCCAGGAGGCATCCTAATCAGTTGCCCATACCACCTCAACTGACTCCTTTCAATGTGGAGGAGCAGCGGTTCTACTTTGAGCCTCTCCCGGATGACTGAGCTCCTCACCCTATCTCTGAGGGTGAGTCCAGCAATCCTACGGTGAAAGCTCATTTCAGCCGCTTGTATCCGCAATCTCGTTCTTTTGGTCATTACCCAAAGCTCGTGACCATAGGTGAGAGTAGGAACGTAGATTGACTGGTAAATCGACGGCTTTGCTTTAGAACTAAGCTCCCTCTTCACCACAACAGACTGGTACAATGTCCGCATCACTGAAGATGCTGCTCCAATCCGTCTGTCGATCTCTCGCTTCATTTTCCCCTCACTCGTGAACAAGACCCCAAGATACTTAAACTCCTCCACTTGGGGCAAGAGCCTGTCCCGAACCCGGAGAGGACAATCCACCTTTTTCTGGCTGAGGACCATGGACTCGGACTTGGAGGTGTTGATTCTCATCCCAGCCACTTCACACTCAGCGGCAAACCGTCCCAGCAAGAGCTGTAGGTCATTGCTGGATGAAGCCAACAGGACATCATCATCTGCAAACAACAGAGATGAGATCCTGTGGTCACCAAGCATGACACCCTCCATTCCCTGGCTGCGCCTAGAAATCCTGTCCATAAAAATTATGAACAGGATCGGTGACAAAGGGCAGCCCTGGCGGAGTCCAACTCTCACTGGGAATGAGTCCGACCGAGTGTTGGCAATACGAACCAAACTCTCACAACGGTTGTACAGAGACCGAATAGCTCGTAACAACAAGCCCGATACCCCATACTCCCGAAGCACCCCCCACAAAAATCCACGAGGGACGCGGTCAAATGCCCTCTCCAAGTCCACAAAACACATGTAAACTGGTTGGGCAAACTCCCACGAACCCTCTAGAATTCTCGAGAGGGTAAAGAGCTGGTCCGATGTGCCACGGCCAGGACGAAAACCACATTGCTCCTCCTGAATCCGAGGTTCGACCAACGGCCGGACTCTCCTCTCCAGTACCATGGCATAGATCTTCCCAGGGAGGTTGAGGAGTGTGATCCCTCTAAAGTTGAAGCACACCCTCCGGTCCCCTTTTTTGAAGAGAGGAACCACCACCCCGGTTTGCCATGCCAAAGGCACTGCCCCCGACCTCCACGCAATGTTGCAGAGGCGTGTCAACCATGACAACCCAACAACATCCAGGGCCTTGAGGTACTCAGGGCAAATCTCGTCCACCCCCGGGGCCCGGCCACCAAGGAGATTTTTAACCACCTTGGCGACCTCAGCCCCTGTGATAGGCGAGTCATCCCCCTCGTCCCCAAACCCTGCTTCCTCTTTGGAAGGCGTATCAGTGGGATTGAGGAGATCCTTGAAGTATTCCTTCCACCGCCCGACGATATCCCCAGTCGAAGTCAACAGTGTCCCATCTGCACCATACACAGTGTGGACAGGGAGCTGCTTTCCCCTCCTGAGCCGCCGGACAGTTTGCCAGAATCTCTTTGAGGCCAACCGAAAGTCATGTTCCATGGCCTCACCGAACTCCTCCCATACCCGAGTTTTTGCTTCAGCAACCACCCAAGCTGCACTCCGCTTGGCCTGCCGGTACACCTCAGCTGCTTCGGGGGTCCCACAAGCCAACCAAGCTTGATAGGACTCCTTCTTCAGCTTAATGGCCCCCCTCACCACTGGTGTCCACCACTTGGTTCGGGGGTTGCCACCACGAGATGCACTGACCACCTTGCGGCCGCAGCTCTGGGCCGCCACTTCAACAACAGAGGTGGAGAACATGGCCCATTCAGACTCCATGTCTCCAGACTCCCTCGGAATGTGGTTGAAGTTCTTCCGGAGGTGGGAGTTGAAGACCTCCCGGACAGGGGCCTCAGCCAGACGCTCCCAGCACACCCTCACTATACGTTTGGGTCTACCAGGTCTGAATGGCTTCCTCCCCTGCCATCGGATCCAACTCACCACCAGGTGGTGATCAGTTGACAGCTCTGCACCTCTCTTTACTCGGGTGTCCAAGACATACGGTCGCAGGTCTGATGATACGATAACAAAATCGATCATCGACCTGCGACCTAGGGTGTCCTGGTGCCAGGTGCACATATGGACACCCTTATGCTTGAACATGGTGTTCGTTATGGACAGACTGTGGTTAGCACAGAAGTCCAATAACTGAACACCACTCGGGTTCAGATCGGGCAGGCCGTTCCTCCCAATCACCCCCCTCCAGGTTTCACTGTCGTTGCCCACGTGTGCATTGAAGTCCCCCAGTAGGACAATGGAGTCTCCAAGAGGAGCACCCTCCAGCACCCCAGTCACAGACTCCAAAAAGGGTGGGTACTCTGAAACATCATTTGGTGCATAGGCACAAATGATGGTCAGGACCCGTTTCCCAACCCGAAGGTGCAGGGAAGCAACCCTTTCGTCCACCGGGGAAAACTCCAATATAGAGGCAGCAAGGTGGGGCGATACAAGAATACCCACCCCTGCTCGTCGCCTCTCGCCCGGGGCAACTCCAGAAAAGGCCAAGCTCCAGCCCCTCTCCAGGAGACTGGTTCCGGAACCGGAGCTGTGTGTTGAGGTGAGGCCGACTATATCTAGCCGGTATCTCTCAACCTCGTACACCAGCTCAGGCTCCTTCCCCACCAGAGAGGTGACATTCCACATACCAAAAGCCAGTTTAGAAAGCTTGGGATCAGTCCGCCAAGGTCTCTGCCTTTGACTGCCACCTAATCCACATAGCACCGGACCCCCATGATCCCTCCTGCAGGTGGTGAGCCCACTGGAGGGCGGACCCATGTAACTCCTTCAGGCTGAGCCCGGCCGGGTCCCATGGGTGGAAACCCGGCCACCAGACGCTAGCCTTCGAGCCCCTCCCCCAGGCCTGGCTCCAGGGTGGGGCCCTGGTAACCCCATACCGGGCGGGTACACTGAATCCTTGATATACAATTTATCATGAGAGTCTGTTGGATCGTTCTTAGTCTGGCCCTTCACCCAGGACCAGTTTGTCTTGGGAGACCCTATCAGAGGCAAATTGCCCCGGACAACATAGCTCCTGGGATCACTGGGGCACGCAAACCCCTCCACCACGATAAGGTGACGATCCTCCAGATGTTTATTTTTTAATTCCAATGTGCGCACCTTTAATTGTAGGCTGGTGACATCATCCTCAGCGCAGGAAATTCGGAGCTCCACCTGCGATACTCGTTCCATACAGTCGCTTATTTCCTTTCTCATTCCTTCTATCGCTGCTATAATCCCATCAAATTTAGAGGAAAAGTCTGCTCCCATTGAGCTAATGGCAGCGAGCACCGCACCTGTGCCCTCGCCAGCAGTCACCGCTCCTCCGCTAGCTTGCTCCGCCATAATCTCTGGAGATTTTTCTGCTTCGTCACGAGCGTGGAAGTCTGTTAGCTTGGACTGTTTCGACGATTCAGTTTTTCCTCCACCTAATTTCCCAGCCTTAGGCTTTACCGGCATATCCGCGCTCAAACGCTGGGATAGGTTTTGTTCCAATTGGGAGAGTTATTTGCCAACTTTTTATTTTTAGGAGCAGAGCAGAGTGAACCACGTCTTCCTACGTGGCCGCCATAACCGGAAGTCGTCTGTATGGTTTTTAGCGCTGCAAGTGAGTCTGTGCACACCACCACCCGGTCCGGTCTGACCTCCTCCACCCACTGCAAAGCAATAATTATTGCCACCATCTCTGCTGTAAACATGGATGTGTTGTTGGAAAGTCTTTTTGTGATGGTCACTTTAAATTCTGGGATGTATACTCCAACTCCAACGGAGCCCTTTTTTAATTTGAACTGTCAGTATAGAGCTGTAAGTAGTTATAGTAAATATTCCTGAGGTAAATGCTTGTTTTAACACCAACTTCACTTATATGCCAATCCTTTTTCCTCATTAGCAGACTAGCGTCAACTTCTATTCCCGGAAACAGCCAAGGGGGAACATTACTCACTGGAGTGGTGTTAGCTATATCAATAGTGTGCAGCCCATACATTCTGGTCCTTCTTTCAGTTGTCCACCCAAACCCATGTCCCTGGAAATTAGCGTATTCCCAGCAGTCCTGTAGTGTTGTTTTTGAAATATTTGCTTCGTCACTTCCTTTCAGCTTGACACAGTATGATAATGTGAGTTTATCTTTTCTTAAATCCATTGGAATTTCTCATGCTTCTATCAAAACTGCATTGTTTGGTGTTGTTTTGATGGCTCCAGTGCACAGGCGAAGCACTCTATGCTGCATTCTGTATTTTTACGAGCCGTCTTTGCCGCTCCTCCAAAATCATGCATCCGTAGTCTATTGTCGATCGCATTAGTGCTCTGTAAATGTCAATTAATGCCTGTTTATCTGCACCCCATTTGTATCCAGCTACAACTGGGCTGCACGGTGGCACAGTGGTTTAGCACTGTGGCAGCACAGTTTACCCTCGGCCGGGGGATCGCGGGGATCATGAGATCGTGGGTTCGATCCCAGCCCCCGACCAACAGTGAGCTGTGTGGAGTTTGCATGTTCTCCCCGTGTTGCGCGGGTTTACTCCGGGATTTCTCCGGTTTCCTCCCGCATACCAAAAACATGTAGGTTTAGGGCGCTTGCGCACGCAGCGACCAGCAGCCGGTGGCTTGTCACCAGACTGCAAACCAAATCTACCTACGGGTACAAATAAGTAACAAAAAAAAAAAAAAAAACTTTTAGGAGATTAATGACTTTTTTGCACTTTATTTCCAGATTTTCAATATGAACTCTCCATGTGTATCCACTATCAAACCATGATCCTAGATATTTGAACTCACTCACTTTCTCTATTGGTTGATTGTATAATGTTAATGGTTCTGTTCCAGTTCTGCATTTTTTTGTGAAAATCATATAGCAGGTTTTACTGTTAGGAAATTTAAATCCCCACTCATATGACCACTTTTCCACTTTCTCCATTGCTTTCCTGGTGTTTTTTAACACAAATTTCTCATTTCTTCCCCTCGTCCGTATGGCTCCATCATCTGCATATAGTGCTGTTTTGATGGATCCCTCTTGATCCTCAAACATGTCATTAATCATTATGTTGAATAAAACTGGGCGTATCACACTCCCCTGAGGAACACCATTTTCTATTTCAAAGTCATTAGAAACTTCTGATCCTACTTTAACCCTAATTGTCCTGTGTGTTAAAAAAATCCATTATCCAATTATACATCCTACCACCAATGTCCATTTTATTCAGTTTGATAAGAAGTCCATCCCTCCACAGTGAGTCATAAGTCTTTTCAATATCAGATAAAATATAACCATTACGCCTTTCATTTTGACAGTCTTTTCAATATCATTACTTATCCTAACTAGAGCATCCACTGTGGATCTTCCTCTTCTAAAACCATTCTGATAGCTGTTTATTAATCGTCTTTGCTCTAATACATATGAGAGTCTATAAACTAACACCTTCTCCATCCATTTCCCTAAATGTGACGTTAATGCTATTGGCTTGTAGTTGCCTGGATGAGCTGGATCTTTCCCTGGCTTATTAAATGGTCAAATTACAGCCTTTTTCCACCCACTTGGGATAACCCCCTCCTTCCATATCCTGTTAAATAATTTCAGCACCAGTTGCATTGATCATATCCTGGAGCTGTGTATCCACTGTCTTGCGAAGCTCTCTTAAGCTCCGACATTGTGAGCTCAAGGTCTAACACAGTCATGTCCTCTTTCACTTCATTTTTTAAGTTTGCATTTTGAGATGAGATGAGATGAGATTCAACTTTATTGTCATTACACATGTATTACAAGGTAACGGAACGTGACTTGGCATTTGGGCACGCTCTACTTGGCATTTGGGCACGCTCTATTCTCTGAGTTTATACTCCCTTTGCTGTCTGTGACTTTCACCAAGATGGTCTCCTCTATGCACTGCTGCAAATGCTCTACCTAGGACTTCTCTGCCTTTTCTTTGTCCGATACAGCCATCTTGTCCCCATCCACTAAAGCTGGAATTTTAACTGATACCCTTTTCCCCTCATTTTTTTAAAACATACCCCAGACATCACCTAGTTCTTTTTTCCAACCAAGGGTGGAACAAAATTCTCTCCATGTTGACCTTTTCCTGTTTTTAATAAGCCTTCGAACTACTGCCTTTTTCTTTTTATACTCCATTAAGTTTTCACTAGTCATGTTCTTCCTCAGCTCTCTGAATGCCTTGTTTCGCTCTGTTATTGCAATACTACATTCGTCATTCCACCAGGGTACAACCTTCTTCCTACCCTATGTTGTTTTCTTAGGTATACTTGCTATTGCAGCATTCAGAATATGATTGGTTACCTGACTCGAACACTCTTCTATGCCACCTTCTAATGTTACCAAATGACACGATTGAACACAGTATTGCCTAAATTTTCGCCAGTCTGCCTTGTCAAAACACCATCTTGTAAAACATCTTCCCTCTTGTATACATTCTTCAGTTTCAATGACTGTAAGTATTAGGAAGTGATCACTTCCCATAGTTGTCCTGTTCAAAACCGTCCATTCACAGGTGCTCACTAAAGAATCAATACCAGAGTCAGGTCAATACATGATAATGTGCCCTTATGCACATCCACCCTGGTACCTTCACCACTGTTTAGACAAATTAACAATCTTTCAGCTAACATCTCTTCCACAACATTTCCATTGTTATCTGTATGTGTGCTTCCCCACAAGCTATTATGGGCATTAAAATCTCCACACCATACCTCTTTCATATGTCCTTCCCCTGCCATAACACTGAAAATATCTGCTGTTAACTTCCTACATGGGTTGTAATAATTAATCAGCTTAACCCTTTGAGAGTGAGAATTTGCGTGCCCCTAGTGGCAGAGCGTGGCACTGTGCCTGCCTTCTCACTCTGACTTTGTCAAAAGTAAGTGAGAATTTTTTTTTTTTAATGTACTGATTTCTTGTTCATATCCTTTGAAGATAAGATGATGAGGTACCTCTGTACAAAAAACGGTGTCAAAACACTGAACCATTTTTTGTGTAAATACGTCCAAAGTCCAGTTTTATCTGAGTTTTGGAATTTAAAGAGGTGCCTTGACATTATGCAAATTAGATGCATAAATTTTTTCCTATCTGAAATTTGGATCATATTTTACATCTTTCTAATGGACAGTAAGCCATTATCGCTTACCACTTTCAAGTTATAGCTTTGGAAATCTGAATTGTTTTATTGACAAAAAATATTCACCACTCTTGACCACTAGGGGGTATGTTGCAGTTTGGCAACATACACACTCATTGGGTTAATATGTCCTTGTCTATTTGGCCTACATATTTCAATAATATTACACTCTATAGCCCGAGGGGAGGGAATCACCCTATACGCCAGGCCATCTTTAATGAAAGTAGCACATCCTTCTCCATTTACAGTGTTAATTCTATCTTGTCTGATTGAACTGTATCCTGGAATAACAAAATCTAAGTGAGGTTGAAGCCATGTCTCCTGTACACACCTGTGGAACAACTTCTAATTCGTAAAGATACTTCTTGAGTTCTTGTCCATTTGCTAAAAGACTCCTCGCATTCCACTGTAGTATGTGTAGTACCATAATTAAGGTCTTGTTTCAGCATGTGCAGTCTCCCCAGTTTCAGCTTTCAATAAAGCATGAATCTAGTCAGAAGTGATATCTTTCACATCTAGGAACCTTCCTGCTGCTTCCACAATGGTTTTGACTCTGTCACTTTTCTTCTGTAGCTGTGCAGCAACATTCATAGTGTGGCAGATAAAAGCTATAAAGTTTGTCCTCTTAACTATCAATGTGTCATCATCCATTTTGCATTTGTGAACACAAACATTCCTTGCAGCTGCACGATCCTGTGCTTGCGTGGGACCCATTGATTGCTGGGCTTCCATTTGAACTGAACTTCTTTGAGGAAGGCCTGCTGTGTTTGACTATTCCTGCCTCTCTGTCTTTAGAGCTCCGCAATCAAGATTTTCTTATTCTGATTTTCTGGGCTTGTCTAGCTTCCCTCTGCACAACACATCTTCCATATGCAGCACTGTGCTCACCCCCACAGTTGCAACACTTTACTTTGGCGTCCCTGTCACATTTACCATATTCATGCTCCCCTCCACATCTAGCTTCCCCTACATTGCTGAGCAGTGTAACCCATCCTTTGACATTTGTAGCACCTGAGTGGCTTTGGGACGTATTCTCTGACACTAAAATACATGTATCCTATTAGGACTGATTTAGGGAGTGTTTCCTCAAACTGAATCATGACAGACTGCGTCCTTCAGCGAACCATCTTTTTTTACTCTGTAGCCTTTTCTCATCCTTCACCTTTCTTCCTTGTATCTTGTTTTTCACTTCTTCCATAGACATGCTCAAAGGGACACCTAATATAACTCCCCTCAAGTTGGCTGTCACGCCAGGAACATGCGCCTTCATTTGTTCTCCGTTTAGACATGCCATTGTCAGGATTTTCTGTTGCTGTTGTTTACTTGTGGCATGAATTAACAGCTGGTTATTCTTCAAGAACTTTGCAAACTCTCCCAATTTCTTTCTCAATTGCTTTTGTTAGCTTAACTGGGTGATCGTGCCTCCCACCCTGATTGAACTCGATGACGACCTTCCAGTCATTCCCTACATCATCAAACTGCCATCCATTTTGGCCAGTTCGTGTTTTCTTCGCATTGTTTCTTCCTCCAGCATCACTCATCTGACCCACTTCTAGGTCTTGTTGGCCCCCTAGCTGCTCTTTTCTGGCCCCCAGGCCTGGATAGTGTCCAGCCCACCTCATCTTTATCGTACCCGTCAATGTACATGTTTGGGTATCAAGAGGCATACATCAAAGCAGCACTATATGCAGATGATGGAGCTCTTTTTTATATAACACAGGATTAAGTCATAGAATTTAGGGGTCAGGCTCAAATGACATAATGTTACACACTCTTGTACAATAGGTGGCGGTATGCACCTTTCATTTGCTTTCTATCTGCCAGTAACCGAGAGAAGACCACTATGAACTTTTATGCCTATGAACTTTTCAGCCCCCTCGTTGTACAATAAGCATAAAAGATGGTAACCGAGAGAAGCAGAAGAATGACAGCCCTTCAAGCATAAACGGTACCAAAGCAGGAGTACCAATTCAGGTGGCAATGTTGGAGAAGGTTTAACTGGATTTACCTGTAAACATAATGGCATATTGATGGTGGAGAGCATCTCCTCTTCTTTAACTGAAGTCTCCATTTGTGATTCTGATGTCATGAAAAAACATCAGGCAGTGGATGAACTGTAGTGTGAGGATTCAGTTTTGTCAGTGAAAAACATCTGACCTGCAGTGGTAAAATTACCTCAGTTTAAAAGATTTCTGTTTATTCACTCCTGTAAACTACAGCCTCGGTTAAAAGAGTTTTCTTACCTTCTTCTTTTAGATTTGATTGGCGGTTGGCAACCAGCTTACAGGTGCATTACCACCACGTACTGTCTTTGTCTGTGTGTCACGACCATAAGACTCGCTAAAAGATCATAGGATCGCCTATGATGTTCCTATGTCTTACATGATGTCTATATGACATCATATAGATCATACCATAGGACTCGCTAAAAGATCATATCATAGGATCGCCTATGATGTTCCTATGATGTCATATAGACCATAGGACTCGCTAAAAGATCATAGGATCACCTATGATGTCTTACATGATGTCTATTTGACATCATATAGACGTCTACATGATGTCTATATGATGTTATATAGACACCATAATACAGTGATTCAAGAAAATCTGCGTGTGTCACAGTGTCTATGACTATGGTGTCTATATGATGTCATATAGACATCATAGGCACATCATAGGCTCAGTGATGCATCAACTTTGTTAAACAAGTCAAACAATACAACAATGCATTGACAATGGCAAGTATTGGCATTAAGGAGATCCCTATGCCTAGCTTCGACCCAGGCATACGTATACAAGGTAAAGTTTAAAAGATCATAGGACTCGCTATGACATCAAAGATCAAATGCAGGCTTCACTCACGATCATAAGACTGTCATATAGACATCATAGGCACATCATAGGCTCAGTGATGCCTGATGTCATAGCTGACATCAAACCCTGTCTGTCACAATGTCACGATTGTAGGACTCACTAAAAGATCATAGGACTCTCTATGAGATCAAAGGCAGGCTTCACTTACGATCATAGGACTCGCTATGACAGCTTCAAAGATCAATGGCAGGCATCACTCATGATCATAGCACTTGCTATGACATCATCAAAGATCAATGGCAGGCATCACTCATGATCATAGCACTTGCTATGACATCATCAAAGATCAAAGGCAGTCATCACTGAACGAGTGGTGACGTCAAAAATCAAAGGCAGGTTTCACTATGGCTACTGTTGCCATGGTAACAGTAACTTTCTGCGGGCATGCAGAAATGCTTGTTTAACTTGCTTTCTATGGGCATGCACAGGTATGTACTAGTACAAAATAAGTTTAAAAGACGTGGTGGGCCTGGGTGGCTGACATGGCCAAGATGTGTAGAATGATGATATAGAGTGAAGTGATGATATATAGTACGAGGAGATGAAGAAGAGTGATGTCTGAAGGTAGAGTTGAGGTTCGATTGGACACAGCAGTGATGATAGGACTACAGCTCCTGACCAGATAGAGTGATGATATAGAGTGAAGTATGTGGTGGTAATGCACATGTAAGCTGTTTGCCAACCACTAATCAAATCTAGAAGAAGAAGAAGAGGAAGAACATAGGGATGAAGAGACATGTATAGTGTGTGTGGCAGTGATGATATACCTTGCCTGGGTGGCCAACATCTTGCCACGGCCAAGATGTGTACAGTGATGATATAGAGTGAAGTGATGATATAGAGTAAAGTATGAGGAGACGAAGAAGAGTGATGTCAGAAGATAGATTTGAGGTTCGATTGGACACGGCAATGATGATAGGACTACAGCTCCTGACCAGATAGTGATGATATAGAGTGAAGTGCGTGGCGGTGGTGCACCAGTCTGCTGGTCTAAAAGAAGATGATGATGATATACCTTTCAGTTGTTTGCTATCTGCCAGTAACCGAGAGAAGAAGATGATGATATAGAGTGGAGTGATGTTGGTGGCAGCTGCCACGGCCAAGATATATAGAGTGATGATGTAGGGTGCAGTACGTGGGAAGGAATGGGAGACATGAGTGATGACCAGAAGAAGACGAATATAGAGTGGGACCAGATAGTGTTGTAGGCATCATGTAGACATGGAAATCTCACTGTTTGAAGAAGAGAAGGCCTCTTTTCTTTTTTTAAATAACACAGGATTAAGTCATAGACTTTAGGGGTTGGGCTCAGATGACATAATGTTACACACTCTTGTACAGTAGGTGGCAGTACGCACCTTTCAGTTGTTTGCTATCCACCAGTAACCAAGAGAAGAAGAAGAAGAAGAACGTTCATAACTCCTTATAAGAACTCCTTATACAAAGATATAGCGTGAAGAAGACGAAGTAGAGGTTGCCAACCGAGAAGAATTCTGACTTTTGATACATGGAGTGATGTTTACTGAGTGAAGTACATGGCAGTAAGGACTGCAGCTCCTGACCAGATAGAGCAGAGGTGTCAAACTCATTCCATGGAGGGCCAAGACCCTGCATGTTTTACTTCCACGCAGTATCTTCAGCAGGTGTTGTCACTGATCAGCAATCAGTGGGAAGACATTGAGTGAAATCACCTGTTCAAGGCACTGGGTGGAGGTAAAATCTGCAGGGTCTTGGCCATCCATGGAATGAGTTTGACACCCCTGAGATAGTGATATAGAGTGAGGTGCGTGGCAGTGGTGCACCTGTGAGCTGGTTGCCAACCACCAATCAAATCTATAAGAAAAAGATGATATACAGGTACATCTCAAAAAATTTGAATATTGTGGGAATGCATATTGTGGGGGAATCTGCAGACAGTGTCTCAGTCAGGAGGCAGTGATTAAACATAAGAGAATAATAGGCAAGGACGTCCTGGGGAGTTGGCAGGAAGAGGGAGCTGGGGGTTGAAGGCAAATGTATTGTGGAGCTGGATATCATGCAGTGTGATGTGAAATGTCATGCAGATGTGAGATGATCTGTGGAGCTTATAAGGAGAAACCTGGTTTGGCTGTTTCATTGCTTTTCTGTGTATGAATGTTGAGAGTGCTAATAAATTTCGTCTGCTTGTAAACTGGCCTCCTCATTTCCCACACTCTCCACACTGGTGACCCTAGACGTATTATGGAACACGAGGCTAGAACCCCGGAGTCGGCCCGGCCCGGAAGCCCCAGCAACGCGGCAAGCATCCCACAGACGGCCCGGATGGGAACCCCCAGCAACGCGTGCGCTATTGCAGTCAAGCTACCGGACTTTTGGCAGCACAACCCGCGCTCTTGGTTCCACCACACCGAGGCCCAGTTCGCCCTCCGGGGAATAACGGCAGACGACACCAAGTTTTTCCATGTGGTTGCAGCGCTGGATGCTCGCACAGCTCAGCAGGTAGCGAGCCTGTTCGACCAGCCCCCAGCCCGCGGCAGATACGAGGCTCTCAAAGCTGCGCTGATTTGGCGCTACACGCTCTTGGACTGTGAGAGAGCAGAGAGGCTCCTGAGGCGTTCCGAGTTAGGAGGTGGTTTGGCCGTTGATCTGATGGAGAAGATGTTGGCGTTAATGGGCACGAACGACGGGCATTTTCTGTTTGCCCACCTTTTCCTCCGGAACCTTCCAACAGAGGCGAGAGCGGTCCTGGCCAATTCGCCGTTGCTGACTGCGCGTGACTACCGTGCGCTAGCCCAGGAGGTAGACCGGATCATCCTCACCACCAGAGTGCTCACGGTGAACGCAGCAGCGTCCGTCCCAGCTGGACGACCAGAGGAGGCGAGGAGCCACCGACAGCAGCGGGGGCCAAGGAGCGCCAGAGAGACACGCTCTGCTTCTACCACCGCCGTTTTGGAGGGAACGCACGTAGATGTGCCCCACTGTGCCAATTCAAGCGCTCGGGAAATGCTAGAGCCGGCAGTCGGTAGCAGCTGCGACCGCCGGCGAAGAGAACAAGCTGCTCTACGTGACGGACTCGCGCTCAGGGAGGCGTTTCCTTGTAGACCCCGGAGCCCAGAAGAGCATCATCCTGCCGACCTACGCCAACCGGCTGGCAGGACCTAGCGGCCCCGGGCTGGTAGCAGCAAACGGCTCGGACATTAAGACCTTTGGTGAGAGAACACTGGCTTTATCTCTACACGGCCGTACATACGAGTGGACTTTTGTCATAGCAGCACTGAGTTTCCCAGTCCTGGTAGCTGATTTTCTGTGTGCGCATGGTTTATTAGTTGATGTTGCTAACAGGCGCCTGGTTAATGCACTGTCCTTTGTCTCTCTCCCCTGTACAGCTCGAGGGGCCGGGCCAGTAACACAAGCCAACGTCACAACTCCAGGCGGTAAGTTCCACACACTGCTCACTCAGTTCCCAGCACTCACGGTCCCGACGTTTTCAGCGGCCATCGCTAAACACGGGGTGGAGCACTTTATCACCACCACCGGGCCGCCTGTGTTCGCATGACCTCGGCGCTTGGACGCAGCTAAACTGGCCATAGCGCGCGAGGAGTTTGCCAACCTGGAAAGGTTGGGCATCATTAGGTGATTGAACAGCCCATGGGCATCCCCGCTACACATGGTCCCTAAGGCTGAGAGGTCGTGGCGACCGTGCGGCGATTTCTGCAGGTTGAATAACGCCACAGCACACGACTGTTACCCGATTCCCCACATTCAGGATTTTTCCGTTCACCTCGCCGGAGCACGCATTTTTTTCTAAAATAGACCTGGTCCTCGGTTACCACCAGGTCCCAGTGCGCGCGGAGGACATACCCAAAACAGCGGTAATAACTCCCTTCGGCTTGTTCGAGTTTCTGCACATGCCATTCGGATTCAAAGGAGCGGCACAGACGTTCCAGCGCATGATGGACGCGGTGCTGCGCGATCTCGTGTTTGTGTTCGTCTACCTGGATGGTATCCTGGTAGCCAGTGCCTCCGAAGACGAAGACGCAACCCACCTCAGGACGGTTTTCCAGAGATTGGAGGAGCACGGGTTAATAATCAACCCGGCGAAGTGCCAGTTTGGCGTGACGGGGATTGTTTTTTTTGGGGGGGGGGGGCACCGCGTCTCACCGGAAGGAGCGATACCCTTGTCTGACAAAGTGCGCGCTGTGGCGAACTTTCCCCGGCCTCAGACGGTCAGGGCGCTGCAGGAATTTTTGGGGATGGCTAATTTTTATAACCGTTTCCTCCCCCGTGCAGCTCAGCTCATGCAGCCACTGTACGCCGTGCTCAAGAGACGGAAACCCGCAGATGGAGTCAAATGGACTCCGGAGCGAGAGCAGGCGTTCTCTGAGGTGAAAGCAGCCCTGGTAAATGCCGCACTGTTGGCGCACCCAGACCCGGCAGCCAGGATAGCGCTCACTACCGACACCTCGGACGTGGCCATAGGGGCCATCGTAGAGCAACGTGTCGCCGGTTCTTGGCAGCCGCTCGCCTTTTTCAGCAGGGCTTTGCGCGACAGTGAGCATAAATACAGCGCGTTCGACAGAGTTGCTGGCTCTCCACCTGGCCATACGCCACTTCCAGTTCTGACTGGAAGGGCACAGCTTCACCGCGTTCGTGGACCACAAGCCGCTGACGTTCGCGATGGCCAAGGTTTCGGAACCATGGTCAGGCCGGCAGCAGAGACAGCTGGCCGCGATTTCGGAGTTTACGACCGATATTCAGCATGTGTCGGGTAAACTGAATGTGGTGGCGGACTGCCTCTAGCGCGCGGTAGTGGCCCCGGTCTGCGTAGGGATGGATTATACAGCCATGGCCGCAGAGCAGATTAGCGATACGGACGTGCACGCGCTCCAGTCTGGACCAACAGGGTTAAGGCTGGAGAGCAGGGTACTGCAAGATGGCAGCCCTCCCCTAATCTGCGACGTCTCCACGGGACGCCCGCACCCGGTGGTCCCGGTCGCGTGGCGCTGCCACGTGTTTGAGTCAGTTCACGCTTTGGCGCACCCAGGAGTGCGCGCATCAGTCAAAATGGTGGGAGCGAAATTCGTGTGGCCAGGCCTGCGCAAACAAGTGAGAGTGGGCGGCAGCCTGCGTAGCGCGCCAACGAGCCAAAGTGCACAGACACACGAAAGCTCCTTTGGAGCCGTTTAGGATACTGGCTAAAAGATTTGACCATGTTCACGTGGACCTCGTGGGCCCCCTCCCGCCGTCGCAGGGGTGCACACACCTTCTGACAGTGGTGGACCGCACCACACGCTGGCCAGAAGCAGTCCCACTGGCGGCAACCACGTCCGCGGATGTGGCGTGCGCTTTTTTGACAACCTGGGTGGCGCATTTTGGAATCCCGTCGGACATCACGTCCGATAGGGGCCCTCAGTTTGTTTCTGAACTTTGGTCCGCGATGGCCCGCAGCCTGGGTGTTGCAATTCATCGCACAACCGCGTACAACCCACAGGCAAATGGGTTATGCGAGCGTTTTCACAGGTCACTGAAAGCAGCACTCAGGGCTTCGTTGACGGATGCAAATTGGGTAGACTGGTTGCCGTGGGTTTTATTGGGGTTGCGTTCAGCACCAAAAGAGGATTTGGAGGCTTGCCCGGCTGAGCTGGTTTTTTCTCAGCCACTGCGGCTACCCGGGGAATTTTTGCCAGACAATCCTGCGCCGGACAGCTGCCCGTCTCAGCGTTTGCAGCATAGTGCAGACACAGGCACGCTGCCCGGTCTGGCCCACCACTGTTTTCCACGCGCTTTTGTGCCAGAAACTTTGAAGAACGCAGAGTTTGTGTTCTTCAGACACGACGCCCACCGCCCGCCATTGCGCCCACCCTATGATGGCCCGTTCAGAGTGCTGGAAACAGGGGACAAGCATTTTTTGCTAGACTTGGGGGGGCGTCGGGAGAAAATATGCATAGACAGACTTAAGCCCGCCTTTGTAGTGGCGGACGAGCAAGTGCTGCTGGCCCGGGCCCCCCGGCGTGGAAGACCCCCACGGAGTACTCCCCAGGCAAACGATTCACCAGGACAGCCACACGGGCAGAGCGAAGTCCCCCCCCGCCTTGGCCCACCCGCAGTCAGACACACGTCCAGCGGCCCCCCGCCGGCACAGAGACCCCAGTTACAGCAGATATGGGAGGAGACTGAAGCCCAAAAGACGTAGTGACTGAAACTCTGTCGGAGGGGGGGGGGGTGATGTGGGAATGCATATTGTGGGGGAATCTGTAGACAGCGTCTCAGTCAGGAGGCAGTGATTAAACATAAGAGAATAATAGGCAAGGGCGTCCTGGGGAGTTGGCAGGAAGAGGGAGCTGGGGGTTGAAGGAAAATTCAATTCAATTCAATTCAATTCAATTCAACTTTATTTATATAGCGCCATTTCACAACAACAGTCATCTCATAGCACTATCAACTGTAGGGGGGACCCCCACAGTTGCAGAAAGACCCCAGCAATCAGGCGATCCCCTGTGAGCAAGCACTTGGCGACGGTGGAGAGGAAAAACTCCCTTTTAACAGGAAGAAACCTCCAGCAGAACCAGGCTCAGGGAGGGGCAGTCATCTGCTGCGACTGGCTGGGGGGTGAGGGGATAGAGAAGAAGAAAAGAACAGACATGTAGAGAGCAAACAGCACGATGGGGACACAAAATGTGTTGTGGAGCTGGATATCATACAGTGTGATATGAAATGTCATGCAGATGTGAGATGATCTGTGGAGGTTATAAGGAGAAACCTGGTTTGGCTGATTCTTTGCTTTTCTGTGTATGAATGTTGAGAGTGTTAATAAATTTCGTCTGCTCGTAAACTGGCCTCCTCATTTCCCACACTCTCCACAATATCATGAAAAAGTTCAATATTTTTTGTCACGCATTTCAGAAAATGAAACCCATATATTACATAAATTCATTACAGAGAGCAATATATTTCAAGTGTTTTTTTTTTTTTTAATTTTGATGATTATGGTTTACAGCCCATGAAAACCCCAAATTCAGTTTCTCAAAAAAATAGAATATTACATAAAATTAATTTTAAAAAAATAGTTTTTTAATACAAATGTGGACCGACTGAAAAGTATGTCCATGTACACACTCAATACTTGATTGGGGCTCCTTTTGGATTAATTACTGTATCAATGTGGCGTGGTATGGAGGTGATCAGCCTGTGGCACTGCTGAGGTGTTATGAAGGTCCAAGTTGCTTTGATAGTGACCTTCAGCTCATCTGCATTGTTGGGTCTGGTGTCTCTCATCTTCCTCTTGACAATACTCCATAGATTCTCTATGGGGTTTTGTTCAGGAGAGATTGCTGGCCAATCAAACACAGTGATGCTATGGTCATTAAACCAGGTTTTGATACTTTTGGCAGTGTGGGGGAGTGCCAAGTCCTGCTGGAAAACGAAATCAGCTTCTCCAAAAAAGCTCGTCAGCAGAGGGAAGCTTGAAGTGCTCTAAAATTTCCTGGTAGACTACTGCGCTGACTTTGGTCTTGATAAAACACAGTGGACAAACACCAGCAGATGACCTTTGTTCAGATAAAAAAGTAATTTTTGCATTTCATTTGGAAATCAAAGCCCCTGAGTCTGGAAAAAGAGTGGAGAGGCACAGAATCTAAGTTGCTTGAGGTTTAGTGTGAAGTTTCCACAGTCGGTGATGATTTGAGGAACCATGTCATCTGCTGGTGTTGTCCACTGTGTTTTATCAAGACCAAAGTCACCGCAGTCATCTACCAGGAAATTTTAGAGCACTTCAAGCTTCCCTCTGCTGACAAGCTTTTTTGGAGAAGCTGATTTCATTTTCCAGCAGAACTTGGCACCCCCCTGCCCCACACACACACTGCCAAAAGTGTCAAAACCTGGTTTAATGACCATGGCATCACTGTGTTTGATTGGCCAGCAAACTCTCCTGACCTAAACCCCATAGAAAATCTATAGAGTATTGTCAAGAGGAAGATGAGACACCAGACCCAACAATGCAGATGAGCTGAAGGTCACTATCAAAGCAACCTGGTCCTTCATAACACCTCAGCAGTGCCACAGGCTGATCACCTCCATGCCACACCACATTGATACAGTAAATAATCCAAAAGGAGCCCTGACCAAGGATTGAGTGTGTACATGGACATACATTTCAGTCGGTCCACATTTGTATTAAACTATTTTTTAAAATTAATTTTATGTAATATTATAATTTTTTGAGAAACTGAATTTGGGGTTTTCATGGGCTATAAGCCATAATCATCAAAATTAAAATAAAACACTTGAAATATATCACTCTCTGTGTAATGAATCTATTGAAGAGGATGATAAAATAAAGGAAGCGTTGGATTTTTAAATAGCTTTATTATCATCCGCCTTCATCAGAACTCGGCTCCAGCCCATAGTGTGAGCAGGCTGAAGCCGAATTCCTCAGGCTCTCAAAGAGGAGACAGTGTGTGTGTCTCGCAGCAGATGCAGAAGTGAATGAATGAGAGAATGAGAGGGTTTGCGTTACAGGGTTGCAGCATATATACTCGACTACAACAATACATCAAGGGCATACCCCAGCAGTTGGTATGATCAAAGAGATAACAGAACAGGCATAAGACATTTGCATTTGAGAGACATATTGATCTCAGTCCCTAGGTCACAGTGAGGACAGGACGCATGAGTACAATGCATGAAAGGCAACATTAACATCACAGAAGTAAGCCAGCCGAAACGAGTCTGCCTGTAGACATTAATACACATTTCACTGTTCTGTTATTTGCTCTAGCCGAGCGCTGTGTTTGACCAGTCTGTTTGTGGGGGTTACACCAAAGCACATCTACATATCAGTAGTGCAGCAGAAAAAACCAAGAGAAGAGAGCTGAGTGTCCTTAATCTGTTGTGGGGGTTAACCGAACCACCACACTATGTAATATATGGGTTTCACTTTCTGAAATGAGTGACAAAAAATATTGCACTTTTTCATGATATTTTAATTTTTTGAGATGTACCTGTAGAGTGAAGTATGTGGCAGTAATGCACCTGTGGGCTGGTTTCCAGCCGCCAGTCAAGTCTAGAAGAAGATATAGAATGATGAGAGTGATTATGTTCTCAGTACGTGGCGGTAATACACCTGTGAGCTGGTTGCCAACTGCCAATCAAATTTAAAAGAAGAAGACATACTGTATATAGTGTGTGGCGGACAGGAGAAGATGATTTTAAACCACGGGGACACGCAAGCATAGAGTGATGATATAGAGTGAAGTATGTGGTGGTAATGCACTGTAAGCTGGTTGCCAACCACCAATCAAATCTAAAAGAAGTGTGTGGCGGCTCTGGCGGTGGTGCATAGGATGGCTGCACCTTGGACACAGTCCAAGGACGGATAATTTTTTTTCTCACATAAATTGTTCAGAACTCCTTATACAAAGATATAGTGATTTCTTGGTTCTAGAGAACCACAATGTGCACAGCTGCCAGTTGGGTGTTTACCTATTCTATGTAGCGTCTGGTTTAAAGTAGTGTGTCCTATTCTTAATTGGGTGATGAGTATCTCTTCTTTCCTGTTTCTGCCAACTCCCATTCCAGAGGCCACCCGCTTTTGATTGTCATAAAGATGTCTTCCTGTATCTATTGAGTCCCAATATTCTTGCCACTTTTCCACTGTATAATTTTTAATTATTGATTTGCCTTCTGCCTTACTGAGTGAGATTTCCACATTTATTGCTTCGAATTTTAATGATTGTTTTGCTAATAAAGCCACATCCTCATTACCCTCTATTCCAACGTGGGCTGGAACCCAAAGAAAGTTTGACTGACCTTTCTTCTTCTTTTAGTTTTGATTGGCGGTTGGCAACCAAGCTTACAGGTGCATTACCTCCACTGACGTATCATCACTATATCTTTGTATAAGGAGTTCTGAACAACTCCTTATGTGTGGGAAAAAATTACCCGTCCTTGGACTGTGTCCTACTGCCACCAACTTGGACTCATATATCAATCTCTTCTTCCTCTTCCTCCTTTAGACCCGATTGGCGGCCAGCAACCAACCCACAGGCGCATCACCGCCACGCTACCTTTACTGTAGAGGTTGTAAATTAAGGAGTGGAATTCTACAATTAAGTCCTGCCTACACCTCCCCCCCCACACACACAGAAAGATTTTCTTGAATTATATATATGCCAGATATATGCGTCACAATACAGATATATGTGTGCGTCACAATACTGACGCACTCTACAAGAAGGGACAGCGCAGGCTGTTCCTGCTGAGGAGACTCAGGTCTTTTGGTGTACAAGGGGCGCTGCTGAAGTCATTCTATGACACGGTGGTGGCATCAGCCATCACTTTTGGAGTGGTCTGCTGGGGCAGTGGCATTACTGCAGCTGATAGGAAGAGACTGAACAAACTGATTAAGAAAGCTAGCTCTGTCCTGGGGCAGCGCCTTGACCCGATGGAGGAGATAGGAGAGAGGAGGACGGTGGCTAAACTGTCATCTCTGCTGGAGTCCGAGTTCCACCCTATGCAGGACATACTGGATGCACTGAGGAGCTCATTTAGCAGCAGACTACATCATCCCAGGTGCACAACCGAGAGGTTTCGTAGGTCCTTCCTACCAACGGCTGTCAGACTGTACAACCTAAGCAGGGCTGCTCGCAGAGATAGTAAAAAGACGTAACAAACTAATAGTTTTTTGAATGCAAAAGATGCAATAGACTTACACAATGGTCCCCTCCGGCATACAACTAGGAACATACCGGTCGCTATGGAGGGTGAGAATATGTATGGGCACATAATCATACCATGTAGGATAACTAAGTAGACGGTTGTGCTGTTTCATCCCATCTAGCAACAATGCTCTGCACTGTGTGTGTTTATATATTTACATATTTATTCCATCTAGCTACAATGCTCAGCACTGGGTGTGTTTATATTTATATATCTATATATTTATTCCATCTAGCTACAATGCTCCGCACTGTGTTTTTATATATCTACATATTATTCCATCTAGCTACATTGCTCCGCACTGTGTGTGTTTATATACTTGCATATTTATTCCACCTAGCTGCAATGCTCCGTACTGTGGGTGTTTATATATTTACATATTTATTCCATCTAGCTACAATGCTCTGCACTGTGTCTGTGTGTGTGTGTGTGTGTGTGTATATATATTTTATAGTAATATGTACATATGTATATTAGCTGCTCTTGCTTGCTTGTTTTTTTCTTGCCTTCTGATTGTTGCTCTGAGTGTTGCTATCCCTGTGCTGTTGCAATCCTGGAATTTCCCCGTTGTGGGACTAATAAAGGCTTATCTTATATGTATCAGTTAGGTGTGTGGCGGTGATGCACCTGTAGGCTGGTTGCCAACTGACAATCAAATCTAAATGAAGAAGAAGACTGCAGTGACTGAACACTCTTCTTCTTTAGATTTGATTGGCAGTTGGCAACCAGCTTACAGGTACATTACTGCCACGTAATTCACTCCATATCATCACTCTATCCGGTCAGGAGCTGTACTCCCTGCCACGTACTACTTCTTTTAGATTTGATTGGCGGTTGGCAACCAGCTTACAGAAGCATTACCGCCACATACTTCACTTTCTTTCTGTGTGCCCGCCACAAACTTTACATGTCTGTCTTTCTGTGTCTGTTTTTCCTCATAACTTTGTGACGTGTTACTCAGATTTACCGCCACATACTCTATATGTCTGTCTGTCTGCGTATCTGTTTTTCCTTTTCCTCATAGCTTCTTCTTCTTTTAAATTTGATTGGGGGTTGGTTGGCAACCAGCTTACAGGTGCATTACTGCCACATGCTTCTTCTTCTTCTCTCGATTACTGGCGGATAGCAAACAACTGAAAAGGTGCATACTGCCACCTACTGTACAAGAGTGTGTAACATTATGTCATTTGAGCCCGACCCCTAAATTCTATGACTTAATCCTGTGTTATTTAAAAAGAGAAAAGAGCTCTTCTTGTGATTCTTAGTGCCTCTCCATCTCTTTCCAGAATACCAGTTAAATCCCATTCCCTACCGGCCTCTGGAACTTCATTTTTCATTCTCTCTCTTTCATTTCCATACTCGTGACAATGTAATAAGATGTGCTCAACATTTTCTTTTACTCCACATTCTCTACATGTGTCACTTTCGCTTTTCCCCGTGGTGAATAAAGTGCTGTTTAAACCTGTATGAGCCAGTCTGAGTCTTGCCATAAGGATGTCTTCCCTCCTGTTTGTTTTCTAATTCTTTATTGCAATAGATTTTTGTATTTTGTAATACGATCTACCTTTATGATCTTCATCCCATCTTTTTTGCCATAGCTCATTTCCTTTTTTCTTGATTACTGTTTTCCCTTCTCCTTTTCCAAGAGACAATGGTATAGTTATTTCTTTCCCAAGTGCACTTTTTGTTAATTTATCTGCACAATCATTCCCTTTCAACTCTTCGTGTGCAGGAACCCAGCAAATTACAGGTGCATTCTTCTTCTTCTTTTAGATTCGCCACACACTCTTCTTCTTCTTTTAGATTTGATTGGCGGTTGGCAACCACCTTACAGGTGCATTACTGATGCCATGTACTTCTCTCTATATCATCACTCTTCTTCTTTTAGATTTGATTGGTGGTTGGCAACCAGCTTACAGGTGCATTCTTCTTCTCTCGGTTACTGGTGGATAGCAAACAACTGAAAAGTGCATACTGCCACCTACTGTACAAGAGTGTGCAACATTATGTCATCTGAGCCTGACCCCTAAAGTCTGACTTAATCCTGTGTTATTTAAAAAAGAGAAAAGAGCCCTTCTCCTGATTCTTAGTGCCTCTCCATCTCCATCTGTTCCCAGAATCCCAGTTAAATCCCATTCCCTACCGGCCTCTCGAACTTCATTTTTCATTCTCTCGCTTTCATTTCCATACTTGTGACAGTGTAATAAGATGTGCTCAACATTTTCTTTTACTCCACATTCTCTACATTTGTCACTTTTTCTTTTTCCCATGGTGAATAAAGTGCCATTTAAACCTGTATGAGCCAGTCTGAGTCTTGCCATAATGATGTCTTCCCTCTTGTTTGTTTTCTAATTCTTTATTGCAATAGATTTTTGTATTTTGTAAAACAATCTACCTTTATGATCTTCATCCCATCTTTTTTTGCCATAGCTCAGTTCCTTTTTTCTTGATTACTGCTTTCCCTTCACCTTTTCCAAGAGACAATGGTATAGTTTTTTTTTCTCTCTAGTGCACTTTTTGTTAATTTGTCTGCACAGTCATTCCCTTTCAACCCTTCATGTGCAGGAACCCAACAAAACTGAACTTCTCCACCACCCCTGTGTACCCTAAATAAATTGTGATGTAGCTCAATCACCAAGTCTTCCCTTGTAGATTGTAGTGTCTGTATGTTTTTAAAGCTGCAATTGAATCTGTGCACATCACCACCCGGTCTGGTCTGACCTCCTCCACCCACTGCAAAGCAATAATTATTGCCACTGTCTCTGCTGTAAACATGGATGTATTGTTGGAGAGTCTTTTTGAGATGGTCACTTTAAACTCTGGAATGCATACTCCAACTCCAACAGAGCCCTCTTTGCTCTTTGTACCATCAGTATAGAGCTGTAAGTAGTTATAAATATCAGGACTTTCACCCCCACGGACCTCCTCCCAGTTTTTCTAGCCCCTGCCGCCGATCTGGTTTATTGTTTGGCTCGGAAAGTGAGACGGCGGAAGAGAGGAAGACGAGCGGGCGCTCTCGTACGACTTCGCAGGAGAGGCTCGCGAACGGCGCTGCCTGGCATATTTCTGTCCAATACCAACTCTCTCTCTAACAAGGTAGATGAACTGAGACTGCTGATGCGTTTTAAGGACCTCGCCTCCTCAGCTGTCCTCTGCTTTACTGAGACCTGGCTCCGGGAAAATATACCGGACAGCGCGCTGCGCCTCGACGGCTTTCAGCTCTTCCGTGCTGATCGTGACATAGAGCTTTCCGGCAAGACCACAGGAGGCGGTGTCTGCTTCTACATCAACTGCAGCTGGTGCTCTGATGTAACGGTAATTTCCAAACACTGTTCTCCTGCCTTGGAATTTCTTGTTATCAATTGCAAGCCCTTCTATTCCCCGCGGGAGTTTGCTTCTTTCATAATGATCGCTGTGTACGCCCCTCCCGACGCGGACACGCGCGAAGCTCAGCGCGTGCTCGCGGATCACATTCAACACACAGAGCGGAGTTTTCCAGACTCGCTGATTATTGTGGCTGGCGACTTTAATCAGTGCAATCTGAGCCACGATCCCCCCCGCTACAAACAGTTTATTAAATGCCCCACCAGAGGATTAAACACACTGGATCACTGTTACACCACAGTGAAAGACGCATATCGCGCTGTCCCTCGAGCTGCGCTGGGATTATCTGATCACGTGATGGTTCACCTCATTCCCACATACAGACAGAGATTGAAGCTCACTAAACCTGTTGTGAGCACTACGAAGATACGGACCAGTGATGCTGAGGAGAAGCTGGAAACGTGCATGGAAATATCTGACTGGGGCATGCTTAAAGGAGCCACGCATGATCTGGATGAGTACACGGACACTGTGAACTCATATATCCACTTTTGTGAAGAGAACATTCTTCCATCACGCACCAGGGTGAGTTACTCTAATGACAAACCCTGGTTCACAGCTAAGCTCAGACAGATCAGGAAGGAGAAGGAAGCAGCGCTGAAAAGTGGAGACAGGGACTGCTACAGGGAGGTTAAATACCGGTTTAACAGAGAGCTGAAGAGGGCTAAATCTCTATACTCAGAGAGACTCCAGCAGCAGTTCACTGCTAATGATTCGGCTTCCGTGTGGAGAGGACTGAGGCAAATCACCAACTATCGACCTCAGGCTCCTAAAGGTCAGGATGACAAAGCCCTTTGTCAAAGACTGTCCCAACACTATGCCCGTTTTGACACCTCGTCATCTGTGTCCAACTCCCCCCCTCCCTCCAGCTCCACAGCCTCCACATTCCCTACTTCATTTAAGGCACCCCCCCTCCCCCCCTCCCCTTATCATCAGTGAGCAGGATGTGCTCAAACAGTTTTCCAGACTGAACCCGCGCAAGGCCCCCGGCCCAGACGGCGTGTCTCCCTCCACCCTGAGACTCTGTGCGAAACAGCTGGCTCCTGTATTCACAGACATTTTTAACACCTCCCTTAAGTTATGCCACGTGCCGTCCTGCCTCAAATCCTCCACCATCATCCCTGTCCCCAAGAAGCCACGGATCACTGGACTTAATGACTACAGACCTGTAGCGCTCACCTCTGTAGTCATGAAGTCCTTTGAGCGCCTGGTCCTGTCCCACCTCAAGTCCATCACCACCCCTCTCCTGGACCCGCTGCAGTTTGCCTACCGAGCCAACAGGTCTGTAGACGATGCAGTCAACCTGGCCCTCCACTCCATCCTGCAGCACCTGGACTCCCCGGGAACCTACGCCAGGATCCTGTTTGTGGACTTCAGCTCCGCATTCAACACCATCCGCCCCGCTCTGCTCCGGGACAAGCTGTCCCTGCTCAACGTGCCTGACTCCCTCTGCAGGTGGATCATCGACTTCCTGACGGACCGGAGGCAGCATGTGCGGCTGGGAAAGACTGTCTCAGACTATACTAGCATCAGCACCGGATCACCCCAGGGCTGTGTACTTTCCCCCCTACTCTTCTCCCTTTACACCAACTCCTGCACCTCCAGCCACCAGTCTGTCAAGTTGATCAAGTTTGCGGACGACACCACCCTCATCGGGCTCATCTCCAACGGCGACGAGTCCACCTACAGGAGAGAGGTGGCCCAGCTGGCGTCCTGGTGCAGCAATAACAACCTGCAGCTGAACGCTCTGAAGACAGTGGAGATGATTGTAGACTTCAGGAAAGTCACTACTCCTCTGCCCCCCCTCACCCTCTCAGGCTCTCCCATCACCACTGCTGATTCCTTCCGCTTCCTAGGCACTACCATCACCAGGGACCTCAAATGGGAGCTGACCATCAGCTCACTCATCAAAAAAGCCCAGCAGAGGATGTTCTTCCTGCGGCAGCTGAGGAAGCTCAAGCTACCCACCAAGATGTTAGTGCAGTTCTACACAGCCATCATCGAGTCCATCCTCACCACCTCCATAACCGTGTGGTACGCAGGAGCCACTGCCAGGGACAGACTAAGGCTGCAGCGCGTCGTGCGCACTGCTGAGAAGGTGATCGGCTGCAAGCTCCCATCTCTCCAGGATCTGTACATCTCCAGGACCCGGAGGCGTGCTGGCCGGATCATAGCCGATCCCTCACACCCTGGTCACGTACTGTTTGCCCCCCTCCCCTCTGGTAGAAGACTTCGGTCCATCCAGACTAAAACCTCCCGTCACATGAACAGCTTCTTCCCCTCTGCCATTAGACTGCTGAACACTAAGTGACTTATTGACTCTCGTGCACCATGTACAGCAGCTCAACCAGACTCATGTCAATCATCACTGTTTTCTTCCTGCATTACCGACTGCACTATATAGTTCTCCACAGTATCTGCTGCTGGCTAATATATATTTTAACTGTTGACCAGTATCACTTAATCTTATCCTACACTTTATTACATGTATAGTTTATTTCTCTTATCTTATCATGTTTAATGTTGCAGCATTGTACCGAGACAAATTCCTAGTTTGTGTACTACATGAACAATGGCAATAAACCTGATTCTGATTCTGATTCTATAGTAATTGTTCCTGAGGTAAATGCTTGTTTTAACACCAACTTCACTCATATGCCAATCTTTTTTCCTCATTAACAGTCTAATGTCAACTTCTTTTCCCAGAAACCGCCAAGGGGGAACATTACTCACTGGAGTGGTATTAGCTATATCAGTAGTGTGTAGTCCATACATTCTGGCTTTTCTTTCAATTGTCCACCCAAACCCGTGTCTCTGGAAGTTAGAATATTCCCAGCAGTCTTGTAGTGTTGTTTTTGAAATATTTGCTTTGTCACTTCCTTTTAGCTTGACACAGTATGATGATGTGAGTTTATCTCTTCTCAAATCCATTGGCATTTCTCCTGCTTCTATTAAAACTGCATTGTTGGGACTTCCGGTTATGGCGGCCACGTAGGAAGACGTGTTTCACTCTGCTCTGCTCCTAATAATAAAAAATAGGCTAAAACTCTCTCAATTGGAGCAAAAACCTATCCTAGCGTTTAGGCGCAGATATGGTAAAAACCAAGGCTGTGAAATCAGGCAGAGGAAAAACTGATTCGTCGAGACAATCCAAGTTAACAGACTTCCACGCTAGTGATGAAGCAGGAAAATCTCCAGGGACCATGGCTGAGGACGGAGCTAGCGGTGGAGCGGTGACTGCCGAAGGAACGAATGCGGTCCTTGCTGCTATCAGCGCTATGAGAGCAGACTTTTCGTCTAAGTTTGACGGGATTATAGCAGCGATAGAAGGCATGAGAAAAGAAATAAGCAACTGTATGGAACGAGTATCGCAGGCAGAGCTCCGGATCTCCAACGCTGAAGATGACGTCACCAGCCTACAATTAAAGGTCCAAACATTGGAATTAAAAAATAAACGTCTGGAAGATAACGTCCTGGACTTAGAATCCCGGTCGAGACGGAATAATTTAAGGCTGGTGGGCCTCCCAGAGGATACGGAGGGACAGGATGCATGTTCCTTTTTGGAAAAGTGGATTCCAGAGGCGCTGAACAACGCAGATCTACAGTCATCGGTCGTCTTGGAGAGCACACACCGAATCGGCCCACCAAGAGATAAGAAGACACCACCGAGGACGCTGATTATGAAATTCCTCAACTACAGAGACAAGATGACTGTCTCCAACGCAGCGCGTACTAAAGGAGAAATCAAATACCAGGATCATCAGGTGCTGTTCTACCCAGATTTGGCCACAGGAATCCAACAATTAAGGAAACAGTTTGACCCTGCCCGTAAACAGCTGCACAGCCTCGGGATTCGTCACGGGGTGATTCATCCGGCAAGACTGCTGGTCACACATAAAGGGAGAACCCATATCTTCAAGACCCCTCAGGAGGCGCAGGAGCTCATTAAACAGATCCAAGGAGAGACTGGCGGGAGCTAAGCATGAAGCAAGAACAAGATATAAAGGTAGAATATTTAAGCATGTGTTCAAGTATCTGACTGATCTGAAACACATAGCATGTCTACAAAATATAGATTGTATTATATATATATAAAAGGCTATGATGTACAAAGTTGCTATAAAATTTTGGAGTTAAGTTGGAAAAACTACAGAAGAGAGTTATTGTCATGTCATTAAAAGTAGCAGAGACAGGGTGATTGAGAGGAGGAAAGAGTGAGTGGTTTGACTGAATCTCGCAGGTGAGGAGCAGCCATTGGCTATAACGGGAGACGGAATTTTTTTTTTTTGATTTTGGGGGGATTATCACGAATGTGGGGAGGGGGAATTTGTTTTTGTGTAGTTTGTGGGATGAATGCTCAACCATCCATGTTTTTGCTTCTCTGTATGAGCATGCTTATTTTGCAAGGTAATCTCAAACTCTTTATCGATCATAGACCAAAGCGTTAATCTTAATTTAACATCATGGAATTGCAGAGGTCTACAAAATCTAAAAAAAACTTAAACAAGTTTTGAATAAAATAAAAGATATAGGTTCAAAAATTGTGTTTTTACAAGAAACTCATCTAATAGAGGAGGATGTAAAAAGAATAAGGAGAAGATGGCAGGGAAGTGTGTTCACCTCATCATTTTCATCCCGAGCCAGGGGAGTTATGACTCTCATACATAAAACAGTTCCATTTCAAGTGAAAAATGTAATTGGAGATAAACTGGGAAGATATCTAATCATCCAAGGATCTTTGTTATTAGAAAATGTAAATCTGGTGAACATATATGGTCCCAATATAGATGATCAAAACTTCTTCGTTAATTTATTTCTTACTTTAGCATCACTCACAGGGCAACATATAATAGCAGGGGATTTTAATTGTACATTGAATCCCAGTATAGATAGATCAACAGGACAGGACTGTACGCACAATGGATGTAGGATGACCATTAATCATTTTATGAAAGAATTGAGATTGCTAGATATATGGAGAGAAATGAAACCACAAGTCAAAGCCTATTCTTGCTATTCTAATACCTACAAGACATTTTCACGTATTGACTATTTTTTGATCTCCACAGCATTAAGGTCCAAGATTCAAAATTGTTTCTATGATAACATCGTGATATCTGATCACGCACCCTGCTGTCTAATATATGTAGATAAGAAATTGACAAAGGTTCCAGGTAGGTGGCAATTTCAGCATAAATGGCTTCAGGATGAGGAATTTGTTAAGTACATAGAAAAACAGATAGACGAGTTCTTTGATATCAATACTACACAAACATCAGCATGTATAAAGTGGGAGGCTTTCAAAGCTTTTATTAGGGGGCATATTATTAGTTATACAGGTTCACAAAATCTAGGAAGACTCGAGAGGAGAGAGTCCAATTGGAACGTAAAATAAAAATTCTTCAAGAAAAAGTGTATGCAGGAAGTAATCCAAAATTAGAGAACGAATTACTGATTCTGAGAGCTGAATATGACAAAAAATCAGCGAATAGAGCTGCCTCGAGTCTTCTAAGATTGAAGCAAACCTTTTATGAACAAGGTGAAAAATCAGGAAAATTATTGGCATGGCAGATTAAATAATTAGAATTTAAAACACCAATTACCAGCATTATAAGTAACGGACAGGCAGTTGTAGATCCTTTAGAAATTAATAGTGCTTTTAGAGATTATTATGAAAAATTATATGATACAAAAAATGAAACTGACTTAACAAAACTAAATGGGTTTTTGGACGGATTATCTATACCATGTATTCCAAATGAAAATAGGGAGATACTGGAGTCAAAAATTAGTCAAGAAGAAGTTGGGCTAGCCATTGATAATATGAAATCAGGAAAAAGTGCGGGACCTGATGGTCTTCCAGTTGACCTCTATAAAAAATTTAAGAATAAATTAATAAAACCATTTTTGGAAATGGTTTTAGAAGCATTTCAAAATAGTAATCTACCACCATACATGAATAATGCCTTAATTATACTGTTGCCAAAACCAGGTAAACCCTCTAATAAATGTGAAAACATGAGACCAATAAGCCTATTAAATGCTGACCTTAAGATAATCTGTAAAATTTTAGCAAGACGACTACAAGAAATATTACCAAATATTATTAACCGAGATCAGAATGGCTTTATAATGGGAAGACAAGGCTTCCATAATGTAAGAAGACTATTTAATATTATTTATTCTAATAAAGAAGCACCGGATACAGCTCTCCTATCATTGGACGCTGAAAAGGCCTTTGATAGGGTTGAATGGCCCTTTCTTTTTGAAGTCCTACAAAGGTTTGGACTTGGAAATAATTTCATAAAATGGGTTCAGATAATATACAATAATGCTACAGCAGAAATCCTAACAAATAGCAATATCTCAAAATCAATAAAAATCAATAGAGGATGTCGACAAGGTTGTCCACTTTCACCTTTACTGTTCACTATGGCAATTGAACCTTTAGCGATGGCAGTACGTTTACATCCACAAATATATGGAATTAAAGTAGGACCAACAGAACATAAAATCTCCCTGTATGCTGATGACATCATTTTGTTTATGTCGAATCTTAAAAAATCAGTTCCGACCTTGTTAAATTTAATAAAGAACTTTGGGGAAATATCAGGATATAAAATAAATTAAACTAAATCTTCAATATTAATGCTAAATGAGACCCAGAGAAATCACCCAGCTCCTGAGGTAAATCAATTCAATGTTGTAAATCAGTTTAAATATTTAGGAATTCAAATTGTGCCTAAGTTAGAATCAGTCGCCAGTGCCAACTATGAAGCCTTAATGACAGATATTAATGAGTTGCTTCAGAGATGGATGTCACTACCAATGTCGATGATTGGGAGAATTAATATACTTAAAAGTAATATCTTACCCAAAATACTATATTTATTTCAATATATTCCTTTACCACCACCTTCAGATCTATTCTCTAGAATTAAAAAAAAGCTAGTGGAATTTATATGGAACAATAGGAAGGCTAGATTACGTCTGTCCTTACTATATTTACCATTTTATTGTGGAGGTTTGAAATGTCCAAACTTTTTGTTGTATTACTGGTCAGCACAACTGAGGTCTATGACATATTATTTTTCATCAAATGATCTCCCTCACTGGATTGAAATGGAATCATACAATTTACCTTTACCTCTTCCCTTATTCATATACTCAGACTCGGCAAAAAAATTACAGAAACAAGTTAAAAATCCTATTGTAAAGCATATGATCAAAATATGGTGTGAAATCAAAAAATATTTAAAAGAACCACACTTATTGTCACAATTTAGCCCAATATGGGGTAATCAATATTTTACACCAGGGAGAGCGGATGCTGTATTTAAATTATGGAATTTAAAAGGGATTCAAAAGATTCAAGACTTATATTTGTCACGTTCAGATAACATAATGTCTTTTGAAGAACTGAGGATCAAATTTAATCCTTTTTTTTTAACATTTGTTATGTTTAATATATATTTTATTCAGTTTTTTTGAAAATAAGACAGAACAATAAACAATAAACACTGCCAGAGCTCAAGAAAATACATAAAGAAATAAGTGATTGTTACACAAAGCCCATATAACTACAAAAGTGTAAGCAGTCCATGCTAAGCAAGTTTCATAATACAATCCTTTCATGTTACAGGCTGAGTCTTCTTTTTCTTAATGTGATCCATAAGTGGTCCCCAAATTTTAGTAAACATATCTTGAGTATTAGACAAATGATATCGAATCTCTTCAAGGTACAAGCAGGATGCCAAATCGTTAAGCCAGTTAATATAACTGGGCGGCGTATTGGCCTTCCATTCTTTCAGAATGACCCTCTTCGCAACAATCATGCCAAACCTAATAGCATGCTGAAGTGACTGTGAGCAGAGCAAAGTTTGATCTGAACAACCAAGTATTACTGTTAAGACATCAGGTATTATGACTTTTTTATATATGACACTGTACAAATTAAAAATCTGAGACCAAAAATTTTTAAGCGAGGGGCAGAAGAAAAATAAATGACGTAAAGTACCATCACTTATTTTACACTTGTCACATAGTGGTGAAATGGTCGGAAAAAGTCTATTAAGGCGAGTCTTAGAGTAATGTAATCGATGTATTACTTTCAATTCAATTCAATTCAACTTTTTTTTCCCACAATATCTTTATTGAACCTTTTTTTTTTAAACAAACATGATACAAACAATCAAACACTAACACTAAAGTACTAAAAAAAAAAAATGCACTAAAAAACACCAACAACCACCAACAAAATCAAATCTTCAACAATGCTCCTCTGTTTAGTCTAGACAATCCAACACATAAGTATACATATTATGTTCACCAGTTTGGAATTTACAAGGTCCACACATATCATTCACCTTCTTCTTCAAGAGTTATGTTTAAATTTTTTACATAATCAATAAAAGGTCTCCATATATTCTCAAACACAATTTCCTTTGATTTCAGTATATATGTTATTCTTTCTAGTGGAAGGTTTGTTAACATCTGTCTTAACCACTGAGTCACATCTGGTCTATGAGTCTTTTTCCATAATAGTGCAATACATTTTTTGGCATTAAGCAAACTGAGGTCTATGAATGTTCTTTCACTTTTATTAAAATTATGCTTTTCTGGGTACAGACCCAACAAAAACAGTTTAGGATTCAATATGATTTGTTTTGAGATTATTTTTTCAATTGTTACCCTCACCTCTTCCCAAAACATTCTTATTAATCTACATTCCCATACACAATGAAATAGAGTTCCTTTACTTTCCATGCACTTTGTGCATGTATCTGGTATATTTTTGTTATATCTATTTAACTCCTCCGGTGTAACATACATCCGCATTAACCATTTGAAATGTATCAATTTAAGGCGTACATTTATTGATTTGGTTTGAGCTTCTGTACAAGCCAATTCCCATTGTTCCTCTGAAATTTCAGTTTGCAGATCTTCTTTCCAGTAGTTTAATCTTTTCAGTGAATTTTCACTTGAAAATAGTGTCAATGAGTTATAAAACTCTGAAATAATACCCTTTCTTTTACTATCTTTCATCAACATTTTTTCCAAGGATGAATAGATAGGTCGAGTGAGAGCTTTATTTTGATTTGATCGAATAAAGTTTCAAAGTTGAAGATATTTAAAAAAATGTGTTCTATTGAGATTAAATTTGATCCTCAACTCTTCAAAAGACATTATGTTTTCTGCACATGGCAAATATAAATCCTGAATCTTTTGTATCCCTTTTAAATTCCATACTTTAAATACAGCGTCCGCTCTCCCTGGTTTAAAATATTGATTACCCCATATTGGACTAAATTGTGACAATAACTGTGGTTCTTTTAAATAGTTTTTAGCTTCACACCATATTTTGATCATATGCTTTACAAATGGATTTTTAACTTGTTTTTGTAATTTTTTTGCCAAATCTGAGTATATGAATATGGGAAGAGGTAAAGGTAAATTGTATGATTCCATTTCAGTCCAGTGAGGGAGATCATTTGATGAAAAATAATATGTCATAGACCTCAGTTGTGCCGTCCAATAATACAACATAAAATTTGGACATTTCAGACCTCCACGATCAAATGGTAAATATAATAAAGACAGATGTAATCTAGCCCTCCTGTTGTTCCATATAAATTCCACTAACTTTTTTTTAATTCTTGAGAATAAATCTAAAGGTGGTGGTAAGGGAATGTATTGAAATAAATAAAGTATTTTAGGTAAGATATTACTTTTAAGTATATTAATTCTCCCGATCATCGACATTGGTAGTGACATCCATCTCTGAAGTAACTCATCAATATCTGTCATTAAGGCTTCATAATTGACAGTGGCGACTGATTCTAGCTTAGGCACAATTTGGATTCCTAAATATTTAAACTGATTTACAACATTGAATTGATTTACCTCAGGGGCTGGGTAATTTCTCTGGGTCTCATTTAGCATTAATATTGAAGATTTAGTTTTATTTATTTTATATCCTGATATTTCCCCGAAATTCTTTATTAAATTCAACAAGGTCGGAATTGATTTTTTAAGATTTGACATAAACAAAATTATGTCATCGGCATACAGGGAGATTTTATGTTCTGTTGGTCCAACTTTAATTCCATATATTTGTGACTGTAGACGTATCGCCATCGCTAAAGGTTCAATTGCCATAGTAAACAGTAAAGGTGAAAGTGGACAGCCTTGTCTACATCCTCTATTGATTTTTATTGATTTTGAAATATTGTTATTTGTTAGAATTTCTGCAGTAGCATTATTATATATTATCTGAACCCATTTTATGAAATTATTTCCAAGTCCAAACCTTTGTAAGACTTCAAAAAGAAAGGGCCATTCAACTCTATCAAAGGCTTTTTCGGCATCCAGTGATAAGAGAGCTATATCCGAATTCAATTCAACTTTATTTATATAGCGCCATTTCACAACAACAGTCATCTCATAGCACTATCAACTGTAGGGGGGACCCCCACAGTTGCAGAAAGACCCCAGCAATCAAGCAATCCCCTGTGAGCAAGCACTTGGCGACGGTGGAGAGGAAAAACTCCCTTTTAACAGGAAGAAACCTCCAGCAGAACCAGGCTCAGGGAGGGGCAGTCATCTGCTGCGACTGGCTGGGGGGTGAGGGGATAGAGAAGAAGAAAAGAACAGACATGTAGAGAGCAAACAGCACGATGGGGACTCAATCTATGGGAGAGAACAAACAAATGTTAATGACCAGCAAAAAAAAAAAAAAATTTCATAGAGAGTGAGGAAAGGAGTGAGGCCCAGTGCATTACTGGAGGTCCTCCGGCTGACTAAACCTATTAGCAGCATAACTAAGGGAGGGTTCAGAAACACATGATCCCTCCCTAATTGTAGGCTATATCAAAAAGGTAGGTTTTAGCCGTATTCTTAAAAACAGAGATCGAGTCTGACTCCCGAATCCAGATTGGCAGCTGATTCCACAGGAGAGGAGCTTGATAACTGAAGGCTCTGCCTCCCATTGTACTTTTGGAGATTCTAGGTATTACAAGTAATCCTGCATTTTGGGAGTGTAGTGCTCTGTTAGGATGATACGGTAGTATCAGACCTTTTAAATAAAAAGGAGCCTGATTGTTTAGAGCTTTGTAAGTAAGAAGAAGGATTTTAAACTTAATTCTAAACTCTATGGGAAGCCAATGAAGGGAGGCCAGAACCGGAGAGATATGATCTCTCTTTCTAGTACCTGTTAAAACTCTTGCTGCAGCATTTTGGATCAGCTGAAGACTTTTTAAAGATGTTTTAGGACAGCCTGATAATAAAGAATTACAATAATCTAATCTCGAGCTAACAAAAGCGTGGATCAGCTTCTCAGCATCACTCTGAGACAAGATGCTCCTAATCTTGGCAATATTACGCAAATGATAGAAGGCAGTCTTAGAAACAAATTTAATATGTGAATTGAAGGACAAATCCTGATCAAAAATAACTCCAAGGTTCCTCACAGAGCTATTAAGAGAAAGAGTAACTGCATCCAAACTGAAAGTTTGATTTGGAAAGGAATTTCTAAGGTTTTTTGGACCAACAAGAATGACTTCAGTCTTATCTGAATTTAATAGCAGGAAATTACAAGTCATCCAAGCTTTGATTTCCTTAAGACAGGCTTCTAACTTGGCTAATTGATTAGTATCATCTGGCTTCATTGACAGGTATAATTGTGTGTCATCTGCATAACAGTGAAAATGTATACAGTGCTTTCTAATAATGTTGCCTAACAGAAGCATATATAAACTAAAAAGAGTAGGGCCAAGCACAGATCCCTGTGGAACTCCATGACTAAGCTTTGAGCTGAGAGAAAACTCATCATTTACATGAACAAACTGGAACCTATCAGATAAATAAGATCTAAACCACTGCAACGAAGTTCCATTAAGTCCAACATAGTGTTCTAATCTATCAAGTAGAATATTATGATCAATAGTATCAAAAGCTGTACTAAGATCTAAAAGGACAAGTACAGAAACTAGTCCATTATCAGATGCAATGAGGAGGTCGTTAGTGACCTTCGCTAAGGCTGTTTCAGTACTATGATGGATTCTAAACCCAGATTGAAACTCTTCAAGTAAACCATTTCCCTGCAGGTGGTCGAATAATTGCGTAGCAACAACTCTTTCTAAGATTTTTGAAATGAAAGGGAGATTAGAGATTGGTCTATAGTTAGCTAAAGCTCCTGGATCTAGCGTTGGCTTTTTGAGTAAGGGTTTAATTACAGCCGTTTTAAAAGCCTGCGGTACATGGCCTAAAGTTAATGAAGAATTGATTATATGAAGAATAAAGCTACCAATAAGTGGGAAGACTTCTTTAAATAACCTGGTAGGAATAGGGTCTAAAAGACAAGTTGAAGGTTTGGATGAGGAAACTATTTTGTCTAACTCACAAAGGTTGATTGGAGTAAACTCATCAAGACAGACATCAATAGAAGGAGTTGTAGTAGTTACAGTATTTAAGTTAACTGTGGGAAGAATCTGATTGATTTTATCTCTGATGGATGAAATTTTATTATTGAAAAAGTTCATAAAGTCCTGACTAGTAAGCTCTAAGGGGATGCTAGGATTGACAGAGTCCTGACTCTTTTTCAACCTGGCTACAGTACTGAAAAGAAACCTGGGATTATTCTTGTTCTCTTCTATTAATGCAGAGTAATAACTCGTTCTAGCTTTTCTAAGAGATTTTTTATAAATTAAAAGATGATTTCTCCAAGCTAAATAGATTTCATCTAAATTAGTAGAGCGCCATTTTCTTTCTAATTGACGAGTCTTCTGTTTTAAGCTACGAGTTTCTGTGTTGAACCAAGGAGTTAAAAATCTCTGATTAGACTTTAAATTGTATTAGCTGAAGTCTGGCATTTACTGAACATGAATGAATACCAACTAAGGCTCTTTCCCATAGATCATTTGAGATCTCTATACCTGCATCCCTCGTCCATGCCTCTTTGACATGGGTCGAAGACGTTGGCCAAGAGAAAAGATTAACGAATTCTGAAACTAAATGCTTGGAGGTTGGGTGTTTTCTCAAAACCTCATAGAAATCATGTTGCACAGGAAGTTTGACAAAATGGGTTAAAGACTGTTGTACAAAATGTCTAATCTGCAGGTACCTGAAAAAATGATCAGGTGGGAGATTGAACTTCATTTGTAATTGTGTAAAAGATGCAAATTCTTTGTTGATATACAGGTCCTTTATTAAAAGAATACCTTTATTTGACCATTGCCTGAACACAGGATCTGATAAAGCTGGTTTGAAGGCAGGGTTTTGGCATATAGGTGCATATATAGAAAGGTCAGGAAGATGCAATATCTTCTTAATTTGTTTCAGAATTCTGAAGGAATTGTGCAGCACAAAGTCATGTCTGAACACATTCAGAGGGACGTCGACCTTGCTAAATAATAAAGCAGATAAAGATGTACCAATGAGGGATTGACAGTTATGAGATTCAAGTGCAGGCCAACACGGTATTTGATCCGCATTATGATTATCTTGGGACCAGAAGACCAAGGCCCTAGCGTTGCAGGCCCAATAATAATGTCTCATAATAGGCAACCCAAGACCACCCTCGACCGAGGATTTTTGGAGATGTAATTTAGAGACACGGGGGTTTTTGCCAGCCCAAATAAAGGAGATGATAATGGAATCAACTAATTTAAAAAAAGATGCTGTAAGAAAAATTGGCAGATTCTGAAATAAATATATAAATTTAGGAAGTACAATCATTTTGACAATATTTACTCGTCCAATTAGAGAAATTGGTAGTAATTTCCATTTCTCAATCATGCCCCTAATCTTATTTAATAGTTCTGTAAAATTCAATTTAAAAATAAGTTTGGGATTCCTAGGGATGGTGATTCCTAAATATTCAAAGTGCTCATTTGATATTTTAAAAGGTAATGTGTTGAGAAATGTTTTATCTAGACCATCTGAAAGAGGCATGAGAACACTTTTCTCCCAGTTAATGGTAAAACCAGAGAACTGACCAAATTCCCTAATGATCTCGAGAAGAGGTGGAAGAGACTGTCTAATGTCAGACAGTGTCAAAATGACATCATCAGCGTACAAGCCAATAGTGCATTCAGATGCGCTATATCTAAACCCAATTATTTCAGGCTCCATCTTGATGGCAACAGCAAGTGATTCAAGCGCCAGAGCAAAAAACATTGGCGATAGGCAACAGCCCTGCCTGGTCCCGCGATGTAATAAAAATGGGGCAGATTTATTGTTGTTAGTAAGTACATATGATCTAGGACGTGCATAAAGCATTTTTGCGATAGCTATAAATCTGTCACCAAAGCCAAATCTTTTAAGAGTAATAAACATATACTCCCACTCAATTTGATCGAAGGCCTGCTGTGCATCCAAGGAGACAACAGCAGAATATGGTGGGTTGTTAGAATACATGACGTTCAGAAGTCTACGAGTATTCGAAAATGCAAACCTTTCGGGGATAAACCCGGTTTGGTCACTATGAATTAAGGAACCAATATGTTCGTTCAAGCGGTTTGCCAAAACTTTTGCAACAATTTTCTGGTCACTATTTAAAAGGCTGAGAGGGCGATAAGAAGCTAGATTTGTTTCATCTTTACCCTTCTTCAACAGTAGACAAATGTTCGCATCGTATAATGTCTCTGGGAATGATCCTTCCTTCACGGAAGAGTTTATCATACGAAGCAACAATGGAGCAAGTTTATCAATGTGAATTTTATAAAATTCAATGCCAAATCCGTCAGGGCCACAAGGCTTACCATTTGGAAATGAACGGATGGCAGCTTTGATCTCCTCTAGTGTGAAGTCAGCATCCAACTGTTGTTTGGCATTTTCACTCAATGTGGGCATATCCAATCTATTTAAGAACCCCCATATGTCTTCCTTTGATGACGATGATTTAGAGGTATATAAGTTTTTATAATATTCATAAAAAGTGTTATTTATCTGTAAAGGGTCAGTTATTAGTTCTCCATTAGATACAATTTTATAAATTGCCCGTTCAGCTTGAACACCTCTCAACTGCCTAGCGAGTACGCTGTGTGCTTTATCACCAAGCTCAAATTGCTTTTGTTTAAGCTTTCGTATATAATTACAAACATGCTCACCAAGAATGCGGTTGTATTCAAGTCTTGCAGATACAATATTCTTTAGTATTTCATCTGATTTTGAGATACGAAATGATTCCTCCAACAGAGGGAGTTGGGCCTGTATTTCAGACATACGCTTCTGTTTAACCTTTTTATTATAAAACTGGTACGAGATAATATCACCCCTAATAACGGATTTAAATGTTTCCCACAGTGTGGAATCAGATACCTCACCATTATCATTAAAGTGTAAGAAATCTGTAATTTTGTTTGAGATGCTTTCACAAAAAGCTTTATCTGAATTTAATGCCGGATTGTATTTCCAATTATATGAGTGCACAAGCATGTTGAAGTTTATTTTAACAGACACAGGGGCATGATCAGAAATTAAAATATTGTTATAATCTGAACTGACAATGTTGGTAATTAAATTGGAATCAACGAGAAAATAATCAATCCTAGTAAAACTGCCATGTACCTGGGAAAAAAAGGAGTACTGTCTGTCCAAAGGATGTTGATGCCTCCAAATATCCACTAAATTTAGCGATTTAATAAGATTATTTAGGACTGGCACAGATTTTAACATGGGAGCAGTTGTAATGGAAGATCTATCAAGATGAGGGTCTAGGAAACAATTAAAATCACCTCCTATAATGATGTTACAGTTATTCTATTCTGCAACAAGACGAAAGATTTTACAGAAGAAATCCAGACTGTCAAAATTTGGAGCATATACATTTAAAAGGGCCAATGGCATAGAGTTTATGGTACCTGTTACAAGCACAAATCTCCCACCTGGATTGGTCACCATAGACTTGAATACAAAAGGTATAGTTCTGCGCACTAAGATGGCCACTCCTCTGGCCTTTGAGGAAAAGGTAGATTGATAGACCTGGGATATCCATAAGGCTCTCAACCGTCTCTGTTCTGTGGGGGGAATATGGGTTTCCTGTAAGAAGATTATATCAGAGGACAATGATTTCAGATGTGAAAATACTTTTACTCTTTTGAGAGCTTTCCCCAAACCCCTACAGTTCCATGATGTGAATGTGAGATGATTCACACCTGATCCAGAAGAACCAGCTTGCATTCAAAAATTAAATTTAAAAAATATATGGGCTTAGGCAGTAAATGGCTACACTGGCAGGCAAAACAAACCAAACAAAGAACAAATTAAAAAAGAAAAACATATTATAAAAACCCATTCCCTTAACGCCGCAAAAAACAGGAACAAAGCGGCAAAACCCACTAATACTTGGGAGACTGCTGGGTAACGGACACAGTTTTGCGTTTCAGCAAACCACCAATGGAGCCGCGCAGTCTTCTAATGTAAATCAATTAACTGAAAAAAAAGCTACACACAAAGACAATATAATTAACTTGGAATATGCCATCAAAAAAGGACGAGGCAGAATAAAATGCAGTATTAGAGTGGCGTCAACAGCTGTATAATTTAAACAATGTGCACTTCGCCAGTTATACACTGTCAGTCAGGGAGTTGGCAAACCTCTCTGCATCCGCCGGAGTGTTAAACACTTTAACTTCTCTGTTTTGGACGACCTGAAGTTTGGCTGGAAACCGTAGAGAACACTTGGCGCCGGCATCAGTCAGCTTCTTCTTGACGTTGTTAAAGGCTTGACGCAGTGATGCAACCTCCGCCGTGTAGTCCGGGAAGATGTACACTTTGTTGCCTTAATAACGGAGTGGACCCTGCTGTCTGCTGAGTTTAAAAATATTGGCCAAGTCGCGGTCATTGTGGACTTTGGCGATGATCGTCCGTGGGCGCTCGTTGTCCGGAGGCTTAGGTTTGAGGCTGCGGTGGGCACGATCAATTTTAACGGGCTTGGTCAGGTTATTCGGGCCAAGCAGCTCCGGTAGCAGTCGTGTCACAAACTCCGTGGGATTGCCCTTCTCTTCTCTTTCTTTGATCCCCACGATCCTGATGTTTAACCTCCGCGAGCGCCCCTCCAAGTCATTTAGCTTAGCCTTGAGCCGACCATTTTCCACCTGCAACTCACGGTAGCTAGCTTCCAATGCCGTGATGCGAACATCTGCGTCGGAGAGTGCCACATCCATTCTATCCAAGCGTTGTTCAGTCTGATTATGTTCATTCTGTAATGTGCCCAAATGCGTCTCCACTGTGCTTAAGCGACCCTCCATGGACTTTTTCAACTCTTCCATCTGCGCTGAAACTTTAGCTAGCTCAGCGCCATATTTGTTAACTGCAGCTAATATAGCTTTGTTGCTAGCGCTAGCCGAGGCTGAATTTGATGGTTTTACCTCGTCTCTCTTGGGTGGCATAATTGGAGGTTAGTTAGAAACAGCTCTGACGATAAGTAGGCAAAAAGTTGGTAAGTAGGTGTAGCAAAGATAAACAAAATTTAGAAGTCTGCGACGGAGCCTCGTGGAAACACGTCTACTCCATTACTGCACACGAGCGCCCCCCCGATCAAATTTAATCTTAATAGAACACATTTTTTAAAATATCTTCAGCTTAGGAATTTTATTCGATCAAATCAAAATAATGTTCTCACCCGACCTACTTATTCATCCTTGGAAAAAATTTTGACGAAAGATAGTAAAAGAAAGGGTATTATTTCAGAGTTTTATAACTCATTGACACTATCCTCAAGTGAAAACTCACAGAAAAGAATGAATTATTGGAAAGAAGACCTGCAAATTGAAATTTCAGAGGAACAATGGGAATTGGCTTGCACAGAAGCTCAAACCAAATCAATAAATGTACGTCTTAAATTGATACATTTTAAATGGTTAATGTGGATGTATGTTACACCGGTGGAGTTAAATAGATATAACAAAAATATACCAGATACGTGCACAAAATGTATGGAAAGTAAAGGAACCCTATTTCATTGTTTATGGGAATGTAGTAAAATTAGAATGTTTTGGGAAGAGGTGAGGGTAACAGTTGAAAAAATAATTTCAAAACAATTCATATTGAACTCTAAACTGTTTTTGTTGGGTCTGTATCCAGAAAAGCATAATTTTAATAAGAGTGAAAGAACATTCATAGACCTCAGTTTGCTTAATGCCAAAAAATGTATTGTACTATTGTGGAAAAAGACTCAGACCAGATGTGACTCAGTGGTTAAGACAGATGCTAACAAACCTTCCACTAGAAAGAATAACATACATACTGAAATCAAAGGAAAATGTGTTTGAGAATATATGGAGACCTTTCATTGATTATGTAAAGAAATTAAACATAACTTCTGAAGAAGAAGGTGAATGATGTGTGTGGACCTTGTAAATTCCAAATTGGTGAATGTATAATAAATATACTTATGTAATGGATTACCTAGACTAAACAGAGGAGCATTGTTTGACTTGCTTTTGTTAATGGTTGTTGGTGTTTTTAGTATTTTTTTTTAAATTACTTTAGTGTTGGTGTTTGTTTGTGTCATGTTTGTTAAAAAAGTTTCAAAAAAAATATTGTGGGAAAAAAAAACTGCATTGTTTGGTGTCCTTTTGATGGCTACACTGCACAGGCGAAATGCTCTATGCTGCATTCTGTCTATTTTTTCCGGAGTCGTCTTTGCCGCTGCTCCATAAATCATGCATCCATAGTCTGTTGTCGATCTCATTAGTGCTCTGTAAATGTCAATTAATGCCTGTTTATCTGCACCACATTCGTGTCCAGCTACAGCTTTTATGAGATTAATGACTTTTTTGCATTTTATGTCTCCAGATTTTCAACATGAACTCTCCATGTGTATCCACTATCAAACCACAATCCTAGATATCTGAACTCACTCACTTCTCTCTATTGGTTGATTATATAATGTTAATGGTTCTGTACCAGTTCTGCGTTTTTTTGTGAAAATCATATAGCAGGTTTTATTGTTAGAAAATTTAAATCCCCAGTCATATGACCACTTTTCCACTTTCTCCATTGCTTTCCTGGTGTTTTTGAACACAAATTTCTCATTTCTTCCCCTTGTCCATATGGCTCCATCATCTGCATATAGTGCTGTTTTGATGGATCCCTCTTGATCCTCAAACATGTCATTAATCATCATGTTGAATAAAACTGGGCTTATCACACTCCCCTATGGAACACCGTTTTCTATTTCAAAGTCATTAGAAGCTTCTGATCCTACTTTAACCCTAATTGTCCTGTGTTAAAAAAAAATCCATGATCCAATTATACATCCTACCACCAATACCCATTTTATTCAATTTGATAAGAAGTCCATCCCTCCACAGTAAGTCATAAGCCTTTTCAATATCCAAACTAATCTAAACTATAACCATTACTTCTTTCATTTTGAGTCTTTTCAATATCATTACTTACCCTAACTAGAGCATCCAATGTGGATCTTCCTCCTCTTAAACCATTCTGATAGTTGTTTCTTGATCGTCTTTGCTCTAGTACATATGAGAGTCTATAAACTACTACCTTCTCCATCCATTTTCCTCAGTGTGACGTTAATGCTATTGGCCTGTAGTTGCCTGGATGAGCTGGATCTTTCCCTGGCTTATTAAATGGTCAAATTACAGCCTTTTTCCACCCACTTGGGATAACCCCCTCCTTCCATATCCTGTTAAATAATTTCAGCACCAGTTGCATTGATTGCATAGGCAACTGCCAGAACATAGCATAGCTTAACTGATCATATCCTGGAGCTGTGTATCCACTGTCTTGCGAAGCTCTCTTAAGCTCCGACATTGTGAGCTCAGAATCAGAATCAGAATCAGAAAAGATTTATTGCCAAGTACATTAACAGATCACTGATAACATACGAGAGAATTTGACTTGACACAGAAAATGAACCTGCATTTCCAGTGACACGGCTGCATCGGGGACGCGCCTGCTAACAGGATAGAGGGTACAGATAGCATAAGAATAATACAAGGAACAATAGGAAGGAGCAAAAAAATCATTGATTCAGAATACTGGTTGCATAATCAATCAATATTATGATTACAAGGAAAAAAAAAAGCTCTCAATGCACATTCGCGGACAAGTTTCACAGGACACAGGACACAAGAGAGCAGTGTGTGTATCTTTATTTCAGTTCGTGGCTCAATATGTGTGCACTGTTGATGCAAAGTGTTGTGATAATAGGAGAACAACAAGGGCACTTGGCAGGAGATGTTTTGTCTGGCTGCTCGCCAATCGTCCTTGCGATTATCTGAGCAGGTGCTGTCCAAGGCCTTGTGCTCGTTGTTTTGAAAACACAGACTGCAGACAGCCAGGAGGAATTTTCATGGGGGAAATTGGGCCAAATAGGACTGATCACAGAGAAGGAGCTTTTTATTTCTTCTGTAGATTCAGTACTTAATCCTTCATTGCGGGGCTTTGAGTCCGTCGTGGATAGACCTGAACGTGAACATGATGTAATCCACCTTCCGAGACAGTTCTCCATTTGTCGCTATCAGGGTCTTCTCCAATTTTTCAATTTGACAGATGCACCTCGCCTGGCCAGCATTTTGATAGGTTGTATCCATCTTCAGCAATTTGCGGTACACCAGGACAATCCCAGTTCCAATCAGAAAGATCCCGATCACCATTATTACGAAGACATACAAATCTTCAATATCTTCGATAGAGAGATTAGTGAGACACAAGATCCTCCAATTACTTGTGTCACGTAAATAGCCTGCTGGAGCCGTTCCTGCGGGGCAGACAGCTTCCCCCGGAGCACTTTTCCTAGTTGAAAAAATAGTGTCAATTGTGTTCAAAGCCCAGCTTATTAACTCCATAATTTCTTTCGACGGTCGCAGTTAGACGCAGACAGACAACAGCAAGCTGGGATCCAGTAGTTGGGGGGGAAGGAAAAAAAGTCAGAGCAAGAGAGAAGGAAAAAGCGTCTGCTCTCTTGGGAGGGCGGAAGTGAATCCGCCGAGCTCGAGGTCTAACGCAGTTATATCTTCTTTCACTTCATTTTTTAAGTTTGCATTTTCTCTGAGTTTATGCTCCCTTTGCTGTCTGTGACTTTCACCAAGATGTTCTCCTCTATGCACTGCAGCAAATGCTCTACCTAGGATTTCTGCCTTTTCTTTGTCTGATACAGCCATCTTGTCCCCATCCACTAGAGCTGGGACTTTAACTGACACCCTCTTACCACTCATTTTTTTTAAACATACCCCAGACATCACCTAGTTCTTTTTTCCTACCAAGAGTGAAACAAAATTCTCTCCATGTTGACCTTTTCCTGTTTTTAATAATCCTTCGAGCTACTGCCCTTTTCTTTTTATAATCTATTAAATTTTCACTATTCATATCCTTCCTCAGCTCTCTGAATGCCTTGCTTTGCTCTTTTATTGCAATACTACATTCCTCATTCCACCAGGGTACAACCTTCTTCCTACTCTGTGTTGTTTTCTTAGGTATATTTGGTATTGCAGCATTCAGAATATGATTGGTTACCTGACTCGAACACTCTTCTATGCCACCTTCTAATGTTACCAAATGACACGATTGTACATAGTATTGCCTAAATTTTTCCCAGTCTGCCTTGTCAAAACACCATCTTGTAAAACATCTTCCCTCTTGTATACATACTTCAGTTTTAATGACTTAAGTATTCGGAAGTGATCGCTTCCCATAGTTGTACTGTTCATAACCGTCCATTCACAGGCACTCACTAAAGAATCAGATATCAGAGTCAGGTTAATACATGATGATGTGCCCCTATGCACATCCACCCTGGTACCTTCACCACTGTTGAGACAAATTCACGATCTTTCATCTAACATATCTTCCACAACATTTCCATTGTTAACTGTATGTGTGCTTCCCCACAAGCTGTTATGAGCATTAAAGTCTCCACACCATACCTCTTTCATATGGCCTTCCCCTGCCATAACACTGAAAGTATCTGCTGTTAACTTCCCACATGGGTTGTAATAATTAATCAGCTTAATATTTCCTTGTCCATTTGGCCTACATATTTCAATAATATTGCACTCTATATCCTCAGGGGAGGAAATCACCCTATATGCCAGGCCATCTTTAATGAAAGTGGTACATTCTCCTCCATTTACAATGTTACTTCTATCCTGTCTGAGTTAACTATATCCTGGAATAACAAAATCTAAGTGAGGTTTAAGCCATGTCTCCTGTACACACACTACCTCTGGAACAGCTAGTAGTTCGTAAAGATACTTTTTGAGTTCTTGTCCGTTTGCTATCAGACTCCTCACAGTCCTCTGTAGTATGTGTAATACCATAATTCAGATATTAAGTTTCATCATCTGTTTCAGCTTTCAATAAATCATGAATCTTGTCAGCTTTGATATCTTTCACCTCTAGGATGATCTTGTGTGTGGGATTTGTTGATGGCTGGGATTCCCTTTGAACTGAACTTCTTTGAGGAGGGTTTGTTGTTTCTGACCATTCCTGCCTCTCTAACTGTCTTTAGAGCTGCCGCATAAGAGATTTACTTAATTCTGATTTCCTCAGCTTGTCTAGCTTCCCTCTGCACAACGCATCCTCCATATGAAGCACCGTGGTCACCCCCGCAATTGCAACACTTTACTTGGGTGTCCTTTTCACATTTGCCATATTCGTGCTCCCCTCCACATCTAGCATATCTTAACTTTCCCTTACATTGCTGAGCAGTGTGACCCATCCTTTGACATTGGCTTTGGGACATATTCTCTGACACTACTGTAATACAGGTATCCTATTTGGACTGATTTAGGGAGTGTTTCCTCAAACTGAATCATTACAGACAGTGTATCCTTCAGTGAACCCTCTCTTTTACTCTTTAGCCTTTTCACATCCTTCACCTTTCTTCCTTGGATCTCGGTTTTCACTTCTTCCATAGACGTGCTCAAAGGGACACCTGATATAACTCCCCTCAAGTTTACCATTGCACCACGAACATGCACCATCATTTGTTCTCCGTTTAGACATGTCATTACCAGTATTTTCTCTTGCTGTTGTTTACTTGATGCATGAATTAACAGCCGGTTATTATTCAAGAACTTTGCAAACTTAACTCTCCCAATTTCTTTCTCAATTGCTTTTGTTAGCTTAACAGGGTGAAAGTTCCCCCCACCCTGATTGAACTCAATGACAACCTTCCACTCATTCCCGACATCATCAAGCTGCCATCCATGTTGTCTAGTTTGTGTTTTCTTCGCATTGTTACTTCCTCCCACGTCACTCTCATCTGACCCACTTCTACCTCTTGATGCCCCCCAAGCTGCTCTTTTCCGCCTCCTGGGTAGTGTCCAAGTCATCTCATCTTTATCGAGCCCGTCAGAGCTAGATGCCATAATGTTACAGTCAGAGTACAGTACAAACAAATCACTCCTACCGCCAACCAAACACAGACGTAAATACCGCCACACACTCCATATGTCTGTCTTTCTGTGTGTCTGTTTTTCCCTCATAACTTTGTGACGTTTTCCACAGAGCTTTGTGACATTCTTCCTCTTCTTTAATCTCATATCTGCGTGTCATCTCATTGTTCTTCTAGCTGTAGTCCGTATCTGCATCTCATCTCATTCTTCTTCTTCTTCTTTTAGACTTGATTGGCGGTTGATCCACCAGCCCATTATGTCTTTCAATTCAATTCAACTTTATTTATATAGCGCCATTTCACAACAACAGTCATCTCATTGAATTGAATTATTTTCCGTGAACAAAGCCGTCTAAGTGATAGTGACGATGACCTATCGCGGCCATATTAGCTTTCTGAGCTATAAGAAGGGAATACAGGAAAAGGAAATGAGGAGTTCTTCTTTGGTGTATTACGTGTCATCCATTGAGTCCTCCAGCGCATGTCTGCCACCTTCTGATACTGGCAGATCAGTACAAATCCCCAATGCAGCCGGCGATGTCAGAGTGAAATGACAGGCGCAGCACCGCGCTCTGCCACTAGGGGCACACAAATTCTCACACTCAAAGGGTTAACAAGTCCTCAACTGCTTCCCACTGTCGTCCCTTACTGCCAAGACATTTTTCTGCTGCTTTCACAATGATTTTGATTTTTTCTGTTTTCTTGGAAGTCTGCACAGTGCAGTTTATCACATCTACCACAAATAAGACAAAATTATTTTCCTTCAAAACCGGAGTATCTTCCTATTGTACTGCATGCACTGCAAGTCTGTACACTTTCCCTGTTCGAGTCCACTCTCACTTTTTTAGCTGGCACCTTTTTTGCAGCTTCTTCAAATGTTAGTCCCTGTGAGACTTTTATCTGCTGAATTTCTTCTGCTCTTTTGCTGGCTTCACAACCTCGATATGCAGAGCTATGTTCACCACTGCAGTTACAGCACTTTTAAAAATTTGGCTCCTCTTTCACACTTTCCATATTCATGTTCACTGGAGCATCTGGCACATCGTTGTCTACCTTTGCATATCACTGCTACATGACCAAACTTTTGACATTTGAAACATCTGAGTGGAGGAACGTAAAGTCTGACTTAAGAGCTCATGTAGCCAATATACACCTTACTTGGCAGTCTTGTTTCATCAAATTTTAACATTACTGACAGACTATTACATTTTTTGCCATTTCTATTAGCTTTTAATCTCCATACTGGTCAGGAGCTGTAGTCCTTCTATCATCATTGCTGTGTCCAATCGAACCTCAACTCTATCTTCAGACATCACTCTTCTTTGTCTCCTCATACTTCACTCTATATCATCACTTCACACATCTTGGCTGTGTCTGTCTTCTTCTGTTAGATTTGATTGGCGGTTGGCAACCAGCTCAAAGGCGCATTACCACCACTGACTTGATTGTTTTCCTCATAGCTTTGTGACGTTTTCCTCATAGCTCTGTGACTTCTTACTCATAGCTTTGTGATGTTTTCCTCTTATCGCTCTGCGACGTTTTCCTCATAGGTTTGTGATGATTTCCTCATAGCTTTGTGATGTAATAATTATAGCTTTGTAGCTTTGTGACATCTTCCTCATAGCTTTGCGACGTTTTGACCGAGATTCGGGATTCATCCAGGTTTTGTTGTTGTCACCCGCGTCGCTGCTTATGTCACTCTTCTTCTTCTAGATCTGATTGCCGGCCGGCAACCAGCCCGCAGGTGCACCATCACCACCCACCAGGTTGGAGCGTGGACAAGAGAATGGCAGGGGGGGGAAAAAAAAACTAAATTCTTTTGATTAATCCAGTTGCGCTTAATATCTAAGTAGAGCTACATATATTTCTTTGAGGTTCCTAACATGTTTACCAAACCAAAACTTAAGTTAGCCCTTTCCATTACTGCAATCATGTTTCCTTTGTTCCTGGTATCCCTGACATTCCAACAAAACATGCTGAACTGTTTCCGGAGAACTACAATGTGCACAGCTGCCAGTTGGGTGTTTGCCTATTCTACGTAGCAGCTGGTTCAAAGTAGTATGTCCTGTTCTTAATCGGGTGATGAGTATCTCCTCTTCCCTGTTTCTGCCAACTCCCATACCAGAAACCACCCGCTTTTGATTGCCATAAAGATGTCTTCCTGTATCTATTGAGTCCCAATATTCTTGCCACGTTTCCACTATATACTTGTTAATTATTGATTTGCCTTCTGCCTTACTGAGTGAGCTCTCCAGATCCACTGCTTCAAATTTCAATGTTTTGCTAATAAGTCCACATCCTCATTACCCTCTATTCCAACATGGGCTGGAACCCAAAGAAAGCTTACTGACTGGCCTTTACTGTAGTGGCTGTAAATTAAGGAGCGGATTTCTACAATTAGGTCCTGCCTACATGACTGCAGTGACTGAACACTCTTGAGAGCTGCCCAGCTATCTGAAGCAATGACTGCATTAGTCCTATAATTTATCTCCAACCACTGTAGAGCTAATATAATGGCAACTAGCTCAACTGCGTATACTGATAAGTGATTGCTGGTTCTTTTATTGATAGATATTTTATACTGAGGAATGTATACCGCAGCTCCACTACGACCAGTTGTAGGGTCCTTGGAACCATCGGTAAATGCTATCAGCATGTTTCTGAAGTTCTGTTCAATATATTTATGCACTATATAATCTGTTGCTGATTGCTTATGTTGCCTCCTCAGTTGTTGTATTTCAAAATCTACTAGTGGGATCTTAAACAGCCATGGAGGAATAACAGACCACAGGATCGTTGGGCTAAAATCTACGTGTTTTAATCCTGCCTGCTCAGCAATGGCAGGATGTGACCTCTTATGGCCCTTCAAGTTGATCCAGTATGCCAGCATTAATTTGGTTCTTCTTAATCTTAAGGGCATTTCACCCATCTCTACTTGGATCACTGATACTGGAGAAGTTTTAAATGCACCACAACATATCCTAAGAGCCTTTGTCTGCTCTATTTCCAGTTGGTTCAGGTGACAATCAGCAGCCGACATGAATGCAACACATCCATAGTCTAGTGTCGCTCTCATTAGTCCTCAATATACCCTCAACAGAGAGGCCCCCCAGTCCCATCCTTCCAGACATCTCAAAATATTGCTTCTTCCAGGTTAGTTTTTCATCGAATAACACACCTACATACTGAACTACCTTTACTTGCTCTAACTTTTGGCCATAAAGTTTTAAAGAAATGTCTTTGTGACTTTTAGAGAAGCAAATCACCTGTGTCTTTGAGACCGATAATTTAAAAGCCCACCGGTTTTCCCATTGCTCAACTTGGTCTATTGCTGCCTTCATTTCCTCTGAATGTACTCAAGATTACATCCCCTTATCGTTTACCCAGTATGTCACATGCCACACTAGAGACAATAAAACACTGGACTTATTCTACGCAAACACTAAGGAGGCATACACCTCATAACAACTCCCCCCACTTGGGAGATCGGATCACAACTTGGTTCATCTCCGGCCGGTGTACAAATCCCTAGTGCACAGACAACCTCCGGCCATGCGCACAGTGCAGTTATGGTCTGAGGAGGCAATGGACACTCTAAAGGGCTGTTTTGTAACCACCGCCTGGAAGCAGCTTTGCGATCCACATGGTGAGGACATCGATGGCCTCACTCACATCTTCACGGGCTACCTCAGCTTCTGTGTGGACAAATCCGTTCCCACCAAGACCATACGGTGTTGCTCAAACAACAAACCCTGGATCAACCCTGAGATAAAAACACTTCTGAGAGAGAAGAAGAGGATCTTCAGGTCGGGGAACAGGGAGATGCTGAAGTCCGTACAGAGGGAGCTGAGGAGAAAGATCAGAGAAGGCAAGGACAGCTTCAGGAAGAAGATGGAGGACAAGCTGCAACAGACCGGACGGCATCAGCGCAAAGCTCCTCAAGTCCTGTGCAGACCAGCTGTGTGGGATTGTGGCGTACATCTTCAACCTGAGCCTGAAGCTGGGGAGGGTACCACAGCTGTGGAAAACATCTTGTGTGGTACCTGTACCAAAAACTTCCCACCCCAAAGACCTGAACAGCTACGGACCGGTGGCCTTGACGTCCCACTTGATGAAGACCCTGGAGAGACTGCTCCTTGCTCACCTCCGCCCCCTGGTGGAACCAGCGATGGCTCCACTCCAGTTCGCCTACCAGCATGGCATTGGGGTGGAGGATGCGGTGATCTTCCTCCTTCACCGTTCTCTGTCCCACCTGGAGAAGCCCGGGAATGTGGTGAGGATCATGCTCTTTGACTTCTCCAGTGCTTTCAACACCATCCAACTGATGATCCTGAAGGACAAGCTGCTGTGCGCAGGGGTGGACCAGCACCTGTCATCATGGATCCTGGACTACCTCACGAACCGGCCTCAGTTTGTGAGAACCCGGGACTGTGTGTCCGACACGATCATCGGTAGCACGGGGGCCCCCCAGGGAACGGTGTTGGCTCCCTTCCTGTTCACTCTTTATACTGCGGACTTCTCACACAACACAACACACTGCCATCTACAGAAGTTCTCTGATGACTCTGCGATCGTTGGCCTCATCTCCAATGGAGATGAAGCTGAGTACAGAGGGCTTATCCAGGACTTCGTGGACTGGTGCCGTCGGAACTGCCTCCAGATCAACGCGAGGAAAACTAAGGAGCTGGTGGTGGACTGCCGCAGGCAAGGACAACCCCTCACAGCACCAGTAAATATACAGGGAACAGACATTGAGATGGTGACATCCTACAAGTACCTGGGTGTTCATCTGAACAATAAACTAGACTGGTCAAACAATACTGACGCACTCTACAAGAAGGGACAGCGCAGGCTGTTCCTACTGAGGAGACTCAGGTCTTTTGGTGTACGAGGGGCGCTGCTGAAGACATTCTATGACACGGTGGTGGCATCAGCCATCACTTTTGGAGTGGTCTGCTGGGGCAGTGGCATTACCGCAGCCAATAGGAAGAGGCTGAACAAACTGATCAAGAAAGCTAGCTCTGTCCTGGGGCAGCGCCTTGACCTGGTGGAGGAGATAGGAGAGAGAAGGACGGTGGCTAAACTGTCATCTCTGCTGGAGTCCAAGTTCCACCCTATGCAGGACATACTGAATGCACTGAGGAGCTCATTTAGCAGCAGACTACATCATCCCAGGTGCACAACCGAGAGGTTTCGCAGGTCCTTCCTACCAACGGCTGTCAGACTGTACAACCTAGGCAGGGCTGCTCGCAGAGATAGCAAAAAGACGTAACAACCTAATAGTTTCTGAATGCAAAAGATGCAATAGACTTACACAACGGTCCCCTCCGGCATACAACTAGGAAAATACCGGTCGCTATGGAGGGTGAGAATATGTATGGGCACATAATCATACCATGTAGGATAACTAAGTAGACGGTTGTGCTGTTTCATCCCATCTAGCAACAATGCTCTGCACTGTGTGTGTTTATATATTTACATATTTATTCCATCTAGCTACAATGCTCTGCACTGGGTGTGTTTATATTTATATATCTATATATTTATTCCATCTAGCTACAATGCTCCGCACTGTGTTTTTATATATCTACATATTATTCCATCTAGCTACAATGCTCTGCACTGTGTGTGTTTATATATTTACGTATTTATTCCACCTAGCTGCAATGCTCCGTACTGTGGGTGTTTATATATCTACATATTTATTCCATCTAGCTACAATGCTCCGCACTGTGTGTTTATATACTCATATATTTATTCCATCCAGCTACAATGCTCTGCACTGTGTGTCTGTGTGTATATATATATATTTATAGTAATATGTACATATGTATATTAGCTGCTCTTGCTTTTTTTTTTTCTTGCCTTCTGATTGTTGCTCTGAGTGTTGCTATCCCTGTGCTGTTGCAATCCTGGAATTTCCCCATTGTGGGACTAATAAAGGCTTATCTTATCTTAACTGATCATATCCTGGAGCTGTGTATCATTGTCTTGCAAAGCTCTCTTAAGCTCTGACATTGTGAGCTCAAGGTCTAATGCAGTCGTATCTTCTATCACTTCATTTTTTAAGTTTGCATTTTCTCTGAGTTTATACTCCGTTCGCTGTCTATGACTCTCTCCAAGATGTTCTCCTCTATGCACTGCTGCAAATGCTCTACCTAGGACTTCTGCCTTTTCTTTGTCTGATACAGCCATCTTGTCCCCATCCACTAGAACTGGGACTTTAACTGATACCCTTTTCCCACTCATTTTTTTTAAACATACCCCAGACATCACGGCATTTACGTCTGTGTTCGGCTGGCGGTAGGACTGATTTATTTGTGGCGGATAGCATAAACTGTACGTTGACTATAACATTATGGCATCTAGCTCTGACGGGCTGCTTCCAGGTTAGTTTTTAATCGAATAGCACACCTAAATACCGAACTACCTTTATTTGCTCTAACTTTTGGCCATAAAGTTTTAAAGAAATTTCTTTGTGACTGTTAGAGAAGCAAATCACTTGTGTCTTTGAGGCCGATATTTTAAAAGCCCACCGGTTTTCCCATTGCTCAACTTGGTCTATTGCTGCCTGCATTTTCCTCTGAATGTACTCAAGATTACGTCCCCTTATCCATAAGGCCCCATCATTTGCATACAAGCCCTTCCCTATTCCCTTTTCGATTCCTTCAAAAATATCATTAATCATAATATTAAACAGAACAGATGCTGCCTTGGTGGGTACCATTTTCAACTTGATATATTTTGGAGTACTCTGTACTAACTCTTACCTCAATCATTCTATCATACAGGAAATCTAATACCCAGTTGTATAAATTACCTTCAGTACCAAATTGATTTAATTTAATCATCAACCCTTCCTTCCACAGCATGTCATATGCTTTTTCTACATCAAAGAAGACAGCTATCACATTTTCCCTATTTACCCTGGCCTTCCTAATTTCAGATTCTAGGTGTAAAAGGGAATCCACAGTATTTCTCCCTTTTCGGAACCCACTTTGAAAAGGAGAAAGACATTCCCTCTCTTCCAAAATGTAATTCAGCCTTTCAGTCACCATTCCTTCCATTGTTTTCCCTAACTGTGAGGTAAGAGCTATTGGCCTATAATTATTGGGATCTGATGATTCTTTCCCTGGCTTTAACACTGGAACTATAACTGATTGTTTCCATGCCCTAGGAATCTTCCCAGCTTCCCAAACTTTATTAAACAGCTTTAATATTGTTTGAAATGCACTCTCCTCCAAGCACGACAACATCATATAACATACGCCATCCTTTCCTGGTGAAGACTACTTCGATTTCAGAATAGCCCTTTTCAGTTCCGATAGAGTGAATGGCAAATCTATCATGCCCCTTGAAGTATTCTTCCTTATGTTCACATGTGGGTGGTTGGATAAAGTGCTTTCCCTGCTTTGTCTAATTGTGTTTGGTAGGTTTTCTGAACTATGAATCTTCACTAAAGTTTGTGCCAAAAGCTCTGCTTTGTCTATATTAGTAATAGGTATTTCCCCATTATTGTCTAGCACTGGTATTTTGTACTCTCTCGTAATACCACTCATTTTCTTAATCATTCCCCAAATATCTGATAGCTGTGTTTCTCTTCCTATAGTATTACAATACTGTCTCCAAAATAAACGCTTAGTTGTTTTGTTTTTCGGACGATTGCCTGACACCGTTTGTACTCAGAATCAGAATCAGAGAATCAGAATCAGAATCAGAATCAGGTTTATTGCCATTGTTCATGTAGTACACAAACTAGGAATTTGTCTCGGTACAATGCTGCAACATTAAACATGATAAGATAAGAGAAATAAACTATACATGTAATAAAGTGTAGGATAAGATTAAGTGATACTGGTCAACAGTTAAAATATATATTAGCCAGCAGCAGATACTGTGGAGAACTATATAGTGCAGTCGGTAATGCAGGAAGAAAACAGTGATGATTGACATGAGTCTGGTTGAGCTGCTGTACATGGTGCACGAGAGTCACTTAGTGTTCAGCAGTCTAATGGCAGAGGGGAAGAAGCTGTTCATGTGACGGGAGGTTTTAGTCTGGATGGACCGAAGTCTTCTACCAGAGGGGAGGGGGGCAAACAGTACATGACCAGGGTGTGAGGGATCGGCTATGATCCGGCCAGCACGCCTCCGGGTCCTGGAGATGTACAGATCCTGGAGAGATGGGAGCTTGCAGCCGATCACCTTCTCAGCAGTGCGCACGACGCGCTGCAGCCTTAGTCTGTCCCTGGCAGTGGCTCCTGCGTACCACACGGTTATGGAGGTGGTGAGGATGGACTCGATGATGGCTGTGTAGAACTGCACTAACATCTTGGTGGGTAGCTTGAGCTTCCTCAGCTGCCGCAGGAAGAACATCCTCTGCTGGGCTTTTTTGATGAGTGAGCTGATGGTCAGCTCCCATTTGAGGTCCCTGGTGATGGTAGTGCCTAGGAAGCGGAAGGAATCAGCAGTGGTGATGGGAGAGCCTGAGAGGGTGAGGGGGGGCAGAGGAGTAGTGACTTTCCTGAAGTCTACAATCATCTCCACTGTCTTCAGAGCGTTCAGCTGCAGGTTGTTATTGCTGCACCAGGACGCCAGCTGGGCCACCTCTCTCCTGTAGGCGGACTCGTCGCCGTTGGAGATGAGCCCGATGAGGGTGGTGTCGTCCGCAAACTTGATCAACTTGACAGACTGGTGGCTGGAGGTGCAGGAGTTGGTGTAAAGGGAGAAGAGTAGGGGGGAAAGTACACAGCCCTGGGGTGATCCGGTGCTGATGCTAGTATAGTCTGAGACAGTCTTTCCCAGCTGCACATGCTGCCTCCGGTCCGTCAGGAAGTCGATGATCCACCTGCAGAGGGAGTCAGGCACGTTGAGCAGGGACAGCTTGTCCCGGAGCAGAGCGGGGCGGATGGTGTTGAATGCGGAGCTGAAGTCCACAAACAGGATCCTGGCGTAGGTTCCCGGGGAGTCCAGGTGCTGCAGGATGGAGTGGAGGGCCAGGTTGACTGCATCGTCTACAGACCTGTTGGCTCGGTAGGCAAACTGCAGCGGGTCCAGGAGAGGGGTGGTGATGGACTTGAGGTGGGACAGGACCAGGCGCTCAAAGGACTTCATGACTACAGAGGTGAGCGCTACAGGTCTGTAGTCATTAAGTCCAGTGATCCGTGGCTTCTTGGGGACAGGGATGATGGTGGAGGATTTGAGGCAGGACGGCACGTGGCATAACTTAAGGGAGGTGTTAAAAATGTCTGTGAATACAGGAGCCAGCTGTTTCGCACAGAGTCTCAGGGTGGAGGGAGACACGCCGTCTGGGCCGGGGGCCTTGCGCGGGTTCAGTCTGGAGAACTGTTTGAGCACATCCTGCTCACTGATGATAAGGGGAGGGGGGGAGGTGGGGGGGGGGGGTGCCTTAAATGAAGTAGGGAATGTGGAGGCTGTGGAGCTGGAGGGAGGGGGGGAGTTGGACACAGATGACGAGGTGTCAAAACGGGCATAGTGTTGGGACAGTCTCTGACAAAGGGCTTTGTCATCCTGACCTTTAGGAGCCTGAGGCCGATAGTTGGAGATCTGCCTCAGTCCTCTCCACACGGAAGCCGAATCATTAGCAGTGAACTGCTGCTGGAGTCTCTCTGAGTACACAGATTTAGCCCTCTTCAGCTCTCTGTTAAACCGGTATTTAACCTCCCTGTAGCAGTCCCTGTCTCCACTTTTCAGCGCTGCTTCCTTCTCCTTCCTGATCTGTCTGAGCTTAGCTGTGAACCAGGGTTTGTCATTAGAGTAACTCACCCTGGTGCGTGATGGAAGAATGTTCTCTTCACAAAAGTGGATATATGAGTTCACAGTGTCCGTGTACTCATCCAGATCATGCGTGGCTCCTTTAAGCATGCCCCAGTCAGATATTTCCATGCACGTTTCCAGCTTCTCCTCAGCATCACTGGTCCGTATCTTCGTAGTGCTCACAACAGGTTTAGTGAGCTTCAATCTCTGTCTGTATGTGGGAATGAGGTGAACCATCACGTGATCAGATAATCCCAGCGCAGCTCGAGGGACAGCGCGATATGCGTCTTTCACTGTGGTGTAACAGTGATCCAGTGTGTTTAATCCTCTGGTGGGGCATTTAATAAACTGTTTGTAGCGGGGGAGATCGTGGCTCAGATTGCACTGATTAAAGTCGCCAGCCACAATAATCAGCGAGTCTGGAAAACTCCGCTCTGTGTGTTGAATGTGATCCGCGAGCACGCGCTGAGCTTCGCGCGTGTCCGCGTCGGGAGGGGCGTACACAGCGATCAGTATAAAAGAAGCAAACTCCCGTGGGGAATAAAAAGGCTTGCAGTTGATAACAAGAAATTCCAAGGCAGGAGAACAGTGTTTGGAAATTTCCGTTACATCAGAGCACCAGCTACAGTTGATGTAGAAGCAGACACCGCCTCCTGTGGTCTTGCCGGAAAGCTCTGTGTCACGATCAGCACGGAAGAGCTGGAAGCCGTCGAGGCGCAGCGCGCTGTCCGGTATATTTTCCCGGAGCCAGGTCTCAGTAAAGCAGAGGACAGCTGAGGAGGCGAGGTCCTTAAAACGCATCAGCAGTCTCAGTTCATCCACCTTGTTAGAGAGAGAGTTGGTATTGGACAGAAATATGCCAGGCAGCGCCGTTCGCGAGCCTCTCCTGCGAAGTCGTACGAGAGCGCCCGCTCGTCTTCCTCTCTTCCGCCGTCTCACTTTCCGAGCCAAACAATAAACCAGATCGGCGGCAGGGGCTAGAAAAACTGGGAGGAGGTCCGTGGGGGTCAAAGTCCTGATATTTAAAAGTTCTTCACGGGTATAAGTGCAAGCAGACACACAATTGACAAACAAAAACAAACAAAGAGCGCAGCGAAGCACCATGTCGACCGCTGTGGGCGCCATCTTGGATGCTAGGCCAACTCATGCACTGCTTCCAAAGTATGATGCTTTTTCACTTATCTGGATGCCCTATTTCTATTTTTAATAGCTTTATTACAGTTATCATCCCACCAAGGAAGAGTCTTTCGTGGTCTATAACCTGTACTTTTTGGTATTGTTTGATTTGCAGACTCGATTATAATCGCACTGACACTTTTACTAAACTCCTCCCCATCAAAAATGTCCTCACTATTTAGCTGCTCACATCTAGTTTTACACAGACATTTAAATTTATCCCAATCTGCCTTACCCAGTTTCCATCTTGTGCCAGATTGCATCGCTTCTTCTCCTGCTTCTAGACCAGTTTTAACTCTTATTGGGTAATGATCACTCCCATTAGCTGACCGACTTAACACCTCCCAAGATGTGATTCCTGCAATGGCATTTGAAACCATTTAGGTCTAACGCACTTTCTATGACTAGGTTACTGCTAAATCTCGTACCTTTCCCCTCAAAATCCTCAATTACTGTCATTTGTATCTATATTCCTGCTACCCCAGTGTATTATGTGCATTAAAATCCCCACACCAAACCACCTCACCCTGTGCTTGCCTATGCACAGTGTTCAAAGTGTCAACTGTCAATTTGTTACATGGATTATACTGTAGTAATTAATAATTGTAACTTCATCTTTTACTGCTCATATTTTTCCCATTTTTGATTCATGTTCTTTCCCTATTTCCATTATTTTGTAATTTGTTCCATTATGCACAAAGGTTGCTATACCCCCTCCTCTACCAGTTTCCCTGTCATTCCTTACGGATGTGTATCCTTGAATGACAAAAATCCAACTGAGGTTTTAGCCATGTTTCCTGTATACAGATTACCTGGGGTTTGTCTTGCATATCAGATATAAACTTTTTGAATTCTTGGCCATTTGATATTAGACTTCTAGCATTCCAGTGCAAAACTGTGATTACCATTATGACCCACTAGTCTGCGAACTTGGAGAGCCCCCACTTAAGTCCTCAACTGCTTCCCAATGTAGCCCCTTAATGCCAAGATATTTTTCTGCTGCTTTCACAATGATTTTGATTTTTTCCGTTTTCTTAGAAGTCTGCACAGTACAGTTTATCACATCTACCACAAATAAGGCAAAATTGTTTTCCTTCATAACCAGAGTATCTTCCTTAATTCTACTGCATGCACTGCAAGCCTGCACACTTTCCCTGTTAGTCCACTCCCACTTTTTTAGCTGGCACCTTCGTCGTCAAAGATCATAGGACTCACTATGACATCATCAAAGATCAAAGGCAGGCATCACTGAACCACTGCTGACATGCTTGCTTACACCCTTGCTTATACCTGCTTTCTGCTGGCATGCAGAAATACTTGCTTATACTTGGTTTCTACGGGCATGGACAGGTATGCACTAGTTTTCTTTAATTTTTCATGTTCAGTTTTGGAAAGATGGGTTTCTTGCCAGAAAATAACATCATGTTTCTCTCTCTTCACCTTAGCTACTACCTTACTTCTTTTAATTAGGTTATTAAGCCCATTCACATTCAAGCTTATTATTCTGTATTTATGGTATATGACGTCACTCATTAAGTAAATGGTAAAAGAAAACAGAGTTTACCCTCCTAGAAGACCTGAACACATATACACAAACCTGTTTGTCTAACAAAAAGAACATAAAGAGAACGATTGTGACCTCCAAGTCCAAAGTTGCTGTTGAACTTCAAAAGTTGGGGGGGAAGCCTCTGTCCTCGGAGGGCCCCCACCAGATATAAACTGCCATCTCCGATTGGATTCAGTGAGGACAGTACACATTAAACTAGGCTAAAGAGAAGTCCCTATGCAGTCATTTTTCACAATATATATGATAGGAGTGCAGTATTTTCAGACTTAAGCAGTCGGCTGTCATCCTTCTTACCACTCTTCATTTCACCCGGCGTGGCAGTTTTCTTGTGTCACTGACGTCACAGCGAAATCCTCTCAGCTTCTCCTTGATGCACCTCATGTTCCTCTCTCGATTGTTGCGGGAGGCACTGCCAGCAGTCTCCTACCGTCGTCCCCTTGTCACTGTGCGTGCAGGAGAAACACTGGCTGCAGACTCCGTTACCCCTCACTTTTCCAGGTCCTCGGTGGCTTCGGGAGCGCTGCTATAGGTCACGGGTCCGGAGTCATAAAACACCTTGAGCTTTGCCGGGTAAAGTGTCTGATGACGGATCCCTTTCTCTTTCAGAGCTTTTCTGATGGCGTTATGTCTTCCTCTTTAATATCTCAGTTGGGAAATCCTGCTCGAAAAATACCCTCTTTCCTTCATATATAATCTCCCTCTTTTTCCACGCCGAGTGCAGCACAATTTCTTTTGTTGTATATTCCAGAAAGTGGATAATGATGGATCTCGGATTTAAGTCCGGGCTGGGTTTCTTACCAAGCGACCGGTGACGGCGTTGAATTTTCAGGTTATCGCCAGGGAGGGTCAGTTCTGTTTTTAAAAAAGTTTTCCACAAACTCTTGCAAGTTATTTCCTTCTGCCTCCTCTCGGATGCTGTGAATGTGGCTATTGTTCCACCTCGAGCCTGCTTCCAAGTCCGCTATCTTTTCTTGGATACTTTCATAAAACTCCAGTGTGTGTGATTGCGCTACCTCCCCATTCATATGCTGCTCCTCCACATCTGCGATTCGTTGCTCTGCTTCATCTACTCGGTCACCCAGGTCCTTAACAGTGTCATTCAGTTTCTTGTTAATATTTTCTTTTAAGTCATCCAGCTCTCTTTTCAGAAGACTCTTGTTTTCTGCAAGCTGTTTCTTCATAGCCGAGTGGATGGCTTTTATTTCTGTAATTATGTTCACTTCCATGGCTTGCTCAGTATGCTCGTTAGCAGTTAAGCTAACGTTGTCGTCGTCACTCACTGAATTATCGTTTGCTTCAGAAGCTTTTTGCGTTTCCACTCCTCGTTTCTTTTTTTCTACCCCCTTTCATGCTATTCAAATCTAAAATTATGCTTCACAGTCCAGTTATTTCTTTTGGGTGTCGCCAACCACAGGGGAGTCTTGGGTTTAAGTTGGTGCTATCTCAGTCGCCATACCAGAAATCCATCTGTATGGTTTTTAAAGCTGCAAGTGAATCTGTGCACGCCACCACCCAGTCCAGTCTGACCTCCTCCACCCACTGCAAACCAATAATTATTGCCACCGTCTCTGCTGTAAACACAGATGTATTGTTGGAGAGTCTTTTTGAGATGGTCACTTTAAACTCTGGAATGCATACTCCAACTCCAACAGAGCCATCTTTGTTCTTTGAACTGTCAGTATAGAGCTGTAAGTAGTTCTAGTAATTGTTCCTGAGGTAAATGCTTGTTTTAACACCAACTTCACTCATATGTCAATCCTTTTTCTTCAATAGCAGACTAATGTCTACTTCTTTTCCTGGAAACAGCCAAGGGGGAACATTACTCACTGGGGTGGTGTTAGCTATATCAATAGTGGCTAGTCTATACATTCTAGCTTTTCTTTCAGTTGTCCACCCAAACCCATGTCCCTGGAAGTTAGAATATTCCCAGCAGTCTTGTAGTGTTGTTTTTGAAATATTCACTTCCTCACTTCCTTTCAGCTTGACCCAGTATGCTAATGCGAGTTTATCTCTTCTCAAATCCATTGGCATTTCTCCTGCTTCTATTAAAACTGCATTGTTTGATGTTGATTTGACGGCTCCAATGCACAGGCGAAGTGCTCTATGCTGTATTCTATTTTTTCCGGAGTCGTTTTTGCTGCTTCTCCATAAATCATGCATCCATAGTCTATTGTCGATCTCATTAGTGCTCTGTAAATGTCAACTAAAGTCTTTTTATCTGCACCCCATTTGTGTCCAGCTACAGCTTTTATGAGATAAACGACTTTTTTGCACTTTGTGTCCAGATTTTCAACATGAACTCTCCATGTGTATGCACTTTCAAACCACAATCCTAGATACTTGAACTCACTCACTTTATTGGTTGATTATATAATGTTAATGGTTCTGTACCAGTTATGCATTTTTTTGTGAAAATCATATAGCAGGTTTTACTGTTAGAAAATTTAAATCCCTACTCATATGACCACTTTTCCACTTTCTCCATTGCTTTCCTGGTGTTTTTGAACACAAATTTCTCATTTCTTCCCCTCATCCATATGGCTCCATCATCTGCATATAGTGCTGTTTTGATGGATCCCTCTTGATCCTCAAACATGTCATTAATCATTATGTTGAATAAAACTATGGAGGGGAAAAGGGGGTCCTCTGGGCTGGGGAGATGCTTCTCTGTCCACTCTGGTCAGGGGGTCCTCAGCTTGTCTTCAGTGCCACCACGGAATTGTCCAGAAAGTGTGTCTCGTAGATCACAGGCTTAAAAAACCCCCAACCTGCATAAGCAGGGTAATATTTACTCACTCAACAAATAAACTTCACCAGATCTGGTACAGTCACTTAAAACACTTATGATTTCTCACTTTCTCCAATTGATTTTAAGTAGTTGTTTCACAAACTTTGCCACAGCACAAAATAAGAATATGAATCATACAAATTCCCACTGTGAAAATTTCCCACTCACAGCACAAAGGACTGTAATGGTAAAAGTTATCTTAGTAGCTACTTACAGCTAAAAACTAGCTTAGCATCCATGACACACTCTGTAAAACTCGCCGGAAAATTCATTTCACAAATCAATAACTCCTTAGTTGAACTCCGACCTCTTCCTACAGCTCTTCTGGGCTGAATCACTCGTCAGAAGAATTACAAACTAAGTTTTATTTGTAATAAGTCTCTGTTTACTCTGTATATCTTTTGTGTGACCAATTTTTTCCTCGTGTCATTCACAGCTCTTTTCTTTGCACCTTTATGTTCAGTCATCTTCTGCCATTTTTTTTCCATCTAAGAGATGTTATCGCTATGCAGCGCCACGCCGCTACTGTTCCCTGCTGAACAAATAAGAGTCTATTGCAGATGAAAATTACACTGACAAGTCAAGTTTACTCAAACCAATGGAGGTTTCTTTGAGTGGGTTACAAAATCAACCACAAGGATGCCACAATTTAAAATAAAAATCTTGCTAATGGGACTACGCAAGACTTTAGTACAGAATTACTACAGAATATGTACTAGCGCAACTCATTCAAAACTTCATCCCTAACTCACTTCTGGCTACTGTAGGGGGCTGAAATTGCACATGTATAATAAACCATATCACTATAGGTCACGTGGTAATTTGCAACTCTCAACTCCTAAGAGTTTCTCTTTTACAGGTGCTAAGGTGGAGTAAGGTATGACAATGGAGCTAGTTGAATGCAGAGCAGTCATCACGTTCCTGTACTTAAGACGCCACACACCATGAGAGATGTTCGATGAGACACCCTTTGGCAGGTGGAGGCCATCATTTTGGAGGATCGCCGCATAATTGTTTGCCAACTAGTCTGTCAGGAATCTGAAACCTCAAAAGACTGTATATTAGTTCGTTACCTCAATAAAGATTCAAGACACAGAATATTCTTTTATGAGTTTTACTTGCCGCAAGGAGTACAGGCAATGGTTAACATTCAGCCATGCACTGAGGCAGTCTCAGTGCTTGAGCATTTTTATACACTCTTGATCAAATATCTGCTATACACTCCCACACTACACCCACAAGGTCATACTGACATTTTGACTACAGAGCGTACAGCACAGTCAAAATAACAGAAACTTACTCCTTGTGCATTTTTGCAAAGATCAAAACAAGTCAAGCAATCATTATTTTCTTCAAACAGTCACAGAAGAACTTTTCCATCATGAAGGTGAATATTTGCATGTACACAGTTTCATAACAGTGACATATACACTTTGCTGAATAAAATGATAAAACTTATATACAAAATCTCCAACACAGTCCAATATGCCGAGATCAGTGTGGGAACTGGAAAAACTCATCCATGACCATTTGCATATGCAGAAGTTGTCTGCATGAAGGATTCCCTGGTTGCTCACACCTTTCCAGAAACGGGAATGGCTCGCATGCTCCCAGACTTTTGACCATGTGCCAAGAAAACCAGGAGGACTTCTTCAACAGACTAATCACGCAGGATGAAATGGGTCCAGTCCAAACAGTGGAAGCATTGTGACTCACCATCTCCGAAGAAGGCATGTGTCCAGCCCTCGTCAGGCAATGTCAAGCTCTTTTTTTGAGACCAGCATGACGTATTGATGATGGATTTCCTGGCAAAGGGTACCACAATTACCAGGACTTACTATGCTTCACTGCTGTAGAAATTGCGGAAGACCATCAAAACCAAGAGGTGTGACATACTGACCAAAGGTGTCCACCTCCTGCAAGGCAACACCCTGGTCTACAACTCTCATGTTGCCCAGACAGAAGCACAGTCCTGCTGCTATGAAATCTTTCCTCACCCCTCCTTACCCTCCCAACCTCACACCATCTGACTTCCACCACTTTGCAATCATGAAGTCATTTTTGAAGACCAACCACTTCCAAGATGATGAAAAGCAGATTTCTGAGGTCAAGTCGTGGCTTCTGATGCAACCTGAAGACTTCTGCAGGCGAGGTCTCCACAGCTGTATAAAGTGGTGGGAGAAGTGTGTGACCCTTGGTGGTACCTATGTAGAGAGAAACTAATAACTGTACCAAGCTTGGTTCCTCTCAGTCCATGGGAAATGAGTCATGGGAGACCTTTAATGAACAGTCCTATGTCATTTTTGTTTTTACTTTGGGCACTTTAAACATGACAATTCTTTGTTGTTGCATTGTAGATAAGTCAGAAAACAAAGAAAAGCATGCCATAGAGCCCTATAATAAAGACACTGTGAATTTCACTTTTGACTCTTATTTCTGTCCCTGCAGCACCATCTCAGAGCTCCTCTCCTCCAGCGTCTCATGTGGAGGTGAAGGAGGAAACGCCCCTTTATCAGTCTAACATGTCGTATCATGATGAATCGCCTCCTTCGGCCTGCGGCCCCCGGCCCTGTGGCCCTGTGGTGTCTACAGAGAGTGAGCAGGACCTGGCTGTCCTCTGCATGACCAACACACCCATGTGAGCCTAATTCAGTTTGGAGAATAATGCTGTTTGAAGAATTCACATGTGAATGAATGGATTCTAAAAACATGTTCAAATTCAGTTAACGGTCTGTTTTGTTATCCAGCTGCTGTATGCTTTAGAGGTGTAACCCTTCATTTGCACTTATGGACCATTTGTGAGGAGTTGTTTTTTTTTTTTTTTCCTGGTAATTTGGCGATTTCCTCACATATTTAGTAGTTTTCTTCTCAACAGTTTACAAGGAGAACACACAAATTTATGATAAAGGTAATAAATTGTAATGAGACAAATTGTTTATTGGAAAACTCACCAAATTTATGATTTTTTTTTTCTTGAACTTGGGGAGGTATGTAAATTTATTTATTTTTTTCTTGTCAATTTCCATTTTTTTTTTCCATTTTTTGTGGTGGCGCCTTGCATGGCAGTGGCCCCTCTGATTCTACATGTGATTGTAGAAAGGAGAAACATAATTTTGTTCTACTGTACACAATTGGCTGTATGGACTGAATGACAACAAAGATGGCTTCTTCTTCTTGGCTTCTTCTCAGACAGGTGCATGTTTTTTTTCATGTACATGATTTTCACCTCTTAAATTTGCAAACTTTTTCCATATTTTTCTGTAAATTTAACATTTTCCCTTCCTTTATGTAAATTTTCTGTAAATTTGCTCCTTTATAATTAGCATTTTCCCCCACACATGTATTAGATTTACTCTAAATTTAGTTTTTCTGTCATGAATCTGTTTTTCCTGTAAACACATTCTTTTACTCTTTTTCTTTCATCATTCATAGATGTATTTTACAGCTTTTTTTTTCTGCTGCCGTTGAGACACCTGATTATTTAAAGCCTTTAATTTTTCTTTTTCTAACCTGGCATTAAGGAAACCATTTTCACCCATTTGAATAATTCCAACTACTGTATCATTTAAATTTATGCCTAAAAATACCTTTGACATGTCTTGTTAGTATTGTCTGTTTACCTGCAGACTGACCTCAGCAGTAGCAGAGCACAGGCGGTCGGTGCGCCCGTCCCGTCGGACTCAGGGGTCCAGAAACCCTCTGAGGGTTCTGGCAGCCCGAGAAGACATCAGACAGGACTACATGGGCGAGGGAGTGAACGGAGCTGCTGAGGAGAGGGCACAGGCAGAAAAAAGTGAGTTTACGTTGTTGATTTTGTTGCCTCCACAGTGGAGATGATGCTTTCAGTGCTGTTTGTGCTGTTATCTATAGCCATTTTGATGTGGAAATAATTTCAACACATTTGGTTTCTGTTTTTTTGCTCATCTGCAGCATCTTTTGTTTTTAAATCTCTGCAGAGTCGAAAAACTCGTCAGATTGTCATCCAGTCAGATCTGAGGATTCCTCCTTGGACGCCTACCCAACAGAGTCCCACCCTCCCTTCAGCAGCCTGATGCTGGTTCACATCAAAGGTCAGAAAATATTTCTCATTGGCTCTCCTGATGTGTTGGCAGTGAGCTGCTTGCGTTAACTGGCCACTGTGGTGATGACAGGCAGGGGGCACGTCCAGGTCCGCTTGGTGGAGCCCTCGGTGAGGTCACTGAATAGCGGAGACTGCTTCCTGCTGGTCACCCCCCATCACTGCATCCTGTGGAGTGGAGAGTTTGCCAACGAGCAAGAAAAGGCAAAGGTAAAGAACAGGGTTTCTTGTAACCATGGTGACATTTTATTTGTGTAATTTTACAGGTGAAGAGTAAAGATAAGTATATGTATAATGCATTATGTGAAATTGTCTTTACATGGGCCACCACTGCTAGTTTTTCTAGTGGTGGCTCACAACAGGATTTTGCAGATTTGGAGACCACCACTGGTTGAATTATCAGGGCTGTACGTTGACTTTTTTTGCTCATAGCACTGGTGCTACAGAGGTTCATAGTCATGTAGCACAAGAAAAAAAACTTGTACAGCGATAAAAACATCTGTTACTTCTCTAAAACTGATTGCAAGTAAGGATCTGTACTTTGCTAGTCTCAAAGCACTTCATTAGTACTAACCTTCTGTTTTAAGGGACTATCAGATACAGGTACCTAGGGACTGTGGGAGGCAACCAGAGCACCTGGAGTAAACCCACACAGCACAGGAAGAACATGCAAACTCCACGTAGAATGGTTCTCACCCTTGCCGGCCTTGGGATTTGAACTTTCTAGCTCTTAGGCAGTAGTGCTAACCCCTGTACCACTGTGCTGCCCTGTACCACTGTGCAAGTAGTGCAGTTTAATTATTAAAAATATAACATTTCACTTTATGATTAAAAAAACTTCTCAAGATCTAGTAATTATTTTAAATTTACATATTTTTCCACACCCCTCTGTGGATCGCCACCTTATCGTGTTGAAGAGGTTTGAGTGGCCAAAGGATCCCAGGAGCTATGCTGTTGGGGGCAACTTGCCCCTGTTAGGGTCTCTCAAGGCAAACTGGTCCTGGGTGATGGGCCAGACTAAGAGCGGTCCAGTGGATCTCCATGAAAAACGTTACACCAAGGACCCAGTGTACCCAAAGGAGCCACATGGGTCCACCCTCCAGTGGACTCGCCTCCTGCAGGAGGGATCATAGTGCTGTGTGAACTGGGCGGAAGTCTGGGCTACTCTGCCTGGACTGATGCCTCTGAGACCAGGATGCCCGGATAAGCGGTAGAAGATAGATGGATGAAAAGATTCCACATTAGCCATCAATCCTAACCACCTAAACAGACTCACCACACCACACAAAATAATGGGCCAGTTTTGGTCTGTGGGCCATACATTTGACACCCCTGGACTAGACCGTAAAAATAGTCTACGTCACCCATGAAGCTTCCTCTTTCTCTGTTGCACTCCTCCTCCAGAGACCTGTGCAAAATGAACCAACTGTGGGCCCAGGAGAAGCCAGAAGAAATGGATTATAACAGGATTTTTTCAGTCACTCCCTCAGAGTTTGCAGCAGTTCTGAACATCTCCTGACTGCTGCAGAGAAGAGACCAGCTTGCCCTGTCGGCAAGGGGTAATCTATGCATCCTGATTCACCTTGCATATCCTCTGCTCCTCTTTTTTCCCCATGACAGTCCCCTCCAAAATAAAACACATTCCACTTTGTGTGGCACTACATGTGGCACACAAACACACAGTGACTGTTCTTGTAAATACGAAAGCTGTTCAACACCGATATGGGGGGAAAAAATGTCTGGTGCATTTTGCTGTCCTGTCCGTTGTAACAGAGATCAGTGTATTCCACCACTGATCTGCACCGTGTTTGACATGAGACGACAAAATTTGAAGATTTTTAAAAATGCCGGTGACTGTAGCGGCCTGCATCACCAGCTTCCAGGCTTATCGGCATGATCAGTGATGTGAGGACATGAAACTTGGCATCCTGGAGAAATGCGCTGTTATCTGCAGGAAATTGTTGAAGTGTGAACTTATGCTAATAGACCTCGCGACTGCACCTCGCCAATTGTAGTTTGAAAGCGGCTTTGCACACAAACGGGTCTGTTTCTTATTGCACCAGTGCTACTTCAGTTCGTCCATTCTTTGCACAGACCAATTTTCATGTTGCACATGCGACACCCCTTATCATTCAAATAAGTGTGCACTACTTCACCCACAGCTGAATGTGCTACCCATGTTTTAAATGTCAGAGTTGACATGTTTCAGACAAAACCCAAGCACAGTCACAGGCTCAATAACAAACAATGATCTTTATTGATTGAGTGAGAGTGTGTGTGTGTGGGGGGGGGGGTGTGAGCTTGAACGTGCAGAGTGGGATGAGTCTGGCAACTGGCAAGTGAGGAGTAGCTGAAACACCAGTAAGCAGTCTGTCCTACACCAGTTAACCAGGGTCCCACTGACGTGAAGTAGTGCTCGTGCAGAATAATTACAATGGTGAGTGCCGAGGAGACCTCCACATGGGAAGTAGAAGAGAGTTCAGTCCAGAAGTTTGGCACTTGTGCTGCAGAGGTGAGTGAAGCCCATGGCTCATGGGTGTAGTCCAGTCTGCCGCCTGGAGCAGGAGGGAGTCCGCCAAGCGGTAGGTCCACCTGTGCACAGGGAAGAGGGAGAAAGAGAGGCAGGAGCAAGAGGAGATAACATCCAGGAGAGAGTTGCTTACAGCTGAGTTGGGGAGACGAAACTCCCAGACAACGATGTGTCAAAGCTTGAAGAGAGGGAGGCGAAACTCCCTGTAGAAGGAAAGGGAAGACTCCAACTTAGAGTTCTTCACCCTGGAGGAGCGTTGATGTCTCCGTGCAGGCTGCAGGGCACCACTCCGGATAAGGCTACATTAATTGCGAGGAGCAGGTGTGAGCGCAGCTGTGGAGAATAATTAGTAGGCAGAAACACACAGCACAGATCACACAAGAGTATTAATAAATATAACTATTTCTATCCATGGTGGTGAATAAGTAATAATCTTTTGAAAAGGCTGTAGATGTTTTAATTCAAAATGAAATGTAGACATTATCAACTATGTTGACACTTACTTCAGCCCTTACCAAATGTGAGGCTGTTACAGTTGTTTTGGTTGTGGTTCCTTGATGTTTACTTTGTGGTCATTGGTGCCTCTACCTTGAGCAATTTATTTTAAATTTCATAATGACTAAGAGTTAATATTATGTATAACCACTGCAGTCCCAGGAGATTATGCTAGCCCATGGGTCATCTCTCGGCGCCACACCAGTTGGCTGCGTTTTGCAACAGCGGCTCGATTCCGAGTTTTTTTTTTTTTTTTTTTCCCCCTTCCTCTCTCTTTTGATCACTTTTTTTTTTTTTTTTTTTCACCCCACTTATATCACGGACACACAGATCGTCCCAAATGTCTCCTGAGCCGGTGGACGGAGCCACTGTTTATAGCAGGATTCGATACAACAGGGAAGAGCTGCTAGCATTTAACCGCCACCCGGTCCCACTGGAAAAACTCGACATACCGAGAGAACTGAGGCGAAAACGCCGCGGCTGCCGGGCTGGAGTAAGGCGGAGGACAAAAAATATAAGGTACAGACCCTCCCTTCCATCTGTTGTCATGGGAAATGTACGGTCGATACTGGGAAAGTTAGATGAGCTAGCGGCTATCTCCCGTTATGATAGCACTTACCGGGAGTGCTCTCTCCTTTTGTTTACTGAGACGTGGCTAACTGAACTAGCAGCAGATGCTAACATTGAGCTGGAGGGTTTTCACATGATACGAGCTGACCGAACACCAGAGAGTGGCAAAACTAGGGGCGGTGGAGTGATAATGTATGTTAACAACAACTGGTGTAGACCGGGACATATCACTATTAAACAACGACACTGCAGCAAAGACATTGAGTTGCTAGCTGTTAGCATGAGGCCTACATATCTCCCGAGAGAACACTCACACGTGATCTGCATTGTTGTTTATGCAAATCCGACGGCGAACGCTGGGACAGCGCGTGACGTCATCCATTCAGTAACCAGCAGGCTGCAGACAGAACACCCAGATGCTCTTCTCCTCATCTCAGGCGATTTCAACCACGTTTCACTGTCTCCCATTCTGCCCACTTTCACCCAGTATGTCACATGCCACACTAGAGACAATAAAACACTGGATTTGTTCTACGCAAACACTAAGGAGGCGTACACCTCATCACAACTCCCCCCACTTGGGAGATCGGATCACAACTTGGTTCATCTCCGACCGGTGTACAAACCCCTAGTGCACAGACAACCTCCGGCCATGCACACTGTGGAGTTATGGTCTGAGGAGACAATGGACACTCTAAAGGACTGTTTTGAAGCCACTGCCTGGAAGCAGCTCTGCGATCCACATGGTGAGGACATCGATGGCCTCATTCACACCTTCACGGGCTACCTCAGCTTCTGTGTGGACAAATCCGTTCCCACCAAGACCATACGGCGTCACTCAAACAACAAACCCTGGATCAACCCTGAGATAAAAACACTTCTGAGAGAGAAGAAGAGGATCTTCAGGTCGGGGAACAGGGAGATGCTGAAGTCCGTACAGAGGGAGCTGAGGAGAAAGATCAGAGAAGGCAAGGACAGCTTCAGGAAGAAGATGGAGGACAAGCTGCAACAGAGCGACATCAGCGGGGTCTGGAGAAACCTCAAAACCATCTCGGGGCTCCAGAATACCTCCCCCCAGGCCACGGGGGGCAGGGAGTGGGCGAACAACCTGAATCTGTTTTTCAATAGATTTGACCAACCGCCCTCCCCCCTGTCTGCACAACAACCACTGCTGCCCCTAAGAAATCAAGTCCTGCTACCCACTCCCCACTCCACCGACACCCCCCCCACTCCCAACACACAGCCCCCCATCCTGACCCTGACCAAGACCCAGGTGAGGACGGAGCTGAGGAAGATCAAGGCGAGGAAGGCGTCGGGACCGGACGGCATCAGCGCAAAGCTCCTCAAGTCCTGTGCAGACCAGCTGTGTGGGATTGTGACATATATCTTCAACATGAGCCTGAAACTGGGGAGGGTACCACAGCTGTGGAAAACATCTTGTGTGGTACCTGTACCAAAAACTTCCCACCCCAAAGACCTGAACAGCTTCAGACCGGTGGCCTTGACGTCCCACTTGATGAAGACCCTGGAGAGACTGCTCCTTGCTCATCTCCGCCCCCTGGTGGAACCAGCGATGGATCCACTCCAGTTCGCCTACCAGCATGGCATTGGGGTGGAGGATGCGGTGATCTTCCTCCTTCACCGTTCTCTGTCCCACCTGGAGAAGCCCGGGAATATGGTGAGGATCATGTTCTTTGACTTCTCCAGTGCTTTCAACACCATCCAACCGATGATCCTGAAGGACAAGCTGCTGCGCGCAGGGGTGGACCAGCACCTGTCATCATGGATCCTGGACTACCTCACGAACCGGCCTCAGTTTGTGAGAACCCGGGACTGTGTTTCCGACACGATCATCGGTAGCACGGGGGGCCCCCAGGGAACGGTGCTGGCTCCCTTCCTGTTCACTCTTTATACTGCGGACTTCTCACACAACACAACACATTGCCATCTACAGAAGTTCTCTGATGACTCTGCGATCGTTGGTCTCATCTCCAGCGGAGATGAAGCTGAGTACAGAGGGCTTATCCAGGACTTTGTGGACTGGTGCCATCGGAACTGCCTCCAGATCAACGCGAGGAAAACTAAGGAGCTGGTGGTGGACTGCCGCAGGCATGGGCAGCCCCTCACAGCACCAGTAAATATACAGGGAACAGACATCGAGATGGTGACATCCTACAAGTACCTGGGTATTCATCTGAACAATAAACTAGACTGGTCACACAATACTGACGCACTCTACAAGAAGGGACAGCGCAGGCTGTTCCTGCTGAGGAGACTCAGGTCTTTTGGTGTACAAGGGGCGCTGCTGAAGTCATTCTATGACACGGTGGTGGCATCAGCCATCACTTTTGGAGTGGTCTGCTGGGGCAGTGGCATTACTGCAGCCGATAGGAAGAGACTGAACAAACTGATTAAGAAAGCTAGCTCTGTCCTGGGGCAACGCCTTGATCCGATGGAGGAGATAGGAGAGAGAAGGACGGTGGCTAAACTGTCATCTCTGCTGGAGTCCGAGTTCCACCCTATGCAGGACATACTGGATGCACTGAGGAGCTCATTTAGCAGCAGACTACATCATCCCAGGTGCACAACCGAGAGGTTTCGTAGGTCCTTCCTACCAACGGCTGTCAGACTGTACAACCTAAGCAGGGCTGCTCGCAGAGATAGCAAAAAGACGTAACAAACTAATAGTTTTGTTTTGTTTTTTTTTGAATGCAAAAGATGCAATAGACTTACACAATGGTCCTCTCCGGCATACAACTAGGAACATACCGGTCGCTATGGAGGGTGAGAATATGTATGGGCACATAATCATACCATGTAGGATAACTAAATAGACGGTTATGCTGTTTCATCCCACCTAGCAACAATGCTCTGCACTGTGTGTGTTTATATATTTACATATTTATTCCATCTAGCTACAATGCTCTGCACTGGGTGTGTTTATATTTATATATCTATATATTTATTCCATCTAGCTACAATGCTCAGCACTGGGTGTGTTTATATTTATATATCTATATATTTATTCCATCTAGCTACAATGCTCCGCACTGTGTTTTTATATATCTACATATTATTCCATCTAGCTACATTGCTCCGCACTGTGTGTGTTTATATACTTGCATATTTATTCCACCTAGCTGCAATGCTCCGTACTGTGGGTGTTTATATATTTACATATTTATTCCATCTAGCTACAATGCTCTGCACTGTGTGTTCATATATTCATATATTTATTCCATCCAGCTACAATGCTCTGCACTGTGTGTCTGTGTGTGTATATATATATTTTATAGTAATATGTACATATGTATATTAGCTGCTCTTGCTTGCTTGTTTTTTTTTTTTTTTTTTTTTTTTTTTCTTGCCTTCTGATTGTTGCTCTGAGTGTTGCTATCCCTGTGCTGTTGCAATCCTGGAATTTCCCCGTTGTGGGACTAATAAAGGCTTATCTTATCTTATCTTATCTTATTAATGTTAAGCCTGAGTCACAACCAGACCTACAAATTTAGATACCGTAGGTCAGCTGCAATTTTCTGGGGCCATGGAGGACGTGGATGTCGTAGTGGTTTTGGACAGGCTGCAAGGAGTTCTTCGACACAGTCTTAAGTGTCTTGCACCTTGCAGGGTCAATGTGAGGTAGGCTATATATGTATGTATGTGTGTGTATATGTATGTGTATATATATATATATATATATATATATATATGTATATATAGTGGATATAAAAAGTCTGCACACCCCTGTTCAAATGCCAGGTTTTTCTGATGTTAAAAAATGAGACCAAGATAAATCATTTCAAAACTTTTTCCACCATTAATGTGACCTACAACCTGTACAACCCAATTGAAACACAAACTGAAATCTGTTAAGGGGAAAAATAAAACAACTTACAATAATCTGGTTGCATAAATATACACACTCTTAAATTAATACTTTGTTGCAGCACCTTTGGCTTTTATTACAGCACTCAGTCTTTTTGGGTAGGAGTCTATCAGCGTGACACATCTTGTGGCAATATTTGCCCACTCTTCTTTGCAAAACCGCCCCAAACCTGTCAGATTGCGAGGGCATCTCCTGTGTACAGCCCTCTTCAGATCACCCCAGAGATGTTCGATCGGATTCAGGTCTAGACTGTGGCTGGGCCATTCCAAAACCTGAATCTTCATCAGGTGAAGCCATTCTTTTGTTGATTTAGATGTGTGCTTTGGGTCATTGTCATGCTGAAAGATGAAGCTCCTCTTCAGCTTTCTAGCAGAAGCCTGAAGGTTTTGTGCCAACACTGACTGGTATTTGGAACTGTTCATAATTCTCTCCACCCTGACTAAGGCCGCAGTTCCAACTGAAGAAAGCATGATGCTGCCACCACCGTGCTTCACTGTAGGTATGGTGTTCTTTTGGTGATAAGCAGTGTTATATTCCTGCCAAATATACCTTTTGGAATTATGGCCAAAAAGTTCAACCTTGGTTTCATTGGACCATAACACATTTTCCCACATGCGTTTGGGAGATTTCAAATGTGTTTTTGCAAAATGTAGCCGGGCTTGGATGTTTTTCTTCATAAGATAAGACTTCCGTTTTGCTATCCTACCCCATAGCCCAGGCATATGAGGAAGCAGTGTTTCTGGGACACAGTGTTTCTATTTCCTCTGGCTTAAAGATCTTGGTGTGGTGGCAACATATGTTTCCGGGGGGGGGGGGGGCAGAAAACACATGACGCAATTGTAACCAGAATGTTAATTTTACAGTGTTCATTTTTATTTTTTTAAATTTTGCACAGTAATAATGGAACTTACCATTTGAAGTACTGTACAGCCAAGGCTTGAATATTGGGCCAGTTGGGGTCCCACCCAGATGTCCTGTGTTTGGACTTTTTAGAGGTGTCATCCTTCTCTCCTTCCTCTGCTTTAACCTCTCCTGGACCCTCTTCCTGAACACTTTCCTCTCCTTGGCTCTTCTCTTCTGTCTCATCTTTCCCTCTCTGAGCCCTGTCTAATTCAGGTTCTCTCTCTGTCTACGGTGGTACAGTGGGGCAAAAAAGTATTTAGTCAGCCACCAATTGTGCAAGTTCTCCCACTTAAAAGATGAGAGAGGTCTCCAATTTTCATCATAGGTATACCTCAACTATGAGAGACAAAATGAGGAAAAAAAAATCCAGAAAATCACATTGAAGGATTTTTAATGAATTAATTGGTAAATTCCTCGGTAAAATAAGTATTTGGTCACCTACAAACAAGCAAGATTTCTGGCTCTCATAGACCTGTAACAACTTCTTTAAGAGGCTCCTCTGTCCTCCACTCATTACCTGTATTAATGGCACCTGTTTGAACTCGTTATCAGTATAAAAGACACCTGTCCACAACCTGAAACAGTCAGACTCCAAACTCCACTATGGCCTAGACCAAAGAGCTGTCAAAGGACACCAGAAACAAAATTGTAGACCTGCACCAGGCTGGGAAGACTGAATCTGCAATAGGTAAGCAGCTTGGTGTGAGGAAATCAACTGTGGGAGCAATTATTAGAAAATGGAAGACATACAAGACCACTGATAATCTCCCTCGATCTGGGGCTCCACGCAAGATCTCACTCCGTGGGGTCAAAATTATCACGAGAACGGTGAGCAAAAATCCCAGAACCACATGGGGGGACTTAGTGAATGACCTGCAGAGAGCTGGGACCAAAGTAACAAAGGCTACATCAGAAATACACTACGCCGCCAGGGACTCAAATCCTGCAGTGCCAGACGTGTCCCCCTGCTTAAGCCAGTACATGTCCAGGCCTGTCTGAAGTTTGCTAGAGAGGATTTGGATGATCCAGAAGAGGATTGGGAGAATGTCATATGGTCAGATGAAACCAAAATAGAACTTTTTGGTAAAAACTCAACTTGTCGTGTTTGGAGGAGAAAGAACACCATACCTACTGTGAAGCATGGGGGTGGAAACCTCATACTTTGGGGCTGTTTTTCTGCAAAGGGACCAGGACGACTGATCCGTTTAAAGGAAAGAATGAATGGGGCCATGTATCGTGAAATTTTGAGTGAAAACCTCCTTCCACCAGCAAGGGCATTGAAGATGAAACGTGGCTGGGTCTTTCAGCATGACAATGATCCCAAACACACCGTCTGGGCAACGAAGGAGTGGCTTCGTAAGAAGCATTTCAAGGTCCTGGAGTGGCCTAGCCAGTCTCCAGATCTCAACTCCATAGAAAATCTTTGGAGGGAGTTGAAAGTCTGTGTTGCCCAGCGACAGCCCCAAAACATCAGTGCTCTAGAGGAGATCTGCATGGAGGAATGGGCCAAAATACCAGCAACAGTGTGTGAAAACCTTGTGAACACTTACAGAAAACCTTTGACCTCTGTCATTGCCAACAAAGGGTATATAACAAAGTATTGAGATGAACTTTTGTTATTGACCAAATACTTATTTTACCAAGGAATTTACCAATTAATTCATTAAAAATCCTTCAATGTGATTTCCTGGATTTTTTTTTTCTTATTTTGTCTCTCATAGTTGAGGTATACCTATGATGAAAACTGGAGACCTCTCTCATCTTTTAAGTGGGAGAACTTGCACAATTGGTGGCTGACTAAATACTTTTTTACCCCACTGTATACAAACAGGTTAGAAAATACCAAGTGTCATGTTTTGTCCTGAAGGATTTTTTTTTTCATGGTTTACATAAATAACCAAAATGTGTATTTTTTGTATTTTTATTCTAGTGGTTTTTTTTTCATTGACGAAGAGTAGGAAGGGGGGGAAAAACATTCACAATAGTAATTTACTCATTCATGCTTAAATTATATGATCAGCGGTGGGTATAGTAGCCAGAAATTTTACTCATGTAAAAGCAGTACTATGAAATTAATAATTAAAAGTAGACAATCAAAAATTTCTAGTTAAGGGTACAAAGAGCACCCACTTAAAAACTTGAGTAATGACTTCAGTCTTGAAGGTTTGAGGTTTTTCTCCAAAGTTTATAACCATTTTCTTATAGTTTTCTACTTTTCTCTGTAAATTTATCTAAATTTGCAACACTTTTCCTCAAATTTGTAATTTTCTCTTGTAAAATTATGACTTGCACATTTGAGACTATTATAAATGTGGATTATTTTATGGCTAATTTTTATCTTTTTTTAATCCAATTCAACTTTATTTATAAAACTTTTTAAAAACGACAGTTGACACAAAGTGCTGTACATCAACAATAAATAAAATATAAAATCAATAAAATACAGCTAAAGTACAAAACAGCACAAACAAAACAATAGTCACACAATAGAGACAATAAGAACAAATAAAATAAATGTCTCAAACTGGGTCAAAAGCCAGAGAATAAAAATGGGTTTTAAGAGGAGTTTTAAAACTGGACAGTGAAGACGCCTCTCTGATGGACAAAGGCAGATTATTATAAAATTACTGTTTTTCTAATAAATTTGAAACCGAATGTGGCAAATTTTTTACTTTTTTCCTCATATAATTTAAACTTTTGGACCATAATTTTGTAGAGCCAGGACAGAACAATAATTTTAACTCTGAATTCAAAGAAATATAATTATTAAAGTTATATTTAAAGAAATAAATTAAATTAAATGACCAATTATGCAGTTATTTCTGTTATAATATTTCTATGTATTTATAGTTTTTTTTTTTTTAGAAATCTCCTCACCAACCCGACAGCAGGAAAAAGCCTCCCTTATTTTGAAATCCAAATGTTGGCACGTTTAGTTTGTCTGAAGGCTGCTGACAGATTAAAGTCATTGACTTGGTGAATTTCGGTCATCTTAACTTGCCAGGTACATAATAATGAACATAACAATATTGTAGTGGCTGGTGAAATATATACTCAGCAATTCATCAGTTCCCCTTGCCTTTCCCTTCATATGAAACTGGCTGCATATGAATTCTAACCACGTCTCTTAGCTAAGTGACTCTTCCATTACTGCTCCCATTTCCAGTGGATTAAAACCATGATAAATGCCTCCGGTGCTTACATGCCTCTTCTGATTTTTTTTCCGCATTTAAAGTACTTTAATAAACTCATGTTTCTGTCGGACAGTCATGCTAGCGAGAGACTCTGCCTGACTGGAAAGCTTGTGTGGGTGGGGCGCTTCTAAACTCTGCACGGATGACGGCCACGCACATTGTTTGTGTGCGCGCGGAAGTCATTGCTTCATATATTTTTCTTAAATTTATATCTCCTCATTAGCGTGGCGGTAATTTTTCTGGCGAGGCGGGCCGCCACCCAGAAATGTTACCAGAGGAAACACTGAGAAGACAGGAGATTGTTTTCACACGTACTAAACAGTCAGTACTCGCCAGAAATTCCTGCAGCTCCTTCAGTGTTGCTGTCGGCCTCTTGGCAGCCTTCCTGACCAGTTTCTTTTCGTCTTTTCATCAATTTTGAAGGGACGTCCAGTTCTTGGTAATGTCACTGTTGTGCCATATTTTCTCCACTTGATGATAACTGTCTTCACTGTGTTCCATGGTATATTTAATGTCTTGGAAATTCTTTTGTACCCTTCTCCTGACTGTTACCTTTGAACAAAGAGATCCCTCTGATTCTTTAAGTACTCTGCAGACCATGGCTTGTGCTGTAAGATGTAACTACAATGATGTCAGGAAAAGCATACTAGAACAGCTGAACTTTATTTGGGGTTAATCAGAGGTGCTTTAAATGATGGCAGGTAAGATAAGATAAGATAAGATAAGCCTTTATTAGTCCCACAATGGGGAAATTCCAGGATTGCAACAGCACAGGGACAGCAACACTCAGAGCAACAATCAGAAGGCAAGAAAAAACAACATCTAGCAAACATATGTCCATATTACTATAAATGTATATATATAGACACACAGTGCAGAGCATTATGGCTGGTGGATGTGCAGCAGAAAGTCTAAGCTCTCTCTCCGCGGATGCAGCGGGCCAGCTGGAAGTCTTTGGGCATGATGGTGACCCCCTTAGCGAAGAAGAGACCACCAGGTGGGTCTCGCTGGTCTCCTGCAGAGCCATGACGGCGAAACTCAGGAAACGCAGGACGGTCTTGAAGTCCTGAGCGATCTCCCTCACCAGGCGCTGGACGGGCAGCTTACGGTCCTTACTCCTTACTTAGGTGTGCATATTTATGCAAACAGGTTATTGTAAGTTTTTTATTTTTCCCCTTAAAAAGATTTTAGTTTGTTTTTCAGTTGGGTTGTACAGGTTATAGGTCACATTAATGGGGGGAAAAAGTTTTGAAGTGATTTATCTTGGTCTCATTTTTTTTACATCACAAAAACCTGACATTTGAACAGGGGTGTGTAGACTTTATAGCCACTGTATGTTACTTGCCTCTGTGGCAAATGGGTGGTTTAGTTAGGCCTACCATTTTTATGATGGGAATTATGTTAACATTTTTTTCGTGATTTACAAGTATGTTTGCTAGAGAAAATATTTTTCATTTGAAAAAATACATATTAAAATAAAAAAAAGAATTTGTATCAGATAATATATTGCAATCACTGCCCTTTTTTTTTTTCTTCCCACTACCGATCGGGAACCTCTGCGGTGGCATGCCATCAAAGTGCTGCTGCAGCCGCTTTGGCATTCAGTGCGACCAGTAAGCCTTATAGATAAAAATAATCATCAAATTTATAACCAAGGATGTTTTTACAAACTGAAATGCATCCCTGAAATGGTGCTTACCTTAGCTGAATGACGAAAAAAAAAAAAATCACTATGGAACACCTCTAATAATGTTTTAAATCTAGTTTTGTGCCACTCCAAGACTGCAACATCACATCTCCTTTTTTTTAGTTGTAGACTGATTCTTTTCTAAATGCTTTGACTGAAGACTCCTTATCAAATATACTAACCAGCTGTCAGTAACTCCTTTTTTATTGCCTGTAATGTACACAGGTTATATGACTCACTCTTTCAATTGAAAAAAAAAAAAAAAAAAAAAAGGCAGTTATTTGGCCAGTACTAGACACTCTTCCATGAGCACAGAGAATGTCAAGGAGACTACATGGCCTTAATCTGGATGGACCGCAACCTCTTTGCTGAACTGCTGCAGCTTGTCTCACCCCGTGTAATTAAAATAAACATTATACTCATTAGTATGTTTATCTTAATTTGATTGTCATTTTTAGAATTTAGAAAAATATTACGATGATGTACTGTACCCTTATAGTATTATGTGATAGCGTATTATAACACATTATAGCATGTATAGTTTTATCATGGTATACCACGATTTATCTTCCCATTGGTCTTAAAAATCATACGTCTAACATGCAAACTCCTTGCAGGTGAAGTACATCACACTTCAACCTCTTGCTCGCAGAGAATTCGTGGAGTTTGTTGGACATGTCCATCATCCTCGATACGTGCTTACGTGCTCTAAAAATCTAAAAAAAAAATCACAAGAAGACTTGCATGGCACATGACATTCGGCCCAAAATCTGCATGCAGACAGGCCGATGCAGCCCGTACGGCCAGTTGTGACCCAGGCTTTAGTTAGCTGAACATTTTAATAATATTACTGTTGCATGGTAAACCAGGTAGCTGTACGCTAATCATTTTGTTGTTATTGGAAACAAAATCCCTTCTGTTCAGTTTTGACACTCTTCTGTCTATACTGTATGTTAAACATTTTAATATTATCGGAAAACAGTTCTTAAACCTGGAGACCAGGCAAAATAGCTTAATTCTGTCAGTGTTCATGACCATAAACTTATTCTGTAGGATTAAACTTTTTGTTTTGTTTTTCAGGCCTCAGAGTTGGCATCATTCATTCAGAGCCAGAGGGACCTCGGTTGTTCAGCCCTCTGTGTCATCCACCTGGAGGAGGGGCTGAACTCTGACACCAGCGAGGCTGCAGACTTCTGGAAGCTTCTGGGAGGACAAATGCCATACAGAGGTCAGAGGATGTCACATGTAACTGTGTCGATACTGTATGTTACCAAAAAACTTAATCACTGTAAAGAACTCTGTACATTGAGTTTTTCTTCCAGAACCTCCTAGTTTACATTACCACACCGACAATGACATTGTAAAGGTCCCATTCACTAAAACAAACTTCTAAGATGCTTTCTTACGTCATTTAATTACTGTTACAATAAATCTCTCTCCACTTAGAAATATTTTTATTTTCACACTATGGCAGAATGGTTTAGAAGTCTGTTTTGCTCTTCTAGGTTACATTTCCCTACATCACTAACGTATAATCTGGTCTTCATTTACACCCAACCACTGTGCTGTTGACTGTGATATCGATCCAGGCCCAACCCAGAGTTTACGAGCCCAAGACGTTAGCTTCAGAGCTAACAGTGCTACTATGGAGTTAGCTTAGGGAACACAGTTTTTCTTATTTTCTTTAAATTCTAGTCACCACAACAGACATCCCTGTTCCCACCTGGTTCATTAATCCACAGTCAACAATTCTTGCCTCATTCTCGCTTAGTTTGTTATAGTTTTGATAGTTGATAGATTTGACTGTTAGCATTAGCTTGGTTAGGCTGTCAGAGTTGGTCTGTCTAACCAAGTTAGAGCTCACCTTTCCAGGGAAAAACATGACAGGTCAGGCTGCCTAGTGCTAGTTTACCTGTCGGATCGTGGTGAGGTCTCATCGTTATTTACTATATATTCTCTCTCCTTATTAGATATTCTTATTCATTCACCAGCACTTGCTATAGATGTTCATTCATTCATTCATTCATCTTCTTCCGCTTAATCCTTTTCGAGTCGTGGGGGGGGGGGGGGTGGAGCCTATCCCAGCATCTTTGGGCGAGAGGCAGGGTACACCCTGGACAGATCGCCAGTCCATCGCAGGGCCAACACAGAGAGACAGACAACCATTCACTCTCACAGTCATACCTAAGGACAATTTAGAATCCCCAGTTTTTTTTGATGCCAATTAACCTAACTTGCATGTTTTTGGCATGTGGGAGGAAACCGGAGAAATCCCGGCGTAAACCCATGCAGACACGGGGAGAACATGCAAACGCCACACAGATCACTGTTGGGCGGTGCGGTGGAGGAGTGGTTAGCACTGCGGCAGCACAGCAACTCACCCTTGGCCTGGGGATCCTGGGTTCGATCCCAGCCCCCGACCAACAGTGATCTGTGTGGAGTTTGCATGTTATTTTAGCTTATTTTACTATAGTTTATTACACTGTGACTGAGACCGAAGGTAGTTAGCTACCTTTTACGGTTTCCCATTCACTAAGTCACGGTTGTTTCTGTGCTTATTCTGCTTCGTGATCCGGTCATATCCTATCGACCACTGAAACCACCCATTCCTGTCCACCAGTGATGCTTTATTCTATTTACTCTTTCAGATGATTTTACCACAGTTAGCTCAGGCTGTTTTCCTTTGGAGCTAGCCAGCTTTAGCTTAGAGATGCATGATTAATGTCATATGTCCTATTTCCCCTAAAGCAAACTTAATGCTACTTACTCTGCTGTGGTGAAGTCTGCTGGAGGATGGATGTGACCTGGCTGGACTCTGAACCTCTAATGTTAACATCCAGTCACTTTTTCAAAAACCTAAAAACTCCCACACTCAAGAATTTACTTTTGGGGAATTTTTTTCCCCCCCTCATCATTAGCTCAGTTGGTAGTGAACCTTGTCTTCTTTTATGTTTACTGGCAATTAGCAACCAACACTAAGGCGCACTAGTGCCACCTTGTGACAAAGAAACTGAAATACTTTGATAGGGCCCAAGGTTTCTGCTGGCAATATTTCTGTATGGCGCCCCGCCACGCCTAAAACTCAGCCACCATGCGAAGAAAATAAATGAATAAATAACACTCTGCAAGCGTGCACGCCAACAACACACGTGACAGTCATCCGCGCATTGGAGTTCTGGAGTGCACCATCTGCGTGAGTGTTCCAGTCGGCAGGCAGACTTATCTAGCATCGCTGTCTGTGAGGCAAACCTGATTCTACATCAGAGTAAAGCCTGAACTTATTTAAGTACTTTAATGAGGAAGAAAGCAGAAGTATGTAAGCAGTGGAGGCATTTATCATAGTTTTAACCCACTGGTAACAGGAACAATAAGGAGTTGCTTAGCAAACAGGTGTGGTTCGGCTTCATATGCAGGCTAACTGAGGGAAAGGCAAGGGTGACTGAATTGCTGAGGATTTAGTTCAGGAGGTTTTTCCTGTTGTCTGGGTGGTGAGGAAAGTTCCAAAAAAACCTGTAAAAATATAACAGAAATAACAGCATCTTTGGTCATTTTAACTGGAGTGGTAGTCTCGTTGGTAGAGCATCTGCCCCACACCTGGGAGGCCGGGGTTCAAATCCCGGCCGGGCCATACTAAAGACCATATAAAAATGGTACTTTCTGCCTTCTAGCTTGTTGCTCAGCATAATAGAACGGGGAAAGGAAAGTTACACACAGAGCTACCAGAGGACTGACCCCCCCACTGTAGCTTTCACTGCTTACAGTAGCTGTGTGGCCTAGGGTCAGAGAAATGGAGATAGGTGCTGCCCCTATACACCATATGGTGTCCCACATGCTGTGGAAGGGAATTAACTTTTTCATTAAATATAATTTTATTAATAATTATATTTCTTTGAAATCAGAGTTAAATTATTGATCTGTTCTGGCTCTGCAAAATTATGGCCAAAAGTTTAAATTGTATGAGGAACAAAAGTCAAAATTTTACCACCATCTGTGTCAAATTTCTACACCCCCCCCCCCCCCGTAATTTTATTTAAAAAAAAACAAAAATTAGCCATAAAATAATCCACAAATTTATAATAAAGTGCCAAATGTACAAGAAATGTCATAATTTTACAAGAGGAAATTACAAATTTGAGGAAAAGGGTTTCAAATGTCAAAATGGGCAGTGGTGGCCTAATGGTTAGGGATGTGGACTGGTGAGCGGAGGGTCACGGGTTTGATCCCTGGACTGGCAGGATTAGATCTGGGTGGGACAGATAACATAGCAGTGTTTGCCCCACTGTGGTGCCCTTGAGCAAGGCCCTAAACCCCAACTGCTCCAAGTGGAGCTGCTCAGTGGCCACAGGTCAGTCTGTGGTTGTACTGGGCAGCTTCCTGGTGTGAATGTGTGAATGTGAACAGGGCATCCTTGAAAAAGAGAGGTTGCCTCTCAATGAAACTACCCTGTATAAATAAAGGTTAAATAAAAATAAAAATAAAATTTAGATAAATTTACAGAGAAAAGTAGAAAACTATAAGAAAACTGTTATAAATTTTGGAGAAAAACCTCAAACCTTCAAGACTGAAGTCATTACTCAAGTTTTTATTTAAGTGGGAGCTTTTTGTATCCTTTCTTAACTAGAAAATGTTGGGTGTCTACTTTTAAATATTAATTTCATAAGATAGCTCTGCTTTTACATAAGTAGAATTTCTGGCTACTATACCCACCTCTGATCATATACAGTGGTGTGAAAAAGTGTTTGCCCCCCCCCTCCTGATTTCTCATTTTTTTGTATGTTTGTCACACTTAAATGTTTCAGATCATCAAACAAATTTAAATATTAGACAAAGATAACACAAGTAAACACAAAATGCAGTTTTAAATTGAAGGTTTATTATTAAGGTTAAAACAAAATCCAAGCCTACATGGCCCTGTGTGAAAGTGATTGCCCCTGTGTTAAAACATAAATTAACTGTGGTTTGTCACATCTTTGGAAAGCTGAGTTCAATTTTCTAGCCATTTCTAAAGCTTTGGGATGCCAGCAAACCACAGTGAGAGCCATTATCCACAAATGGCAAAAACATGGAACGGTGGTGAACCTTCCCAGGAGTGACCGGCCAGCCAAAATTACCCCAAGAGCACAGCAACGACTCATCCAAGAGGTCACAAAAGACCCCACAACAACATTCAAAGAACTGCAGGCCTCACTTGCCTCAGTTAAGGTCAGTGTTCATGAATCCACCATAAGAAAGAGACTGGGCAAAAATGGCCTGCATGGCTGAGTTCCAAGAGGAAAACCACTGCTGAGCAAAAAGAACATAAAGGCCCGTCTCAGTTTTGCCAGAAAACATCTTGATGATCCCCAAGACTTTTGGGAAAATACTCTGTGGACTGGCGAGACAAAAGTTGAACTTTTTTGGAAGGTGTGTGTCCCATTACATCTGGCGTAAAAGTAACACAGCACTTCAGAAAAGGAACATCATACCAACAGTAAAATATGGTGGTGGTAGTGTGATAGTCTGGGGTTGTTTTGCTGCTTCAGGACCTGGAAGACTTGCTGTGGTAAATGAAACCATGAATTCTGCTGTCTACCAAAAAATCCTGAAGGAGAATGTCCTACCATCTGTTCATGACCTCAAGCTGAAGCGCACTTGGGTTCTGCAGCAGGACAATGATCCAAAAGACACCAGCAAGTCCACCTCTGAATGGCTTAAGAAAAACAAAATGAAGACTTTGGAGTGTCCTAGTCAAAGTCCTGACCTGAATCTGACTGAGATGTTGTGGCATGACCTTAAAAAGGCAGTTCATGCTCAAAAACCCTCCAGTGTGGCTAAATTACAGCAATTCTGCAAAGATGAGTGGGCCAAAATTCCTCCACAGCGCTGTAAAAGACTCATTGGCAGTTACAGCAAATGCTTGATTGCAGTTGTTGCTGCTAAGGGTGGCCCAACCAGTTATTAGGTTTAGGGGGGAATCACTTTTTCACACAGGGCCATGTAGGTTTGGATTTTTTTTCCCTTAATAATAAACACCTTCGTTTAAAAACTGCATTTTGTTATTTTTGCCTAATATTTAAATTTGTTTCACGATCTGAAACATTTAAGTGTGACAAACATACAAAAAAAGAGAAATCATGAAGGGGCAAACACTTTTCCACACCACTATGGTATGTGTGAGCTAATTACTATTATGTTTTTTTCCCCATCTGTTTCCTGCTCTTTCTCAATGGAAAAAAGAAACACTATAATAAAAATACAAAAAATATACATATTTGTGTCATTTATATAAATACATCCATCCATCTTCTTCTGCTTAATCCTTTTCGGGTCGTGGGGGGGGGGGGGGGGGGCTGGAGCCTATCCCAGCATCTTTGGGCAAGTGGCAGGGTACACCCTGGACAGATCGCCTGTCCATCGCAGGGCCAACACATGACAAAAAATCATGCAGGACAAAGCGTGACACTTGGTATTTTCTAACCTGTTTCTATGCCACCATAGACGGAGAGAGAACCTGGATTAGACAGGGCTCAGAGAGGGAAAGATGAGACAGAAGACAAGAGCCAAGGAGAGGAAAGTGTTCAGGCAGAGGGTGCAAGACAAGAAGGAGAAAAGGATGACACCAGTAAAAAGTCCAAACACAGGATGTCTGGGTGGGACCCCAACTGGCCCAATGTTCCAAGATTCAAGCCTTGGTTATACAATACTTTAAATGGTAAGTTCCATATGGAAAGTTATTGTGCAAAATTAAAAAAAAGGAAATAAATAGTATAAAATTAACATACAGTGGATATAAAGTCTACACACCCCTGTTCAAATGCCAGGTTTTTGTGATGTAAAAAAAAATGAGAACAAGATAAATCATTTCAAAACATTTTCCACCATTAATGTGACCTATAACCTGTACAACCCAACTGAAAAACAAACTGAAATCTTTTCAGGGGAAAAATAATAATAACTAGAAAAGCACTCAGAGAGCGCAGACCTCCGCCAAGCGCCACAATTCCCCCCATACAGTGTTTGTGTGTACGTTTTCAGATTCCTTGAGCATGTAAACATATGACTAGCAATTGGATTCACAATGATTATTTGTTTATTTGACAGGGACAGTGCAATAAACACACAATTAATCAACGACAATCAATCTGATAGTGATAGGATTAGTGGTTCAGTAGTAAAAGCATTGCCTCCTTGGCGGAGGTAATAAACTGAAGTGTTGCTGTTGTGTCCATCTCCTCCACTGACGGATGCAAATTGGGTAGACAGGTTGCCGTGGGTTTTATATTATATTATTTTTTTTGGGGTTGCGCTCCGCGGCAAACAAGAATTTAGAAGCTTCGCCGGCAGAGAGCTCGTTTTTGCGCAGCGCCTATGGCTGGCCGGTGAATTTCTGCCAAATGCGCAGCTCCTATGGCTGGCCGGGGAATTTCTGCCAAAGAATCCGTCGGCGGACAGCTGCCCGTGTGAGGTTTTGCAGTTGCGCGCAAACACAGGCACGCTGGCGGGCCCAGGCCAGCAGTGTTTTCCGTGTGCTTTTGTGCCTAAAACGTTGAAGAACGCAGACTTTGTGTTGCAGACACGACGACCAGCGCCCTCCATTGCGCCTGCGCACATGTTGAAAATGGCCGTATGTCACAGTGTTGAAAAATGCTTTAAAAAATTCCTGTATCCAGACGGTGAACCGGATCACCCCCAAAATTTAATCAGTTCTTCCTTGTACCATTTCCAACAACGCCTGAAAGTTTCATGGAAATCCGTCCAAGACTTGTTGAGTTATCTTGCTAACCAACAGACAAACAGACAGACAGACAAACCGACAAACACACAAACCCCGGCAAAAACATAACCTCCTCCTGGCCTTTTCAGCCTGGCGGAGGTAATAAAAAATTAGAATAACCTGGTTGCATAAATATGGACACCCTTAAACTCTTATTTTGTTGTAGCACCTTTGGCTTTTATTACAGCACTCAGTCTTTTTGGGTAGGAGTCCATCAGCGTGGCACATCTTGATGTGGCAATATTTGCCCACTCTTCTTTGCAAAAACGCTCCAAATCTGTCAGATTGCAAGGGCATCTCCTGTGCACAGCCCGCTTCAGATCACCCCACAGATGTTTGATCGGATTCAGGTCTGGACTCTGGCTGGGCCATTCCAAAATCTTAATTTTCTCCTGGTGAAGCCATTCTTTTGTTGATTTGGATGTGTGCTTTGGGTCATTGTCGTGCTGAAAAATGAAGTTTCTCTTCATCTTCAGCTTTCTAGCAGAAACCTGAAGGTTTTGTGCCAACACTGGTATTTGGAACTGTTCATAATTCCCTCTTCCTTGACAAAGGCCCCAGTTCCAGCTGAAGAAAAATGGCTCCAAAGCATGATGCTGCCACCACCATGCTTCACTGTAGGTATGGTGTTCTTTTGGTGATAAGCAGTGTTGTGTTTGTGCCAAATATACCTTTTGGAATTATGGCCAAAAATTTCAACTTTGGTTTCATCGAACCATAGCACATTTTCCCGCATGTGCTTGTGAGATTTCAAATGTACAGTCATGTGAAAAAATTAGGACACCCTGTGTAAGCCTGTGTTTTTTTTAAACATATTTGGACATATGGATATTTAATATCAATGTTAAAAATACTGGGAGATTCATAATACAACTAAACAATTCAAAATGAATTTAAGACTTTCATCAGATTTTCTGTAAAATGTAATTCTCAACAAATAGTGAGGAATAAATTAGGACACTCATCTTTTTTTTTTTTTTTTTTTTTTTTTTTTTGTTACTTATTTGTACCCGTAGGTAGACTTGGTTTGCAGTCTGGTGACAAGCCACCGGCTGCTGGTCGCTGCGTGCGCGAGCGCCCTAAACCTACATGTTTTTGGTATGCGGGAGGAAACCGGAGAAATCCCGGAGTAAACCCACGCAACACGGGGAGAACATGTAAACTCCACACAGCTCACTGTTGGTCGGGGGCTGGAATCGAACCCACGATCTCATGATCCCCGCGATCCCCCGGCCGAGGGTAAAACTGTGCTGCCACAGTGCTAAACCACTGCGCCACCGTACATTGGACACCCCCACATTCATTCCCACTTGCAATGGCTAAAATAAATGTTAACAAATGCAGATGAAAACAAAAACAAGGTTAGACATAGATATGTGAACATTTCTTAATAAAGAACTGAATATTTAAAGGGATGTCCTAATTTTTTCACATGACTGTATTTTTACAAAATGTAGCCGGGCTTGGATGTTTTTCTTCATAAGATAAGGCTTCCGTTTTGACACCCTACCCCATAGCCTAGACAGAGGAAGAAGATGGGAGATTGTTGTTACATGTACAACAAAAAAGCTTGAGGTGGGAAGGGTACGCAGCTTTAAATACCTGGGCATCCACATCAGTGAGGATCTTACGTGGGCACTTAACACCACAGAGCTGGTTAAAAGACCTCAACAGCGGCTGTACTTTCTGCGGAAGCTGAGGAAGTTTGGCATGTCCCCCAAGATCCTCAACAACTTCTACTATAGCTGCATCATTGAGAGCATCTTTACCAACTGCATCACTGCATGGTACGGCAGCACTACTGCTTTGGACCGCAAACTGGGCTGCACGGTGGCGCAGTGGTTTAGCACTGTGGCAGCACAGTTTTACCCTCAGACGGGGGATCGCGGGGATCATGAGATCGTGGGTTCGATCCCAGCCCCCGACCAACAGTGAACTGTGTGGAGTTTGCATGTTCTCCCCGTGTTGCGTGGGTTTACTCCGGGATTTCTCCGGTTTCCTCCCGCATACCAAAAACATGTAGGTTTAGGGCGCTCGCGCACGCAGCGACCAGCAGCCGGTGGCTTGTCACCAGACTGCAAACCAAATCTACCTACGGGTACAAATAAGTAACAAAAAAAACAAAAAAAACAAAAAAAAAAAAAAAACGGCTGCAGAGAATGGTGAAGACAGCTGAGAAAATCATCAGGAGTCCACTTCCCTCTCTGCAGAGCATCTACCCTCAGGCTGGAGGTACAGAAGTGTGAAATACAGGACATCCAGACTAAAAAACTCCTTTCCCACTGCCATCAGACTCCCGAACAAATAACACAATTCCGGACACAGCTTTGCAAATAGGAATTCACACACTGGATGCTAAATTTGCACGTTTGTGGTCTATATTAATCATATATCCCATAACCTACATATGTATAAGCATGTGAGAATGTTTGGTGATTACATATGTAAAGCGACTTCACACCTCAGAACAGGACAAAAGGTCTCAACCGCCAGTGAAGATCAAAGAGCATCCGAGGCACTGCGGTGGAGACCAGATAGGTCGCCCTGACCTCCCAGGGCCAGGTGGAGGGGTATCAAGACAAAGGAGGGGGATTAAGATAATGAGGGATGTCAGCTTTGATATGCATGTCTTTTGTATGTGTGAGTATAAGTACGTAGAGCCGAATGTGTTCGCTCTCTTACTTCTTCTGCTGCTGCACTAGATGAGACTTGTTAGAGGAGCGAAGCTGATAATAAACTTTGGTTTATAAGTCACATCGCCTCATTATTCCAAGCTCTTCTACAACGTTGTTCATTTGCACATTATACACAGTCTCACCCTGTCTCATGTCCATATCATCGCTGCTGCTAAATTATCATTGTACAGTCTACTGGATATTACCAGGGCACACAGCTTTACATTCTCACACTGGATGCTAATTCGTAGGTTGTTCATTTGCACATTGTACATAGTCTCATGCCATCTCACGTTCAAATCATCTCTGATATTAAAATTACCATTGTACAATCTATTTGGTATTATTAGAGACAAGTCATATTCAGGGAATTTTTATTTTACTCAGGGACAGGTTATAGTCATCCAGTGAATTTTCATTCTTCTCGTTTCCTCTAGTTTTAACTGCTTTAACTGTCCTAATTGCTTTTAATGTGTATTTATTAGTATTTAGTATTAAGGTGTGTTTATAACCTTTATTAGTGTTGGTATTGATGCATATTTATTACCTTGGCATTCGTTGTGGACAGCAGAGTAAGAATTTCATTGCTTAGGAAATGTTGCATATCTTAACTGTGCACATGATAATAAAGCCTTTGAGTCTTGAATGTACTAAACAGCCAGTACTCGCCAGAAATTCCTGCACCTCCTTCAATACTGCTGTCGGCCTCTTGGCAGCCTCCCTGACCAGTTTTCTTCTCGTCTTTTCATCAATTTTGGAGGGATGTTCAGTTTTTGGTAATGTCACTGTTGTGCCATATTTTCTCCACTTAATGATGACCGTCTTCACTGTGTTCCATGGTATATTTAATGCCTTGGAAATTCTTTTGTACCCTTCTCCTGACTGATACCTTTGAACAATGAGATCCCTCTGATGCTTTGGAAGCTCTCTGCAGACTGTGGCTTGTACTGTAAGATGTGACTACAAAAATGTCAGGAAAAGCCTACTAGAACAGCTGAACTTTATTTGGGATTAATCAGAGGCACTTTAAATGGTGGCAGGTGTGTGCTGACTCTCATTTAACATGAGTTTGAATGTGATTGGTTAATTTTGAACACAACCACATCCCCAGTTATAAGAGGGTGTGCATATTTATGCAACCAGGTTATTATCAGTTTTTTTTTTTAATTTTTTTATTTTTCCCCTTAAAAGATTTCAGTTTGTTTTTGAATTGGGTTGTACAGGTTATAGGTCACATTAATGGTGGAGAAAGTTTTGAAATAATTTATTTTGGTCTCATTTTTTTATCATCACAAAAACCTGGCATTTGAACAGGGGTGTGTAGACTTTTTATATCCACTGTATTCCATTTGCAATGGTGTCATGCGCTTTCTGCCGCCCCCCCACCCCCCAGAGAAATATGTTGCCACCATGCCAAGGTCTATTAAGCCAGGGGAAACACTGCCTTAGGGGATGGATAGGTTGAGGTTATCATAGTGTTATTGTATGTGTATTATTAAGATGGCAAATCACATTTTTTTTCAGTTATTGTAGTAATTACCAACAACTATTTTTTTCTTTTTTTTAACCTGTCCTGTCCAGCAGCTTGCCAAGCAGGACAGATATGATTGCCTTGTTGTGCCAAACACATTTCCTTTACCAAAAGGGGTTTGTATTTGATATATACTGTATATAAATAGTGTTTATTGGCTCCTCTTGCTGTATAACTTTAATACTTTATTTGAATTTTCCTACCTATGCTGGACCTGACAAGGGGGGAATGGGGGAGGGAGATGAGGGGATATGCAGTGGAGCTGAAGTTCACTTTGATGCCAACAGTTTACACTAACATTTGATTTACCAAAGTTCCCTCCAGAACCTGCAAAAGTCTTGTACAGCACGTTGTACTCTTTGCTCCTTCACAGGAGCTGGTGCACCAGAGGAGGATGAGCTGTATGAGGATGGTGTGCTGGAGTCCAACTGTGTGTACCAACTGGTGGAGAACAGACTGGTGCCTCATGAAGAGGCCTGGGCCTCCATCCCCAGCACCTCTATGCTAGGCTCATCTGAGGTCTCGGTTTTATTCGTAATACTTTGTTTTTTTAACAGTTCGCCACATGTCTGTCGTTAAAACATTGTTTCTGACTCCCTCATGCTCGTGTTGCAGACTCTGGTGTTTGATTTCGGCAGTGAGGTGTATCTGTGGTGCGGACGGGACGTTTCTGCCCGGAGGAGGAGCGTCGCCCTCCAGTTGACTCACCAGGTGTGGGTCGGAACTTACGACTACAGCAACTGTCGAGTCAACCCACTGGACCCTATGCAGTGTAACCCTAATGTTCAGCAGTGAGTGCACTCCATCTTAAAAGCCTTTGCAGTTCTTATTTAAAATTGTTAGAAACAAATTCCACATTGAGCTTTAAGCCATTTTATTGTGTTACACTTGTTGCTATAATAACTGAGAATTTTTTTTTCTTGACGATGTGCTGATGATCCTCAGGACAGGGGAGGGCCGCCCCAGCTGGGCTGTCTTTGGCGTCCTCTCTGAACACCACGAGACGGTTCTGTTCAGGGAGAAGTTTCTAGACTGGACAGGCGGGAGTGGAAGCAGTGAGGAAGCATCTACTTCTCCACCAGTGGAGACACAGGTATAGCTCCAAATTCATGAGAGAGCATAATTTTTTGTTTGTGAATAATACTAATTTCAAGCCAGTGCACAGCCATAATGATGTCCTAGAGCAATTGTAATTGAGGATTTTCTCAGTTAATTTCTCCTTGCGATGAACTGGCAATCGGTCCAGGGTGTACCCTGCCTCTCGCCCAAAGATGCTGGGATAGGCTCTAGGATTAAGTGATTGAAGATTAATGAATGAATGAATTTCTCCTTAGTAAAACTATTAATTACTGACTGGCATTTAGTCATTCCAGTAAAATGCCTTAAGGCTCCAATTTGCTGTACACATAATCATGGTAAAGCTTGGCTAGCTTGTGAAACTCTGGGGGCAGCTGGTAGGCCAAGCAGACTTGATGAAGTACTGTAAAATACAGGCTCAGACAACCGCAGAGATATTCTGACAGAACTTCAGATGGCCAAGAGGTGGAAACAATTCTCTCCCCACACTGCAGATATGGAGTTGAGGTGATGAATCTCAGTAGATGTTGAATGGTGGAAGGAATACTTTGAAGATCTGATCAGTGGAGGAAGCAGAATCTGGATAATATGGTAAAAGAAGTCTTTAGTGGAAAGACCCCATGGGTGGACAAGATTTACCTCAGATGTTTATAGGAAAGTCCTGTTTGAAACTTTCCTGTAATATTGCATGGGTGTCTGGGGTAGTGTCTCTGGCCTTGCAGAAGTTGATTGTTCTTCTCTTCAAGAATGTACACCAGAGGTTGTGTTCCTCAAAAGTTTTAACCGCCTAACTGTGTTTGTTGCTAAACTGCGACATAACCCCTAGTGGTCAACAGTGGTAAAGATTTTTTTTCAAGAAAATACTCAGATCAGATGTCAGAACTTTCCAAGGCTATAACTTTAAAGTTGTAAGAGATAATGGCTTACTGTCAATTAGAATGATGTAGCATATGATCCAAAGTTTCAGATAGGAGTAAATTTACACATCTACAGTGGGGCAAAAAAAGTATTTAGTCAGCCACCAATTGTGCAAGTTCTCCCACTTAAAAGATGAGAGAGGTCTCCAATTTTCATCATAGGTATACCTCAACTATGAGAGACAAAATGAGAAAAAAAAATCCAGAAAATCACATTGAAGGATTTTTAATGAATTAATTGGTAATTTCCTCAGTAAAATAAGTATTTGGTCACCTACAAACAAGCAAGATTTCTGGCTCTCACAGACCTGTAACTTCTTCTTTAAGAGGCTCCTCTGTCCTCCACTCGTTACCTGTATTAATGGCACCTGTTTGAACTTGTTATCAGTATAAAAGACACCTGTCCACAACCTGAAACAGTCAGACTCCAAACTCCACTATGGCCAAGACCAAAGAGCTGTCAAAGGACACCAGAAACAAAATTGCATATTGCAGACTGAATCTGCAATAGGTAAGCAGCTTGGTGTGAAGAAATCAACTGTGGGAGCAATTATTAGAAAATGGAAGACATACAAGACCACTGATAATCTCCCTCGATCTGGGGCTCCACGCAAGATCTCACCCCGTGGGGTCAAAATTATCACGAGAACGGTGAGCAAAAATCCCAGAACCACATGGTGGGACCTAGTGAATGACCTGCAGAGAGCTGGGACCAAAGTAACAAAGGCTACATCAGAAACACACTACGCCACCAGGGACTCAAATCCTGCAGTGCCAGACGTGTCCCCCTGCTTAAGCCAGTACATGTCCAGGCCCGTCTGAAGTTTGCTAGAGAGCATTTGGATGATCCAGAAGAGGATTGGGAGAATGTCATATGGTCAGATGAAACCAAAATAGAACTTTTTGGTAAAAACTCAACTTGTCGTGTTTTGAGGAGAAAGAACACCATACCTACTGTGAAGCATGGGAGTGGAAACCTCATACTTTGGGGCTGTTTTTCTGCAAAGGGACCAGGACGACTGATCCATGTAAAGGAAAGAATGAATGGGGCCATGTATTGTGAGATTTTGAGTGAAAACCTCCTTCCATCAGCAAGGACATTGAAGATGAAACGTGGCTGGGTCTTTCAGCATGACAATGATCCCAAACACACTGCCCGGGCAACGAAGGAGTGGCTTCGTAAGAAGCATTTCAAGGTCCTGGAGTGGCCTAGCCAGTCTCCAGATCTCAACCCCATAGAAAATCTTTGGAGGAAGTTGAAAGTCTGTGTTGCCCAGCGACAGCCCCAAAACATCAGTGCTCTAGAGGAGATCTGCATGGAGGAATGGGCCAAAATACCAGCAACCGTGTGTGAAAACCTTGTGAAAACTTACAGAAAACGTTTGACCTTTGTCATTGCCAACAAAGTGTATATAACAAAGTATTGAGATGAAGTTTTGTTATTGACCAAATACTTATTTTACCGAGGAATTTACCAATTAATTCATTAAAAATCCTTCAATGTGATTTTCTGGATTTTTTTTCCTCATTTTGTCTCTCATAGTTGAGGTATACCTATGATGAAAATTGGAGACCTCTCTCATCTTTTAAGTGGGAGAACTTGCACAATTGGTGGTTGACTAAATACTTTTTTACCCCACTGTAATTTGCATACAAACAAGCAAAGACATTCGTCACTTACCGCTAGCAAGGCGGCGTCCTTTTGCGGCATTCTGGTCGCTATTTTGTCCTCTCCCGGTCATTTTAGCTTTCTCTCCTACATTCAGAAACTGTTATTGATTATTCCACCTTAATTTTGCTTTTATTCCATGGCAGTTTATCTCATATGACGACATGCAAGTGGCAATTGCGCTACAGTCACATGGTGTTCCGGGCGCCGGCAGGTGTAATCAACGAGCTTCGCGCTCCCTGTGTTATAAGAACATGTAAACATCTACCTTCATAAGCTAAATAATCTCTTTTTATAATCATAGTTGGCAAATTCGGGACCAAATCCTCAGAATTTGCTCCTCCGTCTGCGATCGCGCATGTCCACAACGATGGGTACCATCCATTTTGTTTTGTAATCTTAAAGATGAAGAAGAAGAAGAAGGATTTCTTCCTCTTTGGTGTATTGTGCGTCATCCATGAGTCCTCCAATGCATACCTGCCACCTTGTGAACTGGCATGATCAGTACAAATCCTCAGTCCAGCTGGTGGGTGTTGGCATGTTATCAGTTGACAGGCACAGTGTTGTGCTCTGCCACTAGGGGCACACGGAATCACACAGCTTAAGGGTTAACTTCCCCTCCTTTTACTGTAGGTCTGTGCTGGATTACTGGAGAGTAAAGTCTGGCCATCAGTTGAACTTTGGATTCAACAGGAGCAGTGTGGCTTTTGTCCTGGTCATGGAACACGAGACCAACACTTTATCCTCTCAAGGAAACTTGAGGGTGTGTGTGAGTTTGAGTATAATGTAAAAAGTTGCACATTTATAAGAAAAAAAAAATGTTGACGGAGAAGTACAGTGGAAGCCTCGGTCTCTGTGTCTTTGCCTAAAGAGGAAGTGTGGTATTTTATGTGGAAGTCAGTAGCTAGCAGAAAAATATGTGAGGGTGGTGCAGGACATGTATGGGGCCAGCAAAACTGAGGACATGGACTCTGCCAAGGCTGTCCTTAGTCTCCAACTATGTATATTCATAAGAAGGCATCGTGTTTGGATTTGAATTTATATTGTGGTGGTTTGCAGCGTCAAGATAAAAACGAGCTTTTCTAAGGCTGCATTCACACCAGAATAGTCCGGGGGTCTCTGTTCGATTGGGCGGGGAATGCCGAGACTTCTTGCACATTCACTTGGTTTGGTTTGCATTCACACTGCACTTTACTCAAGCGGACCACACTGTCTGAACAACATCACACAGTTGCCACAACTGCTCGTTTGGGGTGCTGTAGCTGAAATCACCACTGACCAGGAAGAAAAAATCTCGGCGAAGAAGAAAAATACGGCTCATCGATTGGCCAGGACTGAAAACAGAAATCCGTTCCCTTCAGTGAGGTGGTTTGTCCGCCGCAAACAAACAATGTCCACGAGATATTTTTTAACTTTTCCCCTCGGCCTTCTCCGGTAAAAGGATTTCTTGGATTCACACGGTTGTCTTTATTTTCTACCCAAAATGCGCCACGGTAAACACCACTTCCTCTTCTGAGACTATGTGTTGCTATGGTTACACAGACGCCGAGGGGCACTTCTGCCCTTTGGTCCGCTGGATAGTCCATTTGCATTCACACTGCAAGTGAAGTGCGCCAGGGTTCACTTGCAAGTGAACTGAGACCCCCAGTTTTCAAGCGGACCAGAGTTTGCTTGTTTGATGAGCACCAGAGTTCGATTGCGTATTCAGGGTGCTTTCACACCTGCGGGCTTTAGTCCGTTTCAGTCGAACTCAAGTTCGTTTTCTCCGTTAGTGTGGTTTGTTTTGTCTGGTGAGAACATGGTAATTGCACTCAAGTGTGTACCAAAACAACCGTACCGAGACCACCTGACGGTTCAAATTAAATGGTGAACTCTGGTGTGGTCCTGCAGGTGAGAAAGTGACCACACGAAAACGGGACCAGCGGCAAATGGGAAAACATTTTATGTCACTGTACAGACCTGATAGATCTTTGAAAATATCTGTGGCTGAACACGTCACAGTTCTGGAGGATCAATGAACGTTAACATATTATTTCCCATCCATAGCAGCGCTTTATTTTCAAACAGTACGATTTGCCAAAAGTGGTATATGCACGTATGTAATAAACGACAACAGGGTGATGAACCCCCCGCAGATTACGCTACGATTTGTATTATTTTCTCCCAGAAATGCATAAATCATCCTACTTCCTGTATTTACAGTTCCTGTTCTCGCGGCAAAAAAAAATCTGACCAATAAGAACAGAGAACATTCTGATGTAAGTCTCGCAGGATTTAACGTGACGCAGTTTGGTCTGCTTATGGTCTGCCTCAATTTTTGCCAGTGTGAAAGGGGACCGAACCGAGGAGAAAATGATACAAAGTAACAAACTTGTCAACTGATTCGGACCAAATTAAACGAATTTAGGTGTGAAAGCACCCTAAGACTACACCAAGTGAACTGAACTATCCACGGAAGCGGACCAGAGCTCCACCAGTCGCAGTGTGAGCACGCCCTAAGTCCAAGACCATGGGTCTTTGCCAGAAATGGTAGTGTTGCACCCTTTGGGTTGGGCTTGAGCTCCTGCCTGAGCTTGCTGAGCAAGCTCTTGATTTCCTACTTAATTTACCCCGACTTGATGCCACAAACTTTAATTAGTGGTCGAAGAAATGAGGAACAAATTAGTTTTCTCTGCAGAACTGGTTGGTTCAGTTTTAGAGAGAGGGTGAGGAGCACTTGTTCCTCCACATCTAAGAGTTAAAGTGGAACAAAAAAGTATTTAGTCAGCCACCAATTGTGCAAGTTCTCCCACTTAAAAGATGAGAGAGGTCTCCAATTTTCATCATAGGTATACCTCAACTATGAGAGACAAAATGAGAAAAAAAACCCAGAAAATCACACTGAAGGATTTTTAATGAATTAATTGGTAAATTCCTTGGTAAAATAAGTATTTGGTCACCTACAAACAAGCAAGATTTCTGGCTCTCACAGACCTGTAACTTCTTCTTTAAGAGGCTCCTCTGTCCTCCACTCGTTACCTGTATTAATGGCACCTGTTTGAACTTGTTATCAGTATAAAAGACACCTGTCCACAACCTCAAACAGTCAGACTCCAAACTCCACTATGGCCAAGACCAAAGAGCTGTCAAAGGACACCAGAAACAAAATTGTAGACCTGCACCAGGCTGGGAAGTCTGAATCTGCAATAGGTAAGCAGCTTGGTGTGAAGAAATCAACTGTGGGAGCAATTATTAGAAAATGGAAGACATACAAGACCACTGATAATCTCCCTCGATCTGGGGCTCCATGCAAGAGCTCACCCCGTGGGGTCAAAATGATCACGAGAACGGTGAGCAAAAATCCCAGAACCACACGGGGGGAGCTAGCGAATGACCTGCAGAGAGCTGGGACCAAAGTAACAAAGGCTACCATCAGTAACACACTACACCACCAGGGACTCAAATCCTGCAGAGCCAGACGTGCCCCCCTACTTAAGCCAGTACATGTCCAGGCCTGTCTGAAGTTTGCTAGAGAGGATTTGGATGATCCAGAAGAGGATTGGGAGAATGTCATATGGTCAGATGAAACCAAAATAGAACTTTATTGTAAAAACTCAACTTGTCGTGTTTGGAGGAGAAAGAACACCATACCTACTGTGAAGCATGGGGGTGGAAACATCATGCTTTGGGGCTGTTTTTCTGCAAAGGGACCAGGACGACTGATCCGTGTAAAGGAAAGAATGAATGGGGCCATGTATTGTGAGATTTTGAGTGAAAACCTCCTTCCATCAGCAAGGGCATTGGTCTTTCAGCATGACAATGATCCCAAACACACCGCCTGGGCAACGAAGGAGTGGCTTTGTAAGAAGAATTTCAAGGTCCTGGAGTGGCCTAGCCAGTCTCCAGATCTCAACCCCATAGAAAATCTTTGGAGGGAGTTGAAAGTCCGTGTTGCCCAGCGACAGCCCCTAAACATCAGTGCTCTAGAGGAGATCTGCTTGGAGGAATGGGCCAAAATACCAGCAACAGTGTGTGAAAACCTTGTGAAAACTTACAGAAAAGTTTGACCTCTGTCATTGCCAACAAAGGGTATATAACAAAGTATTGAGATGAACTTTTGTTATTGACCAAATACTTATTTTACCGAGGAATTTACCAATTAATTCATTAAAAATCCTTCAATGTAATTTTTGGATTTTTTTTTTTCTCATTTTGTCTCTCATAGCTGAGGTATACCTATGATGAAAATTGGCGACCTCTCTCATCTTTTAAGTGGGAGAACTTTCACAATTGGTGGCTGACTAAATACTTTTTTGCCCCACTGTAACTGTAGTGGTTCCACAATCTGAACAGGGATATCAGGTGTGTCCTAATGGAATGAGTTCTGAACCTGCTGGACAGATTTTACCTCTAGGTTACTTTGGAAGTCCTTTGTATCCACCGGTGGTGGCTAGGAACAGGAAAGTCTTGGCAGATCAGACTACTGCCTCCAATACCAAAACCTGTATAAGCAGCAAAAGATGTGTAGTACTGTCCATGGACTGGGGGTGGAAAGGACCTGATCCAGTTAGTTATTTCTAGTTTTCTTAAATCAGTAAAAACAAATGAGTCAGCTCCCTAAGAGATTCCTTACTGCTCTAAAATATTCTCACATCTTTAATGATTCCACCTGGAAAACCCATCTAATGTGATTGATTATTGAAGTTCCTCTGTGATTTCCTTTAAACCAGCCATTGTCATCACCGTCACCAGACCCGTTCAGTCCCTGTGATGTCAAAGCTCTTGCGTTGGCTCAGACACTAGAAGGCGACAGGTTGGTCCACACGGTGCTGGCTGGGGTCGATGTGCAGAGGGGTCATGGTGTCATCACACTGGAGGAGGGGCGTCAGGTGGAGCTGAAGACTGTAGCGGTGGACACGTGGCACGTCCAGGAGTTCGATGACAGTGAGATCCAAGTGGAGAGCACAGGACAGCTCCATGAAGGAGACTCCTATGTCATTCGCTGGATGTACAGGATCAGCGCTGCAGGTTGGTGACCTCGCCATGTCTTGATGATGATTGTCATCCTTGATATGGTTTGATTGATGTTTTTTTTCTGTCCTATATTAGACACCGACTCATTGGATGAGTGCGGGAGGGGCCCAAAAGAAAAAACTGCTTTCTTCCTGTGGCGGGGACGGCGCTCCAGCGTCAGTGGACGGGACACCGCTGCTTTCTTGTCCATCGGGATGAGCGATCATGAAGAGTCACAGGTCAGCTTCTAGTCTGCTCAAGCATGACTGTTCAAATGAATTAAATACTGAAAGAAGTGTTCCTGAAGTAGAAAATTAAAGCTGCTGCTCACCGGACAGAATCAATAGTTTTATTCCCAGGAGGTAAAGCTCAAATCGGCAAATTAAGGCTTCTAAACGACCCTCTAAAAATCAACAAAAGGTGACAGCTCTAACCCCAAATGCACATACTGTATATTAACTCTTTTAAATTGAGATGCCTTGTATCTGTGATCTGCTCCAGGATATTTGAATTAATATGACAGACTTTGGCTGGTTTAGACACTGATGTAGAATTTCTAAGGAGGAATGATAGAAAGGAGGCAGACCCTGGACCAGCTGGAGAGATTATATCTTGGTTGGCTTGGGAACACCTCCGTGTCTCCCCTGAAGAGCAGGAGCTTTGGATGATGACGAGGAGGTCTAGGTGATTAGAGTTGTCCCCATTTCACCCTGAAAACTTCATACCGAGTCTTTAGTTTCTAGCTCCTGTGAACAGTTCTTGTGATAGAAAAGTACACTTTCTCACTCTGAATTTTATTGTGAACATTTACCCGTATACCACACCGAAACGTAAATGGGGACTGAACATGTGGAACAGGCAGAAGAGGGCGGTGACTAATTAGTTACTCAAGTACATGTAGTGAAGAAACTTTCACAAAATTGTGGTTTTGTACATAGGTCATACATTAAAAAACCTAAGCTGAAATTGTTTTGTTACACTGTAATAACTTCTTAACGACTCCATCTTTAGTCATTTTTGGTATTTACATCATTTTATGTCATTTCAATCATTCTTGAAGTCATTGTTCTACTGTTTGTTCACTTGCAAAGAAACAAGGGTGAAAAAGTCACAAATGAGTATAAAATTGCACATTTATGTGGAAAAAAAATCATTTAACACAAAAACTCACAAATCAAAAGGAAAAAAGTCAAATTTAATATCAAAAGGCTCAAAATTATGAGAGAAACTTCACAAGTTTAATGTCTCAGCAGCTTTTTGTCATAAATTAGCAGCTTTTTCAAAACTTTGACATTTTTCCATATAACTTTTTTCTTGTAAATTTATGACTCCTTTTTTCATAAATTAGTAACTTTTCACATAAATATACAACTTTTTTCTTATAAATTTTTACCTTTTTTTCTTGTAAATTTAAAAAGTGTTTTCATTCAAATTCAGAATTACAAGAAAACAGGTTACCAAATTTTTTAAGTTCCAAATTTCTGCAAAAAAAGGTTTACAATTTACAAATTTTTATGAGTAAAAACTGACAAATTTATGAGGGAAGCAAATTTCTGAGAAAATGGTCACAAATTCAAGAGAAAAAAACTCAAATTGGTGAGAGCAAATATATTACACACTACTTAAGTAAATTTTTTAGCAGATACTCTCTTACCCTAGTAACTTTTTGGTTACTACTTTAATATAAGGTAACACTATTTTATCCATCCCTCCATCATCTACTGCTTTTCTGGGGATCTGGGTCATGGAGGCAGCAGCTCAAGTAAAGAAGCCCAGACTTCCCTCAACCCAGTCACCTCTTCCAGCTCTTCAGAGGGGACACCAAGGCGTTCCCAGGCCAGCTGGGAGACATAGCCTCTCCAGCGTGTCCTGGGTCTCTTCCCAGTGGTGGATGCCCGGAGCAAATCAAGTGGGAGGCACCCTGATCAGATGCCCAGACTACCTCTTCTTCTTCATTTGGCTGCTCCCTTTAGGGGTCGCCATCTACCTCAACTGGCTCGTTTCAGTTTGGAGGAGCAGCAGGTCTATGTTGAGCATCTCCCGGATAACTGAGCTCCTCACCCTAACGCTGTTTTACTTGAGTATAATTTCTGACTACTTTACTCAGCTCTGGCAATAATGACCTGTGCCAAATGCATCTGTTATAGGAATCAGTTATAACATGTCCTTTATTCTGTGTTTGTGAAGGTGGTTGTGCTTCAGGGAAAGGAGCCCCCCTGTTTCCTCCAGCTTTTCCAGGGTGGCCTGGTCATCCACAAGGGCAAACGAGAGGAAGCTTCCTGTACAGGTGATGTGAATTAGTTTTAGTTTGGGTTTTCTCTTCTTCTGGTTCTCCTGGTTCTGAACTGATTTTTCTTCCTGCTGCAGGGTGGCATATGTTCTGTGTGCGAGGAGAGCTTCCAGAGGAGGGCTTCCTGATGGAGGTGGACTGCTGCTGTGCAGGTCTGAGGTCGCGGGGCTCTGTGGTCCTGCTGAACAGCCAGCAGGGGGTGCTGTATCTCTGGAATGGCTGCAAAGCCCACAGTAGCAGCAGAGAAGTGGGGAAGAGGACGGTGGAGCTTCTCACTCATATGCAAGTCACATTTTAATTCCATCAGCTTCATTTGTTTTGGTTTTCATTTTGCTGATGTTGGGTTGTGTGCTTCTTAGATGTCCACCAGAGCTGGGTCTCTGCAGAGGCAGCCCGGTGAAGGTGCAGGTGGTAGAGGAAGGGTCAGAGCCAGCAGACTTCTGGGCAGCTCTGGGAAACATGGACAGGAAGGCCTATGACTGCATGCTCCAAGGTGCCCACCCAGCGCCCACTGCAGTCTGTTCCTCCACATTATCAACATTCAGATTAGTGGTGAACCAATAATTTCCCCATTGTGGGACTAATAAAGGTTTATCTTATAACATTTTTGTTTTTTTAATAGTTTGACTAATTACATTTTAACACAAGAGCAAGTACTCAATTAACATTTTATGAAAAATGTTCTGTTGTGAGTAATTCTATTGCATGATAGGTTTTATCCTTAATTGTATACATTTTTAACGAAAACTCCATACTTTTACTCAAGTATATTTGAGCATACCGCTTATTTTAAACTAATTTGATTTTTTTTTTGTCCAGGTGCAGTAAATATTGAATTCATGACTGTTTCTTTAAATGATCTGAGTTATGTGCACATGCAAAAAGTTAATATTTTGTCTTCCTCAGATTAACAAGACAATAGTTGGAGATCTAAAAGTAAAAGGCTGAAAAATACTTTAAAAAGTTTTAAATTTATGGAAAAACTCACAAATATACATGAAAACAAGTTGCAAATTTATGTAAACAAAGGTTTACATTTATCATAAAATAGCTGCAAATTTAAAAGAAAAACATAAATTTACTTTTAAAAATCACAGGTTTAAGGAAAAAATAGCAAGTTCATGAAAAAATATAAATGTACAAGGAAACATCACAGGTTGGCATGAAATTGCATATTTACAGTGGAGAAAATATTAAATATGTCAACATTTTTCTCTTTAAACATATTTGCGATGGAGCCATTGGCCTGAGATTGTCACCAGATATCAGTAACAACCCAAGTAATCCATACATACAAAGGAATCAAGGCAACTGTGTTCACAAAGCAAATTATATTTAATAAAGTGGAATGACATGGGGAATAAGTATTGAACACCCTTGGTGAAAATCAATCAAATCACTTTATTCAGACACAGTTACATATATATAAATATTAAAAAAATAAAAACATTACAGCAACAATGATTAAAATGGGTACAGGCAACTATTCCATTGCTTCCAAAGGCAGGACATACTGTACCTTGTATCTTGTATCACTGAGCATAGGCCGAGTTAACATCATTATAATCACGTTAGCAGACTCGACACATAAATTTATGCATATAATTCATCAAGACAGCATGAAAAGAAAATCTCAAGAATCCATCTTAGGCTTCTGAGTAATATTCTAAATGCATCATTAAATGTCACCTGTAGCTTCTTCAGTTTTGTCTTACTATACCTGCACCACAGATGGGCAGCATACAGCGGAGTGCAGCAGGCCTTTAAACAGCGTTATCTTCACATCATCTGTACACATATGGAATTTGTGTATAAGCATATTTGCTTGTGCATACAATTTGCTACATTGTTGCTGCAAATCATTGTCACATAAATCAGATCTAAAAATGAATATCTAAATCCATCCATCCATCTTCTATTGCTACATTCTACAGCGGTAGAAGAATATCTAAATATCTTTATTCACAACAGTTAGCTCATGCTCTGCCAAATAAAACAATGGGAATTTCTGTTTCTGATCCTTCTTAGATACAGCAATCATGACAACACTCTTTTTAGAGTTAAATTTAATGTCATGTTCCAATCCATAAGCTGAGCAAACTCTGAGCAGCTGCTATAAGCCAGCACTATAAGGTGAAAAATGACCAAATCATCTGCATACATCACATGATTGATGAGAAGATCCCCCACCATACATCCAGTCTTGCTTTTGTACAATTTATTTGAGAGATCCTCCATATAGAAATTAAAAAGCATAGGTGACAGTATTCCACCTTGCCAAACCCCTTTAGTCACTGAAAAACGAGCAGATGTTCTCCCACTCCATCCATCCTGCATGGTTTGAATACCAGAACTGCAAGGTCCTAATTAAACACAAGGAAACCCCTCTCTTCGTTTAAGGAATAACTTGCCTTGATTAATTCGATCAAAAGCTTTAGATACATGCAAAAAGCACATAAAAACTGTGGTATTACATCTATTATATTTATTAACTATTTCCTTTAATGCATATAAACACAATTCTGTGCTGTTTGTTCTTAAAACCAAGCTGGTTATCAGTAGTTGCTATGTAATCTTGAAGCCGATTCTGAAGTATCATTTCAAAAACCTTTGACAATATGCTTGCTAGAGCAATTGGCCTATAATTGTCTTTGCTTGATATCTTGCCAGTTTTATCTTTAATTACAGGAACCAGCAACACACTACTAATATGACAGCATAGTCTGGTAATGTGCCATGCATTAAAAAAGAAGAAAAATAAATGGCAAGTAAAACCAAAAGTCTATGGCTGGCATACTTAAGCTGTTCAGCTGATATTTCATCAGGACCACGAGCTTTATTCCATGCCAGTTTCTCAATGGCAGAATGAACTTCATGTGCTCTAATAACTACATAGTCATCATAAACGACATCATTAATAACAAATTCTACACTCTCAACACAGTTAAAAGATCTCCTCATAATAATTTCTCCACACTTTAACAATGTTTTCGGCTCCAGTAACTCCATCAATACTTGATGGCAATGGCATTTTACAGTTATTGATAGCATTAATCTCTTTCCAAAAGCTGTAAACATTATTTTGTAAAAGCTTTCTGGCTATAGAGTCTGCCCTCATGGCCTGCTCATTTCTCTTAACAAACCAGACAGCATTTTAAAATTTTGCGGTTGCATATTTCTTTTGATCATACTCTGGGCTGTGCCTTGGTTTTCCAGCTATAATCCAGTTTTTAAAAGCATCTCTTGCCTCTGCATGGAGTTCTAATACATTCATTTAACATTTAGTAGAAAAGCCTTTGTTGGCAATAACAGCTTCCAGACACCTCCTGTATGGAGAAACCAGATGCAGGCATCGTCTAGGAGTGATTTTAGCCCATTCTTCCACACAAACTGTCTTCAAATCTTGAAGGTTCCGTGGGTGTCTTCTGAACGCTGATCTTCAGTTTGTTCCATAGATTTTCAATTAGATTCAGGTCAGGTGACTGACTGGGCCATTCTAGCAGCTTCATTTTCCTTCCTTCAACGGGGCAGCTGTGGTACAGGTGTAGTGTGGCCGATTACTGATTGGAGGGTCAGGGGTTTGATTCCCGCTCTGTCTGAAGTCTGCATGTCGAAGTGTCCTTGAGCAAGACATTGAACCCCCAATTGCTCCTGTTGGGTCAGGCCAGCGCCAGCACCATCAGTGTGTGAATGGGTGAATAGCAGGATCTGTAAAGCACTTTGGTCACCTAGAGATGAGAAGAAGCGCTATATAAGTGAATGCCATTTACCAGTTCTCTGAAGCCAGTTGAAAGTTTCCTTGGCTGTGTGTTTGGGATCATTGTCTTGCTGAAATGTCCACCCTCATTTCATCTTCAGCATCTTGGCAGATGGCAACAGGATGTCTCTGTACATTTGTCCATTCATCTTTCCTTCAATTATATGAAGTCTGCCTATACTATGTGCTGAAAAACACACAACATGATGCTCCCACCTCCAAACTTCACTGTTAGTATGGTGTTTTTGGGCTGACATGCAGTGTCAATTCTCCTCCAAACATGCTGTGTTGTAGCATCCAAAAAGTTCAATTTTGGTCTCATCTGACCAGACTATATTCTCCCAGTATTTTACTGGCTTCCCCAAATGTTGTGCAGCAAACTTTAAAGGTGCTTCAATATGCTTTTTCTTCAGCAATGGAGTCTTGCGAGGTGAGTGGGCATAGAGCCCATGTTGATTGAGTGCATTACTTATTGCTTTCTTTGAAACAGCAGTACCTGCTAACTCCAGGTCTTACTGGAGCTCTCCATGAGTGGTCTATCGCTCTTGGATAACTCTTTTCTTAATTTGTTTGACTCCTCTGTCAGAAATCTTGTGAGGAGCCCCTGGTTGTGGCCAGTTTCTGGTAAAATGTTCTTTCCACTTCAGAATGTTGGCTCCAGCAGTGCTCAATGGAACATTCAGCAGTCTAGAAATGCGCCTGTAACCATCCATCCATCCATCTTCTTCCGCTTAATCCTTTTTGGGTCGCTTGTGTGTGTGGGGGGGGGGGGGGGTGCTGGAGGCAGGGTACACCCTGGACAAATCGCCAGTCCATCGCAGGGCCACCTGTGACCAATGCCATCGTTATGTTTTGCAACAATGAGATTGAATGTCAAGAGAGAGCTCTTTGCTTCAACCCATCATGAGTTCTTTGTGGTGTAACAATCGTGATATTCACAGACCTTTTTAAAGGCTATCAGTCGGGACTGAACGAGCTGAAATTAATTTGCACTGATGGGGGATGGGATGGCTTCCTAAATTCTGATGGATTTCAGCTGGTTTCTTGGTTTTCTATGCCTTTTTGCACTTCTTTTTCTTCGTGTTCAATACTTATTCCCTGTGTCATTCAGCTTTATTAAATATAACTTTTGTGAACACAGTTGCCTTGATTTCTTTCTATGTATGGATTTCTTGGGTTACTGATATCTGGTGAAAACCTCAGGTCAGTGGCTCCATCAGAATGAGAAGTATTGACATGTTCAGTACTTATTTTCCCCACCGTATGTGGGTGTGTGTGCAAATTTATGAAGAAAAAAAATCTAAAAATATAAGAAAAAAAAATCAAATTTATGAGAAACAGTGTCACAATTTTATAAGGAAAGAACTTACATTCACAAAATTACAAATTTATGTGGAAAAACTCAAATGTACAAGGAAAACCTAACAAATTGTCAAGCAAAGTTGTTACTCATTACTCAAGTAGTTTTTTTAGATACTTTCTTATTCAGTTTTTCCAGTGATTACTCTTACTTGTACTTTCTTCTTCTTTCAGCTGCTCCCTTTAGGGGTCTCCACAGTGACTCATCTGCCCCCATCTCACCCTGTCCCTTGCATCTTCCTCTGTAACACCAACCCTCTCCATGTCCTCCTTCACTACATCCATGAATCTTCTCTGCGGTCTTCCTCTTCTCCTCTTGCCTGGCATCTCCATCTTCAACATCCTCTGTCCAATATATCCACTATCCCTCCTCTGCACATGTCCAACCCATCTTAGCCTGCCTCTTACTTTGTCTCCAAACCGCTCAACCTGAGCTGTCCCTCTGATATACTCATTTGTAATCTTGTCCCTCCTAGTCACTCCCAAAGAAAATCTTAGCATCTTCAACTCTGTTCTTTAGTAACTATTAATATCTTATGGTTACACTGCTTTTATTTGATTACAAACTCTGGCTACTCTACCCAACTGTGATGATCACTTACGATAACGAGTAACGAGTGTAACGGTGTATATCCTGCTTTTTTCTCCTTTTATCTTTTACTATATGGTGTTTCTTCATTTCTGCTATTCTGACATTTTGTCAGTATATGTGCCATAGATCTCTTTGTGATGTCAGTGAAAATTTGTGAGCACGAGTGAAAAAAGCACCAATACCACTAATACCTGATACCAGCGCGTGCCTGATTCAGGTCACTGTAAAAAGTGACATTTGTGTCCCAACAGATCCAGGAAAGTACAATTTCACACCTCGCCTCTTCCACCTGAGCACCTCCTCTGGGAGCTCACGGGCCGAGGAGCTTCAGAGTCCGATGCGGCTGCCGGGGGTTGTGATGGCGATGCCCTTCGTCCAGGAGAGTCTGACCTCCGTAGCGCAACCAGGTGAAAGCAAAAGTGAAACAGTAATAAAAAAATCAACCTCAGTCCTTAATATCTGTAGATACGCTGGGTGAAATTTAATTATGCTTAAAAATTATCATTCTTCCTTTTCATGCAGTTTTCTTGTGGCATGAAATTCTCATGTTCAGTTTTGTGAATTTGTGGTTTGTTTTTTATATTGAATGAATGAATGAATGAATTTATTTCGGATAGTACATTACAGGTTAAAAGAAACTGTATAATATAACAACAAGGTCAAATTAGACAAAGACTCCTTCTACTATACAATTCCACGTGAGTTATCCGAAATGGGTGATGGCTGAAGCCGCAGCTTATATTGCCCACCCATATTCCATCCAAGAATTCAAAGGAGAAAAAAGAGAAAACAAGACAAGAGCGATTACAATTTAAAACAAGGCTAAGACAAAATATGACTGAGAGAAAAAGAAAACTGAGCTAGTCTAAGTTAAGCGGTTACTATTCAAAAACAAATCTAAGACATAGTGTCACAGAGAAAAAAGAAAAACTAAGCTATAACACAACACAGGCTGGAAATGTCAATCCTTATGTGAGTTTACATGTCGTCTTGTAAATATGTTTGGAGTATTTCTTCCTTTAGTTTTTGTTTAAATTGTCCAAGCTTTGTACATGATTTTAATTCGGGTCCAAAATCGTTCCATAATCTGACACCTTGCACTGAAATACAGTGTTGCTTGGTAGTTGTTCTCACTGTAGGCTTTTGAAATATACATGTTCCTCTGAAGTGATATCGTTTCTCCCTTGTTTGGAACAACTTTTGGATATTTGCGGGCAGTGATAGATTCTTCACTTTGAACATTATTATTGCGGTTTTAAAGTCGATCAGATCTTTCAACTTGAGAGTTTTTTGTTTAAGAAAAAGTGGGTTTGTTGGTTTCCTGTAAGCTGCTTTGTTGATTATTCTAATAGCTCTCTTTTGAAGCATAAAGAGTGGATATATGTTTGTTTGATATGTATTTCCCCATACTTCATTACAATATGTCATGTATGGGAGTATTAATGAATGATACAAGGTGTATAGTGTGGGTTGATTCAGCAAATTTTTCACTCTGTGTAATATTGCAATTGATTTGGATACTTTACCTTTTATATAATTAATATGTGGCTTCCAACACAGTTTGTTATCAATTATTACTCCAAGGAATTTAGTTTCGGATACCCTTTCAATCTCTACACCATTTACACTGAGTTTGGGTACTGGGTAGTTGTGATGGTTGTTAAAGACTATAAATTTTGTCTTGCTTAAATTGAGCGTTAATTTGTTTGAATCAAACCACAGTTTCAGCTTTCCTAATTCCTTTCCGAGTGTATCCAGAAGTTGTTCCAAGTTGTTTCCACTGCATAGCAGGTTAGTGTCATCAGCAAACAATATTAAGTCCATTTTTTCTGAAACTTTACATATATCATTTATATACATATTGAATAATAATGGTCCCAAAACTGAACCCTGTGGGACTCCACAGGTGACCTTCAGTAGCTCTGAGTTTTTGTTGTTAACACATACAAACTGATATCTATTCTTTAAGTAACTTCTTAACCAGGACAGTGCTACCCCTCTGATACCACAATTTTGTAGTTTCTTTAATAATAAGATAAGATAAGATAAGATAAGCCTTTATTAGTCCCACAACGGGGAAATTCCAGGATTGCAACAGCACAGGGATAGCAACACTCAGAGCAACAATCAGAAGGCAAGAAAAAAAAACAAAAAAAAAAAAACAAGCAAGCAAGAGCAGCTAATATACATATGTACATATTACTATAAAATATATATATACACACACACACACACACACACACACAGACACACAGTGCAGAGCATTGTAGCTGGATGGAATAAATATATGAATATATGAACACACAGTGCAGAGCATTGTAGCTAGATGGAATAAATATGTAAATATATAAACACCCACAGTACGGAGCATTGCAGCTAGGTGGAATAAATATGCAAGTATATAAACACACACAGTGCGGAGCAATGTAGCTAGATGGAATAATATGTAGATATATAAAAACACAGTGCGGAGCATTGTAGCTAGATGGAATAAATATATAGATATATAAATATAAACACACCCAGTGCAGAGCATTGTAGCTAGATGGAATAAATATGTAAATATATAAACACACACAGTGCAGAGCATTGTTGCTAGGTGGGATGAAACAGCATAACCGTCTATTTAGTTATCCTACATGGTATGATTATGTGCCCATACATTCTCACCCTCCATAGCGACCGGTATGTTCCTAGTTGTATGCCGGAGAGGACCATTGTGTAAGTCTATTGCATCTTTTGCATTCAAAAAAAAACAAAAAAAAAAACTATTAGTTTGTTACGTCTTTTTGCTATCTCTGCGAGCAGCCCTGCTTAGGTTGTACAGTCTGACAGCCGTTGGTAGGAAGGACCTACGAAACCTCTCGGTTGTGCACCTGGGATGATGTAGTCTGCTGCTAAATGAGCTCCTCAGTGCATCCAGTATGTCCTGCATAGGGTGGAACTCGGACTCCAGCAGAGATGACAGTTTAGCCACCGTCCTTCTCTCTCCTATCTCCTCCATCGGATCAAGGCGTTGCCCCAGGACAGAGCTAGCTTTCTTAATCAGTTTGTTCAGTCTCTTCCTATCGGCTGCAGTGATGCCACTGCCCCAGCAGACCACTCCAAAAGTGATGGCTGATGCCACCACCGTGTCATAGAATGACTTCAGCAGCGCCCCTTGTACACCAAAAGACCTGAGTCTCCTCAGCAGGAACAGCCTGCGCTGTCCCTTCTTGTAGAGTGCGTCAGTATTGTGTGACCAGTCTAGTTTATTGTTCAGATGAATACCCAGGTACTTGTAGGATGTCACCATCTCGATGTCTGTTCCCTGTATATTTACTGGTGCTGTGAGGGGCTGCCCATGCCTGCGGCAGTCCACCACCAGCTCCTTAGTTTTTCTCGCGTTGATCTGGAGGCAGTTCCGATGGCACCAGTCCACAAAGTCCTGGATAAGCCCTCTGTACTCAGCTTCATCTCCGCTGGAGATGAGACCAACGATCGCAGAGTCATCAGAGAACTTCTGTAGATGGCAATGTGTTGTGTTGTGTGAGAAGTCCGCAGTATAAAGAGTGAACAAGAAGGGAGCCAGCACCGTTCCCTGGGAGGCCCCCGTGCTACTGATGATCGTGTCGGAAACACAGTCCCGGGTTCTCACAAACTGAGGCCGGTTCGTGAGGTAGTCCAGGATCCATGATGACAGGTGCTGGTCCACCCCTGCGCGCAGCAGCTTGTCCTTCAGGATCATCGGTTGGATGGTGTTGAAAGCACTGGAGAAGTCAAAGAACATGATCCTCACCATATTCCCGGGCTTCTCCAGGTGGGACAGAGAATGGTGAAGGAGGAAGATCACCGCATCCTCCACCCCAATGCCATGCTGGTAGGCGAACTGGAGTGGATCCATCGCTGGTTCCACCAGGGGGCGGAGATGAGCAAGGAGCAGTCTCTCCAGGGTCTTCATCAAGTGGGACGTCAAGGCCACCGGTCTGAAGCTGTTCAGGTCTTTGGGGTGGGAAGTTTTTGGTACAGGTACCACACAAGATGTTTTCCACAGCTGTGGTACCCTCCCCAGTTTCAGGCTCATGTTGAAGATATACGTCACAATCCCACACAGCTGGTCTGCACAGGACTTGAGGAGCTTTGCGCTGATGCCGTCCGGTCCCGACGCCTTCCTCGCCTTGATCTTCCTCAGCTCCGTCCTCACCTGGGTCTTGGTCAGGGTCAGGATGGGGGGCTGTGTGTTGGGAGTGGGGGGGGTGTCGGTGGAGTGGGGAGTGGGTAGCAGGACTTGATTTCTTAGAGGCAGCAGTGGTTGTTGTGCAGACAGGGGGGAGGGCGGTTGGTCAAATCTATTGAAAAACAGATTCAGGTTGTTCGCCCACTCCCTGCCCCCCGTGGCCTGGGGGGAGGTATTCTGGAGCCCCGAGATGGTTTTGAGGTTTCTCCAGACCCCGCTGATGTCGCTCTGTTGCAGCTTGTCCTCCATCTTCTTCCTGAAGCTAATAGATTGTGATCTACTGTATCAAATGCTTTTTTAAGATCCAGGAATACTCCAACTGAATACTCTTTATTTTCAATGGCTGTTGATATTTTTTCTGTAAATTCCATTAAGGCATATGCTGTCGTCCTTTTGTGTCTGAACCCATATTGCTGCTCACACAATAAATCATTCTTCAGTATGAAGTTGTCAATTCTGTCATAGAATATTTTTTCAAGTATCTTGGAAAATTGCGGTAATAGTGAAATTGGTCTGTAGTTGGAGAGTTCCCCTCTGTCGCCTGTCTTGTAAATCGGAATTACTTTAGCTATTTTCATTGCATTGGGAAATATACCTGATTGGAGAGACAGGTTACAGATATACGTCAGTGGTTTCACTATGCATTCGATAACAGTTTTGACTAGTAGCATATCAATACCATCGCAGTCAGTAGATGTTTTACTTTTGAACGATTTAACAATTTCAATGACCTCTCTTTCGTCTGTGTTCTTTATGAAGATGGTGTCTTTTACAGCAGTGTTATTGCATATTGAATCACCTGTTGGCACCGTAGTGGGTATTTCTCGGGCCAGTTTAGGTCCAATGTTAACAAAAAAATTATTAAATTCATCTGCAGGTGAAGCTATATTCACATTCGGAGTCGATTTATTATTTTTTGGAGTGTTAGTTGGGTAGCTGGTATTTCTGCTTTTATTTCCAAGGATACTGTTGATTATTGTCCATGTATTTTTAATATTGTCTTTGTTTTTTTCCAATTCTTTACTGTAATAGTCTCTTTTACTACATCTTATTATATATGTTAACTTATTTTTGTATGTTTTATACCGCTGCTCTGCTTCTTTTGTCCTTTTCTTTATGAAAGCTTTATATAATAAATTTTTCTTTTTACACGCCTTTTGTAGTCCTTTGGTTAGCCATGGTTTGTCAGTAAATTTGTGTTTAAGCTTTTTTTTAACTAATGGGCAGTTTTTTTCATAAAGAGTGGTTACAATGTTTATAAATGTGTCATAGGCTTCATTTACATCTGATACATAGACTTCTGTCCAGTCTTGCTTCAGCAAGTCCTCTTTAAAAGAACTGATTGCGTTTGGTGATTTGTGTCTGAACGATTTTGAGATTTTATTTATTATTTATTATTTATTTATTCTAACAGAAGGGAAGGTGAGATGAGTAAGAACAGCAGTGATGTAAACACATTAATGCACAACTTAATGTGCAATTAACACGTTAACGCAATCTTGTCCATATACAGCCAATACAAAATTAAGGCATGAATGTGAACAGCCCTAGATTTACATCTTTTTTTATTTGTAAATTTGCAGCTTTTTTCCTTTATAAATTTATTTTTCAGAAATTTGCAACTTTCTAATAAATTCCAGGTTTTTTTTGTTTTGTTTTTTTTAGAGAATTTGCAACTTTCGTTTGTGTCATGGAAGTGCAACTTTTTATTTGTATTTTTGTGACTCTTTTCTCCTAATTTTCCATCTTTTTAATTATAAATTTCTGGCCTTTTTTTTCCTCAAAATCTGCAACTTTTTTCTTGTAATTTTACAACTTTTTCCTGATGAATGTGCAACTTTTTACTTGTATTTTTGTGACTTTAGTCATAAATTTACATTTCTTGTAGATTTGTGGCTTTCCCCCCCAAATATGACCTTTTTTTCCATTGTTAATTGCCACCCTTTTTACTCATAAATTTGTGACTTTCTTAAAAATTTTACTTTTTTCTTTGTAAATTTGTGACATTGTAAAATTTGTAATGCTTAACTTTTAAAATTGTCTTTTTACTTATAAATTTTTATACTTTCTAACTATATGATTTTTTTTTTTTTTAGTCATTTTGTAACCTTTTAACTCATAAATTTATCACCTTTTTTTTTGGTGGATTTTCAACTTTTTTCTAGTAAAATTTGAAACTGTTAGCTTATATATTTGTGACTTAACTTGTAAACTTTGTTCCTTTTTCTCTTAAACATAAAACTTTCATTATTTTGGCAACTTTTTCTTGTGGATTTGTAACTTTTTTTTGTAAAATTTCAAACTTATGAATTTATGACCTTTTAACTCCTAAATTTGTACTTTACTCATAAATTTGTAACTTTTATTCTTGAAAAATTTGACTCTTGTGAATTTACACCTTTTTAAAAAGAATTTTCAAAATTTTTCTAATAAAATTTCAGACTGCTTTCCTATGAATTTGTGACTTAACTGTAAATGTGCAACTTTTTCATAAATTTGACACTTTTTCCTGTAGGTTTTTGACTTTATTTTTTTTTAGAAATTTGAGACTTTTTTTCCTTGTAAAATTTCTTATAAATTTGTGACTTTTCCTGTTAAGCTTGTGATGTTTTGAGTGTGATTTCAGGCATTTTACTTGAATAACTGAATTATTTAGTGACAGGATTGATATCCTGGGAAAATGCAAATTAAATGTGACCTGGACGGGTGGCCTGAAATGGGCAGTAATTCCAATTTAATTGAACCAGTATAATCACAGACGCTGTGCAAATTTGAAGTCTTTAATGTGATCATTTGCCGTTAAAAAGGTCGGGTTTAATTTCACTATAGCCACAGAAACCATATTGTGTCAAACATCCCACAGGAATATCAAAATTAAACACAGTCTAATGTATTTCCTGTCCGTGGTCTGTCTGCCAGCCTTGTTCCTGCTCGACAACTGTCTGGAGGTCTACCTGTGGCAGAGAGGTCAGCCTGAGCAGACAGAGAGCGCCGCTGCAGCCTGGAGCCTCTGGCATCATGAGAGGAAGTGTGCCATGCAGACAGTGCTGCAGTACTGCAAAGGTTGTGGTGGATGGGGGGATATGAGGAAATAAAGGAGCTGGAGACATTTGAATGAATTTAAAAAAAAATAAATAAATAAAAAAAATCAATGTCTTCATGTGAACTCCAGAGATGAACCCCAGAAGGCCACCTAAGGCATACCTCATCTTTGAGGGATGTGAACCGCTCACCTTCACTAATGTGTTCCCCTGCTGGGAGAGAAACGTGGGACCCCACACACAGGTACACACATGCAGTCACAATAACAGCTTTTTTAATATTTAAAAATAAATCATATTTTTTTATACCAGGGGTTGAAAATCTCAACTATTTTAGAGCCAATTTGAGCAATCTTGGTTCGGACCCCCCCCCCCCCCACACACACACACACACACACAAAAACATACCTGAGCCTAAAAATGAACTTAAAACAGAATAACTGGCCTGTCATCACTGGTAATATGACTTTTTAAATGAAATCTTCACTGCAAGAAGTGAAATCCAAGAAAGATGACATAAAAGGAAAGTGGTGTTTTTGTTTTAACTTTCTGAAATGCATCGATTGGTCTCCTCTCAGAGGAGCCATTTTGACTCTTCCAGGTTTGCTGTGGAGCCTCATAAACATGGTCAGCCCAACCCCACCCACTGCTCTGTGATTGGCCAACCTAGCGGTCTGTCATGTAGAGAACAGTGAGAAAAGTTACTAAGCGCAGTTACAGACTTGGACAAAATTGTTGGTACCCCTCTGTTAATGAAAGAAAAACCCACAATGGTCACAGAAGTAACTTGAATCTGACAAAAGTGGTAATAAATAAAAATTCTATGAAAATTAACCAATGAAAATCAGACAGTGCTTTTGAATTGTGGTTCAACAGAATTATTTTAAAAAACAAACTCATGAAACAGGCCTGGATAAAAATGATGGTACCCTTAACCCCTTGCACTCTGGTCAATTTCCCTAAAAATGCCTAAAAATAACGTACCCAAAGTAAATCAAAAGCTGTTCTTCAACCCTTTGCAGCATCTTCATGGGGTTGGTCTCATTTAAAAGAAAACACTTTGAATTTTTTGGCAAAACAGTCATAATCTAAGTGCTCCTGCCACTGAGTAACAGTCATCTAAACATACTGAACTTTAAGAAAATAAAGTTCGCCTGGGTGTTTTTTTTGGATACAAATGCTTGCAAATAACACACAGCTGTCAGATCCGGGCTGGAAAATGCAACAGAAATGTAGAACCAAGTGCTACCCAGCTGAGGTCAAAATTTTGTAACAATACCACAAAAAATGAATATATTACACAGCTTTATACTCAGGTTGTTCCCAGGCATTTTTGAACTGTGCCAAATTGTGCCAAATGGCACAGTTTGGAACAACGTCTATAACTTTTGAATGATTCAGTATAGAAGCTTGATCTTGGGCTCTATTGAAAGGTGACACTCAGAGCTGTGTGTGTGTGGGGGGGGGGTTGTTTATTCATTCATGAATGAATGAATGAATGAACAAACAAGCCCCCACACACAATGAAGCATGCCACGTAAAAAATGTGTGGCTTTTTTTACAAGAAAAAATAACCTACAGTGCAATAAAAATTATACTAAAATATCTAATGTAGAGGATAACAACTCCCCCCCCCCCCCCCGGTACAGAGGACGGACATCGTCCATCGCCACATGATGGACCGCGGCACATGCCGCGGTCTACTACGCACAGTTGTGCTAAAATATCTGCAATTCGCTACACAGAGGAGTAGCGGGGGGGGGGGGGGGACCGTTCACGGTCCGTCATGTGGCGATGACGCACAGTTGTAATTTACCGATCGGTCAAAAGTCATTTTGATTACAATTTTCAGGGATAAAGAATAATTTAGCTTATAACACTTACCTGTCCACAACAGCAGTGTCGCTGGCGCACATCTCTTCCTCATTGTCAGACGAACATGACGCTGGTCCGCTTGTTACGACTCGTGGTTCTGGTCACGCGACCCGGTCAAACCACGATTCCATTATTGCGGTTTTGCGCTTCCATGATTGCGGTTTTGGCGAACGATTTTTCAAAACAAATAAGAACAGTAGTAAGAAAAAAAGACTGGCGAACGCGTGTGTGTCACCCAGCGGCTTACACACAACAGATTTTACGCACGGGATGCACGCTTTCAATCGTCGAACTTCTCTGCTTCAATTGGCTCGCTGTATTCGCAGCCGTTGGTAGGCGGGTCCTTCTTGCTAGGTTTTCAGTCGTTGGTTCTTCAAGGTTTCAGAAACCCAATTCAAGGCTCTTATTAGTCGAATGAGAGGTCAATCAAATCTAAACCAATCAAAGCACTCCTTTGGCTTTCTGTTCGCGGCTGTGTCTGTAGTAGAAGAACGGAAATGCAGCTTTTTTTTTTTCAGTGCGCGTCCTAGTGTGCACGAGGGTGCGCTAGGATGCAGAGATGTGACCGCCCGCGGTATCCCAGAGTGCAAGAGGTTAACTTAATATTTTGTTGCACAACCTTTTGAGGCAATCACTGCAATCAAACAATTTCTGTAACTGTCAATGAGACTCCTGCACCTCTCAGCAGGTATTTTGGCCCACTCCTCATGAGCAAACTGCTCCAGTTGTCTCAGGTTTGAAGGGGGCCTTCTCCAGACAGCATGTTTCAGCTCCTTCCACAGATGTTCAATAGGATTTAGATCAGGGCTCATAGAAGGCCACTTTAGAATAGTCCAATGTTTCGCTCTTAGCCATTCTTGGGTGTTTTTAGCTGTGTGTTTTGGGTCATTATCCTGTTGCAAGACCCATGACCTGCGACTGAGACCAAGCTGTCTGACACTGGGCAGCACATTTCTCTCTAGAATACCTTGATAGTCTTGAGATTTCATTGTACCCTGTACAGATTCAAGACACCCTGTGCCAGATGCAGCAAAGCAGCCCCAGAACATAACAGAACCTCCTCCATGTTTCACAGTAGGGACAGTGTTCTTTTCTTGGTATGCTTCATTTTTGCGTCTGTGAACATAGAGCTGGTGTGCCTTGCCAAAAAGTTCCAGTTTTGTCTCGTCTGTCCAAAAGACATTCTCCCAGAAGCTTTGTGGCTTGTCAACATGCAGTTTAGCAAATTCCAGTCTGGCTTTTTTATGATTTGTTTTCAACGGTGGTGTCCTCGGTCATCTCCCATGAAGTCCACTTTGGCTCAAACAACGACGGATGGTGCGATCTGACACTGATGTACCTTGACCTTGGAGTTCACCATGAATGTGTTTAGAGGTTGTTCTGGGCTCTTTTGTTACCATTCGTATTATCAGTCTCCTCCTGTGGCCACGTCCAGGGAGGTTGGCTACAGTCCCGTGGATCTTAAATTTCTGAATAATATGTGCAACTGTAGTCACAGGAACATCAAGCTGTTTGGAGATGATCTTGTAGCCTTTACCTTTAACATGCTTGTCTATAATTTTCTTTCTAATCTCCTGAGACAACTCTCTCCTTTGCTTCCTCTGGTCCATGTTTAGTGTGGTACACACCATGTCAACAAACAGCACAGTGACTACTTGTCACCCTTTAAACAGGCCGACTGACTGATTACAAGTTTGTAGACACCTGTGATGTTAATTAGAGGACACATCTTGGTTGAACATGTCCCTATGGTCACACTATTTTCAATATTTTCTAGGGGTACCATCATTTTTGTCCAGGCCTGTTTCATGAGTTTGTTTTTCAAAGTAATTCTGTTGAAGCACAATTCAAAAGCATTGCCTGATTTTCATTGGTTAATTTTCATAGAATTTTTATTTATTACCACTTTTGTCAGATTCAAGGTATTTCTGTGACCATTGTGAGTTTTTCTTTCATTAACAGAGGGGTACCAACAATGTTGTCCACGGCTGTATAATATTTTTGTTAGATTTCAGTCACTACAATAGTCATTCGTGTTTCCGCCTCGTTCACTAATCCACAGATGATCATCTTGCACCTTTCTGGCTTATTTTGTTATATTTTTACTGTGATGCTACATAGAACTGTTAGCATTAGCTTGGCTAGGCGGTTGAATAGGTCGCCTGGCATTAGCTTAACTTTCGACCTGACTGGTTTTTGATCACCATTTTCTATGAATTCTACTCCCCCGCCCCCCCCCCCCCACTGGAGTCCTTGTTCATCTACCAACACTTGACTAAGTACACTACCGTTCAAAAGTTTGGGGTCACTTAGAAATTTCCTTATTTTTGAAAGAAAAGCACTTTTTTTCAATGAAGATAACTTTAAACTAATCAGAAATACACTCTATACATTGCTAATGTGGTAAATGACTATTCTAGCTGCAAATGTCTGGTTTTTGGTGCAATATCTACATAGGTGTATAGAGGCCCATTTCCAGCAACTATCACTCCAGTGTTCTAATGGTACAATGTGTTTGCTCGTGGCGTCAGAAGGCTAATGGATGATTAGAAAACCCTTGTGCAATCATGTTAGGTCTGCAATGCTGTAATTGCTGCAAATGGAGGATTCTTTGACAAAAGCTAAGTTTGAAGGAAAAAATTATTATTTCAAATACAAATCATTATTTCTAACCTTGTCAGTGTCTTGACTATATTTTCTATTCATTTTACAACTCATGGTGGTAAATAAGTGTGACTTTTCATGGAAAACACAAAATAATTGTCTGGGTGACCCTAAACTTTTGAACGGTAGTGTACATTGCTCTTAAGGTGCCTTCACACCAAATGCGAATGGACGGCACAAATGTATACAAAGTCTATGGAAAGAGGCGAGCACATGCGAAATCGCTCATTCACACGTTTACGTCCGAGGGATAGCACTAGCTTTGAGATTCTGCCGTCATCGGAGTAAAATATCAACATTGGAGAGTAAACTAGTTTGAAAATGAGACTGCCACTCACCTGGAGACAAAAGGACTGGGAGCTCTTCAGCTGAATCAGGATGTCGGAGTTATTTACCCAGGGATTCCTGCCACAGATGTGTTAGCAAGGCTAGCAAGCTAGCAACGTAAACACCCATAAAGGTTTTCGAGGCAGGGACTTTTTCAGGTGACCCCCCCCCCACCCCCACCGGTCAGATAATGTAAACCTAAGCATGATGTTATTTTGGGGATTTCCATAGTAGGTTGAGCACTGCTGCAGAAGTTATAAAGGCAACTTCGCCTGTCTGCATCTCACCCAGATGGTGAAGTCATGATGGTGATTACCGGAGTGGTGGCTCAGTTGGTAGAGCATCCGCCCCACACCCGGGAGGCAGGGGTTCAAATCCCGGCCGGGTCATGCCGAAGACCATATAAAAGTGGAACTTCCTGCCTTCCAGCTTGGTGCTCAGCAATAAATGGAATGGAGGAGGGAACTCTGTGGCGGCGCCTCGCATGGCAGCGGCCCTCTGATTCTGCACTTGGGGTGTGTGTGATTTACACAGTAGATAGGTAAAACGCAATCTCGTTCTGCTGTACATGATTGGTTGTACAGTTGAATGACAATAAGGGTGATTTGATTTAATTTAATTTAAAGTCATGTCTATTCATGTGTTTACATTGAGTTATAATGTAATCGTGCTGCGTGAAAAATTCGCCTGTTCGCGTTTGGTGTGAAGGCACCTTTAGACATTATTTTATACTGTCATCAAGCCACTCAGGGCCACCATTCACAATGTTAAGTACATTTAGGACATTTTAGCTTTTAAGCTAGCAATTGTCAGTCTTAAATGCTAAATAAAAGTTTAACTTCCTTAAACTTTAAGCTGTTCCAGGTGTTAATGTAACAGTGCTCAGCTTTAGGCTCTTTTAGCCTGTTAGCTAACTTTAGCCAATTTTCAGCTAGTTCAGTGTCTTTAAAAGGAACTCCGATTATATTGGCATGTTAGCTCTATATGCTTTATTTTGATGTTAGTAACACAACTATAATATAATTTTTTTGAAAATGATTCCCAGTTTTTTATATTTTTAAAAAACTTTATTACGATGTAAATCGCCATTTTTGTTTACATCGCAATGCATTCTGGGTAGTGACGTAGAATGGTTGTGCCCCGTAGCAGCAGCGGTCTGTAAACAGCCTTTTCAGTTCGAACCAGTGTGAAGCCAAAGCAATAAAGACAATGACGAAGACACACAAAGTGAAAATGGACTTGAGAATGAAGACAGCAGCCGCGTGGAAGCTAGAGCTGGTCATGTTGGATGGTGTTTTTGTGGCAAATGTTCGCCAATGCCGACGGAGAAGGAGAGCATATGTTGCAAAGAGCTCCACTTCATTTCTGCCGCTGTCCATGGTACCTGATGCTATAAATGTATCTTGTTCAGTCACTTGTTAAAGTGGTATAACAGGATGCATGCCTGCTTTACAGATCTGTCCTGTATCACAGCACATCAAAGCTTTGATGCCGTTTGCATTAAGCCGTCGTTTGTAGCCAGACACACCTGTGAGCTCTTTCATGAGCTGGGGGCGGCGAAAATCCTCAAGATCCTCAGGGCTAAAGTGATGAGAGCACAGCTGCGGGTCTTTGGGAAGTTGGACTCTTCCAACCGCATCCTCCCACTTTTAATCATAATAATGCATCAGATTTATATAGCGCTTTATCATACACTCAAAGTGCTCAAAGCGCACGCTCAAGCGCACGCTCAAGCATGTGCTTTGAGCGATATAGCGGCTTTATTATAGACACTCAAAGCGCTCAAAGCGCACACTGAGTGCTATATCGCTTTATCATAGACACTTCAAAGAGTGATGGAAATGTGGCTGCCAATCCGCGCCAACGGCCTCTCCGGCCACCACCGAACATTTAAACATTTTTACACATTCATACCCAGTGTTATGGGCACTGGAGGCAATGCGGGTCAAGTGTCTTGCCCAGGGACACAACGGAAGGATATCTGGGGGGAGTGGGATTCGAACCGCCAACCATGGGGTTATTAGACGACCTGCTGTACCTCCTGAGCCGCTGCCGCCCCACTTTTTCCTCAACTTTCCCTCTTCAGGAAAGCTATGGAGGCTCACCCCGCTCTCTTTATTTCCCTTTGATTGGAAATTACATCCAAAAGCCGCGCAATGTGGCATTTTCACTGACAAATGGCAGTAGTTCGTAGCTTCGCTTCTTGGCTTGTATAAGACAGAAAAAACGGCTGCAACCATTCTACGTCACTACCCAGAATGCATTGCGACGTAAACAAAAATGGCGATTTACATCGTAATAAAGTTTTTTTTACAATATAAAACTGGGAATTATTTTCAAAAAAAATTATATTATAGTTATGTTACTAACATCAAAATAAAGCATATAGAGCTAACATGCCAATATAATCGGAGTTCCTTTTAAAATGAACTTAGATCAATTTTAAGTGGTGTAACAATTTAAGCTAATTATACTGTGTTTTTAAGATATACATTTCAGCTTTTTTAGTATTTCAGGAAAGCATTTTCAGTTAATAGAATTCACAGCAAATTTACAGCTTCTTCGGGAAATGCAAATTTTTTACTTTTAATTACTTTCTCTTATAGTGATAATTTGTATTATTCATGTAGGCCTTCTATTGTCAAAATTTTATAATTTGAAATGATCAAAGTCAAAATACTGTGCAGCATTGTACCATTTTGTGATTAGCATGCCAAACAACAGACCCCACCTAGTTTGTTAAGCGCCGTAGAAATGCCCAATAAAGAGCCCAGCTGTTGTCTGTGTGCATCAGGGTGACGACAGCAGTCGAGTGAAGCTGACCTTGGTGCAGGACGCCCTGGCCCAGCTCTTGAAGACTCAGTACCCTCTGGAGGAGCTGCTGCAGAGCCCCTTACCTGAAGGAGTGGACCCCCAGCACCTGGAGGTCTATCTGTCTGACCAGGACTTTCAGGTAATCTGATGGAGCAGCATGCAGTGGTGCTTCCTCACCAGCAGGCGTCAGTGTTCACCAACGAAAATACAGCAGGGGCGCGCTCGCATGTAGAGCGTTTAAAGTATTCACATTTGTTTGTTTTCTATTTATAAATGGATTAATCCGTAAATAAATCACTTCAATTATGTTTCAGACTATTTTGGAAATGAAGAGAGATGAGTACGCCTCCCTCCCGAGCTGGAAGCAGATTGATCTGAAGAAAAGCAAAGGGCTTCTTTGTTAGACGGCGAGACAGAGAGGAGACTGGATGATGAGGGACAAAGAAATGAAGGATCAGCACAAAGAACTGCTCACAATGTGTTAAAAAAGGAAAGAAAATAATTTGTAACATTAAGTACAAGTGTGTGGACTTTTTAATGGGATATAGATTTCTTTGTTGCTGCCATGAAAGCAGAGTTTCTGTACAAATATTGAAACATAAAAAAAGAAATGTGAGTAAAATAAGGACATCAGTAACAAATGAGTGCTCACAAAAGATCAATGTTAATGAACAATGTAAACAAAAAAAATAGAAGAACCATTCTCTAATGGATACTGTTTCTCTTTAAAACATCTGTTGGTTCCTATTTCCTCCCTACTTCATGATTGTCACAGAAATCTCAAATCAAGTGTGTTTTACAGCATAAATTCAGTGTATTTTGCTATAGCAGTGTGTTCCTTTGTCTGGCAGCCTTGTGCACACACAGCTCTATGCCATGTGCCGTGCAGCCCTGGCCAACATGCCCATTGTGGCTGGCAGCGACGCCTTATTAGGACTCTGTGGGGATTCACTGTTAGCTATGCATGAAGGGGCAGGTAGACATGCTCCAGTAACATCCCTCCAGAACCAATGGGACACGCCAATTCAGTTTCACCTCAATCAACAGACTGTTCAGTGTCCTCATAACATCACAGTACACAAAGGCATACTGTATCTGTCACTAATGTATGAACGCCTGTCATTTCTAAAAAAAAAAAAAAATCATTCATGTAACCAAACAGTGATGCCTGTCAATGTTTTGGTCTACCCTGAAATGTGCATGTTTTATTTTCAGAAGAATTATGATATAAATGGCAGTTACAGCTCCGCCTGATAGCTTTTTGTTAACATTTAGCCATCTGTATTTCTTGTCCCACTATCTGACTTTTTGATGAATCATGCAGAAGAAAAATGGGTCTAAAGCAGGGATCTCCAACCTGGGGCTCCTGGAACGTTCAGGTTTCTGTGAGAAATTTTCTAATTGGTCCAAAGATTTGAAAATAATATGTGCATGTGTTCTGTAGGTGCCCATGCACAACAACAGCAAACTTGTTTTCTGTACATTTTATAATCTTATAAATCTAACTTTTTAATTTTTTTGTGATAGCAAGTTTTTTTTCTTCCCAAATTGGCATCATTTTTTTTTCTTAGAGATTTGCACTTACTTTCTTTAGATGAGTTGAACACATTAGACAATTAGGCTGCAAATCAAACAAAATAAACTGCAGTAGTCTGTGAATACTCGGGTGATTTTTAACAGTGTTGTAGGATCCATCAGGTTACACTGACTTTTGAAGTCGTAAATAAGTCAGGCTGGACTTCCACTGTGTGGGTTCCTCTTTGGTTTCCCTGGCTAATGGGTGTTATTTTCCGGATTAACTGACTAAGCCTCCATGTGACTGTGCAGGGCTGGTTATGCAGGATTTAGGCCCACTGCTTGGTGATGGCACACTCAAAATGAAATTTCTAAAGACCTTTTTGCTGTAAGAATCATCTCCTATGAAAAATATCTGCATGTGAATGAAAGACATACTACACACATTTCCACGCAGCTCAGTGAAGGTCATCTCCAGTACCCCAGGCTGCATATATGTGACTTAAAAAATGTCTTTCAGGAAGATGTGAAAGTAAAGGACAGTGTCGAGTTTCTGAGAAGAAAATGTCTGGTTTTCTTTAGATGGCCTGTTCTCTCTGAGCATCGATTCCAGGTACGCTTCGCTCCGGTTCTGAGGCCAGTGCTGCTTCACGCAAAATCACCATGTGATCTTCTGCGGCATTAAGTGACTGGTCAATCCAGTCCATGCTGCCAGACATGTGACAAGCGTTGCGGGTAACCAGCACCAGGTGGCTGACTGAAAGGAGGAGAGCAGTGGCCCTGAGAAAGAAGAAACCAAATGAGTTCAATTCAATAGTGGTAAAACCGGAGTGATATTTGCAATATTTCCTAATCTGTGTTTAAAAATCCTTCTGCTTTAGCACCTCTTTAGGGGCCTCATGGGCCTACCGTGCATTAGGCAATGAACAACTGGCAAAAATTTATAGACACAGTTTTGGGGCCCAACATAGGGCAAGCTCTGCACACGCCTGAGGAGCAATGCCCCCCATGTAAACAATCAACAAAAGCACCAGAAACCAAAGTATAGAGGGGTTGCACTGACGTCACACGGGTAATGTGTATTTGGTTTACGCCGCCATTTTGGACGGCAATGAACAGTCAGATCACCCGACGGCAAGTGTGAGTGAGTGTAATCAACGAGATAAATGACAACACACAAATCCACACCGAGGTCCATCGACGAGGTGTAGACGTTTCTGTGCTTGTTAGCTGATTAAAGAAATCCAGAGGGCGCTAGATGGAGCGACACGAAATGAATTCACAGCCACCGACTGGCGAAGGCAGACAGGAGGCAGAGTGGTGTCGACCTGACCACGGCATCATCATTGTTGAAAATTGTGATAGAGGATGGTGAGTGATGATATGCATCTTTTACGTCATTTATCCCAGTGGTGGCAAGCTCACTTTGAACAAACACCACCGTTGTCTCCTTTATGCAGACAATGAGCTAGCTAGTTAGCCATCAATGCTAACTCCGTGCTCTGCTTGTGTCAACATCTGACGAAATCCTGGTTAAAAAGTTTTTTTACATGTTGCACTTTCATGCTGTGAATGTATTTAAGTTGTGTGTTTATTTTCATTCTAGAGTCCCACCAGCATCTGCTTTGACACCGGTAACGTCTAGCACAACACAGCAACGTGTTATGACTGGTAAGAAACAAGTTTCCCACCCCTTGTTTTTAGCAATGGTGGAGGAAGGACTCAAATTCTTTGCTTTTTAAGTTAAAGTACAGATAAAGTGCCAAAACTAAAGTAGCACAATTTCCACTTAAGTAAAAATATTAAAGAACTCTTTTGAATGTACTTGAAGTATAATGGTTAAAGTACTAGAATCCATTCAACAGAATTTATTAACTTATTCTGATTGCTGAGGCCACAGTAAAAAATTATTCTAAATGTAACCCAGCCCTTGTAAAATCTACTTTACTGAAGTGCAGCTACATGAAAATTGTGCTTAAATACAACAATGAAGCACTTTTTTTGGTCACATTCCACCACTGGCTTTTAGCAACAAGTGTATTTCCCAAATATGTTTTAAACTTGCTTTGATTAACCACCACCCATTTCTGTGTTTCATCTAGGCAAGAGGATAACGACCCACCCCAAACCGGCCCTTACGACACTATTTACAGACATGCAGCCTGAAGAGCTGCTGAAATGGGACCAGTTTGAGCGGCACATCCAGTTGCTTCTCAGGGAAGCAAGGGAGCATGAAACTACCTTGTGAAGGGAGGAGAAGGCTCAGAATGCTGCCTTCAGTCAAACGTTCCTTGGTGTGCTGGGCCACCTTGCGAAGGCGATGAGTGGTCGGCGTGTGTGACTCATTCTAAGATTTTTTTACAATTTAAAGTTTGAATTTTGCACATTCTAAATCTGGATTTTGCTGCTGATTGTAATAAGCAGTTTAGTGACTTGTTTGCATCATTTTCCATTTTGTCTGTTAAGACACTGGTGGGAAAAGAGTCAACAATACAAACCAAACATTTATCAGTGACGTTGAAAATAATGGCTCATTTTAAGAAAAAGTAACCAAAAAAAATTCTTTTATTTACTGAAGACTGTATTGTTGGATGTGCCAGTGCAGAAGACACTGCACACTTTAGTGATAGTACCAGTATATGGAGGAATTCTGGGCCATATTAGCATCTGTATTTCCTAATAATGAGTTAGTTTAATGGAATTTAACATGTTTTAACACAAACTACTTTATGGTTCATAATTCTGTTGACAGACTTGCACCAAACCAAAAGTGATTTCTCAAACTACTGGATTATTTAGATAGTGTTTCCAATCTTTTAACATTTAATTTATGTCACTAAATCTGGGTAACCTTTACAAATAAACAAAAGTGGAGACATATCTGCAAAAGGCACACAGGTTTATTGCTAATTCCTAGTGCCATACAAAAGGAGTACATAGTACATTATTCATGCATAGAATATATACTTATACAGTATTTACATGTATATATCCAATAAATCCATGTATTTTCCATGTAACCTTGTGACTGCATTATTTTAAGTGCTTTTAATCCTAGATGAAGTTTGTTTTGGTTTAAAAATGCATCATAATTGTTAAATATATTTTATACCTAATTCAGTATTGTTTACCTGTTGAAATATATATTTTACAGCCAATATAACCCCATATCTATAATATGGCACCTGGCGATCAATTTTTGGCAGCTGATCACTTTTTGGCATGACACCACCACAGGCTGGAGTGCTGCCGGAGCAGGTACATGATGTCGCAACAGTCTCTCCATGAGTTTCACATAGATCAGAGCAATTTGTTGCACAGGAAGCTAAACATTTCTTCAGACATTCTGAAGCTCTGCAACCACTGTGCGTTTGTGAAGCTGGGATGACATCCCACCACCGGGAGGCTCGGTTGAATGACCAGACCCATGGTTTGAAACGATAATTTTGCCACAAGAGAGTCATCTGAAACACACAGCATACATATTTTAATACCAAATAGCAATAACTTGCTGTGATTACAATGTAGTACGGGGACTTATTAATGACTGAAGCAAACTAGCATTAACAATCATTAGCTTACCCTCACATGCGATCTAGTTCATATCCTCAAGTCTTCAGCTTTATGCTGCTCCATGGCTTCCTAAACTCTCCAGTACGTTTCCAGAGTGTTTCATCTTGCTGCCTGTAGCCTTCTCTGGTGCTCCTTTTTGGCTTTTACCCTGACAAAGCCAGTGAGCTGCAGGCTTGCCTTGATATCCATCTTGTGTTTTGCTTGTCACATACAAATGATGTCATGGGAGTGTCAGGATGCCTTGCTGTAAAAATCTCACCCACTTGAGGTGGTACTCACTTGTAATGGAAAACGAACAACACCGTGTTGAGTCAAGCTGAGTCCGGCTGAGTAGGTAGGTGCTAGTGGAATTATCCTCAATACAGGGCCCACGCTATGTGCCGTCCTAGAAGCCATCCAATATGGCAGACAAATAATGTTGCATGTGACCACTAACGTCACATGCAACCCCTCTACATACGCAGCCCCTTTCACCACGTACAAATAAATACCTTGCAGATATGCCATTGTACTGCAGGTTTTTGCAGTGCTTAAAGGTAGCATGGCTTAACAGTTTTCAAATCTCTCAACCCTTAAAGCTCCCTCCCCCTTCTCTTGGAGATCTAGCTCAACCCATTCCTCCAGAACACCTGAAGGCATACTGCATCTAAATACTCAGAGATTGTTTACATGCCAATTATTGGCCATGGTGGGGGGAAAAAAAGATGGCCACCCATCAATTTGACAGATTACACTAAGGGTGATTTTTTTTTTTTTTTTTTTTTTTCCAGCAACAGCGAAGTGAAACAGTGATGTGAGGATACACCAGAAGATGGACCTCACGGGAGGTGCTCATCATTTAAGTTCACAATTAAAACTTGAAAGTGTGAATGGAAAAAAAAAAAAAATGTAGCATCTAGTGCAACAAAGTTGTAAACACACTCAGTTCACTTCAGGATCGGCAGCTCTCATTTACATTGACTTGTGTGTGTATATACAATCAGGGATGTTTGATGATGGACAGAATGGTTAACCAGTTGCTCAAAACAGTCAATTATGGGTGGTTGGTGAAAGTTTCTCAAAATCTTGGCCTCACAAGACCATTAATTTCACTAGTTTTTTAAGGGGCTTCATTGAAAAAGACTTATACAGAACCATCAAGACATATTTGATATACTCATAAAAGTATGAGTATCAAGTGTTGCAATGAAGGAGGATATGCAATCGTTGCCTCTTTGCACTGAATCTAATAAAGGAGAGTGATGTCATCATAATGTACCAAGCCCATTCGTCAGGGAGAGCCTCAACAATGAATAACGTTAATGCTGCTGCACTTCACTTTGTAACCAAAAGGTGTCACTAAAACCAGAGATTCAAAAAGTTCAACATCATTTATCGAGCCGTTTCTTCAGAACGTGGGATTACCTGGCATCAAGAAGAATCGGATCCAGCGGTGGGTACATGGATCTGACCACGTCATCCACTCTGTGATAAGTCAAAGTGCCTTTATTGTCATTCCATTGTTAATAAACAATACAACGAAACTGAGATGCTGCTCCCTAAAACAAACCATCACACTCACAGTTCACTCATGCATTTAACATTCTTATAATTACAACAATAAATAATGCTTCAAACAATATTACCTAAAAGTTGAATACAATATGTACGTAGCAATAATGAAAACATACTGAGCGATAAATATAAAAGACCAGCTTATACACACAGGGTTATTGCCACAAAATAACCTAAAATAACAAAATAATATCAGCAGTCTGTGCATGTTACATAAATCCGTTCAAAATACGTACTGCTGCTGGGAAAAAAACTATGATTAAACCTGGTAGTCCGGGTTTCAGGGATGGCAACACGAAATTCTGATTTCAGCTGAAATCTAATTTGTTTGATTGACTTATGGGGGGCCGGGGGGGCGCAGCCCCCCTGAAGCTGGGAGGTTTTCAGTAAAACAGAAGTAATTTAGACTGAAAAAAATGTTAAAAAAATGAAATACTAGACTTGGATAAATCATTAAATTTAATGAAAAGTTAACTTACTTTTTCTTCAATGTTGTCTCACTGTCTTTAGTCCAACATATTTAACAGTTCTATAAGAGTTTATTACACTATTTACACTGGTCACCAAGTCACTTCTAATGTGAAACTTTCTTCCTTTTGGCAGCAAGATGTGTCAGTCTCTGAACTTTGAACTTCATCTCCTTTTCTGGTTTCTTCAGAAACTGTCCGAGTGTTTCTGTTACCTTGTCGAACTTTGAGCCAATTTTCACCTTTACCGTCACTTTTCTCTCAAGCCAATTCCATCGGAACTTATTTTTGACACTTTTGTCTATGTCTAGCACTGATGACTCCTGATCCTTCAGTAAAAATCTCATAATTCCACTGAAAACAATACCGAAAGCTCAGAATTCCAACATGAACCAGTGATGTGATTTGGGGTTGTGGAAATTATCTGAAAATTTAGCAGGGGGTCTGGGGGATGCAGCTCCCCAGCGGGGTCCGGGGCAGAGCCCTGGTGGGGGGGCAAGGGGGGCAAAGCCCCCCGAAGCTCCTGGGTTTTTATGATTTTTAAGTACCAGAACTGTGCTTAAATGACATAAAATAAACAGCTGAATGCCACTTATTACTGTATAATATTGACTTATGTTCCAAGAAGATAGCATTCCTAAAATATTCCAACAAGCATTATCCATCACATGCTTTAACACTTGATCAAATCAAAATCAGTTAATTTTATCTATTCCATAATAGAAATAAAATTCCAACATACCATTACTTTTTATAATTTCAGCATTCATTTCAGATCACCAGTTTCAATCTCCATTGAGTCTTGAGCAGTTCATTTTGCACAATCACTGATGCAGCCAAGTCTTAGAAATATTCAAAAGTTATGAGTCAATATCCACCGTGCACTGTCAATTTCAAACTGTTTGGAATCATAAAAGTAATCTAACTAAATTGTTTTGCTATTTTTTTCTCCTCAACATCAATGTCAGGCTGCTGCAGGAGTTTTGGGGGATGGTTAACTTTTACAACAGTTTCCTCCCTCGCGCAGCCCAGCTCATACAGCCATTGTATGCCACACTCAAGAAACGGAAACCGGCGGACAGAGTCAACTGGACTTCTGAACGGGAGCAGGCGTTCTGAGGTTAAAACAGCACTCACTACCGACGCCTCGGACATGGGCATAGCGGCCATCATGGAGCAATGCGTTGCCGGTTCTTGGCAGCCGCTCACCTTTTTTTTAAGCAGGTCTTTGCATGACAGTGAGCGTAAATACAGCGTGTTCGACAGAGAGTTAATGGCTCTCCACCTGGCCATACGCCACTTCCAGTTCTGCCTGAAAGGGCACACCTTCACTGCATTCGTGGACCACAAGCCGCTAACGTACTTAAAGTACTTTATCTTCCTGGAAGATAAAATAAAGCGGAATTCGGCGAATTACCGGAAAAATCACATCCCTGAGAACAAGCCGCCATGAATTTTTGACAAAGCATACAACGAGCCATTTGATTGGTCCAATCGTTTGCAACTATCCAATCGCAGGGCTGTTTACAATACAGCAGTAGCTTGAGTACATCCGGGTTATCGCGGGAGACTTGACCCGGGGAAGCGCCGAGCGCTTATGTAATCGTGTTGATTTTTGCCCAAATCGGTAACAATAAGGTACCTTACCCCCCCTAAAATTTTCTCAACGGATTTAGACGATTCCCAGAAATGATCAATTTGAAAATAAATCGGCGGAAATCCGCAGATTGGTGGAAAATTGCCATCCCTGGGGTTTTATGGGCTCTGTACCGCTTTCCCGAGGGGAGCAAGTGAAAGAAATCATGGCCTGGATGAGCACAGTCTTTAATGATGGCAGTAGCTCTGTTGGGGTACCGAGACCTGGAAATCTCTTCCAGAGAAGGGAGAGAACAGCCAGTGATTTTTTGCGCAGTCTCGATCACTCTCTGGAAGGCTTTGCAGTCTGCGGCTGAACAGCCCTCATACCAAACCGTGATGCCATATGACAAAATGCTCTCAATAGCAGAGCGATAAAATAAAACCAGCAACTGCGCATTCAGGCCATTCTTCTTGAGGAGCCTCAGAAAGTGTAGACGTTGCTGAGCCTTTTTTTATCGTAGCTATGGTGTTAACTGCCCAGGTAAGGTTGTGAGAAATATGAACACCCAGAAACTTAAAAGCCTCCACCCTCTCCACACGCTCCTTGCCTATATATAGAGGAGGCAGCTCACTGCTATGCTTCCTAAAATCAATAGTGAGTTCTTTTGTTTTTTTTGTATTCAGTAGCAGATTATTATCTGAGCACCATCTCACCAGTTTCTGGACCTCATCTCTGTATGCGGACTCATCTCCTCCTGATATGAGCCCCACTACTGTTGTGTCATCTGCAAACTTCACTATAATGTTTGTGGGATGAACAGGTATGCAGTCATATGTGTACAATGAATACAAAGTGAGGCTCAACACACAGCCCTGTGGCGAGCCTGTGTTAAGCATGACTGTAGAGGAGGAATGGGGTCCGAGTCTAACAGTCTGTGTTCTGTTTGTTAGGAAGTCCTTAATCCAGCTGCAAGTGTGAGTAGGCATACCAAGCTGAAGCAATTTGGTGATGAGAATGTTAATAAATGGACACTTACTTAAACCCACCAGCATTTGTGATGCAATATAAAGTTAGCAGTGACCAGCGCTGTTACCTCGGGCTGATGCGTTTCGCCACGGTGATGATGTCACTCAGGCTGGCCGGTGCTTTGACTTTTGCTCCCGAGCCCATTGTCATGGCAACCAGCTTTTCAGTCAAAGTGTGGCAGATCTGAATGTGGAAGATTGAATTACACAGGGTTACAAAAATATATATTTTTTTGTAAGTTCTGTGTTTTTTCAACTGATTTAAGACAATTTTGCACAGCTGAATCCGAAAATGACATCCATTTCTCTCGATCAGGTCAGGTTTTTATGCCAAGTTGATTTTTAAAAAAATCTGATCTTCTGACTAAATCGATTACATTTTTGTGACATTATCGGTTGATTTTTTATATTTCTCATCCGAAATAGATTTTTAAGAGAAAAAAATCATTTTCTAACACAATTTATTGATTAAATGTTACAAACTTCGATTACTGTAAATTGAATAGTAGACAATGATAAAGGTAAGTACATGTAAATTGAATGTTACGTCATCATTGTTCAAAATTCCAAGCTTCAACTTCCGTTTATTCGAACCTCTAGAATGCTCAGCGGCAGGAATGTCTCTCTTCAGAGTCCAACAGTAATCAGCCATCATGACAATTTGACATGTCATAAATTGGCGCATGCAAACTCTTCAGAGTTTGAGAAATTTCAAGAAATAAAAAAGAATTTTGCATCATATAAAGTGAAAATACCCGTACATGTAAACAAAAACGTAAAAAACATGTGGCCATAGTTCGAAAAGTTGACCTGATTGAGCAAAACCAATGTGATTTTTGGATTCAGCACATCACAATTGTCCTAAATCAGCTAAAAAAAAAAAAAAAAAACAGACAATAAATTTGGTGTTGACCAGTGTTATCAACAATCAGTTACAACAATGCCAGTATAAATGCTAAATAAATATTGTTTATCCTTTACCTGCATTTTAAAGCCGATCTATGTAACGTTTCAAAAATGTTCATATATAGTGACCCATGTGTTTGTTAAATGAACTGCAGATTATAATTAGGAGCATCATTAAAATGTATCTCATTATTTAATTGTAATGAGATACATGTTACAGATGAGAATGGACTGGAATTTCTTGGACTAACTGTTTCTTTGTCACAGCAAATGTCTTTTATTCTTGTAGTTATTTATAGGCCTCCTTCATCAAATGTAGATTTTTATGAAAAGCTGGAAATTTTATTGAAACAACTTAATTTTGCAAAAGAGGTAATAATAGTGGGTGACCTAAATGTTAATTGAGAAGTCAACAAAGTTAGGAAAAATCTGAAAAAGGTTATGGATGACATGGATATGACTCAGGTAATTAATGGCCCTACGAGAATCACAAACTCCACTAGCACTCAGATTGATCTAGCTTTTACTAACAGGCCAGAAAGGATCTTGAAGTCATACAATATGCTCACAGGATTGTCTGATCACAATCTTATAATGGTCACAAGAAAATTAAATAAAAAGCGCTTCAAATCCTTGGCCGCCACTGAATTCTATAGGATACCAAAACAGGAACAACAAAATTTTCAAGATTCAATTCAAGAAGTAAATTGGGATGAATTACTCGTTGGCAAAAATTTAGATGAGGATTGTTCTAAATTTGCCAACAAAATACAACAAATTATTATACAATTTACACGGATAATTAAACTAAAAGCTAGAAAGAATGGCCTTCCTTGGTTAAACAAATTTATTCTGAAATTGATGAAAGAACGAGATCACTTTTTGAAGTTGTCAGTTAAATCAGGACAAAACAGGCACCAATTTATTTCATTGAGTGAAAGAAATAAGAAAATCTAAAGCTGACTTTTTCATTACTGTTTTGAATAGTGCAAGGGGAAATTCTAAAATAACCTGGACATATATTAAAAAACTATTGGGTGATTCCCAGAAAAACAAAGCAAAACTAATGCAAATTCAATTGAATGGAAACATCTTGACAGAACCTCAAGTGATGGCTGATGCTTTTAACAACTACTTCATTGAATCTGTGTCAGAAATCTCTGATAAGTTTATAGTAAAACAAAGGAAGGAATACCCTGTATTGTCTGCATCGCACAGTCTTTTACTATTACAAATATTACTGAGACCAAAGTTATCGATTTAATTCACTCAAACCATCTAAAAGCAAAGGATGTTTTTGGAATGGACACAAACATGCTCAAAGATTTAGGTTCAGCTCTCGCCACTCCTATTGCCTCAATCATTAATCTTTCAATTTCATCTGGCCATTTTCCAAAGGCCTGGAAATCTGCTATTGTTACCCCCGTTTTTAAATCCGGTGACTCAACTCTTCTGCATAACTACCGACCAATAAGCATTCTTCCGGCCATTTCCAAAATTGCAGAAAAATGGGTGGCAGAACAGATTGTCCATTATTTAAACAGTAGTTCCCCCTCTCTCCACGTCATGCAGTTTGATTTCAGATCCAAGCATTCCACTGAAATGGCTACATGCCTCTTCATTGAGAAAATAAAATCTTTTCTTGATAAGGGTGGAGTTGTAGGGGCGGTGTTTTTGGACCTCAGGAAAGCATTCGATACAGTAAATCACTCTGTTCTTCTTACCAAGCTCTTTAAATTTAACTTTTCTCACAATGCTGTGAGCTGGATTGAATCATATCTGCATGATCGAACACAATCTGTATCAGTTAACAACTGCAGATCTGATTCTCTTAGGCTAACTTCTGGAGTCCCTCAGGGATCAATATTAGGCCCCCTTTTATTTAGTCTTTATATTAATGATTTGCCCACCGTTTGTTCTGAAGCTGAATGCTTAATGTATGCAGACGACACAGTTTTGTTCATGGTCGCTCCAAAGACACTGTTGCTGCTAAACTTAGTAAAACAATGTCCTGTGTCACAACTTGGTTGCAGGAGTGCTGTCTACAGTTAAATGTTTCTAAAACTGTAGGCATATATTTCACTAAAATAAATAGAGTGTCACCTGACCCTGACATACATGTTAATGGAGGAAAAATACAAACTGTTAGCCAATATAAATATCTTGGGTTAATAATAGATTCACAGCTTTCCTTTAAAGCCCATATTGCTAAATTGTGTAAAAAAATCAAGTTAAATCTTGCAAATTTTCGTGTAATTCGAAATGAAATGTTAACTGAAGCCGCAAAAATATACTTGCATTCAATGATTCTGAGTCACTTCAACTATTGCCTAACTAGCTGGTCCCAGGCGGGTTTGACTGCAAAAAAACCATTGGAAGTTTTGTACAAACAAGCAGTTAAAGTTATGGATAAAAAACCTAGGCATTATCATCATTGTGCAATTTTAAAAAAATACTGTCTTTTAAATTGGGATAGTCTTCATACATTTGCAAATTTAAATTTGATTTATAAAGTACTGCATGATTTGGCTCCAGATCCTCTGGCAGAGTTCATCAGCCAAAGAAACAGCTCTGAGCGTGTCACTCGAGGCTCTGTCAGAGATGACTGTTTCATTCCTCTGCGCAGGAGCACTTTCAGTAAGTGGAACTCAGTACCTGAGGAGGCTAAACTGCTCACAACATTCAAGGCCTTCACAAAAAAATTGAAAATGTGGCTTATAAACACCTACAGCTGCCAACACTAAAAGATAAGTCTGCTGTGATGATTGATGTTGTGTTTTAAATGTACGGTTTGTTATGTATACGTTATTTGTTACATTAGTGCCCTCTTAAATGTCTAACCATGTTTTTTTTTTCTTGTAGATGCATTTTACTGCTTTTTTACATCTTGGCCAGGGGACTACTGATGAAAACTAGCCTTTTGGCTAATTCTGGCTTTTTTAACCATGTGTAATCATGTGTTTTATGAAATTGCATTGTCCCTTTTCAAATAAACTAAACTAAACTAAAAAAAAACAAAACACTATTTCTAATGGAATAGCTGGTCGGTCAATACATTCGGACAGTTTTACACCCAAGTGCAAATTTTTGCCAGTAAAACCCCCACAAAAATTAATTTCAATAGATTGAATGGGTTCTTACATAAGCATAGGCGCAACGTGGATCATTCGTATATTTTTAATAAATTTAATTTTTTACAATAAACCCCACAATTCAAGGACAGCATGTGGCTCGAGATCTGCAAGAAGCTAGGCTATGATTATGGTATGCAGATGATGTTTGCTTGGAAACTTTTTGGTATATAAAGGAGCAAACATCAGTCACAACAGTTAGCATACAGCATCACATCTGACATTCATAAGGAAATTAAAACACTTCATTACGCTGTCATGGGTTGGAAGGTAAATAAGCTTGGGGCTAGCATACCCAAACTGCTCCACTGTCAGCTGAAACTATTGCCTGAAGTGGCCAAAGCAGAACAAACATTTCATTCCTGATCAGTATGATGGGTAACCAAAGTGTATTTTTTTCACATATATGGGGAAAAAATAAATCACAGGTGGATTAGCCTCACTGCTGCACACATTTTTGCATGCGTTTGTGGCATTTTGGTTGGACTTTGTGTTAGGCTCCATCTCACAGCAAAACGGTGACTTCTCTCAGTCCTGTACTGGGGCATGAAGAGCCAATCAGGACAGCCTATCAGGAGCAAGCATGGTATGACATTTTTGTTGAAAAAAGGACCTGAGGCCCTCTAAATAAAGTTACAACAGAGGGTGGTAGATGCATCATTGCAAAATAGGTTATTACTTCTTGTTCACATGATGGATTTGGTTAACAAAAAAGTTATGTAATATTATTTAGTCCATTCAATCTGAACTGATGTGTATTATTTTAGCACTTCTGTTACCTTCAGGATGGAGATGCAGTGAGACACCAAACCCCTGTTGGAGAAAAGTGAAACTCATTTGCAAACAATGGAAAAAATGTATATAAAAAAAAACAGCAGCTGCAGAGAAATGTGCATCATTAAACCTTAAAATGTACATACGAGGCGTCTTCTATCCAGTCCTCATTCTCCAGGATGGCTTCAATGTGAGGGTTGGTGATGACCACGTCGTCTAACTCCAGCTCTGAAGGCTCGCTCTGGGTCTCCATGGCTCCGATCAGGTCTAACGTGGGTCTGTGGGAAAAGCAGATGAGGAAGAGGAGAGGGAGGAATGGAAAAAGAGTAGAAATCTTGGGGGCTGAGAAACAAGGCGACAGACCCAAATTTCTCTAGTATCCACAAGTGAGTCAAACTTCAGAGTAGGGCGAGTCACTATGGACTCCAAATTTTATCCTGATAAACCCTGGCTGTCTGGTGTTGAAAACTGATAATCACTGGCGCACTGTTGCCTTTACAAATAATTTAAAAAGCCCTCATTTAGGAGAGAAAAGTCATATACTGTATTTACGAGAGAAAAAAGTCAAGTTTAAAACAGATGAACAAGTTTTTAAAAGGAAACAAAACCACAAATTTACAAGAGGAAAAAAAAAAACTTACAAATTTATATGAACAAAATAGAAAAAAGTAGAGCAATACCATATACAGTTCTGGAAAACAATAAGACCACTACAAAATCTCTCCTAAATTAGCATCTCTATATGCATGGCAGCCATTCAGTTTGGGTATCTGTTGAAGTCCAACTCAAGGACACCCCTGTCTACTTAAGGAGGTACTGATTAGATAATCATTTAAGCATAGTAAGACGCATGTGCTATGTGTATTTGGGGCACCTTATTGTGAAGTGCAGTGTGGTGACGTGGACTTCCTGTCACATCACTGCACTGCCCTATATAGCGGGGAGAGCCGCCATGATATGGCCTCTTGCACCGGATGCCCACGCCAGGTGCCTGTCGTGTAACCGCAAGTTCTACATCAATAAAGCTGTGTTTGACGCTACCCTCATCTTGCCTCATCCATCATCAGGTTTTACATACATAACATTTGGCGACAGAGGATTAACTTATGGAGGCGTGTGTGTGACACCACTCCGTCCCTTCCTCGAGCTCCTGGGTGAACCACTGGTGCCTTGGCAACGCTGGTTCGAAGCTTTCAGACCTACATCGCCGCACTGGACCTCGGGAAGCTCGATAAAGTGAGGGCACATGCGCTTCTCTTCCATAACCTGGGTATTGAGGGCCAGCGAGTTCTGTGGACGCTCGGTGCGTCGGACTCGTTTGAGGACGTCGTGGAGCTGCTAGCTAACCATTTTCACACTCCAGACAGTGTGACTGTACAGAGGATTCGTTTTCGCCAATGGCTCCAACGTGTAGGTGAGCCCATCCACCAATGTGTCGCTGACTTGAGACAGCTAGTTAGTGAGTGCCGCTTTGGGCAGCTGGGAGATGAAATGGTGCGCGACCAGCTAGCAGCGCACACACGCAGTGCTGCACTGCAAGCTAGGCTACTTACGGTGCCCAGTGGCTTAACAATATCCAGAGCTGTCGAGCTAGCTCTCCAGTTGGAGGCTGCAGACAAGCTAGCTTCGGAGCTAACCTGGCACCAGTCACAGAGGCCGCCGGAGCTGCCTGTCGCGGCAAATGTTGCAGACTCGGGAGGCAAGTATAGCTTGGATGATGACGTTATGGAAACCAATGCTGCCAGCCAACGGTCTGCCCCGGGAAAACCCCTGTGCAAGGGTTGTGGGTCTGAAACGCACCGCAATAAGGCAAAGGATTGCCCGGCAAGAGGAAAACATTGTAGCAGATGTGGACGCTTGAGCCATTATGCTAGAGTGTGCCGCTTATCTGAACCAGAGAGCCCGAGGAGGAATCCACCTTGCCTGCCCCCGACAACCATCCATATGGTGAGCCCTAGCACCAACGGGTACACGTATTGTGCAGTGGAGTTAGACGGAGTGGAAATTCTGCTGCTGCTCAACACGGCGGCAGTGTGGTTGATGCTGAATTAAGATAAGATAAGATAAGCCTTTATTAGTCCCACAATGGGGAAATTCCAGGATTGCAACAGCACAGGGTTAGCAACACTCAGAGCAATAATTTAGAAGATAAGAAAATAAGAGCAGTGAATATACATATGTACACATAAATATATAAATATATATACACAGTGCGGAGCATTGTAGCTAGATGGAATAAGCGGCATAACAGTCTATTTAGTTACCCCACATAGTATGAATATGTACCCATACATATTGTCACCCTCTGTAGCGATTTATATTGTCCTAGCTGTATACTGGAGGGGACCATTTTGTGTAAGTCTGTTGCGTCTTTTGCATTCAATACTATTAGGTTGTCACGTTTTTTTTGCCATCTCTGCGAGGAGCCCTGCTTAGGTTATAAAGTCTGACAGCCATAGGTAGGAAGGACCTGCGAAACCTCTCGGCCGTGCACCTAGGATGATGTAACCTACTGCTAAATGAGCTCTTCAGTGCATTCAGTATGTCCTGTGTAGGAGTATATGAATTAATAATTATGATCAGGTATAAAAATGATTTAATTTATATTGATGTATTGGAATCTGAGATAAAATCTCGGTTCATATACACTGGAAAAGTTAATAACACTCGTGGGGCACCAGCTTCTATCTCTAAGAAGCAATTTAATCTTTAATTTCACTTTATACCCGTTTAATCACTCAATAAATTAATTAATAATCAGTCTCAAAATTTCAGTGAATTTGATACTGGGGCTTGAACCAGACTCAGAATGAAATAAATTCTCAACAACTTCTCTTATTTTCACATATTTATTAAACGAAATGATTAACAGACATTGTAGTAATTTCATTAACCATAAAATTAATCTTGTAAATGATAGATTAAAAATGTCAATATTTTCGGAACCAGGGTTAAACTGAGAAACGAATTTTGATCAGTTTGAGTTAACAGATTATGGAAACAACATAAATTTATGGAGAAAGTTTTACTGACTATGAAAAGTTCTGGATTAATCTTAAGAAAATAAAAACGGAATTTTAATGAAAAGAGGAGTTATGTTAATGGTTTCTTAATTTGCATCTGATTAGATATCAAATTATTATCGAACCTCAGAAGTTTAATTCAGCAGATGAATTAAAATTGCCGCTCACGTGATTCCTCGGTCAGCGTCGTCCTCATGAAGCTTTCGATGTGTTGATCAGTGCCAAAACCCAGAATATTTGTCCAGCAAATATTCGGTTGTCACGAGATGACATTTTGATGTGTTGATCACCGGGGCTGTGACCTGGCCCAGGGCATTTGATCTTCGTGGAGCTGCGTCTACTTTCCTCTCCGTTGGCAAGCGGCTTCTCAGAGGCCTTAGATAATAATTAAACATATCTAATCTGATCTCAAATTAAAAGAGTTTCGGACTTTAGATAAAAGAGCATCGGGTGTGGGATTGGTCAAGAAAAATATTATAAAAATAAAGTCAAGATTAAAATTTAAATTAAAATTAAAAACGGTGGCTTTACAGAAAGTTTAACAATAAAAGTGATAGGAAAAAACCCCGTCTAGAATTGGAGTTTAACTCCGGATTAGGATAAGCTCAAAGAATAAAGAATCAATTCCCAGACGTTAAAGAGAAAAGAAAAAACATTAAAATACATAGTTACAGAAACAAAGTTACAAGTTATCTGCTCTGTGATCGTCAAAAAGAAACACGTGGGAGAAGCTTCTGTTCAGGCAGTCTTTAGTTCTCCCAAAAGTTCTCTCTGCTGGGTACACAATGGAAGAAGAAAAAGGGGAAGAGGGGGAAGCAACACTGTCGCTTCCTTTTATAACTTCTGTCGAGCTTTCGCGGGTTTCCGGATTGACAGGAACTCCAGCCAATAAGCTTCCTTCATGGGCGGGCTCCATGAACTTTAGTCCAATGACAGGCTTTGTCTGCGAGGAACCAATGGAATGGAGGAGCTGGAGACCAGTGAATGCTGGGTGACATTTGATACCGGTCCCCATGGAGATACACACGATTTTAATACACTGGAATATGCTTTTATACCCTTATGTATAAACTAAGCTAACCTTAGTGATTAATGTAACTTATAAGCAGTGCTTCTAAATTAACATACAGGAGTAAACATTCATTTAAACATTTTTAACATGCATATACAGTGGGGTAAAAAAGTATTTAGTCAGCCACCAATTGTGCAAGTTCTCCCACTTAAAAGATGAGAGAGGTCTCCAATTTTCATCATAGGTATACCTCAACTATGAGAGACAAAATGAGAAAAAAAATCCAGAAAATCACATTGTCTGATTTTTAAAGAATTTATTTGCAAATTATGGTGGAAAATAAGTATTTGGTCAATAACAAAAGTTCATCTCAATACTTTGTTATATACCCTTTGTTGGCAATGACAGAGGTCAAATGTTTTCTGTAAGTCTTCACAAGGTTTTCACACACTGTTTAGGGATGGGCATTCGGTGAAATTTTCTTCACCGATCGTCGGGAGAATTAATGATTAATAATCGGTTAATCATTAACATTTTTAGGTACGTAACAAGGCAGGTAGACTACATTAGAACATCAGGTGCACGGAGAGCCGCACAACTCAAATCCACCTCTCTCTCTCAAATCTCTCTCTCTCTGTTCGCTGTTCTCGTGTTGGCTCGCTCGGGAATCTTGCAAGCTGATTGGCCGAGACGTTTCACCCCGCAAGCTGATTGGCCGAGATGTTTTACCCACCTTCTGTGCCGCTCGCCACCCAACAAACGAAGACCGCATTCATTGCTCTATCGCTCGTGTTACTTAGTCTAGCCGCGCGGAACTTTTTGCTGTTCTCTTGTGCCATTTTGTGCGAAATAGTCTTCCCGTCGAGCCACTACGCCGCCTCCTGCTGCTTCTCTCAACGATTCTGCGCCTCTAGCACCTGAGGAGCAGTAAAGTTCTCATTAACCTGTGCAGTAAATCATTTTCATCTTGAGTTACGTATCTTGTTATAAGAATAAAAGAGTTCTAAAAACATATTTATGTACACTTTATTTACATCTACATATGTATGTACACTTATACACACACACACACGTGTGTGTGTGTGTGTCTTCTACCGAATCTTCATGACCTTCTCAATAAAGTTTCTGAAAAAAAAAAAAAAAAGAATCTTCATGACCGCCATTACTCAGCGCGCAACCACTGTTGGCGGTTTCTTCGCGTAATAAGGGTGTTCCATGGACCCTGTCGATGAGGTATATTTGTATGCTGCATTGCAGTGATTGCAGTACACCTGGTCATTTTTTAAACTGAAATGGTCCCATGCAACACTTCGCCGTAACCGCTTCATGATTTGGCGATTGCCCTACGGAAGTGCGCATGTATCAACTGAGGCACGCCAGGGTATGGCGATGGTGTAATGTTGCCCCCTGGTGCCCAAATTTTGCCATTGCATTGTTTGAGGACGGCTGTGCACTAGGTCTAATAACCTCGGATTGTTTAAAAAAAAAAAAAAAAACGGTTTGTCGATGAAAATGAACTTCCTCGGTGAAATTCTTAATGATCAATTATCGGTTAATTGGTAAATTATGCCCATCCCTAACACTGTTGCTGGTATTTTGGCCCATTCCTCCATGCAGATCTCCTCTAGAGCAGTGATGTTTTGGGGCTGTCGCTGGGCAACACAGACTTTCAACTCCCTCCAAAGATTTTCTATGGGGTTGAGATCTGGAGACTGGCTAGGCCACTCCAGGACCTTGAAATGCTTCTTACGAAGCCACTCCTTCGTTGCCCGGGCGGTGTGTTTGGGATCATTGTCATGCTGAAAGACCCAGAAACGTTTCATCTTCAATGCCCTTGCTGATGGAAGGAGGTTTTCACTCAAAATCTCACGATACATGGCCTCATTCATTCTTTCCTTTACATGGATCAGTCGTCCTGGTCCCTTTGCAGAAAAACAGCCCCAAAGCATGACGTTTCCACCCCCATGCTTCACAGTAGGTATGGTGTTCTTTCTCCTCCAAACACGTTAAGTTGAGTTTTTACCAAAAAGTTCTATTTTGGTTTCATCTGACCATATGACATTCTCCCAATCCTCTTCTGGATCATCCAAATGCTCTCTAGCAAACTTCAGACGGGCCTGGACATGTACTGGCTTAAGCAGGGGGACACGTCTGGCACTGCAGGATTTGAGTCCCTGGCGGCGTAGTGTGTTACTGATGGTAGCCTTTGTTACTTTGGTCCCAGCTCTCTGCAGGTCATTCACTAGATCCCCCCGTGTGGTTCTGGGATTTTTGTTCACCGTTCTCGTGATCATTTTGACCCCACGGGGTGAGATCTTGCATGGAGCCCCAGATCGAGGGAGATTATCAGTGGTCTTGTATGTCTTCCATTTTCTAATAATTGCTCCCACAGTTGATTTTTTCACACCAAGCTGCTTACCTATTGCAGATTCAGTCTTCCCAGCCTGGTGCAGGTCTACAGTTTTGTTTCTGGTGTCCTTTGACAGCTCTTTGGTCTTGGCCATAGTGGAGTTTGGAGTCTGAGTGTTTGAGGTTGTGGACAGGTGTCTTTTATACTGATAACGAGTTCAAACAGGTGCCATTAATACAGGTAACGAGTGGAGGACAGAGGAGCCTCTTAAAGAAGAAGTTACAGGTCTATGAGAGCCAGAAATCTTGCTCGTTTGTAGGTGACCAAATACTTATTTTCCACCATAATTTGCAAATAAATTCTTTAAAAATCAGACAATGTGATTTTCTGGATTTTTTTTCCCTCATTTTGTCTCTCATAGTTGAGGTATACCTATGATGAAAATTGGAGACCTCTCTCATCTTTTAAGTGGGAGAACTTGCACAATTGGTGGCTGACTAAATACTTTTTTGCCCCACTGTGTGTGTGTGTGTGTGTGTGTGTGTGTGTGTGTGTGTGTGTGTGTGTGTGTGTGTGTATATAGCTGCTCCACTGTATATAAAATCACGGATTAATACATTTCAAACATATTATTGATTTTCCACATTAAAACATCAGAGTCCATTTTCTTTCCATGGTCCTGGAAAAGAAGAGAAGGTTTAGAATTGAGTTAACCCAGATGTGATGAAAAGCTGCATTGGTTAGATCCAGCATGTCCCAGAATTTAAGGAAATTAATTGAGCTGTGGATCTGTGGGCCATGAGGGGCTTTCCATGTCTGTCTCTTGTCCACCATTTATGGGGGCTATAAAAGTCAAAGCAGGAAATGCATTAGGGTGAATTCCTTAGACTGGTTTTAACAAAGGAATGGCGAGTTCAGTTGTGGCCTGGGGTAAAAGAGCAGTTTTTTGACTGTCCTTTTCCTGGGTGCAACAATGTCTTTAAACATTAGAATAATTCTTATTGATGAGCCAAAGTGATGATGCTACCCCTGCGTAGGGTGGGACTTGGACTCCAGCAGAGATGACAGCTTAGCCACCATCCTTCTCTCTCCCATCTCCTCCACTGGGTCAGGGCGCTGCCCCAGGACAGAGCTAGCTTTCTTGAGCAATTTGTTTAGTCTCTTCCTATCGGCTGCTGTGATGCCACTGCCCCAGCAGACCACTCCAAAAGTGATGGCTGATGCCACCACTGAATCGTAGAAGGTCTTCAGGAGCACCCCTTGTACACCAAAAGACCTGAGCCTCCTCAGTAGGAACAGCCTGCGCTGTCCCTTCTTGTAGAGTGCATCGGTATTGTGTGACCAGTCTAGTTTATTGTTCAAATGAACACCCAGGTACTTGTAGGATGTCACCATCTCAATGTCTGTTCCCTGGATGTTTACTGGTGCTGTGAGGGGTTGTCCTTGCCTGCGGCAGTCCACCACCAGCTCCTTAGTTTTTCTTGCGTTGATCTGGAGGCAGTTCCGATGGCACCAGTCCACGAAGTCCTGGATAAGTCCTCTGTACTCAGCTTCATCTCCGTTGGAGATGAGGCAGACGATCACAGAGTCGTCAGAGAACTTGTGTAGATGGCAGTGTGTTGTGTTGTGTGAGAAGTCCGCAGTAAATAAATAAAGGGTGAACAGGAAGGGAGCCAAAACTGTTCGCTGGGGGGCCCCCGTGCTGCCGATGATCGCATCGGACACACAATCCCGGGTTCTCACAAACTGTGGCCGGTTAGTGAGGTAGTCCAGGATCCATGATGACAGGTGCTGGTCCACCCCTGCGCACAGCAGCTTGTCCCTCAGGATCATCAGTTGGATGGTGTTGAAAGCACTGGAGAAGTCAAAGAACATGATCCTCATCGCGTTCCCAGGCTTCTCCAGGTGGGACAGGGAACGGTGAAGGAGGAAGATCACTGCATCCTCCTCCCCGATGCCATGCTGGTAGGTGAACTGGAGTGGATCCATCGCTGGTCCCACCAGGGGGCAGAGGTGAGCAAGGAGCAGTCTCTCCAGGGTCTTCATCAGGTGAGACGTCAGGGCCACTGGCCTGTAGCTGTTCAGGTCTCTGGGGTGGGAAGTCTTTGGTACGGGTACCACACAAGATGTTTTCCACAACTGTGGTACCCTCCCCAGCTTCAGTCTCAGGTTGAAGATGTGTTCCACAATCCCACACAGCTGGTCTGCGCAGGACTTGAGGAGCTTCGCGGCGATGCAGTCCGGACCCGAGGACTTCCTCACCTTGATCTTCCTCAGCGCTGCCCTCACCTGGGTCTTTGTGAGGGTCAGGTTGGGGGGCTGTGTGCTGGGGGTGGGGTGGGGGTGTTGGTGGAGGGGGGGTGGACAGCAGGTCTCGATGATGGTAGAGGCAGCAGTGGTTGTTGTGCAGGCGGAGGGGAGGGAGGTTGGTCAAACCTATTAAAAAACAGGTTCAGATTGTTCACCCACTCCCTGCCCCCCGTGGCCTGGGAGGAGGCATTCTGGAGCCCAGAGATGGTTTTAAGGTTTCTCCAGACCCCACCGATGTCGATCTGTTGCAGCTTGTCCTCCATCTTCTTCCTGAAGCTGTCCGTGCCCTCTCTGATCTTCCTTCTTAGCTCCCTCTGTACGGACTTCAGCATCTCCCTGTTCCCCGACCTGAAGATCCTCCATTGCTTCCTCAGACCATATCTTCACTGTGCGCATAACCGGAGGTTGTCTGTGTACTAGGGTTTTGTACACCGAGGAGATGAACCAAGTTGTGATCCAATCTCCCGAGTGGCGGGAGTGGTGATGAGGTGTACGCCTCCTTAGTGTTTGCATTGAATAAGTCCAGTGTTTTATTGTCTCTGGTGTGGCATGTGACATACTGGGTGAATGTGGGCAGAATGGGGGACAGTGAAATATGGTTAAAATCACCCGAGATGAGGAGTAGAGCATCTGGGTGTTCTGTCAGAAGCCTGCCAGCTACTGAGTGGATGATGTCATGCGCTGCCCCAGCGTTCGCCGTCAGATTTGCATAAATAACAATGCAGATCACGTGTGAGTGTTCCCTCGGGAGGTAAATAGACTGTATGCTAACAGCTAGCAACTCCATGTCTTTGCTGCAGTGTTGCTCTTTAACCGTGATGTGTCCCAGTTTACACCAGCTGTTACGGACATACATTATCACTCCTCCGCCCCTTGTCTTCCCACTGTCTGGTGTCCAGTCTTCCCGTATTGCGTGGAAACCCTCCAGTTCAATGTTAGCATCTGTTGCTAGTTCTGTTAGCCATGTCTCAGTAAACAACATCATGCTAATCTCTCTGAAGACGCTCTCATAGTGGGACGTAGCCGCCAGTTCATCTGTCTTATTGAGTAGTGATCGAACTTTCCCCATAATAACGGATGGGAGGACGGGTCTGTACCTTATATTCCTCGCCCGCCGTCTTACTCCAGCTCAACATCCACGCCGTTTCCGTCTTATTTCTCCCGGTATGTCGAGCTTTTGCATTAGCACCGTGGGCCAGTTAAGTGCTAACAGCTGGTCCCTGTTGTACTGTCTCCTGCTATAAACAGTGGCTCCATCCGCCGGCTCAGGAGACATTTGGGGCGATCTGTGTGTCTGTGATCGATAAGGTGTCGCTGGAGCGAGAGAAGCCAGATAGTAAATAAGAAATAGGAAGAAAAAACTCAGAATTGAGCTGATGTTGCAAAAAGGCAGCCAACTCGTGTGGTGCCGTAAGTAGAAAAAAAAAATTGGATCATAGTGAAGAAGTTCTTCCCCCCCTACAGGATTAAAGGTAACTTGGCGCCATTGTATGGTTATGGAGGTTGCAGGCTGATCATGGTTGGGACTTTGGAGTTAACGGTTCGTTACAAGTCTGCGAAGATGGTTGACTTCACGTTCCAGGTGGCAGCACACGGTGATAACATCATGGGCTGTGATGTATTTTATGGACTGGGTTTCGCCATTAAGGATGGGGCTGAGAACGAATGTTCAGGTTGTGGCCGCTGGAACCCTTCGGTTCCGGTGGCGGAAGAGGACATTGTGTGGGACGAAGAGCTACCAGGCACTCTAGTGGTCAAGCAGGACCAGTTTCACTTAGGTTTGGTGCAGCAAAGTCTCAGTGCCAACGCTCAGGACATGGCACAGGGAGGTACAGAACGTGGCGGCGGGGCACCTGCATCGGCAAGTGACACCATGCTAGCCCTAAATGCCTCCGGAGCTTGGCCGCAGGGGGAGGCAGCTATGACGGTGACCACTACAACGTTTTTAGAAGAGGAGGGGCCCAGACCGACGAGCATGGAGTTACCGCATGCTCGGCAGCAGCTTCGTCAGGCCGAGCTGGGCCCCACTGAGGGTTTTGGACTTGGTTTGGGGTGATGAACGTCCACGTCGAAGATGGGCCAAATGACAGCCAGCAAAACACCGAGGATGTCTGTGGATAGTGGCGAAGTTGGGCGCAGCATACTTCTGGTTGTCTGTTGGTTCATCGAGGCATGCCAATCAGCTTCGGCGTGTCCAGGAGGACGCTCCGGGTGACGAGACTGGATGGGAGTCGTGTTGGAGGTGTGGGAACCGGGCTCCATCGTTCAGAAGATCAGCCATTGTCCCAGGGGTTTGCTGTTTCCAGGGGCGCGCTTGCTGGGGGGCTGCCCTGGGCTCCCCCATGCCGGTTCTGCCTCTCTCACCCAAGTGACTGTGCTGCAGAGTTGTGTTTATAGTTCCTGTGTGTTTTACGTGTATGTTATGTTATGAGGTTCTATATGTGTGTTTTGTGTTAGTATAGGAGCACGGCAGTTATTTTAGTTTAATGATGGACTCTTTAGTTTATCTGGTGGCAGAATAATCCACCATGCCGTGCGGGCTGCATGGTAGTCCACCCACAATCCTATTTTAGGTTGTTTTGTGAGTGTGTTAGGCCAGTTGTCATTTACTGTACATAAATGCTCTAAATGACAATGTTTTGACTTGGAATTTGGGTGAACGGAGTTCTGACCTGCTGAAATTCCCACCCAAATTCCAAATTAAAATATTGTCATTTAGAGCATTTATTTACAGTAAATGACAACTTGGCGATCTGTCCAGGGTGTACCCTGCCTCTCACCCAAAGATGCTGGGATAGGCTCCAGCCCCCTGCGACCCAAAAAGGATTAAGCGGAAGAAGATGAATGAAAAAAATGAAAAAAAAAAAATGACAACTGGTGAAAATAATAAAAAAGATGTTGCTTGTAGATGTGCTTTTTGATCAAAGAATACAAAGAAAATAAGTTCATGATCATTCTTAAATACTACAATACTTAAGTTTTTAGTTAGGAAGAACTCAAATTAAATTACCCTTATTGTCATTCAACCATACAACCAATCATGTACAGCAGAACGAGATTGCGTTTTACCTATCTACAGTGTAAATCACACACACCCCAAGTGCAGAATCAGAGGGCCGCTGCCATGCAAGGCGCCGCCACAGAGTTCCCTCCTCCATTCCATTTATTGCTGAGCACCAAGCTGGACGGCAGGAAGTTCCACTTTTATATGGTCTTCGGCATGACCCGGCTGGGATTTGAACCCCTGCCTCCCGGGTGTGGGGCGGATGCTCTACCAACTGAGCCACCACTTCGGTGGCTCTGTATTTGTGTAATAGCTCTGATTATTATTCACAGCTTTCATGTTTTTCATCATGCTCAGATGATCATCTAATCAGTACCTCCTTAAACAGAGTGTTCTTGAATCGGAATTCAACCGATACTTCAGTGGAATGGCTGCCACACATGTAGAGATGCTAATTTAGGAAAGATTTTGGAGTGGTCTCTTAATTTTTGCCGGAGCTGTATATGAGGAAAAAGTCAGTTTTATGACAGGAAGCCTCAAACTAGGAAAAATTGTATAATTTCCAGAACAATATAGCAAATTTGTAAAAATAAATAAATACAATTTTGAAGAAAAACAACAAATTTATTTTTAAAAAAGTTGCAGTTTTATGAAAAAAGTCCCAAAGTTGCAAGAAAACTTGCAAATTTATTGGACAGAGTTGCATATTTAGGATGAAAAAAAAAGCCATTAGCGATGCTATCAAGCCAATTTATTTTTCTAATCCAACCGTTTTCTACACCATTTTAATAAGTATGTTAACAATGTAAGATCAGTTTGATCGTGTTGGCTGTTTTAAACAATGATATCTATGAATAATTTATAGAGTAGCCAATATAACCTGGAGCTTCAGCCTATAGCTTCATTCAGATAATTTATGTTGAACTATATGTACCAAAATCCGAGGAGTTATTTGTTTTAATCTGACTCTGGTCATTAGACTATTTTGTTTTCAATTACTTTGTTTCTTTTTCTTTTAATATATCCAAAATAAATACTTTGGCTAACTACCTAACTACTAAATTTAATTAAAGATGTCTGTATTTGTTTCTTTGTTGTGTAAGTACAGACATAAATAAATCTGGATTTGTACACTGGAAAATCCTGCTTATCCCCTTATACTGAACTTCATCTCATAAAAGCAGAATTTATTAGTGTTTAGTTCAGGATCACGTCTGTCATAACTGAAAGTTCTTGGCTTCGTGAGGATTCACTGACTTGGAGTCGAAGTGGTGCAGGAGGTCGTGAGGGTGGCAGTAGCGGTGTCTGCACACCACCACCAGGGCAACAAAGGAGGCCAGGAAAATGGTGGCCAGCACCCCGATCGCCACGATCACCACCGTCTCCATGGCGACTCCAGCTCCCACGGTGGCTACGGCCAGCGGACTCGTCGACAAGGGGGCAGCGGGGGTGAAAAGTCCAAGTGCAGAACTGATTGTGCCAGCTCAGTTACAGACAGCAGCTCATCTGTGGAGGAAATGGTGATTGGTGGTGAGATTGGGACTGGGGGTATTGGCCACATTTGAGAATGTTTGGGCTGAAAATTTCATTTTACTTTGAAGAATAATATGCACAAGCATCCTCTCTCTCTCTCTCTCTTATTTATATATATATATATATATATATATATATATACACTGTATATATAGTACACACACACACACACACACACACACAGTGGGGCAAAAAAGTATTTAGTCAGCCACCAATTGTGCAAGTTCTCCCACTTAAAAGAAGAGAGAGGTCCCCAATTTTCATCATAGGTATACCTCAACTATGAGAGACAAAAAGAATTTATTTGCAAATTATGGTGGAAAATAAGTATTTGGTCACCTACAAACAAGCAAGATTTCTGGCTCTCACACACCTGTAACTTCTTCTTTAAGAGGCTCCTCTGTCCTCCACTCGTTACCTGTATTAATGGCACCTGTTTGAACTCGTTATCAGTATAAAAGACACCTGTCCACAACCTCAGTCAGACTCCAAACTCCACTATGGCCAAGACCAAAGAGCTTTCAAAGCACACCAGAAACAAAATTGTAGACCTGCACCAGGCTGGGAAGACTGAATCTGCAATAGGTAAGCAGCTTGGTGTGAAGAAATCAACTGTGGAAGCAATTATTAGAAAATGGAAGACATACAAGACTACTGATAATCTCCCTCGATCTGGGGCTCCATGCAAGATCTCACCCCATGGGGTCAAAATGATCACGAGAACGGTGAGCAAAAATCCCAGAACCACACGGGGGGACCTAGTGAATGACCTGCAGTGAGCTGGGACCAAAGTAACAAAGGCTACCATCAGTAACACACTATGCCGCCAGGGACTCAAATCCTGCAGTGCCAGACGTGTCCCCCTGCTTAAGCCAGTACATGTTCAGGCCTGTCTGAAGTTTGCTAGAGAGCATTTGGATGATCCAGAAGAGGACTGGGAGAATGTCACATGGTCAGATGAAATAGAACTTGTTGATAAAAACTCAACTTGTCGTGTTTGGAGGAGAAAGAATGCTGAGTTGCATCCAAAGAACACCATACCTACTGTGAAGCATGGGGGTGGAAACATCACGCTTTGGGGCTGTTTTTCTGCAAAGGGACCAGGACGACTGATCTGTGTAAAGGAAAGAATGAATGGGGCCATGTATTGTGAGATTTTGAGTGAAAACCTCCTTCCATCAGCAAGGGCACTGAAGATCAAACGTGGCTGGGTCTTTCAGCATGACAATGATCCCAAACACACCACCCGGGCAACAAAGGAGTGGCTTCGTAAGAAGCATTTCAAGGTCCTGGAGTGGACTAGCCAGTCTCCAGATCTCAACCCCATAGAAAATCTTTGGAGGGAGTTGAAAGTCTGTGTTGCCCAGCAACAGCCCCAAAACATCACTGCTCTAGAGGAGATCTGCATGGAGGAATGGGCCAAAATACCAGCAACAGTGTGTGAAAACCTTGAGAAGACTTACAGAAAACGTTTGACCTCTGTCATTGCCAACAAAGGGTATATAACAAAGTATTGAGATGAACTTTTGTTATTGACCAAATACTTATTTTCCACCATAATTTGCAAATAAATTCTTTAAAAATCAGACAATGTGATTTTCTGGATTTTTTTCCCCTCATTTTGTCTCTCATAGTTGAGGTATACCTATGATGAAAATTGGAGACCTCGCTCATCTTTTAAGTGGGAGAACTTGCACAATTGGTGGCTGACTAAATACTTTTTTGCCCCACTGTATATACACACAAAATATCAGAAATGTACGAGAAAACGGGGCAAATTTAAAGGAAAATGAATACTTATTTTTTATAAAAGTCAATTTATGAGAAAAAATGGCAAATTGACAGTAAAAAGTTGTACATTCATGAAAAAAGTCAAATTTATGAGAGAAAAAGAAGCAAACTTGCAAAGAAAAAAATCTGCAAATTTACAAGTAAAAAGTCACAAATTTATAAAGAAAGAAAAGCTATCAAATTTACAGTTTAACTTGTTCCATAGTTGCCAGGACTTTTAAAAATGCTAAAAATAGACAACAAAGAATGTACTGCAACAACAAAAGGCAATAACAGCAAACTATACATTTACAATATGAAAGGTGTTGTGTTAAAAGTAACAAATGATGAAAAATTTACTTTCTCTGTGCTTTTGTGAATTCCAGATGTTTGTGGCATTGCTCAAATCTTCTTTAATTATTGCAACCTAAGTGTGAATCCTCTTTTGCAGCCTTTCTGAGAAGAGCTGCTTTCGGTGCATGTCTCTTTAATTCTCTAAGACTGCATTTAACCCCACCCTCCCTCTTACTTCACTATTGCTAATCTTAGCTGCTAGCTCCAATAGTGAACCTGAGCCAACTAATGTAAATTTCTCTTAAAGAGTGAATGAAATAAAGCCTCACTGGTGGACAGGGGTGTGTGGTTTTAGTGGTCGATATGACCAGTCCCTGGAGTACAATAAGCGCAGAAACATTCATGAATGAGTGGCTAAACTGCTAACTTCAGCTAGCTGCCTTTGGTCCCAGTTAGAAATTATGAGAAAATAAGCTAAAATAATGTCTAACAATGATGTACTGTATATGATTAAGTGTTGCAGATGAACAAAGATTCCAGTGAGGGTGAATAGAATTTATACAAAATGGTGATCAAAACCGGCTGAGTCAACAGTTAAGCTAATGTCAGGCGGCCTGTCCATCACCCCCACCCCATCGAGGTGAGCTCCTAATGCAGTTACTGACTGACACCTACCGTCTAGCCAAGCTGTCAACCAGTTTGTAATTTTCAAAGTGCTTAAATACTTACGCATTCCCTTCACCCTACTGACTATATAGTGAATACAACTATATAAGAACTATATTGTGAACTCAGTAGAACAATTGAAAAATTTGCACTTTCAAAAACTGTGCTTATTTCCTCTGTGCCATTAATTACATCATCATGGTGAGACTGTAAAACATACCAGATAAATGTCATTAAAAAGTGAAAACCAATATGTATTTTGTAGTAAATACGCATTATACCAATTAGAGAGCCTGTCACGCCCCCTCTACTTTCGCATATGGGATCTTACTTCAGAAAAAAATCTCCATTGAAGTGAATGGCAAGAGAGAAATTGTCTTTTGATCCTGATCAAATTTTGCCACGAGTTACACATATGATATTTGGCAATTTAAAAGATAATTTTCCATGTAATTAAAGTTGTTGTCTGTTAAACTATAAGGTTGTGAAAATACGTAAATTGAAAGACTACAAACGCTGACCCTGTCATGATCCTGGGGCACAGGTGGGTGCCATGCCCAGTCTCTAGTTTTTGTTCAGTCTTTTTCTGTCTGTTTCATTACGTATTTGTAGCTATGTTCTCATGTTGGGGTTGTGTAGTGGTTTCCTGTTATGTTTTATTTTGACAGCGCTGTGCAGCTTCCAGCTGTCAAACTGGTCGGAGCTGCACACCTGTCACCCATTCTGTTAGTTTCTCCACTCATGTATCCACACCTGTCTCTGATTATGTTTTGTATTTAAGGGGCACGACAACCTCTGTGGGTTGTTGTGTCCTTCTACTATGAGTGCTCGTCCTCAGGAGCAGTTGCCTGAGTGTGTTGGGTTCCGCTGTCGAGGAGAGCAGGAGTGCTCCGTCCAGGTACGTTTATCCCTTATTTCCAGCCATGAGCCCCCGCAGCCTTGGGGAGAGCTCCGGGTGGATTCTGCCCCTGGCCGGGCATTGCCTGGCTTCATGTCCCCCTGGACGTTGAGCCCTGCTCTCCTCCAGCGTTTGTCACGCTGTACCTGTTTGAGTATCGCTTTGCACTTCATGATTTAGTTGTTCTGTGCTTATGTTCTCGTCTGTTTTTATGTTAATAAATGTGCGAACTCACAGAGAGTGTTTGGTGTCCTACTTGTGCTCATGAAATGCGCGCTTCATGACAGACTCACGAAAATTATGTCACCATTTTCAAAGAGCGCCCAGTGGGAAGTAACTAACACTCCTCTGGATGAGCTGCAGCTCTCAAAATACAATAAAATACATTTGTATAGTTATTCTCATCTTTGGGTGATTCTTTTGTCAGTCAGAAAACAGGAGGTGAGCTCTGAGAGGGGCACCACCATAATCGTGTTTGGCAACGTGTATAGCCTGAGACAAGGGGATGTAGTCCACTAAGAAGGTTCACAAAAACTAAACGTTACTCTTTTATTAAACGACAGCCTACAGTTTTATTTATGTAGAAAATTATCTTTTAAATTGACAAACATACATGTAACTCGTGGCAAAATTCCATTGGGATTAAAAGATAATTTCTCTCTTGCCATTAATTCCAATGGAGATTTTTTCCGATGTAAGGTCCCATGTGCGGAAGTAGAAGGGGTGTGATTTAGGCTCTCTATTGATTTTACTGCAAAGCATTTAATTTTATGATACAAGGCTCTCTCCTTTTACTGCTCTGTTTGCTGCTCAGTCCATTACTGAATACAATGTATGGATCATTGGTTAGAGATAACACATTGTTAGATATTTTGAGTGCACCTGATAGGGGTTAAACAGACATCCAGGAACTCCTAGAAATAGTGACTACTCTATATAATACCCTAAATAGTTAGAAACGGCGTTGCCACTGCTTTAGAGAGAAGCCACCACCATCTGGAAAACAAACATCGGTCTCCAGGTGGAGTGAAAGTTTTGTAAGCTGTAACCATTGCAGCCAAACTTCTAACATTACAACATTGTAAAGCTGCATTTTTGCCTGCATGACTGTGATTGTGAGACTCTGTGGTGGAATGCTGTAATTCTATAATCAGATTATTTTGTGTTACACTCACCGTGTCACACAGGGCTTTGTCCTGCCTGCCTGGGAGCTGCTCTCACTCCTCGTCCTTAAAATCAGTCAAGCTTCTAGCTGTAAGGAAACAGGTGAGCAGGCGGATCAGAGGTATTTTAGGGTGCAGAAAATCTCAATTTAGTACTGGTACAAAAAGGACAAAAATTCCACACAGATCAACAAAGCATATTTTGAAGTGAAGGTAAAACTGGACAGTTATAGAAGGGATTTTCATCATAAATATGAAACTTTTCTCACAAATCTGTTACCTTTTTTAATCAGAAATTTGTAATATTTTACTGTAAATTGCAATACAGTTACACCTTTTTTCCCTTTTATTTTGTATCCTTTTCCTTGTAAAATTGCCACTTTTTCCTTATAAATTTAGGATAAGGGATAAGGGGATAAGGACCTGTACTTATATAGCGCTTTACAGCCATTTATGCTGATACTTGTGAATTTTTTGTCATTTTTTAAACACTTCTAAATATGTTATTTTCTAGCAAAAAGTGCAATCTTTTTCCAAAAATCTGCATCATTTTCTCCTAAATTTACAACTTCTTTCTTGTAAAATCCCAACCACTTGATACTAAATTTCCAGTTTTTTAAATTGTAAATTAGATGTTTTTTGTAGTAAGTGCATGAGATTGTTCTCCTAAATTTCAGCTTTATTTACTTTTTTTGGTCAAAGGAAGGGAAAAAGAGCCACGGGTTGCAGACCCTGACTTAGTTGTTCCCACATTCCTCTGTGACATCTGATAGATCACAGAACACTGAGGTAGTTTCCCTCACTGCAAAAGGAATTACTGTATTTTAACTTAATACACATGTATATTTTATTGTAAAAGGCCACCCATTTGAAATTTTAAAAAAAAGGCAGGCCTCAATAAAAACAATCTTCTCACAAAACAGTTATAAAATCTGCACAAGGAGAAGTTTTCGCTACATTAGCTGCATTTTTCTTCTTACAGAGGACTGTACTGATGAAGATAATGAAAAAAAGGCTACACACTTTCTAACTGGATCAAAAAAGGTAACTGGTTATGATGAAAATAATGCATATAATATTAAAAAGTTCAACATCAAATGTTTAAACATGATAGTTGCTGTCTTTCTGATACGAGATGAGGCAACTGTAAAGGCGTAACTGACTGCACTTTTTTCACATTTTGACAGCTCACATGTCTTAATGAAGTGTTTATGATATGGTTTCTTTAATTATTGCAGCATAACTGTGAATGATATTTTGCAGCCTTTCTCAGAATGGCTGGTTTCAGTGCATGTCTCTTTAAATCTCTAAGACGCATTCAACCGCACCCTCCCTCTCACATCACTGTTAATCTTAGCAAGCTAGCTCCTAGCTGTGCTCTAGCTTGAGCTAAATATGGTAAATTTGTCTTTAAGAATGAATGACATATAGCCTCACTGGTGGACAGGGGTTTGTCATTTCAGTGGTCAATAGGATATGACCGGCCCCCTTTAGTGCAATAAGCACAAAAACATTCATGAATGACTGGCTAAATTGCTAGCTTCAGCTAAATGGTGTTCACTTATATCAGGGGTGTCCAACCATGTGCCATGGAGAGCCAAGACCCTGCAGGTTTTACCTCCAACCAGTGTCTTCAACAGCAGATTTCAGTGAACTTCTTCCCACTGATTGCTGATAAGTGAAAACACCTGCTGAAGAGACTGGGTAGAAGAGAAAACCTGCAGGGTCTTGGCTCTCCATGGCACATGGTTGGACACCCCTGACTTATATAGTGCTTTTTCTCAACTCCGGATGACCAAAGCGCTTTACAGATCCTGCTATACACCCATTCACACGACACTGATGGTGGTGAAGCTGCCATACACAGGCACTGGCCTGACCCACCAGGAGCAACTGAGGGTTCAGTGTCTCGCTCAAAGACACTTGGACATGCAGACAGCAGGCAGAGCGGGAATCGAACCCCTGATCCTCCGATTAGTAGTCGGCCACACTACACCTGCCTCACAGCCGCCCCCAATTGCTAGCTTCAGCTAGCTACATTTGGTTCCAGTGAGAGATAATACTACAACAAAATAGGCTAAAATAATGTCTAAAAATGACAGTGTTGGAGATGAACAAGGATTCCAGTGGGGGTGAGTGGAATTTATAGAAAACAGCGACATCAGCAGTTAAGCTAACGCTGTCAGTCATCTTTTCCCCACCGATGCTAGCTCCTAGTGCAGTTATTGACCGACGCCGACTGCCTAGCCAAGCAAATAAGCCAGAATAACATGAGATGTATTATCTACTGTGGATTAGTGAAGCAAGGAGTTACATGGGTCTGCCCTCCAGTGGGCTCACCACCTGCAGGAGGGATCATGGGGGTCCGGTGCTATGTGGATCAGGTAGCGGTCAAAGGCGGAGACCTTGGAGGACTGATCCCAAGCTTCCTAAACTGGCTTTTGGTACATGGAATGTCACCTCTCTGGTGGGGAAGGAACCTGAGCTGGTGCATGAGGTTGAGAGATACCGGCTAGATATAGTTGGCCTCACCTCAACACACAGCTCCGGTTCCGGAACCAGTGTCCTGGAGAGGGGCTGGAGCTTGGCCTACTCTGGAGTTGCCCCGGGCGAGAGGCGACAAGCAGGGGTGGGTATTCTTGGATTCCCCCACCTTGCTGCCTCTATATTGGAGTTTTCCCCGATGGACAAAAGGGTTGCTTCCCTGTGCCTTAAGGTTGGGAAATGGGTCCTGACCATCATTTGTGCCTATGCACCAAATGATGGTTCAGAGTACCTACCCTTTTTGGAGTCTCTGACTGGGGTGCTGGAGGGTGCTCCTCTTGGAGACTCCATTGTCCTACTGAGGGACTTCAATGCGCACGTGGGAAACAACAGTGAAACCTGGAAGGGGGTGATTGGGAGGAACAGCCTGCCTGATCTGAACCCGAGTGGTGTTCAGTTATTGGACTTTTGTGCTAACCACAATTTGTCCAGAACAAACACCATGCTCAAGCATAAGGGTGTCCATATGTGCACCTGGCACCAGGACACCCTAGGTCGCAGGTCAATGATCGATTCTGTTATTGTGTCATCAGACCTGCGACCGTATGTCTTGGACACTCAGGTAAAGAGAGGTGCAGAGCTGTCAACTGATCACCACCTGGTGGTGAGTTGGATCCGATGGCAGGGGAGGATGCCATTCAGACCTGGTAGACCCAAACATATACGTAGTGAGGGTGTGCTGGGAACGTCTGGCTGAGGCCCCTGTCCGGGAGGTCTTCAACTCCCACCTCCGGAAGAACTTCAACCACATTCCGAGGGAGTCTGGAGACATGGAGTCTGAATGGGCCATGTTCTCCACCTCTATTGTTGAAGCAGCGGCCCAGAGCTGCAGCCACAAGGTCGTCGGGGCATCATGTGGTGGCAACCCCCAAACCAAGTGGTGGACACCAGTGGTGAGGGGGGCCATTCAGCTGAAGAAGGAGTCCTATCAAGCTTGGTTGGCTTGTGGGACTCCTGAAGCAGCTGAGGTGTACCGGCAGGCCAAGCGGAGTGCAGCCCGGGTGGTTGCTGAAACAAAAACTCGGGTGTTGGAGGAGTTTGGTGAGGCCATGGAACAAGACTTTTGGTTGGCCTCGAAGATATTCAACTCAACTCAACTTTATTTATATAGCGCCATTTCACAACAACAGTCATCTCATAGCACTTTCAACTGAAGGGGGAACCCCCACAGTTGCAGAAAGACCCCAGCAATCAGGCGATCCCCTGTGAGCAAGCACTTGGCGACGGTGGAGAGGAAAAACTCCCTTTTAACAGGAAGAAACCTCCAGCAGAATTAGGCTCAGGGAGGGGCAGTCATCTGCTGCGACTGGCTGGGGGGTGAGGGGATAGAGAAGAAGAAAAGAACAGACATGTAGAGAGCAAACAGCACGATGGGGACTCAATCTATGGGAGAGAACAAACAAATGTTAATGACCAGCAAAAAAAATATTTCATTTTGAGTGAGGAAAGGAGTGAGGCCCAGTGCATTACTGGAGGTCCCCCGGCTGACTAAACCTATTAGCAGCATAACTAAGGGAGGGTTCAGAAACACATGATCCCTCTCTAATTGTAGGCTATATCAAAAAGGTAGGTTTTAGCCCTATTCTTAAAAACAGAGATCGAGTCTGACTCCCGAATCCAGATTGGCAGCTGATTCCACAGGAGAGGAGCTTGATAACTGAAGGCTCTGCCTCCCATTGTACTTTTGGAGATTCTAGGTATTACAAGTAATCCTGCATTTTGGGAGCATAGTGCTCTGTTAGGATAATACGGTAGTATCAGATCTTTTAAATAAAAAGGAGCCTGATTGTTTAGAGCTTTGTAAGTAAGAAGAAGGATTTTAAACTTAATTCTAAACTCTATGGGAAGCCAATGAAGGGAGGCCAGAACCGGAGAGATATGCTCTCTCTTTCTAGTACCTGTTAAAACTCTTGCTGCAGCATTTTGGATCAGCTGAAGACTTTTTAAAGATGTTTTAGGACAGCCCGATAATAAAGAATTACAATAATCTAATCTCGAGCTAACAAAAGCGTGGATCAGCTTCTCAGCATCACTCTGAGACAAGATGCTCCTAATCTTGGCAATATTACGCAAATGATAGAAGGCAGTCTTAGAAAGGTTCCAAGGTTGTCATAGCCAGGAGCGGCACTGGGGTTAAGCTCCCAGTGCTCATAAAATGCTCCTTATGGCGTGCGTCTCGAAAAGCCTCTGACAACTAAGTCCAACTCCTAGCCTGCCCGTGTGGTTTAGTCTCTAAGCCCGGCGGAACTGCTTTTACTAATAGGAGAAGGGGCGAGGGTGGATCTCTGGCGCCTTAAAACCAGATGCTTCGGGTAGATGGTGGCTCGTCAACCTGGGAAGGTAGCCCATCTAGGGGAAGGTAAACCCTGATTTCAAACCTCTGCTGCCTTGCGGCATACCCGGTCACGGGAAAGGCTTCGGGAGTCAACCCTGAGGAAAAATCCGGAGTCGGAGCCCCTAAGGCAGTTCTATGTTGTGTTCAACATCGTTCTGGCAGCTCCTGCAACGGCGCTGGTGCCAAACTGTAGCAGCCCTGCTGTTCCTTTGGATTCATCAGTGCCGTGGAGAGGGGGGACATGCTGCATGGGCAACATCTTGTCCTCCATATCTTCCTGCCCAGGCTTGAATCCTACCAACGCCCAACGCTGGAAGGTAGAACACCGGATCACTGGAGAGGACACTCCAGCTTCGCCTTTGGCGTAGACAAAACACGGGGAATGACAGTTACCGGTTATAAGCCACTGCTCAATTGGCGTAGAGCGTGGCGCCAGGGGTTGTTCCCGATGGTGGGAGGGATCATCAGATCTCACTGGACAGCTACCGCCCGCCTCAAGCTGGGCAGCCCCCAGCCAATAAGGTGTTGTCCCGCCACAGCTTGCTTTCCTCATTGGGTGCATGGGGATAAGGAGAAATCCAAACAGCAGGCTGAGAACCTTCGCACCAGGCAAGACAATAAAACAAAAGAGACAAACTCTAAAACTGGGAACTTGGAACGTCCGCACTATGATGACAGGACTCGCTGCTAACCTCAAAGACATCAACGACACCAGGAAGACTGCCATCATCAATAATGAGCTGAAGAGACTGGGAGTGGATATCGCCACTCTCCAGGAAACACGGTTAGCTGATGCAGGCACACTGAGAGAGAAGGACTACATGTTCTACTGGCAGGGAAAGGGCAGTGACGAACACAGGGAACACGGAGTGGGCTTCGCAGTGAAGAACACTTTGCTGAAGATGGTGGAACCGGGCAGCACTGGCTCTGCATGACTCCTCACCCTCCGCCTGAACACCACTCAAGGCCCAGTCACCCTCGTCAGTGTGTATGCCCCAACACAGACAGCCACACCAGAGGCAAAAGACGAGTTCTACGAGAATCTCGCAACAACTGTCAGGATCATCCCCAACTCTGAACAACTCATTCTCCTTGGAGACTTCAATGCCAGAGTGGGTGCTGACCACGACTCCTGGCCCTCCTGTCTTGGACCTTTTGGCGTGGGCAGAATGAACGACAACGGACAGCGGCTGTTCGAGTTCTGCACATATCACGATCTGTGCATCACAAACTCGTTCTTCAAGACCAAGCCCCAACACAAGGTTTCCTGGCAACATCCGCGCTCAAAGCACTGGCACCAGCTAGACTTGATCCTGACCAGGCGCACCTCACTGAAGAACGTGCTAATCACCCGTTCGTTCCAGAGTGCAGATTGCGACACAGACCATTCATTGGTGTGTTGCAAGGTCAAGCTGCAGCTGAAGAAATTCCATCGTGCTAGACAACCTGGAAAGGCACGGATTGACATCAGCAAGATGGCCCAACCAGAACTTGTTGAGCAGTTTGCCTCCACCTTTGAGAAGGAACTTGGTGTACCACAAGGAGGAGAATCTGCAAAGCAGAAGTGGGAAGAGCTGCGAAACACCATCTACCGCACAGCCTTGGCTACCTTTGGGAGGAAGACCTCGAAGTCACAGGACTGGTTTGATGCCAAGTTGACCGAGATGACCCCCGTCATTGAAGCCAAGCGCTCAGCACTTGCTGAGTACAAGAAGTACCCAAACGAGAAGAATCTCCAGATTCTCAGGGCTGCGAGAAGCCAAGTTCAGCAGACTGCTCGGCGCTGTGCCAACGAGTACTGGACTCAGCTCAGCCAAGACATTCAAACCGCTGCCATAACAGGGAACATCCGTGGTATGTACGATGGCATCAAGAAAGCACTTGGTCCGGCTCAGAGCAAGACGGCCCCCCTCAAATCTTCCACTGGGGAGATGATCACAGAGAAGAACAAGCAGATGGAGAGATGGGTGGAACACTACTCCGACCTCTACTCAGACAGAACACCGTGACAACGTCAGCCCTTGATGCCATCGACTGCCTGCCATCCATGGACGAACTTGACGCCGAGCCAACCATCGACGAACTCAGTAAGGCCATAGATAGCTTGGCCGCTGGCAAGGCACCCGGCAACGACGGCATACCCCCTGACCTGATCAAGCACTGCAAGACCGCCCTACTGCTGCCATTGCATGACGTCCTCTGCCAGTGCTGGAAGGAAGGTGCCGTACCACAGGACATGAGGGACGCCAAGATCATCACCCTCTACAAAAACAAAGGGGAGAGAAGCGACTGCAACAACTACAGGGGCATTTCCCTCCTCAGCGTTGTTGGCAAAGTCTACGCACGAGTTGTTCTCGTTCGTCTACAGAAGCTTGCCGAACGTGTCTACCCCGAGTCTCAGTGTGGCTTCCGCGCTGAGTGATCAACGGTAGACATGATATTCTCCATCCGCCAACTCCAGGAGAAATGCAGAGAACAGAACATGCCCCTGTACGTCGCCTTCATCGACCTCACCAAAGCGTTCGATCTGGTCAGCAGAGAGGGCCTTTTCAAGATCCTGCCAAAGATAGGATGCCCACCAAAATTGCAAAGCCTCATCGAATCGTTTCACACCAACATGCAGGGGATAGTGCAGCATGATGGCAACGTCTCAGAGCCATTCAACATACGCAGCGGAGTGAAACAGGGCTGTGTACTTGCGCCAACCCTCTTTGGGATTTTCTTTGCTATGCTCCTGAGGCATGCCTTCAGCACAGCAACAGAGGGAATCTACCTGCACACAAGATCTTACGGCAGGCTTTTCAACCTCGCCCGCCTGAAAGCCAGAACCAAAGTACGCGAGGCTCTAATCAGAGACATGCTGTTCGCAGACGACGCTGCAGTCGCAACCCACACACAGCAGGAGCTTCAGACCCTGATGGACCACTTCTCCCAGGCATGCAAGGACTTCGGGCTTACCATCAGCCTGAAGAAGACTAACGTCTTGGCGCAAGGCACGGAAGCACCACCAACCATCACCATTGACGACTACGAGCTGGAGGTCGTGAATCAGTTCACGTACCTGGGGTCCACGATCAGCAACAACCTCTCCCTTGATACAGAGATCAACAAGAGGATTGGAAAATCAGCCTTCACACTCGCTCGCCTCACCACACGAGTGTGGGAGAATCCCAAACTCTCTGTCAAGACGAAAATGGCAGTGTACAACGCCTGCGTCATCAGCACACTGCTCTATGGGAGTGAGACGTGGACAACATACGCCCGGCAGGAAAAGAGACTGAACTCCTTCCACTTGCGCTGCATTCGCCACATCCTGGACATATCCTGGCAGGACAAAGTGCCCAACACAGAAGTTCTGTCCCGCGCCGACCTTCCCTCCATGTTCACTCTACTCAGGCAGCGCAGGCTCCGCTGGCTAGGCCACGTTCACCGTATGGAGGATGGCAGAATCCCCAAAGACGTCCTCTATGGAGAACTGGCAACTGGCAGGAGAGACGTTGGCCGCCCACAGCTGCGCTTTAGAGACGTCTGCAAGAGAGACATGAAGGCCCTGGATATCAACACAGAGCGCTGGGAGGACCTTGCAACGGACCGCTCCAAATGGAGAGGCACCCTGACCAGACAGCTCAAGGCGGGTGAAGAGAGACTGACTGCTGCAGCAGATGAAAAAAGGACCCGCAGGAAGAACCGCCACAGACCCAGCAGCACGGAGACCACCCACAAGTGTGACCTGTGTGACAGGGACTGTCATTCGCGCATCGGCCTGTTCAGCCACAGGCGGTGCTGTTCCAGCAGAGTAGACGTTTAGGATTCTCTTCCATGGTCATCATAGACCGACGGAGGCCGACGACGAAGTCTTAGAAACAAATTTAATATGTGAATTGAAGGACAGATCCTGATCAAAAATAATTCCAAGGTTCCTCACAGAGCTATTAAGAGAAAGAGTAACCGCATCCAAACTGAAAGTTTGATTTGGAAAGGAATTTCTAAGGTTTTTTGGACCAACAAGAATGACTTCAGTCTTATCTGAATTTAATAGCAGGAAATTACAAGTCATCCAAGCTTTGATTTCCTTAAGTCAGGCTTCTAACTTGGCTAATTGATTACTATCATCTGGCTTCATTGACAGGTATAATTGTGTGTCATCTGCATAACAATGAAAATGTATACAGTGCTTTCTAATAATGTTGCCTAACGGAAGCATATATAAACTAAAAAGAGTAGGGCCTAGCACAGATCCCTGTGGAACTCCATGACTAAGCTTTGAGTTGAAAGAAAACTCATTTACATGAACAAACTGGAACCTATCAGATAAATAAGATCTAAACCACTGCAATGAAGTTCCATTAAGTCCAACATAGTGTTCTAATCTATCAAGTAGAATATTATGATCGACAGTATCAAAAGCTGCACTAAGGTCTAAAAGGACAAGTACAGAAACTAGTCCATTATCAGATGCAATGAGGAGGTCGTTAGTGACCTTCGCTAAGGCTGTTTCAGTACTATGATGGATTCTAAACCCAGATTGAAACTCTTCAAGTAAACCATTTCCCTGCAGGTGGTCAAATAATTGCGTAGCGACAACTCTTTCTATGATTTTTGAAATGAAAGGGAGATTAGAGATTGGTCTATAGTTAGCTAAAGCTCCTGGATCTAGCGTTGGCTTTTTGAGTAAGGGTTTAATTACAGCCGTTTTAAAAGCCTGCGGTACATGGCCTAAAGTTAATGAAGAATTGATTATATGAAGAATAAAGCTACCAATAAGTGGGAAGACTTCTTTAAATAACCTGGTAGGAATAGGGTCTAAAAGACAAGTTGAAGGTTTGGATGAGGAAACTATTTTGTCTAACTCACAAAGGTCGATTGGAGTAAACTCATCAAGACAGACATCAATAGAAGGAGTTGTAGTAGTTACCGTATTTAAGTTAACTGTGGGAAGAATCTGATTGATTTTATCTCTGATGGAAGAAATTTTGTTATTGAAAAAGTTCATAAAGTCCTGACTAGTAAGCTCTAAGGGGATGCTAGGATTGACAGAGTCCTGACTCTTTGTCAACCTGGCTACAGTACTGAAAAGAAACCTGGGATTATTCTTGTTCTCTTCTATTAATGCAGAGTAATAACTCGTTCTAGCTTTTCTAAGAGATTTTTTATAAATTAAAAGATGATTTCTCCAAGCTAAATAGATTTCATCTAAATTAGTGGAGCGCCATTTTCTTTCTAATTGACGAGTCTTCTGTTTTAAGCTACGAGTTTCTGTGTTGAACCAAGGAGTTAGAAATCTCTGATTAGACTTTTTCTTTTTTAAGGGGGCCACCAAGTCTAGAGTCTGATGCAGAGAAGCTGAAACACTATCCACCATGTTATCAATTACAGAAGGAGCAAGCTGTCTATAGCTTATTTCCGTTGTGTTGACACATGGCATAGAGGAAACAATCTGCATAAATTTGGTAACAGCATCATCTGAGAGGCATCTACTGTAATAATATTTTTCTTTAGGAGCCAAATAGTCAGAAATAGTAAAATCAAAGGTTAACAGACAATGGTCTGACAGTACAGGGTTATGAGGAGACACTACAAGATTTTCTATTTCTATGCCATATGTCAGAACAGGGTCCAATGTATGGTGGAGGTAATGAGTAGAATTTCCTACTTTCTGAGAAAACCCAATCGATTCTAATATTGAATTAAATGCAACATTAAGGCAGTCACTATCTACATCCACATGTATATTAAAGTCCCCTACTATAATTATTCTATCAGATTTCAGCACTAAATCAGCTAAGAAATCAGCAAATTCGGATAAAAATTCTGAGTAGGTTGATGGGGGACGATAAACTATGGCAAATAAAATTGGGTTTAACCTAAAATTGCTAAAGTGCCCAATACTGAGGACCAGGCCCTCAAAGGAATTATAACATGTTTTTTGCTTTACATTAACTAGTAATTTAGAATGGTAAATTGTTGCTACTCCTCCTCCACGACCAGAACTTCTGGGATTTTGACAGTTTAAATAACCAGAGGGAGTTGATTCATTTAAACCAACATAATCCTCTTGCCCTAACCAAGTCTCTGTAAGGGAAATTAAATCAATCTGATGATCAATTAACAGATCATGGACTAACAGAGACTTGGGAGTTAGAGACCTAATATTTAATAAACCACATTTAATTTTTAAATTATGAGGAGGAACAGAGGCCAAATCATTCAATTTAGAGGCTTTATGTTTAATTTGAGTTTTACCAAAATTTTGCTTTATCACTTTGGGATGCTTATACATTATATTTTTATTTACTTTGGAGGGAGTTGACAACAATTCTCTGATGGGGAAGACAGGGGCTAAGTTGAGGGGTGGCGGATGAAGAGGAGCTGCAGAGAGGCGTGTAAGACTGCGACTCTGCTTCCTGGTCTCAACTCTGAGTAGTCAGGGTTTTGGAAATTTGGATAAAAATGATGCCAGATTGTTCGATAAATGAGAAGCACCATCCAAAGTGGGATGAATGCTGTCTCGTCTCATAAGACCAGGTTTTCCCCAAAATGAGCTCCAATTGTCAATGTAGCCCACGTCATTTGCAGGACACCACACAGACAGCCAGCGGTTCAAGGATGACGAGCGGCTAAACATGTCATCACTGGTCAGATTGGGGAGGGGCCCAAAGAATACTACAGTGGCAGACATCGTTTTTGCAAAGTCACACACCGATTCTATATTAAGTTTCGTGACTTCCGACTGCCGGAGACGGATGTCATTAATGCCGGCGTGAACAACAATTGTGGAATATTTACAGTTACTTTTAGCCAGCATTTTCAAATTTGACTCGATGTCGCCTGCTCTGGCCCCAGGAATGCATTTGACTACGGCCGCTGGAGTCTCTAGGTTCACGTTTCTGACTACAGAGTTGCCAATGATCAGAGTTTTTTCCTCAGTGGGTGTGTCGCTGAGCGGGGAAAAACGATTAGAAACGTGAACAGGTTGGTGGTGTACCGGGGCTTTGCGACTAGGCTTCCTTCTCACCGTCACCCACCCAGTCTCCTCGCTGCTGAGGAGAGCCGGGGGACCACTGACAGTGGGGCCTAAGCTAGCTAGCTCTGCTGCAGCTAAGGGGCGTCCATCAAGAGTAACTGGCGCAGACGGTGTTTCAATGCAGCGGAGCCGGGATTCCAAATCATACAACCTCGCCTCGAGTGCCTCAAAAAGACAACATTTATTACATTTACCGTTATCACTAAAAGAGGCAGAGGTGTAGCTAAACATCTGACAGAGAGAGCACACCAGAGGAGGAGAGGAAGGAGAGCTAGTAGCTGGTAGTGATGTGCGGATCGATCCTGAAATATCGATACCTCCGATACCGGATCTTTATGCTCGAAAATTGATACTCAAATCAAAATATCGATACTTTTGATACTTAAGTCATTTGAGGTAAGGTATAAGATAAGATAAGATAAGATAAGCCTTTATTAGTCCCACAATGGGGAAATTCCAGGATTGCAACAGCACAGGGATAGCAACACTCAGAGCAACAACCAGAAGGCAAGAGAAAAACAAGAGCAGCGAGTATACACATATATACAGTATATCCTTAACAGAAACACGGTGAAAAGTAACTAAACTATTGAGATGTTGTTTAAGTGACACGTGGTTGGTGGGACTACTTTTTCTTCCTCCTGGGTAAGTGCGTCATGCGTTTTTTTAGATTTAAAAGACATATTAGGTGTTGTTGCAAAAAATATCGGTATCGGTATCGCCGATACCAGCCTGAATTTTACTCAGTATCGGATCGGAAAGGAAATCAGTGGTATCGAACATCACTAGTGGCTGGACAGCAAACCACACAGGCAGACAGCAGAACAGGAAGTGACGATACGTTACCACAAGGAAGTGACGATGACGATTTCAGGAACAACTGAAATTCTGGCAAACTATCCGGCGGCTTAAGAGGGGGAAGCAGCTCCCTGTCCACACTGTGTGTGGTGCGGATGGGGCGCTGTTGACTTTGACTAGGGATATCATCGGGCGGTGGAATGAATACTTTGAGGATCTCCTCAATCTCACTGATATGCTTCCCACAGAGGAAGCAGGGCTTGTGGATGAGGGGGATGACTCGCCTATCACAGTGGCTGAGGTCGCCAAGGTGGTTAAAAATCTCTTTGGTTGCCAGGCCCCGGGGGTGGACGGGATTCACCCTGAGTACCTCAAGGCCCTGGATGTTGTAGGGCTGTCATGGTTGATACGTCTCTGCAACATTGCGTGGAGGTCGGGGGCAGTGCCTTAGGCATGGCAAACCGGGATGGTGGTTCCTCTATTCCAAAAAGGGGACCGGAGGGTGTGCTCCAACTTTAGAGGGATCACACTCCTCAGCCTCCCTGGGAAGGTCTACGCCAAGGTACTGGAGAGGAGAGTCCAGCCGTTGGTCGAACCTCAGATTCAGGAGGAGCAGTGTGGTTTTCGTTCTGGCCATGGCACATTGGACCAGCTCTTTACCCTCTCGAGAATCCTTGAAGGTTCGTGGGAGTTTGCCCAACCAGTTTACATGTGTTTCGTGGACTTGGAAAAGGCATTCGACTGCGTCCCTCGTGGTTTTTTGTGGGGGGTGCTTCGGGAGTATGGGGTATCGGGCTTGTTGTTATGAGCTATTCAGTCTCTGTACGACCATTGTGAGAGTTTGGTTTGTATTGCCAACACTCGGTCAGACTCATTCCCAGTGAGAGTTGGACTCCGCCAGGGCTGCCCTTTGTCACGATCCTGTTCATAATTTTTATGGACAGGATTTCTAGGCGCAGCCAGGGAGTGGAGGGTGTCATGCTTGGTGACCACAGGATCTCATCTCTGTTTGCAGATGATGTTGTCCTGCTGGTTTCATCCAGCAGTGACCTACAGTTCTTGCTGGGATGGTTTGCCGCTGAGTGTGAAGTGGCTGGGATGAGAATCAGCCCCTCCAAGTCCGAATCCATGGTCCTCAGTCGGAAAAAGGTGGATTGTCCTCTCTGGGTTGGGGACAGGCTCCTGCCCCAAGTGGAGGAGTTTAAGTGTCCTGGGGTCTTATTCATGAGTGAGGGGAGAATGGAGCGAGAGATTGACAGACGGATCGGAGCAACATCTGCAGTGATGCAGACGTTGTACCGGTCTGTTGTGGTGAAGAGGGAGCTGAGTTCTAAGGCAAAGCTGTCGATTTACCAGTCATTCTACATTCCTACTCTTGCCTATGGTCACGAGCTTTGGGTAATGACTGAAAGAACGAGATTGCGGATACAAGCGGCTGAAATGAGCTTTCTCCGTAGGATCACTGGACTCACCCTCAGAGATAGGGTGAGGAGTTCAGTCATCCGGGAGAGGCTCAGAGTAGAACCGCTGCTCCTCCGCACTGAAAGGAGCCCGTTGCGGTGGTATGGGCATCTGATCAGGATGCCTCCTGGACGCCTCCCACTTGAGGTGTTTCAGGCACGCCCCACTGGGAGGAGACCCCGGGGCAGACCAGGACTCGGTGGAGAGACTATGTCTCCCAGCTGGTCTGGGAATGCCTTGGTATCCTCTCTGAAGAGCTGGAACAGGTGGCAGGGAGAGGGAAGTCTGGGCTTCTCTGCTTGAACTGCTGCCTCCGCGACCCGGACCTCCGGAAAAGCGGTAGAAGATGGATGGATGGATGGATTAGTGAAGCAGCTGGAAACAGGGATGTTTATTATGGTGCCTGACATCTAAAGAAAATAACAATGTAAACCACACTTTGGAAGAAAGCTTCCTAGTACCACTATTAGCTCTTAAGCTAATGCCATTGGCTCCCCGCCCATCTACATGAGAGACAGCTAAGCTGGCCAATACTAGAGCAGCAGGAGAGTGCCAAGGCCTGTGACGTTTAGCTTTTTGTGACTACAGGAATAAACAGGGAAGAGTTAAACTGGCTTTGAGAGAAAAAACGAGATTAAGGCTAAGTGTGTTTTTATAAGAGAAATAAGCGTTGTGAATTTTTTTTTTTTGAAAATCACATGATCAATATGCATTTCAAAAGGCTAAAACATATAAAAACGTAATTTTTTCCAAAGACCTCTTTAAATTTTTACTGCAGCAATTACTTTACCTAATTAGGAGATCAAAACATAAAGTCACCCCCCCAACACACACACATGCACACAAACAAACCCTAAGACTTACATAAATAAAGTTAAGTTAAAGTTGAGTTTAAAACTCAAAACAAAATGTCATAAGAAAAGTAGCTCTTGAAAAAGGGAAAAAAATACAGCATTTTTTTAAAAAACAAATCTAAAACGTACGAGTTTAAAAAGTACAATGAAAACTTTAGACATTAGTTATATTTATAAGGAGATAAACATTTACAGCAAAATAAACAGGAAATTGTAAATGAATATATATTCAATCTGAAAAACACTAATGTTGACAAAGCAGTTTATTCTTATAACTCTGCTTTGCCTTCTTTTTAAAATGCTTTGCAGACATGCAGATTTCTTTCTTTCTTTCTTTCTTTCCAAAAACACCCCGAAAAGTTTCTTTTAAAGTTACTTAATAATCAGTAAATCTGGAAAAAATGACACCAAGAAAAACACATGTAGTTGTCCTGGAGTTATACACAGAAAAAAAAAAAATTATATATATATATATATATATACATATATATATAATACAGCAGCTACCAAACATTAAAAATACAGTCAAACCCAAAGCTTAAAGCACCTATAACGTTAAAAAAAACAAGTGGAAACAGGCCTAGCACGTGCACTAACAAGACAAAAGTGATGTGGGGCCAATCTAAAACTTTTTCCACTGTTGTGCATTTCCTGTCTTTTACTAGTCCAAAACTTCATAAGTCAGAGCTAGATTCCGCTGAACACTCCTAAAACAACATTTTAAACATAAACCCATTCTGGATAAAACGAAAACGATCATATTTTGATCTCCGTTAACTCACCTGCTCATTTTGCTCCTTTTGTCGACTGCTGTGCAGAGGAATCTAAACTCTCCGGTCCTCCACGGGAGCGCGGAGACGCCACCGACTTCTCCTAAAAACCTGAGCAGCGTGAACGCGCACGAAAGCACGCAAAGGGACGGGGCTCTGTCGTTTCTAAAATACCCCAAATACTTAATTTTTTTTCAAAATAGTTATGTAGTATAAATTTGAAGTATAAGGAAAGCTGTCGTTTATTTAATATTTTAATTTGAACTTTTTCCCCATTCCTTTTTGCACGTCCTCTTGTTTCTTATTATTACCATTAAAGAATAATTTTTATCTTTTGATATAATCAAAATGTCTTGGAAAAAGTTTAAAAGTTACCTGTGCATGATTGTTTTACCAGCAACTCCACACAGATGGAGGAGACAACCAAATAAGTCCTGCTTGAAAGAGAGCAAAAAATGTTCCATACAGGACCAGTGCTCCCTTGTGACCAGGTGAGTGTATTACAACTAAAACTGGTGCTCAGAGAGTACATACTTCCCATAACACTTAAAGGAGCACTATGTAATTGTCTTGCTCTGGGTACGAACACTGGAAAGACTTAAGCTGCTGTGACCATGCTCTCAGTCCCAACAGTCAACCACAGGGTGCTTAGTTTTTTTTTTTCCCACAATATTTTTTATTGAACCTTTTTTAACAAACATGACACAAACAATCAAACACTAACACTGAAGTAATTTAAAAATAAAGGAAAAGAAAAAAAAATGTACTAAAAACACCAACAACCATTAACAAAAGCAAGTCATCAACAATGCTCCTCTGTTTAGCCTAGGTAATCCATTACATAAGTATACATATTATACATTCACCAATTTGGAATTTACAAGGTCCACACACATCATTCACCTTCTTCTTCAGAAGTTATGTTTAATTTCTTTACATAATCAATGAAAGGTCTCCATATATTCTCAAACACATTTTCCTTTGATTTCAGTATGTACGTTATTCTTTCTAGTGGAAGGTTTGTTAACATCTGTCTTAACCACTGAGTCACATCTGGTCTATGAGTCTTTTTCCACAGTAGTGCAATACATTTTTTGGCATTAAGCAAACTGAGGTCTATGAATGCTCTTTCACTCTTATTAAAGTTATGTTTTTCTGGATACAGACCCAACAAAAACAACTTAGGGTTCAGCGTGAATTGTTTTGAAATTATTTTTTCAATTGTTACCCTCACCTCTTCCCAAAACATTCTAATTTTTCTACATTCCCATAAACAATGAAATAAGGTTCCTTTACTTTCCATACATTTTGTGCATGTATCTGGTATGTTTTTGTTATATCTATTTAACTCCACCGGTGTAACATACATCCGCACAGGGTGCTTAGTTGTTGGTGGCTACAGTTGTGCCATGTGATTGGCTGTTGAGACTGAGGTCATAGTCTCCATAGTTGTCGCCCTTTCAGTGTTCCTACCGAAAACAGAGCTGTTGCGGGTAATGTGGGCCCACTCAGGCTATGGGGAAAGTGACATTCATCCAGTCAAAGGTTGATGTATCATTAAAATGATCTTGGAAGCATTATTTTAAGGTGAAAATCTTATATCGTGCTGCTGGTCAGGGAGGTGCAGAGGCATTTTGAGGGGCTGTTGCGCTAACCTGAAGTAAGGGCACTCTCCCACTCTGACTCCTTATTTATACTTGAGTTTTTAACATCCATCCATCCATTTTCTACCACTTTTCCGGAGGTCAGGGTCATGGAGGCAGCAGTTCAGAATGTCCAGACTAAATGGGTTTGCTGTGAAAGCACCTGTAAATACTATATTTTATGGTGCACATAAATTCTTTCCTCATTAAACATGATTTTTTATAGTTTCTGCATCTTCTTTGTTCATAATCTATTTCTGCTACACTTCAACTTGATGCCATTTCTCATAAATTAATCTTCTACATCCACTTCTCCCAGTGTGCTCCCCTTCTGCTCGAGATGATCCATACCACCAGCTGAGATAATTATCCCGAATCCAGAAAGTGGCTTTAAAATAGAGTCCACCAAAGCTGCTTAATGTTTGAGCTGCACTGTCGATCATTGCGATGCATCATTAAGTGTGTCTGTGCTGCTTTGTGGTACGCGTCTTTGAAGCTTTTACCAGCGCGAGAACGCATCGCTGACTGACAAGAACTGAAATCCACCTCTTTATTTTTGGACTGAGAGCCGAGGTATTGATTTTCGTAGTTACACTATATTTTTCATCTCAGAACCATCACCACCAGGAAAAGTCTGTCTCTAACCACTGCTTAACCACTCACAGAAGCACAAACACTCACAACTTCATCCGATTTGCCTGAGGGTGCTTAGGTGTCTTTCATGTAAGTGCAGCTATCTAACATCTGTACCTCAGAGGAAACTTTACTAACCCCAAATTCAACAGTTACCTGTTCATCCAGAAAGCTTTGTAAGGTTTGTGCAATGTTGATTTTCACAGATTTTTATTAAGAAACAGGATCTTCCCCCCACACACAGTGCTGGACTTCAAACGGCTGCTTTTCTGACCAACTAAACACTTCTTTGTGAAACGCTTCATGAAGCACCAGTTGGGTGTCACCAGTCACATGATAGTTTTAATTGGATACAAGTGACGCCATAGAGTCAACACACAGTGGTTCATCAAGGCCTGTTCAGAGTCCCTCTGAAGGGAAAATGCTTGTGTTCTGTAGACTGTATTTGCATACACAGCAGTATGGGGGGGTGGGGGCTGAAAAGTTCATAGGCTGACCATGATGCAGTGGTCAAATTTGACCAAATGTGGTTTATTTTTCAACATAGTATCCCCTTCGGTCCACACACTTCTTCCATTGGTGTTGCAGCACTCGGATCCCTCCATCTTCTTGATCCTTAAAAGCATAATTCCTTAGTCAGCCTATGAACTTTTCAGCCCCCTGTATTCAGTGTGGTTTTTGAGGCACTGCAGTTGTCACTCAGCAGTCGCGTTTCACACATGCACAGTGAGAATAATCTGCAGTTCACATGTCAATACTGTTGGCGGCAGCAAAGAGCCACCAAACTGATTGGAACAGCTACAATCCAAACACAAAAGAAGAGCATGGTGGCAGACACTTTAGATGGTGGAAGCAATGGAGGTACTGTGGTGCACATATATGGGTGTCATATGCTTCACAGGTGTATTGCTGTATGCTTATGGTATTCTTCACGTCTCAGAGGAACAAAAGGTCTGAACCTCCTAGGGGTAACAGGAGGATGTGAAGTCTGGCCTTTTGTATGCAGAGAGATGGCCGTGAGAGATTTCCTGACCACCAGGACTTTAGGTGGAGAAGAGAAGACCTGGAGGGGGAGGCATTGTATTTGGGATTAAGAGACAATGTGACTGTGTGCTTTGATGTCCTGGGGACATCAAAGGGACAGAGGATGGGGGGGATCCCTTTCCCTTTCCCTTTCTCTTTTTCTGTTTTTGGATGTTGGAGAATGTGATTGTGAATAAAACTGGTTTTGAGGAATAAACTCAGCCTCGTCCTTCCACACATCTCCACACTGGTGACCCTACGACGTATTATGAGCGGAGATGAATCTCCCGAGCCAGATTCGTCAGGAGCCAGCCAAACGAATGCAGCCACAGTTCAACTACCGGACTTCTGGCCGAACAATCCGCGCTCCTGGTTTAGCGCAGTCGAGGCACAGTTCCACCTCCGGAGGATTTCGGTGGACACCACAAAGTTCTACCATGTGGTTGCAAAGCTGGACAACCACACAGCCCTGCGGGTGGCGAACCTGATCAACCATCCGCCGGACAGCGACAAGTACAGCACGCTGAAGGCTGCACTCATCCGTTACTTCACCTCCTCAGTGGAGGAGCGAGCAGAGAGGCTCCTGGCGCTGGCTGAATTCGAGAGCGACAGACCTGCAGACCTGATGGGGAAGATGTTGCGTTTGAGAGACTCCGAAGATGATAACTTCATCTTCACCCACCTTTTCCTCAGGACCCTACCGTCAGCGGTGATAGTGACCCTGGCCAGTTCACCACTGTTGGCCCGACGAGACTACCACGAGCTGGGCCAGGAGGCGCAATGACTCGTCGACGCCAATAAACGGCGCGCGGCTGCGGCTGCAGCAGCGGAGCTAGGCGCAACGCCCGGAGATGGCAGGGGGGCAGAGGCTGCAGCACCAGACTCACCGACGGCGGCAGCAGGGGCCAGGAAACACGGAGCAGACGACGTCCTTTGCTTCTACCATCGCCGCTTCGCAGAGAGGGCACGCAAGTGCATTCCACCGTGCCATTTCAAGCGCTCGGGAAACGCCAAAACCGGGGGTCGGTAGCAGCTGCGGCCCTCGGAGAGGAGAACAAGTTGCTCTACTTGAGGGATGTGCACTCGGGGAGGCATTTCCTCGTGGACACAGGCTCCCAGCTGAGTTTCATCACACCTTCCTACGCTGACCGGCTGGTGCCCTCCAGTGGTCCCCTGGTGTCAGCAGCGAACGGCTCGGCGATTAAGACCTTCGGTGAGAGGACTCTGCTTCTGTCTTTACACGGCCGTACATTCAAGTGGACTTTCGTCATAGCGGCAGTCAGTTTCAACATGTTAGGGGCTGATTTTTTGTGCTCACATGGTTTGTTGGTCGATCTCGCTAACAGACGCCTGGTTAATGCACTCTCTTTTCATTCTATTCCCTGTACAGCTCGAGTGGCCACGCCGACAGCACAAGCCAACGTCACAGCTGCAGGTGGTAAGTTCCACACACTCCTCACTCAGTTCCCAGCACTCACGGTTCCAACATTTTTGGCGACCGTGGCTAAACACGGGGTGGAACATTTTATTACTACCACCGGACCGCCCGTTTTTGCAAAAGCTTGGCGCTTGGATTCAGCTAAACTGACCATAGCGCGCGAGGAGTTCGCCAACCTGGAAAGGTTGGGCATCATCAGGCGTTCGAAGAGCCCATGGGCTTCACCGCTTCACATGGTCCCAAAAGCTGATGGCTCGTGGCGGCCTTGCAGCGATTTCTGCAGGCTGAACAACGCTACAGCGCACGACCGCTACCCGATCCCGCACATCCAAGATTTTTCAGTTCATTTGGCGGGGGCGCGCTTTTTTTCTAAAATAGACTTGGTACGCGGTTACCACCAGGTCCCAGTGCGCGCTGAGGACATACCCTAAACAGCGGTAATAGCTCCTTTCGGGCTTTTCAAGTTTTTGCGCATGCCGTTTGGGCTTAAAGGCGCGGCACAGACGTTCCAACTTATGATGGACGCGGTTTTGCGCGATCTCCCTTTCGTGTTCGTCTACCTGGATGACATATTGGTAGCCAGCACGTCCGATGACGAACACGAAAACCACCTCATGGCAGTTTTCCGGAGGTTGGCTGAGCACGGGTTAATAATTAACCCAGCAAAGTGTCAGTTCGGGGTGACGCAGATTGATTTTTTGGGGCATCGCGTCTCCCCAGAGGGAGCGGTCCCTCTGCCTGACAAAGTGCACGCAGTAACAAATTTTCCCCAGCCACAAACGGTCAAAGCGTTACAGGAGTTTTTGGGAATGGTGAATTTTTATAACCATTTCCTCCCCCGCGCAGCGCAGCTCATGCAACCACTGTATGCTGCACTAAAAAAACAAAAACCCACAAATAAAGTCGAATGGTCTCCCGAGCGAGAGCGCGCATTTTCTGAAGTCAAAACAGCCCTGGCAAATGCTGCGTTGTTAGCACATCCAGTCCCAGCGGCCCGCATGGTGCTCACTACTGACGCGTCAGATGTGGCCATAGGGGCGGTCGTGGAACAGTATGTAGCCGGAGCCTGGCAACCGCTCGCCTTTTTCAGTAAGACCCTGTGCGACAGCGAATGAAAATACAGCACATTCGACAGGGAGTTGTTAGCTCTCCACTTGGCCATTCGCCACTTCCAGTTCTGGCTGGAAGGACACCGTTTTACCGCGTTTGTTGATCACAAGCTGCTGACTTTTGCGATGGCCAAGATTTCAGAACCTTGGTCGGGCTGGCAGCAGAGACAGCTGGCCGCGATATCGGAGTTTACTACCAATATCCAGCATGTTGCGGGTAAACTTAATGTAGTGGTGGACTGCCTCTCGCGCGCCGTGGGGGCTCCAGTCCGCACGGAGGTAGACCCTTCAGCCATGGCCGCGGAGCGGGTTAGCGGCGCGGAAGTGCGCGCGGCCCCGGTCTGCGTGGGGATAGATTATGCAGCCATGGCCGCGGAGCAGGCTAGCGACGCGGATGTGCGCGCGCTCCAGTCTGGACCAAAAGGGTTAAGGCTGGAGAACAGGGTGCTCCAGGACGGTATGCCCTCCCTAATCTGCAATGTCTCCACTGGGCGGCCGCGTCCGGTGGTTCCAGCCGCGTGGCGCCGCCGCGTTTTTGACTCGATCCATTCTCTGGCGCACCCGGGGGTGCGTGCGTCGGTCAAAATGGTGGGAGAGAAATTTGTATGGCCGAGCCTGCGCAAGCAAGTTAGAGAGTGGGCGGCAGCCTGCATAGCTTGTCAGCGGGCCAAGGTTCATAGACACACGAGAGCTCCCCTGGAGCCGTTTCACACCCCAGCTAAAAGGTTTGATCATGTCCATGTGGACCTCGTAGGCCCCCTCCCGCCCTCACAAGGGTGCACACATCTTCTGACAATGGTTGACCGCACGACGCGCTGGCCGGAAGTGGTTCCGCTGTCGTCAACCACAGCCGAGGAGGTAGCGCGCGCGTTTTTAACGGCATGGGTAGCGCGTTTTGGAGTCCCGTCGGACATTACGTCCGACAGAGGCCCGCAGTTTGTTTCCGAACTTTGGTCAGCGATGGCCCGCAGCCTGGGAGCAACGATCCACCGTACGATCGCATACAACCCGCAGGCTAACGGGTTATGCGAACGTTTTCACAGGTCACTGAAGGCGGCTCTCAGAGCGTTGCTTACGGATGCAAATTGGGTGGACAAGCTACCATGGGTTTTATTGGGGTTACGTTCTGCACCTAAAGAGGATTTAGAAGCCTCCCCAGCTGAGCTAGTTTTCGCACAGCCACTTCGGCTGCCCGGGGAATTTCTCCCAGATAATCCAACGCCAGAGTGCTCCCCGGCTCAGCGGTTACAGAATAGCACGGGCCCGAGCACGCTACCTGGCCTCGTTCACCACAGTTTTCCGCGTGTTTTTGTGCCTAAGGCTTTAAAAAATGTGGAGTTTGTTTTTGTCAGACATGATGTCCATCATCCGCCTTTACGCCCACCTTATGACGGACCATATAGAGTGCTGGAAACAGGAGAGAAGCATTTTTTGCTAGATTTGGGGGGCAGAAAAGAAATGATTGGTATTAACAGGCTCAAACCCGCTTTTGTGGTAGCTGACGAAGTTGTGCAGTTGGCTAAGGCTCCTCGGCGCGGCAGACCCCCTAGAGAGCATTCCCCAGAACACCCACAGAGATTGACTAACAGTTCTCATCCTCAGGCAGCAGCTCTACAGCAGGAAGACACCGTGGGGGTGGTACAGCCTGCTTACAGTAAATACGGGAGAAGGCTGAGACCCAAGCGGCACGTGGACTGATATGTAGTGATTTTATTATGACATGCAATCTGTGGTTATGATGTTCCCTCTTAGACGTTTGGGAGGGGTCATGTGGTGCACATATGTGGGTGTCATATGCTTCACAGGTGTATTGCTGTATGCTTATGGTATTCTTCACGTCTCAGAGGAACAAAAGGTCTGAACCTCCTAGGGGTAATAGGAGGATGTGAAGTCTGGCCTTTTGTATGCAGAGAGATGGCCGTGAGAGATTTCCTGACCACCAGGACTTTAGGTGGAGAAGAGAAGACCTGGAGGGGGAGGCATTGTATTTGGGATTAAGAAACAATGTGACTGTGTGCTTTGATGTCCTGGGGTATAAAAGGGACAGAGGATGGGGGATCCCTTTCTCTTTTTCTGTTTTTGGATGTTGGAGAATGTGATTGTGAATAAAACTGGTTTTGAGGAATAAACTCAGCCTCGTCCTTCCACACATCTTCACAGTACGTGAATACAATGACAGTCAAGACGGATAGGAGCTTCTGCTGTTTAGTGGCAGAGAAAGAAAACAGACGGGTAAAAAGACGGACATTTGTTCACCCAGTATTGGCAGATTGCTCAATACTTCCCTCTGGCTGGAGTTTCCGGGCGCACGCGCAGCTCACTGCAACTATTTGCGTACTTGTACATGCATTCACTTTTTGGGGGCTGCATGTGCTCGGTCAGTGCTCACCCTCTGTGTAGGGTTTGCACATGAATGTGTCCACTGCACTTGCTCGTGTACCAGTGTGTTTTTGCCACCATGAATTGGGCTTTAGACTGACACAAGCTTCGGAGCTCCGGTATTGTTTGCCCATCTCTAGAGTTACTGTTGAGTTTCAACAAGTTAACTTTTTAGTTATGTCTTTTGATCTTTGGATATGCTTTGTGCACCTGCACTGATGTCAATTAAGACTTAATGTTGGGAAAAGTCTGTCTTCTGCCAATTCTTCAGCCACTCTGGCCAAGTTATCCCTTACACGGCCAAACAGTTGTGATGTTGTTGATAAGAGGGATGAAGAATGCGGGACTGATGAAGCTGGCAGTGTATCCTGGCATCACAGTCACAGATAAAAAAACAAAACACATGAATCTGCTTCATGTGGTGTTGAACAACACTGCTCCACAATCTCTGTTCATCACTTCAATTAATAAATAAATACAGAAATGCATAATCTGTATGATACACCCTGTCGGTTCATGATCAAAACTGAACATCTGAACAAAAAAAGCTATTCAGTAACCCCAAATAATAATGACAGTTTTTACCCATCTTTTCTGTGAAAATGACAGATAACGAGAAAGTCTAGCACAACCTCTAGTGTCAACCCTAAACTGTGTTTTCTTTATCCAAGTATGCTCTTTGATCTATGGCCACTTTTGTATCTTTCTTTTTGTCTTCTATCTTGAATATTTTCTGTCTTTCTAGTTTTGCCCTTGAACCTTTTACATTATGGAGGGTAATTACTGCGGCTTTTAACAGTCTCTCTCAGCTGATCGATGTGGTGGGAAGAGGCGGGTCGGTTTACAGTCCCTCTGACCTTTCATGACATCTGTGGGTCTGTTCAGGGAAGGCATGGAGTGAGGAGAAGTGTGAAGGAGGGGGTCTGACTTCCCCTAATAGAAGACTGAGGGTGGTCTTTGAGGCGCCGTGGAGCTTTAGCGATTTCTTTCCTTCTTGTTGTCTGTTAATAAGAAACAGTGGGAGATGTTTTTCACCGCTGCTGCTTGACAACAGTCAGTTGTGTTCAGTGCCTGTTGTTCACAGACTGGCAGGCTCTACAAATATGCTTCTCTCAGCCCTCCTGGCAGGTGTGGTCATTTTCAGTGGAAAAATCAATCAACTTTGGCAATTTCTTGCTGTGTTTTTTCATATTTAGTCTAATTAAATTTTGTTCTTTCATCTCTATATAAATCCATCCTTCAGATGTAATCATGTCTTTCTGGCTTTGTTTCTCTCCCATGTGATTTTAGGCTTCACTTCATCAGAGCCAAAACTTGGGGGGGAGGGGGGGTGGAAGACGTGTTTGCTTGAAAATAATAAAAATGGAGAAAATGTTACAAACTATTCCAATGATATAGTGAAAAACATTCCTGCCCGATCTGCAGGGAAAAGTGCTGTTGAAGCCTGTGTACCCCCTATTGTATTCTCTACGCCCAACTTGTGTGTTATGCGGGGGTGGTAATGCTTCCCAGACTTAAAAAATGTTTTGTTTTCTCTATTTTATCTGCACTCTGAAGCTGGAAGCAAAAAACCATGACAGCACCATCTGTATATGAAATGCAGAGGGAGCATATTAAATGAGAAGAAAAATGCAGTGATTGTCGTAGGCATCAGTCCAAAAGATGTTTTCCAGAAGGTTCATTATTTGTATGTAACAAGCCAGAACATAAACACCTAGCACCAGAGGGGGCATGCATATGTAGAGGAAAAGAAGGTGGAGTGTGACTGCATCTGGTTTTATTTCATATGTACACCGGGTACATATAAGTAAGTAAATAAGACAAGTATTGAACGTGTCACCATTTTTCTCAGTAAATATATTTTTGATGGGGCTATTATAGTGAAATTTTCACAAAATGTCAGCAACAGGTCATGCAATTCACACACGCAAAGAAATCAAACCATAGACATCCATATACTAAGCTATGTGTAATGAGGTGAAATGACACAGGGAAAAAGTATTGAATATATGAAGAGAGGGAGGTGAAAAAAGGCATGGAAACCCAAAACACCAGCTGAAATTTGTCAGTAATTAGAACACAATCCTGCCCCTTGTCAGTGCAAATCAATATCAGCTGGTTCAGTCTCAAATGATGGCCTTTAAAAAGGTGTCTCATTAACAAGGTGTCACACAAGAAAAATCTCATAATGGAGCAGTGATCTCTCAATACCTCCCCAACCAAAACATACTGATGGCATTGGTTACAGAAGGATTTCAAAACTTCTGAATGTTCCAGTGACCATTGTGGGGGCCTTAATCCAGAAGTGGAAAGAACATTCTTTCACTATAAACTGGCCATGACCAGGTGTTCCTCACAAGATTTCTGACAGGAGTGAAAAGAATTATCCGAAGAGCTGCCCAAGAGCCACGGACCACTTGTGGAGAGTTTCAGAAAGACTTGGTACAAGTTTCAAATAAAACAATAAGTAATGCACTCAACCGCCATGGCCTGTATGCACGCTCACCACGCAAGACTCCACTGCTGAAGAAAAAGCATGTTGAAGCTCATTTAAAGTTTGCTACACAACTTTCAACAAGCCTGTTAAATACTGGGAGAATATAGTCTGGTCAGATGAGACCAAAATTGAGCTCTTTGGATGCCATGATATACATACCATGTTTGGAGGAGAAATGGCACTGCACATCACCCCAAAAACATACCTGGTGAGGTGGTGAGGTGAATGTGGGGCTGTTTTTCAGCACATGTTACTGGCAAACTTAATATTATTGAAGGAAGGATGAATGGAAAAATGTGCAGAGACATTCTTGATAAAAATCTGCTGCTGTGTACCAGAATGATGAAGATTAAACAACGGTGGACATTTCAGCAAGACAATGATCCCAAACACATAGCCAAAGAAACTCTCAGATGGTTTCAGAGAAAGAAAATAAAGCTGCAAGAATGGCCCAGCCAATCACCTGACTTGAATCAAATTGAAAATCCATGGAAAAGAACTATAGATCAGAGTTCATAGAGGAGGCCCATTTGAAGACCATTTGTGTGGAAGAATGGTCCAAAATCACACCTGAGCAATGCATGTGACTAATTTATCCATACAGGAGACATCTTGAAGCTGTCATTACCAACAAAGGCTTTAGTATGAACTATTAAATAACTTTCAGTAACTTTGTTCAATACTACACCGCGTTCCAAATTATCATGCAAATAGGATTTTAGTATCATAAACATTCAATTTTTTGTTTTTCAATGAAACTCATGGATGGTATTGTATCTCAGAGCTCTTTGGATCACTGATATCAATCTCAGACACCTGTCATAATTAGTTTGCCAGGTGAGTCCAATTAAAGAAAAACTACTTAAGAAGGATGTTCCACATAATTAAGCATGCCACAGGTTTCAAGCAATATGGGAAAGAAAAAGGATCTTTCTGCTGCCGAAAAGCGTCAAATAGTGCAATGCCTTGGACAACGTATGAAAACATTAGATATTTCACAAAAACTTAACCGTGATCATTGTACTGTGAAGAAATTTGTGGCTGATTCAGATCACAGACAGGTTTGTGCAGATAAAGGCATAATGAGGAAGTCTTCTGCCAGACAAATTCATCAGATTAAGAGAGCAGATGCTAAAATGCCATTACAAAGCAGCAAACAGGTATTTGAAGCTACTGGTGCCTCTGGAATCCCACGAACCTCAAGGTGTAGGATCCTCCAGAGGTTTGCAATTGTGCATAAACCTGCTATTCTGCCACCCCTAACCAATGCTCACAAGCAGAAATGGTTGCAGTGGGCCCAGAAATACATGAAGACTAATTTTCAAACAGTCTTTTTTACTGGTGAGTGCCGTGCAACCCTGGATGGTCCACATAGATGGAGTAGTGGATGGTTGGTGGATGGCCACCATGTCCCAACAAGGCTGGGACGTCAGCAAAGAGGTGGCAGAGTCATGTTTTGGGCCAGAATCATGGCGAGAGAGCTGGTAGGCCTCTTTAGGGTCCCAGAAGGTGTGAAAATGACCTAGGCAAAGTATATAGTTTCTGACTGACCACTTTCTTCCATGCTACAAAAAGAAGAACCATGCCTTCCGTAGCAAAATTATCTTCATGCCTGACAATGCACCATTTCATGCTGCAAAGAATACCTCTGTGTCATTGGCTGCTATGGGCATAAAAGGAGAGAAACTCATGGTGTAGCCCCCATCCTCCCCTGACCTCAGCCTTATTGAGAACCTTTGGAGCATCCTCAAGCAAAAGATCTATCAGGGTGAAAGGCAGTTCACGTCAAAACAGCAGTTGTGGGAGGCTATTCTGACATCTTGCAAAGAAATTCAAGCAGAAACTCTCCAAAAACTCATAAGTTCAATGGATGCAGGCATTGTTAAGGTTATATCAAAGAAGAGGTCCTATGTACAGTGGGGTAAAAAAAGTATTTAGTCAGCCACCAATTGTGCAAGTTCTCCCACTTAAAAGATGAGAGGTCTCCAATTTTCATCATAGGTATACCTCAACTATGAGAGACAAAATAAGAAAAAAAAAATGCAGAAAATCACACTGAAGGATTTTTAATGAATTAATTGGTAAATTCCTCGGTAAAATAAGTATTTGGTCAATAACAAAATTTCATCTCAATACTTTGTTATATACCCTTTGTTGGCAATGACAGAGGTAAAACGTTTTCTGTAAGTTTTCACAAGGTTTTCACACACTGTTGCTGGTATTTTGGCCCATTCCTCCATGCACATCTCCTCTAGAGCAGTGATGTTTTGGGGCTGTCGCTGGGCAACACAGACTTTCAACTCCCTCCAAAGATTTTCTATGGGGTTGAGATCTGGAGACTGGCTAGGCCACTCCAGGACCTTGAAATGCTTCTTACGAAGCCACTCCTTTGTTGCCCAGGCGGTGTGTTTGGGATCATTGTCATGCTGAAAGACCCAGCCACGTTTCATCTTCAATGCCCTTGCTGATGGAAGGAGGTTTTCACTCAAAATTTCACGATACATGGCCCCATTCATTCTTTCCTTTACACGGATCAGTCGTCCTGGTCCCTTTGCAGAAAAACAGCCCCAAAGTATGATGTTTCCACCCCATGCTTCACAGTAGGTATGGTGTTCTTTCTCCTCCAAACACGACAAGTTGAGTTTTTACCAAAAAGTTCTATTTTGGTTTATCTGACCATATGACATTCTCCCAATCCTCTTCTGGATCATCCAAATGCTCTCTAGCAAACTTCAGACGGGCCTGGACGTGTACTGGCTTAAGCGGGGGGACACGTCTGGTACTGCAGGATTTGAGTCCCTGGTGGCGTAGTGTGTTTCTGATGTAGCCTTTGTTACTTTGGTCCCAGCTCTCTGCAGGTCATTCACTAGGTCCCCCAATGTGGTTCTGGGATTTTTGCTCACCGTTCTCGTGATAATTTTGACCCCACGGGGTGAGATCTTGCGTGGAGCCCCAGATCGAGGGAGATTATCAGTGGTCTTGTATGTCTTCCATTTTCTAATAATTGTTCCCACAGTTGATTTCTTCACACCAAGCTGCTTACCTATTGCAGATTCAGTCTTCCCAGCCTGGTGCAGGTCTACAGTTTTGTTTCTGGTGTCCTTTGACAGCTCTTTGGTCTTGGCCATAGTGGAGTTTGGAGTCTGACTGTTTGAGGTTGTGGACAGGTGTCTTTTATACTGATAACGAGTTCAAACAGGGGCCATTAATACAGGTAACGAGTGGAGAACAGAGGAGCCTCTTAAAGAAGAAGTTACAGGTCTGTGAGAGCCAGAAATCTTGCTTGTTTGTAGGTGACCAAATACTTATTTTACTGAGGAATTTACCAATTAATTCATTAAAAATCCTTCAATGTGATTTTCTGGATTTTTTTTTTCTCATTTTGTCTCTCATAGTTGAGGTATACCTATGATGAAAATTGGAGACCTCTCTCATCTTTTAAGTGGGAGAACTTGCACAATTGGTGGCTGACTAAATACTTTTTTGCCCCACTGTACATGTACCTTGGCCTGTTAAGATGTTTTTGATTGAAATAGCTTTTGATTTCAGTAAATATGACCTCCTAATGCTGCAAATTCAACAAATAACCATTTTCAGTTCTTTACAACCAATTAAATGTTTTGAAACTCTATTGTGTATAATAATTTGGAACAGTACATTCTGAGTTTTTTTTTATTTTTGCAAAAAAATAGTTATCATTGGGAGATTTGTTCAATAAAATTTGAATTATGCTCTAACGGTTAATGATTTGAAAATTATACTGACCATCATTTGCATCGACTATTTAGGAAAATCAGAGACAAATATCAATTGCATAATAATTTGAAACGCAGTGTATTTCCCTGTGTCATTTCACATTATTACACATAATTTATGGACATTTATTTTTTCTTTAGAAACACATTTGGAGCACATATCTGATGCTGAAATCTTTCTTTTTGAGTGGATGTAGAACCTGTCATTCATTTTCACATCCAGCAGTCACAGGGAAAAATATAAATCTGTGTTTTTGTTAGGTTGTGTGCCCAGGCTGGGCAGAAGAGAGGACCTAAATGCGGAAACTCTTGGTTTGCTGATTTATTAACATAAAATAAAGCACAGCACATGGGCTGGAAACAAACATTAAATCAAACTGACAGAACAAACTCACTGGAAAAATGCTCGGCATGTAAAAATAACAGGACTGAATCAAAACCCACAATTAAACAGATAGAGTCATGAAAAACCACCAACAGGAGGTAAGGACGCCACACTTGACACCACAGTGATCAACAGTAGAGACTGGTAGGGTTCTAAAGCATGTGGAGTCTGCGCTTGGTACCCCCCATTCGGAGCAAGGATCAAAAACTGATGTTGAAAATAAGGGAAAAAGTAATTGCCTTAACTCCTGGGGCCTCATGTACAAAGAGTACTTATGCACAAAAACATGACATACGTCCTTTTCCACTGAAAATTTCAGCTGTATCAAGAATGAAATGACCATGGAAATACACACAGCCCCACGCCAACTTCATGGCTGGCATACGTACGTTTCTACTGCTATTGGTCCGTTAGCAACACGTAAAAGGTGATATTGGGAGACTGATAATGACATGAAAATTATTGTACACACCAGAGACACATGATAAACAAACATCCAAGTGTGCACAATTACATGAGTGGATATAAAAGCAAGCGCAAAGAAGTGCAGAAAGTGCCTCTAACAACAGAGGATGAGAAGATATTGCAAATTGTGCAGTGAGAAGGGAAAGGGTATTTAGAGACAGAAGATTTTCTGGCTCAGGATGATGACTGGCTTGTCAGCCGGTTTAGGCTGCCACGGGCAGTCCTTGTGGAATGCGCCTGTGCGCCCCAAATATCACCCTGTCTTCCAGACTTCATTACAATTCAGTGATTTGAGTAAGTGACTTTCTTTTTTTGCTGATTAAATTAATTCTGCCAAGGCCCCAATTGCCTCTGTGTGTACAGTAGTTATGTCAATTAACACATGCGTAAAGTTTGAAATGCAACAGTCTCACCCGTTCCCGGTGCACTTCATTCATTTACAACAGTAGTGTGTGTAATCCATGTAAGTTGTATATAACTATAAATGATGAGATTTGCATTTTGGACATAAAATATGTACTTGCCGAGTCTAATATGATCTGCTTTCAACTGACAAGTGACCGTGGCTACCCACTAAATAAGTTCATATTGTCTTCTTTTCGTGACTGTTTTCCTTTAATTCAACCAGCTGATCACGGATTGATTGATTGATTGATTCATCATTTAAAATAACATTGTATAAAAAATACAACATACATTTAAAAACAATGGGATGACACAAGAAAGTGCACACACTTGTTTCCATTGTGGTCCCTAAAAGAAGTCGCAGTTGGTCTTGTACCTGACACTTTCTGCTTTGAAATCTGGCACTATAACCACTGAGCTATACATGCTCCAGATCACAGTGATCAACTGACGCTTCTGAGGACAACTGCAGACGTCGGTTTAAATATGTCAAAGTTAAATAAACATCTCCTTCTCATCCCTGTCTAAATAAAGGAAACTAGGGCTGTGAGCAGGCTATTGAAGTACCTGTATCCAGTACTAATGCCAGAGGACAGCGTGTCAAACAAATGTTTTCGTGCCACTACCTCATTCAGGAGCGCCTCCAACTCACATTCCATGAAATTCCATTAAATCCATTATTTTTGATCGTGGATACAGGAGAATCAAACGTGCTGGGCTTGTATTTATCTATTTAAATACCTATTTGCATCTAACTGCATATTCAAATGGAGGCATACCAAAGGGAGGAGTCTGATATTTCCTCACATGCGTACAATTTCTGGCAGATCAGTATGTATAAAGGAAATGTGCTTGGATTTCTGAGTATGGACGGTTTCATACATCTGGATTTTTTTTTGCTTACGGTGTTTTCTTGATTTAAATGTACGTCATCTTTCAGTAGGAAATCCACACAAGCCTTTGTACATGAGGCCCCTGGTCTCCTGCTGCTGGGGTGACAACCTCAGGATGAGACGACAGGAGAGGCCCACCGCCCTCTGAAATGACAGGCAGAGAAACACTGGCCTCTGGTACGAATGGTGGAGGCGCACTGGCCTCCGAAACGACTGGCGGAAGTACACCAACCTCTGGCACGAACGGTGGATTCAAAGATTCAAGATTCAAAGGCTTTATTATCATGTGCACAGTTAAGAAATGCAACATTTCCTGAGCAATGAAATTCTTTCTCTGCTCTCTCAAATGCCAAGGTAATAAATACACATCAATACTAATAAAGGTAATAAACACACCTTAATACTAAATACTAATAAATACACATTAAAGCAATTAGGACAGTTAAAGCAGTTAAAACTAGAGGAAACAAGAAGAATGAAAATTCACTGGATGACTATAACATGACCCTGAGTAAGTAAAAATTCACTGAATGAGTATGACTCACCTCTGATAATACCCAATAGACTGTACAATGGTAATTTTAATATCAAAGATGATATGAACCTGAGGTGGCATGAGACTATGTACAATGTGCAAATGAGCAATGTACAAATTAGCACTCAGTGTGAGAATTCCTCTTTGTAAAGCAGTGTGCCCTGATAATACCCAGTAGACTGTACAATGATAATTTAGCAGCAGAGATGATATGGACGTGAGATGGGGTGAGACTATGTACAATGTGCAAATGAGCAATGTACAAATTTATCATCCAGTGTGTGAATTCCCATTTGCAAAGCTGTGTCTGGAGTTCTGATATTTATTCAGGAGTCTGATGGCAGTGGGAAAGAAGGAGTTTTTTAGTCTGGATGTCCTGCATTTCACACTTCTGCACCTCCAACCTGAGGGTAGAAGTGTGAACATTCTGCACTGAGGGTGGGTGGGGTCCTGGAGGATGGAGGCAGCTCTCCTTTGGACTCTGCGATAATAGATGCTCTGCAGAGAGGGGAGTGGAGTTCTGATGATCTTCTCCGCTGTCTTCACCACTTTCTGCAGGCATCTGTGGTCCAAAGCAGTAGTGCTGCCGTACCACACAGTGATGCAGTTGGACAAGATGCTCTTGATGATGCAGCTGTAGAAGTTGTTGAGGATCTTGGGGGACATGCCAAACTTCCTTAGCCTCCTCAGAAAGTACAGCCACTGTTGAGCTCTCTTAACCAGCTCTGTGGTGTTAAATGCCCATGTAAGGTCCTCGCTGATGTGGATGCCAAGGTATTTAAAGCTGCTCACCCTCTCCACCTCAAGCTCCCGGATGAACAGCGGCCGATGAGGTCTCCTCCCCTTCCTCATGTCCACTATCATTTCCTTCGTCTTGTCCGTGTTGAGGGTGAGGTTATTGTCCTCACACCATGACACCAGGCTGGCCACCTCCCTCCTGTAGGATGCTTCATCTCCACCAGTGATGCGTCCTATCACTGCTGTGTCATCCACAAACTTTAAGATGACATTGTCCTTATGGGAGGTGACACAGTCATGGGTGAAGAGGCTGCAGAGGATGGGGCTGAGAACAAAACCCTGTGGGACACCTGTGTTCCTGATGATGCTGGCTGATGTCCATTCTGACAGACTGAGGCCTGCCAGTCAGAAAGTCTAGTAGCCAGTCACAGAGGGTGGGGTGCAGGCCAAGCAAAGACAGTTTGTAGGTGAGTTTGTGGGGGATGACCGTATTGAAGGCGGAGCTGTAGTCGACAAAGAGCATCCTGATGTAGGAGTCTTTATCTTCCAGGTGGGATAGAGAATAATGGAGTGCAGCAGCAATGGCATCTGAGGTGGACCTGTTGGGCCAGTAGGCGTACTGCAGGGAGTCCAGGGTATCCGGTATGCTGTCCTGAATGAGGGCCAGCACCACTCTCTCGAAGCACTTCATGATGATTGGAGTGAGTGCTACTGGTCTATAATCATTCAGGCAGGTCAGTGGGCTCTTTTTAGGGAGGGGGATGATAGTTGTGGTTTTGAAGCAGGAGAGGACTATGTTCTGGTTGAGGGAGAGGTTAAAGATGGATGTGAGAACACCAGTCAGCTTGGCAGCACATGCTCTGAGAGCCTGCCCAGGGATGTTGTCTGGTCCTGCTGCCTTGTGGGGGTTGATATTCCTCAGTGCTTTGTTTACCTGGCCTGATGAAACTTTTTGTGGAGGAAGGGTGCGTGTGTGTGCATGTGTCAGGTCGAAGGGTAGAGGCCAGACTAAGAGTGATCCTGAAGATGAAGACCTCAACGGTAGAGCAGGCAGAAGCTGGTAGTAATGATAAACACCACAATGGCTGTAAAAGCGGACAAAGGCTAAAGGAGCACACCCTGACAAAAAAACAAGCTGGTGGTGGCACGCTTTGAGGCGGTTTCCCAAAAATCTGGATTCTGGCAGCCTCCTGCAGTTGTGAGAAGATACCGGTCGTCTAGGGTCTCCCTTGCCACTGGAACCATCTTCTCTACAATCAAGGTAGTGGCATCGGGAAAAGCGCACCCCCCATGCCACTCTAACAACCATCACTGCACAGGTATCTTCTTTACCTGAGTTTCCGACCTCTAAAGTCTGGCGGCGATGGAGCATCCAGTAACGGGGGCAGGTTTGAATGAGCTGGAAGCTCCTAGCTGGAACTCTGCACGTCAGGGGCAGAGATTGAATGGCAGCTGCTTCCGGCAGACCCCTGTGCGTCTGAGCAGCCCTATTTAGGGACCGTACTGCTCACCCCAACTGGGGAAAGGCCTAGAAAAGGTGGCCTAAACATTGCCCACTCAGCACAGCACCCGGATAGGAAACCGCACCTGTCGGGACATTCCACTATGCGGATGAAAAACAAAAACAATACCATTTAGAATTGTAGCATGGAATATAAGGGCACTCCTGGATGCTAGTCCGGACAGACCACAGCGCAGAACAGCACTTGTTGCCAGCGACCTGAAGCGCTACAATGTGGATGTGGCAGCACTCAGTGAGACCCGACTCCTCAAGGAAGGCTCACTCAATGAAGTAGGAGAGGGTTATACATTCTTTTGGAAAGGATACCCCATTGGCAGACAACTCCTTCATGGAGTTGGTTTTGCAATCAAGAACAGCCTCCTGCACAAGCTCAAAGAATCACCAGTGGGTGTCAGTGAAAGGCTCATGACTCTTCGCATCCCCCTTGCAAAATGCAGGTATGTCACTTTGGTAAGTGCCTATGCACCAACTCTGCCATTGAACGCTGAAGAGAAGGACCGCTTCTACCAGACACTTGATGACATCCTTAGTCACATCCTGAAGGATGACAAAATCATGCTGCTTGGTGATTTCAATGCAAGAGTCGGAAAGAACTTGCAAAACTGGAATGGTGTAATCGGTGCCCATGGCATTGGAAAAGTCAACCCCAATGGCATGAGACTTCTTAGTCTCTGTGCGGAACATGATCTTACTATCACTAACACAATCTTCCAGCAAAAGAACAAATATAAGGCATCCTGGATGCATCCCAGGTCCAGACATTGGCACCTGATCGACTATGTGATCGTGAGGAGGGCTGACCTCAAGGACGTGCTCATCACAAGAGTTATGCAAGGGGCAGACTGCTGGACCGACCACCGCATGACTCTGACAAAGGTCAGAATGCATGTTCGGCCCCTAGCTCACCACGGTGGCCCAAAGAGGAAAACACTCCACTGTGCCAGACTCTCCAGCAGCGACATCTGTGACATCTTCCGTCGCTCCCTAGCTGAGAGGCTGGCAGGTATTGAACAACTGTTCATCTCAGAGTCTGGGATGGATGAGAAGTGGACCACTCTATCCACCATCCTCTTTGACACTGCAGCCCAAGCCATCGGTTTCAAAACCAAGAAACATCAGGACTGGTTTGACCAGAATGCTGGAGAGATCTCCACCCTCCTGGACAGAATGCACAGGGCACACAGAGTCACCTTGAACAACCCACAATCCCAATTTCATAAGAAGCAATGGCAAGCCCTTCGTTCTGAGGCCCAAACAACTCTCAGGAAACTGCAAGATGAGTGGTGGATCTCAAAGGTCAATGAAATCCAGACTCATGCTGATAGAAACGATATGCACAGTTTCTATGATGCAGTCAAAACCATCTACGGCCCCAGAAACTGCTCCCTGGCACCTGTTAGATCTGCTGATGGATCTTCTTTAATCAAGGATCAGGCCATGATAGTGGAGCGGTGGGCTGAGCATTTTAACACCGTGCTTAACCAGCCCACCTCAGTGGATCCAACTGTCCTTGCAGAGCTCCCTGAACATCCTACCTTGCCAGAGCTCGACCTCCCCCCAACCTTCAAAGAAATCCTGCATGCAGTAAAAGCCCTGAAAAACAATAAATCCCCTGGACCTGACAGCATCCCAGCTGAACTTCTCAAGGAAGGAGGCTACCTCTGTACTCGGACACTGTATCTCTATATCTCAGAGGTGTGGAGACAAGAGTGTGTCCCACAACAGTGGAAAGACGGCAACATTGTGACCATCTACAAGAACAAGGAGACAAATCCATCTGCTCCAATAGTAGGGGTATCTCTCTGTTGGTAATTGCTGGAAAGGTCCTTGCTAAGGTCATGCTCCGCAGACTTATCTCTGCAATCAGAGCGGGTCACCCCAGAGTCACAGTGTGGTTTTTGGAAGGACAGGGGGACAGTTGACATGATCTTTGTGACGCGTCAGCTCGAAGAGAAATGTTGGGACCAGCATAAGATTAGATTAGATTAGATTAGATTAGATTCAACTTTATTGTCATTACACATGTATGAATACAAGGTAACGAAACACAGTTTAGCATCCAATCAGAAGTGCAAAGGACAGCAGTGCAGTATATACGGTAATTAACAGTATGTGCAATTTAAGCAAATATATGCAAATATATGCAGCAGTGCAGAAAGTTAAAAGTACTGTTATGTGCAAATAATGTGCAATAAGTTAGATGTAGTTATGTAGTTATGCAGTTATGTACAGGTGAGGATGGTAAAAGATGATTGTAAGAGAGTCAGCGGTGAACTAAGTTCAATAACGTGCCAGCTGTTGGAAAGAAACTGTTCCTAAACCTGCTGGTTCTAGTCCGAAGGCTTCTGAAACGTCTTCTGGAGGGGAGAAGCTGGAACAGTCCATGAGCAGGATGGTTGGAGTCCCTAAGAATGCTGCGTGCCCGGCGCAGACATCTTTTCCTGTAGACGTCCTCTATAGCTGGAAGTGGAGTCCCTGTGATGCGTTGGGCGGTTTTCACCACCTGCTGCAGCGCCTTGCGGTCAGCTACAGAGCAGCTCCCATACCAGAGTGTGATACAGTTGGTCAGGGTGCTCTCTATCACGCAGCGGTAGAAGTTGTCCAGGATGTCAGTTGACAGATGGTTCTTCTTCAATGTCCTCAAGAAGAAGAGGCGCTGATGGGCCTTCTTGATCAGGCTGGTGGTGTTAACTGACCAGGACAGGTCCTCCGAGATGTGGGTCCCCAGGAATTTGAAGCTGGGGACACGTTCAACAGCTATGCCATTGATATGGATGGGGTCATGTGTCTCTTCCCTCTCCTTCCTGTGGTCCACTATGAGCTCCTTGGTTTTGCTGGTGTTAAGGAGCAGGTTATTGTCAGCGCACCAAGTAGCCAAGTGCTCAACCTCTGCCCTGTAATCTGACTCGTCGTTGTCCCTGATGAGTCCAATCACCGTGGTGTCATCTGCGAACTTTATGATGGAATTGGATCCATACACAGGCCTGCAGTCATGGGTGTAGCGGGAGTAGAGGAATGGGCTGAGCACACAGCCCTGTGGTACACCAGTGTTGAGTGTGATGACGGAAGAACGGTTGGGGCCTGACCTAACATGCTGGGGTCTGTTGGTCAGAAAATCCATGATCCAGTTGCAGGTGGAGGTACTGATTCCCAGGTCCCCAAGTTTGGTGAGCAACTTGGAGGGGATAACTGTGTTGAATGCTGAGCTGAAGTCAATAAACAGCATTCTTGCGTAGGTGTTCTTGTCATCCAGGTGTGAGAGTACATAGTGCAGCGCTGTAGAAACCGCATCCTCTGTACTCCCGTTGCTCCGGTAGGCAAACTGATGAGGGTCCAGTGTAGGGGGCAGGCCTTTTTTGAGCTGTGCCAAGACCAGTCGCTCAAAGCACTTCATGACTATGGGCGTCAGTGCCACAGGGCGATAGTCATTTAGGCACGATGGTGTTGAATGTTTCGGCACTGGTACTATTGAAGTGGTCTTGAAGCACGCTGGTACCACGGCCTGGGCCAGGGACAGATTGAAGATGTCTGTGAAGACCCCTGCCAGCTGCTCAGCGCATGCCCTCAGCACACGCCCAGGAATGCCGTCAGGGCCAGCAGCCTTACGTACGTTGACATGACTCAGTGCATTACGGACGTCAGCGTGGGTGAGTGTGAGGTGGTGGAGGTCATCAGAGGGTGGGAAATTGATGTTCTTTTCATTGTTGTCCTTGTCAAAACGAGCATAGAAGTTATTTAGCTCATTGAGAAAGGGCACAGTCATGGCTATAGGTATGGAGTTGCTGGGCTTATAATCAGAGATAGCTTGAATGCCCTGCCACATACGTCGGGGGTCAGAGTCCCCAAAATGTTCCTCCACCTTCAGCTTGTAGCTGTGCTTGGCCTTCTTGATGCCCCTCTTCAGATCTGCCCTGGATGAACTGTAGGCCTGTGCATCACCAGATCTAAAGGCATTGTTACGTGCTTTTAGCAGAAGTCGCACTTCTCTGTTCATCCACGGCTTCTGATTTGGGTACGTGGTGATCTGTCTTTCCGTGGTGACACTGTCAGTAGTGGTGTTGATATGGTCCAGGACTGAGTGGGTGTAAGAGTTGATGTTTATGTGGGAGCCACAGGTAGCCTGAGAGGTGAACATACTCCAGTCTGTGTTCCTAAACTTCTCCTGGAGTACAGAGTCAACCCCCTCTGGCCACACTTTGATGGTCCTCACTGATGGCTTCACCCGGTTGATGAGCGGTACATACTTGGGGGTAAGGAACAAAGATAAGTGATCAGACTGACCTAGGTGGGGGAGGGGAGTTGCTGTGTAGGCTCCCACAATATTGGTGTAAACATGGTCCAATGTTTTGTCCCCTCTTGTGTGACAGGAGACATGCTGGTAGAATTTAGGAAGCACTGTCTTGAGGTTAGAGTGGTTAAAATCACCCGCCACAATAAATACTGCCTCTGGGTGTGCAGTTTGTTGTTTGCTAATAGCTGCATGCAGTTCTTTCATAGCAAGCTTAGCATTAGCATCCGGAGAAATGTAAGCGGCTGTTATGATGGTACAAGTGAACTCGCGTGGCAGATAGAAAGGTCTACATTTAACCATGAGAAACTCCAGGTTAGCTGAGCAGTGTCTCTCAACAGTGACAGAGTTCGTGCACCAAGCCTTGTTAATATAGCCTTGTTTTTCCGGTTCCGGTTCCGCCGGACCGGCGGCGCCACACGAGTGGGCTGCCTGTTGCAACAGCCTTTTTTTTTTTTTATCTTCCTTCTTCTTTCTACACCTTTCACTCTGTATATATATCACGGACGCACGGATCGCCCCGGGGGTCTCCCGGGTCGGCGGACGGAGCCACGGTTTGCAGCGGGAGACGTTACAGCGGGGAGGAGCTAGTGCTAGCTAGCACTTGGCCGCCGCCCGGTGCTAATGGGAAACTCGACATACCGGGAGCTGTAGCGAAAACGACGCGGTGCCGGGCTGGAGTTTAGGCGGCGTGAAAGAAATATAAGACAGAATAATAAAGAGCGATGGCAAGAACCAAGCAGACCGCCCGTAAAATCTACTGGAGGAAGGAGCCCCCCCCCCCCCCCCCCCAGGGCTGCTCGGAGAGGCGCTCCGGCCACCGGCAGAGTGAAGAAGCCTTGCCGTCACAGGCCCGTGGCTCTGAGAGAGATCCGTCGCTGCCAGAAATCCACGGAGCTGCTCATCCGCAAGCTGCCCATCCAGCGCCTGGTGAGGGAGATCGCTCAGGACTTCAAGACCGTCCTGCGTTTCCTGAGCTTCGCCGTCGTGGCTCTGCAGGAGACCAGCGAGGCCCACCTGATGGTCTCTTCTTCGCTAAGGGGGTCACCATCATGCCCAAAGACTTCCAGCTGGCCCGCTGCATCCACGGAGAGAGAATTTAGACTTTCTGCTGCACATTCACCAGCCATAATGCTCTGCACTGTGTGTCTATATATATACATTTATAGTAATATGGACATATGTTTACTAGATGTTGTTTTTTCTTGCCTTCTGATTGTTGCTCTGAGTGTTGCTATCCCTGTGCTGTTGCAATCCTGGAATTTCCCCATTGTGGGACTAATAAAGGCTTATCTTATAAATGCACAATCCCCCCCCTCTTGTCTTACTGGAGTCAACTGCTGCTCTGTCTGCCCGGAGCGTGTGTAGGCCGGCTAGCTCGATAGCATTGTCGGGTATTCCACTGTGAAGCCATGTTTCCGTAAAAATCATGATATTGCAGTTCATAAGTTTCTTGTTGTTGGTGATCCGAAGCCGTAGTTCACTCATCTTGCTCGCCAGAGACCGTACATTAGCAAGGAAAATACTGGGTAGCGATAGCCGGTGCGGTGTTAGCTTTAGCTTAGCTCTTAGCCCACCGCGCTTACCCCTCCTTTGTTTACGTTCCTTACGCCGCCTGCGAGCACTTCCGGTCGGCCGGGAAGCCTGCCGAGCGTCGGGAGTTCTCCAGAGCTCCGGGATGAGATGTAGATTCAGATGTAGGTTGCTGATAAAAAGGTCGTTATCGTTGTTTTGTAAACCAATATTCAAAAGCTCATCTCGGGTGTAAGATGTAAAAGCAGAGCTGTTCTGAACAAACATACCCGAAATGAGCAGAAATAACACTGCTAGTCCCCAGAATCTGGTAGGACGCTGAGCCTCGCGTTGTGCACGCGCCGCCATCTTGCGTCGAAGTCTAATGGGGTATGGGTCTGGTAAGGACCTGTTCATTGCCTTTGTCGACCTGTCAAAGGCATTTGACACAGTGAACAGGGGATTACTGTGGCAAGTCCTGAAGAGATTTGGGTGTCCACCTAAGTTCCTCACCATCTTCATGCAGTTCCATTCTGGGATGATGGCCCGAGTGGTAGTGGGAAGGCACAGCTCAGAACTTTTGCAGTGCAAACCGGAGTGAGGCAAGGCTGTGTGCTGGCCCCAGTCCTCTTCAACATCTTCCTTGTCTGTGTAACAACTCTGCTACGTAGGAGGGTGGAGAAGCAAGCTGGAGTTACCATTGACTTCAGGCTTGATGGTAACCTGTTCAACATCAGGAGGCTACGGGCAACTTCCAAGCTGACATCAGAGACCATTATTGAGCTACAATACGCCGATGACTGTGCCCTGGTTGCCCATACACCAGACGCTCTACAAAACATCCTCTCGGCAGCTGTAATTGCATACACCAGAATGGGACTGACAATCAACACCCAGAAGACAGAGGTACTCTGTCAGTCCAGTACCGACCCCCCACAAAACCCAATAACCCTCACAGCAGCAGGGCAACAGCTGCTCACAGTGCCCACATTCAAATACCTGGGGAGCATAATGTCTGACACCTGCTCAATGGATGACGAGATCCAGAACCGCCTCAAGCAAGCATCAGCATCTTTTGGTCGTCTAAGGAGAAGGGTTCTTCAGAACAGCAATCTCAAACTCCACACCAAAGTGCTGGTCTACAGAGCTGTATGTATCACCACCTTACTATATGGATGTGAGGCATGGACTATTTACAGCCGCCATCTGAGAAGCTTGGAGACCTTCCATGTAAGATGTCTCCAGAAGATCCTTGGCATCACTTGGAAGGACAGAGTGCCGCACACAGAAGTGCTGGAGAGAGCTGGCAGCTGTAGCGTGGAATCCATCATGGCCCAGCATCAACTCAGGTGGTTGGGGCATGTCATCCGGATGCCCAGCCACAGACTCCCACGCAGAATCCTGTATGGCCAGTTACACCGTGGCCAACGCAGCGCTGGTGGGCAGAAGAAGCGCTTCAAAGATCAAATGAAGTCCATCCTGAAGAGATATCAGATCAACCCCTCTTCACTGGAGGAACTCGCTTCCTGCCGAGACATCTGGCGCTTCCACTCCTCACAGGGAGTGGATTATATGGAGGAACAGCGCACACAACACCGGACAGCAAAGCGTGCAAAGAGGCATGCTCGCCAAGTCCCCCCTGCTCCCCCCAGCACCTCCTTCCCATGCCCGGTCTGTAACCGAATCTGCAGATCCAGGATCGGACTATTCAAACACCAGCAGACTCACAAATAAAGAAGATGGTCATCATCGAATCGATGGACTACCAGAGAGAGAGAGTCCAGGTACATAAACAGAGAGATGTGATCTGACTGTCCGAAGTGGGGGTGGGTTGCTGCTCTGTATGCACCACGTATGTTGGTGTAAACATGGTCCAGTGCGTTCTTATCACGGGTGGTGTGACAGACCCCTCCATGGGAAATTAGTTAGTGGTGCAGGTCATGACACCATTAGGGTATACCTCCACTCCTAGCCAAGCTGCTAAGGAGGAATTCCTCTTTGGCTCAGTGGTAGAGTAAGAGGGTTTTCAGATCACGGTGTCATGGGTTCGAGACTCAGACTGGAATATTAGGAGGTGTGTGTCTACCTTGCCTGAGGGTGAAAATGATATAGGTGTGTGTGTGTGTGTGTGTGTGTGTGTGTGTGTGTGTGTGTGTGTGTGTGTGTGTGTGTGTGTGTGTGTGTGTGTGTGTGTGTGTGTGTGTGTGTGTCAAAATGGACTTTGTGATCCCAGGCTGAGATAGGCAGTTCTTGCCTTGGCCTAGAAAGTGGGTTGAAACAGAAATGGGGGCTCCTCCAGGATTGGACACCTGCACCTCTTCCATAAGGGGGGAGATGTGACAGCCCCCTCCATAGGAAATTAGTCAGTGTTGCTGGCCATGACACCATTAGGGTATACCTCCACTCCTAGCCAAGTTGCTAGGGAGGAATTCCTCTTTGGCTCAGTAGTTGAATAAGAGGTTTTCAGATCACAGTGTCATGGGTTCAAGACAGCCTGGGATATTAGGAGGTGTGTGTCTACCTTGCCTGAGGGTGAAAGTGACATTGGTCTGTCCACCTTGACTGGGGAGTCAAAACAGACTTTGTGATTAAGTGATTTGTGATCTCAGGCTGAGATAGGCAGTTCTGGCCTTGGCCCAGAAAGTGGGTTGAAACAGAAATAGGCAATTCTGGTCTTGACCCAGAAAGTGGGTTGTAACAGGTGGGAATGTTCACATGCTGGTAATATTTGGGAAGTACAGTCCGTAAATTGCACTGGTTAAAGTCACCAGCAACAATAAAAACAGCGTCGGCATGAGATGTCTATAATGCGCTGATGATGTCATGGAGTTTGTGGAGCACTGCTGTGTAGTTGCCTCGCTGGGGAATTTACACAGTGCCCTGAAACACAGCAGTGAATTCCCTCTGTAGATAATGACGGCATTTCAGCAGTAAAAACTCCACATCAGGCGAACAGTGCTTGTAAAGTCTGTACATCTCCACACCACGAGTTGTTTATAAACACACACACACACACACACACACACACACAGAGACACCGCTCTCGTCTTGCCCGTGGCTGTTGTCTGGTCTGCCCGATGTACGGAGTGGGTCAGTAGATGAATGGCACACTCAGGGACTTTGTCTGAGAGCAAGGTCTCACAGAAAATTAGAGTGGAGCACTCTCTTAGTGCCCGCTGGTCTTCAATCCTTACTCTTAGCTCATCCAGTTTGTTTTCAAGAGATTGCACGTTGGCTAACAGGAGGCTGGGTAGCAGTGGTTGGCTAGCACAAGCTCTTAGCCTAGCATGGAGCCATCCCCTCTTGCCTCGCTTGTGGCACCGTCTCCAAAGCGCTCTCTTGGTATCAGCATACTCACTACAGCTCGGTACTCCGAGGTGTTCCTGGGGGTGGTGATGATCGCTGTGGGAGCGGACAATGCATTGTAGGTTGAGTGGTATAAAGCCAGTAAATTCTGTATGGCTGCTTGTCTTGGCGATATCCAGCAATACTGGTTGGTTGTATGTTAGCAATGCTTGACATTTATGCACTGTAGAAAAAGCAACAAACATGCAAAAAAGAAGAAAAAGCCGACATTCGAGAACGGAGCGAGCAAACACGTCTGCCTCGGGGGGGCACCATGATACACTTACCATGCACTTACCACAATGCCTTACTTATGGTGGAGGCGTAGCAGCCTCTGAAACGACAGGTGGATGCACATCGGTCTCTGGAACGACAGGTGGATGCACACCGGCCTCTGGAACGACAGGTGGAGGCTCACTGGCTTCTGGAACACATGGCTCTGGCACAGCGGCCTCTGGAGCACATGACAGAGGCACATTAACCTTCGGAGTAGATGATTGATGTGCGCTAGCCTCGGTAGCTGATGGTTGGGGTGTGCTGACTTCAGGCACTGATGGTTGGAGCGCACTGACCTCAGGCGCTGATGGTTGGAGTCCACTGACCTCAGAAGCTGATAACTGAGGTGCGCCAACCTCAGGAAGAGGCGATGGAGGTGCACCAGCCTTAGGAACAGCTGATGGAGGCTTACCAGCCTCAAGGACCGATGGTGGCTGGGGAGTGCTGCCCACCAGTGACAGCTGCCAACGTGCAAGAGCATCTGGCCCAGACGCTTGGAGAGCCGTACTTGCTGCAGCCACCTCGGATGAAAAAGAAAGGTGAGGAGAGGGTGAGGCAGTACTGAAATCACTAGGAGCTAGGCAAGTCTTTTCTAACATTGGTGTAATTAATGGAAAGAAAAGAACTTGCCTCTTTTTTTCTCTTCCCCTTGTCCTGTCAAGCAGCTAGGTGAGCAGAACAGAAATCTGCTTCCCTTATCGTGCCAAACAGATTTTACTTTGCCAAAAGGAGCTTAATACAGTACATATATATGTATTGTATATTGTTTATAAACTCCTCTTGTAATGCCTTTTAATACTTTATTTAAATTGTTTTGCCCATGAAAGACCCGACCGGGAGGGGGGGGGGGGGGGAACAGACAAAGAAGACAAACAGACTAACACAACTGAAACAAACAGAAGACAGACTGTTTCTTCCACTGAAGAGGTCTCAACACAACTCTGGTATCTGCACCTGTTAAAGAAGAGACATATGTATGTGTGCATACATGTGCGTGTGTATGAGAGCACGTGCAAAATAAGTGTGTGCATGTGAGTGGTTTGCCAGGAAACATACAAAGAGGGTGGCCGGTCACAGCAACTCTCCACCTTCCCCGGAAACCCCCACAGAGCACAAATGTCCTGAGGCCAACAAGCCCCAGGACAGCCAGGCATCTGCCCTAGCAGGGGTGGCCAAGGGAGACCGGGCCACCAAGCAGCTGGCGTGGCAGACCCACGACCCCAAACGGGCCGACCCCTACCCCACCAGCGGGGCCAACGCCAGCCTCCGGGCCCCAGGCACCGGGAGGCCAGTGTCCCCATCCCCCGGGCCGGAGAGCAGCCTGCGCCCCTAGCACAAGCCCCTCAGACACCCCCACAGCAGGCCCACCCCCACCCCAGCACCACCGCTGCACATCACAGGGACCCCCACGCCCCACACCCAAAGAAGGCAGCAGCAAGGCACAGGGGCCACACAGGGGCACAGCCCCCCTGTCCAGGAGAGCCCACGCAGCCAGGAGGTGCTACCCCCTCAATCCAGTACCTCCCGACCAGCACACACACCCATTCCCACGCACTCACACCCTCATGTTCTCATATGCACCCACTTGCACCCACACGCACTCACTCTCACTCACCCTCTCCCCCACACAATCCCACACTCGCACCCCCGGACCCACCCACTCGCTCCCACTCGAGTACCCGCTCAATCTTGCTCCCACTCCCACTCACCCTCAGAGTCACCTGCACCCACTCACGCTCATCCATACACACACTCTCACTCACGCTCAGACCCACTCATGCTCTCCCCCACACTTATTCACCCTTATTACTTGGGGTGGCTGAGGCGCAGATGCAGCGAGCATGAATGTGCACCAGCGCCTGGCAGCGGCCGGGGAGACCGCCGACGTGGGTCAGCAGCCATACCCCCATCAACCCGCCCCAGAGTGGCCACGGCCACAGAAGCAGACTACCATCCCCAATGCCCACCTGAAGCGACTGATCAGCGGACCACCACAAGTGCTCCAATATGCCACCTGACATACAAAGCGCCACACAAAACTGACCCAGCATCACCATCTCCACTCATCACTCCCTCACTCTTGCGTACTCTCTTGTTCAATCACTAGCTCCGGTTCCTCTCTGCCAGGGTGACCGCCTCAGGATGAGCTGCAGGAGATGTGGTCTCTGAAAGCAAAGGAGGAGTGGACTGCTCATGATGGAGCAAGCTCACTCAGGCGAACACAGTGGAGCGGCCTGCTCAGGCGAACGCGGTGGAGTGGGAGCTGGTGTGTGCATCACAGAGACAGCTGGAGATGCAGCATGCACCTCCCGCTCTGCTGCCACTGAAGCTGCCACTGATGGAGCACTTGAGGAGGGTGGGGCCGTGGCAGCAGAATCCCTTGGCAAAACCTTGAGTGAAGGGCTGCAACGGCAAGCGGAGCGACGCTTCCTCGATGCCCACTTCCCCGCTGGCCCTTTTGATGGCCTTTTGGTGGCTGGTCCTAACATGCTGGGAATAACCCCTCCGGAGTGAGTCAGGGCTTATATTCCAGCAGGATGTCAGTATATGCGAGGACCGCCTGCCTCCGCTCCTCCTGCTCCAACATGTCTGCCGTAGGAGTGATGAACAATTCCCTCTGGTTGGCTTTGGAGATCGTCTGGTGGAGAGCTATGGGGGCTGGTTCTGAAGGCGAGCTGGAGTGGTGGGGGGAGTGGCACCGATGCTCTTCGCGCTTCCCCACTGCAGTCCTGGGTGGTGAGGTGGACCTTGGGGTCCCACGGATGTGGAGCTCCTGCACCCATGGGAACACCCTCAGACGCGGGGTGCACTCGAGCTCCAGGGCTGACCAACTCCTTTAGATGGTTCATGGACTTGACCTCCTTCTGGATCAGCAGCATATACCTGGCCATAGCTGCATGAACCAATAATCCACTGGGTCCTTATTGGTGGTGTCCTTCTGTGAAGGTGTCTGCACGGACTGGACAGAAGAGAGGACCCATATGTGGAAACTCTTCGTTTGCTGATTTATTAAAATAAAATAAAGTACACCACATGGGCTGGAAACAAACGTTAAATTAATGTGACAGAACAAAACTCACTGGCAAAATGCTTGTCATGTAAAAATGACAGGACTGAATCAAACCCCATGATTAAACAGACAGAGGCGTGAAAAAATGTCAACATGAGGTAAGGATGCTGTTTTGTCTGGAAACAGGACAGCGGAGGCGGTGGCTGTACCGAACAGACACTGTGTGACTCTGTTCTCTGTGACTCTGTTGAACATGTCACGCCCGCACAGTCTATTGTAAGCTGTGGCTTCACAACATTCACATCCCCACTGGGAAAGCCAAGAAAACACTATAAACATTCTTTCTCACAGGAGCGCCCCCCCCCCCCTTTTCTTAAACACACAAGACAGAACCTGGGGCACTGGGTAAACCACCGGTTGACCCTGCATGACTGCATGGGTTATTCTACCACTTCTGAAGCAGTCATGCACTTGTTAAACAATGCAAAACATAGTCACTGCTACAGTTCAACTTCAGGACCCTCAGGTGAGCCCGTGGTGGGTGCGTCCCTGGAAGTGCCGGGTGCAGTGGACCTGGGTGCCATCTTGCTGGAGTCATGGCTTACTTGTCATCAATGTCCCAGCCTGGGTCCCACACCAGCTGGGTCGGCTCCAGTGTAACGTTTTGATCTGGGGCAGGTGCTGATCTTACTTTTCGCAGACGGCTGGCGTGGCATGTCAAACCATCAGCTATTTGGAACACGACTGGCCTCAACTGCACAGTGATTCTCATCTGCGACGATGGGACCGTCTGTGAGTCCAGACTGTCAGATCATTGGACCCGAACCCAATTAAACAGTGTGAGCAGCTACTGGTTTGGCTGCACCTGGTGCTGCTGGTCTCTCGTCCCAGATGCTGGTTGTTGTTGTGGCAGCATGCCATTCATGCTCGCGGCAGGACATGCCCTTGGTTGGTGTTACTCTGCTGGGTCCTGCTGGGCCACAAACTCTCGATCATGCAGTACTGCGGCGGCTCCCTGATGCTGATGCTGGGCGAGGGTGCGAGAAGAGTCCGGCTTCTGCCTCCTCTCTCCTGGTGCTGATTGTGGTTGTGGCAATGTGTCGCTGTCACCGGTGACGGGATGTGCGCCGGGCTGTCGTCATTCACCGGGGTCCCCTTTTTTCCCATAAACTCCCTCTCCTCTTGAGGCTCATGCCGGGCGAGGATCGGAGGCGAGTCTGGTTTGTGCCCTCTCTCCATGCTGTGTTCTCTCTGCGGTGCCAAGCTTGGAGCGGTTGTATCTGTGTCTGGGGAATTATAGTCTCTCCTGCGATGAGGCATCAGCTCAAGAACGCTCATGCTGCGTGAGGACCGGCTCCGGGTCCCATGTGGCTGCGGACTGGGGCTTCTGTGGCTGCTCTGTTTCTGCTGGGTTTTGCTCGCCGTGCGGTTGGGGGTGGCTGCGTCCACGTCTGAGTGCAATGGACCTGGACCGTCGTAGGTCAGCTTGGGGCCTGTGATGGAGAGGCCCAATTCACAGAGCAAATCCCATCCCAGAACATTATTGCCATGTTGTGTCACCTGGAACTGGAACGTTGGAATTGTTCTATCGCTGTTTTGCACTGCAAAGGTGATGTTTCTGCTGGTCTTGGAACATCCGTCGTCTGGCAGTTCCACTGCGTCAGGTCACTGGGAAGTAAGCCTCCTAATTGCGGCCTCGTTTATCAGGGACCTTGAGACAGCGGTGGCTATCACCATTGATATACTGACGCCATCCAGCTTCACTACACACTGCAGTCCTGACCAGTTCTCGGGGCTCACAATGTTGATGCCGTCCATGTCAGATGAGGGGTCGATGGGCTCAGCAACTGGGACAACCATCTGTACTAGCGGAGTTGACTGTGGGGGTCGCGGGCCGGGGCCTGTTAGCCGCGATGCTACCTGGGCTGTTATCTCCAGCTGGAATGCCAATTCCATTGTCTTCATCTCTGATAGGAGGTGCAGCACCCACAACACCGACTCTTGTAGCCTTTCCACTGTGTCTGCCACTGTCTGGTCATCCGGTTCCTCCTCCAGCAAGAACTGTATCGCCAGGTTCACGGCATAGCGCTTCAACTGTGATTGCATCAACCTGTCCTCCGTGTGTCCAAACTCGCACAGGCTAGCCAAACAGCAAAGGGCGGCTATGTACAGTAGGAATGACTCGTCTAGTTGCTGTCAGCACTGGTAAAACACGAATCTCTGGGTCATCACGCTCTGAGGAGCGGTGAAATGTTTGGCCAACAAGGCAGCACATTCGTTGTAGGTGTCCGCAGGGCCCAGTGCTTCCAACACACGCAGTCCCTCTAAACCAAGGCTATAACATAGCAAAGCATGTACATGATGCTCACTAACGTTAGCTAGGCTTGTAGTCGACACAAATGTCTGAAGTGACTCAAACCAACAAGGCCATGGGATGGGCGGCTCACCCGGGGTTGCAAGGAACAGTGGCGGTGGCACCAGACACACTTCCATCTTCAAGAACACGATTAGTTTTCCTCCAGAAGATTAAGTTTTCTCCTCGTCAACAATTGTTAAGCCTGGAAACAGGACAGTGGAGGTGGTGGCTGTACCAAACAATAACTTTATTGAACAGTGAACAACAATAGCAACAAGGTAACTGAGAGGTGATACAGGTCAGTAGCAAGCTAGAGGCGGAGTGCCAAAGAGAGCGTCTCCTGCCAACACTCCCCTTGTCACCTGTGCGTCCGTCGTCACATCCGCACAGTTTGTTGTAAGCTGTGGCTTCACAACAGATGCCCTACCTGACACAAACTGACATGGGCATATATAGACAGTGGGTAATCACAGCAACACAGAACATGTGGGGACAATCGGGACAATCAGAGACAGCAGGGAATGGCTACAGATACCGGAGACATGAGGGACTGAGACAAAAGGCAAACAGGAACAGAGGATACACAAGAGACATGAACACGGGACCAATAATAATAATATTAATAATAATCATGAGAGCAGAGCAGGAACAAAACTACGGAATATAATTAGGGACATGATAACGAAAATAAACACCATGACCAACCTAAGGCTGAGGCAGGGAAATACAGAGAAAAAATAATAACTAAGAACAAGGGCATGGACTGAACTCATGTCCCGAAGATAATAGAAAGAACAAATATGAACCTAAAGCAAGGATACGAGCACAGCCATGTCCATACCTTTACTCTTTTCTTTAATCTTTTAGTAGTTTGCTTCAAATACTGTACATTTCCACTCCTAAGTAATCACTTTTGATACCCTTTGCTTTTTATGACCCTGATTTATAAATTCTGTACTGCTAATAAAGTCCTCTGGACATTCCAAACCAATTTAGTGTGATGAGTAACTTTAAAATCTCTATATTTGAAGCTGGCCTCAGAAAAACAGACTAGTTTTCCCCTCTATATTTCCTGCTGAACCACAGGGATCTTAAATCCTCGCTGCTCCAAAAGGCTTACATGGATTTCTAATTTATAAGCAGCAAAAATTATAAGAAGCTCTCTGCGACTGAGAACTACACAATAGAGTTGGTAGTGTGGGTTTAGATAAAGGGTGCAGGATTCAGTGGCGCATAGGATATAGAAATGCCTTTGAGAATGAAAGAAGGCAGTGGGTTATTAGTCAGGCAGCTCTTCTTCCTTTTCAGTTTTTTTTTTGTACTTAGTCTCTTTAGTGTGACTAAAACCTCTTTCTTGGCAGAGAAACTGAGGGGTGAAAAGCAGACATGTTGTTTTCTTTTGTTGTTGTACATTATTGGGTGGTGTATGGTTCTACGACTTTATGAACTTGTGGATTACAGTGATCCCCAGAGAATAAGAATGCATTTGTGGCGCTAACAGAGGTTTGTGAACATGTGTGCATATTCTAGAGGAGGGACACTTATGCTTTCTTAAACAAATTGCTAACTAAAGATTTATAGCAATAAATAATGGAGCAATAAGTAGCTATGTCAGAGTCCCTCATTTAATTGAAGGATAGCAATACTCCAGATGGTGGACGCCAGAGGTAAAGGGAGCTGTCAAACTGAAAGAGTCCTAACAAGCTTTGTTCACTTGTCCAACTCTTGAAAAAATGGACAGGTACTTTTTGGCCAAGTGGAGTGTTGGTTCCAGGAACAAAAACTCTGGGGGAGTTTGATAAGGCCCAGGAGCAACACTTTTGTTTGATGCTCCTGTCAGCGTGCTAAAATATCAGCTTAGTGTGGACGCAAACATCCCGACAGGTCAGTAATAGAATATACTGCACTTGGGTGGGTGTCCAAGTGTACTAACAGCACTGCAAGTATAACTTGACATTTATGTTTGTTTTGAAATTAATTTGAAACATCACTGGAATTATTTGGTCATTTTTTTGCTCTTATTTTGAAAGCTCAATCATTGTTAATGTTGTAGCCTTAAATAGGGAAGAAAAGTAGTGAGAGAAGGAGAAATGATGACACACGTGCCTGCTGTCTTCACTTGTCTGTATTAAGTGAGGTGCAGAGTGTATACTCCCCACCGGATCCCAAAGGCATAAACAACAGGTCACGGAGCAAAAAAGCATGACCAGCATGTTATGTGGGAACAGATTAACACGTGCGCACCACTGAAGGTTAGACCATGCTCTGCTTTACTTTCATATGCCATACACACTCACAACGCATGCACACTGGTGTCATATAATCACACCTCTGAAAAGCAAACCTAGACGCAACACCCCCCCAAAAAAAAGAAAAAAGAAAGAAAACAAAATAAGCATGGCAATGAATATGTAATTAACAGAACTAACTAAAGGAATAACAGAGTGACAACACTCCCCAAAAACCATGTCCACAGAACTGTCGACAACCCCCCACCCCAGCCTAAGTATGATATTCTGTGATGTAGTCCTGAAGGGCCGAAGGCCGTGTTCTGACCCGCACTGGCCTAGGATTCAGCACCAGCTCCTGATGGTGTGGTACATGTGGCCGATCTGGTGCCAGCAACACTGGAGTGGGGGCTGGCCTGGGGGGGTGGGCCAGGGTCAGTGCCTAGGTTGGTAGAAGACAGTGATTGAGCTGGTGCTGCCACTACATGGTCCCGGGAGAAGGATGCTGGTATCTTCCTCAATCTGCAGGCATGCCATCGCGTCTCATCATTAAGCAGGAAAGTTGCAGAATGCGAATGACCTGCCTGGGTTGAGACCAGAATGAAGCCATTTTGTTGTGGACGTCGAACCCTGACCTAGTCTGAGACCTGAACTGATGGTGGTCAGGCCCTGCGCTGTTTGTCCACCTTTTCCTTTATCTCTTGCTGCCATGCGACCACAGTCTTCTGAATCTGAGTGAGCGAGGGCTTGTTGGGTGCCTGAGTGGGTGCTCGGAGCCTGTTCAATGTCAGTTCCAGTTCACGGCCAAGTATTAGAAATGCTGGTGATGCCTGAGTGGTGCAGTGTTTGCTTGCCCTGTAGTGCAGCATCGTTTGGTTCAGTGCCACCTCAAATGTGCATCCTTGGGCCAGGTGTGCTCGGATTCCATTTTTCAGTGTACCATTGAAAAGCACCACCCCTCCGTTGGCCTGAGGGTTATAGAAAGCAGTCCTGATAAGTCTGACGCCCCTGCTTGCCAGGAAGTCCGAGAACTCAGCAGATGTCATCTGGGGTCCATTATCAGTTGTCACAGCCCTTGGCAACCCCCAGCATGCAAATAGACTGTCCAATATCCAGGTCATGACCTGTGTAGGATGAAGAGCCTATAAAATTATTTGTCATAAGGTACAGGAATTATTTATTTTATTTAATAGTGGGTGTGAAAGGGGCGGAGTTGAACCGTCACTTCTACACCCGCTAAATTAAATAAAAGCACTCGTAAAAGGGGCACCAGTCCTAACGGACAATAAAATTAACTTTAGTTTTAATTAATTTTGTACCTTAAATTGCTTAATGAATCAGTCTCAAAGTTTCAGTGAGTTTTTGTCCTGCCATGATTAGGAAACCTGTATATGCGAAAGGAAAACGCTTCAACTGCTCTCATTCACTCGTTTATTAAAATCATCCAGGTTACATGACATGGCGTTCAAATGATGAATAAACAGATTCAGATGATGACAGCGTAAAGTATCACATCAACTGATATTGGATTCCTGAACATAAAATCCAGCATTACACCTCTGTAGAACCAAGGAGAAACAGACTGATGTTTCAACAGTACATGATGCTGGAATGTTTTGGAATGTTTTAACAAAACATCGCAATTTTATGGGGAAAATTCATAAGCTAATTATCTAAAAATGACTCCTGAATTAATCTACAAAATTTAAGGGCAGTTACTTAAAAATGACTGAAAGTTTTCATTCAGTTTACAGTTCTATCCTGTGGCTGAGACTAATTGAGCCCTGAAATACGGGCAATATTCAATTGTAATTTAATTGTTAGGACATCACGTTTTAACCCAGGAAATAGGAGAAATAAGTCTCACTCACACACGGCCGTTGGTCCAAGTTCCGCGGGTCGGTACCGCTGGGTTTTGAAGTTAGGACGTCGGAGGAAGCTGCTGCAAGATGCCTCCTCACAGCCGTGGAAGTGTAAACTCAGCTGGGGGCTCTCCAGACAATGGCAGCAGTGGGTGGTCTGTCACAGAGCGGCGTGACAAGTCCTTTGAAAAGGAGTCCAAATTTGGGGTCTCTTGTAGTGGGATCGACCCGAAAACTGAAGAAAAATCTTCTCAGTCTCTGTTCTCTTTAACTAGGCAAATTAAAGGTCCACTTTAATGGCGTGAAAAGTCATTAAAAAAAAGTGTTAGAAAAACATTTACTAGGATAAGAATGGCTTCTGAGGTGAAGGAAAAAGTTCGAGAATTTGATTCTCTAAAAAGGGACGAGCTCTAAAGAAAAATGGTTTCTCCTCAGTTTCCAGAATATAAGAAAAGATTTGACAAACACACAGAGAATAAAATAAAACTTCACAGGGCCTTGAAACGGTGGAATAAAATCTTCTGAGATCTAGATTACTATTCTGCTTCTTTAATCTTAATTTAGTTCCTCTAATTCTTAATTCTATTTCTAGCTAATCTTCCTGCCTGTTGTCTGATCTCTGACTTTTTTTAAAACTCTTAACTGTGCTGTGACTCAACTGTTAACCCTGTTTTCCCTCATGTCTTTTTTTCTCTCTCTATTCAAATCTAACTTCTGTCTTTTAAAGTTACCTCGCCGGGTCGTAAAACTGATGAGGTCAGTCGTCAAACGACCAATCTACTCTTTCAGAATCAGTTTGAAATGGCTGTTGTCCAATGTGAAAACATTTCTTTGTTTGAGAACAGCCAACCAAATGGAGACACCATCCCATGAATTTTCAGAGGGAAAAATCAACAGTCAGTTCTTATAAGATAAATGCTCAATATAAAATCTAACTAAATTAAATGACTTGGCTAATATATGGTGATCATGCATTTATACCATTACTCCAATAACACTCATGAATATAACATTTCTTATACATAATTATAATACATGCATTCACATTTAGATCAAGATTAGAACAGCAGAACATGCAGCAAACCATGGTTGGTGATAAGGGGGATGATTTTCAGTGTCCTTAGGATCCAGGATAAGCTGAAAGAAACTTAATATTTAGAACAAATTAAAAGTCATCCTACGTACTGAAAACACATTCCGTAGGTATCCACTAGGAGGTACTGTTGAGCTGTAGATGATTTCCTTAGTATCTGGTGAAGGCCTGGACAGCATAGGCTATAAAACCGTCAGATTAAGTGGTTTATGACTCTTTTAAAAACATTGGTTTCCTGTGAAAAGGTACGTTATCAAATGCAGTGTTCATGTTGAGAGGTCTGGTCTCCTGAGTTTTATGTTCCTTTGAGCCTTTAAAAGCAAACTCTGATCCTTACAATCTCTGCAAGCAGCAATTGTTTACATTGGGGTCCTGGGAAAGCAAGCATCTTTGGTCAGGTCTGGAAGAAGCCTGCATGAGTCAGCAAAAAGCCAGTGATATTCCTGAGAAGGCAGAAAGGTGATATTCCTGTGTAATGAATAAATTGAAATTCCTGTAAACTGGAGAGAAGTGATCTTGTCTTGGTTTTGAGGAGGACGATGATGCTACACCTGCAACATCACTGTTCCCACTGGTACCACCTTGGGCCACTCTGAGTGGAGATCATAAACAACCAGAAGACAACGCTGGTGATGAGCAACACCCCGGCCATGACTTTCACCACAAATGTCGAGCTGTATATGGTCCCAGGGGTGAGAAGGCCACGGAAGTGGCTGTAGAGGTGCACAGGGTGATGGCCCAGTTTTGCCGCTGATGAGACACGCTGGGCAATCCCGGACCAGGTGTTCAATATCCCAGTCGATGGCTGGCCACCATACTAGTTTGCGGCACTGCTGCTTGACTTGGACAACTCCTAGGTGCCCCTAGTGTGCCATCACCAGCATGCGGGCACAAAGGATGCTTGGGATGATTGTGCAGAGGCCCCTTGAGACGCAGGTGTCTGCCCAGCAGGACAGCTCGTTCCTCACCTTGGCAAATGGTTCCAAATCTTCTGGGATTTTGGATGGCCAGCTGTTCCTGATGTACTCGCACAGTTTAGATAATATTGGGTCCTTCTCCGACTCTGCTTGTAGTTCCTCAAGTGTGATGACAGGCTGCAGAAGTCTATAGAGTGTTTGAATGAGAGCTGGTTCCTCATCACTCGACAAGGCAGAGGGGTTTGGTGGGACAGAAGGTGCTGGGGCTGCTATGGAGTGAGAGAGGAGGCCCGCCACCACATTGTCTCTCCCTGGTGTGAAGACAAGATCATAGTGGTACTGACGTAGACAATCAGGCCAACGATGAAGTCACAATGGCTTGTGTCCTGTGCCAGAGGTGGAAAGTACTGTAGTCAGGGCCTGATGGTGAAGTGGTGGCCATAGAGGCACGTGCCTTTGCTCACATGCTCAAACACAGGCCAGTGCTTCATGCTTGCCCACTGAGTAGCGTTGCTCTGTCTCTGTCAGGGCTCTAGATGCAAAAGCTATTGGTCTCTCAATGCTTCCTTGCACCTGAGCTGGGACAGCCTCTACTGCAGTAATGGAAGCATCACAGGTGAGTAGCATGGGGCTAGAGGTGTCAAAATGGGCAAGAACAGGGGGAGAGGTTAACTGTGCTTTTAGTGTAGAGAAGGCTTCCGTGCATTCCTATGACCAAGCCCAAGGCTCATCCTTCCTCAGAAGTTGGCGCAGGGGTGCTGTTGTGTCGGAGGAGTGGGGCAGGAAGTGCAAATAATACTCAGTCATCCCCAGGAATGAGGCAACCCGAGCAGCGGAAGTGGGTTCAGCGATGTTTCACATTGCCTCAACATTGCACCATAGGGGCCGAATCCCTTTGGCTGAGAGGCGGAATCCTAGAAAGTCCATGACAAGTCCTGAGAAGACACATTTGTCTGTGTTCAAGGTGAGGTAATGTTTGGTAAGTGCCTCAAACACACTGTGGAGGCGGGCATCATTAGTGGACTGGTCTGGCATATGCACAATAATGTCATCCAGGTACACTGCTGTCCCTGTGATCCCAGCCAGGACGGCGGACATTATTTTTTGGAAGCAGCTGGGTGCTGAGCAGAGGCCGAATGGCATACGCGTGAACCTGAAGACACCAGCGTGTGTCACAAATGCAGTCAGGTCATGGCTGGCTGGGTGCAGAGGTACTTGAAGGTAATCTTGTCACAGATCCAACTTTGAAAACACTTTTGAGCCGTAGAAGACAGTGGTGAGCTCCTCCACTGTAGACAGGTGATTCTTGTCCGGAATGACAGCCTTGTTAACCTGGCGTAAGTCCACACAAATCCGGAGGCCCCCTGTCTTCTTCTTAGTGACTACCAGGTTTGGGACCCACAGGGATGCATCTATGGGTTTGATGATGCCCTCCTCCAGCATAGAGTAAAGTTCAGCTGTGACACCATCCTGGAGGGCAAGTGGTAGCCATCAGAGGGGCTGGTTCACTGGTGTCACTTTGGAGTCCACCTGAGGGCGATGAGCAAATGCAGCCAAGCAGCCTAGCCCATTGAACAGTGCTGACTGGTTTTTGAGTGTTGTGGGCAAGACTTACATTATAGCGTGGCCACTATTGTCCACTAGTGAGAAGCCCAAGTACATAAACAGGTCCAGGCCAAGCAGGTTGGCACCCTGACATACCACTATGAAGGGGAAGGAAGGCAGGTGTTTTTTGCCATAGCTGACAGGTAGATACACAATGCCTACTATCACAATCTTAGAGTTCCCATATCCCTGCAGGGGAATTTTGGGTGGTGAGCCAAGGGGAATGTGGGAAAAAAATGTTTTATATGCAGTCAGATTGAGCAGTGATGCTGCAGCTGCAGTGTCCACAATCAACGATAAGCTCACCTCCCCTAACTGCACGGTGCTTTTCTTAAATGATGTACTTGCAGCATGGACATTACTTATTTCTGCGTATCCAGAATTGGGTGGGGCAAGTCTGTTTTGTGGGGGTGACTGGAATGTAGCTGAGCAGCAGACTTTGACGTACCTTCACTCAGTTGGTCTCTTATCATTTGATCATGCGGGGCACCGTAGTCACAAGATCTGGCAAGCTCATGGATGTCGGCCACAAAAGGCTGTATCGACTCACCGGGCTGCTGTTGAAGTTTCTGTAGCTTGTACCGCCGCATCAAAATTCACTGTTTGCCCATGAAATAGGTCGTCAGCATCATCACGGCAGTATCAAATGTTGGTGATCCCAATGCTGCAAGAATTTGCTGTCCCTTAGCTCTAGGACAATGAACAAGAAGGGCTATCTTCTGTTTCTCAGTAAGGGCTTTATCGGAGAACCCCACTGCATTGATATAGGAGTTAAAACCTGCCAACCATCGTGTCCATGGCACCGTGGGTTCTCCTGGCACTGCAAGGAATGGGTCCAGTCGAGGAAGATGAAATCCAGCCATCCTCGTTGCCAAATGTTATGTGGGAACAGATCAACACGTGCACACCATTGAAGGTTAGACAATGCTCTGCTTTACTTTCATATGCCATGCACACTCCCAATGCACGCACACTGACATCACATAACCAAACCTCTGAAAGGGAAACCTAGACACAGCACAACAGATCATGGCGCAATCAAAAATTTACTTGATTTCCCATCAAAACTTATGCAAGAGCCTTAATTACACATTCCAAAACACATAAAAAAAACTTAGTATGAAACCATTTCTATCAAACACATAAAACTATAGTCAGTGCATTAAAGGAGAATGAAGCTATTGGGTTAACCATGCCTGACCCATTTAACCTGTTACACACTCCCCCTCAAAATAGATGTTGTCCCCAACATCAAAACCTTTGACCCCTAGTGCAAAGAAGGTATTCAAACTTCTCACGCTCAAAATACTCAAATCACATAGTTCAATGCTTCTAATGCAATAGCTGACATTTAGGAATGTATTGTTACAGGCTGGAACTCTTTTCATACATTCTGCCATGCGAGTATCAAATACTCATTGTCCAATGTTTCTTGTGTATACATTTTTGTTACATACTGGAACTCTTTTCATATATTCTGTCATGCAAGTATCAAATACTCACTGTCCAATGTTTCTTGTGTATGTGTTTAGTGCTGAAAGTGTTGGTATTGGTATGGGTTCCCAATGTATATCCGTGGTGCCTGAGCGTTTGTGTGTTATTGCTGTGCTCTCAGAGGGTAACAAATTGGTGAACCAAGCCTGCCATATGTGAAAACCTTAGGCCACCTGTGTTGTCGCCGTGGCCGCTGAAACTCCTCATGACTGGACACATTTGAGGTAGGTGAGGGAACAGCATTCTGCACAAGTAGGTCCTCCATGTGGCTGTCATCCCGGTTCCTTGGCTCTCGTGCTTCCCCCAACTCTGGAGGTATGTTTTCCTCTGACTGAACATGCTCACATTCTGGCGGTGTGGCAGTGGGCACAGGATCCACAGTTTCAAATATGCGTGTTTTTGGCTGCTGCTGCTGAAATGGCACTGGGTAATACTCATCCTTATCTTCCTCCTTGTCTGACTCAGCTTGTTTCTGCACTTTTACCGTGTTCTTTTGTCGTGGCTGAACAGAAGGCTCAAGTGGTAGATGGTCACATGGAAGGAGATGATTACAGTGTAATATCCTGAATCTTCCATTCCCTTTCTCAGGTCTGGGTTCATACACAGGACTATCCTCACCCATCCTGTGCACAACTGTGTGAACGGTATCCTCTCAGTGATTTCTCAGCTTGCCTGGACCACCTCGTGGAGTCAAGTTCCTGACTAAAACACGATCACCTGGTTGTAGAACTAAACTTTTCACTTTACTGTCAAAGTGTCTCTTGCTTCTCATTGCAGCTTTGTGAGCATTTTGCCTGGTGATCTTATAAGCTTCTTCCATGTCTTGTTTCCACTTTTCCATGTAATTGTGATGATTTCCACCTCCGGTCTCTGAACTCAAGCTGAACAGCATGTCTACTGGCAAACAAGGGGAGCGTCCCTACAACAAATGGAAGGGTGAAAAGCCTGTTATTTCACTGTAAGTGCAGTTATATGCATAAATCAACTTGTTCAGTGACTCTGTCCAGTTTGTCTTTTGTCTTTTTGTCAGTGTATTTAGCATCTGTAGTAATGATCTGTTAAATCCTTCCACCTGGCCATTTCCTTGGGGCCGGTAGAGGATGGTTCTTGACCCTGCAACTCCACAGTACTTCTTTAGTTGAGTAAACAGTTGGTTTTCAAGCTCACCACCCTGATCATGGTGTATTCTTGTTGGCAAGCCAAACTTGAGTGCATAATCATTAAAGCTCTTATCTGCAGCAGTCTTACCTGATTTTGAAGTTGTAGCATACGCTTGAGCAAAGTGTTTGAAGTGGTTGATGATAACAACAATACATTCATAACCACCTTTACACTTGTCCAGGTGCAGGAAGTCAACAGACATAAGTTTGAATAGTTGAGTAGTGACAATGCTTGTTAGGGGTGCTCTTGACTCGTGGCTTGGCTTCTTTTGTTTCAGGCACACACATTTCTTTGTAACATACTCATCTATTTCTTGTTGCATATACGGCCAGTAAAAGCAGCCCCTTATTAGTGATGTGGTTCTGTCCACACCCTGGGGACTCATCTCATCATGCAGTTCCTTTAACACTGTACTTTTATATTTTTCAGGGAGCATCAGTTGTTGTCTGTATGAAGTTTTTCTGTACAGCACACCACTATCATTAGTCTCTAGTTTGTCCCACTCTCTTAGGAGACAGATGATCTGGTGGCTGACTGTTTCAGTTCTTGTCCAGTTGGTTTTGTTCCTGCCAGTTTGTACCAAGCCACTGGTCTAACAGTTGGATCTTTTCTCTGGTCATGTCTGATTTGTTCTGTTGTAAGGGGGATCAAGGTTGTCTTTGCATCTACTGTTGCGTACTAAATTGAGACACCCATGGACCAAGACACACCGGATTCATCTTGGTGTTCTACCGCTTGTGTAGCTGTAGCGATGACATCATATGACATTTCCTCTGTGCACCCTTTCATAACTGTTTCAATATCCAAAGGCATCCTGGACAAGCTGTCTGCATCGATATTTTCCTTGCCAGGGCGGTATTTGATTGTGAAGTGGAAATCAGTGAGTTCTGCTACCCAACGGCACCCAGTTGCATTCAGTTTGACGGTAGACAGTACATAGGTCAGTGGATTACTGTCGCTGTACACGGTGAAGAATGATGCATAATAAAGGTAGTCACGAAATTTCTCTGTGATTGCCCATTTGAGTGCTAAGAACTCTAACTTGCCTGAATGCAGGTGATAATTTTTCTCTGCTGCAGTTAAAGTACGGGAGCCATAAGCAATCACACAAAGCTTCCCACTCTGTCTCTGATACAATACAGCACCCAGTCCTTGGTTGGATGCGTCAGTGTGAAGGATAAAAGGCTGTGAAAACTCTGGAAAGCCAAGGACAGGGGGATTTACAAGGCAGTCTATGAACTGCTCCAAAGTTGTCTGATGCACATTCTTCCATTCGATCGGCGTATTAGATGGAGTTCCTCTGTGTTCTGTTTTGTGTGCCACTTTCTGTTTTTCTTTCGGTTTTGCATGGTGTCAGCCTGTACAGGGGCTTTAAGGAGGTTGTACAAGGGGCTAGTAATATGTGAAAAATCTTGGATGTACTGTTGATAACAACTTAAGAGTTCTAAAATGGCTCGCAACTCACCTACAGTACCTAGTGGTTTGTCTTTCAGGGACATTACAGCAGCAGTGTCAACTGGGTCCATTTGATTCCCCTCAGCAGACAATCCCCCCAAGGTATTGCACTTTAGCTTTAAACAGTTCACATTTTTTGGGGTTTCAATTTTATTCAGTGCTTTCACAGATGTTGCAGAACTTTTCTGACATCATTTACGCGATTTGCAAATGTCCTGCTAAAAACAAGGATATCGTCAAGACAAGGCACATATATTTCATCCCTTAACCCATCCAAGCACTCTTCCATGCAATGCTGAAACGTGGCAGGTGCTGACATGAGTCCAAAAGGAATCCTGATCCTCTCATATAATCACCAGGGGGTCACAAAAGCAGTTAAGTGTCTACTGTCTTTGGCCACAAACCCCTGGTGATATGCCTTTCTTTGGTCAAGCAATGAAAAGAATTTGTTTCCTTCCAGATTGTCCATAATGTCTTGCACTCTCGGTATTGGGTGGCAGTCTGGGTGAGTTTTTCTATTGAGCTCTCTGTAGTCTATACATAAGTGCAAGGTACCATCCTTCTTTCTTACACAGACGACAGGGGAAAAATAGGATGAGGTGTACTTTTCAACTCATCCTTGTGCTATCAAATCCTGTAAGTAGTCTTTCATCTCCTTGTATAATGGTTTTGGGACAGATAAATAAAGTTTTTGATACTGACGTAGTATCTTTTAATGAAATTTTCATTTGCAGATTGCTGATACAGCTTATGTCGTCATCAGTGTGGGAGAATAAGCCTGACTCCTCTCTTAACATCTGGCTGACTACTTGTCTCTGTTTTTCATTAAGGTGGGTCAAGTCAGCAGGAGGGTCCCATTGCTCGTGGGCAGGTGTGCTTTTGGAGGATGTCTGAGCTTGGACATGGTAGACAGATACAGGTGGTGACTCTTCAGTTCTGAACAGGTTGACAGGGTAGGCTGATCTCATAGGCTACACAATTGCAATAACAGTCCTTCCAGGCAGTGTAATGTCATGACTTGTAGGATTTTTCACACTAACAAAGATTTTTGGGGCGCTACCTGCTGAAACCAGAGTGTGACAAAACTCTAATCTTTCAGGGCAGCAACGGTTCTCATTTGGCTCAAAAATCAGGTTTTACACTCAATCTGCAATGAACTGTTTTTAGGTACACTTACCCTCTCATTTGTTGTCCTCACTTTATGTTCAACTGTCTCCCCAATACTCACTACATTGATAAAGATTCTTGCTTTTTTTTCCTGAGGTAAGGAAAAGCTGTTTTGCCTTTTATCAGTTTTTCTTTGCCACCTGGCTTCTTCTTGTCCTGTACACTATCCAATACTAATCATTCAATAACACTGAAGCCTATGATAGGACACTGTTGTTGTTCTCCTTTAAGCACCAATATGGGTATCGTTAACTCATTATCATTAGCTGTGAGCTTAAAGGGTACTTCAAGCCAACCAATATAGGGCATTTGTGTACCATTAGCAGCTTCAAGGTGCAGAGGATCACATGAATTGATAAGCTCTGTGGCATCTCTTAATGATACATCAGGTAAGTAATTTTCTTTCCAAACCTCATCTATGGCACAGACCTGTGAGCCTGTATCCCAAAGTGCCTGGACATTCTGTGTGTTTACGAAACACCTTATGAGACACTTTTTGCCTACCAGCTCTCTGACAGTCTGTGTTTTCTTTGGTAAAGTTTTTTCCTGACACTTAACTTTCTCATATGGCTGAGTTACCTTCTTCTTCAAAGCTAAGCATGTGTATGATTTACATTGTTCTTTATGTACTGGCCAATTAGCCTTTTGACATTCTTTTGAACAGTACAGTGTTGTTTTACACACCGAGCAGCATTTAAATGTCCCTCTGTTTTCTTCTCTTTCACAGTTTGTACAAAATTGGGACTTACTTGTTTTGCTGGATGCCCTGTGCCCTGCGGGAACAACCATGTTTACTTTAAAGAACCCTTTCGTATGGTTTCTGATGGTCTCTACACTTTACAACCTGTTCTGAAATGCTCATTGCTTCCACACCTGAAGCAATGTTGATAGTCATCTTCATCAATCTGAGTACAGGAGAAACACCTTGGTTGGTGCCGTGGTGCTGGGTAATACCACTGAGGTGAGAATCTTTGATGGAACTGGGCTGTTCACTGCATCCGCCCCTGGCTGTAGTTCTGCTGGTAGTTGTGCTCTGGGACTGGTGGCTGCTGGTAATAGGGGGCATAGCATTTGACTCAGTCTCATAGGATGATGACTGAGGGGACGAAAACACTGGGTAAATGGCAGACACGTGCAGGTCCTTTGCTTTGTGGTGAATAGGGCTGTCGCAATAACCGCAATTATAGTATCTCAAAAGTGAGTACACCCCTCACATTTTTGTAAATATTTTATTATATCTTTTCATGGGACTACACTGAAGCTATGACATTTTGATACAATGCAAAGTAATCAGTGTACAGCTTGTATAACAGTGTAAATTTGTTGTCCCCTCAAAATAACTCAACACACAGCCATTAATGTCTAAACTGCTGGCAACAAAAATGAGTACACCCCTAGTGAAAATGTCCAAACTGTGCCCAAAGTGTCAATATTTTGTGAGGCCACCATTATTTTCCAGTACTGCCTTAACTCTCTTGGGCATGGAATTTACTAGAGCTTTACAGGTTGCCACTGGAATCTTCTTCCACTTCTCCATGATGACATCATGGTGTTAGAGACCTTGCGCTCCTCCACCTTCTGTTTGAGGATGCCCCACAGATGCTCAGTAGGGTTTAGGTCTGAAGGCATGTTTGGCCAGTCCATCACTTTTACCCTCAGTTTCTTTAGCAAGGCAGTGGTCATCTTGGATGTGTGTTTGGGATCATTATCATGTTGGAATACTGCCCTGCGGCCCAGTTACTGAAGGGATGGGATCATGCTCTGCTTCAGTATGTTACAGTACATGGTGGCATTCATGGTTCCCTCAGTGAACTGTAGCTCCCCAGTGCCGGCAGCACTCATGCAGCCTCGAACCATGACACTCCCACCACCATGCTTGACTGCAGGCAAGACACACTTGTCTTTGTACTCCTCACCTGGTTGCCTCCACACATGCTTGACACCATCTGAATCAAATAAGTTTATCTTGGTCTCATCAGACCACAGGACATGGTTCCAGTAATCCATGTCCTTAGTCTGCTTGTCTTCAGCAAACTATTTGCAGGCTTTCTTGTGCATCATCTTTAAAAGGGGCTTCCTTCTGGGACGACAGCCATGCAGACCAATTTGATGCAGTGTGCGGCGTATGGTCTGAGCACTGACAGGCTGACCCCCCACCCCTTCAACCTCTGCAGCAATGCTGGCAGCACTCATACATCTATTTTCAAAAGACAACCTCTGGATATGACGCTGAGCACGTGCACTCAACTTCTTCGAGAAACTATGGCGAGGCCTGTTCTGAGTGGAACCTGTCCTGTTTAACCGCTGTATGGTCTTGGCCACCGTGCTGCAGCTCAGTTTCAGGTTGTTGGCAATCTTCTTATAGCCTAAGCCATCTTTATGTAGAGCAACAATTCTTTTTTTCAGATCCTCAGAGAGCTCTTTGCCATGAGGTGCCATGTTGAACTTCCAGTGACCAGTAGGAGAGAGTGTGAGAGCCATAACACCAAATTTAACACACCTGCCCCCCATTCACACCTGAGACCTTTGAACACTAACGAGTCACATGACACCAGGGAGGGAAAATGGCTAACTGGGCACAATTTGGACATTTTCTTCAGGGGTGTACTCACTTTTGTTGCCAGCGGTTTAGACATTAATGGCTGTTGAGTTATTTTGAGGGGACTGCAAATTTACAGTTATACAAGCTGTACACTGACTACTTTGACTACTACTGAGGGTGCGGCAGTGGCTCAGGAGGTAGAGCGGGTCGTCCAATAACCGCATGGTTGGCGGTTCGAATCCCGCTCTCCCTGGATATCCTGCCATTGTGTCCCTGGGCAAGACACTTCACCCCCAATTGCTCCTGGTGGGTCTGGAAGTGCCATGTTAGGTAGCATGCCGCCATCAGTGTGTGAATGTGTGTGTGAATGGGTGGATAGCAGGATCTGTAAAGCCCTTTGGTCATCAAAAGATGAGAATAAAAGCGCTATATAAGTGAATTCCATTTACCGTTTTACTTTACATTGTAGCAATGTGTCATATCTTCAGTGAAGTCCCATGAGAAGACATAAAATATTTACAAAAATGTGAGGGGTGTACTCACTTTTGTGCGATACTGTATGTAGTACCGCACTATGGACAAGCCTACCGCGGAGGAAAATGAGCAACCGCAACAACCACGGTGTTCACTTTTTTTGTGTGTGGCTATATCTCATTGTTCACTTATGTGTGTAAATGTGTGTAAATAAATTGTTAAATGTTAAATGTATTTTTATTGCCAACAGCATGTTTGCACCCAGTACTGTGGACGCTTCCACAGCTCACGGTGCTGCCACCGTCAACACCCAGCTGCGTCAGCACCGTGTGAGCACTCTCTCTCCAGACGGACTCCAGCAGGCAGTTAGTGGCAGAAGTGTTTGGATGGATTGCTAAATACAGCCATGACAGTGAGCACTGAAAGGGCACAAAGTGTGTTATTGCCTTCTGAGCAGAGTGTGTATGATCCTGACAATTGAGCTCAGACAGCCAAACAACTACTGCATAGTACATTTTGTTTGAATGTGATTTTTTGGACAGCGGCAAAAATCCAAAAATCATGGAGACAACATCCACTCAGGGCCCTGTAAGGAGGCTGTCCTGTTTAAATAAGCTGAATATCACTGCAGTCTTCAGTCCACACACCCTGTAGTTACCGCCACTGCTTTATGAAAATGATCTTTTTTTTTTTAACAGAATCAGCAATTCATGTCTGTAGAAAGACCGAAGTGCCACACAATTGTCACACACGCACATAAAGTTGAGTACGGAGCTGCAGTGAGTTTCTCACAGCTTCCATCGTTTGCCACATAAGTTATGAACCCTATTTAAATTACGAGACCACATGATCCTAAAAACATTTGCAATAATAAGATAAGATAAGATAAGATAAGATAAGCCTTTATTAGTCCCACAACGGGGAAATTCCAGGATTGCAACAGCACAGGGATAGCAACACTCAGAGCAACAATCAGAAGGCAAGAAAAAAAAAAACAAGCAAGCAAGAGCAGCTAATATACATATGTACATATTACTATAAAATATATATATACACACACACACACACACACACACAGACACACAGTGCAGAGCATTGTAGCTGGATGGAATAAATATATGAATATATGAACACACAGTGCAGAGCATTGTAGCTAGATGGAATAAATATGTAAATATATAAACACCCACAGTACGGAGCATTGCAGCTAGGTGGAATAAATATGCAAGTATATAAACACACACAGTGCGGAGCAATGTAGCTAGATGGAATAATATGTAGATATATAAAAACACAGTGCGGAGCATTGTAGCTAGATGGAATAAATATATAGATATATAAATATAAACACACCCAGTGCTGAGCATTGTAGCTAGATGGAATAAACATGTAAATATATAAACATACACAGTGCAGAGCATTGTTGCTAGGTGGGATGAAACAGCATAACCGTCTACTTAGTTATCCTACATGGTATGATTATGTGCCCATACATATTCTCACCCTCCATAGCGACCGGTATGTTCCTAGTTGTATGCCGGAGAGGACCATTGTGTAAGTCTATTGCATCTTTTGCATTCAAAAAAACTATTAGTTTGTTACGTCTTTTTGCTATCTCTGCGAGCAGCCCTGCTTAGGTTGTACAGTCTGACAGCCGTTGGTAGGAAGGACCTACGAAACCTCTCGGTTGTGCACCTGGGATGATGTAGTCTGCTGCTAAATGAGCTCCTCAGTGCATCCAGTATGTCCTGCATAGGGTGGAACTCGGACTCCAGCAGAGATGACAGTTTAGCCACCGTCCTTCTCTCTCCTATCTCCTCCATCGGATCAAGGCGCTGCCCCAGGACAGAGCTAGCTTTCTTAATCAGTTTGTTCAGTCTCTTCCTATCGGCTGCAGTAATGCCACTGCCCCAGCAGACCACTCCAAAAGTGATGGCTGATGCCACCACCGTGTCATAGAATGACTTCAGCAGCGCCCCTTGTACACCAAAAGACCTGAGTCTCCTCAGCAGGAACAGCCTGCGCTGTCCCTTCTTGTAGAGTGCATCAGTATTGTGTGACCAGTCTAGTTTATTGTTCAGATGAATACCCAGGTACTTATAGGATGTCACCATCTCGATGTCTGTTCCCTGTATATTTACTGGTGCTGTGAGGGGCTGCCCATGCCTGCGGCAGTCCACCACCAGCTCCTTAGTTTCTCGCGTTGATCTGGAGGCAGTTCCGATGGCACCAGTCCACAAAGTCCTGGATAAGCCCTCTGTACTCAGCTTCATCTCCGTTGGAGATGAGACCAACGATCGCAGAGTCATCAGAGAACTTCTGTAGATGGCAATGTGTTGTGTTGTGTGAGAAGTCCGCAGTATAAAGAGTGAACAGGAAGGGAGCCAGCACCGTTCCCTGGGGGGCCCCCGTGCTACTGATGATCGTGTCGGAAACACAGTCCCGGGTTCTCACAAACTGAGGCCGGTTCGTGAGGTAGTCCAGGATCCATGATGACAGGTGCTGGTCCACCCCTGCGCGCAGCAGCTTGTCCTTCAGGATCATCGGTTGGATGGTGTTGAAAGCACTGGAGAAGTCAAAGAACATGATCCTCACCATATTCCCGGGCTTCTCCAGGTGGGACAGAGAACGGTGAAGGAGGAAGATCACCGCATCCTCCACCCCAATGCCATGCTGGTAGGCGAACTGGAGTGGATCCATCGCTGGTTCCACCAGGGGGCGGAGATGAGCAAGGAGCAGTCTCTCCAGGGTCTTCATCAAGTGGGACGTCAAGGCCACTGGTCTGTAGCTGTTCAGGTCTTTGGGATGGGAAGTTTTTGGTACAGGTACCACACAAGATGTTTTCCACAGCTGTGGTACCCTCCCCAGTTTCAGGCTCATGTTGAAGATATACATCACAATCCCACACAGCTGGTCTGCACAGGACTTGAGGAGCTTTGCGCCGATGCCGTCCGGTCCCGACGCCTTCCTCGCCTTGATCTTCCTCAGCTCCGTCCTCACCTGGGTCTTGGTCAGGGTCAGGATGGGGGGCTGTGTGTTGGGAGTGGGGGGGGGGGGGTGTCGGTGGAGTGGGGAGTGGGCAGCAGGACTTGATTTCTTAGAGGCAGCAGTGGTTGTTGTGCAGACAGGGGGGAGGGCGGTTGGTCAAATCTATTGAAAAACAGATTCAGGTTGTTCGCCCACTCCCTGCCCCCCGTGGCCTGGGGGGAGGTATTCTGGAGCCCCGAGATGGTTTTGAGGTTTCTCCAGACCCCGCTGATGTCGCTGTGTTGCAGCTTGTCCTCCATCTTCTTCCTGAAGCTGTCCTTGCCTTCTCCGATCTTTCTCCTCAGCTCCCTCTGTACGGACTTCAGCATCTCCCTGTTCCCCGACCTGAAGATCCTCTTCTTCTCTCTCAGAAGTGTTTTTATCTCAGGGTTGATCCAGGGTTTGTTGTTTGAGTGACGCCGTATGGTCTTGGTGGGAACGGATTTGTCCACACAGAAGCTGAGGTAGCCCGTGAAGGTGTGAATGAGGCCATCGATGTCCTCACCATGTGGATCGCAGAGCTGCTTCCAGGCAGTGGCTTCAAAACAGTCCTTTAGAGTGTCCATTGTCTCCTCAGACCATAACTCCACAGTGTGCACGGCCGGAGGTTGTCTGTGCACTAGGGGTTTGTACACCGGCCAGAGATGAACCAAGTTGTGATCCGATCTCCCAAGTGGGGGGAGTTGTGATGAGGTGTACGCCTCCTTAGTGTTTGCGTAGAATAAATCCAGTGTTTTATTGTCTCTAGTGTGGCATGTGACATACTGGGTGAAAGTGGGCAGAATGGGAGACAGTGAAACGTGGTTGAAATCGCCTGAGATGAGGAGAAGAGCATCTGGGTGTTCTGTCTGCAGCCTGCTGGTTACTGAATGGATGACGTCACGCGCTGTCCCAGCGTTCGCCGTCGGATTTGCATAAACAACAATGCAGATCACGTGTGAGTGTTCTCTCGGGAGATATGTAGGCCTCATGCTAACAGCTAGCAACTCAATGTCTTTGCTGCAGTGTCGTTGTTTAACAGTGATATGTCCCGGTCTGCACCAGTTGTTGTTAACATACATTATCACTCCACCGCCCCTTGCTTTGCCACTCTCTGGTGTTCGGTCAGCTCGTATCATGTGAAAACCCTCCAGCTCAATGTTAGCATCTGCTGCTAGTTCAGTTAGCCACGTCTCAGTAAACAAAAGGAGAGAGCACTCCCGGTAAGTGCTATCATAACGGGAGATAGCCGCTAGCTCATCTAACTTTCCCAGTATCGACCGTACATTTCCCATGACAACAGATGGAAGGGAGGGTCTGTACCTTATATTTTTTGTCCTCTGCCTTACTCCAGCCCGGCAGCCGCGACGCTTTCGCCTCAATTCTCTCGGTATGTCGAGTTTTTCCAGTGGGACCGGGTGGCGGTTAAATGCTAGCAGCTCTTCCCTGTTGTATCATATCCTGCTATAAACAGTGGCTCCGTCCACCGGCTCAGGAGACATTTGGGACGATCTGTGTGTCCGTGATATAAGTGGGGTGAAAAAAAAAAAATTGATCAAAAGAGAGAGGAAGGGAAAAAAAACTCGGAATCGAGCCGCTGTTGCAAAAGGCAGCCTACTGGTGTGGCGCCGAGAGGCTATTATTATTATTATTATTATATATTATATTATATATTATATTGTGGTATTATAATATATATTATTATTATAATACCACATATTGTGGTGTTGAGCTATCCACCGTTACCGCAGGGGAAAATTCCTCTACCGTGACAGCCCTAGTGATGAAGGTTGTGGAGGGGCAGGGGTTGACTTTTGCATGGTTTCTGGAATTTGGCAGACCTCAGCTTTCAAGTCTTTTAACAACACCAGAGTGCATTACTTTAATCTCAGATAGATCAGGGGAAAAGTCACTGTGTGTTGGGTTGTATTTTTCTTTTCAACCTGGGCTTCACTTGACTGTACAGTGTTCATATTCGTTACGTTAGATGGAGCAGCATGTTTCTTTTTGTCCTGTCTTTCCTTTTCATTGTTGCAAGCAATATTCAGTTTCTCCATTAACAGTTCATCTGCTGTGTTTGTCTGTAGGAGGTAGGGCTGTAGATCACTTCTAACACTGTTGTTCTGCAGGCCTCTTAACCGGCCCAGGCGCCAAGTTGCACCATAACCTCCTAGTGGTCAAGATTTTTAAAAGAAAATATTCAGTTCAGATGTCAGATTTCCAAAGCTATAACTTGAAAGTAGTAAGAGATAATGGCTTACTGTCAATTAGAAAGATGTTGAATATGATCCAAAGTTTGAGATAGGAGTAAATTTATGCATCTAATTTGCATAATGCCATGACAGCCATATCGAATTACATAACTTGCAGTCAAAAGTGGACTTTGGACATATTTACACAAAGAATGGTTCTGCTTTTTGTCACCGTTTCTTGTTTTGGGCATTTTGTTACCTTATCTTCAAAGTATATGAACCAGAAAATCAGTACAATGCAGTACAATGTAAACAGACATTCGTCACTTACCTCTGGCGAAGGCGGCTCACTTGTTTCGTCCTTTTGTGGCATCCTGGTCGGTATTTTCTCTTCTGTCGGTCATTTTATTTCCCCCCCTCACATCCAGAAACTGTTATGATTGTTCCAGCTCAATTTCGCTTTTATTCCGCCGCAATTTATCTGATATGATTATTGTCTAGTCACATGGTGTTGGGGGTGACAGCAGGTGAACATCAGGCAGCTTCGCGCACCCTCTGTTATAACAAAATGTAAACATTTACCTTCATAAGCTCAATAATCTCTTTTTAGAATCATAGTTGGCAAATTCGGGAGCAAATGCTCCTCTGCCTGTCAACGTCCACAGCGATTGGTAACGTCCATATGTGTTTGTTTAAAAACTTCTTCCTCTCTGGTGCAAAGGATGCTTCTATGCCCGCCATGATTCCTCCTAGGCAAGAGCAGTAAGTTATACGTGTCTGCCACCTTGTGAGGTGGAATCCTTTGTACAACTTAAATCAACTGGGGAGTTTTTTGGCCACATCATATAACATCATCTGACAGGTGCAGCGCTCCGCTGTGCCAGTAGGGGTGCTATCTGTCCATGAAATCTTGCCAGTTAAAGGGATTCATAAAGCCAGCGTGCATAAGGAGACACTGGACTAGTGTTGGGTCATACTTTAAGCTACTTTCCGCCTCCTGAGAAGTAAACAAGATTTTCTGCCTCAGATCCATTGTCCTTATCAGACAGTTTTAAGGGGTTTCTTTACTACCCTGAGTTTCCGAGGTTAGTTGTCTATATAACTCTGTGGTCCCTTTCTCCTGATAATGGTATCTAAGAATACGTCGAAGGGCGGGGAGTGTCAATTTGTCTTTTCCTTCTAGGCAACTTCTTAACTGTAGGTCTGGTGTGATGGCATGGATAACCGCATCAATGATCTCTAGTTTTGGGTAGCCTTTACTAAGCCCACTTTCAATCTGCCTGGCAAGGCTTGAGAAGGTGAACCTCTCTCTCTGCCCCAGCTCACCAATCTGGCCTGATAATTTAAAATCTTTTCGCCACATGTTGCCACTAGAGGGTGCTGTGGGCATGTTCCCCAGTAGTGTGCTTGCTTTTTCAGGGAGGATCATGCTTGTGTCCACTTAATCATGCACTGAGTGTTCTTTTTCTTGTAACAACACAGCCCCCCATCTCTTCTCCCAGTTCGGCTTTGTGCTCATTTATTGATGTCATTTGGATGTTGTCAATTATATCCTGAATATTAAGGGCTGACATGTCTTTGTCCTCTAACTCAGACAACTCTTCCCGTTCCAGGTACCTTATTATGTGTGCGATCACCTTACCATGAGTTTTGCCTGTTACATGTTCCTTGGCTTGCCCTGAAATTCGTAGTGCATTGCATACCTTTATCAGTTGTTCAACAGTCAATTTATACAGTGCTCCTTTAATTTCCAGCTGGAGCCTTTCACATTCCAACTCCATTTTAGCTGAGAAGTTAGCTTTTGCAGCAAAACAAGGCTTTAGTAGACGTTACTGGTTTCTTGCTACCCCCTAGTGGTTGCAGGTCTACATCCTGCTCACTTCAGGATGTAGAGTACCAACTTGTCTACAGACCTCTTCAATTGCTGGACTGAACTCTTCTGATGCCTGGGAAATTTGAGGGATGATTGACAAGAGGGTTCCACTACAGTTTAGGGACATTCCTCCAGCCAAACCACTTCAGCAGTGCCTCCAAATGTTGTACCCTTAAATAGGAAAGAAAAATAGTGAGAAGAAGAAATGATCACACAGATCTGCTGCCTTTACTCGTCTGTATTAAGTCAGGTGCAGAGTGCAAACTCCCTCTACTGGATCCCTAAGGCATAAACAACAGATCATGGAGCAAAAAGGCATGACCAACAGATCACAGAACAATCAAAAATTAACTTACGGCCTTCCTTGCGAATCAAAACTTATGCAAGAGCCATAATTACACATTCCAAAACACAAACAAACAGTATGAAACCATTTCTATCAAACACATAAAACTACATTCAGTGCATTAAAGGAGAATGAAGTTATTGGGTTAACCAAGTCTGACCCATTTAACCTGTTACTGTCATGGTGAGTTGTTGAAGCTGAACCCAAATGCGAGACTTAAATTCCAACAGTTTTACTGGAGCAGGTCCAAACCCTGGCCAGCTCAAGGGTGTAAATAATAATACCAAAACGGGCAGGCAAGACAGGCAAACAAAGTACAAAATAATCCAAAATGTGGCAAAACAGGATCAGGCTAGACCGAAGCATGATAGAACGCCAAATAATGACAAGGACGCAGCACCCAGCAGAGGGGCTGTGTCCTTTAAATAATGCAGACACTAATTAACAGAACACAAAACAGCTGTGACTAATCAAGAAAAGAACAGAGCATGAAACAAGCAGGACTATGGTGGAAATAAACACACATTAAACACAAACAAGATAGAACATGGATGAGATTAACAAAATGACAAACAGGACTATAATAATAAACAATAGTGAATACAAAAACCTCAAAAGTAAACTTAAAGCAGGGATGAACAAAATACAAAGCCAAGACCATAATAAATGAGAAACAAATACAGAAAAAAAAAACCAGAAGATGAACTTAAAGGGAGGATGTGGGTTACAGACCTTGACCTGGTGACAAGAAACATACATAAATGACAACACAAGGAGGGACCAAGGCTCCAACCCATGTCCTGACAGTTACACTAACCAGCTGGTTTTGCCAGCTTGTCATATTCTGGTTTCCTACAACCAGGATGATCTTGTTGTGCTCAATTTAGTTATTCATCTTTGTTTATGTTCCACTGGCAAGTATTAAAGCCATTCAACAAGGCCCCATTCCCTGACTTTCTATTAGTCAACACTGTAAAAAAATAAAATCTTAGTAAGATAACATTCTTAAATCAAGGATATAATGATCGGTTTTTTTTGTTTTACATTTAATTATTTTTTCTTGTGCAGTTTTCTGAAAGAAAATTTTACTTGTTGTAAGATACTTTGACTTGTTTTAAGCAATTTAATCATGTTTTAAGTAAAATGTACTGCCAAATGGAGCAAGAAAATTTTACTTATCAAAGTGCTTAAGGACAATTTTTTGTCAATTTTTTTTTCTTTCAGAAAACTGCACAATAATTATCTTGTCAAACAGCAAACAAGCAAATATAGCCTGCATTTAAGATATTTTTTTTAATCTTACTAAGATTTCATTTTTTGCAGTGTAGCAATACAGCAGCTAGATTTGTTTTTAGCCTGCATGGTCACTGCACACTGACAGAGAAACATCAACACTGTGACATGATCACTAGTCAGAGGAGGACATAACTTTGAGAAAGGTTCTGGTGAGCCACATGGTGCATGAAAGAGGGACTGCAAACATCAAGAAATGTATGTACAAGACAGCAATAAATATGGCTGAATACAATGTTCAATTTTTAACCAAAAGAGCTGCTGTTAAAATGTAATGGATCTGGATGCACACTGCAGTACCTTGCATTGTTTTGTTCTTCGCCTTTTGCATAACATCTCTCATCAGGAGCTGGGAGGTTTACTGCTGGCAGCTGGGTGCGGACCCACACCTGCGCGTAATCATCTCCCGCAGCTAGAAAAATCATCACTCTTTTGCTGAGGAGCATGGGATCATCACGTTGGTGAACCCTCTCCTCGTGACAAATGAAGACCGTTGCCTCACTACTCTGACTCCTTTACATCATACCTCTGCTCCTTGTTTTCCCCCAGGTCAAACCCGACCTGCCTGCCTGCCAACCTGCCACCACTTTCTCTTTGTCTCCTGCGCACTCACACACCAACCTTCCCACTCCTAGCTTTCTCACCTCCCTTTCTCTGGACACTCTCATCTGGTCTCACTGTTCTCTGGAAGGAAAAATAAAGTAAGGAATCATACCCACATTCAATATCACTCTTACCACCCTTACCTCAGGCCTTTCTCCACTCCACCCTTGTTGAAAACCCTCACCAGGATCAAAACCTCTCTGGAACAATCCAAGTAAGGGCTCATAGTCGCCATTCATTAATATAAAAAACTTACCTCCAGTCCTCATGGGCCCACACTCCACCTGTTGAAACACTCACCTGGAAGACACCTCCGTCCCACAAGTAAGAACTCACTCCTGCAAAAGACTGAAAACCATACTCGCCTCAGTGTACCCTTGCCACTTACTCCAGTCTTTTTCGCCTCCCTACAGAAGTTATATTCCCTGCTCTGCAGAATCTATTGCTACAGCTGTAAATAGTTCAATAAAATAGATTAACTTGCTTTAGCTTGTCTCTGTCTGGTTCCGTTGTGCTTTTGGGTCCTAGCTTTGTTAAATCATGACATAAAAACAATAGAGGAGAGATATAAGAAATCTTTAGAACTTGGAAACAGGGATAATGTCTTGTAACGAGGAACTTAACAGCCTCCATGTATATCCATTAATATATTTTGACGTTTTGTTGGCAAGTTTTCACTAAGTCTATCCTCCAGTAAGAGGGTCCTCACTTTTGCAGACTGTAGTGAGGAATGGCTAACCCTAATGTGATGGAAATTTTTGATGTTTAATACTTATGCTCTGTGTAATGCTTATTCAGTGTTTATCATTGGCTGTAGAATTCTAACCATCTTGTAATGCTCAAGGAAAACTCTTTATCTGTGCAGGACAGATAAGCGGGAAGCCATGATGACCTTCTCTGAGTCTGACTCCAACTGGTTTATGCCTTTAGTCTGTTATCTGAATAATAAGGTCAGATGGAAGTCTCTGTATAAAGACGGCTCACATTGTTAGGCTTTTGAGCTCTTCTCTCATTGCTGTTGCTGCTGTGTCAAACTGCTCCTCTCCATCTCCTCTGTGAGACATAATAAACTCACAAAAGCCAGATCTGGTGTACTTGGCCTCTCTTTCAGTCTTCACCATACAAATTTCCATGACACCTCAACTATAATCCCGATAACATGAATGATGTTCAGCTCCTTGCACTTCTGATCCAACTCCAGTCTGTAGTCTGCTGAGGAGTACTTGCATTCATCTACTTATCCCCAAATCCCGTAAACATTGTATGGGTTGTATCTGAATGACGGCACCAACCAGGAGCGAACTGGTAGGAAAGAAAGTGTTCCAAAAGAACACATTCTGGAGAAGTCACTGACTAGTAGATACAGACCGAATTAGATGGCAGATTACTGAAATCAACTTAATTAAAAAGTAACAACACCCCTCATGAATCGTCACCTTATCATGGTGGAGGGTTTGAGTGCCCTAGTGATCCCAGGAGTTATGTTGTCCAGGGCAATTTGCCTCTGGTAGGGTCACCCAAGATAAACTGGTCCTGGGTGAAGGGCCAGACCAAGAACGATCCAACAGACTCTCATGATGAATGTTAGAACAAGGATTCAGTGTACCCCACCCGGTATGGGGTTACCGGGGCCCCAACCTGGAGCCAGGCCTGGGGGAGGGGCTCGATGGCTAGCACCTGGTGGCCGGGTTTCCACCCATGGGACCTGGACGGGCTCAGCCTGAAGAAATTTCATGGGCCCGCCCTCCAGTGGGTTCACCACCTGCAGGAGGGACCATGAGGGTCCGGTGCTATATGGATCAGGTGGCCGTTGAAGGCAGAGACCTTGGCAGTCTGATTCCAGGCTTCCTAAACTGGCTTTTAGGACGTGGAATGTCACCTCTCTGGTGGGGAAGGAGCCTGAGCTGGTGTATGAGGTTGAGAGATACCGACTTGATATAATCGGCCTCATCTCAACACACAGCTCTGGTTCTGGAACCAGTTTCCTGGAGAGGGGCTGCAGCTTGGCCTACTCTGGAGTTGGCCTGGGTGAGAGGTGACGAGCAGGGGTGGGTATTCTTGTATCCCCCCACCTTGCTGCCTCTATATTGGAATTTTCCCCAGTGGATGAAAGGGTTGTTTCCCTGCACCTTTGGGTTGGGAAATGGGTCCTGACCATCATTTGTGCCTATGCACCAAATGATGGTTCAGAGCACCTACCCTTTTTGGAGTCTCTGACTGGGGTGCTGGAGGGTGCTCCTCTTGGAGACTCTATTGTCCTACTGGGGGACTTTAATGCACACATGGGAAATGACACTGAAACCTGGAGGGGGATGATTGGGAGGAAGGGCCTGTCCGATCTGAATCCAAGTGGTGTTCAGTTATTGGACTTCTGTGCTAACCATAGTTTGTCCATAACGAACACTATGTTCAAGCACAAGAGTGTCCATATGTGCACTTGGCATCAGGACACCCTAGGTCGCAGGTCAATGATCGATTTTGTTATTGTATCATCAGACCTGCGACCATATGTCTTGGACACTTGGGTAAAGAGAGGTGCAGAGCTGTCAACTGATCACCATCTGGTGGTGAGTTGGATCCGATGGCAGGGGAGGATGCCATTCAGACCTGGTAGACCCAAACATATATTGAGGGAGTGCTGGGAATGTCTGTCTGAGGCCTCTGTCCAGGAGGTCTTCAACTCCCACCTCCGGAAGAACTTCAACCACATTCTGAGGGAGTCTGGAGACATGGATTCTGAATGGGTCATGTTCTCCACCTCCACTGTTGAAGCAGCTGCCCAGAGCTGTGGCCACAAGGTTGTCAGTGCTTCTTGTGGTGGCAACCCCCAAATCAAGTGGTGGACACCAATGCTGAGGGGGGCCATTCAGCTGAAGAAGGAGTCCTATTGAGCTTGGGTGGCTTGTGGGACTCCTGAAGCAGCAGAGGTGTTCTGGCAGGCCAAGCGGAGTGCAGCTCAGGTGGTTGCTGAAACAAAAACTCGGGTGTGGGAGGCGTTCAGTGAGGCCATGGAGCAACACTTTCGGTTGACCTCGAAGAAATTCTGGCAAACTGTCCGGCGGCTCAGGAGGGGGAAGCAGCTCCCTGTCCACACTGTGTACAGGGATGGGGCGCTGCTGACTTCAACTGGAGATATTGTCGGGCGGTGGAAGGAATACTTCGAGGATCTCCTCAATCCTACTGACACGCCTTCCACAGAGGAAACAGGGCTTCTGGATGAGGGGGACGACTCGCCCATCACTGGAGCTGAGGTTGCCAAGGTGGTTAAAAAGCTCCTTGGTGGCAGGGCCCCTGAGGTGGATGAGATTCGCCCTGAGTACCTCAAGGCCCTGGATGCTGTAGGCCTGTCATGGTTGACATGCCTCTGCAACATTGCGTGGAGGTCGGGAACAGCGCCTTTGGCATGGCAAACCGGGGTGGTGATTCCTCTCTTGAAGAAAGGGGACCGGAGAGTCTGCTCCAACTTTAGAGGGATCACACTCCTCAGCCTCCCTGGGAAGTTCTATGCCAAGGTACTGGAGAGGACAGTCCGACCGTTGGTCAAACCTCGGATTCAGGAGGAGCAATGTGGTTTTTGTCCTGGCCGTGGCACATCGGACCAGCTCTTTACCCTCTCGAGAATCCTCGAGGGTTTGTGGGAGTTTGCCCAACCAGTTTACATGTGTTTTGTGGACTTGGAGAAGGCATTCGACTGTGTCCCTTGTGGTTTTTTGTGGGGGGTGCTTTGGGAGTATGAGGTATCGGGCTTGTTGTTATGAGCTATTCAGTCTCTGTATGACCACTGTGAGAGTTTGGTTCGTATTGCCAACACTCGGTCGGACTCATTCTCAGTGAGAGTTGGACTCCGTCAGGGCTGCCCTTTGTCACCAATCCTGTTCATAATTTTTATGGACAGGAGTTCTAGGTGCAGCCAGGGAACGTAGGGTGTCATGCTTGGTGACCACAGGATCTCTGTTGTTTGCAGATGATGTTGTCCTTTTGGCTTCATCCAACAATGGCCTACAGGTCTTACTGGGATGGTTTGCCGTTGAGTGTGAAGTGGCTGGGATGAGAATCAGTACCTCCAAGTCCGTGTCCATGATCCTCAGCTGGAAAAAGGTGGATTATCTTCTCCAGGTTGGGGACAAGCTCCTACCCCAAGTGGAGGAAGTATCTCGGGGTCTTATTCATGAGTGAGGGGAGAATGGAGCGAGAGATTGACAGACAGATTGGAGCAGCATTTGCAGCATTGTGGTGAAGAGGGAGCTAAGCTCTAAGGCAAAGCTGTCAATTAACGGGTCAATCTACGTTCCTACCCTCACCTATGGTCATGAGCTTTGGGTAATGACTGAAAGTACCGGAGTACCGGAGTGGTGGCTCAGTTGGTAGAGCATCCGCCCCACACCCAGGAGGCAGGGGTTCAAATCCCAGCCGGGTCATGCCGAAGATCATATAAAAGTGGAACTTCCTGCCGTCCAGCTTGGTGCTCAGCAATAATGGAATGGAGGAGGGAAATTTGTGGCAGTGCCTTGCATGGCAGCGGCCCTCTGATTCTGCACTTGGGGTGTGTGTGATTAACACAGTAGATAGGTAAAACACAATCTCGTTCTACTGTACATGATTGGTTGTACAGTTGAATGACAATAAGGGTGATTTAATTTAATTTAAAATAATGAGATTGCGGATACAAGCGGCTGAAATGAGCTTTCTTCGTAGGATTGTTGGACTCACCCTCAGAGATAGGGTGAGGAGCTCAGTCATCCGGGGAGAGGGTCAGAGTAGAACCGCTGCTCCTTCACATTGAAAGGAGCCAGTTGAGGTGGTTTGGGCATCTGATCAGAATGCCTCCTGGATGCCTCCCACTGGAGGTGTTTTGGGCACATCCCACTGGGAGGAGACTCCGGGGCAGACCCAGGACTCGCTGGAGAGACTATGTCTCCCAGTTGGTCTGGGAGCGCCTTGGTATCCTCTCTGAAGAGCTGGAGCAGGTGGCTGGGGAGAGGGAAGTCTGGGCTTCTCTGCTTGAACTACTGCCTCTGTGACTCGGCCCTCCAGAAAAGCGGTAGAAGATGGATGGATGGATGGATGGATGGAAAAGGTAAAAACAAGGAGTGGCTCTGCTCTTCTGTCTTAAAAGGAACCATTTGAGGTTTAAACTTAAACCTATGACTGTTTTATCTTTAGCCAATAGCTTCCTGTGACTTGACAAGAATGAAGTCATGCAAATTTGTGAGAAATACAAAATAAGAGGAAAAATCTTAAAAGTACAAGAAAATTCTCAAATGTGTAAGAAAAATTTCAAATTCATGAAAAATCTTAGCATGACAGAAAAACAAAATTATTAGAAAAGTAGTAAAAAATATCTTCTAGAAAAAAGTTGAGCAAATGTGTGCATATACGATGTATAAATGATACCATATATGATGATATATATATATAGATGTTGTTATGTATGGTACTACCTGGGTGATGAATGAGGTGAGATGAAGTTGGCGAACACAGCTTTATTGATGGAACATGAAGTAGTGGTTACACAGCAGGCACCTGGCGTGGGCACTGGTCAAAGTGACTGTAAGATGGTGGTCTGCCCATTATATACGGTAGTGCAGTGACGTGATGGGAAGTCCACGTCACCACACTGCACTTCACAATAATGTGCTGTAATTCCATATACGACATTTCCTCCCCCCCTTAGAAAAGTCCAAAACCATACACACAATTGACCCCCCCAACGTAGGACCCGAAACACACACTAAAATAATGAAAACTAATGTACTAAATTGGCCTAACACACTCACACAAAGCAACCTAAAATAGGGCTGGCGGGTGGACTGTTGCACAGCCCGCACAGCATAGTGGATTATTCTGCCACCAAATAACTAAAAAAGTCCTTCAACAAACTAAAATCACAGCCATGCTCCTAAACTAAAACACACACACACACACACACACACACACACACACACACACACACACACACACACACACACACACACACACACACACACACACACACACCCCAAAACATAATATGCAAAACACACAGAATTATAAACACTCTTTTTACAGCACAGTAACTTGGGTGGGAGAGGTAGAACCAGCATGGGGGGCCCAGGGCAGCCCCTCAGCAAGTGCGCCCCCAGAAGCAGCAAGCCCCCATGGTGATGGCTGATCTTCTGGACAGTGGAGCCCGACTCCTTCACCACCAACACCAACTCCCGTTCAGCCTAGTCACCCGGAGCATCTTCTTGGACATGCCGAAGCTGATTGGCATGCCTCGATGAGCCGTCGGACAACTGGAAATATGCTGCGCCCAACTTCGCCACTATGTGCAGGCATCCTCAACGTTTAGCTGGCTGTCGTTTGGCCCATCTTTGCCATGGACGTTCATCACCCCGAACCCAAACCAAGTCCAAAACCCTCAGTGGAACCTGGCTCGGCCTGATGTAGTGCTGCTGAGCATGCAGTAACTCCATGCTTGTCAGTCTGGCCCCGTTCTCTTCTAAAACCCTTGTAGCGGTCACCGTCGTAGCTGCAGGCCCTCCATCCTCCTGTGGCCAAGCTCCGGAGGCATCTGGAGTTAGCATGGTGGCACTTGCCAACACAGATGCCCCGCCGCCATGCTTGGTACCCCCCTCTACCATGTCCCGAGCACCGGCACTGAGACTTTTCTGCCCCAAACCTGAATGAAACTGGTCCTGCTTGACTGCAGTGGTGTCCGTTAGCTCCTCATCCCACCACAACATTCTCTTCGACCACTTGAACCAGGGGGTTCCAGCGGCCACAACCCGACCATTCGTTCCTGGTACCGTCTTTAATGGTGAAACCCACTTCGTAAAACAAATCACAGCCCATGATGTTATCACCTCATGGTGTCACATTGAATGTGAAGTCAACCATCTTCACAGACTTGTATTGGTCTGTTAACTCCAAAGTCCCAACTGTGCACAGCCTGCCACCTCCACAGGCATACAACGATGCCGAGTTATCTTTAATCCTATAGTGGGGAAAGAACTTCCTCACCGTGGCCCAATTCAGCAACGACCCCTCTGCAGCCGTGTCGAGCAGCAGTGGCACCTCCACGCCATCCAACTCCACTGCGCAATACGTGTATGCATTTGTGCTGGAGGACACCGTATGGATGGTTGTTGGGGGCAGGCAGATTGATTTCTTCCATGGGCTCGCCAGTTCAGATACATGGCACACTCTAGCATAATGGTTCAAGCGTCCACATCTGCTACAATGTTTTCCCCTAGCCGGGCAGTCCTTCACCTTATTTCGGTGTGTTGCAGATCCACAACGCTTGCGCAGCGGTTTTCTCAGGGCAGACCTTCGGCTGGCAGCATTGGTTTCCGTAACATCGTCATCCAAGCTATCCTTGCTTTCTGAGTCCGCAACATTTGTCATGGCAGGAGGCTGCGGCGGCCTCTGTGATTGGCGCCAGGTTAGCTCCGAAGCTAGCTTGTCTGTGGCCTCCAGCTGGAGAGCTAGTTCGACAGCTCTAGCATTTGTTAAGTCATTGAGCACTGTGAGTAGCCTGCAATGCGGCACTGCGCGTGTGCTCTGCAAGCTGGTCATGTACCATTTCATCTTCCAATGACCCAACGCAGCACTCGCTAGCTAGCTGCCTCAAGTTGGAGACAAACTGGTGAATAGGCTCACCTACCTGCTGATGTTGCTGCCGAAAATGAATCCTCTGGACAGTCACGCTATCCGGGGTGTGGAAATGGTTGGCTAGCAGCTCCACGACATCCTCGAATGAGTCCGACGCGGTGATCATCTGCAGGACTCGCTGGCCCTTGATACCCAGGTTATGGAGGAGAAGCGCACATGCCCTTAGCTTGTCGAGCTGTCCGAGGTCCAGTGTGATGATGTAAGTTTGGAAGGCCTTGAACCACCTGAGCCAAGGCACCAGCGGTTCGCCTCGAAGCTCAAGAAAGGGATGAAGTGGTGTGATACATGCCTCCATGAGTGAATCCTTGATCGCCAAACGCCATGTATGGAAATACCTGGATAATGAATGAGGCGAGATGAAGTTGGCAAACACAGCTTTATTGATGGAACTTGAAGTTGTCATGGCTGCCAATTTGTTACACCTGTGTGCACACCTGCCTGTCATCATCCTCTGCCTATTTATACCGTCAGGTCCAGTGCTCTGTGCGGAGTCGTCTGTTTCTCTCTCCAGAAACCTGCTACGCCCATCATCAAGCTTCCTAGCCTCGTTGAGATTCTCCATGTCGGCTTCCCAGCCTCCTCCATTCCCAGTCTGGGCCTGCGCCACCTGGACCTTCCAGCTACCAAGTAAGCTACCATCATTCCTTCTCACCTTGTCCGATTCCCCTGTGCACAGGCGGAGACCCGTGGCGGCGGACCCCTTCTCCCTGGCGGTGGTTCCACCTGCTCCCCTCACCGGCCTTCGGCTCTCTGGCTGTCCTGCAGGCACTATCCTCCTGGCAGCAGCTTCAGTGCTAACCTCGGCATCTCTCCACCACTTCTGACAGTAAGCGCTGAACTAAACTGAAGACTCTTAACTGAAGCGTTGCCGGCGGATCTGGAAGGCAACCAGGACAGCACTTCACCGGACAGCTGAGCACAATACTTCGGTGGCCAACCGGCGCAGGGTCCCGGCTCCCGCCTACTGGGTGGCCCAACAGGTATGGTTGTCCACCAAACACATTAATCTGAAGGCTGAAAGAAGGAAGACGTCGCAACGGTTCATTGGACCTTTTCCCATTAGCCAGATTATCAATCCTGTTTCTGTGCGCCTACCCCCCGCCCCCCGCATCTGCCCGACCCTTCATGTGTCACAGGTTAAGCCTGTCTGCTCCAGCCCTGTGTGTCCTCCTCCCAGGTCTCCACCTCCACCGATTGTGATCGACGGCGACCCAGCATGGCCAGTCACCGCCATCTTGGACGTTCGTTGCCGGGGTCGTGGCTTGCAGTACTTGGTGGACTGGGAGGGTTTCGGACCGAAGTGGAGATCCTAGGTGCGTCCCTCCTACATGCTGGACAAGTAGCTCATCAGGGACTTCCATCAGACGCACCCAGGAAGGTTGGAACGACCGCCAAGAGGCGTTTCGTAGGGGGGGAGTACTGTCATGGCTGCCAATTTGTTACACTTGTGTGCACACCTGCCTGTCATCATCCTCTGCCTATTTATACCATCAGGTTCAGTGCTCTGTATGGCGTCGTCTGTTTCTCTCTCTAGAAACCTGCTACGCCTATCATCGAGCTTCCTAGCCTCGTTGAGATTCTCCACGTCAGCTTCCCAGCCTCCTCCATTCCCAGTCCGGGCCTGCGCCACCTGGACCTTCCAGCTACCAAGTAAGCTACCATCATTCCTTCTCACCTTGTCTGATTCCCCTGTGCACAGGCGGAGACCCGTGGCGGTGGACCCCTTCTCCCTGGCGGTGGATCCACCTGCTTCCCTCACCGGCGTTCGGCTCTCTGGCTGTCCTGCGGGCACTATCCTCTTGGCAGTAGCTTCAGTGCTAACCTGGGCATCTCTCCACCACCTCTGACAGTAAGCGCTGAACTATCTGATGCTCTTCTAGCCTGAACTGCATCTAACGCTCCTTCTGTCTCCTCCTAGGGTTGCCAGGTCGTATGGTGTTCTGCACGCCCCAGCTGACTCGCCTGCTGACACTACACGCACACAACCACACATACACGCACCCACTCATGTCCATTATATTCAATAAAAGGTTAATTGTATCAGTCTTGAGTCGTGTCTGCTCTGTGGGTCACTAGAACCATGTCAGAAGTAGCAGTTACACAACAGGCACCTGGCGTGGGCACCGGTCAAAGAGACCGTAAGATGGTGGTCTGCACACTATACGGGGCAGTGTGGTGACATGACGGGAAGTCCACGTCACCACACTGCACTTCACAATAAAGTGCCGTAATTCCATATACCACAGATATATATTATCATGAAATAAAAAATAAATTTATTAATAGAAAAGGATAAAGCTTAACTTATCTAAGAGTCACTAATCATAGTTATGTCTATCCAAATGTAAAGTTAACTCAGCTAATCTCAGTCAGGGTTGCAGATATTATGATTAAATTCAATTCACAGTATTAAATAGTCAATTGAATTAAACTAATAACATCTCATATTGTTGCTGATAAATAGTGGTAATGATGTTTTTCTGCCCTGCACACATTCTGGCTTTGAGCTCTGCTTACTCATCTGAGACAAACCCTGCAGACTCCACAAAAACCAGCAGGAAATTCACTTCAGATTCACACAGCTTACACACATCATTTAATTGTCAGATCAGCTTTCTTCAAATTAGTACTTGAATTTTAGCTTTGTTGGATCCAGCCATTATCAGAGGTGGATACAGTTTCAGTGAGCCAGAGGAACGTCTGTCAAAATTAGATTTAAGAAAGTGGACTCTAAGCCAAGAGATCACAGCACTGAATTATTCAATATATATTTTTATTTAAAAGGAATTTCAGAACAAAGTAGAAATGGAAATGAGCTTTTGTTCAGTGTCCTATAAAAGCTGCTGGCTCTTTGAACCGTCCATGTGTCCTTTGTTCCTCCTGACTTCATATGAGGACTCTCACCCGCAGGCAAAAGTGTTTCCTTTTTTAAAAGTAAGACATCGGTCCACTGTTTTCACCAGTTAGTTAAATATATTAGATGGTGTACCTCAACTGGAAACACAACAGATAAACCATACTTGCAAATGTATTTCAGTATCCAGTTATTTTTTTTCTGATGCCATTTGCCTCTTTTGTATTCCACCCAACAGCTCCAGTTCATTTCAAATAAAATAAATTTGATTCAAGGGATAACAGTGAAGCCTGGATTCAAGCGGTCTAATGTGTGTATTTTGTTTGTTGGCAGATTAAATTAGGAAAAGTCAGAATTGTATGTGTGTAGTCTACTTTTTAAAAAAATTTTAAGGCCTTTTTCAAAGAGAGAGAGATGAAGCGGCATGAGATAAAGCGGCATTGGTGAAGGTTTTAAGCAGGTTTATTAAATCATACCGCCGTCACGAAGCTCGCCCTGTTGGGCTGCTCGGAGGCTCTCCAGCAAAGAGACACAGAGTGTGTGTGTCAACAGCAGTTGCAGAGTGAGAGAATGAGAGGTTGAGTTACAGAGTCGTGCAGCATACATACCCAGTTACAACAATACATGAAAGAGCATTTCACAGCAGTTGGTATGGGCATTTGCATTTCAGAGACACAGCAAGGACAGGATGCATGAACTCAGTGAATGAATGGCACATTATCATCACAATGCATGCATGGCACATTACATCGCAGTAGTGCAGTGGAAAAAACCAGGAGTGGCGAGCTGACTGTCCTTAGTGTGTTGTGGGGGTTTTCCCAAACCCGCCACAAGAGAGATATATACTATTGATACTTGTTCATTGAAGTTCTATTACCGTATAAGCATGTTAACAATAAAATGTTAATTTCCAGTATTGAAATCAAAAGTATCAATTTTTTGTGTGTTTATTGTATGACCAGAAAAGGCTTGTTTACATTTATTTTTTGAACTGCTGCTATTTTATACATGAATGAATGAATGAATGAATTTATTTATTTCGGATAGTACAGTACAGGTTAAAAGAAACTGTATAATATAACAACAAGGTCAAATTAGACAAAGACTCCTTCTTCTATACAATTCCACGTGAGTTGTCCGAAATGGGTGATGGCTGAAGCCGCAGCTTATATTGCCCACCCATATTCCATCCAAGAATTCAAAAGAGAAAAAACAGAAAACAAGACAAGAGCGATTACAATTTAAAACAAAGCTAAGACAAAATGTGACTGAGAGAAAAAAAAAGAAAACTAAGCTAAGTTAAGCGGTTACTATTCAAAACAAATCTAAGGCAAAATGTCACAGAGAAAAAAAGAAAAAAAACAAAAAAACAAAAAAAAACTAAGCTACAACACAATACAGGCTGGATATGTCAATCCTTATGTGAGTTTACATGTCGTCTTGTAAATATGTTTGGAGTATTTCTTCCTTTAGTTTTTGTTTAAATTGTCCAAGCGTTGTACATGATTTTAATTCAGGTCCATAATCGTTCCATAATCTGACTCCTTGCACTGAAATACAGTGTTGCTTGGTGGTTGTTCTCACTGTAGGCTTTTGAAATATACATGTTCCTCTGAAGTGATATCGTTTCTCCCTTGTTTGGAACAACTTTTGGATATTTGCGGGCAGTGATAAATTCTTCACTTTGAACATTATTATTGCGGTTTTAAAGTCAACCAGATCTTTCAACTTGAGAGTTTTTTGTTTGAGAAAAAGTGGGTTTGTTGGTTCCCTGTAAGCTGCTTTGTTTATTATTCTAATAGCTCTCTTTTGAAGCATAAAGAGTGGATATATGTTTGTTTTATATGTATTTCCCCATACTTCATTACAATATGTCATGTATGGGAGTATTAATGAATGATACAAGGTGTATATTGTGGGTTGATTCAGCAAATATTTCACTCTGTGTAATATTGCAATTGATTTGGATACTTTACCTTTAATATAATTAATATGTGACTTCCAACACAGTTTGTTGTTTGTACATAACCATGATGAAAATCGAAATGCTAAGCCTGACTATTAAAGTAAATTATTCCAAATAATTTATTAAAGAAAAGACAAATATGACAACAGCTGTAAAAATCAATGGAATAAATTTCTTTCTTGGTATATACAGCGGGGAAAATAAGTATTGAACACATCAACATTTTTCTCATTAAACATATTTCTGATGGAGCCACTGACCTGAGATTTTCACCAGATAGTAACAACCCAAGTATGTCATACATACAAAGAAATCAAGGCAAATGTGTGCACAAAACAAGTTATATTAATAAAGTGGAATGATAGGGAATAAATATTGAACTCACTTAGTGAAATTCATTTAATATTTAGGAGAAAAGCCTTTGTTGGTAATAACAGTTTCCAGATGCCTCCTGCATGGAGAAACTAGGCGCAGGCATTGCTCAGGAGTGATTTTAGCCCATTCATCTACACAAACTGTCTTCAGATCTTGAAGATTCCTTGGGTCTTTTCTATGAACTCTGATCTTCAGTTCATTCCATAGATTTTCAATTGAATTCAGGTCAGGTGACTGACTGGGCCATTCTAGCAGCTTTATTTTCTTTCTCTGGAGCCAGTTGAGTTTCCTTGGATGTGTGTTTGAGATCACTGTCTTGCTGAAATGTCCACCCTCGTTTTATCTTCAGCATCCTGGCAGACGGCAACAGGGTTTTATCAAGGATGTCTCTGTACTTTTGTCCATTCATCTTTCCTTCAATTATAAGAAGTCTGCCTATACCATATGCTGAAAAACACCCCCACACCATGATTGGATGCGCAGTACCATTTCTCCTCCAAACATGCTGTGTGTTGTGGCATCCAAAAAGTTCAATTTTGGTCTCATCTGACAAGAATATATTCTCCTAGTATTTTAATGGCTTACCCAAATGCTGTGCAGCAAACTTTAAGCGAGCTTCAGCATGCTTTTTCTTCAGCAATGGAGTCTTGCAAGGTGAGCGGTCACAGAGCCCATGTTGGTTGAGTACATTTCTTATTGTTTTCTTTGAAATAGCAGTACCTGCTAATTCGAGGTCTTTCTGGAGCTCTCCACGAGTGCTTTGGCTCTTGGATAACTCTTCTGATAATTCTTTTGACTCCTCTGTCAGAAATCTTGCAAGGAGCTCCTGGTTGTGGCCAGTTTATGGTAAAATGATGTTCTTTCCACTTCCAAATGATGGCTTGAACAGTGCTCACTGGAACATTCAGCAGTTTAGAAATGTGCATGTAACCAATGCTACCATTATGTTTTGCAACAATAAGGTTGCAAAGGTCTAGAGAGAGCTCTTTGCTTCTATCCATCATGGGTTCTTTGTGGAGTGACAATCTGATATTCACAGACCTTTTTAAAGGCTATCAGTCAGGACTTAACCAGCTGAAATTAATTTGCACTGATGGGGGATGAGTTAGCTTCCTAAATTCTGATGGATTTCTATTGGTTTCTTGGCTTTCTATGCCTTTTTGCACCTTTTTCATGTGTTCAATACTTTTTTCCTGTGTCATTACACTTTATTAAATATAACTTATTTTGTGAACACAGTTGCCTTGATTTCTTTGTATGTATGGATTACTTGGGTTGTTGCTGATGTAGCATCAACTTCTCCTCAGGCCAATCCAGGAGATCACTTTTCTTCATTTTAAAGAAATTTCACTTTTCTTCATTTTAACCTCTTGCGCTCCGTTGTACCGCGGACGGGCAAGTCTCTGCGTCCTAGAGCGCACGAGAGCGCACGAGGGCGCTCTCGTGCGCTCTAGGACGCATGGTGTAGATGGTGATGTAGGTGGTGATGGTGATGTAGTGGCGTCCAAGCGCGCACTGAAAATAAAAGCTGCAGACACAGCCGCGAACAGATTAGTTCATCTGATTGACCTCTCATTCGACTAATAAGAGCCTTGAATTGGGTTTCTGAAACCTTGAAGAACCAATGAATGAAAATCTAGGAAGGAGGACCCGCCTACTGTGAATGCAGGAGCCAATTGAAGCACAGAAGTTCGGGCTGGGTGAAGAGAGACTTACTGCTGCAACAGATGAAAATAAGGACGCTGGAAGAACCTGCTACAGACCCAGCAGAGACCACCCACAAGTGCGACCTGCACTCATTCCAGCAGAATAGACGTTTAGGATTCTCTTCCGTCATCATAGACCGACGGAGACCGACGACAAAGGTCGTAAATCATTCGCCAAAACCGCAATAATGGAATTATGTTTTGACCGGGATCCACGAGCGGACCAGCGTCGTGTTCATCTGACAATGGGGAGGAGAAGTTCGCCAGGACAATGTGGCTGTGAAGAGGTAAGGTGTTATAAGCTAAATTATTATTTATCCCTGAAAATTGTAATCAAAAAATGACTTTTGACCGATCGGTAAATTACAACTGTACGGCGCACGAAGTATGAAGTGCGTGCGCCGCGTTACACGGTTCTTCGCCGCCTCCGAACTGTGAACGCCCCCCCCCCCCGCCGCTACGATTCTGTAGCGGGGGGGTGGGGGGAGCCGCGGTGACAGCATTGCTGTGGAAACATGCCACATCCGAGTGTAATCCGTCATGTAGCGAGGGCCAATCTCCATCCTCTGTAGCGGGGTGGGGGTGGGGGGACAACCCCCCCCCACACACACACACAGACACAGCCCTGAATGTGACCTTTCATTTGAGCCCAAGATGAAGCTTCTATGTTGAATCATTCAAAAGTTATAGACGTTTTTTCAAACTGTGCCATTTGGCACAATTTGGCACAGTTCCAAAACGCCTGGGAACAGCCTGAGAACAAAGCTGTGTAATATATTCATTTTTTGTGGTATTGTTACAAAATTTGGACCTCAGCTGGATAACACTTGGTTCTACATCTCTGTTGCATTTTCCAGCCCGGATCTGAAGCTGTGTGTTATTTGCAAGCATTTGTATCCAAAAAAACACCCAGGCCAAATTTATTTTCTTCAAGTTCACTATGTTTAGATGACTGTAACTCAGTGGCCGGAGCACTTAGAGAGATCATGTTTTTTTTTGCCAAAAAATTCAAAGTGTTTTCTTTTAAATGAGACCAACCCCATGAAGATGCTGCAAAGGGTTAAATAACAGCTTTCGATTTACTTTGGGCACATTATTTTTTGCCGTTTTTAGGAAATCTGACTGGAGTGCAAGGGGTTAAAGCAACTCTCACTCAAGATCTGGTCAAGAATGCTGTGTCTTCAACAGGACCCCAGTGTAAACAATTTCACTTTTGTAGAGAAACTTGATAAGGATTTGCTTTTAAAGGCTTAAGTGGACCATAAACTCTTGGAGTCAAATTCCCACTGGACAGTTCATACTGATAGTATCCATTCATACCAGGAAGTGATACTCTTAAAAAGTCATAAACTTCTTACGCTGGCAGATACAGTATATGGCCCCCTTGTTCTTTTAGACATATTCCAGAACCCTCTAGGCCCCCCTGCTCACATTCCAAAGACCTAAAAATTATCTACAGCTCAACAGTACCTCCTAGTGGACATCTATGGAATATGTTTCATTGTGTAATTAGACTGTTAATTCTGACTAAACATTAAGCTTTTATTCCAGTTCACTTCCCAGGATTCTAAGGACATTGTGAAGATAATCGCCAATAATGGTTTGCCATGATTCATTAATCCTTGATTTAAATGTGAGTGCATGTCTTAGGAATGTTTTATTTTCATGAGTGTTATTCAAATGAATGTTAAAATTATTAGTAATGGTATAAATGCATGGTCACTGAATATTAGCCTTGAGTCACTTAAATTACTTAGATTTTATATTGAGTATATAATTCCATAAGAACTGAATGTTGTATCAATCTCTGTCCGTCTTCCCTCTCGTGATAACCAATCACTAAGCTGCCTCTCTGTTTGATAATGTCCTGGCATTTGATTAGCTGTTCACAAACAAAGGAATGTGCCCTCATTGGACAAAAGCCCATTCAAACTCCTTTCTGTGGAAGATGATTGGTCCATCTTGCGGCCAGACCAGTTTTATGACCCAGCAGCGTGCTTCAGTTAAATGCATCAGAGCCGCCCTGCATACTCAGAGAGAGTTTTTTGTTTTTTGCTTCTTCTAGAGACTTCTTCAGATTTCTTTGTACTTCCTTGCAGTTTTCTTTTGTCTAAATTGTTCTGTGAGTTTTAAGAAGTCTTTTGTGTGTGTGAACCTTGCCAAATCCTATGTTAACTTTCCTAAATCATCTTTTGATAAGTTTTACTTGTTTTCTGGTTAACTGAGGAGAAATCATCTTTTTCTATGAGTTCATCCTTAAAGACAGTTAAACTCTCAAATCTTTTTTTCCTTCACCTCAGAAGCCATTCTTATCCTATATGAATGCTTTTTTTTTTTTTTTGACTTTTTCATGCAGTTAAAGTGGACTTTTTAGTCTTCCTATTTTAAAGTGAACTGATACAGATTTTGGACATTTCTTTTCCTGCCTCATCCACGTCTAACCCCGTAAAGAAACTAGGAGCTCGTGGGTGAAACTGACTAAAGCATTCTTCCTTCAGTCTTTGGTTTTGTTCTGCAGGCCGGAGACATCCTAAATTTGGACTGGTTGCCAAAAGACTCTACACCTGCTCGGGGGCCAGCCTTCACTCTGTTGCCAGCTCCTCGCTGCCTGCCCCGTGGGAGCCCCCAGCTGAGTCTACGCTTCTCACAGCTGTGAACAATCTGAAAGCCGACCAGCAGTCGCTTTTCTCCGGTGTTCCGAACGGTGTCTGGAAGAGCCGCTGAGCCTTCCTGAACTTATACCATCGGGTGGCCCTGACCACCACTGAACACCTGGACCCACAGCTGTTCGTAAGTGAGACTCCCATTTTCCTATCTGCTGGGTTTAAATGAGATGTCCTAAAATATTAATTACAATTGAGCATAACCAATATTTCATGGTACAATTAGTCCCTCAGCCGTAGGACAGAGCTATAAACTGAAGGAAAATTCTTATTCATTTTTAAGTAACCTTCTTTCATTTTTGTAGATTAATTCAGAAGTTCCTTTTTAGATAATCAGCTTATGGAATTTTTCCCCATAAAATTGTGTTCTGGTTTTGTTAGATACTTCAGCCTTCCATTGCATTACAGTTGAAACATAAAATCTGGTTTCCTCTTGGTTCCCCAAAGGTTTAACTATAGATTTTATGCTCAGGAATCCACTAACAGTTGAGGTGATATTGAGCACCTGTTTATCATTTGAATCTGTTTATTCATCATTTGAATGCCATGTCATGTAACCTGAATGAGTTTCATTTAATAAAATTTGTAAACGAGAGAAGTTGAAGCGTTTTTCCTTTGCATATAAGTTTTCTGGGTCACGGCAGTAAAAGAACTCACTAAATTTTGAGACTGATTCATTAAGTAATTGAAGGTACGGAAATTAATTAATTGAAATTAATTCATTCAATTCGGACCAGCTCTTTACCCTCTCAAGAATTCTCGAGGGTTCATAGGAGTTTGCCCAACCAGTTTACATGTGTTTTGTGGACTTGGAGAAGGCATTTGACTGCGTCCCTCGTGGTTTTTTGTGGGGGTGCTTTGGGAGTATGGGGTATCGGGCTTGTTGTCCATGGTCCTCAGCCGGAAAAAGGTGGATTGTCCTCTCTGGGTTGGGGACAGGCTCCTGCCCCAAGTGGAGTAGTTTAAGTATCTTGGGGTCTTGTTCACGAGTGAGGGAAAAATGGAGCGAGAGATTGACAGACGGCTTGGAGCAGCATCTACAGTGATGCAGACGGTTGTACCAGTCTGTTGTGGTGAAGAGGGAGCTGAGTTCTAAGGCAAAGCTGTCGATTTACCAGTCAATCTACGTTCCTACTCTCACCTATGGTCACGAGCTTTGGGTAATGACCGAAAGAACAAAATCGCGGATACAAGCGGCTGAAATGAGCTTTCTCCGTAGGATTGCTGGACTCACCCTCAGAGATAGGGTGAGGAGCTCAGTCATCTGGGAGAGGCTCAGAGTAGAACCGCTGCTCTTCCACATTGAAAGGAGTCAGTTGAGGTGGTATGGGCATCTGATTAGGTTGCCTCCTGGACGCCTCCCACTTGAGATGTTTCAGGCATGTCCCACTGGGAGGAGACCCCGAGGCAGACCCAGGACTCGCTGGAGAGACTATGTTTCCCAGCTGGTCTGGGAATGCCTTGGTATCCTCTCTGAAGAGCTGGAGCAGGTGGCTGGGGAGAGGGTAGTCTGGGCTTCTCTGTTTGAACTGCTGCCTCCGCGACCCGGACCTTCAAAAAAGCGGTAGAAGATGGATGGATGGATAATTCATTAACAAGTTGTTCTTTTAGAACTGGCGTCCCTTTTTACGAGTGCTTTCCTATTTTATTTAGTGAGTGTTGGGGTGACGGTTTAACTCTGTCCCCTCGCACACCCACTATTAAATAAAATAAATAATTCCTGTACCTTATTACACTATATTTTATTAAATATCACTACATATTGTTGTGCCCCATGTGAGGCTACCTGCAGCTGGAAGAGTATATGCAAAGGAAAATCATTGCGACATAAGCTGTATGTTTTTTTCTGCTTAAGTATTGATCTACTTTATACAGTGAACCTGTGTGTTTTGTTTCGGAGAGCCGCTGCAGGCAGGTCTGTGCCTCTCTCTCTCTCTCTGTTTGTTTACCCCGCCTCCTGCTGAGGTGTCTGTGTTTCTGATAGCTGCAAGGGGGGGGGGGGTGAGCTGATTCACATCGCTGCCTGAGTTGAGCAGAAGAGCTGTGTTAATGCATGCAGGAAGTTTTAAGCAGTATTATATGCTGAATTAAGAAAAATAAAGGCCTAGAGTGACAGAAACGCCAAGAAAGCCGTTCTGCCTACTTGTCAGTTTAACATCCCAGCGAATTATCCCGGTGGGATGAATTAAACCAACCAGTTCTGTATTGCCCACCTGTTCGGTGACATCAGATTAGGCTGGATGCAGCTGATCAAGTCACTGTGAGTAAACTGTTTAGGAGTAGTGCTTAACTATACCCGGAATTAAAAGGGTAAGATTATTCGCGCATGAATAAAGGAAAGTTGGAGATTAAATTGCTCCAGTTTTGGAAAAGCAAGATGTGGTGTTGTCGATAGACTTGTGCCCACATCCACGTGTCATGTGCATGTTCACAGTCACGCGCGTGGCCGACAGGCTGTGCACGAAAAACTGCGCATGAGCAGAGTCAGCATGCAGATGCCATTTTGAAGGCGCTAAGAGGGAGTCACCCTAGTCGCCATTTTGAGTGAGACCGGTAGACCCGCCCAGAGCAACGTCACTTGTCTCCTCCTCTTGAGAGTGCAGAGATAACTGCCTCCATCTTGTGGTCAACTATAGGAGTTGCATTTCTTGCATGAGTGCACACCCAGATTAAAGTGGAGCGAATCTATTAAGCTGATTTATAATCAAATTGAGCTTCCAAATTAACTTCAAATCACCCAGATTATCCAGAACAACCTAAATTTAAACCCAATTCAAAGTTTTATGCCAAGAACAAAAGGAAAGAGAAACTTGTTGGTTTTAGAGGTTGTACTCACTGGTGGAAGAGCTTTTGACTGCACATATACACAGTAAAAGAACATAAAAGCATAGACTTTGTATTTACTCACGTATGTTAACCACATATTTTAATCGCTAAAGTTAAAAGCATATATTTACACATTTTATGCAAAAAAATTTGCAAACTTTTGAAACTATATATCTGTTTGTTTTCAATGCTACTTTGTATGATTTCTTTCATAGGAAGCCATTCAACTTAGGGATTCAAATAAAAAACAATGTTTATGCAAAAGTGACCTTAAGTTAAGTTAATTCCTTTCCACAGCATGTAGAACACCATTTGGTGTATAGGGGCGGCGCCTAGCTCCGTTTCTCTGACCCTAGACCACACAGCTACTGTAAGTACTGAAAGCTACAGTGGGGGGTCAGTCCTCTGGTATCTCTGTGCATAAAACTGACCTTATGTTAATGTTAATCCTGTGCATGCTGGTAAAAGATTTAGTGATTTACTAAATATCTACCAAAATTTTCCAAATTTAGGAAACCATATTCAGCAATTAACACTTGAAAGCTGTTGCTTATTTACAGTCAGTGTGTTGCTTTTGATTCATGTTCCCTCCACAGCAGAAGGAAAACATTTAACCAACTCACTATTTCTCACCAAGATTTAAAATAAGAAGGCGAAAGGTGAAAACACTGATTAGTCTGTAAATAATTTTTTTTTTCATAAATCACCATTAACTTTAATCCTAAGGAAGCCTTAGTGACAATACACAAAAACAACTGCCTGTTAAAGCAAAGGAAACGCTAAGAAAATACTTTAGCGTAGAATCAATTAAACCCACTTACACACGTGTGTAAGTGGTAACTTTTTCTAGCTATTCGGATATTGTTGTTTCTTTACCTTAGCTTAGCTTTGTTTAACTTAGCACTGCTAACGTAGCCTAAAAGCTACGAGCAAGCAAGTTTTAACCACTCAGCAACAACAACGGACTTATATGCTGTAAATCATAACGTACCTTTATAAAAATACTCTGAACACTAGTGATGGCAAAGTCAAAACAGTGTTTTGGTACGTACCGAAACCTAGGTGGAACTTCTGAATCGAACCACTGTTCCGAGGTCTGTATCAGAAAGACGATGTCACGTGACTGGTCCATGTCGTGTTCCATTATGTCACCGACTGTTCTGAAATGTCACAGTTGTTTTATATCACTGAAAGACAAGTAAATATGCAGTGATTTTGTTATCCTGTTTCTAAAATGGAAGAATAAATAAAATACTACCATTACACAACATGAAAATGCCGATTCTATGCACAATGTATGTATTATATCAATATTTTATATGTAAAATACTAATTTCTCGTGTCCTTGCCTGACTGGCTGCTGATTCATCACCCCACATGCCTAAGACATTTAAAAGCTCCTCTAAAGTGCAGTTTGTTTGCGAAGTCTTGCCTCTCTGAGTGTCGTGTACTGAGTGTGCTTTTGGATTTACACTACTTGGAAATGGATGGCGGTAGAAAGCATCCCAGGTCAGCTGTTTGGGATCACTTCGACCTTCTTGAGGGAAAAAAGTTAAATGTATGCATTGTATGCAACATCAGAATCAGAATCAGAATCAGAATCAGCTTTATTGGCCAAGTATGCACAACACATACAAGGAATTTGACTTTGGCTAAAAACTTGCTCTCGTTGTTCAGGGGGAGGATTAAAATAAGATTTAAATAAGATTTAAATAAGGATTCAATGACAACAGAGTATGTACAGTAAATTACAGTCTGTCCACGTTTCTATAAAAGGATGCCAATATATACAGGAATATATGCAGCTTATTTACTCAGACTATCCACACTTTGCAGAAATATATGAAAAAATATACAGTCACACAGTATTTCAATGTGAACTCAGATTCAGTGATATAATGTGAATGAAGTAAAAAGCAGTGTGAGAGTTATGTGCAATGTAAGAATGGATGAAAAGTCATGAGTACAGCAACAGGTAGGACTAGGTGAATGTTAGGAGTTCATCAGAGTGATGGCTTGAGGAAAGAAACTGTTCCTGTGATGGGTGGTTTTGACCTTCAGTGATCTGTAACGACGACCAGAAGATAGAAGTTCAAACAGTTTGTGGCCGGGGTGTGACGGGTCAGCACAGATGTTTCCCGCCCGTTTCCTGGTTATGGACCGATATAAGTTCTCAATGGAGGGTAGGTCGGTACCAATGATCCTCTCCGCAGACTTAATGATCCGCTGCAGTCTGGTCTTGTCCTGTTTAGTGGCACATCCAAACCAGACAGTGATGGAAAAGCAGAGGACAGATTGGATGATGGTGGTGTAGAAGACAACCAGCAGCTCCTGAGGCAAATCAAACTTCTTGAGCTGACGCAGAAAAAACAACCTCTGCTGGGCCTTTTTCCAGACAGTGTCTATATGTGAGGACCACTTCAGGTTCCGGGAGATTGTGGTACCCAGAAACTTGAAGGAGTCCACAGTGGACACTGTGCTGTTGAGGATGGTGAGTGGGGGGGGAAAGAAGGAGGGTGTCGCCTGAAATCCACAGTCATCTCCACCGTTTTGGCTGGGTTAAGATCAAGATGGTTCTGGCCGCACCAGAGGATCAGCTGCTCCACCTCCCGTCTGTATGCTGACTCATCACCATCCCGGATCAAACCAATGACTGTGGTGTCGTCCGCAAACTTCAGGAGATTCACCGAAGGGTCCTCTGAGGTGCAGTCATTGGAGTAGAGGGAGAAGAGCAGTGGGGAAAGGACACATCCTTGGGGGGCGCCAGTACTAATTTTTCGGGAGCTGGATGTAAATCTCCCTAGCTTCACCTGTTGCCACCTGTCAGTCAGAAAGCTGGAGATCCACTGGCAGGTGGAGGGGGGCACCTTGAGCTGGAGGAGTTTCTGATGAAGAATGCCTGGGATGATGGTATTGAACGCTGAGCTGAAGTCGACAAACAGGATCCTGGCGTACGTCCCTGGGGAGTCGAGGTGTTGCAGGATGTAGTGTAGTCCCATATTCACTGCATCATCCACTAACCTGTTTGACCGGTAGGCAAACTGCAGTGGGTCCATCAGGGGGCCTGTGATGACCTTCAGGTGGTTCAGCACCAATCTCTCCAAGGATTTCATGACCACAGAGGTCAAGGCAACAGGTCTGTAGTCGTTTAATCCTGTAACAGAGGGTTTCTTGGGAACTGGAATGATGATGGAGTGTTTGAAGCAGGAAGGCACTTCACACAGCTCCAGTGATCTATTAAAGATCCGGGTGAAGATGGGGGCCAACTCGTTGGAGCAGACTCTCAGGCAGGACGGAGACACACCATCAGGCCCTGCAGCTTTCTTGATCTTTTGTCTCTGAAAGACCCAGCGCACCTCCTCTTCACAGATCGTTAGTGCTGGTGGGAGGTCAGAGTGGAGGAGGGATGGAGTTCCTGGGGCTGCAGATAATCCTTTTGTGTGGGTGGGAGGTGAGAACTGTAGGTTCTTTTCAAACCTACAGTAAAAGCTGTTTAGGTCGTTAGCCAGCTGGAGGTTTTCCACAGGGTGGGGGGGATGGTCTCCTGTAGTTGGTGATATTCTGCAGGCCTCTCCAAACAGAAGCAGAGTTGTTGGCTGAGAAGTTTTGTTGTAACTTCTCACTGTAGCTCCTTTTAGCAAGCCTGGTCTCCTTCGTCAGCATGTTTCTGGCCCCCTTGTACAGAGTCCAGTCACCAGTCCTGTAGGCCTCCTCCTTGGTCTGGCGTAGCTGCTTCAGTTTAGGAATGAACCAGGGTTTATTGTTGTTGTACGTGTAGAAGGTCTTGGTCTGCACACACATGTCCTCACAAAAACTGATGTATGATGTGTATGATGAACTCAGTGAGTTCATTTAGGTTAATGGCTGCATCTTCAAAAACACTCCAGTCTGTGCAGTCAAAGCAGGCTTGTAACTCCAGCTTTGATTCCTCAGTCCATTTCTTCACAGTCCTTACAACAGACTTGGAAGTTTTTAGTTTCTGTCTGTATGTTGGAATAAGATGGAGCAGACAGTGGTCAGAAAAACCCAGAGCTGCACGGGGGACGGCATGATAGGCGTTTCTTAAAACTGTGTAATAGTGGTCAAGTGTATTTGTGTCCCTGGTGGGACATTTAATATGCTGTCTGTATTTAGGAAGCTCATTTGTGAGATTAGCTCTATTGAAATCACCCAGAATGATAAGCAGAGAGTCTGGATGTTTTTCCTCCACCTCTGCTATCTGGTCAGCGAGGTGCTGCAGGGCCTCCGCTGTACAAGCAACAGGTGGGATATAAATTCCAACCAGAATAAACGAGGAGAACTCTCACGGTGAATAAAAGGGTTTACAGTTTATGAACAGCGACTCTAGGTTAGGGCTACAAAACTTCTTCAACACTGTGACATCAGTACACCAACCTTCGTTTATGTAGAAGCAGATTCCACCACCTTTAGTCTTGCATCTTGCATTTTATAGTAATACAACTACAGTCATGTGAAAAAATTAGGATACCCCATTAAATATTCAGTTCTTTATTAAGAAATGTTCACATATCTATGTCTAATATCATTTTTGTTTTTATTTGCATTTTTTAACATTTATTTTAGCCATTTTAAGTGGGACTGAATGTGGGGGTGTCCTAAAAAGATGGGGGTATCCTAACTTATTCCTCACTATATTTTACAGAAAATTTTTTAAAAAGTCTTTAATTCATTTTTAATTGTTTAGTCATATTACATGAATCTCCATTATTTTAAACACTGATATTAAATATCCATATATCCAAATATGTAAAAAAAACCACACAGACAGGCTTATACAGGGTATCCTATTTTTTTCACGACTGTATATGGAGACACCTACGGACAAAGCATCCTGAAGCCTAAATTCCTAGCACAACACAACCAAGTGCTGAATCAAGCCATGGCCATCATAGTGTTTGTGGTATGTATTCATGGTCATTTAATACACATACGAGTATACATTTATTATTTATACACCTTTATTATTATTTACAATAAATATAATTATGCATTTGATCACTAAAAGAAGCCATATTGTTGTACATTTTACATATAGTTACATATTTTACATATATTTACATATAGTTATATATATTTACAATATCTACCATACAATACATCAAGTTGCATGGCAGCATTCCTCCTGAATCAGTCTTTTTGTTGTTCCTTGACAGGAAGGCAAAAAGAATTAGACGAGGCACTAGTTGACCTTACTGTGAAGGACTCACAACCTTTTTCAATTGTGGAAGATGAGGGTTTCAGGCACTTTGTCAATAAACTTGAGCCCAATTACATCCTTCCATCCAGAAACACACGAAAACACTCGACTGTTTGAGTGTAGTATTATAACATTTGGCCACCAGATGTTGCTGTGGGGAGATGTTTCAAATGTTCCAAAAGATCAATTCTTTTTCTAAATCCATCCATCCATCTTCTTCCGCTATTGTTCCAAATGATTCAATCTCTCGAACGTTCCATTTCTGCCATCACTACTGAACACACCACCATCGATAAAGGAATGTGGTTGAAAGTTATATTAGCTCTTCTCATGGCTGTTTTCTCTGTTACATTGCAAACGTGGGCTGTGACTACTTCTGCATTTCGGCGCATGACTGTTTGGTTATGTTCGAAAGCCAGCCCACGTGACAAACACGCAAAATGAACAAACCCCCCCCCCCCCCCCACAAAATGGACCATTCGAAGGAAAGTTTAACGGGACAGTTCTACTCCAAAACTGAACAGGACTGCAAAGGCATGCTATTTGGCGAACCTTTAAGGGGTTAAAGGGCTGGATCCCTACCAACATACAACGTGGAGTTCAGACGTAAATATTCTGCCCAACTCCAACCATTCCTCCATTTCTTAATTGTATTTATTTTAACTCTAAGTCCATATACACAGGAGGTTTTCAGTAACTTTAGGTCTTTGCAGCAGCCCAAGTGCAGTTCACAGATGGATGGATGATGACTTGGAGATGGACAAGGCAGACCTGAAGACAGCTGTGAGCACAAAGGTAGTTTTTTAATTTCCTCTCTTGTTATGCTAAACATCGTTCTTTCCCTATAAAACCACATGAAATTATAATGTGCAGCATTGAAAATAATTTTCAAAATGTACAGAAATTATGTCATTTTCAAGTACTGTGAAAAATGTGTTAACTTGTCATTTGTTTTAAATCTATATGAAACATTTATCAAATTGTTCACTTTGTTTTGATTATACAAATTAGCTTCTTATGATTATAGCTCTTCTGTTTAATCTGTTGTAATCTGGTGTACTTGCAGGCAGCCAGAAGAGCTGGATGGCATGGTTGCCTGTCATAACCAAAACTGTGTAATCCAGGGGTTCCATCTAGGATGTGGGACTCAGTCCAGCAGCAGCCCCACAGCAGCTGTGGTTATCCCACATGTGCACACTAGAATACTATAGTATGAGTCTGGTTATATAGTAGAACATTGTTGTGTGAAACACTGATGCATGTTATTTTATATTCTTGTATTTTTTTTTTATTTTTTTTTTTACCACAGGTTTTCCATAATCCTGAGCTGTTTTTATTTCACTTGTGTGTTCTGTAACTGTGTTTTATCTAATCCTTCTCTTATAGTTAATTGCACAGTAGCCTGGTGGAGCAGCCACAATTTGGTTGTACTGTACAACTGTACAATGACAGTGAAGCCTATTCTATTCTATTGTTTGTGACTTGAAAGTGCTCCACATTTTACAAAGCTTTTGAAAAGTATTACAGCCAAAAAGACCCATTTTTGGACTGCGCTTTGCACACATTCTGTACAGTGTTTCTCACAACTTAAATTACACTCAGAATTTTGCACCTTATAAATAAAGAGCTGGAGTTTGTAAACCACTGTGGACTTTATTTTCAAATTGTTACAAAGCTGTTAAAGACATTATGTCTGAAAGGGTAAACTATACCGCAACATGTGTCTACATTCTAAAACTATGGCTTTATAATGACACTTGGACACACATTGGTCAAAGCACAGGTTACAGCAACAATCGTATCCAGTAAAGTCATGTCCTCACCTTCATATGGTACCACAAAGGCCAGAAGTATAGTGTCATTCAATATTGTATATTTGGAGCGCATGCACCCTATTACTCTCTCAGTTCAATTCAATTTGTTTATATAGCGCCAAATCACAACACAGGGTTATCTCAAGGCACTTTACATAAGGGTGGATTTAGGCCCCCCTCTGCCATCAAGCTGGCTGTGGCCCCTGGTGGATGCAGGCATTTTCAGTGTGGCACCTACAAGGGCAATGCTTTCCTTAATACAGTATCAAATCCACAGTCTGCCAATACTGTCTCCTGGTGACAGCTTCTGAAGAAAGCCACAGTTCCACAATTTTTTTGTGCTGTATGACTGTCTTCTTCTTCTGGTAGTCCATCGATTCGATGATGACCATCTTCTTTATTTATGAGTCTGCTGGTGTTTGAATAGTCCGATCCTGGATCTGCAGATTCGGTTACAGACCGGGCATGTGAAGGAGGTGCTAGGGGGAGCAGGGGGGACTTGGCAAGCATGCCTCTTTGCACGCTTTGCTGTCCGGTGTTGTGTGCGCTGTTCCTCCATATAATCCACTCCCTGTGAGGAGTGAGAGCGCCAGATGTCTCGGCAGGAAGCGAGTTCCTCCAGTGAAGAGGGGTTGATCTGACATCTCTTCAGGATGGACTTCATTTGGTCTTTGAAGCACTTCTTCTGTCCACCAGCGCTGCGTTGGCCTCGGTGTAACTGACCATACAAGATTCTGCGTGGGAGTCTGTGGCTGGGCATCCGGATGACATGCCCCAACCACCTGAGTTGATGCTGGACCAAGATGGACTCCACGCTGCAGCTGCCAGCTCTCACCAGCACTTCTGTGTGCGGCACTCTGTCCTTCCAAGTGATGCCAAGGATCTTCTGGAGACATCTTACATGGAAGGTCTCCAGGCTTCTCAGGTGGTGGCTGTAAATAGTCCATGCCTCACATCCATACAGTAAGGTGGTGATACATACAGCTCTGTAGACCAGCACTTTGGTGTGGAGTTTGAGGTTGCTGTTCTGAAGAACCCATCTCCTAAGACGACCAAAAGATGCTGATGCTTGCTTGAGGCAGTTCTGGATCTCGTCATCCATTGAGCAGGTGTCAGACATTATGCTCCCCAGGTATTTGAAAGTGGGCACTGTGAGCAGCTGTTGCCCTGCTGCTGTGAGGGTTATTGGGTTTTGTGGGGGGCCAGTACTGGATTGACAGAGTACCTCTGTCTTCTGGGTGTTGATTGTCAGTCCCATTCTGGTGTATGCAGTTACAGCTGCCGAGAGGATGTTTTGTAGAGCGTCTGGTGTATGGGCAACCAGGGCACAGTCATCGGCGTATTGTAGCTCAATGATGGTCTCTGATGTCAGCTTGGAAATTACCTGTAGCCTCCTGATGTTGAACAGGTTACCATCAAGCCTGAAGTCAATGGTAACTCCAGCTTGCTTCTCCACCCTCCTACGTAGCAGAGTTGTTACACAGACAAGGAAGATGTTGAAGAGGACTGGGCCAGCACACAGCCTTGCCTCACTCCGGTTTGCACTCCAAAAGGTTCTGAGCTGTGCCTTCCCACTACCACTCGGGCCATCATCCCAGAATGGAACTGCGCGAGGATGGTGAGGAACTTAGGTGGACACCCAAATCTCTTCAGGACTTGCCACAGTAGTTCCCTGTTCACTGTGTCAAATGCCTTTGACAGGTTGACAAAGGCAATGAACAGGTCCTTATGCTGCTCCCGACATTTCTCTTCGAGCTGACGCGTCACAAAGATCATGTCAACTGTCCCCACGTCCTTCCGAAAACCACACTGTGACTCTGGGGTGACCCGCTCTGATATTGCAGAGATAAGTCTGCGGAGCATGACCTTAACAAGGACCTTTCCAGCAATGACCAACAGAGAGATACCCCTACTATTGGAGCAGATGGATTTGTCTCCTTTGTTCTTGTAGATGGTGACAATGTTGCCGTCTTTCCACTGTTGTGGGACACACTCTCGTCTCCACACCTCTGAGATATAGAGATACAGTGTCTGAGTACAGAGGTAGCCTCCTTCCTTGAGAAGTTCAGCAGGAATGCCGTCAGGTCCAGGGGATTTATTGTTTTTCAGGGTTTTTACTGCATGCAGGATTTCTTTGAAGGTTGGGGGGAGGTCGAGATCTGGCAAGGTAGGATGTTCAGGCAGCTCTGCAAGGACAGTTTGGTCCACTGAGGTGGGCTGGTTAAGCACGGTGTTAAAATGCTCAGCCCACCGCTCCACTATCATGGCCTGATCCTTGATTAAAGAAGATCCATCAGCAGATCTAACAGGTGCCAGGGAGCAGTTTCTGGGGCCATAGATGGTTTTGACTGCATCATAGAAACTGTGCATATCGTTTCTATCAGCATGAGTCTGGATTTCATTGGCCTTTGAGATCAACCAGTCATCTTGCAGTTTCCTGAGAGTTGTTTGGACCTCAGAATGAAGGGCTTGCCATTGCTTCTTATGAAATTGGGATTGTGGGTTGTTCAAGGTGACTCTGTGTGCCCTGTGCATTCTGTCCAGGTGGGTGGAGATCTCTCCAGCATTCTGGTCAAACCAGTCCTGATGTTTCTTGGTTTTGAAACCGATGGCTTGGGTTGCAGTGTCAAAGAGGATGGTGGATAGAATGGTCCACTTCTCATCCATCCCAGACTCTGAGATGATCAGTTGTTCAATACCTGCCAGCCTCTCAGCTAGGGAGCGACGGAAGTTGTCACAGATGTCGCTGCTGGAGAGTCTGGCACAGTGGAGTGTTTTCCTCTTTGGGCCACCATGGTGAGCTAGGGGCCGAACATGCATTCTGACCTTTGTCAGAATCATGCGGTGGTCGGTCCAGCAGTCTGCCCTTTGCATAGCTCTTGTAATGAGCACGTTCTTGAGGTCAGCCCTCCTCACGATCACATAGTCGATCAGGTGCCAATGTTTGGACCTGGGATGCATCCAGGATGCCTTATATTTGTTCTTTTGCTGGAAGATTGTGTTAGTGATGGTAAGATCATGTTCCGCACAGAGACTAAGAAGTCTCATGCCATTGGGGTTGACTTTTCCAATGCCATGGGCACCGATTACACCATTCCAGTTTTGCAAGTTCTTTCCGACTCTTGCATTGAAATCACCAAGCATGATTTTGTCACCCTTTGGGATGTGACTGAGGATGTCATCAAGTGTCTGGTAGAAGCGGTCCTTCTCTTCAGCGTTCAATGGCAGAGCTGGTGCATAGGCACTTACCAAAGTGACATACCTGCATTTTGCAAGGGGGATGCGAAGAGTCATGAGCCTTTCACTGACACCCACTGGTGATTCTGTGAGCTTGTGCAGGAGGCTGTTCTTGATTGCAAAACCAACTCCATGAAGAAGTTGTCCGCCAATGGGGTATCCTTTCCAAAAGAATGTATAACCCTCTCCTACTTCATTGAGTGAGCCTTCCTCGAGGAGTCGGGTCTCACTGAGTGCTGCCACATCCACATTGTAGCGCTTCAGCTCGCTGGCAACAAGTGCTGTTCTGCGCTGTGGTCTGTCTGGACTAGCATCCAGGAGTGTCCTTATGTTCCATGCTACAATTCTAAATGGTATTGTTTTTGTTTTTCGACCGCATAGTGGAATGTCCCGACAGGTGCAGTTTCCTATCTGGGTGCTGTGCTGAGTGGGCAATGTTTAGGCCACCTTTTCTAGGCCTTTCCCCAGTTGGGGTGAGCAGTGCGGTCCCTAAATAGGGCTGCTCAGACGCACAGGGGTCTGCCGGAAGCAGCTGCCACTCAATTCCAACTGCTAATGACCGTTGTCCTGTGCCGCTAACGTGCAGAGTTCCAGCTAGGAGCTTCCAGCTCATTCAAACCTGCCTCCGCTACTGGATGCTCCATCACCGCCAGACTTTGGAGGTTGGAGACTCAGGTAAAGAAGATACCTGCGCAGTGATGGTTTTTAGAGTGGCATGGGGGGTGCGCTTTTCCTGATGCCACTACCTTGATTGTAGAGAAGATGGTTCCAGTGGCAAGGGAGACCCTAGACGACCGGTATCTTCTCACAACTGCAGGAGGCTGCCGGAATCCAGATTTTTGGGAAACCGCCTCAAAGCGTGCCACCACCAGCTTGCTTTTTTGTCAGGGTGTGCTCCCTTAGCCTTCGTCCGCTTTTACAGCCATTGTGGTGTTTATCATCACTACCAGCTTTTGCCTGCTCTACCGTTGAGGTCTTCATCTTCACGAAGACCTCTTGTATGACTGTACAATGACAATAAAGCCTGTTCTGTTCTCCTCTTGCAAGACTAACATTTGGTTAAGCCTACGGTGACACATGCTACAGTTCTGCTGTTCTTGCACATTTTCCACAGGAGCATCATCAGCCTGACAGATCTGTGCTGCTTCATCACATCTTCTTTCCTCCATCTCAGCCAGAGGTGTGGTGTCATCTGTTGGTGATAAGGACAATATATTACTTTAGTTAATATATTTTGTAATCAAAAGGAATCCCAAGACACATTTTAGAAAGAAAAACATATGCAAAAAAAAAAAAAAAAAAAAAAAAAAAAGACTACCTGAATATAAAGGAGCTACATTATCCATCTCAGTCACAGGGCCAATGGTGTTGGAGTTCTGTGTTGGGGGTTCACTTGCATGCAAAATTTGGGTGAGGTGTGCATCACCTCAAGATATGCAAACAGCGTAATTGTGGCCCTTACCCACCGCCAACAGGAAAGCCGCCATCACCTAGTGCTGACATGAGCTACTGCAAATTGTATCACATTTTGCGCAGACCAGTTGTCAGAATGACATGACATTTTCAGTGGTTTCTCAGAGTGCATTGGACTACCCTCAGTGGAAGTCACTTTTGTACTGCGATAACCACAGTTGCCATGGAAACCCACTCCTTGCCATTCAATACGTTTTATACTTTGGAGGGTTGGGAAGGTCCAAGGGTCACCAAATGTGGAACATAAGTCAAGGTGACTCTCTTCTGTAGTTCTGTGGTGTCTGCAACATGTACCTAAAATGTGTTACCATGGCCACATGTCCGAGTTTACCTGATCGCAATATGTTGGACAGTTGTAACTTGGACAAACTGTATCGGATTTTCACCGGAATTGCAATGATGGAGATTAATCCCACTCTGCACGCTCCTACATAAAAATATTTGACAAAAGTTATAGCGCCACTTACTGCTCACAGGAAGTTCTGCGCCAAATGGTTTACTTTATTATTCATGCAGCCCTTGCAGGGAAGATGGAAAATTTTTTTGCAAACCCCTCAGACCCAGCGAAATATTCAATAAAATGGAAAAGATATGTGCCCCCGACCCCTAATTTTTGTGGGAGGGGCCAAACGTACAATGTCAATGGAAACTGGAGACTGTAAACTTTGCCGTAGAGACAAAAAATTTGGGTGAGGTGTGCATCACCTCAAGACATGCAAAAAACATAATTGTGGCCCATACCCACCGCCAACAGGAAGGCCGCCTTCTTGCCTCTAAGTCACCCAACCTCCAATTCGGAAAAAGTCTCACCTCGCATTTGAACAAACTAGTCCTAGGGACCTGCTCTGATTGAGCTCATTTTTACATGGCAGCATCTACAGGCATTGGCCATTAAAAATTGAATAAATTAAGTCAAAATCTCAAAAGGTGTGGCCAGGGTGCCATGGCGAAGTTTGACTCCTCCCCTTATAACTTCAAGCAGCTGTAACTCGGGCAAAACTTGTCCGATGTCCACCAAACTTTCCATGATGGAAAATAGTCCCACCCCGAACACGTCTACATTAAAATATCTAACAAAAGATATAGCACCATATAGTGGTTAACAAAAGAATTGCTGAAAACTGTTTTATTTATTACTCACGCATCACTTGCCAGACTGACGTGAAATTTTCTGAGATTCATCACACCACAGGGATGATCATAACTGCACATCAACTTTAGCATGACGGCGCACGTGTTACCATGGACACGCCCTCCTCGCCATTCAATCCGTGAGCTTATGGGGAGGGTTGGGAAGGACCTGGAGTCATAAAATTTGGAACATAGGTAGAGGTGACTGTCTTCTGTACTCCTATGTGGGTCAGCAGCACATAACTGATAGATTAGAGTTACCATGATGACATGGCGAAGGGTGACTCCTTGCCATGGGACATCGGAAAATTGTAACTTGGACAAACTTCTTCCAAATTTCACCAAATTTACTACAACGGATATTAGTCCTGCCCTGAACACATCTATGTAAAAATAATTTACAAAAGTTACAGCGCCACCTTGTGGTTAGAACAACAGGCACTTCTAAATTGGACAAACCTTGTACGATTTTCACCAAATTTTCCATGATCACCATTAGTCACAGTGCAAACACATGTATATAAAAGTAATAAACAAAAGTTATAGCACCCCCTAGTGGTTAAAGGAAGAATTGCTTAAAACTCTTATTTGTTACTCACGTGCCGCTGGCCAGAATGACGTAGAATTTTCTGAGGGTTATCGAACCTCCTATTTGATCATTACTGCATATCACCTTTAGCATGGCGTCACTGCTGTTCCCATGGACACGCCATCCTCGCCATTCAATCCTTGATCTTGTTTGGAGGGTTAGGAACAACCTGGAGTCATGAAATCTTGAACATAGGTTGAGGTGACTGTCATATATAGTCCTATATGGGTGGACAACACATAACTGACAGGGAAGTGTTGCCATTGTGACATGGCAAAGGTTGACTCCTCGCCATGAAACATCGGAAAGTTGTATCTTGGATAAACTTTGTCTGAGTTTCACCAAATTTTCGACAATGGATAATAGTCCCACCTTGAATGCACCTATATAAACATAACAAAAGTTAGAGCGCTGCCTAGTGGTTACAACATCGAACCCTTGTAAATTGGACAAACATTGTACTATTTTCACCAAATTTTCTACAATCAACATTCGTCCTGCCCCAAACGCGTCTACATACAAATAATAAACAAAAATTACAGCGGCCCTAATGATTAAAGGAAGAATTGCTGTCAACTGTTTTCTTTATTTTTCTCTTACCAGCTGAAAAAATGACATGAAGGAATGACTGGGGCTCATTGACAATACATGTACATAGTACAGAACTGTTTCCATGGCGACCGGCGTGCTTCAATGGCTTTCTCGCCATGCAAAACATGACAGTTGCAGTTCAGACAATCCTCGTCTGAGTTGGACCAAACTTTGCACAAATCATACTGATCCCACTCTGAACACGTCTGCATATCAATATTCACAAAACTGTCACACCAGCACATACTGCTGACATGAGGTACTGCACAAAATTGTTTCAAATTTTGCACAAAGACCAGTAGTCACAATGACATGACATTTTCAGTGGTTTCTCAGAGTGCATTGGACTACCCTCAGTGGAAGTCACTTTTGTCCTGCTATAAGCAGAGTTGCCATGGAAACCCACTCCTTGCCTTTCAATAACCTGACACTTGTAAACTGGACAAACTTTGTACGATTTGCACCAAATTTTCTACGATTGATATTAGTCCCGCACCACACATGTCTATATAAAAATAATAAACAAAAGTTTTAGCACCCCTATTGATTAAAGGAAGAATTGCTGAAAACTGTTTTCTTTATTTTTCTCTCACCAGCAGAAAAAATGACAAGAAGGAATGCCTAGGGCTCATTGACAGTACATGTACATAGTACAGAACTGTTTCCATGGCGACCAGCATGCTTCAATGGTTTCCTCGCAATGCAAAATATGACAGTTACAGCTCAGACAATCCTCGTCTGATTTGTACAAAACTTTGTACAAATCATACTGATCCCGTTCTGAACACGTCTGCATATCAATATTCACAAAACTGTCACACCAGCACCTACTGCTAACATGAGGTACTGCTCAAAATTGTTTCAAATTTTGCACAAAGACCAGTAGTCGCAATGACATGACATTTTCAGTGGTTTCTCAGAGTGCATTGGCCTACCCTCAGTGGAAGTCACTTTTGTCCTGTGATAAGCACAATTGCCATGGAATCCCATTCCTTGCCATTCAAGACGTTTTATACTTTGGAGGCTTGGAGAAGCCCAGGGATCACCATATGTGGAACGTAAGTCAAGGTGACTCTCTTCTGTAGTTCTGTATCGGTCTGCAACATCTGCTTAAAATGTTAAGTGTTATAATGGCCACATGTCCAAGTTTACCTTATCGCAATGCGTTTGACAGTTGTAAATTGGACAAACTGTGTCGGATTTTCACCGTAATTGCCATGATGGAAATTAGTCGCACTCTGCACCTACATAAGAATATTTGACAAAAGTTATAGTGCCACTTACTGCTCAAAGGAAGTTCTCGACAAATGTTTATTATTCATGCAGCCCTTGCAGTGACAACGGGAAATTTTCCGAGCCAGCAAGTTACGACTGCCGCTGGGTTGTGTGGGTGCATTGGGGGCGAAGGTCCACTTACACCTGCTTGCAGGTTTAATTTTAGTTTGAATTCTTTTAGTGGTGGTGGTGCAAGTCTATTAAGTACTTTATATACAGTGCAAACGTATTTAAAAATTTTGAAGTTTTTAGTTTCTTCAATGATGTTCACACGTCTGGCTCCAGGTGTCCCTACACTCCTGATTCTGGTCCAGCCTATAGATCCCTGCTCTTACCTAATCTCAGAAACTAAGCATGGTTTGGCTTGGTTAGTACTTGAATGGGAGACTGCCTGTTCCTGGCTTATGACCCCTGCAGGTACATATCCTGGTGTCTGATCCCCTGCAGGAACATATCCTGGTGTCTGATCCAGCCTGGAGGTGTCTCCACAGTGGGAGTAATGACTACATATCAAAAGTAAATGTGTAAAATACACAAGCAATCTATTAAGGCACCTTTCCCTACAATGTGAGGATACAAAATATGAAAAAAAAAATCCAATCACAATTAGTACAGTGCAAGTTCTTGTTCATTGCTTGTGTTTTGTGTTTATAATGTGTTTTTTATAGTTCATTGTAGTGGTTAATGATAGTTTGGCAGTCATGAGAGTTGAAAATACTGAAAATAACTTTGTTGCATAAATAAAAGACTTCATACTTGAGATGGGAACAGGTGCTTTTTTACCTTTTTTTTTACCATAGATGCCTGTTGTCGCTAATTTGCATCATACCTAAAATTATATCTATTTTATGTGCTATAGTCAAATTAACTTTCTCAACTTAAAGGCCAAATGTCATGTAACAGGGTACTTTAAATATCTTGAAACTAGATATAAAAGGGAACCGATCCGTTCGGGTCTTGGTGCATATGCTTCAGTAACAACGGAATATTCGTTAATTTAAAACTGCCGCGCTTGGCCTGACACGGCCCCTGGAATCGCCTGGGGAAGAAGGCGGAAGTGACGAAATCGATTGTACCCTAGTTTGATGCTTGGGGTATTTCAATTGATTGTTTATATGGAGACTGGAAGGTTGAAGTGAGCAACAAGAAAGAAAAAATTGGATATTTCACCCATACCTTAAAACGGGACTATCAGGGACAGCTGGGTAATAAGGGACACTTCTCTGGGAAATGTTTTCATACCTGTCAAGTGAGACGTTTTCGCCATACTTCAACACCGTACAAAGCGGCTATAAGGAACGGCGGAGCAACAAGGGACACCTCTCTGGGAAATGCCCCAAATGCAACTCGTGTTGTTATTGTCAAATATTTTAAGGATTCATGGATATTTGACAATAACAACACAACTCAGCGTCCGGCGCTAAATAAAAAAAAAAAAAGCAGAATTCTGTATTTCTCAGGCGATCTCTGTCTGTTCTGCAACCGCTGCACAGCTCAACGTGTTAAACCATTGTCCTAATGACTTCTCATTGTAGTGAGAATAGCTCAAGCTGAGCGATCAGCCCGCCCGACAATTAGACTAATGAGTGACTCCACACTTCTCATGGTAGTGCGAATAGCTCACGCTGAGCGATCAGCCCGCCCAGACAATCAAACTGATTTACTCCACACTTCTCATTGAAGTGATAATAGCTCAGGCTGAGCGATCTGACAGCACCAGCTGTGGGTGATCACACACAGGACGGGCTCCTCAACACACTCAGTTTTTTTTCCAGTATATTTTTTCTTTTGGGCGTACAGAAATGGCAATATGCCCGTTTTTGCTAAAATTGCATTTTCCCCGTATTTTCCTTAAAATATTTGACAATAACAACACGAACTACATTTAAAACATTTCCCAGAAAAGTGTCCCAAACCACTCCGCCGTCTCCCACAGCCGCGCTTGGCACCAAAATACGGCGAAAACGTCTCACTTGACAGGTATGCGCCTCCATTTTCATATTGATTTGGTCAATTTCTTGACAGCAGCGGCTCTCCTCCACTGTAATAATAATGGCTTCCGAAAAATCAATATTTATGGGGCGCCCTCGACAGACCCCCTTCGGCTTCGCAATTCTGGAGGCGATTAATGTCCAGTTCAATGACATTTTCCACTGGTTCTGCTCTCTGGTCATCGTTGGAACTGTTGTCATCAGACAAAGCATCTGATTCCGTCTCGGACGGCTCGAACCTGTAAGGTTCTATGCCTCTGTCACTGTCTGAACCACTGACAAAAAAAAAAGACAAAACTAAACTAATTTGTTCACAATCGCTGTCACTTTCCGTCATGATTGTCCAATGTTGATAAGTGTGAATGTGGATAGGCAGGGCAGCCAGGGTACAACTGGTGATGTCAAAAACATGGGCGTGGTCTGGACTGGCTGTCACAAGCCAGCAAGCAAGGTGGGGCCTTCACCTGGTGTATTTTGTGCAATTATGTAAATACAGGTGGGTGATATGGTCTCCTGTATAAATATTTGGCTTAAGCTATGTGTATTTTATCTAAATTCGTTGTCATTTAGAAAAAAAAATTAGGTGGTATTTGGCCTTTAATTTAGCATCTACTTGAAAGCAAAAACACAAGTGAAATTTTTTTTTCATAATTGGAAATAAATTCAGGCGTTAAGGGGTTAAATGTACATTAGAATTTAATGTCCAGCTGCGTTCTTTCTTTTAATTTTGCATCTACCACTTCCTTGAACTGTTTGAAACTAATGAATGAATATTCATGACAAAATAATGAGCCGTTGGTACGCAATGGTGATGGACCGTCTTCAGTTGGCAAGGCAAATTTTCATATTTTGTAATGAAAAGTTGTAATCAAGTATATAAATAGGATTCTTTTTCACTGTAGATATCAAACATGACTTGTCGGGGGGACAACCGTGCACTTTTCTGTCATGTTCTGGCGAGCGCTTCCTTCCCGTTTCACCTGTCTCCTCATCAGACGCACCTGCTGTTTCCTGCTGAGCCAGTGTTTATAAGGAAGCGCTCGTCGGTGATTCAACACTGGCTCATTTGGGTATACTGCATCAAGCAGACTAGCTCATCAAGTAAGCGGCTGTGTTGTGTGTGACCTTACCTTACACACGTTTCCCTTTTCTTCTCTTCCAGGTTGCTGCCAATGTTGCGGTGCGTCTTCAGGGGTTCGGTGTGCTCGCCACCCTGTTGCTCTTCCACGACGCAGCTCATCTATTCCACCTGGTCAGACTCCACGCCTCATTCCCTTACCAGCGGTTCCGACCTGCTGGTTCCTCTCCTTCGCTGGGGGCTGGGTTCTGAGCCGGTTTCTTCTCTCCTCCCACGTAAGTGATGTAAATTAGATTTCCATTTTCCCCCTCTATTCCCCATTAATCAGCCTTGTCTCATCCTCTCATCCTCTGCAGGTTTGCTGCTGTTCTGGCAAGTGACTGATTTTTCGTTCGCAGTTTTGAAAATTCAATAAAGGGTCAAACGTTCTGTGTGTGTGTTGTTTTGGTGATTGCATTTTGCACTTAGGCTGATTGTCCGGTCAATATGACACTTTTCAGTCTGTATTTTCACGAAAAAGACGAGCATGAGCTATCAAATCTGATGACGATGCGCTGTGCCCATTGACTAGTGCAAGGACACATCGCTTATATGTAAATATAAGCTTAAAGTTAAATATAACAGCTTAAAGGAGACTAGCTTCCCCGAACGACACTCAGTGGTTGGTCTGTTGAGGAGCCAGTTTCCTCAACGTTGATGAATGATTGGTCTGTTGAGCAGGACTACCTCCTCAACGAGGGTCAGTGATTGGTCTGTTGAGCAAAGGCTACGGACTTGGACGGGGATTTTCCTGGGAACACTAGGTGTATGGACTAGCTGTCTGTCCAGGGGCTATTCTGCCTCTTGCCCATAGATGTTGAGATAAGCTTCAGTGCCCCCCATGATCCAAAAGTGGATAAGAAGAGGACTGATAGTGATGTAACAAAAGTTGATTGAAAATGTCTTTTCAACAACCTGAAAAAGGCAACTTGTCAGCTTTCCCTTTTAAAACAAATCCAGACATTTTCTTAGATGGTTGGCTAAGCTGTGTTTTCAGCATTTTTTCACCCAATTTGCGCTGCAAGGACATGATGTCACATAGATTGGAAAATATGTTGTCCACATGTCACCTCTAAACCAATCACGTATTCTGATGTAGTTCACACACACGAGGTGGCGGGGTGTGTATGTAAATCAGTGATGCTTGGTGCCATGATTCAATTCAATTCAATTCAATTCAACTTTATTTATATAGCGCCATTTCACAACAACAGTCATCTCATAGCACTATCAACTGTAGGGGGAACCCCCACAGTTGCAGAAAGACCCCAGCAATCAGGCGATCCCCTGTGAGCAAGCACTTGGCGACGGTGGAGAGGAAAAACCCCCTTTTAACAGGAAGAAACCTCCAGCAGAATCAGGCTCAGGGAGGGGCAGTCATCTGCTGCGACTGGCTGGGGGGTGAGGGGACAGAGAAGATGAAAAGAACAGACATGTAGAGAGCAAACAGCACGATGGGGACTCAATCTATGGGAGAGAACAAACAGATGTTAATGACCAGCAAAAAAAATATTTCATTGAGAGTGAAGAAAGGAGTGAGGCCCAGTGCATTATTGGAGGTCCCCCGGCTGACTAAACCTATTAGCAGCATAACTAAGGGAGGGTTCAGAAACACATGATCCCTCCCTAATTGTAGGCTATATAAAAAAAAGGTAGGTTTTAGCCCTATTCTTAAAAACAGAGATCGAGTCTGACTCCTGAATCCAGATTGGCAGCTGGTTCCACAGGAGAGGAGCTTGATAACTGAAGGCTCTGCCTCCCATTGTACTTTTGGAGATTCTAGGTATTACAAGTAATCCTGCATTTTGGGAGCGTAGTGCTCTGTTAGGATAATACGGTAGTATCAGATCTTTTAAATAAAAAGGAGCCTGATTGTTTAGAGCTTTGTAAGTAAGAAGAAGGATTTTAAACTTAATTCTAAACTCTATGGGAAGCCAATGAAGGGAGGCCAGAACCGAAGAGATATGATCTCTCTTTCTAGTACCTGTTAAAACTCTTGCTGCAGCATTTTGGATCAGCTGAAGACTTTTTAAAGATGTTTTAGGACAGCCTGATAATAAAGAATTACAATAATCTAATCTCAAGCTAACAAAAGCGTGGATCAGTTTCTCAGCATCACTCTGAGACAAGATGCTCCTAATCCTGGCAATATTACGCAAATGATAGAAGGCAGTCTTAGAAACAAATTTAATATGTGAATTGAAGGACAGATCTTGATCAAAAATAATTCCAAGGTTCCTCACAGAGCTATTAAAAGAAAGAGTAACCGCATCCAAACTGAAAGTTTGATTTGGAAAGGTATTTCTAAGGTTTTTTGGACCAACAAGAATGACTTCAGTCTTATCTGATTTTAATAGCAGGAAATTACAAGTCATCCAAGCTTTGATTTCCTTAAGGCAGGCTTCTAACTTGGCTAATTGATTACTATCATCTGGCTTCATTGACAGGTATAATTGTGTGTCATCTGCATAACAATGAAATTGTATACAGTGCTTTCTAATAATGTTGCCTAACGGAAGCATATATAAACTAAGAAGAGTAGGGCCTAGCACAGATCCCTGTGGAACTCCATGACTAAGCTTTGAGTTGAAAGAAAACTCATTATTTACATGAACAAACTGGAACCTATCAGATAAATAAGATCTAAACCACTGCAATGAAGTTCCATTAAGTCCAACATAGTGTTCTAATCTATCAAGTAGAATATTATGATCGATAGTATCAAAAGCTGCACTAAGGTCTAAAAGGACAAGTACAGAAACCAGTCCATTATCAGATGCGATGAGGAGGTCGTTAGTGACCTTCGCTAAGGCTGTTTCAGTACTATGATGGATTCTAAACCTAGATTGAAACTCTTCAAGTAAACCATTTCCCTGCAGGTGGTCAAATAATTGCGTAGCAACAACTCTTTCTAAGATTTTTGAAATGAAAGGGAGATTAGAGATTGGTCTATAGTTAGCTAAAGCTCCTGGATCTAGCGTTGGCTTTTTGAGTAAGGGTTTTTGAGTAAGGGTTTTTGAGTAAGGCCGTTTTAAAAGCCTGCGGTACATGGCCTAAAGTTAATGAAGAATTGATTATATGAAGAATAAAGCTACCAATAAGTGGGAAGACTTCTTTAAATAACCTGGTAGGAATAGGGTCTAAAAGACAAGTTGAAGGTTTGGATGAGGAAACTATTTTGTCTAACTCACAAAGGTTGATTGGAGTAAACTCATCAAGACAGACATCAATTGAAGGAGTTGTAGTAGTTACAGTATTTAAGTTAACTGTGGGAAGAATCTGATTGATTTTATCTCTGATGGATGAAATTTTATTATTGAAAAAGTTCATAAAGTCCTGACTAGTAAGCTCTAAGGGAATGCTAGGATTGACAGAGTCCTGACTCTTTGTCAACCTTGCTACAGTGCTGAAAAGAAACCTGGGATTATTCTTGTTCTCTTCTATTAATGCAGAATAATAACTCGTTCTAGCTTTTCTAAGAGATTTTTTATAAATTAAAAGATGATTTCTCCAAGCTAAATAAATTTCATCTAAATTAGTGGAGCGCCATTTTCTTTCTAATTGACGAGTCTTCTGTTTTAAGCTACGAGTTTCTGTGTTGAACCAAGGAGTTAGAAATCTCTGATTAGACTTTTTCTTTTTCAAGGGGGCCACCAAGTCTAGAGTCTGATGCAGAGAAGCTGTAACACGATCCACCATGTTATCAATTACAGAAGGAGCAAGCTGTCTATTGCTTATTTCCGTTGTGTTGACACATGGCATAGAGGAAACGATCTGCATAAATTTGGTAACAGCATCATCTGAGAGGCATCTACTGTAATAATATTTTTCTTTAGGAGCCAAATAGTCAGAAATAGTCAGCTAGCCGGCCTACACACGCTCCGGGCAGACAGAGCAGCAGATGACTCCGGTAAGACCAGAGGTGGGGGAGTGTGCATTTATATTAACAAGGCTTGGTGCACGAACTCTGTCACTGTTGAGAGACACTGCTCAGTTACCTGGAGTTTCTCATGGTTAAATGTAGACCTTTCTATCTGTCACGCGAGTTCACTTGTACCATCATAACAGCCGCTTACATTTCTCTGGATGCTAATGCTAAGCTTGCTATGAAAGAACTGCATGCAGCTATTAGCAAACAACAAACTGCACACCCAGAGGCAGCATTTATTGTGGCGGGTGATTTTAACCACTCTAACCTCAAGACAGTGCTTCCTAAATTCTACCAGCATGTCTCCTGTCACACAAGAGGGGACAAAACATTGGACCATGTTTACACCAATATTGTGGGAGCCTACACAGCAACTCCCCTCCCCCACCTAGGTCAGTTTGATCACTTATCCTTGTTCCTTACCCCCAAGTATGTACCGCTCATCAACCGGGTGAAGCCATCAGTGAGGACCATCAAAGTGTGGCCAGAGGGGGTTGACTCTGTACTCCAGGAGAAGTTTAGGAACACAGACTGGAGTATGTTCACCTCTCAGGCTACCTGTGGCTCCCACATAAACATCGACTCTTACACCCACTCAGTCCTGGACCACATCAACACCACTATTGACAGTGTCACCACGGAAAGACAGATCACCACGTACCCCAATCAGAAGCCGTGGATGAACAGAGAAGTGCGGCTTCTGCTAAAGGCACATAACAATGCCTTTATATCTGGTGATGCACAGACCTACAGTTCATCCAGGGCAGATCTGAAGAGGGGCATCAAGAAGGCCAAGCACAGCTACAAGCTGAAGGTGGAGAAACATTTTGGGGACTCTGACCCCCGACGCATGTGGCAGGGCATTCAAGCTATCTCTGATTATAAGCCCAGCAACTCCATACCTATAGCCATGACTGTGCCCTTTCTCAATGAGCTAAATGACTTCTATGCTCGTTTTGACAAGGACAATAACGAAAAGAACACCAATTTCCCACCCTCTGACGACCTCCACCACCTCACACTCACCCACACCGACGTCCGTAACGCACTGAGTCATGTCAACGTACGTAAGGCTGCTGGCCCTGACGGCATTCCTGGGCGTGTGCTGAGGGCATGCGCTGAGCAGCTGGCAGGGGTCTTCACAGACATCTTCAACCTGTCCCTGGCCCAGGCCGTGGTACCAGCGTGCTTCAAGACCACTTCAATAGTACCAGTGCCGAAACATTCAACACCATCGTGCCTAAATGACTATCGCCCTGTGGCACTGACGCCCATAGTCATGAAGTGCTTTGAGCGACTGGTCTTGGCACAGCTCAAAAAATGCCTGCCCCCTACACTGGACCCTCGCCAGTTTGCCTACCGGAGCAACAGGAGTACAGAGGATGCGGTTTCTACAGCGCTGCACTATGTGCTCTCACACCTGGATGACAAGAGCACCTACGCAAGAATGCTGTTTGTTGACTTCAGCTCAGCATTCAACACAGTTATCCCCTCCAAGTTGATCACTAAACTTGGGGACCTGGGAATCAGTACCTCCACCTGCAACTGGATCATGGATTTTCTGACCAACAGACCCCAGCATGTTAGGTCAGGCCCCAACCGTTCTTCCGTCATCACACTCAACACTGGTGTACCACAGGGCTGTGTGCTCAGCCCATTCCTCTACTCCCTCTTCACCCATGACTGCAGGCCTATGTATGGATCCAATTCCATCATAAAGTTCGCAGATGACACCACGGTGATTGGACTCATCAGGGACAACGATGAGTCAGATTACAGGGCAGAGGTTGAGCACTTGGCTACTTGGTGCGCTGACAATAACCTGCTCCTTAACACCAGCAAAACCAAGGAGCTCATAGTGGACTACAGGAAGGAGAGGGGAGAGACACATGACCCCATCCATATCAATGGCATAGCTGTTGAACGTGTCCCCAGCTTCAAATTCCTGGGGACCCACATCTCGGAGGACCTGTCCTGGTCAGTTAACACCACCAGCCTGATCAAGAAGGCCCATCAGCGCCTCTTCTTCTTGAGGACACTGAAGAAGAACCATCTGTCAACTGACATCCTGGGCAACTTCTACCGCTGCGTGATAGAGAGTACCCTGACCAACTGTGTCACAGTCTGGTATAGGAGCTGCTCTGTCGCTGACCGTAAGGCGCTGCAGCGGGTGGTGAAAACCGCCCAACGCATCACAGGGACTCCACTTCCAGTTATAGAGGACGTCTACAGGAAAAGATGTCTGCGCCGGGCACGCAGCATTCTTAGGGACTCCAACCATCCTGCTCATGGACTGTTCCAGCTTCTCCCCTCCAGAAGGCGTTTCAGAAGCCTTCGGACTAGAACCGGCAGGTTTAGGAACAGTTTCTTTCCAACAGCTGTCACGTTATTGAACTTAGTTCCCCGCTGACTCTCTTACCATCATCTCTTACCATCCTCACCTGTACATAACTGCCCATCTAACTTATTGTACATTATTTGCACATAACAGTACTTTTAACTTTCTGCACTGCTGCATATATTTGCATATATTTGCTTAAATTGCACATACTGTTAATTACCGTATATACTGCACTGCTGTCCTTTGCACTTCTGATTGGATGCTAAACTGTGTTTCGTTACCTTGTATTCATACATGTGTAATGACAATAAAGTTGAATCTAATCTAATCTAAAAATAGTAAAATCAAAGGTTAACAGACAATGGTCTGACAGTACAGGGTTATGAGGAGACACTACAAGATTTTCTATTTCTATGCCATATGTCAGAACAAGGTCCAATGTATGGTGGAGGTAATGAGTAGAATTTCCTACTTTCTGAGAAAACCCAATTGAGTCTAATATTGAATTAAATGCCACATTAAGGCAGTCACCATCTACATCCACATGTATACAGTGGGGTAAAAAAGTATTTAGTCAGCCACCAATTGTGCAAGTCCTCCCACTTAAAAGATGAGAGAGGTCTCCAATTTTCATCATAGGTATACCTCAACTATGAGAGACAAAATAAGAAAAAAAAAATCCCAAAAATCACACTGAAGAATTTTTAATGAATTAATTGGTAAATTCCTTAGTAAAATAAGTATTTGGTCAATAACAAAAGTTCATCTCAGTACTTTGTTATATACCCTTTGTTGGCAATGGCAGAGGTCAGACATTTTCTGTAAGTTTTCACAAGGTTTTCACACACTGTTGCTGGTATTTTGGCCCATTCCTCCATGCAGATCTCCTCTAGAGCAGTGATGTTTTGGGGCTGTCACTGGGCAACACAGACTTTCAACTCCCTCCAAAGATTTTCTATGGGGTTGAGATCTGGAGACTGGCTAGGCCACTCCAGGACCTTGAAATGCTTCTTATGAAGCCACTCCTTCGTTGCCCGGGCAGTGTGTTTGGGATCATTGTCATGCTGAAAGACCCAGCCACGTTTCATCTTCAATGCCCTTGCTGGTGGAAGGAGGTTTTCACTCAAAATCTCACGATACATGGCCCCATTCATTCTTTCCTTTACACGGATCAGTCGTCCTTATCCCTTTGCAGAAAAACAGCCCCAAAGTATCATGTTTCCACCCCCATGCTTCATAGTAATTAATTAATTCACCCTTTTTGTCATTCAACTGTACAACCAATCATGTACAGCAGAACGAGATTGTGCTTTACCTATCTACAGTGTAAATCACACACACCCCAAGTGCAGAATCAGAGGGCCGCTGCCATGCAAGGCGCCGCCACAGAGTTCCCTCCTCCATTCCATTTATTGCTGAGCACCAAGCTGGACGGCAGGAAGTTCCACTTTTATATGGTCTTCGGCATGACCCAGCCGGGATTTGAACCCCTGCCTCCCGGGTGTGGGGCGGATGCTCTACCAACTGAGCCACCACTCCGGTAGGTATGGTGTTCTTTCTCCTCCAAACACGACAAGTTGAGTTTTTACCAAAAAGTTCTATTTTGGTTTCATCTGACCATATGAGATTCTCCCAGTCCTCTTCTGGATCATCCAAATGCTCTCTAGCAAACTTCAGACGGGCCTGGACATGTACTGGCTTAAGCAGGGGGACACGTCTGGCACTGCAGGATTTGAGTCCCTGGCGGCGTAGTGTGTTTCTGATGTAGCCTTTGTTACTTTGGTCCCAGCTCTCTGCAGGTCATTCACTAGGTCCCCCCATGTGGTTCTGGGATTTTTGCTCACCGTTCTCGTGATAATTTTGACCCCACGGGGTGAGATCTTGCGTGGAGCCCCAGATCAAGGGAGATTATCAGTGGTCTTGTATGTCTTCCATTTTCTAATAATTGCTCCCACAGTTGATTTCTTCACACCAAGCTGCTTACCTATTGCAGATTCAGTCTTCCCAGCCTGGTGCAGGTCTACAATTTTGTTTCTGGTGTCCTTTGACAGTTCTTTGGTCTTGGCCATAGTGGAGTTTGGAGTCTGACTGTTGAGGTTGTGGACAGGTGTCTTTTATACTGATAACGAGTTCAAACAGGTGCCATTAATACAGGTAACAAGTGGAGGACAGAGGAGCCTCTTAAAGAAGAAGTTACAGGTCTGTGAGAGCCAGAAATCTTGCTTGTTTGTAGGTGACCAAATACTTATTTTACTGAGGAATTTACCAATTAATTCATTAAAAATCCTTCAATGTGATTTTCTGGATTTTTTTTCTCATTTTGTCTCTCATAGTTGAGGTATACCTATGATGAAAATTGGAGACCTCTCTAATCTTTTAAGTGGGAGAACTTGCACAATTGGTGGCTGACTAAATACTTTTTTGCCCCACTGTATTAAAGTCCCCTACTATAATTATTCTATCAGATTTCAGCACTAAATCAGCTAAGAAATCAGCAAATTTGGATAAAAATTCTGAGTAGGTTGATGGGGGACGATAAACTATGGCAAATAAAATTGGGTTTAACCTAAAATTGCTAAAGTTCCCAATACTGAGGACCAGGCCCTCAAAGGAATTATAACATGTTTTTTGCTTTACATTAACTAGTAATTTGGAATGGTAAATTGTTGCTACTCCTCCTCCACGACCAGAACTTCTGGGACTTTGACAGTTTAAATAACCAGAGGGAGTTGATTATTTAAATCAACATAATCCTCTTGCCCTAACCAAGTCTCTGTAAGGGATATTAAATCAATCTGATGATCAATTAACAGATCATGGACTAACAGAGACTTGGGAGTTAGAGACCTAATATTTAATAAACCACATTTAATTTTTAAATTATGAGGAGGAACAGAGGCCAAATCATTCAATTTAGAGGCGTTATGTTTAATTTGAGTTTTACCAATATTTTGCTTAATCACTTTGGGATGGTTCCAAGGTTGTCATAGCCAGGAGCGGCACTGGGGTTAAGCTCCCAGTGCTCATAAAATGCTCCTTATGGCGTGCGTCTCGAAAAGCCTCTGACAACTAAGTCCAACTCCTAGCCTGCCCGTGTGGTTTAGTCTCTAAGCCCGGTGGAACTGCTTTTACTAATTGGAGAAGGGGCGAGGGCGGATCTCTGGCGCCTTAAAACCAGATGCTTCGGGTAGATGATGGCTCGTCAACCTGGGAAGGTAGCCCATCTAGGGGAAGGTAAACCCTGATTTCAAACCTCCGCTGCCTTGCGGCATACCCGGTCACGGGAAAGGCTTCGGGAGTCAACCCTGAGGAAAAATCCGGAGTCGGAGCCCCTAAGGCAGTTCTATGTTGTGCTCAACATTGTTCTGGCAGCTCCTGCAACGGCGCTGGTGCCAAACTGTAGCAGCCCTGCTGTTCCTTTGGATTCATCAGTGACGTGGAGGGGGGGGGACATGCTGCATGGGCAACATCTTGTCCTCCATATCTTCCTGCCCAGGCTTGAATCCTACCAACGCCCAACGCTGGAAGGTAGAACACCGGATCACTGGAGAGGACACTCCAGCTTCGCCTTTGGCGTAGACAAAACACGGGGAATGACAGTTACCGGTTATAAGCCACCGCTCAATTGGCGTAGAGCGCGGCGCCAGGGGTTGTTCCCGACGGTGAGAGGGATCATCGGATCTCACTGGACAGCTACCGCCTGCCTCAAGCTGGGCAGCCCCCAGCCAATAAGGTGTTGTCCTACCACAGCTTGCTTTCCTCATTGGGTGCATGGGGATGAGGAGAAATCCGAACAGCAGGCTGAGAACCTTCGCACCAGGCAAGACAATAAAACAAAAGAGACCAACTCTAAAACTGGGAACTTGGAACGTCCACACTATGATGACAGGATTCGCTGCTAACCTCAAGGACATCAACGACACCAGGAAGACTGCCATCATCAATAATGAGCTGAAGAGACTGGGAGTAGATATCGCCACTCTCCAGGAAACACGGTTGGCTGACGCAGGCACACTAAGAGAGAAGGACTACATGTTCTACTGGCAGGGAAAGGGCAGTGACGAACACAGGGAACACGGAGTGGGCTTCGCAGTGAAGAACACCTTGCTGAAGATGGTGGAACCGGGCAGCACTGGCTCTGCACGACTCCTCACCCTCTGCCTGAACACCACTCAAGGCCCAGTCACCCTCGTCAGTGTGTATGCCCCAACACTGACAGCCACACCAGAGGCAAAAGACGAGTTCTACGAGAATCTTGCAACAACTGTCAGGATCATCCCCAACTCTGAACAACTCATTCTCCTTGGAGACTTCAATGCCAGAGTGTGTGCTGACCATGACTCCTGGCCCTCCTGTCTTGAACCTTTTGGCGTGGGCAGAATGAACGACAACGGACAGCGGCTGCTCGAGTTCTGCACATATCACAATCTGTGTATCACAAACTCGTTCTTCAAGACCAAGCCCCAACACAAGGTTTCCTGGCAACATCCGCGCTCAAAGCACTGGCACCAGCTGGATTTGATCCTGACCAGGCGCACCTCACTGAAGAACGTGCTAATCACCCGTTCGTTCCAGAGTGCAGATTGCGACACAGACCATTCATTGGTGTGTTGCAAGGTCAAGCTGCAGCTGAAGAAATTCCATCGTGCTAGACAGCCTGGAAAGGCACGGATTGACACCAGCAAGATGGCTCAACCAGAACTTGTTGAGCAGTTTGCCTCCACCTTTGAGAAGGAACTTGGTGTACCACAAGAAGGAGAATCTGCAAAGCAGAAGTGGGAAGAGCTGCAAAACACCATCCACCGCACAGCCTTGGCTACCTTTGGGGGGAAGACCTCGAAGTCACAGGACTGGTTTGATGCCAAGTTGACCGAGATGACCCCCGTCATTGAAGCCAAGCGCTCAGCACTTGCTGAGTACAAGAAGTACCCAAACGAGAAGAATCTCCAGATTCTTAGGGCTGCGAGAAGCAAAGTTCAGCAGACTGCTCGGCGCTGTGCCAATGAGTACTGGACTCAGCTCAGCCAAGACATTCAAACCGCTGCCATAACAGGGAACATCTGTGGTATGTACGATGGCATCAAGAAAGCACTTGGTCCGGCTCAGAGCAAGACGGCCCCCCTCAAATCCTCCACTGGGGAGATGATCACAGAAAAGAACAAGCAGATGGAGAGATGGGTGGAACACTACTCCGACCTCTACCCCAGACAGAACACCGTGACACCGTCAGCCCTTGATGCCATCGACTGCCTGCCATCCATGGACAAACTTGACGCCGAGCCAACCATCGACGAACTCAGCAAGGCCATTGATAGCTTGGCCGCTGGCAAGGCACCCAGCAACGACGGCATACCCCCTGACCTGATCAAGCACTGCAAGACTGCCCTATTGCTGCCATTGCATGACCTCCTCTGCCAGTGTTGGAAGGAAGGTGCCGTACCACAGGACATGAGGGACGCCAAGATCATCACCCTCTACAAAAACAAAGGGGAGAGAAGCGACTGCAACAACTACAGGGGCATCTCCCTCCTCAGCATTGTTGGCAAAGTCTACGCACGAGTTGTTCTCGTTCGTCTACAGAAGCTTGCCGAACGTGTCTACCCCGAGTCTCAGTGTGGCTTCCGCACTGAGCGATCGACGGTAGACATGATATTCTCCATCCACCAACTCCAGGAGAAATGCAGAGAACAGAACATGCCCCTGTACGTCGCCTTCATCGATCTCACCAAAGCGTTCAATCTGGTCAGCAGAGAGGGCCTTTTCAAGATCCTGCCAAAGATAGGATGCCCACCAAAGTTGCAAAGCCTCATTGAATCGTTTCACACCAACATACAGGGGATAGTGCAGCACGATGGCAATGTCTCAGAGCCATTCAACATACGCAGCAGAGTGAAACAGGGCTGTGTACTTGCGCCAACCCTCTTTGGGATTTTCTTTGCTATGCTCCTGAGGCATGCCTTCAGCACAGCAACAGAGGGAATCTACCTGCACACAAGATCTGACGGCAGGCTTTTCAACCTCGCCCGCCTGAAAGTCAGAACCAAAGTACGCGAGGCTCTAATCAGAGACATGCTGTTCGCAGACGACGCTGCAGTTGCAACCCACACACAGCAGGGGCTTCAGACCCTGATGGACCGCTTCTCCCAGGCATGCAAGGACTTCGGGCTTACCATCAGCCTGAAGAAGACTAACGTCTTGGCGCAAGGCATGGAAGCACCACCAACCATCACCATCGACGACTACGAGCTGGAGGTCGTGAATCAGTTCATGTACCTGGGGTCCACGATCAGCAACAACCTCTCCCTTGATACAGAGATCAACAAGAGGATTGGAAAATCAGCCTTCACAATTGCTCGCCTCACCACATGAGTGTGGGAGAATCCCAAACTCTCTGTCAAGATGAAGATGGCAGTGTACAACGCCTGCGTCATCAGCACACTGCTCTATGGGAGTGAGACGTGGACAACATATGCCCGGCAGGAAAAGAGACTGAATTCCTTCCACTTGCGCTGCATTCGCCACATCCTGGACATATCCTGGCAGGACAATGTGCCCAACACAGAAGTTCTGTCCCGCGCCGGCCTTCCCTCCATGTTCACTCTACTCAGGCAGCGCAGGCTCCGCTGGCTAGGCCACGTTCACCGTATGGAGGATGGCAGAATCCCCAAAGACGTCCTCTACGGAGAACTGGCAACTGGCAGGAGAGACGTTGGCCGCCCACAGCTGCGCTTTAGAGACGTCTGCAAGAGAGACATGAAGGCCCTGGAGATCAACACAGAGCGCTGGGAGGACCTTGCAACGGACCGCTCCAAATGGAGAGGCACCCTGACCAGACAGCTCAAGGCGGGTGAAGAGAGACTGACTGCTGCAGCAGATGAAAAAAGGACCCGCAGGAAGAACCGCCACAGACCCAGCAGCACGGAGACCACCCACAAGTGCGACCTGTGTGACAGGGACTGCCATTCGCGCATCGGCCTGTTCAGCCACAGGCGGTGCTGTTCCAGCAAAGTAGACGTTTAGGATTCTCTTCCATGGTCATCATAGACCGACGGAGGCCGACGAACTTTGGGATGCTTATATATTATATTTTTATTTACTTTGGAGGGAGCAGACAATGATTCTCTGATGGGAAGACAGGGGCTAAGTTGAGGGGTGGCGGATGAAGAGGAGCTGCAGAGAGGTGTGTAAGACTGCGACTCTGCTTCCTGGTCCCAACTCTGAGTAGTCAAGGTTTTGGAGATTTGGATAAAAAAGATGCCAGATTGTTAGATAAATGAGAAGCACCATCCAAAGTGGGATGAATGCTGTCTTGTCTCATAAGACCAGGTTTTCCCCAAAATGAGCTCCAATCGTCAATGTAGCCCACGTCATTTGCAACTGTGGTGCATAAACACTGTTCTCCATTGATGGAATTTATGATCATCAAGTGCAGACCCTTTTACATTCCGAGAAAATTTTCATCTGTCCTAGTAGCGGTCGTGTATGCCCTGTCCACCGGCATTAGCGAGAGAAGTAAAGCACTAAAAGATCTCTCTATCAGGACATCAGTGAGACACAAACGGTGCATCAAGACAGATTCCTCATCACAGCAGGAGACTTCAACCATGCAGATTTAAAGGCCCTCCTACCAAATCTACACCAACATGTAGACTTCCCAACAAGAGGAGACAATTAGCTGAACCTGGTGCACACAACTCACAAAAAAGCATACAGAGCCTCCCCACTTCCCCACCTGGGTCTCTCTGATCATATCACCATCTTGCTAAGGCCAGCATACACATGCAGAGTGAAAACAATCAGACCAACTGTAAGTAACCCATGCTGAATGATGGTCTGATTCTCAAACTGATGTTTCACACCGTTTTATTTTCTCACGAAGTTCCTTTAACACTTGTACTGAATGAGTACATTGTGACAACACCACAAGAGCTAAAAGAAAATGACAAAACAAAAAACCCCCAAAACAAATTACCATCCATGTATATAAACATACAGTCATGTGAAAAAATTAGGACACCCCCTTAAATAGTCAGTTCTTTATTAGGAAATGTTCACATATCTATGTCTAACCTTATTTTTGTTTTTATTTGCATTTTTTTTAACATTTATTTTAGCCATTTTAAGTGGGAATGAATGTGGGGGTGTCCTAAAAAAGATGGGGGGTGCCCTAATTTATTCCTCACTATTTGTTTAGAATTACATTTTACAGGAAATCTGAAAACAGTCTTTAATCCACCTTATTCCTAGGCTCCATGATGCCTTGCGTGAATTATGCTAGCAACTTCCGGTACTAGTTTAGAACATATGGTTGTCACTGAAACAGGACACTTTTCCTTGTTAAAAAAACAATGACTTTGGCATCAGAAATGCGGAAACACGGCCTCTTGCACCTCAAAATAGTAATATAATCATACCATTTCCCACAACTATCGAGGGATGGGAAGATGACCTTATAAAGTGGCCTTGTACACAGTAGCTCCATTAGTTAGCCCCGCTGCTAAGAGGCTAACGCTGTAAACAAATGACCTGTGCTGGCAAAATGAGTCACTTTGAGGGCATTTTCAAAACTGATGTAATGTTATTTCCATATTATGTATTGAAAGACCTTCAAAATGATATTTAATTTGTAGGAAGTTTCAAAAACTGATCCAGAAAAAGACGATTTGTTTATATTTTAGCTAGATTGAAAACTCGCGTTCCATCGGTCGGGAGTTACGTCTTCCGCAAAAACATAGGTACTTTTAGAAAGTACAATTTCTAAGCTTTCCAATGATACCAGGCATTCATGGGGTTTTCCCAGGACTTGCCCTACCAAACAAAGAAAGAGCCATGATTTATAACTTCTCATTGCCTGTACTCATAATGACATGGTGGGCATTCCAATCAGCATGTCTCCACCATAATAAAGTCGATTGCATTTTGTTAAAATATGTTGGACATAATCAGATTTACCTTTGAGCAGACGTACGCCACAACACCGTGCTTGGATGTCGTCTGTCACCGTGTGGTGAGAAGCCTCCATTTATCCAGTCTGGCACAACCACTAACACCAGCAAGTACCAGAACTATGCAAAAACATTCAAAAAATACAGAAACTAGAAGAGCTGAAATTAGCTGCCACTTGAGTGCAAAACACGTATGCGGACTATACATTAAAATGAATTTGAAAAACTTTTAAAAACACTCTTTTAAATGCCCCTGCTACTCTACTCTTACTGACTGATTTAACACTAGGGCCGAAACTGGAAGCTCCGCCCATAATCGTTCCTACAGCGGCACCCCCAGGAATAAAGTGGATTCATTTTTAATTGTTTAGTTGTATTACATGAATCTCTCAGTAATTTTTAACATTGATATTAAATATTCATATGTCCAAATATGTAAAAAAAAAAACAAAAAAACCCCCACACAGGCTGATACAGGGTGTCCTAATTTTTTCACATGACTGTACATAGTATATCCCCTTAGCTCCTTTAATGTTTTAACGCAGGGTTGCTCACACTTTTTCAACATGCGAGCTACTTATAAAACAACCAAGTCAAAATGATCTACCCACTACAAAAATGCAAAACATATAATTATTTTCAAATGTATTAAGGATTCTTTGTATGTACAATGTATGTTGATGTACCTTGCATAACTGAATAAGCCAATATTGCACAACACACATAATAAATAACTATTAACATTTTTTGTAATTACCTGAGTTTACTTTGATGACTTGCACTGAATTGAATCAGCCAGGGATGCATAGTCCGGACAGTAGCTGCTGACAGCCAGCCTCAAGCACATTTCCAAATGTTCATCAGTCATGGTGGAACGGTATTTGGACTTAATGATCTTCATGTAGGAAAAGGCTGACTCACATAAATAAGTGGAGCCAAATAATGCAGTCAAGGAGGTAGCACATTTCCTCATGTTGGGGTACTTTTCCTTCTTACTTGGTCCAGCTTTCTCACTCATTTTGATCACCATATGTTTTAGCAAGGGCTTAAAATCTGAGGTAATTCGCTGACTAGCTTGTAAGTTTTGCTGCGCTTAGCGCCATTGTTTACGTTACGCATGAGCGGTGACCTAAAGGTCAAAATTCAGTTGTCATCTGAATGGTTGCCCTGTATGTCAATCAAGTGACGGGATGTTTGATAGGCTGACAAATATTTTTTTTAATGTCACGCTGCGATCGACCAGTACTACCTCCGCGATCGACCAGTAGATCGCGATCGACGTAATGAGCACCCCGTTTTAACGTATAAAAATACTTTTATGTACCCTATTTTAACCAGTAAAAGTAACTATGAATTTAACTTATTGCTATAGGAGATTTTAACAATTTCCCTCCTCTATCAATGAAAATTTCAACTTAGAATGCAGAAATAATCACTTAAAGATATATTTATATGTCACTCCCTTCACCTAAATCATGAAATTTACACATGAAATGCATTTTAACCTTATTTCTGAACACTTCTTATACTCCTTGAAGATATAACACCCATGCACACGTGTCATCCTGACCATGCCAATGTTAAGAGATACAGGAGCTTTATACGTGAAGCTAACATGCTAAAGCATAACAAAACAAAACAAAGTGCTTAAAGGTAGTTTCATAGCAATGCCAATTTAAACCACATTAAATACAAACCTTGTGGCCCAAACAGCAGGGTGCTTGACTAAAGTAATCGGTTAGTATCTACAGTTTAATGCTTTCATACTCTGTTTTCTTAGCATCTTCAGAATGTCCTTTCATTTCACTTCCTGTTTTTAGACTTTCAAAATAAAAGCATGGGCATCTCCGCTGAACCTTACAGAAAAAACTCAAACCTTAGTAGTAGCCTTCAAAATAAAGCATGAATTTAAAACAAAATTGGGTCATTTACATTTCCACCAAATCATAAGTGTTTATCAGAACATTAAAGGATGTATAAACATGACTGATTTACCAACAAAAATGACCTTATGACCTTGAACAGTAAAGGATTACTCAATAATGAACTTTAAATCATTCATAACTCTATCAGCTTGTCTTTTCAACAACCCTTCAGCTGTAAAGAATATTGTTCTGCAGAAGGTTCTCAAACAGTCTTTAAGAGCAGGATCAGCTTCTGTACTGAGCGTTCAACAATAGACTGCTTTCCAGGGTACAGCCCATCTTTTTCCCTTTTCCTGTCTCCAAAGCGAATCTTCACTCTTTTTACGAGTCCATCTGGATCAGTCAGTGTCTCTACCACTTTTGCCAGTCTCCACTCGTTCCTTGGAAGATCATCTGCCTTTTCCATAGTGGCAAGGTGCTCCTTTTCCCAGCAAGTCCAAAACTGTTCAGCAAGATACTGAACATGATGCCACCTCTTGCGTGCATACATATCATCTTTGATGAATCTGCCAGGCAGTGGTAAGGCTGTTACAGACTTCATGGTGAGTAGATGATTGGGTGTGAGTGGTTCTGGACTTTCTGGATCACTCAAATTGTTCACTGTGAGAGGACGACTATTCACAATGGCCATGGCCTCATAAAAGAATGTGTGCAGAGAGGCATCATCCAGTCTGCCTGATGAGAGAGCAACAGAAGAATGAAGAACATCCGAACTGCTCGGATTTGTCTCTCCCATACACCTCCTATACGGCTTGCATGTGGAGTGTTCAGTCACATTGCTTTTCAGCCAGGAATGTGGTGAGACGACTGTTATCAACTTGTTTTAAAGCTGCACTCAATTCATTTTTAGCACCAATGAAATTTGTCCCTTGCTCACAACAGATTTGATGCACAGCTCCTCTTAAGGCAATGAAACAACGCTGGCTAATAATGAAAGCATCTGTTGACATGCTGTCTAACATTTCAATGTGAATTGCTCAACAACTCAGACATGTAAAAAGTAGTCCATAACGTTTGTGTACTCTGCATCCTTCTTTGGTAGGAAATGGACCAAAGTAGTCCATTCCACAATAGGTGAATGGCGGGGATGGATTGACTTGTTCTGATGGTAAGTCTGCCATCCATTGCTCCTCTGCAAATCTTCCAAGCTTTCAACATGTGACACGTTGACACACATGTGTTTTAACAGTTCTGTTGATTCCTGAGATCCAGAATCCATTCGCTCTAATCTCATTGATGGTAAGACCTTTGCCTTGATGTTTGATTTCTTCATGATCATGAGCTATTATCATCCTGGTGATGTGATGATCCTTTGGAAGTATCATTGGATGTCTCTGCGAGGTAGGGAGTGTAGAGTTTTTCAGTCTTCCTCCCACCTTGAGTATTCCCTCTCTATCAAGAAAAGCATCCAACTGATAAAGTTTGCTCTGTGATGACAGTCATTTTCCCTTACTGAGCAACCTGAGTTCCTCTGCATACACTCGACTTTGTAAGTCTTTTATGATGGTGTAGCGTTGGCCTTGGGTTCCAAGCTATAAAATCATTCTTTGCTGAAGAAAAATTGTTTCAACTCAAAAGTCTGGTCATGAACTGCTTCTCTCACCCAAGGACCTGAGCTGTAACACTACGTATCAGCCATAAAGTGGAAGTTAATCCTTTCTCCAGTAAGGAATGCCCCAAATTGACAGATTGATGGTTGATATAATCCAGACTTGGGAGTCAAGATTCTCCAGTAATCAACCAGACAGTTTCACAGTGCCATCTGGTGGATGAATCAGGAATATTTATTTTTTTTCTCTTTGCAGTGGAATTTATTGCATTATGGACAAATAAATGAATACATATTCTTTCTCTCAAGACAGTATCCACTACTGAAGATATGGTTGAACTCTTGAGATGGACAACTGTGGTGAAATGTTTTTATTGGTATAATTTAATATGTGTTGCTTTATTTTCAGGAAGAAATTAATCTTTACATGCTTACTATCACAAATTAATTGCAGTTACAATGTAGAGACATTGTATGTTCTCTTATTATTGAGTAGAATATCTTAGTCACTAAAGTTTAAGGAATTTATGCTTTGTTCAGTAACATATGTGTCTTAAGGGGGGTCTCACTTCTCATATCAAATGTCTCTCCCCCTCCTCTGTCTGCTCTTTGGGAGACCATAGCTGGACTTTAACTGACCAATAGCATTCTAGGCTTCACTGCATCTCCTTTTTAGGTTGAATTTATGACTTCTGTTGAACAAAACTCCATGTAATTAGTTCAGTTCAGGTTTCATGAAAATCAGTGAAATTCTGCCAGATCCGAAAAAAATCTTCCCTTTGTTCAGTTTTTGGGGCGTTGGTCAAGCTGTAAGGAGCCTTTTCTGCTCTTCCATTTTTTCTTTTAAGTAGGCTCAGAGTCTTCCAGGCTCTGTGAAAATCCAGTTTTTTTCTTTCAAATTCACTTTCCCTTATTTTAATCCTTTTCTTTAAATTACTGTGTAAGAAGATTTTGTTTGATTTTTTTAAGCTTAAACCAATTCTTTCCAGCCACAATACATCGAAAGAAATGGATCTGTGACGGGTTTTGTCCCAATTTGACTTTCTGATCGGACCTTGTACAATAAAAAAAATTACTTCTTCAGTGCATAAGAAGACCGCAGCCAGCCTGCTGAAGAACCAGCCCCTTTGTGATCTCGGGAGTAGGCCATAACCATGGTAAAGAGCCTGTCTGCCAGTCTTCAAACAGAACCCACACCAGTCCAGTTGAAACAGAATCCAATGGACCACCTGCTATCCACTGGGACACAATGAGATCTGCTTGGCTGATGGTCTGTTGTTTAATTAAAACTTAATTCTTCAGAATATTCCTGGTATAAGTTCTTTAAACTTAATTTCATGCAAACCTCCATCAGAATTTCAAAATGCATTTTGTCCTTTCATTAATTTACGTTCTTTTTCAGAGTAACACCAATTTTCAATTTTTCTAGATGAAGGTGAAAGGAGACAGTCTGAGAACAACAGGAAACATCTGCCAACAGCCAGCCACTGCAGGACGTAGGAGCAACTTATGAAGAAACTGGTTTTGACCAATTCAACGAGCATCTGATGAAGGAACTGGTTTTTACCGGTTCAGCACAAGGCAGCCATTGTAGGAGGCTATTTTGGGAATGCCCAAGTAGCCAGAAGATAAATGTAACCGCGAACGCTTATTCGGGGTCTTTTCCTGTCAGGTTTAGGCTGAGGACAAGACCCGCAGCTGTGCTACTTTCTGCATGCTTCAATAAAAAGATAAGTTGAGGAATAGTCTATCTCTTGTTATTATTAATCTTTAATTAATGGTTTTGTGCTTATTGTTCAATTTTGAACACACTTTTACAGAAGAGTTTTACGTCTTGGTGACCGCTGACATGATTGGCCAGTTGGCTGATTCCATTGACAGGACATCGGAGGTGACCGGACAAAAAGTTTTTGCCTGCATATTGCAGACAATTCAGGGAGCCCAGTTTCATAAAGGTAAGCAGAGAACCTCTTCTAAATCTCTGTACAATTGTTTGCAATATTCAGTCAGTCTTTTTGTCATAATTATAATTTTAACAAAAATTACAAAATTTTAGAATTTAATGTCATTTTTTGATAACAAGTGAGAACATGCAGGGAGTATTTTAATCACCACATTTTAGGGAAAGGAACTAAACCGCCTAATTAATGGTAAACATTTAAATAGAGAATAAAAAAAATCCAGGAAATTTAAATACACAACACAAGAAACTTAAATGAGAACAAATAGTGAGTGAATTGTGTCACCAGTTACTTAAATATATACAACACAAGAAACTTAAGAAACATCAAAAAGTGAGTGTCTTTATAAGGAATACATAAGGAAAATAGATACAACACAAAAAACTTAAGGAAAACCAAATTGTGAGTGTATGTATTGCCAGTTTGTTAAAATTAGTTGGACCAATCTCTATAATACACTCTCACTGGTTTTGGTACTGGATGCATGCCAAGGTAAATAGCCTCTATATAGAGTTAACTTGGTTAAAAGGTAACTGAAATAGGCGGAAGGGATAGATACATGCATAATTCTATATTTCATTGTGTATGTTGTTTTGTCTGGGAAAACTGTGCGGGTGGCTTAACCTCTTTTATTTCCAATTTAAGACACAAAGAGTGGTGTAGGGTGAAAGGGTAAGCTTTGATCCCGAATTCCCACTTCTGGTTGTCTGGAAAAAGAGGAATTCTGAAATTTGTGGGTTGGAAATAAAGGTGAAAGCCTGAGAAATATAAATATTTTTTGGTCTACAAAAAAAAAAGGATTTTGTTTTCCACTGGAATTCTGAGTTGTGCCTCACCCACTTGGTTCACTAGGAACACAAGTAGAAGCTTGGTGAGGCCAGAAATCCAGAAAGGATTCAGGATCCGGAGTTTGGACCCTAGGGATTGTGAATAACCATTAACTTTTTCCTCCCATAACTTGTATAGGAAACACAATAACTATAGCATTGTCAAAACAATTTTTTACTGTAGAGGAAATAGCTGAACGAGAAGAAAAAATGATAGAAAGGCAAGTAGATGAGGCAGACAGAAAAAAGGAAGTCAGAAAATTTCAGCAGTGGGTGTAGGAAACGCAGGATCAGGGAGAAAAATGTGCATCTGATGGAGGAGTGAAGTTGTGTACACAGAATTCTGCTATAAAGAACAGTGGCAGATTAATAGCACGCGTTAGAAAAATTTACTGGCCAAAGATAAGATAAAGGGAGGTAGAAGAAGTGTGTGCAGGAACACACACACACACACACACACACACACACACACACACACACACACACACACACACGAGTGAAGAAAAATCTGTAGGAGAGAAAGAAGCTGAGGAGTGAGGGTGTTGTTTAAAGCCGCAGGAACACAGCGGAGGTAAGAGAAAAGTTATAAGTTAAAAGACGCATACCACTTAAAAGACCAAGTAAACAAACACAGATTGGGAAAAACTGAAATCTACAAAAAAAAAAAAAAAACAAAACCCAAAAAACAAAACAGATTAGATAACAAAAGAATGCATAATTCAAGACTGATAATTGAACTAGAAGTCTCCTATTTCTTAGTCAAGTAACAGGGAGAGTTGATGAGGAATTTTGGCGTACAGACAACAATAAGTAAACAAATAAATAATTGAGAGAAAAATAATATAATTAATGAATAAACACATTAAATAGAATATAGCAAACTAGTAAAAAGAAATAGAGTTTTTGTTGGCTGTCAAATAGCTGACTCTGAGCGACAGCATTTCATTATGTAATACCCAAGGATTTTTAGATAACAGCTAACGGAATTAAAAAGAAACAAAATTAAAAACTTAATATCAATAATAATGGAGGACAGGAGCTGGCAAATTATATACAGATAAATTAATGAATAAACTGACGTGTAAAAATAAATGCAAAAACTATTGCAAACAATAATGATGAGTTGTCAGTGGCTTGGGTCATAATCATAATAATGATAATAAATAATAATAATATACAAGTAAGAACATTAATAATCGTAATGATAAGAGGGGGCAATAGGAATTTTTTGATAATCATGTGCATTTCTTGTGGTGCTACATAAAATATCATTATAGGAAACTGAAAGAGAAAAATCATACACTTTAAAACTTATGATTCTTCCCACAATTCATAGTGCAAAAAAGAAAGGAAGGCTGAAGGATACAGAAAAAATAAGACAAGGGTTATGTGTTACATTCCAAAGCTTGTGACTGTGTTAAAAGGAAGACAGTGAAAAACCACCCCAGTATAATGATGTTGCCTCACCTCCTCCAGCAGCTCCTCTAGCACAATGTATGCCACAGTCAAGTCCATATACAGAGTGTGTAAACATGCTCTCTAAACAAATGCCCCTTACTACATTTGTTGAAGGAAACTATGATATGGTAAATGCAGTGACAGAAATACTACACATGAGGCCAATGTTGACTAACAACTATAGTAAAACAGTAGTAGGAAATTTGAACAAAATTATTAATGAATGCACACCTGCTGAACCTAGGGGTCAACATGATTGTGATTTTGAGGAACAGGAGGAAGAGGAGAAGGGTCCTAATAAATCAGGATTGCCCCTTACCTCAACCCCCTCAGCAAAACAGAAAACGGGATAAGGAGGATAACTGGGAGGCTGCATTAAGTGGACTGAAAATATTAGAAAAACATTTAGCAACTCCTAGAACCAGTCTGCATAATTTATCTGTTACTGGGGGAGTCATCCCTAAGAAATTAACTGATTACACAGACAAAAATGCACCTACAGGAACACAGAAACAATGGAAAATTAGTGACTATGGATCCACAATAGAAAATCTGGCCGAAGAGGCACCTCAGCGCACACGTTCAGAAGCAGGAGACATACCTAAAGTAAATTACAGACATATGCCCATGATAGCTACTGAATCTGGGGCAGCACAATATGTAGAAGAATCAGAATCAGAATCAGAATCAGGTTTATTGCCATTGTTCATGTAGTACACAAACTAGGAATTTGTCTCGGTACAATGCTGCAACATTAAACATGATAAGATAAGAGAAATAAACTATACATGTAATAAAGTGTAGGATAAGATTAAGTGATACTGGTCAACAGTTAAAATATATATTAGCCAGCAGCAGATACAGTGGAGAACTATATAGTGCAGTCGGTAATGCAGGAAGAAAACAGTGATGATTGACATGAGTCTGGTTGAGCTGCTGTACATGGTGCACGAGAGTCAATAAGTCACTTAGTGTTCAGCAGTCTAATGGCAGAGGGGAAGAAGCTGTTCATGTGACGGGAGGTTTTAGTCTGGATGGACCGAAGTCTTCTACCAGAGGGGAGGGGGGCAAACAGTACGTGACCAGGGTGTGAGGGATCGGCTATGATCCGGCCAGCACGCCTCCGGGTCCTGGAGATGTACAGATCCTGGAGAGATGGGAACTTGCAGCCGATCACCTTCTCAGCAGTGCGCACGACGCGCTGCAGCCTTAGTCTGTCCCAGCAGTGGCTCCTGCGTACCACACGGTTATGGAGGTGGTGAGGATGGACTCGATGATGGCTGTGTAGAACTGCACTAACATCTTGGTGGGTAGCTTGAGCTTCCTCAGCTGCCGCAGGAAGAACATCCTCTGCTGGGCTTTTTTGATGAGTGAGCTGATGGTCAGCTCCCATTTGAGGTCCCTGGTGATGGTAGTGCCTAGGAAGCGGAAGGAATCAGCAGTGGTGATGGGAGAGCCTGAGAGGGTGAGGGGGGGCAGAGGAGTAGTGACTTTCCTGAAGTCTACAATCATCTCCACTGTCTTCAGAGCGTTCAGCTGCAGGTTGTTATTGCTGCACCAGGACGCCAGCTGGGCCACCTCTCTCCTGTAGGCGGACTCTTCGCCGTTGGAGATGAGCCCGATGAGGGTGGTGTCGTCCGCAAACTTGATCAACTTGACAGACTGGTGGCTGGAGGTGCAGGAGTTGGTGTAAAGGGAGAAGAGTAGGGGGGAAAGTACACAGCCCTGGGGTGATCCGGTGCTGATGCTAGTATAGTCTGAGACAGTCTTTCCCAGCCGCACATGCTGCCTCCGGTCCGTCAGGAAGTCGATGATCCACCTGCAGAGGGAGTCAGGCACGTTGAGCAGGGACAGCTTGTCCCGGAGCAGAGCGGGGCGGATGGTGTTGAATGCGGAGCTGAAGTCCACAAACAGGATCCTGGCGTAGGTTCCCGGGGAGTCCAGGTGCTGCAGGATGGAGTGGAGGGCCAGGTTGACTGCATCGTCTACAGACCTGTTGGCTCGGTAGGCAAACTGCAGCGGGTCCAGGAGAGGGGTGGTGATGGACTTGAGGTGGGACAGGACCAGGCGCTCAAAGGACTTCATGACTACAGAGGTGAGCGCTACAGGTCTGTAGTCATTAAGTCCAGTGATCCGTGGCTTCTTGGGGGCAGGGATGATGGTGGAGGATTTGAGGCAGGACGGCACATGGCATAACTTAAGGGAGGTGTTAAAAATGTCTGTGAATACAGGAGCCAGCTGTTTCGCACAGAGTCTCAGGGTGGAGGGAGACACGCCGTCTGGGCCGGGGGCCTTGCGCGGGTTCAGTCTGGAGAACTGTTTGAGCACATCCTGCTCACTGATGATAAGGGGAGGGGGGGAGGGGGGGGGGTGCCTTAAATGAAGTAGGGAATGTGGAGGCTGTGGAGCTGGAGGGAGGGGGGGAGTTGAATGGTCATTTAAGGACCAAAAAGGGATTTGTGACACATTGCCTCCTCTAACTTCAGGGGCCTCCCCGTGGATTAGAGTGATACAGAAAGCAACAGTTGACCAAAATAAAGCATGCATTTAAAACATAAAACTGGGTCATTTACGCCAAGAAAAAAGCAGGTATGTGTGTGGCCAGAGGGGTCCTCTGGTGTTCTGAAAGACTGCTTCAGCACTACAGACTGGGACACTTTCAAGCACGCAGCCACTCACAGTGGACACACAAACCTAGAGGAGTACAGTGAGGTTGTTGTAGCATACATAGCTAAATGCATTGATGATGTTACTCACTGCAAAACCATCACTGTTCGTGCTAACCAAAAGCCATGGATGAGGATGACAGCAGAGGTCCACAAGCTCCTGAGGGCTCAGGACGCAGCCTTCAGGGCTGGTGACACTGCAGAACTAACAACAGCTAGACCAACCTGTCCCGTGGCATCAAGAAGGCAAAATGACAATACAGCATGAAAATATCCGGCCACCTCAGCAACACCAGAGATGCACGTTCCCTCTGGTGTGGCATACAGACCCTCACCAACTACAAACCTCCACCTTAGACCTGTTCGAGTGACATCACACTGCTTAACAACCTAAATGACTTCTTCGGCTGCTTTGAAGCACAAAATAGCACATCAGCACAGAAAACCACTCCTCCTCCAGATGAGCAGGCCATAAGTCTGGATCCGACTAGCATGAAGAGCACCTTCTGCAGGATCAGCCCACACAAGGCAGCTGGTCCAGACAATATACCGGGTTGCATTCTGAAGGACTGCACAGAGGAGCTCAAGAATGTCCTGGCTGACATCTTCAACATCTCCCTGATTCAAGCTGTTGTCCCCACATGTATCAAAACTGCCACCATAATACCAGTCCCAAACAAGCCCGTTCCATCCAGCTACAATGATTACCAGCCCGTAGCACTGACCCCCATCATAATGAAGTGCTTCGAACGGCTGGTCATGCAGAACATCAAGTCCATCCTCCCTCCCTCCTACGACCCATCTCAGTTTGCATACAGGTTAAACATATCCACAGAGGATGCCATCACTGCTGCTCTCCATCCAGCCCTCACCCACCTGGACTTAAAGAACTCCTATGTGCGAATGCTGTTCTTGGACTTCAGTTCAGCATTCAACACAATCACCCCCCCAACACCTAATACAAAAACTCAGACACTTGGGACTCAAAACCTCTCTCTGTAACTGGGTGTTGGACTTTCTCACAAGGAGGCCACAGAATGTGCGGGTTGGCAGCAACACATCCAAGACTATCACACTGAGCACAGGGACCCCACAAGGGCGCGTGCTCAGCCTGTTGCTCTTCACCCTGCTGACCCATGACTGTGTACCAGCCGACAGCATCAACCACATCATCAAGTTTGCAGATGACACGACAGCGGTGAGCCTCATCACCAACAACGAGGAGGCCAACTACAGAAACGAGGTGAGCCAACTGATCCAGTGGTGTAAAGACAATAACCTCTTCCTGAACGTGGGAAAAACCAAGGAGACTGTGGTTGACTTCAGGAGGGGACACACACAGCATCCCCCTCTGATCATCGATGGAGCAGCTGTGGAGAGGGTGAACAGCACCAAGTTCCTGGGGGTGCACATCTCTGAGGACCTCTCCTGGTCCAACAACACTACATCACTGGCCAAGAAGGCTCAAATTCTCCTTCATTTCCTCCGCAAACTGAGGAGACCACGAGTCCCACCCCCCATGTGCTCATTCTACTGGGACACCATTGAGAGCATCCTCATCAGCTGCATCACGGTGTAGTATGGAAGCTCCACCATCTCCTGTCGGAAGACACTACAACGCACAGTGAAAGTAGCCAGCAAGATCGTCGGTGCCCCCCTGCCTCCCCTCTTGGACATCTACCTCACCTGCCTCACCCACAGAGCCATCAACACTGCAGGTGACACCTCCCACCCCTCACACTCCCTCTTCAACCCCTGCCCTCGGGAAAAAGGTACCGGAACCTCCGGGCCAGCTCCACAAGACTGCTAAATAGCTTTTTTCATCAGGCCATTATGACCCTGAACTCCCACCCCCCCATCCTTCCCGGCTGGACTGTAATGCACTCATCCGCACAATAAGTACCTCAGCTTTTGGCTCAGAAAGATTGGCACACCAACAGTAATGCATCTGCTGCTGTATGTCTCCGCACTTTACTGCAACCATTTGCACAAATGCCATATCTGCTGCTGTCTGTTATTGCAATATTGATCATGTGCAGTCCCATCTGTTACTGTCCGCACCTACACTACCGCACTGAACTTGCTACTACAAGTATTACTGCTCTACTTTTCTGTATATAGGATTGCTGGGTCTCATCATTTATCGTTTATCTTTAATTGCGCTATGGGATGTCTGGGTCTACCTTTTGTCGCCATTTGCACTACAGGTAGCATTATTGTACATAGACTGCTGTTGTTGTTTTTCCAGCCTTATTCCTTTTCATTTTTTTATATTGTGCACACCCCTGAAGAGAGAGAGAAACACCATTTCAATTCTCCTATATGTCCTGTACGTATAGTACTATTGACAAACAAAATCTTTGAATCTTGAATCTTTTTTTTTCTTTTGTGAAATACAAACTCCTAAGGAGGAGCTAATTTTTTCAACAGACTTTTGAGATCTCATATTGGTATTAGAACATTTGGGTGGGAATACAAACAAAAAGAGCAACAAATTGCTGTACTGCTGTTGGAAAATGCCTGATATTTGTCAAACTTGTAGTGAATTATTCAGAAAAGATATTGGTGACAGATCCCATCAAGTCTGCTTTTAATGATCATCAGTGCTCACTGCCATAAAAAAAATTTCAAACACTGTGGTGATATTGGTGTTATCAGATATCGTAATTACCATTGTGGGGGTCAGTCGCTCCGGAGTAGAAAACACACTGCCGTCATAAACACTTCTTCAATCTTTTTAATCAGATGCTATTACTCCACAGGCCTGCTTTACTTTGAATTTTATTGCCATCATCTTGGTGGACTGCCCAGCTCTGGCCAGGGCCAAATTTGAGGCTTGGTTCAAGTGATGCCTGGGTTGATGTTTGTACCATAGCTTCCTCCCTCTTTAGCGTGGATGAAATCCACTCCATGGTCTATTGATTTGGGCTGCAGTTTGATTGATGCTGTCTTTAAAAATTCATTAGCGTGAGGGACCTGCAGGGCGGTGATCCTGTAAGGTACATTTGTCTGTGTTTACAGAACCAACAGCAGTCAGTCAGCAGCTAGAAAAGGGGCCTGACAAGGCCACACAGGGCCAAATGAGTCACGAAAACTCAAGGTAACAAAATAAGCTCATGTACTGTATTTCCAGCCAATTGTATTTATGTATTTTTTCTGCATGGAAAAGCATAACATTTAACTCCAATTTTTGCAGTGACAATGGATATGCTAGCCTGAGGGGAACAACTGAGAATTCTTTTATGATGAAACTGAATAACTAGAATGCACTCGACTGAGATGCTGCCATTTGCAGCTTTTGTTGTTCTTGAGATATAGTTTATATAACATTGCGACCTCAACATTCGACCTTGCGGTCCAAAACCCATAGTCACAATTCAGGATCCCAAGGTGAACCTGTGTACCAAGTTTGGTGACCCAAGCTGTCTTTGTTGTTGAGCTATAGTTTATCTTGCATTCTGACCTTGACCTTTGACCCCAAAGGTTTTGTGACCGGAGCCTCATTCCCTGTTGAATTTGAGCATGGACACAGACGTCATCTGCGTGGGTCAAGATAATGGAAACTTTTTCCGCATGCGGTGGCGGAGTGGTTAGCACTGTGGCAGCACAGCAACTCACCCTTGGCCGGGGGATCCTGGGTTCGATCCCAGCCCCCGACCAACAGTGATCTGTGTGGAGTTTGCATGTTCTCCCTGTGTCTGCGTGGGTTTACTCCGGGATTTCTCCGGTTTCCTCCCACATGCCAAAAGCATGCAAGTTAGGTTAATACCAGAGTGGTGGCTCAGTTGGTAGAGCATCCGCCCCACACCCGGGGGGGTTCAAATCCCAGCCGGGTCATGCCGAAGACCATATAAAAGCAGAACTTCCTGCTGTCCAGCTTGGTGCTCAGCAATAATGGAATGGAGGAGGGAAATCTGTGGTGACGCCTTGCATGGCAGCGACTCCTCTGATTCTATATATGGGTGTGTGTGTGTGACAAACACTGTAGATAAGAGAAACACAATTTCATTCTACTGTACATGATTGGCTGTATGGATTGAATGACAATAAAGGGTGATTTAATTTTAATTTTAATTTAATTGGCATCAACTGGGGATTCTAAATTGTCCTTAGGTATGACTGTGAGAGTGAGTGGTTGTCTGTCTCTCTGTGTTGGCCCTGCGATGGACTGGCGATCTGTCCAGGGTGTACCCTGCCTCTCGCCCAAAGATGCTGGGATAGGCTCCAGCCCCCCCGGAAGAAGATGGATGGACAACATGGCTCTAAGACATGGTTCTTTTTTCAGCTCTGTTTTATTGGATCAAAATTTAATCATGGTTGTGGAAAACCATTTCTAATGGGCAACACATAAAACAAGTCCGCTATTGCTAGCATGTGGCTCTAGTTCATCAGAATGGGATTTAGTGCTACCAGGAGGGAAGTAACACCACCCTGCAATGTCCTTCAGCATGAAAATATAACAGTATTATCTAAAAGTGAGTGTTAAAGGGTTTAAACGGGATCTTACCTCAGTTAGCCTGTGCCTCCTCTCCTCAGGTTATCTTCAATCACAAGATGACTACGTCTATCTTTTAACCTATCAAGGAAGAACCACCACGATTCACTAACACATTTTTCATGTTTTGTCTGGGAAAGCCTTAAAAAGTTACAGTATAAAGCAAGCTGAATCACGATCAATGTGGCAAGATTTGTCTTGAGACAGAGTCCCTGAGGATTGGTAGCAGATGAAGAAATAAAGAAAATTGTCACACACTGTGAAAAATACTGTAACTTGATAAGCAAGGCCATTAAAACGTGCCAATTAAGGATCACTGTTAATTATAGTTGTGGTCCCTAATTACTGCTGATTGGTGGTGGGTCCAGCCAGCACGTAATCAGCTCTAAATGATGAACAATGGGTCAGTCATAGAGGAATGGCAAGGGAGAGAAGGGCGAATGATGAAGAGTGTAAATAGCCACAAGTGAAATGGTCAGAGGACTAAAATGAAGGAAAGGACTTTTGTGAGATTAATCATCCCACTGCTGTAATTGCACTTGTAGCGAGCATCACGTTGGAGCCCTACACCCACGCAGCTACTACCACAGACAAATGCCCACAACGTTCTCACTTCCATATGAAAGCAGAGACTGAACAGAAGGCGATCCCTGCAGTCTGCGCTCGCAGCACCCCCGCAGCGGATTCTGGGTCAGGTTGTATTCACCAGCTGAGCAGAGGGAAAACCTCGGCTACCAGGACATGAAACGCCGCAGAGTGGCTTTCTCTTTGAAGCAGGGAAATGAGAATTTGCCACCGCCTGAGCTTGAATCACCCCTGCTCCTCGCCCACTCCCACGATGGAGTGGGGAAGAGTTCAGACACACCGTTCCGCCCAGGCTTTGTCAGTGCAGACTGCAGCCCACGCTTTGTTCTTCAGTTTTCTGTAGATATACGTTCTATAGAGATCTTTGACTATTAAGTTCATTTCATCATGAGTAATTATGTAATTGTGCATTGCTCTGTTGACATATCATACTTGCACTGTGATTGTTTGACTGATACTAAGCCTATACAATATGTCCATCCATTAAATGCTACAAGAACCATTTTTATCCCCGTGACTCATTCTAAGAAAACAGCACCTCTAGCTCCAACCTGTTACACAAGAGGCTTGTGTGAGAGCGTTGGGCAGTAATGACTTCTCTCCTCCGCAAATAGGACTGTGCATATCATGCTCTCATCGGTAATGCAGGTGTCCTCGGGGGAAATAAGCTGCTATTTTGAACTTGTCTAAACACTGATTAGTTGCGTGTGGAAGGGTCGGTGGCATCTCAAACAGGTCCAGGTTTGAATAATAAGATCGGAGAAGTCCTGGCTGTAATGTAACTTTATGCACATGCCGATTTGTTTTCCCATCATGATAATCTGGTTTGATAATGAGTACCTGCAGGCTGGACCAGTTTTTCGTGGCAGGCTCAAGAAATAGCTGGCAAAAGAACCATATTCAGGCTTTTTGTAGTCTTTGAAATACTGTCTTTAACATTTGAACAGCATTTTCAGTGACAAAAATGACTCCTTGTGTTTTACTTTCTGTACTTCAGGGCTGCAGCTGACTGTTATGATTAATCTGCTGATTATTTCTTGATTAGAATCATCTGTTCATTTGTCTTTTTCCTCAGAAATGTATGATTTAAAAAAAAAAAAACCCTAATAAGTTTGTGACTTTTATTTGTTTAAATCTGTGATGTTTTTTTTCTAAAATTTGTGACTTTCTGTTAGGACATTTGTGATTTTTTGCCCCTTGTAAGTTTGTATTTCTTGTAAATTTGTAACTTCTATCTCCTAAATTAGATTTTTTTTTTCTCTGAGACTTTTTTCCTCATAACTTTGTAACATTTTTCTCAATTTTGCAAACTATTTATAAGAAATGTGTGGGTTTTTCTCTCAAGTTTGCAACTTTTTTCTTGGAAATGAATGACTTTTCTTATAAATTTATTTTTTTGTTTGTTTTCAAAATTTGCAACTGTTTTCTCCAGACATTTGTAAGGTTTTTCCTGAGAAATTTATCTTTTTTTTTAATTCCCTGTCAAGTATGACTTTTTTATGTAAGTTTGTCATGTTTTCCCTAAAAAAATTACAACTTTTTTCTTTGGAAATTAGCTATTTTTTCCTCCACCAAGGAGGTAATGTTTTCATCTATGTCGGTTTGTTTGTCTGTCAGCAGAATTACACAAAAACTACTGGATGGATTTTGATGAAATTTTCACCAGAGGTGGTGCTTGGGCTAGAGAACACATACCTCTGCCAAGGCTCTTTTCTTCTCACAGTGTGTTAGCAAGAATATTCCAAAACTACTGGACAAAGTTTGATGCAATTTAAACCAGAGGTGGCTCTTGGGCTATGTAAGAACCCATTAGATTTTGGACATGATCCATGATGGATGGAAGGAACCTTAGTAGAGGTATGCGCTCTCTAAGTGCTTTTCTAGTTTTCTTATAATTTGAAACTGTTTTTTTCGGAAATTTGGGATTTTTTTTTAAACAATTTTTCTCTCCTAAGTTATAAATTGGTGGAAAAGAATGCATTTATCAGTAATTAATTTAATATCTAATTGGTTGTTGATTAAACTTTGTGGCTTGACTAGTTGATTAGTTGACTAATCACTGTAGCACTATTGTACTAATGCAATGTACAGTGCTGTGAAAAAGTATTCTTATATTTTTGTGTATCTGTCACACTTAAACGTTTCAGATCAGCAAACAAATTTAAATATTAGACAAAGATAAGCTGAGTAAATAAAAAATCCAGCTTTTAAATGATGATTTCATTTATTAAGGGGAAAAAAGCTACCCAAACCTACCTCACTCTTTGTGAAGAAGTAATTGATCCCCCCTTTGTTACATCATGAATTAACTGTGATTAACTACATTTTTTGGAAAGCTGAGTTTAGTTGAACTAGCCACACCCAGGCCCAATTACTGCCAGACCTGTTGAAACAAGAAATCACTAAAATAGAACCTGTCTGACAAAGTGAAGTAGGCTAAAAGATCTCGAAAAGCAATACATCTTGCCGTGATCTAAAGAAATTCAAGAACAGATGAAAAACAAAAACCCAGAACAACATCTGAAGAACTGCAGCCCTCACTTGTCTCAGTTTGGACACTGGCCCATGATTCAACAATAAGAAAGAGACTGGGCAAAAATGGCATCCATGGGAGAGTTCCAAGGTGAAAACCACTGCTGACCAAAAAGAACACAAAGGCTCATCTCCAGTGATGGGAGTAATACATTACAAAGTAACGTGTTACTGTGACGCCACTACTTTTGTGGTAACGTACTATGTAACAAAATGACTGTTTAAAAATTCAGTAATGCACTACAGTTTCTGAAATTTGATCAGATGCGTTACTCGTGTTACTCATTTTATTAGTATGGATAGATATTTTTAGCGCAAATAAATATAAACTGAGCCTACGTAGCTGGCACAGCCGTCAATCTTCTTCGCGGGTCGGTTTCCTGTCCTGCTCACACCGCAACCTGGTGGGAAGAAATGCCGTGGCAATGCACCTTCTCAAATTGAGTCCTTATCACCTGTTGTCCGAGCAGTGAGTAGCCCCCAACAGCTCCTACCTCTGTGATTAAACATGAGTATTTTTAGAGCAAGAAGCTTGTAAAAGACTCATTGCTAGTTATCACAAACACTTGATTGTAGCTGTTGCCACCAAGGGTGGCACAACCAGTTATTCGATTTAGGGGCAATTACTTTTTCACACAGGGCCAGACAGGTTTGGATAGCTTTTTTCCCTTAATAAATGAAATCACATTTAAAAACTGTATTTTGTATTTACTCAAGTTATCTTTGTCTAATATTAAAATTTGTTTGATCTGAAATATTTAAGTGCGACAAATATGCAAAAATATAAGAAAAAAGAAGGGACCAAATCCTTTTTCATAGCACTGTATATGGTTGGTGTTATGTCTTAATAACGAGAGACCTGAGCCATGTTGAACCAAGTAACGAACTGAACTTTATTAAGACAGGCACAGATAATACATACCAGCCATAGCCCGCCTGACATCACCACATCCACACCCCGGCGTCGGCTATGGCAAGCCCCAAGGGCCAAATTCCCACATCACACCCCCCCTTTACAAAACATGAAAAGCACCACAGAACCCCCCCCCCCCCCACATTAATGTTAGCATGGAAGAACTCCACAGAACGCATGCAGTATATATACACTGAATGTAGTCTCTCTCTTTTTTTTTTGAACACATAGAACAACAAGGCTGACCAGATAAATGGGCACCTGGGTAGACTGCCAGGGTACCCTCCCATGTTGGGGCTGATTATTATGCTGCCCATGCCCAACATGCTTCAGCTAAAGCTACTTTAACTACAAAGTCATTGAGGTATTTGGGCCTTTGATGCACCCTAGCTGAGCGTCTCACGGGAGGAGGACTTGCTCTAGGCTCCGTCGGCTACACCTGAGAGTCCCCAACACCCCCATCAGATAAGTCCCAACCCTCATCAGTCCCATCTGCCACAGCTCCCAGACCCTGTGCAGGCAACGACTTCCTGAGTTGGCTGGAATGCCACCATTCACATGCCCAGACACAAGCGAGCGCCTCTCTCTCACCCACGGCATATTTCTGTTCAGCCGCTGAAAGGGACCTTGACACGAACACCACTGGGCACTCGGTGCCGTTTTGCACTTGAGACATAACTGCCCCCACCGCCGAACCAGACGTGTCACAAGTCACAAAAGTCGGCCATTTTGGATCAAAGTGGGCCAACTCTGGAGGGGAGGTGTGTTGGGACTTCAGCCTAGTGACTGCTGCTGAGCAGGCCGGAGTCCACTGGCACGGCATGTCCTGCTTCAGAAGAGCTCGGAAGGGTTCGATAGTCTCTGAATAATGGGGAATGAAGCATCTGTAGAAGTTCACCATACTCAGGACAAGGACATTTGTGCGGGTGTCATGTCATCGAGGAGACGCAGGACTGCCTCCACGTTCGAGTGCAGGGGACTCAAGCCCTCAGCCACCAGCCGGAATCCCACAAACTCAATGGAATCCACTGCAATGAACTTTTCCCCATTCAACGTGACTCCATGCTCCAGCATCATCTCATCACTCCTCTCAAACGACTGTTGTGTTCTCCCCGCAATGCGCCGTGGACCACGATGTTGTTCAGGTACACCACTACACCCCTGAGGACGGCAAGAATTGTGGACATAATTTTCTGGAAACAACTTAGTGCTGAGCTCAGACCAAAAGGCATGCGGGTGCACCTGAAAACGGCCATGTGGGTCACGAACGCCGTCAGGTTCCTGCTGGCTGGGTGGAGGGGTATCTGCAGATAACCCTGGCGAGATCCAGCTTTATGAACACCCTTGAGCCGCTGAACGTTGCGGTGAGCTCCTCCATCGTGGGGAGCGGGTATTTGTCCAGGATGATCGCTTTATTAACCATCCGGAGGTCAATGCATGGCCGGAAGCTGCCGGTCTTCTTGGCCACCACGATGTTTGAAACCCACGGCAGGGCATCCACTTTCTTGATGATGCTGGCTTAAAGCAGTTTATTCAGTTCCGCCATGAAGACATCCCGCAGGGCGAGGGGAAGCTGCCATAATGGTTGGATCTTAGGTGTCACGCTTGGGTTGATGAGCTGGTGGTAGTTGAACGCTTTAATGCATCCCAGGCCCACGAACAACGCCGGCCACCAGGCATGCCACTTGGGGGACACCATCAGCACTGTTAAGCTCAGTGGGTCCGTGATGGAGAATCCTAACTTGCCCAGCAGATCAATTCCCAGCAAGTCGGCCCCCTGGCGCGAAACGTGGAAGGAAAACGTGGGAATAGTCCTTGACCCACATGTTACCAAGAAGCTGACTGTGCCCACCATGTCAATTTTAGTGTGACTGTACCCAAACATTTTCACTGCCCCTGCTTTAGTGGGTTTGCCTGGGAAAAGTCTTTTCAATGTGGTCATGCTCAGTATGGATTTACCAGCTCCCGAGTCCACCATAAGCGGCACATCGACCCCATCAAGCTGTAAGATGTACCACTTTAACGGCCCCTTCTTAGTGCCCGCCATACACACCAACGTCATGCTTTTGAGCTCCGAAGCTGTTGGTTTACTAGTGGTGGTGCAGACCCTGGCCCAGTGATTAGAATGGCCTCAGCTATGGCACTTCTTTCCTCTGGCAGGGCAAGTGGACGTGCCCACCTGGTGACAGGGATAGCTACAGCCACCACACAGACCCCGAGCTCCCGCTCCTGCCCGTGCCACGGTCTGCTGCCTTTTGGGGGTCTGCCCCAAAGGATTAGCTGCGCTGCTAGTGGCCTGACGTGGGGGGGGGGGGGCTTGGGTGGCTAGGTTCTCTTTAGCTAGCACTTGTAGACCTAGCTGGGTCACGGGCTCAATCTGGCTGGTCAATTCAAACACTTGCTTCAGCGTGAAGATGTCTGTAGTTAGCATTAACTTTTCTTTGAGCCACTCGTTGCTCGTACCGTGTGCTAGCTTGTCAGGGACTAACTCCTCCTCAATCCGCGCTAAGGCGCACTTGCTTGCTAGGCTACGGAGTTCCATTAAGAAACGTTGGGTGAACTCACCAGCTTGTTGTCGGTGATTGAAGAACTTATGTCTTTGCGTTGTAATCTCTATCAACCTCTGACTATTAGTGGCACGGGTGTGGAGAGGGTCGAGGATTTCCGCTTCCTGGGGGTCCACATTCAGGAGGACATGACATGGGGGGTGAACACAACTGAGCTGCTGAAAAAGGCCCAGCAGAGACTACATTTCCTCAGGGTGCTGAGAGGAAACAACATCTGTCAGAGACTGGTGTTGTCTTTTTATCGTTGCTCTATTGAGAGCATTTTAACTTATTGTATTTGTATTTGGTTCAGCAGCTGCATGGTAGCTCAGAAGAAAGCTCTTCAGACTGTCATCAACACAGCCCAAAAAATTATTGGTTGCCCTCTCCTCAGCCTTGAAGAACTGCACCACGCCCATTACTTAAAAAGGCACAAAAAATCCTGAAGGACCCCTTCCATCCCGGTCACTCTCTCTTCCAACTACTACCATCAGGAAGGCGGTTTAGAGCAATCAAAACAAGGACAAACAGATTCAAAAACAGTTTTTTGTCACAACTCGCTCCCGCCTGTCATCCGCTCCAGCTATGCGCACACCTGTGCTTCATTAGGCTGCCTCTGCTTAACCTGCTCTGCCCGCAGCCTCGGCCTGGAGCCGTCAGCTCATCTCCATGCTCAAGCTCTGCGTTTGCCTACTCCTCTTGGCCGACTCCGCAACTCGTCATCCTCACGTAAGGTTATCACTTACCTGCTCTCCAAAGATCTTCCCCTGTGCACAGGTGGATCCTCCCGGCGGCGGAAGTATCCCTTCATCGCCTCTCCTCGCAGTCTCTCTCCGTCGAGCGCAGCAGGGCGCTGTCTCCCAGGCGGGAGCATCTCTTGCCAACGCCAGCCACCAAGACGTCTGCACGTAAGCCACATTACAACTTTCACCACTCCGCTGTGATAATTGCTCTTCCACTGTCCTCTGCTCTGTCCTCAGGGTTGCCTGGCTGTACGGTGTTCTGTTCTGCCCTTGGTGCTTTCCAGTCCCCAAGAAAACATTTACATTCCTCACTCACGCATACATACACCTGTTGTTGAATAAAACTCTTAAATCTCACCCGAGCCTGTGTGCGTGTTTCCTGGGCCAGATATCATGTCAGTATGGCTCCAGCTCAGCGGCCCAGCGAACAGTGGGTACGTATGCCGACTCTCCAACCTCGAGGCTCGGGTGGACTTAATTGTTCATCAACAGCAGGTCATCCTAAATCAGCTAACCACCATAACTAACCGGTTGGATCGCCTCGATCCTCCGCAGGCGCTCCCTCTGTCCCAGCTCGGCGGGTCAGTTCCTCCCGCTCCTCAAGCCAAGCTCCTCTGCCCCGGGTCCGCCGACCCGTCTCACTCCTATTCCCACCCCCACGCGCTTTAGCGGAAAGCTCGGCAGAGCGCGCGGGTTTATTCTACAGTGTGAGACGGTGTTCCAGCGTGTGCCCAGAGACTTCCCGTCAGACCAAAGCCGAATTGGGTATGTTTCAAATCTTCTGGAAGGGCGAGCGTTAGCCTGGGCTTACGCCGTTATGGCAAAGCCCAGCTACGCAACCTTGACCTATACCCAGTTTGTGAAAGATTTTTTCGAGGCCTTTGATCATTCAGATAGCGATAGCGTGTTGGCCGAGCGGCTACTTAGCCTTCGCCAGGGTAGCCGCTTAGCGGCTGACTATGCTGTCGACTTCTGGGTGGCGGCGGAAGAGGTTGGTTGGTGTGATGCTACCCTTTGCAGCCTATTCATCCGAAGTCTAAATTCTGATTTGCGGGATGAACTGGCCAGCCGGGACCAGCCGGATCGGCTGCCAGAATTAATTTCTTTGGCCATTAGTTTGGATAACAGGCTGAGGGAGCGGGCCGCCGACCGGAAATCATTCAGCCACTCGCGCGGATCTCCTATCCGCGCTCCTCAGTCTCGCCCCCTGGCATTGCCTCCTCCAGAGGTTGCCGACGATCCCGATGCCATGATCATCGGGCGGGCTAGACTTTCTTTAGCGGAGAAACAGCGCCGCCGGGAGCTGGGTCTCTGCATGTATTGCGGAGACGCCCAGCATCCCTTGGAAGCCTGCCCGGTGAAGCCAAAAGGAGAAGTCTGTGAGTCACTGTAGGGGGCCTCGCGGACGTAACCCAGTCAGATCCCCTCTCAAAATGTCAGGTTCCAATTAGACTCTGCCACAACTCCATTGGTCATGCATATCACGCACTGGTGGACTCGGGGGCCGAACAAAGTTTTATTTCTAAGAGTCTGGCAACTCGCCTGGGCATCCAATGCCAAGCCTTGCCCACTCCTCTTCATCTCGTCGCTCTCGCCAGTTTTCCCCGGAGAAGGTCACTCATATAACCAAGCCCATCTCCGTCATTATCTCTGGCAATCATCGTGAGGACCTTAGCTTTTATGTCCTTCCCACCTCTGCGGCGCCTATCATCTTAGGCTACCCATGGCTATGCCTCCACAACCCTGTGTTTGATTGGCAGACCGGTTGCATCCTGTCTTGGAGCACCTTTTGTTTGGGAACCTGTCTCCAGTCTGCGGCCTGTGCCCCGTCTGTGCCCCCCCCCCCGCCCTTGACCCCGCCCCACTGGACCTCTCTGCGGTTCCACCGGAGTTTCACGACCTGGGTCTTGTATTCAGCAAGTCTAAGGCGTTATCCCTCCCACCCCATCGCCCTTATGACTGTGCCATCGATCTCCTGCAGGGGGCGCCTCTCCCATCTGGCCGCCTTTACAGCCTGTCTGCCCTGGAATGGGAGGCCATGGACACCTATATTCGGGAATCCCTCAGTGCCGGAATCATTCGCTCCTCTTCATCCCCCCTGGGTGCTGGGTTCTTTTTTGTGGCAAAGAAGGACGGGTCCTTATGGCCATGTATTGACTTTAGAGCCCTTAATGACATCACTGTGAAGGATCGTTATACTCTGCCACTAATGGACTCAGCCTTCAGTTCCCTCCAGAGGGCGTCCTGGTTCTCCAAGTTGGACCTCCGCAGCGCTTATGACCTTGTCCGGATCTGGGAGGGTGACGAGTGGAAGATGGCCTTCCGAACGCCCAGCGGCCACTTTGAATACCTTGTCATGCCATTTGGGCTCACCAACGCTCCTGCCGTCTTCCAACGCTTGACCAATGATGTCCTTCGTGATTTCCTGGGGGTCTTCGTTTTCGTCTACCTAGATGATATTTTGATCTTCTCCTGATCCCGGGAAGAGCACCTTGTCCATGTGAGGCGGGTACTTCAACGCCTTTTGGAGAATAAGCTGTACGTCAAGGCTGAAAAGTGCAAATTTTTCACCAATGCTACCTCCTTCCTGGGCTTTATTGTGTCGCACAATCAGCTCCTCCCCAACCCGGCCAAGGTTAAAGCAGTGGTCGAGTGGCCTATCCCCTCCTCGAGGAAGCAGGTTGAGCAATTCTTGGGGTTCGCTAATTTTTACCGCCGCTTTGTTCCTGGGTACAGCTCCATCACCCCACCTCTGACCCGCCTCACCTCGCCTAAGGTGCGCTTTCAGTGGACGACGGAAGCGGAGACGGCCTTCGAGACCCTTAAAAGGGAATTTGCATCCTCCCGGGTCCTTTCTCTTGTGGATCCAGTGCGGCAGTGTTTTGTCGAAGTGGATGCGTCTGACACTGGGGTCGGGGTGGTTTTGTCTCAGCGCTCCCCGACGGACGGGGCGCTGCGCCCCTGCGCTTTCTACTCCAAGCGTCTCTCCTCGGCCGAGCGTAATTATGACATCGGCGACAGAGAGCTCCTGGCCATGAAGCTCGCGCTGCAGGAGTGGCGTCACTGGTTGGAAGGGGCAGCTCAGCCTTTCGTGGTCTGGACTGACCATAAGAACTTGGAATACATCAGGACGGCCAAGCGCCTGAATGCCCGCCAGGCATGCTGGTCGCTGTTCTTTGCTAGGTTCAGGTTCACTATTACTTACCACCCGGCATCCAAGAATAAGAAGTCAGACTCGTTGTCCAGACTGTTCGCCCCAGAAGCACCGGAAGAGGGGGTCCATACCGTTGTTCCTGCTTCATGCGTCGTGGGGGCCGTTTCCTGGTCCATCAGAGACAGGGTCCTGAAGGCATTGGAATCTGAACCCGACCCTGGCGGCGGGCCAGCGGGGAGATTGTTTGTGCCCTCATCCGTCCCAGGTGACGTCATTCACTGGGCTCATACCTCTAAGCTTGCTTGCCATCCTGGTGTCTCCCGGTCGGTGGATCTCCTCCAGCGGTCCTTTTGGTGGCCCGGGCTCCGGGAAGACGTCTCCAACTACGTGTGCGCCTGCCCTCAGTGTGCCATGAATAAATCGTCTAATTCTCCCCCTGCGGGTCTTCTCCACCCCTTGCCGGTCCCCAGTAGGTCCTGGTCACACATTGCCTTGGACTTTGTCACCGGCCTGCCTGTCTCCAACTCATATAATACCATCTTGACCATTGTGAACCGGTTCTCCAAGGCGGCCCACTTTGTGCCTCTCCCCGGGCTTCCCTTGGTGCGCGAGACGGCCGATCTTTTGGTGCAGCATGTGGTCAGGCTGCATGGCATCCCAGCTGACATCGTCTCTGATAGGGGGCCACAATTCGTGTCCAAAGTCTGGAGGAGCTTCTGTAACGCTCTGGGAGCCACGGTTAGCCTGTCTTCGGGACATCATCCACAATCAAATGGGCAGTGCGAGCGCACCAACCAGGAGCTGGAGGCTGCTCTGTGCTGCGTCGCCTCCTCCAGTCCCTCTTCCTGGAGCATTCATCTTCCCTGGGTGGAGTATGCCCATAACTCCACTTTTTCTTCAGCCATTGGGATGTCCCCCTTTCGGGCGTCCCTAGGTTACGATCCCCCACTGTTCCCTGAGGAAGAAGGTGAGGTGGCAGTCCCCTCCATCCAGGCCCACCTGAGACGGTGTCGACGGCTATGGACTAAGACGTGCCAGGCCCTGATACACGCGGCATCGCACAACTCCAAATCTGCTAATCGCCGCAGGAGACCCATGCCACACTACCAGGTGGGTCAACAGGTATGGTTGTCAGCCCAGAATATTAACCTGAAGGGGGAGAAGAAGAAGCTGGCTCAACGCTTCGTCGGACCTTATTCTGTTACGAAGGTGGTTAACCCGGTGGCTGTGCGTTTGGCACTTCCCCCTCCCCTCCGTGTTCATCCCACTTTTCAAGTCTGTCAGGTCAAACCTGTGGTGTCTAATCCTTTCTGTCCTCCTCCCAAGGTGCCGCCCCCTCCTAGAATGATCGACAGACACCCGGCGTGGAGCATCACTGCTATCTTGGACTCCTGACGTCGGGGCCGGGGGTTGCAGTATTTGGTGGACTGGGAGGGTTATGGCCCGGAGCACAGACGCTGGGTGCACCCCTCCTTCGTGCTGGACAAGCAACTTGTTGAGGAGTTCCACCGGGCGCACCCTGACAAGCCAGCGCCAGGAGGCGCTGCTCGGGGGGGGGAGTACTCTCACAACTCGCTCCCGCCTGTCATCCGCTCCAGCCGTGCGCACACCTGTGCTTCATTAGGCTGCCTCTACTTAACCTGCTCTGCCCGCAGCCTCGGCCTGGAGCCGTCAGCTCATCTCCATGCTCAAGCTCTGCGCTTGCCTACTCCTTTCGGCCGATGCCGCAACTCGTCATTCTCACGTAAGGTTATCACTTACCTGCTCTCCAAAGATCTTCCCCTGTGCACAGGTGGATCCTCCCGGCAGCGAAAGTATCCCTTCATCGCCTCTCCTCGCAGTCTCTCTCCATCGAGCGCAGCAGGGCGCTGTCTCCCAGGCGGGAGCATCTCTTGCCAACGCCAGCCACCAAGATGTCTGCAAGTAAGCCACATTACAACTTTCACCACTCCGCTGTGATAATTGCTCATCCACTGTTCTCTGCTCTGTCCTCAGGGTTGCCTGGCTGTACGGTGTCCTGTTCTGCCCTCGGTGCTTTCCAGTCCCCAAGAAAACATTTACATTCCTCACTCACGCATACATACACCTGTTGTTGAATAAAACTCTTAAATCTCACCCGAGCCTGTGTGCGTGTTTCCTGGGCCAGATATCATCCCATTTTTATCCGACCGCAATTACCTTCTGAATTCTAGTAGAACATGAGGTTTGAAACTGTGAAATTGTTTGTGTGTGATATTTAAAATTAGTAATTTATATAATTTTTTTTAAGCTTCTTTTTATTCCTCATTCACTGATTGGTTTGCATTTTAATTTCGTTGTACTTGTTATAATGACAAATAAAGTCTATTCTATTCTATTCTAATGTTGTACTGGTCCATGAAGAAATTGTCCAAACACTCCTTCAACGATCCTTTGCTCCCCAGCATGTGAAACACTCGCTGGCCTTTCTCACCGAGGCAGTGAACAAGCAGGCTCCTCCGTTGCTCTTCGTCGGCGCTGCCCAGGCCAGCCATGGCAATGTACTCCTCAAACGCCTCCAGCCAGTGGCACCATGGTGTAGTTGACACACCTGGAGACTGTAAGAATGGAGGTGGCGGTTTTATGCACACTCCCATGGTTTAATCCGACGTCACCAAATGTTATGTCTTAATAGCGAGAGACCTGAGCCATGTTGAACCAAGCAACGAACTGAACTTTATTAAGACAGGCACAGAATTATACATACCGGCTGTAGCCCACCTGACATCACCACGTCTACACCCTGACGTCAGCTACAGCAAGCCCCAAGAGCCAAATCCCCATATCACAATTGCTAAAACATATACATTGGTGTGAAAAAGTGTTTACGCCCTCCTGATTTCTCATTTTTCTGTAGTTTGTCACACTTAAGTGTTTCAGATCATCAAACAAATTTAAATATTAGACAAAGATAACACAAGTAAACACACAAAATGCAGTTTTTAAATGAAAGTATTTATTATTAAGGGAAAAAAATCCAAACCTGCATGACCCTGTGTGAAAAAGTGATTGCCCCTTAACCTACTAACTGGTTAGACCACCCTTAGCAGCAACAACTGCAATCAAGCGTTTGCAGTCCACCTCATTCCTAGCCCCCATGATGCCTTGTGTGAATTATGGGTGCAACTTCTGGTACTAGTTTAGAATGTGTGGTTGTCTCTGAAATGGGACATTTTTCCTTGTTAAAAAAACAATGACATTGGCATCAAAAATGCAGGAACACGGCCTTTTGCACCTCAAAAACGGCTATATAATCATACCACTTCCCATGACTATGGAGGGATGAGAAGATGACCTTAGAAAGTGGCCTGGCAGACAGTAGCTCCGTTAATTAGCGCCGCTGCTAAGATGCTAACACTGTAAACAAATAAAATGTCATGAATCCTCGTGCGCCATAATGTGGCGCATGAGGGAAGGAATGGAAAGCCCAATTGCAAGAGCAGAAAGTGCCATTTATTAACTTAAACCACGAAAATAACAAGTCCAGCTTAAACCACACAAATACAGGAAGATGCAATGATGAGTTAAGCCACCAGACATACAGGGTGCCACTCGGATGCTCAACAGCCCGGTGACGGGAATGCCTAGTGCCACAGAGCTATTATTGACACAGGGAGAAAGACAAATATAGCTTACTGAACTGAAGCGATTCGGGGCTATCCGTGCAGTCTGGTGGAAGAAGAAGTGAGGCAGAGTCAGCTGCTAACATCCAGGAATAAGACGTCTGTAAATGTCAGGCTGAATACGCGAAGGGAGTTGTACAACATTCATGGAGGAACACCCTGCCACAAATGAGAGTGAATGCTCCAACAATCTCTTTCCACAAATGCAATGTATTTATAATCCTGATGCAAACGAGGAAAGAGATTGCCGGTGTGTCCTACCAGGTGTGTAGGAGTGTATGTATGAGCGTGTGAATGGGAATGAATGGAGTGTGTGTGTAAGTGTGCGGGAACACCCATGATGAAGCACAGCTGATGGCACTTGACAGGAGGAGGGGGCTTGCCCGAGCTGTCAGGGAGCAAAGGACCCAAACAGCTCCCTGAGGCGCCTGACGGAAAATAGGGCAAAAATAAACAATACGTCAGAACTGGGTTTGGAACAACCAAACCCAGATTCATGACATAAAAGCTCTGAGATATATCAATGTCTGCACCGCAATAAAGTCGGATGCTTTTTGTTAAAAGATGTTGGACATAATCAGATTTACCTTAGAGCAAACGTAGAATCTAGTCAGAGCTACAAAAAACCACAACACCGTGCTTGGGTGTTTTAATGTCGGGGTAAAACAGACAGCTATAGCTGTTCATTTTACCCCAAAATTAAAATGCTCATGCTGCTGTCATGCCCTGAATGTTTGTTACTTAACTTAACACGTACAGACGCTTTCTGGCCATTGTTCAAAATTTTATTGAGCTATATTTTGTGACAATTTAAAAATTAATGTATGCTGAAGCTGCTAGTCCATATTGTTTCAAGGCAGTGCAACGAATTCTTAAATTGTTAAGCCTTAGGAAGCAAACTGTTACTATTTTTTATTTATTATTTACTTTTTATTTATTATTTTACTTCATGCAGCCTTCATTCTGGTGACCTATATAATGCATAAACATCAGATTTGTAACATTGATACAAGTGAAAACATACCTTGTGTGCTCTTGTGTCTGTCCTGTGTCTGTGCCACCAATCACACCAATAGCCCATTTTCGTTTTCAGTGCATGATCTACGCATTGCTGGTGAGAAGCCTCCATTTATACAGTCTATGGCAGTGTTTTTCAACCTTTTTTAAGACACGGCACATTTTTTACATTGACAAAATCCTGGGGCACACCACCAACCAAAATGACACAAAATGACACTCTATAGCCTAACACAGTAAAAATAATAAAATATAGTTAGCAATACAGTTTCTAAATGTATTTATACTCACTCAGTGTGAACCCTGGGCCTGTTTAGATGAACACAAAGCTGATATCCTGGCAGGAATGGAAGAAAGACACACACGGAGCTCTTCCTCAACAGCTCTCAGTCTCTCTCTGTTTTTAGTTTTTATCACAGTCAAGCTTGAAAAGCTCAGCTCACACAGATATGTCGTGGAAAATGGGAGCAATGTTGAAATAGCTTTGCTGGCCAGAATGGGGAACTCCTTGGCAGCAGTCAACCAAAAACTGTCCAAAGGAAGATTAGTGATCTTGTTTCAGTTCAATGAGTTCCTCTTGCTCCTGTAAAGTCATGTCGTTTCCAACAAACGACATGTCTGTCGTTTGACCACACAGACCACACAGACTGTCTGTCTGTGTGGTTTGCTCTCCTCACTCTCCTGAGCTTTGGGTTAGCCACTAGCGATGGCTACTAGCTCTCCTTCCCCTTCTCCTCTGGTGTGCTCTCTCTGTCAGATGTTTAGCTACACCTCTGCCTCTTTTAGTGATAACGGTAAATGTAATAAATGTTGTCTTTTTGAGGCGCTCGAGGCGAGGTTGTCTGATTTGGAATCCCAGCTCCGCTGCATTGAAACACCGTCTGCACCAGTTACTCTTGACGGACGCCCCTTAGCTGCAGCGGAGCTTGCTAGCTTAGGCCCCCCTGTTAGCGGTCCCCCGGCTCTCCTCAGCAGCGAGGAGACTGGGTGGGTGACGGTGAGAAGGAAGCCTAGTCGCAAAGCCCCGGTACACCACCAACCTGTTCACATTTCTAATCGTTTTTCCACGCTCAGCGACACACCCGCTGAGGAAAAAACTCTGATCATTGGCGACTCTGTAGTCAGAAACGTGAACCTAGAGACTCCAGCGGCCATAGTCAAATGCATTCCTGGGGCCAGAGCAGGCGACATTGAGTCAAATTTGAAAATGCTGGCTAAAAGTAACTGTAAATACTCCACAACTGTTATTCATGCTGGCATTAATGACATCCGTCTCCGGCAGTCGGAAGTCACGAAACTTAATGTAGAATCGGTGTGTGACTTTGCAAAAACGATGTCTGCCACTGTACTATTCTCTGGGCCCCTCCCCAATCTGACCAGTGATGACATGTTTAGCCGCTCGTCATCCTTGAACCGCTGGCTGTCTGTGTGGTGTCCTGCAAATAACGTGGGCTACATTGACAATTGGAGCTCTTTTTGGGGAAAACCTGGTCTTATGAGACGAGACAGCGTCCATCCCACTTTGGATGGTGCTTCTCATTTATCTAACAATCTGGCATCTTTTTTATCCAAATTTCCAAAACCTTGACTACTCAGAGTTGGGACCAGGAAGCAGAGTCGCAGTCTTACACGCTTCTCTGCAGCTCCTCTTCATCCGACACCCCTCAACTTAGCCCCTGTCTTCCCCATCAGAGAATCATTGTCTGCTCCCTCCAAAGTAAATAAAAATATAATATATAAGCATCCCAAAGTGATTAAGCAAAATATTGGTAAAACTCAAATTAAACATAAAGCCTCTAAATTGAATGATTTGGCCTCTGTTCCTCCTCATAATTTAAAAATTAAATGTGGTTTATTAAATATTAGGTCTCTAACCCCCAAGTCTCTGTTAGTCCATGATCTGTTAATTGATCATCAGATTGATTTAATTTCCCTTACAGAGACTTGGTTAAGGCAAGAGGATTATGTTGGTTTAAATGAATCAACTCCCTCTGGTTATTTCTGGTTAATCCCAGAAGTTCTGGTCGTGGACGAGGAGTAGCAACAATTTACCATTCCAAATTACTAGTTAATGTAAAGCAAAAAACATGTTAAAATTCCTTTGAGGGCCTGGTCCTCAGTATTGGGCACTTTAGCAATTTTAGGTTAAACCCAATTTTATTTGGCATAGTTTATCATCCCCCATCAACCTACTCAGAATTTTTATCCGAATTTGCTGATTTCTTAGCTGATTTAGTGCTGAAATCTGATAGAATAATTATAGTAGGGGACTTTAATATACATGTGGATGTAGATAGTGACTGCCTTAATGTTGCATTTAATTCAATATTAGAATTGATTGGGTTTTCTCAGAAAGTAGGAAATTCTACTCATTACCTCCACCATACATTGGACCTTGTTCTGACATATGGCATAGAAATAGAAAATCTTGTAGTGTCTCCTCATAACCCTGTACTGTCAGACCATTGTCTGTTAACCTTTGATTTTACTATTTCTGACTATTTGGCTCCTAAAGAAAAACATTATTACAGTAGATGCCTTTCAGATGATGCTGTTACCAAATTTATGCAGATTGTTTCCTCTATGCCTTGTGTCAACACAACCGAAATAAGCTATAGACAACTTGCTCCTTCTGTAAATGATAACATGGTGGATAGTGTTACAGCTTCTCTGCATCAGACTCTAGACTTGGTGGCCCCCTTAAAAAAGAAAAAGTCTAATCAGAGATTTCTAACTCCTTGGTTCAACACAGAAACTCGTTGCTTAAAACAGAAGACTCGTCAATTACAAAGAAAATGGCGCTCCACTAATTTAGATGAAATCTATTTAGCTTGGAGAAATCATCTTTTAATTTATAAAAAATCTCTTAGAAAAGCTAGAACGAGTTATTACTCTGCATTAATAGAAGAGAACAAGAATAATCCCAGGTTTCTTTTCAACACTGTAGCCAGGTTGACAAAGAGTCAGGACTCTGTCAATCCTAGCATTCCCTTAGAGCTTACTAGTCAGGACTTTATGAACTTTTTCAATAATAAAATTTCATCCATCAGAGATAAAATCAATCAGATTCTTCCCACAGTTAACTTAAATACTGTAACTACTACAACTCCTTCTATTGATGTCTGTCTTGATGAGTTTACTCCAATCGACCTTTGTGAGTTAGACAAAATAGTTTCCTCATCCAAACCTCCAACTTGTCTGTTAGACCCTATTCTTACCAGGTTATTTAAAGAAGTCTTCCCACTTATTGGTAGCTTTATTCTTCGTATAATCAATTCTTCATTAACTTTAGGCCATGTACCACAGGCTTTTAATATTCTACTTGATAGATTAGAACACTATGTTGGACTTAATGGAACTTCGTTGCAATGGTTTAGATCTTATTTATCTGATAGGTTCCAGTTTGTTCATGTAAATAATGAGTTTTCTTTCAACTCAAAGCTTAGTCATGGAGTTCCACAGGGATCTGTACTAGGCCCTACTCTTTTTTAGTTTATATATGCTTCCATTAGGCAACATTATTAGAAAGCACTGTATACATTTTCATTGTTATGCAGATGACACACAATTATACCTGTCAATGAAGCCAGATGATAGTAATCAATTAGCCAAGTTAGAAGCCTGTCTTAAGGAAATCAAAGCTTGGATGACTTGTAATTTCCTGCTATTAAATTCAGATAAGACTGAAGTCATTCTTGTTGGTCCAAAAAACCTTAGAAATTCCTTTCCAAATCAAACTTTCAGTTTGGATGCGGTTACTCTTTCTCTTAATAGCTCTGTGAGGAACCTTGGAGTTATTTTTGATCAGGATTTGTCCTTCAATTCACATATTAAATTTGTTTCTAAGACTGCCTTCTATCATTTGCGTAATATTGCCAGGATTAGGAGCATCTTGTCTCAGAGTGATGCTGAGAAACTGATCCACGCTTTTGTTAGCTCGAGATTAGATTATTGTAATTCTTTATTATCAGGCTGTCCTAAAACATCTTTAAAAAGTCTTCAGCTGATCCAAAATGCTGCAGCAAGAGTTTTAACAGGTACTAGAAAGAGAGATCATATCTCTCCGGTTCTGGCCTCCCTTCATTGGCTTCCATAGAGTTTAGAATTAAGTTTAAAATCCTTCTTCTTACTTACAAAGCTCTAAACAATCAGGCTCCTTTTTATTTAAAAGATCTGATACTACCGTATTATCCTAACAGAGCACTACGCTCCCAAAATGCAGGATTACTTGTAATACCTAGAATCTCCAAAAGTACAATGGGAGGCAGAGCCTTCAGTTATCAAGCTCCTCTCCTGTGGAACCAGCTGCCAATCTGGATTCGGGAGTCAGACTCGATCTCTGTTTTTAAGAATAGGGCTAAAACCTACCTTTTTGATATAGCCTACAATTAGGGAGGGATCACGTGTTTCTGAACCCTCCCTTAGTTATGCTGCTAATAGGTTTTGTCAGCCGGGGGACCTCCAGTAATGCACTGGGCCTCACTCCTTTCCTCACTCTCAATGAAATATTTTTTTTGCTGGTCATGAACATTTGTTTGTTCTCTCCCATAGATTGAGTCCTCATCGTGCTGTTTGCTCTCTACATGTCTGTTCTTTTCTTCTTCTTCTCTATCCCCTCACCCCCCAGCCAGTCGCAGCAGATGACTGCCCCTCCCTGAGCCTGGTTCTGCTGGTGGTTTCTTCCTGTTAAAAGGGAGTTTTTCCTCTCCACCGTCGCCAAGTGCTTGCTCACAGGGGATCGCCTGATTGCTGGGGTCTTTCTGCAACTGTGGGGGTTCCCCCTACAGTTGATAGTGCTATGAGATGACTGTTGTTGTGAAATGGCGCTATATAAATAAAGTTGAATTGAATTGAATTGAATTGAACAACTGATGCTGAGCTGTATGGGTTCCTAACCCAGTCAAGGCATTGTGTGAAGTCTGAAGAGGAGTAAAATAACAACTTCTCCTCAAGAGTCTTCAAATGTGTGCCAATCACCTGGCACAGTGCAGCAGTGTTAACATCATGCCATTTCTCGGTGAGTGGGAACATCTCAAGGTTGCCACGCTGCACATGTTGTTGCCAGAGCTGCACCTTTAAACGAAACGAAATCCAATCATTTTATCCGTGCTTGTAAGCAGGTTTTCATTTCGGCCTTGCATTCGGGTGTTCAGTTCATTCAGATGATGAAATATATCAGCCAGGTATGCCAGCTTTGCACACCACTCATCAGTTGCAAGCAGCTTTGAGTCATCGGGCTTCTCATTTGTCAGAAATACTTTAAGTTCCTCCCACAGCTCATACACTCGGGCCGGCACCTTGCCACGCGACAACCATCGGACCTCCGTATGGAGCAATAAGGCTTTATGCTCCGCTCCCACTTCCTCACACAAAGATGCAAATATGCGACTTTTCAAAGGTCGTGTCTTCACAAAGTTCACCATGCACACAACATCATCCAACACAGGAACTAAATCTGCTGGTAAAGTCTTTGCAATGAGGGCCTCATTCATTCATTCATCTTCTTCCGCTTAATCCTTTTCGGGTCGCGGTGGGACTGGAGCCTATCCCAGCATCTTTGGGCGAGAGGCAGGGTACACCCTGGACAGATCGCCATTCCATCGCAGGGCCAACACAGAGAGACAGACAACCATTCACTCTCACATTCATACCTAAGGACAGTTTAGAATCCCCAGTTTTGATGCCAATTAACCTAACTTGCATGTTTTTGGCATGTGGGAGTAAACCGGAGAAATCTCGGAGTAAACCCACGCAGACACGGGGAGAACATGCAAATTCCACACAGATCACTGTTGGTCAGGGGCTGGGATCAAACTCAGGATCCCCCGGCCAAGGGTGAGTTGCTGTGCTGCCGCAGTGCTAACCACTCCGCCACCGTGCTTACAGTGCAAAAAACAGTGCGTAACAATAACATCTGGGTTACTTTCTTTCACTCTGCTTACGAAGCCTTTGGTGCGCCTGACCATGGCTGCTGCTCCATCAGTGCAAACACCTGTGCAGTTTTCCCAAGTTAGCCCTCCTTTGTCAAGATATTCCAACGTGACTCGAAAAATTTCCTCCCCTGTTGTTTTTTCTGGAAGTGTCTTGCAAAATAGGAAGTTTTCTCTTATGACATCTCCGTCCACAAAACGCATGTTGGCCAAGAGCTGAGAATGTCTACTAATATCCGTCGACTCATCAAGCTGCAATGCAAATTTCTTACTGATGCGTATTTTTTTCAAAACAACAGTTTCGATACATGGGCAAAATTTCTTCAATCTGATTACAATTCAGATCAGAATTTTATTGTTTACATGGATCCTGAAAAAGCTGATCTGATTAGGACGTGCGTTTTCATGTGTCACAGGTTTGAACGGAATAAATCATTTTGACATGCGCAGGTCGACATTTCGACATTCAAAAAATAGTAGAAGAAGAAGTAACTTCCGGTGTTAGCGAGCCCCGCTTCGTGTCGAAATTGACCTGTATCGTGTTATTCAGACTGTACTTTTGCTTCTGCTAGTCTCTGTAATGAAGCTACAAGTACATACTTCTGCATATGATGAAAAGAGGGAGACAGCAGGCTGATACAGACCAGTTTTGTTTTACCCAGTTTTTTTTTTTTTTTTGTCACATTTTGTCTTACCTATGTTCTGAATTCTAATCGCTCGTGTTTGTTTTTCTTTTGAATTCTTGGATGGAATATGGGTGGGCGATATAAGCTGCGGCTTCAGCCATCACCCATTTCGGATAACTTATGATGAACTGCATAATCAGAGGAGTTATTGTCTAATTTGACCTTGTTGGATTTTCTTTCCCCCTTTGTTATATTATTCTGTTTCTTTTAATCTGTACTTTTAATCTATCCGAAATAAAGATTGATTGATTGATTGATTGATTGACTCCCGCTATGTTTTCCGCTAGCTGCTGCTAAGGCGGAAATACGTCATGTCGACGTGCGGCTGGTGTACAGACATGCGCAGTAAACATATTTTCTGCCCTGTGTTTGGAATAAGTGTTTTCATGCGCACCATTCGGATTAACAATCGGCATAACCCACCCCTCTCAATTGGAATGAAATTTTGATCCGAATGAGCGTGATCGAGTTAGAATATTCAGATTGCCATGTTTACATGAAGCATTTTTATTCCAATCAGGCTTTTAATCCGGTTACTTGTGTCCATGTAAACATAGCCACTCACTCAAGTAATTAAGTTAAATTGGACAATTTCCCACAGCACACCTAAACAAAAACTTCCGGTGCAGCTTCCGGTGAAGTTGCAATGACTGTTACGAGCCGAGAATTCTAAGCAAAACCTTCAAAAATAAGGACTTTTGTTGGCCACCAACAAATGTGTGGAGTACTCTTGGGACCCAGTGCTGACCCGGTGATGGTTCTGGCAGCTCTGGCCCCGTTTCGCCCCGTTTCCGACTTTTAAAGTCTGATCCTCGCCCCTGCTGCTACCCCAGAGATACAGCGGCAGTGAGAAGGTATTCACGAGGTCCGGCAAATGGTCACCTGCACGAGATGAAGTGAAATCTGGTGTCGTCTACCGTTATTCCCCGGAGGGCGATCTGATCTGCAGTAAGGTGGAACCATTGGCGCACGTGTATTAATTCACATATGAGTACAATTACAGTCCATATTATGCTAACGCTAATGCTAAGCTAATGCTAAGCTAACGCTAGCCCTAACCAACGCTAGCTAACGCTAGCCCCGCCAACCTAACGATCAGCCTCGTTGAACGACTCTCCTGTTGGGCTTCAAAGCTATCTTGATAAACTTAAGTTGGTGCGCTTTATATCCCATTTTTAGCATCCTGCTATACTGGTACAGAAGGCAGTCTATGGTTGTTAGATGGGGCAATGTGAGGGCCTATCGGAGGAACCAATCGAGGCGGCAGTTGGGAGCTCGAGCGCGGCGTTGGTGAGAGACGGGGCCACCTGGACCCAGCAGGACAGTGGCCTGAGTCGGAACCCGGTTGCGAGATCCAGCTGAGGAACTACCAGACTGACGGCGGTCGGTGACGGGGCCTAGCGGCGGTGCCACCCAGCCAGACGGCGGCGAGCGGCGGTGGTGATCGGTGAAGTTCGGCTGCGCCGGCGGTGTGCGGCATAACCGGCCAGGCAGACGGGAGCAGGCGGTGGTGAATGACGGGGGTGATCTGCGGAGCTGAGCAGCGCTACTTGGCGGAGGAGCTGTGCAGGAGCTGTTGCGGCGAGTTCAGCAGCGGCCGAGCTAGTTGAGGCCTAGCCGGATTCTCTGTTTACTTCTATCTACAGGTCAGTAAGATGCCACCAAAGAAAGAGGAAATGGAAGAAATCAAAAAAGCTCTGAGCTTTATGTCAGAAGAATTGGCCAAATTGACTAGCCAACAGGACAAAATAATAGGCCTAATAGAACAGGTACAAGCCCTAAATTTAATAATTCAAGAAAAAGACAAAAAAATTATGGACCTGGAGCAACACAGGCGTCTTTTGGAGCAACGCGTCGAGGATCTTGAACAAGGTTCTCGTATTGATGACCTAGTTATAAGTGGACTAGACATCAGATATCAGTCATACGCCCATGCCACAGTAGGTCTGAGTGGTGAAGATGCACCCATGAGGGAGTCATTGTCCTTAGAAAATCAAGTGCTTCAGTTCCTTAATGATAAAGACATTAAGGTAGAAGCCAATGCAATCTCAGCCTGCTATGCTCTACCGAAGAAAGATAACAAAACAAAGAAATCAATTGTGATGCGCTTTGTGAACAGAAGGGTAAAGAATAACATACTGAGGCACGCCAAAAAGCTAAAGGAAACTCAAGTTTACATAAATGAACACCTGACAAAAAAAACCGCTGAATTAGCACGACAGGCACGGATGCTAAAAAAACAAGATAAGATACAAGCAACCTGGACAAGAAATTGTAGAATTTGGATTAAACTAAATGGATCACCTGAGCAAGCAAAGAGTATAATGATCAGAGATGCTACTGACTTAGATAAATACAGATGAACACTGATTAGAAAATTATGAGCCAATGATAATCCATATTCATACACACGATAAGAATAGTTCTTTTGATACACCATGCCAAAGTACTTTAATAAAAATAACCAAAACAAACAAAAACTTATGACCGACTCAAGTAGACATCAATTATCCCCAGTTGGAGGAAGTCATCTGACACAGAATGAGGAAACTCAAACTCTGAAAACATACCATTATGCTGAACATAAACCACAAGAGATGGAGAATGATATTGATCCTGATAACCACTTTTTCAACAATATTCATAACCACTGTGAATATTACACTGAAAAGCAATTCAAAAGTCAAGTGCAACTAGATGGTAAACTATCAGTAATACACTTCAATAGCAGAAGTCTTAACAAAAACTTTCCACAGATTCAGGACTATTTAAAACAGCTAGACAGAAAATTCACAGCTATTGCAGTCTCTGAAACGTGGCTTAACGAAGAGCAGGCTCCCCTGATGGCAATAGAGGGATATCAGATGTTTTATATTAACAGAACTCAAAAAAAGGGTGGTGGTGTTGCACTGTATATTGATGACCTGTACAGGTGTAAGCTTGTAAATGAAATGTCCTTAGCACTACCAGGGATTTTGGAATGTGTTACTGTTGAGATTGACCTAGACAAAACAAAAAATCTAATCATAAGCTGCATATATAGAACGCCGGGAACTTGCATTGAGACATTCAGAGATAAATTAGTCGAGCTGTACAATAATAATACTAGTAAGAAAATGGTAGCAATTTGTGGAGATTTCAATATTGACTTACTGAATCCTCATCAACAAAATGTAGTTACAGAGTTCATGAACTCTATGTACAGCATGAGTCTATATCCCACAATAACACATCCCAGTAGAATCACAGTTCACTCTGCTACACTTATTGACAACCTGTTTGTCAATGTTTTCGATAAGAAAATAGAAAGTGGATTATTGATAAATGATATAAGTGACCACTTGCCAACCTTTGCACTTATCCATGGCCACACGGGGCCCAACGCAGAAAAAACTTCAAAATCGTTCAGACACAAATCACCAAATGCAATCAGTTCTCTTAAAGAGGACTTGCTGAAGCAAGACTGGACAGAAGTCTATGTATCAGATGTAAATGAAGCCTATGACACATTTATAAACATTGTAACCACTCTTTATGAAAAAAACTGCCCATTAGTAATAAAAAAGCTTAAACACAAATTTGCTAATAAGCCATGGTTAACCAAAGGACTACAAAAGGCGTGTAAAAAGAAAAATTTATTATATAAAGCTTTCCTAAAGAAAAGAACAAAAGAAGCAGAGCAGCGGTATAAAACATACAAAAATAAGTTAACATATATAATAAGATGTAGTAAAAGAGACTATTACAGTAAAGAACTGGAGAAAAACAGAGACAATATTAAAAATACATGGACAATACTCAACAGTATCCTTGGTCTCCTAGTATTTCATCCCCGGGACGAACTCCTTGGCTTCAGGATTCAAGGCGCTCTTCCTCGCCACTTCCTCCAGGTTGCTGTGGTGATCGTTGACCGTGAGACCGTTGAGCTGCTGCTGCAGTTGCCCCATGCCTTGGTTGTTGAGATCACGTGAAGGGATGAACCAATCCTGGTCCTCCTCCTCCAGCATTTCCTGGAAACAACGCTCCAAGAATTCCTGCTCCAGCAGCTCCTCTTCAACCTGTCTGTTATACTCTTCCTCATTCTCCATCCACATATACTCAGCAAACGGGTTGGGGTCATTGCTCTCTGAGTGCCCATTGGCCACAGGCTCCTTTCCTTCCTTTCCCGGAGCTCCTCCTCCTGGTGTCTTGGCAACTTCTGGACCACTCATCTCAGCTGGCTCTTTGACAAGACTGCAGACGGACACGGAACTGATGAATGAATGTGAGTGAAAGGGCTCGGTCATGTGGAGCCTGCATGTCTTGACCAGAACCCCTCTTCATTTTATTTAACCATAATTACCAAACTTAATTCTTCTTTTCAGCCTGAACTGAAGCTACAACAGTAAGTCGCGCAGATTTAGGAGGAGGTAAATAAATTTCACCTCTTCACCTTTCTATGTTTAGCGTTTCTTGTGCTGTTGCGGCTCCTAAAAAAGGAAATAAAAGCAGAAATACAAGCTACCCAACTAATATTCCAAAAAATAATAAAACGACTCAGAGTGTGAATATTGCTTCACCTGCAGATGAATTTAATAATTTTTTTGTTGACATTGGACCTAAACTGGCCCGAGAAATACCCACTACGGTGCCAACAGGTGATACAATATGCAATAACACTGCTGTAAAAGACTCCATCTTCATAAAGAACACAGACGAAAGAGAGGTCATTGAAATTGTTAAATCGTTCAAAAGTAAAACATCTACTGACTGTGATGGTATTGACATGCTACTAGTCAAAACTGTTATCGAATGCTTAGTAAAACCACTGACGTATATCTGCAGCCTGTCTCTCCAATCAGGTATATTTCCCAATGCAATGAAAATAGCTAAAGTAATTCCGATATACAAGACGGGCGACAGAGGGGAACTCTCAAACTATAGACCAATTTCACTATTACCGCAATTTTCCAAGATACTTGAAAAAATATTCTATGAGAGAATTGACAACTTCATACTGAAGAATGATTTATTATGTGAGCAGCAATATGGGTTCAGACACAAGAGGACAACTGCATATGCCCTAATGGAATTTACAGAAAAAATATCAACAGCCATTGAAAATAAAGAGTATTCAGTTGGAGTATTCCTAGATCTTAAAAAAGCATTTGATACAGTAGATCATAATTTATTATTAAAGAAACTACAAAATTCTGGTATTAGAGGGGTAGCACTGTCCTGGTTAAGTAGTTACTTAAAGAATAGATATCAGTATGTATGTGTTAGCAACAAAAACTCAGAGTTGCTGAAGGTCACCTGTGGAGTCCCACAGGGTTCAGTTTTGGGACCATTATTATTCAATATGTATATAAACGATATATGTAAAGTCTCAGAAAAAATGGACTTAATATTGTTTGCCGATGACACTAATCTGCTATGCAGTGGAAACAATTTGGAACAACTTCTGGATACACTCGGGAAGGAATTAGGAAAGCTTAAACTGTGGTTTGATTCAAACAAATTAACGCTCAATTTAAGTAAGACAAAATTTATAGTCTTTAACAACCATCACAACAATCCAGTACCCAAACTCAGTGTAAATGGTGTAGAGATTGAAAGGGTATCTGAAACTAAATTCCTTGGAGTAATAATTGATAACAAACTGTGTTGGAAGTCACATATTAATTATATCAAAGGTAAAGTTTCCAAATCAATTGCAATATTACACAGAGTGAAATATTTGCTGAATCAACCCACACTATACACCTTGTATCATTCATTAATACTCCCATACATGACATATTGTAATGAAGTATGGGGAAATACATACAAAACAAACATATATCCACTCTTTATGCTTCAAAAGAGAGCTATTAGAATAATAAACAAAGCAGCTTACAGGGAACCAACAAACCCACTTTTTCTTAAACAAAAAACTCTCAAGTTGAAAGATCTGGTTGACTTCAAAACCGCAATAATAATGTTCAAAGTGAAGAATTTATCACTGCCCGCAAATATCCAAAAGTTGTTCCAAACAAGGGAGAAACGATATCACTTCAGAGGAACATGTATATTTCAAAAGCCTACAGTGAGAACAACCACCAAGCAACACTGTATTTCAGTGCAAGGAGTCAGATTATGGAACGATTATGGACCTGAATTAAAATCATGTACAACGCTTGGACAATTTAAACAAAAACTAAAGGAAGAAATACTCCAAACATATTTACAAGACGACATGTAAACTCACATAAGGATTGACATATCCAGCCTGTGTTGTGTTGTAGCTTAGTTTTTTTTTTTTTTTTTTTTTTTTCTCTCTGTGACATTCTGTCTTAGATTTGTCTTGAATAGTAACTGCTTAACTTAGCTTAGCTTAGTTTTCTTTTTTTTTTTTCTCTCAGTCACACTTTGTCTTAGCTTTGTTCTAAATTGTAATCACTCTTGTCTTGTTTACTCTTTTTTCTTTGAATTCTTGGATGGAATATGGGTGGGCAATATAAGCTGCGGCTTCAGCCATCACCCATTTTGGATAACTCACGTGGAATTGTTTAGTAGAAGGAGTCTTTGTCTAATTTGACCTTGTTGTTATATTATACAGTTTCTTTTAACCTGTACTGTATTATCCGAAATAAATTCATTCATTCATTCAAAAACGATCTCTCAGGGCACACTAGTGTGCCGCGGCACATAGGTTGAAAATCACTGGACTATACATTGAAATGACTTTGAAAAACTTTTGAAAATACTATTTTAAATGCCCCTGCTACTCCACTATTGCTGACTGATTTCACACTACTTCAGCTGAAACCGGAAGCTCCGCTCATAACTGTTCTTACAGCGGCACCCCCAGGAACAAGGTGGATAGCTGGCAATGAGTCTTTTACAGTGCTGTAGAGGAATTTTGGCCCACTCATCTTTGCAGAATTGTTGTAATTCAGCCACATTGGAGGGTTTTTGAGCATGAATCACCTTTTTAAGGTCATGCCACAGCATCTCAGTCAGATTCAGGTCAGGACTTTGACTAGGCCACTCCAAAGTCTTCATTTTGTTTTTCTTAAGCCATTCAGAGGTAGACTTGCTGGTGTGTTTTGGATCATTGTCTTGCTGCAGAACCCAAGTGTGCTTCAGCTTGAGGTCACAAACAGATGGCTGGACATTCTCCTTCAGGATTTTTTGGTAGACAGCAGAATTCATTGTTCCATTTATCACAGCAAGTCTTCCAGGTCCCTAAGCGGCAAAACAGCCCCACACCATCACACTACCACCACCATATTTTACTGTTGGTATGATGCTCCTTTTCTGAAATGCTGTGTTACTTTTACACCAGATGTAATGGGACACACACCTTCCAAAAAGTTCAACTTTTGTGTCGTTAGTCCACAGACTATTTTCCCCAAAGTCTTGGGGATCATCAAAATGTTTTCTGGCAAAACTGAGATGAGCCTTTATGTTCTTTTTGCTCAGCAGTGGTTTTCCTCTTGCAACTCAGCCATGCAGGCCATTTTTTCCCAGTCTCTTTCTTATGGTGGAGTCATGAACACTGACCTTAACTGAGGCAAGTGAGACCTGCAGTTCTTTGGATGTTGTTGTGGGGTCTTTTGTAACCTCTTGGATGAGTCGTCGCTGTGCTCTTGGGGTAATTTTGGTTGGCCGCCCACTCCTGGGAAGGTTCATCACTGTTCCATGTTTACGCCATTTGTGGATAATGGCTCTCACTGTAGTTCACTGCAGTCCCAAAGCTTTAGAAATGGCTTTATAACCTTTTCCAGACTGATAGATCTCAGTTACTTTGTTTCTCATTTGTTCCTGAATTCCTTTGGATCGCTGCATGATGTCTAGCTTTTGAGGATCTTTTGGTCTACTTCACTTTGTCAGGGAGGTCCTATTTAAGTGATTTCTTGATTGAGAACAGGTGTGGCAGTAATCAGGCCTGGGTGTGACTAGAGAAGCTGAACTCAGCTTTCCAAAGATGTGATAAACCACAGTTAATTTATGTTTTAACGGCGGGGGGGTGTCACTTTTTCACACAGAGCCATGTAGGTTTGGATTTTTTTTTTACCTTAATAATAAACACCTTCATTTAAAAACTGCATTTTGTGTTCACTTGTGTTATCTTTGTCTAATGTTTAAATTTGTTTGATGATCTGAAAGATTTAAGACAAACATACAAAAAAATAAGAAATCAGGTGGGAGCAAATACTTTTTCACACCACTGTACAATGCCCAGATTTTCCACGACTATGTTAGTTTGTATCTATAGGCTATACAGAGATGTGGCATTCTCCAGCGTCAGCATCTGAACTCTATAGATCCTGACATGCCTCCCGTAGTAGACTTATACTGCTGTTGTGAAAAATGTCCACCCCAACACTGTATCTTTAAAGCTCCTATTGGCTGAAGCCAAAAAAGGGGAAAAAATGCCAGAGTTACAAAATAAACATAATTTTCCCTTTCTGGTGTACATAATCCGTTGACTTTCAGTTTAAAAACAGTGTGCAGCATTCTCTAGGGTTTCTTTTAAAAAGTGTGATATGGGACTGTGATAAGTCTGTCAAAATTACCCACTCTGCAAGTCCTAATCAAGTGTTTAGGCAGTCATATGTATATTTTAGGGATGTTCACTGATGCTACAGCTCTCCTATCTCTAGCCAGTTGACACAGTGCTTTAGCTCATCTATAATAAACTTTGCTTTGAGTTTCCTGCAGTAGGGTGACCCTTGTACATGGTGTCAAAAGGAATGGAAAGTGTCAAACTGGGGGTGAGAGAAACAGGAGGCATTAACTCATGGCTTTGTTCAGGGGTCCTGCACTAGCAATTTAAAACACCCAACAAAACTGGATCACTTATGTACAGAGCACGATCAGGCTAACCCTAAGTAAGGGCATCTTCCAAAGATCAAAATGTAAAGGTTAGTTCAATTAGAGACAGGAAGCAACTGAGATTCAATCAATTTTCTAAATAAAAAAGGAAGACTCCAGTTAAGTACTTCTACAGGCATAAAGGGTGTCTCATTGTCTCAGAGGACAAGTATTCTTTTAAAGCTCCCTAGCTTTCACTCAAGCATGGTGTGTTTATTGATTTTAACCTTATTAAATGCTTACTTAGGCCATAAGACTATAGTAAAAATATTTAAATCTCTTTTCATTTAGAAATAGTATTTTGCATTTCAGCAGAATGGTCAGAATCTGGTTTTGCTCCTCCAGGTTCCCCTTTCCTTCATCACTAGTGATGTAACATTCACAAACGTTTTGTTTGAATGTACTAGTTTTTATTGGTGAACATAGAGCATTGAATTCCTTACGGGAACTGTACCGTAAGTCAAGGATCACCAGCTGGATCACCTGACTGAGCAGCAAACGAGCCCCTACCTCTCAGTTCAGTCAGCTCTCAGTTAAGTGAGTGATATGCGGTTGGAGTTCCAGCACAACACTGAGTGATTTAGTGTACACACTTTCAAATGGATCTTTATAGTGAATGAACTGGAAGTGACTTGGTACGTTTTAGTTTACTGTGGATCCCATCACTTTTCATCACTGATAAATGATCCAGTTTTCAGTTAAACACATCTGTGCTATTGGCTGTGATATTCCAGTACCCACACAGTAGGGTTGCCAACTTTCTCACAGCCAAATAAGGGACAGAGGGTTTTAACCCTTTGAGTGTGTATGGCACACTTTTGCGCCTGTTAGCTGCTCAGTCCAAACAAAGTCTGTACAGCTGAATAGAGTGTGAAATGTACAAACCTTTTAACACCACTTGGTGGCTGAGAGGTGTGGCTTTTCACTTATGCGAGAACTGGAAATGGTCCAATTCAATAAGTAGGTCAAATCAGCATTTGAAGCCTGCCCCCTTTCATTCTGCTGTTTGAAACGGAGGAGATAGGATGGCGAGGAAGACACTCTCAGCTGAAGAGGTTTTAGCGCTGGTATTTGCCGCTCCTGGTTCAGAGGAAGAGCTTAGCCCTAGTTCGTCATCTGAGTTAGAGTCCAGCTCTGATTATGTGCCTTTAGACAATGGTGCGAGCAGTTCTTGTGAAAGTGGAGAAGGACATCTTGCGCACAATGCTGCAGCTGCATTTTCTGTGTCCAGCAGTGCCCAAAATGGCACAGGAGCCTCGTCTGCAGATTGCTCTGTTTTCCCAAACCGTGGTCACGGAGTGAAAAGGTCCAGGGCAGCCCGTGGGCGATGTTTGGCTGGGCAAGAGTGCACAGCCAGTGTGCATCGACATGCGCCACGTGTGCGGTGGCAGGACAATAGGTAGTGGCGATGCGGCAGGAAGTTTGGACATTGACGGCTGGGAGCTTCTTAGAGATGAAGAGGTTTATCAGCCGTGGCTGAAAGCATTTGAACAGCCAGTTGGATATCGTGGAGGGAAGGACCTGTCATCTGTGCCCGCCACTGCTTTTGTGTCGCTTTTTTGGACTCCGGAATTCTGGATGCTTGTGACCGATGAAACAAACAGGTACATATTTGTTGCATAAACTGTTTCATTTGCTTTATTTTAGTTTAGTGTGAAACAAATGTGCCATGAGATTTGTGTTTTTTCAATGATTTTTAGTAATTTTGTCAATAATGGGACAAAAGGCTATATGGTGACAGTGTGTTAAACAAAAATTGTCCATCCATCCATCTTCTACCGCTTTTCCGGAGCGGTAGAAGATAGGGACAAATGAAGGGACAAAAGGCCATGTGGTGACAGTGTGACACCAAAATTGTTTTTGTTTTGAATGATTTTTAGTAATTTTGTCCATGATGGGACAAAAGGACCATGTGGTGACAGTGTGTGAAACAAAAATTGTCCATCCATCCATCTTCTACCGCTTTTCTGGAGTAGTAATTAGGTCCAATTATGCACAATGCATGGATCAGGTTCAGGTTCAGGTTCAGGTTACTTTATTTGTACCCGTAGGTAGATTTGTTTTGCAGTTGGTGACATCCATATTTACAAGCCACTAATTACATTCAACATAGACACAAACACAGGCACACATCTTACAAAATAGGTAAATATAAAATATGTACAATATAATTTTTATAGCTTGTTCAACTCTTTGACAGCAGCAGGGACAAAGCTGTTTTTGTAGCGCTGGGTTCTACTTTTTGGGACAGCAAACCTCCGTCTGGAGGGAAGAAGCTGAAAGTTGCAGTGCAAAGGGTGGGAGTCATCATTTAAAATCGAGTCGGCCATCCTCTGTACTTGTCTGGTGTACAGGGATGTCAGGCTCAGCTGTGACTCACCAAGCAAACGACTGGACCATCTGACTATCTGATCCAAGGATTTCCTCTGTTTCAGTTTTATCTGACCAAACCATGACATTAAAGAAAAGGATAAAACAGATTCAATAAAAGCCTGATAAAACATAGTCATTATGGTTCGGTCAATTTGGAAGCGTGCAAGTTTCCTCAAACAATGCAAATGTTGCTGACCCTTTTTGCACACCCTTTCACAGTTCACCTCAAAGTTCAATCCACTATCAATAATCGTCCCAAGATATTTGTACGATTGTACACATTCGGTGGTCTGGCCTTTTAGTATGGTGACTTTGTGCCTGGGAGTTTTCCTCCTAAAGTCAATAATCATATCTTTCGTTTTTGTTGTATTCAGCTGCAGGTAAGAATCCTCACACCAGTGAACAAAGTCATCAACTACTGGGCCGTGGCTACTCTCACCATCCTGGAGGAGACTGACAATGACTGAGTCATCAGCATACTTTATAATGTGTCTGTTGTCATGTCTGCTCCGACACATGTTTGTGTACAGGATGAAGAGTAGTGGTGACAACACACACCCCTGAGGAGAGCCAGTAGAAGAACACTTTTGGTCAGACAACGTACCATTGACCCTTACTCTCTGCGTCCTGTTGGTTAAGAAATCCAGAATCCAACCCACCAGATTATTGCTTAAATCAAATTGTTGCAGGAGCCTTTCAACTAAAATATGAGGTTGGATTGTATTAAAGGCAGAAGAAAAGTCCACAAATAAAAGCCTGGCGTGTGTCCCATTAAAATCCAGATGTTTAAAAAGCATGTCAAACAGAGTGACAGTGGCATCCTCCACTCCTCTGTGAGGCCTATAGGCAAACTGCAGAGGATTCAATGCATGTTCAGTCTGCCTTAGGACCTCACATCTGACCAGTTTTTCAAAAATTTTCATTAAAATTGAAGTCAAAGCAACTGGTCTAAAGTCATTTACCGTTTTAGGACAGCTGGATTTTGGAACGGGAACAACCACGGCATCTTTCCAGATCTTAGGCACATGTTGTGTCTGTAAGGACTTATTGAAATTGTAATGAAATATAGGACTCAGTTCATGTGCACAGGACTTTACCAGGTGTCCACATATATTATCAGGGCCCTGACTTTTGTTCACTTTTACAGCGCAGAACTCCCTTTTAACATCCTGCATCTCAATATTAAAGTGCTGATTGTCTTTGAGTTTCTGTTTCAAATCTTGGGTTTCTGTGCTAAAATCAAAGGAGTCAAAACGACCATAAAAACAGTTAAGAGCATTAGCCAGCTCTGTGTCTGAACTAAAACCATCTAAAAACACACGATTACTGTGCTCTGTGCTCTGAAGGCCTGCAATAGTTTTCATACTGGCCCAGGCCGAACCAAGTTTATTTGCTGCCATCTTGCTTTCCAACTCTGATTTATAATTCTGTTTTGCTCTTAAAATTTCGGCCTTCAGCTCCTTGGTGGCAACCTGTAGCTCAGAAACAGACCCCTGTTTAAAGGCAAGAGCTTTCCTCTGTAAGCAGGATTTAACTGATTTAGTAACCCATGGTTTGTTGTTGGGATATATTTTGACACGTTTACGTGGAACAATCTTATTTTGACAGTAAGCCATGTATGAGCATGTGAGCTCAGCCAGAGAGTCCAAGTCATCCCCGCAGGCCATTATGAACATCTTCCAGTCTGTACAGTCAAAGCATTCCTGGAGGCTGTGCTCTGAATCTTCTGTCCACACATCTATGTCTCTCATCTCCACCTTGCCTCTTCTGAGAGCAGTTTTATATGTGGGCAGCAAATGAACACAGTTGTGATCTGAGGATCCTAAAGGAGGAAGGGGGAGTGATTTATAGGCCCTCTCTATGGATCCATAGCACAGGTCCAATGTCTTTTTTCGCCTGGTTGGGCAGGAGACATACTGATGAAAGTTTTTAAGTGTCTTCTTTAAAGAAACATGGTTAAAATCCCCAAGAATGAAGTTTGGCGCCTCTGGAGAAATTGACTGCAGCTGCTGCACCACATCAGAGATGGTGCTGGAGGCGGAGTCAGCGTCTGCCCTTGGATGAAAATACACAACTGTGATGAAAAGTTGGGGAAACTCTCGAGGCAAATAAAAGGGGCGTAGTGACACAGACAGCAGCTCCACATCGGGTGTACAGATGCGCTCTCTGACCGTGACAGATGTGCAGTACTGCTTATTAATGTATAAACATACGCCGCCCCCCTGACGCTTCCCAGTTACCTCTTCCTGTCGATCCGAGCGAAGTGGGGCTCCAAAGCCGTCAATCCACAGGTCTGCATCTCGATCATGCGCAGTAAGCCAAGATTCAGTGAAAGCCATGACGCAGCAGTTCTTAAAATCCTTCTGGCCAAGCATCTATAGAGGCTAAGCTAGCCAACCAAGAAGGAAGAGAGAGAAGAGACAATATAAGAATTCATGGTCTGATAGAAGGAGCCGAAAACGGTTTTAACTCAATGGCAGAATGCGTGGAATCCTTACTAAGAGGGAAATTGGATATTCTACAAACCACCGACTTGAAGATAGAAAAGGCACATCGTTCATTAGCCGCTAGGCCGGCGGCGGAAGCGCCCCCACGTTCGGTGTTGGTAAGATTTTCCAATTTCAAAATAAAACAAGAGGTTGTAAGACTGGCCTGGCAGAAAAAAGGATTTATGCACCAGGAGAGAAAAGTCTACGTGGAACACGATTACGCCCCGGAGGTCCTTAAAAAGCGCAGGGAATACAATGACGCGAAAAAGGTGTTAAGAGAGAAGAAATTGCGCTTTCAGACTCCATTTCCTGCGAAGTTAAGGGTCTTCTACGGCGATGAAACGTGTCTCTATAATTCGGCGGAAGAAGCAACAGCTGACATGGCGAAAAGAGGGCTCCCGGTAACGGTATTTAAACCCGCAGCAGACCCGAGTGAGAAGATCAAAGCGCAAACATGGACAACACAAAGACCTTCAAAATCCACGGACCAGCAGCGGGAAACCCAGCGCCAGAGCGTCGCGGATAAACTATCCGTTTTCAGGTTGGAATAGCGACCTTTTTTTTTTTCTCTTGAATCAATCCGCACATCCAACCCCCCTCATACAAGGTAACAAACATTAAAGGAGATGCGTATTCAGCATGTGGTAAAACATTTCATGGAACAGTCATAATATTTGAAACAAATAAGTCTTTGTGATAAAAAAAAAAAAAAATTGTTAAAATAGAAATGTGACAATAATCCACATGTTCTCCTCATACTAACAAATACTGTTTTTGCGTGAATGTTTGATGTGATGGGGGTGGGAGGGTGCACACAATTTCACAGGGTTTAGGCATAATAGGAAAAAAAAAAATCATTACAAGTTTGGATTGGGTTCTGAAACTCACGTTAAAAGCATGGGGCAGCTTACAGGGGTAAGAGAGGGCCCTCAACACGTAACAGAGTTTGAGGAATTTCCCTCAGGGCCTTCACTCCATCAAGGCTCTTCCAGGGTCTTTAAAAAGACCTCAGCTCAGGAAGTTCTTCTGACAGCTTTTTGTTTTAAAGTTTTATACACTATGTTCTTAATGTTTTTCTTGTTTTTAATGTTCTTTCAGTTTCTGAGTAGCACAAATGAGGGCCACCACACAGTTATACTAAACAAAACAACACAATGGAGAAACAGGGTGTAACCAAAATAATTTCATATAATGTAAAAGGAATCCTGAATCCAGTTAAAAGATCCAAGATTCTAGGCAAAATGAAAAAAGACAAAGCAGGAATAATATTTTTACAAGAAACCCACCTAACAGACGTGGAACACAATAAACTCAGTAGACAAGGGTTTAAAATGATCTCTTCATCTTCATATAAGTCAGGGAGGAGGAGGGGAGTAGCGACATTGATATCAACCAAAATTACATTTGAAAAAAAAATCAGAACACAAAGATAAAGAAGGGAGATACAGTTTGGTAACTGGGCGGCTAGAGGGAGAAGATATCACCCTGCTGAATGTGTATGCTCCCCCAGGGGCTAACTGGAAATTTTATAAAAATGTATTCGACCTAATGATAACTAAAGCTCAAGGTTTAGTGATATGTGGTGGGGACTTCAATCTTAGACTGAATCCATACTGGGATGCTTCTGGTAATTCTCCACATCAAAATAACACCCAAAACAGGAAGACTCGGATGCTACTAAAAGAAATGGGAATCTGTGACGTGTGGAGGGAACTCAACCCCAGTGTAAAAGACTATACATTTTACTCAACTCCACATTCATCCTACTCAAGGATTGACTATTTTTTTATGTTTAATAGAGACATTGGAAGAGTAAAAACATGTAAAATAGGACTGATGGATCTCTCTGACCACAGTCCGATCTACATGGACTTAAATATCCAAAAATACACAAATAATACATTTTCTTGGAGGTTAAATTCAAATGTCCTGAAAGGACCATTGAAAGATGAATTGGAATCAGATATTCTCAGATATTTGGAAGAAAACGATAATGGAGAAGTATCCCCTTTAATACTGTGGGATGCATGCAAAGCTGTAATAAGAGGAAAGATTATTGCAAAACTGGCAACCCAAAAGAAACTAAGACAAGAAAAACTATCCACATTAGAGTCAGAACTTAGGAACCTAGAAAAAGAACACAAAGGCAACACTCATTCTACTGACTCGCTCAAGATTAAGGAAATTAAAAACCAAATAAATGAGATCTACACAATAGAAATCCAGAAGAAACTTACATTTTTGAAACAAAAATACTATGAAGCAGGCAGTAAATCGGCAAAATTGCTAGCCTATAAATTGAGGAAACATCAAACAGAAAGAGCAATCTACAAAATCAGAGACCCAGTATCAAAGGAAATAAAATTCAGAATTCAGGATATTCTTAAAAGCTTCGAGAATTACTATAAGAACTTATACTCCCACAAAAAACATAAAAACGCATCCGAGGCATTCCTAAACACATTAAACCTTCCCCAACTTACGGAGTCACAAAATAAAACACTACTGTCAGAAATACATCCTAAAGAACTGGAAAAAGCAATTATGAAACTTAAAGCTAACAAATCCCCAGGAGCTGATGGCTATACAGCAGAGTGGTACAAAACCTTTAAACAGCAACTATCTCCTCTCCTCCTGAAAACATTTAATTATGTCCTCCACACAGGGGAAATCCCCCCTCCTGGAGAGAAGGGGTCATTGCAGTTATACCTAAACCTGAAAAGGATAAACTAGAGTGCTCCAACTACAGACCAATCAGTGTACTAAATCAGGACTATAAGCTTTTTACCATTATCCTTGCCAAAAGGTTAGAAAATATACTGACAGACCTAATTCATTTAGACCAAACAGGTTTTATAAGACAAAGACAGACACAAGACAACATTCGACGCACTTTACACATAATTCATCATATAAAAAAATATAACTTAAATGCAGTCATATTGGGATTAGATGCTGAAAAAGCATTCGATTCGGTTGACTGGTCTTTTCTATATAGAATCTTATCCAGTTTCAATTTTCATAACAACTTCATTAGAACTATACAGGCATTATATAAAAAACCAACAGCTAAAATAAGGATTAACGGTAATTTATCATCATCTTTTGAACTGGAAAGAGGATGTCGTCAGGGCTGCCCCCTGTCTCCACTGCTCTTTGCAATCTTCATAGAACCTCTGAGCCAATGGATAAGACAAAATCAAAAAATTCAAGGTATTACACTTGGTCAGAAGGAACATAAAATAGCACTCTTTGCTGATGACATTTTTTTTTTTTTTTTTTTTTTTTTTTTTTTTTTTTTAATATTGATGCCTAATTTTTTTTTTTTTTTTTATTTAAGTTTTTGTAAAGGGTATACAGGTCGTTACAGCAATGCAGTGTTTACATTTTCATCACATGTTCCCTTATTTTCTGATATCTGACAACATTGGAAGATTAATTCTTACAACACCCCTTATTTTTTTTTTTTTTTTAAAGTGAAAGAAAAAGTGAAATTAAAGAGAAAAAAAAAAAACAAAACAAAAAACAAAAAAAAACCAAACAAACCAGTAAAAAACAAACAAAAAGAAAAAGTAAGTAAATAAAGATAAAAGAGCATCTGAGTAGCATTGGAACAAAGAGCAGAACCATTATTGAAATGGTATTTGTCAAAGATTAGATCTAATGGAAGACACATATGCGGTCCAGGGTTGCCAAAAGTTCATGAACCCATCCATGTCCTGTCTCAGTGCGAATGTCAACTTTTCCATCGAGTAAATGTCTTGGATCACGTTAGTCCAATCTTCAGGTGTAGGACAGTCCTTCAACATCCATTTTTTAGTTAGAGCTTTTTTGCTTGCCAATATTAAAACATTGAATAAGTATTTTTCTCCTCGTCTTTCCAGTGAGTCCGGTAGTAAACCCAAATACAAAGTTACAAAAGAAAAGGGAACTGTAATTTTGAATATTTTCCCCAATATTGTCTGTACATTGGTCCAATATTGGTGGATAACTGGGCATGACCAAAACACATGAAAATGATTTGCAGTCTTTTCACCACACAAGCGCCAACAGTTCAATCCCTTATGGGTAAATTTGATTTGTGCAGGTGTTCTGAAAAATCTTGCCAAGTTTTTCCATCCAAATTCTCTCCACTGCAGGGATGAGGTACTTTTCCATTGCTGTTTATTTAGCTTTTCCCATATTTCCAGATGTAAAGTGAAATTCCCCTCTTTTTCCCATCTCTCTTTTATATAAGATGTGTTGTCTCCTTTTAAGTCTTGAAGACCTTGGTATATTTTAGAAATGTATCTGATCCCTGGGATCCCTTTATATGCCATTAAGAAGACCTTCAGAACACCTGACTGGGCCCTTTCCAAAACCTCCTTTTTAAGTATATTGTTTATGTGGTGTCTAAGCTGGAAGAACCTGTAAAGGTCTTGATTTATTAGGCCTTGTTTTTTCAAATCTTCAAAACTTCTTAAGATTTGCCCTTTAAAAAAATCGTAATATTTTATCAGCCCCTTCTCCTTCCACTTTTTAAATCTGGTGTCTGTTTTATTAGGAGTAAAGTCCTGATCATAGGCGATCCATTGCAGAAGTCGATAGGGCTCTTTAGTTTGATTCTCTCTGACTATCTTAAACCAAATTTTTAGCGGGGTCTCTATCCACGGGTTAGTGTTATTCAAAAGCTTAGGTAAGACATTGTTCCCTATTATCGCCTGTAGGGGGATGTCACTTGTTATTTGGCATTCGATCTCCTTCCATTGTGCAGAGTAGACTGGGTTACATATCTCTACTAAAGTTTTAATTTGTGCGGCTTTAAAGTAGTCCCTGATATTTGGCAGCGCGAGCCCACCTTTGTCTTTGTTTAGCTGTAGGGTTCTATATCTGATTCTAGGTCTCTTGCCCTGCCATATGAATCTTGAGATCCTTCTGTCCAGCTCCTGCCATGTTTTTTTGGGAGGTTCTACCGGTATTGTTTGGAAAAGGTATAGAAGACGTGGAAGTATATTCATTTTGACTGCTTCAATTCTTTGTGCAATACCCAAGAATGGTATCATATTCCATCTTGCTAGGTCAGATTTTATTTTTGTCACCAGTGGATCATAGTTTAGTGATATAATTTTGTTGAGTTGTTTCGGGATATTGACCCCCAGATATTTCATAGATTCCGACTCCCAGTTAGTTTTGAGTTTGCTTAGTGAATAATGATTTGGGTCATAGTTGAATGTTAAAACTTGGGTTTTATGCATATTTAATTTGTACCCCGATAAATCTCCATACTCTGAAAAAACTGAGGTTAGTTCTGGTAAAGAAGTGTCCGGCTGCCCTAGGTATATTAAAATGTCATCAGCAAAGAGTGCTATTTTATGTTCCTTCTGACCAAGTGTAATACCTTGAATTTTTTGGTTTTGTCTTATCCATTGGCTCAGAGGTTCTATGAAGATTGCAAAGAGCAGTGGAGACAGGGGGCAGCCCTGACGACATCCTCTTTCCAGTTCAAAAGATGATGATAAATTACCGTTAATCCTTATTTTAGCTGTTGGTTTTTTATATAATGCCTGTATAGTTCTAATGAAGTTGTTATGAAAATTGAAACTGGATAAGATTCTGTATAGAAAAGACCAGTCAACCGAATCGAATGCTTTTTCAGCATCTAATCCTAATATGACTGCATTTAAGTTATATTTTTTTATATGATGAATTATGTGTAAAGTGCGTCGAATGTTGTCTTGTGTCTGTCTTTGTCTTATAAAACCTGTTTGGTCTAAATGAATTAGGTCTGTCAGTATATTCTCTAACCTTTTGGCAAGGATAATGGTAAAAAGCTTATAGTCCTGATTTAGTACACTGATTGGTCTGTAGTTGGAGCACTCTAGTTTATCCTTTTCAGGTTTAGGTATAACTGCAATGACCCCTTCTCTCCAGGAGGGGGGGATTTCCCCTGTGTGGAGGACATAATTAAATGTTTTCAGGAGGAGAGGAGATAGTTGCTGTTTAAAGGTTTTGTACCACTCTGCTGTATAGCCATCAGCTCCTGGGGATTTGTTAGCTTTAAGTTTCATAATTGCTTTTTCCAATTCTTTAGGATGTATTTCTGACAGTAGTGTTTTATTTTGTGACTCCGTAAGTTGGGGAAGGTTTAATGTGTTTAGGAATGCCTCGGATGCGTTTTTATGTTTTTTGTGGGAGTATAAGTTCTTATAGTAATTCTCGAAGTTTTTAAGAATATCCTGAATTCTGAATTTTATTTCCTTTGATACTGGGTCTCTGATTTTGTAGATTGCTCTTTCTGTTTGATGTTTCCTCAATTTATAGGCTAGCAATTTTGCCGATTTACTGCCTGCTTCATAGTATTTTTGTTTCAGAAATGTAAGTTTCTTCTGGATTTCTATTGTGTAGATCTCATTTATTTGGTTTTTAATTTCCTTAATCTTGAGCGAGTCAGTAGAATGAGTGTTGCCTTTGTGTTCTTTTTCTAGGTTCCTAAGTTCTGACTCTAATGTGGATAGTTTTTCTTGTCTTAGTTTCTTTTGGGTTGCCAGTTTTGCAATAATCTTTCCTCTTATTACAGCTTTACATGCATCCCACAGTATTAAAGGGGATACTTCTCCATTATCGTTATCTTCCAAATATCTGAGAATATCTGACTCCAATTCATCTTTCAATGGTCCTTTCAGGACATTTGAATTTAACCTCCAAGAAAATGTATTATTTGTGTATTTTTGGATATTTAAGTCCATGTAGATCGGACTGTGGTCGGAGAGATCCATCAGTCCTATTTTACATGTTTTTACTCTACCAATGTCTCTATTAAACATAAAAAAATAGTCAATCCTTGAGTAAGATGAATGTGGAGTTGAGTAAAATGTATAGTCTTTTACACTGGGGTTGAGTTCCCTCCACACATCACAGATTCCCATTTCTTTTAGTAGCATCCGAGTCTTCCTGTTTTGGGTGTTATTTTGATGTGGGGAATTACCAGAAGCATCCCAGTATGGATTCAGTCTAAGATTGAAGTCCCCACCACATATCACTAAACCTTGAGCTTTAGTTATCATTAGGTCGAATACATTTTTATAAAATTTCCAGTTAGCCCCTGGGGGAGCATACACATTCAGCAGGGTGATATCTTCTCCCTCTAGCCGCCCAGTTACCAAACTGTATCTCCCTTCTTTATCTTTGTGTTCTGATTTTTTTTCAAATGTAATTTTGGTTGATATCAATGTCGCTACTCCCCTCCTCCTCCCTGATTTATATGAAGATGAAGAGATCATTTTAAACCCTTGTCTACTGAGTTTATTGTGTTCCACGTGCTGATGACATTTTAATATACCTAGGGCAGCCGGACACTTCTTTACCAGAACTAACCTCAGTTTTTTCAGAGTATGGAGATTTATCGGGGTACAAATTAAACATGCATAAAACCCAAGTTTTAACATTCAACTATGACCCAAATCATTATTCACTAAGCAAACTCAAAACTAACTGGGAGTCGGAATCTATGAAATATCTGGGGGTCAATATCCCGAAACAACTCAACAAAATTATATCACTAAACTATGATCCACTGGTGACAAAAATAAAATCTGACCTAGCAAGATGGAATATGATACCATTCTTGGGTACTGCACAAAGAATTGAAGCAGTCAAAATGAATATACTTCCACGTCTTCTATACCTTTTCCAAACAATACCGGTAGAACCTCCCAAAAAAACATGGCAGGAGCTGGACAGAAGGATCTCAAGATTCATATGGCAGGGCAAGAGACCTAGAATCAGATATAGAACCCTACAGCTAAACAAAGACAAAGGTGGGCTCGCGCTGCCAAATATCAGGGACTACTTTAAAGCCGCACAAATTAAAACTTTAGTAGAGATATGTAACCCAGTCTACACTGCACAATGGAAGGAGATTGAATGCCAAATAACAAGTGACATCCCCCTACAGGTGATAATAGGGAACAATGCCTTACCTAAGCTTTTGAATAACACTAACCCGTGGATAGAGACCCCGCTAAAAATTTGGTTTAAGATAGTCAGAGAGAATCAAACTAAAGAGCCCTATCGACTTCTGCAATGGATTGCCTATGATCAGGACTTTACTCCTAATAAAACAGACACCAGATTTAAAAAGTGGAAGGAGAAAGGGCTGATAAAATATTACGATTTTTTTAAAGGGCAAATCTTAAGAAGTTTTGAAGATTTGAAAAAACAAGGCCTAATAAATCAAGACCTTTACAGGTTCTTCCAGCTTAGACACCACATAAACAATATACTTAAAAAGGAGGTTTTGGAAAGGGCCCAGTCAGGTGTTCTGAAGGTCTTCTTAATGGCATATAAAGGGATCCCAGGGATCAGATACATTTCTAAAATATACCAAGGTCTTCAAGACTTAAAAGGAGACAACACATCTTATATAAAAGAGAGATGGGAAAAAGAGGGGAATTTCACTTTACAACTGGAAATATGGGAAAAGCTAAATAAACAGCAATGGAAAAGTACCTCATCCCTGCAGTGGAGAGAATTTGGATGGAAAAACTTGGTAAGATTTTTCAGAACACCTGCACAAAACAAATTTACCCATAAGGGATTGAACTGTTGGCGCTTGTGTGGTGAAAAGACTGCAAATCATTTTCATGTGTTTTGGTCATGCCCAGTTATCCACCAATATTGGACCAATGTACAGACAATATTGGGGAAAATATTCAAAATAACAGTTCCCTTTTCTTTTGTAACTTTGTATTTGGGTTTACTACCGGACTCACTGGAAAGACGAGGAGAAAAATACTTATTCAATGGTTTAATATTGGCAAGCAAAAAAGCTCTAACTAAAAAATGGATGTTGAAGGACTGTCCTACACCTGAAGACTGGATTAACGTGATCCAAGACATTTACTCGATGGAAAAGTTGACATTCGCACTGAGACAGGACATGGATGGGTTCATGAACTTTTGGCAACCCTGGATCGCATATGTGTCTTCCATTAGATCTAATCTTTGACAAATACCATTTCAATAATGGTTCCGCTCTTTGTTCCAACGCTACTCAGATGCTCTTTTACCTTTATTTACTTACTTTTTCTTTTTGTTTGTTTTTTTGCTGGTTTGCTTGTTTTTTTTGTTTTTTGTTTTTTTTTGTTTTTTTTTTCTCTTTAATTTCACTTTTTCTTTCACTTTAAAAAAAAAAAGGGGTGTTGTAAGAATTAATCTTCCAATGTTGTCAGATATCAGAAAATAAGGGAACATGTGATGAAAATGTAAACAATGCATTGCTGTAACGACCTGTATACCCTTTACAAAAACTTAAATAAAAAAAAAAAAAAAATCCTTCTGGTAACGTACGTTGCCTTGAATTTCCTCCACCTTGTTTCTCACAGACTGTGCATTCCCAAAAATGATCAAAGGAAGAGGAATGTTACCAAACTGACGTCTCCTAAGGCGCAATTTCACACCTCCACGTCTTCCACGCTTCCTCCTGCCGCTTCTCTTTTCACCGCTGTGTCCGTCTCTCAAAATAAAAATAAAGTCAGGCAGTTGAAGTTTGGGCTCAATCAGAGACGCTGCATCAGCTGTGTTAAAGCGTAGCAACACGTCCCTGGAATATTGTATTCTGCCCGCTATTCTGCTCGCCATGGGGCCGAACGCGTTTACCTCAGAGACAAAGAGCCACAGCACAGATAGCAGCAGTGTGAGAGAGGAGAGGAAATCCATGTTGTAGATACCAGGGAGCTCTTCGCCATATATTCCACAAATGCTCCAGGGCAGAAACGACACAGAGGATTTTCTAAAAACGTAAAAAAGTACAAAAAACACACACACGCACACACGCACTATATCATCAGCTGCTGGTCGCTGCGTGCGCATGCGCCCCATGCAAGTTCACCTGGATGCAAGTTCACCTGGCAGACACTTGAGTACCTCTGCAAGACTTTTATAATTGGGACTTTGCATCTAACTGTAATTCTGAATGTAACACCCACTTGTGTGTAACACCTCTTTGTAGCACTTTAGGTGTGTAACACTACTTTAGGTGTACAATCTTGTACCCTTTTGTTAGTATTGGGTTATGGCAGTGTAGTTACCTTTAACTCTACTACCTGGATGGAAGGGACAATTGGGCCAGGTCAGGTAGACCCTAGGTTCGTAGGAGCCTGGAGGGCGTAACAACAGACGACTCATACACAACAGTATAGGAACTTGCAACTGTGTATATTTTTTTTTTACAAATGTGTATTATTTACAGATGTGTACACTTAATAAAAAAACACAGCACTTGTCACAATAATAGAAAGGAAAAAAAAATAAAATACCCCAAATTATATTTACAAGATGTTCAGTCCTTTTGTATCTGTCCCAGGTGACCAATTGGATCACCTTTACCAGTCAATAGGGTTCGGGCTTCGGCTCGCCATCCAGATGTGGAGAATCCACGTTCTGGTCAAACCAGTCCAAAGAAAAAACCTGACCTACAGAATAGGCCAGACACAACAAATAAGCTATGGTTTCAAATATAAATATTATAAGTTGTACAACAATAATTTTTTTTAAACACCTTTAAACCACAGATGTAACATTCACTCTTAAATAACAGTCAGTAGTATTGAAATGAACCTTTTTCTAACCATTACAGCTCTGAAAAAACAACCTCCTGTGCAAAACGTAGCCAGAATTAGCATTGGAGGGTTAGCATGTTAAGTTAGCACAACAATTCATCACAAACCTGCACTTCAAAACACATACCGTACAAACCACAGGCCCAACATCCACCACCAAGCAGCAACCAACGGCCAGGGAACTGGGACCTTTGCTAACCGTTACAGCTTTGAAAAATGCCTTTTTCTGATGAAAAAACTATCCGAAATTAGCATCGGCGGTTAGCATTTCAAGCTAGCGATTAGCATTTCCCATACACATTAAATGGCACTTGCCAAGCTAAGTGACACGTGCGTCATGGGGTTCCCACGCTCAACATGCGTTTACAGCCTTTGGATCCAAATCTTAAAATTTAACAAACGGGGCATTAGAATTTGATAATACAGCAATGTCTCATTGCAGGTGTTTGTTCAGGCTTACCAATCTCAAGTTTTATCCGAGACAAAGACTGCTATTAGCACATTAGCATTGCCATATCATCAAGGACCGTCTCTCTCTCTTGGTCGGAGTCTTTCGGCGTCTGGCGTGACTGAGCCAAAAAATGCAAGTCATACCCAGACCCGGAGAGAGAGCACTTAACCCACTGGCTGGCGCTGTCAAACAACGGCGCAGCCATTGGTTGCTCAAAATACCAAATAAAACCATTTGGAACTTTATCAAAACTCCCCAGAAAATGTTCCCTACTGTTTTATGAATATATATTTATTTAAATATTCATCTTTAAATTATTTACTCCCATTTTGAAATGGGTGTTTTTCTTTTTAAAAGCGGTATCAATATTCATATTTTTATTTGTGTTGTTAACACTGGGTTACATGAAGCTATAGTGTTATAATAAAATTTGGATTGTTGTAATATGCAAATTAGGTCCAATTATGCACAATGCATGGATGCAAGTTTACTTGGCAGACAATTGGGTTCCTCTGCAACATTTTTGTCATTGGGACTTTGCATCTAACTATTACCGTTCTGGAGCTGTAGTGTTGTAAAATTTGGATTGTCGCAATATGCAAATTAGGTCCAATTATGCACAATGAATGGATGCAAGTTCACCCGGCAGACACTTGGGTACATCTGCAACACTTTTGTAATTGGGACTGTGCATCTACCTATAATCATTCTGAAGCTATAGTGTTATAATAAAATTTGGATTGTTGCAATATGCAAATTAGGTCCAATTATGCATTATGCATGGTTGCAAGTTCACTTGGCAGACACTTGGGTTCCTCTGCAACATTTTTGTACTTGGGACTTTGCCTCTAACTATTACCTTTCTGAAGCTATTGTCATTTGAAAATTTGAGGTCAAACTCTGCGTTTTCCAGCCAAAAATTCTACACACTCAAAGGGTTAACTATTGCTCGGTGCCACAATGTTGTGGACATTAGTGTTGTCATAATACTAGGATTTTTTTTTTTACCTTAATAACACATTCCCCCCCCCCCCGATAATCAATATCATTTACAAGGGAAAAAAAATACCATACTGTATACCTAGAAATTTCAGATTTTACAGAATACAGAATCTCAGTTTAAAAATGTGTAATAGCTATGTTTTTAATAATGGATTGCATTTATATAGCACTTTTCATGACACCCAAAGACACTTTACAATGAGTCCATTATTCATTCACCCCACAGACAATGATAGTGGTAAGCTACCTCTGTAGCCACAGCTGCCCTGGGGCAGACTGACAGAAACATGGCTGCTAATCCATGCCAACAGCTTCTTCGACCACCACCGAACATTTATGAAAATAAAATAAGCCTTTATTAGTCCCACAATGGGGAAATTGCAAGGTTGCAGCAGCACAGGGATAGCAGCACTCAGAGCAATAGTAAGTAAGCTAATAAGAATTGTTTAGCCACAGCAGTAAATAAATATACATATGTACACATTCATACATCAGTGTCGAACCGTGAACACACTGGAGGCAAGGTGGATAAAGTGTCTTGCCCAAGGACACAATGGCAAGGTGGGGGAAGTGGGATTTGATCCATCAACTCTCCAGTTATTGGATGACCTGCTCTACCTCCTGAGCCACTACAGCCTCATTTTTGTTCCTCTTTGAGAAATAATGCAACTTTGAGCTAGAAAACACTACTCTGCAAAAAGTTAAATATAAGTAAAATGAAATAAATTAAGGCTGTTTATGCTTGTTTTTTTGTCTAACAAGATATTTATTCTTGCTGTGCAGTTTATGTGCAATAAAATTTTACATGCTCTCCAGTAGTTTTAACTTGTTTTACACAATTTGATAAGTCAAATTTTCTTGCTCTGTTGGCAGATAATTTTACTTAAAATAAACAAACAAACAAAAATCTGGCAATAGATAATTAAAATTAGAAAAGAATACCTGCCAACAAAGTAAGATTAAATTGCTTAAAACAAGTCAAAACTTTCGTAAAGCAAGTAAAATCTTACAGAAAACTGCACAACAAAAAGAAATTCTTGTCAAAATTATCTTGTGAGAGAAAAACAAGAGTAAAACCTTGATTTAAGATATTTTATCTTAGTAAGATTTCCCTTTTTACAGTGTGACAGATACTGCCTTTGACATAAAATTACATCAGTGAAGTATTCCTGATTCACAACAGCAGCAATGAAAAACCTGCAGAGGTGACTGGGAAGCACTGCAGATAGCATGTCTTACCTTTTTAGAAGTTTTTTCTTCTGGCCCTCTTTAAAGAAAAATCCTTCATTATGTCCTTTAAGTCCAGCTCACAAATATCATCATACTCTATAGATGCATGCTTGATCCAGTCTACTTTTTTACCAAGTTTGGAGTCCACTGTCCCACACACAGCTGTCTGATGTAAACAATCATGCGCTTTCTTCTCCGTTCTCCCTTCTCCTCCAGGTGAGTGATTTAACCCTCTGAGTGTGTATGTTGCCGGACTGTGACATAACCCCTAGTGGTCAAGAGTGGTAAATATTTTTTGTCAATAAAATAGTTCAGATTTCCAAGGCTATAACTTGAAAGTTGCAAGAGATAATGGCTTACTGTCAACTAGAAAGATGTAAAATATGATCCAAAGTTTCAGATAGGAATAAATTTATGCATCTAATTTGCATAACGTTGCGGCACCTCTTTAAATTCCATAACTCAGTCAAAACTGGACTTTGGACATATTTACACAAAGAATGGTTCAGTCTTTTGGCACCATTTTTTTTTTTTTTTTTACAGAGGTACCTCATCATCTTATCTTCAAAGTATATGAACAAGAAATCAATACATTTAAAACCCCCCAAAATAAGTCACTTACTGTTGACAAAGGGGGGCTGGCTGGCTGGCTGGGTGAATGGCTGGCTGGCGTGGTTGCTTCGTTTTCACACATCATGGTCCATATTTCGCATTCTGTCAGTAATTTAAAGTCTGTACCACATCTACAAAGTCTTATGATTATTCCACATAAATTTCGCTTGTATCCTGCAGCTATTTTCGGCGTACAAAGCCAGAAAAGTGACATGACGATCGCGGACATATTAGCTTTCTGGGCTAAATGCTAAAACAGGAAAAGGAAATGAGGAGTTCCTTCTTTGGTGTATTACGTGTCATCCACTAAGTCCTCCAACGGATGTCTGCCACCTTTTGAAACTGGCAAATCAGTACAATCAGTACAAATCCCCTAGGCAGGCGATCATGTCAGAGTGAGAAGGCAGGCACAGTGCCGCGCTCTGCCACTAGGGGCACAGAAATTCTCACACTCAAAGTGTTAACGGCCCACCTGTCTCCTCCGTGCAGTAGCAGCCTCCTCCACTTGATGCTCCAGCTTAGAAAAATCCTTTACATTTTGGGATTTTCTGAGCAATTCGTTTTCCCTAAGCTCTTTTCCTCGCAATAATTTTATGCGCGCCATTTTAAAAATTTTTTCCGGACATTTTGACTGAGCTAATTACTTCTTACCTCTCACTGGTGCTTGCATAGTCACATGTCAAAACAATTCCTCTGATAGGCTATTGTTACTGGTACCCATGCGGGGCACTTATAACACACATGAATATCAAATGATGGACATAGAATTTGATCAATTAACAACAATGATCTTTTTCATTGGCTCATGATAGGCCCTGATTTTCGTAGGCCCCTGGGCTTCAGCCCAGCCTAGCCCGTTCATTAAGGCGGCCTTGAATAGACAGGGTAACACACATCCCGCTTGGGACAAACATATTTAGCCCAATCAACAGGACGTCTCAGCTAAAACTGGACAGTTGGCACTAAGTTTGCCACCCGTCCTGTAAAATACAGTATTGTTCTGTTTTTTACACTAAAATAATGCGTCCTGTATTGAATCAACACAGGATGTGGTTTGTCCTGTATTTACTAGGTGCCTTTAACGCACCATCATCTCATCCGCATTCTGTATGTTGCCCTCCTACTCAGTAGTTGTTGGTTGATTTGTTTATATTTATGCACCGCACATGAAGTCATCACTCAACAGTGATTGGGCGAGAGGCAGCTGGGCGAACTCAGCAGCACCCGCAGCGGCTTGCTGGCTTCTCACAGACCAACATGTCTACGGCTGCACTGTGTCCTGATAGTCCACATCTTGCAACAGTCAAATGTAAACATTTTCAAAACTACCATCATGAGATCAAATCAAATCAAATCAAATCAACCTTTATTGTCATGTTGCTGTACATACAACTGTAGTGCAGGCAAGATGAAATTGCGTTTCTCTCGGCATCCATATAAGCAAAAAGAACATAATTTAAGACACACTCACACACACCCTCACCCCCCACCCCAACACAGCCATTCACACTTCCCTGAGACATACTTGAAAACTAACCAGAACTATAATATGCAAATAATATACATAATGTCCATAGGTGCAGTAGTATGTATGAGAGATTCCGGATCAACTGTTCAGCATCCTAACAGCTTGTGGAAGGAAGCTGTTAATCAGTCTGGTGGTTCTGCCTCTGATGCTCCGGAATCGTTTGCCAGATGGCAGAAGTTCAAAGTGTTTACGCAGAGGGTGAGAATGGTCCTTGACAATGTTCAGTGCCCTGCTCCTACAACGGTTCTGAAAAAGTTCTTGGACAGAGGGGAGGGGAAACTCCAATTACCCTCTCAGCTCCCTTAACTATCCTCTGCAGGGCTTTTTTGTCTGACATACTACAGCTGGAGTACCATGTTGCAATGCAGTACATCAGAACACTCTCCACCACACCTCTGTAGAAGGTCCTGAGGATGCAGATGGGGAGAGAGGCCTGTTTGAGTTTCCTCAAGAAGTGCAGTCTCTGCTGGGCCCGCTTCCTGATCCCCAAGGAATTCTTGCTCCAGGTCAGGTCCTGCGAGATCTGCACTCCGAGGAACTTGATGTTCTCCACTCTCTCCACTAAATGGCTGCCGATGCTGAGAGGGACGTGTTCAGGCTGTGACCGCCGAAAGTCAATAATCACCTCCTTCGTTTTGTCCACGTTGAGCACCAGATTGTTCTCCCTGCACCAGCCCTCCAGGTGTCTAACTTCTTCCCTGTACATTGATTCCTCATCCCTCTGATGGGAAGAACTCAATGACTGGCTTTACAGCATCAAAGACAAGTAGAGGGCAAACTACTCTAAGTACTTAATGGAGTCCTGTTCAGAGTTCTACCGCAGTGTTTTGAAAGACAAACTCATGGCTGCAAGATGTGACAAGAAATACACGTGGTAAAAGAAGTAACACAGTGAGTAAATAAGAAGGATGTGGACTGTTTTACCATGGTTGTACTCTACACAAATAGAAAAAGAAAGTGTTAATAAACAAGTTGTAGATTTCTAATGTTAAATAAATTATTTGCACACCCAAATTTTTTGAGGGGCTTCTATTATGTAGGTAATCAGAGTCTGGAGTCGGTCTTATGCCATGCAGTGAACTGAACTTTATTATGCACACACAGAACTATATACACCACAGCCGCAGCCCGTCTGACGTCATCCCGCAGGCGGGAACTGCAAGCCGATAGGGCCACACACAACATTCACTACACATCCTTCTCTTCCCCCTTACAAAAGTGCAAAACACATACACACAATTCAGACCCACCCCAATTTAGGACCTGAATCACGCACTAAGAAACAACAGGAAACAGTGAACCCTAATGACCTAACACATTTGCCCAAAAACAACCAAAATAGCACTGTGTGTCTTACACTAAATAACAAAATAATCCCATACCACACATAACATTCACATCACACACTACTTAAACATATTTACATTAAAGCGTTCACGTTACGCCGATGTCCAATGGCAGCCAGGGGTAAAGCCAGTTCGGAGGCTCAGGGCAGCTCCACGGCGTGCATGCCCCTGGAAGCTGCCTGCCCCCTGGATTGAAGCTGACCTCCCTGGCGAGAATGTCCCCTCTCACCAACGACTGCTTCTCTTGTCTGGATCCGTCTTTCTGCTGCCCGGCACACAGTCCCTCTGTGCCTGTCGGTCCGCCCCAGACCACCTTCAAAACTGCCACAGCTGCCGCTGTTGTAGCCCCAGACACTCCGGACCCCGTGGCTGAGCTCTGGGGAAAGCCTTAGCCTACTCGTCGGTGTTGCTCGTCGACCCAGTCGCCTCGCCTCTGCGCCCAGCACCCTCGTCCAAGGTGCTCCACTGCGCTGGCTCTGCGCCCGGCTGTCACTGCTCTCTCCTGGGGCTCACAGCATCACTCTCGCTGGCGTCACTCACTGACCCAGGCTCCTTGCTGCTGCACCTAGCACCTTCATCCAAGGCACTCCGCTGTGCTGCCTCTGCACCTGGCTGTCACTGCTGCTTCCTGGGGCTTCCAGCCTACTTGCTCCCACTTTCCCGCTGCCTGGACTCCAGCTGCGAGGAAAACTCAGTTGAGTCAGGTTGCTGATCTCCCTCTCTGCTGTCACTATTCACCATGCCGTCAACATCACCAGCGCTACGGTCATGCACCGTGCTGAGCTCCTCGGCTGGCTCACCGTCGTTGGTAACCAGGGGCTCTGGTCCCCCCTGGATACCCAGCTGGTAGCTTGTAGCTCGGTTTTGGCGCGCATCTAGCATCATGGCTAACCTTCCCATTGCCACAGACTGAGCCTTTAGCTCCTCTGAACTAACTAGCTTAGCTCCTCTTGGCGCCAACAGTCTCACTACCCACAGTCCCATCTTCTTGTCCCTTGGACGTTCAGCAAAATCTCATGCCAGCCACCTGACAGCATCTGCATAAAGCTCAATCTCTCCCAACATGTGGAGAATTCTCCAACCCTCCACGCCAAGACGATGGACCAGAAGTGCTCGTCCTCGGTCTCTGTCGAGTCTACCCAGGCCCAGCCCAGTGATATATCCCCCAAGCATTGCTATCCAATCCAGTTACAGGATCGCTGGCTCTCCAGGACACTCCAGAAATGGCGGTAGAGGTGAAGGTAGCCCACACGCCTCCAGGGTTTATTCTCATTGCCAAAATGTTATGTCAGTAATCAGAGTCTTGAGTCAGTCTTATGCCATGCAGCGAACTGAACTTTATTACGCACACATAGATCTATATACACCATGGCCGCAGCCCGCCTGATGTCATCCCACAGGCGGGTACGGCAAGTCCATAGGTCCACACACACACACACAACTGAATTGCCTGAACGGCAGAGAGGAGAGACCCAGGTGCTGAACTGCAGTTTGTGGTATTTATTGAAAACAAAAACACAAAGTTCAAACAGTGCACCAACAAAATCCAAACTAATCACAAAGCAAACTTACTAACGGTAGAATAAGATGACACAGAGCACACCAAGAGTTCTGGTGGAGGACAGTAGATAAGACTCTGGCAATGAGGAGGAAAATAACAGTTCTTAAATAGAGCTAGGAACAAATGAACACAAATGGTGACAGGTGTGGATACCATGAGCAGGCAAGAAGTGACAATGATTATAACAGAAATCAGCTGGGAGCAGTGAGAGGGAAAGATGGGACTGAAAGCTGACAGGAGCACCGCTCACAACAGAGCAAAAAACCCAGAAGTGCCACTGACAGCTGCAGCCCCAAAGAGGGAGAGAGAGAGAGAGAAAACACAGCAGGATACGAATATAATACAATGGCAAATAAAGACAAGTAAATCCAAATATGTAAATAACAAAACTACAAAGAATGTAAACAGGAAAATAAATCATACTAAGAAACCATATGTGAAAATTAACCAAAGATTTAAAAAAAAAACAGGAATAAGAACTCAAAAACACAACACCATAAAAATATAGAAAAAAGGCAAAGAGACAGAGCATGGTGGGATCTCCTCGTGCTCAGATCATGACAACAACATTCACTGCAGGTTCTTTCATTTGTAGTAAACAGGAACATTTTGACATTCGAAGTTTAAAGTTCTAAATATTGTCCTATGAATACTATGTTAATACTTTATTTAAACACTGATTAAGTTATGATAAACCACAACTATCACCCCACACATCACCTTGGGGTGGGGTGTCCTTTATTTTTCTATATTGAAGGTGGCAACCCTAGCTGGCACCCTAGCACCCACAATATGAGCCCAAGGTGTTAGCTTCAGAGCTAATAGTGCTACAAGGAAGCTAGTACCAAGTGTGGTTTATATTGTTGTTTTCTTTAAATTCCAGTAATCTGAATAGACATTCCTGTTCCCCCTGGTTCCCTTATTCACAGTAAATAATATATCTTGTGTCATTCTGGAATATTTTGTTATATTTTCGCCATTAGCATTAGTTTGGCTAGGTGGTCTTCCTATCTTCAGCTTGACAGTTTGATCACAGCTGGTTTTAATCGCTATTTTCTACAAATTCTACCTATCCTCACTCGAATCCTTGTCAGTCTACCAACACTTGACCATACACTACTCAGAAAAGGTTAGGCATATTCAGCTTTCAGGTGAAATTTCAGGATGCACCTAAAATGCACTATAACCTTTAAGGTGCGTGTCGTGTTCTTTAGCTGAACAAAGTAACGTGGGACAACTGCGTGCTGTTGAACATGAACTTTACTTGGCGCTTGCATGAGAAAAAGAGACAGCGCATATATAATTACATCACGACGTCAGATGCGTGACCAAAGATCACTAGTTACAGACAAGATAATACTGTGTCGTTTGTTTACACCACATCTCCGTTTTTTTCTTTTTTTTTTTTTGAGAGTATGCATGCATGTAACTAGTATTCACGTGTACATTTTCTCTGAACTTAACATGTACTTTTTAAACCTTCGCTTATTATTTTCTAAACATTAACAATACCACAGCTAAGAACATTCTGTGTTTGTACCTTTTTACCATTCTTTAGAGATCTAACTTTTTAGGTTTGACAGTAGTTCTTCCCGATCTAGTTCTCACAACATCAGACTTTATAGGAGTAACAGGAGGTACAATAGGCATTTGTTTCACCTGCTCTGAAGGTTCATCTGACCCACTCTGCTGTTTGGTACACTGTTGCAAAGGTGAGTGTAGAGGAATCAAATGCGTGCGATTGCGTCTCACTGTCCCCTGTGGTAGGTCCCCTGTATAAGATCTCGGTGTTGAGTGACTTTGGACAACAGTACCTGGTGTTTTAGCATCTGTCACCCACACTTGTTCTCCTGGTGACAAGTTACACAAGGGTTTTGCTTGGTGACGTCTGTTGTAGTTTGAAATGTCCGACATCCTCTTCTCCCTTTCCTTATGAGCAAGAGTGACGCTGTCCGGCAGTGTCGGATCCAACTGAGAGGGAAGAGTCGGTAGTGTCGTCCTCAGGCGGCGGCCCATGAGGAGTTCAGCAGGGCTGTAACCATTTTGGAGAGGAGTAGCTCTATAGGCAAGAAGAGCTAAATATGGATCAGCAGCCTTTTTCAGTAAGTTTTTCACAGTCTGTACAGCACGTTCCGCCTCTCCGTTACTTTGCGGGAACCTTGGGCTGCTTGTGATGTGTTTAAAGCCATAGGCAGCCGCAAAGTCTGTGAAAGTCCGACCAGAGAACTGGGGCCCATTATCAGACATCAGGACCTCAGGGATGCCATGACGGGCAAAGAAAGACTTCAGGTGAGTAATGACGTCGTTGGATTTCGTTTTGTTCAGCAGGGCAATCTCAACGAACCTGGAAAGATAGTCCACAGCAAGAAGGTAAGTTTTCCCTCCCAGCTCGAACAGATCTGTACCCACTCTTTGCCACGGGCGGTCAGGGCATTTGGTTGGCATTAATGGCTCACTGTGGTTGTGTCTCTCTTGTATGCATGTCCTGCACTTTAACACCATTTCACTTATCTGTTGGCTGAGACCAGGCCACCATACTGACTGGCGAGCTCGGGCTTTACATTTTACAACTCCTTGGTGTCCGTCATGTAGTTTTGTTAAGACATCGTTTCGCATTGCTGAAGGGATAACAAGTCTTGAATCCTTCAACAGCAAGCCGTCTTTCACGGTAAGTGTGGCTCGGTTGGACCAGTAGTTTCTCAACAGAGGTTCTTGTTTTGTATGTTCAGGCCAACCTTGACTGCACATGACCATTACACGAGCACACACACTGTCCATTTTCAGTTGTTCCTTGAGTGTTTGCATATATGATGAACTGACAGGCATATTTTCAATGATGCTGTCCACATATATGTCTGTGCTCTCCATGAGTTCCTCGTCTGATTTTGTCAGTTTTGTTTTCAATGGTGAGCGAGACAAAGTGTCTGCTGTCCAGAGCGATTTACCTGGGGCATACTGTACATTGTACGAGTAACGCATGAGTCTCATCCTGAAGCGCTGGATCCTCGGTGGCAGTAGATCCAAGGCTTGAGCTCCTAAGAGTGACACAAGAGGTTTATGATCAGTTTCCAGACAGAAGTGTTTGCCTATTAGAAAATCACGGAATCGCTCGCATGCCCATGTGGATGCTAAGGCTTCTTTTTCCACTTGTGCATAGCGTTGTTCTGTTGGAGACAGCGACCTTGAAGCATAGGCGACTGGTCTCCATCCTTCTTCCCACTGCTGCAGGAGAACACCACCTAGACCATAAGAAGAAGCATCAGCCGATACTTTAGTGTCTCTGTTTGGGTCATACATAGCAAGCACTGGGGGTGAAGTTAGAGCATCTTTGAGCGTTTTGAATGCTTTAGCTTGGTCTACACCCCAATACCAGCTGTTCTTCTTGGACAAAAGATCTCTCAGAGCTTTGTCTTTCTCTGCTAAATGGGGGATAAACTTTCCCACCTGATTGACCATGCCCAGAAAACTTCTTAGCTCTGTCACGTTTGATGGCTCATTCATCTCTGTGATGGACTCTGTTTTCTTTGGGTCAGGACTTATGCCAGTGTCCGTAATGATATGGCCAAGGAAAGTCACTTTGGTCTGTGACAGATCCCATTTTTCCACATTCAGAGTTATACCTGCTTTTTCCAGTCTTTGCAGGGTGGTATGGAGTCGGGCGTCGTGCTCCTCTTGGTCATGTCCCCATACCAGCACATCATCAACGTGACAGACCACTCCTTCAACTCCTTCGATAACCTCCGACATTTTGCGCTGAAAGTGCTCGGGCGCAGAGCTGATGCCAAAGGGGAGGCGGTTAAAGTGGAACCGCCCGAAGGGTGTTATGAATGTGGTCAGTTTGGCAGATTCCTCCGACAAGGGAATTTGCCAGAAGCCCATGTTGGCGTCCAGTTTGCTGAACACTTTGGCTCCTGCTAGCATCCCAAGACTTTGCTCGACAGAGGGCAGCACAAACTTTTCTCTGCACACATACTCATTTAGTCCGGTAAAATTCACGCACAGTCTCAGCCTCGGACTGTTTTTCTTCGGAACAACGACCATGCCGGCGCACCAGTCTGTAGGTTCCTCCACTCGGGTGATGACTCCAAGCTGTTCCATCCTTTGGAGTTCCTCCTTGACTTTACCCATTAGAGGTATTGGAATCCTCCTTGGGGTTTTCAATGAGTATGGCACAGTGTTTGATTTGAGTTTGATGTGGTAGGGCTGCTGCACTTCACCCAGACCGCTGCACAGTTTGGGGTAGGATGTTTTCAGAGTGTCCATTGAAATAACATCAACTCGCACAAGAAGGCCTAGAGCTATGATGGCAGGAAGGCCTAACAGTGGCATGCTGAGATTTTTGACAATGTAGACCTTTTCTGTTGTCTGTTTTGTCCCGTAGTTGAGCTGAAGCTTTGTGAAACCTGCGACCTCCAGTGGTTTCCTTCCAGGACCCAACAATGGTTTCTCCGGCTGCTGGAGAACAGGCATTTTTGCTCTTGGAAATATTTGTTCCAAGTCTGACTCCGCTATTGCAGTGACATCGGCTCCAGTGTCGAGTTTGAAAGACATTTTAGTGTCCCTCACCAGAATATCAGCTGTCCATACCTGGTGGCCTGTTGTGACTGAGCTGAGGAAAAAACTTCGCTCCTCTTCCTCCTCAATACTTTGGACATTCTTACTTTGCCTGCAGACCCGTTGGTAGTGGCCTTTCTTTCCACATGCATGACATTTGGCATCATTTGCAGGGCACTCGTATTTAGGGTGAGGAGAGCCACCACATTTATAGCACCATGCGTTTGGTGTACTTTTGCTTTTACTTTTAGACAGCTGGCGTGCGTTCACTGTTTCGCTTTTGAACTTAAACTTTGTCTTGTCGTATTTGGCTTTAGTAACTCTATCCACAGAGTTCACGTTCATCTGCATCACGTTTCCTTCATTCCTCAAAGTTGTTTGTTGCTTTTTGATCTCTTCTGATTGCCTTGCCATATTTATGGCTTTCTCCAAGTCCAAGTCTTTTTCCATTTGCATACGCTCTGACAGCCTTGTGTCGGCCAAGCCCACTACTATTCTGTCTCTTATGAGCTCATCGTGAAGCTGACCGTAGTTGCAGTGCTCCGCTAATGCATGCAGGGCCGTTACAAATGCGTCTACGGTTTCATTTGGCTCTTGTTTGCGCATATTGAAACGTGCACGTTCATAAACAACATTTTTCTTTACAATGAAAAAGCTGTGGAAGCCGTCTCTCACTTTGCTATATTCGAGCTGCTCTGCTTCGGTTAACTTTAAGCCTCTCAGGACATCATCTGCTTCATCTCCCATGCAGTATATTAATGTATTGACTTGATTTTCATTTGAACTTGAAGACAAATTGCTTGCCTGGCGAAATCTTTCGAAGCGCCGAATCCACTTGGTCCATTCATGTGGTTTGGAGAAATCAAAGGGCTCCGGTGGCTGAATGCTAAACGTGGCGCTGGGCGTGCTAGCCGCGATGCTAACTCCTGCTCTTACCGGTTCATCATCTCTATCTTCGGGCATCTTAGCTCACCTCTCTCCCTCTTCCCACTAGAATGACTTTTAGTGTCTGTCTTCACAGCTACGCAGCACTTCTGACACCATGTCGTGTTCTTTAGCTGAACAAAATAACGTGGGACAACTGCGTGCTGTTGAACATGAACTTTACTTGGCGCTTGCATGAGAAAAAGAGACAGCGCATATATAATTACGTCACGACGTCAGATGCGTGACCAAAGATCACTAGTTACAGACAAGATAATACTGTGTCGTTTGTTTACACCACAGTGCGTTCACACCAAATGCGAACAGGCAAATTTTTCGGGTGGCGCAATTACGTTGTAACTCAATGTAAATGCACAAATAAACATGAATTCATCATCTGAATGAGATGCAGACAGGCAAAGTTGCCTTTATAACTTCTGCAGCATTGCTTAGCCTGCTGTGGAAATCCCCAAAATAACGTCATGCTTTAGGTTTACATTTTCAGATGGAAGGCTCACCTGAAAAAGTTGTCCCTGTCTCCAAAACTTTATAAGAGGATGAGTGTTTCCGTTGCTAGCCTGCTAGCACATCCATGGCAGGAAACCGTGGGTAAATAACTCCGACATCCTGATTCAGCTGAAGAGCTCCCGATCCTCCTGCCTCCAGGTGAGAGAGTCTCATTTTCAAACTAGCCTACTCTCCAATGTTAATACTTTTATTCCGGTGATGGCAGAATCTCAGAGGTAGAATATTATCTCCGACATGAACACGCGAATGTGCAATTTCTCGTGTACTCACCTCTTTCCATTCACTTTGTATGGATTTGCGCCGGCTGTTCGCGTTTGGTGTGAATGCACCTTTACAGGTGAACTTAATTTGACCTTCTGTAATCTTTTGAATGCACATGTCCAACTCAATGTTTCAGTGCTTTATGCATAACTTGCTATTCTCTAACAAGGTGCTTAGCAGCCAGTGTTTGTAATGCATTACTGTAACGCCACTACTTTTGCAGTAATAAGATAAGATAAGATAAGATAAGATAAGCCTTTATTAGTCCCACAATGGGGAAATTCCAGGATTGCAACAGCACAGGGATAGCAACACTCAGAGCAACAATCAGAAGGCAAGAAAAATCAAGAACAGCTAGTAAACATATGTACATATTACTATATATATATATATATATATATATATATATATATATATATATATATATATATATATATATATATATAGACACACAGTACAGAGCATTATGGTTGGTGAATGTGCAGCAGAAAGTCTAAGCTCTCTCTCCGGGCCAGCTGGAAGTCTTTGGGCATGATGGTGACCCTCTTAGTGAAGAAGAGACCCGCCAGGTAGGCCTCGCTGGCCTCCTGCAGAGCCATGACGGCGAAGCTCAGGAAGCACAGGTGGTCTTGAAGTCCTGAGCGATCTCCCTCACCAGGCGCTGGATGGGCAGCTTACGGATGAGCAGCTCCGTGGATTTCTGGTAGCGACGGATCTCTCTCAGAGCCACGGGCCTGTGACGGTGAGGCTTCTTCACTCCGCCGGTGGCCGGAGCGCTTTTCCGAGCAGCCTTGGTGGCCAGCTGCTTCCTGGGGGGCTTTTTCCTCCAGTAGATTTTACGGGCGGTCTGCTTGGTTCTTGCCATCGCTCTTTATTATTCTGTCTTATATTTCTTGCACGCTGCCTAAACTCCAGCCCGGCACCCGCGTCGTTTTCGCTACAGTTCCCGGTATGTCGAGTTTCACCGTTAGCACCGGGTGGCGGTTGAGTGCTAGCTAGCACTAGCTCTTCCTGCTATAATGTCTCCTGCTGTAAATAGTGGCTCCGTCCGCCGACTCGGGTGCTGTGTAATGAAATTACTGTTTAAAAATTAAGTAATACGTTACAGTTACTGAAATTTGATCAGATGCGTTACTTGCGTTACTCGTTTTATTAATATGGATAGATATTTTTAGCGCAAATAAACACAACCTGACCCTATGTAGCTGACACAGCCATCAGTCAGCCTGTTGAAAAGATCCTGTTCACTACTGAGCAGAGGAAAAGATGAAGCTACTTTGTTTTTGTGGAAAGAGTTCAGAATTAAGTTTAAAGTAGAACCGAACCCACCTTTTTGCGCAAAAAGTAGAATAGCTGATTAATTCCTTATTACCTATTGTATTATTCAACACATAAAAGAAATTTTTAGGCCGTGCGATGGCAAAGCTATAAGCCGATAAACTTTTGCCTCTGGCTGGCAGTGCCAAACAAACCGGAAGCAGTGCAGACGACGCTGCGTGACGTCACTAGTGTGACTCTTAGCAAAACAACAATGGCAGATGATAGCAGTTCCAGCAGTCAAGAAAACCAGAGTTTTCAGAGTGAAGAGGCATTCAAGATCGGTGACGAGACAGAGGAGGATGCAGGAGTGTCAAGTGAACAGGAAGAGAGCGAGGGAGGCATCGAACCGTACAGATTCAAGCCAGAATTGTCGGGGGATTCCGGCACCGACTCAGAGTCAGACCGCAGCAGTGATGGGGAGGAGAGTCGCTTATTGAATACAGAATGGCGAGTCTTTACTTCTCTACTTTGGCATGTTTGGGGTGTCAGGATAAGGAAAATTAAGTATGGACTGCAGACGATTTTTGTGTTTCAATAACAATAATTCCAGTAGAAAAGGGACAATGCGGTCCGAGGGTGGTGCCAATGGTCTGATGCAATCAGTGCAGTGACCAGCTGGTGACCATGCAATGCATCGCTTCCCGGTCGCTTTTTTTTTTTTTTGTTACTTATTTGTACCCGTAGGTAGATTCGGTTTGCAGTCTGGTGACAAGCCACTGGTCGCTGCGTGCGCGAGTGCCCTAAACCTACATGTTATTGGTATGTGGGAGGAAACCGGAGAAATCCCGGAGAAAACCCACGCAACACGGGGAGAACATGCAAACTCCACACAGCTCACTGTTGGTCGGGGGCTGGGATCGAAGCCACGATCTCATGATCCCCGCGATCCCCCGGCCGAGGGTAAACTGTGCTGCCACAGTGCTAAACCACTGCGCCACCGTGCAGCTTTTCCTCCCCCTTTCTTTTCTTTCGTCGCCATGACAGCTTTCCTTGGCCACTGAACAGATCTTCCCAGGTGTTGGAAGTGTTTTGTAGTCGACTATCACGACAAAATGCACCAAAAACAACCAGGGTCGACGTGCTCGCAATGGTAAACATGGAGGACTGTGCCCAATTCGTGACGTCACGCGTAACTCTGGCTGCACTTCCCGATAATCGGCGGATTCGTCGGATTTTTCAGGGCGGGAAATTCAAAATTGCGATTTTCTCCAAGATTCCGGGATTGGTGGAGGGGGTGCCAATGATAAATTATCTTTATAATTGTATGCACTATCACCCAGTGCCGTTCAATGCTGTTCACTTCAGTTCTACTTTAAAATCCTTCTTCTCACTTACAAAGCTCTAAATAATCAGACCCCTTTTTATTTAAAATATCTGATACTACCCTATTATCTTAACAGAGTACCACGCTCCCAAAATGCAGGATTACTTGTAATACCTAGAATCTCCAAAAGTACAATGGGAGGCAGAGCCTTCAGTTATCAAGCTCCTCTCCTGTGGAACCAGCTGCCAATCTGGATTTGGGAGTTAGACTCTATCTCTGTTTTTAAGAATAAGGTTAAAACCTTCCTTTTTGATATAGCCTATAATTAGGGAGGGATCATATGTCTCTGAACCCTCCCTTAGTTATGCTGCTAATGGGTTTAGACAGCCGGGGGACTGCCAACAATGCACTGCGCTTCACTCCTTTCTTCACCCTCAATGAAATATTTTTGCTGGTCATTAGCATCTGTTTGTTCTCTCCCATAGATTGAGTCCCCATCGTGCTGTTTGCTCTCGACATGTCTGTTCTTTTCTTCTTTTTCTCTATCCCCTCACCCCCCAGCCATTCGCAGCAGATGACTACCCCTCCCTGAGCCTGGTTCTGCTGGTGGTTTCTTCCTGTTAAAAGGGAGTTTTTCCTCTCTACCGTCGCCAAGTGCTTGCTCACAGGGGATCGCCTGATTGCTGAGGTCTTTCTGCAATTGTGGGGGTTTCCCCTACAGTTGAAAGTGCTATGAGATGACTGTTGTGAAATGGCGCTATATAAATAAAGTTGAACTGAATAGAATTGAATTAATTTCATCTTCATAGATGACCATGCTCGCATTATAGGGGAACAGCTGCTGGAGGCTGGTACCTCAAATGGGGTGGCCTTCACTTTCTCCAGACCTGAATCCCATAGAAAACCTATGGCAGGTTTATTCAATTAGCGGCCCATGGACCACATGCGGCCCAGAAGCAACCTCCGAGTGGCCCGTCGGCCCAGCACGAACAACGCGCGTGACCGTCATCCGTGCGGAGCTCAGAAGCACCCTGCCCGTGTGACAGTTCCAGTCAGAGGCAGAGCAAACTTTCCAGGTAGAGTGTCTAGATAGCGTCATTGTCCAAGAGAAGTGTGAACTTATTAAAGTACTTAAAATGCGAAAAAGAAAATCAGAATAGGTATGTGAGCAGTGCAAGCATTTATGGTGGTTTTAACCCGCTGGAAACGGGAACAATAAGAGTCGCTGAGCAAACAGGTGTGTTTAGACTTCATATGCAGGGAAAGAGGCAAGAGTGACTGAATTGCTGAGGATTTACTTCACCAGCCATTACAATAATGTATGTTCATTATTATGTACCTGGCAAGTTAAGATGACCAAAATTCACCAAGTCAGTGACTTTAATCCGTCCACAGACTTCAGACAAACTAAAAGTACCAACATTTGGATTTCAAAATAAGGGAAGTTTTTCCTGCTGTCTGGTTGGTGAGGAGCGTTCTAAAAAAACTATAAATATATAGAAATATTTTCATTAAATTTAATTTTATAATTTTTTTTTCTTTGAAATCAGAGTTAAATTATTGTTCTGTTCTGACTCAGCAAAATTATGGTCAAAAGTGTAAATTGTACAAGGAAAAAAAGTCAAATTTTTACCACAATCTGTTTCAAATTTATATAAAACCCCCCAGTAATTTTATTAAAAAATAGACAAAAATTAGCCATTGTAGAGGGTGCGAAGGAAAGGATGTGGAGGCGAGGCACGAGCATAGGTCAGCACAGATTCTTTATTTACCCTCTAATATGAGTACAGCCTGCTGGCCCCAGCTGCTGGGGCCCGGTTAATCGTGATAAGAGTAGAGTGTAAGAGCTAAGAGAGAGAGATGAGGGAGAGCAGCTCTTTTATACCGTCATACAGACCAAGAGAATGCACGACACATTAGCATATCAATTGTCATCTAATACCATTGGTCAATACACATGATTAGCTTGACACTGGTTGGCACAAAGATGTATGCATTCAGTCCTGTCTGACTGTCTCCTGTGGTTCTTTTTGTTGTGTGTCAATTGTCCTTTGCTTCCTCCAAGCTCACTGCTGGGTGTGAGGAAAGCTCCAGAAGAATGTCCCAGAGGAATGTCTCCCTGCTGTGTTTAGTGTCACCACACCAGGCCCCCCCCCCGAACACCCAGAAAGGGCTGTGACCCCCCCCCCCCCCTTGTCGTTTGGCTCCAGCTCTGGTAGAACTGTTGGAGGGCATGTCAGTCTGTGGGAGGGACGGGAGAGGGGTAGAAAAAACAGTGTGCTCCGCTCCGGGTATCCAGCACGTTGAACGGCCGTGGATCGTGGGTGCACGGGCCGGTGCACTTCGTGCGTAATGGAACAAGATGGCGATCGGCCGGCTTTAGGGAGTGAGGTGCGGGAAGAGCCCTGTGGAGGAGGAGGGGGTGGGGTTGGAAAAGTCGGTGGTTGTGACAAAAAAGAAAACTTACATTTCTGCGCGTGGCACGTGCTTGGCGCAGTGACCACATAGCTGGCAGTTGCGCTGCCCTCGTAATCCTGTGGTGTGCGTGCCGGGCTTCTGTGTGTGGGAGGTCTGCTTGTCATGAGCTGAGTCTCGCGCGTCTCGATCCCAGTGCTGCGCTCTCCGTCCGGCCCTGGAGGTTGCCATCGTGGAGAGAGTACAAGGCATGCGTGCTCCCGAATGGATGTGAAGGATGTAGGCGATCCCCGGTCTCTGGAATCCACAGCGCGGTGAGAGGGAGAGATAGTCCATTTCACGTTAGGTCACCAATGTAGAGGGTGTGAAGGAAAGGATGTGGAGGCGAGGCACGAGCGTAGGTCAGCGCAGATTCTTTATTTACCCTCTAACATGAGTACAGCCTGCTGGCCTCAGGGCCAGCAGGCTGTACTCATGTTAGAGGGTACAGCCTGCTGGCTCCAGTGTGGCCACTGGGGCCCGGTTAGTCATGATGAGAGTAGAGTGTAAGAGCTAAGAGAGAGAGATGAGGGAGAGCAGCTCTTTTATACCGTCATACAGACAGACAGAATGCATGGCACATTAGCATATCAATTGTCATCTATTACCATTGGTCAATACACATGATTAGCATGACATTGGTTGGCACAAAGATGTATGCATTCAGTCCCGTCTGACTGTCTCCTGTGGTTCTTTTGGTTGTGTGTCAGTTGTCCTCTGCTTCCTCCAAGCTCACTGCTGGGTGTGAAGAAAGCTCCAGAAGATTGTCCCAGAGGAATGTCCCAGAGGAATGTCTCCCTGCTGTGTTTAGTGTCACCACACCATAAAATAATCCACAAATGTATAATAAAGTCTCAAACGTACAAGAAAAGTCAATTTTACAAGAGGAAATTACAAATTTGAGGAAAATGGTTTAAAATTTAGATAAATTTACAGAGAAAAGTAGAAAACTATAAGAAAATTGTTATAAATGTTAAAGAAAACCCCCAAACCTTCAAGACTGAAGTCATTACTCGAGTTTTTAAGTGAATGCTTTTTGCATCCTTTTGGCGACTGATATTTGTATATAATGGAATGTGTAGTTATAAAAAGAGGTTTGTACTCACACATGTGGTGATTTAAACCAAAACAAACCACAATAGTGGATGTGCGATGTTTGTTAATGTTATCAATCTTTTCTTGGGGGGGGAGGGGTGCACTTAAGTGTTTGACAGTTCATTTTTTATTCAGCTAAATGCACTTTGTGATGTGCCAAGGACAGTTACAGTATGATCAGGATGTTGTATATTTGATTTCAAAAGGGAAACAAATGTTAATATTAACAGTACACATTGAGTTTTTATGCACTTTTATGCACTTTGAGATATGCCTGTGACCATAATGGTTATTTACAGAATTTTATTTTTTTCATTCTGTTTATTTGTTGTTCAAGACAAAAATATTTCTACTACTTCAAGTTCTGCTCAACCCCAGCTCTGTTATTGTGTTTTTATGCATTTTTGATGTGCCTTTGTCATGTGCCAAGTGCACATTTAAAACCAAGACTAACTAACTACTAACTAACTAACCTGCACTTATATAGCGCTTTTCTAGTCACAAAGACCACTCAAAGCGCTTTCATTAATACTAACCCTCTATTCTAAGGGCCTATAGGAAACAGATATCTAGGGACAATTTAGAACAGCCAATTAACCTAACATGCATGTTTTTGGCATGTGGGAGGAAACCGGAGAAATCCCGGAGTAAACCCACGCAACACGGGGAGAACATGCAAACTCCACACAGATCACTGTTGGTCGGGGGCTGGGATCGAACCCACGATCCCACTAGACAATGAACTAGAAAAGCACTCGGAGAGTGCAGACCTCCGCCAAGCGCCACAGTTCCCCCCATACAGTGTTTGTGTGTACGTTTTCAGATTCCTTGAGCATGAAAACATATGACTAGCAATTGGATTCACAATGATTATTTGTTTATTTGACAGGGACAGTGCAATAAACATAGACAGTTAATCGATGACAATCAATGTGATAGTGATAGGATTAGTGGTTCAGTAGTAAAAGCATTGCCTCCTTGGCGGAGGTAATAAACTGAAGTGTTGCTGTTGTGTCCATCTCCTCCATTGATGGATGCAGATTGGGTAGACAGGTTGCCGTGGGTTTTATATTATATTATTGGGGTTGCGCTCCGCGGCCAAACAGAATTTAGAATCTTCCCCGGCAGAGAGCTCGTTTTTGCGCAGCGCCTATGGCTGGCTGGTGAATTTCTGCCAAATGCGAAGCGCCTATGGCTGGGCGGGGAATTTCTGGCAAATAATGGGGCAGCGGACAGGTGCCCTTGTCAGGTTTTGCAGCTGGGCGCAAACACAGGCACGCTGGCGGGCCCAGGCCAGCAGTGTTTTCCGCGTGCTTTTGTGCCTAAAACGTTGAAGAACGCGGAGTTTGTGTTGGTCAGACACGACGACCAGCGCCCTCCATTGCGCCTGCGCACATGTTGAAAATGGCCGTATGTCAGTGTTAAAAAATGCTTTAAAAAATTCCTGTATCTAGACGGTGATGCGGATCATCCCCAAAATTTAATCAGTTCTTCCTTGTACCATTTCCAACAACGCCTGAAAGTTTCATCGAAATCCGTCCAAAAGTTTTTGAGTTATCTTGCTAACCAACAGACAGACAGACAAACAGACAGACAGACAGACAGACAAACAGACAGACAAACCCCGGCAAAAACATAACCTCCTGGCCTTTTCGGCCTGGCGGAGGTAATAAAAAAGTGCATGTTTTTTGTCATACTGATCTGTGTTGTTTTGAAATTTGTCATATTCGATGGATCTCTGAACATGTGTGGCCCAGTTACATGTCTTGATTACCTTCGCCAAGGAGGTTATGTTTTCATCAGCGTTGGTTTGTCTGTCTGTCTGTCTGTTAGCAAGATAACTCAAAAAGTTATGGACGGATTTTCATGAAATTTTCACAGATTGTCAGAAATGGGGTATCCTACAGATGATTAGATTTTGGTGGTGATCCGGATCACCGTCCACAAGAAAACCACCATTACGGAAAATGCGATTTTTGTGAATAACTACTGAACCACTAATCCTATCATTGTCAATCCAATTGCTAGTCATATGTTTTCATTGTCAAGGAATCTGAAAACGTACACACAAACACTGTATGGGGGGAACTGTGGCGCTTGGCGGAGGTCTGCGCTCTCTGAGTGCTTTTCTAGTTTCAAATTGTGGCCCAACTGATTCTGTAATTGAATAGCCCTGACCTATGGGATCAGCTGAGCCAGGGTGTAGAGCAGGGGCCGGCAACCCAGGGCCACATACGTCCCTTCAGCCCCCATGCTGCGGCTCCCTGCAGTTACTGTATGCATCAAAACACATGGAAACCAATGAAGCTCATTTTAATTATTTTATTTTTTAAATTATTGTTTATTGGAATAGGATACATTTCTCAATGGAAATGCATACTTTTGTGTATGTAATATATATATATATATATATATATATATATATATATATATATATATATACAGTATATATATATATATAAAATTATTTATTATGTTGTCAACCATGCGTGGCTGTATCACATCTGACGGCGGCTGCACAGAGAGCCATTCAGCCTCTCCGTCCTGCATGGGGAGAGAGAGCACAGACAGCAGCAGCTTCCTGCCACTCCCGGCAAGACATGAACAAATCCAGAGAAAGTAAAATCACTGAGGAAAATAGAGTTTAATTCTGTGTGGACAGATTAATTTGCATTCATGTATGGTTGTTGTGGAAAGAATTTCTCCACGAGAACACAAACAAGGAGAAAAACAGCCGCCTCATTAATGTCTACAGGTCCATAAAAATTCTTAAATGTGATTTTCTAAAATCAACACCTTAATTATCCTTAAAAATGAGAAACAATCCTTGAATTCTTGCTCTATAACCTTATAGTCGCTTGGGCTATAACTGCTGGATTCACCAGACATGATCGAAGTCTGAATTAGTGTAAATTTATTTTCACTGTTACAACTCAATACTTCCTGAGTTATATAAAAATAAAAGCCCTCTACAGAGATTCAGTTTTTAAGAAAGGTTGTTTTTATGTGCTTTTATTATGAAATGCTGTCAACCAGCTATACTTGTCTGAAATAACAGCCGACAGGTTTTCCTCACAATTTGTAAAAAAAAAAAAAGAACAAAAGAGAAGAGAGGAGATTCTGTGACAGTGATGTGGAAGTGAGCCTTTTATTTTAAGGATGTTTTTAGCTTTTTGTCTGTAGGATAACTGCTAGTTTGTTATTTGTGGGGTTTGGGGCAGTGAATTATATGTGCAGACTGTCTATCAATGCCACACATTTTTAAAAAATTATATCCAATATTTAGTTCAGCGGAGGAAGATACTGTATGTTTGTAAATGTTTTTCCACTCTATTGGAATTATTTCTAATTGGCTTAATTTGCACCAAATGATTTTTCAAGTTATATTATTTAGAAAGTTGTAAAGAAATTATTTTTGTTTTATTCCAAAATAAAGAAGACAACCAATCCACTTGTTGTCAAATTGAGAGTCTGGAGAACAAATGAAGGATACAGATTTATATTATATGAATACATTTGAATAAGGAGCATTATGAGCATTACACCTCCCAACACCTCCCAGACCATCACACTGTGCACAGGGGCCCCACAAGGGTGACTGAAAATCAGACAATGCTTTTGAATTGTGGTTCAGCAGAATTATTTTATAAAACAAACTCATGAAACAGGCCTGGACAAAAATGATGGTACCCTTATCTTAATATTTTGTTGCACAACCTTTTGAGGCAATCACTGCAATCAAACAATTTCTGGAACTGTCAGTGAGACTTCTGCACCTCTCAGCAGGTATTTTGGCCCACTCCTCATGAGCAAACTGCTCCAGTTGTCTCAGGAGCTCGATCCAAGATGGCGCCCACAGCGGTCGACATGGTGCTTCGCTGCGCTCTTTGTTTGTTTTTGTTTGTCAATTGTGTGTCTGCTTGCACTTATACCCGTGAAGAACTTTTAAATATCAGGACTTTGACTCCCACGGACCTCCTCCCAGTTTTTCTAGCCCCTGCCGCCGATCTGGTTTATTGTTTGGCTCGGAAAGTGAGACGGCGGAAGAGAGGAAGACGAGCGGGCGCTCTCGTACGACTTCGCAGGAGAGGCTCGCGAACGGCGCTGCCTGGCATATTTCTGTACAATACCAACTCTCTCTCTAACAAGGTGGATGAACTGAGACTGTTGATGCGTTTTAAGGACCTCGCCTCCTCAGCTGTCCTCTGCTTTACTGAGACCTGGCTCCGGGAAAATATACCGGACAGCGCGCTGCACCTCGACGGCTTCCAGCTCTTCCGTGCTGATCGTGACACAGAGCTTTCCGGCAAGACCACAGGAGGCGGTGTCTGCTTCTACATCAACTGTAGCTGGTGCTCTGATGTAACGGTAATTTCCAAACACTGTTCTCCTGCCTTGGAATTTCTTGTTATCAATTGCAAGCCCTTCTATTCCCCGCGGGAGTTTGCTTCTTTCATAATGATCGCTGTGTACGCCCCTCCCGACGCGGACACGCGCGAAGCTCAGCGCGTGCTCACGGATCACATTCAACACACAGAGCGGAGTTTTCCAGACTCGCTGATTATTGTGGCTGGCGACTTTAATCAGTGCAATCTGAGCCACGATCTCCCCCGCTACAAACAGTTTATTAAATGCCCCACCAGAGGATTAAACACACTGGATCACTGTTACACCACAGTGAAAGACGCATATCGCGCTGTTCCTCGCGCTGCGCTGGGATTATCTGATCACGTGATGGTTCACCTCATTCCCACATACAGACAGAGATTGAAGCTCACTAAGCCTGTTGTGAGCACTACGAAGATACGGACCAGTGATGTTGAGGAGAAGCTGGAAACGTGCATGGAAATATCTGACTGGGGCATGCTTAAAGGAGCCACGCATGATCTGGATGAGTACACGGACACTGTGAACTCATATATCCACTTTTGTGAAGAGAACATTCTTCCATCACGCACCAGGGTGAGTTACTCTAATGACAAACCCTGGTTCACAGCTAAGCTCAGACAGATCAGGAAGGAGAAGGAAGCAGCGCTGAAAAGTGGAGACAGGGACTGCTACAGGGAGGTTAAATACCGGTTTAACAGAGAGCTGAAGAGGGCTAAATCTGTGTACTCAGAGAGACTCCAGCAGCAGTTCACTGCTAATGATTCGGCTTCCGTGTGGAGAGGACTGAGGCAGATCACCAACTATCGGCCTCAGGCTCCTAAAGGTCAGGATGACAAAGCCCTTTGTCAGAGACTGTCCCAACACTATGCCCGTTTTGACACCTCGTCATCTGTGTCCAACTCCCCCCCTCCCTCCAGCTCCACAGCCTCCACATTCCCTACTTCATTTAAGGCACCCCCCCCCTCCTCCCCCCCTCCCCTTATCATCAGTGAGCAGGATGTGCTCAAACAGTTCTCCAGACTGAACCCGCGCAAGGCCCCCGGCCCAGACGGCGTGTCTCCCTCCACCCTGAGACTCTGTGCGAAACAGCTGGCTCCTGTATTCACAGACATTTTTAACACCTCCCTTAAGTTATGCCACGTGCCATCCTGCCTCAAATCCTCCACCATCATCCCTGTCCCCAAGAAGCCACGGATCACTGGACTTAATGACTACAGACCTGTAGCGCTCACCTCTGTAGTCATGAAGTCCTTTGAGCGCCTGGTCCTGTCCCACCTCAAGTCCATCACCACCCCTCTCCTGGACCCGCTGCAGTTTGCCTACCGAGCCAACAGGTCTGTAGACGATGCAGTCAACCTGGCCCTCCACTCCATCCTGCAGCACCTGGACTCCCCGGGAACCTACGCCAGGATCCTGTTTGTGGACTTCAGCTCCGCATTCAACACCATCCGCCCCGCTCTGCTCCGGGACAAGCTGTCCCTGCTCAACGTGCCTGACTCCCTCTGCAGGTGGATCATCGACTTCCTGACGGACCGGAGGCAGCATGTGCGGCTGGGAAAGACTGTCTCAGACTATACTAGCATCAGCACCGGATCACCCCAGGGCTGTGTACTTTCCCCCCTACTCTTCTCCCTTTACACCAACTCCTGCACCTCCAGCCACCAGTCTGTCAAGTTGATCAAGTTTGCGGACGACACCACCCTCATCGGGCTCATCTCCAACGGCGACGAGTCCGCCTACAGGAGAGAGGTGGCCCAGCTGGCGTCCTGGTGCAGCAATAACAACCTGCAGCTGAACGCTCTGAAGACAGTGGAGATGATTGTAGACTTCAGGAAAGTCACTACTCCTCTGCCCCCCCTCACCCTCTCAGGCTCTCCCATCACCACTGCTGATTCCTTCCGCTTCCTAGGCACTACCATCACCAGGGACCTCAAATGGGAGCTGACCATCAGCTCACTCATCAAAAAAGCCCAGCAGAGGATGTTCTTCCTGCGGCAGCTGAGGAAGCTCAAGCTACCCACCAAGATGTTAGTGCAGTTCTACACAGCCATCATCGAGTCCATCCTCACCACCTCCATAACCGTGTGGTACGCAGGAGCCACTGCCAGGGACAGACTAAGGCTGCAGCGCGTCGTGCGCACTGCTGAGAAGGTGATCGGCTGCAAGCTCCCATCTCTCCAGGATCTGTACATCTCCAGGACCCGGAGGCGTGCTGGCCGGATCATAGCCGATCCCTCACACCCTGGTCACGTACTGTTTGCCCCCCTCCCCTCTGGTAGAAGACTTCGGTCCATCCAGACTAAAACCTCCCGTCACATGAACAGCTTCTTCCCCTCTGCCATTAGACTGCTGAACACTAAGTGACTCTCGTGCACCATGTACAGCAGCTCAACCAGACTCATGTCAATCATCACTGTTTTCTTCCTGCATTACCGACTGCACTATATAGTTCTCCACAGTATCTGCTGCTGGCTAATATATATTTTAACTGTTGACCAGTATCACTTAATCTTATCCTACACTTTATTACATGTATAGTTTATTTCTCTTATCTTATCATGTTTAATGTTGCAGCATTGTACCGAGACAAATTCCTAGTTTGTGTACTACATGAACAATGGCAATAAACCTGATTCTGATTCTGATTCTGAGGTTTGAAGGGTGCCTTCTCCAGACGGCATGTTTCAGCTCCTTCCACAGATGTTCAAAGGATTTAGATCAGAGCTCACAGAAGGCCACTTTAGAATAGTCCAATGTTTCGCTTTTAGCTGTCATGACTCACTCTGGGCTGTCACCTGCTTCAGCAGCGTGCACACCTGCTTCCAATCGCCCGCGGGCTTTATAGCCTGCTCTGCCTGGGATTCGGCACGGAGCTGTCTGTCATTCTCCCAAAGAGTTATGTCTCTCGCCTGACTGTCTACGGCCAGGTCTCCTAACTCTTTATTGAAATCATCTCTTCGTCTCAAGTAAGCAGTGTGCTTCTCACCTTCCTCTCAGTTTCTCCCCTGTGCACAGGTGGATTCCTCTGGCGGCGGAACCTGCCCTTCTCGGCGGCGGAACGTCCTCCCCTCACCTCTACAGGCCAACCTGCTCACCTCTGGAGTGCATAGCAGATGGTGTCTTCCTGGCTGGAGCCCTCCGGGCCAACCTGAACGCTCATCGTTCCACCTGCAAGTAAGCCCCAGTCATTACTTTACTCATTCAGTAGTGGAAGACTCTAACACCTGTGATTTGGCTCTGTTATAGGGTTGCCAGGCTGAACGGCGCTCTGCTTCACCCCCGACCACGTCATCTCTACCATCACCACATACACGCCATACATACACGCACCCACACACCCTCACTGTACAAATAAAGATAATTGTATTTCACTCGAGCCTGTGTGTGTGTTCCCTAGGTCCAGCAATATGTCAGTACGGCTCCGTCAGAGCGACCCAGCGAACAGCGGGCCCACACACCAGATTAACAACTTGGAGGCTCGAGTGGACCAATGAATTTACCAACAGCAGGTCATTCTCAATCAGTTAGCCCAAATAAACAGCCAGTTGGATCGCCTGGAAGGACAGCGGGCATTTCCTCTGGTTCCTAGTAGTAGGCCAGCTCCCGTTAGCTCCCCTCCTAGCCAGGCTAGTCAGGCCCCCTTAACCCGATTCACTCCGGTTCCCACGCCCTCTCGCTTCGGCGGAAAACTTGGGGAGGCTTGTGGCTTTATTCTTCAGTGTGAGACCGTGTTTCAGCGGGTCCCGGGAGATTTTCCTACCGACCACAGTCGCATAGGTTACGTAGCTAATCTGTTGGAGGGACAGGCGCTAGCATGGGCATACGCCGTGATGGCAAAACCTAGTTACGCTAGCTTAACCTACTCCCAATTCATCCATGATTTCCACGAGGTTTTTGATCATTCCAACCGCGATAATGTGCTCACCACCCGGCTATTAAATCTTCGACAAGGGGGCAGGTCCGCCGTAGACTACACTGTTGATTTCCGGGTGGTGGCAGCAGAGGTGGGATGGGAGGATGCCTGTAGACTACACTGTTGATTTCCGGGTGGTGGCAGCAGAGGTGGGATGGGAGGATGCCTCGTTATGCAGCATTTTTATCAGAAGCCTGAGCCCTAGTTTGCAGGATGAGCTGGCCCATTTAGACAAGCCTGAGCGGCTCACAGAGCTCATTTCATTGGCTATTAACCTAGATAACAGGCTGAGAAAGCGGGCTGCCGAGCGGAAGTCTTCCGGCCGCTCGGGCAGTCAGTTTCATCGCTCCTCTCAGTCATCTCTTCTGGCGTTGCCTGCGCTGGAGGCTGCAGACAGACTCGAGGCAATGGTAGTGGGGCGGACAAAGCTCTCGTTAACCGAGAGGCAACGTCGCAGGGAGTTAGGCCTGTGTATGTACTGTGGGAGTGAGCAGCATGAGATAGAGTCCTGCCCCGTTCGGCCAAAAGAGGGGGTACGCGCGTCGCAGTAGGGGGACTCATGGACTCATCCCGGCCTAATCCCCTCACAAAATGCCTCCTTCCTATTAGATTTTGTTATAAACATACTGAAATTCTCACACATGCACTGGTAGACTCGGGGGCTGAGCAGAGCTTCATCTCGGGGGAACTGGCAACCCGACTGGGGCTTCCCTGCCATACTCTCCCATCCCCCCTGAGACTCGTGGCCCTGTCCAAGGCCCCTCTGGAGACGGTGACACATCAGACTGTTCCGGTGTCTGCTATTATCTCCGGCAACCATCGGGAGGACCTACGTCTGTTCGTTTTGGCCACCTCGGTCTCTCCCGTCATCCTAGGCTACCCCTGGCTCCGCCTCCACAATCCAACCTTTGACTGGCGTGCAGGGAGTGTCATCACTTGGAGCCCCTTTTGCCTGAGTGCATGTTTACAGTCTGCAGCATTTTCACCTTCGGTGCCCCTGTCCCCCCCCCCCCCTCCTCCTGACCTGTCCAGGGTGCTGCCTGAATTTCATGACCTGGGGCTGTGTTCAGTAAGTCACAGGCGCTGTCCCCCCCACCCCCCACTGCCCGTATGACTGTGCCATCAATCTCCGGGCTGGCGCCCTGCTGCTGTCGTGCCGCCTCTACAGCCTGTCGGCCCCAGAGCGGGAAGCTATGGACGCTTACATCAAGGAGCCTCTCAGCTCGGGCATCATCTGACCTTCTTCCTCTGTGGTGGGGGTGGGGTTTTTCTTCGTGGGTAAGAAGGATGGCTCCCTGCGGCCATGTATTGATTTCTGGGATCTCAACGACATTACTATTAAAGACAAATACACCCTCCCGCTCATGGACACGGCGTTTGACTCCCTCCAGGGGGCCTCCTGGTTCACTAAGTTGGATCTCCACAACGCCTACCACCTCGTGCGGATCCGGGAGGGAGACGAGTGGAAGACGAGATTCCAGACCCCAAGCGGCCACTTTGAGTACCTCGTGATGCCGTTTGGGTTGACCAACGGTCCGGCCGTCTTCCAGCGCCTTATTAACGACGTTCTCTGGGACTTCCTTGGGTCTTTCATGTTCGTATATCTGGACGATATTCTGATCTTCTCTCAGTCACGGGATGAGCATCAGGTCCACGTGAGACGGGTCCTCCAACGGCTCCTGGAGAACAAATTGTTCATGAAGGTGGAGAAGTGTGAGTTCTACGCCAACAAGACCTCTTTTCTCGGGTTCATTATCTCACACAACCAAATCATCCCCGACACTGAGAAGGTTAAGGCGGTGGTGGTGGATTGCACCCCCGCCCCCATCAAGGAAGCAGCTGCAGCAGTTCCTGGGGTTCGCCAATTTCTACCACCGGTTTGTTCCTAACTACAGCACGATCGCTCTCCCCTTGACCCGTCTCACCTCCCCCAAGGTGGCGTTCTGGTGGATGGAGGAGGCTGCGGTGGCGTTCGCCGCTCTTAAGACCGAATTTTCATCCTCTTGTGTCCTGATGCAGGTGAATCCCTCTCTCCAGGGCCTGGTCAAGGTGGACGCTTCTGATTCTGGGGTGGGGGCGGTTCTGTCGCAGCGTTCTCCAGTGGACGGGGTGATCCGTCCCTGTGCCTTCTTCTCCCGGCGGCTGTCCACGGCAGAGAGAAATTATGACATCGGCGACAGGGAGCTCCTGGCGGTGAAACTCGCTTTGGAGGAGTGGCGTCACTGGCTGGAGGGGGCCGCCCAACCCTTTGTTGTATGGACCGATCATAAGAACTTGGAGTACCTGAGGACAGCGAAGCGTCCGAATGCCCGTCAGGCTCATTGGTCCCTGTTCTTCGGGCGCTTCAGGTTCACCATCACTTACTGCCCCGGGGCTAAGAACGCCAAACCTGACGCCCTGTCCAGGTAGTTCGCTTCGGAGGCCGCTGAAGGCCGTGAGCACACCATCCTCCCTGCCTCTTGTATCGTGGATGCCCTCTTGTGGGGCATCAGGGAGAAGGTCCTGAAGGCGCAGGAGGCTGAGCCGGATCCAGGCGGGGGGCCTACAGAGAGGCTGTTCGTTCCTTCTTCTGTCCGGGGCGAGGTGATCCACTGGGCCCACTCCTCTAAGCTCGCTTGTCATCCAGGGGTTACTCGTACGGTGGAGATGCTCCAAAAGACGTTCTGGTGGCCGGGGCTTCGGAAGGACGTCATTGATTATGTCCGCACCTGTCCTCAGTGCGCCACCGGGAAGACATCATCTTCTCCGCCGGCTGGTCAACTCCACCTGTTGCCGGTCCCCAGCAGGCCATGGTCCCACATCGCCCTGGACTTCGTGACTGGCCTTCCTTCATCCAATCATTTCACCACCGTCCTCACCATCGTGGACCGTTTTTCTAAGGCCACCCACTTTGTCCAATTACGAAGGCTTCCTATGGCATGGGAAACAGCGGACCTGTTGGTGCAGCACGTTGTGCGCCTTCACGGGATCCCCATCGACATCGTCTCCGATCGGGGTCCCCAGTTCGTGTCCCGGGTTTGGAGGGCTTTCTGCAACGCGCTGGGGGCGACGGTGAGCCTGTCCTCCGGTCATCACCCGCAGAGCAACGGGCAGTGCGAGTGGGCCAATCAGGAGCTGGCGGCCGGCCTGCGTTGTGTCATCGCCTCTAGTCCCTCGTCTTGGAGCAGCCATCTCCCCTGGATCGAGTATGCCCACAATTCGACTGTGTCCTTGGCGATTGGCATGTCCCCCTTCAGGGCCTCTCTGGGTTACAACCCTCCGCTTTTTCCCAAGGAGGAGAGGGATGTGGCCATACCTTCCATCCACTCCCACCTGAGGTGCTGTCGCTGCTCTGGACGGCTACCCGCCAGGCCCTTCTGGGCACGGCTGAGCGCAACTTTAGGACAGCGAACCGCCGCAGAAGATCGGCTCCTCAATACCAGGTGGGTCAGCCGGTATGGTTGTCGACTCAGCATATTGCCTTGAAGGCTGAGAAGAGGAAGCTGGCTCAACGTTTTATTGGCCCCTTCCCCATAGTTCATATTGTGAATCCTGTGGCCGTGCGCCTGGCTCTCCCTCCTCTCTTCGTGTTTGTCCTACGTGTCACGTCTCCCAGGTCAAGCCCGTCTGTTCCAGCCCTCTCTGCCCCCCTCCCAGGGCTCCACCTCCACCAGTGTTGATTGACGGCGACCCGGCGTGGAAGGTCAACTCCATCCTGGACGTCCGTCGCTGGGGTCGCGGCCTGCAGTACCTGGTGGACTGGGAGGGGTATGGCCCCGAGTCGAGATCCTGGGTGCGTCCATCCTTTGTGTTGGATAAACACCTCATCAGGGACTTCCACCAGACACACCCAGGTAGGCTGGCGCTGGGAGGCGCCGCTCGGGGGGGGGGGACTGTCATGACTCACTCTGGGCTGTCACCTGCTTCAGCTGCGCGCACACCTGCTTCCAATCGCCCACGGGCTTTATAGCCTGCTCTGCCTGGGATTCGGCACGGAGCCGTCTGACAATCTCCCAAAGAGTTACGTCTCTCGCCTGACTGTCTACGACCAGGTCTCCTAACTCTTTATTGAAATCATCTCTTTGTCTCAAGTAAGCAGTGTGCTTCTCACCTTCCTCTCAGTTTCTCCCCTGTGCACAGGTGGATTCCTCCGGTGGCGGAACCTGCCCTTCTCGGCAGCGGAACGTCCTCCCCTCGCCTCTACAGGCCAACCAGCTCACCTCTGGAGTGCATAGCAGACGCTTTCTTCCTGGCTGGAGCCCTCCGGGCCAACCTGAGCACTCATCGTTCCACCTGCAAGTAATTCCCAGTCATTACTTTGCTCATTCAGTAGTGGAAGACTAACATCTGCGCTTTGGCTCTGTTATAGGGTTGCCAGGCTGAACGGCGCTCTGCTTCACCCCTGGCCATGTCATCTCTACCATCACCACATACACACCACACATACACGCACCCATACACTGTCACTGTACAAATAAAGATAATTGTATTTCACTCGAGCCTGTGTCTGTGTTCCCTGGGTCCAGCAATATGTCATTAGCCATTCTTGGGTGTTTATAGCTGTGTGTTTTGGGTCATTATCCTGTTGCAAGACCCATGACCTGTGACTGAGACCAAGCTGTCTGACACTGGGCAGCACATTTCTCTCTAGAATACCTTGATAGTCTTGAGATTTCATTGTACCCTGCACAGATTCAAGACACCCTGTGCCAGATGCAGCAAAGCAGCCCCAGAACATAACAGAACCTCCTCCATGTTTCACAGTAGGGACAGTGTTCTTTTCTTGGTATGCTTCATTTTTGCGTCTGTGAACATAGCGCTGATGTGCCTTGCCAAAAAGTTCCAGTTTTGTCTCGTCTGTCCATAGGACATTCTCCTAGAAGCTTTGTGGCTTGTCAACATGCAGTTTGGCAAATTCCAGTCTGGCTTTTTTATGATTTGTTTTCAACAGTGGTGTCCTCCTTGGTCGTCTCCCATGAAGTCCACTTTGGCTCAGACAACGACGGATGGTGCAATCTGATACTGATGTACCTTGACCTTGGAGTTCACCATGAATGTGTTTAGAGGTTGTTCTGGGCTCTTTTGTTACCAGTCGTATTATCCGTCTGTTCCATTTTTCATCAAGTTTCCTCCTGCGGCCATGTCCAGGGAGGTTGGCTACAGTCCCGTGGATCTTAAATTTCTGAATAATATGTGCAACTGTAGTCACAGGAACATCAACCTGCTTGGAGATGGTCTTATAACCTTTACCTTTAACATGCTTGTCTATAATTTTCTTTCTAATCTCCTGAGACAACTCTCTCCTTTGCTTCCTCTGGTCCATGCTTAGTGTGGTACACACCATGTCACCAAACAGCATAGTGACTACTTGTCACCCTTTAAATAGGCCGACTGACTGATTACAAGTTTGTAGACACCTGTGATGTTAATTAGAGGACACATCTTGGTTGAACATGTCCCTATGGTCACATTATTTTCAATCTTTTCTAGGGGTACCATGATTTTTGTCCAGGCCTGTTTCATGAGTTTGTTTTTTAAAATAATTCTGTTGAAGCACAATTCAAAAGCACTGTCTGATTTTCACTGGTTAATTTTCATAGAATTTTTATTTATTACCACTTTTGTCAGATTCAAGTTATTTCTGTGACCATTGTGGGTTTTTCTTTCATTAACAGAGGGGTACCAACAATTTTGTCCACGTGTGTACATAATCGTTCATCCACACCTACAAACTATTTGGAATCACAACTTACCCTAGCAAGTACGTCTTTAGACTGCAGGAGAAAAACTAGGTAGTTATGTGTAATATATTCATATGAATCATCATATTAAGTATTATTTGTTTGATGAGTTTAAAGCATTTTTATCTTTGATTTTTTTTCTGTCTGGGACTCAGCGTTCTCTCCTAGACTCAAACTGCTCTTTAATTCATGACCCTACTGAGTAAGCTTCATCTTTTAAATGGTGTAGATGATAAGGTTTTTATTCATTGACTTCCAGTTATTGATGGCTGGTGCACAGGGGTGATTATAGCTCACTGTGTCACAGCACTCTTCGTTTCAAAGGGTGGAAAAAAAAAATCACGTTTGTTGCTTTTAATCTGGAAAAATCTGGAAGCTCCAGATATTCAAACAGAACACACGCACTTTTCTTCAATCACACAAGTTTTTGATGGACTGATGTTATGGTCTTTATGAAAGCAAATCAGCAATGAGATCCACAGATGATCCACACCAACTTCCAGAGGTGTCATGTACGAGGTGTATCAGAAAAGTAACAGGACTAGTGTGCTGTGTGAGCTATGACTGAGGTAGGGATTAACATGTTGCCACAGGGCCAGGTGATCAACCAGCATGTCTAAAGAAATACTGCAGCATTTGCCTCTTCGGTGTGCGAGAAGGAGGAGTTGTGGGAAAACAATTCATGACTGCTTCACCATGACAATGCACTGGCTCACAATGCCCTGAGCATCCGACAGTTTCTGGCTGAGAAAACTGTGCTGGAGCAACCTCCCAGCCACCTGATCTGGCTGCATGTGATTTTTCCTTTTCCCGGAGCTTAAAGGGGTCATCAAGGGGACATGTTTTCCAGACATGGAATCCATCAAGAAGGCCATGACAATGGAGCTGTGAAGAATCCCAGGAAAATCCTTCCAGGAGTGCATGGAGATGTGGCTGAGAAGTGTGTTACACTCGAGGGGGATTATTTTGAAGGGAAAAACTTGTAGTTTGCCTTTGAAATAAATTTTTTGGGACCCCAGCCCTGTTTTTTTCTGACACACTTCATACTCAAGTAACTTTCTCAGCTAAAGCTATGGACCTGATCTACGCAGACCACTGGAATGCTTAGTCCAGTAGAAAACTGCCATAAACACAGTGGTCATGCCCATTTATTGCCGCTGTGCTAACTATGTTAATGGAACAATTTCCTGGGCTATGGTGGCCAAAAATAACTAAATAGGCCAAAATGACACAAGATATATTACCAACTTTTATTTAATGAACGAGTAGGGAACACGGATATCTAGTAGAGAGACTAAATTTTATAGTAGTAGTAGTAGTAGATTAGTTTATTTGACAGGGACAGTGCAATAAACATAGACAATTAATCAAAGACAATCAATCTGATGTGTTGCACATAGAGTGTATAGCTATTAGCTAATTTGCAACTCTTGTCCCTGGATGGGCTTTAGAAAAAAGAATCAAGATAAAAAATATACACAATAACCACATACATCAATGCAGAAAAATTATAAATACACAATTATAAATATTATAAATATTATAAATACACAAATATAACAGCCTGACTCACATTTAACATAAATATTATAAATATTATAAATACACAAATATAACAGCCTGACTCACATTTAACACATATAACATAACTCACATTTGCCTATTTCAGGCCTTCCTCCCTCCGTCACTCACTATAAACAAACACATTTATTCCTTCCCTTCATTCACTCTCACTTTGCAGACAAATAATTCATACATGAGTACATTCTTGTTTATTTTTCAGCCAGTTTTTAACATTTTTAGTGAATGTTTTAAAGTCCGTTATTATTTTAATTTCATTTGGCATTGTGTTCCAGATGTGACTGCCCTTTATAGAGAAAGCTGTTTGTCCAAATGTGGTTCTGCGGTGGAATATTTTACAGTTATTGTTAACAGAACTCCTGGTGGCTCTGCTGCTGTCCTGTCTTTGGACGAAACCAGCAAGTGGCTCGGGTGCTGATTTATGGAAACATTTGAACGTTAATTTCAGAAGACAGAGGTCAATGAAGCTCTCAAAACTCAATAGGTTGTATTTTTTTAAAACATTACAGTGATGCCACCTAATGGGCTTTTTGTCCAAGATTTAGAGAAGATCCATGAAAATGCCAGTGGGCCACAAAGCCAACTCCATGGTAGCAGTAGGTATTTAGATTTAGGGTGCTTTCACACCTTATCCCTTTGGTCTGGACTTTTCAGTTTGATTTGGACCAAGATTTTAGGTGTGACTCCTCCCTCAAACCATTGGTCTGGACCAAAGAGCCAAAATCTGATCCAGCAAAAAGAGGTGGTCTCAGTCTAGATAAGATAAGATAAGATAAGCCTTTATTAGTCCCACAATGGGGAAATTCTACATCAACCTTTACCTTGATCAGGTTCGTTTAAAGTGTGAAAGCAATTTTCAGAAAGGTTCAGACCAAACACAGGAAGTTACAGCAGATGAAATGAGGGAAAATGATTTACAGTAGCCCTCAGTGAGAGGAAGAGACCCAGTTTTTAACTGAAATATGACCGCTAGCCATATAAAGAGTCACTGGAAAAAAAAAAAATAGAAAAAATGCAGAAACTTCCTAGATATTTTAAGAGAGGATGCAACATTGTTCTTGAAAAAAAATAAACAAGCCACCTGAAAATCATCCTGACTGATGAGATGGACAAATGTAATTTTCAGTGAAGACCTGGGGACTTCACTCTTCTCCAGTTTCAACTTAAAGTGTGGTTATTGATGTGTCCAGAGCATCGGAAAATACCTTGGAGGGTGAGTGGCATGTGTGCTATCAGCACAAACATTGTCATGAAAACAAGACATAGTCAGGGTTGCCAAGTCTCATGCCCATGGTGGCTAGTGTTACAGACCCCTCCGCAAGGAATTAGTCCGTGGTGCAGTTTCTGACACTTTAAGGTACACCTCCACCACTAGCCAAGTGCTAGAAGAGGAATTCCTTTTTGACTCAGTGGTAGAGTAGGAGGTTTTGAAATCAAGGTATCATGGGTTCAAATCTCGGCCTGGGATATTAAGAGGTGTATGTCTACCTTGCCTGAAGGTAAAAGTGACTTCGGAGGTGTATATCTACCTTGCCTAAGGCTGAAAATGACTAGGTTTGTCCACCTTGGCATAATGGCTGAAATGGACTTGGAGATCCCAGGGCGAATAAGCGATTCTGCCCTTGGCCCAGAAAGTGGGTTGAAACACTAGGGTTGCCAACTTTCTCACAGAAAAATAAGGGATAGAGGGTTTTAACTACTGCTCGGTGCCACGATGTTGTGGACATTAGTGTTGTCATAATACAGGGATTTTTTTTTTTACCTTGATAATACCTAAAAATTTCAGATTTTACAGAATACAGAATCTCAGTTTAAAAATGTGTAATAGCTATGTTTTTAATAATGGATTGCATTTATATAGCACTTTTCATGACACCTAAAGACACTTTACAATGAGTCCATTATTCATTCACTCCACAGACAATGATGGTAGTAAGCTACCCCTGTAGCCACAGCTGCCCTGGGCCAGACTGACGGAAACATGGTTGCCAATCCATGCCAACGGCCTCTCTGACCACCACCGAACATTTATTCACATTCATACATCAGTGTCATGAACACACTGAAGGCAAGGTGGTAAAGTGTCTTGCCCAAGGACAAAACAGCAAGGTGGGGGGAGTGGGATTCGAACTGCCATCCCTCCGGTTATTGGGCGACCTGCTCTACCTCCTGAGCCACTACGGCCTCATTTTTGTTTCTCTTTGAGAAATAATGCAACTTTAAGCTAGAAAACACAACTACACTGCAAAAAGTCAAATATAAGTAAAATGAAATAAATTAAGGCTGTTTATGCTTGTCTTTTTGTCTGACAAGATATTTATTCTTGCTGTGCAGTTTATGTGCAAGAAAATTTTACATGTTTTCAAATAGTTTTGTTTTACGCAATTTGATAAGTCAAATTTTCTTGCTCTGTTGGCAGATAATTTTACTTAAACAAAAAAATTCTGGCAATAGCTAATTCTAGTTAAAATTAGAAAAAATATTTGCCAACAAAGTAAGATAAAATTGCTTAAAACAAGTAAAAACTTTCATAAAGCAAATAAAATCTTACAGAAAACTGCACAACAAAAGGAAATTCTTGTCTTGTCAGAATTACCTTGTGAAAGAATAACAAGCATAAAGCCTTGATTTAGGATATTTCATCTTACTGAGATTTCCCTTTTTACAGTGTGACAGATGCTGCCTTCAGCATAAAATTACATTAGAGAAATATTCCTGATTCAATGCACAACAGCAGCAATGGAAAAACCGGCCCTCCTGTCTCTTCCACAGTAATTAGCAGCCTCCTCCACTTGATGCTCTAGCTTAGAAAAATCCTTTATGCTTCAGGACTTTTTGAGCAATTTGTTTTCCCTAAGCTCTTTTCCTCTCAATAATTTTATGAGCCCCACTTTCAAACTTTTTTCCAGACATTTTGACCGAGCTATTTACTTCTTACCCCTCACTGGTGCTTACATAGTGACATGTCAAAACAATTCCTCTGATAGGCTATTGTTACTGGTGCCCATGTGGGGCACTTGGAAATTAGACCAAACAGCAGCCACACATCAATTTCAAGTGATGGATATAGAATCTGACCAATTAACAACAATGTGATCTTTTTCACTGGCTCATGATAGGCCCTGGTCTTCGTAGGCCCCTGGGCTTCAGCCCAGCCTAGCCCATTCATTAAGGCGACCTTGAATAGACGGGACAATGCACATCCCACTTGGGACAAACGTATTTAGCCCATTAAATGGGACATCCCGGCTAAAACGGGACACTTGGCCACTCTACTGGTAGCTGACACTCACTTTTGATGTTTATTACCCTCCAACCCGGCATATAAAATCTCACACCAAATATTGTCAAGTACTTACCTTTGGACCCAAAAAATTGTGTCTTTTTGAAATAAAGCTAAACATATTCATTAAATGCTTTCCTCATTGATTACATTTTCACTGCATGTATTTTTGATTCTATTCTAAAAGGTGCCGGCGGCAAGTATGTTTTGTTATCTATTCAAATCTAAAAGGTGCCTTTTTTTGAAAAGTTTAATGACAAGGGGGCTTGATTGGAAATATATTCAAATATACTTGAATACTTGCCGGACACCGGCAGAGAGTGCCATGTTACCAGGTTTTGGGGCTTGCTGTACCCGCCTTGGGTGGTGACGTCAGGCGGGCTGCGGCCACTGTATATATTTCTGTGTTTCCCTAATAAAGTTCTGGTCACTGCTTGGCATACGATGACTACAGTCTCTGATTACAGACATAACATTTTGGCGACGAGGAGAAACTATGGAGGCATATGGGCTACCTCCACCTCTACCACCATTTCTACAATACTCAGGAGAGCCAGCGAATGTGTGGCCTAACTGGTTGGCCATGTTTGAGGGATACATTGCGGCGTTTATCAGTATGTCTCTTGCCCAACCAGCCAAAAAAAGACTTTGGACCTGTGCTATAGATCCATAGAGAGGTCCTATAAATCACTTCCCCTTCCTCCTTTAGGATCCTCAGATCACAACTGTGTACATTTGCTGCCCACATATAAAACTGCTCTCAGAAGAGGCAAGGCGAAGACCAGAGACATAGATGTGTGGACAGAGGATTCAGTGCACTGCCTCCAGGAATGCTTTAACTGTACAGACTGGGAGATGTTCACACTGTCCTGCGGGGATGATTTGGATTCTTTGGTGGACGTCACATGCTCATACAAGGCTTTCTGTAGAGATATGATCGTTCCACGTAAACGTGTCAAAATATATCCCAACAACAAGCCATGGGTTGCAAAATCAGTTAAATCCTGCTTACAGAGGAAAGCACTTGCCTTTAAACAGGGGGATGTTTCTGAGCTACAGGTTGCCACAAAAGAGCTGAAGTCCGAAATTTTAAGAGGAAAACAGAATTATAAATCAGAGTTGGAAAGCAAGATGGCAACAAAGAAACTTGGTTCAACCTGGGCCAGTATGAAAACTATTGCAGGCCTTCAGAGCACAGAGCGCAGTAATCGTGTGTTTTTAGATGGTTTTAATTCAGACACAGAGCTGGCTAATGCTCTTAATTGTTTTTATGGTCGTTTTGATTCCTTTGATTTTAGCACAGAAACCCAAGATTTGAAACAGAAACTCAAATGACAATCAGCACTTTAATATTGAGGTGCAGGATATTAAAAGGGCGTTCTGTGCTGTAAAAGTGAACAAAAGTCAGGGCCCTGATAATATGTGGGCGACTGGTAAAGTCCTATGCACATGAATTGAGTCCTGTATTTCACTACATTTTCAATAAGTCCTTACAGACGCAACATGTGCCTAAGATCTGGAAAGATGCCGTGGTTGTCCCCGTTCCAAAATCCAGCTGTCCTAAAACGGTAAACAACTTTAGACCAGTTGCTTTGACTTCAATTTTAATGAAAATTTTTGAAAAACTGGTCAGATTTGAGGTTCACATAATTTAGTTACCTATTTATTATTTTTATTTTATATTTACTTATTTTTGTAGGTTTTTTATTTGGGTTCTAAATCTTTTATTGGGTTTTAGACTATTGAGTTTTTAACCTCTTTGACCAGTCATTAACTTTTTAATATGACCCTTCTCTCTCTTATCCCTCTGTTTTTTCTCTCATCTCTTTGTCCTATGTCCTGATTGATGGAGCCCTGAGTATTTTTATCACGTTTATAGTCAGCTTCATGTGTGCCTGGGTTTGTGTTTATGTTGAATGTAATTGTGGTTTGTAAATATGGATGTCACCTGACTGCAAAACAAATCTACCTATGGGTACAAATAAAGTAACCTGAACCTGAACCTGAACCTGAACCTGTTGGGCCTCAGACTCGACGGAACACGGAGACGAGCACTCCTGGCCCACCATCTCGGCATAGAAGGTCGGAACATTCTCTGCATGTTGGGCGAGACGGAGTCTTACGCGGATGCTGTCGAGCGGCTGGCCGAATATTTTGCCGAACATACAAGAAACACGAAGCTGTGGGTGGTGAAGCTGTTGGTGCCAAAAGAAGCTAAGCTAGCTAGCTTGGGGAAGCTAGCAGCCCAGTTAGTGGCAACGGCGAAGTTAGGCACGAAGCTAGGTGCATGCCAAAACCAAGCTACAAGCTACCAGTTAGATATTGAGGTGGAACTGGAGCCACAAGTGAGGGAGCCTGTGGTCACCGAGGACAGCAAGCCAGCCAAAGAGCTCAGCAAGGTGAGTGACCGCATTGCTGGTGGTGAAGACAGCACGGTGAGCGAAGACAGGACAGGTGGAGATCAGCGATCAGACTCGGCTCAGTTTTTCCCGCAGCTAGAGTCGGAGCAGCAGGAGGAGGGGCGCAAGCATGCTGAGAGCCCCAGGAAACAGCAGCGACAGCCAGGCACAGGGGCAGAGCAGCAGAGAGCCTCAGACGACGGAGAGAAGGTGCTGGACTGTCCTTGTGCCCGAGACGAGATGCAGTCGAAGACGGGCACTGAGAGAGAGCAGACCGGAGATTTGCTGGGCACCAACGAGGTTGAGCAGGATCAGCCTCGCTCAGGGTCGGCACGGGAGGACCTCAGTGCCACAGTTCAAGAAGCTGTGGACGAGGGTGCTGGGCATAACGGCGAAGCGCCTGGGTTGATGAGTGACGCCGATGAAAGTGATTCAGTTTTCCCCGGAGCTCGGCCACAGGGGGCTGGAGAATATGGGGATACACTGGCAACATCTGCAATGGTTTTGAAAATGGTCGGGGGTGGACCAACAGGCACGGAGAAAACACGTGCCAAGCAGCAACACTGCAAAGCGAGCGAGACCCCCCTGAGAGTTACAAACCAGGTTCAGGTTCATGGGGAAGGGTGCCAACGGCGAATACGGGCGAAACGAGGTACAGCTTGTTTTCAACCATCGGACGGCTCGAGGAGGCACACCAGTGGGCTGCGGTGTGCCTGGGAGGAGGTGTTGGATGGCGTGTTCGGATGAGAGAAGAGGTCGATGGGGAGGAGAAGAGACACTCTCGCCTGTGAAGTCGGCTTCGACCCTGGGGGCAGGCTGCTTCCAGGGGCGTGCATACCGAGGGCTGCCCTGGGCCTCCGGGCCGGTTCTACCCTTTGCTGCCCGTGGACAGTGGTGTAATGTGAAGAAAAAAACTGTAGATAGGAAAGAAATATATTAAATAGTTCTAGTGTTCATATGTGCATGTGTTTTGAAAAAATGTTTAATGTGAATTTGATGTACATATGAATGTGTGTTGTTTGGGGATTATTTTATGTATTGTTGTTTAGTTAGGAAACATAACAGTTATTTTACTTTGTAAATGGACTTCATTTTATTTAGTACTGGTGGCAGAATAATCTGCCTGACCATGTGGGGATAGGGCGGCAGTCCATCTGTCCTCCCTAGTTTTAGTTGTTTTTGTGTGACTGTGATAGGCCCTTTTAGCGATTTCAGTTTAGTTTTCTTAATGTGTGATTAGGGTTCTAAATTGGGGAGGGTCTTGATTGTATGTGTGTTTTGGACTTTTCTAAAGGTGGGGGAGGAATGTTGTGTGTGTGTGTGGCCCTTGGGGCTTGCCGTATCCGCCCTGGGTGGTGACGTCAGGTGGGCTGTGGCCGCTGTGTTTCCCAAATAAAGTGCTGTTACTGCTTGGCATAAGACGACTCCAGTCTCTGATTACAGACATAACATCGTGCAACACACGCTTATCTTTTGAAAGGCATCTGACTGTGATATGGAGATGATTATATATGTATTTATTTATTTACTTATTTAGTTATTTATTTCACCTCTTGTTAAAACTAATGATATAATAATCACCATGACATGCAACTGCAGTCTGACACTGTTTTGATGCCATGGTGTGCTTAAATGCTCTTTCACAGGGCTATGGAGTTTAATTAATCAAATGGCTTTATAATTTTAAAAAAAAACCTTCAAATCTCCGAGGTGTCGGCTTAGTTCATGTCCACCATATTGGAATCTCACTCCAGCTTGTACAGTAGCTGAAAGTTGGCTAGCCTGCATAGGTGCACCAGGCAAAGTTGTTTAGTTTGCTTGGAAAAGGGGCAATGTGAAACCAAACCTAACCAGACCAAATGTAGACAACAAAAGAAAAACATGAACCTTATGGTCCAGACCTTGGTGTGGACTTACAGGTGTGAAAATGCCCTTTGAGGCTTATGGACACTGTCTAATGAATGTGTAGTGCCTGGAAAATATGACCAATCAAATAAATCAGCCAGTAGGACTTAATAGGATACAAGTCTGACAAGTAAGTTCCAGCCTGAATACCAAAATTTGGGCAAAATTAGTTTATTTAAATTAAATTACTACAGAATATGTATACTGTGGACGACACACATTGTGGGCTCACATTTCCACAGAGATATGACTGCATGCGTATTGGAGGTTTCACGTCTGGAAGGACAAAGGACTCGAATCTGCAGAAGATAACGAGGAGGTGTGAGATTGGTCTTTTTGTCCCACAGAAGATGCCCCGGAGGGATTTCCGGTTCATCAAGAAATGAGAGACAATGGTGAAGGTTCAAAGGGATGCTTTGTGACTGTATGTTTACTGAAAACACCATGTGACTTGAATTCTGATGCTGGAAACATATAAAAGGGTGATGTGATATGATTCTTTCTCTTTTCCTGCTTTGAGAATGCTAGACGATGTGTTCTGTTAATAAAGCTGACTTAAGAACTAAACTCAGCCTCATCATTCGAGCACATCCTCTACACTGGTGACCAACGACAAAGAATGAGCAGACAGAATTCTCCCGAGCGCGGCTCGGCGGAAGCCAGCCTGCTGGCCGCTTCCACGATCCAGCTGCCCGATTTCTGGCAGCACAGCCCGCGCTCATGGTTTAGCACAGTCGAGGCGCAGTTCAACCTCCGGAGAATCTCCAACGACGACACAAGATTCTACCATGTGGTAGCGAAGCTGGACAGCAACACGGTCCAGAGAGTGGAGGATCTGGTTAATCATCCACCAGACAGCGACAAGTACAGCGCATTGAAGGACACGCTGATCAGCCATTTCACCCCTTCGGTTCAACAGCGAGCAGAGGGGCTCCTGACGTTGACAGAGTCAGAGAACGATAGACCTGCGGACCTGATGGTGAAGATGCTGAGGCTCAAAGACTCTGAGGATGGCAAATTCATTTTCGCCCACCTTCTCCTTCGGACCCTGCTGCCAGCAGTGAGAGTGGCCCTGGCAGAGTCGCCCCGATTGGCCAGGCGAGACTACCATGGGCTGAGCAAAGAGGCGCAGCGGCTCGTCGACGCCCACAAGCGGAACGTGGTTTCGGCCATGGCAGCTAGCCCAGGAACGGTGTTCGGAGACAGCGCAGGTCCAGTGGCCGCGGCGCCAGACGCACCAACGATGGCGGGGATGGGGGCCAGGCGACGCGGAGCGGAGGACGGCTGGTGTTTCTACCACCGCCGTTTTGCAGAGAGAGCGAACAGGTGCGTCCCGCCGTGCAACTTCAAGCGCCAGGGAAACGCCAAGACCGAGGGCCGGTAGCAGCTGCGACCCTCGGTGACGAGAACAGGCTGCTTTACCTGACGGATGCACACTCGGGGAAACAGTTCCTCGTGGACACGGGCTCCCAGCTGAGTTTCGTCACACCCACCTACGCAGAACGGCTGATGCCGTCTAAAGCTCCCTGGGTGTCAGTGTCAGCAGCGAACGGCTCTGCGATTAAAACGTTTGGTGAGAGGACCATGCTTCTGTCCTTACAGGGCCGTTCATTTGAGTGGACATTTATTGTAGCAGCAGTCAGTTTCAACATGTTAGGGGCTGATTTTTTGTGCTCACATGGTTTATTGGTTGACCTTGCTAATAGACGTCTGATTAATGCACTGTCCTTTCATTCTATTCCCTGCACAGCTCGGGTGGCCCCGCCGACTGCACATGCCAGCGTCTCAGCTGCGGGTGGTAAGTTTCACACATTGCTCGCTCAGTTCCCAGCACTCACAGTCCCCACTTTTTCGGCAACGGTGGCTAAACATGGGGTGGAGCATTTTATCACCACCACCGGGCCTCCCGTTTTTGCAAAAGCTCGGCGTTTGGACCCAGCTAAACTGGTCATCGCGCGCGAGGAGTTCACTAATCTGGAAAAACTGGGCATTGTTAGACGCTCCAAATGCTCCAGGGCTTCGCCGCTACACATGGTCCCAAAGGCTGACGGCTCGTGGCGACCTTGCGGCGATTTCCGCAGGTTGAACAACGTTTCAGCTCACGACTGCTACCCGATTCCGCACATTCAGGATTTTTCTGTTCATTTGGCGGGGGCGTGCATTTTTTCTAAAATAGACTTGGTGCGCGGTTACCACCAGGTTCCAGTGCGCACCCAGGATGTACCCAAAACAGCGGTCATAACGCCTTTCGGCCTTTTTGAGTTTTTGCGCATGCCTTTTGGCCTCAAGGGGGCCGCGCAGACTTTCCAACCCATGATGGATGCAGTTTTACGCGACCTCCCTTTCGTGTTCGTTTATTTGGACGATATTTTAGTAGCCAGCGCGTCCGAGGGCGAGCACGAAAAACACCTCACAGCAGTTTTTCGGAGGCTGGCAGAGCACGGGTTAATAGTTAACCCAGCGAAGTGCCAGTTTGGGGTGGCGCAGATTGATTTTTTGGGGCATCGCGTTTTGGCAGAGGAAGCGGTTCCTCTGCCAGATAAGGTGCGTGCCATAACAGATTTTCCGCAACCTCAAACGGTCAAGGCGCTTCAGGAGTTTCTAGGGATGGTTAATTTTTACAACCGGTTCCTCCCAAGCGCAGCACGGCTCATGCAGCCATTGTACACCGCGTTAAAAAAACAAAAGCCCGCAAATAAAGTTGATTGGTCTCCGAAGCGGGAGCGCGCTTTTGCCCAGGTCAAATCAGCCCTGGCAAACGTAGTTTTGTTAGCGCACCCAGTTCCAACGGCCCGCATGGCGCTCACCACTGACGCTTCCGATGTAGCGGTGGGGCAGTAGTTGAACAGTTTGTGGCAGGTACCTGGCAACCCCTCGCGTTTTTCAGCAGGACTTTGCGCGATAGTGAGCGTAAATACAGTGCGTTTGACAGGGAGCTTTTGGCCCTACACTTGGCCATCCGCCATTTTCAGTTCTGGTTAAAGGGGAGATGTTTCACCGCGTTTGTGGATCATAAACCGCTAACGTTTGCGATGGCCAAAATTTCAGAGCCCTGGTCAGGCCGACAACAAAGGCAACTAGCCGCAATATCGGAGTTCACTACTGATATTCAGCATGTCGCGGGTAAACACAATGTTGTGGCAGACTGTCTCTCGCGCGCAGTAGCAACACCAAGCCCCATGGGGGCAGACTCTGTAGCCGTGGCCGCGGGCCCGGGCAGTGATGTGGGAGCGCGCGCAGCCCCGGTCTGTGTAGGGTTAGATTATGCAGCCATGGCTGCGGAGCAGGTTAACGACGCGGATGTGCGCGCGCTCCAGTCTGGACCAACAGGGTTAAGGCTGGAGCACAGGGAGCAACAAAGTGGTATGCCCCCACTAATCTGCGATGTCTCCACGGGACGGCCCCGCCCCGTGGTGCCAGCCGCGTGGCGTCGCCGCGTTTTTGACTCGGTCCATTCTCTCGCGCACCCGGGGGTGCGCGCATCGATTAAGTTGGTGGGGGAGAAATTTGTTTGGACCGGGTTGCGCAAACAGGTCAAGGAATGGGCGGCAGCCTGCGTAGCATGTTAGCGAGCCAAAATACACAGACACACTAAGGCTCCGTTGGAACCTTTTCACATCCCCGCTACGCGTTTTGATCACGTGCATGTTGACTTGGTGGGCCCGCTCCCGCCATCACACGGGCACACACATCTTTTGACGATGGTGGATCGCACCACGCGTTGGCCAGAGGTGATTCCTCTGACATCAACCACAGCGGAAGAAGTTGCGCGAGCATTTTTAGCAGTGTGGGTTGCGCGTTTCGGTGTACCGTCGGACATAACGTCCGACAGGGGTCCCCAATTTATTTCTGAACTATGGTCATCGATGGCCCGCAGCTTGGGGGTGAAAATTCATCACACCACCGCGTATAACCCCCAGGCTAATGGTTTATGCGAACGCTTTCACAGGTCATTGAAAGCAGCCCTCAGAGCGTCGCTGATGGATACAAATTGGATTGACAAACTTCCATGGGTTTTATTGGGGTTGCGCTCTGCACCTAAGGAAGATTTGCATGCTTCCCCGGCTGAATTAGTTTTTGCACAACCTCTCCGTTTGCCGGGGGAATTTCTCCCCGATAACCCCGCACCAAATGGCCCCCCTGCTCAGCCGTGGCAGAGCGACTCGGGAGCAAACACGCTCCCTGGCCCGGTCCATCACAGTTTCCCACACGTTTTTGTGCCAAAGGCTTTAAAAAATGCAGAGTTTGTTTTTGTTAGACATGATGCTCAGCGTCCAAGTTTGCGACCGTTTTATGACGGACCGTTCAGAGTGCTGGAGACCGGGCAGAAGCATTTTCTGCTAGATTTAGGGGGCAGAAGGGAGTTGATTTGCATAAACAGGCTCAAACCCGCTTTTGTTTTGGCTGATGAGGAAGTGCAGCTCGCGAGGCCCCCCCGCCGTGGCAGGCCGCCGAAAGGACATTCTCCAGAATCTTCACAGAAAGGTGCTAACAGCTTTAATCCACAGATGCAGAGAGATGTTGCAGGGGCAGCAAAGCCAGGTTGCAGCAGATTCGGCAGAAGGTTAAAACCCAGGCAGTTGGTGGATTGATTAGCGATATATAGAGTGTTTTGTGTTTTTCTTTTTTATACCATGCAGGTTTTGCCCTTACTAGACGTTTGGGGGGGTAGTGTGGGCGACACACATTGTGGGCTCACATTTCCACAGAGATATGACTGCATGCGTATTGGGGATTTCACGTCTGGAAGGACAAAGGACTCGAATCTGCAGAAGATAACGAGGAGGTGTGAGATTGGTCTTTTTGTCCCACAGAAGATGCCCCGGAGGGATTTCCGGTTCATCAAGAAATGAGAGACAATGGTGAAGGTTCAAAGGGATGCTTTGTGACTGTATGTTTACTGAAAACACCATGTGACTTGAATTCTGATGCTGGAAACATATAAAAGGGTGATGTGATATGATTCTTTCTCTTTTCCTGCTTTGAGAATGCTAGACGATGTGTTCTGTTAATAAAGCTGACTTAAGAACTAAACTCAGCCTCATCATTCGAGCACATCCTCTACAATACCTCCTTTTTTGAGTGTTTGAGGACTTTTAAGATAATTTGTCATTGAAACATTTGAGATAAGTCAGAAAACATGGAGAAGATAAGTAATTGGATGAATCCATTTTTGGATTTCATTTGATATTGTTCCTTCTCTCCACATCTGTTTTTAACTCAATTTTTGGCTGTGGTTGGGAAAATCCATCCCGACTAAAATGCTGTTGGGATGAGGCAGAGGAAGGTGGGCTGTCGGGTAAACATGTGCCGCTAAATCACATCTGTCCCAGAGACGTGAGCCTGGTAGCTGAACTGAAGCGTGACTGAAGAGTGAGATAAGAACAGCTGATCAAAAGGTGTGGGGGGGGAGAAAATTTAAAGCAAGCTCACTCCTCCTGCTGCTCTTTCTTCTGCTCCCTCTGTCTGACTTTCTTCTATTTCTTTGTAGGCAAAAACACACTCCAACTCAGCTCTAAGGTGTATGCTTGAGTGAGCTCTCTCCAGAATGGTAGCTGAGGTGAGCAGATGGAGCATCAGACGGGTTACATAACTTCTAATATTGAGTGGAAAAGTGAAAAAATGACAGTGGCTACAGAAGGCATACTGGGAGCCTGTGCTTTGGTGTCTCCCCCACCCCCCATTTGTACAATATTAACTCTAGAAAATGAAGCTGATATGGTGTGCAATCTGTATAATCCAAAACATGTTTTCTACACCTCCCTGATGCTTCCACGGCAGCATCATGTCACTTTTTCTTGAATCAAACACCTGTTTAATGAAGCTGGCTTGTGGCTCCACGGGGAAACCAGGTAATATCATCTCTGAAGATGCAACTAGAGGTTCGGGTGAGGTTTCCAGGGATCCATCACTATTCCTTTCCCTTTATTGTACTGGAGGTGTCAGGAGCTGGTGTTAGATCCACAGTTTAATTACCAAACTGCAGGGCTAAAGGCCAGAATGCCTAATTTAGCAGAATTACCTGCATGTGATGTCATATTGTGAAGTAAACACTTGCCACTGCAAAAGATAATTTATTAAAAGAAACTATCCTTTTGACAGATGAAGGGGAGGCTTGATGTGAGAGGAGGACCAGAGTGCCTGAGGCTTTTGCAAACCCTGGGGAGTTAGTGCCTGAACTCTTTAATGGTTCTGCCATGGAATGAATTTTTAATCAGAGGTTTGACAGAGAAACTGAGCTGTTAACACTGACTGGGGTGCCTCTGTTCTTTATGGATAAGGGAAATGTGATCAGCTGCAGTTTACTGTTTAGGGCCGTTTCTAGATGTTTTTGAGACCTCATGCTAGATAGCGTTTGGGGACCCTCAATTGTTTTTTAATGAGGAAGAGTTCAAACTCTAAAATGGAAGAAAAAAATGTCACTCCTCTTCCAACAAAAACATTTAAAACAAACTTGGTTCATAGTCTAGACAAACATTTTTTTTAAGCAAATTTACAAGAAAAAAGTCACAAATTTATGAAAAAAGCTGTCATGGCTCCCCATGCGCTTTTACGCAGCGCACGGAGAAGGAGAATGAAATAACAGATTTTCGTGCAGGTAACACCACAGCACATTTATTAAAGCAAAGACAAACAGTCCAAAAGGGTGAAGACTTACAAAAACACAAAAGTACACTTACAGTTGATGTTTGGGGGCCGGCATCGCCCCGTGAATGCAGGAGGAGAAACGTATAACCACGCTGGCGTCCCACAGCCGGTATCACTGTGCGGACGCGAGAGGACCAAGATCAACATGGAGTGGCTAACACGTTAAAACAGTGCTGACAACAGACAGTCACTGACAATGCAATGACCCAGCAATGCATGACTGGCAAAAGGCTGCTTAAGTACATTCATTGCTGGTGATGGTGAAATTGGGAGCACCTGGGCGAGGAGTGGGGAGATGGCAAACAGGAATGGGAACAGCTGGTGATAATGAGAGAGGAGGCGTGGTCGGACCGGCACGCTGTCAGCCAGCGCTCACACAAGAGTGAGCCAAAGAGGGCTGCCTCACAGCTGCTGGCCAGAGAGCAGTGGCTATGGTTAAGGAAGCAGCACAGAAATACATAATAAACATATGCATAGCGGCACCTAAACCCACAGGGAGGTCAGGACCAAGTTGGGGAAACCAAGCCGACTCGGCTCCTGACAAAAGCTGCAATTTGATGAGGAAAAAGCTGCAAATTTGCAAGAAAAAAATAGCAAATTTACAAGAAAGAAGTCATAAATTTCCAAGAAAAAAAGTTGCAAATCTACAGTATAGGAAATGAGTAGCAAACTAATGAAAAGTAGCAAATTATTAAGAAAAATGGGCAGATATACAATAAGTAGCAAATTTATGAGAAAAGTTGCAATTCTAGGAGGCAAAAGTCACAAATTTATTAAAAAAAAAAAAGGGTTTCAAATGTACAAGAAAAAAGTAGCAAACTGATGAGGAAAAAAGTCAAATTTATGAGAAAAATGACAAATTTATGAGAAAGCAGTAACAAATTTATGAGAAAAAAGTTGCAAATTTAATTCAATTCAACTTTATTTATATAGTTTGGTGACACATGGGGAGTGCATAATGGTATAGCATCTTAGACTAGAACAAAGAGCAGAGTTTCCCTTGGAGATAGCAAGGAGGTGTTAAGGATTAAGGAAGTGAATGCAGTGTGATCTTTTGTGTATCAGAAACTTCTAGGAGGATGGTAAAGGATTAAGGAAGTGAATGCAATGTGACCTTTTGTGTGTAGAAGCTTCTGAGGGAATGCCATAGTATTTAAGAGAAGAGTCTTGTCTGAGATGTTCTCTTTCTGACTATGCTTCTGTGTGAGATGTGTAATAAACTGTCTGAGTCAAATCCGCCTCGTTATTTACCCACTCCACACTGGTGACCCAAGACGAATCATGCAACATGACGAAAGATCCCCGGAGCCAGCCTTGTTGGGAGCCCCCAGCCAAGCATATGCTGTTACAATCAAGCTACTCGATTTTTGGCAGCACAATCCGCACTCCTGGTTCCACCTAGTTGAGGCGCAGTTTGCCCTCCGGGGGATATCGGCGGATGACATGAAGTTCTACCATGTGGTCGCAACGCTCGACGCCCACACGGCTCAGCATGTGGAGAGCCTGCTTGATCAGCCACCAACCAGCAACAAGTACTGCGCGCTGAAGGCTGCACTCATCCGGCACTACACGTTCTCGGTTGGTGAGAGAGCAGAGAGACTCCTGACGTGGACTGGGTTAGGAGATGGGTCAGCTATTGACCTGATGGAGAAGATGCTGAGATTAAAGGGCTCGGATGACGACCATTTCATTTTTACCCACCTCTTCCTCCAGAACCTTCCGTCAGCGACGAGAGCGACCCTGGCCAATTCGCCGTTGCTGGCCAAGCGGGACTATCGTGCGCTGGCCCGAGAAACACACCGGATCATCATGGCCAGCAGAGAGTTCACGACCATGGCGGCAGCAACGGAGCTCGGCGCGACGGTCGGAGGAGGCGAGGAGCCATCGACGGCAGCGGCAGAGCCACCGACGACAGCAGCAGCGGGGGCCAGAGAACGTGGAGGAGACACCCTCTGTTTCTACCACCGCCGCTTCGCAGAGAAGGCACGCAAATGTATACCACCGTGCCAGTTCAAGCGCTCGGGAAACGCCAAGACCGGGGGTCGGTAGCAGCTGCAACCCTCGGGGAGGAGAACAAGCTGCTCTACTTGACGGACGCACGCTCAGGGAGGCATTTCCTCATGGACACCGGTGCCCAAATGAGTTTCATCATGCCGTCCTACGCCGACCGGCTGGCAGGATCTAGCAGCCCCGAGATGGCAGCAGCAAACGGCTCGGAGATTAAGACCTTTGGTGAGAGGACTCTACTCCTGTCTCTACACGGCCGTACATTTGAGTGGACTTTTGTCATAGCAGCATTGAATTTCAATATATTGGGGGCTGATTTTTTGTGCACACATGGTTTGTTGGTTGATGTCGCTAACAGGCGCCTGGTTAATGCACTGTCCTTTGATTCTATCCCCTGTACAGCTCGAGCGTCCCGGCCAACAGCACAAGCCAACGTCACAGCTGCACGCGGTAAGTTCCACACACTGCTCACTCAGTTCCCAGCACTCACGGTCCCGACATTTTCGGCAGCCATCGCTAAACACGGGGTGGAGCATTTTATCACCACCACCGGGCCGCCCGTTTTTGCAAAACCTCGGCGCTTGGACGCAGCTAAACTGGCCATAGCGCGCGAGGAGTTCGCCAACCTGGAGAGGTTGGGCATCATCAGGCATTCAAACAGCCCATGGGCTTCCCCGCTGCACATGGTCCCTAAAGCTGAGGGTTCGTGGCGACCTTGCGGGGATTTCCGCAGGTTGAACAACGCCACAGCGCACGACCGCTACCCAAATCCTCACATCCAGGATTTTTCCGTTCACTTGGCAGGAGCGCGCGTTTTTTCTAAAATAGACCTGGTCCGCGGTTACCACCAAGTCCCAGTACGCGCTGAGGACATACCCAAAACAGCGGTGATAACTCCGTTCAGTTTATTCGAGTTTTTGCGCATGCCATTCGGGCTTAAAGGGGCTGCACAGACGTTCCAAAGCATGATGGATGCAGTGCTGCGTGATCTCCCTTTCGTATTCGTCTACTTGGACGATATCTTGGTAGCCAGCGCATCCAAAGACAAACACGAAACCCACCTCACGGCAGTTTTCCGGAGGTTGGAAGAGCACGGGTTAATAATCAACCCAGCGAAATGTCAGTTCGGGGTGACGCAGATTGATTTTTTGGGGCACCGCGTCTCTCCCGAAGGAGCGGTTCCGCTGCCTAACAAAGTGCGCGCGGTAGCAGATTTTCCCCGGGCCGCAAACGGTCAGGGCGTTACAGGAATTTTTGGGAATGGTGAATTTTTATAACCGTTTCCTTCCCTGCACAGCGCAGCTCATGCAACCACTGTACGCCACGCTCAAAAAACAGAAACCCGCGAATAAGATCGAATGGTCCCCGGAGCAAGAGCGGGCGTTCTCGGAAGTCAAAGCAGCCCTGGCAAACGCTGCGTTGCTGGCACATCCAGACCCAACAGCCCGCATAGCGCTCACTACTGACGCATCAGACATAGCCATAGGGGCGGTCGTGGGGCAGCGTGTAGCCGGGGCTTGGCAGCCGCTCGCCTTTTTCAGCAGGACTTTGCGCGATAGTCAACGTAAGTACAGCGCGTTCGACAGGGAGTTGCTGGCTCTCCACTTGGCCATTCGCCACTTCCAGTTCTGGCTGGAAGGGCGCTGTTTCACCGCGTTCGTTGACCACAAGCCACTAACATTCGCGATGGCCAAGGTTTCAGAACTGTGGTCGGGCCGGCAGCAGAGACAGCTGGCCGCGATCTCAGAGTTTACTACCGATATTCAGCATGTGTCGGGTAAACTGAATGTAGTGGCAGACTGCCTCTCGCGCACTGTGGCTGCCCCGTTCCACGTGGGGATAGATTACTCAGCCATGGCCGCGGAGCAGGTTAGTGACGCGGACGTGCACGCGCTCCAGTCTGGACCAACGGGGTTAAGGCTGGAGAGCAGGGTGCTGCAAGACGGTATGCCCCCCTAATTTGTGATGTCTCCATGGGGCGACAGCGTCCCGTGGCACCAGCCGCGTGGCGCCGCCGCGTTTTTGACTCTATTCATTCTTTGGCGCACCCGGGAGTGCGCGCGTTGGTCAAAATGGTAGGAGAGAAATTTGTGTGGCCGAGCCTTCGCAAACAAGTGAAAGAGTGGGCAGCAGCCTGCATGGCGTGCCAACGAGCCAAAGTACACAGACACACGAAGGCTCCCTTGGAGCCGTTTCACATCCCGGCTAAGAGGTTCGACCATGTTCACGTGGACCTCGTGGGCCCCCTCCCGCCATCACAGGGGTGCACGCGCCTTCTGACAATGGTGGACCGCACCATGCGCTGGCCGGAAGTGGTTCCACTGGCAGCAACCACAGCCGAGGAGGTGGCGCGCGCGTTTTTAACAGCATGGGTGGCGCGTTTTGGAGTCCCGTCGGATATTACATTTGACAGAGGCCCTCAATTTGTTTCCGAACTCTGGTCAACAATGGCCCGCAGCCTGGGTGTCACAATTCACCGCACAACCGCGTACAATCCACAGGCTAATGGGTTATGCGAACGTTTTCATAGGTCATTGAAAGCGGCTCTCAGGGCGTCACTGACGGATGCAAATTGGGTAGACAAGCTACCGTGGGTTTTATTGGGGTTACGTTCTGCGCATAAAGAGGATTTGGAAGTGTCCCCGGCTGAACTCGTTTTTGCGCAGTCACTTCGGCTGCCCGGGGAGTTTCTTCCAGATAATCCCGCGCCGGGCAGCTCCCGTCTCAGCTGTTGCAGCGTAGCATAGACACAAGCACGCTGCCGGGCCCTGTTCACCACAGTTTTCCGCGCATTTTTGTGCCTAAAACTTTGAAAAACGCGGAGTTCGTTTTTGTCAGACACGATGCCCATCGCCCTCCACTGTGCCCACATTATGATGGACCGTTCAGAGTGCTGGAAACAGGGGACAAGCATTTTTTGCTAGATTTGGGGGGTAGGAGGGAAAAGATTGGCATAGACAGACTCAAACCCGCTTTTGTTGTGGCGGACGAGCAAGTGCTGTTAGCAAGGGCCCCTCGGCGTGGAAGACCCCCACGGGGAGCTTCCCAGAGAAAAGATTCCCCAGAGCACCCACATGCACAGACTTTTACCCCTCAATCATCAGCCCTCCAGCATGACAGCGCCGCGGAGGCGGTGAATCCTGGTTACAGCAGATAAGGGAGAAGACTGAAGCCCAAGCAGCATGTGGATTGACGTTTAATGATTTAACCACAGCATATGGACTGTCATTCTATTGTTCTATCCAAGACGCTTGGGGGGGGGGGTCGTTTGGTGACACATGGGGAGTGCATAATGGTATAGCATCTTAGACTAGAACAAAGAGCAGAGTTTCCCTTGGAGATAGCAGGGAGGTGTTAAGGATTAAGGAAGTGAATGCAATGTGATCTTTTGTGTATCAGAAACTTCTAGGAGGATGGTAAAGGATTAAGGAAGTGAATGCAATGTTACCTTTTGTGTGTAGAAGCTTCTGAGGGAATGCCATGGTATTTAAGAGATGAATCTTGTCTGAGATGTCCTCTTTCTGACTTTGCTTCTGTGTGAGATGTGTAATAAACTGTCTGAGTCAAATCCGCCTCGTTATTTACACACTCCACAATAGCGCCATTTCACAACAATGGTCATCTCAAAGCACTGTCAAACTGTAGGGGAAAACCTCACAATTGCAGAAAGACCCCAGCAATCAGGCGATCCCCTGTGAGCAAGTATTTGGTGATGGTGGAGAGGAAAAACTCCATTTTAACAGGAAGAAACCTTCAGCAAAACAAGGCTCAGGGATGGACAGCCATCTACTGTGACTAGCTGGGGGTGAGGGGACAGAGAAGATGAAAAGAACAGATGTATAGAGAGAAAACAAGAAAAAATCTGCAAATTTATAGGAAATGAGGAGCAAACTGAGTAAAAATGTAACAAATTAATGTGGAAAAAATCGACCAATATACAAGTAAAAAGTAGCAAATTTATGAGAAAAGTTGCAATTCTAAGAGAAAAAAGTCACAAATTTATGACAAAATAATTTAAATTTACAAGAAAAAAGTAACAAAGTGATGAGGAGAAAAGTCACAAATTTAGGAGAAAAAGTGACAAATTTAAGAGAAAAATGTAGCAAATTTATATCACAAAGTAGAAAATTTATGAGAAAAAAGTCACAAATTTTTGAGAAAAAAGTTGTAGTTGTTTTTTACTGTCCCCTCAAAATATGTTGAGGGTAAACATGCACCTCAGGTGGGTCTACATGTTGTAAGATATACACTGTAGAAGAGCTTGGAATAACGAGGCGATGTGACTTATAAACCAAAGTTTATTATCAGCTCCTCTAACAAGTCTCATCTAGGTGCAGCAGCAGAAGAAGTAAGAGAGCGAACACATTCGGCTCTGCGTACTTATACTCACACATAACAAAAGACATGCATATCAAAGCTGACATCCCTCATTATCTTAATCCCCCTCCTTTGTCTTCGTACCCCTCCACCTGGCCCTGGGGGGTCAGGGCGACCTATCTGGTCTCCACCGCAGCACCTCGGATGCTCTTTGATCTTCACTGGCAGTTGAGACCTTTTGTCGTGTTCTGAGGTGTGAAGTCGCTTTACATATGTAATCACCAAACATTCTCACATGCTTATACATATGTAGGTTATGGGATATATGATTAAAATAGACCACAGCCCCCCCCCCCAAACGACTAAGAAAAGGACAATAGAAAAATTCACAGTTTAAGATAATTATTATGACATACTAACTGCTACACCTCTTGACAAAGAAGAAACTTTCCAGCAGCCATGCTCCTAAGAGAGTTCAGTGGTAATCATAACAGCATAGTAATATCACAAGTCAGTCCTAAACTGTTACAGCACAATTAGTGAACAACTGTTGAGTAGTTTGCATCAGTCCCTGTGCCGTCTGGGTTTTAATCTTCTCCCGAAACTGCTGTGGGTCCGCTTGGGCGTCCTGGTGGGACCTTCCTGTAAGGAATCTGCAGCTTGGGAAGGAGAGTGATTATTTGTTCCCTGCAGGGGGGCTGAGTCTTTTCTCTTGGGGGGTCTACCCCACCGAGGTGCTCTCGCCAACCGTGCAGGCTCGTCTCTCAACAAGAAGGCAGGTTTAAGTCTGTCAATGCTGACTGTTTCTTTTCTGTCCCCAAAATCAAGCACAAAATGCTTATCACCAGGTTCCAGCACTCTGAATGGTCCATCGTATGGTGGGCGGAAGGTTGGTTTTAAAGCTTCATGCCTAACAAAAATGAATTCAGCGTTTTTTAAAGCTTGGGGGACAAAAACCCGTGGAAAAGAGTGATGTGCCGGTCCGGGGAGAGAGTCCGGTCCGTTGCTGCCTAAAAACCTCGGGACTGGAAGATGCCCTGGCTCTGGGTTCTCTGGTAAAAATTCACCTGGGAGCCTGAGAAGTTGTGCAAAAACTAATTCTGCTGGGGAGGCGTCTAAATCCTCTTTAGGTGCAGCACGCAACCCCATTAAAACCCAAGGAAGTTTATTTACCCAATTTGTATCCGTTAGTGAGGCTCTGAGGGCGGCCTTTAAAGATCTGTGAAAACGCTCGCATAACCCATTAGCCTGAGGGTGATAAGCAGTGGTGCGGTGAATTGTTGCTCCTAAGCTGCTGGCCATGGCTGACCAAAGCTCCGAGACAAATTGAGGCCCCCTATCGGACGTGATGTCTGATGGGACGCCGAAACGTGCCACCCAGTTTGTCAAAAAAATGCGAGCGACTTCCTCCGCTGTGGTTGACGCCAGAGGGACCGCCTCCGGCCAGCGCGTGGTGCGGTCTATCATTGTTAACAGATGTGTGAAACCTTGGGAGGAAGGTAGTGGTCCCACGAGGTTGACATGAACGTGGTCGAACCTTCTAGCAGGGATTCGAAAAGGCTCTAGAGGGGCTTTTGTGTGTTTGTGTACTTTGGCGCGCTGACAAGAAATGCAAGTCTTTGCCCATTCTTTTACGTTTTTGCGCAGGCCAGGCCACACAAACTTTTCGGCGACCATTTTAACTGAAGCGCGCACACCTGGGTGCGCGAGGGAGTGAATCGAGTCGAGAATACGGCGGCGCCATGCAGCTGGGACTACCGGGCGAGGTCGGCCGGTTGAGATGTCGCATATTAGGAGGGGCACACTGTCGCGTAAACCCCTTTCCTCCAGCCTTAACCCTGTTGGTCCAGACAGGAGTGCGGGCACGTCCGCGTCACTACTTTGCTCCTCCGCCATGGCTGCATAATCTATCCCTACGTGGATTGGGGCTGCGTATGTGTCCGCGTTGGCGAAGAGTTCTGCGGCTGAGGTAGTATAATCTGTCTCTTCGCGCTCTGGCGATGTCACAGCGCGAGAGAGGCAGTCTGCTACCACGTTAAGTTTGCCTGCCACATGTCGAATGTCTGTGGTGAACTCTGAAATCGCAGCTAGCTGTCTTTGTTGCCTGCCTGACCACGGTTCAGAAATTTTAGCCATCGCAAAGGTGAGCGGTTTGTGGTCTACAAAAGCCGTGAAACGCCGCCCCTCCAACCAGAACTGGAAGTGGCGGATGGATAAATGAAGCGCTAGCAGCTCCCTGTCAAAGGTGCTGTATTTACGCTCAGTTTGGTTTAGCGATTTGCTGAAAAATGCCAAAGGTTGCGAGATTCCGCTGACGTGTTGTTCTACAACCGCCCCTATGGCCAGGTCTGAAGTGTCTGTGGTTAGCGCAATGCGGGCCGAGGGATCAGGGTGAACCAACAATGTGGCATTAGCTAGGGCACTTTTTACTTCCGCGAAGGTGCGTTTGCGCTCCGGGGTCCATTCGACCGCGTTGGAAGGTTTTTGTTTTCTGAGTGCGTCATATAGGGGCTGCATGAGCTGAGCTGCGCGGGGGAGGAAACGGTTGTAAAAATTAACCATTCCCAAAAATTCTTGCAGCGATTTGACCGTTTGTGGCCGTGGGAAACTTTTTACTGCGTGAACTTTGTCTGGCAGTGGGACTGCCCCCATCGGTGAAACTCTGTGTCCCAAAAAATCAATTTGTGACACGCCGAATTTGCATTTGGCTGGATTGATTATTAACCCGTGCTCTTCTAGTCTCTGAAAAACCATAGTGAGATGCTGTTCGTGTTCTTCCTCAGACGAGCTGGCTACCAGCATATCGTCGAGGTAGACGAACACGAAGGGGAGGTCGCGTAATACCGCGTCCATCATCCGCTGAAAGGTTTGAGCAGCGCCTTTGAGGTCAAAAGGCATCCGCAAAAATTCAAAAAGACCGAAGGGGGTTATTACAGCTGTTTTAGGAATGTCCTCTGCTCGAACGGGGACTTGATGATAGCCGCGGACCAGGTCTATTTTTGAAAAAATGCGCGCACCCGCCAGATGTAGTGAAAAATCTTGGATGTGAGGAATTGGGTAGCGGTCATGCGCTGTCGCATTGTTTAATCTGCGGTAATCACCGCACGGTCTCCAAGAACCGTTGGATTTCGGGACCATGTGAAGCGGTGACGCCCAGGGGCTTTTTGAGCGCCTGATAATGCCTAGTTTTTCAAGGGTGGTAAACTCGTCCCGAGCTATGGCGAGCTTGGTCGCGTCTAAGCGCTGAGCTTTGGCGAATACGGGTGGGCCCGTTGTGGGAATAAAGTGTTCGACCCCGTGTTTAGCCACTGTAGCTGAGAATTTGGGAATTGTGAGTGCTGGAAATTGGGTGAGGAGTTGATCAAACTTACCTCCTGCTGTGGTGACGCTGGCCTGCACGGGTGGTGGAGAAACTCGAACTGAGCAGGGAATAGAAGCAAAGGACAATGCATTAACCAAGCGTCTGTTTGCTAGATCAACTAATAACCCATGTGCACACAAAAAGTCTGCGCCCAACAAGTTAAAACTCACCGCCGCTACAACAAATGTCCATCTGTAGTTGCGGCCATGGATGCGGAGGGGCAGGCTCTTTTCGCCAAAAGTGTCGATGATGGAGCCGTTGGCTGCCACCGCTCCATTGCCCCGGGGGCCCATGGCCCGGTCTGCTTGGGAGGGCATGATAAAACTCAGTTGAGCTCCCGTGTCGATAAGGAACTGCTTGCCGGTGTGTCCGTCCGTCACATATAGAAGCTTGCTTTTTTCTCCGAGAACCGCCGCTGTTAACGGTTCTCGGCTTTGGCGTTTCCCGAAATCGTGAATTTGCAGGGGGGAACACATTTGTAAGCCTTCTCGGCGAAGCGGTGGTTGTAATAACAGACGTCGCTCCGTCTGTTACGTCTTGGCCGTGTCGCTGTCACAGCGGTCGGATTCTGCTCGGTGGTTTGTGGCTCCCCGTGGCTCCGGACATCAGCGTTGAGGTCTGCGGATGCTGCTGTGGGTGTCTGTTCCTTGCAGGCGTTGACGAGCCGTTGAGCTTCATGAGCCAGCGTGCGGAAGTCTTGCTGGGTGCTGCATCACATGTTGGCAAGTGTCCCTCTCATGTGTGGCGGCAGCGTACTGAGGAATATGAAATGGAAGAGGAAGTTGTCATTGTCCTCTTCTTTAAGTTGCAGCAAGTCCTCTATGAGGGCCTTGGGTCTGCATCCTCTGTGGCCGTAGACCGCCAGGATCCTCTCGGCTCTCTCCTCGGCTGAGGGGACGAAATTCGCCACGATGGTCGCTTTCAGTTCTCTATATTTGTCCTGGGCCGGCGGCCGCTGGATTATGCTCCGCGCACATCTCGAAGTGGCGGCGTCGAGTTTGGCGACGATGTGATAGAACTTTGTATCGTCAGCCGTGATGCCCGCAAGTGCAAACTGGGCTTCAGCTTGCTGAAACCACGAGGCGGGGTCTTCCTGCCAGAAGTCCGGCAGCTTGACGGTGACGGCATTTGTGTGGACCGTCATTGAAGTGTCCACAGGGTGAGAGTGCCTTCCTTCGACTCTCGCAGCGGCGCTGGTGCTCGGTTGAGCCCTCTCTATCACTTCTGCCGTGGGGGAACGTCGTCCATCTGTTCCCCTGTCTGCATGGGCGCCGGCGTCTGCCTGGGTCGCCACAGATGAGTCGATCGCGGGGGAACGCCTCTGGTCCATCCTCGCGTCAGGGTCACCAGTGTAGAAGAGCTTGGAATAACGAGGCGATGTGACTTATAAACCAAAGTTTATTATCAGCTCCTCTAACAAGTCTCATCTAGGTGCAGCAGCAGAAGAAGTAAGAGAGCGAACACATTCGGCTCTGCATACGTATACTCACACATAACAAAAGACATGCATATCAAAGCTGACATCCCTCATTATCTTAATCCCCTCCTTTGTCTTCGTACCCCTCCACCTGGCCCTGGGAGGTCAGGGCGACCTATCTGGTCTCCACCGCAGCGCCTCGGATGCTCTTTGATCTTCACTGGTGGTTGAGACCTTTTGTCGTGTTCTGAGGTGTGAAGTCGCTTTACATATGTAATCACCAAACATTCTCACATGCTTATACATATGTAGGTTATGGGATATATGATTAATATAGACCACATACACTACCGTTCAAAAGTTTGGGGTCACCCAGACAATTTTTGTGTTTTCCATGAAAAGTCACACTTTTATTTATCACCATGAGTTGTAAAATGAATAGAAAATATAGTCAAGACATTGACAAGGTTAGAAATAATAATTTGCATTTGAAATAATAATTTTTTCCTTCAAACTTTGCTTTCGTCAAAGAATCCTCCATTTGCAGCAATTACAGCATTGCAGACCTAACATGATTGCACAAGGGTTTTCTAATCATCCATTAGCCTTCTGACGCAATGAGCAAACACACTGTACCATTAGAACACTGGAGTGATAGTTGCTGGAAATGGGCCTCTATACACCTATGTAGATATTGCACCAAAAACCAGACATTTGCAGCTATAATAGTCATTTACCACATTAGCAATGTATAGAGTGTATTTCTGATTAGTTTAAAGTTATCTTCATTGAAAAAAAGTGCTTTTCTTTCAAAAATAAGGAAATTTCTAAGTGACCCCAAACTTTTGAACAGTAGTGTAAATATGTATCATTTCAACTTTCAGTAGGCTGATGCCAGATACACGCGAGCATATAAATATTCATTTACAAATATAAAACTTTAACTATTAAATTATCTTCAATATAGATGAATATTTAAAGATCCAACACAAATTGCAGCTCTTTTCTCTTACAAATCACAATATTAAGCTATAATTTTATACTCAATGTATCATGAACCTCCTCGTGTGCTTTTACGCAGCGCACAGAGGAGGGGAAGGAAGAATAGATTTATGAGAAGGAGTTCACCTCAACACATTTATTAAGCACAAAAGCTGACAGTTCCAAAATAAAGACTGACAAAAAGGTAATTGTGTACACAAAACAGCTGACGTGACGAGCGTGCAGCAGGCAGACCACTGTGTACCGTGGCCACAAACAACTAATACAAAAAACATAAAAGCTCGGGAGAACTGGGAAACCTCTAGGAGGCTCGACTGCCTAAGGAGTGACAAACTGGGCAACAGCCTAAGCATAGCAGTAGTACTGCACGGAGAAACGCTACCAGTCTAGTGTAGCAGCAATACTGCACAGAGAAACGCTAACAGTTTTACTCACAATGGGGGAAGGACAATTACTGGGGAGGAATCAACTGGCTGTCAAGAGAGAGGGGGTATGGTCGGACCGGCGAATGTTAGACAACGCCCACACGAATGTGGGTCAAAGAGGCTGCCTAACAGCCGCTGGCCAGAGCAGTGGCTACGAGCACGGAAAAGAAAAAGAACAAAGGCATAAACACCACAAGAACTCAAAAGATGACACAATACATAAATCACCCGGCACCCGAGCCACAGAGAACGGTCAGAACCGAGCCTACAGGAAATACCGGCTCAGTTCATGACACAATCACAAAGTTCCTCAAGGCTCCATGTTAGGGCCAATATGTTTCACCTTATATGTTTTAAGTAATGTCATCAGAAAATGCAGCATACTGTGTTATGTATGGAAAATATCTGAGTGAAGGATGAGGCAAGATGGACTTGGCAAACACAGCTTTATTGTTGAACTATGTACAAGCAGTACACAGTATGCACCAGCATGGGCATCTGGCATGAACAGGCCGTAAGATGGCACCCCTGCCTTATACATAGGGGTTGCACGTGATGTCAGTGGTCACGAGCCACATTGTTTTCCTGCCATTTTGGACGGCAAATAGCTGTTGACCCTGTGTTGAGAATAATAATAATTTCACTAGCACCTACTCAGCCCGACTCAACACGGTGTTGTTCGTTATCCATTACGACTGAATACCACCTTAAGTGAGTGAGATCTTTACAGCAAGGCGGCTCGACACTCCTACGACATCATTTGTATGTGACAAGCAAAACACAAGATGGATATGGAGGCAAGCTTGGTGCTCGCTGGCTTTTTGTCAGAGTAAAGGCGAAAAACGAGAGCCAGAGCAAGCTACAGGCAGTGAGACAAAACTCTGGAAAAGTATTGGAGCGTTTAGGAAGCCATGGGGCAACGGAAGACATCAGGATACGAACTAGATCACATATGAAGGTAAGCTAATGATTGCTAATGCTAGTTAAGCACTAACAAGTCCTCCGTACTATTGTAATTACGGCAAGTTATTGCTATTAGGTACTAAAATATGTGTGCTGTGTGTGTGTTTCAGATGGCTCTCTTGTGGCAAAATTATTGCTTCAAACCGTTGGTCTTCAACCGAGCCTCTCAGTGATGGGATGTCATGCCAGTTTCACAAACCGCAGTGATTGCAGAGCTTCAGAATGTCTGTAGAAATGTTTAGCTTCCTGTGCTACAGATTGCTCTGATCTGTGTGAAAATCATGGAGAGACTTTTGAGACATCATGGGATGTACTTGCTCCAGCCGGTAGTGTCATGGCAAGAAGTGATCAGTTACCAAAAATTGATCACCAGGTACCATATTATAGTTATGGGGTTATATTAGCTGTAAAATATACTGTATATTTCAACAGGTAAACAGTACTGAGTTAGGAATAATAAAATATATTTAACAATTATGATGCATTTTTAACCCAAAACAAACTTCATCTAGGCTTAAAGGCAATTAATATCATACAGTCACAATGTTACATGGAAAATACATGGATTTACTGGATATATACGTGTAGATACTGTATAAATATATATTCTATGTGTGAATAATGGACTATGTACTCCTTTTGTATTGCACTAGGAATTTTTACAATAAACTTTTGTGCCTTTTGCAGATATGTCTCTGCTTTTGTTTATGTTTTATTTGTGAAGGTTACCAAGATTTAGTGATATAAATTAAATGCTAAAAGATTAGAAAAGCTGTCTAAATAATCCAGCAGTTTGAGAAATCACTTTTGGTTTGGTGTAAGTCTGTCAACAGAATTATGAACCATAAAGTAGTTTGTGTTAAAACATGTTAAATCCCATTAAACCCAAACTCATTATTAGGAAATACAGATACTAATATGGCACAGAATTCCTCCGTATACTGGTACTATCATTAAAGTGTGCAGTGTTTTCTGCACTCGCACATCCAACAATACAGTCTTCGGTAAATAAAACAATTGTTTTTGGTTACTTTTTCTTAAAAATGAGCCATTATTTTCAACATCATTGATAAATGTTCGTGTCTTAACCACTTGCGCTCCGTTGTTCCGCGGGCGGGCAAGTCTCTGCGTCCTAAGACGCACGAGGGCGCACTCGTGCGCCCTCTGACGCATAGACCAGATTGTGGTGATGTAGGTGATGATGGTGATGTAGTGGCGTCCAAGTGCCACTAAAAAAAAACTGCAGAGACAGCCGCGAACAGATTAGTTCATCTGATTGACCTCTCATTCGACTAATAAGAGCCTTGAATTGGGTTTCTGAAATCTTGAAGAGCCAATGAATGAAAACCTAGGAAGGAGGACCCGCCTACTGTGAATGCAGGAGCCAATTGAAGCACAGAAATTCAGGCTGGGTGAAGAGAGATTTACTGCTGCAGCAGATGAAAACAAAGGACGCTGGACGAATCTGCTCCAGACCCCGCAGCATGGAGAACACCCACAAGTGGGACCTGCACTCATTCCAGCAGAATAGACGTTTAGGATTCTCTTCCGTCATCATAGACCGACGGAGGCCGACGACAAAGGTCGTAAATCATTCACCAAAACCGCAATAATGGAATTATGTTTTGATCGGGATCCACGAGCCGAGCAGCGTCGCGTTCGTCTTACAATGGGGAAGAGAAGTTCGCCACGACTCTGCTGCTGTGAAGAGGTAAGGTGTTATAAGCTAAATTATTATTTATCCCTGAAAACTGTAATCCAAAAATGACTTTTGACCGATCGGTAAATTACAACTGTACTGCGCACGAAGTACGAAGTGCGTGCGCCGCGATAAACGGTTCATTTGCCGTGTTCGGACCGTGAAGGCCCCCCCCCCCCGCTGCAGAAGAGGAGCGGGGGGGGGGTGTTCACGGTCCGAACGCCCCCGGTCCGCGGGGGGAAGCATATGAGTCTATTCCTTCATGTGATGGCCGTCTTCTGCAGCGAGGGGGGGGGGACAACCCCCCCACACACACACACAGTAGCGAGGGGGGGGGGCACTGTGAAAACATGCAAGGAGTGTAATCCATCATGTAGCGAGGGCCGAACTCCGTCTTTTTAAGCGGGGGGGGACAACCCCCCCCCCCCCACACACACACACACAGCCCTGAGTGTGACCTTTCATTAGAGCCCAAAATGAAGCTTCTACATTGAATTATTCAAAAGTTACAGATGTTTTTCCAAACTGTGCCATTTGGCACAATTTGGCACAGTTCCAAAACGCCTGGGAACAGCCTGAGAACAAAGCTGTGTAAAATATTCATTTTTTGTGGTATTGTTACCAAATTTGGATCTCAGCTTGATAACACTTGGTTCTACATTTCTGTTGCATTTTCCAGCCGGATCGGACAGCTGTGTGTTATTTGCAAGCATTTGTATCCAAAAAAACACTGTGTCCAAATTTATTTTCTTCAAGTTCAGTATGTTTAGATGACTGTAACTCAGTGGCCGGAGCACGTAGAGAGATTATGTTTTTTTTTGCCAAAAAATTCAAAGTGTTTTCTTTTAAATGAGACCAACCCCATGAAGATGCTGCAAAGGGTTGAATAACAGCTTTCGATTTACTTTGGGCACGTTATTTTTTGGCATTTTTAGGAAAATTGCCCGGAGTGCAAGGGGTTAACAGACAAATAGAAAATCAGGATGCAAACACATAAGTCACTAACTTGTTTATTACAATCACCATCAAAATCCAGATTATTTAGAATGTGCAAAATTCAAACTTAAACTGTAACAAAAAACTCAGAATGGGTCACACATGCCAGCCACTCTCAAAGTGGCCTAGCATCCCAAGCAACGCTTGATTGAAGGCAGCATTCTGAGCCATCTCCTCCCTTCACAAGGTAGTTTTATGGAATACAGGTCAAGTGGACCCCTGCCCAAGTGTGCATCCCAAGTGGACCCCAGGATCCAATCTGTACATGTACAAGTACATTCTCAATCCAGTGGTTTGTAAACGCGAAGAAGGAGAACAACAACAAGAATTTGTGTAAAATTGTTGGAAAGACTTTTCCCGGTCACCAAGAAGTGTAAAAAATATATATTTGTAAGATGACAACTAAGCTGACCTGGAGAAGGTTTTGACTCTGTTTCTGCTTTCAAAAGACTTTTCTTCTCCACCGCTGCTGCTCGTCACCGCTGGCTGTCCCCGGATGAAAATCCACAGAATACGTATGTGGGACTATAATATTCTGAATGAGGCGTTAGAAAGCTCTGAATTAGTTTGTAAATCGCTGGATTGAAAATGTACTTGTACATGTACAGATTGGACCCCGGGGTCCACTTGGGGTGCTCACTTGGTCAGGGGTCCACTTGACCTGTTCCCATTTCATGCTCTCTTGCCTCACTGAGAAGCAACTGGATGTGCTGCTGGTCCCGGTTCAGCAGATCTTCAGCCTGCGGTGGGACTCTAGAATGAAAATACACACACAACTTAAGTACATGCACAGCACGAAAGTGCAACATGTAAAAAAACTATTTTTTAACCAGGATTAACACTGGCTTATTTCGTCAGATGTTGTCGACACAAGCGCAAAATACAAGGAGAGCACAGAGTTAGCATTGATGGCTATCTAGCTAGCTCATTGTCTACATACAGGAGACAACGGTGTTGTTTGTTCAAAGTGAGCTTTCCATCACTGGGATAAATACCGACAAAGATGCATAATATCACATCACTCACCATCCTCTTATCACTGTTTTCAACAATGATGATGCTGTGGCCAGGTTGACCACAGCATTGGCCATTCGCCACATCCTGGACATATCCTGGCAGGACAAAGTGCCCAACACAGAAGTTCTGTCCCGCGCCAGCCTTCCCTCCATGTTCACTCTACTCAGGCAGCGCAGGCTCCGCTGGCTAGGCCACGTTCACCGTATGGAGGATGGCAGAATCCCCAAAGACGTCCTCTACGGAGAACTGGCGACTGGCAGGAGAGACGTTTGCCGCCCACAGCTGCGCTTTAGAGACGTCTGCAAGAGAGACATGAAGGCCCTGGAGATCAACACAGAGCGCTGGGTGGACCTTGCAATGGACCGCTCCAAATGGAGAGGCACCCTGACCAGACAGCTCAAGGCGGGTGAAGAGAGACTGACTGCTGCAGCAGATGAAAAAAGGACCCGCAGGAAGAACCACCACAGACCCAGCAGCACGGAGACCACCCACAAGCGCGACCTGTGTGACAGGGACTGCCATTCGCGCATCGGCCTGTTCAGCCACAGGCGGTGCTGTTCCAGCAGAGTAGACGTTTAGGATTCTCTTCCATGGTCATCATAGACCGACGGAGGCCGACAACGACGATGCTGTGTCAGGTCGACCACTCTGCCTCCCATCTGCCTTCGCCTGTCGGTGGCCGTGAATTCTTTTCAGGTCACTCCATCCAACTCCCTCTGGATTTCTTTACTCAGCTACCAAGCACAGAAAAGTCTGCACCTCATTGTTGAAGTGTTGATTTGTGTGTGTCATGCGGTGATCCTCGCGGATCACCATGAGACGCTCCTGGTGTCTCATGGTGATCCGCTCCGCTCCTCTCCTCCGTCCAAGACGTTGCTGCAGGGCCGGATCCAGGCTTTCTAGCACTGCAGGGGCCCTCTTCATCCGATGACGCTGGCCTGGCGTCACGGACCGCTTGACGGGGGAGAACACAGAGACAGCAGGTTTAATAATTTCTTCCACAGCAGGTGGAGGAAGCTCGGGGGGCTGCGAACCCTGAACTAACTAACTACTAACTAACTAACCTGCACTTATATAGCGCTTTTGAACTCCGCACCCAGGAGTCAGACAAGGCAGATCATTATTAAGATGTGACAAATAATCGTGCACTTGCCTTCCTCCCAGGGCCGAGATGGTTCCTGCTGTAGGGGACGTTGTTCCTCCTCCTCCCCGCTGGATGGCGACAGAGGGCCCCCTGGAAAGACGAGGTGGAGCCGCTCTCAGAGGTTCGCTGACGGGATTCGCTGGCAGCGAGTCCAGCCGGGGATTCCGCTGTGGGTTGCCTGCGCTGTTGCGCCGACGTCGTCGTTGACCCCCAGACGGCGCGCACTCCTGGACCAGCTCTGGGACGGGAACGGGACTCCAACGCGGGGAGCGAGGATGCCTCCTCCTCTGCTTCCTGCTCTCTTCCTCCTCCAGCCCACGAAGTCTCTCGCGCTGCACAGCGAGTTCCTCCCTCCTCATTATCACCTCCGGGTGATCGTCATAATCGAGGGGAAGGCAGTCCAAAAGATCCACAGCGTAGTCCAAGTGCCTGTGTATGTCGCTGGGAGTGTCGTAAAGCGTAGCGGTGAATAGAGTACCGTCCACATACTCCAGAGCCTCCGCTAGCTTCCTGCCCAGGCGCCGACCGTGGCCCCTGGATGATGGCATTCTCCCAGCAAAGACACCCAGACAGGGAAGAACAACAGTCTAATAAAGGCACAAACTCATGGTGAAAAAGGCGTCTCAGTGTGGCGTCTCCGTTCGGACGTCCTGGCAGGAGTATACTGTCATGTGGTGATCCTCGCGGATCACCATGAGACGCCAAGAGTCTACCAGTGAGTTTTTGCGATGATGTTTTATTTATACAAGACAAGACAGGACAAGGCTGTGAGCCGTTCTCGGCACAAACACACACAAACTAATACTTGGGCTCGCAGGGCTGCCCCCAGCCACTACGAGCTAAACTGTGACATAACTATGGACACGAACCTGACATAAAGGTCTTACAATGCTCTGACAAAGTTTGACGAGATGAAGACAATCTGACAATACTGACGAGATGTTGACCAATACTCCTGCAACATTACTGTCGCTATTGCTCGCTTTTAAAGGCGAACACTAACGAGCAGTAATGACGCACAGCTGACCAGCCTTGACAGGCGGAAGCCCCACCGAGCACCTTCACAATAAGAGCCCGGTGAGGCCAGAATACCATCCACAGCTGTCAAGGCCGGCAGCGAGTTGAGCATCGCCCAGCGCTCGGGTCGTAACAGTGTGTAGCCATTTATATTGGTGATTGCACGCACTCACGCTTGCTGTTGGTGATTTGACTGTTCATTGCCATCCAAAATGGTGCAGTAAAAAAAAAAAAGACACATGACCCGTGTGACATCGGTGCAACCCCTCTATAGGCAGTGCGGTGACGTGACGGGAAGTGCACATCACCACACTGCACTTCACAATAAAGATGCCATTTATTATATACAACATTTCCTCCCCCCTTTAGAAAAGTCAGAAATCACACACACAATTGAACACCCCCACCACATGTGGGATCCGAATCACACTTTAAAATAACAAAAACTAATGTACTTAATTGGCCTAACACACTCACTCAAAAACAACCTAAAATAGGGCTGGTGGGTGGACTGTCGCACAGCCTGCATGGCAGGGCAGATTATTCTGCCACCTTTAAAGTCCATTATTAAACTAAAATTACTTGCCATGCTCCTAAACTAAAATATAAACACACACAAAATAACCCCGTACCATAACATGCATGTCACGGTGGCCCTCGCGAGCCACCATAAGACGCCAGCAGTCACCGGTGAGTTGCAGTGATGTTTTATTGAAGGGGTGAAGGAACAGAGGATAATACACACGACAGTGCGGGTAGGATAATAACAGGATAACTTACAGGGCAGATGTGATGTTCTGTCAGGAAGTATCACAGGTAGCATAACAGGAGGTATAACAGTCGGTAGCTTACCGGGAAGTATAACAGACCGAAGTATAACAGAGACTGCTGCATTGGGGTGCATTCAGCGTCCGCTTTTAACACCTGTCACTAATGACCCCGAATGCAGCACAGCTGTGGACTTTGACAGCAGGGAGCTCCACCGGGCACTGTCACAATAAGAGCCCGGGGAGCTAGAAGGAACCCACTGCTGTCAAAGCCTGGAAAAGATAATGTATGACCCGAGCGCAAACAAGACCGGCACTTGGGTCATGACAATGCATGCAAAAACATAAGAACTCTAAATAAAGTGCTACCGCACAGTCGGGTGGAAACGTTGGAACTTGCATGGGGGGCCCAGGGCAGCCCCTCAGCAGGCGCTCCCCTGGAGGCAGCAGGCCCCCAGAGCGATGGCTGATCTTCTAGACGACGGAGTCCGGATCCCACACCACCATCACCAACTCACGTTCAGCCTCGCCACCTGGAGTGTCCTCCTGGACATACTGCGGCTGGTTGGCATGCCTCATCGAGCCGTCAGATAACCAGAAGCATGCCACATCCCAACTTTGCCACTATCCGCAGATGTGCTTGATGTTTTGCTGGCTGTCGTTTGGCCCATCTTCGCCATCATCACCCCGAACCTGAACCAAGTCCATAACCCAAAGTTGAATTTTACTCAGCCTGATGTGCTGCTGCTGAGCATGCAGTAACTCGATGCTCGTTGGTCTGACCCCGTCCTCTTGTATAAACATTGTAGTGTACACTATCGTAGCTGCAGACCCCCCACCCAACTGTGACCAAGTACCGGAGGCATCTGGGGCTAGCATGGTGTCACTCATCGGCATGGGTACAGACACTGGGCGGGAACTGGTCGACTTGAAAGAGAGGGTGTCCGCTAACTCTTTGTACTGTTCGCTCCAAGTGTCTGATGGGGGCTGACGGGGTGCTTTCTCCTTTGGGTTCCCCAGGTAAGACAAACGGCACACCCTGGCGTAGTGATTCAAGTGTCCACATCTACTACGTTTTCCTCTCGCCGGGCATTTCTTCGCTTTATGGCGGTGCATCACAGACCCACAACCCCTGCAACGGGAGTTTCCCGGGGCAGACCTTTGGCTGGCAGCATTGATTCCCCAATAATCTTTGTCGGAGCTATCCTCACTATCAGGGTCGGCAACATTAGCTGAGGTGGGCGGCTCCAGTGGGCTTCTGTGGCTGGTGCCAATTTAGCTCCACAGCTAGCTTATTAATGGCTTCCAACCGAAGAGCTAGCTCAACTGCTCCAGCTAGCGTCAAGTCATTAGGCGCCACTAATAGCCTAGCACGCAGCTCAGCGTTGCACATATACTTTGTTAGTTGGTCGCGTACCAGCTCGTCTTCAAGCGGTCCAAAATGACACTCTTGGGCTACCTGCTTGAAGTCAATGACATACTGGCGGATAGACTCACCTACACGTGAAAATGAATTCTCTGACAGTCACGTTGTCTAGGGTGGAGAAACATTTAGCTAGCAGCTCCATGATGTCTTCACATGAGTCCGCCGTGCCAAGCGTCCATGGGACCTTCCGGCCCTCAATACCCAGGTTGTGATCGAGAAGCACTTGCGCCCTCACCTTATCGAGCTTCCCGAGGTCCAGCGTCATAATATACGTTTGATAGGCCTCCCACCAATGCGGCCATGGAACCGGTGGTTCGCCTGGGAGCTCAAGGAAGGGATGAAGTGGTGTAATGCATGCTTCCATGAGTTAATCCCCATCGCCAAATGTTATGTATGGAAAATACCTGGGTGAAGGATAAGGCAAGATGGACTTGGCGAGCACCGCTTTATTGTTGAACTACGTACAAGCAGTACACAGTATGCACCAGCGTGGGCATCCGGGATAAAGAGGCCGTAAGATGGTGCCCCTGCCTTATATAGGGCAGTGCGGTGATGTGACAGGAAGTGCACATCACCACACTGCACTTCACAATAAAGGTGCCATTTATTATATACAACATACTGCACATTACTAATGTTATGCAGATGATACCTGGTTATGTTTTTCAGTGAGACCAGATGGCACTAATCAATTAGCTAAACTACAGACATCTCTAACAAGCATTTACAGCTTGTAATACTGAATTCAGACATGACTGAAGTTATTGTTTTTGGCCCTATAAACCTTGAACTGTAATCAGATACTTTAGAATCTAAAGTATCTGATTCTAAAGTATCTGACTCATTCCATGGAGGGCCAAGACCCTGCAGGTTTTACTTCCACCCAGTCTCTTCAGCAGGTGTTTTCACTGATCAGCAATCAGTGGGAAGAAATTCAGAGAAAACACCTGTTGAAGCCACTGGGTGGAGGTAAAACCTGCAGGGTCTTGGCCCTCCATGGAATGAGTTTGACACCTGTGCTTTAGATGGTAGTGCTTTAGCTCCTAATAGTGCTGTGAAAGGCAGTTATGCTAATTTTGATCATTTGGACATTTTTTGTTGATGTTGTGATTCCTTGTTTTCAGCATTCCAATATATTCTTCTTTTGCTAGCATTACTGATTTAACTCCTGGTTTAGTTTCATCTGGGTTCTGGTTTTTAGTCAAGTAAGTTTCTATATTCTGAACAACAGTTTTTCATTGTGTGTTTTTGTTTCCTTTGTAGCTGATCCTGTCTCTGTGTGTAGTCCTCTGCTGTGCTCATAAATGTGTTAGTGATCACCTGTTGCTTGTTCCCCACCTTTGTATGTCTTTGGACTGTGAAACTCCACACAGAAAGGCCTCCGTCACCCAGCATGTGACACCTTCTAGTTGTGAGGCTACAGTGTTAACCACTGTTATGCCTGTCAGATTGGTTGAAGACCCCTCTGTATCCTCCTGGAGGTTGTGGCTTGATGAATGGATATTAATGTACCAAGTACAGTATAGCAGTAATAAGGCACAGAAGAGACAGAAGAAACATGTTTAACTGCTCCCTCAGCCTGACTGTTTCCTGCTGCCAGCCCAGGTGGGCAGGCGATGCCCTCGTTAGTGGACACTTCCAGTCAGCTCTAACAATCTGCTGCACAGTCTACAGCCACATTCCACTCCACAACTTCTGTCCTCCTCCTCGCCATTCTCCACCACCCCCTGCATCAGCCCTCTCTCACTACCCATTCTCTCTATTCCCACCATTATGCCCAGCAATAGACCACCTCGGATCCGGACTAGTGCTGCACACCACAGTAACCCTGTCAAAATTAAATCACATTCATATATTACACATACTACCTCACACACCAACCCATCAACAGTTTCTATGGCACTTTTAATGTCTGCTCCATTTTAAGTAAACATTTCCTTATTAATAATTTGATTTTAGATTATAAACTGGACTGTCTGTTTTTAACCAAGACGTGGCTGGGTATCGATGCATCAGTTGTTCTCACCGATGACAAGGTTTGCTGGCTTAGACCCAAAAGTAACAAAGATGGAGTTGGGAAGTAAAGTGACAATAATCTTTATTACAATAATTGTGCAATAATGATGATGAATATGTGTGACAAGAATCTGGAAACCCTGTAGGGGAGAGCAAAGATGGGGATGAGTAACACTGAATGGATAATGAAGAAAATGTAACACTGAGTATGCTTACAGGCTCATCCGGGGAGAACTGCTGGAACAGGGTGAAGAATCTCCAGGCTTGGGAGCTGGTTGTCAGCGGTGACAATGCAGAGGTGCTGCGGGGAAGTGCCGGTGACAGGCTAGCCAGGCCTGAGTACAGGGGAGATGGTGCAGGGAGTTCTGATATACAGTATACGCGGTGGTAAGTCGACTTACTTGTGGGGAGTGATTATGTGCCCAAATCCAAAAATGTCCTAATCCACGTCCATGATCCAAGGTCCAAAGTCCAAAGGGCAGGCAGGGGTCAAAACATGGCAGTAGTGTAACAGGCGAGCAGAGGCACAGAGGTGGTTGGGTCTAGGGCAAACAGAGGTCAAACATAACAGGCAAGACAGAGTTCAATAATGTTTGGCAGAGCAAGGATACAGAACAGTGGAAGAGTATCCCTTATAAAGGCTCCTCTAACAGGTGATGATCAGGGCTGCAGGGACAGCAATAATCAGCAGGGAGAGGGAGAGAGGAAACAGAGCAGACAGGGCTTCTTACAACCGAGGCCTCTCCACCCAATTTTAACTTTATTTTTTCTACAAGGAGGGGTCAAAAAGGTGGTGGAACTGCAACAATAATTTCTAGTGATTTTAATTATAAGGAAACAACATTTAATAAGTACACCTGAAGTAGACACTGAACCCCCAGCTGCGCCTGGTGGGTCATGCCAGCACCTGTACATGGCAGCTCCGCCACCATCAGTGTATGAATGTGTGTGTGAATTAGTGGATAGCAGGAACTGTAAAGCGCTTTGGTCATGTAGAGATGAGTAAAAAGTGCTATATAGGTGAACAGCATTTACCATCTACCACCTTTGAATGTCATGCTTTTGTTTTTAACAGCCCCTTGATTTTATGCCCTACAGTTTATAGACCACCGAAACCACGTGGATCATTTATCAATGAATTCGCTGACATGCTGTCAACCATCCACACAAAATATAACAAGGTAGTCATAGCTGGTGATTTTAATCTTCGTATAGATGGTGCTTCCAACTCTTTTTCAAGTAAATTTTTAAACCTTCTTAAATGTATGGATCTTACACAATACATCACACAGTCAACTCACAACAGAGGACACACCATAGACCTTGTCATCACCTACGGCCTGTCCACTAGTGTGTCCTATGTTATAGACTTGGCTATTTCAGATTACCGCTCGTCATCCTTGAACCGCTGGCTGTCTGTGTGGTGTCCTAAAAATGACGTGGGCTACATTGACAATTGGAGCTCTTTTTGGGGAAAACCTGGTCTTATGAGACGAGACAGCATTCATCCCACTTTGGATGGTGCTTCTCATTTATCTAACAATCTGGCATCTTTTTTATCCAAATTTCCAAAACCGTGACTACTCAGAGTTGGGACCAGGAAGCAGAGTCGTAGTCTTACACGCCTCTCTGCAGCTCCTCTTCATCCGCCACCCCTCAGCTTAGCCCCTGTCTTCCCCATCAGAGAATCGTTGTCTGCTCCCTCCAAAGTAAATAAAAATATAATGTATAAGTGTCCCAAAGTGATAAAGCAAAATATTGGTAAAACTCAAATTAAACATAAAGCCTCTAAATTGAATGATTTGGCCTCTGTTCCTCCTCATAATTTAAAAATTAAATGTGGTTTATTAAATATTAGGTCTCTAACTCCCAAGTCTCTGTTAGTCCATGATCTGTTAATTGATCATCAGATTGATTTAATTTCCCTTACAGAGACTTGGTTAGGGCAAGAGGATTATGTTGGTTTAAATGAATCAACTCCCTCTGGTTATTTAAACTGTCAAAATCCCAGAAGTTCTGGTCGTGGAGGAGGAGTAGCAACAATTTACCATTCCAAATTACTAGTTAATGTAAAGCAAAAAACATGTTATAATTCCTTTGAGGGCCTGGTCCTCAGTGTTGGGCACTTTAGCAATTTCAGGTTAAACCCAAATTTATTTGCCATAGTTTATCATCCCCCATCAACCTATTCAGAATTTTTATCCGAATTTGCTGATTTCTTAGCTGATTTAGTGCTGAAATCTGATAGAATAATTATAGTAGGGGACTTTAATATACATGTGGATGTAGATAGTGACTGCCTTAATGTGGCTTTTAATTCAATATTAGACTCGATTGGGTTTTCTCAGAAAGTAGGAAATTCTACTCATTACCTCCACCATACATTGGACCTTGTTCTGACATATGGCATAGAAATAGAAAATCTTGTAGTGTCTCCTCATAACCCTGTACTGTCAGACCATTGTCTGTTAACCTTTGATTTTACTATTTCTGACTATTTGGCTCCTAAAGAAAAATATTATCACAGTAGATGCCTCTCAGATGATGCTGTTTCCAAATTTATGCAGATTGTTTCCTCTATGCCATGTGTCAACACAACGGAAATAAGCTATAGACAGCTTGCTCCTTCTGTAATTGATAACATGGTGGATAGTGTTTCAGCTTCTCTGCATCAGGCTCTAGACTTGGTGGCCCCCTTAAAAAAGAAAAAGTCTAATCAGAGATTTTAACTCCTTGGTTCAACACAGAAACTCGTAGCTTAAAACAGAAGACTCGTCAATTAGAAAGAAAATGGCACTCTACTAATTTAGATGAAATCTATTTAGCTTGGAGAAATCATCTTTTAATTTATAAAAAATCTCTTAGAAAAGCTAGAACGAGTTATTACTCTGCATTAATAGAAGAGAACAAGAATAATCCCAGGTTTCTTTTCAGTACTGTAGCCAGGTTGACAAAGAGTCAGGACTCTGTCAATCCTAGTATCCCCTTAGAGCTTACTAGTCAGGACTTTATGAACTTTTTCAATAATAAAATTTCTTCCATCAGAGATAAAATCAATCAGATTCTTCCCACAGTTAACTTAAATACTGTAACTGCTACAACTCCTTCTATTGATGTCTGTCTTGATGAGTTTACTCCAATCGACCTTTGTGAGTTAGACAAAATAGTTTCCTCATCCAAACCTTCAACTTGTCTTTTAGACCCTATTCCTACCAGGTTATTTAAAGAAGTCTTCCCACTTATTGGTAGCTTTATTCTTCATATAATCAATTCTTCATTAACTTTAGGCCATGTACCGCAGGCTTTTAAAACGGCTGTAATTAAACCCTTACTCAAAAAGCCAACGCTAGATCCAGGAGCTTTAGCTAACTATAGACCAATCTCTAATCTCCCTTTCATTTCAAAAATCTTAGAAAGAGTTGTTGCTACGCAATTATTTGACCACCTGCAGGGAAATGGTTTACTTGAAGAGTTTCAATCTGGGTTTAGAATCCATCATAGTACTGAAACAGCCTTAGCGAAGGTCACTAACGACCTCCTCATTGCATCTGATAATGGACTAGTTTCTGTACTTGTCCTTTTAGATCTTAGTGCAGCTTTTGATACTATTGATCATAATATTCTACTTGATAGATTAGAACACTATGTTGGACTTAATGGAACTTCGTTGCAGTGGTTTAGATCTTATTTATCTGATAGGTTCCAGTTTGTTCATGTAAATGATGAGTTTTCTTTCAGCTCAAAGCTTAGTCATGGAGTTCCACAGGGATCTGTGCTAGGCCCTACTCTTTTTAGTTTATATATGCTTCCGTTAGGCAACATTATTAGAAAGCACTGTATACATTTTCATTGTTATGCAGATGACACACAATTATACCTGTCAATGAAGCCAGATGATACTAATCAATTAGCCAAGTTAGAAGCCTGTCTTAAGGAAATCAAAACTTGGATGACTTGTAATTTCCTGCTATTAAATTCAGATAAGACTGAAGTCATTCTTGTTGGTCCAAAAAACCTTAGAAATTCCTTTCCAAATCAAACTTTCAGTTTGGATGCGGTTACTCTTTCTCTTAATAGCTCTGTGAGGAACCTTGGAGTTATTTTTGATCAGGATTTGTCCTTCAATTCACATATTAAATTTGTTTCTAAGACTGCCTTCTATCATTTGCGTAATATTGCCAAGATTAGGAGCATCTTGTCTCAGAGTGATGCTGAGAAGCTCATCCACGCTTTTGTTAGCTCGAGATTAGATTATTGTAATTCTTTATTATCAGGCTGTCCTAAAACATCTTTAAAAAGTCTTCAGCTGATCCAAAATGCTGCAGCAAGAGTTTTAACAGGTACTAGAAAGAGAGATCATATCTCTCCGGTTCTGGCCTCCCTTCATTGGCTTCCCATAGAGTTTAGAATTAAGTTTAAAATCCTTCTTCTTACTTACAAAGCTCTAAACAATCAGGCTCCTTTTTATTTAAAAGATCTGATACTACCGTATCATCCTAACAGAGCACTACGCTCCCAAAATGCAGGATTACTTGTAATACCTAGAATCTCCAAAAGTACAATGGGAGGCAGAGCCTTCAGTTATCAAGCTCCTCTCCTGTGGAATCAGCTGCCAATCTGGATTCGGGAGTCAGACTCGATCTCTGTTTTTAAGAATAGGGCTAAAACCTACCTTTTTGATATAGCCTACAATTAGGGAGGGATCATGTGTTTCTGAACCCTCCCTTAGTTATGCTGCTAATAGGTTTAGTCAGCCGGGGGACCTCCAGTAATGCACTGGGCCTCACTCCTTTCTTCACTCTCTATGAAATATTTTTTTTTTTTTTGCTGGTCATTAACATTTGTTTGTTCTCTCCCATAGATTGAGTCCCCATCGTGCTGTTTGCTCTCTACGTGTCTGTTCTTTTCTTCTTCTCTATCCCCTCACCCCCCAGCCAGTCGCAGCAGATGACTGCCCCTCCCTGAGCCTGGTTCTGCTGGAGGTTTCTTCCTGTTAAAAGGAAGTTTTTCCTCTCCACCGTCGCCAAGTGCTTGCTCACAGGGGATCGCCTGATTGCTGGGGTCTTTCTGCAACTGTGGGGGTCCCCCCTACAGTTGATAGTGCTATGAGATGACTGTTGTTGTGAAATGGCGCTATATAAATAAAGTTGAATTGAATTGAATTGAATTACTTCTGTGTGTTTTTTAATGTCACTAGTTTTATTCAGCAAGAGACCCTGGTGAGAAATGTAAGGAAGCACCATCTGACTTCTAACGTGGCTGCAAATTTTATCAAGGCTTTAAGTGACGCGCCTGCTGAGGTTCTACCTGCATCATGTGATTTTATTACTGACAGTTTTAACCATAAATTAAAATCAGCTCTGGACTTGGTTGCAATATTAAAAACCAAAAACTAAACCTGTCCTGCCCTGGTGGAATGAGGAGGTAAAACATCAGAAAAGAAAATGCAGAGCAGCAGAGAGAAGGTGGAGAAAAACAAAATTAACTGTTCACTTCCAAATTCTACATGAAGAAATGAAACTATATAACACGGTCAAACAAACCAGAAACTCATACTTCTCCAAAATGATAAATACTCACAAAAACAATTTCAGAATCCTGTTCTCCACCACTGATCACTTGATCAACCCTGATTTTAAGAAGTCCAGCAGGATGCCAACAGACTCACTATGTGAAGACTTTGCAGACCACTTCGGAAGTAAAATAGATGTTATTAGATCAAATCTTTTATTACAAGATACTGTTTTTAGTAGTGATGGCAAAATCGAAACAGTGTTTTGGAACGTACTGGAACCTAGGCGGAACTTGTGATTCGAAACGCTGTTCCAAGGTCTGTATCAGAAGGACGGTGTCACGTGACTGTTCCATATCGCGTTCCATTCCGCCCCCAATTGTTTTGAAACGTCACTGTCGTTTTTGTTTCATCAAGTGAATACAAATCTGTGTATGGTTCCTTCATTTGTAATTCCAATTCAAAATAAAATCAGAAAAACAAATTTTTGGTCTCATTTTTGTTTAGTCCTTTTCTAAACTTAGGTAGAAAAAAATATATTATCAAATTTTTGGACATACCTGTGTTTAATTTTGCTCTTATTGTTTTATAGTCAAAACAAAAATATTAAGTTATTATTTTGGTTTATTATTTTGCGACACCGGAAGTATTAGTGTTAGTGTAGGTGATGAGTTTAATCAGTCATTTAAAGTGTCTCTAATTTTATCTATGATGTCTGACCTCCATTACACAAAATTAAAATGCCTATTATATGAAAACTAGAGATGGCAAAGTCAAAACAGTGTTTTAGTGCGTACCGAAACCTAGGTGGAACTTCTGAATTGAATCAATATAAGCAATTGAATTGTAATATAAGCTGCGGCTTCAGCCATCACCCATTTCGGATAACTTATGTTGAACTGTATAATCAGAGGAGTTATTGTTTAATTTGACCTTGTTGGATTTTTTCCCCTTTGTTATATTATTCTTGTTATGACCCGAGCGCCGGTTCTGATCACGCTCGGGCTAAGTTATGTCTCGCTGCCGGCCTTGACAGCTGCGGGCTGTATTCTGGCCTCACCAGGCTCTTATTGTGAAGGTGCTCGGTGGGGCTTCCGCCTGTCAACTGTCGGTCAGCTGTGTGTCATTACCGTCGTTAGTGTTTCGCCATTTAAGCCCAGCACTGGCGACGGTAGGACACAACAGTGTCAGTTGTTATACGTCTGAGCTACGGATGACTTGGACTATCATCTACCTTGTCTGCTTGTGGTTGACCGTCACTTCTCCGGCACCAGTAAGTGAGCTATTAGCCTTACCCCTCCCGGTGAAAGTAGACCTTTGTGTGTCTTTTCTTCAGCAGCCTGTGTAGCCAATTACTTAAACAACCTTTGCCTGTGTATGACCGTCTCCTCTTAAGGACCCGTAAGAGAGCTGTCTAGCCTTACGCCTCCGGATGTGTATGGACTTATGTGTCATTGCCCCTGCATCTTGTGTTGTTCACTTCTCACCGTAATAAACTCACTGAAAAACTCACTGGTGACTCTGTGCATCTTATGCTGGCTCGTGAGGGCCAGCACGTGACAGTATACTGCTGCCAAAACAGCGTTTACGGTGACGCCAACCCGAGACGCTATTCACCAGTGAGTTTGAGTTTTTGGACATTTGCTTTTTCCTGTCTGGGTACCGTGTATGTGAAGAATGCCGTCGCGGAGGAACCGCGTGTGGAGTCCGAGCCACGAGCTGACTGATGTGCTGGAAGTGGTGGATGAGCTGCTCATCTCCGCTTCTCTGCTAGATTATGACCACGGCATACACTGGTACCTGGACGCCGCCGAGGATATACTTTGTCATCTCTCTCCCCGCTACGCTGACCACCCGGAAGTCGACGCGAGGAGGGAGGACATCGCTGCGCAACGCGAAATCTACCTGATGATGGAGGAGGAACGCGGCATGAAGCAGGAGAAGAGGCACTCCTGCTCTTTGCTCATGGATCCCGATCCTGTCCTCGATCCGTTCCGGGAGTTCACACCATCTGGGGGCCGGCGAAGGCGTCGGCGCCACGGCCGGGCGCATCCTCGGCAAGCTCCTGCTCCGGATCCAGTTCCAGGCCACCGGGATGACCCCCTCAACCAGCCGGCTGCTGTGAGTGAGCTGAGTCCTCTGCCGGTGGGCTCCATCCATGGGTCCGTTTCTACCACCCAGCGAGCGAGGGAAGGAGCGATGTCCGCTACAGCTGATACCATCCTGCCCCCGGGAGACAGGCAAGTTCAAGTTCACTTTCCTATCCATCATAGTGATCTGTCTTGTCTGACTCCTGGGGGTGAAGCTCGGGGTTCGCAGCTCCCTGAGCTCCTTTCCCCAGCTGTAGCCATTTATATTAAACCTGCTGCCTCTGTGTCTCCTCCTGTGGAGCGGTCCTCGGCGTCAGTCCCACGCCATCGAACGAGGGGGAGGCCTGCAGCTCTGGGAAATATCCCGGCCCTGCAGCCTAGGTTTGGACAGAGAAGAACGGACTGCAGTGTTTCGCCATTTAAGCCCAGCACTGGCGACGGTAGGACGCAGCAGTGTCAGTCGTTATACGTCTGAGCTACGGATGACTTGGATTATCATCTACCTTGTCTGCTTGTGGTTGACCGTCACTTCTCCGGCACGCTCTCTCGTCGTCTCGTGAGCCGACGAGAGAGCGTCCCCAGGGTTCCTCAGGGATGCAGCCCGAGTCAGCAGGTCCAGGGTCCTCTGCCCCCACGCCATACGGGTTATTGGCGTGGACGCCAGCGCGTGAGGATCCAGCTGCAGAGACCATCAGGCCGGCTGTGGAACCCGACGCAGCCGAGTGGGAGCCCGACGACGAGCTGCTTCTTGAACCTGGATCGGCGAAGTCCTGGACGGCTCCAGAGCCCGAGTGCAGGCAAGTGCTCTTTCTTGTTTTCCTGTATGGTGTGTTAGAGCATTTTTGCCTGCCTCATGGGGAGGCGAGTGAGGGGCAGCCGTCCGCTGCACCCGAGCTCGTCTCGCTGGGCTCTGGCGCTGCCGGTGGAACTGATCCCGGTCCTTTCTTGTTTTCTGAGCACCTCCACAGCATTACCGGTCCGGAGCCAGTCAAGGTCAGGGGACTGGGGGTTCCAGGTTCGGAGATGGAGGTCGTCGCCGGAGCAGTCCTGACCCAGTCGAGGTCCGACGTGTGGGCCGAGGTGACCCAGTCGGGGTGCGACGCGTGGGCCGAGGTGACCCAGTCGGGGTGCGACGCGTGGGCCGAGGTGACCCAGTCGGGGTCCGACGTGGGTGCAACGATGACCCAATCGGGGTCCGACGAGGTCCAGTGGGGGTCCAGCGCAGGTGCGGCTGTGACCCAGTCGGGGTCCGACGTGGGTGCAACGATGACCCAATCGGGGTCCGACGAAGTCCAGTGGGGGTCCAGCGCAGGTGCGGCTGCGACCCAATCAGGATTCGAGGGGGCCAAAGTTTTTGGTTGTCCCCCTCTCAGGAGCCACCAGCTGGGGGCCGTGAGAGGGCTTTGTTTGACGGACTGGCGCTCCCCTGTCTTGTCATGTTCAGGTGAGCGGATGCATGCAATCCCTCCACGGTCCTGGTGGGTGTGGGATGCGGGTCGGCCACCTGAGGAACTGCATGGAGCATTCGGCGTCTTGGGTTGGCCACCCAATAAACTGTGTGTGTTACGGGGTGACCTGGTTCGGCCACCAGAGGACATGTTTCTGGGGGCATGGGACTGGGGCAGGCCACCTGATTATCATGTACTGTGGGACTATCTGTGGGCCCATACAGGGCCTGGTCATGTTAAGTATGTCTAGAGATTTTTTGTTGTTTCTCGAAGTCATAGTCTTAGTCAAGTCTGAGCAATTTTTGATTGCCTCTTGTTTCTTTTTCTTGTGAGTCACAGTCATAGTCTTAGTCAAGTCTGAGCAATTTTTGATTGCCTCTTGTTCTTTTCTTTGTAAGCCACAGTCATAGTCACAGTCAAGTCAGAGCAATTTTTAGATTGCCTCATGTTCTTTTTTTTTTTTTGGAAAACCATAGTCATAGTCATAGCCAAGGCAAAGCAATTTTAGATTGCTCCTTGTGTGTTGATATGTATTTCTTGTTTTGTTCGTGTTTATATTGCCTTTTGTGTTTTGTAATCCATAGTTTGGTCTTGTTTTGCTAATTGTTCTTTCCGCCCCTCTTTTTTTTTTGAGGGGCTATGGTCAAGTCCTGTCTTTGTTTTTGTTCTCCCCTCTTTCCTTGAGGGGCTATGGTATGGGGATTTTGTTCTTTGTTTCCAGGTATTTACATGTATTTTTTTTGGTTTCGTGTGTTTTTTTTTTTTCATGGTCACCGTGTTCAGCACGTATTTCTTTTCTTAGTTACAGTCATGTATGCCTTTTTTCCAGAGTCATGTGTTTGTATTTGTTTCCATAGTTTTCGTATGTTTTTTTTGGTCTGGTCATGGTCTTGTTCAGGGGTTGGTTTCTCTCCCTCCGCACCTGTCCCCCACCTCCCACCCTGGGGGGGCGGGGGGGCAGGGTGGTTCCTTGGGGCGTTCAGAGTCCGCCCGTGGAGGGAGGGTACTGTTATGACCCGAGCGCCGGTTCTGATCGCGCTCGGGCTAAGTTATGTCTTGCTGCCGGCCTTGACAGCTGCAGGCTGTATTCTGGCCTCACCGGGCTCTTATTGTGAAGGTGCTCGGTGGGGCTTCCACCTGTCAACGGTCGGTCAGCTGTGTGTCATTACCGTCGTTAGTGTTTCGCCATTTAAGCCCAGCACTGGCGACGGTAGGACGCAGCAGTGTCAGTCGTTATACGTCTGAGCTACGGATGACTTGGACTATCATCTACCTTGTCTGCTTGTGGTTGACCGTCACTTCTCCGGCACCAGTAAGTGAGCTATTAGCCTTACCCCTCCCGGTGAAAGTAGACCTTTGTGTGTCTTTTCTTCAGCAGCCTGTGTAGCCAATTACTTAAACAACCTTTGCCTGTGTATGACCGTCTCCTCTTAAGGACCCGTAAGAGAGCTGTCTAGCCTTACGCCTCCGGATGTGTATGGACTTATGTTTCATTGCCCCTGCATCTTGTGTTGTTCACTTCTCACCGTAATAAACTCACTGAAAAACTCACTGGTGACTCTGTGTGTCTTATGCTGGCTCGTGAGGACCAGCGCGTGACAATTCTTTTTCTTTTTAATCTTTACTTTTAATCTATCCGAAATAAATAAATAAAAATCATTGTTCCGAGGTCTTTATCAGAAAGAGGATGTCACGTGACTGTTCCATTTCGCCTTCCATTACGTCACCAACTGTTTTCAAACTTCACCGTTGTTTTATGCAGTGATTGTGTTATCCCGTTTCTCAAATGGAATAATAAAATGCTGCCATTACACAATATTAAATTGCCTATTCTATGCACAATTTATGTATTATATAAATACTTTATAGGTAAAATACTAATCTCTCGTGTCCTTGCCTGACTGGCTGCTGATTCATCAGCCCACATGCCTGAAACATTTAAAAGCTCCTCTGAAGTGCAGTTTGTTTGTGAAGTCTTGTCTCTATGAGTGTCTTGGACTGAGCTGCTTTTGGATTTACATTATTTGGAAATGGATGGGGGTAGAAAGCGTCCCAGGTCAGCTGTTTGGGATCACTATGACCTTCTTGAGGGAAAAAAGTTAAATGTATGCACTGTATGCAACATCTTGCATTTTGTAACAATACAACAAGTAGGTGGAGACACCTACGGACAAAACATCCTGATGCCTGCATTCCTAGCACAACACAACCGAGTGCTGAATCAAGCCATGGCCAGCGTAATGTTTATGGTATGTATTCATGTTCTTTTAATACACATACGAGTATACATTTATTATTTATACACCTTTATTATTATTTACAATAAATATAATTATGCATTTGATCACTAAAAGAAGCCATATTGTTGTACATTTACATATAGTTATATATTTTACATATAGTTACATATATTTACAATATATGAAGTTGCATGGCAGCATTCCTCCTAACTCAGTCTTTTTGTTGTTCCTTGACAGGAAGGCAAAAAGAACTGAATGTACACAAGCACCCCCTAAAAACAGTGACTGATGTCTATTTTGTAAACAAGTACCCCCTACAAATACAAATTGAAAAAATACATATTTTCAGACAAATAATACTTGAAACCCAAACAAAACACGAAACGTTGAGATAAAGACCCGAAAACACTTGACTGGTTCAGTGTAGTATTATAACATTTGGCCACCAGATGTAGCTGTGGGGAGATGTTTCAAATGTTCCAAAACATCAATTCTTTTTCTGAATCAATTATTCCAAATGATTCGATCTCTCGATCGTTCCATTTCTGCCATCACTAGTTTTTAGTGCTGTTGAACCTCTGCTTTTATCTGAGGAAATGCTGAAGAGTTTTGCCCTGCATGATGCTGAAACTCTTGGTTGGGTTTTCTCCCAAGTCAATCCAACAACCTGTCTTTTAGATCCCATTCCTGTAATATTTTGTGGGTTTGTTTAATATAAAATTAGTCACACACTGGTTGCAGGAGCTGCTATGATGCAGCCTTTATTTTTTACCCTTCAGTACAACTTCCTCATTGCCTCAGTTACTGTCATGCACATCCCTATGTGGCTCAATGCACACCCTGTGCTTGGGAGGTGGTACTACAAGTAAAACCTAACATTTATAGAATACGTTGTTGGACTGACTCACTCTCTCTACCTTGATGTCTATTGGAGTCTAAATTATCCAGCCCATCAACCTTTATTTCCGCTCTTGTGTTCCCCTCCCTAATGGTTAGTAGCTCGTTATATGTCAAGAATCCAGTTTTGCTCAATTCCCTAAAGATCTGGTATCAGTTTAAGAAGCATTTCAAATTTACAGCAGCATCTCCTCTAGGCCCATTGTGTAACAACCATTTGTTCCATCCTTCATGTTTAGATTCCAGTTTCAAATCATGGCTAAAGTGTGGTATATATTGTTTTCATAAACTGTATTCAGATGGCTTTTTCAACTCCTACAACAAACTGTCATTGTCATTTTTTTTTTTTTTTTGCGGTCAAGTCTCCTCAGGAACAAGTGTTCCTTTCTTGGCTTATACAGGACAGGGGTCACCACTCCTCTCTGTCCGCCTTTCCCCATTCTGTTATGCTGAGCACCAAGCTAGAGGGCAGAAAGTACCATTTTTACCTGGTCTTTGGTATGACCCAGATGAGATTTGAACCCCAGCCTCCCGGGTGTGGGGCGGATGCTCTACCAACTGATCCACCACTCCGGTACCACTCCACCATGCTTTTTCTTAAATTGTCATATGGACTGCCCATAAATAATTTGTTTAGATATTTTCAAGTCAGACATTTTGCTCCTAAACATTTCCCTGACTTTCCCTCTCTTCCCTCACAGCAACTGTAGGAGACTTTGCTCACTTTTAAGATGCAATGGAGGGACATTATCTCAGAGATATGTAATAGCATTTTGGGTTTCACTGACAATTCCAGATGTAAGTTAAAAAGGGCATGGGAGGGTGAGCTGGGTCTTGATTTTGACGAGCAATGGTGGGAGGATGTTATATGGAATGGAAGTACTGCCTCTTCCTGCGCTTGTCTTTCACTTATTCAATTTAAAATTTTATATAGGGTTCATTATTCCAAATCAAGACTGTCTGCCATTTGCCCAGAAATAGAAGATAAATGTGAACAATGTTCAAGTTCAAGTTGTCATTTAAGTCATATGCATTTTTCCTGCCCAAGGTTACACAATTTTTGTTCTTATTTTAATATAATGTCCTCTGTAACGGGGTTACACTTGCGGCCCTGTCCGTTGATTGCTATATTTGGGACCCCAGCTGAGTTGAACCTACTCAGTTCCACACAGAGAAAGATTGTTTCCTTCACATCCTTGCTTGCCAGATGTCGTCTTCTCCTACAATGGAAGTCTCCTAACCCTCCATCTGTATCTCAGTGGATTAAGGACACCATGTTTTTTCTTAAACTGGAAAAAATTAAGTACACTATGAGAAGGTGTACTGACAGATTATTCCAGAAGTGGTAGTCGCTTCTGGATTTTTTTACTGACCTGAAAGCCCTGCCAGATTGAGTGTTGTGAGGATCCATGAACATTTTGTGTGTGTTGAGCCAGGGCGGAGTGTGGGGGTTGTTTCTCTATTTTTGTTCTTTTTTTTCTATTAATGTTTAAAATTCAATAAAGATATCTGGGGAAAAAATAAATGTCTGCACGGTCTTGGGCCTTCTTATTTATCAGAACTGCTTTCAACATATGAGCCCCCATGGTCCCTGAGGTCCTCTGGCACTGGTCTTTTAATTATCCCTACTATCAGAACATGCACCCATGGTGAGGCTGCTTTTAGTTACTACAGCCCACGTCTGTGGAACAGCCTGCCGGAGAACATCAGGGCTGCCGAGAATGTTCCTGTTTATAAAAGCAGACTCAAGAGCTACTATTTTAACTTAGATTTTGATTAGTTTCCTATTTTAATTGTCTTATGTTGTTCTGGTCAAAATTACTTATTTTACTACTAATTATTAATACATCTGAATTTATGTCTGCTTGATTGTATTTAAGTGTTTCTTTATTCTTCTAGTCATCTTAACTGTCTAGCCTTTTTACCAACAAATTATCTTATTATTTATCAGTAATTGTTTTATTTTTTTAATCACACAGTCCAAGCTCCAACATTTCCTCATAGGGAACCCTCCCACAGGGAACTGTGTCTGTTTTCTGGCTGCAGAGTGCTGGCCTGTGATTGCCCTGGTCTACCCAGCTGTGGGGATCGTACATGGTGGCACCACACCTGCAGTGTCTACCCCTCGGATTGGACTTGGGTGGTCTCAGAGGGGGTGTTCCTGTAACTGTGGACTCGGCACTTTCCCTGCTGGTGATGGCTCCCGAGTGATGCCGCTTCCACACCTGGATGCTCAGCCATGAGTGTCAAACAGACGAAAGTTTCTTTGTGTGCGTGCACATGTGTGTATATGTGTGTGTGTGTGGTTAATTGTTTTATTTTAATGTGTGATTTTTTTGTATGAAAAGTGCTATATAAATAAAGCTTTGATTGATTGATTGAGAAATATCAGATTTAAATAGAACATGGAAAAGCAGACAGACTGATCACAGAAACTGAAACAAAGCTTGAAGTGCAGTGCAGTGATTGAAAATAGGCGAGGCATGCATGGATAAAAGACAAAATATGGTGACACATCTTGTTGCTTTTTAATCAAATTATCAGATCATGTTCAAAAGGCTTTGAAGTGTTCGCTGTAAATGCTTTGTAGCCAAAAGGCAGAAGATACAGCAGCAGAGCCAGCAAATATGTTCAGTGTGAGATAGTGTTGTATCCATCACTGTGGATGGTGCAGTGCTGGTGTTTTTGCTGTGCGCTCAGCCGTGATAATTAAGACTCCCTCCCTCCATCCCTTCAGAGTCTGCTTGCTGTTTGCTGTTCAACTCAAACAACAACTTCTCTTTAATACCCAACATCCAGACTCAGACATGCAGGACTTAGTTCACACCCTGAAATCTGCCGTTCAACAAGAAAATCCATTTTAATTAAAAGTAAATTATTATTATTATCACACATTTGCTTCTGCTGCAGGGGAGTAATTTCACCTCAAACTGCTGGTTACAATCTTTGTGATTGGTGATCATAAACTGGATACACAAGACTATAAAATTGTGACTAGAAGGCGATCTCACCAAGAAGTTATGAAACTGTGCATATCAAAGTTTGACATTTATTATTAAGAAATACTTCTGGTTTATTTCCAAACCTCAGAAAATAATTAGAATTTAAATAAGCCATAATCTCCTCCTAGCATGGATAGTTTCACAGATAATCATGCGCTTATATGGCAAAAATGTAAAATATTCAGTCTGTATGGAAAAGACAAGTGATTTTATTTAAAAAAGAAAAATATGTTAATAACTGCAATCTGTTCCTAATACAGATCTGAAGTTGCAACAAGTCAGTCAGACTTGGCAGAATAGTGGTACAGTGGTTAGCACTGTTACCTCACAAGTAGAAGGTTCCTGGTTTGAATTACCGAGCTCGCAGGGGTCGGGGCTTTTCTGTGTGGAGTTTGCATGTTCTCCCTGTAGATTGGTTTACTCCAGACAGAAGTATGTGCGGGTGGTGTAGGACATGTATGATGACCGCAAGATGGTAGTGGTAAGGTGTGCTGTAGGAGTGGCAGGTGGATTCAAGGTAAGGGTGCTATTACATCAGGAATTGGCCCTGACAGGCTGACAGATGAGATCAGGCAGGAATCTGATGTTTGCTGATGACACTGTGATCTTTAGTGAGAGTAGGGAGCAGGTGAAAGAGAATCTAGAGAGGTAGAGGTATGTGCTGGAGAGAAGAGGAATAAAAGTAGAAGAAAGGCAGAATACATGTGTGTGAATGAGAGGGAGGCAGATGCAATGGTGAAGATGCAAGGAGCAGAGGTAGTGAAGGTAGATGAGTTTAAATACCTTGGGTCACCATTCAAAAGCAATGGAAAATGCAAAAGAGAGGTGAAGGAGAGAGTGCAGGCAGGGAGGAGTGGGTGGAGATGAGTATCAGGGGTGATGTGTGACAGAAGGATAACAGCTAAAGTGAAAGGGAAGATTTACAAGACTCTAGTGAGACCTGCTATGATGTATGGTTTGGTGACAGTGGCACTGACAAAAAGACAGGAAGCAGAACAGCAGGTGAGTAGTAGATATAGTGAAGGAGGGTATGGAGAAGGTTGGTGTGACAGAAGAGGATGCAAGGGATAAGGTGAGCAGCCAAAAGAAGGAAGAACATCTTTAAAACTTTATGAGACACAGCATTTAAAAAAAATGGATAAAACAAATCATTTAGGTGACCTGGACCATTGACCTGTCAAGTGCATATTTCATGTTACCTTATTATTTGTCCTTATCTTTAAATGAGTTGAATGAAGTTTGGTTTTACTTCTGTACTCCCAAACATTAAGCTAAAATTGTCATGGGCAGCGAGAGTGCACTCCTCCTGTCCTGCCTCACTTTCATCAACTCATCACTGCACCTGAGGCAGAAGACGCACCTGTGCCTGCTCATCAGCCAGCGTACTTAAGGAGGCTCTCTCTGTGCATTCAATGCTGGCTCGTCTGGGTATACTGCCCGTTTAACAGACAAGCAAGTATAATTTGACAAGTTTAGACACGCTCTCTTACCTTGTTTCTTATACATTATATTAAAAATATAATGTATAAGCATCCCAAAGTGATAAAGCAAAATATTGGTAAAACTCAAATTAAACATAAAGCCTCTAAATTGAATGATTTGGCCTCTGTTCCTCCTCATAATTTAAAAATTAAATGTGGTTTATTAAATATTAGGTCTCTAACTCCCAAGTCTCTGTTAGTCCATGATTTGTTAATTGATCATCAGATTGATTTAATTTCCCTTACAGAGACTTGGTTAGGACAAGGGGATTATGTTGGTTTAAATGAATCAACTCCCTCTGGTTATTTAAACTGTCAAAATCCCAGAAGTTCTGGTCGTGGAGGAGGAGTAGCAACAATTTACCATTCCAAATTACTAGTTAACCCCTTGCACTCCGGGCAATTTTCCTAAAAATGCCAAAAAATAACGTGCCCAAAGTAAATCGAAAGCTGTTATTCAACCCTTTGCAGCATCTTCATGGGGTTGGTCTCATTTAAAAGAAAACACTTTGAATTTTTTGGCAAAAAAAAACATAATCTCTCTACGTGCTCCGGCCACTGAGTTACAGTCATCTAAACATACTGAACTTGAAGAAAATAAATTTGGACACAGTGTTTTTTTGGATACAAATGCTTACAAATAACACACAGCTGTCCGATCCGGCTGGAAAATGCAACAGAAATGTAGAACCAAGTGTTATCAAGCTGAGATCCAAATTTGGTAACAATACCACAAAAAATGAATATTTTACACAGCTTTGTTCTCAGGTAGTTTCCAGGCGTTTTGGAACTGTGCCAAATTGTGCCAAATGGCACAGTTTGGAAAAACATCTGTAACTTTTGAATAATTCAATGTAGAATCTTCATTTTGGGCTCTAATGAAAGGTCACACTCAGGGCTGTGTCTGTGTGTGTGTGTGGGGGGGGGGGTTGTCCCCCCCCCGCTAAAAAAGACGGAGTTCGGCCCTCGCTATATGATGGATTACACTCCTTGCATGTTTTCACAGCGCCCCCCCCCTCGCTACTGTGTGTGTGTGGGGGGGGGTTGTCCCCCCCCCTCGCTGCAGAAGACGGCCATCGCTACATGAAGGAATAGACTCATATGCTTCCCCCCGCGGACCGGGGGCGTTCGGACTGTGAACGCCCCCCCCCCGCTCCTCTTCTGCAGCGGGGGGCGTTCACGGTCCGAACACGGCAAATGAACCGTTTATCGCGGCGCACGCACTTCGTACTTCGTGCGCAGTACAGTTGTAATTTACCAATCGGTCAAAAGTCATTTTTGGATTACAGTTTTCAGGGATAAATAATAATTTAGCTTATAACACCTTACCTCTTCACAGCAGCAGAGTCGTGGCGAACTTCTCTTCCCCATTGTAAGACGAACGCGACGCTGCTCGGCTCGTGGATCCCGATCAAAACATAATTCCATTATTGCGGTTTTGGTGAATGATTTACGACCTTTGTCGTCGGCCTCCGTCGGTCTATGATGACGGAAGAGAATCCTAAACGTCTATTCTGCTGGAATGAGTGCAGGTCCCACTTGTGGGTGTTCTCCATGCTGCGGGGTCTGTAGTAGATTTGTCCAGCGTCCTTTGTTTTCATCTGCTGCAGCAATAAATCTCTCTTCACCCAGCCTGAATTTCTGTGCTTCAATTGGCTCCTGCATTCACAGTAGGCGGGTCCTCCTTCCTAGGTTTTCATTCATTGGCTCTTCAAGGTTTCAGAAACCCAATTCAAGGCTCTTATTAGTCGAATGAGAGGTCAATCAGATGAACTAATCTGTTCGCGGCTGTCTCTGCAGGTTTTTTTTTAGTGGCGCTTGGACGCCACTACATCACCATCATCACCTACATCACCACAATCTGGTCTATGCGTCAGAGTGCGCACGAGTGCGCCCTCGTGCGTCTTAGGACGCAGAGACTTGCCCGCCCGCGGAACAACGGAGCGCAAGTGGTTAATGTAAAGCAAAAAACATGTTATAATTCCTTTGAGGGCCTGGTTCTCAGTATTGGGCACTTTAGCAATTTTAGGTTAAACCCAGTTTTATTTGCCATAGTTTATCGTCCCCCATCAACCTACTCAGAATTTTTATCCGAATTTGCTGATTTCTTAGCTGATTTAGTGCTGAAATCTGATAGAATAATTATAGTAGGGGACTTTAATATACATGTGGATGTAGATAGTGACTGCCTTAATGTGGCATTCAATTCAATATTAGACTCGATTGGGTTTTCTCAGAAAGTAGGAAATTCTACTCATTACCTCCACCATACATTGGACCTTGTTTTGACATATGGCATAGAAATAGAAAATCTTGTAGTGTCTCCTCATAACCCTGTACTGTCAGACCATTGTCTGTTAACCTTTGATTTTACTATTTCTGACTATTTGGCTCCTAAAGAAAAATATTATTACAGTAGATGCCTCTCAGATGATGCTGTTTCCAAATTTATGCAGATTGTTTCCTCTATGCCATGTGTCAACACAACGGAAATAAGCTATAGACAGCTTGCTCCTTCTGTAATTGATAACATGGTGGATAGTGTTTCAGCTTCTCTGCATCAGACTCTAGACTTGGTGGCCCCCTTAAAAAAGAAAAAGTCTAATCAGAGATTTCTAACTCCTTGGTTCAACACAGAAACTCGTAGCTTAAAACAGAAGACTCATCAATTAGAAAGAAAATGGTGCTCTACTAATTTAGATGAAATCTATTTAGCTTGGAGAAATCATCTTTTAATTTATAAAAAATTTCTTAGAAAAGCTAGAACGAGTTATTACTCTGCATTAATAGAAGAGAACAAGAATAATCCCAGGTTTCTTTTCAGTACTGTAGCCAGGTTGACAAAGAGTCAGGACTCTGTCAATCCTAGCATTCCCTTAGACCTTACTAGTCAGGACTTTATGAACTTTTTCAATAATAAAATTTCATCCATCAGAGATAAAATCAATCAGATTCTTCCTACAGTTAACTTAAATACTGTAACTACTACAACTCCTTCTATTGATCTCTGTCTTGATGAGTTTACTCCAATCGACCTTTGTGAGTTAGACAAAATAGTTTCCTCATCCAAACCTTCAACTTGTCTTTTAGACCCTATTCCTACCAGGTTATTTAAAGAAGTCTTCCCACTTATTGGTAGCTTTATTCTTCATATAATCAATTCTTCATTAACTTTAGGCCATGTACCGCAGGCTTTTAAAACGGCTGTAATTAAACCCTTACTCAAAAAGCCAACGCTAGATCCAGGAGCTTTAGCTAACTATAGACCAATCTCTAATCTCCCTTTCATTTCAAAAATCTTAGAAAGAGTTGTTGCTACGCAATTATTTGACCACCTGCAGGGAATTGGTTTACTCGAAGAGTTTCAATCTGGGTTTAGAATCCATCATAGTACTGAAACAGCCTTAGCGAAGGTCACTAACGACCTCCTCATTGCATCTGATAATGGACTAGTTTCTGTACTTGTCCTTTTAGACCTTAGTGCAGCTTTTGATACTATCGATCATAATATTCTACTTGATAGATTAGAACACTATGTTGGACTTAATGGAACTTCGTTGCAATGGTTTAGATCTTATTTATCTGATAGGTTCCAGTTTGTTCATGTAAATAATGAGTTTTCTTTCAACTCAAAGCTTAGTCATGGAGTTCCACAGGGATCTGTGCTAGGCCCTACTCTTTTTAGTTTATATATGCTTCCGTTAGGCAACATTATTAGAAAGCACTGTATACATTTTCATTGTTATGCAGATGACACACAATTATACCTGTCAATGAAGCCAGATGATAGTAATCAATTAGCCAAGTTAGAAGCCTGTCTTAAGGAAATCAAAGCTTGGATGACTTGTAATTTCCTGCTATTAAATTCAGATAAGACTGAAGTCATTCTTGTTGGTCCAAAAAACTTTAGAAATTCCTTTCCAAATCAAACTTTCAGTTTGGATGCGGTTACTCTTTCTCTTAATAGCTCTGTGAGGAACCTTGGAGTTATTTTTGATCAGGATTTGTCCTTCAATTCACATATTAAATTTGTTTCTAAGACTGCCTTCTATCATTTGCGTAATATTGCCAAGATTAGGAGCATCTTGTCTCAGAGTGATGCTGAGAAACTGATCCACGCTTTTGTTAGCTCGAGATTAGATTATTGTAATTCTTTATTATCAGGCTGTCCTAAAACATCTTTAAAAAGTCTTCAGCTGATCCAAAATGCTGCAGCAAGAGTTTTAACAGGTACTAGAAAGAGAGATCATATCTCTCCGGTTCTGGCCTCCCTTCATTGGCTTCCCATAGAATTTAGAATTAAGTTTAAAATCCTTCTTCTTACTTACAAAGCTCTAAACAATCAGGCTCCTTTTTATTTAAAAGATCTGATACTACCGTATTATCCTAACAGAGCACTACGCTCCCAAAATGCAGGATTACTTGTAATACCTAGAATCTCCAAAAGTACAATGGGAGGCAGAGCCTTCAGTTATCAAGCTCCTCTCCTGTGGAATCAGCTGCCAATCTGGATTCGGGAGTCAGACTCGATCTCTGTTTTTAAGAATAGGGCTAAAACCTACCTTTTTGATATAGCCTACAATTAGGGAGGGATCATGTGTTTCTGAACCCTCCCTTAGTTATGCTGCTAATAGGTTTAGTCAGCCGGGGGACCTCCAGTAATGCACTGAGCCTCACTCCTTTCCTCATTCTCTATGAAATATTTTTTTTTGCTGGTCATTAACATCTGTTTGTTCTCTCCCATAGATTGAGTCCCCATCGTGCTGTTTGCTCTCTACATGTCTGTTCTTTTCTTCTTCTCTATCCCCTCACCCCCCAGCCAGTCGCAGCAGATGACTGCCCCTCCCTGAGTCTGGTTCTGCTGGAGGTTTCTCCCTGTTAAAAGGGAGTTTTTCCTCTCCACCGTCGCCAAGTGCTTGCTCACAGGGGATCGCCTGATTGCTGGGGTCTTTCTGCAACTGTGGGGGTTCCCCCCTACAGTTGATAGTGCTATGAGATGACTGTTGTTGTGAAATGGCGCTATATAAATAAAGTTGAATTGAATTGAATTGTTTCTCTTCTCTCCTCAGGTTGTTGCCACCGTGCAGGTGTGTCTCCAGGACTGCGCGCGCTCTCCTGCCACATCTCACCATTCCCTCAGCTTCCTATCTCCACCCAGTCAGGCACCACCAGCTCATTCCCCACACCCTACTGGTTTGTCTATTCTCCGCTGGGGCCCTGCTGATTCTCCCTGGATTTCCAAGTAAGTGGCAATTTGGCTCGCCCATTTCCCCTTACTCTGTTCCTCCGCTCACAGCTCTCGTCTTCTCTCCACAGCTGTGCGCTTGTTTTGCAATTTAATAAACTTTCAAACGTGCCCCTTTGTGTGGTTACTTTCCTGTGCTGTTGCATCGTGCACGTGAGCTGTCAGCTTAATTAACCATGACAAAACAAGCCAGCCAGGACGGTAGCTCAGTCGATGCTGCAGCACAAGAGCTGTCTGCTTTGGATTGCTTGTCTGCAACCAAGCACTAGCTCGCCATGCTGATGCAGCAAGTTTCTAACAAGATGAGGCTTTGGACTAATGCGCCTCCTCAGGCTCCTCTTCCTCAGCCTGCTCCCCGCACTACGGTGCGCTGTACTACCGTCATTCCCACGCCTACCCCATATGTGGGGAAATGCAAAGGGTTCCTTATTCAAGTTTGCATGTACTTGGAGCAGGTTGGGGAGGCGTACCCAGGGGACATGGCCAAAATTCAGTTTTTTACTCTGTTGCTCAAGGACCGAGCCCTGGATTGGGCACAGTCCACGACTGATAATCTCGAGGGGCGTCGGTATACATTTGATCAATTTGTGGACGCTTACTCCTGCACGTTTGGCCGTACTGAGAGTCAGGGCAATGTTGTGAGCCACCTGATGACGCTCTGCCAGGGCACTTGGTCAGCAGTCGCGTACTCAGTGGGGTTCAGGGTTGTAGCGGCTGATTCAGGGTGGAATGAGATTGCTTTGCGCAGCACATTCCTCCATGGGTTAAACGCTCAACTCCGTGATGATTTGGTGGTTCACCCTGTCCCGGAGACTCTCAACGGTCTCATAGATCAGGCTGTTGGATTGGACAACCAGTACCGTGAGCACGTAAAGAAGCGCGAGTCCTCATCTCGCCCACGTGCCGAGTGCACGCCCGCCGTGGTTACTGACATTGGCGGCACCGGCTCTTCACCCGTGCCGATGGAGCTGTCTCGGCATTTAAGATAAGATAAGATAAGATAAGCCTTTATTAGTCCCACAATGGGGAAATTCCAGGATTGCAACAGCACAGGGATAGCAACACTCAGAGCAACAATCAAGAAGACAAGAAAAACAAGAGCAGCGAATATACATATGTACATATAAATATATAAACACACAGTGCGGAGCATTGTAGCTAGATGGAATAAACAGCATAACCGTCTACTTAGTTATCCTACATAGTATGAATATGTGCCCATACATATTGTCACCCTCCGTAGCGACCGATATTGTCCTAGTTGTATACTGGAGGGGACCATTGTGTAAGTCTATTGCGTCTTTTACATTCAATACTATTAGGTCGTCACGTTTTTTTGCTATCTCTGCGAGCAGCCCTGCTTAGGTTATACAGTCTGACAGCCGTAGGTAGGAAGGACCTGCGGAACCTCTCAGTTGCGCACCTAGGATGATGTAGTCTGCTGCTAAATGAGCTCCTCAGTGCGTTCAGTGTGTCCTGCATAGGGTGGGACTCGGACTCGGACTCCAGCAGAGATGACAGTTTAGCCACCATCCTTGTCCTTGACCGATGATAAGCGAAGGCAAAGGGCTGGCGTGTGCGTGTACTGCGGTTTACTGAACCACAGTCTGGACGAATGCCGCCAGCGGCCAAAAAGACACAGCCTGTCAGTAACCATGGGGGATCTGGTGGGCGGGTCTAAATCTACTCCCCCCGGTAATTTTTCAATTTCAGCCCTCGTGCAATTGCCGGGGGTTGAGAGGAGGACTATGGCACTGGTTGATTCGGGGTCAAAGGGTAATTTCGTCTCTGCCCAGTTCGTGCGGCAGGTGGGTATTCCCACACACAAATTGCCCCACAACCAGAGAATAACCACCATATCTGGCCGGGAGGTCGCAGTAGTCACCGAAAGCATGGTGCCGATCTCCATCCTCCTTTTCGGGAACCACCGGGAGGAACTCACGTTCCTGGTTCTTCCTATTTCATCTTCCCTGGTGGTTCTTGGCTATCCATGGCTCCGGAGGCACAATCCAATTACTAATTGGGGACAAAATACCAATCTCCTCCTGGAGCCCATTTTGCATGGCAAACTGCATGCGTTCAGCAGAGTGTTCCCCAACTCTGTTTGTCTCCCTCCCTCTGGCCGAGCCGCCAGACCTCAGCCTTGTCCCCCAGGCATACCACAATTTGGGGGAGGTCTTTAGCAAATCGAGGGCGTTGTCGCTACCACCTCATTGCTCCTGCGATTGTGCTATCATCGACAAATCATAGGATCGTGCCTCATCCTGGGGGCGAAGCCGCTGTCTAGTCGGCTATACAGCATTTTTGATCCGGAGAGGGAGGCGATGGAGAAATACATTAAAGAATCGCTGAACGCTGGCCTCATTCAGCCATCTTCGGCCCTGCTCGGGGCCGGGTTCTTCTTCGTCGGGAAGAAGGATGGCTTGTTGCGCCCATGCTTTGACTTCCGGGAGCTCAATGTTATTACCACCAGAGACAAGTACCCTCTGCCTTTGATTAATTCAGTGTTTGAGCTCCTTCAGTGCTCACGGGTATTCACCAAGTTAGACTTAAGGAATGCATATCATCTGATCCACATTTGTGAAAGCGATGAATGGAAGACAGCATTTAAAACTCACCAGGGGTAGTTTGAATACCTGGTGATGCCATTCGGGCTCACCAACACCCCCGCCGTCTTTCAATGGTTAATTAATGATGTCCTTCGCGACATGCTTTATTAATTCGTTTTTGTGTACTTGGATGATATTTTGATTTTCTCCCACTCGCCAGAGGAACATGAAGCCCACGTCAGAGCCATTCTGCAATGGCTTCTGGAGAACCAGCTCTACGTCAAGGCCAAGAAGTGTGAGTTCTACACAACATCAACCACCTTCTTGGGCTTCATAGTGGCTGAAGGGAGACTGATTGCCGACCCAGCCAAGGTGAGGGAAGTGCACAATTGGCCAACTCTCCACTCCCGTAAGGAGCATCAACGCTTCCTTGGGTTCGCAAACTTCTATCGCAGGTTCATAAGGAACTGTAGTGGGGTGGCACTGCCCTTAACGCAGCTGACCTCCATTAAGGTCCCCTTTCGCTGGACCAAGGTAGTTGAACAGGCGTTTGTAAAATTAAAGCACCTGTTCACAGAAACACTAATCTTGGCTCAGGTCGACATGCAGCTCCGATTTGTCCTCGAGGTGGACACGTCTGATTCGGGAGTAGGCGCTGTACTGTCGCAACCCCCCCCCCCCCGATCAGAAGCTCCGCCCGTGCGCATATTTCTCTCGTCGACTTACGCCGGCTGAGAGGAATCACTACGTAGGGGACAGAGAGCTGCTTGCCATTAAATTGGCATTGGAGGAATGGAGGCATTGGCTAGAGGGGGCTATTCACCCCATCGTTGTGTGGACCGATCACAAAAACCTTGAGTATTTGTGATCGGCCCGCCGACTTAACGCCAGGCAGGCTCATTGGGCCCTGTTTTTTCAGAGGTTCAACTTTTCCATCACGTACCGGCCTGGCGCTCGGAACACCAAACCGGACGCGCTATTGCACCAATTTGATTCCAAGGAGGTAGCGCCCCCTTTCCCCCAAACCATCATACCGCCTTCGCGCGTCCTCGGAGCTCTTACTTGGGATATCGAGCGGAGGGTCCGCCAGGCCCAGTCCCAGGAGCCTGTGCCAGTAGGGTGCCCCCGGAACCGTCTGTACGTCCCAGCCACCCTCCACAGTGATGTCATCTACTGGGGTCACACCAATCGCTTTGCTTGCCATCCTGGTATCGCTCGAACTGTGGACTTTGTCCGGTGAGTGTTCTGGTGGCCCACGCTGCAGTGGGACATACAGAAGTATGTGAAAGCCTGTCAGACCTGCGTCCGGGGGAAATCGAACTCCTCTCCTCCGTCTGGTCTCCTCCATCCCCTACCCACTCCTGGTCGTCCGTGGTCACACATTGCTGTGGACTTCGTCACCAGACTTCCCCCCTCCCATGGCAAGACGGTGATTCTCACCATTGTGGATCGCTTCTCTAAGGCGGTGCATCTGGTTGCCCTCCCAATGCTCCCCTCGGCCTTGGAGATGGCAGTCCTCCTCACCAACCATGTGATCTGAATCCACGGTATTCCCATGGACATTGTGTCTGACTGGGGTCCTCAATTCATGTCCCAGGTCTGGAGGGCCTTTTGCCGGACCCTGGGAACAACGGAGAGTCTCTCCTCTGATAACCATCCCCAAAGCAATGGGCAGGCGGAGCGTGCCAACCAGTCCCTGGAGGCCGCCCTGCGGTGTGTAGCAGCCGACAACCCGCAACCTTGGAGCACACACCTGACCTGGGTGGAGTACTGTATGAACTCTGCTGTCTCCACTGCTACTGGACTCACCCCGTTCGAGATGTCGCTGGGGTACATGCCACCTCTTCTACCCATGGCCGAGAGGGAGGTCATGGTTCCATCTGTAGGGGCCCATGCTCATCACTGCCAGCGCGTCTGGAGGTCTACCCGGGCCGCCCTTGCCCGCTCCATGGAACACGCCTGGACTGCTGCTGACTGGATGCGGGTTCCGGCTCCCAAGTATGTCGTCAGGCAGCAGGTCTGGCTGGTGGCGAGCCAGGTTCCTCTTAAGGAAAAATCCAAGAAGCTGTCCCCCCGCTTCCTAGGGCCATATACCATCTCATGGGTGATAAACGACGCATTGGTCAAGCTGAAGCTGCCTTTGACCCTGCGGGTGAACCCCACATTTCATGTCGCCCACATTAAGCCCCTCTCGGCCAGTCTCCCCCCCCTTCCCAAAGCCGCCTCCTCCTCCCCGGATCATTGATGGCCACCCTGCCTACACTGTACACCGTGTCTTGGATGTTCGCCATCGAGGCCGGGGCCTTCAGTACCTGGTGGACTGGGAGGGCTATGGCCCGGAGGAGCGTTCCTGGGTCCCCATGTCATGGGTCCTGGACAAGGAAATGCTCTGGGCCTATCACTGAGCTTACCCGGAAAAGCCCTCTGGACAGCCAGGAGGTGCTCCTAGAAGGGGGGGCCTGCCATGGGCAGCGAGAGCGTGCCCCTCCCGTCCTGCCTCACTTTCATCAACTCATCACTGCACCTGAGGCAGAAGATGTACCTGTGCCTGCTCATCAGCCAGCGTTCTTAAGGAGGATCTCTCTGCGCATTCAATGCTGGCTCATCTGGATATACTGCCCGTTTAACAGACAAGCAAGTATAATTTGACAAGCTTAGACACGCTCTCTTACCTTGTTTCTCTTCTCTCCTTAGGTTGCTGCCACCGTGCAGGTGTGTCTCCAGGACTGCGCGTGCTCTCCTGCCACATCTCACCATTCCCTCAGCTTCCTATTTCCACCCGGTCAGGCACCACCAGCTCATTCCCCACACCCTACTGGTTTGTCTATTCTCTGCTGGGGCCCTGCCATTTCTCCCTGGATTCCCAAGTAAGTGGCAATTTGGCTTGCCCATTTCCCCTTACTCTGTTCCTCTGCTCACAGCTTTCATCTTCTCTCCACAGGGTGGTTCCTCTGGCGAGTGACTGTTTCCTCAGCTGTACACTTGTTTTGCAATTTAATAAACTTTCAAACGTGCCCCTTTGTGTGGTTACTTCTCTGTGCTGTTGCATCGTGCACATGAGCTGTCAGCTTAATTAACCATGACAAAAATCTCTCCAGCTTTCTAATTATGCGCGCGCGTGTGTGTGTGTGTGTGTGTATACGTAACTTCCAGTATCTGTCATGGAAAGACAAACACACAAAGACAAGGACAGGGGGATGACAGTACTTCCCCAGCTTCCTCAGGGTCAAAGCAGAATCACAATCACTGTACTTCTGCTTCAGGAGTATTGGATACATGGCCCATTAGTTATACAGTCTGTATAGAACCATCGTGAGGGTCTGTTGGGTAAGCTGATGCACACAGTTACCATATTTTCAGCCATAAGTTAAACAAATTTCTGGTGGATCACAATTTCTAGGTGCAGCCAAGCAGAATTTCATTTTTCATTATACAGTAGGTTGCTGAAACAATATTTCAAGAATAAACAGTGTAAATATTTTTTGTAAATCTCAAGGAGTGAATGCCACATGACATGATTAGAATGTTGTTTTTCCTGTCTTCTTCAGCATGACTGTAACTGATGTCCTTGCACGTTTTTTACATCTGCGGTCTTGACTGGGGGTTGAAATAAGAATTCATTTATTCATCATTCCTGGAAAAGTGAGTGAGGCTGGAATAAATCTGACCTCGTGTGCAGGAGCAATGTGCCTCTGAATATTGTTTAGCAAATTAGAATCATGCCTATCCCCATGAGCTTCCATATACAATCTACTCAATTAGGTTGCCACATGGTGTGTATACACCAAATCTTATTTTCTGTAACAGTAATGTGGTTGCTACTCATTTAAGTGTAAATCTTCTTTGGGGAAATGAGGCCTCAGTCAATTTATGTAGATACAAACAAAACAAATGGGAGGGTATAAGGATGCCTTTTTGTGTGCGACTCTGAGACAGACAGTGAAGGTAACGCTAAGCGACAGACAGGCAGCATGAAACCATGTCAGGAACCAGCATTTCCTCTGAGGGAGGTCACTAATCCTGACGTTTACCTCCATGCAGCTTAAACTCATCTAATGTCACCCATCTAGTATCATCTGCATGCTCACACTCTGTCGTGTCAATTATGAGACCTCTGACAGCGCCGTGCACATGTCGACTGTAATTTACATCTACCTCCCTCTGTGTCTGTGTGATAGGGAGTGTAATGACAATAGAGCTAGCCGAGAGTTTCTCACAGTCCTTTTAGTCTTTTTTTTTTCCCCTTCTTGTCTCTTTGCGGGGATTCAGATGTTCTGAACAAGCTTGAAGGCATGTATTATCTAATGTTTTATTGTGCATAGGGTAGGTACAAACCTCAAATCCAGTGAAGCTGGGATGTTGTGTAAAATGTAAATAAAAACAAAATATAATGATTTGCAAATACTTTTCAACCTTTGCAGTTGAATGCACTAGAAAGACAAGATATTTAATGTTCAAACTAATAAAGTATTGTTTTTATTTGCAAATATTAACTCATTTTGAATTTGATGCCTGCAACACATTCCAAAAAAGCTGGAACAGGGGCAAGAAAAGACTGGGAAAGTTGAGGAATGCTAAAAAAAAAAACCCTACCTTTTTGGAACATTCCACAGGTGAGCAGGTTAACTGGAAACAGGTGAGTGTCATGAGTGGGACTAAAAGGAGCATCGCTGAAAAGCTCAGTTCCTCACAAGCAAGGACGGGGTGAGGTTCACCACTTTGTGAACAACTGGTTTTAAAAGCAGGCTCAAGACCTGCTATTTTAACCTTACTTTTGATTAGCTTCCTATTTTAATTCTCTTAATTTCTGATTTTAAATCTATTTTATGTCACAATCACTTATTTTACTGCAAATTAATATTTTTTTCCCACAATATCTTTATTGAACCTTTTTTTTTAACAAACATGACACAAACAATCAAACACTAACACTAAAGTACTACAAAAAAAAATGCACTAAAAACACCCACAACCACCAACAAAATCAAGTCTTCAACAATGCTCCTCTGTTTAGTCTAGACAATCCATTACATAAGTATACATATTATGTTCACCAGTTTGGAATTTACAAGGTCCACACACATCATTCACCTTCTTCTTCAAGAGTTATGTTTAAATTTTTTACATAATCAATAAAAGGTCTCCATATATTCTCAAACACAATTTCCTTTGATTTCAGTATGTATGTTATTCTTTCTAATGGAAGGTTTGTTAACATCTGTCTTAACCACTGAGTCACATCTGGTCTATGAGTCTTTTTCCACAGTAGTGCAATACATTTTTTGGCATTAAGCAAACTGAGGTCTATGAATATTCTTTCACTTTTATTAAAGTTATGCTTTTCTGGGTACAGACCCAACAAAAACAGTTTAGGATTCAATATGATTTGTTTTGAGATTATTTTTTCAATTGTTACCCTCACCTCCTCCCAAAACATTCTAATTATTCTACATTCCCATACACAATGAAATAGGGTTCCTTTACTTTCCATGTATTTTGTGCACGTATCTGGTATATTTTTGTTATATCTATTTAACTCCTCCGGTGTAACATACATCCGCATTAACCATTTAAAATGTATCAATTTAAGACGTACTGTACATTTATTGATTTGGTTTGAACTTCTGTACAAGCCAATTCCCATTGTTCCTCTGAAATTTCAGTTTGCAGATCTTCTTTCCAGTAGTTTAATCTTTTCTGTGAGTTTTCACTTGAGGATAGTGTCAATGAGTTATAAAACTCTGAAATAATACCCTTTCTTTTACTATCTTTCATCAACATTTTTTCCAAGGATGAATAAATAGGTCGAGTGAGAGCTTTATTTTGATTTGATCGAATAAAGTTTCTAAGTTGAAGATATTTAAAAAAATGTGTTCTATTAAGATTAAATTTGATCCTCAGCTCTTCAAAAGACATTATGTTATCTGCACATGGAAAATATAAATCTTGAATCTTTTGAATCCCTTTTAAATTCCATACTTTAAATACAGCATCCGCTCTCCCTGGTTTAAAATATTGATTACCCCATATTGGGCTAAATTGTGACAATAAGTGTGGTTCTTTTAAATAGTTTTTAGCTTCACACCATATTTTGATCATATGCTTTACAAATGGATTTTTAACTTGTTTTTGTAATTTTTTTGCCGAATCTGAGTATATGAATAAGGGAAGAGGTAAAGGTAAATTGTATGCTTCCATTTCAGTCCAGTGAGGGAGATCATTTAATGAAAAATAATATGTCATAGACCTCAGTTGTGCCGACCAATAATACAACATAAAATTTGGACATTTCAGACCTCCACGATCAAATGGTAAATATAATAAAGACAGACGTAATCTAGCCCTCCTGTTGTTCCATATAAATTCCACTAACTTTTTTTTAATTCTTGAAAATAAATCTAAAGGTGGTGGTAAGGGAATGTATTGAAATAAATAAAGTATTTTAGGTAAAATATTACTTTTAAGTATATTGATTCTCCCAATCATCGACATTGATAGTGACATCCATCTCTGAATTAACTCATTGATATCTGTCATTAAGGCTTCATAGTTGACACTGGCGACTGATTCTAGCTTAGGCACAATTTGGATTCCTAAATATTTAAACTGATTTACAACGTTGAATTGATTTACCTCAGGGGCTGGGTAATTTCTCTGGGTCTCATTTAGCATTAATATTGAAGATTTAGTTTTATTTATTTTATATCCTGATATTTCCCCCAAATTCTTTATTAAATTCAACAAGGTCGGAATTGATTTTTTAAGATTCGACATAAACAAAATTATGTCATCGGCGTACAGGGAGATTTTATGTTCTGTTGGTCCAACTTTAATTCCATATATTTGTGAATGTAAACGTATCGCCATCGCTAAAGGTTCAATTGCCATAGTAAACAGTAAAGGTGAAAGTGGACAGCCTTGTCAACATCCTCTATTGATTTTTATTGATTTTGAAATATTGTTATTTGTTAGGATTTCTGCTGTAGCATTATTGTATATTATCTGAACCCATTTTATGAAATTATTTCCAAGTCCAAACCTTTGTAAGACTTCAAAAAGAAAGGGCCATTCGACTCTATCAAAGGCCTTTTCGGCGTCCAGTGATAGGAGAGCTGTATCCGGTGCTTCTTTATTAGAATAAATAATATTAAATAGTCTTCTTACATTATAGAAGCCTTGTCTTCCCTTTATAAAGCCATTCTGATCTCGATTAATAATATGCAAATTAATATTTATTAATATATGTCTTTTGACTGTATTTAGATGTTGTTTTATTCATCTAGTCATCTTAACTGCCTAGTCTTTTTTTATCAGCAAACTATCTTACTATTTATCAGTGACTTTTGATCCCTATCCAAGCTCCAGCATTTCCTCATAAGGGACTCTTCCTTCGGGGTTGTGCCTGTTTTCTGGTTGTGGGGCGCTGGTCTGTAATTGTCCTGGTCTGCCTGGCTGAGGGGGTTGTGTGCTGCAATGCTGTGCCTGCGGTGTTGGCCCCTCGGATTGGACTTGGGAGGTCCCAGAGCTGGTGTTCCTGTAGCCGTGAACTTGGCACTTTCCCTGCTGGTGATGGTTCCCTAGTGATGGTGCTTCCACACTTGGATCCTCGGTGCCCAGCCATAAGTCTTAAGCCATAAGTTTTATACTGATGGAAGTTTCTTTGTGTGTGTTTGTGTCTATTTGTATGTGTGTGTGTGGGGGGGGGGGTAAATTGTGTTTTATTTTAATGTGTGAAGCACTTTGCGTTGCATCTTTTTGTATGAAAAGTGCTATATAAATAAAGCTTTGATTGATTGATTGAACTCTGTAGGCAATTAGTCCAATAGTTTAAAAACATTTCTCAACGTACAATTGCAAGGAATTTAGGGACTTCATCATCTACAGTCCATAATATCATCAAAAGATTCAGGGAATCTGAAGAAACTTCTGCACGTAAACAACAAGGCCAAAAACCAACATTAAGTGCCTGTGACCTTTGATCCCTCAGGCAGTATTGCATTAAAAACTGACATCATTGTGTAAAGGATATTACCACGTGGGCTCAGGAACACTTTGAAAAACCATTGACAGTTAACTCAGTTTGTCACTACATCTACAAATGCAAGTTAAAACTCTACCATGTGAAGCAAAAGCCTTATATCAACAACACCCAGAAATACCACCTGTTGCTCTGGGCAAGAGCTCATCTGAGATGGACTGACGTAAAGTGGAAAAGTGTGCTGTGGTCTGATGAGTCCACATTTCAAAAGCAATCATCTACTTTTCCACATTTTCTGATCCTGATCTTGTGGTATCTGTGTCTTGATTATCCTCTCCTGGAAGTCTTTGAAAAACGAGGACAAAATCTACAGGATCAAGTTTATCTGGTACAGCAAAATGAGAGAATACAAAATCTGGATAATTCTGACCTGGATTAAAAGTTTTGAAATACTGGGGACTGGGAGTCACGGCTGAATCTCCACCAGCCTTCCTCAAACTGCAGCCTAATCCATCTACTTACTACCTCCATCATACAACTGCCCATTCTGTTTGATAAGTTCACATGTGAGGTTGTTGCTTTAGCTAGTGAAATCACAAAGTACTGTAAAACACACCAGTCTAAAAAAGTTGTTGCAAGAGTGAAAAGCTTCCTGACTGCTGTGCTTTTGCTAATAGTTTCCTCCATGCTTCATTATCTCTTCTGCTTGGAACCAGCACGCTGCTGTCTTTGTCATGGTAAAACACAGAATTGAACTAAACAGATCTGATACTGATGACAGATGGTTGCATCCATATAAAACCATATACTATCACTCTAAGCAATGAATATCACATAGCAAGTTTTTCTAAAAGTTTCAGGGAATCCTTATCAACTCATTCTCATGGTATCTACAGATGGAGCTCTGTTGTCATCCTGTAATGGAATAAGGCATCTCACACTGGAGGCCATGTTTTTTTTAAAGGTATTCAGTGGGGCTTTTGTTTATCTATTCCAGCTTTTTCCTTATTTGTCCCAGATATGCCAAAATGGATTCTGTGTATCTGTGACACCTGACAAACAAACTCAGTACATTCTCCATCTCATAGACCACTGGCAGAGATTATGTTGAGAAGAAGAAAAACCTCCGCATTTTACTGATCCATCAATCAAAGTCTAGTTTGACAGTATTAAAAACACTAAGATGCCAATATTAAAGGAGACATCTACTTAACTTTTTCCACACGTTGACACACATCTCTGCTGGTTTTAATGAAATGTCTGTGACAGGATTTGGTCAGAATGATTCAAGGTCAGAGTTGGTTAGACAGACCAACTTTGACTGTCTAGCAAAGCTAATGGTATGATTTAAATCACCCTTATTGTCATTCAACTGTACAACCAATCATGTACAGTAGAATGAGATTGTGTTTTACCTATCTACTGTGTTAATCACACACACCTCAAGTGCAGAATCAGAGGGCTGCTGCCGTGCAAGGCGCCGCCACAAATTTCCCTCCTCCATTCCATTATTGCTGAGCGCCAAGCTGGATGGCAGGAAGTTCCACTTTTATATGGTCTTCGGCATGACCCGGCCGGGATTTGAACCCCTGCCTCCTAGGTGTGGGGCGGATGCTCTACCAACTGAGCCACCACTCCGGTGGTTACCGACTATCACAGTGAAAATATAACAAAATAAGATAGAACGATGCAAGATATATTATCGATTGTGCATTAGTGAACCAGGTGGGAACAGGGATGTCTAGTGGAGTGACTAGAATTAAAAGAATATAGCAATAAAAACTGTACTCAGTGTCATGATGCGGCGCACGGTTGGGGAACCGTGCTCATGCTTTTTGTTAGTTTGATTATTTTCTATAAATTCCCCACTTCAGTTTAGTATTTAATCTGGTTATGGGTTTGGACGTTTTATTTTATGTGAGTTTGCCATTGTTTCTGTTTGTTTATGAGAGTTCCTGTTGGAGTAATCTTAATTTTGCCTTTATAGCCTAGGTTATTATTATTATGTGTCTATGGCCATCTTGTCATATTTCTGTTTGTATTTGAGCCTTCTCCATCTTCACTGTTGGTTTTCTTGTTGTAGTGTTTATATGAATTGTTATTGCTATTTTCACCTATTCACCATTTGTGCATTTTATCTTGGCCTTGCCTTGATGTATTCATATTCTCCTGTGTTTTTATTTTGACAGTTGTCTCTGTTTACTTCTGGTTGCTCCTAGCTAGTTTTGCAGTTTGTCCCGGCTGTTTAGGGTTTCAGTTAATATCCGTGCTCTTGCTACCCACACCTGTCCTCATTTGTCATCACTCCCCTTTGTCTTATTTAAGGGCCACTGCACTGAAGTTTGGTGCAGCGTCCTTCGGTGTCCAGACGTGTGTTCCATGTCTTAGCATTACGTTATTCATCTTTATTTCCTCGTTGTCTCCAGATATATGTCCCAAGTCTGCGCTAGCATTTCCCCACGCCTTTTTTCCCCCTTTGGATTATTCCTGCCTGTGCTTGTAAGTTTTTGTAAGTTTTTTGTTGGACTTTGTGTTTTTCATTAAACTTTTTTGCAAACTCACATTTCAGCGTTTGGTTCTTTGTTCCTGCCTACCTGGCAATTTATGACAGAAGGACGCTGCCAGTGTGGACGAAGCTGCTGTGAGTTTGCGCTTTTGTTTTTTCCCTCCCTTCTATTTTTGTTTTAGTCCATTTTTAGTCCGAAATTTCACTTCCGGCGCCACACGAGTTGGCTGCCCTTTGCAACAGCAGCTCAATTCTGAGTCTTTTTTTCCCTCCCTCTCTCTTTTTGATCCGTTTTTTTTTTTTTACTCCATTTTTATCATGGACACACAGATTGTCCCAAATGTCTCCTGAGCCAGTGGACGGAGCCACTGTTTATAGCAGGAGACGATACAGCAGGGAGAAGCTGCTAGCACTCAACCGCCACCCGGTGCTAACGGAAAAACTCGACATACCGAGGGAACTGAGGTAAAAATGCCGTGGCTGCCGGGCTGGAGTAAGGCGGAGGACAAAAAATATAAGGTACAGACCCTCCCTTCCATCTATTGTCATGGGGAATGTACGGTCGTTACTGGGAAAGGTAGATGAGCTAGCGGCTATCTCCCGCTACGATAGCATATACCGGGAATGCTCTCTCCTTTTGTTTTCCGAGACGTGGCTAACTGAACTAGCAGCAGATGCTAACATTGAGCTGGAGGGTTTCCACATGATACGGGCAGACCGAACACCAGACAGTGGCAAAGCAAGGGGCGGTGGAGTGATAATGTATGTTAACAACAACTGGTGCAGACCGGGACATATCAGAACTCAGAACTCAGAAAAGGATTTATTGCCAAGTACATTAACAGTAAACAACTGATAACATACGAGGGATTTGACTTGACACAGAAAACGACCTCCATTTCCGGTGACGCGGCAGCGTCGAAAACGCGCCTGTCATCAGATGGGTACAGGATGCATAGGGAAGAAAAGGATAACACAATAGGAAAGAGCAAAAAACCATTGATTGTCAGAATACCGGTCATATATGATTAATATTATGATTACAAGAAAAAAAGCCCTCAATGCACAATTAGCAGACAATCACTGTTAAACAACAACACTGCAGCAAAGACATTGAGTTGCTAGCTGTTAGCATGCGGCCTACATATCTCCCGAGGGAATACTCACACGTGATCTGCATTGTTGTTTATGCAAATCCGACGGCGAACGCTGGGACAGCGCATGACGTCATCCATTCAGTAACCAGCAGGCTGCAGACAGAACACCCAGATGCTCTTCTCCTCATCTCAGGCGATTTCAACCATGTTTCACTATCTCCCATTCTACCCACGTTTACCCAGTATGTCACATGCCACACTAGACACAATAAAACACTGGACTTATTCTACGCAAACACTAAGGAGGCGTACACCTCATCACAACTCCCCCCACTCGGGAGATCGGATCACAACTTGGTTCATCTCCGGCCGGTGTACAAACCCCTAGTGCACAGACAACCTCCGGTCATGCGCACAGTGAAGTTATGGTCTGAGGAGGCAATGGATACTCTAAAGGGCTGTTTTGAAACCACCGCCTGGAAGCAGCTCTGCGATCCACATGGTGAGGACATCGATGGCCTCACTCACACCTTCACGGACTACCTCAGCTTCTGTGTGGACAAATCCGTTCCCACCAAGACCATACGGTGTTGCTCAAACAACAAACCCTGGACCAAGCCTGAGATAAAAACACTTCTGAGAGAGAAGAAGAGGATCTTCAGGTCGGGGAACAGGGAGATGCTGAAGCCCATACAGAGGGAGCTGAGGAGAAAGATCAGAGAAGGCAAGGACAGCTTCAGGAAGAAGATGGAGGACAAGCTGCAACAGAGCGACATCAGCGGGGTCTGGAGAAACCTCAAAACCATCTCTGGGCTCCAGAATACCTCCCCCCAGGCCACAGGGGGCAGGGAGTGGGCGAACAATCTGAATCTGTTTTTCAATAGGTTTGACCAACCGCCCTCCCCCCTGACTGCACAACAACCACTGCTGCCTCTAAAGACATCAAGTCCTGCTGCCCACTCCCCACTCCACCAACACCCCCCCACTCCCAACACACAGCCCCCCAACCTGACCCTGACCAAGACCCAGGTGAGGATGGAGCTGAGGAAGATCAAGGCGAGGAAGGCGTCGGGACCGGATGGTATCAGCGCAAAGCTCATCAAGTCCTGTGCAGACCAGCTGTGTGGGATTGTGGAGTACATCTTCAACCTGAGCCTGAAGCTGGGGAGGGTACCACAGCTGTGGAAAACATCTTGTGTGGTACCTGTACCAAAAACTTCCCACCCCAAAGACCCGAACAGCTACAGACCGGTGGCCTTAACGTCCCACTTGATGAAGACCCTGGAGAGACTGCTCCTTGCTCACCTCCGCCCCCTGGTGGGACCAGTGATGGATCCACTCCAGTTCGCCTACCAGCATGGCATTGGGGTGGAGGATGCGGTGATCTTCCTCTTTCACTGTTCTCTGTCCCACCTGGAGAAGCCCGGGAATGTGGTGAGGATCATGTTCTTTGACTTCTCCAGTGCTTTCAACACCATCCAACCGATGATCCTGAAGGACAAGCTGCTGTGCGCAGGGGTGGACCAGCACCTGTCATCATGGATCCTGGACTACCTCACGAACCGGCCTCAGTTTGTGAGAACCCGGGACTGTGTGTCCGACACGATCATCGGTAGCACGGGGGCCCCCCAGGGAATGGTGTTGGCTCCCTTCCTGTTCACTCTTTATACTGCGGACTTCTCACACAACACAACACACTGCCATCTACAGAAGTTCTCTGATGACTCTGCGATCGTTGGCCTCATCTCCAATGGAGATGAAGCTGAGTACAGAGGGCTTATCCAGGACTTCGTGGACTGGTGCCATCGGAACTGCCTCCAGATCAACGCGAGGAAAACTAAGGAGCTGGTGGTGGACTGCCACAGGCAAGGACAACCCCTCACAGCACCAGTAAATATACAGGGAACAGACATCGAGATGGTGACATCCTACAAGTACCTGGGTGTTCATCTAAACAATAAACTAGACTGGTCACACAATACTGACGCACTCTACAAGAAGGGACAGTGCAGGCTGTTCCTTCTGAGGAGACTCAGGTCTTTTGGTGTACAAGGGGTGCTGCTGAAGACATTCTACGACGTGGTGGTGGCATCAGCCATCACTTTTGGAGTGGTCTGCTGGGGCAGTGGCATTACCGCAGCCGATAGGAAGAGACTGAACAAACTGATCAAGAAAGCTAGCTCTGTCCTGAGGCAGCGCCTTGACCCGGTGGAGGAGATAGGAGAGAGAAGGACGGTGGCTAAACTGTCATCTCTGCTGGAGTCCGAGTTCCACCCTATGCAGGACATACTGAATGCACTGAGGAGCTCATTTAGCAGCAGACTACATCATCCCAGGTGCACAACCGAGAGGTTTCGCAGGTCCTTCCTACCAACGGCTGTCAGACTGTACAACCTAAGCAGGGCTGCTCGCAGAGATGGCAAAAAGACGTAACAACCTAATAGTTTTGAATGCAAAAGATGCAATAGACTTACACAATGGTCCCCTCCGGCATACAACTAGGAAAATACCGGTCGCTATGGAGGGTGAGAATATGTATGGGCACATAATCATACCATGTAGGATAACTAAGTAGACGGTTGTGCTGTTTCATCCCATCTAGCAACAATGCTCTGCACTGTGTGTGTTTATATATTTACATATTTATTCCATCTAGCTACAATGCTCCTTACTGGGTGTGTTTATATTTATATATCTATATATTTATTCCATCTAGCTACAATGCTCCGCACTGTGTGTGTTTATATATTTACATATTTATTCCACCTAGCTGCAATGCTCCGTACTGTGGGTGTTTATATATCTACATATTTATTCCATCTAGCTACAATGCTCCGCACTGTGTGTTTATATACTCATATATTTATTCCATCCAGCTACAATGCTCTGCAATGTGTGTCTGTGTATATATATATATATATATATTTATAGTAATATGTACATATGTATATTAGCTGCTCTTGCTTTTTTTCTTGCCTTCTGATTGTTGCTCTGAGTGTTGCTATCCCTGTGCTGTTGCAATCCTGGAATTTCCCCATTGTGGGACTAATAAAGGCTTATCTTAATCTTATCTTTTTGCTGGGATGACAGCCCACATGGACTATAGTGTTTTTGGACTGGACGAGGTGGAGTGTTGGGCTGCAGGACTGTTGGAAGACATCATCCCTGATGCTCACGATTCCCACACTCCCGAGGAGGCTCTGCAATGTTTGGATAGCGCGGCACAGGTAATAGAGGCATACCCCAGCCTGTGGAGCTATCCGGAACTTGTGGTTCTCCTCGCCTCTGTGTCCAACTCTCAACACATGCTCTGCGGGCTGGGGAAAACCTCTCCGTTAGATATTAATATTATATATTATATTGGGTGTATTAATATGGCAGTGCCCTGGGTGTAGTGGTAGGTGACGTCCCGCCTTCCGGTGGTGGCGTCACGGGGAGTATAAGAGGCCATGGCGGAAGAGGTTATGTCGCTTTTGCTGTGGACCCTTGACTTGTGCAGAGCGACTCCTGTTTGAGTTCCTGTTGGTTTTAATAAAGAGTGTAAACTGTCACCTTGCCACCTCCTTTTTATGGACACAATATTTGGTAATGAGGAGAAAAGGTATGGTGCAAGCTGCTACTGCCTTTCTGCCATTTCTGGAGATTCCGGGAGAGCCACCTGTTCCCTGGGCCAGTAGGTATGCAGCCTTTGAAAACTATCTCATTGCTCTGGACCTCGGCAAGCTCAAAAAGCTGCGTGCGAAGGCGATTCTGGTCCATAACCTTGGAATGGAGGACCAGAGGATTCTGAGTATGCTAGGAGGTGGTGACACTTTTGACGATGTGGTGAAGCTAATGGTGGGCTATTTTCGTGCCCTGGAAAACACTATCATGAAGAGAATCCAGTTTTGACAGCGACGCCAGCGGCTGGGTGAGTCAGTGCAACAGTTTGTTGCAGACTTATGGCAGCTGGCAGGAGAGTGCCAATTCGACGTTTTAGAGGAGGAAATGATCCGTGACCAGCTGGCGGAGCATGTTCTTACACTACCGTTCAAAAGTTTGGGGTCACCCAGACAATTATTTTGTGTTTTCCATGAAAAGTCACACTTATTTGCCACCATGAGCTGTAAAATGAATAGAAAATATCGTCAAGACATTGACAAGGTTAGAAATAATGATTTGTATTTGAAATAATAATTTTTTCCAGATACTCAACTTGCTCAAAGGAAGGTCAGTTTTATAGCTTCTCTAACCAGCTAAATTGTTTTCAGCTGTGCTAACATGATTGCACAAGGGTTTTCTAATCATCCATTAGCCTTCTGACGCAATGAGCAAACACATTGTACCATTAGAACACTGGAGTGATAGTTGCTGGAAATGGGCCTCTATACACCTATGTAGATATTGCACCAAAAACCAGACATTTGCAGCTAGAATAGTCATTTACCACATTAGCAATGTATATTAGATATTAGAGTGTATTTCTGATTAGTTTAAAGTTATCTTCATTGGAAAAAAACAGTGCTTTTCTTTCAAAAATAAGGAAATTTCTAAGTGACCCCAAACTTTTGAACGGTAGTGTAGTTCCTCCGCGACGACACGTCTCCTTATATACACCAGGGAATTGATGCTGATCACCGCCATGGAATTAGCGCAGCAGTATGATGCAGCGGATAAGCTAGCCAAAAATCTCGGCGAAAATGAGAAGCTTCAAAGGGATGAGAAACAGTGGAAGGCTCTGGCCGTGGATCTGGACGGTGAAGACGGCGAAAGTGATGAGGAATATGCCGCTGCCGTAAGAATTAGGTCCACCCCGGGGATGCCAAGGTGTTATGGCTGTGGGTCCGCCAGGCACTGCTACAAGGCAAGAGATTGTCCAGCAAGTGAGAAGCACTGTGGAAAGTGCGGTCTGTTCCACCACTTCGATAGGGCCTGCAAAAACTCTGAGCAAGGGAACCAGAGACCAGAAGGGGACTCTTCCACAAGGGAACCCACAGTGGTCCACACGGTCTCACCAAGCACAGATGGACGAATTTATTGTAACATCGAATTGGACGGGGTCGAGGTGCCGCTGATGCTGGATACGGGATCGGCAGTCTCCATCCTGAACTGGTCTACAGTGAAGAACTTTTCCCTGCATTACAGGGTGAGCAAGTCTGATGTAGCCTGCTATGGCTACGGCAACAACCCCTTCGATATCGTGGGCTCACTGCTGTCGGCGAGATACAGGTCAGCGGTGATGTGTGGTGTTGAGTTCATGGTGTCCACCGTGGGGTCGAATCTGATGGGCTGTGACCTGCTTTATGGGCTCGGGTTCTCGATAGCCTACGGCGTTGAGGAGGAGTGGTCTAGCTGTGGGCTATGGGACCGACCCTTCTTTGTGGGAGATGATAAAGTGTGGGACTGTGAATTGCCTGGGACAAGTCAAGACGGGCTGGACCAGCACTATGGAGTGCCATCGCAGGGAGTTTCCGGTGCCAGAGTTCACGGCACCCTGGACAAGGGACCCGAATGGCACGGATGGACACCTACAGTGGCGAGTGGAGCCAGTGTGCAGGCACCATGTAGTTCCGGAGTCCGGCCAAGTACTACCATAGAACCGGGCGCTGCTATGGTTGATTCAGCGCTAAAAATGAAAGAGAGTGGTGCGATTCCCAGATGGACCTGTGAGCAGGATCTGAAGCAGAGCTCGGACCGGGTCGGTGGGACTTTCTGACACTGAAGAAAAGCCCGGTCATGACATGGTGGACCTAGAAAGCCAGTGAGAACTCCTCCAAACACTGGCGACGAGGTCCACCCTAGGGTTGAGTCTCGGCTTGGAGGAGTCCGCAGGACACGGGATCAATGGGATGACCAGGAACGGTTGCGGGTGGTGATGGCCCGCGAGGACAGTTATTTAGAACTGTCTGATGGATCCATGCTATGTTTTGTTGATGTTGTTGCTGTTCTCTTGATTTTGAAACCGCGTAACCTTTGTCTGATTTCCCCTGTGTGTGCATGGGTGGTGAAAAGAAGAGCAGAGATGTTATTGCTCAAGTAGGTTCATTTTGTCTTCTTTTAATTATTTACCTTTTGTTCTTATTAACCCCTTGCACTCCGATCAATTTCCCTAAAATCGCCAAAAAATAACGTGCCCAAAATAAATTGAAAGCTGTTCTTCAACCCTTTGCAGCATCTTCATGGGGTTGGTCTCATTTAAAAGAAAACACTTTGAATTTTTTGGCAAAATAGTCATAATCTCTCTAAGTGCTCCGGCCACTGAGTTACAGTCATCTAAACATACTGAACTTGAAGAAAATAAATTTGGCCTGGGTGTTTTTTCGGACACAAATGCTTGCAAATAACACACAGCTTCAGATCCGGGATGGAAAATGCAACAGAAATGTAGAACCAAGTGTTATCCAGCTGAGGTCCAAATTTTGTAACAATACCACAAAAAATGAATATATTACACAGCTTTTTCCTCAGGCAGTTCCCAGGCGTTTTTGAACTGTGCCAAATTGTGCCAAATGGCATAGTTTGGAAAAACATCTGTAACTTTTGAATGATTCAATATAGAAGCTTCATCTTGGGCTCTAATGAAAGGTGACACTCAGGGCTGTGTGTGTGTGTGTGTGTGGGGGGGGGGGGTTGTCCCACCCCTCGCTACAGAGGACGGACATCGCCTGCTGTGCCACGGTCGTTCATGCAGCGATGACGCACAGCTGTAATTTACCGATCGGTCAAAAGTCATTTTGATTACAATTTTCAGGGATAAAGAATAATTTAGCTTAGAACACTTACCTCTTCACAGCAGAAGCGGAGCTGGTGAACTTCTTCCTCATTGTCAGACGAACGCGACGCTGGTCTCGCGACCCGATCAAAACATAATTCCATTATTGCGGTTTTGCGCTTCCATGATTGTGGTTTTTGGCGAACGATTTTTCAAAACAAATAACAGTAGTAATTAAAAATAGATTGGCAAACGCGTGTGTGTCACTCAGCCTTTGTCGTCGGCCTCCGTCGATCTATGATGACCATGGAAGAGAATCCTAAACGTCTACTCTGCTGGGACAGCACCGCCTGTGGCCAAACATGCCGATGCGCGAATGGCAGTCCCTGTCACACAGGTTGCACTTGTGGATGGTCTCCGTGCTGCTGGGTCTGTGGGGTTCTTCCTGCGGGTCCTTTTTTCATCTGCTGCAGCAGTCTTTCTTCACCCAGCCTTACACAAAAAAGCTCGCGAACTTCTGTGCTTCAATTGGCTCGCTGCATTCACAGCGTTGGTAGGCGGGTCCTTCTTGCTAGGTTTTCAGTCATTGATTCTTCAAGGTTTCAGAAACCCAATTCAAGGCTCTTGTTAGTCGAATGAGAGGTCAATCATATCTGATCTGTTCGCGGCTGTGTCTGTAGTGGAAGAACTTTTTTTTTTTTCAGTGCGCGCTTGGAGGCAGCGCCCTCGTGCATCCTAGAGCGCACGAGAGCGTCCTCGTGCGCTCTGGGACGCAGACACTTGCCCACCCGCGGTACAACGGAGTGCAAGAGGTTAAAGACAAAAATAGAAAGGAGATGTCTTTACCTTCTTAACATGTTTCGACTGTGCACTGCAGCCTTCATCAGAAGAGTCACCTGACTGCTGCCAGGTGTCATTTTATCAGCTGACTTTTGTAGGTGGGGCCAGCTCAGTAGACCTGTCAGATCCCCGCTTTTCGCCGTCAGATGGTCTCTGGAGAATGTGGTCCCAGGTGTGGGAAAGCATAAAGGCCCCCTCAAAACTCAGAAACTGGAAGATCATTCACCACAAGGAAAAAAGAACACCAGAAGGAATGTGAGAAGGAAACACAAGGACGACTCACAAGATCACGAAAAGAAAAGGCAGAACAAGAAACATTAAAATCAGCAATATCAGATCACTGCAAAAGAAATAATCACATCATGGACTGGGGCAACGCAAAAATTATTGGATCGGAGAGCAACAGACACAAACGCTGGATCAAGGAGGCCATAGAAATCAGGAAGTGGTGAAAAGATACCATGAACCGGGATGAGGGGGCCTTTTATGCTTTCCCACACCTGGGACCACATTCTCCAGAGACCATCTGACGGCAAAAAGCGGGGCCGGCTCGGTGGATCTGACAGGTCTGCTGGGCTGGCCCCGCCTACGAAAGTCAGCTGATAAAATGACACCTGGCAGCAATCAGCTGACTCTTCTGACGAAGGCTGCAGTGCACAGTCGAAACATGTTAAGAAGGTAAAGACATCTCCTTTCTATTTTTGTCTTTAATAAGAACAAAAGGTAAATAAGAACAGAGATGTGTGAATTGTTAAAACAAAGAGAAATGTGTGAAATGTAAATTTTCCTCAGTACTGTGTGTTTAAATTGCCCATATTGTGGAGTGGGAATGCTGAGATGGGGGATTTGGGATGCCATTAGGTTAATGTACATACTGTTCATAAGTGTTTACTGTTTGATGTGTTTTAGAAATGTATATAGTTACTTTTGAGGATTAATTTGTTTTACATGGCCATTTTATGTTCAAAGACTGTAATAATTAAAGTCATGGAACAACCCACAGGGCCTTTATGGTGTGCATGGATAGATGCACACCATAAGATGCACACCACGAGATGCACACCATCTCGATGTTAGCTCGAGATTAGATTATTGTAATTCTTTATTATCAGGCTGTCCTAAAACATCTTTAAAAAGTCTTCAGCTGATCCAAAATGCTGCAGCAAGAGTTTTAATAGGTACTAGAAAGAGAGATCATATCTCTCCGGTTCTGGCCTCCCTTCATTGGCTTCCCATAGAGTTTAGAATTAAGTTTAAAATCCTTCTTCTTACTTACAAAGCTCTTAACAATCAGGCTCCTTTTTATTTAAAAGATCTGATACTACCGTATCATCCTAACAGAGCACTACGCTCCCAAAATGCAGGATTACTTGTAATACCTAGAATCTCCAAAAGTACAATGGGAGGCAGAGCCTTCAGTTATCAAGCTCCTCTCCTGTGGAATCAGCTGCCAATCTGGATTCGGGAGTCAGACTCGATCTCTGTTTTTAAGAATAGGGTTAAAACCTACCTTTTTGTTATAGCCTACAATTAGGGAGGGATCATGTGTTTCTGAACCCTCCCTTAGTTATGCTGCTAATAGGTTTAGTCAGCCGGGGGACCTCCAGTAATGCACTGGGCCTCACTCCTTTCCTCACTCTCTATGAAATGTTTTTTTTGCTGGTCATTAACATTTGTTTGTTCTCTCCCATAGATTGAGTCCCCATCGTGCTGTTTGCTCTCTACATGTCTGTTCTTTTCTTCTTCTCTATCCCCTCACCCCCCAGCCAGTCGCAGCAGATGACTGCCCCTCCCTGAGCCTGGTTCTGCTGGAGGTTTCTTCCTGTTAAAAGGGAGTTTTTCCTCTCCACCGTCGCCAAGTGCTTGCTCACAGGGGATCGCCTGATTGCTGGGGTCTTTCTGCAACTGTGGGGGTTCCCCCCTACAGTTGATAGCGCTATGAGATGACTGTTGTTGTGAAATGGCGCTATATAAATAAAGTTGAATTGAATTGAATTGAATTTGTATATTTATGTTGTATATTTTGATGCTTAGAGCGTGAGTCGGGTTGTAAATTTTGGGGAGGGCCCAATTAGTATGCTTGCTATTTTCTTCGGGTGGGTGGGGGTGTTAGATGTTAATATTATATATTATGTTGGGTGTATTAATATGGCGGTATCCTGGGTGTAGTGGGAGGTGACGCCCCGCCTTCCGGTGGTGGCGTCATGGGGAATATAAGAGCCCATGGCAGAAGAGGCTATGTCCCTTTTGCTGTGGACCCTTGACCTGTGTGGAACGACTCCTGTTTGGGTTCCTGTTGGTTTTAATAAAAAGTGTAAACTGTCACCTCGCCTCCTCCTATTAACAGACACAACACTCTCCTCCACCTGTACCTGTGCCAACGAAAAAGCGTCCCTGGGTACGGAAGTCTCGCCTACCTCGCCAGACGGCCTCCGCAGTCCCTGAAAGGGCTTTGCCTGGACCCGCAGCAGCAGCAACCATCATGCCCCTGGAATCAAGGCAAGTATCTTTTCATTTTTTAAAACCTAAGAATGAATTATCTTGCTTTATTTCCGGTGGGGTGGGGGTGGGGGGCTCAGCAGCAGTTATCTACTCTGGCTGAGCCCTCACCACCTGCTGCTGCAACTATTCCCTCATCCTCACCTGCTTCTCCTGTGTCCCTCTCTATTTTTCCTGAGTGCTTGTCGGTCCTGGGAGGAAGCCACTGGATGATGGAGGGGCCTGCGGTTCCAGAGAGTCCTGTTCTGGTCCCACAGACACATCCTGGGTGGGAGAGGAGCACCCCCGTGTCCCGAAACCTGAGCTGACAAGAGAGTGTCCCTTGGTTTTGGCATCACAGGACCCAGCGCCATCGGTGAGATGACCCCCAGCTTCAGTTGCCACGTCTGGAGGTCCACCAGCATCAGCCGCTTCGTCTGGGGTTCTACCTGCTTCAGCCATCACATCTGGGGTTCTGCCAGTGTTGGCCACCACGTCTGGAGTTCCACCAGCGTCAGCCGCCATGTCTGGGGTTCCGCCAGTGTCACCTGCCATCATGCCTGCTGCTTGGGCCACCACAGCAGAGTCTCTGGAGTCCTGGATGGCAGAGGAGCTTGAGTCAAGGCAAGTACTCTTTTCTGTCTCTACATTACCAGTTCTAGAGAGATCTTGTCTTGCTTGTGGCAGGGAGAACCAGCTGCAGCTGCCAGCTGCTCCTGAGTTTTCCTCGCCGGGCTCCACTGCTGCCAGTAACAGTGATCCTGTGCTTGTCTCTTCCTCCCCGTCTGAGGTGGCCATGTCAGGGATGGATTCCCAGGCAGATAGACTCGAGAACCCCAGCCTGAGTGGCCAGAGTCCTGGACGGTGGTGGAGCTCGAGTTAAGGTAAGTTCTCTTTTTTTGTCTTCACAATGGCAGTATTAGAGATCTTACTTTGCTCTTGGTGGGGAGAATCAGTTACAACTGTCAGCTGCCCATGAGTTTTCCTTGTCGGGCTCCAATTCTGCTGGTGAAAGTGACCCGGTGTTTGTTTCTTCTTCCCTGTCTGAGTCCTCGCCTGGTTCCACTGATGGTCTTCGGTCCACTTCTCCTGAGGTCGCCGATGGTTGTCAGCCTTTGCCTGAGGTTGCTGAGGGTCATCGATCTTTGCCCGAGGTCGGCAATGGTCATCCGTCTTCGCTGGAGGTCGCTGATGGTCATCTGTTTTTACCTAAAGTCGCCATTGGTCATCAGTTGTCGTGTGAGGCCGCTGATGGTCATCAGTCATTGCCTGAGGTCGCCGTTGGTCAATGGTCTTCGCTTGAGGCTACTGTTGGTCAGCAGCCTTCGCCTGAGTTCGCCAATGATCTTCAGTCCTCCTCATCTGGTTTCCTTGCTGATCAGTCATCTTCTTCATCTGGTTTCCTCACTGGTCAGCCATCTTCTTCATTTGGTTTCCCTGCTGATCAGCTGTGTTTTTCATCTGGTTATCTCACTGGTTAGTCATTATCGTTGGGTGTCAGCTCCCTGCAGCTACTGTTCCATCCAAACCATGCTGCAGTCCCTGCAGTCCGTAGAAGGCACGGGTTCTGGCTACCGCCTCCAGGAGGGGGTACATCGTGCCCCATGGCAAGTTGGCTCAGGGATACTGAGAGACCACCCAATGGACTACGCCCTTTGCTTGAGTGGCTTAGGAACTCTGGGAGGCCACCCGACTTATTCCACCGCGTGATCTGGTGGTCTGTGGACTCCAGTCGGCCACCTGAACTGCCCTACTTGTCACGCCGCGCCATTCATCAGCGGCGCCACCTGCTCACCCACCTGATCCTCATCAGCGGCGAGGGATAAAAGCCGTCTCGCCCGGAGGCTCGGCCTGAAGCCGTCAGACTTCGTCCCTCACCGTTGTGAGCATACTTCTCTTCAGCATCAACATTATTTGGGTAAGAACCCTGACCTCTCTTTCCCAGTCTGCTCCCCTGTGCACAGGTGGATTCCCCGGCGGCGGACATCTCCACTCCATCGCCAATCCTCGCTGCTGTACGGCGCTCTCCAGGTGGCTGTCTTCCGGGCTTCGCCCCCTTGTTGTGCCAGCTATCCTGACAAACCAAGTAAGTCCTTCTCTCGCCATAAATTCCTCCTGTGTTGGTGTATGACCGTCACCCTCTCCCTGTGCTCTCTCCATAGGGTTGCTCGGCTGTACGGTCACCTGCCTCTGTGCCTGAAGCAGACGCCATCACCAACACATTTACATCCCGCAGACACGCACTCATCACTCCTGCTGTTAATAAACTCTTTGAACTACTCTAAGCCTGTGTGTGTGCGTCTCCTGAGCCGTGCGTTATGTCAGTACGGCTTCAGCAGAGCGGCTCGGCGGACGGCGGGCTTGCACACCGGTTTTCCACTCTCGAGGCTAGAGTGGATCAAATAGCTTATCAACAACAGGTGATCTTTAATCAATTATTGAATTTTACTAACCGGTTGGGCCGCTTGGATCCTCAACAGCCGTTCCCCCCGGCTCGTCAGGGTGGCGCGGCTCCTGCTGTTCCAGCGGCTGTCCAGCCAGCTCCAGTGGCACCGGTTCGGCTCACACCGATTCCGACCCCCGCCCGCTTTAGCGGTAAGCTCGGCGGAGCGCGGGGGTTCATTATGCAGTGTGAGTCCGTGTTCCACCGTGTGCCCGGAGATTTTCCCTCGGATCACAGCCGAATTGGGTACATAGGGAATCTCCTGGAGGGGCGTGCGTTAACTTGGACCTACGCCATAATGGCGAGGCCCAGTTATGCCACCCTCACCTATGACCAATTCGTGGGGCGCTTTCTGGAGGTCTTTGACCATTCTCTAACCGAGACAGTCCAGGTCGATCGGCTTCTCGCTCTCCAGCAGGGAGACCGGTCGGCAGCGGACTACTCGGTCGACTTCCGGGTAGCGGCGGAGGAATTGGGCTGGGGGGAGCGCTCCCTCTGCGGCCTGTTCCTCCACAGCCTCAACGATGATCTGAGGGATGAACTGGCTGGACGGGATATTCCTGGGACGCTAGCGGAGCTGACATCCTTAGCGGTAAGTTTGGATAACAGGCTGCGCGAGCGCTCCTCGGGGCGGAAGTCTTCTTCTTCTCGCCTTCGTGGAGTCTCACCGCACCTGTTCCAAGCTCGCCCCCTGGCGGCGCCGCCAGCATCGTGCCCCGAGGAGTCGGAGCCGATGGTGACGGGCTGGACCAGGCTTTCCCCTGCGGAGAAACAACGCCGCCGTGAGTTGGGCCTCTGCATGTATTGCGGAGGTGACCAACACACCATGGAGCGTTGCCCACGGAAAGTCAGTCGGCGGGGTCCACGAATCACTGTAGGGGGCCTCGCGGATCTCCACCGGTTAGACACACTTACCCAATTGAAGCTGCCCATCCGTTTCTGCCACAATCCCACTGGGCACCTCACCCACGCACTGGTGGATTCGGGCGCAGAAGGCAGCTTCATTTCACAAGGCCTGGCAACCCGATTGGGCATCCGCTGTCAGGCACTCAAACACCCCATCTCCCTGGTCCATCTCTCCCGTGCCTCCCTTGGGAGAGTTACCCATCAAACCATTCCTGTCCCAGTCATCATCTCAGGGAACCACCGGGAGGAGATGGTTTTCTACGTCCTGCCCAACTCTGTGTCGCCCGTCATCCTGGGGTACCCCTGGCTATGCCTCCACAACCCTGTCCTGGACTGGAGGTCAGCTGGGGTGTCGGCATGGAGTACCTTCTGCATGGGCACCTGCCTTCAGTCCGCTGCCTGCTCCCCGTCCGCGGCTCCTCCTGTGGCGGATACAGCACCTCCGGACCTGTCGCTGGTGCCTCCAGAATTTCACGACCTGGGTATGGTATTCAGTAAATCGAAAGCTATGTCTCTTCCCCCGCATTGACCATATGACTGTGCCATCAACCTCCGCCAGGGGGCCCCCCTGCCATCTGGTCGGCTCTACAGCCTGTCGGCGCCGGAGAAGGAGACAATGAATACGTACCTAAAGGAATCACTGAGCGCTGGGATTATTCGCCCATCGTCGTCACCCGTGGGGGCAGGGTTTTTCTTTGTCGGGAAAAAGGACGGTTCCCTCCGTCCCTGCATAGACTACCGAGCGCTTAATGACATCACTGAGAGGGACCGTTACACCCTGCCCCTCATGGACACTGCCTTCCACTCCCTCCAGGGGGCGACCTGGTTTACCAAGCTGGATCTACGCAGCGCTTACCACCTCGTCCGGATCCGGGAGGGAGATGAATGGAAAACAGCCTTCCGTACCCCGAACGGCCACTTTGAGTATCTCGTCATGCCGTTCGGGTTGACCAACGCTCCTGCCGTCTTTCAGCGCCTCATTAATGACGTCCTCCGGGATTTCATCGGCCTCTTCGTGTTCGTCTACCTGGACGACATTCTGATCTTCTCCAGGTCCAGAGACGAGCACCAGGTCCATGTGAGGCGGGTCCTCCAAAGACTGCTGGAGAATCATCTGTACGTGAAGGCTGAGAAATGCGAGTTCTACGCTAGGACCACATCCTTCCTGGGATTCATCATCGCCCAAGACCAGGTGCTCCCAGACCCAGAGAAGGTGAAGGCGGTGGTGGAGTGGCCTACTCCCGCATCCCGGAAGCAGGTGCAACAGTTTGTTGGCTTCGCCAATTTTTACCGCCGCTTTGTCCCGAATTTCAGCTGGATCGTCGGACCGCTGACCCGCCTCACGTCCCCGAAGGTCCCGTTTCGGTGGACCGAAGAGGTCGATGCTGCCTTTAAGGCGCTGAAGGCGGAGTTCTCCTCCTCCCGGGTCCTTCGCCAGGTCGACCCCACGCTGCAGTGCACTGTGGAGGTGGACGCATCGGACACGGGAGTGGGAGCAGTGTTATCCCAACGATCACCGGACGATGGCGCCAAGCGACCGTGCGCCTTCTTCTCCCGGCGCCTGTCCCCGGCGGAGAGGAACTACGATGTGGGGGACAGAGAGCTCCTGGCCATCAAACTCGCCCTACAGGAGTGGCGCCACTGGCTAGAGGGGGCGGACCTGCCGTTTGTGGTCCTGACGGACCATAAGAACCTAGAGTACCTACGATCTGCCAAGCGCCTGAATGCCCGCCAGGCGCGCTGGTCTCTGTTCTTTGCCAGGTTCCGCTTTTCAATCACCTTCAGGCCAGGCTCCAAGAACGGCCTGCCTGACGCCCTCTCTAGACAGTTCACCCCCGTGGAGGCTGAGGAAACGCCCCACACTATCCTGCCCAGGTCGTGCGTCGTGGGAGCTGTCTCTTGGGACATTGAAGACAAGATCCGGAAGGCGCAGGAGGTGGAACCTGATCCTGGCGGCGGACCGGAGGGAAGACTGTTCGTTCCATCTGCGGTCCAAGGAGAGGTCATCCACTGGCTCCACACCTCCCGGCTCACCTGTCATCCCGGCACCTCTCGGATGATCAGCCTCCTCCAACGGTCCTTTTGGTGGCCAGGCCTGCGGAGGGATGCAGCCCGCTACGCCCGGGCTTGCCCAATCTGTGCCACCAGCAAGTCGGGAAATGCCCCTCCAGCGGGTCTGCTCCAGCCTCTGCCCGTCCCCGGCAGGCCCTGGTCGCACATCGCGCTGGATTTCGTCACCGGACTCCCCGTTTCCAACTCTTTTGACACCGTCCTGACCATCGTGGACCGTTTCTCCAAGGCGGCACACTTCGTCCCCCTGCGAGGTCTCCCTACCGCCCTGGAGACGGCGGGCCTCCTTGTCCAACACGTGGTCAGGCTGCACGGGATTCCGGTAGACGTGGTCTCGGACCGGGGCCCCCAATTTTCATCCGAGGTTTGGAAATCTTTTTGTAACGCCATCGGAGCCAAGGTGAGCCTCTCCTCCGGCCATCACCCCCAGTCTAACGGGCAGTGTGAGAGGACCAATCAGGAGCTGGAGGCTGCGCTCCGCTGTGTTACCAGATCCAAGCCGACGTCCTGGAGCAACCATCTCGCCTGGGTGGAGTATGCCCACAACACCGCCCGCTCTTCTGCAACGGGGATGTCCCCCTTCAAGGCGTCCCTGGGTTACGACCCCCCGCTGTTTCCAGCGCAGGAGAGCGAGGTAACTGTCCCCTCTGTTAGGGCACACCTTAGGCAGTTCCGCTCCACCTGGGCTGCCGCGCGTCATGCGCTTTTACGCACAGCGGAGCGCAACAGGACCGTGGCGGACCGGCACAGACGACCTGCCCCGGCGTACAGAGTTGGGCAACTAGTGTATGTGTCTACCCAGGACGTCACATTAAAAGGCGAGAGGAGGAAGCTGGCACAGCGATTCATGGGTCCCTTTCCCATCACCCGGATCATCAACCCGGTGGCTGTGCGCGTGGCTATTCCCCCCTCCCTCCGCATCCATTCCACTTTCTACGTGTCGAAGGTGAAACTGGCAGTCACTGACCCCCTTTGCCCTCCTCCTGCAGCGCAACCCGCGCCCCGGATGATTGGTGGCCATCCGGCCTGGTCCGTCTCCTCCATCCTGGACTCCTGGCGCCGAGGTCATGGGTTGCAATACTTGGTGGACTGGGAGGGCTATGGGCCCGAGCATCGACAATGGGTGCCCCCGTCGTTTGTGTTGGACCCATCGCTCATCGCGGACTTCCACCGAGCGCACCCGGATAAGCCATCGCCAGGAGGCGCTGCTAGAGGGGGGAGTACTGTCACGCCGCGCCATTCATCAGCGGCGCCACCTGCTCACGCACCTGATCCTCATCAGTGGCGAGGGATAAAAGCCGTCTCGCCCGGAGGCTCGGCCTGAAGCCGTCAGACTTCGTCCCTCACCGTTGTGAGCATACTTCTCTTCAGCATCAACATTATTTGGGTAAGAACCCTTACCTCTCTTTCCCAGTCTGCTCCCCTGTGCACAGGTGGATTCCCCGGCGGCGGACATCTCCACTCCATCGCCAATCCTCGCTGCTGTACGGAGCTCTCCAGGTGGCTGTCTTCCGGGCTTCGCCCCCTTGTTGTGCCAGCTATCCTGACAAACCAAGTAAGTCCTTCTCTCGCCATAAATCCCTCCTGTGTTGGTGTATGACCGTCACCCTCTCCCTGTGCTCTCTCCATAGGGTTGCTTGGCTGTACGGTCACCTGCCTCTGTGCCTGAAGCAGACGCCATCACCAACACATTTACATCCCGCAGACACGCACTCATCACTCCTGCTGTTAATAAACTCTTTGAACTACTCTAAGCCTGTGTGTGTGCGTCTCCTGAGCCGTGCGTTATGTCACTACTTTTTCACCCGGTGGTCCTAGGGTTCTGTAATCCACCTGATTTGCTCTGTTTGTAGGTCTTGAGCGAGTTTTTTGTTTGGTCCCTCCTAGCCTGGTTTCCCCCACCGCCCTCCCTGGTTGGGTTATTGTTCTAATCCTGTTGGGTTTTTTGTGTGTTTTCCTCTTCTTTTTTGATGTCACCTTGGGGTGTCTGGAATCCACTCCTTGGATGGGGGGATCTGTCATGATGCGGCGCATGGTTGGGGAACCGTGCTCACGCTTTTTGTGGGTTTGGTTATTTTCTGTAAATTCCCCACTTCGGTTTAGTATTTAATCTGATTATGGGTTTGGACGTTTTATGTTACGTGAGTTTGCCATTGTTTCTGTGTGTTTATATGAGCTCCTGTTGCCGTAATCTTAGTTTTGCCTTTATAGCCTCGGTTATTATTATTATGTGCTTATGAATGATATCTTTGTATGTTTGTATTTGGGCCTTCTCCATCTTCACAGTTGGTTTTCTTGTTGTAGTGTTTATATGAATTGTTATTTTCACCTATTCACCATTTGTGCATTTTATCTTCGCCTTGCCTAGATGGGTTATTATTTTCTCTGTCTGTATTTTGTCTGATCTCATTTTGTATTCTTGTTCTCCTGTGTTTTTATTTTGACAGCTGTCTCTGTTTACTTCTGGTTGCTCATAGCTAGTTTCGCAGTTTATCCCAGCTGTTTATGGTTTCAATTATTATCCTCGCTATTGCTACCCACACCTGTCCTCATTTGTGATCATTCCCCTTTGTCTTATTTAGGGGCCACTGCACCGCAGTTCGGTGCAGTGTCCTTCGGTGTCTAGACATGTCTTAGCATACGGTGGGTGTCTGGATTCTACCCCTTGGGGGGGGGGGGGCTTTATCATGAACGGGGTTGAGACATCGACCCCGTTCCATGATTTGTGGCTGTAGTTCCCTGATTGTTGTTAATTATTTCCAGCTGGCAGGTTATTGGAGCCTCTGAGCCTGGCTCCCTGCCAGCCTACAGCCACGCGTCTCCCTCCACTGGCATCCACCGGCTGTCTGTCATTTTCATTTGTCCATGCACTCTCACCCACTTTCATACATACACACACACTCACACACACGCGCGCGCACACACACACACACACACACACATACACACACTCATTCCTACTCATATACGCTGACACACATTCATGCACTGACTGCCACTGCACACCTGCATCCACTTGTCACTCAGTAATACACGGTGTACTTATGGCTGACAGGGTGAGCACTCAGTGTGGTGATGTTAGTCTACATTCGATGTCCAGACTCACTCCAAGTTGGTTTCTCCTTTTTTTCCTGGGCTATGTGTGGAGCTGTTGTTTCCAGAGACAGTTTGCTCCAACCCTACATGTAAGTCTTCTTCCTCATTATTTTTAACCCTTCCTTTCCACTGCCCAGTTCCGTCTGGGAGCGCGTGGGACTCGCCAATGGAGTTCGTAGCCGGTCATCTAATTATTTCCCTTCCTGAACTGTATTCATTGAACATTTTGTGTTTTTCCCATTTGTTAATAAACATGTTCACTTCACCTGCATATTGGGCTCAAATCTTTTCACCTGTGCGCTACAGCGCACGTACATGACAGTACGCTGCCACCACCATAAATGAGCCCAGCAGTGAAGTAGCGTGTCATTTTTTCATCTTTGTGTGTGTTTTTCCACCTACCTGATCTGGAGCAAGATGTCATTCCCAAGGTCCAAAGTGTCATTCCCACACTGGCAGAGGTGGACGGCAGCGGGGCATCCAAGTGTGGAGGAGGAGTGGGCAGCCATATTCAACCGGGGCTTCATAGACGACGCCGATGAAGGCTACGACCACGGAAAGAAGTGGGATTGTCTGAACGGGGCTCTGGGTATTCTGGAGGCTCACCTCGGCCTCTGGAATTTTCCCCAGTACGCTGAACTGTTATCCTCGGCCTGTGCCCTCCAGCAGGCATTTCCTGACCTGATGAGAAGGGTGTTCCTAGCTCAGCCCAGGCGGAGACGCTCTTCTCAGCCGGCGGCCATTCCTCCCACCGCTTCGCCTCCAGCTCCAGCATGGCCATCGTCAGGTCAGTGGCGAAGACATTGTCATCCTGTTCCGGATCCCCGGAGGAATAATCCAGCCCCTTGGGCAGTCTCCTTCTCTACACCGAGCCCGGTTTTCCCTGCAGCAGACCTTCACTCACGGGTAATCCTGTCTACCAGATCTCCCTCCACTTCCGCTGCGAGGGCTCCTCCCTCGGTACCTCCTCAGACTGCCAAGGAGCATTTGATTTCCTCACTGGCCGCTCCCGTTTCCGTGGCCAAAGGGGTGGCTCCTCCAAGATTCTCAGGGAGGCCCACCATGGAGAAGGAGAACGTACCCACTACAGCAGCAGGCAACATCCAAGTCCGGCCAAACAGGCAAGTTTATTTTCAATCTTCCCCTATTAATGATGAAATGTCTTGCCTAATTCCCGGTAGGGAGACTCAGGGAGAGCAGTCCCCTGAGTTTTCCCCACCTGCTGCTGTTATGAATTGCTCACCAGTCCTCTCTATGTTCTCTCCTGTCCTCCCTGAATACATGCCGGCACTGGAGCCAAACCGTCGGGACAGGAGGAGCCAGAGGTCCGGGAGAATCATTCCCCCGCAGCAATGGTGAGCCAGACCCCAGCCGACATGCTGGAGGAGTCACCGGTGTGGGTCACGATGGCTGGGGCTACCAAGACAGCAGAAACTCTCACGCTTGCTGCAGAGGCTGCCGCAGTAAAGTCAGCACCCGAGCTGAACTTCCAGGAGGCTGAACCCGTGGGAACATCGCCTGGATCGTCGGAGTCCTGGACGGCGGTGCAGCTCAAGCTAAGGCAAGTGCTCTCCTTTGTCTTTCTCTATTCCATATTAGAGCATTTTTGCCTAGCTCTATGTGAGGAGAGCCAGCTGCAGCTGCACGCTGCACCTGAGCTCGCCTTGCCGAGCTCCGCTGCTGCCGGTGACTCTGACCCTTCTTCCTCTCTGTCTGAGTCCTCTTCTAGGGTTGCTGGAGAGAGATCCATGTCACTGGACGAGTCCGAGGATCCAGGCTCACCGCCAGAGGTCACTGGGGGTCCTGCGCCTTTCCCGCTAAGGAGGTTGTCATGGGTACTCAGCTCCAGCCCAGGGTGCCCATGATTGATTGCCTCCTGGCTTGGGTACTCATGCGGGTTTGCTGGTCCACAGTCAAGGCAGCATTGAGGTCAGCAGTAGCCCAGCTAGGTCCCACCTCAGGTGCAGCAAGTGGCCAGCTGGGTTCAACCGTGGCCCGGTTGGGGTCCACCGTGGGTGCAGCAGGGGCTCAGCCGGGTTCCATCGTGGGTGCGACCACGGCCTGGTCAGGGTCCTCCGGGGGTGCAATGCAGGCCCAGCCGGGGTTCACCGTGGGAGCAATGAGGTCCCAGGCCAGGACCACCGCTGGTGCAACCTTGTCCCGGGCTGGGACCACCGCGGTTGCAGCAGGGGCCATGCTGGGTTCCACCGTGGGTGCAACTATGGCCCGGTCGGGGTCCTCCGTGGGTGCATCACAGGCCCAGGCCATGCCTGCCACAGGTGTGGCCGAGTTTCAGTCCCAAGCTGGGGCCACCAAGGGTACTGCCACGGTCCCTCACTCCCCACCACCAGATACTGCAGGGGTTCCTCTTCTCCGGTCCGGCCGCCCACCTCTTAGCCTCCTGGTGGGTAGTCCACCCCTCCGGCCCTGGTGGTCCAACTATGTGGGCCGGCCATCTGAAGGACTGGGTCTCTGGGTTAGGTGGCCCAATTTCTCAGGCAGCCCACCTGACGCTGTTCTGCAGGTCACTTGCTAGCCTGGGACTTTGGCCGGCCCCCTGAACTTTAGGACTCTTGGGTCTTGGGGGGGGGGGGGGGGGACATAGTCTTAGGTTTGGGGTTGGGTGATTTTGTGTTCATGTATTGTTCTGTGATGTTCTATTCTCTGCCCGTTCATTCCCTCCTGACCTGTTTCCCCCTACCTCCCACCCTGGTTTGTGTGATAGTTTTCTGGGAGGGGGGGCAGGCTTTTCTTTTTGTTTGTTTTCTTTTGATGGTACAGTGGGTGTCTGTATTCCACCCCTTGAGGGGGGGCTCTGTCATGAACGGGGTTGATGTCTCAACCCCGTTCCATGATTTGTGGCTGTAGTTCCCTGATTGTTGTTAATTATTTCCAGCTGGCAGGTTATTGGAGCCTCTGAGCCTGGCTCCCTGCCAGCTTACAGCCACGCCTCTCCCATCCACTGGCTGTCTGTCATTTTCATTTGTCCATGCACTCTCACCCACTTTCACACACACACACACACACACACACACACACACACACACACACACACACACACACACACATTCATTTCTACTCACATACGCTGACACGCATTCATGCACTCACTGCCGCCGCACACCTGCATCCACTTGTCACTCATTAAGTACACGGTGTACTTATGGCTGACAATGTGAGCACTCAGTGTGGTGATGTTAGTCTACATTCGATGTCCAGACTCACTCCAAGTTGGTTTCTCCTCTTTTCTTGGACTATGTATGGAGTTGTTCTTTCCAGAGCCAGTTTGCGCCGACCCTACATGTAAGTCTTCCTCCTCATTATTATTAGCCCTTCCTCTTCGCTGCCCAGTTCCATCTGGGAGTGCGTGGGGCTCGCCAACAGAGTTTGTAGCCGGTCATCTAATCATTTCCCTTCTTGAACTGTATTCATTGAACATTTTGTGTTTTTCCCTTTTGTTCATAAACACGTTCACTTCACTTGCATATTGGGCTCAAATCCTTTCACCTGTGTGCTACGGCACATGTACATGACAGACAGTGTATTGGGGATTTCCACAGCAGGTAGAACACAGCTGCAGAAGTTATAAAGGCAAATCCACGCTTTTGTTATCTCTAGATTAGATTATTCTACCTCTTTTCTCAAGTGTATTTTAGTTGCAGATGACAGCTTTTTTTTTTTGTAGTGGAGAAAATCTTAAGCAGCTTCTGGATTCAGTAGAAAATTAACTTAAACAAATCAATCAATGGTTCACTGCCAACAAATTATCAATTCACCTTGAAAAAACAAAAATGTATAATATTTGGAAACCGCAAATTATATAATCACAGAAAAATTAAAATAAACAATGTTGAAATTGACGCAGGAAACCAAATCTTGGGAAACCAAGTTCCTAAGGGTCATTATTGATAACAAACTAAACTGGAAATTACACAAAAATTATGTCAAAACTAAAATGTCTAAATCCATTGCCGTACTGTATAGAGTTAAGGATTTCCTGTGTCAGAAATCTCTTTGCATTTTATATAATTCACTGATAGTTCCTTATATGACATACTGTGTGGAGATCTGGGGAAGCACATACAAAACAAACAGAAACTTAATCTTTTTACTATAGATAAAAGCCGTACGCATTGTATCGAAGAAACCTTGCTGTGAACTAACAAATCCAATATTCATTCAATTACATACTCTTAAATTGAGAGCTCTAGTAGATTAAAACATCATTCAAATAATATACAAAGCAAATAATAACCAATTACCTGTTAATATTCAGAGACTGTTTAAAAAAGGGAAAGCAAATATGAGCTAAGAGGAAACTCTGTTTTTCACAAACCAAAAGTCAGAACAAATACAAAGTATCATTACATGTCTGTCACTGGAATTAAACTGTGGAATTGTTGCTCTGAAAATATTAAAACGTGTTCTACTCTGAAGCAATTCAAAAAATTATACAAAGATGAGAAAATTTCTCAGTATCTCACTGTAAATCAGGAGCTAAACTTAGGAGCTAAACTTGTAATAATGTAAAGGTTTTTGTTTATTGTTTTTTCTGTTATTCTTTTTGATTTTCTTTGATGATTTTTGGGTATGACTTAAATTTTTATGTTGTGGAGAGCGTGAAATGAAGAGACTGAATTTATTTCTCAATTCAGGTTTATTAACAAATCACGTGTCTCCAACATCTTCTCAAACAGAAAGTGAACTAACTTCCCACATCTCCCCTTTTTATACCCGGGACATCAGAGTACAGAATCACATTGTCATTCACTCCCCAGAGACAATACATCACCCCCCAGGTCCTCTCTTCTCCACCTAAACCCTGGTGGTCAGGAAGTCTTCTCAGAGCCATTTCTAAAGACACATTTCACACCCTCCTGTCATCCCCAGGAGGTTCAGACTTATTGTTCCTTCTAAGACGTGAGGTAACAGTGATATACATATGCAGCCTAAGCATCTCAAAAGTAATATAAATATGCAGCTTAAGCATCTCAAATATGTGTGCCACATAACCCCCCCCCCCCCAAACGTCGAAGATGAAACAATACAACATAGTCCAGACAACATGATAAAATCACAACATCAGTCCATATGCTGTCTGGGCTTCAACCTTCTTCCGAACTTGCTGTAGGTGGGCTTTGCCGCTCCCGTGGCGCTGTCCTGCGGATGAGAACTGTTAGTCAATCCCTGAGAGGGCTCTGGGGCCTGCTCCCTGAGGTGTCTGCTGCGTCAAGGAGCCCTCGCCACTTGCACAGGTTCACCAGCCATCACAAAAGCAGGTTTAAGTCTGTCTACAGCAATTGTTTCCCTCCTGTCCCCTAAATCTAGCAAAAAATGCTTATCACCTGTTTCCAGCACTCTATATGGGCCGTCATAAGGTGGTCGCAGGGTTGGGCGCTGAGCCTCGTGCCTGACAAAAACAAACTCGGCGTTTTTTAAAGATTTAGGTACAAAAACGCGGGGAAAAGTGTGATGAATGGGGCCCGGAAGCATGTCCGCTCCCGTGTCGTTCAGTGACCGCTGAGCAGGGGGACGCTCTGGTGCCGGGTTATCGGAAAGAAATTCCCCTGGCAGATGGAGTGGTTGAGCAAACACCAACTCAGCAGGGGAGGCTTTTAAGTCCTCTTTAGGTGCAGAACGCAACCCTAATAAAACCCATGGTAGTCTGTTTACCCAATTTGCATCCGTCAGCGATGCTCTGAGGGCTGCTTTCAATGACCTATGAAAACGCTCGCATAAACCATTAGCCTGGGGGTGGTACGCGGTAGTGCGATGGATTGTTATCCCCAGGCTGTGGGCCATCGCTGACCAAAGCTCAGAAACAAATTGAGGCCCCCTGTCGGACGTAATATCCGACGGGACCCCAAAACGCGCTACCCAAGCCGTTAAAAATGCGCGGGCCACCTCTGCGGCTGTGGTTGATGCCAGTGGGACCACTTCAGGCCAACGCGTGGTGCGGTCCACCATTGTCAAAAGATGCGTGCACCCCTGTGACGAGGGTAGGGGGCCTACGAGGTCGACATGCACATGATCGAACCTCTTGGCCGGGATGTGAAATGGCTCTAAGGGGGCTTTTGTGTGTTTGTGTATTTTGGCCCGCTGGCAAGCCATGCAGGCTCTTGCCCACTCCTTAATGTGCTTGCGCAGGCTCGGCCAAACAAACTTCTCTCCCACCATTTTTACCGACGCGCGCACCCCGGGTGCGCCAGAGAGTGAATCGAGTCAAAAACACGGCAGCGCCACGCGGCTGGCATTACCGGACGCGGTCGCCCTGTAGAGACATCGCAGATTAGGGAGGGCAAACCATCTTGCAGCTTCCTGCTCTCCAGCCTTAACCCTGTTGGTCCAGACTGGAGCACACACACGTCCACGTCGCTACCTTGGTCCGCAGCCATGGCTGCGTAATCTATCCCCACGTGGACTGGGGCCGCGTATGCTTCCACGCTGCTATTTTGTTCTGCGGCCGCGGTAGTATAATCTACCCCTGCGTGGACTGAAGCGGTTACGGCGCGAGAGAGGCAGTCTGCCACCACATTAAGTTTACCCGCTACGTGTTGAATATCAGTAGTAAACTCTGAAATTGCAGCCAGCTGCCTCTGCTGCCGGCCCGACCATGGTTCCGAAACTTTGGCCATTGCAAAAGTGAACGGTTTGTGGTCGACAAACGCGGTGAAACGCCGACCTTCCAGCCAGAACTGGAAGTGACAAATGGCTAAGTGGAGCGCTAACAACTCCCTGTCGAACGCACTGTATTTTCCCTCGGCCTCGCGCAAGGTCCTGCTGAAAAAGGCCAGTGGCTGCCAAGCCCCGGCAACCTGTTGCTCCACTACCGCGCCTATGGCCACGTCTGACACATCAGTGGTGAGCGCTATGCAGGCCGTTGGGTCTGGGTGAGCCAACAACGCGGCGTCCGCAAGGGCTTTTTTTACCTCCGAGAATGCGCGCTCCCGCTCCGGGGACCATTCGATTGCGTTTGAGGGTTTTTGTTTTTTAAGCGCGACATACAATGGTTGCATGAGCTGCGCTGCGCGGGGGAGGTAACAGTTATAAAAATTCACCATTTCTGTAGCGCTTTGACCGTTTGTGGCTGGGGAAAATCTGCTTCTGCGCGCACTTTGTCCGGCAGCGGAACTGCTCCCTCTGGGGAGACGCGGTGCCCCAAAAAAATCAATCTGCGCCACCCCGAACTGGCACTTCGCTGGGTTGATTATTAACCCGTGTTCCCCCAACCTCCGGAAAACTGCCGCGAGGTGCTTTTCATGCTCTTCTTCGGACGTGCTGGCTACCAAAATGTCGTCCAGGTAGACAAACACAAAAGGGAGATCGCGTAACACCGCATCCATCATGCGCTGGAAAGTTTGCGTGGCGCCTTTAAGCCCAAACGGCATGCACAAAAACTAAAAAAGTCCGAACGGAGTTATTACCGCTGTTTTGGGAATGTCCTCAGCGCGTACTGGGACTTGATGATAACCGCGGACTAAGTCTATTTTAGAAAAAATGCGCGCCCCCGCCAGATGAACCGAAAAATCCTGAATATGAGGGATTGGGTAGCGGTCATGCGCTGTGGCGTTGTTCAACCTGCAAAAATCACCGCAAGGTCGCCACGAGCCGTCAGCCTTAGGGACCATGTGGAGCGGGGAAGCCCATGGGCTATTCGAACGTCGAATGATGCCCATCTTTTCAAGGCTGGCGAACTCCTCGCGCGCTATGGTCAGTTTAGCTGCATCCAAGCGCCGAGCTTTTGCACAAATGGGGGGACCAGCGGTAGTGATAAAGTGCTCCACCCCGTGTTTAGCCACAGCTGCTGAAAAAGTAGGAACCGTTAGTGCTGGAAACTGAGTGAGGAGTGTGTGAAACTTACCACCTGCTGTGGCGACGTTGGCTTGTGCTGTGGGCGGGGACACTCGAGCTGCACAAGGGATATAGTAAAATGAGAGTGCATTAACCAAGTGTCTATTGGGGAGATCAACTAACAACCCATGTGAGCACAGAAAATCAGCACCTAACATGTTGAAACTCACCGCCGCTATAATAAAAGTCCACTCATATGTGCGGCCGTGCAGGGACAGAAGTAGGGTCCTTTCACCGAAGGTCTTAATGCTCGAGCCGTTGGCCGCTGATGCTCCGTGACTCCCGGGGCCCGCCAACTGGTCAGCGTAGGTTGGCATGATGATACTCATTTGAGAGCCTGTGTCCACGAGGAATTGCCTCCCAGAATGTGCATCCGTCAGGTAGAGCAGCTTGTTCTGTTCACCGAGGGCCGCAGCTGCTACCGACTCCCGGTCCTGGAGTCTCCCGAGCTCTGGAACTGACACGGCGGTATACACTTGCGTGCCCTCTCTGCGAAGCGACGATGGTAAAAACAGAGGTCGTCTCCTCCGCGGTGTCGGGGCTTCGCCGCCGCCGTTGTTGGTGTAACTGCCTCCGTCGCCTCTGGCCCTTTTCCATTCCTGGTCGTCGCGCCGAGATCTGCCGCTGCTGCGGTGGCCATGTGCCGTCCACTGGCGTCGAGGATCCGCTGCGCCTCTTGGGCTAGCGCGCGGAAGTCCCGCTGGGTCACAAGCTGGGAGCCCGCCAGGGTCGCCCTCGTCTGCAACGGTAGAGTTCTCAGGAAGATGTGAGTGAAGAGGAAATCGTCATTGTCTGAGCCTCTCAGCAAGCTGATTGACGTTCTCACATCAATCTTCAACCTCTCCCTCAACCAGAACAAGTCCCCTCCTGCTTCAAAACCACAACCATCGTCCCCCTCCCCAAAAAGAGCCTGCCGACCTGTCTGAATGATTACAGACCGGTAGCACTCACTCCTATCATCATTAAGTGCTTCGAGAGAGTGGTGCTGCCCCTCATTCAGGACAGCATACGGGATACCCTGGACCCCCTGCAGTATGCCTACCGGCCCAACAGGTCCACCTCAGATGCCATTGCTGCAGCACTCCATTATTCTCTCTCCCACCTGGAAGATAAAGACTCCTACATTAGGATCGTCTTTGTCGACTACAGCACCGCCTTCAACATGGTCATCCCCCACAAACTCACCGACAAACTGTCGGCCTACACCCCACCCTCTGTGACTGGCTACTGGACTTTCTAACTGGCAGGCCCCAGTCCTCAGCCAGCATCATTATGAACACAGGTGTCCCACAGGGTTGTGTTCTCAGCCCCATCCTCTACAGCTCCTTCACCCATGACTGTGTTGCCTCCTACAAAGACAATGTTATCTTAAAGATAGTGGATGATACAGCAGTGATAGGACGCATCACTGGTGGTGATGAAACATCCTACAGAAGGGAGGTGACCAGTCTGGTGTCATGGTGTGAGGACAACAACCTCATCCTCAACATGGACAAGACAAAGGAGATGATAGTGGACATGAGGAAGGGGAGGAGGAGACCCCATCGGCCGCTGTTCATCCGGGAGCTTGAGGTGGAGAGTGTGTGCAGCTTTAAATACCTGGGCATCCACATCAGTCAGTACCTTACATGGGCACATAACACACAGAGCTGGTTAAGAGAGCTCAACAGCGGCTGTACTTTCTGAGGAGGCTGAAGATGACTGGCATATCCTCCAGGATCCTCAACAATTTCTACAGGTGCATCATTGAGAGCATTTTGACCAACTGCATCACTGCGTGGCACGGCAGCACTACTGCCCTGGACCACAAACGCCTGCAGAGAGTGGTGAAGACAGCGAAGAAGATCATCAGGACTCCATTGCAGAGCATCTACCACTGCAGAGTCCAAAGGAGAGCTACCACCATCCTCCAGGACCCCACCCACCCCCAGCACAGAACGTTCACACTTCTACCCTTAGGCCGGAGGTACAGAAGTGTAAAATGAAGGACAAAAAACTAAAAAACTCCTTCTTTCCCATTGTCATCAGACTCCTGAACAAATAACAAACTCCCAAACAAACTCCCTATTTGCAAACACAGCTTGCAAATAGGAATTCACACACTGGTTGCTAAATTTGCACATTACTCACTTGTACAGTGTGTCATGACTGAAAGTGAGAAGCTCACGTGCAAGGCAGCTAACACTAGAGAAGACACTCAAATGTGGAGTAAACGTTAAATACAACTTTACTGAACACAAACAACAGTAATGAAAGCGGCACATGATGAGGGAACACACAGCAGAAGATGAGCAGAGAGCCCGGCAGGAAACCCATTGGGAACTGAAGGAGCCAGCAGGGCAGGGCTGGTGGAGGGAGAGGAGTGGAAGATGCTGGGGAGAGTCTGACCGGGTGGAGTAGGCTCTTCAGGAAGATGAAGGCGAGGAAGGCAGGTGAGCACACTGCAATCCCGGAGACGCACTGCAGAGATGGCAGCAACCCAATGAGCCAGCGCAGAAGTGATCACAAGCAGGTCCTTTTAAGCGCTGGCAGAGAAGACGCAGCAGGTGCGTCCACTCACGCAGGTGTGCTGGTGACCACTGGGAATCAGATGGAGAACTTCCCACAGAAAGGGAGAGGGAATGCGCTCACCCGATCATCACAGTCACCCCCCCCCCCCCCCAAGAGGCGCCTCATGGCAACTCACTGGGCTTGTTGGGGTGAGCCCGATGAAAGGCTTGGACCATCCCCTTGTCAAGAAAATAGGAATAGACAGCTTGCTCCTTCTGTAATTGATAGCATGGTAGATAGTGTTACAGCTTCTCTGCATCAGACTCTAGACATGGTGGCCCCTTTAAAAAAGAAAAAGTCTAATCATAGATTTCTAACTTCTTGGTTCAACACAGAAACTTATAGCTTAAAACAGAAGACCCGTCACTTAGAAAGGAAATGATGCTCCACTAATTTAGATGAAATCTATTTAGCTTGGAGAAATCATCTTTTAATTTATAAAAAAAAAACTCTTAGAAAAGCTAGAACGAGTTATTATTCTGCATTAATAGAAGAAAACAAGAATAATCCCAGGTTTCTTTTCAGCACTGTAGCCAGGCTGACAAAGAGTCAGGACTCTGTCAATCCTTGCATTCCCTTAGAGCTTTCTAGTCAGGACTTTATGAACTTTTTCAATAATAAAATTTCATCTATCAGAGATAAAATCAATCAGATTTGTCCCATTGTTAACTTAAATACAGTAACTACTACAACTCCTTCAAATGATATCTGATTGGATGGGTTTACTCCAATTGACCTTTTAGAGTTAGACAAAATAATTTCCTCATCCAAGCCTTCAACTTGTCTTTTAGACCCTATTCCTACCAGGTTATTTAAAGACGTCTTCCCATTTATTGGTAGCTTTATTCTTCATATAATCAATTCTTCATTAACTTTAGGCCATGTACCGCAGGCTTTTAAAATGGCTGTAATTAAACCCTTACTCAAAAAGCCAATGCTGGATCCAGGAGTTTTAGCTAACTATAGACCAATCTCTAATCTCCCTTTCATTTAAAAAATCTTAGAAAGAGTTGTTGCTACGCAATTATTTGACCACTTGCAGGGAAATGGTTTACTTGAAGAGTTTCAATCTGGGTTTAGAATCCATCATAGTACTGAAACAGCCTTAGTGAAGGTCACTAATGACCTCCTCATCGCATCTGATAATGGACTTGTTTCTGTACTCGTCCTTTTAGACCTTAGTGCAGCTTTTGATTCTATCGATCATAATATTCTACTTGATAGATTAGAACACTATGTTGGACTTAATGGAACTTCATTGCAGTGGTTTAGATCTTATTTATCTGATAGGTTCCAGTTTGTTTATGTCAATAATGAATTTTCTTTCAACTCAGAGCTCAGTCATGGAGTTCTACAGGGATCTGTGCTAGGTCTTACTCTTTTTAGTTTATATATGCTTCCGTTAGGCAACATTATTAGAAAGCACTGTATACATTTTCATTGTTATGCAGATGACACACAATTACACCTGTCAATGAAGCCAGATGATAGTAATCAATTAGCCAAGTTAGAAGCCTTTCTTAAGGAAATCAAAGCTTGGATGACTAGTAATTTCCTGCTATTAAATTCAGATAAGACTGAAGTCATTCTTGTTAGTCCAAAAAAAACCCCTTAGAAATACCTTTCCAAATCAAACTTTTAGTTTGGATGCGGTTACTCTTTCTCTTAATAGCTCTGTGAGGAACCTTGGAGTTATTTTTGATCAAGATCTGTCTTTCAGTTCTCATATTAAATTCGTTTCTAAGACTGCCTTCTATCATTTGCATAATGTTGCCAAGATTAGGAGCATCTTGTCTCAGAGTGATGCTGAGAAACTGATCCACACTTTTTTAACTCTAGATTAGATTATTGTAACTCTTTATTATCAGGTTGTCCTAAAACATCTTTTAAAAGTCTTCAGCTGATCCAAAATGCTGCAGCAAGAGTTTTAACAGGTACTAGAAAGAGAGATCATATCTCTCTGGTTCTGGCCTCCCTTCACTGGCTTCCCACTGAGTTTAGAATTAAGTTTAAAATCCTTCTTCTTACTTACAAAGCTCTAAATAATCAGGCCCCTTTTTATTTAAAAAATCTGATACTACTCTATCATCCTAACAGAGCACTACATGTTATGACCCGAGCGTCGGTTCTGATCGCGCTCGGGTTAAAGTTATGTCTCGCTGCCGGCCTTGACAGCTGCGGGCAGTATTCTGGCCTCTCCGGGCTCTTATTGTGAAAGTGCTCGGTGGGGCTTCCGCCTGTCAACGGTCGGCCAGCTGTATGTCATCATTGTCATTAGTACCTTGTCTATTTAAGTTGAGCACTGGCGTCGTTAGGACGCAGCAGTGTCTGATCGCATCTGGTCACGAACCTGACCGCTAATCTGTTCACCCATCGTCACGTTGCGGATGCCTGAACTGTATTCACACCTCGGCTGCCTAGGGCTCAACTGACCGTCTTTCACCGGCACCAGTAAGTGAGCTGTATTAGCCTTATTCCCTCCGGTGTTATTTGTGCTGTAAGTCCCTGCTTTAGCAGCCCGAGTGCTATTATTTACCAAGCCTGACTGTGTGTGACTGTCTCCTGCCTTGGACCTATAGTGTGCTGTATAGCCCTATGCTTCCTGTTCTGCGTAGACTCCTGTCATTATCTCAGTAGCTTGTGTTAACACCTTTTCACCGTAATAAAACTCACTGAAAAACTCACTGGTGACTTCTGTGCGTCTTATGCTGGCTCGTGAGGGCCAGTGCATGACACTACGCTCCCAAAATGCTGGATTACTTGTAATACTTAGAATCTCCAAAAGTACAATGGGAGGTAGAGCCTTCAGCTATCAAGCTCCTCTCCTGTGGAACCAGCTGCCAATCTGGATTCGGAAGTCAGACTCTATCTCTGTTTTTAAGAATAGGGTTAAAACCTTCCTTTTTGATATAGCCTACAATTAGGGAGGGATCATGTGTTTCTGAACCCTCCCTTAGTTATGCTGCTAATAGGTTTAGACAGCAGGGGGGCCTCCAATAATGCGCTGGGCTTCACTCCTTTCTTCCCTCTCAATGAATTTTTTTTTTTTGCTGGTCATTAACATCTGTTTGTTCTCTCCCATAGATTGAGTCCCTGTTGTGCTGTTTGCTCTCTACATGTCTGTTCTTTTCTTCTTCTCTATCCCCTTACCCCCCAGCCAGTCACAGCAGATGACTGCCCCTCCCTGAGCCTGGTTCTGCTGGAGGTTTCTTCCTGTTAAAAGGGAGTTTTTCCTCTCCACCGTCGCCAGGCGCTTGCTCACAGGGGATCGCCTGATTGCTGGGGTCTTTCTGCAATTGTGGGGGTTTCCCCTACAGTTGAAAGTGCTATGAGATGACTGTTGTTGTGAAATGGTGCTATATAAATAAAGCTGAATTGAATTGAATTGAATTGAACCAGGGATCCATGATCTCTCCTCCGGTCCGTAGGCTTTCCAGTGGACTAGATACTGTAATCCCCTGCCCCAGCGGCAAATGTCCAGAATCCTTTGGACGGAATAGGTGGTCTGGCCATTAAGGATCCGAGGAGGAGGAGGCAACTTCGGGGGGGAAGGGGAGGCAGAGAGGACTGGCGGTGAGGGGCTTGATTTTAGAAACATGGAACATGGGGTGGATCCAGAGTGTTGGCCAGAGTCTCAGGTGGACCATCACGTCCTTAATGATCCTGGAGATGGGAAAAGGACCAAGGAAGAGAAGTGACAGCTTTTTAGACTCCGTCTTCGCAGGGACCTGATCCGCCGACAACCACACATGCTGACCCACCACATATTTGGGCACCGGAACTCACCTGCAGTCCACATACTGGTGATTCCTTTCGGCCGAACGGAGAAGGGCAGCCCGGGTGGATCTCCAAAGGCAGCAGCAGGGGCGAGCGTGGGCCCCCATGGATGGTACGGCCACTTTCCTCTCCGCCATTGGCAGTGGGGGGTGGGGTATAACCCATGGATGCCTCGAAAGGCGTTAACCCAGTGGCTGAGGAAACGGCAGAGTTGTGGGCATACTCCACCCAGGTCAGATGGGTGCTCAAGGAAGATGGGTTACAGGAAGCCACGCATCTCAGGGTGGCCTCCAGGGATTGTTAGCATGCTCAGCCTGTCCGTTGGTCTGAGGGTGATAACCGGAGGTGAGACCAACGATGATGCCCAGGGAATGGCAGAAGGACTTCCATACTTGAGAGGTGAATTGCAGACCCCGGTCAGACACAATGTCCAAAGGAATGCCATGTAGGCGAATGACATGGGAGGTCAGAAAGTTGGCGGTTTCAGAAGCGGAGGGCAACTTGGAAAGGGGCACCAAATGGATGGCTTTCGAGAAGAGGTCAACGATGGTGAGAATTACCGTATTGCCCTGCGAGGGAGGAAGGCCCGTGACGAAGTCCATTGCTATGTGCGACCAAGGGCTACTGGGAACCGGCAGGGGATGCAGGAGGCTGGCAGGAGGTGAAGAATCCGATTTGTTCATGACGCACACTTGGCAAGCCTTGACATAGTCCCGGATATCTGTCCGCAATGTAGGCCACCAAAACACTCGCTGCACCAGATTGATAGTTCAGGAGATTCCGGGGTGACAGGCAAACTGGCTGGTATGCCCCCACCGGATGACGTTACTGCGTAGACTGGATGGAACAAACAGACGATCGGCTGGACCTCCCTCGGGCTTGGGCTCAGTGGATTGGGCCTGTTGGACCCTCTGCTCAATCTCCCACGAGAGGGCGCCAAGAATACAGGAAAAGGGCACTAAGGGTTCAGGAGGAGAAGAGGTGACATAATGCACGGCTCAGGAGACGCACACACACAGGCTTAGAGTAGTTCAAAGAGTTTATTAACAGCAGGGGTGAATGAGTGCGTGTCTGCGGGAAGTAAATGTGTTGGTGATGGTGTCTGCTCCAGGCACAGAGGCAGGTGACCGTACAGCCGAGCAACCCTATGGAGAGAGCACAGGGAGAGGGTGACGGGCATACACCAACACAGGAGGGATTTATGGCGAGAGAAGGACTTACTTGGTGGGTCAGGACAGCTGGCACAACAAGGGGGCGAAGCCCGGAAGACAGCCACCTGGAGAGCTCCGTACAGCAGCGAGGATTGGGCGATGGAGAGGAGATGTCCGCCGCTGGGGAATCCACCTGTGCACAGGGGAGAAGACTGAAGAAGACAGATAAGCGATCTTCTTACCAAAATAGTGATGCTGAAGAGAGGTATGCTCACAACGGTGAGGGACGAAGTCTGACGGCTTCAGGCCGAGCCTCCGGGCGAGACGGCCTTTATCCCTCGCCGCTGATGATTGTCAGGTGCGTGAGCAGGTGGCGCCGCTGATGAATGGCGCGGCGTGACAGTACTCCCCCCTCTAGCAGCGCCTCCTGGCGATGGCTTATCCGGGTGCGCTCGGTGGAAGTCCGCGATGAGCGATGGGTCCAACACAAACGACGGGGGCACCCATTGTCGATGCTCGGGCCCATAGCCCTCCCAGTCCACCAAGTATTGCAACCCACGACCTCGGCGCCGGGAGTCCAGGATGGAGGAGACGGACCAGGCCGGATGGCCACCAATCATCCGGGGCGCGGGTTGCGCTGCAGGAGGAGGGCAAAGGGGGTCAGTGACTGCCAGTTTCACCTTCGACACGTAGAAAGTGGGATGAATGCGGAGGGAGGGGGGAATAGCCACGCGCACAGCCACCGGGTTGATGATCCGGGTGATGGGAAAGGGACCCATGAATCGCTGTGCCAGCTTCCTCCTCTCGCCTTTTAATGTGACGTCCTGGGTAGACACATACACGAGTTGCCCAACTCTGTACGCCGGGGCAGGTCTTCTGTGCCGGTCCGCCACGGTCCTGTTGCGCTCCGCTGTGCGTAAAAGCGCATGACGCGCGGCAGCCCAGGTGGAGCGGAACTGCCTAAGGTGCGCCCTAACAGAGGGGACAGTTACCTCGTTCTCCTGCGCTGGAAACAGCGGGGGGTCGTAACCCAGGGACGCCTTGAAGGGGGACATCCCCGTTGCAGAAGAGCGGGCGGTGTTGTGGGCATACTCCACCCAGGCGAGATGGTTGCTCCAGGACGTCGGCTTGGATCTAGTAACACAGCGGAGCGCAGCCTCCAGCTCCTGATTGGTCCTCTCACACTGCCCGTTAGACTGGGGGTGATGGCCGGAGGAGAGGCTCACCTTGGCTCCGATGGCGTTACAAAAAGATCTCCAAACCTCGGATGAAAATTGGGGACCCCGGTCCGAGACCACGTCCACCGGAATCCCGTGCAGCCTGACCACGTGTTGGACGAGGAGGCCCGCCGTCTCCAGGGCAGTAGGGAGACCTCGCAGGGGGATGAAGTGCGCCGCCTTGGAGAAACGGTCCACGATGGTCAGGACGGTGTCAAAGGAGTTGGAAACGGGGAGTCCGGTGACGAAATCCAGTGCGATGTGCGACCAGGGCCTGCCGGGGACGGGCAGAGGCTGGAGCAGACCCGCTGGGGGGGCATTTCCCGACTTGCTGGTGGCACAGATTGGGCAAGCCCGGGCGTAGCGGGCTGCATCCCTCCGCAGGCCTGGCCACCAAAAGGACCGTTGGAGGAGGCTGATCATCCGAGAGGTGCCGGGATGACAGGTGAGCCGGGAGGTGTGGAGCCAGTGGATGACCTCTCCTCGGACCGCAGATGGGACGAACAGTCTTCCCTCCGGTCCGCCGCCAGGATCAGGTTCCACCTCCTGCGCCTTCCGGATCTTGTCTTCAATGTCCCAAGAAATGGCACCGAGGACGCACGACCTGGGCAGGATAGTGTGGGGCGGCCTGAATGAGGCCGGCGTTCAGGGAGTCCTTAATGTAGCTTTCCATCGCCTCCCTTTCTGGCCCAGAAAGACTGTAGAGCTGGCTTGACGGCAACTGCGCACCCAGGAGGAGGTCGATAGCGCAGTCATAAGAGCGGTGTGGTGGTAAAGAGAGAGCTCTTGACTTGCTAAAGACCTCCCCAAGGTCATGGTAGACCTCGGGTATAAGGCTGAGGTCCGGCGGCTCCGCTGGGGGGAAGAAAATGGTAAGAGATAGCAAACACACAGCCGAGCTGAGGCAGAAGGCTAGACAAAAGGGACTCCAGGGAGAAATTGAGTTTTGTGCCCAATTGATGATAGGATTGTGCTTCTGGAGCCAAGGGTAACCCAGAACCATCGGGGAGGACAAACTAGGGAGAATAAAGAATGAGAGCGACTCCCTGTGGTTCCCGGAAAGAAGGACGGAGACTGGCTCCGTGTGCTCGGTAACGGATGCTAGGCTGCAGCCGGATAGTGCTGCTATGTTTAGTGAAGCTGGCAATTTGGTCCTGGGTATGCCTATCTCCCATATGAGTTGTGAAGAAATAAAGTTCTGCTCAGCCCCTGAATCAATTAATGCCGAGACCTTCTTCTCAGCCCCCAGTAACTGGATAAGTGCCGGGATCGAAAAGTTACCGGGGGGATTAGTGGAATAACTGCCCACTAGACCCTCCCACGGCTACTGACGGGCCACGTCTTTTAGTTTCAGAGGGCAGGTAAACAGTTTATTCTCCAATGAGCCGCAGTACATGCACGCGATGGCTTTCGTCCGTCACTGGTGTTCCTCCAGAGTCAAATGGGCTCGCCCTAACACCATAGCTTTAGAGAAGGAGTCGGGCTTGACTGAGCTGGTAGCCAGAGGAGGTGTGTGCGAGATGGGTGGACTGGAGAAGGCCTTTTGTTCCTTTGCGCGCTTGCAGTACCGGTTGTCTAAACTGATGGCCTGATCGATGAGCTCATCCAGAGAGGAGGGGGTCACATGAACCGCCAGGTCATCACTAAGGTTGGTATTAAGACCCAGGAGGAAGGCGCTGCGTACAGCAATGTCATTCCACCCGGTGTCTGCCGTGGCAACCCGGAATTCCACAGAGAACTCGTCTGCAGACCGATTCCCCTGCCGGAATGACATTAGGTGGCTCATGATATTCCCCTCGCTCTCTGAATGGTCAAAAACCTGGGAAAATTCTTGAACAAACCATTCAAAGGTATAGTTGGGGCCCTCCATGCTGTCGAGAATGGATTGAGCCCAATTAAGAGCCCAGCCTCGGAGCAGGAGGGTCATAAAATCGATCTTAGATGTGTCGTCTGGGTACTCCCTGCCCACCTGCCGCAGATAAAGACGTACATGGAGCAAAAACCCCTTGCATCCCCCCACCTCCCCCACGTACAGGGCAGGCGTAGGAATGGAAGTGGTACGGCAGATGGTAGTGGCCACTGGGACGACAGATGGAGAGAGAGGACCCGAACGAGACATTTGGCAAAGATGGTCAGTGACTGCACTATGTGGTACTCCACAATATCTGCTACTTGCTAATATATTTAAAATTGCTTTGACTAGTATTACTCATTCATATTCTACATTTTATTGCATGTATAGTTTTTATTTCTATCTTTTATTTTTTCATGTTTAATGTTGCAGCATCGCACCGAGACAAATTCCTAGTTTGTGTACTACATGAACAATGGCAATAAATCTGATTCTGATTCTGATTCTGGTAAAGTGCGGAGTGCTCCGTTGATGCAGCGCCTGCTGAGCTTTGGTCATGGCTGGCTCGTTCTGTCATGACTGAAAGTGAGAAGCTCACGTGCAAGGCAGCAAGCACCAGAGAAGACACTCAAATGCGGAGTAAACGTTAAACACAACTTTATTGAACACAAACAACAATAATGAAAATGGCACACGCTGAGGGAACACACAGCAGAAGATGAAAAGAGAGCCCAGCAGGAAACCCATCAGGAACTGAAGGAGCCAGCAGGGCAGGGCTGGTGGAGGGAGAGGACTGGAAGGAGCTGGGGAGAGTCAGACCGAGTGGAGTAGGCTGTTCAAGAAGATGAGGGCAAGGAAGGCAGGTGAGCGCACTGCAATCCCGGAGACACACCGCAGAGATGGCAGCAACCCAACAAGCCAGCGCAGAAGTGTTCACAAGCAGGTCCTTTTAAGCCCTGGCAGAGAAGAGGCAGCAGGTGCAACAACTCACACAGGTGCGCTGATGATCTGCGGAGCTGGGAATCAGATGGGGAACCTCCTACAGAAAGGGAGGGGGAGCGGGCTCACCCAATCATCACACAGTGTACATAGTCTCACCCCATCTCATGTCCTATCATCTCTGCTGCTAAATTACCATTTTACAGTCCACTACAGAGAAATTACAGAGAAATTCTAGCACTGGGTGCTAACTTGTAATTTGCACATTGCTCATTTGCACATTACTCATTTGGTACATCTATACATAGGCTTATGCCATCTCAGGTTCATATCATCTCTGATATTAATATACCATTGTCCATTATAGTCCATTATAGTCATCCAGTGAATTTTCAATTTTCATTCTTCTTGTTTCCTCTAGTTTAACTGCTCTAACTATTTCATTCATTCATTCATTCATTCATTCATTCATTCATCTTCTTCCGCTTAATCCTTTTCGGGTCGCGGGGGGGCTGGAGCCTATCCCAGCATCTTTGGGCAAGAGGCAGGGTCCACCCTGGACAGATTGCCAGTCCATCGCAGGGCCAGCACAGAGAGACAGACAACCATTCACTCTCACAGTCATACCTAAGGACAATTTAGAATCCCCAGTTTTGATGCCAATTAACCTAACTTGCATGTTTTTGGCATGTGGGAAGAAACCGGAGAAATCCCGGAGTAAACCCACACAGACACGGAGAGAACATGTAAACTCCACACAGATCACTGTTAGTCGGGGGCTGGGATTGAACTCAGGATCCCCCGGCCAAGGGTGAGTTGCTGTGCTGCCGCAGTGCTAACCACTCTGCCACCGCGCTGCCCCGCTCTAACTACTTAACTGTCCTAATTGCCGAATGTGGGTTATTAGTATTCATTAGTATTAGTCTTAGTATCAAAGTGTGTTTAAGGTTCCTAATTCTCTAATGTGTGTTATTAGTATTCATTAGTATTAGATATGTTATTAACTTATTAGTATTGATGCTTGGGCGCATGCGCAAGCAGCGACCGGCAGCTTGTGAAAAAGTTCCATCGTCTGTATGTCTTGTTTTATGCACTTTAATGTGTTTTTACGATATTCTCTGTGCCGTTTCTGTCCTGGAATGTTTGTGGACTGTATAGTGAAGAGCTCCCTGGTTCCATCAACATGGACTACCTCCCCTTTTTTGTATCGCTGCTACTTGTCCTCTGGCTTTTTGTCTCTGAAGTAAACGCGTTCGGCACCATGGCGGGCAGGATACATTATTCCAGGGACATGTTGCTGCATTTAAACACGGTTGATGCAGCGGCTGTGATTGAGCCTAAGCCGCAACTGCCGGACTTTATTTTGAGAGACGGACATAGCGGTGAAAAGAGAGACGGCAGAAGGAAGTGTGAAATTGCGCCTGAGAAGACGTCAGTTTGGTAACATTCCTCTTCCTTCGATGATTTTGGGGAACGTACAGTCTCTGAGAAACAAGGTGGATGAAATTCAAGGGAATGTACTCTACCAGAAGGACTTTAAGAACTGCTGTGTCATGGCATTCACCGAATCTTGGCTTACTGACCGAGACGCAGACCTGTGGATTGACGGCTTTGGAGCCCCGCTGTGCTCGGATCGGCAGGAAGAGGTAACAGGGAAATGTCAGGGGGGCGGCGTATGTTTATACATTAATAAGCAGTACTGCACATCTGTCACGGTCAGAGGGCGCATCTGCACACCCGATGTCTGTGTCACTACGCCCCTTTTATTTGCCTCGCGAGTTCCCCCAACTTTTCATCACAATTGTGTACATTCACCCGAGGGCAGACGCTGACTCCGCCTGCAGCACAATCTTTGATGTGGTCCAGCAGCTGCAATCAATTTTTCCAGAGGCGCCAAACTTCATTCTTGGGGATTTTAACCATGTTTCTTTAAAGAAGACACTTAAAAACTTTTATCAGTATGTCTCCTGCCCAACCAGGCGAAAAAAGACATTGGACCTGTGCTATGGATCCATAGAGAAGGCCTATAAATCACTCCTCCTTCCTTCTTTAGGATCCTCAGATCACAACTGTGTACATTTGCTTCCCACATATAAAACTGCTCTCAGAAGAGGCAAGGTGGAGACGAGAGACATTGATGTGTGGACGGAAGATTCAGTGCACAGCCTCCAGGAATGCTTTGACTGTACAGACTGGGAGATGTTCACACTGGCCTGCGGGGATGATTTGGACTCTTTGGTGGATGTCACATGCTCATACATGGCTTTCTGTAAAACTAAGATTGTTCCACGTAAACGTGTCAAAATATATCCCAACAACAAACCATGGGTTACAAAATCAGTTAAATCCTGCTTACAGAGGAAAGCACTTGCCTTTAAACAGGGGTCTGTTTCTGAGCTACAGGTTGCCACAAAAGAGCTAAAGTCCGAAATTTTAAGAGCAAAACAGAATTATAAATCAGAGTTGGAAAGCAAGATGGCAACAAAGAAACTTGGTTCAGCCTGGGCCAGTATGAAAACTATTGCAGGTCTTCAGAGCACAGAGCGCAGTAATCGTGTGTTTTTAGATGGTTTTAATTCAGACACAGAGCTGGCTAATGCTCTTAATTGTTTTTATGGTCGTTTTGACTCCTTTGATTTTAGCACAGAAACCCAAGATTTGAAACAGAAACTCAAAGACAATCAGCATTTTAATATTGAGGTGCAGGATGTTAAAAGGAAGTTCTGCGTTGTAAAAGTGAACAAAAGTCAGGGCCCTGATAATATATGTGGGCGCTTGGTAAAGTCCTGTGCACATGAACTGAGTCCTATATTTCATTACATTTTCAATAAGTCCTTACAGACACAACATGTGCCTAAGATCTGGAAAGAAGCCATGGTTGTTCCCGTTCCAAAATCCAGCTGTCCTAAAACGGTAAACGTCTATAGACCAGTTGCTTTGACTTCAATTTTAATGAAAATTTTTGAAAAACTGGTCAGATGTGAGGTCCTAAAGCAGACTGAGCATGCATTGGATCCTCTGCAGTTTGCCTATAGGCCTCACAGAGGAGTGGAGGATGCAACTGTCACTCTGCTTGCTTTTTAAACATCTGGATTTTAATGGGACATACGCCAGACTTTTATTTGTGGACTTTTCCTCCGCCTTTAATACAATCCAACCTCATATCTTAAGATAAGATAAGATAAGCCTTTATTAGTCCCACAACGGGGAAATTCCAGGATTGCAACAGCACAGGGATAGCAACACTCAGAGCAACAATCAGAAGGCAAGAAAAAAAAAAACAAGCAAGCAAGAGCAGCTAATATACATATGTACATATTACTATAAAATATATATATACACACACACAGACACACAGTGCAGAGCATTGTAGCTGGATGGAATAAATATATGAATATGTAAACACACAGTGCGGAGCAATGTAGCTAGATGGAATAATATGTAGATATATAAACACACAGTGCGGAGCACTGTAGCTAGATGGAATAAATATATAGATATATAAACATAAACACACCCAGTGCGGAGCATTGTAGCTAGATGGAATAAATATGTAAATATATAAACACACACAGTGCAGAGCATTGTTGCTAGATGGGATGAAACAGCACAACCGTCTACTTAGTTATCCTACATGGTATGATTATGTGCCCATACATATTCTCACTCTCCATAGCGACCGGTATTTTCCTAGTTGTATGCCGGAGGGGACCATTGTGTAAGTCTGTTGCATCTTTTGCATTCAAAAAAACTATTAGTTTGTTACGTCTTTTTGCTATCTCTGCGAGCAGCCCTGCTTAGGTTGTACAGTCTGACAGCCGTTGGTAGGAAGGACCTGCGAAACCTCTCGGTTGTGCACCTGGGATGATGTAGTCTGCTGCTAAATGAGCTCCTCAGTGCATTCAGTATGTCCTGCATAGGGTGGAACTCGGACTCCAGCAGAGATGACAGTTTAGCCACCGTCCTTCTCTCTCCTATCTCCTCCACCGGATCAAGGCGCTGCCCCAGGACAGAGCTAGCTTTCTTGATCAGTTTGTTCAGTCTCTTCCTATCGGCTGCAGTAATGCCACTGCCCCAGCAGACCACTCCAAAAGTGATGGCTGATGCCACCACCGTGTCATAGAATGTCTTCAGCAGCGCGCCTTGTACACCAAAAGACCTGAGTCTCCTCAGCAGGAACAGCCTGCGCTGTCCCTTCTTGTAGAGTGCATCAGTATTGTGTGACCAGTCTAGTTTATTGTTCAGATGAACACCCAGGTACTTATAGGCTGTCACCATCTCGATGTCTGTTCCCTGTATATTTACTGGTGCTGTGAGGGGTTGTCCTTGCCTGCGGCAGTCCACCACCAGCTCCTTAGTTTTTCTCGCGTTGATCTGGAGGCAGTTCCGATGGCACCAGTCCACGAAGTCCTGGATAAGCCCTCTGTACTCAGCTTCATCTCCCTTGGAGATGAGGCCAACGATCACAGAGTCATCAGAGAACTTCTGTAGATGGCAGTGTGTTGTGTTGTGTGAGAAGTCCGCAGTATAAAGAGTGAACAGGAAGGGAGCCAGCACCGTTCCCTGGGGGGCCCCCGTGCTACTGATGATCGTGTCGGACACACAGTCCCGGGTTCTCACAAACTGAGGCCGGTTCGTGAGGTAGTCCAGGATCCATGATGACAGGTGCTGGTCCACCCCTGCGCGCAGCAGCTTGTCCTTCAGGATCATCGGTTGGATGGTGTTGAAAGCACTGGAGAAGTCAAAGAACATGATCCTCACCACATTCCCGGGCTTCTCCAGGTGGGACAGAGAACGGTGAAGGAGGAAGATCACCGCATCCTCTACCCCAATGCCATGCTGGTAGGCGAACTGGAGTGGATCCATCGCTGGTTCCACCAGGGGGCGGAGGTGAGCAAGGAGCAGTCTCTCCAGGGTCTTCATCAAGTGGGACGTCAAGGCCACCGGTCTGTAGCTGTTCAGGTCTTTGGGGTGGGAAGTTTTTGGTACAGGTACCACACAAGATGTTTTCCACAGCTGTGGTACCCTCCCCAGTTTCAGGCTCAGGTTGAAGATATACGTCACAATCCCACACAGCTGGTCTGCACAGGACTTGAGGAGCTTTGCGCTGATGCTGTCCGGTCCCGACACCTTCCTCGCCTTGATCTTCCTCAGCTCCGTCCTCACCTGGGTCCTGGTCAGGGTCAGGATGGGGGGCTGTGTGTTGGGAGTGGGGGGGTGTTGGTGGAGTGGGGAGTGGGCAGCAGGACTTGATTTCTTTAGAGGCAGCAGTGGTTGTTGTGCAGACAGGGGGGAGGGCGGTTGGTCAAACCTATTGAAAAACAGATTCAGGTTGTTCGCCCACTCCCTGCCCCCCGTGGTCTGGGGGGAGGTATTCTGGAGCCCAGAGATGGTTTTGAGGTTTCTCCAGACCCCGCTGATGTCGCTCTGTTGCAGCTTGTCCTCCATCTTCTTCCTGAAGCTGTCCTTGCCTACTCTGATCTTTCTCCTCAGCTCCCTCTGTACGGACTTCAGCATCTCCCTATTCCCCGACCTGAAGATCCTCTTCTTCTCTCTCAGAAGTGTTTTTATCTCAGGGTTGATCCAGGGTTTGTTGTTTGAGTGACGCCGTATGGTCTTGGTGGGAACGGATTTGTCCACACAGAAGCTGAGGTAGTCCGTGAAGGTGTGAGTGAGGCCATCGATGTCCTCACCATGTGGATCGCAGAGCTGCTTCCAGGCGGTGGCTTCAAAACAGCCCTTTAGAGTGTCCATTGTCTCCTCAGACCATAACTCCACAGTGTGCATGGCCGGAGGTTGTCTGTGCACTAGGGGTTTGTACACCGGCCGGAGATGAACCAAGTTGTGATCCGATCTCCCGAGTGGGGGGAGTTGTGATGAGGTGTACGCCTCCTTAGTGTTTGCGTAGAATAAGTCCAGTGTTTTATTGTCTCTAGTGTGGCATGTGACATACTGGGTGAATGTGGGTAGAATGGGAGATAGTGAAACATGGTTGAAATCGCCTGAGATGAGGAGAAGAGCATCTGGGTGTTCTGTCTGCAGCCTGCTGGTTACTGAATGGATGACGTCACGCGCTGTCCCAGCGTTCGCCGTCGGATTTGCATAAACAACAATGCAGATCATGTGTGAGTGTTCTCTCGTGAGATATGTAGGCCTCATGCTAACAGCTAGCAACTCAATGTCTTTGCTGCAGTGTCGTTGTTTAACAGTGATATGTCCCGGTCTGCACCAGTTGTTGTTAACATACATTATCACTCCACCGCCCCTTGCTTTGCCACTGTCTGGTGTTCGGTCTGCCCGTATCATGTGAAAACCCTCCAGCTCAATGTTAGCATCTGCTGCTAGTTCAGTTAGCCACGTCTCAGTAAACAAAAGGAGAGAGCACTCCCGGTAAGTGCTATCGTAACGGGAGATAGCCGCTAGCTCATCTACCTTTCCCAGTATCGACCGTACATTTCCCATGACAATAGATGGAAGGGAGGGTCTGTACCTTATATTTTTTGTCCTCCGCCTTACTCCAGCCCGGCAGCCGCGGCGTTTTCGCCTCAGTTCTCTCGGTATGTCGAGTTTTTCCATTGTTGGAAAAACAAAATGATGTCTTAGTTGAAAGGCTCCTGCAGCAATTTGATTTGAGCAATAATCTGGTGGGTTGGATTCTGGATTTCTTAACCAACAGGACGCAGACAGTAAGGGTCAATGGTACATTGTCTGACCTAAAGTGCTCTTCTACTGGTTCTCCTCAGGGGTGTGTGTTGCCACCACTACTCTTCATCCTGTACACAGACATGTGTCGGAGCAGACATGATAACAGACACATTATAAAGTATGCTGATGACTCAGTTATTGTCAGTCTCCTCCAGGATGGTGAGAGTGGCCACGGCCCAGTAGTTGATGATTTTGTTCACTGGTGTGAGGATTCCTACCTGCAGCTGAATACGACAAAAACTAAAGATATGATTATTGACTTTAGGAGGAAAAATCCCAGGCACAAAGTCACCGTACTAAAAGGCCAGACCACCGAATGTGTACAGTCCTACAAATATCTTGGGACAATTATTGATAGTAATTTAAACTTTGAAGAGAACTGTGAAAGGGTGTGCAAAAAGGGTCAGCAACATTTGCATTGCTTGAGAAAACTTGCACGCTTCCAAGTTGACCGAACCATAATGACAATGTTTTATCAGGCTTTTATTGAATCTGTTTTATCCTTTTCTTTAGTGTCATGGTTTGGTCAGATAAAACTGAAACAGAGGAAATCCTTGGATCAGGTAGTTAGATGGTCCAGTCGGTTGCTTGGTGAGCCACAGCTGAGCCTGACACCCCTGTACACCAGACAAGTACAGAGGATGGCTACCTCCATTTTAAATGATGACTCCCACCCTTTGCACTGCCACTTTCAGCTTCTTCCCTCAAGACGGAGGTTTGGTGTCCCAAAAAGTAGAACCCAGCGCTACAAAAACAGCTTTGTCCCTGCTGCTGTCAAAGAGTTGAACAAGCTGTAACAATATATTGCACATAATTTAGGTACCTATTTATTAACTCCATTTTATATTTACTTATTTTTGTAGGATGTCACCTGGGTTCTAAATATTTTATTGGGTTTTAGACCTTTGAGTTTTTAACCTCTTTGACTAGTTTTTAACTTTTAATATGACCCTTCTCTCTTACCTATGGTTTTTCTCCCATCTCTTTGTCTTTTATACCCTGATTGATGGAGCCTTGAGTATTCTTATCATGTTTATAGTCAGCTTCATATGTGCCTGTGTTTGTGTCTATGTTGAATGTAATTTGTGGCTTGTAAATATGGATGTCACCAGACTGCAAAACAAATCTACCTACAGGTACAAATAAAGTAACCTGAACCTGAACCTGATGTATATCTATTACCTTGGCATTTGTTTGAAGAGCAGAGTAAGAATTTCATTGCTCAGGAAATGTTGCATTTCATAACTGTGCACATGATAATAAAGCCTTTGAATCCTTGAATCCTTATTATCAGGCGGTCCTAAAATATCTCTAAAAAGTCTTCAGCTGATCCAAGATGCTGCAGCTAGAGTTTTAACAGGTACTAGAAAGAGAGATCACATCTCTCCAGTTCTGGCCTCCCCTCATTGGCTTCCCATAGAATTTAGAATTAAGTTTAAAATCCTTCTCCTCACTTACAAAGCTCTAAATTCAATTCAATTCAGCTTTATTTATACAGCGCCACATCACAACAGAGGCCGTTTCATGGCGCCAGAGTGCAGAGAAACCCCCCACAGTCTCAGAAAAACCCAGCAATCAGACGATCCCCTATGAGCAAGTACTAAGCGACAGTGGAGAGGAAAAACTCCCATTTGGCAGGTAGAAACCTCTAGCAGAATCAGGCTCAGGGAGGGGCAGTCATCTCCTGCGACTGGCTGGGGGTGAGGGGATAGGGAGGATGGAGAGGACAGACATAAAGAACATAACAGTAAGGTGTCAAGTACATTAATGGAGGTCAACCAGCAGTATGGATCAAATAACAACAGAACAAAAGTGGGGATAAAAGACACAAAATCCCTCCTTAAATGTAAGCTATATTAAAAAAGAAGGATTTTACCCTGTTCTTAAAAACAGAGACCGAGTCTGACTCCCGGACCCAGAGTGGTAACTGGTTCCAGGGAGAAGGAGCTTGGTAGCAGAAGGCTCTGCCTCCCACTGTACTTTTGGAGATTCTGGGCACCACAAGTAAGCCAGCATTTTGGGAGCGTAATGCTCTATTAGGATGGTAGGGTAATATCAGATCTTTTATATATTGGGGGGTCTGATTATTAAGAGCTTTGAAAGTAAGAAGAAGAATTTTAAACTTGATTCTAAATTCTATGGGAAGCCAATGAAGGGAGGACAGAACCGGGGAGATATGATCTCTTTTTCTAGAACCAGTTAAAACTCTAGCAGCAGCATTTTGAATCAACTGAAGATTTTTTAAGGATACTTTAGGACAACCAGATAATAGCGAATTACAATAATCTAATCGAGAGCTGACAAAGGCGTGAATCAGTTTCTCAGCATCATTTAGAGACAAGATGCTCCTGATCTTGGCAATATTGCGCAGATGATAGAAGGCAGTCTTAGAAACAATTTTAATATGTGAATTAAAGGACAAATCTTGATCAAAAATTACTCCAAGGTAAATAATCAGACCCCTTGTTATTTAAAAGATCTGATACTACCTTGTCATCCAAACAGAGCACTGTGCTCCCAAAATGCAGGTTTGCTTGTAATACCTAGAATCTCTAAAGGTGTGTTCACACAAAACGTGAATGGGCGGCACAAATCCATACAAAGTGAATGGGAAGACGCGAGTACGCATGAATTTGCATCATCATGCGTTCGCGTCCGCTAGCTTTGAGATTGTGCTGTCACCATTGCAGAGTAAACTAGTTAGAAAATGAAACTCACTCACCGGGAGACAGGGGGACTGGGAACTCTTCAGCTGAATTGGGATTTTGGAGTCATTTACCCACGGTTTCCGGCCACGGATGTCCTAGCAAGCTAGCAAGCTAGCAACGTAAACACTCATCATCTGTAAAGTTTTGGAGGCTTAAGATGACATTTTCAGGTGAGCAACTGGTCAGATAATGTAAACCTAAGCGTGACGTTATTTTGGGAATTTCCACAGCAGGTTGAACACAGCTGTAGAAGTTTTAAAGACAACTTTGCCTGTCTGCATCTCACTATGCATGTCTGTTGGTGTATTTACATTGATTTATTATGTAATCGTGCTGCGCAAAAAATTTGCCTGTTCGCATTTGGTGTGAATGCATCTTAAAAGTACAATGGGAGGTGTGTTATCATGGGAGCTTTCAGTTATCAAGCTCCTGTACTTTGGAACCAGCTACCAATCTGGATTCGGGAATCAGACTCAGTCTCTGTTTTTAAGAATAGGGTTAAAACCTTTCTCATTGGGGTGGAGGATGCGGTGATCTTCCTCCTTCACCGTTCTCTGTCCCACCTGGAGAAGCCCGGGAATATGGTGAGGATCATGTTCTTTGACTTCTCCAGTGCTTTCAACACCATCCAACCGATGATCCTGAAGGACAAGCTGCTGCGTGCAGGGGTGGACCAGCACCTGTCATCATGGATCCTGGACTACCTCACGAACCGGCCTCAGTTTGTGAGAACCCGGGACTGTGTTTCCGACACGATCATCAGTAGCACGGGGGCCCCCCAGGGAACGGTGCTGGCTCCCTTCTTGTTCACTCTTTATACTGCGGACTTCTCACACAACACAACACATTGCCATCTACAGAAGTTCTCTGATGACTCTGCGATCGTTGGTCTCATCTCCAGCGGAGATGAAGCTGAGTACAGAGGGCTTATCCAGGACTTTGTGGACTGGTGCCATCGGAACTGCCTCCAGATCAACGCGAGGAAAACTAAGGAGCTGGTGGTGGACTGCCGCAGGCATGGGCAGCCCCTCACAGCACCAGTAAATATACAGGGAACAGACATCGAGATGGTGACATCCTACAAGTACCTGGGTATTCATCTGAACAATAAACTAGACTGGTCACACAATACTGACGCACTCTACAAGAAGGGACAGCGCAGGCTGTTCCTGCTGAGGAGACTCAGGTCTTTTGGTGTACAAGGGGCGCTGCTGAAGTCATTCTATGACACGGTGGTGGCATCAGCCATCACTTTTGGAGTGGTCTGCTGGGGCAGTGGCATTACTGCAGCCGATAGGAAGAGACTGAACAAACTGATTAAGAAAGCTAGCTCTGTCCTGGGGCAACGCCTTGATCCGATGGAGGAGATAGGAGAGAGAAGGACGGTGGCTAAACTGTCATCTCTGCTGGAGTCCGAGTTCCACCCTATGCAGGACATACTGGATGCACTGAGGAGCTCATTTAGCAGCAGACTACATCATCCCAGGTGCACAACCGAGAGGTTTCGTAGGTCCTTCCTACCAACGGCTGTCAGACTGTACAACCTAAGCAGGGCTGCTCGCAGAGATAGCAAAAAGACGTAACAAACTAATAGTTTTTTTTTTTTTTTGAATGCAAAAGATGCAATAGACTTACACAATGGTCCTCTCCGGCATACAACTAGGAACATACCGGTCGCTATGGAGGGTGAGAATATGTATGGGCACATAATCATACCATGTAGGATAACTAAATAGACGGTTATGCTGTTTCATCCCACCTAGCAACAATGCTCTGCACTGTGTGTGTTTATATATTTACATATTTATTCCATCTAGCTACAATGCTCTGCACTGGGTGTGTTTATATTTATATATCTATATATTTATTCCATCTAGCTACAATGGTCCGCACTGTGTTTTTATATATCTACATATTATTCCATCTAGCTACATTGCTCCGCACTGTGTGTGTTTATATACTTGCATATTTATTCCACCTAGCTGCAATGCTCTGCACTGTGTGTTCATATATTCATATATTTATTCCATCCAGCTACAATGCTCTGCACTGTGTGTGTGTGTGTGTATATATATATTTTATAGTAATATGTACATATGTATATTAGCTGCTCTTGCTTGCTTGTTTTTTCTTGCCTTCTGATTGTTGCTCTGAGTGTTGCTATCCCTGTGCTGTTGCAATCCTGGAATTTCCCCGTTGTGGGACTAATAAAGGCTTATCTTATCTTATCTTATCTTACTTAGCCTATAGTTAGGGTGGGATCAGGTGACCCTGAACCCTCTCTTAGTTATGCTACTAATAGGTTTAGACAGCCGGGGGACCTCCGATGATGCACTGGGCTTCACTCCTTTCTTCACTCTCAATGAAATATTTTTGCTGGTCATTAACATCTGTTTGTTCTCTCCCATAAAGTGAGTCCCGTCGTGCTGTTTGCTCTCTACATGTCTGTTCTTTTCTTCTTCTTCTCTATCCCCCCCGACCAGTTGCAGCAGATGACTGCCCCTCCCTGAGCCTGGTTCTGCTGGAAGTTTCTTCCTGCTAAAATTCAGTTTTTCCTCTCCACCATCATCAAGTGCTTGCTCACAGGGGTTTGCCTGATTCCTGGGGTCTTTCTGTAATTGTGGGTTTTTTCCCTACTGTTTGAAAGTGCTATGAGATGACTGTTGTTGTGAAATGGTGTTATATAAATAAAGTTGAATTGAATTGAACTCCGCCCATCTGCAACTTGCTAAGACGGGGAATTCATGTCTATTCGCATGTTTACATTGACTTGACACGTAATCACGTCACATGAAAAATTCTCGTGTTCGTGTTTGGTCTGAATGCACATTCACAGTAGCAGTGTTATCTCTGAAGTTAACACCTTAGGCTCAAAAACTCATTGCTAACTGGATCAATATCACAGCCAATAGTATGGTGATAATAGTTGTAACTGAAGGCCCGATTATGTCTTAGTGAGGTAGGGAAATGGAGCTCAGAAGAGACAGACCAACTTCTGCCTATTCTGCCAAAATGTAAAAAATATAAAATATAAATATTTCTAAGTGAAGAAAATTGTTATATTTATTTTCTTTTAAACAACACTATATTAATCAACCTGGTCATATCCTTACTCCAACAGACTTCATCACAGTAGAGTCAGTTAATAGTATTAACTTTGCTTTAGATGAAATGGGACACATCACCATATTGCTAATGTTAGTTGGATAGCTCCTAGCTCCGGTAATGAACACAGCCTGACCAAGCTAAAATTATGTGTGGCTTCATTCATGGTGTACAATAAGCACCGAAACAACCACAAACACAATAACTTTCTTCTTCTGGGTAGGAATGCTGAAAAGACTACAACTATGGTGTCTATAAGCTCAGTTCCAATAGCCAGTCACATGGTGCTTAGTTGTTGGTGGCTAAAGTTGTGCCTTGTGATTGGCTGTTGGGACCCAGGTCATAGTCGCCACAGTTGGAGTGTTTCCTTTCAGTGTTTTGTTGCAGCAATGCAGAACCACTTAGGCTATGGGGGGAGTGACGTTTTCCCGGTCAAACGTTAATGTATCAAAATAATTTTGGAAACATTATTTGAAGGTGAAAAGCTTACATAAGGTTAAAACATGTGAGCACACAGTGTTTTAGTGAATGGGTTTTTGATTGTTTTTTAATTAGGGGTGTGGCAAAAAAATTGATACAGTGCAGCACTACTTTTTGTCCTCGATAATGTACAGTATCTATTCAGAGAAACAAATAACATGATACTTAGTATATGTTTTTCATTAGAAGAATGCCCTTCTTGTCATGTCATCAATATAACGGGATGGTTTATTTTCTAGTATATCTGAAGGGAAATAATATTCTCATGTTGGAAAACTGAGTAGAAACACAGATAATCTGCATAAATGATTATGAAGCTGCAATTTCCAGTTTTATCACACAGTCTGTTGTGTCTATGGTGCCACCTGTGGGACTGAAGTAACAGAAGCTTCATATGAAAAAGAAAAAGTCACCAACATACTTGCTGGTTGTTTCTAAACTTAGCCTCTTCAGAGGTGGAAGAATTACTCTGAAGATCTGATTCGAGGGTCCTCATTTTCAAGGGTGAATCAAACATCTAGAGCTCTCGGCTCATGTTGACAACAGCATTTGTTTCAAGGTGTATGAAGTACCTGTTCTAAAAGTTACGCTGCTCGTTACATCTGATCTCTGACACTGCCAGCAAATGGGATGTTTTATATAAGCTATTCAGTCTCATCAACTGTTATTAAAGTCCTTATTTCAATGCAATACTGCAATGGGGGGGAGGGGGTGTACATATAAGATGGAGGCAAAACATCTAAAAGGAAATGTGTGGGACTCCAACAAAGAACCTATCTGAGCTGTGGGAGCAAAAGCCTTGTTTGCATGATGTGCCCTCCTGCTGCTATCATGGGTGTTGCATGAAGAATGTAGCATGTTTACTTCTGTCAAAGCACGGGCCACACTGATGTTGTTTAATGGCCATTTACTGTCTGACATGCCTAGGGATTGTCATTGTATGTCTACACAAATAGAAACTTCACGTCATGTATACATTTATCAGATTGTGCACTCTGGCTATCATAAGCTGGGTATATAGCGGGGAAAATAAGTATTGAACATGTCAACATTTTTCTCATTAAACATACTTCTGATGGAGCCACTGACCTGAGATTTTCACCAGATATCAGTAACAACCCAAGTAATCCATACATACAAAGAAATCAAGGCAACTCTGTTCACAAAACAAGTTATATTTAATAAAGTGGAATAACACAGGGAATAAGTATTTATAAGTACCTTCACATCCTTATTGTTGCAAAACATAATGATGGCATTGGTCACATGTGCATTTCTAAACTGTTAAATGTTCCAGTGAGCACTATTGGAGCCATCATTCGGAAGTGGAAAGAAGATCATTTTACCATAAACCGGCCACGACCAGAAGCTCCTCGCAAGATTTCTGACAGAGGAGTCAAAAGAATTATCAGAAGAGTTATCCAAGAGCCAAAGACCACTCGTGGAGAGCTCCAGAAAGAACCAGAGTTAGTAGGTACTGCTGTTTCAAAGAAAACAATAAGTAATGCACTCAACCAACATGGACTCTATGCCCACTCACCTCACAACACTCTATTGGTGAAGAAAAAGCATGTTGAAGTGCGTTTAAAGTTTGCTGCACAACATTTGGGCAAGCCAGTAAAATTCTGGGAGAACATAGTCTGGTCAGGTGAGACCAAAATTGAACTTTTTGGATGGCACAACAGCATGTTTGGAGGAAAATTGCACTGCACATCCCATCATGGTGTGGGGGTGTTTTTCAGCACATGGTACAGGCAGACTTTCAATAATTGAAGGAAAGATGAATGGACAAATGTACAGACATCCATGACAAGAACCTGCTGCCATTTGCCAAAATGCTGAAGATGAAACGAGGGTGGACATATCAGCAAGACAATGATCCCAAACACACAGCCAAGGAAATTCTCAACTGGCTCCAGAGAGGCAAAATAAAGCTGCTAGAATGGCCCAGTCACTCACCTGACCTGAATCCAATTGAAAATCTATGGAACGAACTGAAGATCAGAGTTCACAGAAGACACCCATGGAGACTTCAAGATTTGAAGACAGTTTTTGTAGAAGAATGGGATAAAATCACTCCTGAGCAATGCCTGCGCCTAGTTTCTCCATATGCACCATGACCGAGGGTAATTAATTAAAAACATAACTTTCAGGTTCTTTAAAACCAGGTTAAGAGCCACAGGCAGCAATCAAAGGAGAAACTTTAAAATGAGGATGTTCAAAGGAATGTTATTACAATAAAATATGTACAAATAAATGCCCACTTAAATAAAAAGCCTAACCTAAAACCTAAGAATTAAAATTAAGTTAAATTAAGCTAAAATAGAATAAAATACTAACTAAAAAACCCTAAGCTCAAAAAACTAAAACAACAACAACAAAATCCATAAAAGCATAAAAGTCCTTAAAAAGCTGGGGAGGATGGGCCACTCTTCCATGCTCCATCTGCCACCGCGACACTGACGCCATCAGGAAACAGCAAAGGCAGAGCTTCTCACTCTGCCTCTTGCTCTCTCCCACCTGCAGCCCCCCAACTGCTCCACAGGGAGGTGTCCTCCCCCAAATGGTGGTCCTGGCCGTTACTGTTCCTCCTCCTCAGTCATGCCCTCCTTCAGCCATCTTCCTGGGACCAGCAGTGTCCTCGTGTCCTGGCAGGGCTCTCATCTGGCTGGCTATCCAAGCAGGCCCTCCTCTGGCCAGGCTCTCTCCTCCAGGCAAAAAACTTTCTCCTCTGGCAGGGCTCTCTCCTCAAGCAGGGCTTTCCTCTGGACTGACAAAGCACCTTTTATACCATGTGCAGTCACAGATGCTGCACATCTCCAATCAACACAGACATTGCTGATTAGTAATTAGGGGAAACATAGGATGGAAGTTGACAACGTTTCCAATTAAAAGCACACAGGCTAAAATATAAAAACTACAAAACATGCAACCTATAAATAAACATGCAACACCAACTTAAAAACCATATAAAACACAAAAAACACAATAAAATACAAAGAGTTTGTTTGCAAAAACCGATAAACGCCACTTCCATGAAATTTCACTCTATACATCAAACAACTGTTAACATTACCTACTTGTAGAAGTTCAAACCTTTTGTCTCAAAAGCCGATATGTCCTATTTTATAGATGCTACAAATTCATATATTTTTTTTTCAAAAGCCAATAAACGCCGGGAGGGTTGTTTTTTTTTTTTTTTTTTTACAAAACAGATAACTCCACAGGGCAAATCAGCGCTTGGTATTTGGGTCACATGACTCATCTTGGCTACTTTCCGGGTCTGCTCGCTCTGACTGATTTCCCTGGCTGTGTTTGGAATGTTCACTCACTTACTCACTCACTCCCTCCCTACTCGCTATATTGTGAATTTAGTATAGTGGACTATACAGTAAACTCAATATAACAATAAAATTAACCACTTTCGGACACTACTGGGCTTCTTTTTGTGGCACGGTTAAAGACGTCATCATGTGAGAGTAAAATGTAACAGACTAACGGTGGTAAAAAAAATTAATACCTGCATGTAATTTGTAGTAAATATGTACTAAATCAAATCGTTTTTGCTGAATTATTAAATATAAATGCCTTAAGATAGTTTCTGTTGTGATGTGAAGCTCTTCTCTCACTGCTCCGTTGGCTGTGCATTCATTATATAGTACACTATATGGGGAAGGAGTTTCTTTTCCCCAGCCTTATTCCTTTGTCGTGTGAATTGCCTATAAAAATATTTGTCATAAGGTACACGAATTATTTATTTTATTTAATTGTGGGTGTGAAAGGGGGCGGAGTTAAACCATCACTTCTACACCCGCTAAATTAAATAAAAGCACTCGTAAAAGCGGCACCAGTCCTAACGGACAATAATATTAACTTTAATTTTATTTAATTTTGTACCTTCAATTACTTAATGAATCAGTCTCAAAATTTCAGTGAGTTCTTGTCCTGCCGTGATTAGGAAACATGTATATGCAAAAGAAAAACGCTTCACCTTCTCTCATTCACCCTTTTATTAAACTCATTCAGGTTACATGGCATGGCGTTCAAATGATGAATAAACAGATTTAAATGATAACAGCGTAATATGTCACATTAACTGATATTGGGTTCCTGAACATAACATCCAGCGTTACGCCTCTGTAGAACCAAGGAGGAACCAGACTTATGTTTCAACGGTAAATGAGGCTGAAATGTTTTAACAAAACAACGCAGTTTTATGGGGAAAATTCATAAGCTAATTATCTAAAAATGACTTCTGAATTAATCTACAAAAATTTAAGGGCAGTTACTTAAAAATGACTAAGAGTTTTCCTTCAGTTTACAGCTCTATCCTGTGGCTGAGAGACTAATTGAGCCCTGAAATATGGGCCATATTCAATTGTAATTTAATTGTTAGGACATCCCGTTTTAACCCAGCAGATAAGAAAAGTAGGAGCTTCACTCACACAACAGCTGTAGGTCCACGTTTCCGCGGGTCGGTACCGCTGGGTTTTGAAGTTAGGACGTCAGAGGAAGCGGCTGCTGTTCTCACAGCCGTGGAGGTGATAACTCAGCTGGGGGCCCTTCAAGGAGACCGTGGCAGCCGTGGATGGTTTGTCTCAGGGCGGCGTGAAAAGTCCTTGGAAAAAGAGTCCAAATTTGAGGTCTCATGTAGCGGGATCGACCCAAAAACTGAAGGAGAAACTTCTCAGTCTCTGTTCACTTTAAATTAGGCAAATTAAAGGTCCACTCTAATGGCGTAAAAAGTCATGAAAAAAATGAGAAAAACATTTACTAGGATAAGAATGGCTTCTGAGGTGAAGGAAAAAGTTTGAGAATTTGATTCTCTAAAAGGACGAGCTCTAAAGAAAAAAAATGGTTTCTCCTCAGTGACCAGAAAATAGCGAAAGACTTGACAAACTTCACACAGAACAGAATAAAACTTCACAGGACCTTGAAACGGTGGAATAAAATCTTCTTCTGAGATCTAGATTACTATTCTGCTTCTTTAATCTTAATTTAGTTCCTAATCTTTCTCAAAATCTCTTTCTTTCTTCTTTCTGTGTTTCTAATTCTTAATTCTATCACCGTTCTCTATCTTGCTGTTCTTGTCACATTGTTACTTTACTTCTTGCTAATCTTGCCCTTACTTCTCTCTGTCTGATCTTATTTCTTACTTACTGTCTCAAATCTAACTTCTCTCTTTTAAAGTTACCTCGCCGGGTCGTAAAATGATGATGTCAATCGCAAGACTGACCAATCGACTTTTTCAGAAGCAGTTTGAAATGGCTGCTATCCAATGTGAGAACATTTCTTTGTTTGAGAGCAGCCAATCAAATGATGACACCATCCCATGAAACTGCAGAGGAAAAATCAACACTCAGTCAGTTCTTATGAAATTAGGTGCTCAATATAAAATCTAACTAAATTAAATGACTTGGCTAATATTTGGTGATCATGCATTTATACCATTACTCCAATATTACATTTGTTTGAATAACACTCATGAATATAACATTTCTTATACATAATTATAATACCTGCATTCACATTTAGATCAAAATGCAGCAAACCATGCAGCAAACCATGGTTGGTGATAAAAGAGGGATGATTTTCAGTGTCCTTAGGATCCAGAGATAAGCTGAAAGAAACTTAATGTTTAGAACAAATTAAAAGTCATCCTACATACTGAAAACACATTCCGTAGGTATCCGCTAGGAGGTACTGTTGAGCTGTAGATGATTTCCTTTAGTATCTGGGAGAAAACCTGGATAGTATCATGGGCTATAAACCCATCAGATTAAGCGGTTTATGACTCTCTTTTTAAGACATTGGTTTCCTGTGAAAAGATACGTTATCCAAATGCAGTGTTCACGTTGGAGGTCTGGTCTCTTGAGTTTTATGTTCCTCTGAGCCTTTAAAAGCAAATTCTGATCCTTACAATCTCTGCAAGAGGCAACTGTTTACATTGGGGTCCTGGGAAAGCAAGCATCTTTGGTCAGGCCTGGAAGAGGCCTGCATGAGTCGACATAAAAGCCAGTGATATTCCTGAAAAGGCAGAAAAGTGGTATTCCTGTGTAATGAATAAAGTGAAATTCCTATAAAATGAAGAGAAGTGATCTTCTGTCTTGGTTTGAGGAGACGATGATGCTACACCTTTTCTTTTTACACTGTGCACACCAATGAAGAGACAGCGAAACGTCATCTCAGTTCTCCTGTATGTCCTGTACGTATAGTAGTATTGACAATAAAATCTTTGAATCTTGAATTATAGCTTTATTATAGCTATATTATACCATTTTACTGAGTGGATATGCCTAAATCAGTGTGTCAATCATACTACATTGATGCTTATAGACATTCAAGTATGTTCCAGACAAAATAGCATGGCTTTCGGGACTTATCTGTTCTTGCAAAAAAAAAAAAAAAAAGGCCTGTGGACTTATCTGTTTTTGCAAAAAAAAAAGTACTAAAAAATTGCCAAAAAAACAGCCTGCAAACAGAACTTGAATACGAGAAGTAAACACACGGCGCTGTCAAAACAAAAGCACAACCAGAATAAGGAAAACCCATCAACACAAGTACAGACTGGAGTGCCTAAATAATAAATCATGAAACAGAAAATGAATAAAGAATGTACATGGAAAACTAACAAGGAAATAAGAATCAGAATCAGAATCAGAATAAAGTTTATTGCCAAGTACATTTACAAGTAAACAACAGGTAAACATACGAGGAATTTGACTTGACATTGGAAAACGCCTGATAGGCGAATCCCAATGACGCGGCAAGCCATGAAGGCGCCTTTCAACAGAGGAGAATAGAGGGCAAAGGTCAGGAACAAAACAATAGGTAGAGAGAAAAAAAACATAGTTAATCAAAATAACGCTCATAAGTGAGCCGAATTCTGATCACCAGAAAAAAAAACCTGGATGCACAATTAGCAGACAATGTGTCACACTTAACATACAGAAGCAGAAGAGAGCAGTGAATGATTGTTTTCATCAGTATAATGAGTCAGTCATGTGTGTGTGTTGGATGCAGAGGTGGTAGTTATCAGTTGCTGGTGAAACAGCAGAGATCTCTCTCTCAGCAGATGTTATGACTAGTGTCTGAAAGTCAGAGGCAACATGTCCTTGGCACGGCAGATGGGATTTCTCTGTGAATCAGACATATGGCTGTCCTTGGGAGTTCAGATACTGTTCACCAATGTTTGTGAAGAGGAAAGTCAACATTTATACTGTTATCATCATCAGGAGGACTGAGTGCTGAGGGCGCCGAAAAACAGGTCGAATAGCACTGACTTCAGAGAAAAAAACTTTCCATTCTCTTATGGATTCAGTGCTCCAAATCCATCGTTGCCAGGCTTTGAAATCATATCCTGGACAGCTCTTAGCGTGATAGTGATGTTTTCCATTGTCATATCCGGCTCTAGGGAGCCGGGCAATCAGAGCCAGGGACAAGCCAGTGAGTCGAGATGTTTTATTCTGGGTAAGGGATAAGGGATGAGGAGAGCACAGACACTCATACAGACGTACATTCTCAGGCTGCACAGCGCAGGGGTAGGTAGCTCGTACCGGACATGGGGGTAACAAGACGTGCATACTCACAGCGGGATACAAACACCGGAATGCTGCAAGGGGAGTTGAGGCTGACACCAGACGAAGGGGCTTCAGCCTAGCAGTGCTTATGTCGCAGCCCCGAATGATCGAAGCTGCTCCTCTTTATACTCATTAACAGCGCCCCAGCTGATGAGGATTAATTGGCCCCAGCCGTCTCGTGACACTGACAGCTGGGAACCAGCTGAGGCACTGCCCAATGAGAGGCAGGGATAAAAGGAGCATGGGCTGAGCGCCGAGCCGGCGTCTCACCCCATGGTGACAGAGCCTCCCCCTCACGGTCGGGCTCCCGAACGACCAGGAACATCCCAGCCCCCCCCCCCCCCCTCCCCACCTAGGGTGGGCGGAAGGGAGGCAGGACCGGAGGGGAAGATGCAAAGGGAAGGACAAAAAAAACAATAGACCAATGTAGGGCAGCAGGGCAGAGAAAAAAAACCCCCAAATACAATACCCTACAACACAGGGAAAAGGATTAACCCAGAGCACAGTTAGGGAGAAAACTGAGTTAGGACACAGGTAGGGAAAAATACCAAATATGACTACAGACAGCATACAAATAACGTATAGATCGGGGCAAGAAAAGAAAACCAAAAACCCACCAAAAAGGTGGCAGGAATGAATAAAGCAATCACAGAGTATAGTTAAGGGGAACAAAACACACTACTCCATAATGCACCAACAAGACAAAGGTCAGGACAAAAAATGATGAAAAACGCTGTGCATGGATACTAAAGAAAACAAAACACACAGCACTGAATATATAAAAGATCACCTAAAGAAACAGAGGTGACAAGGACAAATGGGTAATAATGAAGTACGGTTAAGTGGGAATGAAACACATTACTTCAAACAATAACAAACACAGTCAATGTTAAAGTCGGGGCTAGGGAAGGCCCCCCACGAGGATAATAAGACAGAATGGGGTGATCACAGAGTATGGTTGAACAGGAAACCACACGCATACTCCATGATGCACCGACGAGGCCAAGGCTAAGGTAAGGATGAATGAAAACGCTGAGTAAAGATAAGAAAATGCAATACACAGCGCGATACATAAGGTGAGTCACCAAGAGGAAAAAAAGGTGACAGGGTAACAGGATAACAATAAGATAAAAATGCTGAGTATGGTTAATAAAAAAAACAACACAGCACAAAAACATATATTCCCCTAATGGACAAAGAAACTACACCCGAGTGACCTCAATAATAATAAAAGAAGTAAAGGACACCCGAGGAGACGGCAGGCAGAGTCCAAAACGGCCGGAATTGTTCTGGTAATCTCCCCGCCCATTGTCCAGTTGGCAACCCGGGGAAGAGAAATGTTCGGACGGCGAACTCTGGGCCCAGATCCCAGGAATCCAGTCCAACGGCTGCCGAACCAGGCCGCCCAAAGGCAAACACAGACCAGTGGGGGGAAACCAGATCGCCGAACCGAAAGTTTTGCGGGTCGGGTCGTCGACCCGCATCACTCAACCACCAGGACCGTTGAGACGGACGAAGGGTCAGAGCGGATCCCGGTGGAAGAGGCTCAGGGGAGAGCCGATGACGAGGGCGGCGGGCGTCAGGCCGCAGGAAAACGGCCACCTCCTCACCGGACCTGGACAACACTGGGGCAGCACCCACGTCGGACCCCGATCGGGCCTCAGGCGAACCCACGTTGGACCCCGATTGGGTCTCAGGCGAACCCACGTTGGACACTGCACCAGAACCGACCTCCAACATTGAACCCGGACCCTCCAGCACCACGAGGAACAGCAACTCCTCGCCGGTGACCCTGGAAGAAGGCTCAGAAGAGAAAACAGAACCGGGATCAGGATCACCGGCAGCGCCAGAACCCGGCGAGACGAGCTCAGACGCAGCGGACGGCTGCACCCTGCTCGTCTCCCCTGGAGATAGGCTGAAGTGCTCGGGGATAAAAAGAGAGAAAAGAAAGGAGAGCACTCGCCTGATCTCGGGTTCTGACGCCGTCCAGGACTGCGAAGATCCAGGATCCGTCGTCAGGAGGTCGTTGTCAGGCTCCCATCTAGCCGCGTCGGGCCCCGCAGCCAGCACGATGGTCAGCGCAGCTTGAGATCCCTCCAGCTCAGGTAACCCCGCCGACGACCCACTCGGCGTGAAGCCAGAAGAATCTCGTCCCGCTGGACCGAACCGCTCCTCCGTGGAGACCCAGGGACGCTCAGTCGTCAGCGTAGACTCCACGCAGCAGTCAGTCCCCCTCCTCCGTCCGCAATGTAGCTGCGGAACCACAGGCCCTCTCCATATCCCACCACGTTGACCCGGAGCCGGGGACCGCTCGGCGGAGAGAGACACAGAGGATGCGGGATTAGGAATACAGGTTACAGCAGGTGGGGAGAGTTCAGGGAGCTGCGAACCCTGAACTTCTCCTCCAGGGATGTGACAGAGCAAATCATTAAGCAGGTGTGAAAAAACAATGACTCGCCTGCCCCCTGGAGGTTGAGTATCGCCTGCTGTAGTGGAATCTGCTTCTTCCTCTCCCCGCCCGGCGATAACGGAGGACCCCCCGGGAGTTCGTCTGAGGATCGCTCGCGTTGTCTCCAGCAGAGAGCTCACCAGGCCGGAATTCCAGGCACACACAGCGGTCAGGAAGCGCGTCGAGGAGGAGGGGGAAACAGCCGGGGTGAGCCAGCCCGAATGTCCAGGAATGACAGCGGGGGAACGAGGCTCAGGGGACGAGGCTGTAGAATCTCCACACTGACGAGGCGAAGGGATGACAGCTGCGTGGGAGGAACGGTCCTGACGATGACCCAGAACTGGATCCGGACGAGGTTCGTGCAGAGGTGACTCGGCGATGTGATGACGACTACTCCCAGGGGACGAAGCGAGGGGGAAGCCCAGGATTCGCCGCTCCAGATCGGAGATCGAGACGAGGAAGGCGTCGAGCACGGGAAGGCTTCGTAGCCCTGAAGACCTCACCATCAATCTCACTGCCGCCGCCACATGCCTGAAGGTGGAGACAGGAAACACAGTAGAGCTCGCGACAGCCACTCGACCCCGGACATAACTGCTGTCAGCTGCGGCTCCTTGAAGGGAATCCCGAGTGACGTGGCGCAGGTCGGGGGAAGTCCTCTGGTTGGCGCGAACTCCCGGACTGGAATAGCGGCAGGAACGGGACTCCGAAGCGGGGAAAGACGTCGCCCACTTCGACTCCCTGCCGGGATTTCCATCCACCCCGTGGAGCTTCTCTCGCTGTGTACCTGCAGCGTCTATCCTGGCACTGTCCTCCAGATGGTACAGAGAGTGAGGGTGACAGTCCAGGAGTTCCTCAGCACGGCCCGGATGCCAGCGTCTCGCGTTGGAGGCGTCGTGCAGGGTGAAGAACGTCCCGTCGACAGCCTCCGAGATGGACCTCAGCTCGTCGCCCTGGCGCCGGAAGTGACTCCTGGGAAACGGCATGCTAGCAGCGCTGACACCCGGACAGAAAGGTACATTTCCACAGCGACTCACGGCCGCCGGCAACTCTTCTGGCTGCGACATACTGTCATATCCGGCTCTAGGGAGCCGGGCAATCAGAGCCAGGGACAAGCCAGTGAGTCGAGATGTTTTATTCTGGGTAAGGGATAAGGGATGAGGAGAGCACAGACACTCATACAGACGTACATTCTCAGGCTGCACAGCGCAGGGGTAGGTAGCTCGTACCGGACATGGGGGTAACAAGACGTGCATACTCACAGCGAGATACAAACACCGGAATGCTGCAAGGGGAGTTGAGGCTGACACCAGACGAAGGGGCTTCAGCCTAGCAGTGCTTATGTCGCAGCCCCGAATGATCGAAGCTGCTCCTCTTTATACTCATTAACAGCGCCCCAGCTGATGAGGATTAATTGGCCCCAGCCGTCTCGTGACACTGACAGCTGGGAACCAGCTGAGGCACTGCCCAATGAGAGGCAGGGATAAAAGGAGCATGGGCTGAGCGCCGAGCCGGCGTCTCACCCCATGGTGACATCCATCTTCCTATACAGTTCTCCATTGGCCGCTGTCGGAGTCCTGCCCAGCTGGTCGAATTGATGAGAGAGCTTCGCCGGGTCCGCTTTTTGATAAGCTCTGTCCATCTTCTTTAATTTGCGATACACCAGGACAATCCCAAAGCCGATCAGTAGAAGTCCTGAGACCGTAGCTCCAAATAGATATAGATCTTCTATATCTTCAATTGAAAGATCGCACTGACACAAGAGTTTCCAATTGCTTGTATCCTTAATATAACCCGCAGCAGCAGTCCCTGCGGGACAAATAGGCTCCCCTGGACCTGATTTCCTCGTTGAAAAAACAGTGTCGATTGCGTTCAAAGCCCAGCTTATTAAATCCATAATTTCGTTAGGATGAATCACCAGTAGAGAGCCACGCAGACACAGACAATAGCAAGCTGGGATCCAGTCAGTTAGGGAGAGAGAGACAGGGAGCGGGAGCAGAAGAAAAAGTGGCTGCTCTCTTTGGAGGGCGGAAGTGAATAAATATAAATAAATATACAATACTGGAATAATAATATCAAAATATTGGAAGAGGACAAAGAGAAATGGTGAGGGAAGGCTCATGTTTGAACAGGAAACTAATAATTATAATATGAAGCTAGATGATAGCGGATGCACAATATAAATGACTAAGGCAATAGGAGTAATAGTAACAAGAGACACAAGCCCATTACATAATACATCCAAGACCAAATTAAACACAGAATGAAACCAAGAAAAAGAACATACAGAAAATAATCTGGACAAATTGAAAGCCTGAGCAAGGTGCACCCCCCGTGCTCAGCATCATGACAGAACACACACTTCCTTTGGAACGCCAGACTGGAAGTAATTGCTTAACGGAGCTTGCTTCTTGGACATTTTAATGAAAGGAGAAAATCCTAAAAGCAGTCGCTCATACTCTGCAAGGCAGTCCAATGTTTAGAATTTATCTGTCCCTAGGTACGCAAATGCACGTTACAACGTTTGATCCGGTGTAAGTTGTTTATTTTGACTGCGCATGTGCACCACTTACAGTATGTGCACACCTGGTAATAGCTATGTTTTTAATAGTGGATTGCCTTTAAATTGTCATGCGGTGACCCTCGCGGGCCACCATAAGACATGAAAAGTCTCCAGTGAGTTTTGCATTTGATGTTTTATTTTAACAAGACAAGACGAGAACACAAAGCTGTGAGCCGCCTAGGGCAAAACACACACTACAGAATAAAAGGGATCGTAGGGCTAACCCCAGCCACTACGACCTTAACTATGAACATGAACAAGAATAAAGACACAAACCTGACGTGAACGAGGACCAAGAATGTTTGACGATACTCCAGCAATCAACTGCTGCCAACACCTGCTAATAAAGCCGGTCGCTAACGAGCAGTGATGCCGAACAGCTGATCGACCTTGACAGCCGGAAACCCCACCGAGCGCTGTCACAATAAGAGCCCGGTGGAGCCAGAATGTAATCCACAGCTGTCAAGGCCGGCAGAGATGATATATGGCCCGAGTGCGGACAAGATCGACGCTCGGGTCGTAACAGTATCCTCCCTCCGAGGGCGGGCTCCAGAACGCCCATAGTCATCCATGCCACACCGCCCCCCCTCCAGGGTGGGCGGATGGGGCAGGCCCAGCGGGAGAGAGGCACAAGCTAAGACTCAGCACAGACCATCAAAGAGAGAGAAAAAAAAAACACTCAAAAAAACACATGAAACCATAGCACAGACAGGACAACAGAAGATACACTCACTAGGGCATAAAACAAGAAAAAACAACTATACAAAGCATGATGATAAGAAATACTATATACCCAAATCAAATACACACAGGACACGTGAGACAACTGCAGAACATAAAACACAAATTCCCAAAATACACAAATAACAATTACAAGAAACAAAACACAGGATAGCGAAAAAAAACCAAACAAAAAAAACAGAACAATTACCGAGCCAGATTACCACTCCAAAATACATGAAACACAATTACACAGGCACGATAACAGAAAAATACAACACTCCTTAAAGCACAAATCAAGATCAAGACAAGAAAAAAAAACAATACAAAGCACGATGACAAGAATACCACTCCAAAATGCACAAATCAATTACACACAGGACAGCAAAAAAAACCAGAACAATTACAGGGCTAGACTACTACCAAGAATGACCTCTACCCCCGACAGTTCATGCCAACCGGCGGAGACCAAACGCCACGGGAACAGTTCAGGTGGTCTCCTCGCGTCCAACGGCTGACGGGTGGTCATGGGGGGCAGAACATGGCCGTGCGGCTTACCACAGTCCCAGGCCCAGAAAGTCTACTCCTCCGGTGGCTGAACCAGGTCGCCCAGAAAAACACACAACATGTCGGGTGGCCGACCCGAGGCGCCGACCCGGCGAAACAGTTCCTCAGGTGGCCGAACCAGGTCGCCCAGAAAAACACACAACATGTCGGGTGGCCGACCCGAGGCGCCGACCCGGCGAAACAGTTCCTCAGGTGGCCGAACCAGGTCGCCCAGGAATACACGCGACGTGTCGGGTGGCTGACCCAAGGCCGGTGACACTGCAAGGAAGCTCAGAACACACAAAAGAACCGGGATCAGTATCACCGGCAGCAACAGAACCCAGCGAGACGAGCTCGGGCGCAGCAGGCGGCTGCCCCTCACTCACTTCCCCGAGATGCAGGCAAAAATGCTCCAAAACAGGGGACAGACAGGTGGCTGACAGGGGACAGACAGGGGACAGACAGGTGGCTGGAAACTACATAGCAAATAGCATGTCTTACCTTTTTAGAAGTGCTTTCTTCTGGCCTTTTTTAAAGAAAAATCCTTCATTATGTCCTTTAAGTCCAGCTCATGAATATCGTCATACTCTTTGGATGCATGCCTGATCCAGTCTACTTTTTACTAAGTTCGGAGTCCACTGTCCCACGCACAGCTGTCTGATGTAAGCAATCATGGCCTTTCTTCTCCCTTCTCCTCCAGATGAGGGCTTTAACGGCCCACCTACCTCCTCCGTGCGTAATTAGCAGTCTCCTCCACTCAATGCTTCAGCTTAGAAAAATCCTTTACATTTCGGGATTTTTTTGAGCAATTCATTTTCCCTAAGCTCTTTTCCTCTCAATAATTTTATGAGTGCCACTTTCAAACTTTTTTCTGTACATTTTGAGCAAGCTAATTACTTCTTACCCTCTCACTGGCGCTTTCATAGTCACGTGTCAAAACAATTCCTCTGATAGGCTATTGTTATGTGGTACCACATAGAACACTTGTAAATTAGACCAATCAGCAGACACACATGAATATCAAGTGATGGACATAGAATATGACCATTTGATAACAATGTGATCTTTTTCATTGGCTCATGATAGGTCCTGAGCTTCGTAGGCCCCTGGGCTTCAACCCAGCCTTGTCATGATCTGCCCTCTGGGCAGACGAAGGAGTAAGGAGAGGACTCGTGGACACAGGCAGAACAAGGGTGCAATGATATTTATCAACAGAAAACTAAGGACCATAACAGCTCGGGGGCGCCAAACAAAACTAAATAACAAGAGCTAAATGACTGAAAGTTAGGACAAATGACGGGGATGAAAGATGGTGCCACCAGACAGAGCCCATGCACAAATGACATAAATAGGATAACTGATAATTACAAACGTGAGAAGCTGGGGCAACAATCAAGGGCTGAGCAGGAACACACATGAAGAAATGGCTATGGATATGGAAATATGAGGGAGTGGAGACAATAGGTAAACATAATAATAATCACAGAGGAACAAAATGAGCTAAAGGGCAAGGTCCCAGACTGTGCCCAGAATCTGACAAGCCTAGTCCATTCATTAAGGCAGCCTTGAATATATGGACAGCACACGTCCCACTCAGGACAAACATATTTAGCCCAATAAACAGGATGCTCTGGCTAAACCAGAACAGTTGGCAACCCTAATGGTAACTGAACCCAGCTTAACTGTGATTTCATCTTTATGAATGGGACATCCAATATTAGCAACTGTTTAAGAACTCTTGTTTATTTGTTTGTCAGATCACTTATGTGTCTGATCTCTTGTAATTTATATTCATAATAGTGTATCTTGCACTTTGGGGAATGGGAGCTGTTCAGTCATCATTATAATTATTTTAGTTTATATCGCTGTTCAGTGATGGATTTAAGTGTAATATTGAATTTCTTCTGCGTATCTTCAATAAACTCCAGTGGCGGACCGTGTATTTTACAACTAGGCCTTCAGTGGTGATCTACCCGATTTAAGTGCCATTCATGCCAAACACCCTAAGTTTTAACTATAAAATTATAATTTTAAAAATCTTTACCTTTTCATTGTGGAGTTCCATTTCCCTGCACACTTATTCATTGAGCTGCAGATCCACTCTTGTTTTCTCAAAGGTTTAACAGTACTGTTGCTTGTAAGTGTCCGACTGGCGTCTGGCTGTTGCCTTGGTTAAGGCCCTGTCACATCTAGATGATTTTGGCAGCCAAAATGTATGAAAAATTTGGAGAACACGGTGGCGTACGTACCAAAAACCAGTTTAGAAAGCTTGGGATCAGTCCGCCAAGGTCTCCGCCTTTGACTGCCACCTAATCCACATAGCACCGGACCTCCATGATCCCTCCTGCAGGTGGTGAACCTACTGGAGGGCGGACCCATGTAACTCCTTCGGGCTGAGCCCGGCCGGGTCCCATGGGTGGAAACCCGGCCACTAGACGCTAGCCTTCGAGCCCCTCCCCCAGGCCTGGCTCCAGGGTGGGGCCCCGGTAACCCCATACCGGGCGGGGTACACTGAATCCTTGATATACAATTTATCATGAGAGTCCTCCACATTGAAAGGAGTCAGTTGAGGTGGTATGGGCATCTGATTAGGATGCCTCCTGGACGCCTCCCACTTGAGGTGTTTCAGGCACGTCCCACTGGGAGGAGACCCCGGGGCAGACCCAGGACTCGGTGGAGAGACTATGTCTCCCAGCTGGTCTGGGAACGCCTTGGTATCCCCTCTGAAGAGCTGGAGCAGGTGGCTGGGGAGAGGGAAGTCTGGGCTTCTCTGCTTGAACTGCTGCCTCCGCGACCCGGACCTCCGGAAAAGCGGTAGAAGATGGATGGATGGATGGATGGATGGTGGCGTACGTCGAATCAGTTATGGCTCAGTTTTGTCTAAGTTAAGAGGACGTTGAAGAATGCTGAAGCATGCTATGGCGTAGTTTGCCGAGCTTCTCTGAAATTTAATTTTCAGCATGCTGAAAATTTTCTGACATATCCAGTGTATGGCTGATATGTCCCACATTCGCAAAGCAAATGGCACATTTGCAGCGTTGGTTCACAGGAAAAAAAAACAAAAAACGTACAGAGCTCTGCCTGCAGCACATACACACACACATATTTGTTTGTATAACGGGACCCGTCAGGGTTTTTCTATTTGACTGGTCTGTGCCATCAGTTGTCCAGTGTTGTTCTGATAAATATGCCAAAATATCAGAACACCAAAGGAGGCGGATCCAATCAGCTGATCGCCTGAAGCTCAGGGCACAGCTTTTTTCTGTGATAAATCACACTTTCCTGTTGGCTGCGCCTCCCAGCAAAAGCACACACCATGCATTAGCTTGTTTTTTTCTACTTTATTGAAAATAAACTTTTTTTTATCGCCATCAGTTTGCATGCCTTTGAGGAAGGTTGGGGCAACTGTTATCTGATGTTCCTGATGTGTCACATCAGTTTTTTTTTAGACGTGACTGACCTGACAGATTTGACAGCTCTGCCAGGTTGGTCACACACCCCCACCATGGTGTTTGGAGGGGAGAATCATCTTGGTTGAACAGAGATGATCTCTCCCAAAACTAGGATTCATGGATCGGGAGGCAACGGCAGTTTGGCATGACTGCATTATGCAGAAGTTAGACTATTGATGCGCATAAGTTGTGAATGTTGGCAACACGCTAAGCATTAGCTTGTTTAAGTTACTTATAAGTTATGGAAATATTCTATATAAGTTATTAATATATTATGTATATGTCCAAGTCGTTATGGATATGCAATGCATACGGCCAAAAGTGAAAATTTCACTGTATCACAGCATTTTAGACCAATTTTTATACGTTTGGCAAACGCTGCATAAATCGTCATAGTGTGACAGTAGACAGCTCAAGTTTGCAAACTCTGTCTGGCTCCAAGTATTTACTTGATCAGTTGCAAACAACAGGCATTCCCAGCAAAATAATTTGCAGCACTCCTTGGAGTCTGTAATCCAAGGATACCGCTCATTGCTAATATGGAAGTGACGAACAAATCCTTTCCTCGGCTGAAATGGGCCTGCTAGCTTTGGAGTAGGCTGACCTCTCTTCACAATGACCAGCTTTTCTTGAAAAGTCTGTCTGGAAAATTATTTTTTTTAAATATCAGCGACCGAGTCATTTTCCTCTCCCATGTCAGCCATTGTGGGTGGAAAAACAGCTATTATATTTAAACAGATACAGTATATTGTAGCTGCTTAAGCAAGTCCTTGCACTGACATTTTGCTAGCTAGGATCCTCTGCATTGTGGGAGGAGGAGTCTAACCATCCAATCAAAAGACGTGAAAATGCCAATGCTCTTGAATGCCTTTTTATGCATACTCCTGGACGTACAGAAGACATCTGATTGGTTAAAGCAACAGGATAGGTTTAACAGTTAATTTAACCTACAGAGCCGCGCTGTTAATTCCTGAAGGCCCAAGGCAGATTTGCTTGACCCTGCCAACACAGATGGCTGAAATATGATTGGACAAAAAATCTCTTGACATGCATTACACTACTTGAAGGAGTGCAACCAAGAGAAACAGCTAAAAAAATGAAGAGAATAGACTATTGGGAATAATTTAATACATCCTCATGGAACAAATATAAGAAAGTAGGTTGTAAATGTAATTCTGAGAGTGTTTAGGCCAGCAGAGAAGGCTTTGCTGGCCCTGAGGGTCCACCACTGATAAACTCATGCAGTACTATAACAGGACAAGTTTACAAATATTTGGGACCCATTGTAGTGCATCATTTTATATTTTAACAATATCTGGTTATTAGTTATCAGTCGAATTAAGTACAAAACACCCTACATTATTAAACACAGCAGAAGGACCCATTTGCATTTGTCAATAAATATTTAAATAAAAAATATTTATTTCCTTAGTTGGGTGTTTTTGTGTCCAGTTTGGTCATGGTTGTTGTTTAGTAAAAGTGTGCATGTGTGGCCCACATATAAGATAAGATAAGATAAGATAAGCCTTTATTAGTCCCACAATGGGGAAATTCCAGGATTGCAACAGCACAGGGATAGCAACACTCAGAGCAACAATCAAGAAGACAAGAAAAACAAGAGCAGCGAATATACATATGTACATATAAATATATAAATATACTGTATATACACACAGTGCGGAGCATTGTAGCTAGATGGAATAAATATATAAATATATAAATATATATACACACAGTGCGGAGCATTGTAGCGAGATGGAATAAACAGCATAACCGTCTACTCAGTTATCCTACATAGTATGAATATGTACCCATACATATTGTCACCCTCCGTAGCGACTGATATTGTCCTAGTTGTATACTGGAGGGGACCATTGTGTAAGTCTATTGCGTCTTTTGCATTCAATACTATTAGGTCGTCACGTTTTTTTGCTATCTCTGCGAGCAGCCCTGCTTAGGTTATACAGTCTGACAGCCGTAGGTAGGAAGGACCTGCGAAACCTCTCGGTTGCGCACCTAGGATGATGTAGTCTGCTGCTAAATGAGCTCCTCAGTGCGTTCAGTATGTCCTGCATAGGGTGGGACTCGGACTCCAGCAGAGATGACAGTTTAGCCACCGTCCTTCTCTCTCCTATCTCCTCCACTGGGTCAAGGCGTTTCCCCAGGACAGAGCTAGCTTTCTTAATCAGTTTGTTCAGTCTCTTCCTATCGGCTGCTGTGATGCCACTGCCCCAGCAGACCACTCCAAAAGTGATGGCTGATGCCACCACCGTGTCGTAGAATGTCTTCAGCAGCGCCCCTTGTACACCAAAAGACCTGAGTCTCCTCAGTAGGAACGGCCTGCGCTGTCCCTTCTTGTAGAGTGCATTGGTATTGTGTGACCAGTCTAGTTTATTGTTCAGATGAACACCCAGGTACCTGTAGGATGTCACCATCTCAATGTCTGTTCCCTGTATGTTTACTGGTGCTGTGAGGGGTTGTCCTTGCCTGTGGCAGTCCACCACCAGCTCCTTAGTTTTCCTCGCGCTGATCTGGAGGCAGTTCCGATGGCACCAGTCCACGAAGTCCTGGATAAGTCCTCTGTACTCAGCTTCATATCCGTTGGAGATGAGGCAGATGATCGCAGAGTCGTCAGAGAACTTGTGTAGATGGCAGTGTGTTGTATTGTGTGAGAAGTCCGCAGTATAAAGGGTGAACAGGAAGGGAGCCAAAACCGTTCCCTGGGGGGCCCCCGTGCTACCGATGATTGTGTCGGACACACAGTCCCGGGTTCTCACAAACTGTGGCCAGTTAGTGAGGTAGTCCAGGATCCATGATGACAGGTGCTGGTCCACCCCTGTGCACAGCAGCTTGTCCCTCAGGATCATCGGTTGGATGGTGTTGAAAGCACTGGAGAAGTCAAAGAACATGATCCTCACCGCATTCCCGGGCTTCTCCAGGCGGGACAGAGAACGGTGAAGGAGGAAGATCACTGCATCCTCCACCCCAATGCCATGCTGGTAGGCGAACTGGAGTGGATCCATCGCTGGTCCCACCAGGGGGCGGATGTGAGCAAGGAGCAGTCTCTCCAGGGTCTTCATCATGTGAGACGTCAGGGCCACTGGTCTGTAGCTGTTCAGGTCTTTGAGGTGGGAAGTCTTTGGTACAGGTACCACACAAGATGTTTTCCACAACTGTGGTACCCTCCCCAGCTTCAGACTCAGGTTGAAGATGAGCTCCACAATCCCACACAGCTGGTCTGCACAGGACTTGAGGAGCTTCGCGCTGATGCCGTCTGGTCCCGACGCCTTCCTCGCCTTGATCTTCCTCAGCTCCGTTCTCACCTGGGTCTTAGTGAGGGTCAGGTTGGGGGGCTGTGTGTTAGGAGTGGGGGGGTGTTGGTGGAGTGGGGTGTGGACAGCAGGACTCGATGTCTTTAGAGGCAGCAGTGGTTGTTGTGCAGTCGGGGGGGAGGGCGGTTGGTCAAACCTATTAAAAAACAGGTTCAGATTGTTCGCCCACTCCCTGCCCCCCGTGGCCTGGGGGGAGGTATTCTGGAGCCCAGAGATGGTTTTGAGGTTTCTCCAGACCCCGCCGATGTCGCTCTGTTACAGCTTGTCCTCGATCTTCTTCATGAAGCTGTCCTTGCCTTCTCTGATCTTCGTCCTCAGCTCCCTCTGTACGGACTTTAGCATCTTCCTGTTCCCCAACCTGAAGATCCTCTTCTTCTCTCTCAGAAGTGTTTTTATCTCAGGGTTGATCCAGGGTTTGTTGTTCGAGCAACACCGTATGGTCTTGGTGGGTATGGTGTTGTCCACACAGAAGCTGATGTAGTCCGTGATGGTGTGAGTGAGGCCATCGATGTCCTCACCATGTGGATCGCAGAGCTGCTCCCAGGCAGTGGTTTCAAAGCAGTCCTTTAGAGCGTCCATTGCTTCCTCAGACCATAACTTCACTGTGCGTATGACCGGGGGTTGTCTGTGCACTAGGGGTTTGTACACTGGCAGGAGATGAACCAAGTTGTGATCCGATCTCCTGAGTGGGGGGAGTGGTGATGAGGTGTATGCCTCCTTAGTGTTTGCATAGAATAAGTCCAGTGTTTTATTGTCTCTAGTGTGGCATGTGACATACTGGGTGAACGTGGGTAGAATGGGAGACAGTGAAATATGGTTGAAATCGCCTGAGATGAGGAGAAGAGCATCTGGATGTTCTGTCTGCAGCCTGCCAGTTACTGAGTGGATGATGTCACGCGCTGCCCCAGCGTTCGCAGTCGGGTTTGCATAAATAACAATGCAGATCGCGTGTGAGTATTCCCTCTGGAGATATGTAGGCCGCATGCTAACAGCTAGCAACTCCATGTCTTTGTTGCAGTGTTGTTGTTTAACCGTGATATGTCCCGGTCTGCACCAGTTGTTATTGACGTACATCATCACTCCTCCGCCCCTTGCTTTCCCACTGTCTGGTGTTCAGTCTGCCCATATTGCGTGGAAACCCTCCAGTTCAATGTTAGCATCTGTTGCTAGTTCTGTTAGCCACGGCTCCGTAAATAGCATCAAGCTACTCTCTCTGTATATGCTCTTGTAGCGGGAGATAGCCGCTAGCTCATCTGTTTTACTGAGTAGCGATCGTACATTCCCCATAATAACGGATGGGAAAGCGGGTCTGTACCTTATATTCCTCGCCCGCCGTCTTACTCCAGCTCAACAACCACGCCGTTTCCGTCTTATTTCTCTCGGTATGTCGAGTTTTTGCGTGAGCAACGTGGGCCAGTTCAGTGCTAACATCTGGTCCCTATTGTACTGCCTCCTACAAGAAACAGTGGCTCCGTCCGCTGGCTCAGGAGACATTTGGACGATCTACGTGTCTGTGATGGATCAAGGTGTCGCCGAAACAGAAAGATTAGCAAGAGAGCCAGATAGTAAATAGAAATAGGAAGAAATTGATCCGCTGTTGCAAAAAGGCAGCCTACTCGTGTGGCGCCGGAAGTAGTAAGTGCAATTGATATGCAATTGATCTGGCTATTCTGCTCCACAATCATGGCGGTATTATTATTAACTTTTAATTTTTAGATAGCTGTGCAAGCACACTGGGAGGATCACCAGTGAGGACTCGCGGTCCTGCAAAGGTCAGTGATGGCAATGGGTGAAGCAGCAGCCGGGACTCCCAGGCTGTGCTTGTCTCACGGTGAAGGACTGTGGTCCGCCGGTCCGGCTGTTGCTCCTTCTGGTGTGTTCTATGGTGGATCCACCGGTGTTCTTTGCCAGACCCCAGGTCCCTGCTGCATGGTGCTCCTCCCAGTCTGCTTGCGCGCCTCATGTTCTCCACGTATGCCGAATTATCCTTTAGACATACGCAATCACTGCAACATTATAGTATAATTTTTTAAGCATTAAATCTTCAGCATTATGTTTTTCTGGTCAAATTTGTCACTTTCCACTTCCTTGTTTTGTTCACGGAGTGCTCTGGTGACTGGTCGTGATGCCGTGCACTGTTGCCAACTCCTCAGTAAGGAAAGTAGCTATTGGCTGCCCTAAAAGTCGCTAGAAGCTGCTAAATGACACCATTGCCTAATTTTCATAAGTGATCATTTGCATGTAATTGTAATGGGCGCTGTAGGACAGAAGAATAATGTCATGGGAGAGACAAAAAGTGAGTAAAAACACCCTAAAGCCAAAATAATTAAATCAAATTAAAAGGAATGCATTGTAAGTATTTATAAAAGTGTCACAAGCATGTGTAAAGGTGTCCCGTTTGTTGACTTAATGTCACTTGGTCCTGTTAGATATGATTTAATGTGTTATTTAAGACTTGTGTGTCTCATTAGTTACTACAAGAATGGCCATTTGTTGTTAAATATTAACATAAAAGTGATTTAATTGATTTTTTGGGAGTGCTTGGTGATCTTTTGGTGTCCCATAAAGATGATTTAATTCATTATTGGTCCTGTTAGGTGTGGTTGGTTAGTCAAACGGAGCACCAATGAAAAACATTTTCCACATACATTTAAAGAGTTGAAAATAAAACAGCATACAGGCATAGACGCATAGAGGAGAGAAACAGATTTTAACTCACCAGTTACCGTGTCTTTACATGGATCTGAATAAAACTTCCTGCCATCAAATCCAGTTTTAATTCAATGGTTGCAAAATGCAAGGCCAAGGCTAGCGTTGCTAAGTGGGTTAGCTCCACTCGGCCAGGTGTCCTGAGCTTCGTCCAGCTGCATCCTGACTTCTTCATAATGTCCAGCTTAGGTGAAGGCCTTGGATTATTTTTTCCAAAGTTGGTGTTCAAATTGTAGTTTCCTAAACTTGTCAGCAAGTAAATACTGCTGATCAGATCCCGTCCATGCGTACTGGTAGTATTCAGCATTGCCATGTGTCGATACGGTGACGTTGTCAAAAGATGGATTGTGATTGGTTAGAGGTTCGTCTCCTTCCACGTTTTCTTTTTACTTCAATGCAAGGAGATAGTGAATTTTCCATAGCAACAACTGATTTCTGATTGGCTAAATAATTTCAGAAAGTGTTCTCACCTCGTTAGTTACAAAAACGAACTAATTTCTGATTGGTTGATTAATGTTTCCATAGTGGCGAGCCTGTTTTTAACTCCTGCGGACTTCTGACAGGATTCTGACTACGTTATACAATAATATACATAACATCAAATACATTTATTATCAATGTTTGAATCATTTCTTCTCCTTTTCTTCTCAAATTTCTGAGGAAGCTCTACCTCCTTTGCCTCGTCCCGCAATCTGCCACCATAGTTACCAAGTCTGCTTATTATAAGCGACTTTGGGCTTGTTTTTCTCCAAAGTCGCTTGCAAATCGTGTCAGTCGTGGGTTGCGGGTTTTTGAGCATGTTTTTTAACGTGTAGTTGGTTATTTGGGCTTGCTTTGCTGTCTGTGTGACAGCTCTCCCAACACCCCACAAAACATGAGCGTGACAGTTTGTTTACAGGACCCACCCTCACCCCCGTTTCCTGGTTACCGCGCCTGCCCTATTGATCTCTATAGAAAAACTAGACGGATCATCGGCCGCCAGAAGTGAAGTCACCTGGCCACCATATTAGTACACCCAAAACATTAATACATCCAAATCGATGGCCGCTAAACATAATAACCCAATTTCTATAGCTCACCGATTGTGCAGGATTATAAGCTGTGTCTCCATACCAAGAAGATCAAATCTGTTGATTTTTAGGGAAGTTATTGAGGTAAAAGTGGCCGGGCAGGGGCTTCACTTCTGACGGCCAATAATTTATCCAGTTTTTCTATTGAGGTCAGTGGCCCGCTCGACTCCACTCAGCTCTGTACTCGCTAATGGGGAGTGAGCTATCCAGGTTTTTTTTTTTTATATATAGATTAGTGCATATGGGACCTTAAATCAAAAAAAAAAAAAAAATTCTCCATTGAAATGAATGGCAAGGGCAAAATTATCTTTTGATCCTGATCAAATTTTGCCACGAATGACACATATGATGTTTGTCAATTTAAAAGATAATTTTCCACGTAATTAAAGTTGTCAGCTGTCATATAATAACAGAGTAATATTTAGTTTTTGTTTAAAGGGCTAGCGGACAACAACTCCCATCATCCCACATCGTTAAACTGTAATCGTGTTTAGTGCTGTTACTTATGCAGTATGCACGTCTTTTCTTTTGATCAGGGTTTAAAAATGTAATTATTCAAAGTTTTTATGTTGACTTTGTTTACTATAAATTTGCTGTTGCTTGTGCAGAATGCATATGTATTTTCCTTTAATTAGAGTTTATAAATTCCATTATTCAATGCTGACTGTGTTTACAGTCAATTCACTGCAAACAAAAATAAATCTACTGTATATATTGTGGAGAGCACAATAAACAGACCAGACTTGCACGGCAGACGAACTTTATTCACTCTCTCACTTAATTCATACTCAGAAAAAGCAATGACCTCCTGCCCCAGGGTCTCTCCTTTTATATCACCCGATTCATTCCCCCTGCTGCCTGAGGTCTTGCATCACAATACATTTAACACATCACCACTCCTATTGTCCCCGCAGCTGCTCCTTCCTGCTGCCTGGGGTCTTACATCACCATACCTTCTCCCATCACAATTCCTATTGTCCTCATCTGTTTAATCCCCCACACTCTTCCGGCAGAGGGACTATTTGCCTCTCCTCTGCTTCCAGTTTGAGATGAATATCCCAGTGTGGGTTCTCCACACCATTGATATATGTTATCAAGCAGCCTCTCTTTTACACAGTGAGGCAGATTGCCTGTTGGGCTTTTTTGGGGGCTTGTTTCCATAGAGCTGGTTGCTTGTTTCTCTCATGAAACCTGGCAACACTGTCTGCCACCCAAACATATACTTTTGGTTAAAAACGTTAACTCACTATTACATTTTTAAATTAATTGTGTTACAGAACCAAACAGACCATGGACGGTGGAATGTTTTGAGATTTGACGACACACAAAATGTCACAGCTCATAAATGTGTATATGCATGATGATGCACAGCAAGATGCACATTTGTATGTAGTAAATGATTCTCTCTTTCTCCCTCTTATTTATACACTCTTTATGTAGCTACTCAATAATTTGCGATAATTGATCACAATGTTCTCAGCCTTACACTCTTCTTTTACATTTACTGCCTAAGTAGATCGGCCCTGCACCTTAACGGCCCTACCAATTCCAGTATCGTTGAAACAAAGCTTAAACTATACCTGCTTTGCAGAGTTAATTATGAATTATTTCTCTTCAGATCAATGCACATTCACAGCTATAACCTAGCATGATGTCTGTTTTCCTTTGTAAATGGTCATAGGACTACTGATGTATTTATTTTCAGTGTGAAACTCTTAATGAGTCATTTAAACTGTAGATGAAACACTGACATCCTCCTGGTTGATGACGGTAGTGCCCAGTTTGGGTAATAAAACCTGCTCACCCATTACACATATTTTCCCTGTATTCACATATTCTCACCAGGTGTCGGGGTGGCTGGCGGGCTTGGGGAAACGAACACACACAGAGATGCGTACGAAATGATTTCCTTCATAAATCCTTCATAATGATTTTTCCGCTTTGATTCAGCGGCAAAAAAAAAATAAAAAAATCAATACACACACGCAGCCCTTCCTCTTTTCATATTGGTGCAATTTGTCTTCACAAAATACATCCACACATGCTTAATAGACAAATGTATAATGGAGCACTTGTCCCGACAGTGATCTGAGATGTTCGTGGTGACTCATGCTTGCCACAAAAACAGGAGGAGAAAAGGATCCAGGCCTCTAAGCCATCCTCTCATCCTTGGTGCTGTTTGAGATCAGCGTCTCCAACTTGATGATTTTTTTTTTTTTTTAAGTCTCTGGGCTTGCTTGGCAAAAAAAAAGAAGCAATTTTTAACCTCACAAAATAAGGTTACTTTATGTGACTTGTGCCTTATCCCATTCACTCAAACATGGTGTGTTTGTGGGTTTTAACCTTCTAAAATGCTTATTTTGGTCATATGACTACAGGGAAGATACTAATTTTATGATTTTAACATTTCGGCAGAAAGGTTAGGAGGCGGTTTTGCTCTTACTTCTTCTTTTTGGGTACTTCTTAAAAAGAAAACTATTAAAAATAGGAGATTAGCTCCATGGTACAACTCCCACACTCGTGAGTTAAAACAGAAAGTCAGCTGCAGTGAAAGGCTATAGCGAGCTAATAAGAATCATGTTCAGCCTGGAAAGCTAGCTTTATCACTTATAAGAAATGTCTCCATAATGCTAGGTGACAATACTATTCATCCTTGATAGAAGAAAAAAAAAATAACCATAGATTTTAACACTGTGGCTCAGTTAACCAATGAGCCACAATGCCATAGACCCCTGCATTCCTCTTACTCATAGTGGTGATGACTTTTTGAATTTCTTTAATGATAAAATTATCAATATCAGGAAAAATATTCCAAAAAGTAGCTCCTTTAAAACTACCAGGCCTCTGCCTAACACTGCTGTGTCCACAGGCTCAGAACTCTGTTTTTCTGATTTTTCTCTTATTAGTCATTCTGATCTAGCCTTAATAGTTTCAGCCTCTAAACCAACTACCTGTCTCTTAGACCCAATCCCTGTTAGACTCCTGAAGGAGTAACTACCTCTGATTATGCCACCATTTTTGAACATAATATGTCCCTATTGACAGGACATATACTGTCATGACTCCTTGTGCGCTTTTAAGCAGCGCACGGAGAGGGAGAATGAAATAGCGAATTCACGTGCAGGTTACACCACAGCACATTTATTAAAGTAATGACAAACAGTGCAAAAGGGTGAAGACTTATAAAAATACAAAAATACACTTACGGTTGGGGTTCGGGGGCCGGCATTGCCCCGCAAACGCAAGGGGAGAGACGTGTAGCCATGCTGGCATCCCACAGCCGGTATCGCTGTGCGGATGTGAGAGGACCACGGCAAAGGTGGAGTGGCTAACACGTTGAAAATAGTACTGACAACAGACAATAACAGACAATGCAATGACCCAGCAATGCCTGACTGGCAAAATGCTGCTAAAATACAGTACATGCATTGCTGGTGATGGTATGATTGGAAGCACCTGGGCGAGGAGCGGGTAGATGGCAAACGGGACAGGGAACAGCTGGCGGTAATGAGAGAGGAGACATGGTCGGACCGACAGGCTGTCAGCCAGTGCTCACACAAGAGTGAGCCAAAGACAGATGCCTCACAGCTGCCGGCCAGAGAGCAGTGGCTATGGGTAAGGAGGCAGCACAGAAATACATAACATACACATGTACAGTAGCACCTAAACCCACAAGGAGGTCAGGACCAAGTTGGGGAAACCAAGCTGACTCGGCTTCTGACATAGCCCCTCCCTCAAGGGATGGATGCCCAGACACCCAAGGTAACATCCCCAGGAACCCCCCTCCCTCCACCCCCAACAGAAACAACCACACAAACTCGGGTGGGAGGTAGGAGGAACAAGAAAGGAGGGAGCACATACCCCGCCCAGGGCCCACAATTAAGCCCCCAAGTCCAAAGGTGTGGAGGCTTGGGAGGCTGCCGAGAGTCCCAGGCCCAGCAAGCAGTCTGGCGAACAAAGTCCGGTGGCCTGCCGGAAAACACGGGCCATCTGGCCCAGAGACTCAGTCCCTCCGGCGGTCGGCCAGTGCTGTAAAGTCACCAGGGCCAGTGGGATGAAGCAGGAGGCGGCCTGCCCACCGGGAGGCTCACTGGTGGGTAACCAGACCATAGGGAGGGAACACCCACGGTGTCGGACAGGGAGGAGAAGGGGACCACGGCGTCCTCAGGCTGACCCACAGCACCCTCGGTGGTCCCGGCTTGGGACACGGCTGTGCCCGCGGTGGACCCCAACCAGGCCAATGCTGGACCCACGGTGGACCCTGACTGGGCCAACGCTGCACCCTTGGAGGACCCCGACTGGGCCCATAATGCACCCGCGGTAGCTCCTGGCTGGATCTCCGCAGCAACCGTGGTGGCTCCTGATTGGAGCTCTGCAGCACCTGTGGTGGACTCCAGCTGAAGCTCTGCAGCACACGTGGTGGACGCTGACAGGGCCAATGCTGCACCCATGGTGAACGGGCCAACCCGCAGGAGCACCAAGCTGAGGAGCCGGTCGATCCGAGGCGCCCTGATGACCCTGGCAGGAGAAGCTGGAGCAGCGGCATCCTCCGCTGGATGCACCGGACCCACAACGACCTCTGGCAATGGTGTACCCCTTCCGGTGACCCTAGCCGAAGGCTCAGAGACAGCAGGAGAAGAAAAGTGGTTAGGGTCACTGGCAGCGGCGGAGCCCGACAAAGTGAGTTCAGATGCAGCCGAGGGCTACACCTGACTCCCATCACCTAGAGTCAGGCAAGATCTCTCCAATACTGACATGAGAAATATAAGAGAGAGAACTTGCCTGAGCTGGAGCTCCACTGCCGTCCAGGACTCCGTCGATGCTGGTGATGAAATCCTGGGCCCAGCCTCGAGGAGGTCCAACTCCGGCTCCAACTCCGCCGCAGCAGCCTCCGCAGCAGGTGAGATGGTAGTTGCAGTCCTTTCACACCCCTGCAGTGGCTCCAACGCCGGAGACTCCACCTGCGTGGCTGCAGGGAAACACCTCTGTGCGGACCCCTGGGCAGGATCATCCACGGCCCCAAACCTCCCCAACGTCTGGTGGCTCAGTTCCGGAACTGACGAGCACTCAAGAAAAAAGGGAAGAGACACAAAGGAAATAGAGGGTGAGCTAACATCTGCAGCTGGAGGAGAGAACCCAGGGGACCGCTGAGGCTGGGCCTCTCCTCGGGAGACAGACAAGGTCTTTCATGGCTTCATTGAATAGAAAGAAGAAACACTTGCCTGTCCTCCCGGAGTTCGTTGTTCACGGCTGCAGCAGGCTGATTGCCGTCCCTCTCCGTCGAAGGTGGAGGAGCCGTCTTCCTGGTGACAGAGGTGGGTGTTCCCGGGGTGGCCCTGTCAGACCTCGCAGCAGCTGGAGGGACGACGGCAGCTGAAGGAGGAGAAGGCTTCTCCCGGCATTTCACTGCAGGACGACGTCGATTGCTGGATGCTGCAGCTGGATGAGCCGGAACGGGAGTGGGCATCACACTCTGGTGGGAAGCAGGAATAATGGAACCCCGGGAGCGCTCCCCCTTCGGCGCGAGCCCGGTCTTCTTATGGGATTTCCTCATCCCTTCGCTGCATCCATGCCGCAGTGCTGCCAACTGGGTGATCCTCTCCATTCCCCCTGCATGCCGAGTGAGCTGAGGGCACCGCCGGACCTCTGCCTCCTCCAGACCCATGTACCAGAGTATATCCTCCGGGGTGGAATATTCGCTTGCTGATGCGATTAGCCCATCAATATCCATTAACACTCGGCAGCAATCCCATCCCAGGCTCAAAGGATAACTCCGGCCCGCCAGATCCATAGTCAACTCCAACCCAGGTGGGTGAAAAAACACAGTTCAAAAAAGAAAAAGTGATGTGTTGGTGTAACCCGCTAAATCCTTTTTTTCTGGCTGGGTCATTCTGTCATGACTCCCCGTTCGCTTTTACGCAGCACACGGAGGGGGAGAATGAAATAACGGATTTACGTGCAGGTTACACCACAGCACATTTATTAAAGTAATGACAAACAGTCCAAAAGAGTGAAAACTTACAAAAATACACTTACAGTTGGCGTTCGGGGGCCGGCATCGCCCCGTGAACGCAAGAGGAGAGACGTGTAGCCACACTGGCGTCCCACAGCCGGTATCGCTGTGTGGACGCGAGAGGACCACGACAAAGGCGGAGTGGCTAACATGTTGAAAATAATGCTGACAACAGACAATAACAGACAATCAAAGCTTGGATGACTTGTAATTTCCTGCTATTAAATTCAGATAAGACTGAAGTCATTCTTGTTGGTCCAAAAAACCTTAGAAATACCTTTCCAAATCAAACTTTCAGTTTGGATGCGGTTACTCTTTCTCTTAATAGCTCTGTGAGGAACCTTGGAATTATTTTTGATCAAGATCTGTCCTTCAATTCACATATTAAATTTGTTTCTAAGACTGCCTTCTATCGTTTGCATAATATTGCCAAGATTAGGAGCATCTTGTCTCAGAGTGATGCTGAGAAACTGATCCACGCTTTTGTTAGCTTGAGATTAGATTATTGTAATTCTTCATTATCAGGTTGTCCTAAAACATCTTTAAAAAGTCTTCAGCTGATCCAAAATGCTGCAGCAAGAGTTTTAACAGGTACTAGAAAGAGAGATCATATCTCTCCGGTTCTGGCCTCCCTTCATTGGTTTCCTATAGAGTTTAGAATTAAGTTTAAAATCCTTCTTCTTACTTACAAAGCTCTAAACAATCAGGCTCCTTTTTATTTAAAAGATCTGATACTACCGTATTATCCTAACAGAGCACTACGCTCCCAAAATGCAGGATTACTTGTAATACCTAGAATCTCCAAAAGTACAATGGGAGGCAGAGCCTTCAGTTATCAAGCTCGTCTCCTGTGGAACCAGCTGCCAATCTGGATTCGGGAGTCAGACTCGATCTCTGTTTTTAAGAATAGGGTTAAAACCTTCCCTTTTGATATAGCCTACAATTAGGGAGGGATCATGTGTTTCTGAACCCTCCCTTAGTTATGCTGCTAATAGGTTTAGTCAGCCGGGGGACCTCCAATAATGCACTGGGCTTCACTCCTTTCTTCACTCTCAATGAATTTTTTTTTTTTTTTGCTGGTCATTAACATCTGTTTGTTCTCTCCCATAGATTGAGTCCCCATCGTGCTGTTTGCTCTCTACATGTCTGTTCTTTTCATCTTCTCTGTCCCCTCACCCCCCAGCCAGTTGCAACAGATGACTGCCACTCCCTGAGCCTGGTTCTGCTGGAGGTTTCTTCCTGTTAAAAGGGAGTTTTTCCTCTCCACCGTCGCCAAGTGCTTGCTCACAGGGGATCGCCTGATTGCTGGGGTTTTTCTGCAACTGTGGGGGTCTCCCCTACAGTTGAAAGTGCTATGAGATGACTGTTGTTGTGAAATGACGCTATATAAATAAAGTTGAATTGAATTGAATTGAATTGAATTGAACAATGCAATGACCCAGCAATGCGTGACTGGCAAAAGGCTGCTAAAGTACACGCATTGCTGGTGATGGTATGACTGGAAGCACCTGGGTAAGGAGCAGGGAGATGGCAAATGGGACAGGGAACAGCTGGCGGTAATGAGAGAGGAGGCGTGGTCGGACCGGCAGGCTGTCAGACAGTGCTCACACAAGAGTGAGCCAAAGAGAGCTGCCTCACAGCTGCCGGCCAGAGAGCAGTGGCTATGGGTAAGGAGGCAGCACAGAAATACATGATATACACATGTACAGCGGCACCTGAACCCACAGGGAGGTCAGGACCGAGTTGGGGAAACCAAGCCGACTTGGCTCCTGACATGTACAACACTCTTTTAAAGTGGCAGTAATTGAAACTCTGCTCAAAAAACCTTCTCTTGATTCGGAGATTTTGACCAATTATAGACCAATATCTCACCTCCTCTACCTGTCCAAGGTTCTTGAAAAAGTAGTTGTAAATCAACTGTGAATTTTTTTTAGAAAATAACTCTATATTTGAGAAATTTCAGTCAAGTTTTGGGAAATACCATAGCACAGAGACAGCCCTAGTGAAAGTTACTAATGACCTCTTTATGGCATTCGACAAAGGACTTGTCTCTGTCCTTGTCTTATTGGACCTTAGTGCTGCCTTTGACACCACCGATCACCATATTCTGTTAGACAGACTAGAAGAGCAAATTGGTTTGAAAGGAACAACGCTAAGGTGTAAGTAAAATCTTGCAGAAAATTGCACAACAAAAAGAAATTCTTGTCTTGTCAAAATTATCCTGTGAGATAAAAACAAGCATAAAGCCTTGATTTAGGATATTTTATCTTACTGAGATTTCCCTTTTTACAGTGTGACAAATACTCCCTTCAGCATAAAATTACATTAGAGAAATATTCCTGATTCAATGCACAACATCAGCAATGGAAATCCTGCACAGCTGGCTGGAAGCACTGCAAACAGCATGGCTTACCTTTTTTAGAAGTGTTTTCTTCTAGCCTTCTTTAACAAAAAATCCTTCATTGTGTCCTTTAAGTCCAACTCACGTATATTGTCATACTCCATGAATGCATGCTTGATCCAGTCTACTTTTTACCAAGTTGGGAGTCCACTGGCCCATGCACAGCTGGCTGACGTAAACAATCATGGCTGTTATATCTGGAAACCCAGAGTGATGTACAGATAGTGGTGCTGTTGTGAACACAAACTTTATTATATCAAGTAATATAACATACATGCAGTTCTGTTGTCTTCTATTGAGCCAGCCAGGAAAGACGACTGAAGATGGCTGCTCCTTCCTTATATAGGCTGGCATGATGACGGCGCTCCCCAGTATCAACCCCTTCACTACCTTCACCTCCCCCTTGGAAAAACACAGAACACTTTATTAATTATAACCCTCCCCAATTTGGCATAAACAACAATCACAATCAACAGTATTAACTAGTGTTAGCGGGTGGACCACCGCTCAACCTGACACGGTTGAGTGGATTATTCTGCCACTTGTCTTGGCAGCCGCACTCCTGACTAGTCACTTTTTTCACAGTCTTCCATGGGGAAGGCGGTTCTGCTGGAGGGGCCTTGTAGCGGTTTTGTGGTGGATACGCCCCTGGCGGTGCCAATCTCAGCAGGCCCGGGTGCCATCCCTCTGAAGCCATGGCACACTCATCAACACTGTCCCAGCCTGGATCCCACACCAGCTAGATTGGCTCCAACGCCACATCCCAATCTACAGCAGCTGCTCTCACCTCCTGCAGACGGTCGTCCCGCCATTCTGATCCTATTTCCAGCTGTGCTGCTATCTTCATGCATGTCAATGGTGATGACGATGTAACAACCAACTGTGAGTCCGGTTGCTTGGTACCGCGGGCCCAAAGCCAGTTCATCATTGTGAGTGGTGCTCTGTATGGCTGCATATGGCGTTCTGGTTGTAATGGTGTGGTACTCACATTTGCTGTGGGGCGTCCACCAGGCTGTGGTGGTTCTGCTATATCCTGTTGAGTCACGGACTCTTCACCCAACACTACAGTGGCTGTTTCTAGAGGCCAGTGCTGGTTGTGGATCCTGAAGATGTCCACCATCTCTCCTGTGTCATTTACGGTCATGGACTCTTCACCTGTTGGCTTAGCCACAGCTCCAGTAGACTGGTGCTGAGCGAGGATTCTGAAGCAGTCTGGCTCATTCTCACTTTCGTCCGGTGCTGGTTTAGGCAGGGTGATGTGTCGCTGTTCTCTGTGTGCGTGGGATCCCTCTCCTGCAGCTCTGCAGCGACTCCCGGGAACTCCCGCTGGGCGAGGATCTGAGACGAGTCCTGCTGCTGCCCCCCCGCCCACACCGGGCAGCGCTCCTCCTGTGCACACGGGACAGTTGATTTCTCGTCGGTGTTGTTCCCAGTAGACGTGGACTCCCTCTCCTGCAGCTCTGGCTTGGCGAGGATCTGAGGTGAGTCCGGTCACTGTTCTCCCTCCGCGTCACCTTCGTTCTCTGCATCGTGTCCACCCACAGTGCTGTGGTCACTCACTGTACTGAATTCTCCCTTTTTGCTGTGCTCATTCTCTGTGCTGTGCTCTTCGGCTAGCTTGTCATGAATTAGCTCATCTTCTGAGGGCCCAGCAAGACCTGTAGGTCATTGCTTGATGACGCCAACAGGATAACATCATCCGCAAACAGCAGAGATGAAATCCTGTGGTCACCGAGCATGACACCCTCCAATCCTTGGCTGCGCCTAGATATCCTGTCCATAAAAATTATGAACAGGATCAGTGACAAAGGGCAGCCCTGACGAAGTCCAACTCTGACTGGAAACGAGTTTGACTGGGTGTTGGCAATACAAACCAAACTCTTGCAACAGTCGTATAGGAACTGGATAGCTTGTAACGAGACCGATACCCCATACTCCTGCAGCACCCCCCACAAGGGACCAGGAGGGACACAGTTGAATGCTTTCTCCAAGTCCACAAAACACATGTGGACTGGTTGGGCAAAGTCTCACAAACCCTCAAGGATTCTCAAGAGGTTAAAGAGCTGGTCCAATGTGCCACGGCCAGGACAAAAATCACATTGCTCCTCCTGAATCCGAGGTTCAACCAGCGGTCGAACTCTCCTCTCAAGTACCCTGGCATAGACCTTCCCAGGGAGGCTGAGAAGTGTGATCCCCCTAAAGTTGGAACACACCCTCCAGTCCCCCTTTTTAAAAAGAGGAACCACCACCCCAGTTTGCCAAGCCAAAGGCACTGTCCCCGACTTCCATGCAACATTGTCGCGGCATGTCAACTGTGACAACCCTACAACATCCAGGGCCTTGAGGTACTCAGGGTGAATCTTGTCCACCCCTGGGGCCTGGCCACCAAAGACTTTTTAACCACTTCGGCGACCTCAATCCCTGTGATGGGCTAGTCGTCCCCCTTGCCCTCAAGCCCTGCTTCCTCTATGGAAAGCGTGTCAGTGGGATTGAGGCGATTCTCAAGGTATTCCTTCCACCGCTTGACAATGTACCCAGTCGAAGTCAGCAGCACCCCATCCGCATCATACACGGTGTGGACAGGGAGCTGCAGCTCCACATTTTCAGTTTAAAAAAAATCTCTAATTTAGGTGGTAGAGTAGCCTGAAACTATACACAAGTAAACTAGGTTATCTTTGTATATTATCACTCAAATTTACATAAGAGTAGTTACCCCAAAATAGTTAAGAAGTTACTGAGATGTGACTTTAGTCTGGATAGTTTGAGGCTTTTCCCCTGAATTTAAGGCAGTTTTATTCTAAATTGACTACTTTTTCCTTGTAAATTTGAAAGATTATTTTCCCACTTAAATCAGCTTTCTTTTTTTTTTTGTACATTTGAGACGTTACTCTCAAATTTGTGAGGTTTTCCTCATAAATTAAAAATCAAAAATAAAACGAGCAAAGATGCAGTATTTTCTGTTATATTATAGGATATTTATAGCCTATTAATAGCCTATTTTCTAACCCCCACCCCAGGTGAAACCCTCACGTACTTTGAAACCTAAATGTTTTCAGGTATGCATCATACTCTTGCCGAATAAATTCAGACAGATCCAAAAACTATCCAAAACATTGCAGAATATTCCAACTGAGGCTGGCGTCATACATCACTATGAGTTTACCTGTAGAAAAGCTGCAGCAGCCTCCTGCTGTTGGGATAAGGGGGGACCTCTGTGTGTGCGTGCACCAGGGCTCCAGCGCATGCAGGTACAGGGAAGAGAACGTGTGTGAGAGGAGGGATCATACCATTTGCTGGTGTGGGGTGTTTTCATTTTCATTTTTAAAAAGTTTAAATGACCAGCTACTGAATATGTTTTGGATGTTATTTCAGCTTATCAAAGACAAACAAAAATTTTATAATCACAACTTTTCTCACTCGAATTTTTAGCAGGTGCTGAGTTTAAATTTAGGGGTACTACAGCACCCCTAAAAAAGGCCTAATGTCGCCCATGTTTTAAACATATAGTTTAAGTCATAATAATGCTCTTTTGGAGTGGAGGGGGCACTCCTGAAGACCTTCTATGATTCCGTGGTGGCATCAGCCATCACGTTTGGAGTGGTTTGCTCGGGCAGCGGCATCACTGCAGCCAACAGGAAGAGACTGAACAGGCTGATCAAAAAAGCCAGCTCTGTTCTGGGGCGCTGCCTTGATCCAGTGGAGAAGATAGGAGAGAGGATGATGGTGGCTAAGCTGTCATCTCTGCTGGAGTCCGAGTCCCACCCCATGCGAGACACGCTGAACTCACTGAAGAGCTCATTTAGCAGCAGATGCTAACATTGAGCTGGAGGGTTTTCACATGATACGAGCTGACCGAACACCAGACAGTGGCAAGGCTAGGGGCGGTGGAGTGATAATGTATGTTAACAACAACTGGTGCAGACCGGGACATATCACTGTTAAACAACGACACTGCAGCAAAGACATTGAGTTGCTAGCTGTTAGCATGAGGCCTACATATCTCCCGAGAGAACACTCACACGTGATCTGCATTGTTGTTTATGCAAATCCGACGGCGAACGCTGGGACAGCACGTGACGTCATCCATTCAGTAACCAGCAGGCTGCAGACAGAACACCCAGATGCTCTTCTCCTCATCTCAGGCGATTTCAACCATGTTTCACTGTCTCCCATTCTACCCACGTTCACCCAGTATGTCACATGCCACACTAGAGACAATAAAACACTGGATTTATTCTACGCAAACACTAAGGAGGCGTACACCTCATCACAACTCCCCCCACTCGGGAGATCGGATCACAACTTGGTTCATCTCCGGCCGGTGTACAAACCCCTAGTGCACAGACAACCTCCGGCCATGCACACTGTGGAGTTATGGTCTGAGGAGACAATGGACACCCTAAAGGGCTGTTTTGAAGCCACCGCCTGGAAGCAGCTCTGCGATCCACATGGTGAGGACATCGATGGCCTCATTCACACCTTCACGGGCTACCTCAGCTTCTGTGTGGACAAATCCGTTCCCACCAAGACCATACGGCGTCACTCAAACAACAAACCCTGGATCAACCCTGAGATAAAAACACTTCTGAGAGAGAAGAAGAGGATCTTCAGGTCAGGGAACAGGGAGATGCTGAAGTCCGTACAGAGGGAGCTGAGGAGAAAGATCAGAGAAGGCAAGGACAGCTTCAGGAAGAAGATGGAGGACAAGCTGCAACAGAGCGACATCAGCGGGGTCTGGAGAAACCTCAAAACCATCTCGGGGCTCCAGAATACCTCCCCCCAGGCCACAGGGGGCAGGGAGTGGGCGAACAACCTGAATCTGTTTTTCAATAGATTTGACCAACCGCCCTCCCCCCTGACTGCACAACAACCACTGCTGCCTCTAAAGAAATCAAGTCCTGCTGCCCACTCCCCACTCCACCAACACCCCCCCCACTCCCAACACACAGCCCCCCATCCTGACCCTGACCAGGACCCAGGTGAGGACGGAGCTGAGGAAGATCAAGGCGAGGAAGGCGCCGGGACCGGACGGCATCAGCGCAAAGCTCCTCAAGTCCTGTGCAGACCAGCTGTGTGGGATTGTGACGTATATCTTCAACATGAGCCTGAAACTGGGGAGGGTACCACAGCTGTGGAAAACATCTTGTGTGGTACCTGTACCAAAAACTTCCCACCCCAAAGACCTGAACAGCTACAGACCGGTGGCCTTGACGTCCCACTTGATGAAGACCCTGGAGAGACTGCTCCTTGCTCACCTCCGCCCCCTGGTGGAACCAGCGATGGATCCACTCCAGTTCGCCTACCAGCATGGCATTGGGGTGGAGGATGCGGTGATCTTCCTCCTTCACCGTTCTCTGTCCCACCTGGAGAAGCCCAGGAATATGGTGAGGATCATGTTCTTTGACTTCTCCAGTGCTTTCAACACCATCCAACCGATGATCCTGAAGGACAAGCTGCTGCGCGCAGGGGTGGACCAGCACCTGTCATCATGGATCCTGGACTACCTCACGAACCGGCCTCAGTTTGTGAGAACCCGGGACTGTGTGTCCGACACGATCATCAGTAGCACGGGGGCCCCCCAGGGAACGGTGCTGGCTCCCTTCCTGTTCACTCTTTATACTGCGGACTTCTCACACAACACAACACACTGCCATCTACAGAAGTTCTCTGATGACTCTGCGATCGTTGGCCTCATCTCCAATGGAGATGAAGCTGAGTACAGAGGGCTTATCCAGGACTTCGTGGACTGGTGCCATCGGAACTGCCTCCAGATCAACGCGAGGAAAACTAAGGAGCTGGTGGTGGACTGCCGCAGGCATGGGCAGCCCCTCACAGCACCAGTAAATATACAGGGAACAGACATCGAGATGGTGACATCCTATAAGTACCTGGGTATTCATCTGAACAATAAACTAGACTGGTCACACAATACTGATGCACTCTACAAGAAGGGACAGCGCAGGCTGTTCCTGCTGAGGAGACTCAGGTCTTTTGGTGTACAAGGGGCGCTGCTGAAGTCATTCTATGACACGGTGGTGGCATCAGCCATCACTTTTGGAGTGGTCTGCTGGGGCAGTGGCATTACTGCAGCCGATAGGAAGAGACTGAACAAACTGATTAAGAAAGCTAGCTCTGTCCTGGGGCAGCGCCTTGATCCGATGGAGGAGATAGGAGAGAGAAGGACGGTGGCTAAACTGTCATCTCTGCTGGAGTCCGAGTTCCACCCTATGCAGGACATACTGAATGCACTGAGGAGCTCATTTAGCAGCAGACTACATCATCCCAGGTGCACAACCGAGAGGTTTCGTAGGTCCTTCCTACCAACGGCTGTCAGACTGTACAACCTAAGCAGGGCTGCTCGCAGAGATAGCAAAAAGACGTAACAAACTAATAGTTTTTTGAATGCAAAAGATGCAATAGACTTACACAATGGTCCCCTCCGGCATACAACTAGGAACTTACCGGTCGCTATGGAGGGTGAGAATATGTATGGGCACATAATCATACCATGTAGGATAACTAAGTAGACGGTTATGCTGTTTCATTCCATCTAGCAACAATGCTCTGCACTGTGTGTGTTTATATATTTACATATTTATTCCATCTAGCTACAATGCTCAGCACTGGGTGTGTTTATATATTTATATATCTACATATTATTCCATCTAGCTACATTGCTCCGCACTGTGTGTGTTTATATACTTGCATATTTATTCCACCTAGCTGCAATGCTCCGTACTGTGGGTGTTTATATATTTACATATTTATTCCATCTAGCTACAATGCTCTGCACTGTGTGTTCATATATTCATATATTTATTCCATCCAGCTACAATGCTCTGCACTGTGTGTCTGTGTGTGTGTGTATATATATATATTTTATAGTAATACGTACATATGTATATTAGCTGCTCTTGCTTGCTTGTTTTTTTTTTTTTTTTTTTTTTTTTTTTTTTTTTTCTTGCCTTCTGATTGTTGCTCTGAGTGTTGCTATCCCTGTGCTGTTGCAATCCTGGAATTTCCCCGTTGTGGGACTAATAAAGGCTTATCTTATCTTATCTTATCTTATCTTATCTTAGCAGTAGACTGTGCCATCCTAAGAGCTTGAGGGAGAGGTTCCGCAGGTCCTTCCTACCTGCTGCTGTCAGACTTTATAATCTAACCTGTGCTCCTCACAGAGGCTGTATTAAACATCACAACTTTTCACAATAGAGATCGTTCCCCCCAATACACAACTTATACAATTACAATTATTATCGAGAGTGGCAACAACACTCTTCATTCAAATATGAAATATACTGTCTGGGTATATACTTATATTTTGCCGGTTAATTTAGCTAACCGTAATGCTGCTGATACCATCTAGCTGCAATGCTCCTGCACTGTGTATATAACTGTGTACATATGTATACTTGTTTACTGCTTTGGCTAACCAATTCTTATCTTATTATCTTATTTACTGTTGCTCTGAGTGCTGCTATCCCTGTGCTGCTGCAATCCTGTAATTTCCCCATTGTGGGACTATTAAAGGCTTATCTTATCTTATCAACTAATGTCTTGATTTCGGTTAACTCAACAGATATTTTTCGTTGAAATCACAGGTTATTTCTTGTATTTGTATCTCAAATTGAAACATTACAACACGGGTAACTATGCAGCAATTGCAATATATGAGCGTGTTGACTACAACCGTCGTGGTCAACAAAATGACATTTTATAACACTAAACGTTTCTTTATTGTCATAGTCTGTGCCTGACTGCAGATAAAAGTTGAAAGAGGACTTATGTTCAGACTGAACTCAAATGCAATAAGGATTTATTAACAAAACTTTAGGAACAAACACAAAATAAACAACAGCACGGGGCCTGAAACAAAGCAAGAACTGCAGAGGCAAAAGCATAATCATGGGAAAAATCACAGGAACATGACTAGGAATAACGACAATGACACCACAAAGAACTGAGAACTAAGAGCAAAATATATAGGGAACAGAATAATCAGGGGAACACGGAACAGCTGGGATACAGTCAGGGCTAAACAGCAACACATGAGGAGAAGTGGCTACGGATACAGAAGACATGAGGCACTGGGACCAATATATAAACAAGAACAGGGGATACACACAAGGCTTGCACAGAAGACCAAGGGGGATACAGAACAACAACAACAGGGACAAACGGGACGACATAACAGACTAAGGACCAAGGAAACAGGACAATCACAGAGCACCCAGGAGGAAGACAGAAGGCAATAATAAAAATAATAATAACAAAGGAAAACATAGAGAATTCAAAATGAATAAAAAGTGTAGACATGGTCTAAAACCATGTCCGGATTATGACACTACCCCCCCGCCCCCCTCTAAGGGTGGATTCCAGACACCCCAGAAACAACACAAAGAAAATTACTATAACAGGCGGACAGGAGAAGAGGGCACAGGCACCGTGGGAAGAACCAAACACAAAGACACAAGGAAAAAAAAAAAGACTGTCTATTGGGTAGTCTCCCAAAGTCCCTGGACGACCAGACCAGGGAGCAAAATGAATCAGGGGGCTGGCCAGAGTCCCATGACCCCCATGTCAGAGAACATGACGAGTCAGGTGGCCTCCCAGGACCACCAGACCGGACAGCAGGATGGTTTGGGGGACTGCTTGAGTCCAAGGTTCCCAAGACCAGAAAATGTGGGGGGTCAGGTGGCCTCCCAGAGTCCCTGGGCCACCTGACCAGGGAGCACAGCAAATCCGGTGACCTACTACAGTCCATGGGCCACCAGACTGGAAACCAAGGCAGATCAGGGGGCCGACCAGAGTCCATGGCCCCCTGGACCAAAGAACACGATGTGTCATGTGGCCTCCCACAGTTCATGGGCCACCAGAAGGAGGAACACAGTGCGTCGGGTGGCCTACTAAAGTCCATGGGCCACCAGACAGAAGGACAAGGCGCTGCAGGAACGAAGAGCTCAGGGCACAACAGCAGGGGCACATCGACCACGGAGATAGATTGTGACTGGAGTGCATGCACCTCAGAGAGAGCTGTAGCTGTAGCATGCACCTCGGAGAGAGCTGGAGATGTAGCGTGCACCGCGAGACAGCTGGAGCTGATAGGTGTATCTTGGAGACTGCTGGAGCTGAAGCGTGCACCAGGGAGACTGCTGGAGCTAAAGCGTGCACCATGGAGATAGCTAGAGCTAAAGTGTTCACCACAGAGACTGCTGGAGCTGTAGTGTCCTTTTCCATCCCTGACGCAGCCACCATGGATGGGGAGGAAGAAACAAAAGCATACGTCAGGTCCACACCACAACCACCAGCAGAGGAGCTCGGCAGGGAGAGCTCAGAAGCAGATGGGAGCTGCAACTGGGTCTCCCTACCAGGAGCAAGACAATCCATCCATCCATCCATCCATCCATCCATCCATCCATCATCCATCCATCCATCCATCCATTTTCTACCACTTTTCTGGAGGTCTGGGTCGTGGAGGCAGCAGCCCAAGCAGAGAAGCCCAGACTCTCCTCTGACCAGCCACTTACTCCAGCTCTTCAGAGAGGATACTGAGACGTTTCCAGGCCAGCTGGGAGATGTAGTCTCACCAGTGTGTCCTGAGTCTTCCCTGGGGTCTCCTCCCAGTGGGACGAGCCCAAAACACCTCAAGTAGGAGGCATCCAGGAGGAATCCTGATCATCCCCCCATGGATCCCAACCTTATCGTGGTGGGGGGTTTGCGTGCCCTAGTGGTCCCAGGAGCTATGTTGTCTGGGGCAATTTGCCTCTGGTAGGGTCTCCCAAGACAAACTGGTCCTGGGTGAAGGGCCAGACTAAGAGTGATCCAATAGGCTCCCATGATGACCAAAAAATCAAGGATTTAGTGTACCCCGCCTGGTATGGGGTTACCGGGGCCTCACCAGAGAGCTAGGCCTGGGGAAGGGGCTTGATGGTTAGCACCTGGTGGCTGGGTTTCTGCCCATGGGACCCGGCTGGGCTCAGCCCAAAGGAGTTACATGGGTCTACCCTCCAGTGGGCTCACCACCTACAGGAGGGACCATGGGGGTCCGGTGCAATGAGGATCAGGTGACAGTCGAAGGCAGAGACCTTGGCGGTCTGATTCCTGGCTTTCAAAACTGGTTTTTGGGAGCAATACAACTCCTCTCTAATAATCATGTTAAAAAGACAAAAAAGAGGACTTGCCTTAACTCCTGCTCTTCTGCAGGTGAGGACCACGGCAGCACTGTTGCTGGAGGGGCAAATTCAAGAATGACCATGTCCTCGGGAGACACTGCAGGAATGATCAAGTCCTCAGGAGATGCTGACGGAACAGCGGGCGAGGTGGTCTGAAGCTCTGCAGCTGAAGAGGTGGACTGGAACACAGCAGCGAGCGATGAGGACTGGAGGACAGCAGTGGGCTGGAGCACACCCGCAGATGTGCTGGAGGACTGGGAAACAGGCGACAAGGAGCTCTGGAGTGAAGCGGGCGGAGCCGCAGACATGGAGGCTGGCTTTGGCACAGGAAAGCGGTGAGAAGCAGGCACCCGCACCCAATGACACTTAGTCGTTGGCCCAGGTTTGGACGGGGGAGGTGGACTCTTCACCAGCGTCCGTTGGAGGTTTAGAATGGCGATCAGGAGACCATCCAGCTGGGGATAGCTCTGCAGGCTGGAACACAACTTGATTCCCTCCCCCGTGATGCCAAGGCAAACAAGAGCCTCCTCTGGAGTGCTGGCAGTCCGAGCATCCTCAATTAAATCCTCCATTATTAGAGCAGTCCACAGCTCATCAGCGTTCAGGCCAATGGCTGAGAACTCAGTGCCTGCTGAGTCCATTACTGTGGGTGTCATTCTGTCATAGTCTCTGCCTGACAGCAGATAAAGGCTGAAAGATGACTCACGTGTAGGCTGAACTCAAATGCAATAAGGATTTATTAACAACATTTCAGGAACAAACACAAAACAAACAACAGCACTGGGGCTGAAACAAAACAAGAACTGCAGAGGCAAAAGCTTACTCATGGAAAAAACCACAGGAAAAACCACAAGAAACATGACCAGGAATAATGACAATGACACCACAAAGACCTGAGAGACCTGAGAGCTAAGAGCAACATATATAGGGAGCAGAATAATCAGGGGAATACGGGACAGCTAGGATACAATCAGGGCTAAACAGCAACCCATGAAGATAAGTGGCTATGGATACGGAAGACATGAGGGATTTGGAACAAAAGGTAAACAAGTGCAGGGGATACACACAAGACTTGCACAGAAGACCAAGGAGGGACACAGAACAACAACAACAGGGACAAACAGAGGACGGCATAACAGACTAAGGACCGAGGAAACATAGGACAATCACAGAGGACCCAGGGGGAACACAGAAGGCAATAATAAAAATAATAATGACAAAGGCAAACATAGAGAACCCAAAATGAACAAAAGGCGTGGACATGGTCTAAAACCATGTCCGGATCATGACAGACATCAACTGGCGGCCCACAGGCCACATCCGGAAAGCTTTCCATCCGGGCCCGGATTATTACTGAACTCAGGAATAGTTTAGCTCAAACTTTGTTTCATTAATTAATTTATATTTATGAAAACTTCCAATAGATAGTCAAATTTCTTAGTGTAAGTGAATGCAGCATTAGATAACAGGCCCCTTCAATCCCAGAAAGTGTAAGAGTATAAGACAGGAGACACACTGGCTGTAGCTCTTCTACAGGTAAACTACCCTTACAATTCCCATTATGATGATAGCCTTGGCTTTTATTATTATTACACAAAATGCTGAATATTTTTGGGCCTTTCTTAAATTATTCAGTATAGTAGAGAATGCATACCTGCCAATATTTAGCTTTTAAATAAGCAGGTTTTCACAGGGGTGGTGGGGAGTTTAGACATAAAAACTTAAATAACATTATAACAGAAAGGCCTGTAACATTGGTCATTTTAATTAATTTTATGAATTTGGTTTTATTTTATGTTATATATTTTTTTGAGAATCAGAGTTGGAACAGTTGTTCTAGTCTGGCTCTGCAAATTATGTTTAAGATAGGCTGTATGTGGAAAAGGTCACAATTTTACCACAAGCTTTTCAAACTCACTGTGTCTTGTGTGTTGTTGCCCATAGGTGGGCAGTGTTAGAGAGGGGATCAGGTTGGTACCCCACTAGCAGGGATGAGCAATCTGATTTTGCTGCAGCTATTTCCTGGACAATCCATTTCTTCACCGGAGCATCCAGGCGAGCGGGCAGAGACTCAGGTGCACAGTGTGCAGTGGAGCACAGAGGAGCTCAGCCTGTGCGTCATTTTGACTCAGATTTACTGTTTCTGACTGTGCGTTTCAGTGGCTGTGCGGCTGTATGCGTCATGTTGTTGAAACCACACTGTCTTCTGCACGGCTGTGCAGCGTTAAAGGCTGTGAACTGGAGCACCTGCACCACTTGCTGTCAGTCAGAAGTGTGATTTTCACTGTAGTTTAAAAGTTCATGTGCACTTCAGAGCTGCAAACTTCACTCGTGAGTGAACCAGTCCCACTGAGGAGGATGGACTCTTGGGTTTTCCACTCTGACAGTGAGCCGCTCTTGCAAGCTGAGCCTAAGGACCCATAGGATATGAAGTCTCCCAAGGCTCCATTAAATGACGTAGCAATACACAACAGTTCCTGAAGGAAGAGCCTATGAATGAATCAAGCTGTACTATAAATAAATAAATAAATAAATAAATGCAACACGTCTGTTTTCATTGGCATTTTCTTCTAGAAGATGACGTGAAAAATCAGCTGATGTTTCAAAGTGTCCATCCAACAACAACAAACAGGTTACCATTGTGTGACGTTTACTTACATCACACAAGGACCTACTGTAGAGGAGGAGGTGAAAAGGTTTTACTAAAGGAATTACAACTACGCTCATTATGAGTACCTTTAGTTAGAAAAAAAAACAAAACATGAAAAATAGCTGTGGCAACTACACGTACTCCAGGGTCTTGATGACAAAAATCTGACAATTTAGGAAAACCCTCTGAGACTAAGAGGTCTCTTAGAATACCCCTTCTGTGGATCGCCACCTTATTGTGGTGGAGGGGATTATGTGCCCTCATGATTCCAGGAGCTATGTTGTTGTGGGCAGCTTGTTTCTGGTGGGGTTTCCCAAGACAAACTGGTCCTGGGTGAAGGGCCCAGAACAAAAGTGGTCCATTAGATCCCCATGAAAAAAGCTACATCAAGGACACAGTGTACCCAAAGGTGCCACATGGCTCCACCCTCCAAGGGGCTCACCACCTGCAGGAGGGATCATGGGGATCATCATGCTATGTGAACTGGGCGGTAGTCTGGGCTGCTCTGCTTGGACCACTGCCCCTGTGACCTGGACTACCGGATAAGCAGTAGAAGATGGATAGATGGATGGAAATTTAGAATAGAAAAAAAATGTCTATATTATTTTTGTTGTGTTAATAAGTAACATTCAGGCATAGAGGTGAGAACAGCTTGATTTTGTCTAGTGATACTAGTTTTGGCAGAACATTGCAACATAAGATAAATAATGTTGATAAAGCAATTTCAAGCCTATTCTAGTCTACCATGTAAGTCATAAAGCCACACTCCATCTTATGTAATATTGAAGAAGCCATCTCTATTGTCATTCAGTCCATCATGTACAGTAGAACAAAATTACATTTCTCCTATCTACAACGTTAACCACATGTAGAATCAGAGGGGTCACTGCCACAAAAAAAATTTCTCCTTCCCCCATTTTATTACACTGAGCACCAAGCTAGAAAGTACCATTTTTTATACAGTCTTTGTATGACCCAGTCGGTACTTGAACCCCCAACCTCCTGGTTGTGGGGTGGATGCTCTATCAACAAGGCCACCACTCTGCTTGTTTAAGTATAATGGTTTTTAGAATGGTTGTTGACAGACCTTTTTGTTGTGTATTTGCTCTGCTTGTGTTATGAGCATAAATGATCACATTTCAGTCCCGCCAGGATTTCGCGATCATGCCAATTCACGCAAATTCAGCCAATCAGCACAACTTCCTACCTACGGCAGTCAGACTGTATAACCTAAGCAGGGCTGCTCGCAGAGATAGCAAAAAAACATGACGACCTAATAGTATTGAATGCAAAAGATGCAATAGACTTACACAATGGTCCCCTCCAGTATATACAACTAGGACAGTATCAGTCGCTACGGAGGGTGACAATATGTATGGGTACATATTCAATACATATGCAATTTTGGACAATCCTCGTTCAGTTCCACCAGTTTCACCAATCAAATTTGTCTCTGAGTGGCACTCAAACGCTCAGTCTAACCAATTGAATGCGTCGCTGCACAACGTTCACTTCCGTGTTTACAGTGAGTATTAATGGAACACATCAGCAAAAACAGAGTGTGTGATTTAAAAAAAAAAAAACACCTGTGAGGTTTCCAACACCGTCCATTCCTCCGTCTCCCCCAGCCTGCCGGTGGATATCTCGCCACATCTCCTTTCTGACCACGTGTATGAAGCGCTGGATTTGTGTTGAAAAACGTCTTCCTGCCCCAAAAGCACCCCGTCGCAGGAGCGCGTGTGAGGACAGACGCCATAAAACCACAAAGAAAATGAGCAAGTCTAACGTTACAACCGGTGTTTGAACATTTAAACAGTACATCTTTAGAGGTAAAATTATTACTACATCTTGTCAACGAGCTTTAAAGCTGTGAATCTCCAGTCTGGACACAGACAAATGCCCCCCTCCCCACATAAATGAAAGATGTGTGTCTGAAGAGACAAAAGTGTGTCAAGACGTTCAGCAGATAGACAGGTAGGACTTAGGCACGGAAAGAGAGAGAATATTGTCTGTAATTTTTTTTTTCAGAAAAAACACAGACTCCACCTTTTCCCCATTGTAATAGCTCAGACATGTCTTAATGAAATGTTTGTGATGTGGCACATATGTTGGGTACATATTTTCCACAAATGTATTGCTGAATGTTTATTGTGTGCTTCACGTCTCGAGGGACAAAAGGACTGAGCCTGCAGGAGGTATCGAGGAGGTGTGAGATTTGTCCTTTGTCTCAGAGAGAGGCCCTGGAGGGATTCCCGGACCATCAAAGGCTGAGAGACAATGGTGGAGGATCAAAGGGGTTACAATGTGACTGTATGTTTGCTCAGACACCATGTGACTTGAGTTTCGATGTTCCGGAGTATAGGAGAAGTGATGTGACTGTGATCTGTCTCTTTTCTTGCTTGGAGGTTGATAGAGAATGTGTTCTGATAATAAAACTGAACCTGAGAAATGAACCCAGCCTCATCATTGAGCACATCCTCTACACTGGTGACCCTACGACGATTTATGGCCAGTGACGATTCTTCTGCACCGGACTCATCAGGAGCCAGCCAGGCTAATGCAGCTACCACAGTCCAGCTACCTGATTTCTGACAGCATAGCCCGCGCTCCTGGTTTAACGCTGTCTAGGCACAGTTCCATCTATGGGGAATTTCGGCAGACGCCACGAAATTCTACCATGTGGTTGCGAAGCTGGACAGCCACACAGCTCAGCGGGTAGAGAGCCGGAATAACCACCCGCCAGGCGACGACAAGTATGGCGTATTGAAAGCGGCTCTCATCCGTTCCTTCACCCCCTCGCTGGGAGAGCGAGCAGAGAAGCTCCTGGCGTTGACTGAAGGCGAGGCCGAGAGACCTGCAGACCTGATGGCGAGGATGCTGAGTTTGAGAGACTCCGAAGATAATGGTTTTATTTTCGCCCACCTTTTCCTCAGGCCACTGCCGTCAGCGGTGAGAGTTACCCTGGCCAGTTCACTGCTGCTGGCCCAACGAGACTACCACGAGCTGGGCCAGGAGGCGCAGCGGCTCGTCGACGCTCATAGACGACACACGGCCACGGCCGCAGCAGCAGAGCTGAGCGCAACACCCGGAGATGGCAGGGGGCCAGAGGCTGCAGCACCAGACTCACTGACGACGGCAGCGGCGGAGGCCAGGAGACGCGGAGCGGGCGACGTCCTTTGCTTTTACCATCACCGTTTCGCTGAGACAGCACGCAAGTGCATTCCACCGTGCCAGTTCAAGCGCTCGGGAAATGCCAAGACCGGGAGTCTGTAGCAGCTGCGGCTCTCGGCGAAAAGACCAAGCTGCTCTACCTGAGGGACGAGCGATCAGGGAGGCACTTCCTGGTGGACACAGGCTCCCAGCTGAGTTTCATCACACCCTCCTACGCTGACCAGCTGGCGCCTTCCAGTGGTCCCCTGGTGTCGGCGGCGAATGGCTCGGTGATTAAGACCTTCGGGGAGAAGACTCTGCTCCTGTCTCTACACGGCCGAACATTCAAGTGGACTTTTGTCATAGCAGCAGTCAGTTTCAATATGTTAGGTGCTGATTTTTTATGCTCACATGGTTTATTAGTTGATCTTGCTAATAGAAGTCTGGTTGCACAGACCGGGCGGCTCCGCTGACTTCACAGGCCAACGTTTTCAGCGACAGTGGCTAAACATGGGGTGGAACATTTTATCACTACCACCGGGCCGCCAGATTTTGCAAAAGCTCGGCGCTTGGACTCAGCTAAACTGGCCATAGCGCGCGAGGAGTTCGCCAGCTTGGAAAAATTGGGCATCATTAGACGTTCTAAAAGCCCCTGGGCTTCACCGCTACACATGGTCCCAAAGGCTGATGGTTCGTGGCGACCTTGCGGTGATTTCCACAGGTTGAATAATGCCTCAGCCCACGACCGCTACCCGATCCCGCACATCCAAGATTTTTCGGTTCATTTGGCGGGGGCGCGCATTTTTTCTAAAATAGACTTGGTGCGTGGTTACCACCAGGTCCCAGTGCGCGCTCACGATATACCCAAAACTGCGGTAATAATTCCTTTCGGGCTTTTTGAGTTTTTGCATATGCCTTTTGGATTAAAGGGCACCGCGCAGATGTTCCAGCGTATGATGGACGCGGTTCTAGGCGATCTTCCTTTCGTGTTTGTCTACCTGGACGACATTTTGGTAGCCAGCACGTCCGAAGACGAGCATGAAAGCCACCTCACAGAGGTTTTTCGGAGGCTTGCAGAGCACGGGTTAATAACTAACCCAGCGAAGTGCCAGTTTGGGGTGGCTCAAATTGATTTTTTGGGGCATCGCATTTCACCAGAAGGAGCGGTCCCTCTGCCTGATAAAGTACGCGCAATAACGGATTTTCCCTGACCTCAAACGGTTAAAGCGTTACAGGGGTTTTTGGGAATGGTTAATTTTTACAACCGTTTCCTCCCAAGCGCGGCGCAGCTCATGCAACCATTGTATGCTGCACTTAAGAAGCAAAAACCCACAAATAAAACCGAATGGTCTCCGGATCGGGAGCGCGCATTCTCTCAAGTCAAAACAGCCCTGGCAAACGCGGTTTTGTTGGCACACCCAGTCCCAACGGCTCGCATGGCGCTCACCACTGACGCTTCCGATTTAGCGGTGGGGGCGGTCGTTGAACAGTTTGTAGCAGGGACCTGGCAGCCGCTCGCGTTTTTCAGCAAAACCTTGCACGATAGCGAGCGAAAATATAGTGCGTTCAACAGGGAGCTTTTGGCCCTACACTTGGCCAGTCGCCATTTCCAGTTCTGGTTGGAGGGGCACCGTTTCACTGCGTTTGTGGACCACAAGCCGCTAACGTTTGCGATGGCCAAGATTTCAGAACCTTGGTTGGGCCGGCAGCAAAGACAGCTGGCCGCGATATCGGAGTTCACCACCGATATCCAGCATGTCGCAGGTAAACATAATGTAGTGGCAGACTGTCTCTCGCGTGCTGTGGCGGCGCCAGGCCCCATGGGGGCGGACTCTGCAGCTGTGGCCGCGGGCCAAGGTAGAGGCGCGGAAGCGCACGCAGCCCCGGTCCGCGTAAGTTTAGATTATGCAGCCATGGCCGCGGAGCAGGTTAGCGATGCGGATGTGCGCGCACTCCAGTCTGGACCAACAGGGTTAAGGCTGGAGGACAGAGTGCTGCAAATGGGTATGCCTCCCCTAATCTGCGATGTCTCCATGGGTCGGCCACGCCCCGTGGTACCAGCCGCGTGGCGTCGCTGCGTTTTTGACTTGGTCCATTCCCTGGCGCACCCCGGGGTGCGCGCATCGATCAAGATGGTGCGTGAGAAATTTGTTTGGCCAGGGTTGCGTAAACAGGTCAAGGAGTGGGCGGCAACCTGCGTAGCGTGTCAGCGAGCCAAAATACACAAGCACACTAGAGCTCCTTTGGAGCCTTGTCACATCCCGGCTAAGCGCTTTGATCATGTGCATGTCGACTTGGTGGGCCCCCTTCTGTTGTCACAGGGGTGCACACACCTTTTGACGATGGTGGATCGCACCACGCGCTGGCCAGAAGCGGTTCCTCTGGCATCCACCACTGCAGAAGAAGTCGCACGCGCGTTTTTAACAGCTTGGGTTGTGCGTTTTGGAGTTCCGTCAGACATAACGTCCGATAGGGGTCCTCAATTTGTTTCCGAACTCTGGTCATCGATGGCCCGCAGCCTAGGGGTGAAGATTCATCGCACTACCGCGTATAACCCCCAGGCTAAGGGTTTATGCAAACGTTTTCATAGGTCATTGAAAGCGGCCCTCAGAGCGTCGCTTACGGATACAAATTGGGTTGACAAACTTCCATGGGTTTTATTGGGGTTGCGTTCTGCACCTAAGGAGGATTTGCAGGCCTCCCCAGCTGAGTTAGTTTTTACACAGCCTCTCCGTTTACCTGGTGAATTTCTCCCCGACAACCCTGCACCAAATTGCCCCCCCGTTCAGCTGTTGCAGAGCGACACAGGATCAAACACACTCCCTGGCCCGGTTCATCACAGTTTCCCACGTGTTTTTGTGCCGAAGGCTTTAAAAAATGCAGAGTTTGTTTTTGTTAGACATGATGCTCATCGCCCAAATTTGCGGCCACCTTATGATGGACCTTTCAGAGTGCTGGAAACAGGAGAGAAGCATTTTTTGCTAGATTTGGGAAACAGGAAGGAGTTGATTTGTATAAACAGACTTAAACCTGCTTTCGTTTTGGCTGATGAACAAGTGCAGTTGGCGAGAGCCCCCCGTCGCGGTAGACCACCGAGAAGGCTTTCTCCAGAACCCCCACAGAGTTTGGCTAACAGTTCTAATCCACAGGTGCAGGAAGACACTGCAGAAGCAGCAAGGCCGGCTTACAGCAGATACGGCAGGAGGTTTAGACCTAGGCGACTGGTGGATTGAATTTTTGTTATGTGGTAATTTTTTTTAATGCCATGCATCTCTGATTATGTTGTCCCATATTAGACGTTTGGGGGGGGGGGGTTATGTGGCACATATGTTGGGTACATATTTTCCACAAATGTATTGCTGAATGTTTATTGTGTGCTTCACTTCTCGAGGGACAAAAGGACTGAGCCTGCAGGAGGTATCGAGGAGGTGTGAGATTTGTCCTTTGTCTCAGAGAGAGGCCCTGGAGGGATTCCCGGACCATCGAAGGCTGAGAGACAATGGTGGAGGATCAAAGGGGTTACAATGTGACTGTATGTTTGCTCAGACACCATGTGACTTGAGTTTTGATGTTCCGGAGTATAAGAGAAGTGATGTGACTGTGATCTGTCTCTTTTCTTGCTTGGAGGTTGATAGAGAATGTGTTCTGATAATAAAACTGAACCTAAGAAATGAACCCAGCCTCATCATTGAGCACATCCTCTACATTGACATATTTTGTTCACATTTTCTTAATTTTTTTTTTTAAATTATTGAAGCAAATTTGTTTTTTTATAATTTTTCCTGGCTTTCTTTAAACGCTCTGATTTAAGGCCTGCCACTTTAGCTGTTTGAGTGTGATTGTCACCAAACTGCGACATAACCCCTAGTGGTCAATAGTGGTAAAGATTTTTTTCAAGAAACTAGTCAGATCAGATGTCAGAACTTTCCAAGACTATAACTTTAAAGTGGTAAGAGATAATGGCTTACTGACAATTAGAAAGACGTAAAACATGATCCAAAGTTTCAGATAGGAATGAATTTATGTATCTAATTTGCATAATGCCATGGCAGCTATATTGAATTACATAACTCAGTCAAAAGCGGACTTTGGACATATTTACACAAAGAATAGTTCTGTCTTTTGACACTGTTTTTTTGTACAGGGGTATGTTGTCATCTTATCTTCAAAGTATATGAACAAGAAAATCAGTGCAATGTAAAGAAACAAAGAAATTCGTCACTTACTGGCGGTGAAGGGGACTCGCTCGCTGGAGTGTGCGGTCCGTTTTCGTCCATCATGGTTGCTATTTTCCATTCTGTCGGTCATTTGCGCTCTCTCTCACATCTAGACACTCTTATGATTATCCTACGTCAATTTTGTGTGTATACCCCGGCAATTTTTTGAGTATGAAGCAGTTTTATGTGACGGTGCATGACGGTACATGCAGCCATATTTGCTTTCTGGGTTCAAAGAAGGAAAACAGGAAAAGGAAATAAGGATTTCTTCTTCTTGGATGCATTACGTGTCATCCATGAGTCCTCCAACGCATGCCTGCCACCTTCTGAACTGGCACGATCAGTACAAGTCGTCAGTATAACTGGGGAGTTAAAGGGATGCCAGAATCAGTTGACAGGTGCAGCGCTGCGCTCTGCTACTAGGGGCACGTGGAATCTCACACTCAAAGGGTTAAGAACCATCCTTCACCATTTCAACTCTGCCCTCCCTATTACGTCAGTTAGCCATTATAGCTGACTAGCTTCTAGCCTCCCAGCTTGAATAAGCAGTGCTCTGGTTCACTGATCCACAGTTGATGGTGTATCTCGCATCAGTCCAGCCTATCTCCCAATAATTTTTCAGTGATTCCACAACAAATCTCTAGCACCACGCACTTGAGGGCTCTCCCGATTGCCGCAACCTGGCCCATGACCTGATGTGAAGTACCAAACCAAAGGATCTCAAAGGGCAGTGTGGCTCTTCAGTGTGGTTCTTCTTCCGGCATTCAGAGAGAGCAGACGCTTTTCTCCCTCCTCTCCCTCCTAATCCTTTCCCTTCTGATCCCAGCTTGCAATGTTGCGTTTTTGTCTGTGTTTAGTCGCTCTTCTTCTGCTGAATCTTAATCTAAACGGAAATTATGGATCTGGAAGCGGCTTAAATGTGATTGTCACCACCTTAAAAGAAGATCGGGTCAGGGGGGACCCAAGGGGAAGACTCATGGACATTGGGAATTCATGCGTCTATGATTCGACTGGAGATATCTATTGGCTTTGATCACAGGACTTCTTTTTTGGCTTTTGGAGTTTCCTGATGTTTCAGAAATTGAGGAAGGTGGAGAGCTGTTCAAATGCGGACCCAGGCAAGCTCTTTCACCAAATTCGACCAGTTTTTTAAGCCTGTACATGGAAATTATGAGGCACAGAATCGCATAAGGGAGGAAATTCTATTCTCTGAGTGCACTGTGCAGATTTGACCTTGTCTTTTTTGGTGCCCTGTTTACATTCCTCCTCGATGAAGATAAGGTGGAAGGAGCGGCTCTGCTAACCCAAACAATCGACAAACAATTGCTGTTGTTTCAACAGACTGGACTCTTCAAGGACAGTGTTACCATGTGTCTTCAACTCTACCATCTGCAAGCACGAGAGAGAGTGACTCTGGACTTGCTTATAGATCATATAATTATAACATCCATCCACTGCCAGGAGGCGCCCTCTGCTGTTCACTAGCAATTGACACACCCACACTTGACACACTGCATACAACATTACATGACTGATACATACACTGATACATATATACACTCACTGCCCTCTCAACTGTTGTTTTTGTGTGATCTATTGTCTGCTAATTGTGCATTGGAGAGTTTTTTTCTATGTAATCACAATTTTGGTCATAAAATGAGCTTTATTTTGATTAACAATGCTTTTTTCTCTCTGCCCATTGTGTCACTTCCCTTTCCCCTCATTCCCTTCTTTACCCTCTACTGCTGACAGGTGCCTCCATGGCTGCTGCGTCATTGAGATGCGCTTATTCAGCGCGCCCAATGTCAAGTCAAATTCCTCGTATGTTTATGTTTTTTATGTAAACATGCTTGGCAATAAAGCTTTCTGAGTCTGAGTCTGAGTCTCTGTGGGATTCCACTCTGCTCTCATGGCCAGCTGAAAGCTGGAGCGGTTAGGCTGCCTGCAAGAGCAGCGCGGATCCATGGAGGATGGTGGGGGAGCCAACAGCTTCCAGCCAGCAGCATCTGGTCCTGGGACATTTAGATTGCAGCAAGCCGGAAGCTTCGTCATGATTCCGTGATGGATCACCTGCCCTGCACCAGCTTGTGGCTTGCATGGCCAGCTCAATCAATCAATCAATCAATCAATCAATCAACTTTATTTATAAAGCACTTTAAAAAGCAACACTGGCTACACAAAGTGCTGTACAGCAAGAAAACGCACATGAAAACATAAAAGCAGGAAGCAGGGCACTAACACAGAAACGATATAGAAGCACAGTCAATAGAAACAATAAAATGAAAGGTAAAATAAATAAAAAAAACATTTCATTCAATAAAATCAATGTCTCACACTGGGTCAAAGGCCAGGGAGTAAAACTGTGTTTTAAGACGGGTTTTAAAAATGGACAGTGAAGGTGCTTGTCTGATGTCCAGGGGTAAATCATTCCATAACCTGGGTGCCGTGATCGAAAAGGCTCTGTGCCCTCTGAGCTTCTGCTCAGCCTGCTTGCCTTTGGCAACCCCAGAAGCAGTTGTTCAGCTGACCTGAGGGACCGGGTGGGAGTGTAGGGATACAGAAGCTCAGAGAGGTAAGGTGGAGCAAGACCATTCAAGGATTTTAAAACAAAAGTATTTTAAAATGAATGCTAAAATGCACAGGCAGCCAGTGGAGTGAAGCTAAAATGGGTGTGCTAAAGGTAACCTATAAACCCACAAGCTAACACTGTTACCAGGACACTTGCTTTAAGCGCGGTTATATTGTTATTTTCTTCAGATCTTAGTCACCCTAATAACCATCCCTGTTATCACCTGGTTTGGTGGTGTGCCTTGCGTCACTGCAACCCATCTCTCAGTGGGTTTGTCGTGATTCTGCAGCGGCTCGCCCATAACACTAGCCAGTAGCCCTTGTCCCGGGCTATTGCAGTGACCGGTTTGCCCGTATTGGCAATCCGCCGTGGAATCACGACGAAACCACTGGGAGATGGGCCGGAGTGAACCAGGTGGTAACAGGGATGGCTATTAAGGTGACTAAGGTCTGATGAAAATAACATTATAAGCCACGCTTGGTTCAAGCTGTTATGCCCATAACCTGTACTTCAATGACAAGGCGGGAGGTGCAGTAGAATGAAGGCTTATTAATGAACTCACAGTGTGTCACAGGCGCTCTTGTATAGGCAGAGGTCGGGTCGTAAAGAGACCGTGCCTCTTCTGCATCCGCCTTTCATACCCAGGGTGGCGGCGGAACCGGAAAGGTGGAGCCGCCACCCATAACACACACAACAGTATCAAATGTATCATATTTGATACATCGCCCCCACCCCCCACCCCCGTAGAAAAGTCCAAAACACACCAATTTGGCCCTCCGAAATTTGTGACCCAAACCAGACACTAACAATGAACAACATATTTAGGCCTATCCATGCACACAAAACAACTAAAACTAGACGGGGACAGGTGGACTACTGTCCCACCTCCACATGGCTAGACAAATTATTCTGCCGTCTTTGTCAATATATAGTCCATGAAAATAAAACAAACTGCCATGTTCCTAAATACTAAAATAATCCCATGAACTTTAATACATGCAGCAAATTCCATTTCACCCATCAAACAGTCAATATTCCCGTTTACACCCTGCTACAAGCACACCCAACAAAACCACCCCATAACCTGGGCAAACCACACAGTAATGTACACTTTAAACATCACTTTTTTGTTTTGTTTGTTTGTTTTTTTGACATGGTTAACACGTAGCACTCAAAGCAAAGAACATATTGACTGCGTAGCTCAGGTAATTCACAACACCATATGCAGTTTAACACATCGCCCCCCTTGCTACCATACAGTCCCAATGGAGAAGCCACCCCCCGGAGACCCGTCTGACAGATCCTGCCCAGAGTGCTTTCATCTCTTCACCTCAGGAGATGAGCTATGTCAGAGTCTCGACACATCCTTCTCATCGCTGGTGTGCTGCAGCTCATTGGGGTGTCTCCATGAGTCATCGGACAGCTGCTCTCTTTCATTTTGAATGCCGGCGAAGTCATTGCAGCCCCTTGCTTCTCATTATCTCCAGGCCGAGCTCTGGAAGCAGAGGGAGCTATCCTCTCGGCTCCATCAGCTGTCATGGGTGTTCCACCATGCCTCCCAGTTCCCACGTCCGGGGCAACTTGGACCCTGGCACTGGAACCCTCCCGCGGTGGCCCTGGATGAAATTGGTCCTGGTCATCTCCCAGAATACTAGGCCAGTCTTTGTCCCATACCGCATCGTCCAACACGCACGGAACCGGTCGGTCCCACAAACCACAGCCCGACCACTCCTCTCTGATGCCACTGGTGATCGTGAAGCCCAGGCCGTAGAACATGTCGCAGCCCATCACGTTTGACCCACTGACGGTCACCACAAATTGGACATTGGACATCACTGCCGACTTGTATCTTGCCGTCAACTCCACCGAACCCACGGTGGCCAGCCTATTACCTCCATAGCCCCAATATGGCATTGACAGTCCTTTCACCCGGTAATACGGGAACAAACTCCTCACAGTAGGCCAGTTCAACACAGAAGCCATTACTTCTGTGTCCATCAACGATGGCACTTCCATGCCGTCCAGCGTCACATTACAATAAATCCACCCATCTGTGCTCGGGGAGACGGTGTGAACAACCGTAGGAGTCATGGCGGGGGGGATCCACTTCGCGTCGTCGTTCCCCTCGCTCAAAATTTTTACAGGCCCTGGAGAAATGGTGTAGGAGTCCACACTTGCACACAGCGTTTGCCCCTCGCCGGACACTCTCTTGCCTTATATTGGTGCTTGGTGGACCCCCAGCCCATACATCTGGGCGACCCCAGGGCGGACCTTACTTTAATAGCGGTAGTGTATTCCTCCATATCTTCAGTGCTATCCTCGCTACCCGGGTCCACAGCCTGCGCTGCCGATTGTGATTCAGCATGCCTCAAAGTAGTTCACTCACCAAGGTCCTTGGATAGTTTATCCGCTGCTTCAAACTGTTGAGCTATCTCAACTGCCGTGGCTGACATCAGTTCACTGGAGTGTGTGAGGAGCCTTGACCGTGCCGCAGAACATAGCGTGTGCTCCGCCAACTGATCGTGGACCATTTCTTCTTCCAAAGCCCCAAACTGGCATTCCCCAGCCAGCTGACGCAGGTCTGCGATGTATCACTGCACCGACTCTCCAGACTGCTGGGTGCACTGCCGAAACTGAATCCTTCAGACTATGATGTTTTCCGTAGCGCGAAAGTTGTGCACCATTAGCCCGACCACGTCTTCAAAACTACCACTCACACCCAATGTGCTGAGAATGCATTGTCCCTCCATGCCGAGATTATGGACCAAAATCGCTCGTGCACGTAGTTTCTCAATTTGCCGAGGTTTAAAGCCACCAGATAATTTTGGAATGCCGCATACCGCCTTGCCCAGGGAACTGGCGGTTCGCCTGGGAGCTCCAAATATGGCCGAATACTGGAAACACCCTTATCCATACTTTTATCCTCGTCGCCAAATGTTATGTCCATAACCCGTACTTCAATAACAAAGACGGAGGTACTGTAGAACGTAGGTTTATTAATGAACTCACTGTGTGTCACAGGCGCTCTCGTATAGGCAGAGGTTTGGTCATAAAGAGATTGTGCCTCTTCCGCAACCGCCTTTTATACCCAGGGTGGTGAAGCTGGAAAGGTGGAGCCACCATCCATAGCACACACAACAATATCAAATGTATCATATCTGATACATCACACAAGCTTCCTGGTATTAGCTCGGGGGTAATAGCTTGGTTCCGTTTGTTTCAAGTGTGAAAGCAACCTTGTGTAATGGAGTCAGTAAAAGCATTCCTATTTTGCTTGCCAAGTGGGTTGACCCTCTTGGTGACACAGGTAGAGTGGGAGATTGTGAGTTCAAACCCGCAGGTGGATGCCACCAAAAGGGGCATCTCTGCCTGCCTCCTTGATCACATTTATCTAGATCAGGGATGGGCAACTCTGGTGTTAATTAAAACTGAAAATGCAAATGATAATAAAAGCTACTGAGTGTTTTATCCTATTAGGATTAAAATTACTGATAAAATTATATCTGCCCTACAATGGACTGGAGACCTGCCCAGTGTGTGCCCTGCCTCTCTCCCAAAGATGCTAGGAGAGGCTCCAGCCCCCCCTCCCCCCACGACTCAAAAAGAAGATAGATGGATGGATGAAATTACATCATAATCTAATTTCTAAAACTCTCTCCATCAAAATGATGGCCAAAAAGAAATTCTGGACAATAATTAACAAAAAAGCCAAGAAAAAAAGGAAATGACAAGGCTTAGCTTGCTCTTGGATTTATTGTGGGTGTGGAGGGGCAGGTTGGCTTTGTAATTGTCTAGCTCCCCTAAATGGGGAATAAAAAGGTTTAAGAGCCACTGATATAAATGAACAAAAAAAATCAGCAGATTACAATGACCACAGTCTCTAAACTTTTATTCCTGACATGGGATTGAAACAGTGCGCTTCAGTCACGCTCTTTAGAAAGAAACCTCAAAGCTTTCAATCTTTCTCTGCACAATTAGAAGGAAAGAAAACCACCGAGCTCCATGAGGCTTCATCTGCCAAATAAGAATACATGCTGCAGCTCTCATTTATTCTTATTTGGCTTTTGCAAAGAAGAGTGGGAAAATATTGCCACATAAAGATGTGCTATGCTGATAGACTCCTACCCAAAAAGACTGAGTGCTGTAATAAAAGCCAAAGGTGCTGCAACAAAGTATTAGTTTAACTCTTAAGCTGTGTGATTTCGTGTGCCCCTAGTGGCAGAGCATGGCACTGCACCTGTTAACTGATAATGACGTGCAGAAACACTGCCCAGCTGTACTGAGGATTTGTACTGATCATGCCAGTTCACAAGGTGGCAGGCACGCATTGGAGGACTCATGGATGACACGTAATACACCAAAGAGTAAGAAATCCTCCTTCTTCTTCTTTGTTTTTGAGATTACCACACAAAATGGTGGGCACCGATCATTGTGGGCAGATGCGATCCCAGACCGAGGAGCATATTCAGAGGATTTGGTCCCGAATTCGCCAACTGTGGTTCTAAAAAGAGATTATTTAGCTTATGAAGGTAGATGTTTACATGTTCTTATAACACAGGGAGCGTGAAGCTCATTGATTTGACCTGTCGGGTGCCCGGAGCGCCATGTGACAGGAAAGCAATTGCCGGCTGCATGTCGCCATATAAGCTAAATTGCCATGGAATAAAAGTGAAATTAAGGTGGAATAATCAGTAACAGTTTGTGGGTGTAGGAGAGAAAGCTAAAATGACTGAGAGAGGACAAAATAGCCACCAGAATGCAGCAAAAGGATGATGATAAGTGACGAATGTCCTTGTTTGTCTGTATGCAAATAAGATGCATAAATTTATTCCTATCTGAAGCTTTGAATCATATTCTACATCTTTCTAATTGACTGTAAGCCATTATCTCTTACCACTTTCAAGTTATAGCCTTGTAAAGTTCTGACATCTGATCTGAATATTTTCTTGAAAAAAATCTTTACCACTGTTGACCACTAGGGGTTATGTCGCAGTTTGGCGACATACACAGCTTAAGTGTTAAGGGTGAGCATATTTATGCAACCAGGTTATTGTCAGTTTTTTATTTTTTATTTTTCCCCTTAGAAGATTTCACTTTGTTTTCAATTGGGTTGTACAGGTCGTAGGTCATATTAATGATGGAAAAGGTTTTGAAATAATTTATCTTGGTCTAATTTTTTTTACATCACAAAAACCTGGCGTTTGAATAGGGGTATGTAGACTTTTTATATCCACTGTACATACAAAGAAATCAAGGCAACTGTGTTCACAAAACAAGTTATATTTAATAAAGTGGAATAACACAGGGAATAAGTATTGAACATGCTTGATGAAATTTATTTAATATTTAGTAGAAAAGCCTTTGTTGGTAATAACAGCTTCCAGATTCAATTCAGTTCAATTCAGCTTTATTTATAATGCGCCACATCACAACAAAAGCCGTCTCGTGGCGCCACAGTGCAGAAAAAAAAAAACACACAGTCACAAAAAGACCCAGCAATCAGACGATCCCCTATGAGCAAACACTAAGCGACAGTGGAGAGGAAAAACTCCTATTTGGAAGGAAGAAACCTCTAGCAGAACCAGGCTCAGGGAGGGGCAGTCGTCTGATGCGACTGGCAACAGATGCCTCCTGTATAGAGAAGCTAGGTGCAGGCATTGCTCAGGAGTGATTTTAGCCCATTCTTCCACACAAACTGTTTTCAAATTTTGAAGGTTCCGTGGGTGTCTTCTATGAACTTTGATCTTCAGTTCATTCCATAGAGTTTCAATTGGATTCAGGTCAGGTGACTGACTGGGCCATTCTAGCAGCTTTATTTTCCTTCTCTGGAGCCAGTTGAGAGTTTCCTTGGCTGTGTTTGGGATCACTGTCTTGCTGAAATGTCCACCCTCGTTTCATCTTCAGCATCTTGGCAGATGGCAACAGGTTCTTATCAAGGATGTCTCTGTACATCTTCCCATTCATCGTTCCTTCAATTATATGAAGTCTGGCTGTACCATGTGCTGAAAAACACCCCCACACCATGATGGGATGTGCAGTGCCATTTTTCCTCCAAACATGCTGTGTTGTGGCATCGAAAAAGTTCAATTTTGTTCTCATCTGACCAGACTATATTCTCCCAGTTTTTTACTGGCTTACCCAAATGTTGTGCAGCAAACTTTAAATGAGCTTCAACATGCTTTTGCTTCAGCAATGGAGTCCTGCAAGATGAGTGGGCATAAAGCCCATGTCAGTTGAATGCATTACTTATTGTTTTCTTTGAAACAGCAGCACCTGCTAACTCCAGGTCTTTCTGGAGCGCTCCATGAGTGGTATTTTTTCTTGGATAACTCTTCTGATAATTCTTTTGACTCCTCTGTCAGAAATCTTGTGAGGAGATCCTGGTCATGGCTGGTTTATGGTAAAATGATGTTCTTTCCACTTCTGAAGGATGCTCCAGCAATGCTCACTAGAACATTCAGCAGTTAAGAAATGCACCTGTAACCAATGCCATCATTATGTTTTGCAATAATAAGGCTATGGAGGTCTAGAGAGAGTTCTTTGCTTCCACCCATCATGAGTTCTTTGTGGTGTGACAGTGTGATATTCACAGACCTTTTAAAAGGCAATCAGTCAGCACTTAATCAGCTGAAATTAATTTGCATTGGTGGGGGATGGGATGGCTTCTTAAATTCTGATGGATTTCAGCTGGTTTCTTGGCTTTCTATGCCTGTTTGCACCACTTTTTCTTCATGTGTTCAATACTTATTCCTGTGGCATTCCACTTTATTAAATATAACTTGTTTTGTGAACAAAGTTGCCTTGATTTCTTTGTATGTATGGATTACTTGGGCTGCTGTTGATATTTGGTAAAAATTTCAGGTCACTGGCTCCATCAGAAATATGCTTAACGAGAAAAATGTTGACGTGTTCAATACTTATTTTTCTGGCTGTAAAGTGCAATGGTGTGTTCACCTGTTGCACAGTGATGAGCTGTTGTAAAATGAAATAGTCAATGGTAGGAATGATTTCCTGTAGCGTTCCAATTTTCAAACCAAAAACAGAACGATATGGCAGCCAAAAATAGGGAAAATGAGCCATGTTTGCACTCAGTGTGAGTAAGAGACCCAGTTTGTGATTGAAATATAGCCAAATAGTTCCATAAACAATCAATGTAAAAGAAAAAAAAATACAGAAACTTACTAGATATTTTTGGAGAGGATGCAACAGAGAGTGAAACTCTGGACGAGCAAAGATCATCACAACATATAGGAAGGACAAATGTCCTTTTTAATGAAGACCTGGATAATATTCTAGCCTCACTAAACTAGTCCACCGACTAATATGGAGTCTTCCTCAGTTTCAACTTAAATGCCAGCTCCTAATGTACCCAGAGATGCAGAAAACACCTTGTGAAGGGTGAGTAGTGTGTTTGCTAACTACTGCTGCCTCTGCTTATACACACATGTTGCCATGACAACAGGATGTACACTACCGTTCAAAAGTTTGGGGTCACCCAGACAATTTTGTGTTTTCCATGAAAAGTCACACTTTTATTTACCACCATGAGTTGTAAAATGAATAGAAAATATAGTCAAGACATTGACAAGGTTAGAAATAATGATTTGTATTTGAAATAATATTTTTTTTCCTTCAAACTTTGCCTTCGTCAAAGAATCCTCCATTTGCAGCAATTACAGCATTGCAGACCTTTGGCATTCTAGCTGTTAATTTGTTGAGGTAATCTGGAGAATTCTGACGCAATGAGCAAACACATTGTACCATCAGAACACTGGAGTGATAGTTGCTGGAAATGGGCCTCTATACACCTATGTAGATATTGCACCAAAAACCAGACATTTGCAGCTAGAATAGTCATTTACCACATTAGCAATGTTCAGAGTGTATTTCTGATTAGTTTAAAGTTATCTTCATTGAAAAAAACAGTGCTTTTCTTTCAAAAATAAGGAAATTTCTAAGTGACCCCAAACTTTTGAACGGTAGTGTAGGTGTATCGTAAAGTTGTTTGGCTCCCTTGGGTAAGGGGCAGTGTGAAATCAAACCTAACTAAGGCTGTGTTTGGAATGTTCACTCACTCACTCCCTCCCTCCCTACTCGCTATGTAGTGAATTTAGATATAGTGGACTATATAGTAAACTCAATATAACAATAAAATTAACAGCTTTTGGACACTACTGGCTTGTTTTCGCGACACGGTTAATGATGTCATCACGTGAGACAGTAAAACCTAACAGACTAATGGTGGTAAAAAAAAATGAATACCTGTATGTAATTTTTAGTAAATATGTATTAAATCAAATTGTTTTTGCTGAACTAATAAATATAAATACCTTAAGGTAGTTTATGTTGTGATGTGAAGCTCTCCTCTCACTGCGCCGTTGGCTGCGCATTGCATTATGGGATATATTGGCTAATGCAGTGACGACAGTTTGATTAATAATATGGAAGGTGTGGTCAGTGGTTTCAATAAATTTTTTGTAAACGTTGGTCCTGAATTAGCAAAATCAATAGTGACTCCGGAAACAAACCACAGTGGGTCTGTGAATGAAATAGAGGATAGAAACCCAAACACAATCTTTTTGGGTGCAGTTACTGAAAAGGAAATTAGCGAGACTGTGAGTAAATTTAAGAACAAAAAATCAAAGGACTGGAATGAAATTGACATGACAATAGTGAAAAAAGTAATTGAGGGAATTGTTAAGCCACTCACCCACATCTGTAACCTGTCATTTCAAACTGGTACATTTCCAGACAAAATGAAAATAGCAAAAGTAACACCTCTTTACAAAACAGGAGACAGTCATCGCTTCACAAATTACAGGCCAGTCTCTTTACTCTCACAATTCTCCAAAATACTTGAAAAAATATTCACTAAGAGACTGGATGATTTCATTGAAAAACACAACCTCCTTACAGATAGCCAGTATGGTTTTAGAGCAGATAAATCTACATCTTTGGCACTGATCGAACTTATAGAAGAAATTACTACTTGTATAGACAAAAAAAAAAGGTTGCTGCAGGAGTATTTATAGACTTAAAGAAAGCTTTTGACACCATTGACCACAGAATACTACTAAGGAAACTGGAAAGGTATGGGATAAGAGGGGTAGGACTGAGTTGGGTGGAAAGTTATTTAAGTAACAGACAACAATTTGTACAAATTGGAGAGCACAAATCACCCTGCATGGACATCACTTGTGGTGTGCCCCAGGGGTCAGTTTTGGGACCCAAACTCTTTATCTTGTATATAAATGACATATGCCAAGTATCAAAAATTCTGAAATTTATTTTGTTTGTGGATGACACAAATATCCTTTGCACTGGTGAGAATTTGCAGCAGGTTTTAGAGGTGGTCACAACTGAAATGGATAAATTAACGCAGTGGTTCAACAAAAATAAATTATCTCTAAATCTAAAAAAAACAAAGATTATGGTGTTTGGAAATTATAAAATAAATCATGAAATAATGGTAACGATAGATGATACCAGAATACAAACAGTACAGGAAAATAAGTTTCTGGGGGTGACGCTAGACAGTAAAATCTGCTGGAAACCTCACATCAGTCACATCCGGGCTAAATTAGCAAAATGTATAGGCATACTGGGGAAGAAAAGACACGTCTTGGACTATAAATCATTGGTCTTATTGTACAATTCACTGTTTTTACCTTATCTTAACTACTGTGTAGAAGTCTGGGGAAACACCTACAAGACCAACCTACAAGCAATATGCACCTTACAAAAAAGAGCTATAAGGATAATAAACAATGCAGGATATAGAGACCATACCAATTCGTTGTTCTTGAAGTCACATGTCATAAAGTTCATCGATTTAGTTAAATTTAAGACAGCACAAGTAATGTACAGGGCGATTAACAATCAACTCCCAACTAATATACAAAAAATATTTAAAAAAAGAGACAACGATCATAATTTGAGAGGAGACTTAAACTTTACAAAACCCAAGATATGTACAACCAAGAAAAGTATGTGCATATCTGTCTGTGGGGTGGATTTGTGGAACAGTCTGGAGCCGGAACTGAAACTATGTACAAACAGAAATCAATTTAAAAAGAGGTATAAGCACCATTTGTTGAAAGGATATATGTTAGAAGGGTAGAATTTATATGTACGATTCATTATGTTCACTCTGGGACATTATGGGACACTATGGAATGGTGGGTGGGACAGCACTGTGTGTATCTGTGTCGTTTGAGACTGGTTTTGATATATGGACTTCATTGTATGTTAGAATGGACGGGTGTTAATGTTGATCTGTAAAAAATACAGTAAATTGTTTACTTGAGGTCTTAAAGGTGGTAATTTGTATAAAATTCACATGAGTGTATCGATGGAAAAGAGGAGTTGGAATTAATAAGTGTTCACTTCTTCCTTCTCCCTTTCGAACAGTGTATACTGTAACTTTATTGCATTTGCTATTTGCTTGTTTTTTGTTATATTTTTTGTGTTCGAAATAAACTATCTATCTATCTATCTATCTATCTATCTATCTATCTATCTATCTATCCGTTGTACAGTACTTTTCAAAATGCATTGTGGGATATTCTGAGTGTACTATATAGTGAATGAAATTTTCAGTTAAGATTTCAAACAGTACTAGAAGATGAAGATTCACTATATAGTACACTATATGGGGAAGGAGTGAACATTTCAAACACAGCATAAATGTAGACAATGGAACGAAAATATTAACCTTGGTGTAGACTTTCAGGTGTGACAAACACGTGGTTCAAAAAGGTCAAGTCAAAACAAAAACTTTTCCAGGCTAATTATGAACTTTGAAAATGCTAATATAAGTGCTGTGACATTGGGAACAATTAGTTTTTCTCTGGTGATACCTCATGGTTACTTTTAATATTCATTACATAATTTTTACATAGCTGCTTTAAACTCCCTAACGTGTGCTAACAAATGAGCAGAGTTAGCCTATTTTTATTTCTCACAGCCACAGTTAGCAGATGTGGGCCAAACTGCCTGAAACACTACGATAGCTGCCTCCTCACAAATGCGTAACCCTCTTTATCTCCACTCCCTCTCTGCGGCCTCAGTGAGATGCTGTAGATAAGCACTGCATCGGCAAAATTATCGACATCTGCATGCATGAAAGAGTGCCAATATGACTGATGAGAAGGGAAAGAAAATGATGTGTGCATGGAGAGTGTGCAGCAGGACTGTGGGGTGATTTAGCGAGTATCTCCATGGCACCAGATGGAGGGAGTGCCGGGCTACAGCACATTAAAAATGAACTTGTATTAAACCGCCTATCAGATTTCATTATTTACTATAACCCCTGCACACAAGCGAACTAATCAGGCATTTAGAGTTTAGGAATAAATGTCAAAGTGTTTCCTCTGGTGTAAATGGTACTGTCAGCCAAACCTTGGCTCTTTGCCTCGGAGTTAAACAGACCAACTGACAGTTTGTGCGGTCCCAACAGTCAGCTCATTGTGATTTAAACCTCAGCTCTGCGTCCTGTTCTCAGATGTGTGTTTCACATTAATCCTTTGATGATCATGCATTTGAATGTTCGCTGCACAAACACAGCCTGTCGCTTTCTGTAAACTGAAACAATGTTTACGAGGGAGAGAAATGCACCGCATTGGGAGGCTAATTAGGCTCAGGTTCAGGAGTGCTGGTGGATGAAAAGTTGAGCTGACTGGTGGACGACTGCAAGACTATCACAATGCGGTTGATTTCTTGTGGCTTCTGTTCATATCTAGTGCCGACAGGCAGGGTACTCCCTGGACAGATTGCCAGTCCATCACAGACAGACAGACAACCATTCACCCTCTCATTCTTACCTAGGACAATTTATCCTCAGTTAATCTAATGTGCATGGCTTTGAGCTGCGGGAGGACACTGGAGTACCCAACAAAGACCCACGAAGACTCAGAAAGAAGATGCAAACTCCACACAGAAAGGTCCCCAACTGACCAGTTCTTCCACCGAGCCCCCTTATTATGCCACTCAAACTTGAAACTTTTTTTTCTTAAAAATGTCTTTTTTCTGGTAAATTTTTAACTTTTTTCTTGTAAATTTACAACTTCTTTTCTTGTAAGTTGATTACTTTTTGTAAATGTTTAACTTTTTCTTATAAATTTATAAGACAACCTAATAGTATTGAATGCAAAAGACGCAACAAACTTACACAAAATGGTCCCCTCCAGTATACAACTAGGACAATATCAGTTGCTACAGAGGGTGACAATATGTGTAGATACATATTCATACTATGTGGGGTAACTAAATAGACTGTTATGCTGTTTGTTCCATCTAGCTACAATGCTCTGCACTGTGTATATATAATGTATATTTATATATTTATGTGTACATATGTATATTCACTGCTCTTATTTTCTTATGTTCTAAATTATTGCTCTGAGTGTTGCTATTCCTGTGCTGTTGCAATCCTGGAATTTCCCCATTGTGGGACTAATAAAGGCTTATCTTATCTTATCTTAAATTTGGGACTTTTCGTGTAAATTTCCAATTTTTTGTAAATTGGAGTTGTTTTTCCTCATAAACTTGCAACTTTTTTCTTGTAAATAAGTGACTTTTTTCTTGCAAATTTGCAGCTTTTTTGTGTGAATTTAAATTTTTTTCTCATAAATTTGCACCTTTTTTCTCATAAATGTGTGATTTTTTTCCTGATAAATTTGGAAATTTTTTTCTTTTAAATTTGCAACTTTTTTCTTGTTAATATGTGACTTTTTATTGTGTATATGTGACCTTTTTCTTGTTAATATGCAATTTTTTTTGTAAATTTGCAACATTTTTCTTGTAAATTTGTGACTTTCTGATGTAAATTTATGACATTTTGCTGTAAATTTGCAGCTTTTTTCTTTTAAGCGTATGGCTTTTTCCCCTTATAAATAACTTTTTCATGTGAATTTGAATCTTTCTTCCTCATAAATTTGCAACCTTTTCCTCATAAACTTGAAACTTTTTTCCTCATAAATGCGAAACTTTTTCCTGGTAAATTTGCAACTTTGGAAAACATGTAGGTTTAGGGCACTCGCGCACGCAGCGACCAGCAGCCGGTGGCTTGTCACCAGACTGCAAACCAAATCTACCTACGGGTACAAATAAGTAACAAAAAAAAAAAAAAAAAAAAAAAAACTTTTTTTCTTGTAAATTTGTGATTTATTTTTTTTTTTTTTATAAATATGCAATTTTTTTTCTGGTAATATTTTTAGTAAATTTCCAACATTCATATGGATGTTGGTTAATTTTTATTTGATGTCATCATCATTATCATCATCATCATCATCCGTATTTATTTTTGACAGGACACAATTAATCCCTCAGTTGGGGTGGGTCCTGCTTGACTGCACTTCTCAGAGTCCCATTCCAGTGGTTCTTGTCCACTGGTTAAACCTGGGCCAGTTGTAGCTTGACCCGGTCCATACGGACACCCTCTAGCCATGTCTTCTTTGGTCTTCCTCTTCCTTAACTTCTGCTGCTACCAGGATCGACCTCCATGACCTTCTTAATCTAGCCAACACTCCTCGCCACATGGCCGAAACAACGCAAACGGCATGTGCGGAGCACATCCTCGAGGTCGTCCAGCTGTAGCCTAACCAGGAGTGCTTGCGAGCTGACCTCATCCTCAGTGGAGACACCACACATCCAGCGGACCATGGCCCTGTTATTCCACCGCAGACGGTTAAGACAAGCAGCAGTCATGGTCCATGTCTCGCTGGCGTGCAGCAACATGCTCCTCATGCAGGAGTTGTAGATACAGCCTTTAGAGGTTGGTGCGAGCCAGTGGTTCTCAAGAATTGGGACCACTTGCCTGAACTTGTTCCAGGCAGCCTGGCATCTCGTGATGGTGGCAAGCTCAGATCCACCACCAGCAGAGAGCATGCCACCCAGGTAGCAGAAAGATGCCACCACTTCCAGCTTGTCGTCAGCAACAACCAACTGTGTCATAGGACGACCATCGATTGGTTTGGCCTCCCCACAACAGCGCTTACATCGGAAATCTTGGTCATACACTCAGCCACCAGAGAGTTCACTGCATCTCTTGTGCACCCATCTTGAGCAACTATTGCAAAAGACGGAGCCATGGCCAGTACCGGTGAGACACACAGCACATGGATACTTGCCGGACTTCTGGAGAACATCCAGGCCTGGGCCAGACATCATGATCGTAGTCTTTCCCATGTTTACACAGAGTCCTTTGGCCTCCATGCCATTCTTCCAACGAACTAGCTTCACAAGCATCTCTTCCAGCATCTCTGGATGATGACCAGGTCATCGGCGTACAGAATCTCCCAGGGACAACCAGTACGGAACTCACAAGACAGGTCCTCCAGAACAATGATGAAAAGCAGTGGGCTCAGACAGGATCCCTGGTGCACGCCGACCTTGACCTCACACTCCTTGCTCAATCTGTCACCAACGCGTACTCTGCTATGGCCATTCTCATACATGCACAGGGTGAGTTGTATAAGCCACTCCTCCACACTGAGATTCCTCATGGCCCACCAGATGACTCGCCTGGGGACTCGGTCAAACACCTTCTCCAGGTCAGCAAAAGCCATGTACATGGGCTTGTTGACACCAAGGTACTTCTCCTGTAGCTGGCGAACAATGAAGATGGCATCTGTTGTTCCATGACCCGGCACGAAGCCGAACTGCATATCATCATTGCACACCTGCTTCCTGAGGAAGCTCTCGGCCATCTTCTCCAACACCTTCATAACCTGGTCAAGCAGCTTTAGGCTGCGATAGTTGCCTTGCTGAAGCGCAGCACCCTTGCCTTTGTAGAGGCCAACAATGATACTGTCCTCCCAGTCAACGGGGATCCTCCCGTACTTCACGATCGATGCAATAAGGTCACAAATTAGTATGGCGCCATTGTTGCCAGAAGCTTTGAGCATCTCAGCGACAATCTGCGATGGGCCGGCTGCTTTGCCATTTTTCATTTCGCCAATGATCTTGGACACCTGCTCTAATGATATTTGAGGGGCAGGGTCTTCAACAGGAAGCTCCACCGACAGGGTGTCAGGATCCAAGTCGAACTCCACGTTGGGTAAGGCCTCATATTGCTCACATGGTATGTAATGGTTTAATATTTTTCTCTGTTCATCTAGACAATGACTGAATTTTCTTTCTTTTTTTTTGTTGGCAGCTTTTTTTGAACTCTTCTCCATTGTAAAATCATAGGCCCCCAAACACAATTTTTCATAGGACCCCTAAAAAGCTAGAAACGGCCCTGGCTACAGTAATACTTCTAGTGTCCCCCTTAATATTTACTCTTCTGTTTGTTTTTTTGTCTTCCTAACAGTGAAATGAAACATCTACAGTGGCTACTGTTTATGTCTCCCTGTGCTGGGAAAGATTAAAGATTCAGACCGATACAACCAGCAGTGCTAATAACTCTTTTGGTCAAAACAATATTTTCAAATTATTACATGGACCAGACAATCAGTAAACATTGTTCAGGCAGCAGAAAACTGCACCAATTTGCTGAGGAATTATCTCTTTTTTGGAGCAAGGTTTATGGAACTTTGAATCTTCACAGCAGGGAGTACAAGCCTGGATGTGCCCACATTGCAGACACATTTTAGGCATAATCAGTGTTTTCAGTGACATTTCCTACATAATCTAAAAGTCAACAGTTTATAATCTAATAACAGCCCCTCTGAGCAACTTTTGGCCAACAAAAGATCTACATGAAACTCCAAAATTTTATTTTATTCTTAAAATGAAGTTAAAATTGCCAAGGTATAGTAATCTGTAAAGTATAATCTGACCTGTCAACGTTAGTAATGATGCTTTTTCTCTTAAATATCCCCTTTTAAATTTTTTCCTTCATTTTTTGTGTTAGTTTCTACTCATAAATTTGTGATTGATTTTCTTATAAATTTCAAACATTTTACGTGTAAATTTTCAACTTTTTTAATAATTTTGCTGTTTTAAAATTTATCAATCCACATCACCCTTTTATAATGCCAAAATTGTAATTCTGGCCTTGGTTTGCAGGCTTGTATGTTGTGTCTTCCAGGTGCATATGTTGTTATGGGCACCTTGATAAAAGACAACCTGTCAGTCAGTCATCTGCAGGCCGTTGTTGCTGCTGCTCTCTTCTCCTGGGCATATCGGACCGCACTTGTCTCTTTAGTTTATATTTCATGTTATTGTGCTCTTTTCACTTTTTATAAATATATACTGCTCTCTTTTTATAAAACCTGTGTGCATCCTGTTTTGTTGTGGCTGAAGAGCAGGTCATTACAAACTGGGGACTTGTCCATGATTTGCACTCAGTGCCTCTTCTGTACTTTCATAAAACAACCTTGGTATTATGGAAATGAAAATACAATGTTAAAGTTTTAATAATGGTAAATATTCCAGCAGTTTTATGTGCAAGAGTTTTAATTAAAGCACATTTACACCTATTACCAAAACTCTAATACCAAAACTCTTTTTTTTCTTAATAGTCTGTTTTACCTTCATTTGAAGCCTCAAATGTTTTATTGCTCCATTCAGATTTTTTTTGGCTAAAAATGATGACTATTAAAGGTCCCATTCACTGCACTTTTTCCACACGTTGGACAGTTCCCACAGGTCTGTGACTTACGTAGTGAGTCATAGTGAATCATCTTTGCAGCCTTCTTCAGAACGGCTCATTTCGGTGCATGCCTCTTTAAATACCCGAGTCCCAGTTAATCCCACTTTCACCTCTTTTGTCACTTGAGATCTCAGTTGTTGATGTCATATTGTTAATGTTAGCTGGCTAACTCCTAGTTTGGGTCACTAACACAGCCTGCGCAAGCTAACATAAATTCCTCCTAAAGAATGTATTAAATAAAGCGTCTCTGGTGGACAAGGGTGTGTGACTTCAGTGGTCGATAGAATATGACTGGTCCCTGGAGTATAATAAGCACAGAAACAACCTTGAATGAGTGACTGGGAAACTGCTAACAGCACCTAGCCACCTTTGATCCAAGTCAGAGTATTTTAATCTATAGTAAAATAAGATAAAATAACATTTGAGAATGACAAATATGATTAATTAATTGATGAACACAGACTCCTGTAGGGACGGATAGAATTCAAAGAAAATTGTGACCAGAACTGGCAGATCAGACAGTTAAGCTAAAGCCGGGTGGAACTGCCACTGCTAATGTGGTTAGACAGACCAACTTCATTTAACCAAGCTAATGCTAATGGCTCCATCTACCATCAAGGCAAAAATGTAACAAATCACACCAACATATATAGCTGACTGCAAATTAGTGAACCAGGTGGGAACAGGGATGTCAATCAGGGTAACTGGAATTTAAAGAAAATAACAATATAAACCATGCTTGATAACCTAATTCTAGTAGTGTGGGTGAACCCCACAACAGACTGGGACAAGCAGAGCGCTCAGCTGGAGCAATTAGCAGAACAATGAGATGTGTGTATTGATATCAATAGGCAGCCGCTCTTTGTCTAGCTCCTTCCTGCCAGTCCTGCTGTTGATATGTATGACTCAAATGCAAATGTTCATGCTTCCTGCTCTGACTGTGATGCAAATGTCCCATGCCTTCCCGCAGTTACTGTGATGCAAATGTGCCTTTCATGTATTGTCTGTAACTGGGTATATAAGTGACTGAATATCACATGCTCACTCTCTCTCTGACCACTGCTTCTGACACACGCATTCCGTGTCTCCTGACGAGAGCCTGAGAGCTCGCTCTGGCGAGCCTGCACAGCACTGGAGTGAGTTCTGTGATGGCGGGATGAATGATCAATAAACACCCTTAAAAACTCTCAGTTCGCTGCCTATTATTTCATGCCGCCACACTGGTGACCCCGAGAAAGCACACGCTTTGTGCAACGCAACCTTCTGATCTGGACATCTACACTGGTGACCCGACCCAAGAAAAGAACACGCTGGCAGCCCCCGGCGGTGACTCTCCGACGACAAGCGAACGCAGCAGCCTGACGCAAATGATCTGCCCTCCCTTCTGCTACAGGGAGACCTCGACGCAGAGCCACCACCAGGCGAACTCTCCGGAGATCACCCACGACCGGGAAAGCTGCAGAAAGCTTCATGGTGAGATCTGCACGCCTGAGATCTGCACATCCACGCTGGACCGGCCGAGGGACACAGAACGTCCCTCTCACCGCTCCTCCTCCCTCTCACTGCTCCTCTGCATCGACACGAGCCCGAGGGACAAAGATCGTCTCCTCCTTCTCACCGCTCCTACGCATCTGCACGAGCCCGAGGGACAAAGATCGTCTCCTCCCTCTCACCACTCCAACGCATCTGCACGAGCCCGAGGGACAAAGATTGTCTTCTCCCTCTCACCGCTCCAACGCATCTGCACGAGCCCGAGGGATAAAGATCGTCTACTTCCTCTCACCGCTCCAACGCACCACGAGCGAACGACGCAACAGCTTCAGCAGGGATGACCATCGGCGCCGACGACGCTGATCTCCATCAAGCTCCCTGATCCTGACTCGCCTCTCAACAGCGGACCGCCCACGCACCGAACCCCCGCGCGCACACCGGGGGGTTACGAGGACGGCGCACTACGCACGGGACAATACCGGCTTCACACAGACCGCCATCGTCCTTCGCCGCTGCACACAGAACCTTGAGGGCTGCTCACACACCTGAAGCACGCACGCAGCTTGCTTACAGGATTTTGTAATGGTCTCAGCCACGGCGCACAAGGGAATTCAGCCATCAGCTGTCCCCGAGGACTTTAGGACTGCGCGCGCACCTAAAGTCAACACGCCAAATCCCACACTGCTGCAGCTCCTTTTTTGCTTCATGGCCGCGAGAGGAGTCAGAGACTAATTTTTCTTCTTACAGCTGCTGTGGACCTCCGCACGTTCAACGGGACAGCCCCTCAACATCGCAGATCCACAGGCAATTTTTGCGCGGCCCAGACAATTTCGCCATCCCGGGCCGGCACTTGCTACCCCCACCCCCCTCCCTCCACCGCTGCCTGCAGCGAGCTTTCCCCGCAGCTCGCTCCCAAAGCCGGACTATCAAGGCCTCAGCTTCCTGCTGAGCCCTCTGGGGGGGAGTACTGTGGGTGAACTCCACAACAGACTGGGACAAGCAGAGTGCTCAGCTGGAGCAATTAGCAGAACAATGAGATGTGTGTATTGATATCAATAGGCAGCCACTCTTTGTCTAGCTCCTTCCTGCCAGTCCTGCTGTTGATATGTATGACTCAAATGCAAATGTTCATGCTTCCTGCTCTGACTGTGATGCAAATGTCCCATGCCTTCCCGCAGTTACTGTGATGCAAATGTGCCTTTCATGTATTGTCTGTAACTGGGTATATAAGTGACTGAATATCACATGTTCACTCTCTCTCTGACCACTGCTTCTGACACACGCATTCCGTGTCTCCTGATGAGAGCCTGAGAGCTCGCTCCGGCGTGCCTGCATGGCGCTGGAGTGAGTTCTGTGATGGCGGGATGAATGATCAATAAACACCCTTAAAAACTCTCAGTTCGCTGCCTATTATTTCATGCCGCCACAGTAGCACTGTTGGTGCTGAAGCTAACATCTTTGGCTCAGAAACTCTGGGCTGGGACTGGATTGATATCAGAGCTAATGTAACTTAACTCTGAAATGAGTTATATAATTTTAATATGTTTACTGTAACCACATGACCCAAAAAAGCATTTTAGAATGCTAAAATCCACAAACACAATTTTTTTTTAATTAAATGGGACCTTTAATCTTTTGACTGTAAAGTTTGTCACCCTCTGCTGCCACAGTGTACAGGATCAGCAGTTTCTTTGCTGTGTGGCAGGAAACTGAAAAACTGGAGAAAGTTTCTGTGGCAGATGCTGGACCTCTCATATTGTCTCTCTTGGGACTTAACACAGTTTGGACCCCATGGGACTCAACTAAACAAACCGTCACTCTCTATAAACACAGCCACATTGCTCAGCTGCTCAATAGGCTGTTCAAGTTTTTTTTTTTTGTTTGTTTGTGTTTGGGATATTTTAAGCCTGATCCATCTCGTGCCCTCTCGGTGCCCCCTGAGGCTTACTGTGCACTACAGATTGCTTTCTGCTGGCTCGCTGGACGCTGCGGGGCTGCGAAAGCCTGCGAGCAGCGCCTGTTCTGGTCTTTTCCACCCGGCAGTCTCTTCTCCCGCTCCATGGTAAAGCTGCCCCGACCAGCTGGTGGAGCTGGGTATAGCTGCAGGCTGCCTTGGACCCCAGTCAAGTTTTGGTGTCTGGGTTGTTGTGCTGGCTGAATCACCAAAAAAGAGCTCTAGGAGGGAATAACTCCACAGATGATGGAGTTTTCAGAGGAAGATTTCATATAAAGTGAAGTGCCAATGGCACCGTCTTCTGCCAGGTTGATGTGTATGACATGCCTACATGTTATATCCCCATAAGGAAATCTGTTCTAAATTCTTAGGTTCCAACATATGATTTTCAACCTGTTCAAACTTAGACCTTCACTGTTGTTCTACTGTATGTCCCTTTCTCCTGATATGTCACAAAAATTCATCACATTTACTAGTTACTACTACTAAATCAAACAAGGATTCAATTAATGTGTACAGTGCTGTGAAAAAGTATTTACCCCTTCCCGATTTCTTATATTTTTGCATATTTGTCACACTTAATTGTTTCCGATCATCAAACAAATTTTAATATTTGACAAAGATAACCCGAATAAATATAAAATGCAATTTTTAAATGAAAGCACCAAGGTGCTGTGCCTTGGTGCCTGTGGCATGGTAGCATGGGCGGCTGTAAAAAAGTGGCACTCCCACCTCTACTGGCCCGGGATAGTTATTACAATACCTTTGTTTTCCGCTGTGGCATTGATAGAAATGGTGAGTTAAATTTGTCTTTATTTCAAAAACAAAATGTTATTTTGAAATTCTGGCAAATTAAAAGTAGAGAAAATATGGTCATACAATGAAAGAAGCCTTTAGTTGCACTTAATTTTGACTGGGCGAACTGAAAAGCTGGTAACAGACAGACAGACATGCAGACAGACAGACAGACAGACAGATACAACCACACACACACAGACGCATTAACTGATTACTGTATGCCTCTCCGTTTCACCAAGGCATAATGATGATTTCATTTATTAAGGGAAAAAAGCTATCCAAACCTACCTGGCCAGATGTGGAAAAAGTAATTCCCTCCTAAACCTAATAACTGGTTGTGCCACCCTTGGCAGAAACCACTTCAATCGTGCATTTGTAATAACTGGCAATGAGTCTTTTACCCCCCAGCCTCTGACCAACAGTGATCTGTAAGGAGTTTGCATGTTCTCCCCGTGTCTGCGTGGGTTTACTCCGGGATTTCTCCAGTTTCCTCCCACATGCCAAAAACATGCAAGTTAGGTTAACTGGCATCAAACTGGGGATTCTAAATTGTCCTTAGGTATGAATGTGAGAGTGAATGGTTGCCTGTCTCTCTGTGTTGGCCCTGTGGTGGACTGGCAATTCACTCAGGGTGTACCCTGCCTCTTGCCCAAAGATGCTGGGATAGGCTCCAGCCCCCCCCCCCCCCCGTGACCCGAAAAGGATTAAGTAGAAGAAGATGGATGGATGGAAGGATGGAGTCTTTTACACTGCTGTTGAGAAATTTTGGTTCACTCTTCTTTGCAGAATTGTTTTAATTCAGCCAGATTGGCTTGAGGTTGAGGTCACAAACTAATTCTCCTTCAGGATTTTTCTGGTAGAGAGCAGAATTCATGGTTCCATCAATTACGGGAGGTCACCCAGGTCCTGAAGCAGCAAAGCAGCCCCAGATCATCACACTACTATCACCCTTTTTGACTGGTGTTATGATGTTCTTTTTATGAAATGCTGTGTTAGTTTTATGCTAGATGTAATGGGATGTGCACCTGCCAAAAAGTTCAACTTTTTAGCAGAATATTTTCCCAAAAGTCTTGAGGATCATCAAGATATTTTTCTGGAAAATGTGTGACGAGCCTTTGCGTTATTTTTGGTCAGCAGTGGTTTTTGCCTTAAAACTGTCTCATGGATGCCATTTTTAATTTTTGAAATCTTTTAGCCTACTTTAATTTGTCAGACAGGTTCTATTTAAGTGATTTCTTGATTCAACAGATCTGGCAGTATCAGGCCTGGATGTGGCTCATGAAATTGAACTCAGCTTTGCCAAAAATTTGGTTAATCACAGGTAAATCATGATGTAACAAGGGGGTTTACTTTTTCCACATAGGGTCAGGTTGGTCTGAATAGCTTCTTTTTCCCTTAATAAATGAAATAATTATTTAAAAACTACATTTTTTATTTACTTGGGTTAGTTTTGTCAAATATTAAAATGTGTTTGATGATCTGAAACATTTTAGTGTGGCAAATATGCAAAAATACAAGAAATCAGGAAATTAGGAAGGTACTTTTTCACGGCACTGTACACATTAATTGAATCCTTGTTAGCTATAGTAGTAGTACCTACTCTGCAGGTTTTTTTAAAAAAAAAAGCACAAACACTAAGACTCTATTCCCCTGTGTGCAGATTAATACATCCAGGATCATCAGTGGCAGAGCCGTTGAAAATCAGCGCGAGAACAAATCTTCACTGGTGACCTTTTCCTTCTCCACCATGCTGAGTGTGGATCATCTCAAATCAGAAAGATCTGGAGGGCTCAGGTCTGCTCCCCTCTGAACTGATTGTGCCAGTTTGATTAGGCTGAAACCAAAACGTGTTTTCTAAGTCCAGTTAGCGTAACCTATTCTGATTTGATAGAAGCTAGTGTGGACTGGAGGGGTCTTCTTAGACATACAGAAATGTTACATATGTAAAACAATCAGCACAACATGATGGCAGTAATGAACGGCTGTGGATCAGAACCTCCTCACTTTCCTTTATGTTGATTGGTGTAACAAAACTTTGGCAAATAGTTACATGTTCAACCAAGATGTGTCCTCTAATTAACATCACAGGTGTCTACAAACTTGTAATCAGTCAGTCGGCCTATTTAAAGGGTGACAAGTAGTCACTGTGCTGTTTGGGGACATGGTGTGTACCACACTAAACATGGACCAGAGGAAGCAAAGGAGAGAGTTGTCTCAGGAGATTAGAAAGAAAATTATAGACAAACATGTTAAAGGTAAAGGCTATAAGACCATCTCCAAGCAGCTTGATGTTCCTGTGACTACAGTTGCACATATTATTCAGAAATTTAAGATCCACAGGACTGTAGCCAACCTCCCTGGACGTGGCTGCAGGAGGAGATGGATAATATGAATGGTAACAAAAGAGCCCAGAACAACCTCTAAACACATTCATGGTGAACTCCAAGGTCAAGGCACATCAGTGTCAGATTGCACCATCCATCATTGTTTGAGCCAAAGTGGACTTCATGGGAGATGACCAAGGAGGACACCACTGTTGAAAACAAATCATAAAAAAGCCAGACTGGAATTTGCCAAACTGCATGTTGACAAGCCACAAAGCTTCTGGGAGAATGTCCTATGGAGAGATGAGACAAAACTGGAACTTTTTGGCAAGGCACATCAGCTCTATGTTCACAGACTCAAAAATGAAGCATACCAAGAAAAGAACACTGTCCCTACTGTGAAACATGGAGGAGGTTCTGTTATGTTCTGGGGCTGCTTTTCTGCATCTGGCACAGGGTGTCTTGAATCTGTGCAGGGTACAATGAAATCTCAAGACTATTAAGGTATTCTAGAGAGAAATGTGCTACCCAGTGTCAGACAGCTTGGTCTCAGTCGCAGGTCATGGGTCTTGCAACAGGATAATGACCCAAAACACACAGCTAAAAACACCCAAGAATGGCTAAGAGCGAAACATTGGACTATTCTAAAGTGGCCTTCTATGAGTCCTGATCTAAATCCTATTGAACATCTGTGGAAGGAGCTGAAACATGCCATCTGGAGAAGACACCCTTCAAACCTGAGACAACTGGAGCAGTTTGCTCATGAGCAGTGGGCCAAAATACCTGCTGAGAGGTGCAGAAGTCTCATTGACAGTTACAGAAATTGTTTGATTGCAGTGATTGCCTCAAAAGGTTGTGCAAGAAAATATTAAGCTAAGGGTACCATCATTTTTGTCCAGGCCTGTTTCATGAGTTTGTTTTTTAAAATAATTCTGTTGAACCACAATTCAAAAGCATTGTCTGATTTTCACTGGTTAATTTTCATAGAATTTTTATTTATAAGCACTTTTGTCAGATTCAAGTTATTTCTGTGACCATTGTGGGTTTTCTTTCATTAACAGAGGAGTACCAACAATTTTGTCCATGTCTGTAATTCATTAATTACGACATTGATGGCTTATTGTTATTTATAAACACAGAAAAAGGCTCTTTGTTAAAAAATACATAAAATACAATTTTGTGTTTTTGTCCTGAACTTCAGACTTCACTTCAATCCTTTTTTGTGCCAAAAAAACCCTGTTTTGCTGCAAGTTGACAGTCCAGCATATCAAAAAGCTACACTCACAAAAAAAAGATAAATATGTAATATGGTGATAACTGCATACAACATTTCAAAACCAATCAACATTTCATGCACAAATTACATGAAATAAATTAATTTAATACACATGGGATGAAGGAGACTTTGTGCACATCTTGGTCACAATTTCATTAATTTTGTTATTCATTATATTTCATTTTCTATTGCTGCATTAAATTACCTTAAAATTATGTTTCCAAAATGATTTTAATGGTACATTATCCTTTGACTGGGTGAATGCCACTTCCTCCATAGCCTGAATGGGTCCACATTGCCTGTAACAGCTGTCTTTCTGGTAGAAACACAAAGGACTACAACTATGGTGACTATGACCTGAGTCCCAACGGCCAATCACAGGGCACAACTGTAGCCACCAACAACTAAACACCCTGTGACTGCCTGTTGGGACTGAAGTCATAGTCGCCATAGTTGTAGTCTTTTTGGTGTTTCCAAATGGCAAGGCATACATAACTTCCCTTATTTCAACATCCGCCCTACTGCTAGGCTTTCAACAGCAACAAGTTTATTCAGCCTTCTTGATAAAATATTTAATTTACTGTTGTTTTGAAGCACAGCTCAACAGAGTGGAGGCAGCAGCATCTCAAGAAGTAGCTTCACAGCGAAACCCAAACTTTGTTTTAGCCATTAGCTGATGTTAGCTTTGATGCTAACAGGCTTTGCTGATCCCTGGGCTCTCGAGAGAGGAGCCTTGAGGTGAGAGGTGATGCATGGATCAATGTGGTGCAACTTGGGTGTTCATCTGCTGTTCAAGAGTGCTGTGTTTATCAGTCAATAACTCCACAAAAGGAAGAAGAGCCATTTTGTAGAAGGTATTCTCTCTCTCTCTCTCTCTCTTTTTTTGCTTCAGTTGGTGTTATTGGTAGCTCTGAAGCTCAACCCACCATGATGGGTTGTAACTGAAGGCAAGGTTATGTTTTAGCTGTGCAGAGAAATGTAAAGAAAGCATTTTTTAATGAATGGGGCCCCGATATGGTTTTGCAAAGTTTTCATTAATATTTTTAAAGGTCCCCTTCAATCAAACATGGTGTGTTTGTGGAGTTTAACCTTCTAAAATGCTTTCTTGGGTCATATGACTTTGACAGAATCTAGGACGGTCTTCAGTTACAACCCATCACTGTGCTATTGGCAGTGATGATCCAGTCTCCGCCCAGATGAGTGAGGAGCCCAAAGGGTTAGCTTCAGAGCTAACAGCGCTACTGGGGAGTTAGCTTACATTTATATTGTTGGTTTCTTTAAAGTGACACTCCGGCAAAAATCAAGTTTTTTTCTGTTGTTAACATGTCTGTAACATGTTTCATGTGATTTACAAGACTTATCAAGAGCAAAAGCATTCCAAACTCCTAAATACTGTATATGTTTTTCTGCTGTGAACGTCTGCTTAACCTCCCCCCCCCCCAAAAAAAAGACAGATTTGGACAGGCTGTTAGTAGCTACATAACTATTCCTGCTTAGCCTGATTTGTTATAGCATTAACCAATCGGACAGATACTCTTGGCTACCTCAGGGGAAGGGGGAGGAGCTGGGGAGCAGCAGGATTGAGGCAGAATGGGATGAAGGTGTCCGTTTTGCATAGCAAAGCAGTGGTGGAGGAGGCGACCAATCACGTGCAGAGGTAGCAGCAGCAGAGATAGCAGAGACGGGGGCGGGGGGGGGGACCCAATTTGAATGTGGCTGTGCTAGACCACATTCAAATCAAGCTGCTCTCAGCTCACTTCGATGGCAGACAGGGCAGTGTGCTGTCTTGCCGGGCGTGGCGCCCCTTCCACTGGCGACTGCGGCGAGATGGCACCAGTTCTGCTTACCAAAAGTGACCCACTGGACAGCTCACATTCCAGCCTCCAAAGGCTCTTTTCCATAGTCACAGTTCTTTTTTACTTGTTTCGATTCTCCACTACTTCTTTCTCCCTGGGTTGTTGATCCATTACAACCCTGTAAAGCCGCGTAAACTCGGTAGTGGGCAGGATTGAGGCGGCGCCACACTCTGCTGACGTCAAGCACGCGACCGGATCCTTCACAACAAAGAAAATGGCGGATTAGGAGTGGAGGATTTCCACGTTGCTTCTTCTCTGGCTTTTGAACACAATAAATGAATGTTTTTAACCGGAGAAGAGAGTTTTACAGGAGAAGACAACGTGCATTGAGAGAACACACGTTGGGGCAGTACCAGAGACTCGTTGTTGCCATTGGGGAATATCAAGCAGCGGAATATGAAGCGGAATATGAAGCAGAGAGCTTAATTACCCAGCACATCAGGCACATCAAGCACACGAGGAAACAGTTTTTGGTAATTTAATGCTTTCTATTGTCATTTTATCATCATGTCATTGTTGTGTACAGCAGTTTGATGTCGCCAGGTTATCAGTATTAATATGTATGCTGTGTGTGTGTTCTAGTTGGCTGCGTTGTTGCAAAATCAACGCTGCAGACCATGGACCTGGGCAGTAAACCGTAGCTCGCAGTGGTGGGAGAATGTTGTCCCCAGCTTCTCAAGCACACAGTGGTTGCAGAACTTCCGGATGTCCGAGGACACTTTCACCTACTTGTGCCACAAATTGCGTCCATGCATGGAGCCTCATTCATGTGCATACATATGTCAAACGTTTGTTTTTTAAATAAAATTTGGTGCACTTTTCGTCTATGTCTCCTCTGTTGTTCATAACGGTTAACTGTTAAGGGACAACTAATTAAATGCTAAAACCTTGTAATTGACCTTGGAATTATATGTGGATACTTGTTATATTTCCAATTAATCATAGTGCAGCGGCATGAAAAAATAAGCAGCGATGCTGTGGTTTTAAGCAGGTTTTATTAATCATACCGCCGTCACGAGCTCCGCTCCTGGCGCCGTGCATGCGCGCCGGGAGCGAGCTCAGCGGCTCTCAGAGAAGGAGGACACAAAGTCTGTGTCCAGCAGCAGCAGTTGCAGAAGTGAGATTGAGAGAGCGAGTTACAGAACCTGTGCAGTATTTATACCCAACTCAGACAATACATCAAAGCAGATTCACAGCAGTTGGTACGATCAAAGGGACTGCAGAACAGGCATGAGACATTTGCATTTGTAAGACCTACATAACAATAGGCAGATGCAGTCCTCTGCTCCAGCTTGCAGGACAAAGAGGTTACAAGGCACATCTACATATTGATCTGTCTCTAGGTCACAGTAAGGACAGGACGCATGAACACTATACATGAATGGCACATTACATCACAATACATGAATGGCACATTGCATCACAATACATGCATGGCACATTGCATCACAATACATGCATGACACATTACATCTCAGTAGTGCAGCGGGAAAAACCAAGAGAAGAGAGCTGAGTGTCCTTAATCTGTTGTGGGAGTTAACCGAACCGCCCACACACTCCCCCCCAGAGGGCACGGTAGGGGGCCGAGACCTCGATAATCCCTCTATGGGAGCGAGCTGTGGGAGAAGCTCACTGCAGGCGGAGGGGGAGGGAGGAGGGGGGGTAAGTGCCAGCAGGGGGACGGTGAAATCGTCCGAGCCGCGCAAAAATTGCTCGTGGGTCCGCGATGTCGAAGGGCTGTCCCGTTGAACGTGCAGAGGTCCACAAGAAGAAAAATTAGTCTCTGACTCCTCTCGTGGCCATGAAGAAAACAGGAGCGGCGAGGCTGCGTAGCGGCTGTAAGAAAAAAAGAAGCAGGGGGACTTGGCTTGTTGGCTTTAGGTGCAGGAGCAACCCTAAAGCCCCCGGGAACAGCTGACGGCTGAAATCCCTTTGTGCGCCATGGCTGAGACCATCAGTAAATCCTGTGAACAAGTTGCTTGCGTGCCTCAGGTGAACGAGCAACCCTGAAGGGCCTGTGTCCAGCAGCAGCAGTTGCAGAAGTGAGATTGAGAGAGCAAGTTACAGAACCTGTGCAGTATTTATACCCAGCTCAGACAATACATCAAAGCAGATTCACAGCAGTTGGTACGATCAAAGGGACTGCATCACAATCATCAATGGCACATTGCATCACAATACATGCATGGCACATTACATCTCAGTAGTGCAGTGGGAAAAACCAAGAGAAGAGAGCTGAGTGTCCTTAATCTGTTGTGGGGGTTAACCGAACCAGAACAGGCATGAGACATTTGCATTTGTAAGACCTACATAACAATAGGCAGATGCAGTCCTCTGCTCCAACTTGCAGGACAAAGAGGTTACAAGGCACATCTACATATTGATCTGTCTCTAGGTCACAGTAAGGACAGGACGCATGAACACTATACATGAATGGCACATTACATCACAATACATGAATGGCACATTGCATCACAATACATGCATGGTACATTGCATCACAATACATGCATGGCACATTACATCTCAGTAGTGCAGCGGGAAAAACCAAGAGAAGAGAGCTGAGTGTCCTTAATCTGTTGTGGGGGTTAACCGAACCGCCCACAATAGCCCTATTTTACTTACAAAATAATTTAAATTACTTTAAAAAAAAAAGCCAATTCAACTGTAGTAAAATTCTTGTTTTTGTGTATCATTTTCCCATTGATAGTTATTTTTAAGGGATATGTGTTCAGGGATGGGAAATTACACACAAAAACACCGTAGAAAATGATTGCAGAAAAATGCAGCAGCCGAACAACTCCCTTTTGGTTTGATTAAATTGCCAATTGACCTTGGAATTATATGTGGACACTTGTTATATTTCCAGTTAATCCTAGCCCACTTTTACTTACAAAATAATTTAAAAAATTTTAAAGAAAGGCAATCCAATTGTAGCACCATTTTGCATGTTGAGTGTCATTTGAGTATCATTTTCCCATCTATTGATATTTATAAGGCATATGTGTTCAGGGTTGGGTAATTACACGTTAAAACACCTTAGAAAAATGACTACAACAAAAAAGGCAGCAGCTAGACAACTCACTTTTGGTTTGATGGAATTGCACATTGACCTTGGAATTATATGTGGAAAATTGTTATTTCCAGTTAATCCTAGCCCATTTTGTCTTACAAAATAAATTTAAAAATGTTAAAGAAAGTCAATCAAACTGTAGCACCATTTTTTATGTCGAGTGTCATTTGAGTACCATTTTCCAATCTATTGATATTTATAAGGGATATGTGTTCAGGGATGGGTAATTACACGTTAAAACACCTTAGAAAATCACTGCAAAAAAAAAAAAACAGCAGCTAGACAACTCACTTTGGGTTTGATGGAATTGTCAATGGACCACGAAATTTTCTGATGAAACTTTTGTTATTCCTATTAAATACTGTGACATTGTCAGACTGGCCAACACCAAATTATAATTTTATTTTTCAAACCTATGACACTTTGGATGTATTGAATCAGAAGATCATAGGTTTATCATATTCATGTCAACGTTTACAACTACAAAACTGTTATATTTGGGTTTACATGTATGGGTATTTTCCCTTTATATTATACTAGACTCCTTATAATGTATTGAAATTCTCTGAATTTGGAATGACGATAGAACATTCAATTTACATGTACTTACCTTTTACCTACTTTGACTTTTACCTTCATCAGTGTCTACTGCTGAATGTAAAGTACACCTGTGCCTCTGCTTAATTTAACTTGAACACTGTACACAATTTAGAGAAATGTATTCAGCCGTGATAATTTTTATTAACTTTAACAATAACATTTACATTACTTTTAAAAATCGTGACACCTTTATGGATGAACAGCGGCATTTGGCTAATATGAGGCAATGGAATGTGTATGTAATTATTCGCCTTTCTCATTTAGTTATAACAGACAAACCACACTTTTATCCAAAAAAGTAACAATTTAATAACATTAGAAATATTCCCAAAACATGTTTAAAAACGGGGATTTTTCAGTACTTCGACCAGACTGCCAAAATGGTTTAGGAAAACTCTGTTGAAAGAAGCCGTCTCGGTCAGCTCATCCCTTCTGAATGAGGCTTCCTGATCCTGGGCTGACTGCAGGTTTGCTGCAAGCATTCGTAGCTCCTGATGGTGTCTTTCGCGCTGTTTGTGGAGCCGTTCATCCTGTTCGAGCATCCTATCATGGGCCAGCATCTCAGGTTGTTATGAAAACACCCCTGCATCTAGTGTTTTTTTTAAACGTACAAAGACATTTTAAATTCCTTATTATGCGTCTAAAGAAAATAACAATAATCACATTAAAAAAACCGGGTGGTCATTTTCAGTTGTGCCTTACCAGAACTTGCCCGGGACATGACGGTTACTGATGGAGCTGCCGATATTGTGGACAATGGTCTCGACACCGATTCTGGCCCCCAGACAGACGCCGGAGTGATTCTAGAAGGAAAATGCACACAATACAGCTCACCAACAAAGTGCAACATGTACAGAAAACACCAAACTTTTTAACCAGAATACAATAATAAGCTTCTTTCAGCGTTTGGTTTAAGTGAATACTGAAATAAAAGCGTGAAGCTGCTACCTCACAGCAAGCTGCAGAGGTAGCCGGATATTAGCTGGCTAACCATCATCACTAACCATTGCCCACAATCGAAAAAATTTCTTTATTGCTTAAAAGAAGTGAGCTTTTGACCGAAAGGACCAATTGGCGAAAAGACAGACAATATTAAAACAACACTCACCGTCAACGTTTTCCAATTGCATGGCCGTGTCGAGCACATTGTCTCTGCCATTGCTAGCAGGCCGATATGGCGTCCATCTGCTCGTACCATTTCCACTCCTATCTACTCGCACCACTGCGTCCGTTATGGTCCTTTATGGCCTGATAATCGCTCTTCATTTTTTTTCTTTTGGACATCGTTAACACAATTGTGAAGCCGCTCACCGTGGTTACTCGCTGAAATTACAAATGGCGGTCGTGTAGCTTCAACAGAAAACAGAAAACGGACGCGTTTGTGACGTTACGCCCTGACCAATCAGCGGCTAGCAGTCGATTGACGTCAAATCACACCTCGCTTTTTCGCTCGGTTATACCCTGCCCTTAAACTGGCATGAAAATCGTATCGGTTAAAGTGGGTAGGGTACTGTGGAAAGAGCGAAAAAGTGAATAAAGTAGAAGTAAAGCTAAGGTGATACTTGTGGAAAAGTGCCACAAGTGGGGCCGGGCAGTGATGTTCCACTATATCGAGAATGACCCTTCCTCAAGTTGGAATGCCTTCTCGGAGCCCTATCTCAAAGTCCTCTTCTTCCAGCTATTGGTGGAATGGTATGGTATTGGTGGAGCTAATTAAAATATTTATAGATCTGCACATACTTTAGTAGGTGGAAGATTTAAAAAGCTCTTTCCATTCAATTCTAAGGCAATGACATTTTTTTGTGGATAAAAAGCCACAATATACTATTTTGGGCAATATACATTTGTTTTTGATGGTATTTTTGGTGGTTTTAGAGCCGCCGGAGTGCATCTTTAAATTCAGTCACCCTAATATGCATTCCTATTTCCACCTGGTTCACTAATCCACAGTTGATATCTCACATCATTCTATCTTATTTTATTAAGATTTTTCTACATGAGACTGTTAGCATTAGCTTGGCTAGGTGGTCAGAGTTGCCATCTTGGGCCACCATTCAAGCATTCGCTAATGTTTCTGTGATTATCGTACTCCACAGACCAGTCATATCCTGTTGATCACTGAAACCACACGCCCCTGCCTACCAGTGATGTTTTATTTCAGTTATTCTTTAAGACAAATTTATTTTAGTTAGCTCAGGCTTGCAACCCGAGCTAGGAGCTAGCCAGCTAATATTAGCAATAATGATGATGAAAAGAGGGAGGGTGGAGTTAACCAGTTTAGGTTTTCTGTCGCAGATCTGCACCATCTGCATGCACCCTCTGGTGGTGAATGTGGGGAGACTTGAATAACGAAACCGAATTGCCTTTCATTCCAGTTTATTCAAGTAATCATTCCACTGTCTGCTCTCATTCCTGAGCAGCGAACAAAAAGAGTGAACACACCAAAGTTCTCTCATTTAAACATTCTGACATCAAACCATTTCCCTCGCGGGGGAAATCACACATCTATCTCAAAATCTCTTTATTCACATTCATTAGCCTTTTATTTACATAACTCCCCCTTCTCTCCTCTCGAGCCTCAGTGGTCAGGAAGTCTTCTGTCCCTTGTCCTCCGCAGGGGGTCCAGGCTCTGTGGCTCCGCACCGCAGGGGGCTGGCTCTCCTTCATCGTGGTTAAATCACATATGCAGTGTCCAACATATACATGTCTCACAACACAGCCATATAACCCCCCCCCAAACGATGAAGAACAGACTAATTCCTAAAATTTAATAGCACCTTACTCACTACTGAATAATCAACACCAACATTCAGTCTGTGCGCCGCTTGGGCTTCAGCCGTCTGCCGAATCTGCTGTGCGTTGGCCCCGCCTTGCCTGCGGTGCTTTTCTGCTTCGGCTCTGTTGACTGAGGAAGAGAGTGATTAATTGCCCCCTGCGGGGGCCTGCCTCGTCGAGGCGCCACTGCGACCGGTACAGACACGTCCTTCATGACAAAAGCAGGTTTTAGTCTGTCAATACTGACTGTCTCTTTTCTGTCTCCAAAATCTAGCACAAATTGCTTATCACCTGCCTCCAGCACTCGAAATGACCCTTCGTAAGGTGGTTTGAGCGTTGCTTTAAGGGCTTCGCGCCTGACAAAAACGAAATCGGCATTTTTCAAAGCCTTGGGGACGAAAACTCGTGGAAAAGCGTGATGAACCGGACCTGGGAGCGTGTCTGCCCCCGTGCCGACTAACGGTCCCAGAGCCGAGAGAGGTGGGGGCTCTGGGTGCTCTGGTAAAAACTCGCCCGGCAGCCTCAGAGTTTGTGCGAATACCAGCTCCGCTGGGGAGGCGTCTAAGTCCTCTTTAGGCGCAGAACGCAACCCTAATAAAACCCATGGAAGTTTATTTACCCAATCTGCATCCGTGAGCGACGCTCTGAGTGCTGCCTTCAAAGACCTATGAAAACGCTCGCATAAACCATTGGCCTGAGGGTGGTAAGCCGTAGTGCGGTGAATTTTGGCTCCTAAGCCGTTGGCCATCGCTGACCACAGCTCAGAGATGAATTGCGGTCCTCTATCGGACGTAATGTCCGATGGAACCCCGAAGCGCGCCACCCAAGCCGTTAAAAAAACGCGAGCCACCTCCGCGGCCGTGGTCGTCGCAAGTGGGACCACTTCCGGCCAACGTGTGGTGCGGTCCACCATTGTCAAAAGATACGTGAACCCGTGTGATGCCGGTAGGGGGCCCACAAGGTCGACGTGCACATGGTCGAACCTTCTGGCCGGAATGCGGAACGGTTCTAACGGGGCTCTTGTGTGCCTGTGAATTTTGGCCCGTTGACAGGAAATGCAGGTTTTTGCCCATTCCTTCACATGCTTGCGCAGGCACGGCCAAACAAACTTTTCCGCCACTAGTTTCACCGACGCGCGCACCCCCGGGTGCGCCAGTGAGTGGACCGAGTCAAAGACACGGCGGCGCCACGTGGCCGGAACCACCGGACGCGGGCGCCCCGTCGACATGTCGCAGATCAGGGGGGGCATACCGGTTTGTAAACACTTGCTCTCCAGCCTCAACCCTGTTGGTCCAGACTGGAGCGCGCGCACGTCTGCGTCCGCCCCCTGGTCCGCTGCCATGGCTGCGTAATCTATACCCACGTGCACCGGGGCTGCGCGCGCCACCGTGCCGCTCTCCTGCGGCGCGGTCACGGTGGCCCATTCTGCCTCTGCGCGTGTTGGGGTCGTGAACGCGCGTGAGAGACAATCCGCTACTACATTGAATTTGCCCGCGACGTGCCTAATGTCAGTGGTAAATTCCGAGATTGCGGCCAGCTGCCTCTGCTGCCTGCCGGACCACGGATCTGAAATTTTGGCCATGGCGTATGTGAGCGGCTTGTGGTCCACATAAGCGGTGAAGCACCGTCCTTCCAGCCAGAACTGGAAATGACGATTAGCCAAATGCAGCGCCAACAGTTCTCTGTCAAACGCGCTGTATTTTCGTTCAGCCGCGCTTAAAGATTTGCTAAAGAAAGCCAAAGGCTGCCAAACTCCGGCTACCTGTTGCTCAATAACGGCCCCTATGGCTAAATCTGAAGCGTCTGTCGTCAGCGCGATCCGTGCTGCAGGGTCTGGGTGGGCCAGGAGCGCAGCGTCAGCCAAGGCTTTTTTAACCTCTGTGAACGCGCGCTCCCGCTCCGGGGACCATTCGACCGCCTGGGTCGGTTTTTGTTTTTTGAGCGCGGCATATAACGGTTGCATGATTTGAGCTGCGTGGGGCAGGAATCGGTTATAAAAATTCACCATCCCCAAGAATTCCTGTAGTGATTTGACCGTTTGTGGACGGGGAAAATCCGCTACCGCGCGTACTTTCTCTGGTAAGGGAACCGCTCCCTCCGGGGAGACGCGGTGACCCAAAAAATCGATCCGCTCGACGCCGAACTGGCACTTGGCTGGGTTAACTATTAAGCCGTGCTCTCCCGGCCTCCTAAAAATTACTGTGAGGTGCGTTTCGTGTTCGTCCTCTGAAGTACTCGCGACCAAAATGTCGTCGAGGTACACAAACACGAAAGGGAGATCGCGTAACACGGCATCCATCATCCGCTGAAATGTTTGCGCCGCCCCTTTGAGACCAAACGGCATGCGTAAAAATTCGAAAAGTCCGAACGGGGTTATTACCGCTGTTTTAGGAATGTCCTCCGGTTGGACCGGGACTTGGTGATAGCCGCGAACTAGATCAATCTTTGAAAAAATGCGCGCCCCCGCCAGGTGCACCGAAAAATCCTGAATGTGCGGGATGGGATAACGATCGTGCGCCGTAGCGTTGTTTAGCCTGCGGTAATCCCCGCACGGTCTCCAGGAGCCATCGGCTTTCGGTACCATGTGCAGCGGCGAAGCCCACGGGCTCTTCGACCTACGAACGATGCCCAGCCTCTCCAGGCTGGTGAACTCCTCGCGCGCAATGGCGAGCTTAACTGCATCCAAGCGCCGAGCTTTTGCAAACACGGGAGGACCAGAAGTGGGGATAAAGTGTTTCACCCCGTGCTTCGCGACCGTTGCTGAAAAAGTGGGCACAGTGAGCGCTGGAAATTGGGTGAGGAGTGTGTGAAACTTACCACCTGCTGTAGCGACGTGGGTCTGTACTGGTGGCGGGGACACTCGAGCTGAACAGGGGAGAGAGTAAAAAGAGAGTGCATTTACCAGCCGTCTATTAGCAAGATCCACTAACAGATTGTGTGAACACAGAAAATCCGCGCCCAACATGTTGAAACTCACCGCCGCTATTACAAAAGTCCATTCATATGTGCGGCCATGTAAGCACAAAGGCAAGGTCCTTCTCCCGTAGGTGTTGATGTTCGAGCCATTTGCCGCTGTAGCTCCGCTACCGTGGGGTCCAGCCACCCGGTCCGCGTATGTTGGGGTGATGAAGCTCACTTGTGCTCCGGTGTCGATGAGGAACTCTCGTCCGGAGCGTGCATCCGTAATGTAGAGCAGCTTGTTGCGTTCTCCGAGGGTCGAAGCTGCTAGCGACCCCCGGTCTTGCCGTTTCCTGAACTCCTGAAGAAGCAGGGCGGCACACACCTGCGTGCCTTCTCTGCGAACCTCCGATGGTAAAAGCAGAGATCTTCTCCTCCGCTGTGTCGTGCCCGCGCCTCTGCCGCCGGGCTATTGGTTCCACCTCGTCGCGGCCGTGTTGCCGCCGTCGTCGGCCAGTCTGGTTCTGCCGCCTCTGGCTCCCCGCTGTCTCAGGTCGCCGCTGTGGTTGCTTGCCCGCCGCAGGCGTCCAGGATCCCATCTGCCTCCTGGGCCAGCTCCCGGAACTCCTCCAGGGTGTGACACTTTTTGCCGGCCAGCGTGCTTCTCGCATGCGCCGGGAGGTTGGAGAGGAAAATGAACTGAAAAATGAAATCATCGTTGTCCAACCCTCTCAGCTGTATCATCTCCTCCATCAGGGCGCTCGGCCTGTGTCCACCTTGGTCTAGCAAAGACAGGATCCTCCTCGCCCTCACTTCAGCCGAGGGGGTGAAAAACTTGATGAGGGTGGATTTCAGCTTGCCGTACCTGTCGGTCGCGGGTGGCTGCTCCACCAAGCTTTGCACGCACCGAGCTGTGCTGTTGTCCAGTTTAGCGATGACATGGTGGAACTTAGTGTCATCCACCGTTGCTCCTGCGAGCGCGAACTGCGACTCTGCTTGCAGAAACCACGACCGTGGGTTATCCTGCCAGAAATCAGGCAGCTTAACGGCCACTGCGCTCGCCAGCTCTGAGCGCTGTGAGTCCGGGACCCTGAGAATTTCTTCGTTCATTCTCAACGTCGTCAGTCATCAATGTGGGGAGACTTGAATAACGAAACCGAATTGCCTTTCATTCCAGTTTATTCAAGTAATCATTCCACTGTCTGCTCTCATTCCTGAGCAGCGAACAAAAAGAGTGAACACACCAAAGTTCTCTCATTTAAACATTCTGACATCAAACCATTTCCCTCGCGGGGGAAATCACACATCTATCTCAAAATCTCTTTATTCACATTCATTAGCCTTTTATTTACATAACTCCCCCTTCTCTCCTCTCGAGCCTCAGTGGTCAGGAAGTCTTCTGTCCCCTGTCCTCCGCAGGGGGTCCAGGCTCTGTGGCTCCACACCGCAGGGGGCTGGCTCTCCTTCATCGTGGTTAAATCACATATGCAGTGTCCAACATATACATGTCTCACAACACAGCCATAGTGAAGATTTTTTTTCAAGAAAATATTAAGTTTAGCTATCGTAAATTCCAAAGGCTGTAACTTGGAAATGGTAAGAGATAATGGTAAGAGATAATTTGTAAATGAGAAAGAGTTCTGGAAGGCTGAACCGAGTCCTCCAGAGAACAGTAAGCTTTACACTACCGTTCAAAAGTTTGGGGTCACTTAGAAATTTCCTTATTTTTGAAAGAAAAGCACTTTTTTTCAATGAAGATAACTTTAAACTAATCAGAAATACACTCTATACATTGCTAATGTGGTAAATGACTATTCTAGCTGCAAATGTCTGGTTTTTGGTGCAATATCTACATAGGTGTATAGAGGCCCATTTCCAGCAACTATCACTCCAGTGTTCTAATGGTACAGTGTGTTTGCTCATTGCGTCAGAAGGCTAATGGATGATTAGAAAACCCTTGTGCAATCATGTTAGGTCTGCAATGCTGTAATTGCTGCAAATGGAGGATTCTTTGATGAAAGCAAAGTTTGAAGGAAAAAATTATTATTTCAAATACAAACTAGAAAAGCACTCGGAGAGCGCAGACCTCCGCCAAGCGCCACAGTTTCCCCCATACAGTGTTTGTGTGTACGTTTTCAGATTCCTTGACCATGAAAACATATGACTAGGAATTGGATTCACAATGATAGGATTAGTGGTTCAGTAATTATTCACGAAAATGGCATTTTCTGTAATGGCGGTTTTCTTTTGGACGGTGATCCGGATCACCACCAAAATCTAATCATCTGTAGGATACCCCAAAATGGCATTTTCCATAATGGCGGTTTTCTTTTGGACGGTGATCCGGATCACCACCAAAATCTAATCATCTGTAGGATACCCCATTTCTGACAATATGTGAAAATTTCATGAAAATCCGTCCATAACTTTTTGAGTTATCTTGCTAACAAACAAACAGACAAACAAACAGACAAACCAACGCCGATGATCACATAACCTCCTTGGCGGAGGTAATCATTATTTCTAACCTTGTCAGTGTCTTGACTATATTTTCTATTCATTTTACAACTCATGGTGGTAAATAAAAGGGTGACTTTTCATGGAAAACACAAAACTGTCTGAGGTGACCCCAAACTTTTGAACGGTAGTGTATGTGTCTGCCATCTAGTGATGTGAAATGGTTGGTACATCTGGGTTTATTTTTTATTTTTTTTTACATACTTTTTGACCTACCACGTGACAGGTGAGTATCTGCGACACCAGCCACAGGAGAGGTAGATCATGTAATCAAATTTAATCCTTAACAAGTTTTAACTGGGGCTCTTGGGCATTTAAAGAGACATGCACCAAAGACGATTCACAATGATGCTGCAATAATTAAATAACTAAGACAATTTGACCAAACTACACTACCGTTCAAAAGTTTGGGGTCACTTAGAAATTTCCTTATTTTTGAAAGAAAAGCATTGTTTTTTTCAATGAAGATAACTTTAAACTAATCAGAAATACACTCTATACATTGCTAATGTGGTAAATGACTATTCTAGCTGCAAATGTCTGGTTTTTGGTGCAATATCTACGTAGGTGTATAGAGGCCCATTTCCAGCAACTATCACTCCAGTGTTCTAATGGTACAATGTGTTTGCTCATTGCGTCAGAAGGCTAATGGATGATTAGAAAACCCTTGTGCAATCATGTTAACGCAGCTGAAAACAGTTTAGCTGGTTAGAGAAGCTATAAAACTGACCTTCCTTTGAGCAGGTTGAGTATCTGGAGCATCACATTTGTGGGGTCGATTAAACGCTCAAAATGGCCAGAAAAAGAGAACTTTCATGTGAAACTCGACAATCTATTCTTGGTCTTAGAAATGAAGGCTATTCCATGTGAGAAATTGCCAAGAAACTGAAGATTTCCTACAACGGTGTGTGTTTGTGCTGTTCTTCAGAGAACAGCACAAACAGTCTCTAACCAGAGTAGAAAGAGAAGTGGGAGGCCCCGCTGCACAACTGAGCAAGAAGATAAGTACATTAGAGTCTCTAGTTTGAGAAATAGACGCCTCACAGGTCCTCAACTGGCAGCTTCATTAAATAGTACCCGCAAAACGACGTGTCAACATCTACAGTGAAGAGGCAACTCTGGGATGCTGGTCTTCAGGGCAGAGTGGCAAAGAAAAAGCCATATCTGAGACAGGCCAATAAAAGAAAAAGATTAATATGGGCAAAAGAACACAGACATTGGACAGAGGAAGATTGGCAAAAAGTGTTATGGACGGACGAATCGAAGTTTGAGGTGTTTGGATCACACAGAAGAACATTTGTGAGATGCAGAACAACTGAAAAGATGCTGGAAGAGTGCCTGAGGCCATCTGTCAAGCAAGGTGGGGGTAACGTGATGGTCTGGGGTTGCTTTGGTGCTGGTAAGGTGGGAGATTTGTTCAGGGTAAAAGGGATTTTGAAAAAGGAAGGCTATCACTCCATTTTGCAACGCCATGCCATACCCTGTGGACAGTGCTTGATTGGAGCCAATTTCATCCTACAACAGGACAATGACCCAAAGCACACCTCCAAATTGTGCAAGAACTATTTAGAGAAGAAGCAGGCAGCTGGTATTCTATCTGTAATGGAGTGGCCAGCACAGTCACCAGATCTAAACCCCATTGAGCTGTTGTGGGAGCAGCTTGACCGTATGGTACGCAAGAAGTGCCCATCCAGCCAATCCAACTTGTGGGAGGGGCTTCTAGAAGCGTGGGGTGAAATTTCTCCAGATTACCTCAACAAATTAACAGCTAGAATGCCAAAGGTCTGCAATGCTGTAATTGCTGCAAATGGAGGATTCTTTGACGAAAGCAAAGTTTGAAGGAAAAAATTATTATTTCAAATACAAATCATTATTTCTAACCTTGTCAGTGTCTTGACTATATTTTCTATTCATTTTACAACTCATGGTGGTAAATAAAAGTGTGACTTTTCATGGAAAACACAAAATTGTCTGGGTGACCCCAAACTTTTGAACGGTAGTGTATGTTACAAACATTTCATTAAGAGGTATGGAACTGTTAACATGTGGAACAAGTGCAGTCAATGTCTCCTCTTTACATTTTCTGGATACTTTTTCTAGACATTTTTTTTTTTACATTTCTTTGGACATTTATCATGCTTTCTGTTGCTAATTTGTAATGATAAACTTATTGAAATACAGTATATTAAACAGTTTTACTGAGTTTACCAAAAGCTGCAGGAGATGTAGACTGAGCCCAAACTGCTTTTAAATATAATCTTTGGCTGTATGTCATGTTATGTTTAAAAGTATAACAATTTGAGTTTGTGATTTAAGTTTTTTACTGAAATTCAAATTTAATTACACACACACACACACACACACACACACACACACACACACACACACACACACACACACACACACACACAGTGTATGCACAGCGTGGAAAATAAGTATGGAACATGTCAACATTTTTCACATTAAACACGTTTCTGATGGAGCCATTGACCTGAGATTTTCACCAGATATCAGTAACAACCCAAGTAATCCATACATACAAAGAAATTAAGGCAACTGTGTTCACAAAACAAGTTATATTTAATAAAGTGGAATGACACAGGGAATAAGTATTGAACAGCCTTGGTGAAATTCATTTAATATTTAGTAGAAAAACCTTTGTTTGTAATAACAGCTTCCAGATGCCTCCTGTATGGAGAAACTAGGCGCTGTCATGGTTCGTGTGCTGACTCCGTCGGCACTCGGGCTGTGCGGTAGCTCTCCGTTCTCTCCTCTGGCGCGCTTCTAGACGTTTATTATGACAGCGTCTCGGCGGGGCTTCCGGCTGTCAGTGGAGCCCCGCTGAACAGCCTGATTCCAATCAGCTGATGACCCTTCATCAGCTGATTAATCTATTCAGTCCTATTTAAGGGAGCAGCTCTGTTTGCTCAGGGCTGCGACCGCGCCTGCCTTCCAGTCTGGCTTCCCTAACCCTGAAGTCAGTTCTTCCCAGCATTCAGGTTCCGCCCTTGCTGATCATATGTAAGTGTCTTGTCTTTATTTGTGTTTTGCCCCACGAGGCTTATTATTTTGTCATTTTGCCTTTATTTAATAAACGTACGAACTCAACGGCTGCCTGCAGCATCTCATTGATGGCTCATGAGAGCCATCCATAACAGGTGCAGGCATTGCTCAGGAGTGATTTTAGCTCATTCTTCCACACAAACTGTCTTCAAATCTTGAAGGTTCCGTGGATGTCTTCTGAACTCTGATCTTCACTTCGTTCCATAGATTTTCAATTGAATTCAGGTCAGGTGACTGACTGGGCAATTCTAGCAGCTTTATTTACCCCTACACCATGATGGGATGCGCAGTGTTATTTGTTCTCCAAACATGCTATGTATTGTGGCATCCAAAAGTTCAGTTTTGGTCTCATCTGACCAGACTATATTCTCCCAGTATTTTACTGGCTTGCCCAAATGTTATGTAGCAAACTTTAAACGAGCTTCAATATGTTGTTGTTTTAAGCAATGGAGTCTTATATCAATCAATCAATCAATCAATCAATCAATCAATCAATCAATCAATCAATCAATCAACTTTATTTTTAAAGCACTTTAAAAGCAACACTCACTACACAAAGTGCTGTACAGCAAGAAAACATAAAAGCAGGGCACTAACACAAAAACAATATAGAACAACAGTCAAAATAAAATAAAATAAATGGTAAAATAAATAACTAAATAAAAACTAGAAAAGCACTCATAGAGCGCATACCTCCACCAAGGCTCCTTTCGTTTGTCATGGATCACCTCTAAAATGTAATGGGTTTGTGTGTAGGCCTATAGCCACTTGTGGTGAAAATGGCATCAAAGTCTGTCCATCAGTTTTGGAGTATTGTTGCTAACACACTGTGAGAAGATAAGAGCCTTGGCTGAGGTATGCATTCTCATATCATCACCAAAATATAAGGGGTTCCTCTCTAGGCCAAGAACCACCTCTGGTGAAAATTTCATTCAAATCCATTCAGTAGTTTTTGTGTAATTCTGCTGCACAAATACAAACAAAGCCCTTGGTGGAGGTATGCACTCTCAAATCATCACCAAAATCTAATCATCTGTTCCCTGTGCCATTACACACCTTTCCTGAAAATTTCATCAAAATCCATTCATAACTTTTTGAGTTATGTTGGTAACAGACAAACAGACAGACAGACAGACAGACAGACCCCGGTAAAAACATTACTTCCTTGGCGGAGGTAATAAATACATTTTAAAAAAAACATGCAATAAATGCTATTTGTCATGGATGCCGACATTTTTGCATACAACTGTACATACAGCAGGATTTCAGATGTGAGGAGGCAAAAAAAGATAAATAAATAAATAAATGAAATTCAGAACAACTGTTGTTGATCCAAATGTGTAATTAAACTAAACTGCTGAGGTATGCTGCAGTGCTACACAATGCAAACTATATTGACAACGTGTTTTTATAAATTATCTTCTGTCTTTTATGATGAAGTAAAAACTTTTGAGCTGTTTATTTTTCCCCGGGGATACCCGTGCTGACTGAAGAACAGTGATAGTAAACATGTTTGTTTGTGAGGAAACCGGGGTGGAATTGCTTTTAAAAAAAGTTGTGATGAACTTCTGAAACGCTCTTATGAAGTCAGGGAAAGGGGCCAAGTTTGAATGTGATGCATACAGTACAAACAGTAATATGGAACATCTTCAGACTGCAGCAGCCTGTGCTTCCCCTTGTGGAGTTCATTAAGGACATTAAACAAGCAGAGAGATGCAACAGTAATTATCAGACTCTTCTCCAGTCCCCTTTTTTTTTGCCTTCTTTGTCATTATTCATAGTTTATTTTAGAAGAGTAACAATGGGGCTGTTAAAGCAGAGAAAAACATGAGAAATTAACTTCTGTGTGGGACTTAACATTGATGCTGAATCAAAATTTCATGATCATATTTTCTTAGTATATTCACGTGAAAATAGAGATGAGTGTGTATTTAATATCTTAGCATGAGCCCATGTTGCACCGCCATGATGTTACAGTAGATTAGAATGGACCAAAGAGGAGAACAGCCAAGGTCACAGGCTTTACTGCATGCTAGGAAAGGGGATTTTAACTAGAACCCACTTCAGCACTGATTCTCTAAATCAGTGGTTGGGGTTAAAGTTTTTGTTTTCAGTCACAGTGACTTTTTACACTCCCAAACTTGCACTATTTCCTACAACTTTACAATTCAGCTTGCAAATTACACAGTAAATAGGAGGCAAGTACTGTGAATGTATGGAGTATACTGGGAAATTACTTAAGTGAAAAAACAAGGTAAGTAAGAGGGGATATTAAGGTAAGAACAAGGTAAAAAACTGGAAAAAATATAGTAAAAATATTTTAAAACACTGTACAAACTGGGTTAACACAAGTAAAAATGGAGTAAAAATAGAATAAAGCAAAAATGGTAAAACAGAGTAAAAACAGCATTACTAGGTTATAAGTACTATTGTGTGAGCGGTATTATACCTTGACTTTCATCTGACACTCCATTCTCCCTCCTTTTAACACAGTATCTTCACCCATTTTTACTATTTTGTGTCACGGTTGGTGTTAAATTAGACCCAAATGTGGTACTTAGAGTTTGGCATGATTTATTCATGAGCTGGCCAAATGGTCGCAGCTCAAAAGAAACATAAAAATACAAAATAACAAACAGCTCAGGGACTGTAACAGAACTTACTGCAATGGGCAGGATCAAAACAGGATGCAAACAGGCAGGAACAGAACAGGTCAGATCAGGACAGAAGTGTGTTGTTCACACAATATGACAAACGGCAATCATAATCACACACAGATTGGGGCAGGTATGAATACACACAGGCAATCAGACACAATGCAGGACAGGTGACATAATCAGGGCAAACTGAAACAGCAGGGCACAGTTAGAAACAGGACGAGTGGGGCTGAGTGGACAAATAATACACAGAGGATACATCACAGTACACGTGGAAACAGGACTACAGCATACAAAGGTAATAATAATATATATTTTTTTATGGCCCTCCCCGTTGCATGCAACAATTGTGATGACGTCAATCTCTCCTTTATTCACACATGTGAAGGTAGCTTTCCGTTGAGTTATTTCTGCCAGTGATAAGATGACTATACCAGTTACATCGATCCATGGCTGTGGTTTCCCAGGTGGTAATGTCTATGCCAAAGTCCCGTAGGTCACGTTTCAGCACATCTTTGTAACGGAGTTGGGGTCGACCACGTTTTCTGGGAGCATTTACTAGTTCCCTGTAAAAAATAGTTTTGGGGAGACGTTTTTCCTCCATTGTCACAGAGTGACCAGCCCATCTTAGTCTGCGGTTATGTAGCAGGGTGTACAGGTCAGAGGACCCTGTTAATTGAAGGACAATACTGTTGGGCATATAGTCAGACCAATAGACTCTGAGTATTGAATGCAGACAGCGTAGGTGGAATGAGTTTAGTCAGTGTTCTTGTCTCCTGTATGTAGGCCAACTTTTGCTGCCATACAAAAGAGCACTGAGAACACAGGCAGAGTAGACTTTCACTTTTGTCTTAATGGACAGGTGCTGATTGTTCCAAACTCTGTCCTTCAGCCGACCAAAGGATGTTGCAGCTTTGCGGGTGTTTATTTTTGTGTCAAGGGAGTTATCAGATGTTACTGTGGATCCCAGGTACTTGAACTGGCTTACAACAGATAAATTTATCCCATAAATGGTGATAGCAGGGATAGTGTCTGTGTTTTGCGCCAGAATTACAGTTTTTGGTAGGCTTCTATGGAGGCCAAACTCACAACAGGCTGCTGCAAATGCATTGCACATGTTTTGAAGATCACATTCTGAGTGAGCAACAAAAGATACATCATCTGCATAAAGAAACTCTCTGACCAGGACATAACTGACTTTAGTTTTTGCTCCAAGTCTTGCTAGATTGTAGAGTTTTCCAGAGCTGTGAGAGTAAGGTGCGAGGGCAGCCTAGTCACTGAAGTACAAGGAAGAGCCCAGGTCTTTGTTTGCTATGAAAACTATAAATAGAGGCCTGTTTTGCTCCACCCACTTTTCCTGCAGTTGACAAAGGCAGAACACCATGTCAACAGTAGAGCGTGAGGAACGAAATTCACACTGACTCTCAGGCAATATTCTTTTTGCAATCACTTGCAGGCAGGCTAACACAATACAGGCAAGCATTTTCCCTACTGTGCTGAGAAGAGAGATACCACAATAATTATTGCAGTCTTGGCGATATCCTTTATTTTTGTACAGGGTTACGATGGTAGCATCCTTCAGATCTTGTGGGATGCAATGATTTTCCCAACAGGAGTTCATGAATTTCAGCAATGATGGTGACAGCACATCTTCTGCACATTTGAGAAGCTTGGGAGCAATGCCGTCAGCCCCTGGAGAGTTATTGTTGCAAAGTGCTTTAATGGCCATGGATACCTCAAGAGATGTAATTGGGGCATCAAGCTCTTCCAGTATGGGTAGTGAAGGCACAGCTTCACAGATGACATTTTCATTGGCAACAACTTCTGAGGCATAAAGGGAGCTGAAGTGCTCAACCCAACAGTTAAGTTGGGCATTGATGTTAGTAAGGACCATGTTGTCTGTGGCACGCAGAGGTGCAGTTTTTTTTCACTGGTGGACCCAGGGGTTTTTTGACACCTTCATACAGTCCACGGATATTACTGGTGTCTGCACTAGTCTGTATTTGTGTTGACAGGTTGAGCCAATATGACTCAATACAAGCACAAATGTGTTTCTGTGCATTGTGTTTGGCAACTTGGAGAGCACTGGATGTTGCGTTGCACTTGTTGGAAAGAAAATTTGACTGTGCTGAATGTTTTATGTTGAGAAGTGGGACAATGGTTTCCACGTTTTTCATTGAACCAGTCAGGTTGTCAAGACTTGCAAAAGACAAAAGACAAGCCAAAGACTCCAAAAGCTAAGGTGGTAATACTGTCACAAAGGTTATTCCACAACTATTCAGATTCAATGATTGCAGTGTCATAGGCAGTCAGATATGAATAAAGAAGATCTTGATAATGAAGTGCTGAGGCTGACTGTTTGGTTGCAGCCATATTAATGACACATCTTGGTTTTGGCCTGGCATGGTGGATCCTTTTTGCTTGAACCTTCAACTTGCATCTGATGAGAGCATGATCAGATCCAGAACATACATCAGTACTGCAGTCTGCTGAGTGTAGACTCCTGCAGTGCAGCACAGTTGAGAGTCGCCATCTGCGCATGAGTATGTGATCAAGCTGATGCCATCTACGTGAGTGAGGGTGCATCCAAGTAACTTTAGACTTTGTTGTACCTTGGAAGAAGGTATTTGGAAAGCAAAGATGGTATGTGGCACAGAATTCCAAGAGAAGTTGTCCATTTGAATTCATAGGTGGTCTTTTCCTATATGGGCGTTGAAGTCTCCCAGAATCAGTAGTTCCTCTGCGGGAGGAATTTTGTTGATCTCTTCAGACAGGAGCTGGTAAAATCTGTCTTTGTCTTCCGCATCAGAGTTGAGTGTTGGTGCATAGCACGAGAAGAGCCAAATGTTACCACTTGACAAATGAAGGCGAAGAAGCATGAAATGGGCGGATTTGCTGACAGGTTGGTGAATCAAAAACAGCAAACTATTATGGACTGCGAAGCCAACTCCATGGTGTGGTCTCTCACCTTCTGGGTGCCCAGACCAGAAGAAAGTGTAGTTGGTGTAGCATCATCGTCTCCTCAAACCAATACAGAAGATCACTTTCCTCCATTCTGCAGGAATTTCACTTTTCTTCCTTCTACAGGAAAATCACTTTTCTTCATTCTACAGGAATATCACTTGCTTTCATATTAACTACACTCACTCAAGGCCTGACCAAGGATGTTTTTCCCAGGACCCCAATGTAAACAGTTGCCTCTTGCAGAGATGGTAAGGATCAGAATTTGCTTTCAAAGGCTCAAAAGGACCATAAAAACTCAGGAGTCCAGATCCCCAACGTGGACAGTTCATGTGGATAGCATCCGCCCTACAGGAAACTAATGCTCTTAAAAGGGTCATAAACGGCTTAACCAGACAGTTTTATGACTTTTGACAAATACCAGATCCTCTGTCCAGATATCATGGACCTAAAGAAATTATTTACAGCTCAACAGTACCTCCTAGTGGATACCTACGGAATGTGTTTCATTATGTGTAAATTGACTGTCAATTCTCACTAAGCATTAAGTTTCTTTCAGCTTATCATGTCCCCTGGATCCTAAGGACACTGAAAATCATCTTTTTGATCACCGACCATGGTTTGCAGTACTTCATTAATCTTTGATCTAAATATGAGTGCATGTATTATAATTATGTATAAGAAGTGTTATGTTCATGAGTGTTAGTCAAATGAATGTAATATCAGTAGCAATGGTATAAATGCATGCTCACTAAATATTAGCCAAGTCATTTAATTTAGTTAGATCTTATATTGAGCACCTAATTTTATAAGAACTGAATGAGTATTAATTCTTCTCTGCATTTTCATTGGATGGTGTCTTCGGTTGACTGGCTGCTCTCAAACAAAGAAATGTTTTCACATTGGATGGCAGCCATTTCAAACTCCGGTTTATAAAGTTGATTGGTCTGTCTTGCGACCGGCCCAGATTTTATGACCCAACGACGTACTCAGTTAAAAGGAGTGAGGAGCCGCCCTGCATGCAAGAAGATTAAATGTTAGATCAGAAGAAACGGAATGAGATCAGAGATGTAAGAATGAATAAGAAAAGAATAACAGGATAAAACAGAGATCAAAAGAAGAAGAATAAGAGAGAGATTTTAGAAAGATTAGGAACTAGATTAAGATTAAAGAAGCAGAATAGCGATCTAGAGCTCAGAGGAAAATTTTATTCCACCATTTCAAGGTTCCGTGTAGTTTTATTTTATCTAAATTGTTCTGTGTGAAGTTTGTGAAATCCTGCGTTAGTTTTTCTGGTTACTGAGGAGAAACCACCTTTTTCTTTAGAGCTCGCTTTCTCAGAGAATCAAATTCTCAAAAATATTTTTTTCTTCACCTCAGAAGCCATTCTTATCCTAGTAAATGTTTTTCTTAGATTTTCTGACCTTTCACGCTGTTAAAGTGGACCTTTAATTTTCCTAATTTAAAGTGAACAGAGATTGTGTTTTGGACTCTCTTTCCAGCCTCATACCCACCTGACTGAGAAGTTTCTCCTTCAGTTTTTTTGGTCTATCCACCTACTAGAGACCTCAAATTCGGACTCGTTGCCAAGGACCTTGTCATGCTGCTCGGGGACAATTATTCACTGCTGCCCAGTCCTGGACAAGCCCTCGGCTGGGTTGGCACTTCTGACGGCTGTGAGGAAGCATAGCAGCAGCCGCTTCCTCCCGATGTCCTGACCTCAAACTCAGCCGGTACCGACCCGCTGAAAACGTGAACCTACAGCTGTTTCGTAAGTGAAATTTCCCATTTTCCTATCTGCTGGGTTAAAACGTGATGTCCGAACAATTAAATTACAATTGAATATAACCAGTATTTCATGGTACGATTAGTCTCTCAGCCACAGGATAAAGCTATAAACTGAAGGAAGACTCTTAGTCATTTTTAAGTAACTTCCCTTAATTTTTGTAGATTAATTCAGAAGTTCATTTTTAGATAATCAGCTTATGAATTTTCACCATAAAATTGTGTTCTGTTTTGTTAGACATTTCTGTCATGCAGTGGCCCTCGCGAGCCACCATAAGACGCCAAAAGTCGCCGGTGAGGTTTGCATTGATGTTTATTGACGAACACAAGAACACACAAAGTAATGAGCCACGGTGGGCTAAAACACACAACACTAGACACAGGAGATCGTAAGGCTAACACTCAGCTTACTTACAATCCTGACCAAGAACAAGGGATGATCGTTAATGATCCATTGACGTGGAATTATTGACGATTATCTGACGAGACTGCTGCATCATACTGCTCCCAGCGCCCGCCTAAATACAGGGCTGCTGATGAGCCGCAAATGCAGCACAGCTGTCAGGCTTTGACAGCAGGAAGCTCCTCAGAGTGCTGTCACAATAAGAGCTCGGGGAGCCAGAAGGTAAACACTGCTGTCAAACCTGGCAGAGATGATGCATGGCCCGAGCGCGGACGAAATCGGTGCTCAGACCATGACAATTTCAGCCTCATTTACCTTTGAAACATAAGTCTGGTTTCTCTTTGGTTCCACAAAGGTTTAACACTAGATTTTATGTTCAGGAAAACAGTAACAGTTGATGTGATATCAGACGCCTGTTATCATTTGAATCTGTTTATCCATCATTTGAATGCCATATCATGTAACCTGAATGAGTTTAATAAAAGGATGAATGAGAGAAGTTGAAGCATTTTCCTTCGCATATATCTGTTTCTTAGATCACGGCAGGAGAAGAACTCCCTTAAATTTTGAGATTGATCCATTAAGTAATTGAAGGTACAAAATTAATTAAAACTAAGTTTAATATAAGTGTCCGTTAGGATTGGTGCCCCTTTTACGAGTGCTTATTTATTTTATTTAGTGGGTGCAGAAGTGACGGTTTAACTCCGCCCCCTTTCACACCCACTGTTAAATAAAATAAATAATCTGTACCTTATTACAATATTTTATTAAATATTCCTACATTGGCTTCATGGATGGATCCATTGCCAATGACCCAGGTTTCATTTAAGGCAGCAATGTCAATGTTCAATCTGTGCAATTCCAGGTCAATGATGGCAGTCTTGTGTAATCTATACGGGTCATCAGTTATACCAAGGGAAAGAACATTCCAGCTTGAGATGGATGAGGCAGTAGCATGATGACGACCGGACTGTGCCTGCCTAGAACAAAGATCCTGCCGAGCAGAGGCAGTGCCAGCAAGGGGCTGGGACTCCCAGTTTGCTAGTAATGAAGAACTAACATTTTGTGAATTCATGGTGAGAATTAAAAATGTCGAAAACACCAGGGTAGGTGTTAGTGGATGTGTGCTTGCCCAGGACAAACATCCACCTCTAGGCCCTCCTGAGGCCTGGATCAGCCTGGAGAGTGTGGAGCATGACGACTGGAGCATCATAGGGCTGCCCCGCAGTGGCAACTAATTTACCTAGTCTCTGCCGACCGTTGAACACCGACATTGGGGTCCATCCACTCACCAGAAAGCTACTCCATGGTGGATGGTGGGGGTACAAGGTCAGGTGGGCCGAAGCAAAGTGTAATCCTCCCACAGAACATGACCAAAACAAACTTAGATCAAGGGCAAAATCAAATCCAAGGCCCCATGACCCAAAACAAAACAGGTTGGGTGGTCTACCCAAGTCCATGGGCCATTGGATTGTAATATGCAATGGGCCAGGGCGTCTACCAAAGTCCATTGACCCTCTGACTGGAGAACAACATGGGTCGGGGGTGTGCCCCAGTCCAAGGGCCCCCAGATCGGAATGCAGGACCAATCCGGCAGCCTGCCCATGTCCATAGGCCACCGAACTGGAGAATAAGGTGAAACAGAAGCCACAGAAACACAGAGTTCACCCAACAAACACAGAGGAACACTATGCTTTGTGACCCATGCTTGCTTCAAGCTGACTCCGGTCTCTTGGGTTATGGTTGGAGGCATGCCAGCCTCTTTGACAACAATGGGTGGAGTGGACTGCTCGACCTCTTGGATGATGACGATGGGTGGCGCAGACTGCTCGACCTCCTGGACGACGACGACGGGTGGAGCGAACTGCTTGACCTCTTGGACCACAACAACAGGTGGAACAGACTGCTCGACGTCCTGGACAATGACGATGGGTGGAGTGGGCTGCAGGATGGGCGGGGCTGAGTGGATAAATAATACACAGCGGATACACAGTAAACGTGGAAACAGGACTGCAGCACACAAAGATAATAATAATAATGATAATAATGATGAGACAATTATGCAGAACAGAATAATAATAAAGATAAACCAAAGTGAAACACAGAAAGTGTGATGATCAGGCAAGCGTGCTCCCCCTCCCCTCCTGTTCCTGTCTTCTTGGCTCCGGAGGATCAGATACATCTTCGTGATTACACACCTGCTGTGTCCTGGTGACCCAGCATATTTAAGAGCCAGCATGTGGAGAACCCATCGCTGGATCGTTAGGTTTGCTACTACGAAAGAACGTCTAAGCCTGATATGCTATTATCTTTGGTTGACCTGTGTTTTCTCCCCATTGTCCTTCTTTCCCTCAGGTTGCTGCCACCCATTGGTGTGTCCTCTGGAGCTGATCACACTCGTCTGACCAAGAAGAACACCGGACGTCCACCCAGGTCACCGTCTTCCCCCTGTTCCCCTGGTCAACGCAGGAGTTCCCTGCCGGACTCCTCTGCTCTCAGAGTAAGAGTGCTTTCCCATTATTATTCTCCCCTTTGGGAGATTGTGCCCCTAATTATCTCTGTCTGCTCTTTTCCCGTAGGCTACGTGTGCTCCAGCGGGTCCCAGTTTTGTGTCCATTTAAGTGTGTGTTTCTGTGTTGCATTTTCCTCAGTTGTGCTTTTTATTTAGAGTTGTGTGTAGTTTTATTTTTACAATAAGCTGGTGAACTTTTACAACTGAGTCTTAGTGTTCGTTCTGGCAGCTCTGCGTTTGAGCATCACTTGCACTGAATCATGACAGAACGATCCTGCCAAGATCGAGGTTCAGTGAGCGCTCAGCCGGGTGAACAATCAGCTTGGACGCCACGGAGCGACAGGCCATGTTCCTTTCTGAACAATTACAAACCATCACCCAGCAATTGGCGACCGTTACCGAGCGCTTGTGTAACCCAGTGTTAAAAACGTGGATGGATTTATGAATGTCAATACCGCTTTAAGAAGGAGGGGGGACACTCATTTCACAATGGGAATAGATATTTTGAAGATGGGTATGTAAATACAATATAAGTTCATAAAATATGTTCATAAATAGTTAGGAACATTTTCTGGGGAGTTTTGATAAAGTTCCCAATGTTTCTAGTTGGTATTTTGAGTGACCAATGGCTGCGTCTTTTGTTTGGCAGCAACAGCCAATGGGGTCACGCCAGCCAATGGGGTCATGCATTCCCTCGCTCGGTCTGTGTGTAATATGCAGAACGCTGTCAGACACTGCCGAGACATGACCGAGAGAACGCGATTCCTCACGGAGACGATGAGCTAACGTGCTAATAGCAGCCTTTGCTTGGACAAAACTTGAGATTGGTAAGCCTGAATAAACACCTGCAATGAGACATTGCTGTATTAGCAAATTCTAATGCCTCATTTATTAAACTTTAACATTGGGATCCAAAGGCTGTTAACGCCGTTGAGCGCGGGAACCCCATGACGCACGTGTCACTTAGCATGGTGAGTGCCATTCATTGTGTATGGGAATGCTAACCTCTAGCTTGGAATGCTAATCGCCGATGCTAATTTCGGCTAGTTTTTTCATCAGAAAAAGTCAGTTTTCAAAGCTGTAACGGTTAGCAAAGGACCCAGTTTCCTGGCCATTGATTGCTGCTTGGTGATGAATGTTGAACCTGTGATTGATATGTGTTTTAAAGTGCAAAATTAGTGATAAATTGATGCGCTAGCTTGAAATGCTAAACCTCCGATGCTAAATCTGGCTAGGTTTTACATAGGAGGAGGTTATTTTACAGAGCTGTGATGGTTAGCAAACAGTTTCATTTCACTTGCCATTGATTGTTGTTTAAGGGTAAATGTTACATCTATGGTTTAAAGATGTTTAAAAATATAGTTTGTTATATAACCTGGAATTATTTTGTAATAAGCTTAGAGCAATAGCTTATTTGTTGTGTTCTGACCTATTTTATAGGTCAGGTTTTTTTTCTTTGGACTGGTTTGACCAGAACATGGATTCCCCAGATCTGGATGGCGAGCCGAAGCCCGAACCCTATTAACGGCTAGAGGTGATTCAACAGGTCACCTGGAACGGACACTAGAGAACTGTGAATCTTGTAAATATATTTTGGGGTATGATTGTGACAAGTGTGTGTTTTTTTTATTAAATGTACATATTTGTAAATAATACACATTTGTAAAAAGAAATATATATAGTTGCAAGTTCTATATACAGCTGTGAATGTGTGAGTTTTCTGTTGTTACGCCCTTCAGGCTCCTACGAACCTGTAATTGGTCTGATCTGGCCCAATTATCCCTTTTGCCCAGGTAGAACAAAAAAGGGTACTACACCTAAAAGTGAGTAGGTGTTAGTGGGTGATACCCTTGCATTGGCTTCCTGGTGCAGCATCTCCTCCTGCACCTGCTGCCCCGGCAGTGCATGCCATCCGCAGGAACATTTCCATTCCTATGCCTGCCCCCTGGGGGGGGGGGGATGCAATGGGTTCCTGCTGCACTGCCGGCTGTATTTCCAGCAGGTGGAGGGGGAGTATAGGGAGGATTTGGCAAAGATCCACTTTATGACCTTGTTGTTACGGGACCAGGCGCTCAAGTGGTCACAGTCCATCTTGAGCAGCCCGGATGGGCCCCTTTATTTGTTTGAGCAATTTGTGTGAGAGTTCTCCGAGACTTTTGATCATTCTGAGAGCGAGGGGAATATAGTTAGCCAGCTGATGGGACTTCGGCGGGGAGACCGGTCAGTAGCCAATTTTTCTGTCGAGTTTGGAGTCGTTGTGGTGGACTCCAGGTGGAATGGCGTTTCTCCTTGTAGTGCCTTCCTCTGGGGCCTGAATTCGCATCTCCGCAATGAGCTGGCTATCTGTGCTTCTCCCCCCTCTTTGGATGAGCTTATCGTGCAGGCTGTGGCCCTCGACAACTGGTTTAGGGAGTGAGCGACCTCTCTGTTCACTCCCTGACTGGATGCCCCCCTCCCCCCCCTCCCGGTGCAGCTCTGCCGGCCTCCTCCAGGCCAATGGCCCTCGGTAAGTCCCATCTGACCCTGGAGGAGTGTTGGCGTCGAGAAAGGGCGGGGGCATGCATGTATTGCGGGGTCACAGGCCACGCAGTCTTGAAATGCCCCATGAGGCCAAAAAGATCCAGCCCGTCAGTAACCGTGGGGGCTCTGGCGGGAGGGTCCTTGCAAAATCCTCCCAGCCATTTTGAACTCCCGGCCCTCATTCAACTACTGGGGGCCGAGTTCAAAATCTCCACCCTGGTTGACTCTGGGGCAGAGCAAAATTTTATTCAACAGGCCATTGTCAGAAAATTGCAGATACCCACCAGGAATGTCCCGGCACCCCTGACTGTCTTGGCAGCCACAGGCAGCAGTATCACGGCGATTACCGAAGAGACTGAGCCCATTTTGGTCTTTTGGTCTGGTAACCACCACGAGGCTTTACAGTTTTATGTCCTGCCTCAATCGAACACCACCATGATCCTGGGGTATCCATGGCTCCGCATACATAACCCAATTATAAACTGGAGTCAGGGCTCCATTTCGTCCTGGAAACCTTTCTGTCTTTCATCATGTCTCCGATCGGTCACGTGCTCGCCCTCTCTCCCAATCTCCTCCCCTCAGGCTGAGCTGGCAGATCTCAGCTCCATGCCCGAGGTCTATCATGACTTAGGGGAGGTCTTTAGCAAGTCCAGGGCCCTGTCTTTACCACCTCACCAGGGCTACGACTGCGCTATCGACCTCCTTCTGGGTGCACAGCTGCCATCCAGCTTGCTCTGCAGTTTATCTGGGCTGGAGAGGCAGGCGATGGAGACCTACATTAAAGACTCCCTCAGTTCAGGTTCAGGTTCAGGTTACTTTATTTGAACCCGTAGGTAGATTTGTTTTGCACTCTGGTGACATCCATATTTACAAGCCACAATTACATTCAACATAAACACAAACCCAGGCACACATGAAGCTGACTATAAACATGATAAAAATACTCAAGGCTCCATCAATCAGGATATAAAGACAAAGAGATGTGAGAAAACCAGAGATAAGAGAGAAGGGTCATATTAAAAAGTTAAAGACTAGTCAAAGAGGTTAAAAAAAAACCCTCAAAGGTCTAAAACCCAATAAAAGATTTAGAACCCAAGTAAATTCCTACAAAAAAAGTAAATATAAAATGGAGTTAATAAATACAGTAGGTACTTAAATTATGTGCAGTATATTGTTACAACTTGTTCAACTCTCTGACAGCAGCAGGAACAAAGCTGTTTTTGTAGCGCTGGGTTTTACTTTTTGGGACAGCAAACCTCCGTCTTGAGGGAAGAAGCTGAAAGTTGCAGTGCAAAGGGTGGGAGTCATCATTTAAAATGGAGGTAGCAATTCTCTGTACCTGTCTGGTGTACAAGGATGTCAGGCTCAGCTGTGACTCACCAAGCAAACGACTGGACCATCTAACGACCTGATCCAAGGATTTCCTCTGTTTCAGTTTTATCTGACCAAACCATGACACTAAAGAAAAGGATAAAACAGATTCAATAAAAGCCCAATAAAACATTGTCATTATGGTTCGGTCAATTTGGAAGCGTGCAAGTTTCCTCAAACAATGCAAATGTTGCTGACCCTTTTTGCACACCCTTTCATGGTTCTCTTCAAAGTTTAAATTACTATCACTAATCGTCCCAAGATATTTGTAGGATTGTACACATTCAGTGGTCTGACCTTTTAGTATGGTGACTTTGTGCCTGGGAGTTTTCCTCCTAAAGTCAATAATCATATCTTTAGTTTTTGTCGTATTCAGCTGCAGGTAGGAATCCTCACACCAGTGAACAAAATCATCAATTACTGGGCCGTGGCCACTCTCACCATCCTGGAGGAGACTGACAATAACTGAATCATCAGCATACTTTATAATGTGTCTGTTGTCATGTCTGCTCCGACACATGTTTGCGTACAGGAAGAAGAGTAGTGGTGACAACACACACCCCTGAGGAGAGCCTGTAGAAGAACACTTTAGGTCAGACAATGTACCATTGACCCTTACTCTCCTGTTGGTTAAGAAATCCAGAATCCAACCCACCAGATTATTGCTCAAATCAAATTGTTGCAGGAGCCTTTCAACTAAAATATAAGGTTGGATTGTATTAAAGGCAGAGGAAAAGTCCACAAATTAAAGCCTGGCATGTGTCCCATTAAAATCCAGATGTTTAAAAAGCATGTTAAACAGAGTGACAGTGGCGTCCTCCACTCCTTTGTGAGGCCTATATGCAAACTGCAAAGGATCCAATGCATGTTCAGTCTGCTTTAGGACCTCACATCTGACCAGTTTTTCAAAAATTTTCATTAAAATTGAAGTCAAAGCAACTGGTCTGAAGTCGTTTATCATTTTAGGACAGCTGGATTTTGGAACGGGAACAACCACGGCATCTTTCCAGATCTTGGGCACATGTTGTGTCTGTAAGGACTTATTGAAAATGTAATGAAATACAGGACTCAGTTCAGGTGCACAGGACTTTACCAAGCGCCCACATATATTATCAGGGCCCTGACTTTTGTTCACTTTTACAGCGCAGAACTCCCTTTTAATATCCTGCACCTCAATATTAAAGTGCTGATTGTCTTTGAGTTTCTGTTTCAAATCTTGGGTTTCTGTGTTAAAATCAAAGGAGTCAAAACGACCATAAAAACAATTAAGAGCATTAGCCAGCTCTGTGTCTGAATTAAAAACATCTAAAAACACACGATTACTGCGCTCTGTACTCTGAAGGTCTGCAATAGTTTTCATACTGGCCCAGGCTGAACCAAGTTTCTTTGTTGCCATCTTACGTTCCAGTTCTGATTTATAATTCTGTTTTGCTCTTAAAATTTCGGACTTCAGCTCTTTTGTGGCAACCTGTAGCTCAGAAACAGACCCCTGTTTAAAGGCAAGGGTTTTCCTCTGTAAGCAGGATTTAACTGATTTTGTAACCCATGGCTTGTTGTTGGGATATATTTTGACACGTTTACATGGAACGATCATATTTTTACAGAAAGCCATGTATGAGCATGTGACGTCCACCAAAGAGTCCAAATCATCCCCGCAGGACATTGTGAAAACCTCCCAGTCCGTACAGTTAAAGCATTCCTGGAGGCAGTGCACTGAATCCTCTGTCCACACATCTATGTCTCTGGTCTCCACCTTGCCTCTTCTGAGAGCAGTTTTATATGTGGGCAGCAAATGTACACAGTTGTGATCTGAGGATCCTTAAAGGAGGAAGGGGAAGTGATTTATAGGCCCTCTCAGTGGATCCATAGCACAGGTCCAATGTCTTTTTTCACCTGGTTGGGCTGGAGACATACTGATAAAAGTTTTTTTTAAGTGTCTTCTTTAAAGAAACATGGTTAAAATCCCCAAGAATAAAGTTTGGCGCCTCTGGAGAAATTGACTGCAGCCGCTGCACCACATCAAAGACGGTGCTGGAGGCGGAGTCAGCGTCTGTCCTCGGGTGAATGTACACAGTTGTGATGAAAAGTTGGGGGAACTCGCGAGGCAGATAAAAGGGGCATAGCGATACGGACAGAAGCTCCACATCGGATGTACAGATGTGCTGTCTGACCGTGACAGATGTGCAGTACTGTTTATTAATATATAAACATACGCCACCCCCTTGACGTTTCCCCGTTACCTCTTCCTGCCGATCCGAGCGAAGTGGGGCTCCAAAGCCATCAATCCACAGGTCCGCGTCCTGGTCATGCGCCTTAAGCCACGTCTCTGTGTAAGCCATGACACAGCAGTTCTTGAAGTCCTTCTGGTAGCGTACATTCCCTTGAATTTCATCTACTTTATTCCTCAGAGATTGTACGTTCCCAAAAATCATGGAAGGAAGAGGAAAGCTATTAAACTGACGTCTCCTCAGGCGTAATTCCTCCACACTTTGCGCGTTTCCTTCTCTTGTCTCTCTTTTCATCGCTGTGTCCATGAACGTCTCTTAAAATAAAGTCCGGCAGTTGCGGCATAGACTCAATCACAGATGCTGCATTATCCGTGTTTAAATGCAATAACATGTCCCTGGAATATTGTATTGTCCCCGGCATGATCACGATTGCGCTTACCTCAGAGACATAGAGCCGGTGGGAAAGAAGCAGCAGTGCAAAAATGGGGACAAAATCCATATTGATGGAACCAGGGAGTTCTTCGTTATACAGTCCACAAACATTCCAGGACAAAAACGACACAGAGAATTTTGTTAAAACACATTAAAGTGCGTAAAACAGACACACAGATGACGGACTATTTTCACCAGCTGCCGGTTGCTGCGTGCGCATGCGCCAGTGCCAGGATTATTCATCTGTCATCCTCCCCTCTCAGCGCTGGGTTCTTTTTTGTAGGGAAAAAGGACAGGTCACTGTGGCTGTGTTTTGATTACCGTGAGCTTAACGCGATTACATGTAAGGACAAGTATCCACTGCACCTTATCAACTCAGTGTTTGAGCTACTCCAACAGGTGCATTTTTTTCACCAAGCTCAACCTCAGTAATGCATACCACTTGGTCCGCATCCGTGAGGGAGATGAGTGGAAGACAGCGTCTAAAACAGCGCAGGGCCATTTTGAGTATTTGGTCATGCCATTCAGGCTGACCAACGCCCCTGCCGTCTTCCAGCGATTAATCAATGACGTCTTGTGAGATATGGTGAACCAGTTTGTTTTTGTGTACCTGGACAATATTCTGATTTTTTCCCGCACGCTGGAGGAGCACATAGTCCACATTCGGTCCATCCTGCAGCGGCTGCTGGAGAATCAGCTTTTTGTAAAATCTGACAAGTGCGAATTTTCCACTCGCTCAACTTCGTTCCTGGAGTTCATCATCGCTGAGGGCATGGTAAAGGCTGATCCTGCGAAAATTAAGGTGGTAGTAGACTGGCCTACTCCCCAGTCCAGGAAGGACCTCCAATACTTCCTGGGCTTTGACAACTTCTACCGCTGATTCAGCCGTGATTATAGTAAGGTGGTGTAAGCGCTGACGCAGTTGACATCGACCAAAAGCTTGTTCAAGTGGTCCGAGGCCGCTGAACGAGCTTTTGTGACCCTGAAAGGCCTGTTCACCAATAGGCGCGTCCTGGCGCAGGTGGATACCGCGGCACAGTTTGTGGTCGAGGTGGATGCTTCTGATTCGGGTGTGGGTGCTGTTCTCTCCCAGCGCTCTTCCTCCGACCAGAAGCTCCATCCGTGCGTGTATTTCTCCCAGCGGCTAACGCCAGCCAAGAGGAATTACGATGTTGGGGGCCAGGAACTGTTGGCCATTAAGCTGGCGTTGGAGGAGTGGAGACACTGGCTGGAGGGAGCTAGCCAACCGGTCATTGTCTGGACCGTTCATAAAAATTTAGAATATCTTCAATCGGCCAGATGTTTGAATTCACGGCAGGCTCGGTGGGCCCTGTTCTTTAATAGGTTCAATCTGTCCATCTCATACCGACCATGGTCCCGTAATGCCAAGGCTGATGTTCTCACGCCAGTTTTCTCCCGGCTCCTCCTCCTCCACCTCTCCCTCATCAGCTGCTGCGTCTCTCCTGGGGACTATTCTCCTCTCCTCCTGCTTTCTCGGGATGCTCTCGTGGGAAATTGAGCAGAGGGTCCAACAGGCCCAGTCATTGGAACCCATCCCGGAGGGAGGCCCACCTGACCAGCTGTACATCCCCTCAGCGTTGCGTGGAGAGGTGATTAAGTGGGAGCATACTAGTTTCTTCGCCTATCATCCCGGAATCTCCAGGACAATTGAGCTGCTCAGGAGAGGGTTTTGGTGGCCCACACTCGGGAGGGATGTGCGAGAGTTCATCAAAGCGTGTCACATCTGTGCAATGAATAAGACTGACTCTTCCCCCCCAGCTGGCCTTCTTTATCCCCTCCCGGTGCCAAGTCACCCATGGTCACACATTTCCTTGGACTTCGTGATGGGCCTCTCTTCATCCCAAAGCAACATGGTGATCCTCACCATTGTTGACCGGTTTTCCAAGGCCATCCATCTGGTCCCGCTCCGCAAACTGCCATCTGCCAGAGAGACAGCCGACCTGGTGACACAGCATGTCATCCGGCTGCATGGGATTCCAGTGGACATCATCTCGGACTGGGTACCCCAATTTACATCCCAGGTGTGGAAGGCATTCTGCCGCTTCTTAGGTGCTGCTGCCAGCCTGACGTCTGGCTACCATCCGCAGAGCAACGGTCAGGCCAAGCGTGCCAATCAGTCTCTGGAGGCCACCCTAAGGTGTGTAGCATTCTGGAATCCTTCTACCTGGAGTTCCCACCTGACCTGGGTGGAGTATTCCTACAACTCAGCTGTCTCCTCCTCCACTGGGCTCACACCATTCGAGGTCTTGATGGGCTACACGCCACCTCTGCCGCCCATGGTGGAGAGGGGCCTTACCTTCCCATCTGTGGAGGCCCACGTACGCTGGTGCCGCCGTCTGCGGAGGACCACAAGACTTGCCCTCCTCCGCACCGCGGAGTGCAACCAACAATGCGTGAAACGCCAACACGCGCCGGTGCCGAAATACACGGTGGGACAGAAGGCTTGGCTGTCCACTGAACAGATCGTGCTCAAGACAGAGTCTCGGAAGCTCTCCCCCGGCTATCTGGGCCTGTTCACGACGTCACTGTTTGATTGGACCTGCCACCTTTAATGCGGCTCCATCTGACGTTTCACATCTCCCGCATTAAGCTCCTCTCCGCCAGTCCTTTCTGTCCTCCTCCGGATCCCCCCCCCCCCGGCTTCCCCGGGTCATCGACGGCCAGACCACGTACACAGTGGAGAAGATCCTGGACGTCGGTCGACGGGGTTGGGAGTGCCAATATCTTGTTGACTGGAAAGAGTACGGTCCGGAGGAGAGGTCCTGGATTCTGGGGTCCTACATCCTGGGCAAACGGATGGTGCGGGCAATCCACCAAACCCATCCTAACCCAGTGGGACACCAGGAGGCGCCTCTTGAGGAGGGAGCACTGTGATGATCAGGCGAGCGTGCTCCCCCTCCCCTCCTGCTCCTGTCTTCTTGGCTCTGGAGGATCAGATACACCTGCATGATTACACACCTGCTGCGTCCTGATGACCCAGCATATTTAAGAGCCAGCATGTGGAGAACCCATCGCTGGATCGTTAGGCTTGCTACTACGAAAGAACGTCTAAGCCTGATATGCTAGTATCTTTGGTTGACCTGTGTTTTCTCCCCGTTGTTCTTCTTTCCCTCAGGTTGCTGCCACCCGTTGGTATGTACTCCAGAGCTGATCACGCTCGCCTGATCAAGAAGAATGCCGGATGTCCACCCAGGTCAATCGTCTTCCCCCGTTCCCCTGGTCAAGGCAGAAGTTCCCTGCCGGACTCCTCTGCTTTCCCATTATTATTCTCCCCTTCGGGAGATTATGTCCCAAATTATCTGTCTGCTATTTTCCCATAGGCTACGTGCGCTCCAGTGGGTCCCAGTTTTGTGTCCATTTAAATGTGTGTTTTTGTCATTTTCCTCAGTTGTACTCAGTTATATTCTTTATTTCAGTTGTTCTCTTTATTTAGAATTGTGTGTGGTTTTACTTTTACAATAAATTGGTGAACTTTTACAACTGAGTCTTAGCGTTCATTCTGGCAGCTCTGCGTTTGAGCCTCACTTGCACTGAATCATGACAGAAAGTTCCAAAAATTAACATAAAGCGAGGGCTTGGGCACATGTCCTGAAAACAAAATAATAGAATTATAAATTAGGGTGAGGGCATGAGACCCATCCCACGCCGTGACATTTTGTCCCATTTTTTTAGGTAATTATTTCAGATGAAAGTCGAGGCATTCAATTCAATTCAGTTCAACTTTATTTATATAGTGCCATTTCACACCAATAGTCATCTCATAGCACTTTCAAATGAATAAATTTCAAATGGCATAATACATCCTCCATGCCAGTACTTACCCCTTTCCCTGTTTTTGCCCCATTTTAATAATATTTTTTTTGCCCATTTTCCCCCATGCTTTCCCTATGTTTACCATGTACTTACCCAGTAATTTCTCTGTATTTAACCTGTACTTATCCTTGTACTTACCCTGTACATTGTACTTACCCGGTATTTACCTTAATGTTAGTGCTGACCCCTTACTTTCCTGGTCCGTATCCAATATGTACAGACTATTTACCCCTTACTTTCCCAGTACTTACCCTGATAATTATAGATGTTTTCCCGTTTTTACTATTTTAAACCCTATTTTTTCCTCTTTTATTTCAAGTCTTATAAGGTAAGCATATGATAGGGTGCCAAGAGAGAAAATGTGGTACAGTATGAGAAAATCAATGGTGGCAGAGAAGTATGGGAGGGTGGTGCAGGACATGTATGAGGACAATGAGGCGGTGGTGAGGTGTGCTGTTGGAGTGACAAATTGATTCAATGTGGGGGTGGGATTACATCAGGGATCAGCTCTGAGCCCCCCTTCTTTGTTTGACATGGTGCTGGACATGTTTACAGATTAGGTCAGGCACGAGTCTCCGTGGACCATGATGTTTGCAGACGACATTGTGATCTGTAGTGAAAGTAGGGAGCAGGTGGAAGAGAACCTGGAGAGGTAGAGGTACTGTATGCTCTGGAGAGAAGAGGAATGAAAGTCAGTAGAAGCAAGACAGAATACATGTGTGTGAATGAAAGTGAGGTGGGTGTAACAGTGAAGACGGAAGGAGTAGAGGTAGTGAAGATAATGAGTTTAAATACTTGGGGTCAACCATCCAAAGCAATGGAAAATGCACAAGAGAGGTGAAGAAGAGTGTAGGCAGGGTGGAGTGGGAGGAGACGAGTGTCGGGTGATTTGTGACAGAAGGATAGCAGCTAGAGTGAAAGGGAATATTTACAAAATGGTAGTGAGACCTGCTATGATGTATGGTTTAGAGCAGGGGTGCTCAATACATCGATCGCGATCGACTGGTAGATCGCAAAGGCACTGCGTGTAGATTGCGTGACATTAAAAAAAAAGTTTTTAATTCTATTGCCTATCCTCCCATCTGTCCTCTTATTGGCATTTGCCACTTGATTGATGTACAGGGCAGCCAATCAGGAGAGCTCCTGTCCCCTATGGGTCATAGGTCACCCTGCATGCATGGTCAAACACGCTAGCTACCTACTGCTAAACTCCAGCAAGCTGAAAGGGTTAATGGAAAGTTAGTGCCAAAATAATAATTCTGTAGGTAATCTCCCATTATACTCTACACAGATTACATACATATTCTGTTTGCATGCTTATGAACAAATATCTGGTGCTAAACTCTGGTAAACTGGAATTAGGCAGAGCTACAGAGCTCTCTCTCTCTCTCTCTCTCTCTCTCTCTCTCTCTCTCTCTCTCTCTCTCTCTCTCTTATAGTCAGGTCTATCACATTAGTACACACCCAAACCAACATTCTCACACACACTTTTGACAGTACATTTTAGGAGATCAATAATGTGAATAGCGGATGGCCTATTCACGGCAGAGTTAAACTGGCCAATCAGACGGTCGTGCACAAGCCCATCCTATTGTACGGGGGTTGGTCCATCCAGCCCGAGAAGATGAATGTAAGTTGCACCCGGAAGTCGTGGTCAGTGTGCGGACGCTCCAGAGGGAGCTGTGTCACGCTGCACCCAGCGCTACTTGCTTTACTTGTGACCTCCAAATAAATGTTACATCTTTAAATTGAAGAAATCTCTGGCTTGTTCTTGGATCTTTCAATCAAAGAATCGGGTATTTTTCTAACAAATTGGTGCTGGTGACTCGGATGAAATTTTCCCGAGGCGAGCCTGAACACACCACATCAGAGGGACCCTTTTCAGACGACCGTGGCAGTGCCTGAACAAAAGAAAGGTAAGCAGAAAACCTTTTGTATACAAAATTTCTGCAGTTTGGCCATTCTAAATTTACAGTTGTCTGATAAGGGGGTATATCCGATCTCCAAATTTTATCATTTGGTTGGGAGTCACATGTAAAGCCTAAACAAATAGTCAAATAGTTTGAAAAGTTAAAAGGGAAGTGCACATGTTCTATTTTCAGTCTGAGGTAGAACGATCGCAATCATGGACACACAATTCATGGGTGCATGGTCCGTCAAATTTTAAAACATTTTGGAATCAGTCTGAACCAAAATACTGAGACTTAGGAGGCCAGGGTGACTAATAATCACCCAGGTTCGTCTCCCAAATTATAAGCCAGGTTTTAGTAACCTGTTGCCGGGGGGAGCCATTGAAAGTGTTTGACCCGATGCCACTGTGGAGCGAGGCCACGACCGTTTAATCTGCTGGACACATGGCACTGCTTGCACTCGGGGCTGAAAGAAGCTCCCAGTGAAAGTGTCCTCTGTGTATCAGAGTGAGTCACGGCACCGCTTGTGCTTGGGGGACCTGCCAAGGTCTCAGCGAAAGTGTCCTCTGTCTAACAAAAGTTAAACGGATCGGTGAGGTTTTGGGATGCAGTCTGTACCCAGAACTTAATAAGACATAGGGGGCAACGGCCGTGCCTGTCTTTCAAATTGATATCCAGGATTAGCCTGTTGCCAGGAGGGAATTAAGTGTCCGACCCGATGCTGTTAAGGAACGATGCCACGTAGGTGAAGTATTTCGGAGCAGTCTGTTCCAAAATAATTATGAGACCTAGTGAACAGTGGTGATCAGCGATTGACCGTGTTCGTCTCCCAAATTAAAGGACCTAGATTAGCCTGGGGGCCAGTAATTTCGGTTGCAGTCTGTGCCGGAATAAGAAACTTAAGGAACAGCAGAATCAACCGTGTTCATCTCCCAAATTAGAGGCACCAGGGTTAGCCTGGGGCCGGTACTGAGACAATTTTCTTTTTAATTAAACAAAAAAAAAATTGATAATAAAATAATAACTTACAGAATAGCATAAGAACCTTTTTACCAACAATAGTGAGTGCATTCATAAGTATAAAAATAACTTACAGAATAGCATAAGAATCTTTTTATCAACAATAATGAGTGCATTCATAAGTATAAAAAATAATAACTTACAGTAAGTATAAAAGTAGATTGTGCACGCTCTGTGTTAATTCTGTGTCCTGAGGATTTGTTTTGTATTGTCCGCATTCAGCATGCTAATGTCTGTGTAATTCTGTGTCTTTAGGGGATAAATGTGTGGTTTGAGAAATACTGTGAGTTGGAAATATCTATTAAACTTTTCACATAGTATGATTTAACTAATGGTGTGCTCCAGACCAGGTGGCCAGAACAACGGAGGGAGGTAATTAGATTAGTAAAACAGATTACTGAGAGGAGATTATTTTAGGTAACAGTATTAAAATGAAGCGCTAAATTAAAGTTCAAAGGTTATTCTGACATGTTTAAAGGTGAAGTTAATGAGGCAACACTCCATTTTCTTAAAAAATAAAAAAGAGTGGTTGGTTTGTACACAATAGGCTCTGGGGCCATCTTGCGCGTTCAGCTGCATGTGGCAGAGGTGGCCATGTTGCATTCACTGCGCATATGCATGAAAACGCCATCTTGAACCACCTTCAAGCTACCGCACAGTGCCTCCATTGTGTGGCCAAATATAGGAAGTGCACTATTTCACAAAATTACTGCCAATTAAGAACTTAAATCTTAATAATAAATTTGGAACCTTATCTGTCTGGCTGAAAGGAAAGCTTTAAGTCTGTGCACGGCAAGATAAAGTCCTCCTGCGCCCGCCTATGTGGGTTTGTTTGTAGTGAGGCAAAAGCATGCCCACTCAGCTTGGAGAGAATAGGCTCAACTTTAAATTAGGCAGAGGGAAGTATATTTATTTATTTATTTATTTTTTATTTATTTATATGTTTATTTGCCAGGGACAGTGCAATAAACATAGAAAAAAAATCTGATGTGTTGCACAGAGAGTGTATAGCATTAAGCTAATTTGCAACTCTTGTCCTCTTGTGTGTATAAGAATAATAACTATTCCTACTTATACAATAAAACTGTAGATAGGGAGATCTATTCCTCAATAAAACTGTAGGAAATCCTAGGTTGACAATATATAAAGGTGAGGTAATTTAAATGAATAAATAAGGAAAATTGTAAATTGGAGTAAATAAATAAATGAATACAAAAATAAATGAATAAATAAAATAAAATAAAATGAATGAATAAAATATTTATATATCAAAGAACGGCTTTGATATTAAGCCGTTCTGTTTCAAAGGGGGAGAGTGGGTCAGGAACGGATAGAAAAGTTACTAAGTCATTAAGGTTTACTGTCTTGAAGTCTGAAGTTAGGCATTTTGTGAGTTGGCATCCTCTTTAACAAACAGGGAGTGAATCTAACAGTAAAACTAAGATAACTGATCACAATGTTCTCAACCTTATAGCTGAGAGTTTGGTGTGTTTTCTCATCTAAAATGCTACCATGTATGCAAACTATTGAGTAGCTACAGAAAGAGCGTATACATATGAATGAATCTTTATTTTTTGGACAGATTAGATTAAAAGATTAAAAGAAAGGAACAGAACAATATATCAAGGAAAAATTCAACAAGGTCGAATTAAACATTAAACTTCCCTAATTGTACAATTCAACATAAGTTATCCAAAAAGGGTGATGGCTGAAGCCGCAGCTTATATTGCCCACCCATGTTCTGCCTAAGAAACATCTAATAAAAAGAAGGCTTGCAATTAAGACCAAAATCTGGAAAATTCTTGAGGCTTGAAAGGTTATTTTTCCACAGAATATCAGGCAGTCTGACCTTTTGCTAGAAAGAAAACTAGCCACCTGCTGGCCAAGAGAAAGGATGCAGGTTTAGGGCTCCTTTATACTCAAAGGTCAATACATATTTGGAGATTTCCAGACCCTCCTATCTGTATTTTTTTGCACATTTCGCAAAACTTTATGGATATGAACCAAACTTATTAGCACATTTTCTAGTCTCAAAGACCACCACATGTCTGGGGACAATTTGGAACAATCAGTTAACCAAATATGTGAGGGCAGTGCAGCCAAGAGTTCAAGAAAAGCTAGAGAAAAGTATTGCTTATGCTTTACAAATTTGTTGAAATTTAATCACATTGTTAAAGTAAGAGATTTGCAGTAGGCATCTTTTAACTTGACATAAGGTATGAGCATGTGACGGTAAATCAAGTACAAATTTTTAAGACGGAGGTGCAAAATATGATAAAAAAGCTGATCTACAATCACAACTTAAGACAAAGGTTGAAAATTTATGCAAAAAGGTATAAAAGTAAAACTGTGCAAGTTTCAGAGAAAATTGCACATTTGAGGAAAAGTTGCAAATTTACAAAAATATTTTGGAAAGAGTCACAAATTTCTGAAAAAAACTTACAAATTTACAAAGAAAAAATCCAAAATTTGTTAGGAGAAAAATGACAATTTAGAGAAAAGCTGGAAGTTTACATGAAAGTCACATTCTTTACACATTTTCTTACACTTTGTATGGAGACGGGGGATGGAAGCGTAACAAGGGTGAGGGTTTTTGATCATCCAGTGATGAGTAAAAAGCGTTATAGAAGAAGATGAATTAAAACAAACATGACTAGAGTAGACTAGAGAAACAAGAAGATAATATGAGGTAAACGCAGCAAACACTCGGCCGAGTAGACTCAAGAATGAAGCATATACATACATATAGCTGTGTGCACACCGGCCTTATCCAAAGGGTATAGTTTTATAGGCATGGTGTTAGCTCGTCTGGAGGCTATCTGTTCAGAAGAAAAAGACAGAAGACTCCACCACACCAATATACTGTACAGATGACTCTGTTATACTTTAGTTTTCAGAGCAATCAGCAGACGTGTTATTTTTATACATTCCTTGAAAGGCAGATGTTCAAACCCAGAGGCATTATTTAATACCAGAACAAATCGAAAGGTCAGTAGTATGAACGACGGGACAGTGAATCATGAAGAAGACAAGCAGGTGGTAACAGATTGTTGATGAAGGCTGAGGAGAACTGAGACCAGATGAATGAAAGGAAGTCTTTAATACTGAAAGAGATTATAGATGTGCGATGTGCAGCTTCATCAGCTAGTCCAGGGAAAGGTGAAGTCTTGTACACAGATGGATAGTGGATGGTAAAAATCGAGTGAGTGTTTCTGATGGAAAAAGTACGTAGGGGAAGAAGAACAGTGGATTTAGCAAGTGTAGAAAATATTTCTGATGTTGAGATGGAAATGGAAAAAGAAATAAAAGCAGAGTATGTGTTACAAAGAAAAATAAAAATCCATGTAAGATTTGCAGCTGTAGCTTTAAAAACCAAACAAACAGAAAACCAACAATAAATAAATTAAATTTTGCTTAAGAGTGTCAGGAAGAAGGCACAAACGCAGGAAGCCTTCTTAAATGTTTCCAAGTACTTAAAGCAGCAATGAGGCATTAGGTGTCCATTCTTAAAATGCATTTCTTTTAGTTGTGCCTATTAACATTCAGTAATGAGCAAACACTCACAGCAAAGATTATAGCTACTCAGTCATTTAAAGTCAATCTAACACCCCAGTTATGTTCCTCCCCAATAGAGGGTATACATAGGATGTCACTGAGCAGAACTCTTGGAAGATAAAAACACTGAGTGGCAAAAATGGGTAGCAACATGGAGGTTTATGCAGTACAGCACAAAAAATCCACACAGCATTCAATTACAGCAGTACAAATAATATCTGTTGGCATGGTGGAAAGTAAATCTTACTATTCCAGTTTGTATTAAATAGCAAAATAAAATAAAGGCTTTGAAGCAGTTCCTTTCTTGACTCAAAGTTGGAAATCTAAATAAGAAGGGAAAATAAAATTTGAAGGAAAAACACGCACTTATTTATGGAATGGCTGACACAAGGGGAACCTGAGGCTCCCCATGAATCTGTTACTCTTATAAAAGGAGGCCAAAAGGAGGAGGGGGAGGACAACAAGGAGGAGGAGGGAGCATGCCCCACAATGGCCGCTGCTGGCAGAGGGAGGTGCCCACATCCACCACGGAAAAACTGGACTGCATACTTAAAGACTAGAACAGACAAGTGGACTCACTTCTACACATATACCGAAAATTAGCAAAAGTTAAATTATTGCACGTAAAGTAGGAACTCCGGGTAATGACATACAGGACTTTTCAAGGTCGGAAAAGTAACGATCAAATTCTGCAAATGGCAAGCTACCAGTAGAACACTTATCAACATCTGTAAAAGTAGCATTGTACCCCATGTACTATAGGTGATTGAACAGATCTGATCCAAATTATTAACAACCATTATTTGCAAATCCATCCTCCAGATTGGTCATAAAATTGGACTGATAAACAAAGAAATGTGTGGAAGCATCCATTGTCCTAATTGAAGAGGATAAGAGACATTTCAACCTATGGGGGGTTCCACACATCCCGCTGGTTAAACCCAAACACATGGATTGGAAAATGTTGGACATTTTGTCACCTCTACTGTGGAATGTAGCCATCCATGGAAAACCAATACCTGACCTTAACATAGAATATTCTCCCAAATTAAAACCATAAGCATTGTCTCTTAACTGGGTAACCACAGCACAAAAGGCGGTACACATTGACGCCCAGAAATCTCCTATATAACCAATCTTAATATTAACAAACGAGGGGATGAGGAAAATTTGAAGCAAATTCCAAATTGGTTATGGTAAAAGGATAACCAGATGTAGCTCTAACAAAAGGAGTAGAGAACGACACTATAGGCCATATATTCAGAAGCCCAGAAGGGTGTTAACTGTCATGACGGCCGCTGGGCCGTCATCAGCTCCAGCTGCGCACACACATGCCGCCAATAACCAGCAGGCTTTAACAGCCGGTGTCACTGACAGCTCTGCACGGAGTCGTCTGTCGTCTTCGCCACGCAACGCGTCAAGGACACGACCTCAAGCCAGAGCTACTACAAAGCCTCTTCGCCAAGTCATGTCACGTAAGCATCAACAAACCTTACCTTGTCAAAGTAACTTCCCCTGTGCACAGGTGGACCTCCCTGGCGGCGGACCCGTCTCCCCTGACAACGGGGCTTCTCCTCCTCCTCCTCGGATCTCCTCCTCACCTTCACAGCGCCAAGCTCCACTCTCACCCAGCCACGTCAAGTCACGGAGCGGACAGAAGTCTCACAGCGGCACCTGCAAGTAAGCAGCACAAATCACAATCTCCCGTTTCTGCAAGCTGCATTAATCCCTTGTGCTTGTGTGTTTCCAAGGTTGCCAGGTCGCAGCGAGACTCGCTCAGCTCCAGCTGTCTGTCAGCATCGCACTCATTCACACATCCACACACACACTAACTTCACTGGGTTAATAAATAATTGTCTAATCACTCCACTCGTGTCAGTGTCTGTCTCCTGGGTCAAGCAACCATGTCAGTACGACTCCGTCAAGACGACCCAGCAGACAGCGCGCTGATGTGCTGTCTTAACACCCTTAGCGCAAGAGTAGATCTAATTGCCCATCAACAGGCGGTTATTCTTAATCAATTAACTCAGATTAACAGCCGGCTGGATCGCCTGGAAGGATGCCAGGCGTTCCCCTCGGCCGCTGGGGCCCCACCAGCCCCTGTTAACCCGCCTACTAGTCAAACACACCAGCCTCCTTTACCTCGCCTCACTCCCGTGCCTACCCCCGCCCGCTTTAGCGGAAAACTCGGGGAGGCAAGGGGTTTCTTGCTATAGTGTGAAACAGTTTTTCACCACGTCCCGGGAGATTTCCCCACAGATCATAGCAAGATTGGGTACATCTCAAACCTGCTTGAAGGGAGGGCGTTAGCTTGGGTGTACACAGTTATGGCTAAACCCAGCTACGCCCATTTAACATACCAGCAATTCGTGGCAGAGTTCCTTGAGATTTTTGACCATACTGACCGGGGCACGGTGTTAACAGACCGGTTGCTTAACCTTTGGCAGGGCAGCAAATCCGCCGCCGATTTCGCCGTAGACTTCCGGGTGCTAGCTGCAGAGGTTGGGTGGGGGAATTCTGCTCTTTGCAGTATTTTTCTCCGCAGCCTTAGCTCGGAGCTAAGAGATGAACTAGCAACACGGGATAAGCCAGACAGATTAGGTGAACTCATTTCACTCGCCATTAGTTTGGACAACAGGCTGAAGGAGCGGGCGGCCGAACGTAGGGCTGCCAGCCGTTTGGTTAAACCACGCCCCCACTCCTCCCGGCCGCCTCTCCCGGCTCTGCCTCTGCCGGAGGAACTTCCGGGGCAGGAGGAAATGATTATTGGGCAATCGGGTGTTTCGGTGGCTGACAGACAGCGCCGAAGGGATCTGGGCCTGTGTTTTTACTGTGGTAGTGATTCCCATGGGGTAGCTGAGTGTTCCAATCGGTTAAAAGGGGAGGTCCGTGGGTTACAGTAGGGGGATTCACGGACGTTAATCAGAAAAAACCCCTCACCAGTTGCCTTATCCCCATCAAATTAATTTATAAACACAGGGAACACATGACACATGCCCTCATTGATTCTGGAGCTGAGCAAAGCTTCATTTCAGGAGACCTGGCAACCCATCTGGGCCTCAGCTGTCAACCCCTTCGCCCATCTGTCAACCTCATTACGCTGTCAAAGGCTTCACTAACCACTGTCTCCCACCAGACGGCCCCTGTGTCGGTTATTATTTCTGGAAATCATAGGGAGGAGATCTGGTTTTTGGTGTTGCCTATCTCCTCCTTGCCTGTGATCCTGGGTTACCCGTGGCTACGACTTCACAACCCCACTTTCGACTGGCAAGCAGGAAACATCACTGCGTGGAGCACCTTTTGTCTCAGTGCCTGCCTCCAGTCTGCAGCATGTGCCCCCTCGGTATTGATGACCCCGCCCTCGACACCGCCCCCGGACCTGTCCAAGGTACCAGAGGTCTACCATGATCTGGGAGCGGTTTTCAGCAAGTCACGGGCGCTGTCCCTTCCCCCCCACCGCCCCTACGACTGTGCGATCAACCTGAGGGCAGGGGCCCCGCTCCCGGCAAGTCGGTTGTATAGCCTGTCTGCCCCAGTGCGTGAGGCCATGGACACGTACATTAAGGAGTCCCTCAGCTCTAGAATCATTTGACCATCTTCCTCGGCAGTGGGGGCAGGTTTCTTCTTCGTGGGAAAGAAGGATGGCTCGCTACGTCCCTGTATCGCCTTCCGGGGGCTCAGTGAAATTACCATCAAGGACAAATACACGCTGCCCCTAATGAACTCGGCCTTTGACTCTCTCCAGGGGGCATCATGGTTTATGAAGCTGGACCTCCGTAACGCTTATCACCTGGTGCGCATTAAGGAGGGCGATGAGTGGAAGACGGCGTTCTGGACCCCAAGCGGCCACTTTGAGTACTTGGTGATGCCGTTTGGGTTAACCAATGCTCCGGCCGTCTTCCAGCGCTTAATCAACGACGTCCTCCCGGACTTTCTGAACTCCTTTGTGTTTGTTTATTTGGATGACATCCTGATCTTTTCACGCACGTTGGAGGAACACCAGGTGCACGTTAGATGGGTCCTGCAGCGCCTCCTGGAGAACCAGTTATTTGTCAAGGCCGAGAAGTGTGAGTTTCACACCAGCTCAACGTCCTTTTTGGGGTTTATTGTTGCACACAATTAGGTGCTCCCTGACCTGGCCAAGGTCAAGGTGGTGGTAGATTGGCCCACGCCCACGTCCAGGAAACAGTTGTAGGTGTTTTTGGGATTCGCCAACTTCTACCGCCGTTTTGTGCCGAATTTTGGGATCATCGCCCGGCCCCTGACCAGTCTCAAGTCCTCCAAGACTCCCTTTCGCTGGAGCGAGGAAGCGGCTGCAGTGTTCGGGAAGATGAAGGAGGAGTTTGCCTCTGCCCGCGTTCTGACCCAGGTGGACCCGGCCCTGCAGTGCTTCGTGGAGGTGGATGCCTCGGATTCTGGTGTTGGGTCGTCCTCTCTCAACGCTCCCATGTGGATGGAGTGATCCGGCCGTGCACCTTCTTTTCCCACTGCCTAACACCTGCTGAGAGGAACTACGGCATCGGTGACAGGGAGCTGCTGGCTGTGAATCTCGCCTTGGAGGAATGGAGGCACTGGCTGGAGGGGGCTGCCCAGCCGTTTTTTGTCTGGACGGATCACAAAAACCTAGACTATCTCCGGACGGCTAAACGGCTGAACTCCCGCCAGGCTCGCTGGTCCCTCTTCTTTGGCCGGTTTAATTTCACGATCACCTATCAGTCAGGGAGCAAGAACACTAAGCCGGACGCCCTCTCCAGGCAGTTCGAGGCAGAGACCGTCGGAGATCAGGAGGAGACCATCCTGCCTTCATCCTGTGTGGTGGGCGCCCTCGTGTGGGAGATCCAGGACAGAGTCAGGAGGGCGCAGGAGACTGAGCCCGACCCGGGTGGGGGTCCCCCGGGCCGTTTGTTCATTCCCCCTTCGGTCAGGAGCGAGGTCATCCAGTGGGGTCACGCTTCTAACTTGGCGTGCCATCCAGGAATCGCTCGCATGGTCGACCTGCTTCAGAGAGCCTTCTGGTGGCCAGGGCTGAGGAAGGATGTCACCAGCTATGTCCGGGCCTGCGCCCAGTGCGCCACCGGGAAATCGTCATCTTCCCCCCCGGCAGGTCTTCTCCATCCTCTGCCGGTTCCTTCCCACCCCTGGTCCCATGTGGCTTTGGATTTTGTGACTGGCCTGCCCCCTTCTGATCACTTCACCTCGGTCCTGACTATAGTGGACCGCTTCTCCAAGGCAGCCCATTTTGTGCCTCTCCGGGGGTTGCCTTCAGCACGGGAGACGGTGGATCTCCTGGTACAGCATGTGGTCCGCCTTCATGGCATCCCTGTGGATATTGTCTCGGATCGAAGTCCGCAGTTTGTCTCCCAGGTTTGGAAGGCGTTTTGCACGGTGTTGGGGGCCACGGCAAGTCTCTCGTCGGGGTATCATCTGCAGAGTAACGGCCAGTGTGAGCGAGCCAATCAGGAGCTGGAGGCTGCGCTCCGCTGCGTCATATCCTCTTGTTCCTCTTCTTGGAGTACGTTCCTGCCCTGGATCGAGTACACGCACAACGCCACGGTGTCTTCAGCGACTGGGATATGATCCACCACTGTTCCTGGAGGAGGAGAAGGAGGTGGCTGTCCCTTCGGTGCAGGCTCATGCCAGGCTTTGTCGTTGGATCTGGACCATCGCCCGCAGAGCCCTCCTCAAGACCACGGAACGCAATATTCAGGTGGCCAACCGTCACAGGAGGCCTGCCCCGGACAATAAGGTGGGTCAACAGGTTTGGCTGTCTACAAAGAATATCAGTGTGCTGGCCGAGAAGCACAAGTTAACGAAGCGTTTCATCGGCCCATATGTGATTTCACGTATTGTTAACCCGGTGGCTGTACGCCTAGCTCTCCCCCCTTCCATGCGCATATGCCCTGCATCTGCCCTACCTTTCATGTCTCCCAGGTCAAGCCCTACATCTCCGACCCTCTGTGCCTGCCCCCCGCGGCGCCTCCCCCCCGAGGATGATCAACGGCCACCCAGCTTGGGGGGTTACTGCCATCTTGGATGTCCACCGGCGGGGCCGGGGTCTTCAGTACTTGGTGGACTGGGAGGGATTCGGCCCTGAGCACCGCTCCTGGATTCGCCCAGCGTTGATCCTTGACAAGCAGCTCATCAGCGATTTCCATCGGGCGCATCCAGGCAGGATAGGGCAGGTGCCTGGAGGCACCTCTAGAGGGGGAGTACTGTCATGGCGGCCGCTGGGCCGTCATCAGCTCCAGCTGTGCACACACCTGCCGTCAATAACCAGCAGGCTATAAAAGCCGGTGTCACTGACTGCTCTGCACGGAGTCGTCTGTCGTCTTCGCCACGCAACGCGTCAAGGACACGACCTCAAGCCAGAGCTACTACAAAGCCTCTTCGCCAAGTCACGTCACGTAAGCATCCGCAAACCTTACCTTGTCAAAGTAACTTCCCCTGTGCACAGGTGGATCTCCCTGGCGGCGGACCCGTCTCCCCTGACAACGGGGCTTCTCCTTCTCCTCCTCCTCGGATCTTCTCCTCACCTTCACAGCGCCAAGCTCCACGCTCACCCAGCCACGTCAAGTCACGGAGCGGACAGAAGTCTCACAGCGGCACCTGCAAGTAAGCAGCACAAATCACAATCTCCTGTTGCTGCGAGCTGCATTAATCCCTTGTGCTTGTGTGTTTCCAGGGTTTCCAGGTCACAGCAAGACTCGCTCAGCTCCAGCTGTCTGTCAGCATCGCACTCATCCACACATCCACACACACACTAACTTCACTGGGTTAATAAATAATTGTCTAATCACTCCACTCGTGTCAGTGTCTGTCTCCTAGGTCAAGCAACCATGTCATTAACAAATGCAATTTTCCACAGTGGGAGTCATCAGCAAGTCTTAGACCAATTGCTGGGTTGAGAGGAACAGCTGAGGACCCCAAGATAGAGGATGATGATGAGGAAGACCATTTTGCCATCACAGATTATTTGTAAACACAGTGTGCTACTGATAATACATAAATCATACATAGCTCACCACACATAGGTACGGGTGTGAGACTTATAGTACTCTTGCGTGTCTATCTCCATCATGCTAATTACGGTTGGGTAGTCTGGATAAGGGTGAAGGTTAGAAGCTCTGAATGCCTGAATACAACAATGCATGGATAAGGATGTCTCCTAACTTTGAACAATGTTGTCTACTGCTTATCCACTGCTGAGCATATAAGTTCCATCACCCATCACACTCATCACAACACAACCACTGCTTGCAGATTTCATATGGTCAACAATCACACACTCAAGGCTAATGGGAGATAACTTACAGCAGCACATAGATAACTACAGATGTAGTGAATAAGGATAAAACTGTATGGGCTCCAGCCATTGTGATGCCAACCCCTCAGGCCATTATTGGTCCTGCCCCGGCCGAGCCCTTTGTATCGGCACTCGATTAAAGGTGTAGGGTACAGGGAAGATGCATGCCAGAGGGCACCAGACCATCATGACGTGTGCCTGTAACATAGAAAAAGTTGTAGGGTGAGTGACTGTACAACTTCAGTCCCTAGAAGAAGAATAGACTGGTACCCAAGCGCATCCACTGCACCTCCAGCATCCGGGGTGGAGCCAGGAGCTCGAGCCTTACCAACACCAGCATCTCTACCTCTGTCCAGCGACAGGGGGCTAGCATCCCTGGGACAGCATCACTGAACTGTTCATCGGCTGGACTGGATGTTGCATACCCTCTGCTGCACCCATCAGACTGTCCTATAGACCTCATGGGACAAGATGTGCCTCTCAGAGTGTGGGCACACAGTTGTTTGGCTTCTAATGGTACCGGTGTGTGTCAGCGAGGTGGGACTGTACTTCACAGCTGCGGCTAAAGGAAGTAGACACAGAGGAAGGTCAAACCTCTGTTGCAACTGTGTGATGAATGCAGCCGAATGGCGCAAGCCCTGGCAAGGGTCAACAGGTGGACAAAGGCTTCGTGGGCTTCGTGGATTGACCCTGTTCGACCTTATGACCCCCACATGGTCCACTTCACCAGACAAAGAACTATGATCAGGAGGAGACCTCGGTGGGGGTACAGGACTTGTTGACAGTTCATCTGGACAAGGCCCTCTTAGACATCGCTGGATTGGCATTAGGTGTGCTGGCAATGGAGTAGGTGTGTGCGTTGCTGGCTTCTGCTATATTTTTTTTCAATCTTACTTTTTAAACCCTACTTTGCTGTAAGCTGTCAACGTTTTGGACATTTAATACGTGCGGAATCTGTTTTGAGTTGAGAAATATGTCCAAAACAAGAAAGCAGACTGAAAAGGAGGCAGCAGTGAACAATGCTAACACCAGCTTAGCTGAGGATGCTAATATCAGCCTTAACCCTGCACTTGTTGCCTTGCTTGAGCAACACAGAATGTCCATAGCTGCTGACTTTAAAGCTTCATTTGAACTTATTAATGGTAAGCTGGACAAGATTCAAGCAGATGTGGCGAACCAGGAGCAATGCATTGGCGACCTTGAAAGCAACGCGGAGGACGTCAGCCAGCGCCTGGCGGCGCTTGAAGCTACATGTGAGTCAATGCAGGAGGAGAACAAGCTTTTGAAAAACAAACTTTCTGACCTGGAGGGAAGAAGCAGGAGGCTGAATATTCGTCTGGTGGGTCTGCCGGAGTCCTTTGATGTGGGTCCACGGCCATCTGAATTTTTTTCTCGGCTGTTGGTGGACGTCTTTGGCGCACAAACTTTGCCATCTCCCCCAGAGCTGGATAGAACCCACCGCAGCCTCACACTCAAGCCGGGTCCGAACGGGAAGCCGCGCGCTGTCATTATTTGTTTCCACCGGTTTTGGACCAAAGACTTGGTGATGAGAGAAGCGCGGAGACGCCGTGGGACTTTGGAATATCGTGGACATAAACTCCAGTTCTACGAGAATTATAACGCCGACGTTCAGAAGCAACGAGCTGAATATAAGGAGGTTATGTCCGAATTGTACAAGAGAGGTTTTCGTCCTTCTCTTCTCTTCCCCGACAGGCTCCGGATAACTCTTCCAGATGGCAAAAACCAGTGGCTGGCGTCCATCTTGGAGGCCACCCGCTTCATGCAAACCATGGAGAGAAACCAGCGATTTTCGCCCTGAACTGGACATTCCTGGGTTGACCAATTACCATACTGGACTACTTGATTACTACTTCATTAAAGCTGCACTGACTGGACATTGTTGCATTTTTAGATGTTCAAAAACAAGGTAAAATTGGCTCCCTATACGTTGTTGTTTACTTATTTTTTTTTTTTTTTTAGGGTAAAATGTTCATACTATGCAGGATTGAAGCCAGTTGTATGGGAGTATTTTGTTAGGATGAGAATAGAGCAGGAGATGGAGCGGTTGCTGTTCTTTGCAACCGGCTGGAGTTGTTATAGGTTTGGTTGTTGATTTTTTTTTTTTTTTTGTTATGGATTTATTTACACCCCCCTTACCCCCTCCCTTTTTTTTTTTTTTTTTTATCCGTACCTCACCCTATTCTTTTTTGGGCTACACAATACAATATATAAATTTTACTCTTTGAATGAATAGTAATCTTACTTTGGTAAGCTGGAATGTGAAGGGGTTGAACCATCCAATTAAACGAAAGAGAGTCATGTCACGTCTAAAGCAATTTAAGCCTGGGGTACTGTTTTTTCAGGAAACCCATTTGCAGGATTCCGACCACTTGCGCTTGTCAAAATGTTGGTCAGGACAATTTTTTCATTCAAATTTTAAAGCTAAGGCCAGGGGCGCTGCTATTCTTATTGATCGAAATATCCCATTTATTCCTTCTAATGTTGTATTAGATAAAAATGGACGATTTGTAATAGTATCAGGTAAACTTGGCAATAAACATGTCACCTTGGCTAATCTGTATGCGCCGAATTTTGATGATGTACACTTTTTTTGCAACCTTTTTTCGCAACTTCTACATTTAAATACTCATTCTCTAATTCTTGGGGGTGACTTTAATTTGTATATGGATCCGATCTTAGACCGCTCATCCTCAAAACCTGCTAGTCTTAATAAATCTGCAATTTATGTTAAGTCTTTTCTTGAGGAATATAGCCTTACAGACCCTTGGCGTTTTTTACATCCTAACAGCAGGGACTATTCTTTTTTCTCTCACGTACACCATACTTATACCAGAATAGATTATTTTTTTGTTGACAATTTATTAATTAATAACCTTTGCTCTTGCAGTTATGATAGCATCTCAGTTTCTGATCATGCCCCTCTTGTACTTAAAATGATCCTCCATGGATGTGACTCCATGAGAAAGCATTGGAGATTGGATCCATTATTACTTACAGATGAAAAATTGGTTGCGAATATTTCTTCTAAAATTATTTTTTTTTTGAAAGAAAATAAAACTCCTGGCATGCCAAACAAAACAATATGGGAGGCCATGAAGGCATTTCTCAGGGGGGAATTTATCTCATTGGCAGCATTTAAAAGATGATCCATAATACAGGAACAGAAGGCTATTTTAGATCAAATCTTGGACATTGACAGACAATATGCTCAATCTCCATCACCTGCTCTGTACAAGGAACGTATGACATTACAAACTAAACTTAATTTACTTTCTACTCAACAAATTGAAGGTTGTTTAATAAGGAACAAGAGTGAATTTTATGAACATGGCGAAAAAACCAGTAAACTTCTAGCTAATCAACTGCGTGGTATTAGAGCTAAGCAAATTATTACTGGAGTTAGGACAGATAAAGGAGAGGTGACATCTGACCAACAAGTGATTAATGATATTTTCAGGTCATTTTATTCCAAATTATATACCTCAGAATATACAACAAACTTAAAGGATTTGAAATTTTTTTTTGATTCTATTGATATCCCTTCGTTTCCTCAGAATCTCGGCAAATTCTAGAAGCTCCCATCACAAAAGAAGAAATTCAGCTGGCAATATCATCCATGCAATCAGGAAAATCTCCAGGACCTGATGGGTTTTCCGCTGATTTTTTCAAAAAATTCTCTGACGACCTTGCCCCTTTCCTTTGTCAAGTTTTTATAGAGTCGCTTGACTCCGGTACACTTCCTCCTTCATGTTATTAGGCCTGTATCACTGTGTTGCTTAAAAAAGATAAGGATCCTGTTGATTGTGCTTCTTACAGGCCTATTTCCTTGTTAAATACCGATGTTAAAATTTTGTCAAAGTTGTTAGCTTCAAGGTTGGAAAAGATTCTTCATTTTATAATTTCACAGGACCAAACCGGTTTCATTAAAAATCGCCATTCTTTTTTTTAACTTGCGGCGGTTGTTTAATATTATTTATACTCCTCACCACAACATACCTGAATGTCTTATTAGTTTGGACGCTGAAAAGGTATTCGATAGGGTTGAGTGGAAGTATTTGTTTTTTACTTTGGAGAGGTTCGGTTTTGGTCCTTCCTTCTGTTCCTGGATTAAACTTCTCTATGCTAGTCCTTTAGCTTCAGTGTTAACTAATTGTCGCTATTCTGACTATTTTAGACTTTACCATGGTACGAGGCAAGGCTGTCCTTTGAGCCCGTTGCTCTTTGCCTTGGCAATTGAGCCGTTAGCTATTGCAATCCGTGGGAGCCGGGACTTTCTAGGCATTCGTAGGGGTGGCATTGAGCATAGGGTTTACCTCTATGCCGACAATCTTTTACTATTTCTCTCCAACCCACTTACTTCATTACCCGCTATACTCAACATTTTGGATCGTTTTAGTAGGTTTTCTGGTTATAAAATTAATCTTAATAAGAGTGAATTGTTTCCGATTAATGAAAAGATTTGAGTTCAGGATCTTGAAAATTTTCCTTTCAAGGTTGTTATTGATCATTTTAATTATCTTGGGATATGTGTCACTAAACAACTTAATTACATGTTTAAAAATAATTTTCTCCCCTTATTTGACCAGTGCAAGCTAATACTTCCCAAATGGTCCCCATTATCCTTGTCCTTAATTGGCAGAATCAATTCTGTAAAAATGATATTACTTCCAAAGTTTTTATATTTGTTTCAGTGTCTCCCCATTTTTATTCCTAAATCCTTTTTTAAGTCTTTGGACTCTCTGATTACCTCATTTATTTGGAATGGTAAACATCCGAGATTGAGGAAGGTTTTTCTTCAAAGACCCAAATCAGTGGGTGTCATGGCTCTGCCTAACTTTCAATATTACTACTGGGCAGCAAATATCAGGTGCATGTTATATTGGAAACATTTCTATCTGGAACCCAAATCACCCATTTGGATCCTTATGGAGTCACATGTGGACAATCAAACCTCCCTACCGGCAATTTTAGGTTCACCACTTCCCCTTGCTTTGTCTGCACTGGGTAATAATAAAGAAGTTCATCAGTCTCTTAGAATTTGGTCTCAATTCAGGAAAAATTTCGGTCTTCAGTTTTTTTCCATTAGAAGTCCAATTGCCGCAAATCATTTATTTACCCCATCAACTGTTGATAGTGCATTTCATATATGGCACAGAAAAGGTTTAAAATCTTTTGCGGATTTATATTTTGATGGTCAATTTGCAAGTTTTTCTCAACTTTCCACAAATTCCACTTCCTTCAGGTCAGACATTATGTGCAAACCATGACAAAACAATTCCCTCAAAAACCTTCTGATAATCCTCTAGATGATTTTTTATTAGTTAAACCAACTTCTAAGGGGGTGATATCAGTTTTATATAATTTAATTTCAAATTTATAATCTTCTTCTCTGGCCGCTATTAAATTGAATTGGGAACAAGATCTTAATTTTACTTTTACTGATGAACTGCGGGACTCTATTCTTGGCCAGGTTCATACTTCATCAATGTGTGCTCGTCACGCTCTTATTCAATTTAAGATTGTACACTGGGTGCACCTGTCCAAGGTTAAGTTAGCACGTATTTACTCGGATATAGACCCAACTTGTGAAAAGTGTGGTAGCGCTCCTGGCACTTTGCTTCACATGTATTGGTCCTGCCCTTCATTGATGAATTTTTGGCATTCTGTTTTTATTACTATGTCTGAAGTCCTGCAATATCAAATTAAACCTGATCCATTATGCACCATTTTTGGTGTGGCTCCAGAACTTGTCTTACCAAATTCCAAATTAAAAGTATTCAAATTTTCATTATTATTGGCTAGACGTGCTGTATTACTGAAGTGGAAAGACTCTTCGCCCCCTTCACATTTACAGTGGATAAAAGATATAATGTCCTGTTTGGATTTAGAAAAAATCAGATATACAGTTAGTGGCTCTGAAAACAAATTCTATAAATTATTTCTTTGAAAGACCCACGATTATAGTTTCTGAGTAGCTCATATCCCCTTTACCCCACCTCCACCTCACACACACAATTTTTCTTTTTTTTTGTATTTTTTTATTATTGTTTATTTAAAGGTTTTTGTGTTTTGAAGCATCCACATTTGTTAGTTTTAAATTCTAGTTTTGCACTGTTTGGTTAAAACAAAAATGAAAATTTCTAATACTTTGTATTGTATTGATACTTCAATTAATAATAATAAAAAGACCTTTGAAAGAAAAGACATCGCTGCACTGTGCTAGGGTGTCCAAAAGGGGGGAGGCAAGGGTGGCAGAACCAATGGTGCAAGCCTCTTGGGTTGACTCACAATGCAGGGACCTGCTTTATTCACCATCTGTTAATCGCTAGCGTCTCTTCACACCATGCATGGTTGACATGATAAAATCATGTCAAAGGGGGGAGTGAAAGGGTTAATGGAAAGTTAGTGCCAAAATAATAATTCTGTAGGTAATCTCCCATTATGCTCTACACAGATTACATACATATTCTGTTTGCATGCTTATGAACAAATATGTGGTGCTAAACTCTGGTAAACTGGAATTAGGCAGAGCTACAGAGCTCTCTCTCTCTCTCTCTTTCTCTCTCTCATTATAGTCAGGTCTATCACATTAGTACACACCCAAACCAACATTCTCACACACACTTTTGATAGTACATTTTAGGAGATTGGTAACGTGAATAGTGGATGGCCTGTTCACGGCAGAGTTAAACTGGCCAATCAGACGGTTGTGTACAAGCCCATCCTATTGTACGGGGGTTGGTCTATCTAACCCGAGAAGATGAATGTAAGTTGCACCCAGAAGTCGTGGTCAGTGTGGCGACACTCCAGAGGGAGCTGCGTCACGCTGCACCCAGCCCTGCTTACTTTACTTGTGACCTCCAAATAAATGTTACATCTTTAAATTGAAGAAATCTCCGGCTTGTTCTTGGATCTTTCAATCAAAGAATCAGGTATTTTTCTAACAAAGCTGTGACCATGTTCGTGCTTCCAATTTCTATCTGCTATAGAAGGGATATTAAAAATGAGTGGGGGAGCTGAGCCCAGTAAGAAGACAAAAACTTACCACTTTCATGTGGAATGGGAGGAGTATTTTTTTTTCTCGATGTCATTTTCGAAGTGCATTTGTCTGATCTGTGAATCTATCATTGCATTTCCAAAGAAGGGAAATGTGGAGAGGCACTTTCGAACTGCTCATAAAAACTACGACCTGACTTCTCTCCGAAAAGTGAGCTGAGGAAAAAAAAGGTAAGTGAACTAAAGTCTCCGTCTCCGGCAGTAGGAAGTCACGAAACTTAATGTAGAATCGGTGTGTGACTTTGCAAAAACAATGTCTGCCACTGTAGTATTCTCTGGGCCCCTCCCCAATCTGACCAGTGATGACATGTTTAGCCGCTCGTCATCCTTGAACCGCTGGCTGTCTGTGTGGTGTCCTGCAAATGATGTGGGCTACATTGACAATTGGAGCTCATTTTGGGGAAAACCTGGTCTTATGAGACGAGACAGCATTCATCCCACTTTGGATGGTGCTTCTCATTTATCTAAAAATCGGGCATCTTTTTTATCCAAATTTCCAAAACACTGACTACTCAGAGTTGGGACCAGAAAGCAGAGTCGCAGTCTTACACGTCTCTCTGCAGCTCCTCTTCATCCACCACCCCTCAACTTAGCCCCTGTCTTCCCCATCAGAGAATCATTGTCTGCTCCCTCCAAAGTAAATAAAAATATAATATATAAGCATCCCAAAGTGATTAATCAAAATATTGGTAAAACTCAAATTAAACATAAAGCCTCTAAATTGAATGATTTGGCCTCTGTTCCTCCTCATAATTTAAAAATAAAATGTGGTTTATTAAATATTAGGTCTCGAACTCCCAAGTCTCTGTTAGTCCATGATCTGTTAATTGATCATCAGATTGATTTAATATCCCTTACAGAGACTTGGTTAGGGCAAGAGGATTATGTTGGTTTAAATGAATCAACTCCCTCTGGTTATTTAAAAAGTCAAAATCCCAGAAGTTCTGGTCGTGGAGGAGGAGTAGCAACAATTTACCATTCCAAATTACTAGTTAATGTAAAGCAAAAAACATGTTATAATTCCTCTGAGGGCCTGGTCCTCAGTATTGGGCACTTTAGCAATTTTAGGTTAAACCCAATTTTATTTGCCATAGTTTATCGTCTCCCATCAACCTACTCAGAATTTTTATCCGAATTTGCTGATTTCTTAGCTGATTTAGTGCTGAAATCTGATAATAATTATAGTAGGGGACTTTAATATACGTGTGGATGTAGATAGTGACTGCCTTAATGTGGCATTTAATTCAATATTAGACTCGATTGGGTTTTCTCAGAAAGTAGGAAATTCTACTCATTACCTCCACCATACATTGGACCTTGTTCTGACATATGGCATAGAAATAGAAAATCTTGTAGTGTCTCCTCATAACCCTGTACTGTCAGACCATTGTCTGTTAACCTTTGATTTTACTATTTCTGACTATTTGGCTCCTAAAGAAAAATATTATTACAGTAGATGCCTCTCAGATGATGCTGTTACCAAATTTATGCAGATTGTTTCCTCTATGCCATGTGTCAACACAACGGAAATAAGCTATAGACAGCTTGCTCCTTCTGTAATTGATAACATGGTGGATAGTGTTACAGCTTCTCTGCATCAGACTCTAGACTTGGTGGCCCCCTTAAAAAAGAAAAAGTCTAATCAGAGATTTCTAACTCCTTGGTTCAACACAGAAACTCGTAGCTTAAAACAGAAGACTTGTCAATTAGAAAGAAAATGGCACTCCACTAATTTAGATGAAATCTATTTAGCTTGGAGAAATCATCTTTTAATTTATAAAAAATCTCTTAGAAAAGCTAGAACGAGTTATTATTCTGCATTAATAGAAGAGAACAAGAATAATCCCAGGTTTCTTTTCAGCACTGTAGCCAGGTTGACAAAGAGTCAGGACTCTGTCAATCCTAGCATTCCCTTAGAGCTTACTAGTCAGGACTTTATGAACTTTTTCAATAGTAAAATTTCATCCATCAGAGATAAAATCAATCAGATTCTTCCCACAGTTAACTTAAATACTGTAACTACTACAACTCCTTCAATTGATGTCTGTCTTGATGAGTTTACTCCAATCGACCTTTGTGAGCTAGACAAAATAGTTTCCTCATCCAAACCTTCAACTTGTCTTTTAGACCCTATTCCTACCAGGTTATTTAAAGAAGTCTTCCCACTTATTGGTAGCTTTATTCTTCATATAATCAATTCTTCATTAACTTTAGGCCATGTACCGCAGGCTTTTAAAATGGCTGTAATTAAATCTTTACTCAAAAAGCCAACGCTAGATCCAGGAGCTTTAGCTAACTATAGACCAATCTCTAATCTCCCTTTCATTTCAAAAATCTTAGAAAGAGTTGTTGCTACGCAATTATTTGACCACCTGCAGGGAAATGGTTTACTTGAAGAGTTTCAATCTGGGTTTAGAATCCATCATAGTACTGAAACAGCCTTAGCGAAGGTCACTAACGACCTCCTCATCGCATCTGATAATGGACTGGTTTCTGTACTTGTCCTTTTAGACCTTAGTGCAGCTTTTGATACTATCGATCATAATATTCTACTTGATAGATTAGAACACTATGTTGGACTTAATGGAACTTTGTTGCAGTGGTTTAGATCTTATTTATCTGATAGGTTCCGGTTTGTTCATGTAAATAATGAGTTTTCTTTCAACTCAAAGCTTAGTCATGGAGTTCCACAGGGATCTGTGCTAGGCCCTACTCTTTTTAGTTTATATATGCTTCCGTTAGGCAACATTATTAGAAAGCACTGTATACATTTTCATTGTTATGCAGATGACACACAATTATACCTGTCAGTGAAGCCAGATGATAGTAATCAATTAGCCAAGTTAGAAGCCTGTCTTAAGGAAATCAAAGCTTGGATGACTTGTAATTTCCTGCTATTAAATTCAGATAAGACTGAAGTCATCCTTGTTGGTCCAAAAAACCTTAGAAATACCTTTCCAAATCAAACTTTCAGTTTGGATGCAGTTACTCTTTCTCTTAATAGCTCTGTGAGGAACCTTGGAATTATTTTTGATCAAGATCTGTCCTTCAATTCACATATTAAATTTGTTTCTAAGACTGCCTTCTATCATTTGCGTAATATTGCCAAGATTAGGAGCATCTTGTCTCGGAGTGATGCTGAGAAACTGATCCACGCTTTTGTTAGCTCGAGATTAGATTATTGTAATTCTTTATTATCAGGCTATCCTAAAACATCTTTAACAAGTCTTCAGCTGATCCAAAATGCTGCAGCAAGAGTTTTAACAGGTACTAGAAAGAAAGATCATATCTCTCCGATTCTGGCCTCCCTTCATTGGCTTCCCATAGAGTTTAGAATTAAGTTTTAAATCCTTCTTCTTACTTACAAAGCTCTAAACAATCAGGCTCCTTTTTATTTAAAAGATCTGATACTACCGTATTATCCTAACAGAGCACTACGCTCCCAAAATGCTGGATTACTTGTAATACCTAGAATCTCCAAAAGTACAATGGGAGGCAGAGCCTTCAGTTATCAAGCTCCTCTCCTGTGGAATCAGCTGCCAATCTGGATTCGGGAGTCAGACTCGATCTCTGTTTTTAAGAATAGGGCTAAAACCTACCTTTTTGATATAGCCTACAATTAGGGAGGGATCATGTATTTCTGAACCCTCCCTTAGTTATGCTGCTAATAGATTTAGTCAGCCGGGGGACCTCCAATAATGCACTGGGCCTCACTCCTTTCTTCACTCTCAATGAAATATTTTTTTTTTGCTGGTCATTAACATCTGTTTGTTCTCTCCCATAGATTGAGTCCCCATCGTGCTGTTTGCTCTCTACATGTCTGTTCTTTTCATCTTCTCTGTCCCCTCCCCCCCCAGCCAGTCGCAGCAGATGACTGCCCCTCCCTGAGCCTGGTTCTACTGGAGGTTTCTTCCTGTTAAAAGGGAGTTTTTCCTCTCCACCGTCGCCAAGTGCTTGCTCACAGGGGATCGCCTGATTGCTGGGGTCTTTCTGCAACTGTGGGGGTTCCCCCTACAGTTGATAGTGCTATGAGATGACTGTTGTTGTGAAATGGCGCTATATAAATAAAGTTGAATTGAATTGAATTGAATTGAATTAAAGTCTCAGTTTATCGGACAGCAGTCATTTTTCATACAGCTGAATTCTAAAGCAAAGGCAGCCACTGAAGCATCGTTCCAGGTGAGTCATTGCATTATTAAGCATAAGGAGTCCTTCCAAGATGGAAAGATGATAAAAGAGGCCTTTGTTGGGGCAGCGGACTCATTGTTTTGGGGTTTTAAAAACAAACCAGAAATCTTATCTTCAATCAAAGCTCTTCAGCTATCAAGAAGTACAGTTACATGGTACTGTGAAATAATGGCCAGTGATTTGACAGGACAGCTTTGGAAGGACATTGCAGAATGTGAGTGTTTTTCACTGCAATTAGACAAGTCCACGAACATAAGTGACACAGCTCAGTTGTGCATTTTTATTTGGATGGTGTTTACCGATGGCAGCACGGTGGCACAGTGGTTAGCACGGTGTCAGCACAGTAAGAAGGTCACAGGATCGATCCCACTCCCAGACCATTGGTGACCCTTCTATATGGAGTTTGCATGTTCTCCCCGTGTCTGCGTGGGTTTCCTCCCACAGGCCCAAAACGTGCAAGTTAGGTTAATTGGCATCAACTGGGGATTCTAAATTGTCCTTAGGTATGAATGTGAGAGTGAATGATTGTCAGTCTCTCTGTGTTGGCCCTGCGATGGGCTGGCGATCTATCCAGGGTACACCCTGCCTCTCGCCCAATGATGCTTGGATTGGCTCCAGCCCCCCTGCGACCCGAAAAGTATTAAGTGGTAGAAGATGGATGGATGGATGGATGTTGTTTACAGATATGACTGCACAAGAGGAGCTGTTAACAATACTGCCCATGAAAGAACATACGTGGGGAGAGGACATTTTTCACTCTTTCAAAAACTTTATTGAGAAAACCCAGCTCCCAGTGGGTAAATTTGTGTCAGTCACCACAGATGGTGCACCTGCAATGGTGGACTGCTCAAATGGATTTATTGCAAAGCGCAGGGAGGACGATGTTTTCCCCGACTTCCTTAATTACCACTGCATAATCCACCAACAAGCATTATGTGCTAAAATGCTAAATATGAAAGAGATCATGGATGTGGCTACGAAAAACACTTGCTCCATTCGAGATCTCTTCAAAGACGACTGCTCCAAGGACATCTGGAGGAGGCTGGTTGCAACTACTCTGAGCTCTTGCTATACTGCCGTGAGATGGCTTAGTGGGGGGAAATTCCTGCAGCAATTTAGAGAGCTCTGTCTGGATATAAAGGAGCTTCTCTTTGTCAGTAAACATTCAGAATACAAACAACTTGATGATGATCAGTGGCTGCTAGACTTGGCATTTTTAACCGATTTGACCAACATGTTGAATGAGCTTAAATTAGAGCTGCAAGGAAAGGACAAAACTGTGGTAAACATGATCAGCTCAGTTAATGCTCAAACACAAGTGCAACATATGTTCTCAAAGCTGCAGCGCCATGATTTGGGGAACTTACACAATCTGGCGTCAGAGCTGGAGAAGCAACAAAAGGCACTTGCACAACGTGTGGGCTACATCGAGCAGATGGAAAATTGTTTGTCAGAGTTTGACAAATGGTTTCAAGACTTTGCTTTACTTGAGCTTATTGCTACATTTTTGTGCTATTCCTTCAGGGAAGATGCTGAGGATAATTCACTCGCCTCAAAAATTGCAACACTGTTTCATCTGAACTTGTCTGCAGCGGAGGATGAGATTTTGACACTACAGGCTGACATTGAGCTTAAGTCCAGGGCTCATGGACAGTTTTGAAACTTGCTCAGAGAGGAAAAGTATCCAAACATGAGGAAATGTGCTACCTCCTTGACTGCATTATTTGGCTCTACTTATACTGTATGTGCGAATCAGCCGTTTCCCACATGAAGATTATTAAGTCCGAATACCGTTCCACCATGACTGATGATCATTTGGAAGCCTGCTTGAGACTAGCTACCAGCAGCTACTGTCCACGTTATGCAACCCTGGCTGACTCCGTCCAGTGCAAGTCATCAGAGTAAGGCCAGTTGTATACTTTATTGTAAATGTATTGAATTGTATTGTGCCATAAGGGTTCACGCAGTTATATAATGTACGCCAACATATATTGCATATATTTAGCATTTTTAAAATGTAGGTAGATCATTTTGACCTAGTCGTTTTAAAAGTAGCTCACAAGCCAAAAATGTGTGGGCACCCCTGGTTTAGAGACAGTGACACTGACAAAAAGACAGGAGACGGAGTCGGAGGTGGCAGAGTTGAAGATGCTAAGAGTCACTCATTGGGGGTGACTAGGAGGGACAGGATTAGAAATGAGTGTATCAGAGGGACAGCTCAGGTAGAGCGATTTGGAGACAAAGTAAGAGAAGTGAGGCTGAGATGGTTTGGACATGTGCAGAGGAGGGATAGTGGCGATATTGGACAAGGGATGTTTAAGATGGAGCAGCCAGGCCAAAGGAAAAGAGAAGATTCATAGATGTAGTGAAGGAGGACATGGAGAGGGTTAGTGTTATAGAGGAAGATGCAAGGGATAGGGTTAGATGGAGGCAGATGATCCCAATGTGGTGACCCCGAAAGGGAACAGCTGAAAGAAGAAGAAGTTCAGTTCTTATAAGGTGATTACATCAGATGAAAGTCTCGGCACAGACAGACAGACAGACAGACAGACAGACAGACAGACAGACAGACAGACAAACATCGGGGAGCCTTGAGAGAGCTGATGAGATGAATCTGTTTTTAATAGGTTCAACTCACCGTCTGTCACCCCCACAACACAGCCAGACCACCACACACCCCTCCCCTCTCACCCTCCTGTGCAGCACCTCTCTGTCTCTCCTCCCTCACCCCCTCACCCTCCTCTGAGGACATCAGCACCAGCCCCCCTCACATCACTGTGACTACAGACCAGATTAAGAAACAGCTGGAGAGACTCAGGTCAGCGGAAGGTTGTGGGCCCTGATGGCATCTCTGCCAGGATTCTGAGGACCTGTGCCAACCAGCTATCTCCTGTACTGAAACACCTGTACAACCTGACTCTGAGTCTGGAGAGAGGACCGGTGCTGTGGAAGACGTCCTGCCTGGTTCCTGTCCCCAAGAAGTCATCTCCATCTAATCTGAATGACGATTGACCAGTTGCCCTCACATCTCATGTGATGAAGGTCCTGGAGAGACTGGTCTTAGCCCACCTGAGACCACAGGTGAAGACGTGGCCGGACCCTCTGCAGTTTGCATATCAGCCCCATTTAAGAGTTGAAGACACTGTCATCTGCCTGCTGCAATGAGTCCATTTGCACCTAGATGGCGGAGAACACACTGTGAGAATCACGTTCTTTGATTTCTCCAGTGCGTTTAACACCATCCAGCCACTGCTGCTGGGTGAGATGCTGCAGGGGCTGGGGGTCCACAGCTTTGTGATCTTCTGGATTACTGACTACCTGACAGACAGGCCACAGTTTGTTCGGCTGGGCTCTGTCTTGTCTAATGTGGTGGCAAGTGATATGGGAGCTCCACAGGGGACTGTGCTTTCTCCTTTTCTCTTCACCTTATACACCACTGACTTTCAGTACAACACTGAGTCATGCCACCTGCAGAAATTGACTCAGCTGTTGTTGGGTGTATAAGAGGGGAAGAGGAGGGGGAGTACAGGGCACTGGTAGACAGATTTGTGGAGTGAACCACATAGAATCACCTGAAGCTGAATGTCAGCAAGACCAGAGAGATGGTGATTGACTTCAGGAAGAAGAGGATGCCTTCATAGCCATTGCGGATTAGGGGGGAGGAAGTGGAGGTAGTGGAGGACTACAAATATCTGGGTGTCATGATCAGCAACAGACTAGACTGGAAATCTAACACTGATGCTGTGTACAAGAAGGGGATGAGCAGACTCTACTTTCTCAGGAAGCTAATATCCTTCAACGTGTGCAACAGGATGCTGGAGCTTTTTGACCAGGCCGTTGTTGCCAGCACCATCTTCTTTGCTGCTGTCTGTTGGGATAGTTGTTGGGGGGGTCTGTTGGGGTAGCAGTATCAGACAAGATTATCAAGAAGACTGGCTCTTTAATTGGTTTCAGGCCGAAGACCTTTGAGACTGAGGTGGAGAGGAGGACACTGAACAAACTGCGATCCATCATGGACAATCCTGATCACCCCTTCCACCGCATACTGGACAGACAGCAGAGCACTTTCTCCAGCAGACTGCTACAGCTTTGCTGCCGAACAGTCAGGTATAGGAAATCTTTCCTGCCACATGAAATCTGACCGTACAATAACTCACTCTAATGTTGAATTCTGGTCATAACAATGCTGCCATAGTGCACCTCACAGTATAATTGGTACCCCCACTTTGCACCCTGCGCCTGATAGTCCTGCATTGTACAGGGACGTACATGTATCTATACGATTGTACAGTACGATTGATTGTACAGTACGATTCATGTATCTATATGGGTCATCATCTACTCATTTCCGATGCATCTAAGTTACGTATTTAGGCAATTTTACTTTCCATGGGTAATCCCTTTTTTCTTTTATGCTGTGTGTGTTTCTGTTGTTTTGGTTGTCTACTGTCATGCTGCTGTTACACTGTAACTTCCCAGTTTTCTATCTATCTATCTATCTATCTATCTATCTATCTATCTATCTATCTATCTATCTATCTATCTAGGTGTAAGAAGCATCATCTTAGGGAGTCATCAACACAAGAGAAGTGCCAAATCCACAGCTACAGGGGCACCACCTATGCCACCACCCAAGACCAGGCATTGGGTAGGCCAGGGCAGTCACAGGCCAGCGCCCTGCAGCCAGAACAAGGCAACCCCTTGTGGGAGGGCTCTCCATGAGGAAACACTGGAGTTAGGACAGGATAATAAGATAAATGAAACCATCAGTGATAAATAATAATAATAATAATAATAAGATACATAATTTCCATCCATCCAACCATCCATCCATCCATCTTCTACCGCTTTTCCAGAGGTCCCGGTCGCAGAGGCAGCAGTTCAAGCAGAGAAGCCCAGACTTCCCTCTCCCCAGCCACCTGCTCCAGCTCTTCAGAGAGGATACCAAGGTGTTCCCAGACCAGCTGGGAGACATAGTCTCTCCAGCGAGTCCTGAGTCTGCCCTGGGGTCTCCTTCCAGTGGGATGTGCCCGAAACACCTCAAGTGGGAGGCGTCCAGGAGGCATCCTGATCAGATGCCCAAACCACCTCAACTGGCTCCTTTCAATGTGGAGGAGCAGCGGTTCTACTCTAAGCATCTCCCGGATGACTGAGCACCTCACCCTATCTCTGAGAGTGAGTCCAGCAATCCTACGGAGAAAGCTCATTTCAGCCGCTTGTATCCGCGATCTTGTTCTTTGGGTCATTACCCAAAGCTTGTGACCATAGGTGAGAGTAGGAACGTAGATTGACTGGTAAATCGACAGCTTTGCCTTAGAACTCAGCTCCCTCTTCACCACAACAGACTGGTACAACATCTGCATCACTGCAGATGCTGCTCCAATCCATCTGTCAATCTCTCGCTCCATTCTCCCCTCACTCGTGAATAAGACCCCAAGATACTTAAACTCCTCCACTTGGGGCAGGAGCCTGTCCCCAACCCGGAGAGGACAATCCACCTTTTTCCAGCTGAGGACCATAGACTTGGACTTGGTGGTGCTGAATCTCATCCCAGCCGCTTCACACTCAGCGGCAAACCGTCCCAGCAAGAACTGCAGGTCATTGCTGGATGAAGCCAACAGGACAACATCATCTGCAAACAACAGAGATGAGATCCTGTGGTCACCAAGCATGGCACCCTCCATTCCCTGGCTGTGCCTAGAAATCCTGTCCATAAAAATTATGAACAGGATCGGTGACAAAGGGCAGCCCTGGTGGAGTCCAACTCTCATTGGGAATGAGTCCAACCGAGCAATATGAATAACGTGCATAATATGACTGGCAATATGAACCAAACTCTCACAACGGTCATACAGAGACTGAATAGCTCGTAACAACAAGCTGGATACCCCATACTCCCGAAGCACCCCCACAAAATAACATGAGGGACGTGGTCGAATGCCTTCTCCAAGTCCACAAAACACATGTAAACTGGTTGGGCAAACTCCCATGAACCCTCGAAAATTCTCGAAAGGGTAAAGTGCTGGTCTGATGTGCCACGGCCAGGATGAAAACCACATTGCTCCTCCTGAATCCGAGGTTCGACCAACGGCCGGACTCTCCTCTCCAGTACCCTGGCATAGACCTTCCCAGGGAGGCTGAGGAGTGTGATCCCTCTAAAGTTGTAGCACATCCTCCGGTCCCCTTTTTTGAAGAGAGGAACCACCACCCCGGTTTGCCATGCCAAAGGCACTGCCCCTAACCTCCACGCAATGTTGCAGAGGCGTGTCAACCACAACAGCCCTACAACATCCAGGGCCTTGAGGTACTTAGGGTGAATCTTGTCTACCCCCGGGGCCTGGCCACCAAAGAGATTTTTAACCACCTTGGCAACCTCAGCCCCTGTGATAGGCGAGTCATCCCCCTTGTCAACAAGCCCTGCTTCCTCTGTGGAAGGCACATCAGTGGGATTGAGGAGATCTTCGAAGCATTCCTTCCACTGCCCGACGATATCCCCAGTCAAAGTCAACAGTGCCCCATCCACACCATACACAGTGAGGACAGGGAGCTGCTTCCCCCTCCTGAGCCGCCGGACAGTTTGCCAGAATCTCGTTGAGGCCAACTGAAAGTCTTGTTCCATGGCCTCACCGAACTCCTCCCATACCTGAGTTTTTGCTTCAGCAACCACCCGAGCTGTGCTCCACTTCGCCTGCCGGTACACCTCAGCTGCTTCGGGAGTCCTACAAGCCAACCAAGCCTGATAGGACTCCTTCTTCAGCTGAATGGCCCCCTTCACCACTGGTGTCCACCACTTGGTTTGGGGGTAGCCGCCATGAGATGCCCCAACGACCTTGCGGCCGCAGCTCTGGGCCGCTGCTTCAATAATAGAGGTGGAGAACATAGCCCATTCAGACTCCATGTCTCCAGACTCCCTCGGAATGTGGTTGAAGTTCTTCTGGAGGTGGGAGTTGAAGACCTCCTGGACAGGGGCCTCAGCCAGATGTTCCCAGCACACCCTCACTATACGTTTGGGTCTACCAGGTCTGAATGGCATCCTCCCCTGCAATCGGATTCAACTCACCACCAGGTGGTGATCAGTTGACAGCTCTGCAACTCTCTTTACCCAAGTGTCCAAGACATACGGTCACAGGTCTGATGACACGATAACAAAATCGATCATCGACCTGCGACCTAGGGTGTCCTGGTGCACATATGGACACCCTTATGCTTGAACATGGTGTTCGTTATGGACAAATTGTGGTTAGCACAGAAGTCCAATAACAACACCACTCGGGTTCAGATTAGGCAGGCTGTTCCTCCCAATCACCCCCTTCCAGGTTTCACTGTCCTTGCCCACGTGCGCATTGAAGTCCCCCAGTAGGACAATGGAGTCTCCAAGAGGAGCACCCTCCAGCACCCCAGTCAGAGACTCCAAAAAGGGTGGGTACTCTGAAACATCATTTGGTGCATAGGTACAAATGATGGTCAGGACCCACTTCCCAATCTGAAGGCAAAGGGAAGCAACCCTTTCATCCACCGGGAAAAACTCCAATGTAGAGGCTGCAAGGTGGGGGGATACAAGAATACCCACCCCTGCTCGTCGCCTCTCTCCCAGGGCAACTCCAGAGAAGGCCAAGCTCCAGCCCCTCTCCAGGAGACTGATTCCAGAACTGGAGCTGTGTGTTGAGGTGAGGCCGACTATATTTAACTGGTATCTCTCAACCTCATGCACCAGCTCAGGCTCCTTCTCCACCAGAGAGGTGACATTCCATGTACCAAAAGCCAGTTTAGAAAACTTGGGATCAGTCCGCCAACGTCTCCGCCTTTGACCACCACCTGATCCACATAGCACTGGACCCCCATGATCCCTCCTGCAGGTGGTGAGCCCACTGGAGGGTGGACTCATGTAACTCCTTCGGGCTGAGCCCGGCCGGGTCCCATGGGTGGAAACCCGGCCACCAGACGCTAGCCATTGAGCCCCTCCCCCAGACCTGGCTCCAGGGTGGGGCCCTGGTAACCCCATACCGGGCGGGGTACACTGAATCCTTGATCTAGAATTTATCACGAGAGTCTGTTGGATCGTTCTTAGTCTGGCCCTTCACCCAGGACCAGTTTGTCTTGGGCGACCCTATCAGAGGCAAATTGCCCCGGACAACATAGCTCCTGGGATCACTGGGACACGCAAACCCCCCACCACGATAAGGTGACGATCCATGAGGGGGATACATAATTTGTTAATAAAAAGATAATAATAAACACACACCCCCATTTAAACTCAAAGTTTAAAATGTAGTAGTATTTAATAACAAAGTGAATAATTATAACAAGATCAACATAAAATAAATTTAAAATCAGAAATTAAGAAAATTAAAATAGGAAACTAATCAAAAGCTAAATTAAAATAGTAGGTCTTGAGCATGTTTTTAAAAACATGAACACTCTTGGCAGCCCTGATGTTCTCTGGCAGGCTGTTCCACAGATGTGGGCCATAGTAACTAAAAGCAGCCTCACCGTGGGTGCCTGTTCTGACAGTAGGAATAATTAAAAGACCAGTGCCAGAGGACCTCAGGGGCCGTGGGGGCTCATACTGTATGTTAAAAGTAGTTTTCCCCCATGCTTACCCTGTACTTTGTACGTACCCCATATTTATCATATATTGTGTGGGCTGACCCTGTACCATCCCGGTACTTACCCCATACAGTATGTACAGCATATGTACCCCTTATTTATATTTCTGTAGAATATATGATCGCGCTGTGCTAAATAACTTTTGTATAATCATTAGCAAAGAAACCCAATCAACCTACCAAACAAAAACAAAAAAACACAATAGGGAATATGTGCTCATGCCCACAGCAGGATAGACCAATAAGATCAGCACATTTTACTACATACTGTTACAAAAACAAATGAAATGAAATAACATAATATTCTAAGAGATTGCACCTGTGAGCATGTATACATTTCAGTTCCCAGCAGAATAAACATTGTACCGTCTTAGCGAACACCCTTCTGACACACATTTTTACTTTAGGCAACGTTTCACTTTACATTCAGCGTATTCATGAACATCCTCTAAGACACTGGCTCAGGGTTTTTCTTTGATAGTCTGAATATTGTTTCACTGAAATCTGCAGATAAAATATGTAGCCTTCGGTAATGTTTATGCTAATTCTGGATTTGCTGTGACTACACCCGCAGCTGACTGTCTACATCTTGAGGACTATATTAAATCCTTTTCACGTGGCTTAGTAGCTCAGAACGAATTGGGCATTGCATGTTGAGTTTCCTCTTCGTGTATGAGCCCGCCACATGATGACAGCTAAGGGTTTTTCTTTTTCAACTTTCTCTAGTCTCAAACTGAAAAAAATGATCAGCACTTCATCAAATTGGTTTGACTCGACCCTGAGGTGAAACTTTTCACCATGATAGTTACTATAGAGCAGGGGTCATCAACTGCATTTGTCCAAAATTTTTTCTCAACAGACACTGTGAGGGCTAGATGCTCTTGTAAAATAAAATAAAATAAAATCATGACTGTATCTTAAGCAAGATAGTATTATTATTTGATATGTTAATTTTCCTTCCAAATTTATTTTTTAGATGAGTATGAGTAAGTGCAAGAAACCATGTACTTAAAAACTTATTTGAGATGTGATTTTATTCTTGACAGTTTGAGGTGTTTTTCCTCATGAATTTATAACAGTTTCCTTGTAAATTAAGGACGTTTCTGTTATAAATTTTGAAGATCTTTGTCACTTAAATTGTAAACATTTTTGTTTTTGCCACTGTAAATTTAGGACTACTGTAGATTTGAAATTTGTTCTCATAAATTTGTGACGTTATTCTTGTAAATTTATTTCTTTTTCTATTTTAATGTGAATTTACTGTCTTTCATTACAAATTTGAAAAGCTTGTAATAAAAGTGTAACTTTTTCCACATATATGTCATGATCCTGAGCACGTTGGGTGCCGTGCTCAGTCGCCAGTTTGAGTTAAGTCCTTTTCTGTTTGTTTGCTTCTTTAGTTTATGTTGCAGGTATTCTGGTCTATTGTGTTTGGTCTGTTTATTTATGGAGTGTTTGTATTCTGAGTTTTGTCCTTTTTGCCCTGTCTATTTGTTGTTTGTCATTTTGTCTTTATGGTATTATTTACATCTTTTGGGGTTGTGTTACTTTAGTCTTGTATTATTATTTAGTTTCAGGTCTGTGCTTTTATTTTGACAATGCTGTGCAGCTTCCGGCTGTCAAACTTTGTTTTGCGGGCTGCACAGCTGTCACTTGTTGTTTTGATTATTTCCTCATTCATGTACCTACACCTGCTATTCATCATTTGTTCCATGCACCTATTTATGGATACAGCAGCATTTCCCCCGTTGCGGTGTCCTATTGTTAACCTCCTCAGAGGATTCAGTTTAACTCTGAGCTTGGTTTTCTGCAGAGGTGAACAGGTGTGCTCCGTCCAGGTAATATTTATCCTTTTCCCATTTTCCTCAGCTGTGAGCCCCATTTCCCTTTGGGTGTGACTCCGGCTGAGTTTATCTCTTTTTTCCCCCGGCGTCTCTGCATGCCTCAGCCTGTGTTCCTACCAGGCTGTTCTTTCCTCCTGTAGACGTGAGCCCCATTCTCCTCCAGCACCTTCATTATTTCTTTATATGTAATGGCCCTTTTCCACTAGTACGCAGTCGGCCCTACTCGGCTCTACTCGGCCCGGTTTGTAGCCTTTTTCATTAGTACCTCGTACCTGTTACCAGGTACTATTTTAGTACCTATTCGAGGCCAGGGTACAACCGCGCTGAGTCGAGCCGAAAATATGACGTCAAGAGACTGCAGGCCACTGATTGGTCAGGGCGTAACGTCATGAAAGTGTCCGTCTTCTGTGGAATTGACACGGCCGCCATTTGCAATAGTTCACGGACTAAACTCGGTCACCGAGTAAACACGATATTAATAGAGATGATGTTGTAGGTTTCGTGGAAAGCTACACCATGGTCCAACGAAGAGGTGCGGAGTTTTCTGTGCTTGGTGGCAGATCCACAGTGAGAGGAGCAACCCGCACCGATACAGATGGCAGCCCAGCATAGAACTGGACTACAAATAAGCTGAAGATGAACGTGAGAGAACCATCGATGGTGAGTAATTTGTGATATTGTGCATCTTTTTGTTTATTTATCCTGTTGGTGGTAAGCTCACTTTTTTTGAGCAATACGACGCTGTCCTGTGCTGGCTAACGAGTGTTAGCTAGTAGCTAGCTAGCTAGCAGCCAACTCTGCTGATTCCTCTCCTGTGGAACCAGCTGCCAATCTGGATTCGGGAGTCAGACTCGATCTCTGTTTTTAAGAATAGGGCTAAAACCTACCTTTTTGATATAGCCTACAATTAGGGAGGGATCATGTGTTTCTGAACCCTCCCTTAGTTATGCTGCTAATAGGTTTAGTCAGCCGGGGGACCTCCAGTAATGCACTGGGCCTCACTCCTTTCCTCACTCTCTATGAAATTTTTTTTTTACTGGTCATTAACATTTGTTTGTTCTCTCCCATAGATTGAGTCCCCATCGTGCTGTTTGCTCTCTACATGTCTGTTCTTTTCATCTTCTCTATCCCCTCCCCCCCCCAGCCAGTCGCAGCAGATGACTGCCCCTCCCTGAGCCTGGTTCTGCTGGAAGTTTCTTCCTGTTAAAAGGGAGTTTTTCCTCTCCACCGTCGCCAAGTGCTTGCTCACAGGGGATCGCCTGATTGCTGGGGTCTTTCTGCAACTGTGGGGGTTCCCCCTACAGTTGATAGTGCTATGAGATGACTGTTGTTGTGAAATGGCGCTATATAAATAAAGTTGAATTGAATTGAATTGAACTGAATTCGCGCTTGCTTTGTCCGAAGTATTCGCTTGTGAGAGCAAAACGATGAAATATGTTAATCCTGGTTAAAGTCCTGGTTTGTGTACGTGTTGCACTTTGGTGCTGTGCATTAAGTTGTGTGTAATTTCTTTCTAGAATCTGTTTCCACATGCCAGCGGTTAGCTGCCCTCAGCATGTTGTGTTTATATTGTGGATACAGGTCAAGAGGACCCCAGGATCCAAAATCTCAACATATACAAGTGCATTTTCAAACCAGTGATTTATAAAGTGATTCATATAATTTTCTAAAACGTCAGAATAGACCCACACACCTATTCTGTGGATTTTCCATAAAAGGTGTTGGAACGGTGTTTTCGTGCTGTTTCTGTTCCATCATAAATCCCTGGATTGAAAATGTACAGGGCGGATCCTGGGGTGCTCACTGGTCAGGGAAACAAAGCATTTTTGTCACATCCCACCACTGACTTTCATAAGTGTATTTCCCTAATACAGGTACATCTCCAAAAATTAGAATGTCATGAAAAAGTTCAATATTTTTTATCACTCATTTCAGAAAGTGAAATCCATCTATTACGTATATAGATTCATTACACAGACAGTGATATATTTCAAGCGTTTATTTATTTTAATTTGGATGATTATGGCTTATAGCCCCTGAAAACCCCAAATTCAGTTTGGCAAAAAATTATAATATTACATAAAATTAATTTTAAAAAATAGTTTTTAAATAGAAATGTTGGCCGCTGAAATGTTGGTTAACATGGGCTGTAGCCAAAATCTTCAAAATTAAAATAAACACTTGCAATATATCTCTCTGGCATCCGTCAGTCTCGGGAGACTATGGAGTTGCACTCTGGGTGGTTTTGATGCAGCATCGGTGTCGGGTGTGACTGAAAAGTCCGATGCGGGAGTGGCAATCCTTGCTGCACTGGACACAGGCGAAGTCCGTTGCTGGTCGGTCTGCCTGGCCTCGGGGCTTTCTCCTCTGTCGCTTCGCCTCAGCTTGCTGTATAAGTGACTGTTCAAAGCTGGACAGGCCTTTCTGCACAATCTGCCTCCAGGCCGTCCGGTCTGAGGCTACAGCTTCCCACGAGGTGAGGACGACATCCATGGCCATCAAGTCCCTTTTGCAGACATCCTTGTAACGCAGTTGGGGTCTGCCTGATGGACGTTTGCCTTGAGCTAGGACACCGTAGAGGAGATCCTTGGGGATCCTGCCATCGTCCATGCGTATCACATGCCCCAGCCAGCGCATGCGTCTCTGCTTCAGCAGTGTGTACATGATGGGGATTCCAGCTCTCTCCAGGACGCTGTTGTTTGTGACTTTGTCCTGCCAGGTGATGTGTAGGATGCGATGGAGACAGCGCATGTGAAATGCGTTGAGTTTCTTTTCCTGTCTGGCTTGCAGGGTCCAGGACTCGCTGCCATACAGGAGGGTGCTGAGGACGCAAGCTCTGTAGACCTGGATTTTGGTATGCTCTGCCAGCTTGCCATTGGTCCACGCTCTCTTTGTCAGTCTGGACATGGTCATAGCTGCTTTGCCGATGCATTTATTGAGCTCTGTGTCGAGAGAGAGAGGGAGTCATTGATAGTGGATCCCAGGTAGACAAAGTCATGGACAACATCTAGTTCAAGATCGAAGATACTGATGCTGGGTGGAGAATCCACACCTTGTCCCATGACCTGTGTTTTCTTCAGGCTGATGGTGAGTCCGAAGTCGCGACAAGCCTCGCTAAAACGAGTCATGAGCTGCTGAAGGTCCTTGGCTGAGTGGGCGGTGATTGCTGCATCATCTGCGAAGAGGAAGTCACGCAGACATTTTAGCTGGACCTTGGACTTTGCTCTTAGTCTGGAGAGGTTGAAGAGCTTTCCATCCGATCTGGTTCTAAGGTAGAGGCCCTCTTTGGCAGAACCAAAGGCGTGTTTCAGCATGACGGCAAAGAAGATTCCGAACAGAGTCGGTGTGAGAACGCATCCCTGTTTCACTCCTCTTCTAACATCGAAGGCAGATGAAGTTGAGCCGTCAAAGACGACTGTGCCCTTCATGTCATCGTGAAATGATCGGATGATGCTGAGCAGCTTGGGTGGACATCCGATCTTGGAGAGGATTTTGAAGAGGCCATCCCTACTAACAAGGTCGAAAGCCTTCGTCAGGTCAATGAAGGCTATGAAGAGTGGCTGCCTCTGTTCCCTGCATTTCTCCTGCAGCTATCTGAGAGAGAACACCATGTCGATTGTAGACCTGTTGGCTCAGAACCCGCACTGCGATTCGGGGTAGACTCTCTCTGCCAGAACTTGAAGCCTCTTGAGGATAACACGAGCGAACAGCTTCCCAACGATGCTGAGAAGAGAGATGCCACGGTAGTTATTGCAGTCGCTCCTGTCACCTTTGTTCTTATATAGTGTGACGATGTTGGCGTCCCTCATGTCCTGCGGCACTTCGCCTTCTCTCCAGCACAGACAGAGGATTTCATGCAGCTCCGTGATCAGTGACCCTTTGCAGCACTTCAGAACCTCGGCAGGGATGCCGTCCTTGCCGGGGGCTTTGCCGGTGGCAAGGGAGTCAAGGGCCTCGCTCAGTTCATCGATGGTCGGTTCTCCATCAAACTCCCCCAGTACAGGCATACACACGATGGCATTCAGGGCATCATCAGTGACTATGTTCTCCCTGGCATACAGCTCAGAGTAGTGCTCTACCCAGCGCTCCATCTGTTGTGCCCGATCCTGGATTACCTCCCCTGTGGCAGACTTTAAGGGAGCGATTTTCTTCTGTATAGGGCCCAAGGCCAGCTTGATTCCATCGTACATCCCCTTGATGTTGCCCGTGTCTGCAGCCAGCTGTATCTGGGAGCAGAGCTGAAGCCAGTAGTCATTGGCGCATCGCCTGGCACGCTGCTGGACTTTGCTACGGGCGGCCCGGAGGACTTGCAGGTTGCGTTCGCTGGGGCAGGCTTTATAAGCTACCAAGGCGTTCCGCTTCTCCATGATTACTGGGATCATTTCATCGAAGTGACCCTCGAACCAGTCTGCTGACCTGCTGGTTTTCTTGCCAAAGGTGGTCATGGCAGCCTTGTGCATGGCATCTCTGAAGTGCTGCCACCTTTCTTGGGCACTAGCGCCGGAACGGCCTGGGAGAGATTCCTCAAGCACGCGTGCAAATTCCTCCACTTTCTCCTGGTTGTGCGTCTTACTTGTATCAATGCGAGGCCTGCCTTCCTTTATCGTGCGGTGCACTTTCTTGGTTTGCAGTTTGACCTTGCTACATACTAGGGAGTGATCTGTATCACAGTCAGCACTCTGGTAGCTTCGTGTGATCTGGACAGTGGGTAGACAGCTGCGTCTGGTGAGAATCAAATCAAGCTGGTGCCAGTGCTTGGATCTTGGATGTCTCCAGGAGACTCTGTGTTGGGGCTTCGTGTTAAAGAATGTATTTGTGATGCAGAGACCATGATGGCAACAGAGTTCCAGTAGGCGTTGTCCATTTTCGTTCATCCTTCCTATGCCAAACTGGCCCAAACAAGTAGGCCAAGAGTTGTAGTCGGCACCAACTCTAGCGTTAAAGTCGCCGAGGATGAACAATGGCTCCTGTTTTGGGATTTTCTCTATGGCGGTACTGAGGGCGTCATAGAACTTGTCTTTAGCTTCCGCAGTAGATGTCAATGTTGGTGCATAGGCACTGATTAAACTGACTGTCCCCTCTGAGGAGTGAAGCTGAAGGGACAGAATGCATTCGCTTCCCTCTGGGGGAGGAATAATGGATCCCAGGAGGGTGTTCCTAACCGCAAATCCAACTCCATGTTCCCTGGTCTCGTCAGGTGGTTTCTCCTGCCAGAAAAAGGAGAAGTCCCTCTCTCTCGCAGATCCTGACCCTGTGAGCCTGGTCTCTTGGAGAGCAATGATGTCCATCTGCAGTCTGCTCAGTTCCATGTCGATCGCTGATTTCCTGAAGATCGTCAGAGAAACCTGGTGTCATTGTTCTGACGTTCCATGTGCCCATCTTTAGGGAAGGAGTTTTCTTTTTTCTGTTCTTGTTGCTTGGTGCGAGGTTATCGAACCGCTTGTCGGTTTTCACCCTAGACCCCACGCATCCAGTGAGGTTAATGGTCCGTGGCGAGGCAGCACCTTATTGGCTGGGGGCTGCCCAGCTTAAGGCGGGCGGTAGCTGCCCAGTGGAGCACGATGGGCAGACTTATAACCGGTAGACTGCTGCTTCCCATGTTGTATTGACGCTGCATAGCGAAGCTGGAGTGTCCTCTCCATTGCGCAAAGCCTGGGTAAGTTGATATGGAGGAGAAGCTGTTACCCATGCAGCAGGTCCCCCCTCTCCACGTTGCTGAAATGATCCAATGGAAAGGCAAAAGCCAGTACACATGGTTCCAGCGCCATTGCAGGAGCTGCCAGAGTGACGTTGTAGACAACAACGTACTGCCTTAGGGGCTCCGACTCCGGATTTTTTCTCAGGGTTGTCTCCCGAAGCCTTTCCCGTGAGCAGGTATACCGCAAGGCAGCAGAGGTTTGAAATCAGGGTTTCCTTCCCCTAGGTGAGCTGCCTTCCCAGCTATCTGAAATATTCTGGAATGAGTGACAAAAAATATTTAACTTTTTCATGATATTCTAATTTTTTGAGATGTGCCTGTATATGTTTTGAACTTGCTTTAACTAAGCACCATCCATTTCTGTCTTTGATCTAGGCAAGAGGAAAGGAAAAGCAGCCACCCCACAATGGACCTTGCCACTGTGGAAAGTACTGAAATCCTTTGCTTTTATAGGTAAAGTGCCAAAACCAAAGTAGCACAATTTCCAGTTAATATAAAAGGGACTGAACTGAGATTTATTTGATTGTGTGAAAATTAATTACAGAATAATTGAAAATGCGGCACGGTGGTGGAGTGGTTAGCACTGCGGCAGCACAGCAACTCACCCTTGGCCGGGGGATCCTGGGTTCGATTCCAGCCCCCGACCAACAGTGATCTGTGTGGAGTTTGCATGTTCTCCCCGTGTCTGCGTGGGTTTACTCCGGGATTTCTCCGGTTTCCTCCCACATGCCAAAAACATGCAAGTTAGGTTAACTGGCATCAAAAACTGGGGATTCTAAATTGTCCTTAGGTATGACTGTGAGAGTGAATGGTTGTCTGTCTCTCTGTGTTGGCCCTGCGATGGACTGGTGATCTGTCCAGGGTGCACCCTGCCTCTCGCCCAAAGATGCTGGGATAGGCTCCAGCCCCCCCGCGACCCGAAAAGGATTAAGCAGAAGAAGATGAATGAATGAATAACTGAAAATGACTGGCACTTCAACTGTAAAACTAGAAAAGCACTCAGAGAGTGCAGACCTCCGCCAAGCGCCACAGTTCCCCCCATACAGTGTTTGTGTGTACGTTGTCAGATTCCCTGACCATGAAAACATCTGAGTAGCAATTGGATTCACAATGATAGGATTAGTGGTTCATTAGTAAAAGCATTACCTCCTTGGCGGAGGTAATAAACTGAAGTGTTGGTGTTGTGTCCATGTCCTGAATGTGCAAACTCCCAGGCTGGGGGCGTTGCAATTGAATGAATGAATTAATTAATCTATATTTGGAATAGATTAAGAGTACAGGTTAAAAGAAAGTGAATAATATAACAAAGGGGGTAATAAAATCCAACAAGGTCAAATTAGACAATAGCTCCTCTGATTATACAGTTCAACATAAGTTATCCGAAATATGTGATGGCTGAATCCGCAGCTTATATTGGCCACCCATGTTCCATCCAAGAATTCAAAAGAAAAAACAAAAGAAGTCATGACACAACTGCGTACAACCCACAGGCCAATGGGTTATGTGAGCGTTTTAGATCACTGAAAGCAGCACTGAGGGCTTCACTGACGGATGCAAATTAGGTAGACGGGTTGGCGTGGGTTTTATTCAAAATTCAAACGTTTATTTCAAACTCAGGGTTGATATTAAATGCAGAACTAAAAGGAGTAGAAAATAAATAAATAAATAAATAAAAGTATATACAGATCAGCAGACAGTCGGCGGTCTTGTAACAACAATAACATACAATATTGGACTCAGTATAAAATGGAACGCCACCACTTCCAAATGCTGGAGTGAAGTGTGAGTGACGAGTTGACAATTGCTGATATACGATGATTGTTACATGGCAGCAACCTTCTCATCAAACTGTAAACATTGTTACGTATCAACTCGCCAAAAGACGGAATGTTCACAGACACAAACATCTTGCTTGCACTCGACCTTCGTGGTACATCTAATCTTTATCTTTATTGGGGTTGCGCTCCGCGGCCAAAGATGATTTGGAAATTTCCCCGGCAGAGAGCTTCTTTTTGCGGAGCTACTATGGCTGACCGGGGAATTTCTGCCAAATAATCCAGCGGCGGACAGCTGGGCGTCTGAGGTTTTGCAGCGTTGCGCAAACACAGGCACACTGCACGCTGCCGAACAGCTCGTTTTTGCGCAGCGCCTATGGCTGGCCGGGGAATTTCTGCCAAATAATCCGGCGGCGGACAGCTGCCCGTCTCAGCTTTTGCAGCGTCGCGCAAACACAGGCACGCTGCCGGGCCCAGGCCACCAGTGTTTTCCGCGTGCTTTTGTGCCTAAAACGTTGAAGAAGGCGGAGTTTATGTTGGTCAGACACGATGACCAGCGCCCTCCATTGCGCAGGCGCACATGTTGAAAATAGCCATATGTCACAGTGTTAAAGAATGCTTTAAAAAATTCCTGTATCCAGACGGTGATCCGGATCATCCCCAAAATTTAATCAGTTCTTCCTTGTACCATTTCCAACAACGCCTGAAAGTTTCATGGAAATCCGTCCAAGACTTTTTGAGTTATCTTGCTAACCAACAGACAAACAGACAGACAGACAGACAGACAGACAGACAGACAAACAGACAAACACACAGACAAACCCCGGCAAAAACATTACCTCCTCCTGGCCTTTTCGGCCTGGCGGAGGCCTGGCGGAGGTAATAAACCGCTTGTTAATGTATTTATTTTTTTGTCAGATCACTTGTGTGATCCTTTGTGAGTTATGTTCATAACTGTATGTTGCACTTTGGGGAATGGGAGTTGTTCAGTCATCAATATAGTTTAGTTTATATATGTAGTTTATAGTCTATCATCAATAAACTAATGCAGTATTATAATAGCAGGACACATTGCAAATATTTGAGACCCATTGTAGTGCATCCTTTTATATTTTAGCAATACAAGTACAAAACACCGCCCACACTTGAAGCCAGGGCAATAAGAGATACAGCGGTGACAGAGTGGTGGCTAAACTTTTATTGATAAAAATTCCATATTTTGGCTGAGCGACTCCTTACTCGGTGATGCGCATCCTTAGTTAAAGTAGTATATTCCATTCAAGTGAATGTATTAATTCATTCTGATTGCTGAGGCCACAGTAAAAACAAATGATTTTAAACATCACCCAGCCCTTGTAAAATCTACTTTACTGAAGCGCAGCTACATGAAAATTGTGGTTTAATACAACAACAAAGTACTTTATTGTCACATTCAAATTGTAATCGCTCCTGTTTTGTTTTTCTTTTGACTTCTTGGATGGAATATGGGTGGGCAATATAAGCTGCGGCTTCAGTCATCACCCATTTCGGATAACCTATGTTGAACTGTATAATCAGAGGAGTTATTGTTTAATTTGACCTTGTTAGAATTTTTCCCCTTTGTTATATTATTCTATTTTCTTTTAATCTTTACTTTTAATCTATCCGAAATAAAGATTCATTCATTCATTCACATTCCACCACTGGCTTTTATCACCAAGTGTATTTCCCAAATATGTTTTAAACTTGCTTTAATTAACCACCACCCATTTCTGTCTTTTGTCTAGGAAAGAGGGAAATGATAAGATAAGATAAGATAAGCCTTTATTAGTCCCACGATGGGGAAATTCCAGGATTGCAACAGCACAGGGATAGCAACACTCAGAGCAACAATCAGAAGGCAAGAGAAAAAAAAAAGAAACAAGAGCAGCAAGTATACATATGTACATATATATATATATATATATATATATATATATATATATATATATATATATATATATATATATATATATATATATATATATATATATATATATATATATATATACAGACACAGTGCGGAGCATTGTAGCTAGATGGAACAAATATGCAGATACATAAACACACACAGTACGGAGCATTGTAGCTAGATGGAATAAATACGTAAATATATAAACACACACAGTGCGGAGCATTGTAGCTAGATGGAATAATATGTAGATATATTAACACACACAGTGCGGAGCATTGTAGCTAGATGGAATAAATATGTAAATGCATAAACACACACATGATCCACCCCAAACTGGACCTTGCCTTACTATTTACAGAGATGCAGGCCAAAGATCTGCTGAACTGGGACCAGCTTGAGTGGCACATCCCAGCTGCTTCTCAGTGAGGCAGCGTGGCCGGCGTGTGTGACCCATTCTGTTTTTTTTTTGTTTTTTTTTTTAATACAGTTTGAATTTTGCACATTCTGAATAATCTGGAATTTGCTGCTGATTGTAATAAACAATTTAGTGACTTATGTGTTTGCATCATGATTTTCTATTTTGTCTGTTCAGGCACCGGTGGGAAAAGAGTCAACAGTACAAACCATTTATCTGTGACTTTGAAAATAATGGCTCGTTTTTAAGTAAAAGTAACCAAAACAATTATTTTATTTACTGAAGACTGTATTGCTGGATGTGCCACCGCAGAAGACACTGCACACTTTAGTGACAGTACCAGTATATGGAGGAATTCTGGGCCATATTAGCATCTGTACTTTATCATAATAGGTTTCAGAATCAGAATCAGAATCAGAATAAGTTTATTGCCAAGCACATTTACAAGTAAATAACAGGTAAATATACGAGGAATTTGACTTGACACTGAAACGTCATAAATGACATTCTCAGTGACGCGGCGAGCCGTGGAGGCGCCTGTCAGCAGGAGGGGAACAGAAGAAGGCAATGGGGAGGAGGGAGGGGTGGACACAATAGGAGAGAGAAAAAAGCATTGTTTATCAGAATAAAGTTCATTTATGATCAATATTATGATTACAAGAAAAAAACTCTCATTGCACAATTAGCAGACAATAGAATCCACACAATGACACAAGAGAGCAGTGAGTGTATATCTTCGAGTCAGTATAGTGGATCAGTTTGTGTAAGTTGAGTGTAATCAGTGGCAATCAGTTGGAGGACAACAATGTCTCTTCCTCAGCAGATGTTATGACTACAGTCTGAAGCAAAGGCCTGTGTCCTTGAGCACGGCAGATGGAATAATTTGCCAGACAGCTGTCCTTGAGAGCCAAATGCTGCCCACCAGTGTTATGAAAACAAATATACTGTTGATTATCTGGAGGACTGAGTGCTGAGGGAGCCGAAAGAAACAGGTCGAATAGCACTGACTTCAGAGAAAAAGCTTTCTATTCTCTTACGGATTCAGTGCACCAATTCCTTCATGGCCGGGCGTTGAAATCAATTCATGGACAGCTTTCAGCGTGATCGTGATGTAATCCATTTTCCTGTACAGTTCTCCATTGGCCGCTGTCAGAGTCCTGCCCAGTTGGTCAATTTGATGGGTGAGCTTCGCCGGGTCCGCTTTTTGATAAGCTCTATCCATCTTCTTCAGTTTGCGGTACACCAGAACAATCCCAAATCCAATCAGTAGAATTCCGATGACCATTGCTCCGAAAAGATATAAATCTTCAATATCTTCAATAGAAAGATCACACAGGCACAAGAGTTTCCAATTACTTGTGTCCTTCAAATAACCCGCAGCAGCAGTGCCTGCGGGGCAGATCGGCTCCCCCGGGCCAGATTTCCTCGTTGAAAAAACAGTGTCAATTGCGTTCAAAGCCCAGCTTATTAAATCCATAATTTCGTTCGATAATCAGCAGTAAAACACGCAGACAGACGATAGCAAGCAGGGATCCAGTCAGTCAGGGAAGGAGAGAGATAAGGAGCCGGAGCTGGGAAGAAAGGCGTCTGCTCTCTTTGGAGGGCGGAAGTTTGGGTGGGGGTGTCCAATCATGTGCCATGGAGGGCCAAGACTCTGCAGGCTTTACCTCCAAACAGTGTCTTCAGCAGCAGATTCCACTGAATTTCTTCCCACTGATTGCTGATCAGTGACAACACCTGCTGAAGAGACTGGGTAGAAGAGAGAACCTGCAGGGTCTTGGCCCTCCATGACACATGATTGGAGACCCCTGGGTTAGGGTTTAATGGGATTTAACATTTTAACACAAACTGCTTTATGGTTCATAATTCTGTTGACAGACTTACACAAAACCAAAAGTAATTTCTCAAACTGCTGGATTGTTCTTAGACATCTTTTCCAATCTTTCAGTATATAATTTATGTCACTTGGTGGTAACCTTCAGATATAAAAAAAGAGACATCTGCAAAAACTTCAAAGGTTTATTGTCAGTGCAATTCCCAGTGCAATACTACATGAATGCATTTATAGTACATTGTTGATGCTGAGAATATATATTTCTACAGTACATGTATCTAGTAAATCAAATATTTTCCATGTAACCTTGTGACTGCATTATTTTAATTGCGTTTAATCCTAGATCGTTTGTTTTGGCCTAAAATTCATCATAATTGTCAAATATATCTTATTATACCTAACTCAGTACTGTTTACCTTTTGAATATATATTTTGTGGTTAATATAACCCCATAACTACAACCTGGCGATCAAGTTGTGTCAGCTGAACAGTTTTTGCCATGACACCACCACAGACTCAGTGCTGCTGGAGCAGGTACGTCCCATGATGTCTCAACAGTCTCTCCATGATTTTCACACAGATCAGAGCAATTTGTTGTACAGGAAGCTAAACGTTTCTACAGACATGCTTAAGCTCTATAACCACTGATTGTTTATGAAGCTGGGGTGACATCAGTGAGAGGCTGTATTGAACGCCAGACTGACTGTTTGGAGCGGTAATTTTCCCACAACAGAGCCATCTGAAACACACACACACACAGCATACATATTTTAGTACCTAATAGCAATAACTTGCAGACATTACTGTGTAGTACGATGTACTTAAAGCAAACTAGCATTAGCAATCATTAGCTTACCGTCATATGTGATATAGTTCGTATCCTCACGTCTTCTGCTCTATGGCTTCCCAAACGGTCCAGTACTTTTCCAGAGTGTTTCGTCTCACTGCCTGTACCCTTGTCTGGCGGTCCTTTTTGGCCTTTACGGTGACAAAAAGCCACAGACCGAGAAGTCACCTTGTACAGCCGCAATGTTATGTTTTGCTTGGGTCGCGTGTTTTACGTCACGGGAGTGTGGCGCCGCCTTGCTGTAAAAAAATCCCACCCACCCCAGGCATACCCAGCTGTACCCAGCTGTAATGGAAACACAACCGAGCCGAACCGAGTAGAGCCGAGTAGTGTAGAGTAAGGCCGACTGGGTACTAGTGGAAAAGGGCCATAAGTGTATAGTGTTTTGTGCAGTGGGCATCTTTCTGTTAATAAATGTTGCAAACTCACAGTGTGCGTTTGCTGTTCTTCTACAGCCCTTGAGTAGAAGGACACCAAGAGTGAGTCATGACAATATAGCCACATGACAATATAGCTTAAGAGCGAGTCATGACAATATAGCTTCTCTTAAACTTAATTTGCAGAGCCAGAATAGAACAAAAATAAATAAAATTAACTAGAGGGCACTCAGAGCGCATACCTCCGCCAAGGCGTTGTCCCTTCCTCCCTTTGTCCTCCCTCTTGTGAAGTCCTGTCTTATCAACAGACTGGGCAGACGTGATGATGGATGCATGGGTGATGTCATCACATCCTGCCTTATTTAAGAGACTGATAGCGGCAGCCTGCTCTCTTTGGTGCTCTGCTTCTAAGGAGACACATGCCTATACTCCTTCTACATCAGCATAGCAACAGTTCTGTTTGTTCCATGTGCTATTAGCAGTGTGTTCAATAAAGTCATTGTTCAGTACAGCTACTGCCTCCATTGTCCTAATTCCCAGACATAACAATTGCTGACGAGGAGAAACCATCAAAACATCGACATGGAAATGTGCCTGGGCCCCTTACCACCATTCCTCATGTCCCCAGGTGAACCGCCCATGCCATGACCTCGCTGGTTCGAGTCATTCCGCATGTACGTGTTGGTGATGGACCTGGCAAGAGTTGGCAAGATGCGGCTGCAAGCATTTTTAATCCACAGCCTGGGTATTTAATCCACAGTGAGGGACAGCGGGTTTTCAGCACATTAGGACAGGCGGACACGTATGAGGAGTGCATCACACTGCTGGCAGGACACTTCACAGCACCCAAAAGTGTGCTAGCAAGGAGGATTCATTTCCACTAGCGCTGACAGGGATCAGGAGAAGCAACCCAGCAATACGTCGTGGACCTCCACTGTCTGGTAAGCATGTGCAAGTTTGGCCATTTAGAGGACGAAATGGTGCGGGATCAGTTAGCGGAACACACAAACAACCCGCGGCTGCGGATAAAGCTGCTGATGGTGCTGGGCGACCTGCCACTGGCAAAGGCGGTAGAGTTGGCGTTCCAGTTAGAAGGTCGCCGACCAGCTATCTTCACAGCTAGGTGAGCCACAACAACGAGCCCTGGTAGCACACGCAGTTACCCCAGCAGAAGAATCCGGTTACTCTACGACCTTCACGGAGGATACCGATTTGAACACCGCGAGACTAAGGAACATCACGAGACACTACTCGTGCGGTAACTGCAACTCCCCGATGCACCGAGAGCGAGTGTGATCCCGCCCGGCCACGGGGCAGCGATGCCAACGATACAGCAACTTAATCACTTCGCCAAGGTATGCCGATTGACATGACTAACATCAAGCCCACTACCCAGTTCAATAGAACCACCATCAACCACTATCCACGCCGTGGGCTCCAGATGGGCAGCGTACAAGTGGTGCACGGTGAGGTTAGATGACATCAGCTTACCGTTGCTGCTGGACACTGCCGCTGTGAGATCTATGATGAACTGGGTCACTGTAAAAAAATTATTCCCTAACCATCCTATTGGTAAGAATCCAGCGGAGCTGTACGGCTATGGGCACACACGCATCAGCCTCATAGGGACCATATCGCTGACAGTTCGCTATGGGTCAAGAATCCTCCCAGAGATCATCTTCTAGGGAGTGCAACACACCCAGACAAGGGTACAGCCGCTCCAAGCTTGACACCGCAGAGAGAACACAACACAGAGAGCGGGCACAAACTGGACTCACCTCTGATCCTCGCCCAGCATAAACCTTAAGGAGCTACCACAGAGCTGCAAGAGAGGGAGTTCATGGCCTAAGGGGGCCAGGGTGAATGACAACAACCCGGTGTGTGTCCGGTCGCCGGTGACACTGACACATCGCCACGACCACAATCAGCACCAGGAGAGAGGGGGCAGAAGCCAGACTCATCTCACATCCTCGCCCGGCATCAGCCTCAGGGAGCCGCCACAGTGCTGCGGGATAGAGTTTGTGGCCCAGTAGGACGCAGCAGAACAATGCCAATCAAGGGTATGCCCTACTGCCGGCGTGAAAGGCACGCTGCCACAACAACAATACCGAGTGCAGCCAAACCGATCACCACTCGCAGTGCTGGAATGGGTTCAGGGCCAGCAATCTGAGCGCCTTGACCCATAGATGGTCCTGTCATTGCCGATGAGAATCACTGTGCAGTTGGGGCCAGCCACGTTCCAGATGGTCGAATGGTTTGAGATGGCATGCCAGCCATCTGCAAAGGGTGAGAGCAGCTGCCCCAGACCAAGCCACAACGCTGGAGCCTATCCAAACCACGTGGGACCCAGACTGGGACTTTGCAGCAGAACATCCAGATCTGCTGCAGCCAGCCCCTCCAGGGCCGTGCCCACCGTGGGCTCGCCAGAGGTCCCTGAACTCAAACCACAGCAGTGACTCTGTTAAGACTATTTAACAAAGCACAACTGGTTCAAAGTGGCAGAATAACCCAGTCAGTCCTGCAAAGTCAACTGGTGGTCCACCCGGTGGCACTGTTGTGAGTTTTAAGAGTTTTGAAAATGGTTATGATGGGGTTTTTTGGCTTTCCCGGGGGGGGGGGGGGGGTTGTGAAGTCCCATCTTAGCAACATAGATAGATAGATAGATAGATAGATAGATAGATAGATAGATAGATAGATAGATGTACTTTATTGATCCCAAACTGGGAAATTACAGAATGATGATGGATGCACGGGTGGTGTCATCACATCCTGCCTTATTTAAGAGACCGACAGCGGCAGCCTGCTCTCTTTGACACTCCGCCTCTAATGAGACACCAGCCTATACTCCCTCTACATTAGCATAGCAACAATTCTGTTTGTTCCACATGCTGTTAGCAGTGTGTTCAATTAAGTTATCGTTCAGTACAACTATCGCTTCTGCTGTCCTAATTCCCAGACATAACACTCCCCTCCGTCCCTTTGTCCGTCCATATCGCCATCCATCTGTATATTGCGAGATAGGGCCTTGGTGGAGGTATGCACTTACGGATCATCTCCTACATCGAATGAGTTCATTTTTGGGCCAAGGGCCACACCTCTGGTGGAAATGTCATCCAAATCCATCTATGAGTTTTTGTGTGATCCTGCTAACAGACAGAGAAACGACAGCAAAAACAATATGACTAGGTTATATTACTACATTATAATAATAATAACAAGACTGTCATAATTGTATTGATCATACACTGGGGTTGGGCAATTCCACCTTAAATCAACATCATGGTTTATTGAATCTTTCAGGTCGGTTTTCGTTTTTTTTTTCCCTCCTCTCTTCTCCCTTACAATTTACTGACAAGGTTCATAATTACTAAGCAATATTACACAACAGTGCGGTACCATATTACTACGGTGCATCGTAAACAAGCATAATAGACAAGGCCTATTGTGATTACACAAACAAAACAATTAAATGTTGCCCAGTGTTGAAGTTTACTGTGTTTACACACCGTGTGGGTCATGTGGCTGCAAGGACATCCTCGTCTGTTGGCTGGAGTTGCGTCCGCATGCACTCCAAACCCCGTCTTAAACCGTATACTTTGCTGCTTTTTCTTGGTGTCTTCAGATGAAATAATGTCAATCATCACATACTACGGTATGTGGATGAAGACCACATTCGTTTTTATTCCAAGTGGTTTTACTTTTTCTGTAGTGTTTGATTTCCGGGTTGCGGAGGTGTGTGGCCACACACGTAACTCAGTGGACACATTTTAAAGGGCCAGTACATGAAAATGAAAAATAATTTTCAAAAAAATTCTTGGATCCAGATTGTGATCCAGAGCGCCACCAAAATCTAATCATCTGTTCCCCGTGCTATTACACACCTTTCCTGAAAATTTCAACAAAATCCATTCATAGCTTTTGGAGTAATGTTGCTAACAAACAGACGAACCAATCAACCAATCAACCAGTGCCTCCAAAAACAATAGCTCCTCCCTTGGCGGAGGTAATTAAAATGACCAAAGATACAGTCCTTTCTGTTATAATATTATATACAGTAAGTTTTTATGCCTAAAATGCCCCACCACCCCTGTGAAAACCTCCTCTGTTTTTTTAAAACCTAAATATTGGCAGATATGCATTCTCTACTATACAAAATAACTTAAGACCCAGAATATTCAGCATTTTGTGTAATAATAATAAAAATAAAAATATCCATAATAATAAAAGCCAAGGCTAGCACCATAATGTGAATTATAAGTGTAGTTTACCTGGAGAAGCTCTGCAGCTTGCCTGTTTCTTGTCTGACACTCTCCCACTGTCCCGGAAGGAAGGGGCACGCTGCATTTATTACACTTAGAATTTTGACAATTTATTGGAATTTTTCCTAAATTTAAATTAATTAATGAAACAAAGTTTGAACTAAATAATTCCCAAATTCAGTAATATTCCGGGAGCCGAATGGAAAGCTCTGGCGGGCCGGATGTGGCTGCCAGTTGACGTTCACTGCTATAGAGGTATTGGTCAATACATTTTTTGTGTATAATACTATATATCAAGGTTGTAGATCCACAACCCCCGGTCTTCTCCCACTTGGGCTATAATTATAATAACATTATATATTATTTTTTTTTTTTATTTTTTTTTTTTTGTTACTTATTTGTACCCGTAGGTAGACTTGGTTTGCAGTCTGGTGACAAGCCACCGGCTGCTGGTCGCTGCGTGCGCGAGCGCCCTAAACCTACATGTTTTTGGTATGCGGGAGGAAACCGGAGAAATCCCGGAGTAAACCCACGCAACACGGGGAGAACATGCAAACTCCACACAGCTCACTGTTGGTCGGGGGCTGGAATCGAACCCACGATCTCATGATCCCCGCGATCCCCCGGCCAAGGGTAAAACTGTGCTGCCACAGTGCTAAACCACTGCGCCACCGTGCAGCCCATTATATAATATATAATCATTTTTTGGTGTCAGTCCTTTGTGATGGGCTAGCTTATAGGGTGAAAGTCAGCAACAGCAACTGCTAATGTTATGCCCTCACTTACCTAGGAATGCTGTTTTTATATGTACGTGTTTTATATGGAGCCTGGTGATGAAGTGGTTAGCACTTTTGCCTCATAGTAAGAAGGTCGTGGGTTCAAATCCACCAGCCAGCAGGGCCTGTGTTGGAGTTTGCATGTTCTCCCCATGCTTGCGTGGGTTTCCTCCCACATTCCAAAAACATGCAAGCTAGGTTAACTGGGGATTCTTAAACAAGGAATTGAAGGGATTGGCACTGCAGTGACTACCTCATCCAGCTCAGTTGATGCCCTTGAATAATCCCTCTGGGAAGTGTACCAAATAATAATATTTTTCTGGAACGCAGGAAGTTCATATCATTGTGAAAAGAGCCCATGGCCTACTAGGGCAATTGCCCAGGGGTAATGGGCCTGAAAACACAGTCATGTGAAAAAATTAGGACACCCTGTATAAGCCTCTCTGTGTGTGTGTGTGTGTGTGTGTGTGTGTATGTGTGTGTGTGTGTGTGTGTGTGTGTGTGTGTGTGTGTGTGTGTGTTAACATATTTGGGCATACGAATATTTAATATCAATGTTAAAAATACTGGGGGGTTCATGTAATACAGCTATCCATCCATCCATCTTCTACCACTTTTCTGGAGGTCTGGGTCGCGGAGGCAGCAGTTCAAGCAGAGAAGCCCAGACTTCCCTCTCCCCAGCCACCTGCTCCAGCTTTTCAGAGAAGATACCAAGGTGTTCCCAGACCAGTTGGGAGACATAGTCTCTCCAGCAAGTCCTGGGTCTGCCCCGGGGTCTCCTCCCAGTGGGACGTGCCCGAAACACCTCAAGTGGGAGGCGTCCAGGAGGCATCCTGATCAGATGCCTATACCACCTCAACTGGCTGATCCCAGGAGCTATGTTGTCCAGGGCAATTTGCCTCTGATAGGGTCACCCAAGACAAACTGGTCCTGGGTGAAGGGCCAGACTAAGAACGATCCAACAGACTCTCATGATAAATATTAGAACAAGGATTCAGTGTACCCTGCCCGGTATGGGGTTACCAGGGCCCCACCCTGGAGCCAGGTCTGGGGGAGGGGCTCGATGACTAGCATCTGGTGGCCGGGTCTCCACCCATGGGACCTGGCTGGGCTCAGCCCGAAGGAGTTACATAGGTCCACCCTCCAGTGGGCTCACCACCTGCAGGAGGGATCATGGGGGTCCGGTGCTATGTGGATCAGGTGGCGGTCAAAGGCGGAGACCTTGGCGGACTGATCCTAAGCTTTCTAAACTGGCTTTTGGTAATACAACTAAACAATTAAAAATGAATTAAAAGATTTTTTTTCAAATTTTCTGTAAAATGCAATTCTAAACAAATAGTGAGGAATAAATTATATGACACCCCCCATACTTTTTAGGACACCCCAACATTCATTCCCACTTAAAATGGATAAAATAAATGTTAAAAAAATGCAAATAAAAACAAAAACAAGGTTAGACATAGATATGTGAATATTTCTTAATAAAGAACTGAATATTTAAAGGGGTGTCCTATTTTTTTCACATGACTGTATATGGTTGACATTAGTGCTGTAACATTCACAAATGATTCATTCAAATGTTCTAGTTTTTATGGGTGAATATACTGTACTGAACTGCTTACTGGAACTGTACTGGAAGCCAAGGATCACCAGCTGAATCTCCCGCCTAGGCAGCAAATGAGCCCCACTCACTATGTTCAGCCAACTCTCAGTTCAGTGAGTGGTAGGCACTTAGAGCACTGAGTGATTCAGTGACAAATCTTTCAAACTGATTTTTTTTTAAAGAAACGAACCAGAAGGGACATTTTAGTGAACTGTGCATCCCATCACTAGTTACATCTTTGGTGGCCTAATAAATTGCTGTTAAGTCACCGCTGTCTGTGCCAATATTGATTTTAAAGGCAACCAGAGGAAGATTTGATGACGGGTGCCATATAGCTGTCATGACTCATCATTGGCTCCTGCTGCGCGCACACCTGCGCCTCGTCAGCGGCAGACTACTTAACCCACTCAGCCCTGTGCCTCGGCCTGAAGCCGTCTGTTCCCTTCAGCTCGTCTTCGCCATTGGTACTCCCAAGATCAGCAAGACAACGCTCCAAGTAAGCAACTTACCTTTTCTCTTCAGTCCTCTCCCCTGTGCACAGGTGGATTCCTCGGCGGCGGACTTCTCCCCTTCGCCACGCCATCTTCATCTTCGCACAAGCTCAGCAGGTCTCTGTCTCCTGGGTACTCCCCTTGTCAACGCCTGCCACCTGCCATAACAAGTAAGCAGCAGTCATTCCTCCAGGCCTGTATAATTGTGGTGCCCGTTACCTTGTCCCTCTGCTCTCTTATTATAGGGTTGCCCGGCTGTACGGTGATCTGCTCTGCTGCCTGCTCACGGAAGTTCTCCCACAAGACATCCACATATCTCACACACGCATCCATTCATACCTGTTTGTTAATAAATGCTGTTAAATCTATTCTGAGCCTGCGTGTGTGTCTCCTGAGCCGAACATTATGTCAGTACGGCTTCAGCAGAGCGGCTCGGCTGACAGCGGGCTCGTACGCCGTCTTTCCACTCTCGAGGCTCGAGTAGATTTAATAGCTCACCAACAGCAGGTAATCTTAAATCAGTTAACTTCAATTACTCACCGGTTAGACCGCCTGGACCCCCAGCAGGCGTTCCCCCCGGCTCCCCAGGGAGGGTTAGCTCCTGCCGCTCCGGTGGCCGGCCAGTCTTCCTCGGCATCGCCGACTCAGCTCACACCGATCCCGACTCCGGCCCGTTTTAACGGGAAGCTTGGCGGAGCTCGGGGTTTTATTATGCAGTGTGAGTCGGTGTTCATGCGCGTTCCCGGGGACTTCCCCTCAGACCACAGCCGGATTGGTTACATAGGTAATCTCCTGGAGGGGCGAGCGCTAACCTGGGCTTACGCCGTAATGGCGAAGCCCAGTTACGCGAACCTCTCCTATAACCAGTTCGTGCGAAACTTCTTCGAGGTGTTTGATCATGCTCGGCATGATGGCGTCCTAACCGACCGTCTCCTTGCTCTCCAGCAGGGAAGCCGGTCGGCGGCGGACTACGCCATCGACTTCCGGGTCGCTGCAGAGGAAGTAGGCTGGGGTGAGGCGGCACTTTGTGGCATCTTTCTCCGCAGCCTCAGCTCTGGTCTGAGGGATGAATTGGCCGGTCGAGATCTCCTGGAGACTCTCGCGGGGCTAGTCTCCGTAGTGATTAGCTTAGATAAAAGGTTGCGCGAGCGTTCCTCCAAGCGGAAGTCAACCAACCGCTCGCGAGGAGGCTCCACGCGCGCACCTCAAGCTCGCCCCCTGGCGTTGCCGCCACCGGAGTCCTCTGAGGAGTCGGAGGCAATGGTGGTAGGCCGGTCAAAGCTCCCTCTAACAACAACAACTTGCTTGGCCAGGCACTCAGTATGTGCTGGAGAGTCCCATGCTGGGAGCATGCTGAACACAGGTCAAACTCCTCATCGTACCATCGGGCCAGGTTAACCGGAGTTGGTAGGAGATCAGAGACTGCCCTTAGCATAAAGCTGACTCTGTCTGGTTCTGCTCTCCACAGATCACTACATGACATCCTCTTTTCCTGAAGCTGCTCCCATCTTGTCCATGCTCCTTGTTGGGCTTGGGATACTGCTCTAGTCATTCGAGTCTGCTCCTCTGACTGCCGAACCTCAGTCGCAACAAGGTCCCGCTTTTGTCTATCACTTGCTTGTGACCACCAGACCATTCTGCCATGTCCCAAGCCCCTCCTGTCAAGCTGGGTTGCCTCAACTATCTCCCGGATCCCTAGACTGGACTCAGCCTCCGCAACTCAACACTTGCCTGCCACTTCCTGCCTGTTCTGACGTCCGGGAGCGCATCCCTAACAGCTTGATCCTTCGAGTCTCTGAGCGTCATGTGAAGCTTTGACTTCGCCACCTTAAACTGTTCTGACAAGGACTTTATCGGAACCTTCGTTCCTCTGACATACAGTGCCACAGATGTAAGGTTTCTGGACACCCCAAGCCATCTACGGATGTAAACACTGATACGTTTCTCCATGGCTTCCACATGAGTCAAAGCTACCTCATAGACGGTCAGGGGCCACATCAACCTTGGCATCAACCCGAACTGCAGACACCACAACTTTAACTTTCCTGGAAGGCCACACGTATCAATGGCTTCCAGTCCTTCTTCCATCTAAAAATTATAGATATATAAATATATATCTATATATATATATATCTACAGATTTTTTTAAATTTTTTTTTTGTTACTTGTTTGTGAAACCAGAGAAATCCCAGAGTAAACCCACGCAGCACGGGGAGAACATGCAAACTCCACACAGATCACTGTTGGTCGGGGGCAGGGATCGAACCCACGATCTCACGATCCCCACGATCCCCCGGCCGAGGGTAAACTGTGCTGCCACAGTGCTAACCACTGCGCCACCGTGCAGCCCTATCTATATCTATATATATATACAGTATATATATACAGTATATATATATACAGTAAAGATATATAGATATATTTATACAGATATAAATTATATAGATTATAAACAATGTTATAAACAATGTTTTCTTTTCCAAATGATGTAGAAATGTAGAAAGCTAAAGCCAGTCATGCAGTTTAGACTTTAAACTGAACTGAAGCTTACATTTTGGTGCTTTTATATTGACCCTGTCTTTATTGTGATCAGCTCAACCTCGTAAAACCACAAATTCACTTCATAAAAATAAAACAAGACACTTTTAGATGACTGTAGTGAAGCTGTCAGTGACTTTTACAGCGAGACCATGACTTCGGTGAGTCAAATCCTGTCCTTGTGTTACTATGCTGTCAGTCTGGCAGACTCCAAGGACCTCAGATGTCAGAGCAAAACCCTGCCAAGCAGAAAGAAGAGGCTTTAATCACAAAGCCTCAAGTTATACTCGTGGATACGCACATTACTGTAGCTGTGAAAGGTGTTAGGGTGACAGTGGCGCAGAACAAGCCTGCAAACGAGTGACTTTGCGGGCTGTAAAAGTCAGAAGAGTCTGTCGGGGAGGTGACGGAGCCCCATCATCCTACTTGGTTGTGACTTTCTGACTTCTTCTCTTCCATTCTGACGCTCGTTGTACCCTCTGGGCTGGTGGGAGGTCTGGGCGGGGTTAGGGATTCGTGAGGCTAAGAGAGGGACAATCCTGGCAAGTTACCCCACATCAGGCTCCTCTTCCTCCTCCCCGCTCCTCTTCACTGCCCCTGGATCTGCATCTCACTGCTGAATCACACATGAACAGCAGCTGATGGGAGCTGACAGCCCGTCTGCCCACCCGCCCGTGGACATACGGAATGTACTGACTTTTACATACTAATGTTGAGGTCACGGGTGACAGCTGGAGCAAACAAGGATGAACTAACTAACTAACTAACTAACCTGCACTTATATAGCAGGTTAGTTAGTTAGTTAGTTAGTTCATCCTTGTTTGCTCCAGCTGTCACCCGTGACCTCAACATTAGTATGTAAAAGTCAGTACATTCCGTATGTCCACGGGCGGGTGGGCAGACGGGCTGTCAGCTCCCATCAGCTGCTGTTCATGTGTGATTCAGCAGTGAGATGCAGATCCAGGAAAGGAAGTAGAAAGTATTCTTACAGTGTACTTTCCCTGTATGCAACATATTAAGAGTTGAGCTTTGTTTGAGAAAGTTTGTATTCCCCACACAGTAGTATTAAGGGTAGTGCAGTTACATTTTTGCTCTACTAGATGTTAAAAGAGAAGATTATTAATAATTAAACAATAAAAAGGGAAAGAAATGTGCAGAAAAATTCTAGATGCATTAATTGCAGGATGGCTTGGCACTCATCATTGCTGAATAATAAGAAGCATTTCCACAGAATTTCAAAAGAATCCAATTAATAAAGTACCTCGTGTTCCACTCACAAATAATCCCTACAAAGTTGACAGCAGCACATGAACTGTGATTAATACCCCAATGGTACAATAGAGTATTTAACATGCCTTTCATCATTATGACTGCATCATCTAATTGAAATGAATATATTCAGAAAAAAAATCTCTTTAGTAAATAGTGTTGTTTAAAGTTTTATTAAAGGTCCCATATGTTAACCTTATAAACTGTTGAAATATTATATAATTTCACACAGAAACATATACTGCCTTTTTTTAAAGTTAAGCTCTAAAGGTGGATTCACACTACAATGTCTGGACTGACTTTTACTGATGTTTTGGCAAACGTCTGGCTCTGCTGGAAAAAGTTAATGATTGCTGATGTTTGTTGGCAAACGCTGGCGAAAGTTGTGTTCTCTGAATATTTTCAGCCTGCTGAAAATTTGCTGACGTTTGGAAATACACATTGGTGAAAGTTGTGCTCAGTTTGTAAAAGTTCTGGAGTGCTGGGCTAAGTTATGCAGAATTCACCTAAGTCAGCCTAAGTTAAAGCTGGGTTCACAATATAGCATTGGGACCGACTTTTACAGACGTTTTGAAAAATCAGAGAAATACTCAGCACAGGTCAGCTGACATCAGCATCAGGCGATGTGCATATAAAGATCAGCATTTGTGGAGGCTTCCTGCCATTCTGGACCTGCTTCTGGAATGAACACATCTCCTTTGGGCATACGTTTCAGTATTTATTTTCGTTTTGTATTCCTATGTAGTTACTTCTGCATACCCTTTTCCCCTGTTCGTTCGTTCATTCATTCATTCATTTATAAATTCGTTCATCTAAAAAAATAATAAAATAATGCTATAGACTCCAACACTAAGTCCGCAATTAAAATGTGAATGTGGATGGAATAAAAAAACTGTTTAGTGTATCATCATATAAATAAAATGACGAGTGATTATTTTTTGACTGTTACAACTCTCTCCATTAAAATAACATAAAATCCCGATAAATGTCATTTACTTTTTGACACCACATCAATGCTGTTTGATTCCCCATAATGGAAGTGAACCAGTAAATCCTGGAGAATGATTATGCATGGAGCAGAAAAAATTAAGAACAGTAAATTTCTCAATGGGAGACTTTTTTTTCCTTTTGGGCCGTCACATTTTTTTGAGATTTTACACACACACACACACACACACACACACACACACACACACACACATTAGTGGTGTTGGCATTATCACGTTAATCGCCTGTTAACGCAGTGCCCCCCTTAATGGCGACAAATTTTGTGATTGCGGTTTAACAGCAGTTAATGGCAGAAAGCGCAAACAGTACTTTTTGGCCTAGCCACTTTCCGTAGCAAGGCTGTTGTGACCACTGACACTGTGTGCCATGCAGACAAGCTTGATTACAGCCATGGCTCTCACCAAAGTGCTGTCAAATTTAAGTTTACAACATTATCTCTCGTAGCTCTCACCTGGATAATTGTTACAGCCTCCTCCAAAACTTTGTTGGGTTGTTCTTCTGTGGAAGCTAGTTAGCTCGTAGCTAGTAGCTACTAGCTCCATGCTAGGTTATAGCTGATCTCCATCTGCTGAGATGGACAGAAATTTGCCTGTTTTCATCCCCACAGGTCCAATGGTGGTGAGTAGCAGTCTAAAAAAAATTCTCAAGCTGTCTTCAGAATGTCCATTCACTCTCTTGCCGTTTTGTAGCACATTGGGGTGAGTAGCAGTCTAAAAAAAAAATTCTCAAGCTGTCTTCGGAATGTCCATTCACTCTTTTGCCATTTTGTAGCACGTTGGGGTGTTGTTACAAGCGTGATAGTCGCTCCGTTTGTTAGCGCCACTGCTAAGATGCTAACAGTTTAAACAAATGACTCGTGCTGGCAAAATGAGTCACTATGAGGACATTTTCAAAACTGATGTAACGTTATTTCCATATTCTGTATTGAACGATCTTCAAAATGATATTTAATTTGTAGGAAGTGCACCAAAATGGCCTGGAAAAAGACTATTTGTTTATATTTTGGCTAGGTTGAAAACTCGCGTTCGATCGGTTGGGAGTTACGTCTTCCGCAAAATCATGTGTACTTTTAGAAAGTATGATTTCTAAGCTTTCAAATGATATGAGGCATTCATGGGGGCTTTCCCGGGACTTGCCACTAGCAAACAAAGAAAGAGTCATGATTTGTGATTTATGCACTTCTCATGCCTGTAACTCGTAATGACGCAGTGCACACCAGAAATATTATTTCTGAAAAATATACTGGATAGTTTTTGTCATTTTGGGTATGATGAGAGCTTTAATAAACCTGCAGGTGAAGAAAGCAAGTATATTTGTCCACTCCCATGTTTATAACAGTATGAGAAACTTGAGAAATTACCAACTTAAGGTACACTGTATCTGAATGGGAAAAATGCGATTAACACATTATTAATTGCGATTAACTGAACATTCCAAAAGATTAATCATGATTAGAAATTTTAATCGTCCAACACCACTAATATATATATATAGTATATATACTGCTCAAAACAATAAAGGGAACACTTTGAAAACACATCAGATTTTAATGGGAAAAAATACCGTAAGCTGGATATTGAAATTGTGGCAGGCTAGTTCAGCTTACTCAGATTAAAGGAACACTTTTTAATCTGAGTTTACTCAGATTAAAGGTAGGTAGTATTTATTTAAGGTAGTATTTATTCCATCCAGCTACAATGCTCTGCACTGTGTGTCTGTGTGTGTGTGTGTATATATATATTTTATAGTAATATGTACATATGTATATTAGCTGCTCTTGCTTGCTTGTTTTTTTTCTTGCCTTCTGATTGTTGCTCTGAGTGTTGCTATCCCTGTGCTGTTGCAATCCTGGAATTTCCCCATTGTGGGACTAATAAAGGCTTATTTTATCTTATCTTATCTTATCTTATCAGATCTTTTAAATAAAAAGGAGCCTGATTGTTTAGAGCTTTGTAAGTAAGAAGAAGGATTTTAAACTTAATTCTAAACTCTATGGGAAGCCAATGAAGGGAGGCCAGAACCGGAGAGATATGATCTCTCTTTCTAGTACCTGTTAAAACTCTTGCTGCAGCATTTTGGATCAGCTGAAGACTTTTTAAAGATGTTTTAGGACAGCCTGATAATAAAGAATTATAATAATCTAATCTCGAGCTAACAAAAGCATGGATCAGCTTCTCAGCATCACTCTGAGACAAGGTGCTCCTAATCTTGGCAATATTACGCAAATGATAGAAGGCAGTCTTAGAAACAAATTTAATATGTGAATTGAAGGACAAATCCTGATCAAAAATAACTCCAAGGTTCCTCACAGAGCTATTAAGAGAAAGAGTAACTGCATCCAAACTGAAAGTTTGATTTGGAAAGGAATTTCTAAGGTTTTTTGGACCAACAAGAATGACTTCAGTCTTATCTGAATTTAATAGCAGGAAATTACAAGTCATCCAAGATTTGATTTCCTTAAGACAGGCTTCTAACTTGGCTAATTGATTACTATCATCTGGCTTCATTGACAGGTATAATTGTGTGTCATCTGCATAATAATGAAAATGTATACAGTGCTTTCTAATAATGTTGCCTAACGGAAGCATATATAAACTAAAAAGAGTAGGGCCTAGCACAGATCCCTGTGGAACTCCATGACTAAGCTTTGAGTTGAAAGAAAACTCATTATTTACATGAACAAACTGGAACCTATCAGATAAATAAGATCTAAACCACTGCAACGAAGTTCCATTAAGTCCAACATAGTGTTCTAATCTATAAAGTAGAATATTATGATCGATAGTATCAAAAGCTGCACTAAGGTCTAAAAGGACAAGTACAGAAACTAGTCCATTATCAGATGCAATGAGGAGGTCGTTAGTGACCTCCACTAAGGCTGTTTCAGTACTATGATGGATTCTAAACCCAGATTGAAACTCTTCAAGTAAACCATTTCCCTGCAGGTGGTCAAATAATTGCGTAGCAACAACTCTTTTTAAGATTTTTGAAATGAAAGGGAGATTAGAGATTGGTCTATAGTTAGCTACAGCTCCTGGATCTAGCGTTGGCTTTTTGAGTAAGGGTTTAATTACAGCCATTTTAAAAGCCTGCAGTACATGGCCTAAAGTTAATGAAGAATTGATTATATGAAGAATAAAGCTACCAATAAGTGGGAAGACTTCTTTAAATAACCTGGTAGGAATAGGGTCTAAAAGACAAGTTGAAGGTTTGGATGAGGAAACTATTTTGTCTAACTCACAAAGGTCGATTGGAGTAAACTCATCAAGACAGACATCAAAAGAAGGAGTTGTAGTAGTTACAGTATTTAAGTTAACTGTGGGAAGAATCTGATTGATTTTATCTCTGATGGATGAAATTTTATTATTGAAAAAGTTCATAAAGTCCTGACTAAGCATAAGTCCTGACTAAGCATAAGCATAAGTCCTGACTAAGCACCTTAAGAGGTGCTAAAAAGACATTTGGATAAGAAAATTAAAAAAAAAAACAGGCACCCCTACAATTTTATTTTATTCCTTAATTGTTTTATTTTTCTACAATGCATTTGTAATCCACCTGGTTCCATTATAACTCATGTGCGTTGAGTGCAGTTCCGTACGCCGACCAATAGATGGCGCATGTCGCACAGTGATAGAGAGTAGACTCACGCACCGGAGGACGAAGAATAAACTCCATTGTGTGAAATAACGGCACGAAACGTGTTCTGCCTATTCTTCTATCACAGGTTGGAGAGTTAACTTCCACATGCACGTTGCCTCCTCCTGGGCCACTACCCAGGGGAGCAACAATTTTGGGGGCTCGTCTGGGATTAGTGCCACCTACCGGTCTGGCACTAATCATTGAAGAACCAAGGGATGCTGACCACCTGTTCCTGAGCCATTGACCTAAGCGACTGACTACAGGAAACCACAGCTATGTCTGCTCTACATGACCTGAGATGGGAAATCCAGCAAGAGCTTCGCCAGCTGACCATTGCCCGCTGCAGAAACGTTCTTTACAAGCTGGCTGAGTCGTTCAAGGATGAGGTGGGCGAAGATTTGCCAGGTGCAGAATCGACCGAAGTGGAACTCTTCGACTTCATTGTTGACTTGCTGAGAAGTCCACAACTGAAGAGCCTTGAGGACCAGGGGATGTCTCGCCTGCTTGCTTTCCATGACCTCATCATTGAACTGCAACGGCCCACAGCAGCTGGAAAAGTGGATGCAGAGGTGTCACTCGACGATGATCCGGTCATAGTAGTTCCTGTGACCACTGGAGCTGCAGCACCATCAGGGAAGAACCATCCAACATCATCATCTGTAGTTCCTGACCCAGGGTTAGTCAGACTGACTGAACTTACGTCACTGTTGCCACGTAGAGAGTACAAGATTTATGGTGGTCAAATCTCTGATTTTGATTCTGATCTGAGTTACAATAACTTGTGCAAACAGCTTGATGAAGGGCTAAATGAAGGGTTCACAGAGGCTGAGATTATCAGAACGGTGTTTAAGATAATTAAGCCTGGTACCTTTAAAGATATGCTTGTAACCAAGGATAGCCTTACTGTAGCTGAGTTAAAATGTCTCTTAAGGACACATCTACGTGAGAAAAGCAGCACTGAATTATTTCAGGAGCTGAGTAATGCTAAGCAAAATGACAAAGAAACACCACAACAGTTTATGTATAGACTAATGGGGCTAAAACAGTGTGTGTTGACTGCATCTAAAAACAGTAGTGGGTTTCATTATGACAACAAGTTGGTACAAGGTGTGTTTATCCATTCACTGTATCAGGGTTTGAATGAAAAATACTCTTATGTCAGGAGAGACCTTAAACCTCACATCTCCACCACCAGTGTCACAGATGACTCCATCCTGGAGCTCATAGCAAATTCTGTTAGTGAAGAGACAGAGAGATTAAGTAGGTTGGGACAAAGTCACAAACAGAAAGTCACCAGTGTTAATGTGGCACAGATAGAGACAGATCAAAGCTCTATTAAAATGCACACTGAAGTCCAAGATAATCGTGTAGCTATCCAGGAGCTGACGGCACAGGTCTCCTCCCTAACCAAGAGTTTATAAAAGGCCCTAACCCCAATGGTAAATACAGTAAACACCAGTCCCACAGCACCTGTCCCTAAACAGCGAGCACTGAAACCCGCAGTGAAAGGAAAGTGCCAAAAGTGTATCGCCCAAGAGACTGAGCGCTGCACACACTGTTTTCGATGTGGAAAGGAGGGGCACAGAGCTATAGGTTGCCTTCAGAAAAGCAATGTGTCGGGAAACTGGAGGAGGTCGCTGGGGAGGGACCACCAGTGACTGAACCACCAGCAGAATCCCACAACACTAAAAGACTGAACTCCGAACAGACTACTGCCAAGTCCCAAAAGTTACCCAACACAAAGCGTGTGGCACAGCTCATTGGCGGTAGGTGTATGATCAGTTGCCAGTTAAATGGAGTAAACCTACAGATGTTATTGGACAGTGGGGCACAAGTAAGCATTGTTGAAAAGTCATGGGTACAAGCAGCCTTACCAAATGTGAAAATACAGCCACTCGAGAGCCTACTCCCAGGCCATCCACTCGAAATCACCGCAGCCAATGGAACGGATGTTCCGTTCGAGGGGTGGATAGATGTCCTGCTCGAGATCACAAGTTCACAGTATGGTTCTGTATCCTTGTATGTTTCAATACTTGTCAGTCAGCAGCGTTTAAGCACTGCACTGCTGGGCTTTAACGTGATCCAAGAGATAATAATGGCAAACAGTGAACAAAGTGACAATATTAGCTTAGTGGGCTTACTGTCGGAGACATTAAAGGTCCAGAAAGGTAATGTTGAGTCACTCATCTCTGTTGTCCACACCAAGTCAACAGAAAATGAACCAGAAAGTCCAGTGGTGAGAGTTGGGAAAAAAGGACTCACTGTTCACAGTAGCCAAATCTGTATGGTTAAATGTCACATCAGAGCATTTCCTGGAGGAGGAGAAATGTTGTTCAAGCCAGCTGTGAAATGTAACTTACCGGATGGGTTGGAGTTATTCCCAGCTCTTATTGATGTACCCGCTGGTGCTTCAAAAACTGTCAAAATCCCAATCCAAAACTCAATAAAGCACAACATTTTTCTAAATCCAAAGACTGTTTTAGGACTTATTTCAGAGATCACTGAATACAAACCTGTAAATGTTTGTTCCAGTGCTGAAAATGCAACCAAAACTACAGACAAGCCATTTTATCACTCTGCTCAAGTGACATGTGACAGTCAAGGTGGGGGTGAAGAAACATTAAGCACTGCTCCCTCACACCTGAGATGGCACTCTAATGTCAATTTAGACCATCTCTCAGAGGGTGATCGGGAGGTGGTTCGGCAGATGCTCTATGAACAGTCTGATGTGTTTGCTCATGATGAAGGAGACATTGGATGTATTCCTGGACTACAGCTAAAAATCAACACCACTGACAACACACCTGCGCAGAAAAGTTACAACTCCATTCCAAGACCACTGTATAAAGAGGTGAAGGAGTATGTTCAAAACCTTTTAACACTAGAAGTCTCAGAAGTTGGCCCTCTTGTGGCCTCTTGTTGGTCCCCCTATGGGTTTTCTAGGTAAAAAGGCCAAATGGCCCCTCTCTGGGACTTCGCAGGGGCTGGATCAGGAAATCAGTGTCAAACAACTCATCGCCAGTAGTGTGTGTGCGTAAAAAGGACAATACTTTGCGTTTGTGTGTTGATTTTCGTGAGCTGAATCGAAAAACCATACCTGACAGGCATCCGTTACCACGGATACAAGATCTACTGGACAGTCTTGGGGGCAACTCCTGGTTTTCCATATTGGATCAGGGAAGTGCCTACCATCAGGGTTTTGTAAGTGAGGAGTCAAGACATTTAACTGCTTTTAGCACACCCTGGGGACTATACAAGTGGGTGCGGGTTCCATTCGGGTTGTCAAACGCACTGGCTGCATTCCAAAGGTGTATGGAGGGGCTGTTAGAAGGGATCAGAGACGAGTGTTGCGTGCCTTACTTGGACGATGTACTGTGTTACTCCAAAACCTTTGATGAGCACGTAGAACACCTTAAACAGGTTTTGTGCAAAATGCGACAACACGGCATAAAACTTCGGCCGGCCAAATGTGAACTGTTCAAAAACCAAGTACGCTACCTGGGTAGGTTAGTGTTGGAAGAAGGAGTCCAGATTGACCCAAAAGACTTGGATGCTGTGTTCGCGCTGAAGGACAAGAAACCTTGCACAGTTGGAGAACTCAGAACTTTACTGGGTTTTCTCAGTTATTACCGATCATTTATTCAAGATTTTTCACGTCTGGCAAGACCCTTGTTCGAACTCCTCCAGAGCACTAATGAAACAAGCAATGACAATAAACCAGCACCAAAAAGGAGTAAAGGACAAAGAAAGAAAGGAGACAAAAACCAGCTTCCTTCTCGCACACCAATAATATGGACCAGTGAACATCAGGAAGTTGTGTCAAGATTTGTGGACATTCTGACTAATCCTCCCATTCTAGCCTATCCCAATTTGGACCTTCCATTTGTATTGCATACAGATGCATCAAACAAAGGCCTGGGAGCCGTCTTGTATCAAAAACAAGAAAACAAACTTAAGGTGATTGGCTATGGATCCAGAACTCTCACACCAGCCGAGAAGAATTATCACTTACATTCCGGTAAACTAGAGTTTCTAGCTCTCAAGTGGGCCATCTGCGACAAATTCCGCGACTATCTGTATTATGCACCAACTTTTACTGTCTATACAGATAACAGTCCTTTAACCTATGTCCTCAGTTCAGCCAGGTTGAATGCAGGGGGTCATAGGTGGGTTGGGGAGTTGGCTGACTTCCATTTTGATATCAAGTATAGGCCAGGAAAAAGGAATGCAGATGCAGATATGTTGTCCAGACACCCATTAGATCTGCAAGAGCAAATGAATGAGTTCACAGAGACAGTTTTACCAGAAGTAGTGTCCGCAGTGTGGCAAGGGAGCAAGGCAGCACAAAACAGTGATGTGCCATGGATAGCTGCGTTACAGCTGAGTTCTAATGACAACAGTGTGCCAACTGACAGTGTTTTGAGCGTGACACCTAAAGACATCAATGCTGCTCAACAAGACGATGAGTCAATTAGAGAAGTAATCTCACTCAAACTCAAGGGATGGACACCAAACGATAAAGATAAACGGACAATGAGTAAACAGACACGGAGACTACTGTATGAGTGGAACAAGTTGGAAGTTGACAATGGGTTATTGTACAGAAAAAACAGAGCACAGCAAACAACTTGTTCTACGTGAACAGCTAAGGCTGATGGTGTTAAAGAGTCTACACAATGACATGGGTCACATAGGGTGTGATAAGGTGATACATCTGGCCCGTGAGCGTTTCTATTGGCCATATATGCAACAAGATGTTGAAGATTATGTAACAAAAAAATGTCCGTGCATCAAACAAAAACGCCCAAATGTTCCCCAGAGAGCTCCAATGAGATCTATCACAACCAGTGCTCCCTTTGAGTTAATCTCCATCGACTACTTACACCTTGAGCCAAGTAAAGGAGGGTATGAGTACATCCTCATACTAGTGGACCATTTCACTCGTTTCGCACAGGCATACCCTACAAGGAATAAATCAGGCAAAACAGCCGCAGAAAAGATATTTCAGGATTTTATTCCTCGTTTCGGGTACCCTGAGAAGTTGCATCGCGATCAGGGACGTGAGTTTGAAAACAGTCTCTTCCACAGATTACAACAACTGTCTGGAATTTCTCACTCACAAACCACTCCATACCATCTGCAGTGCAACCTCGTGGAGCGCCTGAATCGTACACTACTCCAAATGCTTCGTACCCTACAGGAGGAGAAAAAAAGTGAATGGAAGGATCACCTACCCCAAATTGTACGTGCTTACAATTGTACAAGACACGAGTCAACAGGTTATTCTCCATTTTTCCTTTTATACGGCAGAGTCCCAGGGTTGGCTGTAGATCTACTATTGAACCAGACAAAAAACACTGACACACACAACCATCAAACCTACGCTAAAAAATGGGCTGATAGGATGCGTGTTGCTTACAAAATCGCTGCAGACAACAGTCAAAAGTCTTCAGATAAAGGCAAAAAGCAGTACGACAAACGCTTAAAAGGTGTCACACTCCAACCAGGCGACAGGGTGTTGGTCAGAAACCTCTCTGAAAGAGGAGGCCCAGGGAAACTGCGCGCTTACTGGGAGTCAGCAGTACATCGCGTAGTTGAGAGAGTGGGAGATGGACCAGTCTATAAAGTACAAGCAGAGAGAGGCAGCAAAGTGATGCGAGTGTTACACAGAAACCTGCTGTTGCCTGTAAATGATTTGCCTTTAGAAGAAGAACTGCCTGCAAAAGAAAAGACAAAACAGAAATGGAAGAAGAGGACAGAGACAAATCCTAACAGTGACAACACAGACAATGACAGCTCGGAGGAAGAAGAGGAAAATACTTACCACTACAACCTCCGTAGCCAAATCCCATGTTACAGACTTGTAACTCCTCAGCAAAATGCCTCAAATCTCCCAGACCAAAACACTCAGCAACCAGTACCTGTCATGCCAGAGCAAAATCCTCAAAATCAGCAAAGGCTTCGTGCGACAGCTAGAGAGTTCTGCCCACCAGTAAGACAGGAACCGGTCCCCGTTCAGCGGGATGCTGAGAAGCAAATGGATGGACCAGCTTTGCTGCAGGAAGAATGTCAAGGACAAGTGGAGGTGATGGATGGAGAACAGGAGGAACTGAGAAGGTCACAGCGGAGAGCAAGGCCAGTAGAGAGACTGACCTACGACGTCCTGGGACAGCCATCGTACCAGCCTTGGACTGCAGACGTAAGACCTATCTTACTCCCTACCCCTGTGCCGCTAACTCAAAACTATATGCCATTCCATTACCCCACCCAACCTCAGTCCCATGGTTATAATTGGTACACTCTCATGCATTAAGTCACCCTAGAACATGAAATGTCGGGAGACATTTATCTGAAGTGGGGGAGAGTATAGAGGCTTGGAAATAGTTAATAGTTATGTAAGAGGTGCTAAAGACATTTGGATAAGAAAATTTAAAAAAAAAACAGGCACCCCTACAATTTTATTTTATTCCTTAATTGTTTTATTTTTCTACAATGCATTTGTAATCCACCTGGTTCCATTATAACTCATGTGCGTTGAATGCAGTTCTGTACGCCGACCAATAGATGGCGCATGTCGCACAGTGATAGAGAGTAGACTCACGCACCGGAGGACGAAGAATAAACTCCATTGTGTGAAATAACGACACAAAACGTGTTCTGCCTATTCTTCTATCACAGGTTGGAGAGTTAACTTCCACATGCATGTTGCCTCCTCCTGGGCCGCTACCCAGGGGAGCAACATATATATATATATACTGTATATATATACAGTATATATATATACAGTATATATATATATATATATATATACTGTATATAGTAAAAGTATATATATATATATAGTAAAAGTTTGGATGACTTGTAATTTCCTGCTATTAAATTCAGATAAGACTGAAGTCATTCTTGTTGGTCCAAAAAACCTTAGAAATTCCTTTCCAAATCAAACTTTCAGTTTGGATGCAGTTACTCTTTCTCTTAATAGCTCTGTGAGGAACCTTGGAGTTATTTTTGATCAGGATTTGTCCTTCAATTCACATATTAAATTTGTTTCTAAGACTGCCTTCTATCATTTGCGTAATATTGCCAAGATTAGGAGCATCTTGTCTCAGAGTGATGCTGAGAAGCTGATCCACGCTTTTGTTAGCTCGAGATTAGATTATTGTAATTCTTTATTATCAGGCTGTCCTAAAACATCTTTAAAAAGTCTTCAGCTGATCCAAAATGCTGCAGCAAGAGTTTTAACAGGTACTAGAAAGAGAGATCATATCTCTCCGGTTCTGGCCTCCCTTCATTGGCTTCCCATAGAGTTTAGAATTAAGTTTAAAATCCTTCTTCTTACTTACAAAGCTCTAAACAATCAGGCTCCTTTTTATTTAAAAGATCTGATACTACCGTATCATCCTAACAGAGCACTACGCTCCCAAAATGCAGGTTTACTTGTAATACCTAGAATCTCCAAAAGTACAATGGGAGGCAGAGCCTTCAGTTATCAAGCTCCTCTCCTGTGGAACCAGCTGCCAATCTGGATTCGGGAGTCAGACTCGATCTCTGTTTTTAAGAATAGGGCTAAAGCCTACCTTTTTGATACAGCCTACAATTAGGGAGGGATCATGTGTTTTCTGAACCCTCCCTTAGTTATGCTGCTAATAGGTTTAGTCAGCCGGGGGACCTCCAGTAATGCACTGGGCCTCACTCCTTTCCTCACTCTTTATGAAATATTTTTTTTTTGCTGGTCATTAACATTTGTTTGTTCTCTCCCATAGATTGAGTCCCCATCGTGCTGTTTGCTCTCTACATGTCTGTTCTTTTCTTCTTCTCTATCCTCTCACCCCCCAGCCAGTCGCAGCAGATGACTGCCCCTCCCTGAGCCTGGTTCTGCTGGAGGTTTCTTCCTGTTAAAAGGGAGTTTTTCCTCTCCACCGTCGCCAAGTGCTTGCTCACAGGGGATCGCCTGATTGCTGGGGTCTTTCTGCAACTGTGGGGGTCCTCCCTACAGTTGATAGTGCTATGAGATGACTGTTGTTGTGAAATGGCGCTATATAAATAAAGTTGAATTGAATTGAATTGAATTGAATATATATATACTACCGTTGAAAAGTTTGGAGTCACTTACAAATTTCCTTATTTTTGAAACAAAAGCACTGTTTTTTTTCAATGAAGATAACTTTAAACTAATCAGAAATACACTCTAATATCTAATATACATTGCTAATGTGGTAAATGACTATTCTAGCTACAAATGTCTGGTTTCTGGTGCAATATCTACATAGGTGTATAGAGGCCCATTTCCAGCAACTATCACTCCAGTGTTCTAATGGCACAATGTGTTTGCTCATTGCGTCAGAAGGCTAATGGTTGATTAGAAAACCCTTGTGCAATCATGTTAGCACAGCTACATATTTATTCCATCTAGCTACAATGCTCTGCACTGTGTGTTCATATATTCATATATTTATTCCATCCAGCTACAATGCTCTGCACTGTGTGTCTGTGTGTGTGTGTGTGTGTGTATATATATTTTATAGTAATATGTACATATGTATATTAGCTGCTCTTGCTTGCTTGTTTTTTTCTTGCCTTCTGATTGTTGCTCTGAGTGTTGCTATCCCTGTGCTGTTGCAATCCTGGAATTTCCCCGTTGTGGGACTAATAAAGGCTTATCTTATCTTATCTTATCTTATCTAATGAAATTCAACGATAGTTGTTACAGTCATTGAGAATCCCCTTTGTTCTTGTACAATGACTATGTTTGTGTCACGCATATCTTGAGGCACAGGTCCTTGCTCCCAGCAGAGGCAAAGAAGTTCGTGAGGAGGCTGTAGGAGTGCTACTTTACCACTTTTTAAGACTTCAGAGTTGATGCCATCTTTTCCCAGAGCTTTACCACTGCTAAGACAGTCGATGGCTTTGCTGAGCTCTTCCAGGCTGGGCATTTCGTCTAGCTTCTCCATGACTGGCAAGCTGGGTAAGGCATCGAGGGCAGCATCTGTCACGATGTTCTGGGTTGAGTAAAGCTCTAGGTAGTGTTCAACCCAATGCTGAAGTTGTTTGCTCTGGTCCGTGATGACTCCGCCTGACTTGGATTTGACGGGGGCTGCTTTGATGCTGATGGGACCAGTTGCTGTTTTGATGCCCTCGTACATCCCTTTGGCATGGCCACAGTTGGCAGCTACCTGTATGCTGGCACACAGGTTCAGCCAGTAGTCATTGGCACAATGGTGGGCGATCTGCTGGGCCTTGCTCCTTGCTGCTCTCAGGGCGTCGCGTGTGCTAGGACAAGGGATATGCTTATGCAATGCTTTCCCTTTGGCCTCTGTGAATGGTTGCATTTCATTCCAGTGTGCCTCAAACCAGTCTGTGTTTCTGTGTACTTTTTCCCATACAGCCGTGGACAAAATTGTTGGTACCCCTCTGTTAATGAAAGAAAAACCCACAATGGTCACAGAAATAACTTGAATCTGACAAAAGTGGTAATAAATAAAAATTCTATGAAAATTAACCAATGAAAATCAGACAGTGCTTTTGAATTGTGGTTCAACAGAATTATTTTAAAAAACAAACTCATGAAACAGGCCTGGACAAAAATGATGGTACCCCTAGAAAAGATTGAAAATAATGTGACCATAGGGACATGTTCAACCAAGATGTGGCCTCTAATTAACATCACAGGTGTCTACAAACTTGTAGTCAGTCAGTCGGCCTATTTAAAGGGTGACAAGTAGTCACTGTGCTGTTTGTTGACATGGTGTGTACCACACTAAACATGGACCAGAGGAAGCAAAGGAGGGAGTTGTCTCAGGAGATTAGAAAGAAAATTATAGACAAGCATGTTAAAGGTAAAGGCTATAAGACCATCTCCAAGCAGCTTGATGTTCCTGTAACTACAGTTACACATATTACTCAGAAATTTAAGATCCACGGGACTGTAGCCAACCTCCCTGGACTTGGCCGCAGGAGGAGACGGATAATACGAATGGTAACAAAAGAGCCCAGAACAACCTCTAAACACATTCATGGTGAACTCCAAGGTCAAGGTACATCAGTGTCAGATCACACCATCCGTCGTTGTTTGAGCCAAAGTGGACTTCATGGGAGACAACCAAGGAGGGCACCACTGTTGAAAACAAATCATAAAAAAGCCAGACTGGAATTTGCCAAACTTCATGTTGACAAGCCACAAAGCTTCTGGGAGAATGTCCTATGGACAGACGAGACAAAACTGGAATTTTTTGCCAAGGTACATCAGCTCTATGTTCACAGACGCAAAAATGAAGCATACCAAGAAAAGAACACTGTCCCTACTGTGAAACATGGAGGAGGTTCTGTTATGTTCTGGGGCTGCTTTGCTGCATCTGGCACAGGGTGTCTTGAATCTGTGCAGGGTACAAAGAAATCTCAAGACTATCAAGATATTCTAGAGAGAAATATGCTGCCCAGTGTCAGACAGCTTGGTCTCAGTTGCAGGTCATGGATAATGACCCAAAACACACAGCTAAAAACACCCAAGAATGTCTAAGAGCGAAACATTGGACTATTCTAAAGTGGCCTTCTATGAGCCCTGATCTAAAATCCTATTGAACATCTGTGGAAGGAGCTGAAACATGCCGTCTGGAGAAGGCATCCTTCAAACCTGAGACAACTGGAGCAGTTTGCTCATGAGGAGTGGGCCAAAATACCTGCTGAGAGGTGCAGAAGTCTCATTGACAGTTACAGAAATCGTTTGATTGCAGTGATTGCTTCAAAAGGTTGTGCAACAAAATATTAAGTTAAGGGTACCATCATTTTTGTCCAGGCCTGTTTCATGAGTTTGTTTTTTAAAATAATTCTGTTGAACCACAATTCAGAATCAGAATCAGCTTTATTGGCCAAGTATGCACAACACATACAAGGAATTTGACTTTGGCTAAAAACTTGCTCTCATTGTTCAGGTGGAGGATTTAAATAAGGATTCAATGACAACAGAGTATGTACAGTAAATTACAGTCTGTCCACGTTTCTATAAAAGGATGCAAATATATACAGGAATATATGCAGTTATTTACTCAGACTAACCACACTTTGCAGAAATATATGAAAAAATATACAGTCACACAGTATTTCAATGTGAACTCAGATTCAGTGATATAATGTGAATGAAGTAAAAAGCAGTGTGAGAGTTATGTGCAATGTAATAATGGATGAAAAGTCATGAGTACAGCAACAGGTAGGACTAGGTGAATGTTAGGAGTTCATCAGAGTGATGGCTTGAGGAAAGAAACTGTTCCTGTGACGGGTGGTTTTGACCTTCAGTGATCTGTAACGACGACCAGAAGATAGAAGTTCAAACAGTTTGTGGCCGGGGTGTGATGGGTCAGCACAGATGTTTCCCGCCCGTTTCCTGGTTATGGACCGATATAAGTTCTCAATGGAGGGTAGGTCAGTACCAATGATCCTCTCCGCAGACTTAATGATCCGCTGCAGTCTGGTCTTGTCCTGTTTAGTGGCAGATCCAAACCAGACAGTGATGGAAAAGCAGAGGACAGATTGGATGATGGCGGTGTAGAAGACAACCAGCAGCTCCTGAGGCAAATCAAACTTCTTGAGCTGACGCAGAAAAAACAACCTCTGCTGGGCCTTTTTCCGGACAGTGTCTATATGGGAGGACCACTTCAGGTTCCGGGAGATTGTGGTACCCAGAAACTTGAAGGAGTCCACAGTGGACACTGTGCTGTTGAGGATGGTGAGTGGGGGGAATGAAGGGGGGTGTCGCCTGAAATCCACAGTCATCTCCACCGTTTTGGCTGGGTTAAGTTCAAGATGGTTCTGGCTGCACCAGAGGATCAGCTGCTCCACCTCCCGCCTGTATGCAGACTCATCATCATCCCGGATCAAACCGATGACTGTGGTGTCGTCCGCAAACTTCAGGAGCTTCACCGAAGGGTCCTCTGAGGTGCAGTCATTGGAGTAGAGGGAGAAGAGCAGTGGGGAAAGGACACATCCTTGGGGGGCGCCAGTACTAATTTTTCGGGAGCTGGATGTAAATCTCCCTAGCTTCACCTGTTGCCACCTGTCAGTCAGAAAGCTGGAGATCCACTGGCAGGTGGAGGGAGGCACCTTGAGCTGGAGGAGTTTCTGATGAAGAATGCCTGGGATGATGGTGTTGAACGCTGAGCTGAAGTCGACAAACAGGATCCTGGCGTACGTCCCTGGGGAGTCGAGGTGTTGCAGGATGTAATGTAGTCCCATATTCACTGCATCATCCACTGACCTGTTTGACCGGTAGGCAAACTGCAGTGGGTCCATCAGGGGGCCTGTGATGACCTTCAGGTGGTTCAGCACCAATCTCTCCAAGGATTTCATGACCACAGAGGTCAGGGCAACAGGTCTGTAGTCGTTTAATCCTGTAACAGAGGGTTTCTTGGGAACTGGAATGATGATGGAGCGTTTGAAGCAGGAAGGCACTTCACGCAGCTCCAGTGATCTGTTAAAGATCCGGGTGAAGATGGGGGCCAACTCGTTGGAGCAGACTCTCAGGCAGGACGGAGACACACCATCAGGTCCTGCAGCCTTCTTGATCTTTTGTCTCTGAAAGACCCGGCGCACCTCCTCTTCACAGATCGTTAGTGCTGGTGGGAGGTCAGAGTGGAGGAGGGATGGAGTTCCTGGGGCTGCAGATAATCCTTTTGTGTGGGTGGGAGGTGAGAACTGTAGGTTCTTTTCAAACCTGCAGTAAAAGCTGTTTAGGTCGTTAGCCAGCTGGAGGTTTTCCACAGGGTGGGGGGATGGTCTCCTGTAGTTGGTGATATTCTGCAGGCCTCAAAAGCATTCAAAAGCATTGTCTGATTTTCATTGGTTAATTTTCATAGAATTTTTATTTATTTACCACTTTTGTCAGATTCAAGTTATTTCCGTGACCATTGTGGGTTTTTCTTTCATTAACAGAGGGGTACCAACAATTTTGTCCACGTGTGTACGTGGTCACAGTGGAGTTGTAGATGGTGTCGTGGAGGTAGGACCATTTTGCATCTGTATCTGCTTGGTTGTTACTGTATGAATAATCTTTGAATTTTCGTTGAAGGATGTCGCCAAAAATTTGGACCCTTTCAGTTTTAGAAGTGGTGCAGGTGTTAATGCGTGGTCGGCCCTTTGTTTTTGCATGGTAGATTTTCTTGGGAATCAGTCTGACTTTGCTGGCAACAAGTGAGTGGTCGGCATCACAGTCAATGCTGTGATAGCTTCTCGTGTGGAGGACGCTGTGGAGGTCGGCTCTTCTGGTGATGACGAGGTTGAACTGGTGCCAGTGGTGGGACCGGGGGTGTCTCCAGGACACCTGCAGATCTTTACACTTGAAGAAGGTGCTGGTAATACACAGGCCGTGATGACAACAGACTCCCAACAACCTCTGTCCGTTCTCATTCATCCTGCCAATGCCAAAGTGGCCGAGACAGGATAGCCAGGCCTGCCAGTTAGCTCCAACACGAGCGCTGACGTCACCTAGCATGTATATGCCTTCTGAGCTGGGGATTTTAGATATTTCTTCCTCAAGGGCCTCATAAAATCGATCTTTGACCTCTGGGGCGGATGGGAGGGTTGGAGCATATACAGAAATGTATATGCTCACAATGTTCACAATGTAATGTTCACAAATCCTGATGCTGTCTTCATGCGGAGAGCGAGTATCCTCTCCGAACCTCCTGTGGGAGTTTCCGTGGAAGCGATCAATGAGATCACAACTTTTTTCCTAATTAATTTGTAGCATTTTCCTTGTAAATTTACAGCTTTTGTTCTCAGATACATCATTTTTTGTCTTAAATTTGCTACTTTTTTTATCATAAATTTGTAACTTTTTTCTTGTGAATCTGCAGCATTTATATGGATGATGGCAACATTTATATTTTCTGTAATGGTTTAGTTTTTTCTCTCTATCTTGACAGTGACCTAATTTGAATTTAACTGTTTTTTTGTTGTTTTTTTCATGTTTATTTACCCAATTTTGAGGGCTTTGAACTCTTCTCCATTAAAACCCCCCCAAATAAACAAACAAAAAAACTGGCCTCCAAACACAATCTCACATATAGGGCCCCCAAAACACTACAAACGAGCCTGACTACAGCAGGGGTTCCCAAACTTTTCAGCCCACGACCCCCAAAATAACAGTGACAGAGACTGGCGACACCCACTATCCCTGGAGGTGACTGATACATAAGAAAACGTGTGCACAATTTGATATATCTATGGATTCATCTAACTGCAAAGCATATTTCCCTTTCTTCACTCTGTCAATCAACTGACACTTTATGTCCTGGGCCATGTCCGTGATGCGCCGGGATATGGTCCCGTCAGACAGAGGCACTGCTTCCAGCTCCTGCGCCTGTTTATCCCGTAAACAGGGGATCGTCACTTCCTTGTGGTAACGTAACGTATCGTCACTTCCTGTTTTGCTGTCTGCCTGTGTGGTTGCTCTCCAGCTATTAGCTATGGCTACTAGCTCTGTTTCCTCTCCTCTGGTGTGCTCTCTCTGTCAGATGTTTAGCTACACCTCTGCCTCTTTTAGCGATAACGGTAAATGTAATAAATGTTGTCTTTTTGAGGCGCTCGAGGCGAGGTTGTCTGATTTGGAATCCCGGCTCCGCTGCATTGAAACACCGTCTGCGCCAGTTAATCTCGACGGACGCCCATTAGCTGCAGCGGAGCTAGCTAGCTTAGGCCCCCCTGTCAGCGGTTCCCCGGCTCTCCTCAGCAGCGAGGAGACTGGGTGGGTGACGGTGAGAAGGAAGCCTAGTCGCAAAGCCCCGGTTCACCACCAACCTGTTCACGTTTCTTATCGTTTTCCCCGCTCAGCGACACACCCACTGAGGAAAAAACTCTGATCATTGGCGACTCTGTAGTCAGAAACGTGAACCTAGAGACTCCAGCGGTCATAGTCAAATGCATTCCTGGGGCCAGAGCAGGCGACATCGAGTCAAATCTGAAAATGCTGGCTAAAAGTAACTGTAAATACTCCACAATTGTTATTCACACCGGCATTAATGACATCCGTCTCCGGCAGTCGGAAGTCACCAAACTTGATGTAGAATCGGTGTGTGACTTTGCAAAAACGATGTCTGCCACTGTAGTATTCTCTGGGCCCCTCCCCAATCTGACCAGTGATGACATGTTTAGTCGCTCGTCATCCTTGAACCGCTGGCTGTCTGTGTGGTGTCCTAAAAATGACGTGGGCTACATTGACAATTGGAGCTCTTTTTGGGGAAAACCTGGTCTTATGAGACGAGACAGCATTCATCCCACTTTGGATGGTGCTTCTCATTTATCTAACAATCTGGCATCTTTTTTATCCAAATTTCCAAAACCATGACTACTCAGAGTTGGGACCAGGAAGCAGAGTCGCAGTCTTACACGCCTCTCTGCAGCTCCTCTTCATCCGCCACCCCTCAGCTTAGCCCCTGTCTTCCCCATCAGAGAATCGTTGTCTGCTCCCTCCAAAGTAAATAAAAATATAATGTATAACATCCCAAAGTGATAAAGCAAAACATTGGTAAAACTCAAATTAAACATAAAGCCTCTAAATTGAATGATTTGGCCTCTGTTCCTCCTCATAATTTAAAAATTAAATGTGGTTTACTAAATATTAGGTCTCTAACTCCCAAGTCTCTGTTAGTCCATGATCTGTTAATTGATCATCAGATTGATTTAATTTCCCTTACAGAGACTTGGTTAGGGCAAGAGGATTATGTTGGTTTAAATGAATCAACTCCCTCTGGTTATTTAAACTGTCAAAATCCCAGAAGTTCTGGTCATGGAGGAGGAGTAGCAACAATTTACCATTCCAAATTACTAGTTAATGTAAAGCAAAAAACATGTTATAATTCCTTTGAGGGCCTGGTCCTCAGTATTGGGCACTTTAGCAATTTTAGGTTAAACCCAATTTTATTTGCCATAGTTTATCGTCCCCCATCAACCTACTCAGAATTTTTATCCGAATTTGCTGATTTCTTAGCTGATTTAGTGCTGAAATCTGATAGAATAATTATAGTAGGGGACTTTAATATACATGTGGATGTAGATAGTGACTGCCTTAATGTGGCATTTAATTCAATATTAGACTCGATTGGGTTTTCTCAGAAAGTAGGAAATTCTACTCATTACCTCCACCATACATTGGACCTTGTTCTGACATATGGCATAGAAATAGAAAATCTTGTAGTGTCTCCTCATAACCCTGTACTGTCAGACCATTGTCTGTTAACCTTTGATTTTACCATTTCTGACTATTTGGCTCCTAAAGAAAAATATTATTACAGTAGATGCCTCTCAGATGATGCTGTTTCCAAATTTATGCAGATTGTTTCCTCTATGCCATGTGTCAACACAACGGAAATAAGCTATAGACAGCTTGCTCCTTCTGTAATTGATAACATGGTGGATAGTGTTTCAGCTTCTCTGCATCAGGCTCTAGACTTGGTGGCCCCCTGAAAAAAGAAAAAGTCTAATCAGAGATTTCTAACTCCTTGGTTCAACACAGAAACTCGTAGCTTAAAACAGAAGACTCGTCAGTTAGAAAGAAAATGGCGCTCTACTAATTTAGATGAAATCTATTTAGCTTGGAGAAATCATCTTTTAATTTATAAAAAATCTCTTAGAAAAGCTAGAACAAGTTATTACTCTGCATTAATAGAAGAGAACAAGAATAATCCCAGGTTTCTTTTCAGTACTGTAGCCAGGTTGACAAAGAGTCAGGACTCTGTCAATCCTAGCATTCCCTTAGAGCTTACTAGTCAGGACTTTATGAACTTTTTCAATAATAAAATTTCATCCATCAGAGATAAAATCAATCAGATTCTTCCCACAGTTAACTTAAATACTGTAACTACTATAACTCCTTCTTTTGATGTCTGTCTTGATGAGTTTACTCCAATCGACCTTTGTGAGTTAGACAAAATAGTTTCCTCATCCAAACCTTCAACTTGTCTTTTAGACCCTATTCCTACTAGGTTATTTAAAGAAGTCTTCCCACTTATTGGTAGCTTTATTCTTCATATAATCAATTCTTCATTAACTTTAGGCCATGTACCGCAGGCTTTTCAAACAGCTGTAATTAAACCCTTACTCAAAAAGCCAACGCTAGATCCAGGAGCTTTAGCTAACTATAGACCAATCTCTAATCTCCCTTTCATTTCAAAAATCTTAGAAAGAGTTGTTGCTACGCAATTATTCGACCACCTGCAGGGAAATGGTTTACTTGAAGAGTTTCAATCTGGGTTTAGAATCCATCATAGTACTGAAACAGCCTTAGCGAAGGTCACTAACGACCTCCTCATTGCATCTGATAATGGTCTAGTTTCTGTACTTGACCTTTTAGACCTGCAGCTTTTGATACTATCGATCATAATATTCTACTTTATAGATTAGAACACTATGTTGGACTTAATGGAACTTTGTTGCAGTGGTTTAGATCTTATTTATCTGATAGGTTCCAGTTTGTTCATGTAAATAATGAGTTTTCTTTCAACTCAAAGCTTAGTCATGGAGTTCCACAGGGATCTGTGCTAGGCCCTACTCTTTTTAGTTTATATATGCTTCCGTTAGGCAACATTATTAGAAAGCACTGTATACATTTTCATTGTTATGCAGATGACACACAATTATACCTGTCAATGAAGCCAGATGATAGTAATCAATTAGCCAAGTTAGAAGCCTGTCTTAAGGAAATCAAAGCTTGGATGACTTGTAATTTCCTGCTATTAAATTCAGATAAGACTGAAGTCATTCTTGTTGGTCCAAAAAACCTTAGAAATTCCTTTCCAAATCAAACTTTCAGTTTGGATGCAGTTACTCTTTCTCTTAATAGCTCTGTGAGGAACCTTGGAGTTATTTTTGATCAGGATTTGTCCTTCAATTCACATATTAAATTTGTTTCTAAGACTGCCTTCTATCATTTGCGTAATATTGCCAAGATTAGGAGCATCTTGTCTCAGAGTGATGCTGAGAAACTGATCCACGCTTTTGTTAGCTCGAGATTAGATTATTGTAATTCTTTATTATCAGGTTGTCCTAAAACATCTTTAAAAAGTCTTCAGCTGATCCAAAATGATGCAGCAAGAGTTTTAACAGGTACTAGAAAGAGAGATCATATCTCTCCGGTTCTGGCCTCCCTTCATTGGCTTCCCATGGAGTTTAGAATTAAGTTTAAAATCCTTCTTCTTACTTACAAAGCTCTAAACAATCAGGCTCCTTTTTATTTAAAAGATCTGATACTACCGTATTATCCTAACAGAGCACTACGCTCCCAAAATGCAGGACTACTTGTAATACCTAGAATCTCCAAAAGTACAATGGGAGGCAGAGCCTTCAGTTATCAAGCTCCTCTCCTGTGGAATCAGCTGCCAATCTGGATTCGGGAGTCAGACTCGATCTCTGTTTTTAAGATTAGGGTTAAAACCTACCTTTTTGATATAGCCTACAATTAGGGAGGGATCATGTGTTTCTGAACCCTCCCTTAGCTATGCTGCTAATAGGTTTAGTCAGCCGGGGGACCTCCAGTAATGCACTGGGCCTCACTTCTTTCCTCACTCTCTATGAAATATTTTTTTTTGCTGGTCATTAACATTTGTTTGTTCTCTCCCATAGATTGAGTCCCCATCGTGCTGTTTGCTCTCTACATGTCTGTTCTTTTCATCTTCTCTGTCCCCTCACCCCCCAGCCAGTCGCAGCAGATGACTGCCCCTCCCTGAGCCTGGTTCTGCTTGAGGTTTCTTCCTGTTAAAAGGAAGTTTTTCCTCTCCACCGTCGCCAAGTGCTTGCTCACAGGGGATCACCTGATTGCTGGGGTCTTTCTGCAACTGTGGGGGTTCCCCCCTACAGTTGATAGTGCTATGAGATGACTGTTGTTGTGAAATGGCACTATATAAATAAAGCTGAATTGAATTGAATTGAATTAAATCCCCATGCTCTGTCCGACTCATAGTGATAGCAGTGGGTTTTATTAGGGTTTCTCTGATTATGTGTGGTGTTTTTGCCTGTGCAATTAAATATGCCACCTTTGAGCTTTAGTAGTGGTTGTTGTTTGATTAGCTATGACTTTCTTTTGGTCTTGCAATTCTCTCCTTTTGGCTGAAAAAAAATCTGCTGGTTTAGCGGCAAGAGATGGGTGCTAAGTTTTCAAGTGTCTGAGCATTTTTATGGGCTTTAAACTCTCATGTGCAAGCACCTCGGTGCACACTACATGTTAGGGATGTTGTACTTCACTGATAACGATGCATGAATCCATACTGAACATATTCCTCTCGATACTTGTGACACTTGGTGGCTGGTCCGACTACTTATGGAGCCATGTACGGCGCTGTCCTCCTCCTCCTCCCCCGCACCAGAAGTCGATGGCCTTTCTGATGGCATTTCTCCACTCTCTGCTGCTGTCTCTGCTGGCCTCTCTGCATTGTCTTTGGTCAGCATTAACTACTGTTTCATTTTAAAAAATAATATCCTGGGCTTAAAGCATAGTGTGTTGATTTGAGCTGTTCAGACGAAATGTACTGGTGCACACTGACCTGTGTGTGACCTGTGATGTTTACTGTGGTGGAGTTAAAGTGACATGTCACCTGTGTAATCACCTCAGGAGCATTCTGAAAATCATCTCGCAACCCCCCCCCCCCCCCAGTGTCTTGGGACACCCACTTTGGGAATCTCTAGACTACAGTAATGCTCATGTAGCGTTCCCCCTCAATATTTACTCCTTAGAAAATGCTCTGTTCATTGTCCCCCAACAGTGAAATGAAATATCCGCCTATGCTGACAGGTACTGTATGTAGTACCGTAAAACGGAGCTATAAGGGACGGCTGGGTAATAAGGGACACTTTTCTGAGAAATGTTTTAAATGTAATTCTGCTTTTTTTATTTTGAGCAGGACGCTGAGTTGTGTTGTTATTGTCAAATATCCATGAAAACTAATATCTATCTACAGGAAAGCAAAAAGAAATATGCAACATACCATGATTTGTTTAAGGATTCATGGATATTTGACAATAACAACACAGCTCAGCGTCCTGCTCAAAATAAAAAAAAGCAGAATAACATTTAAAACATTTCCCAGAAAAGTGTCCCTTATTACCCAGCCGTCCCTTATAGCCCCGTTTTACGGTAATGCAATGTTAGGATGAGCAGCGTGTGTTTGCACATACAGTATTGAAGCTGCATCACAGCTTTACACAGGTTCATGTGAGCACGTATTTATTTAAAATAATTATGAGAATCAGCACATTCAAACACTGCAGGGATGGTAGAAGGGATATGTAGACATGCAGAGAAGTTTCCTGTGGAGAAGGAAATGTAACCCGTGATGTGGAGTGGCGTGTGGCTTTTATGTGATGGGGCTGTAGTGGCAGCACCCAGCAGTGAGCCTGACACCCTGCTGAACAGAAACTAACAGTGGGCTGGCAGAGGAAGATGATGATCACAGCTTATCTCTGTCATCATCAGATACACAACACACTCAGAATTTATCTCTTTATCATCTTGTATTAACACTTTGTCTTCTTCACAGATTTTTCACAGTATTAAACTGTAACATTTACCTACGGGCTCCAACATTTTTGGAGGCCATACCCACACCAGTGAACCTGTACAGGTTTGGGCTGAGGGAGGACACCCTCTTTAAGCTCTGTGGAGGAAAAGAAAGCACAGCACATGTCCCGACAGGCTGTAAAACATCTTTGACAGAAGGTACCAATGGTGCCATGACAGGGAAGATACTGTATCTCGGAGCAGGAAAGGAGAAAGAGGCATCGAGTCAAAATAAATCGGCTGCTGAGCACCATCACCTTTGTTAAAGTGGGTGACAAGCTAATCCATCCCAGGGAGACTGAATGCCGTCATCCAACAGATAATGGTCAACTTGGAAGAGAAACCCCAGGTGCCAGAAGATGTTTTTACTCTCAGACCAGAACTTGCAGTGTTTCAGCTGGTTTCTTGTTATTTTAAAAGTAATATATAAATTTCCACAGGGCCTCAGATTAACAAGCACAGAACTGTCATGGATCCGGGTAAGCACAATACATCTTGATTACTTACTTACGCTTTGGCAATGCCTTCTCCTGTCTTCCCTTCCAGGAGTTCAGGAGGAGTTAATCTGCGGCAGCTGTGGTTGATCACCTCCCACTGTCTTTATAAATTGCACTGTGGGAGTGACGATGATGTGGGAGTGTTATGTTTGCTAACCTACCTGCCAACACTGAGTGTCGTGCCAAGGGAAGACTAAATTTGTAATCCGCTTAAGAAAACCTGCTCTTGCCACTAAACATTACCTCCTCGTCTCCAGGAAATGTAGCTGCTCGCCACTAAACTGTTCTCCTTCCCAGACTCCTGGCTATGCTTACCCACTCACCTGCCTGCCCATTTGCACACCCCTGTGGAGTCCCCCCCCCCAACCTCCTATTTCTCCCACACCATGGATACTCACTATGAAAAAACTCCATCCCCTTGCACTTACCCGAATTCTCTCTCTGGACTTTCTTGAAAAACAGCCGACTCACCGACTGTGACTCTACAACCCCAGGTAAGCCCAAACATTCTAATAATCCAGCTCTACCTGTAAACAAGAGCACTCTGCAGTGTTTACAATACCCCCCCACCTCTGTTTTCCTTGAAAGTTGATGTAATAATTTGCCATTGTTGTGCATGGGTTCTGTAGGCTAATTATTTTCAGTTTTTTGAGCCAATCAAGAAGAGAAATTGGAAATTTCCCACAGAAACCTAAACGTTGCAGAGACTGCTATTTGGAAAACATTGGTATGGGATACAAAGGGTACTTTAAAGTTTGGCCAGGTTTTGGGACTTTTCAGTTTGAGCTGAACCAAAGTTTTAGGTGTGAGACTTCTCCCAAACCTGACCAAGAGTCGAAATTTAGTCCAGCAAAAAGAGCAGGTCTCAGTCCGGATCAAACTGAGCCTTGGGGTGGTTTGTTTAGAGTGTGAAAGCAATTTCCAGAAAGGTTCAAACTTTCAGACCAAACACAGGAAGTTAAGGTAGCGAACAGGAGGGAAAATAAACCGTGGTAGCACTCAGAGAGAGGAAATATGGCTGTTAGTGGCATAAATAGTCACTTGAAAAAAAATCCCCAAAATGTAGAAACTTACCAGATATTTCTGGAAAGGATGCAACATGCCGTGTTATTAAAACACTGCGTGAGTCCAACTGTAGCTTTTAAGGTCACTTTTATTGAACCGTGTCAACCCCACTGCTAGTCTGTCTCCTTCCCGCCAGTCGCCTCCCTGTCATCATCACTGCGCGACTATGTAGTTCTTTTCCAAGTAACTCAATTACACCACATCTCCCCTTTCTAGTATCAATAGGTAGACTGCCATTGATTCAACAGACCTTAGAGGATTATTCTGCCTCTGTGGCTGGAAGATCTGGTCCCATCTAATGCCATTCACACATACAACAGACACACTGCAGTTTTCCCTTAGCACTGAACAATATGTGCACAATCAAATACAGTACTTCCATCCTAAACCCTGTACCATTCTGTCCTCACTCTAAACTCTGAACTTGAACATTTACATAGAAAAGAGTGCAAAATCAGAAAAATAGTGCAATCACATTTGCAACCTTTTTTTTCACTATTATTTTCAAGCATTCAATATTCTGAAATGTTTATAAGTCCAACCCGGTTGGTTTTACAACTGCTCTCCCAGACCTGGTTCTAGGAGTAGGAGTTGATGGTGGTTCAGGAACATTCTGCTGTGATGATGTTGCAGCAAGTTGTTCTACTGAAGGTTGTTCTGGAACACCTTCCAGGAACTGCTCAGCTGCAGCACTGTTGCTCTGCTCCGATCAGGAGTTCCAGGGGATGAGATGACGACGGTTTCGCCTGATGGACCCATGGGGTCCCTCCACCAGATAAGAGAGTGGTGTGGTGTGATTTCCGATGACAGCTCCTGCTGCTCCTTGATCTGTACCCTGTCCTGGAGTGAGTCTATTGAGATGCTTTGCATGGTGTCTCAGGTTGTAGTGTTGCGCATCTTTCGTTTTCCTCTTCCCTTCTTTCAGCATAACAGCATTTCCACCAGGAAGAGCAGGACTTAACAACGCAGGAAGAATAGGCACAGTTGTACGAAGCCTCCTCCTCATGAGCAGTTGAGCTGGGCTATACCTGTTTTGGAGAGGGGTAGCCCTGTAAGCCAGTAAAGCAAGAAAGGGGTCATCTGACTTCTTCAAAAGCCCCTTCACTGTCTGCACTGCACGTTCAGCTTCAGCATTGCCCTGGGGATATTTCGGGCTGCTGGTTACGTGCTGGAACCCGTACAACTTTGCAAATGCTGCAAAGGCCGCTTCGGAGAATTGTGGCCCATTGTCTGTCACCAGGGTCTTACAGATTCCATGGCGTGCAAAGATTGACTTAAGGTGGTGGATCACATCATTAGATCTTGTGGGAGTTAGCAGGGCAATCTCCACTTATCTTGACATGTAGTCCACTACTAGCAGGTAGGTCTTGCTCCCTAACATGAACAAATCTGCTCCCAACTTCTGCCATGGTCTGTCTGGGTATGGTGTCGGCATCAGTGGCTCCCTGTGGTTCTGTCTCTCCTGACAGCATGCTCTGCAGTTGAGAACCAACTCATTCAGCTGCTGACTCAGCCCCGGCCACCATACTGACTGTCGTGCCCGTTCTCTACACTTAACCACACCCTGGTGTCCTTCGTGCAGCTTAGCGAGAACATCATTTCTCATGGTTGAGGGTATGACAAGCCTATCTCCCTTTAGCAGTAGACCATCCTGGACAGTAAGGAACGCCCTGTCAGTACAGTATAGCTTGAGTGCAGGTTCATTTACGCCATGAGCTGGCCAGCCTTCTGCACACAGCTGCATCACTCGAGCACACACACTGTCCCTCTGCAGCTGCTCTCTCAGCTCCTCCAGATAGGCAGTACTTGCAGGTAGGATTTCCATCACCATATCCACATAAATATTTGTGTCCTTGAATAGCTCTTTGTCAGCTGGTGTCTCTTTTCTTGTGACAGGCGCTCGCGACAATGTATCGGCTGTCCACAGGCACTTCCCTGGCACGTGAGATATGGAGTAGGAATAGCGCATAAGACGCATTCGAAAGTGTTGGATCCGAGGGGGTAGAGCGTCCAGTGCTTGAGATCCCAGGAGACTTAGGAGATGCTTGTGATCTGTCTCCAACTGGAAGTGTTTTCCAGTGAGGAAGTTGCTGAGCCTCTCGCAAGCCCAGGTCAGGCTCAAAGCCTCCTTTTCCACTTGCGCATATCTCTGCTCGGTGGGTGTGAGAGACCGTGACATGAAGGCTACTGGTCTCTACTCCTCACCCCAGTTTTGTAGCAGGACTCCTCCAAGTCCGTAAGATGATGTGTCTGCTGTAACGTTGCATTCTCTGTTAGGATCATATACGGCTAGCACCGGTGGCGACGTCAGGGCATCCTTTAAGTCCTGGAAGGATTTAGCCTGCTCGGTGCCCCACACCCAGCAGTTCTTCTTCGAAAGGAGATCTCTCGAGGGCTTTGTCCCTCTCAGCTAGCTGCGGGATAAACTTGGCTAGCTGGTTTACCATTCTAAGGAAAGAACTTAGTTCACTCACTGTTTTAGGCTCAGGTATTTCCCTCACAGCCTCCATCTTGCTCGGGTCTGGACTGATGCCGCTGGCAGGATCACGAGATCACGTGGCCTAGGAAAGTCACCTCAGACTTTGACAGGTCACACTTGCCAATGTTAAGTGTGATACCTGCCTTCTGAATCTTTCTTAGCACGGTATGCAGGCGAGCATCATGCTCCTCTTGCGTACGACCCCACACCAGCACGTCGTCAATGTGACAAATCACGCCTTCAAGCCCTTCTGTGACCTCTGTCACCATTCTGTTCTGAAAGTGTTCAGGGACGGACGCAATGCCGAAAGGTAGCCGTTTGAAATAATAGTGTCCAAAGGGCATGATGAACGTTGTCAGTTTCGCTGAATCTTCTGTCAGTGGGATTTGTCAAAACCCCATATTTGCATCCAGCTTACTAAATATTTTGGCTCCAGCCAGCCTCCTAAGTGTTTCCTGTACTGATGGTAGAATGAACTTCTCTCTACACACGGACTCATTGAGGTTAGTGAGGTCGACACATATTCGCACAGGATCCATCTTGTTCTTTCTGGGCACTACCACAATGCCAGCACACCAGTCTGTAGGCTCCTCAATTCTGCATATCACCCCGAGGCTTTCCATGCGGGACAGCTCTTGCTTGACTTTGTCCATTAGTGGCAATGGGATCCTCCTTGGTGTCTTGAGTGAAAATGGTTTGGCACCTGGTTTGAGCTTGATGGCATATGCCTGGCGCACCTCACCTAGTTCGCTGAATAATTTTGGATAGTTCTCCTTTAATATCTCTATAGTGACACTGTCAAGGTGTGCAACCAGCTCTAGTCTGCAGCTCACAGACCTCCCCAGCAGGGCAGTGTGCACATAATGGACAACATATGCCTCCTCCATCTCCTCTTTCCCACCAATTCTCAGCAACAGCTTGGCAACGCCCACAACATCAAGTGGCCTCCTCCCCGGTCCCAGGAGTGGCTTAGGTGCTTTGTGGAGCACAGGTGGGTTTTCTCTGAGTATTTTCTGGAACACAGCATGTGGCAAAACTATGACATCGGTACCCGTGTCAATTTTGAACGTCACGCTGCTGTCATGAATTACAATGTTGACCATCCAAGGATCACCGTCTGTTGTAACACTGCCGAGGAAGATGGCATCCTCATCCTCTTCCACCTCAAGTACAGATTTTAAGGTCTTGCACACACGTTTATAATGACCCTTTCTCCCACAAGCATGACAGTTCACTTCATTTGCAGGACACTCACGTTTTGAATGTGATGGAGAGCTGCCACATTTATGACATTTTGACTGTGTCCCCTTTTCCTTGCTATTCTGAGTACTGTGTGGTTTGTGAGCACGCTGAGGTTTGATTTTAGCAGGCTTGCTACTTCCTTTGAGCACTCTATCAACAGACATTGCCTCACTTGCCTGAGTTCTGGTGTCCCCTCTCAGAGAAGCTTGCTGCTTTTTCACCTCCTCACTCAGCTGTGCCATCCTGATTGCTTTCTCCAAAGTCAGCTCTGCGTCTAGCTGCATGCGTTCAGACAGCCTCTTGTCTAACAGACCAACGATGAGTCTGTCCCGAAGTAGTTCATCATGTAGCACACAGTAATTGCAATGTTCAACCAGCGCATAGTGCAGTAACAAAAGAAGCTACTGTCTCACTTTCTCACTGTTTTTGCAGGTTGAATTTGGCATGCTCATAAATTACATTATTTTTAACCACAAAGAAGCCACAAAGAAGCCTGCACGGTGGCGCAGTGGTTTAGCACTGTGGCAGCACAGTTTTACCCTCGGCCGGGGGATCGCGGGGATCATGAGATCGTGGGTTCGATCCCAGCCCCCGACCAACAGTGAGCTGTGTGGAGTTTGCATGTTCTCCCCGTGTTGCGTGGGTTTACTCCGGGATTTCTCCGGTTTCCTCCCGCATACCAAAAACATGTAGGTTTAGGGCGCTCGCGCACGCAGCGACCGGCAGCCGATGGCTTGTCACCAGACTGCAAACCAAATCTACCTATGGGTACAAATAAGTAACAAAAAAAAAAAAAAAAAAAAAAGAAGCCTTGAAAGCCATCACGCACTGCTTCATATGAGCTGCGTTGAGCAGCCGTCAGAGCCAGCCCACGTAAAACATCATCCGCCTCGTCCCCCATGCAATATATCAAAGTATTAACTTGATTTTCTTCAGAGCTTGCATTCAGATTACTTGCCAGGTGAAATCTGTCGAATCTCCGGATCCATTTGGCCCACTCCTGCGGCTTAGAAAAGTCGAAGGGCTCCGGTGGCTAGATGTTAAATGTAGTGCATGGACCCGCTGCCACAGTGGCTCCCGGAGTGGTTGCTATCCCTCCGTTAGTGTCTCTGTCTTCACTCATCGTGTCCGCAAACTCCCCTCTCTTCCTCCGTGGTGTACAAACGATCCTATTTGTTTTCAGGCTTACCTCTCTACGTTAACTACAGGACTTCTGACACCATGTCGTGTTATTAAAACACTGCGTGAGTCCAACTGTAGCTTTTAGCATCACTTTTATTGAACCGTGTCAACCTCGCTGCTAGTCTGTCTCCTTCCCGCCAGTCGCCTCCCTGTCATCATCACTGTGAGACTGTGTAGTTCTTTTCCAAGTAACTCAATTACACCACACAACAGAGTTTTTTTTTTTAAATAGATGAGCAGTGTCACCTGAAAATCGTCACAGCTGATGAGAACTACAAAGGTCCTTTTTAATGAAGATCTGGATAACATTCTAGCCTCACAAAATTAATTCACTAGTCTTCCCCAGCTTCAGCTTAAAATGCAATTACCATTGTGCCCGAAGCTGCAGAAAACTCCTTGAAGGGTGAGTGTCATTTTGTCTGCGCTAATAGCGCAAACATCATCATGACAGCAAGACAGAGACGCATCAGGTAAACTTGTTTAGTTCACATGAAAAAGAAGCAGTACAAAACAAAACCTGCAGTAAGTGGACCAAATGTAGACGATGTAACAAAAATGTGAACCTTGGGCCGGACTTTTAGGTGTGAAAACACCCATAATCTAATGACCATCATTTGGACTCTACTTTCATAGATGCATTTTGACTGTACTGTATAGAGATACATTTTATAATCACTAAACATTCAGACACCACTAGAAATTCTCATGAGCACAGGATACTGTGATAAGGAAGTGATAAAACATCTTTAAAAAGTCTTCAGCTGATCCAAAATGCTGCAGCAAGAGTTTTAACAGGTACTAGAAAGCGAGATCATATCTCTCCGGTTTTGGCCTCCCTTCATTGGCTTCCCATAGAGTCTAGAATTAAGTTTAAAATCCTTCTTCTCACTTACAAAGCTCTAAATAATTAGGCCCCTTTTTATTTAAAAGATCTGATACTACCCTATTATCCTAACTGAGCACTACACTCTCAAAATGCTGGATTACTTGTAATACCTAGAATCTCCAAAAATACAATGGGAGGCAGAGCCTTCAGTTATCAAGCTCCTGTCCTGTGGAACCAGCTGCCAATCTGGATTCGGGAGTCAGACTCGATCTCTGTTTTTAAGAATAGGGTTAAAACCTTCCTTTTTGATATAGCCTATAAAGGGGCACATGATCCCTCCATCATGTGCCCCTGAACCCTCCCTTAGTTATGCTGCTAATAGGTTTAGGCAGCCGGGGGACCTCCAACAATGCACTGAGCTTCATTTCTTTCTTTACTCTCAATGAAATATTTTTGCTGGTCATTAACATCTATTTGCTGTCTCCCATAGATTGAGTCCCCGTCATGCTGTTTGCTCTCTACATGTCTGTTCTTTTCTTCTTCTTCTCTATCCCCTCACCCCCCAGTCAGTCGCAGCAGATGACTGCCCCTCCCTGAGCCTGGTTCTGCTGGAGGTTTCTTCCTGTAAAAAGGGAGTTTTTCCTCTCCACCGTCACCAAGTGCTTGCTCACAGGGGATCGCCTGAGTTCTGGGGTCTTTCTGCAGTTGTGGGGGCTTCCCCTACAGTTGAAAGTGCTATGAGAGATGACTGTTGTTGTGAAATGGCGCTATATAAGTAAAGTTGAATTGAGTTGAATTTCAGCCTGTGTTTAGAGCAGTTTTGACCAAAAGGACTACTTGCACTCACGTTTAGCGGTAAGCTTTAATGAGGGATTAAAATGAATTAATTCAGCAATAATTTATGATCCAATTTAAGGGAAAAAATGTCCTCGTCTACCCTTTTTATCAGTGAAATCCATCGGTGAAAAGTAATTTGACAGATTTAATAGCCTTGCCTACAGCTGGGAGAAGCAAAACTCATTCTTCACCTCAAAAATCTCTTCACAGTTTCCAGACTGTAGCTCTAATGGAGCTCTGCTGTAATACACGATTCTTATGTGACTGCAGTGAACAGCTAGTGTTTCAAACTTCTGAAGATTTATTAAAGCATAAAATATGTCTTTATTCAGTGATAATCTGTTCTGAATTCATGTATTTCTCTGCTGTGTGTTGACAGCTTCCTGATTGGGTTGAAAGTCCAAATCAATATTTGTCACAGTTTCTTTCACTCTTGCATTTGTTTGTTTTTGATGAGGATATTAAGGGTGACGGCTGGCTTTATTTTTCAACCTAGGCTACAATAATAGGAATAGCAGCACAAATATTGGCAGCAGCTTCCCTAAAAACACTGACTGTCAGCACCATGGTGACAGGAAATGTTATTTAAAATCCAGGAATATCTATTTGAAATGGCAGCTCTGTTTGATCGTCTGTCACAGGCTTCTTATTGGTTCTCACTGTGAGGCCCCGTCGTCTGAGAGGAACACCGAAGGTCAGCGCTTTCGTTTGGTCTGAGTGCGCTTTATATCTCTTTTCAGTAATTCCATTTTTTTCTTAAGTGCTGGTCTGATGTCTCTCTCCATTAAGAGGGCCTCCCACTGCTGTTCTGCAGCTGATCAATTTAATTGCCAGAAACATCTCTTAGTCTTTTGTGAAAAGGTCAGGATGTGAATAAAAAAACTCAAATCCAAACATGCTTATAATCTGTCAATAGCCTTGATAAAGATTCAAACGAAGTGGATGCATGGACAGCAGAACTGGTAGGGCCAGTAGGACTTGGAACCTACAGTATTCTTACATATACTCTCTTACCTTGGTTCCAAGGTTGTCATAGCCAGGAGCGGTACTGGGGTTAAGCTCCCAGTGCTCATAAAATGCTCCTTACGGCGTGCGTCTCGAAAAGCCTCTGACAACTAAGTCCAACTCCTAGCCTGCCCGTGTGGTTTAGTCTCTAAGCCCGGCGGAACTGCTTTTACTAATAGGAGAAGGGGCGAGGGCAGATCTCTGGCGCCTTAAAACCAGATGCTTCGGGTAGATGGTGGCTCGTCAACCTGGGAAGGTAGCCCATCTAGGGGAAGGTAAACCCTGATTTCAAACCTCCGCTGCCTTGCGGCACACCCGGTCATGGGAAAGGCTTCGGGAGTCAACCCTGAGGAAAAATCCGGAGTCGGAGCCCCTAAGGCAGTTCTCTGTTGTGTTCAACATCGTTCTGGCAGCTCCTGCGACAGCGCTGGTGCCAAACTATAGCAGCCCTGCTGTTCCTTTGGATTCATCAGTGACGTGGAGGGGGGGGGGACATGCTGCATGGGTAACATCTTGTCCTCCATATCTTCCTGCCCAGGCTTGAATCCTACCAACGCCCAACGCTGGTAGGTAGAACACCGGTGCGCATCGGCCTGTTCAGCCACAGGCGGTGCTGTTCCAGCAGAGTAGACGTTTAGGATTCTCTTCCATGGTCATCATAGACCGACGGAGGCCGACGGAACTCTCTTACCTTTGGGCCACCCTTATATATACTCTCTTACCTTTATATACTCGGCAATAAAGGTAAGAGAGAGAGAGTGAGTGAGTTAGCTCCTAATTGTGGATCTTGGTGCATGATTTACTGGTTAATTTTGAAATCAGGTTTAAAGTGGTTGTCGGCCTCCGTCGGTCTATGATGACCATGGAAGAGAATCCTAAACGTCTACTCTGCTGGAACAGCACCGCCTGTGGCTGAACAGGCCGATGCACGAATGGCAGTCCCTGTCACACAGGTCGCACTTGTGGGTGGTCTCCGTGCTGCTGGGTCTGTGGCGGTTCTTCCTGCGGGTCTTCTCTTCGCCCGCCTTGAGCTGTCTGGTCAGGGTGCCTCTCCATTTGGAGTGGTCCGTTGCAAGGTCCTCCCAGCGCTCTGTGTTGATCTCCAGGGCCTTCATGTCTCTCTTGCAGACGTCTCTAAAGCGCAGCTGTGGGCGGCCAACGTCTCTCCTGCCAGTTGCCAGTTCTCCGTAGAGGATGTCTTTGGGGATTCTGCCATCCTCCATACGGTGAACGTGGCCTAGCCAGCGGAGCCTGCGCTGCCTGAGTAGAGTGAACATGGAGGGAAGGCCGGCGCGGGACAGAACTTCTGTGTTGGGCACTTTGTCCTGCCAGGATATGTCCAGGATGTGGCGAATGCAGCGCAAGTGGAAGGAGTTCAGTCTCTTTTCCTGCCGGGCATATGTTGTCCACGTCTCATTCCCATAGAGCAGTGTGCTGATGACGCAGGCGTTGTACACTGCCATCTTCGTCTTGACAGAGAGTTTGGGATTCTCCCACACTCGTGTGGTGAGGCGAGCAAGTGTGAAGGCTGATTTTCCAATCCTCTTGTTGATCTCTGTATCAAGGGAGAGGTTGTTGCTGATCGTGGACCCCAGGTACGTGAACTGATTCACGACCTCCAGCTCGTAGTCGTCGATGGTGATGGTTGGTGGTGCTTCCTTGCCTTGCGCCAAGACGTTAGTCTTCTTCATTTGTCGGCCTCCGTCGGTCTATGATGACCATGGAAGAGAATCCTAAACGTCTACTCTGCTGGAACAGCACCGCCTGTGGCTGAACAGGCCGATGCACACCGGTGTTCTACCTTCCAGCGTTGGGCGTTGGTAGGATTCAAGCCTGGGCAGGAAGATATGGAGGACAAGATGTTACCCATTCAGCATGTCCCCCCTCTCCACGTCACTGATGAATCCAAAGGAACAGCAGGGCTGCTATAGTTTGGCACCAGCGCCGTCGCAGGAGCTGCCAGAACGATGTTGAGCACAACAGAGAACTGCCTTAGGGGCTCCGACTCCGGATTTTTCCTCAGGGTTGACTCCCAAAGCCCTTCCCGTGACCGGGTGTGCCGCAAGGCAGCGGAGGTTTGAAATCAGGGTTTACCTTCCCCTAGATGGGCTACCTTCCCAGGTTGACGAGCCACCATCTACCCGAAGCATCTGGTTTTAAGGCGCCAGAGATCCGCCCTTGCCCCTTCTCCTATTAGTAAAAGCAGTTCCGCCGGGCTTAGAAACTAAACCACACGGGCAGGCTAGGAGTTGGACTTAGTTGTCAGAGGCTTTTCGAGACGCACGCCTTAAGGAACATTTTATGAGCACTGGGAGCTTAACCCCAGTGCCGCTCCTGGCTATGACAACCTTGGAACAGGCTTCTTCAGGCTGATGGTAAGCCCGAAGTTCTTGCATGCCTGGGAGAAGCGGTCCATCAGGGTCTGAAGCTCCTGCTGTGTGTGGGTTGCGACTGCAGCGTCGTCTGTGAACAACATGTCTCTGATTAGAGCCTCGCGTACTTTGGTTCTGGCTTTCAGGCGGGCAAGGTTGAAAAGCCTGCTGTCAGATCTTGTGTGCAGGTAGATTCCCTCTGTTGCTGTGCTGAAGGCATGCCTCAGGAGCATAGCAAAGAAAATCCCAAAGAGGGTTGGCGCAAGTACACAGCCCTGTTTCACTCCGCTGTGTATGTTGAATGGCTCTGAGACGTTGCCATCGTGCTGCACTATCCCCTGCATGTTGGTGTGAAACGATTCGATGAGGCTTTGCAACTTTGGTGGGCATCCTATCTTTGGCAGGATCTTGAAAAGGCCCTCTCTGCTGACCAGATCGAACGCTTTGGTGAGGTTGATGAAGGCGACGTACAGGGGCATGTTCTGTTCTCTGCATTTCTCCTGGAGTTGGCGGATGGAGAATATCATGTCTACCGTCAATCGCTCAGCGCGGAAGCCACACCGAGACTCGGGGTAGACACGTTCGGCAAGCTTCTGTAGACGAACGAGAACAACTCGTGCGTAGACTTTGCCAACAACGCTGAGGAGGGAGATGCCCCTGTAGTTGTTGCAGTCGCTTCTCTCCCCTTTGTTTTTGTAGAGGGTGATGATCTTGGCATCCCTCATGTCCTGTGGTACGGCACCTTCCTTCCAACACTGGCAGAGGACGTCATGCAATGGCAGTAGTAGGGCGGTCTTGCAGTGCTTGATCAGGTCAGGGGGTATGCCGTTGTTGCCGGGTGCCTTGCCAGCGGCCAAGCTATCAATGGCCTTGCTGAGTTCGTCAATGGTTGGCTCGGTGTCAAGTTTGTCCATGGATGGCAGGCAGTCGATGGCATCAAGGGCTGACGGTGTCACGGTGTTCTGTCTGGAGTAGAGGTCGGAGTAGTGTTCCACCCATCTCTCCATCTGCTTGTTCTTTTCTGTGATCATCTCCCCAGTGGAGGATTTGAGGGGGGCAGTCTTGCTCTGAGCCGGACCAAGTGCTTTCTTGATGCCATCGTACATACCACGGATGTTCCCTGTTATGGCAGCGGTTTGAATGTCTTGGCTGAGCTGAGTCCAGTACTCGTTGGCACAGCGCCGAGCAGTCTGCTGAACTTTGCTTCTCGCAGCCCTGAGAATCTGGAGATTCTTCTCGTTTGGGTACTTCTTGTACTCAGCAAGTGCTGAGCGCTTGGCTTCAATGACGGGGGTCATCTCGGTCAACTTGGCATCAAACCAGTCCTGTGACTTCGAGGTCTTTCTCCCAAAGGTAGCCAAGGCTGTGCGGTGGATGGTGTTTCGCAGCTCTTCCCACTTCTGCCTTGCAGATTCTCCTTCTTGTGGTACACCAAGTTCCTTCTCAAAGGTGGAGGCAAACTGCTCAACAAGTTCTGGTTGAGCCATCTTGCTGGTGTCAATCCATGCCTTTCCAGGCTGTCTAGCACGATGGAATTTCTTCAGCTGCAGCTTGACCTTGCAACACACCAATGAATGGTCTGTGTCGCAATCTGCACTCTGGAACGAACGGGTGATTAGCATGTTCTTCAGTGAGGTGCGCCTGGTCAGGATCAAGTCCAGCTGGTGCCAGTGCTTTGAGCGTGGATGTTGCCAGGAAACCTTGTGTTGGGGCTTGGTCTTGAAGAATGAGTTTGTGATGCACAGATCGTGATATGTGCAGAACTCAAGCAGCCGCTGTCCGTTGTCGTTCATTCTGCCCACGCCAAAAGGTCCAAGACAGGAGGGCCAGGAGTCGTGGTCAGCACCCACTCTGGCATTGAAGTCTCCAAGGAGAATGAATTGTTCAGAGTTGGGGATGATCCTGACAGTTGTTGCAAGATTCTTGTAGAACTCGTCTTTTGCCTCTGGTGTGGCTGTCAGTGTTGGAGCATACACACTGACGAGGGTGACTGGGCCTTGAGGAGCAGAGCCAGTCGTGCAGAGCCAGTGCTGCCCGGTTCCACCATCTTCAGCAAGGTGTTCTTCACTGCGAAGCCCACTCCGTGTTCCCTGTGTTCGTCCCTGCCCTTTCCCTGCCAGTAGAACGTGTAGTCCTTCTCTCTCAGTGTGCCTGCGTCAGCCAACCGTGTTTCCTGGAGAGTGGCGATATCCACTCCCAGTCTCTTCAGCTCATTATTGATGATGGCAGTCTTCCTGGTGTCGTTGATGTCCTTGAGGTTAGCAGCGAGTCCTGTCATCATAGTGCGGACATTCCAAGTTCCCAGTTTTAGAGTTGGTCTCTTTTGTTTTATTATCTTGCCTGGTGCGAAGGTTCTCAGCCTGCTGTTCGGACTTCTCCTCATCCCCATGCACCCAATGAGGAAAGCAAGCTGTAGTGGGACAACACCTTATTGGCTGGGGGCTGCCCAGCTTGAGGCGGGCGGTAGCTGTCCAGTGAGATCCGATGATCCCTCCCACCGTCGGGAACAACCCCTGGCGCCGCGCTCTACGCCAATTGAGCGGTGGCTTATAACTGGTAACTGTCATTCCCTGTGTTTTGTCTATGCCGAAGGCGAAGCTGGAGTGTCCTCTCCAGTGATCCGGTGTTCTACCTTCCTGCGTTGGGCATTGGTAGGATTCAAGCCTGGGCAGGAAGATATGGAGGACAAGATGTTGCCCATGCAGCATGTCCCCCCTCTCCACGTCACTGATGAATCCAAAGGAACAGCAGGGCTGCTACAGTTTGGCACCAGCGCCGTTGCAGGAGCTGCCAGAACGATGTTGAGCACAACAGAGAACTGCCTTAGGGGCTCTGACTCCGGATTTTTCCTCAGGGTTGACTCCTGAAGCCTTTCCCGTGACCGGGTATGCCGCAAGGCAGCGGAGGTTTGAAATCAGGGTTTACCTTCCCCTAGATGGGCTACCTTCCCAGGTTGATGAACCACCACCTACCCGAAGCATCTGGTTTTAAGGCGCCAGAGATCCGCCTTCGCCCCTTCTCCTATTAGTAAAAGCAGTTCCGCCGGGCTTAGAGACTAAACCACACGGGCAGGCTAGGAGTTGGACTTAGTTGTCAGAGGCTTTTCGAGACGCACGCCATAAGGAGCATTTTATGAGCACTGGGAGCTTAACCCCAGTGCCGCTCCTGGCTATGACAACCTTGGAACCAGGTTTAAAGTGGTAGTGGTTGAAAACTACCCCAAAGGCTTGGGACACCCGTTCAAGGTAGCTACATCAATAAAGTAAATATACCACCTTCCACCAGAAAACAAAGGGAAAGACAAAGAAAATCGATGAGAAAAAGTCTCAAATTTACATGAAAAAAGTATTATACACATATATACAGTAAGTGGAAAAAGGCAGAACTTTACTAGAAGTAAACTGCAAATTTGTGGAAAAAAATCGTATCGAAAAAAATCGAAAAAAAAGTATGCATTCACCAAAAAAAATACAAGTTACTTTTTTAAAATAAATTTAACCTTTACTCAACCAGGTGAGTCTCACTGAGATTCTAAATCTCTTTTAGAAGAGCGACCTGGCCAAGATGGCAGCAACAAAAGCATTAACATTCATTTATGCAAACACATACATGTCATGATTCAATAACCAGAGGCTCAAACGCAGGGCGTACAACTCTGGAAGAATACTCAGACTCAGAGTAAAAGTTAAACACAAATTTATTACAAAAAACACAACTAAACGACACCACAGATAATTTGAAACACAAAAACTCAGAGGGCACGCTGGAAGGGCAGTCAGCCTGTAAACAGAGAGAGAAGAATAGTTAGCAAGGGAAGGTGAGGATATAAACTGGCTAACTGAGAGGAGAGGAGACTTACAAACTGAGCAGAGGGCCTGGCAATGTGACCCAGCGTGCAGGGGAATAATTGCTGGCAGGGTTGGAACCAGAGATGCCAGCAGGGATGAGGTTGGCGAGAGGAGAAAGGGCAGCTGTAGGCTGACCAGGTGGAGCAGGAGTTACTAGACGAGATGGTGGAAGGGCAGGTGTAGACCAGACAAGATGGTGGAAGGGCAGGTATAGACCAGATGAGATGGTGAAAGGGCAGGTGAGCGTGTGCAGCCCCAAAGAGACACACCACTGCGATGGCAGCAACCTGAGAGGGAGAGGAGAACACAGTCAGCAAACAATCAGTTAGTGATGGGACGGCAGGTTCTGGAGCTTCGAGGGTGCTCCGAGCTTGTCCAGGAAGTATTTGGTGAGGCGTGTATTGCTGAAGTCATACCACGTGACTGCGTCAGGAAGCCATTCATGATTTTGCATGCAACATGAAAAAATGAGCAGCGATGCACAGTGGAAATCCCCATCCCTCACGTTTTGTGTTGTCGATGTTTGTGTAACGAATTTGTCACAGCTAATTTTCAGATGGAACCAGCACAAAAAACACGGACCTCTCATATTTGGGAACAGTTTGATCTCTTTTCTCCCACTGACACATTTTTCACAAATAGGGGCTATTTATTGTAACTGAAGTGATGGCCTAGTTGAAAGGCATCTGCCCCACACCTGGGAGGCTGGGCTTTGAGTCCCAGCTGAAATTGAAATGGAAAAAATACACATTAAACCAATAATACCCTTGCAAAAATCTCCACGTTGAGTACATGGCCTCGTAGAGCAAATTAAGTTTCACATGAGGCTTTACCTAGATGAACAATTTTGATGAAAAGCCTCAAGTCGTTAAGAAAGCCTCATATGGCCATCACTGAGTAGTAGCTTAGAGGTAAAGCATAAGATAAGATAAGATAAGATAAGCCTTTATTAGTCCCACAACGGGGAAATTCCAGGATTGCAACAGCACAGGGATAGCAACACTCAGAGCAACAATCAGAAGGCAAGAAAAAAAACAAGCAAGCAAGAGCAGCTAATATACATATGTACATATTACTATAAAATATATATATACACACACACACACACAGACACACAGTGCAGAGCATTGTAGTTGGATGGAATAAATATATGAATATATGAACACACAGTGCAGAGCATTGTAGCTAGATGGAATAAATATGTAAATATATAAACACCCACAGTACGGAGCATTGCAGCTAGGTGGAATAAATATGCAAGTATATAAACACACACAGTGCGGAGCAATGTAGCTAGATGGAATAATATGTAGATATATAAAAACACAGTGCGGAGCATTGTAGCTAGATGGAATAAATATATAGATATATAAATATAAACACACCCAGTGCTGAGCATTGTAGCTAGATGGAATAAATATATAGATATATAAATATAAACACACCCAGTGCAGAGCATTGTAGCTAGATGGAATAAATATGTAAATATATAAACACACACAGTGCAGAGCATTGTTGCTAGGTTGTTGCATCTGTCCTGCAACTGGGAAACTGGGGTTCAAGTCCCAGCAGGGCCATTCTTATAATTTATTTTTTGCATGGTGAAGTGTCTGTTGTGTTTCAAAGAGCTTGGATCATTATGCTGAGGCACTATTGTGCCCTGCATGACAATAAGGACAGTGGTGAATTTACTGGGGGGTAGACAGAAACTTGTCTACCCTACACTGTACAAACTTGCAGTAGCCTTCCTTTGCACACCTGCATCCTCTGTGCTCTGAGAGAGTATTCTCCAAAGCTGGAGAAATAATCTAAAAAAAAAAAAAATTGCCTTAGTCCAAAGACTGTTGAAAAGTTATTGTTTCTTAATAAAAAATGGATAAGTACTACAAGCACATTCACTATAGTCACCCGAGTTTTATCATTTCTTTTTTTTTTCTTTATGATCATTGTTATTTCTTAAAAGACAGTGCATTTATTGAAATGGAAAAATACACATTATGTCATGAACCAAGCCAGTTTGTCCTTCAGGCTCAGTTTCATGACCTTCCTCTGTGTGTCACTGTCTTATGTGTATTTTGTGTTTTTGGTTCTGAGCCAGGTTTCCCAGGCTCAGTCTCTTGGGTTTTCTGTTTCCATATTCATTTGTGTATTGTTTTGCCTTTTGAGTTTCATTGTTCTGTGTTACTGCTTAGTTTGCTTTTTAATGCCATGTATTACTTGCTATTTATTGCCAGTGTAGTTCTGAGTCGTTGCATTGTTTTGGTTCTGACTAACAGGCTGTCAGGGAGCACGTTGTAGTCTGCACTTGGTGTGGGCATTGCCTGTCAGTCTGCCAGCCAGACCACTCCCCCCTCTCTCCTGACACTCAGCTGTTTTCTGTTCCTGCTTACTGGCCTGCTTCCTCGCTCAGGTGCACCCAGTCACCTTGTCATTAGTATGTGTATTTAGTCAGCTCATTTTGTGTTTCTCATTGCTGGATTATTGTGTGTGAGTTTGCTATGTTTGTGACCGCCACGTTACGCCGTGGTTTTTGCTTAGTGATTCTACACCACGTTACATCGTGGAATCACTCAAAATGTTATGTTGTGTGCAACCGTAAGTTTATTCTCTTTGCATTTTTTGTATGTTTGCACTTTTTGGGACTTTAATAAATTTGTCTGTGGTGTATCCTGCGTGTGAATCTGTCTCTCTCCTCGCCTTGTTAGAGGTGAATCATGACAGAATAGTCCAGCCCAAAAAGATTCAGTGGGTTACACCCAGGCATTATATTGTTTTTTTTTCTTTTTGAGCTGGTTTTTCCACTCACCTGACTGCGAGCTTGCCATGAACAAGGTGCTGCAGCAGGCGCTTTACCATTTGGAGGACGTCTGGGAGCAAACGGTGGAAGCTCGTTCCCCCGAGATTATCCAGGAGGGTCGGGCTCAGGTGGCACAACTTATGTGGGCTTTTCCTCGTCTTTGGGACGTCCTGGACGCTACGGAGCTTCTCCGTGCCCTCTACTCGCTGCCATGCAAGGAGCCAATGGAGGGAGTTTCGATGCCCGAGCCGCCTCCAGCGAGGAAAAAGCGCCTCTGCCATAAGAAGCCTCCAGCCTCTCCCACGACAGCCCTACTTCCCCCTCCTGAGCCCTGGCCCACTCCGACTGTGGAGTAGCTGGAGGAATGCAGTCTGGTGTTGCTGGCAGAGACAGACCTCCTCTTGGAGGTGAAGCCATGGCTCCTTCCGGAATTGGCCTTGGAGTTGGAGGAGCTTTTCCTGTGGGAACCGGAGCCCCTGCCTGAAGCTGAGCGCGCACTGACCTCGGAGTCTCCTCAACTCCGTGACAAGCCCACGTCTCCCTCTTCCACTTGTCGCCGCCGTTCCCAGAGGACTCGCCAGAAACATCCTGCTGCTTCAACACCAGCAAACCCTTTTTCACAGGGGGAGGAGAGTCCTGCAGCGCAGCCACCTTTTCCTTCAGCTGCTTTGTCAACTGCCACCTCCTTCTCAACATTTACCTCCACCAAGGTGGGTAGAGCAGTTTCTCCACCAGTTTCATTCACCTCTGTGCCTGCTGAGGTGGCTCCTCTGAGGCCTATTGAGGAGCCCAGGCCAGCTATGGACACGGAGAGGGAATACTGCCTGCCACCTGCAGCTGCAAACATCAAAGACCGGGATGACAAGCAAGTGTTTTTTTTCATTCTAGTCAATGTTATAATGATAATCCTTGTCTGTCTCCCGGGAGAGAGACCCAGTTTCAACAGTCCGCTGGGCTCTCTCCTCCAACTGCGGCTAGTAACTCTTTCCCTACCCTCTTCGTGTCTTCCCCATCTCTCCTTGAGTGTCCGTCAGTCCCAGACCAGAGCCATTGGACGGTGGAGGAGTCGGTGGCCCCGGAGGTTCCCGCTCTGGAGCCAGCACGGAGTTGTTCCCCAGCAACCACGCCGGAGGAGTCCCCAACATTGGAGCTGCTGCCGGGGGGCTGTAAGACTGCTATCACCATCATGCCTGCTGTGGATACCACCGCAGCAGAGTCAGCACCAGAGCTGGACCTCCAGCAGACATCACCGTCTACCGGGTTGACCCTCAGCTCCAGTTCATTGTAGAGGTGGACGCTTCTGATTCGGGGGTGGGCGCTCTCCTCTTGCAGTGCTCGAGCTCCAATCAGAAGCTCCATCCATGCGCGTATTTCTTTCGGCAGCTCATGCCAGCCCAGAGGGACTACAACATAGGGGACCGAGAGCTTCTGGCCATTAATTTGGCTCTTGAGGAGTGGAGGCACTGGCTGGAGGGCGCGGTCCATCCCAACGTTGTGTGGACTGACCATAAAAATTTAGAGTATCTTCGGTTGGCCCGCAGATTAAATACCAGGCAGGCCCACTGGGCCCTATTCTTTCTCGGATTTAATCTTACCATCACCTACAGGCCTGGCTCTCACAACATCAAACTGGACGCTCTCTCCTGTCAGTTCATCCCTGACCAATGAGCTCTCCCCTTCTCTCCCCCAACCCATTGTGCCCTCCTCCTGCATCTTAGGTGCTCTTACCTGGGAAATCAATCAGAGGGTCCAGCAGGCCCAGTCTACTGAGCCCAAACCTGAGGGGGGTCCCGATGATTGTCCATTTGTCCCGGCTGGCCTCCACAGTGACGTCATCCGCTGGGGTCACACTATTCACTTTGCCTGCCACCCAGGGGTTTCCCAGACTATCAACTTAATCCAACGAGTGTTCTGGTGGCCCACACTGTGGACGAACGTCCAGGACTATGTCAAGGCCTGTCAAGTGTGCGTCAGAAAAAATTCGACTCTTCTTCTCCCACCGGCCTGCTGCATCCCCTGCCAGTTCCCAGTCACCCTTGGTCGCATGTTGCACTGGACTTTGTCACTGGACCCCCTCCCCCCACCCTCGCATGGTAATACAGTCATCCTCACCGTTGTTGACCGTTTCTCTAAGGCCATCAATTTGGTGCCCCTCCCCAAGCTGCCTTCCGCCTCCAAGACTGCCAACCTGCTCACTACCCACGTTATCCGCCTTCACGGCATCCCTCTGGACATTGTGTCTGACCGGGGTCCACAGTTCACCTCCCAAGTGTGGAAGTCCTTTTGTTGCTCCCTGGACACCACGGTCAGCCTCACATCCAGAAACCACCCACAGAGTAACAGGCAGGCTGAGCGTACCAACCAGTCCCTGGAGGCCGCCCTCAGATGTGTGGCATCCTGTAACCCGTCAACTTGGAGCACTCATCTGACCTGGGTGGAGTATGCTCACAACTCTGCAGTCTCCTTGTCCACTGAATTAACGCCTTTTGAGGCATCTTTGGGGTATACCCCCCGTTACCCATGGTGGAGAGGGAGGTCACCGTACCATCTGTTGGGGCTCACGCTCACCATTGCCGCCGTCTTTGGAGAGCCACTGGGGCTGCTCTTCTCCGCTCTGCTGAGCGGAACCAGCAGTACGTGGACTGCAGGTGGGTTCCAGTGTCCAGATATACTGTCGGGCAGAGGGCGTGGCTGTCGGCGGACCAGGTGCCCCTAAAAACAGAGTCCCAAAGTTGTCACCTCACTTCCTGGGTCCATTTACCATCTCCAGAATCATCAATGACGTGACGGCATGCCTGGAGCTGCCGCCGACACTCTGCAGCCACCCTACTTTCCACATGTCCAAGATCAAGCCCCTCTCCACCAGTCCTCTCTGCCACCCCCACCCCCAAGCCGCGTCCTCCTTCTCGGATCCTCGACGGCCAGACCACCTACAACATTCAGAGGATTCTGGACATTCGCCGTCGGGGCCGGGGGTTGCAATACTTGGTCCACTGGAAGAAAGGTCATGGATCCCCGGCTCCTATTTTCATGACAGGGGGATGGTCCTTGCCTTTCACAGAGCTCATCCCAACAAGCCCGGCGGGCCGTCAGGAGGCGCCCCTTGAGGGGGGCGACTGTTATGTTCAGGTGAGCGCACTCCCCCTCCCTTTCTGTGGGAGGTTCTTCATCAAGATCCCTGCTCTGCAGGTGATCAGTACACCTGCTTGAATGGATGCACCTGCCGCCTCTTCCCTGCCAGCGCTTAAAAGGACCAGTTTATGAATGCTTCAGCGCTGGCTCGTTGGCTATATCTGCCATCTGAATAAAGTAAGTGTTGTACTAGTTATTAAGGAGCCCAGCCATTAACTCCTTTTCTCTTCCTCCTTCTCAGGTTGCTGCCATCTCCACGGTGCGCCTCCGGGGCTTGTTGTGCGCTCACCTGCTCCATCGTCATCATCATCACTCCAGACAGCTTCCTCCACCTGGTCAGACACTTCTCCCAGCTCTACACGTCCTCAACTCCCTGCCAGCTCCACCTCGCTGGTTCATCTTTTTCCTGCTGGGTTACTCAATCAGGCTCTTTGCTCCTAATTCGTAAGAATATCCCTGTAATTCTTTATTCTCTGCCTCCCTCCTTATAGCTAACCTGCTCTTGTCTCCCTCTCTTACAGGCTGGGTATTTTTCTGGCAAGTGACGCTTTTTCTCTAACTTTGAGTTCACTTTATTCAATAAAACTGTGTTTAAACGTTACTTCTCTGTGGTGTGTGCATTCACTGGTGTAGCATTCGGCACGTGAGCTGATCATTCTCTCAATCATGACAGGGGCTGTGCATTCAGGTGGATAGGAACTGCTTTTTTTTACCTTTCACAGCATCTAAAAAGGACTGGACATGATAACAAAAAATGCCTGTAAACTGGACACAGAGCCATCTAGACAAACACAAATTTTGGACAACATGTATAATAGGTTTATTTTCATTTTTGATACCCTAAATATTTTGTTCATGTACATTTCAAATGTTTATAAAGCTTAAACTGATGAAAATTCAAATCTGTTTTTCATTTTTTTTTTGTTGTTATACTCTGTTTTAAGCATTTATAACACATAATAATGACAAATACTTGGCAGATTTTGAAATTTACACTTCTGAAAAAAAGGAGCAAAATATTTTACAAAAAAAACATTGTATAACATTTATTGACAAAAAAAGGTAAAAATTACCAGGCGAACTATTATAATTACAGGAGTAAGAGGGTTGACTGAGATAACAGGAGGGAGAATAGTGATGGGGGAGAGAGGCTTACTACACAAGCTGAGGGCCCGGCAGTTAAACTCCAGCATGGAACACAAAGGGGAGAGACTGGAGACTGCGGGGAGATGACAGGATGGCAGAGATGACTGGGTTGACCTGGATGGAGATGGTGTTGTCCTTGAGGAGTCTGGTTCAGGTGAGCGTGCACAGCCCCGGAGACACACCGCTGGAGTGGCAGCAAACTTGAGGAGGAGAAGATACGACAGGATAAGACAACGAAATAATAAGATTTGCCACACAATATTAAGTGGAGTTGCACTAGCAGCAATACCCAACGATCCAGCAGTGAGCACTTCACACACTGGCTTTTTTATGCGCTGGCAGACCAAGAGGCAGCAAGTGTGTCCAATTGTGCAGGTGTGCTGATGAGCTCCGAAGTTGGTAAAAACAGAGACAGGAGGGGAGGGGGTGCATACTCACCTGATCAACACACACTGTGAATATTATTGCCTATGGATTTATGTGGAAACAGGGATGTTTATTAGGGTGACTGAAATCTAAAGAAAATAACAATAAAAAATGAGCTTCCTAGTGCCATTGTTAGTTCTTACTTTGGCTCCACACCCATCTACATGACAAACAGCTAGGCTGGCCAATAACAGAGCAGCGGGCAGATATCAAGGCTAGTGATGTTTCCCATTTCTTGACGTACAGGGAAATACCTGTAAGACTTTAAACTTCTTGGACAGAAAAACGAGATAAACGCTGTGGGTGTTTTGTTTAAGAGAAGTGTTTTGATATTTTTTCAATAATCATGTGACCAATAGATGTATTTCAGAAGGATAAAACTCACCGACTGTCTGTGGTGCATTATTGCACCCAGCAACCGCCCCCCTGGTGGTCAAGATTTTTTTCAAGAAAATATTCAGTTTAGATGTCAGAGATTTCCAAGGCTATAACTTGAAAGTGGTAAAAGATAATGGCTTACTGTCAATTAGAAAGATGTAGAATATGATCCAAAGTTTGAGATAGGAATGAATTTATGCATCTAATTTGCATAATGTGACAGCAGCCATATCGAACTACATAACTTTTGGTCAAAAGTGGACTTTGGACATATTTACATAAAGGATGGTTTTGTTTTTTTGTCTTTGTTTTTATTTATTTTTTGTTATTCATTCATTCATTCATTCATTCATCTTCTTCCTCTTAATCCTTTTTGGGTCACGGGGGGGGGGGTGGAGCCTATCCCAGCATCTTTGGGCGAGAGGCAGGGTACACCCTGGACAGATCGCCAGTCCATCGCAGGGCCAACACAGAGAGATAGACAACCATTCACTCTCACAGTCATACCTAAGGGCAATTTAGAATCCCCAGTTTTGATGCCAATTAACCTAACTTGCATGTTTTTGGCATGTGGGAGGAAACTGGAGAAATCCCGGAGTAAACCCACGCAGACACGGGGAGAACATGCAAACTCCACACAGATCACTATTGGTCAGGGCTGGGATCGAACCCAGGGTCCCCCGGCCAAGGGTGAGTTGCTGTGCTGCCACAGTGTTAACCACTCCTCCACTGCGCCGCCCTAGTTTTTTTTTGTTATCTTATCTTCAAAGTATATGAACCAGAAAATCAGTACAATGTAAACAAACAAAGAAATTCGTCAGACTTATCGCTGGCTAGGCGGCTCATTTTGTCCATTTTTGTCATCCTGGTCGTTATTTTGTCTTCTGTTGGTCATTTTCACTTTCTCTCCCACATCCAGAAACTCTTATGATTACTCCACCTCAATTTTGCTTTTATTCCGCAGCAATTTATCTTATATGATGACACGGAACAGGCGCGATTGTTCTGTCCAGTCACATGTAGCTGCGGTCGATGGCAGACGAAAATTAACTAGCTTCGGCCACCCTCTGTTATAACAAAATGTAGATATTTACCTTCATAAGCTAAATAATCTCTTTTTAGAATCATAGTTGGTAAATTTGGGAGCAAATGCTTCCTCCGTGTTACGATGGAGCAAATCGACATTTGTTTACAAACTCTCCTTCTTCGGTGCCCCAGAAGTGATGTTTTTGGGTGGTTCTTTGGGACAGCGGTCCCCAACCTTTTTTGTACTGGGGACCAGTTTCATGCATGCAAATTTTTCGCGGACCGGGTAGAGGTGCGGGGGTTCCAATAACAAAAACCATCGTCAGTTCAAAGCATGTAATCTGAAACAATTACACTTTATATTACGCAATTACAATGATTCTACAGCATAATATCAACTCACCATAATCAGTGGGAACTCTGGGCTTGTGTCCCTGCAACTAGAATTTTGTTTTGGGGTCATTTTTTCAAGAGTTAGCTTGTGTCACTGATGTGTGAAACATCGCGCCAGAGTCAAGAGCGGTTGTGAGGCAAGGGGGGAAACAGTTGTTTTTCAAAATAAAATCTCTGCAAGACGAATGGAAAAAAAAAAAAAAGCTTTAATATTAACCACTTTTTTTTTTTTTTTGCGGCCCGGTACCAAATGATCCACGTACTAGTACCAGTCCGAGGACCGGGGGTTGGGGACCCCTGCTTTGGGAGACATCAGTCTTCCAAGGCAAGCGCAGTAATTTATACGTGTCTGCCACCTTGTGATGTGGAATGCTTAGTACAACTGGGCATTTTTTATGGTTTACGGCCACATTGTTTTGTTTTTCTTTTGAATTCTTGGATGGAATATGGGTGGGCAATATAAGCTGCGGCTTCAGCCATCACCCATTTCGGATAACTTATGTTGAACTGTATAATCAGAGGAGTTATTGTCTAATTTGACCTTATTGGATTTTCTTTCCCCCTTTGTTATATTATTCAGTTTCTTTTAATATGTACTTTTGATCTATCCGAAATAAAGATTCATTCATTCATTCATTCATTGCTATGTCATAACTCATAGACAAGGACGAGGCCAGGAGTGGAGCTGAACACTACTTTATTAACCAAACTGGACTCAGTACACCCAACTATACATGCAGCCGCTTGGCAGAGGAAAGGCGGAAGAGACCGTCCCTCTACCAGCAGCCCCTCTTATACCACCAGAGATGGCGGAACCGGAAACCAGGGCCGTCATCCCGTACCACACAAATAAGAGCTCTGACATGAACAATAATAACACAGAATAAATACTTAACATCCCCCCCTCCCCTGCAGAAAGTCCAAAATATATACACACAATTAACCCACCCCCCAATTTGGAACCTGAATCATCTGTTAAACATAAACAATTTAAAATCACCAAAAACTAAAATTAGGGTAGACGGGTAGACTGCCGTCCTACCCTCCACACGGCGAGGCGGGTTATTGTGCCGCCCATACTATTAAAGTTCATAAACGAAAAAAAAACTACTGCCGTGTCTCCTAATTAAAATACAATATTAAAATAATCCCCAAACTATTAACACAGAACAAATGAACAATAATAATAACACACCCAAGACTCGTGAGGATAACCTGTGCCCCCGCCCTGCCCCAGACCTTCACCATCAGTTCACCCCTGGCGGCAGTCCGTTTCTCGAACCACAACTGGTCGCCTCTTCCTCGGCGTGTCTTCTCCTCCACCCCTCCGAGCGCTCCAACTGTCTGGAGTTGTGCCCACCCATCTCCTTCGGAGCACGCTGTAACTCATTGAGATGGCACCACGAGCTATCTGACAGCAGCAGGATCATGCTGCTCACCCATCACCTGCAGCCGACCCTGGTACCGCTCCATGTTCTGCTTCTGTCTCACCCACCTGGACCTCGCCTCTGCCCAAGCCCGAACCCAATCTGTGACTCCAAGTGGGGCCTTGCAGGGCCTGTGGTGTTTCCGCCTGGCACTCACTCTTCCAGTGCTACTCGGTCCTGCCCCGACAGCTTGTAGATCCGCTGCTGACCCCACCCCTGTGGTCCCGTGTTCACCAGTCCTCCACGGCCATGCTCTTGGAACATCTGAGATCATTGTTTGGGCCCCGGTCTACTCGCCGTAGGTCCTCCCCCATGCTGCCCGGTGCCCACATCCAGGTTAGCTCGGACACTGGCACCGGGGTCCTCTCGTGGAAACCCTGAGCGCGAAGCAGCCTGTCCACTTTCCAGAGTACCCAGCAATGGTTCATCCCACACCACATCATCCCGGACCCTTGGAACCGGTCGGTCCCACAGTCTGCCACCTGACCACTCTTCCCCAGCACCGCTCCTGATGGAGAATCCAAGGCCATAAAACAAGTTGCAACCCATGATGTTAGAGCTATAGGCCGTCACGATGAACTCCACAGTGGCCATCGTTGCCTACTTGCACTGAGCTGTCAATGTGATGGTACCCACCGTGGCCGACTGTCCTCCTCCATAGCCGCAAAGCAGCGCTGAGAAACTTCCAATCCTGTAATGGGGAAAACACTGTCTGACTGTAGCCCAGTTCAGCACAGAACTCTCCACTCCCTTGTCGACCACCATCAGTTCTGGAACTCCATCCAGAATCATCTTGCAGTGCGTGTGCCCATCGGTACTCAGGGATACCATGTGTACCACCGTTGGAGCAGGAGAAGCTGAAGTCTTTCGTGGGCTGTCTTGTCCGGCTCACTGGCACATCCTCGCAAAATGGTGGAGACGGCCGCAATTTCCACAGCGCTTCCCTCTTGCCGCACACTCTCTGGCCTTATTGTGGTGCTTCATGGACGCACAACCCATAAACCTGGGCTTCTCCGGGGCAGACCCCATCCGTACAGTGTTGGCCTCTTCCACGTCATCCGCAACGCTCCTATCGCTGTCCGGGTCCACTACCTGTACGGCCATGGGGGATCATGAACCTTCCACTGAAAGGTGCTCATTTAGCTCCCGACTTAGCTTATCTGCTGCTTCTAGCTGTAGTGCTAACTCGACAGCCCCTGTCAGCATCAACTTCCCCGGGAACGTGAGCAGCCTGGAGCAGACTGCAGTACAGTTGGTATGTCCCGCCAACTGGTCGTGCACCATTTCTTCTTCTAACGGCCCGAACCGGCACTCCACGGCCAACTGCTTTAAGTCCGACACAAACCGCTGGATCGGTTTGCCTACCTGTTGGTGGCGCTGTCTAAACTTAATCCGCCTAATTATGACGTTGTCTGGCATTCTGAAATGGCGGGCCATTAACTCAACCTCTTCTTCATATGTGTCCGCATCTCCCAGTGTGCCCAAAATTCTTTGTCCCTCCATTCCCAGGTTGTGTATCAATAATGCACGAGCTCGCGGTTTCTCCATTCTTTCATGGTCCAGTGCCACCATGTACATCTGGAAAACCTCATACCAACGAGGCCATGGCACAGGCGGCTTCCCCGGGAGCTCCAGGAATAGACAAATTGGTGTTTCACACGCCTCCATGAGTTAATCTCTCATCGCCAAATGTTTTGTCATAACTCGTAGACAAGAATGAGGGCAGGAGTGGAGCCGAACACTGTTTTATTGAACAAAATGGACTCGGTACACCCGACCGTACATGCAGCCGCTTTGCAGAGGAGCGGCAGAAGACACTGTCCTTCTACCAGCAGCCCCTCTTTTACCACTGGAGATGGCGGAACCGGAAACCGGGGCCACCATCTTGTACCACACAAATAAGAGCTCCGACATGAACAATAATAACACAGAATAAATACTTAACACACATCACATGACACATCACATGACAGGTGCCAAACTGTGACATAGACAGCGAGGGCACTGTTGTATTATGAAATCTGGACTGAAGAAGGGTTAAAGCCTACAAAAACACAATTTTTCAGTCAATGACCCCTTTAATTTAAATGTTCATATTTTGAGAGTTGGAAAGGTCTCATGTTTAAATCTGCATCACTAATTTGCACATTGACAATAGGGGCATAAGTGTATACTTTAATGTTTATGTTCCCATTGTGTTTGTGATGCCCTACTTCCACCTACCTGCACATTTACAGTCATACATCTCAAAATAGGCTTGCGGCAGCCCATGTATGCGAACAGATGCTCACTTCCTCCTGCTTGAAAAATCACCCGTCAGAGCGATCCATCTTGCTGCCTTTCATGCTGAGGGCATGCTATTGTCAAGTTGTATTTAAAAGTGACAGCTGGCACAGATTTTTTTTTTCTCCGCACATGCTGGTATCTGGTTATGGTTCCTCGTCAGCTTCTCCACAATATGGACACAACCGCTCAGCTCAAGCCTGCCTGACGCTTTAGTGAAAATCCTTTCATTATTACTAGAGAACCAAATCTGTCCAAGCTCAGATTGAAATCTGTTTTATACAAGCAGAAAAGGTCTCCTCTGTTCCCTATCCTTTATCTTCTCAAGGAACAGCAGTAACTCAATAGATGTTAAGTGAGACAGCCTTATGTCTAATGATGTTGGTAGAGCCGTGTAGATGAGATCTGACCTCTGCAGTGATGGTGTAGGTGGTCGCTTTAGTGTGAAGAAGGAACACAGATTGATTTCTGAAGAAATCAGAAGGACCAAGACATTTAATGGGCTTTCATCCAACTACTTTTATGCCAACTCTGAATATGCACAAAAGAAATCCTAAATGGAAACACATAATAGCACTGACTCCAATTTCAACATTAAAACTTTAACACTAAAAAGGTGGATTACTTGATAAAGATGCAACCAACAGAACAATCGTGGCTATTGAAGAGACAGTATGGCTTATGGTGATGGGTGAGGAAACATTTGCTTTTCTGCATTTAAATCAGGATGGCAACATACAGTGCAAAATGTATCTTCAAAAACTGGTGAGATTGCATCACTGGTAGAGTCCCTCATGTGTCTTACAGTGGATCTTCTTCAGGGCTTCAGAAACTGACCTGGACAGAACATTACCGTCAGGCTGAGCAGTACACCATAGGACCATGTTAGAAATACAGTAAGTGTTTTTCACTTTAGCATGTTCTAATTTTGGTTTGTGTCTCGATAACAGATACGTAAATAAAATGTTTGGTCTTTTGATGAGGTAACCTCCTCCTCCTGTCCTTCTCCATTTGTTGTCATGGAGCACTTGGCTTGGGCATAAAGCATCTTTGATTCCATCCTCATACTGAACCTCTTTTTTTTTTAATTCACAAGAGTCCATCCTTTATCTGACAGAGCATCTGCAGCATCACAGATCTTGTTGCAATTTCTCTTTTCCTGATTTCCCTGTAATGCCTGTACTCACACTCTGGAAGATCATTTCTGCTTCTGTTCTTATTATACTTTTTTGGTTCATGTCTTCAGTTCTTCTGCCACACAACCTGAAAATGCCCATAAAAAGTCTTTGGTGGGCGTACCTATGCATTTTTTTCATGTGAGATTTGTCAATCGCCTCATCTCAATAACGGCAAATCTGGTCCTTTAAGAATTTGAGCTGCAATGTGTATTGACATTTCTCAACAGAAAATTTAAGGCAAATTTAAGAGAATGGTGCTTCATGAGAACAAATCTGTAAGAAACCTGAGTTGTTGCTTTGTTTGTAGATGAATAAAGAGCTGAGCTTCTTTAGAAAGTAAGAAGCAAACTTTGTTGTCATTCAGTCCATACAGTCAATCATGTACAGTAGAACAAAATTATGTTTCTCCTATCTACAATGTTAATCACATCTGGAAATCAGAGGGGTCGTTGCCATGCAAGGCGCAGCCACAAACAACTTCTCCTTCCCCCATTCTATTATGCTGAGCACTAAGCTAGAAGGCAGGAAGTACCATTTTTATATCGTCTTTGGTATAACCCGGCTGGGACTTGAACCTCCAACCTCCCGGTTGTGGGGCACTTTAGCAGCCATATGTGTTACCTTCAAGGTATAAGAAACTAAGGGCCTGATTTACTAAACATTTGCAAGTACTAAAATATGTGTAAAGTGCCAAGCATGTACAAAAAATGGAGCAAACTAATTTACTAAGGGTGTGCAATGTCATGGTCCGAGCCGGCTTGGCTTTATCCGGCTCGGTCCTGATCTCTTTGTGGGTTTTGGCTTCACTGTTTGTGTGCATTTTGGATATTTTCTCTATCCTTAGCCAGTGCCTGACCGGCAGCTGTTTATCAGCCTCTGGTCTTTTTCCCATGCTGCTGACAGTCTGCCGGTCCTACCACGCCCCCTCGCTCTCAGTAATTCCACCAGCTGCTCCCGATCCGGGTAATTATCCTCGCCCAGGTGCTGCCTATTTGTGAGGCCAGCAGTGTTTGTATAAAGGCAGCCTTCAGCTGGACAAACACCGCTGGTTCATTGAGTGAGTCACTCCGGCTCTCTACAGAGTGATCGCGACGTCTGAAGGACTTTCGCATGACGCTTGCTGGAGACTTTGGACTTTTGGGACTGTTGTTACTCGTGAGTAAACTGCTAGCGTTTCCCTGTGTTGCCTGTATGCTGTGCCAAAAGCGTTCCTTTTCTGGTTCAGTCCTGTTTCGCTTCTGGCAGTGTTTTCTCCCAGCAGCATTTCTACTTCGCTTAGGCTGTAGCCCAGTTTACGTTCCTCCCGAGTCATTTTACATCCCGTAGTCTTCCCTGCTCTCCCGAGCGCAGCCTAACCCTATCGTTACTCACTGTAACTGTCACTGGTTGTAAATAAATGTGTGTGTGGTGAATCCCTGCATTTAAATCCTCGTCCTTTTTCTCCTCCTCCATGTGCTGTTGGAGAAGCGCACGGAGAGTTCATGACATGCAATGAGAATTGTGTACTTCAAAGAAGAAACATTTTGCAAAATGCAAAGCTGATTTACCAAGATGACAAGCAATTCTGCTACCTGTTTTTGCATCAAAACTAAATGTTTTTCAAAAACAGGTGCAATCTGCTTTGCAGACAATTAGTTCATGTTATTCTGATAAGGAGGAGCACAAAATAGAAATGAAAATGTGCCCAGAAATCATCACTGTTGCTATTTGGAATAACAAGATTTTTTTTTTTTCATTTTTACCTGCGAGTATTCTCTGATACAAACAAAACACTGATTAAAATAAGCAGATGTTCACACCCACTAAAACTGGTAACATGCAAAGGATGATAAACTCAGCCAGCACCTTTCTGTGTCTGTCTTATATTTTATTTAATCTAAGTGATTCAGGGGCTCATTTGACCACATGTTCACCTAAAATTGATTTGCCACAAAAGGAAGAACAAAAAAAATGTCTCATTTAATGTTTTGGGTTGGTTTTTTTTTTTTTTTATGAGGTGGCTGCTCACACAAACTTGTGCTTTTGTTCACTCTGCTTTCACACCGTGGTTCAAAAATGCACATCCATCAAAAACACTCCCCAAGCCACACAGTGTCCACGCACCTTCGGACTCTCCCACCATTGTTCAAAACATGAATACAACCCGAGTTACACACCAACAGCTCGGGGTTGACATGTGAAAAAGGATTACATCACAAAAAATATTTTAAAATAGCTTTTTTTTCCTGTTCTCCTTGGACTCTTGGGTGTGCGAATAACAGCAATGATGAACACTGTGTACTGAAGTCTGACTATAGAATGAAAAAAGTAGGCTTTATTAATGTGATCAGTAATACACAATGGAATAGGTTTATTACACGTTTTAAGTATAAAGTAATTTTTGAAATTATATTGTAGCTAAAGTACTACATTTCACTATATTTATTTTTGGACATTTATAAAACTGTAATAAAATAATCTGATCTCCAGCCAACAAGAAACTGATCAAGCAGCTTTTTTACCCTGGAAAGTAATAGATATCTTTGAATAGAAATGTAAACCATTAAGAGATCAGGATTAACAATTCTAGCAATTGCCGGCCTTTGTGTGACTAAAAAAACACAACACATAACCGCGGCCTTGGTGCACCATTGCATCTCTAGTTACAACTACTAGAACTGCTGCTTTTTGAAAACAGACAACCGCTGTAGAATTGTGGCATATGCCTTTAGTCTAGAAATGTCAGCTGGAATTACACTACTCTCAAAAAGTTAGGGATATTTGGGTTTCGGGTGAAATTTCAGGATGCACCTAAAATGCACTATAACCTTCACAGATGAACTTAATTTCTTTCTTATTGTTCAATCAATCAATCAATCAGTGCTTTATTTATATAGCACTTTTCATACAAAAAGATGCAACACAAAGTGCTTCACACATTGAAATAACCCCCCCACACACACACACACACAGACACAAACACACACACACAAAGAAACTTTCATCAGTGTAAAACTTATGGCTTAAGGTTTATGGTTGGGCACCGAGGATCCAAGCATGGATGCACCATCACTAGGGAGCCATCATCAGCAGGGAAAGTGCCAAGTCCACGGGTACAGGAACACTACCTCTGAGACCACCCAAGCCCAACCTGAGGGGTTGATACTGCAGGCATAGTGCCGCAGCGCACGGCCCCTTCAGCCGGGCAGACCAGGGCAATCACAGGCCAGCACCTCGCAGCCTGAAAACAGGCACAAAACCCCAAGGGAGGGCCCCCCATGAAAAAACGCCAGAGCTTGGACAGGGTGATAAAAAGTCACTGATAAATAATAAGATAGTTTGCTGATAAAAAGACTAGGCAGTTTAGATGACTAGAAGAATAAAACAACACCTACAGTAAATACAGTCAAACAGACATACTGTATATGCACTACGTAAGTATTACTAATTCACAGTACGATATATTGTGACATAAAATAGATTTAAAATCAGAAACTAAGAGAATTAAAATTGGAAACTAATCTAAAGCAAGGTTAAAATAGTAGGTCTTGAGCCTGCTTTTAAAAACATGAACATTCTCGGCATTGTTATCATATTGTTGAATCACGTCTTTTGAGATCTTTTTGCCTCCTTTACTTTGCCAGACAGGTTCTGTTTAAGTGATTCTTGATTCAGCAGGTCTGGCAGTAATCAGGCTGGGTGTGACTAGTGAAACTGAACTCACTCCATCCATCCATTCATCCATCCATCCATCTTCTACTGCTTTTCCAGAGGTCTGGGTAGCGGAGGCAGCAGTTCAAGCAGAGAAGCCCAGACCTCCCTCTCCCCAGCCTCCTGCTCCAGGTCTTCTGAGAGGATGCCAAAGCATTCCCAGGCCAGCTGGGAGATATAGTCTCTCCTTCGTGTTCTGGATCTGCCCCGGGATCTCCTCCCAGAGGGACGTGCCCAAAACACCTCAAGTGGGAGGTGTCCAGGAAGCATCCTGATCAGATGCTCAATCCACCTCAGTTGGCTCCTTTCAATGTGGAGGAACAGCAGTTCTACTCTGAGCCTTTCCCGGATGACTGAGCTCCTCACCCTGTTTCTAAGGGTGAGTCCAGCAATCCTACGGACAAAGCTCATTTCAGCCGCTTGTATCTGCAATCTCATTCTTTTGGTCATTTTCCAAAGCTCATGACCATAGGTGAGGGTAGGAACGTAGTTAATTTAATTCCCTTCCACAGCATGTGGGACACCATGTGGTGTATAGGGGCGGCGCCTATCTCTGTTTCTCTGACCCTAGGCCACACGGCTACTGTAAGTAGTGAAAGCTACAGTGGGAGGTTCAGTCCTCTGGTAGCTCTGTGCGTTAACTAGGAACATAGATTGGCTGGTAAATTGACAACTTTGCTGTAGAGCTCAGCCCTCTTCACCACAACAGACTGGTACAACGTCTGTATCTCTGAAGATGCTGCTCCAATCTGTCTGTCAATCTCCTGCTCCATTCTCCCCTCACTCGTGAATAAGACCCTGAGATATTTAAACTCCTCCACTTGGGGCAGGAATCCACCCATGAGAGTACAATCCACCCTTTTCCGGCTGAGGACCATGGACTCGGACTTGGAGGTGCTGATTCTCATCCCAGCTGCTTCTCACTCAGTAGCAAACCACCTGCTATGACCACTTTCTGGGCCAAGGCCAGAATTGCCTATTTCAACCTGGGATCACAAATCACATGAAGCACGAATCACGAAGTCCATTTCGACCCACAGTCAAGGTGGACTGACCTAAGTCACTTTCACCCTTAGGCAAGGTAGACATACACCTCCTAATATCCCAGGCTGAGTCTTGAACCCATGACACTGTGATCTCAAAACCTCTTTACCACTGAGCCAAAGAGGAATTCCTCACTAGCAGTGGAGGTGTGCTCTGACGGTGTCATGAACTGCACCACTGACAAATTCACCATGGAGGGGTGCGTAACACCGCCCCAGCAAGACCTGTAGGTCATTTCTTGATGAAGCCAACAGGACAACATCATCTGCAAACAGCAGAGATGAGATCCTGTGGTCACCAAACATGACACCCAAACACAGGATTGGTTACAAAGGGCAGCCCTGGCGGAGTCAGGAAATTGAACTCTAATCAGTTAATTTGTGATGTAACAAGGGGAGCAATTACTTTTTATCCCCCACCGGTCAAAGCCCAAAGGGGTCGAAGACTTTGGGTAAAAACCAAAGGGGGATTATGTTATGGGTCAATCCGTTCGTTGGTCTGTCTGTCTGTCCCACTTTTGTGAAATCAACTCCTCCTACAGTTTTGTTCCAATTGTTTTGAAACTTGATACCATGGTTTGAGATACTCTGATGATGCGCAAATTGCAATTTGACTGTCAGTGGATGACCTTGAGGTCAAAGGTCAGAGGTCACATTTTCTCTAAATCATGGAAATGCTGTAACAACTGAAAGAATTGATATAGACTTTTCAAATTGATACAGTAGTTGTATCTAAGACACATCTTGGATGATTTACACCCTGAACTGACTATGGTTTTGGGGTCAAAAGGTCAGAGTTAACATTCCCTTTGCGCTATGGTAAATGCTAAGTTTACTATTACTATAAAACAAATAAGGCTAGGACCACCAAACCTGGTATATAGGTTCACTTTGGGATCCTGACCTCTGACTGTGGGTTTGGGGTCAAAAGGTCAAAAGTCAAGGTTAACATTCACTATGCCTTATTACTGTACAATGAGTAAAATTAGGGTCAGCAAACCTGGTACACAGGCCCACTCTGAGACCATAACCTCTGAATACAGGTTTGGGGTCAAAAGGTCAAGGCTGGCACTCCCTATGCTGTCTTACTATAGAACGTGTAAAGCTCTCTAGGGTCACCAAACTTGCTACACAGTTTCACCTCGGGATCCTGCCCTACAACTATAGGTTAGATAGATAACTTTATTGTCTGTCCCAGTCAGTGACAGAAATTCTTCTTAGACACGGCTACAACAATATAACACATTCAATACTCTCAAAAACATGTTCAAACTCACAGGATAAAAACAGTTTAAAAAAGTAAACATGGTTAAAAAGGAAACAGCAAATAAAATCATGTGGCAGAAAATATTAATAACTATTAAAAATGTATATTGATTAACAGATAAATGCTGATAACTAATATTGATAGCAAACTGAAGTATGATAACTATTTGATTTTGTTCAGGATTGTTACTGCAGAAGGAATAAATGATTTCTTGTAAATGTTTTTATGGGCCAATGGAACTTTATATCGTCTGCCTGATGGCAGTAACTGAAAAGAGTGATGGAGGGGGTGAGATGGGTCCTCTGTGATCAGGGTGGCTTTCCTGATCACAGAGCGCTGATACAGTTCAGACAACGGTGTCTGTGGTGAGCCAATGATTTTGCTAGCCTGATTAACTATATGGGAAAGCTTTGTTTTGTGCTTGATGAAGAGGGAGCTGTACCAGGATGAAATGTTAAAAGTGAGAATGGATTCAATTAATGAAATGTAAACCAGAGTTAAAATGTGTCTACTGACATTAAAAGTCCTCAGTTTCCTCAACAGGTGGAGGCGTTGTTGTGCTTTTTTATAAATAGAGTCAACATGGTGTGTAAAAGACAGGCTACAGTCCATCTCTGTTCCCAAATATTTAAAAACTTGAACTTGCGCAATAGCCTAACCCTGGATACTGAGGGGTGTTTAAAGAGTAGTTGAAAGTTTCTCTTTGCTCCCATACCACAACTACTTATTCTTTGTGGTGTTTAACTTTAGAGAGTTTTGATTAAAAGTCTGAGCTAGATGGTTGACTGCCTGCTGATAGTGGGTCAGTGCAGTACTGTCTGTCAGATGAGCCACCAAGGCCATGTCATCTGCATATTTAAAAAGAGTCACTCCTTCACTGTCACAGGAGATATTATTTGTGTACACAGAGAACAGAACCAGAGATAAAACACAACCTTGAGGAAGACCTGTGTTTAAAATCAACTTGCTAGATGTAAAACCATTTAAAAACACTTGTTGTGGCCTGTCATATAAAAAAACTCTGAATCCATAAAATCAATGTTGGGTGAACCTGCAGGTCTGTCAAGTGATATAGCAAGGTGCCTATGTGTACAGTGTTAAAAGCAGAAGAAAAGTCCATAAACAAAATCCTTGTTGTATGGGGGAGGGGGGGGCTGAAGAGATCATAGTGGTCAGATTTGACCAAATGTGGTTTATTTTTCAACTACAGGGCTCCAAGCGCTGCAACACCAATGGAATAAGTGTGTGGACTGAAGGGGAGATCTTGGAAAAATAAACCACATTTGGTCAAATTTGACCACTATGAACTCTTTAGCTCCCCATATATTCACGGATGATGGGCTTATCATAATTTGGTTTTGTCACAGTAACTATACAGTGGAACCTTGGTTTTAGAACTTAATTGGTTCCTAAATGTTGTTCTTAAACTGAATTGTTCTTAAACCGAAACAAATTTTCCCATAGGAAACAAAGTAAAATGGATTAATCTGTTGCTGGCCCCCAAAAAGAACTGTGTCTTTACCTATTTAACAGCGTTTCATCCATAAAAGCCAGACAAAAATAATGAATATGCATAACATCTTATACAAAATACTGTACAATAAGTATATTAGACAAATTAATTTCACCTTACCTGTTCAGAGGAGACTTGATGGCGTACGTGGAAGGTGAAGGGGATGTTACTGTATGGAAGGGGAGTCCCCCTTCATAAGAACATCAGGCAACAGAACACCTAGGGTTCTCTTTACAGTAGTCGATTCTGCTTGATCCTCAGTAGGCCTCTTCCTCACTAAAAATCTGTCCAGTGAGATCTGTTTTTGCAAGATGTTTCGGAAGTGAGACATGGCATTGTCATTGAAAAGGTTTATGATGCGGTTTGCTACTGCTTTATCCAGGGATGGCAACAGGAAATTCTGATTTCAGCTGAAATCTAATTTGGTCGATTGACTTACGGGGGGGGAGCGTAGCCCCCCTGAAGCTGGGAGGTTTTCAGTAAAACAGAAGTAATTTAGACTGAAAAAAATGATTAAAAAATTAAATACTAGACTTAGATAAATCATTAAATTTAATGAAAAGTTAACTTACTTTTTCTTCAATGTTGTCTCACTGTCTTTAGTCCAACATATTTAACAGTTCTATTAGAGGTTTTTACACTATTTACACTGGTCACCAAGTGACTTCTAATGTGAAACTTTCTTCCTTTTGGCAGCAAGCTGTGTCAGTCTCTGAACTTTGAATCTCCTTTTCTGGTTTCTTCAGAAACTGTCCGAGTGTTTCTGTTACCTCATTGAACTTTGAGCCAATTTTCACCTTTACTGTCACTTCGCTCCCCGAAGCTCCTGGGTTTTTATGATTTTTAAGTACCAGAACTGTGCTTACATGACATAAAACAAACAGCTGAATGCCACTTATTACTGTATAATATTGACTTATGTTCCAAGAAGATAGCATTCCTAAACTAGAAAAGCACTCAGAGCGCATCCCTCCGCCAAGGCTCCTTCCGTTTGTCATGGATCAACTCCAAAATGTAATAGGTTTGTGTGTAGGCCTATAGCCACTTGTGGTGAAAATTGCATCAAAGTCTGTCCGTCAGTTTTGGAGTATTGTTGCTAACACACTGTGAGAAGATAAGAGCCTTGGCTGAGGTATACATTCTCAGATCATCACCAAAATATAATGGGTTCCTCTCTAGCCCAAGAACCACCTCTGGTGAAAATTTTATCCAAATCCATCCAGTAGTTTTTGTGTAATCCTGCTGCACAAATACAAAAAAGCCCTTGGTGGAGGTATGCACTCTCAGATCATCACCAAAATCTAATCATCTGTTTCCCGTGCCATTACACACCTTTCCTGAAAATTTTATGACAATCCGTCCATCACTTTTCCTTGCTAACAAACAGACAGACAGACAAACCAACGCCGATGAAAACATAACCTCCTTGGCGGAGGTAAATATTTCAACAAGCATTATCCATCACATGCTTTAACACTTGATCAAATCAAAATCAGTTAATTTTATCTATTCCATAATAGAAATAAAATTCCAACATACCATTACTTTTTATAATTTCAGCATTCATTTCAGATCACCAGTTTCAATCTCCATTGAGTCTTGAGCAGCTCATTTTCCTCCCCCGCGCAGCCCAGCTCATACAGCCTTGTACGCTGCACTCAAACGGAAACCGGCGGACAGAGTCGACTGGACTCCTGAACGGGAGCAGGCGTTCTGAGGTTAAAACAGCGCTCATTATCGACGCCTCGGACATGGGCATAGCGGCCGTCGTGGAGCAATGCGTTGCCGGTTCTTGGCAGCCGCTCACCTTTTTTTAAAGCAGGTCTTTGCATGACAGTGAACGTAAATACAGCGTGTTCGACAGAGAGTTAATGGCTCTCTACCTGGCATACGCCACTTCCGGTTCTGGCTGAAAGGGCACACTTTAACTGCGTTCGTGAACCACAAGCCGCTAACGTACTTAACGTACATATAATATAAAAATAAAGCGGAATTCGGTGAATTACCGGAAAAATCACATCCCTGAGAACAAGCCGAAATGAATTTTTGACAAAGCATACGAGCCATTTGATTGGTCCAATCGTTTGCAACTATCCAATCGCAGGGCTGTTTACAATACAGCAGTAGCTTGAGTACATCCGGGTTATCGCGAGACTTCGGGGAAGCGCCAAGCGCGTATGTGTTTTTTTTTTCCAAACTTTATTGAGAACAAGGTAAAGGTACAAAATTATGACATAGATGATAAAATCGGCAGAAACCCGCGGATCGGCGGAAAATTGCCATCCCTGTTTATCAGGGTGATGATGATTTTTCGACAAAATTTTGCACTTCACCCCATTTTGCACATGTCATTAATCAGTGAACTGGGCAGATCCTCCCTTCCCTCCTCTTCCTCTGATGTCAGTTCCTCCATCACCTCCCTCTGCTGCTCTTTCTGAAGAAGTTCCAGGTCCTCCGTAGACAGCTCAGTCCTGTGGTCCTCCACCAACAAATCAATATCAGTTTTGTCAACTTACAGCCCCATGCTGTTCACCAGAGACACAATGTCATTGATAACTCCACTAGGCTCTGTCTCAGAGTCTCTCTCTGCTACACAAGGTCTTGTATGTCACTTGCTCCCAGGCTTTGTCAATGAGACTTAAGCAATGGAGGGTATTAAAGTGGTTCTTCCAGAAGTCTCTGAAAGTTAACTCAGGAAACCTCAAAGCACCTCTGAAAAAGTGTTTTGGTGTAGAGCTCCTTAAAGTTTGAAATGACCTGTTGGTCCATGGGCTGGATTATTGGGGTTGTGTTACGTGGCAGGAACTTCACTCTGATGAAGTCAAACTCATGGGCGCATGCGCACGCAGCGACCGGCAGCTGGTGAAAAAAGTCTATCGTCTGTGTCTCTGTTTTTACGCACTTTAATGTGTTTAAACGAAATTCTTTGTGTCGTTATTGTCCTTGAATGTTTGTGGACTGTATAACGAAGAGCTCCCTGGTTCTATCAATATGGATTTCCTCCTTATTTTTGCACTGCTGCTTCTTTCCCACCGGCTCTTTGTCTCTGAGGTAAGCGCAATCACGATCATGCCGGGGAGAATACAATATTCCAGAGACATGTTACTGCATTTAAACACGGATAATGCAGCATCTGTGATTGAGTCTATGCTGCAACTGCTGGACTTTATTTTAAGAGACTTTCATGGACACAGCGATGAAAAGAGAGACAAGAGGAGGAAAAGTGGAAAGCGTGGAGGCGTGAAATTAAGCCTGAGGAGACGTCAGTTTAACAGCATTCCTCTTCCTTCCATGATTTTGGGGAACGTACAATCCCTGAGAAATAAAGTGGATGAAATTCAAGGGAATGTACGCTACCAGAAGGACTTCAAGAACTGCTGTGTCATGGCTTACATGGAGACGTGGCTTATGGTGCAAGACCCGGATGCGGACCTGTGGATTGAAGGCTTTGGAGCCCCACTTCGCTCGGATCGGCAGGAAGAGGTAACAGGAAAATGTCAGGGGGGCGGCGTATGTTTATATATTAATAAACAGTCCTGCACATCTGTCACGGTCAGAGAGCGCATCTGTACACCCGATGTGGAGCTTCTGTCCGTATCGTTACGCCCCTTTTATCTGCCCTGCGAGTTCCCCCAACTTTTCATCACGACTGTGTACATTCACCCGAGGGCAGATGCTGACTCCGCCTCCAGCACCGTCTTTGATGTGGTACAGCGGCTGCAGTCAATTTCCCCAGAGGCTCCAAACTTTATTCTTGGGGATTTTAACCATGTTTCTTTAAAGAAGACACTTAAAAACTTTTATCAGTATGTCTCCTGCCCAACCAGGTGAAAAAAGACATTGGACCTGTGCTATGGATCCATTGAGAGGGCCTATAAATCACTTCCCCTTCCTCCTTTAGGATCCTCAGATCAAAACTGTGTACATTTGCTGCCCACATATAAAACTGCTCTCAGAAGAGGCAAGGTGAAGACTAGAGACATAGATGTGTGGACAGAGGATTCAGTGCACTGCCTCCAGGAATGCTTTAACTGTACGGACTGGGAGATGTTCACACTGGCCTGCGGGGATGATTTGGACTCTTTGGTAGATGTCACATGCTCATACATGGCTTTCTGTAAAAATATGATCGTTCCACGTAAACGTTTCAAAATATATCCCAACAACAAGCCATGGGTTACAAAATCAGTTAAATCCTGCTTACAGAGGAAAGCACTTGCCTTTAAACAGGGGTCTGTTTCTGAGCTACAGGTTGCCACAAAAGAGCTGAAGTCCGAAATTTTAAGAGCAAAACAGAATTATAAATCAGAATTGGAAAGCAAGATGGCAACAAAGAAACTTGGTTCAGCCTGGGCCAGTATGAAAACTATTGCAGGCCTTCAGAGCACAGAGCACAGTAATTGTGTGTTTTTAGATGGTTTTGATTCAGACACAGAGCTGGCTAATGCTCTTAATTGTTTTTATGGTCGTTTTGATTCCTCGTTTTGATTCTGATTTTAGCACAGAAACCTAAGATTTGAAACAGAAACTCCTGTCCTGTATTTCATTACATTTTCAATAAGTCCTTACAGACACAACATGTGCCTAAGATCTGGAAAGATGCCGTGGTTGTTCCTGTTCCGAAATCCAGCTGTCCTAAAACGATAAACGACTTTAGACCAGTTGCTTTGACTTCAATTTTAATGAAAATTTTTGAAAAACTGGTCAGATTTGAGGTCCTAAAGCAGACTGAACATGCAATGGATCCTTTGCAGTTTGCATATAGGCCTCACAAAGGAGTGGAGGATGCCACTGTCACTCTGTTTAACATGCTTTTTAAACATCTGGATTTTAATGGGACACACGCCAGGCTTTTATTTGTGGACTTTTCCTCCTCCTTTAATACAATCCAACCTCATATTTTAGTTGAAAGGCTCCTGCAACAATTTGATTTGAGCAATAATCTGGTGGGTTGGATTCTGGATTTATTAACCAACAGGACACAGAGAGTAAGGGTCAATGGTACATTGTCTGACCAAAGTGCTCTTCTACTGGCTCTCCTCAGAGGTGTGTGTTGTCACCACTACTCTTCATCCTGTACACAAACATGTGTCGGAGCAGACATGACAACAGACACATTGTAAAGTATGCTGATGATTCAGTTATTGTCAGTCTCCTCCAGGATGGTGATAGTGGCCACGGCCCAGTAGTTGATGATTTTGTTCACTGGTGTGAGGATTCCTACCTGCAGCTGAATACGACAAAAACTAAAGATATGATTATTGACTTTAGGAGGAAAACTCCCAGGCACAAAGTCACCGTACTAAAAGGCCAGACCACTGAATGTGTACAATCCTACAAATATCTTGGGACGATTATTGATAGTAATTTAAACTTTGAAGAGAACTGTGAAAGGGTGTGCCAAAAGGGTCAGCAACATTTGCATTGTTTGAGGAAACTTGCATGCTTCCAAACTGACCGAACCATAATGACAATGTTTTATCGGGCTTTTATTGAATCTGTTTTATCCTTTTCTTTAGTGTCATGGTTTGGTCAGATAAAACTGAAACAGAGGAAATCCTTGGATCAGGTAGTTAGATGGTCCAGTCGTTTGCTTGGTGAGTCACAGCTAAGCCTGACATCCCTGTACACCAGACAGGTACAGAGGATTGCTACCTCCATTTTAAATGATGACTCCCACCCTTTGCACTGCAACTTTCAGCTTCTTCCCTCAAGACGGAGGTTTGCTGTCCCAAAAAGTAAAACCCAGCGCTACAAAAACAGCTTTGTTCCTGCTGCTGTCAAAGAGTTGAACAAGTTGTAACAATATATTGCACATAATTTAGTTACCTATTTATTAATTTCATTTTATATTTACTTATTTTTGTAGGATTTTTATTTGGGTTCTAAATCTTTTATTGGGTTTTAGACCCTTGAGTTTTTAACCTCTTTGACTCGTCTTTAACTTTTTAATATGACCCTTCTCTCTTATCTCTGGTTTTTCTCTCATCTCTTTGTCTTTATATCCTGATTGATGGAGCCTTGAGTATTTTTATCATGTTTATAGTCAGCTTCAAGTGTGCCTGTGTTTGTGTTTATGTTGAATGTAATTGTGGCTTGTAAATATGGATGTCACCAGACTGCAAAACAAATCTACCTACGGGTACAAATAAAGTAACCTGAACCTGAACCTGAACCTGATCCTCCAAGCCTAGGGGGTGAGCAGGGGCATTGTCCATCACAAGCAGACACTTCACTGGCAAATTTTTTTCTTGAAGATATTTTTGCACTCTAGGGGCAAAAACTTCATGAATCCATTCAATGAAAAACTGTCTGGTCACCCATGCCTTATGATTAGCCTGCCGCATCACGCACAACTTGCTTTTTATCACATTATTTTTTTAAAAACACTCTGGGGTTCTCTGAATGATAAACAAGCAATGGCTTAACGTTGAAATCACCGCTAGCTTTGCCACAAAATAGAAGCGTTAATCTGTCTTTCATAGGCTTATGTCCAGGCAAAGCCTTTTCCTCCTGGGTTATGTGCGTTCTGTTTGGCATCTTTTTCCAAAACAATCCCGTTTCATCACAGTTGAAGACTTGTTGGGGGACAAAACCCTCAGCATTAACATATGCACCAAACTCTTTCACAAAATTTTCGGCACTTTCTTTGTTAGCACTTGCAGCCTCACCATGCCGAACCACACTATGTATGCCACGTCGCTTCTTAAATTTCTCAAACCACTCCCTACTTGTCTTAAACACTTCAGTCTCAGCACTTGTGCCAGGGGTTTTCTTGATCAAATCCTCATGCAAATGCCTTGCTTTTTCCACAAATTATAGCCTCAGAAATGCTGTCATCAGCTAACTGCTTTTCATTTATCCAGATCAGCAACAACTTTTCCACCTCTTCCAGTGTCTGTGATCTTTGTTTGGTAATCATTCTGACTCCTTTGGCAACATTAGCTCACTTCATTGCCTCTTTGTTTTTAGTATGGTACAGATTGAAGATTTTGCCATACCATACTGCAAAGATAGATCCGACACACGAACGCCATTTTCGTGCTTTAATATGATTTCCTTTTTCAACTCCATTGTGGTTCTCTTAACTTTCTTCTTTGGTCCTTTACCTTTTTCTCCTTTCTTTGATCCCCTAGTTGCTTCTTAATGGACAAAAAACAAAAAATAAAAACCATAAAATCCAAAGCCTAATAAAATCCATGGGATAAAGCATTCACAGAGCGAATGGCTGCTGACGCATGTCTCTACCGGATACCGGAAGTTCTTCTTCTTCTTTGCCGTCTTCTTCCAGTATAAGAGGTGCATTACCTGGCGGTAATGCACCAGAAGTTGTTTGTGAGCTGAGATTTTGTTTGAAAACTGGTGCATTTTTCATTCAAAAAATATGTTTGTGAACCAATTTGTATGTAAAGAGAACCGTTCAAAATCCGAGGTTCCACTTTATTGAAAAGTTGAAAACTGCTCTCTGTCAGTAAGTACTCGGATCTTCAAAGAAAACGGAGGCGGGGGATATTGCACTGGCCTCAGTGTGCTCTTGTTCACATCGGGCCAGGTAGGGTTGGATAGCTTTTTTCCCTTAACCCCTTGCACTCCGGGCAATTTTCCTAAAAATGCCAAAAAATAATGTGCCCAAAGTAAATCGAAAGCTGTTATTCAACCCTTTGCAGCATCTTCATGGGGTTGGTCTCATTTAAAAGAAAACGCTTTGAATTTTTTGGCAAAAAAAAAAAAAACATAATCTCTCTACGTGCTCCGGCCACTGAGTTACAGTCATCTAAACATACTGAACTTGAAGAAAATAAATTTGGCCACGATGTTTTTTTGGATACAAATGCTTGCAAATAACACACAGCTGTCCAATCCGGCTGGAAAATGCAACAGAAATGTAGAACCAAGTGTTATCAAGCTGAGATCCAAATTTGGTAACAATACCACAAAAAATGAATATTTTACACAGCTTTGTTCTCAGGCTGTTCCCAGGCGTTTTGGAACTGTGCCAAATTGTGCCAAATGGCACAGTTTGGAAAAACGTCTGTAACTTTTGAATAATTCAATGTAGAATCTTCATTTTGGGCTCTAATGAAAGGTCACATTCAGGGCTGTGTCTGTGTTTGTGTGTGTGTGTGTGGGGGGGGGGGGGGGTGCCGCTACAAAGGACGGAGTTCGGCCCTCGCTACATGACGGATTACACTCGTTGCACGTTTCCACAGCAACGCTGTCACAGCGGCTCCCCCCCCCCCTTGCTACTGTGTGTGTGTGTGTGTGTGGGGGGGGTTGTCCCCCCCCTCACTACAGAAGACGGCCATCGCTACATGAAGGAATAGACTCATATGCTTCCCCCCGCGGACCGGGGGGCGTTCGGACCGTGAATGCCCCCCCGGTCCTCTTCTGCAGTGGGGGGGGGGGGGCCTTCACGGTCCGAACACAGCAAATGAACCGTTTATCGCGGCGCACGCACTTCGTACTTCGTGTGCCGTACAGTTGTAATTTACCGATTGGTCAAAAGTCATTTTTTGATTACAATTTGCAGGGATAAATAATAAATTTAGCTTATAACACCTTACCTCTTCACAGCAGCAGAGTCCTGGCGAACTTCTCTTCCCCATTGTCAGACGAACGCGACGCTGGTCCGCTCGTGGATCCCGGTCAAACCATAATTCCAATATTGCCGTTTTGGCGAATGATTTACGACTTTTGTCGTCGGCCTCCGTCGGTTTATGATGACGGAAGAGAATCCTAAACGTCTATTCTGCTGGAATGAGTGCAGGTCCCACTTGTGGGTGTTCTCCATGCTGCGGGGTCTGTAGCAGATTCGTCCAGCGTCCTTTTTTTTCCATCAGCTGCAACAGTAAATCTCTCTTCACCCAGCCTGAACTTCTGTGCTTCAGTTGGCTCCTGCATTCACAGTAGGCGGGTCCTCCTTCCTAGGTTTTCATTCATTGGCTCTTCAAGGTTTCAGAAACCCAATTCAAGGCTCTTATTAGTCGAATGAGAGGTCAATCAGATGAACTAATCTGTTCGCGGCTGTGTCTGCAGCTTTTTTTTTCAGTGGCGCTTGGACGCCAACACCACCTACATCACCACCATCTGGACTATGCGTCCGAGAGCACAGGAGTGCGCCCTCGTGCGCCCTAGGACGCAGAGACTTGCCCGCCCGCGGAACAACGGAGCGCAAGTGGTTAATAAATGAAATCATCATTTAAAGACTGCATTTTGTATTTACTGAGGGAATCTTTGTCTAATATTAACATTTCTTTGATGATCTAAAATATTTAAGTGTGACAAATATGCAAAACTATACGAAATCAGGAAGGGGTAAATACTTTTTCATAGCACTGTATGTTGGAGGATTATGACAATTCTTTATTGGCATGTATTTCTGCATTTAATTGGTGGGAGGTGGGAGGTGAATATTCAGTGAATATTCATTTAAACAGATGAATTTTGAGTCTGGATTTAAATAACAGGAGAGAGTCAATGTTGTGGATGTCTGGTGGGAGTGAGTTGCAGAGCCAGGGAGCAGAGCGACTGAAAGCGGCTCTATTCCCCATAGTGGTGAGGTGGGCAGAAGGGACGGCGCGGTGGGGGGAAGAGGAGGACCTGAGAGGGTGGCTAGAAGTGACAATGTGGAGGAGTTCAGAAAAGTATGGACAGGCCAGGTTCTGGAGGGCTTTGAAGGTGAGGAGCAGCTCTTCTTGAAGTTTATTCTGTCCTTTATTGGGAGGCAGTGAATTGTTGGAGGATGGAGGATAACATTTTATCAGCACTGATATGGACAGCCATGAAACTGGAAGCCAGACAGACCTTTGGTCGCTCATCTTCCTGGCACTGTTTTCAGGACTGATGGGGAAACGTGTCAACCAGACAGTCAGTCAGCTAGACAGATAGACTGTTGGAAAGTAAATGCTTGCTGCTTGGTTTGTTTATCCATAGGCAAATGCAGTGGAACAAAAACTGAGTCTCATTACATTCTCATTGTTGTTCCCCCTTTTTTTTGGTGGTCCACCACTGTTCGTAGCTGTTGCCAGTATCAGATGAACGCTGACTCTTATCTTGTCACACTCTTAATTTCCTGTGTACCGGCAATCCCTTGTGGCTGCTGTACTCATGTGTGCATTTGGACAAGGGAGATAGGCCTGTAATGACTGGGTAAACAAACGCAGAGCATATGGAGCCCTCCATTGCCAGGGACAAAAATACATTTCACGTTTCATATGGAGATTGAGCAGGACAGAGGATGTGCGTCCATGTTTGCATTCAAAAGCCCTAAAGAAAAAACAAAAACAAGCTTCCGTAGGGCTAAGGGTGCTCATGCACGGTGTATTGTTGCTGTTAGGGATTTTCTGCAGTGGGCGGCTGGGGATCATTTTACTCTCTCTCTCACAGCAGGGGCTGAATGGTGAATTTTATTTACACTCCAGTCCGAGACGGATAGTCAAGGCAATTTCGAATCCAGTCAGAGATGGATGGATAGCAGAGGCTGTTTTCAGAGAGTGCTGAAGGCCAGAGTGAGTGAGAAGTTGGGAGATAAAAGCAGAGTAATGGCGTTCCAGCTGCAGCGCCTCCTCTGGATCAGCAGCAGGGGTCCACAATTGAATGAACTCTACAGACAGATATCCTCACACTTTCTCTGCGTTTTCCCCCACAATGGATAACTTCATGCATTCACTTTTGTACTTAGTTTTAGTGTTTGTCTTGGCTTCATTTCATCATTGCCGACGTGTTTCATATTGACCTTTCCTTGGAATCTAACGGAAAGATTTAACGTACACACCTTTGCAGAGCCCGTGCCTGAGCAAGGAATGTTTCTCTAGCTGCAAAGTTGTTGAAAGAAATCTGCGGAAGAATTGCTCTGAGTTACTCTCTACAGTTGCGCAGCATAACTGTTGCTTTCCACTGATGTAAATGTTCTTTGTAGTATGATCCATGTGGATTTGTTTACAAGCTGACAGAAAAGCAACTGGGGAATTCAGAAGCTTTTGCCTTGTCTGAAAACAAAAAAACAGAGTAAGCTAAAAATAATGTGACTTGTGCCCCCTTTTTACATGGTGATGATCATTGAGAGATCATGGAGTGATGATCTTTGAAATGGCCAGATCTCCAAATGATCTTTGAATGATCTCTCAGCAATCTCCAAGATCCCTCAATGATCCTCAGTGATCTCCACAATCCTCAAACTTTTGACTCATTCCAAAACAATTTCTCAGTGATCTCCAAAGGGAAGTGCATGTTCAACAATCTTTCGGCAATCTCTCAGCAAGCACTCACTAATCACATTGATTTTCCAGTGATCTCCCAGTGAGCTCTCAGCAGTCTTTTAATGAACTCTACTGGTCTTTCATCAAATGCTCAGTGATCCCTCACTGATCTCCCAGCCATCTCTACCTTCGGGATGGAAAAATTTGGTGTTCGTTAAAAGATCACTGAAAGATCATTGAAAGATCATTGACTGGTCCTTGAACTGTCTTTGACTGCAAAACAGTCTCATTGCTTTTCCAATGATCTTTCAGTGCGTGCCAAATTTTTCCACCCCAAAGGTACAGTATCTCACAAAAGTGAGTACACCCCTCACATTTTTGTAAATATTTTATTATATCTTTTCATGGGACAACACTGAAGATATGACACTTTGATACAATGTAAAGTGGTCAGTGTACAGCTTGTATAACAGTATAAATTTGCTGTCCCCTCAAAATAACTCAACACACAGCCACAATATCTAAACCACTGGCAGCAGAAGTGAGTACACCCCTAAGTGAAATTGTCCAAATTGTGCCCAAAATGTCAATATTTTGTGCGGCTACCATTATTTTCCAGCACTGCCTTAACTCTCTTGGGCATGGAGTTCACTGGAGCTTCACAGGTTGCCACTGGAATCCTCTTCCACTCCTCCATGACGGCATCATGGAGCTGGTGGATATTAGAGACCTTGCGCTCCTCCACCTTCCATTTGAGGATGCCCCACAGATGCTCAATAGGGTTTAGGTCTGGAGACATGCTTGACCAGTCCATCATTTTTACCCTCAGTTTCTTTAACAAGGCAGTGGTTGTCTTGGAGGTGTGTTTGGGGTCATTATTATATTGGAATACTGCTCTGCGGCCCAGTTTCCGAAGGGAAGGGGTCATGCTTTGCTTCAGTATGTCACAGTACATGTTGGCATCCATGGTTCCCTCAATGAACTGTAGCTCCCCAGTGCTGGCAGCACTCATGCAGCCCCAAACCATGACACTCCCACCACCATGCTTGACTGTAGGCAAGAGACACTTGTCTTTGTACCCCTCACCTGGTTTCCGCCACACACGCTTGACACCATCTGAACCAAATTGAAGTTTATCTTGGTCTCATCAGACCACAGGACACAAGTTCCAGTAATCCATGTCCTTAGTCTGCTTGTCTTCAGAAAACTGTTAGCAGGCTTTCTTGTGCATCATCTTTAAAAGGGGCTTTCTTCTGGGATGACAGCCATGCAGACCAATTTGATGCAGTGTGTGGCGTATGGTCTGAGCACTGACAGGCTGACCTCCCACACCTTCAACCTCTGCAGCAATGCTGGCAGCACTCATATGTCTATTTTCAAAAGACAACCTCTGGATACGACACTGATCATGTGCACTCAACTTCTTTGGTCGACCATGGCAAGGCCTGTTCTGAGTAGAACCTGTCCTGTTAAACTGCTGTATGGTCTTGGTCACCGTGCTGCAGCTCAGTTTCAGGGCATTGCCAATCTTCTTATACAGTAGCCTAGGCCATCTTTATGTAGCGCAACAATTCTTTTTTTCAGATCCTCAGAGAGTTCTTTGCAATGAGGTGCCATGTTGAACTTCCAGTTACCAGTATGAGAGAGTGTGAGAGCGATAACACCAAATTTAACACACTTGCTTTCCATTCACACCTGAGACCTTGTAACACTAATGAGTCACATGACACCGGGGAGGGAAAATGGCTAATTGGGCACAATTTTACTTTATTTTCACTTAGGGGTGTACTCACTTTTGTTGCCAGCGGTTTAAACATTAATGGCTGTGTACTGAGTTATTATGAGGGGACAGCAAATTTACACTGTTATACAAGATGTACACTGACTACTTTACATTCATTCATTCATTCATCTTCTTCTTTACATTGTATCAAAATGTCATATCTTCAGTGTTGTCCCATGAAAAGATATAATAAAATATTTACAAAATGTTTACAAACATTTTACAAAAAAAAAAAAATATATATATATACACAGTGGATATATACCTCTTTTTTCACCCAACAGACTCTCAGCGATCCCTTAGCGATCTCTTGCGAATCTTTCAAAGATCTCTGTAGATCATCATGAAAAGCTTACAACAACCCCTCAAACATTTACGCAGAAAAAGGCTTTTTGAAGGCTTTAGGCGATAGTTGGGAGTTCAGATCAATTTTTGATCTCTCAATGGTCATCCAACAGTCTCCGTCTGCATAAAGGGGCCCTTACTAGTCAAAAAGGGCACGTCACCATCATTCTTACATCTCTTTACCCCTTTTAGTTCTCACTATACGCTTGCCCAATATTCTCTCTTCCCCTGGCGCTCTCTTGGTAACTCTCACTTTCATTTCTTGATTTCCTCTGACGGTATCCCCTTTGGTGTCCTTGCTGGCTCTACAATGATATTCATCTGAAAATGCCAAGCTCAATCTAGTGCAAAAGCTTTATCTTATAGTTAGCACCAGACTAACACTGTAGCCTATGATGGCCTATTGGATCTATGCCAGCTGTAGCCTTTTCAGTCTTCCTACCTAAACAGCAAGGAAATATAGCGGTACTGCAGGTGATGTGGCCCAGTCAAGCTATGATGGGAGTGACATTCACCTGGTCAGTGTTTGATACACCATTAATTTTGGAAACATTATTTTAAGGTGAAAATCTTACAGGGTGTGGCTTTAAGCAAGCAAAATCTAATTTATTATTTCTACCAGACCTCCACTGTCAGATCACGGGACTTCTTGTGTTTTGAATGCTGGCATCTTCTGTCCTAAAATAGCTTTTATATGCAAAGAACATTCTGCTCAAGTGTTGCTAAGAATCATGCAAACACTCAACTCTTGTTTTTCTTGAACAGCTTCTCTTCTTGATTGTGGAGGGCCCGAACAACCCCTCGAAGCCTGACTGCTGCGTTTGAATTGCAGATGTGCCAGAAACAAAGGATAAGCGCTAAAGAGCGAGAAGTGCCATGCTTCATCAACTTTGCATTTTATCGCCACGATCCTAGCAGCAGTCCAGTGCATTGGTTTGTAATTGCTCTTCCAGCAATCAGATATCAGGCCCACCGTGTGCTGGGGCTCCTACCTGATTAAGATCTGTGATGGCACACGACACAGCAATTCAATTAGTCAAGCCCTGTTCCCACATTAACTGGTGAAGGTGGAGCGACCCATGCACCAATGAGCTCCATGTAACAGGGGCTAAATGGGAACAATCAATCATTTTTCTGAAAGACTGATGTGTTTTTTTCTCTTTGGTTTTCCTGGAAGCAAAGCGATGTCTTGAATGTAAATTTATTAATTCATGTGTTTGCAGAGGCATGTTAAAATGTAAGTAACGTCAGGGTAATGTTCCATCCGCCGTCCTTTACGTACCTCCTCTTCGCTGCATCAGTGCTGATTTAATAATTACCGTGCATCACCATATGTGAAGAGGCAGTTTTCATCCATAAAGGTTTATTAAACCAAATAGCCTATTTGGGTTCATGCAAACATTATGTATTCCACTCACATGCCCATGCTTTCAATCCGTGCTGGCATCTCACACAGTGTTTAAATGTGTGTTTGCTTTGCTCCCCCCAATTGCCTTTTCTCCGTTCAATTCCCACTGGGCTGTACACCTACATCAGTACTTCACTCTTCAGTATTATGTGTGTGAGAAGATATGATGGACAAGAAATGTTATCTGGATATATTAAGGCAATGCACAATATACAGTGCATACAGAAAGTATTCACAGCGCTTCACTTTTTCCACATTTTGTTATGTTACAGCCTTATTCCAAAATGGATTAAATTAATTTTTTTTCTGAAAATTCTACACACAACAGCCCACGATGACAACGTGAAAAAAGTTTTGTTGAGATTTTTGCAAATTTAGTTAACCTGTTGCACTTCGGTGTACCGCGGGCGGACACATCTCTGCATCCTAGGACGCACGAGGGCCCTGCACTGATAAAAAAAAAAGCTGCATTTCCGTTCTTCCACTACAGGCACAGCCGCGAACAGAAAGCCAAAGGAGTGCTTTGATTGGTTTAGATGTGATTGACCTCTCATTCGACTAATAAGAGCCTTGAATTGGGTTTCTGAAACCTTGAAGAACCAATGACTGAAAACCTAGCAAGAAGGACCCGCCTACCAACGGCTGCGAATACAGCGAGCCAATTGAAGCACAGTAGTTCGAAAGCGTGCCTCCCTTGCAAAATCTGTTTTGTTTTTAGCCGCTGGGTGACACACACGCGTTCGCCAGTCTTTTTTTCTTACTACTGTTCTTATTTGTTTTGAAAATCGTTCGCCAAAACCACAATGATGGAAGCGCAAAACCGCAATAATGGAATTATGGTTTGACGGGGTCGTGTGACCAGAACCACGAGTCCGTAACAAGCGGACCAGCGTCATGTTCGTCTGACAATGAGGAAGAGAAGTTCGCCAGGGACACTGCTGTTGTGGACAGGTAAGTGTTATAAGCTAAATTATTCTTTATCCCTGAAAATTGTAATCAAAAATGACTTTTGACCGATCGGTAAATTACAACTGTGCGTAGTAGACCGCGGCGCACGAACCGGACTCCGTGCGCCGCGGTACACGGTTCGTGCGCCGCGTCCGGACCGTGAACGCCCCCCCACCCCTGCTACTCTTCTGTAGCGGATTGCAGATATTATTGCAGATATTTTAGTACAACTGTGCGTAGTAGACCGCGGCGCACCGGGCAATGTCCATCCTCTGTAGCGGGGGGGTGGGGTGGGAGTTGTTATCTTCTACATTACAGATATTCTAGTATAATTTTTAGTGCACTGTAGGTTATTTTTTCTTGTAAAAAAAGCCACACATTTTTTACGTGGCATGCTTCTTTGTGTGTGGGGGCTTGTTTGTTCATTCATTCATGAATGAATGAATAAACAACCCCCCCCCCCACACACACACACACAGCCCTGAGTGTCACCTTTCATTACAGCCTAATATCAAGCTTCTATATTGAATCATTCAAAAGTTACAGACGTTTTTCACAGACGTTTGCACAGTTCAAAAATGCCTGGGAACAACCTGTGAAGAAAGCTGTGTAATATATTCATTTTTTGTGGTATTGTTACAAAATTTTGACCTCAGCTGGATAACACTTGGTTCTACATTTCTGTTGCATTTTCCAGCCTGTATCTGACAGCTGTGTGTTATTTGCAAGCATTTGTATCCAAAAAAACACCCAGGCGAAATTTATTTCCTTCAAGTTCAGTATGTTTAGATGACTGTTACTCAGTGGCAGGAGCACTTAGAGAGATTATGACTGTTTTGCCAAAAAATTCAAAGTGTTTTCTTTTAAATGAGACCAACCCCATGAAGATGCTGCAAAGGGTTGAAGAACAGCTTTTGATTTACTTTGGGTACATTATTTTTTGGCGTTTTTAGGGAAATTGACCAGAGTGCAAGGGGTTAAAGTAAAAAACTAAGAAATCACATGTACATATTAAGTATTCACAGCCTTTGCCATGAAGCTCAAAATTGAGCTCAGGTGCATCCTGTTTCCACTGATCATCCTTGAGATGTTTCTACAGCTTAATTGGAGTCCACCTGTGGTAAATTCAGTTGATTGGACATGATTTGGAAAGGCACACACCTGTCTATATAAGGTCCCACAGTTGACAGTGCATGTCAGAGCACAAACCAAGCATGAAGTCAAAGGAATTGTCTGTAGACCTCCGAGACAGAATTGTCTCGAGGCACAAATGTGAGGAAGGGCACAGAAAAATTTCTTGTTTTGAAGGTCGCAATGAGCACAGTGGCCTCAATCATCCGTAAATGGAAGAAGTTCGGAACCACTAGGACTCTTCCTAGAGCTGGCCGGCTGTCTAAACTGAGCAATCGGGGGAGAAGGACCTTAGTCAGGGAAGTGACCAAGAACCCGATGGTCACTCTGTCAGAGCTCCAGTGTTCCTCTGTGGAGAGAGGAGAGCCTTCCAGAAGGACAACCATCTCAGCAGCAATCCACCAATCAGGCCTGTATGGTAGAATGGCCAGATGGAAGCCATTCCTTAATAAAAGGCACATAGCAGCCTGCCTGGAGTTTGCCAAAAGGCACCTGAAGGACTCTCAGACCATGAGAAACAAAATTCTCTGGTCTGATGAGACAAAGATTGAACACTTTGGTGTGAATGCCAGGTGTCATGTTTGGAGGAAACAAGGCATCGCTCATAACCACGGCAATGGTGGTGGCAGCATCATGCTGTGGGGATCTTTTTCAGCGGAAGGAACTGGGAGACTAGTCAGGATAGAGGGAATGATGAATGTAACAATGTACAGAGACATCCTGGATGAAAACCTGCTCCAGAGCACTCTTGACCTCAGACTGGGAAATGGCCCTAAGCACACAGCCAAGATATCAAGGGAGTGGCTTCAGGACAACTCTATGAATGTCCTTGAGTGGCCCAGCCAGAGCCCAGACTTGAATCCAGTTGAACATCTCTGGAGAGATCTGAAAATGGGTGTGCACCAACGCTTCCCATCCAGCGTGATGGAGCTTGAGAGGTGCTGCAAAGAGAAATGGGCCAAACTGCCCAATGATAGGTGTGTCAAGCTTGTGGCATCATATTCAAAATGACTTAAGGCTGTAATTGCTGCCAAAGGTGCATCAACAAAGTATTGAGCAAAGGCTGTGAATACTTATGTACATGTGATTTCTTAGTTTTTTATTTTTAAAAAATTTGCAAAAATCTAAAAAAAAAAAACTTTTTTCACATTGTCATTATGGGGTGTTGTCTGTAGAATTTTGAGGAAAAAAAATGAACTTAATCCCTTTTGGAGTAAGGCTGTAACATAACAAAATGTGGAAAAAGTGAAGCGCTGTGAATACTTTCCAGATGCACTGTATAGTATGTAGTATTTCTATGCTTTCCGTGAAAGCAAAACAGATGTCACAGTAACAAATGAAGGAAATCTTTGAGGAAGATACCTCACCATAAGAAATGAAGCTTGAGTTTTGAGTGTAACTGGACTTTCTAAAAATTCCAAGCATTCCTCAAAACCCACCTAGACCAGGGGCCTCCAACCATGTACCACGAAGAGCCAAGGCCCTGCAGGTTTGACCTCCATCCACCATCTTCAACAGGGGATTCCAATAAAGTTCTTCCCACTGATTGCTAATCAGTGAAAATACCTGCTGAAGAGACTAAATGGAAGAGAAAATCTACAGGGTCTTGGCCCTCCACATGGTTGGAGAAGCCTGACCTAGACTTGGTGCCAGAAGAAGCCCTGAAACCTTCCTGAGTGGCTGTTACAGTCACCTGACTTACAGTTGCAGTGTGTAAACCCAGGAATACAACAGAACCAGACATCTCTGACGAGTGAAAAATGTGGAAAATGGCATCTGGCTACACTTGCTAAGAAGACCCTGAAGATGTTTTGAGACTGCAGTATTCAATGAGCAAAACCCTTTCAGTGTTATTTTTTTTTTTATAAAGATACAAATCTTTGAATTGTTTTAATTCAGCCACATTGACCCAAGCTTGAGCTTGAGGTCATGAAGTGATGACCAGACATTCTCCTTCAGGATTTTCTGGTAGAGAGCAGAATTCATGGTTCTGTCAAATATGGCAAGTCGTCCAGGTTCTGAAACAGCAAAGCAGCCCCATACCGTCACACTACCAGCTCCATGTTTGACTGTTTGTATGACATTCTTTTTATTTATGAAATGCCGTGTTAGTTTTAACCCATATGTAACTGTAGCGATATTTAATATAGTGTAATAAGGTACAGGAATTATTTATTTTATTTAATAGTGGGTGTACGAGGGGACAGAGTTAAACCGTCACCCCTACACTCACTAAATAAAATAGGAAAGCACTCGTAAAAAGGGGGCACCAGTTCTAAAAGAACAACTTGTTAATGAATTAATTTCAATTAATTAATCTCCGTACCTTCAATTACTTAATGAATCAGTCTCAAAATTTAGTGAGTTCTTTTCCTGCCGTGATCTAGAAACATATATGCAAAGGAAAACGCTTCAACTTCTCTCATTTACAGTTTTATTAAATTAAACTCATTCAGGTTACATGATATGGCATTAAAATGATGGATAAACAGATTCAAATGATAAACAGGTGTTCAGTATCACATCAACTGTTAGTGGATCCCTGAGCATAAACTCTAGAGTTAAACCTCTGTGGAACCAAGAGGAAACCAGATTTTATGTTTCAACTGTAATGCAATGGAAGGCTGAAATATCTAACAAAACCAGAACGCAATTTCATGGGGAAAAATTCCATAAGCTGATTATCTAAAAAGGAACTTCTGAATTAATCTACAAAATTGAAAGGAGGTTACTTAAAAATGAATAAGAATTTTCCTTCAGTTTATAGCTTTGTCCTATGGCTGAGGGACTAATTGTACCATGAAATACTGGTTATGTTCAGTTGTAATTGAAATTTTAGGACATCACGTTTAAACCCAACAGATAGGAACAATGGAAGTCTCACAAACAGCTGTAGGTCCACGTGTTCATTGGTGGTCAGTGCCAGCTGGGGTTTTAAGGTCGGGACCAAGGAAGAAAGACGCTATTGCTTGGCTTTCAGATGGCTCACAACTGTAAGAAGCATAGACTCAGCCGGGGGCTCACAGTGCGGACAGTGAACAGACAGCAGTGAAGGCTGTCTCGGAGCAGGCGTGGAGTCCTTTGGCAACTGGTCCGAATTTAATATGTCTCCGGCCCACGGAACAAAACCAAAGACTGAAGGAAGAACATTTTAGTCAGTTTCACCCACAAGCTCCTAGTTTCTTTACGGGGTCAGGCGTAGATGAGGCTGGAAAAGAAAGTCCGAAAAAATCTCTATCAGTTCGCTTTAAAATAGGAAAATTAAAAGTCCACTTTAACTACATGAAAAAGTCAGGAAAAAAAATCCAAGAAAAACATTCAACTAGGATAAGAATGGCTTCTGAGGTGAAGAAAAAGGATTTTGAGAGTCTGACTCTCTTTAAGGCGAGCTCATAAGACAAGAATGGTTTCTCCTCAGTTAACCAGAAAAACAAGGAAACTAATGCAGGATTTGAAAAGGTTCACACACACAAAAAAGACTTCTTAAAATTCACAGAACAATTTAAACAAAAGAAAACTGCAAGGAAGTACCAAGAACTCCGAAGAAGTGAAAACAAAAACTTCTTTTGTTCTTTTTCCGATCTAGATCTTCTCTTCTTTGTATCTTAGAATCTCTTCTTTTTTTTTTCATAACTTCAAAATGCAGGGCGGCTCTCATGCATTTAACTGAAGCGCGCTGCTGGGTCATAAAACAAGGCCGGCCGCAAGACAGGCCAATCATCTTCCATAAAGAGGAGTTTGAATAGGCTTTTTTCCAATGAGGGAACGTCTCTTTGTTTGGGAACAGCCAATCAAATGAAAAGGGGCATTATCCAGTGGAAGGCAGCCTAGTGATTGGTTATCATGAGTGATAGCGGACAGATTGATAAACATTCAGTTCTAATGAAATTATATGTTCAATGTAAAATCTAACTAATTACTGTAAGTGACTCGGGGCTAATATTCAGTAATCATGCATTTATACCATTACTAATAATATTAACATTCATTTGAGTAACACTCATGAAAATAAACATTCCTAATACATGCACTCACATTTAAATCAAAGATTAATTAATTACAGCAAACCATGTGACCAAAAGGGTGATGATTTTCACAGTGTCCTTAGAATCATGGGGAGATGATAGCTGGAAGAAATGCTTAATGTTTAGTCAGAATTAACAGTCAGATTACACAATGAAACATATTCCGTAGATGTCCACTAGGAGATACTGTTGAGCTGTAGATAATTTTTAGGTCTCTGGCAAGACAGTGAGAAGGGGCCTAGAAGGTTCTGGAAACTGTGTAAAAGAAGGAAGAAGGCCGTATATCTGGCCGCTTAAGAAATTTATGACTTTTTAAGAGCATCAGTTCCTGTAGAGCGGATATTATCAGCATGAAGTGTCCATTTTGGGATCTTGATTTCAAGAGTTTATGGTCCACTTAAGCCTTTAAAAGCAAATCCTTATCAAGTCTCTCTACAAAAGTGAAATTGTTTACACTGGAGTCCTGTTGAAGATGCAGCATTCTTGACCAGACCTTGAGTGAGAGCTGCTTTAAAATGAAGAAAAGTGAAATTTCTTTAAAATGAAGAGAAGTGATCTCCTGGATTGGCCTGAGGAGACATTGATGCTACATAATCCCCCCTTTGTAGCAATGGTGAACGTCGGTCAGCGTTGGTACACATCCATGGCAGCTTTGTCTCCTTGGCAATGTTTGACCTAAATACTGGGCTAAAGGTTTTGATGTCCATACACACTAGCATGTAAACAGTATATATTACTAAGTAGAGATCTTTGAATTTGGTTTACTGGAAAGACTTCCAGGAATTTCAAAAAATAATTTGAATATGGACAAATGTAGATTACAGAATTGACCAAGAGTAGTAAGCTAAGGTATATGTCTTGAAATGACTCAAAAACAAAAAAAAAAATTCTGGTTACAGAGGTGCAGAGATAAAAAGTATGTAGTTTTACCTACCTGAGGTAAGTGTTTTGGTTTGCAATAAAGCAACTATTAGAATTGCTCAAAAATAGTTTGAATTGTGCACAAAAATCAAAATAGAGTGCAAGGAATATATATGTTTGTATATAAGCATGCATATAAATTCAAAATTCTAAGAGGAAAAATCAAAAACGAAGAATGCAAAACAAAAATTATTGCTTATTTGAGGTAGATGTTTAGGTTAAGCAATATTGAGGTAATTCAGGGAGGTTCACATGGGGTCCGTTTAGCAGACCTGCTTATGTTTCCACTTCTGCAACTTTGATGGGTCGTTCCTCTAGACCAAGAATCTCCTTTTCAGGAAATAGGTTCTCAATGTTGGGACTCGGGTCTAGGTCTTGGCATCTGAAACTATGTCTAGTATTAGTAGCCAAGCGGTTGAGTTGATCTTGGAAGGCTCTAATTTGCCAGAGGTAGGTACCGGCTGTGGAAAACGTCAGGAGGCACCCAAAAATGACCAGGCACATGAGTACTGCATCTGGTACAGACCAGGAGTGCGAACTGGGATGGAGTAGTGGTTTAGGGTCTGGCTCAAGGACTTGGAGCTTATTTCCTATTGAAACCAAGTCAGCAACTTGAGGGCCTTCAAGAGTGACTTTATCCATGATCTCAGAGCTGAGTTTGAGCGCTTGCTTAGAGAAGAAATCGGGCACATTGACATTACTGTTGTATTGGTCAGTGTTGAAGTGATACAGGGCCAAATCGCCAACGTGAAAGAGTGAGCCTTTAGGGACTTGGACCCAAAAAGTGTTGGGGGGAAGTGTGATCTGGGAAAACGTGTCATGTTGGTCATAGGTGACAGTAGCGGATTGCACTGGGGTGTTAACAAGCCACCGGTTTCCAATGATGTGGGTCTGTATGGTGGTTACTTGAGATCGTAGGGTGAGGATCAGGTTCAGGTTCAGGTTACTTTATTTGTACCCGTAGGTAGATTTGTTTTGCAGTTGGTGACATCCATATTTACAAGCCACTAATTACATTCAACATAGACACAAACACAGGCACACATCTTACAAAATAGGTAAATATAAAATATGTACAATATAATTTTTATAGCTTGTTCAACTCTTTGACAGCAGCAGGGACAAAGCTGTTTTTGTAGCGCTGGGCTCTACTTTTTGGGACAGCAAACCTCCGTCTGGAGGGAAGAAGCTGAAAGTTGCAGTGCAAAGGGTGGGAGTCATCATTTAAAATCGAGTCGGCCATCCTCTGTACTTGTCTGGTGTACAGGGATGTCAGGCTCAGCTGTGACTCACCAAGCAAACGACTGGACCATCTGACTACCTGATCCAAGGATTTCCTCTGTTTCAGTTTTATCTGACCAAACCATGACATTAAAGAAAAGGATAAAACAGATTCAATAAAAGCCCGATAGAACATAGTCATTATGGTTCGGTCAATTTGGAAGCGTGCAAGTTTCCTCAAACAATGCAAATTTTGCTGACCCTTTTTGCACACCCTTTCACAGTTCACCTCAAAGTTCAATCCACTATCAATAATTGTCCCAAGATATTTGTACGATTGTACACATTCGGTGGTCTGGCCTTTTAGTATGGTGACTTTGTGCCTGGGAGTTTTCCTCCTAAAGTCAATAATCATATCTTTCGTTTTTGTTGTATTCAGCTGCAGGTAGGAATCCTCACACCAGTGAACAAAGTCATCAACTACTGGGCCGTGGCCACTCTCACCATCCTGGAGGAGACTGACAATGACTGAGTCATCAGCATACTTTATTATGTGTCTGTTGTCATGTCTGCTCCGACACATGTTTGTGTACAGGATGAAGAGTAGTGGTGACAACACACACCCCTGAGGAGAGCCAGTAGAAGAGCACTTTAGGTCAGACAATGTGCCATTGACCCTTACTCTCTGCGTCCTGTTGGTTAAGAAATCCAGAATCCAACCCACCAGATTATTGCTTAAATCAAATTGTTGCAGGAGCCTTTCAACTAAAATATGAGGTTGGATTGTATTAAAGGCAGAAGAAAAGCCCACAAATAAAAGCCTGGCGTGTGTCCCATTAAAATCCAGATGTTTAAAAAGCATGTCAAACAGAGTGACAGTGGCATCTTCCACTCCTCTGTGAGGCCTATAGGCAAACTGCAGAGGATCCAATGCATGTTCAGTCTGCCTTAGGACCTCACGTCTGACCAGTTTTTCAAAAATTTTCATTAAAATTGAAGTCAAAGCAACTGGTCTAAAGTCGTTAACCGTTTTAGGACAGCTGGATTTTGGAATGGGAACAACCACGGCATCTTTCCAGATCTTAGGCACATGTTGTGTCTGTAAGGACTTATTGAAAATATAATGAAATATAGGACTCAGTTCATGTGCACAGGACTTTACCAGGCGTCCACATATATTATCAGGGCCCTGACTTTTGTTCACTTTTACAGCGCGGAACTCCCTTTTAACATCCTGCATCTCAATATTAAAGTGTTGATTGTCTTTGAGTTTCTGTTTCAAATCTTGGATTTCTGTGCTAAAATCAAAGGAGTCAAAACGACCATAAAAACAATTAAGAGCATTAGCCAGCTCTGTGTCTGAACTAAAACCATCTAAAAACACACGATTACTGCGCTCTGTGCTCTGAAGGCCTGCAATAGTTTTCATACTGGCCCAGGATGAACCAAGTTTATTTGCTGCCATCTTGCTTTCCAACTCTGATTTATAATTCTGTTTTGCTCTTAAAATTTCGGCCTTCAGCTCCTTGGTGGCAACCTGTAGCGCAGAAACAGACCCTTGTTTAAATTCAACTTTATTTATATAGCGCCATTTCACAACAAAGGCAAGAGCTTTCCTCTGTAAGCAGGATTTAACTGATTTAGTAACCCATGGTTTGTTGTTGGGGTATATTTTGACACGTTTACGTGGAACAAACTTATTTTGACAGTGAGCCATGTATGAGCATGTGAGCTCAGCCAGAGAGTCCAAATCATCCCCGCAGGCCATTATGAACATCTTCCAGTCTGTACAGTCAAAGCATTCCTGGAGGCTGTGCTCTGAATCCTCTGTCCACACATCAATGTCTCTGGTCTCCACTTTGCCTCTTCTGAGAGCAGTTTTATATGTGGGCAGCAAATGAACACAGTTGTGATCTGATGATCCTAAAGGAGGAAGGGGGAGTGATTTATAGGCCCTCTCTATGGATCCATAGCACAGGTCCAATGTCTTTTTTCGCCTGGTTGGGCAGGAGACATACTGATGAAAGTTTTTAAGTGTCTTCTTTAAAGAAACATGGTTAAAATCCCCAAGAATGAAGTTTGGCGCCTCTGGAGCAATTGACTGCAGCTGCTGCACCACATCAGAGATGGTGCTGGAGGCGGAGTCAGCGTCTGCCCTCGGATGAATGTACACAGTTGTGATGAAAAGTTGGGGAAACTCTCGAGGCAAATAAAAGGGGCGTAGTGACACAGACAGCAGCTCCACATGGGGTGTACAGATGCACTCTCTGACCGTGACAGATGTGCAGTACTGCTTATTAATGTCTAAACATACTCCGCCCCCCTGACGCTTCCCAGTTACCTCTTCCTGCCGATCCGAGCGCAGCGGAGCTCCAAAGCCGTCAATCCACAGGTCTGCATCCCGATCATGCGCAGTAAGCCAAGATTCAGTGAAAGCCATGACGCAGCAGTTCTTAAAATCCTTCTGGTAACGTACATTGCCTTGAATTTCCTCCACCTTGTTTCTCACAGAGTGTGCATTCCCAAAAATGATCGAAGGAAGAGGAATGTTACCAAACTGACGTCTCCTAAGGCACAATTTCACACCTCCACGTCTTCCACGCTTCCTCCTGCCACTTCTTTTTTCACCGCTGTGTCCGTCTCTCAAAATAAAGTCCAGCAGCTGAAATTTGGGCGCAATCAGAGACTCTGCACCAGCTGTGTTAAAGCGCAGCAACACGTCCCTGGAATATTGTATTCTGCCCGCTATTCTGCTCGTCATGGAGCCGAACGCGTTTACCTCAGAGACAAAGAGCCACAGCACAGATAGCAGCAGTGCGAGATATGACAGGAAATCCATGTTGCAGATACCAGGGAGCTGTTCGCCATATATTCCACAAACGCTCCAGGGCAGAAACGACACAGAGGATTTTCTAAAAACGTAAAAAAGTACAAAAAACACACACACGCACTATATCACCAAGCTGCTGGTCGCTGCGTGCGCATGCGCCCACACTGGTGGGATGGTGGGACAAGTCATGTCCTGAGAGGATACTTGGATCCCACAGATGCCTCAGGTGCTATCCTTAAGAAAAGGCTTACTAGGGCACAAATAGTGGACATCCCTGGTGAGAGTGCACATGCATAGGTTTGGGACCAAGTAAAGGCCAGGGCTGTTGTCATGATACGCCACCACTGAGGGGGTTTTGACCTCAACATGAGTGTCGTGCTTCCAAATCCCAACATTGACAACCTTTTTCAACCGGTAGATGCTATCGTAGGTGATCATAGGTAGGTTAAGATAAGATAAGATAAGATAAAAAAAGATAAGCCTTTATTAGTCCCATAATGGGGAAATTTCAGGATTGCAACAGCACAGGGATAGCAACACTCAGAGCAACAATCAAGAAGACAAGAAAAACAAGAGCAGCAAATATACATATGTACATATAAATATATAAACACACAGTGTGGAGCACTGTAGCTAGATGGAATAAATATATAAATATATATACACAGTGCGGAGCATTGTAGCTAGATGGAATAAACAGCATAACCGTCTACTTAGTTATCCTACATAGTATGAATATGTACCCATACATATTGCCACCCTCCGTAGCGACCAATATTGTCCTAGTTGTATACTGGAGGGGACCATTGTGTAAGTCTATTGCGTCTTTTGCATTCAATACTATTAGGTTGTCACGTTTTTTTGCTATCTCTGCAAGCAACCCTGCTTAGGTTATACAGTCTGACAGCCGTAGGTAGGAAGGACCTGCGAAACCTCTCGGTTGCGCACCTAGGATGATGTAGTCTGCTGCTAAATGAGCTCCTCAGTGCGTTCAGTATGTCCTACATAGGGTGGGACTCGGACTCCAGCAGAGATGACAGTTTAGCCACCATCCTTCTCTCTCCTATCTCCTCCACTGGGTCAAGGCGCTGCCCCAGGACAGAGCTAGCTTTCTTGATCAGTTTGTTCAGTCTCTTCCTATCGGCTGCTGTAATGCCACTGCCCCAGCAGACCACTCCAAAAGTGATGGCTGATGCCACCACCGTGTCGTAGAATGTCTTCAGCAGCGCCCCTTGTACACCAAAAGACCTGAGTCTCCTCAGTAGGAACAGCCTGCGCTGCCCCTTCTTGTAGAGTGCGTCGGTATTGTGTGACCAGTCTAGTTTATTGTTCAGATGAACACCCAGGTACTTGTAGGATGTCACCATCTCGATGTCTGTTCCCTGTTTGTTTACTGGTGCTGTGAGGGGTTGTCCTTGCCTGCGGCAGTCCACCACCAGCTCCTTAGTTTTCCTCGCGTTGATCTGGAGGCAGTTCCGATGGCACCAGTCCACGAAGTCCTGGATAAGTCCTCTGTACTCAGCTTCATTTCCGTTGGAGATGAGGCCAACGATCGCAGAGTTGTCAGAGAACTTCTGTAGATGGCAGTGTGTTGTGTTGTGTGAGAAGTCCGCAGTATAAAGGGTGAACAGGAAGGGAGCCGAAACCGTTCCCTGGGGGGCCCCCGTGCTACTGATGATCGTGTCGGACACACAGTCCCGGGTTCTCACAAACTGTGGCCGGTTAGTGAGGTAGTCCAGGATCCATGATGACAGGTGCTGGTCCACCCCTGTGCACAGCAGCTTGTCCTTCAGGATCATCAGTTGGATGGTGTTGAAAGCACTGGAGAAGTCAAAGAACATGATCCTCACCGCATTCCTGGGCTTCTCCAGGTGGGACAGAGAACGGTGAAGGAGGAAGATCACTGCATCCTCCACCCCAATGCCATGCTGGTAGGCGAACTGGAGTGGATCCATCACTGGTCCCACCAGGGGTCGGAGGTGAGCAAGGAGCAGTCTCTCCAGGGTCTTCATCATGTGGGACGTCAGGGCCACTGGTCTGTGGCTGTTCAGGTCTTTGGGGTGGGAAGTCTTTGGTACAGGTACCACACAAGATGTTTTCCACAACTGTGGTACCCTCCCCAGCGTCAGGCTCAGGTTAAAGATGAGCTCCACAATCCCACACAGCTGGTCTGCACAGGACTTGAGGAGCTTTGCGCTGATGCCGTCCGGTCCCGACGCCTTCCTCGCCTTGATCTTCCTCAGCACCGGCCTCACCTGGGTCTTAGTGAGGGTCATGTTGGAGGGCTGTGTGTTGGGAGTGGGGGGGTGTTGGTGGAGTGGGGTGTGGGCAGCAGGACTCGATGTCTTTAGAGGCAGCAGTGGTTGTTGTGCAGTCGGGGGTGAGGGCGGTTGGTCAAACCTATTAAAAAACAGGTTCAGATTGTTCCCCCACTCCCTGCTTCCCGTGGCCTGGGGTGAGGTATTCTGGAGCCCAGAGATGGTTTTAAGGTTTCTCCAGACCCCACCGATGTCGCTCTGTTGCAGCTTGTCCTCCATCTTCTTCCTGAAGCTGTCCTTGCCTTCTCTGATCTTCCTCCTCAGCTCCCTCTGTACGGACTTCAGCATCTCCCTGTTCCCCGACCTGAAGATCCTCTTCTTCTCTCTCAGAAGTGTTTTTATCTCAGGGTTGATCCAGGGTTTGTTGTTCGAGCAACACCGTATGGTCTTGGTGGGTACGGTGTTGTCCACACAGAAGCTGATGTAGTCCGTGATGGTGTGAGTGAGGCCATCGATGTCCTCACCATGTGGATCGCAGAGCTGCTCCCAGGCAATGGTTTCAAAACAGTCCTTTAGAGCGTCCATTGCCTCCTCAGACCATATCTTCACTGTGCACATGACCGGAGGTTGTTTGTGCACTAGGGGTTTGTACACCGGCAGGAGATGAACCAAGTTGTGATCCGATCTCCCGAGTGGGGGTTGTGGTGATGAGGTGTAAGCCTCCTTAGTGTTTGCATAGAATAAGTTCAGTGTTTTATTGTCCCTAGTGTGGCATGTGACATACTGGGTGAACGTGGGTAGAATGGGAGACAGTGAAATATGGTTGAAATCGCCTGAGATGAGGAGAAGAGCATCTGGGTGTTCTGTCTGCAGCCTGCCAGTTACTGAGTGGATGACGTCACGCGCTGTCCCAGCATTCGCCGTTGGATTTGCATAAATAACAATGCAGATCACGCGTGAGTATTCCCTCGGGAGATATGTAGGCCGCATGCTAACAGCTAGTAACTCCATGTCTTTGTTGCAGTGTTGTTGTTTAACCGTAATATGTCCCGGTCTGCACCAGTTGTTATTGACATACATCATCACTCCTCCACCCCTTGCCTTCCCACTGTCTGGTGTTTGGTCTGCTCGTATTGCGTGGAAACCCTCCAGTTCAATGTTAGCATCTGTTGCTAGTTCTGTTAGCCACGTCTCCGTGAATAGCATCAGGCTACAGTCTCTGTATATGCTCTCGTAGCGGGAGATAGCCGCTAGCTCATCTGTTTTTCTGAGTAGCAATCGTACATTCCTCATAATAATGGATGGGAGGGCGGGTCTGTACCTTATATTCCCCGCCCGCCGTCTTATTCCAGCACGACATCCACGCCGTTTCTGTCTTATTTCTCCCGGTATGTCGAGTTTTTGCGTTAGCATCGTGGGCCAGTTAAGTGCTAACAGCTGGTCCCTATTGTACTGCCTCCTACAAGAAACAGTGGATCCGTCCGCTGGCTCAGGAGACATTTGGGCGATCTACGTGTTTGGATGGATCAAGGTATCGTCGAAACAGAAAGATTAGCAAGAGAGCCAGATAGTAAATAGAAATAGGAAGAAAGGTTGACAATGAAAGCCATCTGGTGCTTTTCAGGGTCAACGTAGATGGGAATGGCATTGCCCAAGGTAAAAGCTAAATGGGCTTGTTGCGGTATGACAGTTCTCTGAGTGGCTGTAGCAAGCAAGTCTGTAACCAATGACATGGGGACGAGGTAGGATGGAATTCTGCCCATTGCCAAGGCAACAACGGAATAGCTGATGTCCCTAATCACATCTGACAGTAACATAGACACTAGCTGTGCTTGGGCAAAGTCAACCTGAAGTACAGAGAACATCGACTGCATCAACTTGTTGAGTTTGACAAAGCTTGAGAATGAGTGTTCACAACTTCCACCGTACCTTGTAAGGTGGTGCAGACAGCTTGTAGGCTCTTTTTCTGGACTGCCAGTTGGGCCTGAATCCGAGGGAGTTCAGCTTGTAGCTCACCTACCTGATGTTTTAGGGTATTGATATTGCCCGAATTGACAGTGGAGGTACCTAAGCTAAAAAGTAATCCTAAGGCGCAGCTGCTAAGAATCCACCTATAGCTCGTCGGTTTCTGACTTTGGGTGTGGTTAAATTGAACTGGGTAATGGTGAACTTCTCGAGTTGTTCCAGAACATGTGTGATATCGGCTTCCGCATGGTCTATAGCTTGCTTGATCCAGTGTTGTCCGACCAAAGAGGACAAGCCTGAGCTTAGTGGAAGGTTTTGGTAGACCACTGTGGCAGGATCAAACCACACAAAGATCTTTTGGGTGTGGATTTGAAATTCCATAATCAGAAGTCCTGGTTGGTCAATCAAAGCGATTCCAGACTCGGGACCCTCGCTCACAAGGTCAGTGAAGGTAGACGCAAGGGTTAGGCAGAGGGTTAAACCAAACAGCAGGAAGGCCATCATCCTGGCAAGACACATAGAAATGAGGGATTTTAATTTTGAGCTTCTTCTTCTTGTTTTTTTTTAGATACCTGAGTGGTAGGTGAAAATTATTCTCAGAGGTGGAACAATTTTGTTAGAGACTGAGCTCTAGGCTTTTAGTGTTTTATCACCTTTAGTGGGGTTTTGTGGCTACTGACTTAAGCTAGTGATATTGGAGGTTTTGTGTGTACTACTTTGAAATAGTAAGTTGATGACACTGAATGAAACTTTGCAGGGTCTTTTGAAGTTAGGTTTTAAGGAAGTTGGTTAGTTTGGGTTAACTCTTTCCTTTGGAGGTTTAATGCAGTTAACTGATTGAGGGAAAGAAATGCGACCGAGTATACCTGAGACTGATAGTTAGCTAACAGTTATCTATCGGGCGCAAACAAGATTTTAAGTTTTTTTACTGACTTAATGGAACAGTGTTGTCCCGGACGAGTCCCATGGAGTTTTTGTGAGCTTTGATCTGATTACGATAGACCCATTTGGAGATGGGGTCTTAGCGACCTTTGCGTATCTTGATTTGGTAAACGACCGGTGAGAGTTTATCTGTGATCGTGTATGGACCCGTCCACCTGGGGAGGAACTTTCGAGAGAGTTTTCCTGCCCGTGCATTTGTCTGGCCTGTTTGAAGAATGAAGGAGTAGTAGAAAACCTTGTCTCCAACTTGGAGTTCGTCATGTGAAGCTTTCTGATCATAGTAGGCTTTGCGTCCTTCAGCTGATCGGTCCAAATGTTTTTGGGCAAAGGCAAAAGTCTGTTGGAGATGTTTGGTCAGGTCAGTCATGTATTGGTGAGTAGTGTAAGCTGTGGCAACACTGGCCTCTCCAGGTTGGTAGAGTAAATGCAGGGGCAAAGTCATTTGCCGGCCTGTCCTGGTTTCAAAAGGTGAGACCCCAGTAGTTCATGGGGTGTGGCTCAGATGGCCATCAAGACCAGCGGAAGTTTTACATCTCAGTCTTTTTGGTGTGGTGAAACATACTTCTTCAGTATGTTGATCACAGTTCGGTGGGCTCTTTCAACCTGTCCGGAGGATTGTGGGTGGTGGCTAATATGGAAGTTAGCTTTAAACTCCCAAGGTTTCCCATAGTTGTTGCATGACTTCGGTGGTGAAATGAGTACTGCAGTCAGAGTTGATTCGGCTTGGCAGACCAAATCTGGAGAATACATGGTTCATCAACAAGTAGGCCGTGGTTTCTGCCGTGTCATTAGGAGCAGGCAAGCACTTGACCCATTTGATGAAAGCACATGTGACTGTGTGGAAGTATTTGTTACCTCTGGCTGACCGTGGAAGGGGACCTACCCAGTCGATTTGGAGGTCAGACCATGGGAATGATATGCCTCTTTTCTGTAGGGGTGCTCGGTGAATCAAGTTGGTTGGTTGAAACTGGCAACATACGAGACATCCCTTGATGTAGTCCGCTACATCCTTTTGCATGTATGGCCAATATGCCACTTGTTTGAGTGCGTTGTATGCCACTTTGATGCCTTTGTGTCCTGCAGTTGGGAGATCGTGGGCATGAACAATCATCACCCCCCTCTGGTTACGACGGACCACAAGCGCAGGCGCAGGGAGTTCATAGGAAACATAAACTAGAATGCCATTGTGCAGCTGCAAGGATGATTGTGTGGCATAAAACGGTTTCAAGTCTGTAATGTCATCGAGAGCCGCGTCGGATGGTGCCTTGAGTACAGGATCCAAGAGATATTGTATCATTTTATGGATCACAGGGTCAAGGGTTTGAAGAGAGATAAGGTCAGCGTCAAAGAAAACAGGGTCAACCACGAGGGGACCTGTGATTTGTGTCGGGTCCTGGGCCCTGGTGACCGCACAGACTGTAGGGGTGGGTGGGTGGGACTGTGCAGTTGGCACCAGAACAGAATCAAAGGACCAGGGGGTGCCTTGTATGGCTCCTTGTTTTGCAAGTGAGTCCACAAGGTCATTCCATTCTTTGTCCTGACCTGGTGTGCGCGAGTGACCTCTGACCTTTTTCCAGGTACACCTGGAGGTTGTTGGAAGTGACCAGGTGATCACATGCCTTGAAAAGGTCTTGATGTTTAACTGGTTTGCGGTTGGAGGTTACAAAACCTTTGGCCTTCCAGAGTGCTAAGTGACACGTGAAACTGAGGCGTGCATTGTTTGAGTCGGTGCAGATGACCAATGTGTGAATGTCATGGTCTACGGCAAGTTGCAGTGTAATAAGCATGCCTGCAATTTCCACATACTGGGATGATTGGGAACCCACTTGAAAGTTGTGGGGTTCACAAGGCTGATTGTTCAACCATGCCACTCCCACACCAGCACGGATGTGAGTTTCATGGTGGAAAGAACAACCATCGACATAAGCGGTGACCATATCTTGACAGATGTTCTGGTCGAAGTAGTGATGGTTCGGGTCTTCAGTGACTGTAGGTGGCTCCGCACAAATGGATGGTCCTGGAGTGTCCTCAGAGCACCGCTGGCAGGCAGCCAAGTCTGCGCCGAGAGGGCTTCTCAACTTCTGTGCGTAGCGGACCTCCACGTCAAAGCTATGTAGAGCCATCAACCAGGAGGCTATTCTGGTATTTTTTACAATGCCTTCTCTGATGCATTGACTGTTAAGAAAAACCACTGGTTGGTGGTTAGTCTCAACTGTAATTCTCTGGCCACCCACATAGTTGGAGAAATGTTTGACTGCCCATACAGTGGCCAGAATGGCTTTTTCGCAGTCAGAGTACTTCAATTCCGGATCAGAGAGGGTTTTGCTGGCATAGGCCACGACTCGTTTGTCATGGTCGTAGATTTGGTATAATCCAGCACTTAAGCAATTGGCAGAGAACCCCACTTGTAGGAAGAATGGCTGGTTGCAGTTGGGATAGACCAGACATGGTGCTGTGCATAACTTTTGCTTCAACACTAGCATAGCCTGTTCTTGAGCCTCAGACCAAATGAAAGGGTGTCCTTTTGTAGGAAGTCTGTAAGGGGTTTTGCCAAGTCTGCATAATCCTCAATGAACTGGCATGAGTAGTTGCATACCCCTAGGAAGCTCCGGAGTTCGGAGATGTTGGTAGGGGCCTTGATGTTTAGAACACCTTGAATTTGTGCTGTTTGTGGTAGGACCCCTTTGGACCCTACCAAGAGACCAACATAGTTGACTTTGGTTTTGCACCATTGGCACTTGGAAAGAGAAATTTTGGCTCCTGCTCATGTGAGCTGGCCAAGGACATGGTCGATTTCAGTCAGGTGCGCGTCCAGAGTTGGACTCTGAATGAGAATGTCATCAACATAGATGAGGTTGCCTCCGTCTCGGGCGTCTGGCCATGCTTTGTTCAAGAAGATGTTGAACTCTGCAGGAGAGTTGGCATAACCGAAAGGGCATCGGGCGAATGTATATTGGCGATTTGCGAACGTGAAGGCCAGTTTGTGTTGGTCTTCAGCTTGGACAGGAATAGTCCAGAAACCAGAAGCAATGTCCAGCGTTGAGAGGTATTTGGCATCTTTGACTCTAGGGAGTTCTTGCTCTAGTTGAGTCATAGGCCACTTAGAGAGATGAACTTGAGTGTTCAATTTCCTGTAGTCAATGGTGAGTTGCCACTTACCATTGGGCTTTAGGACAGGTCATAAGGGGGCCAAGTAGGTACTGTTGCATGGCCTGATTATGCCACGGTCCAGTAGGTCATTGATTATTTCTTGTACTGGGCCATACGAGGCCAAGGGAATCTTGTACTTCCTGATGTAGGTGGGAGGAGCGTCAGGTGGTGTAGGAATGCGTACAGAGTGGATTGTGGTTAGTCCACAGTCCAAGGAGTCTTTGGAGAATGATTGTTCGTACTTAAGAAGAACCTGGCAAAGTTTTTCATGTTCTTCACCAGAGGTTAGGGCATCAGCATTAGCTACCATCTGCGCAAACTCTTTGACGATGGTGAGGACCGATTTCGGTGGAGCATCGCTGGGATTGTCATTGGTCTGCTGATTGGATGCCGATGGAAGGAGTTCAATGGCTTGGACAAGCATTTGGTCATTGTTGGTCAAGTCAATTCATCCCACTGACTCTTTGTCAGGGGTTGACATTGACACAAGAGTGATGACCTTAGAAGACTTAGTGTATATGACTGTAGATTAAAAACAGTCGGCCCAAAGAGAATCAGGGAGGCCGCCTAGCACGGAAACAGTCTGTTCGAAATTGTGAAAATCAGTGGTGATGAGCCAGCTGAGAGGCATGGCCTTGGGCAGGATGATGGTCTCTGTCGTGGGATTGTTTACCGGCAACGTGGTGGTTCTGTATTCTAGGCTTAAAAGGGGTGTGGCCTCCAGAGTTAAGCCTAGATTGTCAAGCAAAGGAGCCGGTTGGAAAAATGCTTGTGGATGCATGAGTTTCTGCCCAGTCTGAATGCATAGTTGGACTGGGTAGCACGTGACATTAGCAGGTATGAGATAGTGTTGAGTGTTCAGTACCTGGCAGGCCTCAGGGATGGTCTGGCCTGACTTTAGAGTGTCGAGATCTGGTGTAGAGTGAGCGTCTCGGACTAGGGTGAGAGACCATAAAGCATTGTTTATGGTATCAACCTGAGCTCCGAGTCTCACAAGAAGATCACTGCCGATGTAGACTGCATGTGGCAGGTCGGGATCGACCAAGAAAGGATGAATTAGCAGTCTGTGGTTCCACTGAAGGTGGAGGGCGCAGATACTTGTGGTGACCAATGTTTTGTTTGATTTGGTCCCAGCAGGGAAACGAAAAGACTTGTTAGTGACCATAAGGTCAGAGTATTTCTCGTGCAGGGAATCGAAAAGTTTCTGGCTGATCACGGATTTATCAGCCCAGAGAGCCAGTACCATGTCTTCTACGTGGGAGCTTTGGACAACCAGTCCTTTGACCACTTGGGGGCAGTATTCGTCGTCGGCTGCCCCTGGTTTTAGGGTGCAAAGGAATGAAGTATGTTCATTTAGCGTTGGGTTGTAAGATGTGGTGACATGGGAAGGGGTGCCCATTTCGACCCGGTCCCCAAGGTCTCCTTCATTCAAACTTGGTTGGGTCAGCAGTGCGAGTGGAGTGACTCCTGGAACATCCAAGGTGTCAAGAGTGTAGAACTATGATCCGGTTGCTTCAGGTAGAGTGGTTGGGTGAGGTTGTTGAACTTGAGCCCATAGTTTGAGATTCTTGAACTCTATCAGAGGCTCAAAGCGATTAAGCAGATCCTTGCCTATCAGCAATGGAATTGAGTTGAGAGTGGACACATAGACCGGATGGATCAAGGTCATGGGTCCAATGGAGATCTTTACCAATGACATGTGTAACACAGTCGTGTTTGAGGATGCATAAGGTTGAATAGCCAAGGAGCAAGGTATTAGTTTCAAGTCTTTGTGTGAGTGGTTAGCAGCGACACATAGGTGGTAAAAATGGTCCTGTGACATTAGTGTGATGTCCACTGCTGTATCCAGTAGGGCTTCATGTGTCATCACATCTTCCAGGGTCAATGAAAGGAAAAATTTTCGTGCAACCTCCCTTTGGGTCAAATCACACAGAAATTGTTGGACCGGTGGTTCAACGCGGATTAAGGAGTCGCCTGTTTCGAGCGAGTGAAGTTTTCCAGGTAGCTGGACTACTAAAATGGCACTGGGTGACGTTGCGTTTTCGGGCCCCTCCGGAGTTTCGGGTGGAGGATGCTCGGTTGTGTCTTCTGTATCCGCCCTCCCTTTGTAGTAGGAGGTTCCTCAGGATTGAGTTGTGGCAGCCCTAAAGGATCGTTTGGGGTTGTCACAATATTTATGGCTAGGACATCTGGCTTCTTGTCCTCTTTCTTCTCCTTTTTTCTCTTCAGTTCGTCAAGTATACATTGGAGAGTTTCCATGTCTTCTCGGCTGAAAATGGGAGTTTCTTTCTTCTCCCAGAGTTTGGAGCTAAACTTACCAGGGGGAGGTCTTGCTCCCCTGTCGAAGTTTTTCCGGCGGTACGAGGGACGTGACCATCTCCCGCGGTTACGCGAGTCTCAAAATCGATGTCTGTCATCACGGGTATCCGTACTATATTCTCGTGACTTACCTGGTGGGCTTGGCCTCCAAAGGTAGTCAGGCTTTGGTGATGTTGTCTTTGAGCTTGGTGTAGAAGATTTGGTCGGGTTCTGACTCAACTTAGTTTGGCTAGAGGACTGTTGTGGTTTTACTTGTGACTGAGGTGCTGGAGCAGGGGCTGGCCTTAGGACGCCCTCTAGGTCCAGGGTGTCCGATGCGGTGTTGACTGCCAACACCGTGGTAGGCTCGGTATGCTTCTGATTGCTTTGTCGTTGTTTCTGGAATGCATAATGTGCTAACTCTCTTAGCTGGTTTATCGAGTTTGACCTTGGGTTAGCAATGACTCCAAGGTGGTGTCCGACCGTGGGATGGAGAGTCCGAATGAAGAGAGCCTTGAAATTGTGGTCTTCTTCCATCCTTGGCGTGTTTTGAGATCTGAATTATGCATGCAGGAGTCGCTGGTAGTATGCCTGTGGGGGCTCTGAGCAACCCTGTTTCACAGCTAGGGCTGTCGCTAGCCCTGACTGTAGGCAGTCGGAGAACTCCTTTTCAATGGTTTCGTAGAGTTTCCTGTGGTTCATCTTGATACCCAATGGCTGTCGGTCTATAAATCTTGATACCGACCTGTTGGATGTTAACTTGATCAAATAAATGCGATTGTCAATCGTAGCATCGGGGTATTTATGCAAGTAGTAGTCATCCATCCATCCATCCATCCATCCATCTTCTTCCGCTTGATCCTTTTTGGGTCGCGGGGGGGGGGGGGGCTGGAGCCTATCCCAGCATCTTTGGGCGAGAGGCAGGGTACAACCTGGACAGATCACCAGTCCATCGCAGGGCCAACACAGAGAGACAGACAACCATTCACTCTCACAGTCATACCCAAGGACAATTTAGAATCCCCAGTTTGATGCCAATTAACCTAACTTGCATGTTTTTGGCATGTGGGAGGAAACCGGAGAAATCCCGGAGTAAACCCACACAGACACGGGGAGAACATGCAAACTCCACACAGATCACTGTTGGTTGGGGGCTGGGATCAAACCCAGGATCCCCCAGCCAAGGGTGAGTTGCTGTGCTGCTGCAGTGCTAACCACTCCGCCACCACGCTGCTTCACTCCGCCACCGCGCTGCTCCACTCCACCACCGCGCTGTGAATTGAATTGAATTGATTTGAATTCAAGAGTGTAGCACTGTGATCCGGTTGCTTCAGGTAGAGTGGTTGGGTGAGGTTGTTGAACTTGAGCCCATAGTTTGAGATTCTTGAAATCTATCGGAGGCTCAAAGCGATTAAGCAGATACTTGCCTATCAGCAATGGAATTGAGTTGAGACTGGACACATAGACCAGATGGATCAAGGTCATGGGTCCAATGGAGATCTTTACCAACGACATGTGTGACAGAGTCATGTTGGAGGGTGCATAAGGTTGAACAGCTAAGGAGCAAGGTCTTTGTTTCAAGTCTTTGTGCACGCGGTTAGCAGCGACACGTAGGTGGTCAAAAAGGTCCTGTGACATTAGTGTGATGTCCGCTGCGGTATCCAGTAGGGCTTCATATGTCATCACATCTTCCAGGGTCAATGAAAGGAAAAATTTTCATGCAACCCCCCTTTTGGTCAAATCACACAGAAATTGTTGGACCGGTGGTTCAACGCGGATAAAGGAGTTGCCTGTTTTGGGCGAGTGAAGTTTTTCAGGTAGCCAGACTACCAAAATGGCACTGGGTGGCACTGCGTTTTCCGGCCCCTCTGGAGCCTCGGTGGAGGATGCTCAGTTGTGTCTTTGGTATCCCCGCCCTTTGTAGTAGGAGATCCCACAGGGTTGGGTTGTGGCAACCCTAAAGGATCGTTTGGGGTTGTCACAATATTTATGGCTAGGACATCTGGCTTCTTGTCCTCTTTCTTCTCCTTTTTTCTTTTCAGTTTGTCAAGTATACATTTGAGAGCTTCCATGTCTTCTCGACTGAAAATGGGTGTTTCTTTCTTCTCCCAGGGTTTGGAGCTAAACTTACCAGGGGGAGGTCTTGCTTCCCTGTCGAAGTTTTTCTGGCGGTACGAGGGAGGTGACCATCTCCCGCGGTTACGCGAGTCTTGAAATCAATATCTGTCATCCCGGGTATCCGTACCGTATTCTCGTGACTTACCTGATGGGCTTGGCCTCCGATTGTAGTCAGGCTTTGGTGATGTTGACTTTGAGCTTGGTGTCGAAGATTTGGTCGGGTTCTGACTTGACTTAGCTTGGCTAGAGGACTGTCATGGTGTTACTTGTGACCGAGGTGCTGGAACAGGGCTGGCCTAGGGGCGCCCTCTAGGTCCAGGGTGTCCGATGCGGTGTTGACAGCCAACACTGTGGTAGACTCGGTATGCTTCTGATTACTTTGTCGTTGTTTCTGGAATGCATAATGTGCAAACTCTCTTAGCTGGTTTATTGAGTTTGACCTTGGGTTAGCCATGACTCCAAGATAGTGTCTGACCATGGGATGGAGATTCTGAATGAAGAGAGCCTTGAAATTGTGGTCTTCTTCCATCCCTGGCGTGTTTTGAGATCCAAAATATGCGCGCAGGAGTTGCTGGTAGTATGCCTGTGGGGCATATGTGAGCGACCCTGTTTCACAGCTAGGGCTGTCGCTAGCCCTGACTGTAGGCAGTCATCGGCGAACTCCTTTTCAATGGCTTCGTAGAGTTTCCGGTGGTTCATCTTGATATCCAATGGCTGTCGGTCTATAAATTTTGATACCGACCTGTTGGATGTCAACTTGATCAAATAAATGTGATCGTCGACTGTAGCATCAGGGTATTTACACAAGTAGTAGTCAATGTCTTGCAAATAAACCCTGGTATCAGGTGATCCACTGGTTGAGGGGTCAAATTTGGTGACGTGGCGAGCGATCTTATCGAGGTCTCTATCGGACGGGATTTGCAAAAGTCTTTTGCGGTGCCATTCGGGTCCAAACGGGTCAGGCAAGTGCGCGCCGGGGGAGTCCCCGTCCCATGAGGGGATGCCCCCCTTTGTCGAAGAAACCGGCCTGTTCATGGCTTCTGGTCTCAGGTCCCTTTGTTTGGGTAGTCTTCCAGCTCTTCTTTGATGTCCTGAAGGCCTTGTTGTGCTTCTCGTAGGAGCAGTTTATATTTCCTATAGTCGGAGTTTGTGTCAACCAGTTGACCTTCAGCTTCTTTGAATTAGTTCTCTTTGTCCAGAAGGGCGGTTCCAAATTCCTCGTTTTCTTGCCGAAATGAGGTATTGTCTTCTTACAGTCGTTGCTTTTCTTGCTTTGCTTGTTCCAAATTTAGCAACGTCTGATCAAGTGTAGCTTGGGTATCTTCTTGCTCTCTGTGAGCTTGTTCCTGCTTTCTCATAAGTGATTTGTTCTCTTCCTGGAGAGAGAAGATGGTTGATTGTTGTTTCGCCAGTTCCTTTTCAGTGTAGAATACTTGGGATTCAGCTTATCTCAAGCTTGCAACTAATGCTAGTGCAAACTTTCCTGACACACCGGGGATTTCTTTTGCTTTCGGTGGGTTAGTTTTGTATTCATCCAAAAGTTTTTGCGTGATATGTTTCAAATCTTTGGGTGGAGTTTCCTGAACTTGTTTGGAGAAACCAGGTATAAGGTCGGAAGCCAACTCTTCCAATGTTGCTTGAAGGTCATCCATTTCGGCAAGTAGATTCGACATGTTCGACCGTTTGTGTAATGCTTAGCTTGAAATCAATTCGTTGATTATAGCTAAAGTTGTTAGTCAAGAGTTAACCTTGAGTGTTGTTTTGCAGTGAGGGTAGTTTTAAGCTTCTTTTTAGAATTTGTTTCAACTTACAGGCTTGTAAGAAGGGAAGTAAATATTTTGGAATTATTTAGAAATATGGAATATGTGTTAATTTATTTGTTGGCACTGTATTTTGATTTGTATTTCATAAGACAAAAAAAAATGTGTGGATTGACTTCTTTCAGTTCAGTTATCAAAGTGTAGTTTTGGAATAGTCCTCAATAACTAGGTTGTGAATTTTTGTTGAATCTCACTTGAAAGTAATGATTTTATTTACAAAAGGAAAACAACAAAAATAGAAAAGGTTAAATGCTTTAGGGCTTTAGAGTTATAAGTTTTCACTTTGTTTTAAAGTTAGAATTGGCTTTGTTTTTATTTGTTAACGCCTATTTTCATTTAAAGCTTTTAAATGTTTTAATATTTACAGATTAGGAAACAAATGAATTGTCTTTGCGTATTGTCACTAAGGCTTCCTTAGGATTAAAGTTAATGATGATTTATGAAAAAAAATATTTTACAGGCTAATCAACGTTTTCACCTTTTGACCTCTTATTTTAAATCTTGGTGAGAAATGGTGAGTTGGTTAAATGTTTTCCTTCTCCTGGGGAGGAAACATGAATCAAAAGCAACACACTGACTGTAAATAAGCTGCAGCTTTCAAGTGTTAATTACTGAATGTGGTTTCCTAATTTTGGAAAACTTTGGTTAAATATTTAGTAAATCACGAAATCCTTTACCAACATGCACAGGATTAACATTAACGTAAGTTTAAATAAACATTGTCATTTATTCAAATCCCTAAGTTGAATGGCTTCCTGTGAAAGAAATCGCACAAAGTGGTATTTAAAACAAAACACAGATATATAGCTTCAAAAGTTTGCAAATTTTAGCCTAAGATGTGTAAATATATGCTTTTAACTTTAAAGATTAAAATATGTGGTTAACATACATGAGTAAATGCAAAGTCTGTGCTTTTATGTTCTTTCACTGCGTATATATGCAGTCAAAAGTTCTTCCACCAATGAGAACAACCTCTAAAACAAACAAGTGTCTTTTTCCTTTTGTCCTTGGCATAAAACTTTGAATTGGGATTAAATTTAGGTTGTTCTGGATAATTCGGGTTGATTTGAAGTTAATTTGGAAGCTTTATTTGATTATAAATCAGCTTAACAAACTAATAGTTTTTTGAATGCAAAAGATGCAATAGACTTACACAATGGTCCCCTCCGGCATACAACTAGGAAAATACCGGTCGCTATGGAGAGTGAGAATATGTATGGGCACATAATCATACCATGTAGGATAACTAAGTAGACGGTTGTGCTGTTTCATCCCATCTAGCAACAATGCTCTGCACTGTGTGTGTTTATATATTTACATATTTATTCCATCTAGCTACAATGCTCCGCACTGGGTGTGTTTATATTTATATATCTATATATTTATTCCATCTAGCTACAATGCGCCGCACTGTGTGTTTATATATCTACATATTATTCCATCTAGCTACATTGCGCCGCACTGTGTGTGTTTATACATTTACATATTTATTCCACCTAGCTGCAATGCTCCGTACTGTGGGTGTTTGTATATTTACATATTTATTCCATCTAGCTACAATGCTCCGCACTGTGTGTTTATATATTCATATATTTATTCCATCCAGCTACAATGCTCTGCACTGTGTGTCTCTGTGTGTGTATATATATATTTTATAGTAATATGTACATATGTATATTAGCTGCTCTTGCTTGCTTGTTTTTTTTCTTCTTGCCTTCTGATTGTTGCTCTGAGTGTTGCTATCCCTGTGCTGTACAATGCGATTTCATAAAACACATGTTTACACATGGTTAAAAAAGCCAGAATTAGCCAAAAGGCTAGTTTTCATCTGTAGTCCCCTGGACAAGATGTAAAAAAGCAATAAAATGCATCTACGAGAAAAAACATAGTTAAACATTTAAGAAGGCACTAATGTAACAAATAACATACACATAACAAACCGTACATTTAATCACAACATCAAACATCACAACAGACTTATCTTTTAGTGTTGGCAGCTGTAGGTGTTTATAAGCCACATTTTCAATTTTTTTGTGAAGGTCTTGTATGTTGTAAGCAGTTTAACCTCCTCAGGTACTGAGTTCCACTCACTAGCGCCCTTCACTGACCAGGCTGACTTACTGAAAGTGCTCCTGCGCAGAGGGATGAAACAGTCACCTCTGACAGAGCCTCAAGTGACACGCTCAGAGCTGTTTCTTTGGCTGATGAACTCTGCCAAAGGATCTGGAGCCAAATCATGCAGTACTTTATAAATCAAATTTAAATCTGCAAATGTATGATGACTATCCCAGTTTAAAAGACTGTATTTTTTTAAAATTGCACAATGATGATAATACCTAGGTTTTTTATCCATAACTTTAACTGTTTGTTTGTACAAAACTTCCAAAGGTTTTTTTGCACTCAAACCCGCCTGGGACCAGCTAGTTAGGCAATAATTGAAGTGACTGAGAATCATTGAGTGCAAGTATATTTTTGTGGCTTCAGTTGACATTTCATTTTGAATTGCACGAAAATTTGCAAAATTTAACTTGATTTTTTTACTCAATATAGCAATATGTGACATATTCTGGACACAGGAAACAGACACTGACACGAGCAGATATAGACAAGTATTCTTTATTGTATAGTGAGGGAGTGTAGTGCGTGTGTGAGTGCAAGTATCGAAGTCTGGTCACTGGAACTGAGCAGTTCAGATGGCGACCTGGCAACCCTGGAACACACAAGCAGAAACAGTTACAGCTGTTCAACGATGGCGGGTAATTGTAGGTGGTAAGGCTTACTTGGATGTGCCACAGGTTATGTCCTGCTGACTTCCAGTGCCCGTGCAACGTGGTGGTGATTGTGCCCGTGGCAGTGGTGGTGATTGCACCTGTAGCAGTGACGATGATTGTATCTGTAGCAGAGGTGGTGGTTGTACCTGTAGCTGTGATGACGATAGCTCCTGCAGCTGTAATGATGATAGTTCCTGTAGCTGTGGTGATGATTGTACCCGTAGCTGTGGTGGTAATGAGGAGCTCCGTGATGCAGGTGGCAACGCCCCGTCGGCTGGGGAAGTTGGTCCGCCGCCTGGGAGGTCCACCTGTGCACAGGGGTAAAGGCAAGGGGTTGAAAAGCAAAGAGTTCTCTTACGTGGCCGGTCCTGACGAGACGTTCTTGGCTTGGCTTGAGAATGAAGTTCTGGCTCATACTCTGACGAGGAAGACAGACGACTCTGTGCCGGGCTGTCAGCAACACTGGCTTTTAACAGCCGCTGATTAGCACCTGCTGGTCTGTGTGCAGCTGGAGCTGATGAGACAGATGACGGCCCAGCGGCCGTCATGACAGTACTCCCCCCTCTAGCAGTGCCTCCAGGCACCTGCCCAATTCTACCTGGATTCGCCCGATGGAAGTCGCGGATCAACTGCTTATCCAGGATCAATGCTAGGCGAATCCAAGAACGATCCTCCGGTCCAAAGCCCTCCCAGTCCACCAAATACTGAAGACCACGACCCCGCCTGCGAACGTCCAAGATGGCAGTCACCCCCCAGGCTGGATGGCCATTGATCGTCCTTGGGGGGGCAGGAGCCGCAGGGGGCGGGCACAGAGGGTCTGAGATGTACGGTTTAACCTGGGAGACATGAAAGGTGGGGCAGATGCGCATGGAAGGGGGGAGAGACAAGCGCACAGACACAGGATTGACAATTCGAGAAATGGTGTAAGGACCAATGAAGCGCTTAGTGAGCTTGCGCTTCTCAGCCGGTACACCAATATTCCGGGTAGACAACCAAACTTTCTGACCCACCTTGTAGTCCGGGGCGGGTCTCCTGTGATGGTTGGCCACCTGGATGTTGCGTTCAGTGGTCTTCAAAAGAGCCCTGCGGGCGATGGACCATACTCGCCGACAGCGCCTTATGTGGGTCTGGACAGATGGGACCGCTACCTCCTTCTCCTCCTCCGGGAACAGTGGTGGATCAAACCCAAACGATGCCTTAAAAGGAGAGAAACCCGTGGCCGTAGAGATCGTGGTGTTATGGGCGTACTCTATCCAAGGAAGGTGCTTGCTCCAAGAGGACGAACAGGAGGAGATGACACAACGCAGCGCGGCCTCAAGCTCCTGGTTAGCCCGTTCACACTGGCCATTACTCTGTGGATGATACCCTGAAGAGAGGCTAGCGGTGGCTCCCAGCACTGCGCAGAACGCTTTCCAGACCTGAGAGATGATCTGTGGTCCCCGGTCCGACACTATGTCAGCGGGGATGCCGTGGAGATGGACCACATGCTGGACAAGGAGGTCCGCTGTTTCCTGGGCCGTGGGCAAACCCCGAAGGGGCACAAAATGGGCCGCCTTCGAGAAACGGTCCACAATAGTCAAAACTGTGGTAAAATTATCTGAGGGGGGCAACCCAGTCACAAAATCCATGGCCACATGGGACCAAGGGCGGGAAGGGACCGGCAGAGGGTGTAACAGACCCGCCGGGGGGGATGATGTCGTTTTCCCAGTGGCGCATTGAGCGCAAGCCCGGATGTAACTTACAACGTCCTTCCGCAGCCCTGGCCACCAGAAGGTCCTCTGGAGAAGGTCCACAGTCCGACCCACTCCTGGATGACAAGCCAATTTGGAGGCGTGACCCCACTCAATCACTTGACCCTGAATAGAGCGTGGAACAAACAGGCGGCCCGGGGGGGACCCCCCCCCCCCGGATCTGGCTCCGTCTTCAGCGCTCTTCGGACTGTCCTACAAATACCCCAGGACAGGGCGCCCACAACACAGGAGGGCGGTAGGATGGGTGCTTCCTGATCTTCAGTGGATGGTACATCAAACTGCCGTGAGAGGGCGTCCGGCTTACCGTTCTTGCTCCCCGGCCGATAGGTGATGGTAAAATTAAATCGGCCAAAGAAAAGGGACCAACGAGCCTGGCGTGCGTTCAGGCACTTCGCCGTCCTGAGGTACTCCAGGTTGCGGTGATCAGTCCATACAACGAACGGCTGAGCAGCCCCCTCCAGCCAGTGTCTCCATTAGGGATGGGCATAATTAACCGATTAACCGATAATTGATCATTAAGAATTTCACAGAGGAAGTTCATTTTCGTCGACAAACCGTTTTTTTTTTAAACAATCCGAATGTAGGTTATTAGGCCTAGTGCACGGCCGTCCATTTAACTGTGCCACTGGCAAAATTTGGGCACCAGGGGGCAACATTACACCATCGCCGTACCCTGGCGTGCCTCAGTTGATACATGCGAGAGGTTGCGGCGAAGTGTTGCGTGGGACCATTTTAATTTAAAAAATGACCAGGTGTACTGCAATCACTGCAATGCAGCATACAAAAGAAAAAAGTAAAAAGAAATACAGTGATCCCTCGCTACTTCGCGCTTCACCTTTCGCACCCTCAGTGCATCGCGGATTTTTCAAAAATATTCATCAAAAATTCAAAATTGAGAAAAAATACATTAGAACATCACGTATCAACACGGAGAGCCCGCACAATTCACAATCCACCTCTCTGATTCGCTGGCCAGCATCTCCCCCCAAGAGATCGCTCCCGACTCTAGATTTTGTTCTCGTGTTGACTCGGCTTGGGAATCTCGCGAGAGATGCACTCTCGCGACATTCTTTTCATTCTCTTGCTCTCTCTCTCTCCCGAGAGAGAGAGAGTGAGAGAATGAACGTACGTATTATTTATATTATTTATACATTATTTTATGTATCAAAAAACTAACGAGATCAGCCTGGAATTCCACAAAGTGGGGTGACGCTACTTCGCGGTTTTTCACTTCTCGCGGTCGGTTCTGGGTAAAACGTCTCGGCCAATCAGCTTGCGGGGTGAAACGTCTCGGCCAATCAGCTTGCGAGATTCCCGAGCCGAGCCAACACGATGACAACACGACATGTTGTGCGGCTCTCTAAAAATGTTAATGATTAACCGATTATTAATCATTAATTCTCCCGACGATCGGTGAAGAAAATTTCACCGAATGCCCATCCCTAGTCTCCATTCCTCCAAGGCGAGTTTCACCGCCAGCAGCTCCCTGTCTCCTATGCTATAATTCCTCTCCGCCGGTGACAGGCGATGAGAGAAGTAGGCACATGGGCGGATCTTACCGTCTTCAGGAGAACGTTGCACCGCTCCTACCCCCGAATCAGAGGCATCCACCTCCACCAAGCACTGTAGATTCGGGTCCACCTGGGTTAGAACACGGGCAGAAGCAAACTTCTCTTTAAGTTTTCCAAACACCCTGGCTGCCTCCTCACTCCAGCAAAACGGGGTCTTTGGGGAGGTGAGCGCAGTCAGAGGAGGAGCGATATTTCCAAAATTGGGCACAAACCGACGATAGAAGTTAGCAAAGCCCAAGAATCCCTGAAGCTGCTTCCTAGAGGTTGGTGCGGGCCAATCCACTACTGCCTTGACCTTGGCCGGGTCGGGGAGCACCTGGTTCCGAGCAATGATGAACCCAAGGAAGGAGGTCTGGTCAGTGTGAAACTCACACTTCTCTGCCTTGATGAACAGTTGGTTCTCCAGGAGGCGCTGTAACACTTTTCAGACATGCACCTGGTGCTCCTCTAATGTGCGAGAGAAGATTAGTATATCATCAAGATACACAAACACAAACGAGTTAAGGAAGTCCCGCAGAACATCGTTTATTAGCCGCTGGAAGACGGCCGGAGCGTTGGTTAACCCAAACGGCATTACCAGGTACTCGAAATGACCGCTTGGGGTCCGGAAAGCCGTCTTCCACTCGTCACCTTCTCTGATGTGCACCAGGTGATAGGCATTCCTGAGATCCAGTTTGGTAAACCAGGACGCCCCCTAGAGGGAGTCAAAGGCTGTGTTCATCAAAGGCAGAGTATACTTGTCCTTTACCGTAATCTCATTAAGGCCCCGGAAGTCGATGCAGGGGCGTAATGAGCCATCCTTCTTCCCAACGAAGAAAAAACTGGCACCCACGGCCGAGGACGACGGGCGGATGATACCAGAGGCCAAGGATTCCTTGATGTAGGTGTCCATGGCCTCGCGCTCCGGGGCTGATAGGCTGTACAGGCGGCTAGCAGGAAGAAGGGCCCCAGCCTTCAGATTAATAGCACAGTCGTAAGGTCGATGGGGGGGTAGCGACAACGCCCGAGACTTGCTAAATACTAACCCTAGGTCATGGTAAACCTCCGGTACCTTGGACAGATCCAGGGGTGACATCGAGGGTGGAGGCACCTTGACAGATGGGGCACACGCCGCAGATTGGAGGCAGGCACTCAGACAGAATGTACTCCACGCTGTAATACTCCCTGCTTGCCAGTCAATGGTGGGATTGTGTAGCCGAAGCCAGGGGTACCCCAGGATGACGGGCGAGGATGAGACGGGCAGAATCAGAAACCAAATCTCCTCCCTGTGGTTACCTGAAACGATCACAGAAACTGGGGCCGTCTGATAGGCGACGGTGGTCAGTGACGCCTTGGACAGGGTGATGAGATTGACAGGGGGATCCAGAGTCTGACAGCTGAGGCCCATCCGGGTTGCCAGGTCTCTGGAAACAAAGTTCTGCTCAGCTCCTGAGTCTACTAAAGCCAGCGTGGAATGTTCTGTATGCGTGTGAATTAATCTGATGTGTATGCGGAAACTAGTGAGGGGTTTTTCTAAGTTCTTGTCCGTGAATCCCCCTACTGCGATCCACGGACCTTCCCTTTTAACCGACTGGGACATTCAAATACCCCATGTGACTCTTTCCCACAACAGAAGCAAAGGCCAAGATCCCTGCGGCGCTGTCTCTCAGCCGCTGACACTTTTGACTGCCCTATTACCATGGCCTCTTGATCCGGAAGTTCCTCTGACGCGGGTAGAGCGAGCAGAGGAGAGCTAGTGGAGCGAGGGCGGGGTTTAGCTGAACGGGAAGTAGTTCGCCGTTTGGCCGCTCGCTCCCTTAATCTACTATCCAAGCTTATGGTAAGAGCAATTAATTCGCTCAAATTATCCGGTTTGTCCCGTGCCGCTAACTCATCCTTTAATTTGGCGTTGAGACTGCGAAGGAAGATACCACAAAGTGACGGTTCCCCCCACCCAATCTCAGTGGCCAGGACCCGGAAGTCAATAGCATAGTCAGCAGCTGATCTATTACCCTGCTGCAGACTCAACAGCCATTCTGTCAACATTGCACCCCTATCTGAATGATCAAACACTGACATAAACTCCGCCACAAACTGCTGGTAAGTTAACACAGGATAACTTGGTTTAGCCATTACGGTATATGCCCAGTCTAAGGCTCTACCCCCCAACAAGTTGATGATATAACCAATCTTACTTGAGTCTATGGCGAAGTCTCCCGGAACGCGGAGGAAAACTGATTCACATTGTAGAATGAACCCTCGGGCTTCCCCGAGTTTCCCGCTAAACTGGGCAGGAGTGGGAACAGGGGTGAGGCGAGAAGAAGATGAGATGTTAGTTTGACCTGTCGCTAAGCCTGCAGGGGTTGGAGCATTAGCGGTCGGGGAGAACGTCTGGTGTCCCTCCAGACGATCCAGCCGGCTGTTAATTTGAGTCAGTTGGTTAAGAATAACTGTCTGTTGGTGTGATAACATATCTACCCGAGCGCTAAGTGTGTTTAATTTGCGCGACAGTGTACTGTCCGCTGGGTCAACGTGACGGAGTCGTACTGACATGTTCTGGACCCAGGAAACAGACACTGACACGAGCAGATATAGACGAGTATTCTTTACTGTATAGTGAGGGAGTGTAGTGCGTGTGTGAGTGCAAGTATCGAAGTCTGGTCACTGGAACTGAGCAGTTCAGATGGCAACCTGGCAACCCTGGAACACACAAGCAGAAACAATTACAGCTGTTCAACGATGGCGGGTAATTGTAGGTGGTAAGGCTTACTTGGATGTGCCACAGGTTATGTCCTGCTGACTTCCAGTGCCCGTGCAACGTGGTGGTGATTGTGCCCGTGGCAGTGGTGGTGATTGCACCTGTAGCAGTGACGATGATTGTATCCATAGCAGAGGTGGTGGTTGTACCTGTAGCCGTGATGACGATAGCTCCTGTAGCTGTAATGATGATAGTTCCTGTAGCTGTGGTGACGATTGTACCCGTAGCTGTGGTGGTAACGAGGAGCTCCGTGATGCAGGTGGCAACGCCCCGTCGGCTGGGGAAGTTGGTCCGCCACCTGGGAGGTCCACCTGTGCACAGGGGTAAAGGCAAGGGGTTGAAAAGCAAAGAGTTCTCTTACGTGGCCGGTCCTGACGAGACGTTCTTGGCTTGGCTTGACAACGAAGTTCTGGCTCATACTCTGACAAGGAAGACAGACGATTCCGTGCCGGGCTGTCAGCAACACTGGCTTTTAACAGCCGCTGATTAGCACCTGCTGGTCTGTGCGCAGGTGGAGCTGATGAGACAGATGACGGCCCAGCGGCCGTCATGACAATATGGGCTTTAAAGGAAAGCTGTGAATCTATTATTAACCCAAGATATTTATATTGGTTAACAATTTGTATTTTTCCTCCATTAACATGTATGTCAGGATCAGGTGACACTATTTATTTTAGTGAAATACATGCCTACAGTTTTAGAAACATTTAACTGTAGACAGCACTCCTGCAACCAAGTTGTGACACAGGACATTGTTTTACTGAGTTTAGCAGCAACAGTGTCTTTGGAGCGACCATGAACAAAGAAAACCATGTCATCTGCATACATTAAGCATTCAGCTTCAGGACAAACAGTGGGCAAATCATTAATATAAAGAATGAATGAATGAATCTTTGAATGAATGAATCTTTATTTATTTCGGATAGTACAGGTTAAAAGAAACTGAATAATATAACAAAGGGGGAAAGAAAATCCAACAAGGTCAAATTAGACAATAACTCCTCTGGTTATACAGTTCAACATAAGTTATCCAAAATGGGTGATGGCTGAAGCCGCAGCTTATATTGCCCACCCATGTTCCATCCAAGAATTCAAAAGAAAAAAATAAAACAAGAGCGATTACAATTCAGAACGAAGCTAAGACAAAATGTGACAAAAAAAACAAAAACTAAGCTACAACACAACACAGGCTGGATATATATTTTTTTTTTTGTTACTTATTTGTACCCGTAGGTAGACTTGGTTTGCAGTCTGGTGACAAGCCACCGGCTGCTGGTCGCTGCGTGCGCGAGCGCCCTAAACCTACATGTTTTTGGTGTGCGGGAGGAAACCCGTGCAACACGGGGAGAACATGCAAACTCCGCACAGCTCACTGTTGGTCGGGGGCTGGGATCGAACCCACGATCTCATGATCCCCGCGATCCCCCAGCCGAGGGTAAAACTGTGCTGCCACAGTGCTAAACCACTGCGCCACCGTGCAGCCCATGATAAAGATAAGGATAAGGATATCACATAAGGATATGACAATCCTTATGTGATTTTACATGTCATCTTGTATATATGTTTGGAGTATTTCTTCCTTTAGTTTTTGTTTAAATTGTCCATGCGTTGTACATGATTTTAATTCAGGTCCAAAATCGTTCCATAATCTGACTCCTTGCACTGAAACACAGTGTTGCTTGGTGGTAGTTCTCACTGAAGGTTTTTGAAGTATACATGTTCCTCTGAAATGATATTGTTTCTTCCTTATTTGGAACAACTTTTGGATATTTGCGGGCAGTGATAGATTCTTCACTTTAAACATTATTATTGCAGTTTTAAAGTCAACCAAATCTTTCAACTTGAGAGCTTTTAATTTAAGAAAAAGTGGGTTTGTTGGCTCCCTGTAAGCTGCTTTGTTTATTATTCTAATAGCTCTCTTCTGAAGCATAAAGAGTCGATATATGTTTGTTTTATATGTATTTCCCCATACTTCATTACAATATGTCATGTATGGGAGTATTAATGAATGATACAAGGTATATAGTGTGGGTTGATTCAGCAACACTTCACTTCCGCTCTTCAAGGAGAGTAGACGCTTCTCTCTTTCTCTCTGCTCTAGCTCCCCACTTCCCTAACTAACTGGATCCCAGCTTGCTGTCGTCTGTCTGCGTCTACTGCTGATTATCGAAAGAAATTATGGAATTGATAAGCTGGGCTTTGAACGCAATTGACACTATTTTTTCAACAAGGAAAAGTGCTCCGGGGGAAGCTGTTTGCCCCGCAGGGACGGCTCCAGCGGGCTATTTACGGGTGACAAGTAATTGGAGGATCTTGTGCCTGAGTAATCTCTCTATCGAAGATATTGAAGATTTGTATATCTTCGTAATAATGGTGACTGGGATCGTTCTGATTGGAACTGGGATTGTCCTGGTGTACCGCAAATTGCTGAAGATGGATACAACCTATCAAAATGCTGGCCAGGCGAGGTGCATCCATCAAATTGAAAAAATGGAGAAGACCTTGATAGCGACAAATGGAGAACTGTCTCGGAAGGTGGATTACATCATGGTTACGCTTAAGTCTATCCACGACGGACTCAACGCCCCGCAATGAAGGATTAAGCACTGAATCTGCAGAAGAAAATAAAGTTCTTTCTCTGTGATCAGTTCTATTTGGCTCAATTTCCCTTACAAAAATCCTCCTGATAATCCCCAGTCTTTGTTTTTCAAAACACTGAGCACACGGCCTCCGGACAGTAGCTGCTTGGGACAATTGCCAAGGACAATTGCCAGTAGCCAGACTAAACATCTCCTGCCAAAGTGTCCTTGTGCTCTTATTGATTGATACAACACTGCTTCAACACTACATTCACACTGATCCAGAAACTGACAACAAGATAACACTCACTGCTCTCCTTGTGTCCTGTGAACTTTGGTCTTGAATGTGCATTGAGGGCTTTTTTTGTCTTTGTAATCATAATATCGATTACTTATGGTCAATATTCTGAATTCAGTGATTTTTTTGCTCCTTCCCATTGTATGATTTCTTATCTGTACCATCCTGTTGGCAGGCGCGTTTCAGATGCAGCCGTGTCACTGGAAATGCAGGCTCATTTTTCTGTGTCAAGTCAAATCCCTCGTATGTTATCAGTATCTGTTAATGTACTTGGCAATAAATCTTTTTCTGATTCTGATTCTGATTCAAATATTTCACTCTGTGTAGTATTGCAATTGATTTGGATATTTTACCTTTAATATAATTAATATGTGATTTCCAACACAGTTTATTATCAATTATTACTCCAAGAAATTTAGTTTCAGATACCCTTTCAATCTCTACACCATTTACACTGAGTTTAGATACTGAGTTGTTGTGATGGTTGTTAAAGACTATAAATTTTGTCTTACTTAAATTGAGCGTTAATTTGTTTGAATCAAACCACAGTTTAAGCTTTCCTAATTCCTTTCCGAGTGTATCAATTCAATTCAATTCAATTTCAATCAACTTTATTTATATAGCGCCATTTCACAACAACAGTCATCTCATAGCACTATCAACTGTAGGGGGAACCCCCACAGTTGCAGAAAGACCCCAGCAATCAGGCGATCCCCTGTGAGCAAGCACTTGGCGATGGTGGAGAGGAAAAACTCCCTTTTAACAGGAAGAAACCTCCAGCAGAGCCAGGCTCAGGGAGGGGCAGTCATCGGCTGCGACTGGCTGGGGGGTGAGGGGATAGAGAAGAAGAAAAGAACAGACATGTAGAGAGCAAACAGCACGATGGGGACTCAATCTATGGGAGAGAACAAACAAATGTTAATGACCAGCAAAAAAAAAAATATTTCATCGAGAGTGAGGAAAGGAGTGAGGCCCAGTGCATTACTGGAGGTCCCCTGACTGACTAAACCTATTAGCAGCATAACTAAGGGAGGGTTCAGAAACACATGATCCCTCCCTAATTGTAGGCTATATCAAAAAGGTAGGTTTTAGCCCTATTCTTAAAAACAGAGATCGAGTCTGACTCCCGAATCCAGATTGGCAGCTGGTTCCACAGGAGAGGAGCTTGATAACTGAAGGCTCTGCCTCCCATTGTACTTTTGGAGATTCTAGGTATTACAAGTAATCCTGCATTTTGGGAGCATAGTGCTCTGTTAGGGTAATACGGTAGTATCAGATCTTTTAAATAGAAAGGAGCCTGATTGTTTAGAGCTTTGTACGTAAGAAGAAGGATTTTAAGCTTAATTCTAAACTCTATGGGAAGCCAATGAAGGGAGGCCAGAATCGAAGAGATATGGTCTCTCTTTCTAGTACCTGTTAAAACTCTTGCTGCAGCATTTTGGATCAGCTGAAGACTTGTTAAAGATGCTTTAGGACAGCCTGATAATAAAGAATTACAATAATCTAATCTTGAGCTAACAAAAGCGTGGATCAGTTTCTCAGCATCACTCTGAGACAAGATGCTCCTAATCTTGGCAATATTACGCAAATGATAGAAGGCCGTCTTAGAAACAAATTTAGTATGTGAATTGAAGGACAGATCCTGATCAAAAATAATTCCAAGGTTCCTCACAGAGCTATTAAGAGAAAGAGTAACCACATCCAAACTGAAAGTTTGATTTGGAAGGGAATTTCAAAGGTTTTTTGGACCAACAAGAATGACTTCAGTCTTATCTGAATTTAATAGCAGGAAATTACAAGTCATCCAAGCTTTGATTTCCTTAAGTCAGGCTTCTAACTTGGCTAATTGATTACTATCATCTGGCTTCATTGACAGGTATAATTGTGTGTCATCTGCATAACAATGAAAATGTATACAGTGCTTTCTAATAATGTTGCCTAACGGAAGCATATATAAACTAAAAAGAGAAGGGTCTAGTACAAATCCCTGTGGAACTCCATGACTAAGCTTTGAGTTGAAAGAAAACTCATTATTTACATGAACAAACCGGAACCTATCAGATAAATAAGCTCTAAACCACTGCAACGAAGTTCCATTAAGTCCAACATAGTGTTCTAATCTATCAAGTAGAATATTATGATCGAAAGTATCAAAAGCTGCACTAAGGTCTAAAAGGACAAGCACAGAAACTAGTCCATTATCAGATGCGATGAGGAGGTCGTTAGTGACCTTTGCTAAGGCTGTTTCAGTACTATGATGGATTCTAAACCCAGATTGAAACTCTTCAAGTAAACCATTTCCCTGCAGGTGGTCAAATAATTGCGTAGCAACAACTCTTTCTAAAATTTTTGAAATGAAAGAGAGATTAGAGATTGGTCTATAGTTAGCTAAAGCTCCTGGATCTAGCGTTGGCTTTTTGAGTAAGTATTTAATTACAGCCGTTTTAAAAGCCTGCGGTACATGGCCTAAAGTTAATGAAGAATTGATTATATGAAGAATAAAGCTACCAATAAGTGGGAAGACTTCTTTAAATAACCTGGTAGGAATAGGGTCTAAAAGACAAGTTGAAGGTTTGGATGAGGAAACTATTTTGTCTAACTCACAAAGGTCGATTGGAGTAAACTCATCAAGACAGACATCAATAGAAGGAGATGTAGTAGTTACAGTATTTAAGTTAACTGTGGGAAGAATCTGATTGATTTTATCTCTGATGGATGAAATTTTATTATTGAAAAAGTTCATTAAGTCCTGACTAGTAAGCTCTAGTAAGCTCTAGTAAGCTCTGGGCGGATCTCTGGCGCCTTAAAACCAGATGCTTCAGGTAGATGGTGGCTCGTCAACCTGGGAAGGTAGCCCATCTAGGGGAAGGTAAACCCTAATTTCAAACCTCTGCTGCCTTGCGGCATACCTGGTCACGGGAAAGGCTTCGGGAGGCAACCCTGAGGAAAAATCCGGAGTCGGAGCCCCTAAGGCAGTTCTATGTTGTGCTCAACATCATTCTGGCAGCTCCTGCAACGGCGCTGGTGCCAAACTGTAGCAGCCCTGCTGTTCCTTTGGATTCATCAGTGATGTGGAGAGGGGGGACATGCTGCATGGGCAACATCTTGTCCTCCATATCTTCCTGCCCAGGCTTGAATCCTACCAACGCCCAATGCTGGAAGGTAGAACACCGGATCACTGGAGAGGACACTCCAGCTTCGCCTTTGGCGTAGACAAAACACGGGGAATGACAGTTACCAGTTATAAGCCACTGCTCAATTGGTGTAGAGCGTGGCGCCAGGGGTTGTTCCCGACGGTGGGAGGGATCATCAGATCTCACTGGACAGCTACCGCCCGCCTCAAGCTGGGCAGCCCCCAGCCAATAAGGTGTTGTCCCGCCACAGCTTGCTTTCCTCATTGGGTGCATGGGGATAAGGAGAAATCCAAACAGCAGGCTGAGAACCTTCGCACCAGGCAAGACAATCAAACAAAAGAGACCAACTCTAAAACTGGGAACTTGGAACATCCGCACTATGATGACAGGACTCGCTGCTAACCTCAAGGACATCAACGACACCAGGAAGACTGCCATCATCAATAATGAGCTGAAGAGACTGGGAGTGGATATCGCCACTGTCCAGGAAACACGGTTAGCTGATGCAGGCACACTGAGAGAGAAGGACTACACGTTCTACTGGCAGGGAAAGGGCAGTGATGAACACAGGGAACACGGAGTGGGCTTCGCAGTGAAGAACACTTTGCTGAAGATGGTGGAACCGGGCAGCACTGGCTCTGCACGACTCCTCACCCTCCGCCTGAACACCACTCAAGGCCCAGTCACCCTCGTCAGTGTGTATACCCCAACACAGACAGCCACACCAGAGGCAAAAGACGAGTTCTACGAGAATCTCGCAACAACTGTCAGGATCATCCCCAACTCTGAACAACTTATTCTCCTTGGAGACTTCAATGCCAGAGTGGGTGCTGACCACGACTCCTGGCCCTCCTGTCTTGGACCTTTTGGCGTAGGCAGAATGAACGACAACGGACAGCGGCTGCTCGAGTTCTGCACATATCACGATCTGTGCATCACAAACTCGTTCTTCAAGACCAAGCCCCAACACAAGGTTTCCTGGCAACATCCGCGCTCAAAGCACTGGCACCAGCTAGACTTGATCCTGACCAGGCGCACCTCACTGAAGAACGTGCTAATCACCCGTTCGTTCCAGAGTGCAGATTGCGACACAGACCATTCATTGGTGTGTTGCAAGGTCAAGCTGCAGCTGAAGAAATTCCATCGTGCTAGACAACCTGGAAAGGCACGGATTGACATCTGCAAGATGGCCCAACCAGAACTTGTTGAGCAGTTTGCCTCCACCTTTGAGAAGGAACTTGGTGTACCACAAGGAGGAGAATCTGCAAAGCAGAAGTGGGAAGAGCTGCGAAACACCATCTACCGCACAGCCTTGGCTACCTTTGGGAGGAAGACCTCGAAGTCACAGGACTGGTTTGATGCCAAGTTGACCGAGATGACCCCCGTCATTGAAGCCAAGCGCTCAGCACTTGCTGAGTACAAGAAGTACCCAAACGAGAAGAATCTCCAGATTCTCAGGGCTGCGAGAAGCAAAGTTCAGCAGACTGCTCGGCGCTGTGCCAACGAGTACTGGACTCAGCTCAGCCAAGACATTCAAACCGCTGCCATAACAGGGAACATCCGTGGTATGTACGATGGCATCAAGAAAGCACTTGGTCCGGCTCAGAGCAAGACGGCCCCCCTCAAATCTTCCACTGGGGAGATGATCACAGAGAAGAACAAGCAGATGGAGAGATGGGCGAAACACTACTCCGACCTCAACTCTAGACAGAACACCGTGACACCGTCAGCCCTTGATGCCATCGACTGCCTGCCATCCATGGACGAACTTGACGCCGAGCCAACCATCGACGAACTCAGTAAGGCCATTGATAGCTTGGCCGCTGGCAAGGCACCCGGCAACGACGGCATACCCCCTGACCTGATCAAGCACTGCAAGACCGCCCTACTGCTGCCATTGCATGACGTCCTCTGCCAGTGCTGGAAGGAAGGTGCCGTACCACAGGACATGAGGGACGCCAAGATCATCACCCTCTACAAAAACAAAGGGGAGAGAAGCGACTGCAACAACTACAGGGGCATTTCCCTCCTCAGCGTTGTTGGCAAAGTCTACGCACGAGTTGTTCTCGTTCGTCTACAGAAGCTTGCCGAACGTGTCTACCCCGAGTCTCAGTGTGGCTTCCGCGCTGAGCGATCGACGGTAGACATGATATTCTCCATCCGCCAACTCCAGGAGAAATGCAGAGAACAGAACATGCCTCTGTACGTCGCCTTCATCGACCTCACCAAAGCGTTTGATCTGGTCAGCAGAGAGGGCCTTTTCAAGATCCTGCCAAAGATAGGATGCCCACCAAAGTTGCAAAGCCTCATCGAATCGTTTCACACCAACATGCAGGGGATAGTGCAGCACGATGGCAATGTCTCAGAGCCATTCAACATACGCAGCGGAGTGAAACAGGGCTGTGTACTTGCGCCAACCCTCTTTGGGATTTTCTTTGCTATGCTCCTGAGGCATGCCTTCAGCACAGCAACAGAGGGAATCTACCTGCACACAAGATCTGACGGCAGGCTTTTCAACCTCGCCCGCCTGAAAGCCAGAACCAAAGTACGTGAGGCTCTAATCAGAGACATGCTGTTTGCAGACGACGCTGCAGTCGCAACCCACACACAGCAGGAGCTTCAGACCCTGATGGACCACTTCTCCCAGGCATGCAAGGACTTCGGGCTTACCATCAGCCTGAAGAAGACTAACGTCTTGGCGCAAGGCACGGAAGCACCACCAACCATCACCATTGATGACTACAAGCTGGAGGTCGTGAATCAGTTCACGTACCTGGGGTCCACGATCAGCAACAACCTCTCCCTTGATACAGAGATCAACAAGAGGATTGGAAAATCAGCCTTCACACTCGCTCGCCTCACCACACGAGTGTGGGAGAATCCCAAACTCTCTGTCAAGACGAAAATGGCAGTGTACAACGCCTGCGTCATTAGCACACTGCTCTATGGGAGTGAGACGTGGACAACATACGCCCGGCAGGAAAAGAGACTGAACTCCTTCCACTTGCGCTGCATTCGCCACATCCTGGACATATCCTGGCAGGACAAAGTGCCCAACACAGAAGTTCTGTCCCGCGCCGGCCTTCCCTCCATGTTCACTCTACTCAGGCAGTGCAGGCTCCGCTGGCTAGGCCACGTTCACCGTATGGAGGATGGCAGAATCCCCAAAGACGTCCTCTATGGAGAACTGGCAACTGGCAGGAGAGACGTTGGCCGCCCACAGCTGCGCTTTAGAGACGTCTGCAAGAGAGACATGAAGGCCCTGGATATCAACACAGAGCGCTGGGAGGACCTTGCAACGGACCGCTCCAAATGGAGAGGCACCCTGACCAGACAGCTCAAGGCGGGTGAAGAGAGACTGACTGCTGCAGCAGATGAAAAAAGGACCCACAGGAAGAACCGCCACAGACCCAGCAGCACAGAGACCACCCACAAGTGTGACCTGTGTGACAGGGACTGTCATTCGCGCATCGGCCTGTTCAGCCACAGGCGGTGCTGTTCCAGCAGAGTAGACGTTTAGGATTCTCTTCCATGGTCATCATAGACCGACGGAGGCCGACGACGACGAGTAAGCTCTAAGGGAATGCTAGGATTGACAGAGTCCTGACTCTTTGTCAACCTGGCTACAGTACTGAAAAGAAACCAGGGATTATTCTTGTTCTCTTCTATTAATGCAGAGTAATAACTCGTTCTAGCTTTTCTAAGAGATTTTTTATAAATTAAAAGATGATTTCTCCAAGCTAAATAGATTTCATCTAAATTAGTGGAGCGCCATTTTCTTTCTAGCTGACGAGTCTTCTGTTTTAAGCTACGAGTTTCTGTGTTGAACCAAGGAGTTAGAAATCTCTGATTAGACTTTTTCTTTTTTAAGGGGGCCACCAAGTCTAGAGTCTGATGCAGAGAAGCTGTAACACTATCCACCATGTTATCAATTACAGAAGGAGGAAGCTGTCTATAGCTTATTTCCGTTGTGTTGACACATGGCATAGAGGAAACAATCTGCATAAATTTGGTAACAGCATCATCTAAGAGGCATCTACTGTAATAATATTTTTCTTTAGGAGCCAGATAGTCAGAAATAGTAAAATCAAAGGTTAACAGACAATGGTCTGACAGTACAGGGTTATGAGGAGACACTACCAGATTTTCTATTTCTATGCCATATGTCAGAACAAGGTCCAATGTATGGTGGAGGTAATGAGTAGAATTTCCTACTTTCTGAGAAAACCCAATCGAGTCTAATATTGAATTAAATGCCACATTAAGGCAGTCACTATCTACATCCACATGTATATTAAAGTCCCCTACTATAATTATTCTATCAGATTTCAGCACTAAATCAGCTAAGAAATCAGCAAATTCGGATAAAAATTCTGAGTAGGTTGATGGGGGACGATAAACTATGGCAAATATCCAAAAGTTGTTCCAAATTGCTTCCACTGCATAATAGATTAGTGTCATCGGCAAACAATATTAAGTCCATTTTTTCTGAAACTTTACATATATCATTTATATACATATTGAATAACAATGGCCCCAAAACTGAACCCTGTGGGACTCCACAAGTAACCTTCAGTAACTGTGTGTTTTTGTTACCAACACATACATACTGATATCTATTCTTTAAGTAACTACTTAACCAGGACAGTGCTACCCCTCTAATACCACAATTTTGTAGTTTCTTTAATAATAAATTATGATCCACTGTATCAAATGCTTTTTTAAGATCCAGGAATACCCCAACTGAATACTCTTTATTTTCAATGGCAGTTGATATTTTTTCTATAAATTCCATTAGAGCAAATGCAGTTGTCCTCTTGTGTCTGAACCCATATTGCTGCTCACACAATAAATTATTCTTCAGTATGAAGTTGTCAATTCTCTCATAGAATATTTTTTCAAGTATCTTGGAAAATTGCGGCAATAGTAAAATTGGTCTATAGTTTGAGAATTCCCCTCTGTCACCCGTCTTGTATATCGGAATTACTTTAGCTATTTTCATTGCATTGGGAAATATGCCTGTTTGGAGAGACAGGTTACAGATATACGTCAGTGGTTTCACTAAGCATTCAATAATAGTTTTGACTAAGAGCATGTCAATACCATCGCAGTCCGTAGATGTTTTACTTTTAAGCGATTTAACAATTTCAATGACCTCTCTCTCGTCTGTGTTCTTTATGAAAATGGAGTCTTTTATAGCAGTGTTATTGCTTATTGTATCACCTGTAGGCGCCATAATGGGTATTTCTCGAGCCAAATTAGGGCCAATGTTAACAAAAAAGTTATTAAATTCATCTGCAGGTGAAGCTGCATTCACACTCTGAGTCGTTTTATTATTTTTTGAAAAATCGGTTGGGTAGCTTGTATTTCTGCTTTTATTTCCAAGAATACTGTTAAGTATTGTCCATATATTTTTAATATTGTCTCTGTTTTTCTCCAGTTCTTTACTGTAATAGTCTCTCTTACTACATCTTATTATATATGTTAACTTATTTTTGTATGTTTTATACCGCTGCTCTGCTTCTTTTGTCCTTTTCTTTAGGAAAGCTTTATATAATAATTTTTTCTTTTTACACGCCTTTTGTAATCCTTTGGTTAACCATGGCTTATCGGCAAATTTATGTTTAAGGGTTTTTTTTACTAATGGACAATTTTTTTCATAAAGGGTGGTTACAATGTTTATAAATGTGTCATAGGCTTCATTTACATCTGATACATAGACTTCTGTCCAGTCTTGCTTCAGCAAGTCCTCTTTTAAAGAACTGATTGCATTTGGTGATTTGTATCTGAACGATTTTAATATTTTTTCTGTATTGGCCCCCGTGTGGCCATGGATAAGTGCAAAGGTTGGCAAGTGGTCACTTATATCATTTATCAATAATCCACTTTCTATTTTCTTATCAATAATATTAACCACTTGCGCTCCGTTGTGCCGCGGCCGGGCAAGTCTCTGCGTCCTATGATGCACGAGGGCGCACGAGAGCGCGCTCGTGCGCCCTCGTGCGCATGACGCATGATAAGGATATTGATGGTGATGGTGTAGGTGGTGTGCCCTCCAAGCGCCACTGAAAAAAAAATCTGCAAACACAGCCGCGAACAGATTAGTTCATCTGATTGACCTCTCATTCGACTAATAAGAGCCTTGAATTGGGTTTCTGAAACCTTGAGGAGCCAATGAATGAAAATCTAGGAAGGAGGACCCGCCTACTGTGAACGCAGGAGCCAATTGAAGCACAGAAATTCAGGCTGGGTGAAGCGATATTTACTGCTGCAGAAGGACTCTGTACGAATCTACTACAGACCCAGGCTCACCCAGCAGCATGGAGAACACCCACAAGTGGGACCTGCACTCATTCCAGCAGAATAGACGGAGGCCGACGACAGAAGTCGTAAATCATTCGCCAAAACGGCAATAATGGAATTATGTTGATCGGGATCCACGAGCGGAGTAGCGTCGTGTTCGTCTGACAATGGGGGAAGAGCTGTTCGTCGCGACTCTGCTGCTTTGAAGAGGCAAGGTGTTATAAGCTAAATTATTATTTATCCCTGAAAACTGTAATCCAAAAATGACTTTTGACCGATCGGTAAATTACAACTGTACTGCGCACGAAGTACGTGCGCCGCGATAAACGGTTCATTTGCCGTGTTCGGACCATGAACACCCCCCCCCCCCCCGCTGCAGAAGAGGAGCGGGGGGGGGGCCACGGTCCGAACGCCCCCCGGTCCGCGGGAGGAAGCATATCAGTCTATTCCATCATGTAGCGATGGCCCTCTTCTGTAGCAGGGGGGGGGGGGGGCGTTCACGGTCCGTTCACGGTTCCCCCCCCCACACACACACACACAGTAGCGAGGGGGGGGGGAGCCGCTGTGAAAGCATGCAAGGAGTGTAATCCGTCATGTAGAGGGCCGAATTTGGTCCTTGGTAGTGGGGGGGGGGAATGACCCCCCGCCCACACACACACACACAGACACAGCCCTGAGTGTGACCTTTCATTAGAGCCTAAAATGAAGATTCTGCATTGAATTATTCAAAAGTTACAGATGTTTTTCCAAACTGTGCCATTTGGCACAATTTGGCACAGTTCCAAAACGCCTGGGAACAGCCTGAGAACAAAGCTGTGTAAAATATTCATTTTTTGTGGTATTGTTACCAAATTTGGATCTCAGCTGGATAACACTTGGTTCTACATTTCTGTTGCATTTTCCAGCCGGATCGGACAGCTGTGTGTTATTTACAAGCATTTGTATGCAAAAAAACATTGTGTCCAATTTTTTTTTCTTCAAGTTCAGTATGTTTAGATGACTGTAACTCAGTGGCCGGAGCACGTAGAGAGATTATGTTTTTTTTGCCAAAAAATTCAAAGTGTTTTCTTTTAAATGAGACCAACCCCATGAAGATGCTGCAAAGGGTTGAATAACAGCTTTCGATTTACTTTGGGCACGTTATTTTTTGGCATTTTTAGGAAAATTGCCCGGAGTGCAAGTGGTTAACAAACAGGTTGTCAATAAGTGTAGCAGTGTGAACTGTGATTCTACTGGGATGTGTTATTGTGGGATATAGACTCATGCTGTACATAGAGTTCATGAACTCTGTAATTACATTTTGTTGCTGTGGATTTAGTAAATCAATATTGAAATCTCCACAAATTACTACCATTTTCTTACTAGTAATATTATTGTACAGCTCGACTAATTTATCTCTGAATGTCTCAATGCAAGTTCCCGGCGTTCTATATATACAACTTATAATTAGATTTTTTGTTTTATCTTGGTCAATCTCAACAGTAACGCATTCCAAAATCCCTGGTAGTGCAAAGGACATTCCATTTACAAGCTTACACCTATACAGGTCATCAATATACAGTGCAACACCACCACCCTTTTTTTGAGATCTGTTAAGATGAAACATCTGATATCCCTCTATTGCCATCAGGGGAGCCTGCTCTTCATTAAGCCAAGTTTCAGAGACTGCGATAGCTGTAAATTTTCTGTCTAGCTGTTTTAAATAGTCCTGAATCTGTGGAAAGTTTTTGTTAAGACTTCTGCTGTTGAAGTGTATTATTGATAGTTTACCATCTAGTTGCACTTGACTTTTGAATTGCTTTTCAGTGTAATATTCACAATGGTTATGAATATTATTGAAAAAGTGGTTATCAGGATCAGTATCGTTCTCCATCTCCTGTAGTTTATGTTCAGCATAATGGCATATTTTCAGAGTTTGAGTATCCTTAATCTGTGTCAAATGACTTCCTCCAACTGGGGATAATTGATGTCTACTCAAGTCAGTCATAAGTTTTTGTTTGTTTTGCTTATTTTTTTTAAAATATATTGACATGGTATATCAAAAGAACTATTCTTACTGTGTGTGTGAATATGGATTATCATTGTCTCTTAATTTTCTTAATCAGTGTTCATCTGTATTTATCTAAGTCAGTAACATCTCTGATCATCTGATCATAACATCTCTTAAGACTAAATAAAAGGGGGCCTAATATTGATCCCTGAGGGACTCCAGAAGTTAGCCTAAGAGAATCAGATCTGCAGTTGTTAACTAATACAGACTGTGTTCGATCATGCAGATATGATTCAATCCAGCTCACAGCATTGTGAGAAAAGTTAAATTTAGAGAGCTTCACTCCACTTTAATCTGAGCGTGCACTCATGTAAGAAATGCAACTCCTATAGTTGACCACAAGATGGAGGCAGTTATCTCTGCACTCCCAAGAGGAGGAGACACTAGTGATGTCGCTCTGGGCGGGTCTACTGGTCTCACTCAAAATGGCGACTAAGGTGACTCCCTCTTAGCGCCTTCAAAATGGCGTCTGCACACTGACTCTGCTCATGTGCAGTTTTTTGTGCACAGCCTGTTGGTCATGCGTGCGACTGTGAGCGTGCACATGGCACGTGGATGCGGGCGCGAGTCTATCAACAACACCACGCCTTGCTTTTCCAAGACTGGATAGTTTTAATTGCCAACTTTCCTTATTCATGCACAAATAATCTTACTGTGGTCTATATTTATCATATATTCCATAACCTACATATGTTGAAGCATGTGAGTATGTTTGGTGATTACATATGTAAGGTGACTTCACACCTCAGAACAGGACAAAGAGATCTCAACCGCCAGTGAGGATCAAAGAGTTTCCCAGGCACTGCGGTGGAGACCGGAGGAGCTGCCCTGACCCCCCAGGGCCATGAGGAGGAGTACGAAGACAATGGGGGGATTAAGATAATGAGGGATGTCAGCTTTGGATATGCATGTCTTTTGTTATGTGCAAGTATAAGTTCTGAGAGCCGGAGGTGTTCTGTCTCTTTTTCCTTCTTCTGCTGCTGCACTAGGATGAGACTTGTTAGAGGAGCTGATAATAAACTTTGGTTTATATATCACATCGCCTCATTCTTCCAAGCTCTTCTACACTGGTGACCCTGACGCGAGGATGGACCAGAGGCGTTCCCCCGCGATCGACTCATCTGTGGCTACCCAGGCAGACGCCGGCGCCCACGCAGACAGGGGAACAGATGGATGACGTTCCCCCACGGCAGAAGTGATAGAGAGGGCTCAACCGAGCACCAGCGCCGCTGTGAGAGCCGAAGCAAGGCACTCTCACCCTGCGGACACAGCAGTGACGGTCTACACAAACGCCGTCACCGTCAACCTGCCGGACTTCTGGCAGGAAGACCCCGCCTCGTGGTTTCTGCAAGCTGAAGCCCAGTTTGCACTTGCAGGCATCACGGCTGACGATACAAAGTTCTATCACATCGTCGCCAAACTCAACGCCGCCACTTCGAGATGTGCGCGGAGCATAATCCAACGGCCGCCGGCCCAGGACAAATATGAAGAACTGAAAGCGACTATCGTGGCAAATTACGTCCCCTCAGCCGAGGAGAGAGCCGAGAGGATCCTGGCGGTTTACGGCCACAGAGGAGGCAGACCCAAGGCCCTCATGGAGGACTTGCTGCAACTTAAAGAAGAGGACAATGACAACTTCCTCTTCCATTTCATATTCCTCAGTACGCTGCCGCCACACATGAGAGGGACGCTGGCCAACATGCGATGCAGCACCCAGCAAGACTTCCGCACGCTAGCTCACGAAGCTCAACGGCTCGTCAACGCCTGCAAGGAGCAGACACCCACAGCAGCAACCGCAGACCTCAACGCTGATGTCCGGAGCCACGAGGAGCCACAAATCACCGAGCAGAATCAGCCCGCGTTGACAGCGACACGGCCAGGACGCAACAGACGGAGCGACGTTTGTTATTACCACCACCGCTTCGCTGAGAAGGCTTACAAATGCGTTCCCCCTGCAAATTCACAATTGCCAGAAAACGCCGAAGCCGAGAGCCGTTAACAGCGGCGGTTCTCGGCGAAAAAAGCAAGCTTTTATATGTGACGGACGGACACACCGGCAAGCGGTTCCTTATCGACACGGGAGCTCAACTAAGTTTTGTCATGCCCTCCCAAGCAGATCGGGCCATGGGCACCCGGGGCAATGGAGCGGTGGCAGCCAATGGCTCCACCATCGACACTTTTGGCGAAAAGAGCCTGCACCTCTGCATCCACGGCCGCAACTACAGATGGACATTTGTTGTAGCGGCGGTGAGTTTTAACTTGTTGGGCGCTGATTTTTTGTGTGCACATGGGTTATTAGTTGATCTAGCGAACAGGCGCTTGGTTAATGCACTGTCCTTTGCTTCTATTCCCTGCTCAGCTCGACTTTCTCCACCACCCATGCAGGCTAGCGTCACCACAGCAGGAGATAAGTTTGATCAACTCCTCACCCAATTTCCAGCACTCACAATTCCCAAATTCTCAGCCACAGTGGCTAAACACAGGGTTGAACATTTTATTCCCACAACGGGCCCACCCGTATTTGCCAAAGCTCGGCGCTTAGACGCGGCCAAGCTTGCCATAGCTCGGGACGAGTTTACCACCCTTGAAAAATTAGGCATTATTAGACGCTCGAAAAGCCCCTGGGCCTCACCACTTCACATGGCTCCGAAATCCGACGGTTCTTGGAGACCGTGCAGCGATTACCGCAGATTAAACAATGCAACAGTGCATGACCGCTACCCAATTCCTCACATTCAGGATTTTTCACTGCATCTGGCGGGTGCACGCATTTTTTCAAAAATAGACCTGGTCCGCGGTTATCATCAAGTCCCAGTTCGAGCAGAGGACATTCCTAAAACAGCTGTAATAACCCCTTTCGGCCTTTTTGACCGCACCTTTTTGACCACACCACGCGCTGGCCAGAGGCAGTCCCTCTGGCGTCAACCACAGCGGAGGAAGTCGCTCGCGTTTTTTTGACAAACTGGGTGGCACGTTTCGGCGTCCCATCGGACATCACGTCCAATAGGGGGCCTCAATTTGTCTCGGAGCTTTGGTCAGCCATGGCCAGCAGCTTAGGGGCAACAATTCACCGCACCACCGCTTATCACCCTCAGGCTAATGGGTTATGCGAGCGTTTTCACAGATCTTTAAAGGCCGCCCTCAGAGCCTCACTAACGGATACAAATTGGGTAAATAAACTTCCCTGGGTTTTATTGGGGTTGTGTGCTGCACCCAAAGAGGAACTAGACGCCTCTCCAGCAGAATTAGTTTTTGCACAACCTCTCAGGCTCCAAGGTGAATTTTTACCAGAGAACCCAGAGCCAGGGCATCTTCCAGCCCCGAGGTTTTTAGGCAGCAACGGACCGGACTCTCTCCCCATTCCGGCTCATCACTCTTTTCCACGGGTTTTTGTCCCACAAGCTTTAAAGAACGCTGAATTCGTTTTTGTTAGGCATGAAGCTTTAAAACCAACTTTCCGCCCACCATACGATGGGCCATTCAGAGTGCTGGAACCTGGTGATAAACACTTTGTGCTTGATTTTGGGGATAGAAAAGAAACAGTCAGCATTGACAGACTTAAACCTGCCTTCTTGTTGAAAGACGAGCCTGCACGGTTGGCGAGAGCACCTCGGAGGGGTAGACCCCCCAAGAGAAAAGACTCAGCCCCCCTGCAGGGAACAAATAATCACTCTCCTCCCCAAGCTGCAGATTCCTTACAGGAAGGTCCCAGCAGGACGCCCAAGCGGACCCACAGCAGTTTCGGGAGAAGATTAAAACCCAGATGGCACAGAGACTGATACAAACTACTCAACAGTTGTTCACTAATTGTGCTGTAACAGTTTAGGACTGACTTGTGATTTTACTATGCTGTTATGATTACCACTGAACTCTCTTAGGAGCATGGCTGCTGGAAAGTTTCTTCTGTGGCAAGAGGTGTAGCAGTTAGTATGTCATAATAATTATCTTAAACTGTGAATTTTTCTATTGTCCTTTTCTTAGTCGTTTGGGGGGGTGGGCTGTGGTCTATATTTATCATATATTCCATAACCTACATATGTTGAAGCATGTGAGAATGTTTGGTGATTACATATGTAAGGCGACTTCACACCTCAGAACAGGACAAAGAGATCTCAACCGCCAGTGAGGATCAAAGAGTTTCCCAGGCACTGCGGTGGAGACCGGAGGAGCTGCCCTGACCCCCCAGGGCCATGAGGAGGAGTACGAAGACAATGGGGGGATTAAGATAATGAGGGATGTCAGCTTTGGATATGCATGTCTTTTGTTATGTGCAAGTATAAGTTCTGAGAGCCGGAGGTGTTCGGTCTCTTTTTCCTTCTTCTGCTGCTGCACTAGGATGAGACTTGTTAGAGGAGCTGATAATAAACTTTGGTTTATATATCACATCGCCTTGTTCTTCCAAGCTCTTCTACACTTACCCTTTTAATTCCGGGTATAGCTAAGCGCTACTTCCCAAACAGTTTACTCAGTGACTTGATCAGCTGCGTCCAGCCTAATCTGACATCACTGAACACTTGGGCAATACAGAACTGGTCGGTTTTATCCCACTGGGATAATTCACCGGGAGGTTAAATTGACGAGTAAACAGAATGGTTTTCTTTGTGTTTCTGTCACTCTAGGCCTATATTGTTCTTAATTCAGCATATAATACTGCTTAAACTTCCTGCATGCATTAACACAGCTCTTCTGTTCACCTTAGGCAGTGGGGTGAATCAGCCCCCCCGCCCCAGCTATCAGCACACACCTCAACAGGAGGCAGAGAAAACAAACACACACAGAGCGAGACACAGACCTGCCTGCTGCAGCTCTCCCAAACAACACATACAGGTTCACCGATTAAAGTAGATCAATATTTGAGCAGAAAAAACATACAGCTTATGTCTCAATGATTTTTTCTTTTGCATATAAGATAAGATAAGCCTTTATTAGTCCCACAACGGGGAAATTCCAGGATTGCAACAGCACAGGGATAGCAACACTCAGAGCAACAATCAGAAGGCAAGAAAAAAAACAAGCAAGCAAGAGCAGCTAATAAACATATGTACGTATTACTATAAAATATATATATATACACACACACACAGACACACAGTGCAGAGCATTGTAGCTGGATGGAATAAATATATGAATATATGAACACACAGTGCAGAGCATTGTAGCTAGATGGAATAAATATGTAAATATATAAACACCCACAGTACGGAGCATTGCAGCTAGGTGGAATAAATATGCAAGTATATAAACACACACAGTGCGGAGCAATGTAGCTAGATGGAATAATATGTAGATATATAAATATATAAACACACCCAGTGCTGAGCATTGTAGCTAGATGGAATAAATATGCAAATATATAAACACACACAGTGCAGAGCATTGTTGCTAGATGGAATGAAACAGCATAACCGTCTACTTAGTTATCCTACATGGTATGATTATGTGCCCATACATATTCTCACCCTCCATAGCGACCGGTATGTTCCTAGTTGTATGCCGGAGGGGACCATTGTGTAAGTCTATTGCATCTTTTGCATTCAAAAAACTATTAGTTTGTTACGTCTTTTTGCTATCTCTGCGAGCAGCCCTGCTTAGGTTGTACAGTCTGACAGCCGTTGGTAGGAAGGACCTACGAAACCTCTCGGTTGTGCACCTGGGATGATGTAGTCTGCTGCTAAATGAGCTCCTCAGTGCATTCAGTATGTCCTGCATAGGGTGGAACTCGGACTCCAGCAGAGATGACAGTTTAGCCACCGTCCTTCTCTCTCCTATCTCCTCCATCGGATCAAGGCGCTGCCCCAGGACAGAGCTAGCTTTCTTAATCAGTTTGTTCAGTCTCTTCCTATCGGCTGCAGTAATGCCACTGCCCCAGCAGACCACTCCAAAAGTGATGGCTGATGCCACCACCGTGTCATAGAATGACTTCAGCAGCGCCCCTTGTACACCAAAAGACCTGAGTCTCCTCAGCAGGAACAGCCTGCGCTGTCCCTTCTTGTAGAGTGCATCAGTATTGTGTGACCAGTCTAGTTTATTGTTCAGATGAATACCCAGGTACTTATAGGATGTCACCATCTCGATGTCTGTTCCCTGTATATTTACTGGTACTGTGAGGGGCTGCCCATGCCTGCGGCAGTCCACCACCAGCTCCTTAGTTTTCCTCGCGTTGATCTGGAGGCAGTTCCGATGGCACCAGTCCACGAAGTCCTGGATAAGCCCTCTGTACTCAGCTTCATCTCCATTGGAGATGAGGCCAACGATCGCAGAGTCATCAGAGAACTTCTGTAGATGGCAGTGTGTTGTGTTGTGTGAGAAGTCCGCAGTATAAAGAGTGAACAGGAAGGGAGCCAGCACCGTTCCCTGGGGGGCCCCCGTGCTACTGATGATCGTGTCGGACACACAGTCCCGGGTTCTCACAAACTGAGGCCGGTTCGTGAGGTAGTCCAGGATCCATGATGACAGGTGCTGGTCCACCCCTGCGCGCAGCAGCTTGTCCTTCAGGATCATCGGTTGGATGGTGTTGAAAGCACTGGAGAAGTCAAAGAACATGATCCTCACCATATTCCCGGGCTTCTCCAGGTGGGACAGAGAACGGTGAAGGAGGAAGATCACCGCATCCTCCACCCCAATGCCATGCTGGTAGGCGAACTGGAGTGGATCCATCGCTGGTTCCACCAGGGGGCGGAGGTGAGCAAGGAGCAGTCTCTCCAGGGTCTTCATCAAGTGGGACGTCAAGGCCACCGGTCTGTAGCTGTTCAGGTCTTTGGGGTGGGAAGTTTTTGGTACAGGTACCACACAAGATGTTTTCCACAGCTGTGGTACCCTCCCCAGTTTCAGGCTCATGTTGAAGATATACGTCACAATCCCACACAGCTGGTCTGCACAGGACTTGAGGAGCTTTGCGCTGATGCCGTCCGGTCCCGGCGCCTTCCTCGCCTTGATCTTCCTCAGCTCCGTCCTCACCTGGGTCCTGGTCAGGGTCAGGATGGGGGGCTGTGTGTTGGGAGTGGGGGGGTGTTGGTGGAGTGGGGAGTGGGCAGCAGGACTTGATTTCTTTAGAGGCAGCAGTGGTTGTTGTGCAGTCAGGGGGGAGGGCGGTTGGTCAAATCTATTGAAAAACAGATTCAGGTTGTTCGCCCACTCCCTGCCCCCTGTGGCCTGGGGGGAGGTATTCTGGAGCCCCGAGATGGTTTTGAGGTTTCTCCAGACCCCGCTGATGTCGCTCTGTTGCAGCTTGTCCTCCATCTTCTTCCTGAAGCTGTCCTTGCCTTCTCTGATCTTTCTCCTCAGCTCCCTCTGTACGGACTTCAGCATCTCCCTGTTCCCTGACCTGAAGATCCTCTTCTTCTCTCTCAGAAGTGTTTTTATCTCAGGGTTGATCCAGGGTTTGTTGTTTGAGTGACGCCGTATGGTCTTGGTGGGAACGGATTTGTCCACACAGAAGCTGAGGTAGCCCGTGAAGGTGTGAATGAGGCCATCGATGTCCTCACCATGTGGATCGCAGAGCTGCTTCCAGGCGGTGGCTTCAAAACAGCCCTTTAGGGTGTCCATTGTCTCCTCAGACCATAACTCCACAGTGTGCATGGCCGGAGGTTGTCTGTGCACTAGGGGTTTGTACACCGGCCGGAGATGAACCAAGTTGTGATCCGATCTCCCGAGTGGGGGGAGTTGTGATGAGGTGTACGCCTCCTTAGTGTTTGCGTAGAATAAATCCAGTGTTTTATTGTCTCTAGTGTGGCATGTGACATACTGGGTGAACGTGGGTAGAATGGGAGACAGTGAAACATGGTTGAAATCGCCTGAGATGAGGAGAAGAGCATCTGGGTGTTCTGTCTGCAGCCTGCTGGTTACTGAATGGATGACGTCACGTGCTGTCCCAGCGTTCGCCGTCGGATTTGCATAAACAACAATGCAGATCACGTGTGAGTGTTCTCTCGGGAGATATGTAGGCCTCATGCTAACAGCTAGCAACTCAATGTCTTTGCTGCAGTGTCGTTGTTTAACAGTGATATGTCCCGGTCTGCACCAGTTGTTGTTAACATACATTATCACTCCACCGCCCCTAGCCTTGCCACTGTCTGGTGTTCGGTCAGCTCGTATCATGTGAAAACCCTCCAGCTCAATGTTAGCATCTGCTGCTAGTTCAGTTAGCCACGTCTCAGTAAACAAAAGGAGAGAGCACTCCCGGTATGTGCTATCATAACGGGAGATAGCCGCTAGCTCATCTAACTTTCCCAGTATCGACCGTACATTTCCCATGACAACAGATGGAAGGGAGGGTCTGTACCTTATATTTTTTGTCCTCCGCCTTACTCCAGCCCGGCAGCCGCGGCGTTTTCGCCTCAGTTCTCTCGGTATGTCGAGTTTTTCCAATGGGACCGGGTGGCGGTTGAATGCTAGCAGCTGTTCTCTGCTGTATCGTATCCTGCTATAGACAGTGGCTCCGTCCACCGGCTCAGGAGACATTTAGGACGATCTGTGTGTCCGTGATATAAGTGGGGTGAAAAAAAAAGACGGATCAAAAGAGAGAGGAAGGGAAAAAGACTCGGAATCGAGCCGCTGTTGCAAAGGGCAGCCGACTCGTGTGGCGCCGAGAGAAAAAAAAAAAAAAAAACGTCTCTTATACGTCTCTTGGCTGCACACAGTCCTCACACGGGGGCACCAGAATATGTAGCAATATTTAATAAAATATAGTGTAATAAGGTACAGGAATTATTTATTTTATTTAATAGTGGGTGTGCGAGGGGACAGAGTTAAACCATCACCCCTACACTCACTAAATAAAATAGGAAAGCACTCGTAAAAAGGGGGCACCAGTTCTAAAAGAACAACTTGTTAATGAATTAATTTCAATTAATTAATCTCTGTACCTTCAATTACTTAATGAAACAGTCTCAAAATTTAGTGAGTTCTTTTCCTGCCGTGATCTAGAAACATATATGCAAAGGAAAACGCTTCAACTTCTCTCATTTACAGTTAAATTAAATTAAACTCATTCAGGTTACATGATATGGCATTCAAATGATGGATAAACAGATTCAAATGATAAACAGGTGTTCAGTATCACATCAACTGTTAGTGGATTCCTGAGCATAAAATCTAGAGTTAAACCTTTGTGGAACCAAGAGGAAACCAGATTTTATGTTTCAACTGTAATGCAATGGAAGGCTGAAATATCTAACAAAATCAAAACGCAATTTTATGGGGAAAAATTCCATGAGCTGATTATCTAAAAAGGAACTTCTGAATTAATCTACAAAATTGAAAGGAGGTTACTTTAAAAATGAGTAATATGGCGCACATTTAGGGCGCATATATGGCATGCTTGTATGGTACGCATCTTCTCTCACATGTATTTAGTAGGCATGACGGTGCATACTCTACAGACTTCAAACGTCCAAAAGGACCTGACCCGGCAGAGACCTCGGCAGGTGTGAAGTGGTTTCTGGAGAGACGAGAAGTCAGAGACAATGTCCCAGCAGGAGCCCCCGAGACAATAGAGACGCCAACGAGCCTCGGAGGCTATATGTTTACTGAAGGACTGTGGGTTCATATGTTTACTGAAGGACTGTGGGTTGAAGGTGTGATATTTGATGTGGGGGGTTTTGTGTCTCTGGGGGTATAAGAGCTGTGAGGAAAGATTGTCCTGTATCTTTTGTTGAGATACTTGCTGTTAGAGGATGAGACTGCAAATAAACCTTTCCTGAGAAATAAACTCAGTCTCGTTTGTGAAGGCATCCTCTACACTGGTGACCTACGACGAACCATGGCCGGTGACGGCGAGCTTTCCGCACCAGACTCTTCAGGAGCCAACCGGGTTAACGCAGCTACCACACTACAGCTGCCCGATTTCTGGCAACATAACCCGCGCTCCTGGTTTACCACTGTGGAGGCGCAGTTCCACCTTCGGGGAATCTCAGCGGACGCAACGAGGTTCTACCATGTCGTCGCGAAGCTGGACAGCCTCACAGTGCAGCGGGTGGAGAGCCTGACCAACCACCCGCCCCGGGACGACAAGTATGGCGCACTGAAAGCCGCCCTCATTCGAGCCTTCACTCCCTCGCTGGGAGAGCGAGCAGAGAAGCTCCTGGCGCTGACAGAAGGGGAAGCAGACAGGCCGGCGGATCTGATGGCAAAGATGATGAGCCTGAGAGGCGAGGATGACGACAGCTTTATCTTCGCCCACCTCTTCCTCAGAACGCTCCCGCCAGCAGTGAGAGTCACCCTGGCCAGCTCGCAGCCACTCAACAACCGTGACTACCACGAGCTGGGCCAGGAGGCGCAGCGGCTCGTCGACGCCCATAGACGGCACGCAGCCACGACGGCAGCAGCAGAGCTGAACGCCCCCCCCGCGAGACGAGGGGAGACCAGAGGCTACGGCACCGGATCCACTGACGGCAGCAGCGGCAGAGGCCAGGAGAAGCGGGGCTGACAACACCCGCTGTTTCTACCATCGGCGCTTCACCGAGAAAGCGCGCAGATGCGTTCCACCGTGCCGGTACCAGCGCCAGGGAAATGCCAAGACCGGGAGCCGGTAGCAGCTGCGACTCTCGGCACGAAGAACAAGCTGCTTTTCGTGACAGACGCGAATTCAGGGAAAGAATTCCTGGTGGACACAGGCTCCCAGCTAAGTTTTGTCAAGCCTGCCTACGCGGACATGCTGACGCCTGCCAGCGGACCCCTGGTGTTAGCGGCGAACGGCTCCACGATCAAAACCTATGGGGAGAAGACGCTCCTCCTGTCCCTCCACGGGCGCACCTTCGAGTGGACCTTCGTTGTAGCTGCAGTTAACAACAACATGCTAGGTGCTGACTTTTTATGCTCAAACAGTTTGTTAGTTGATCTTGCTAATAGACGTATTGTAAATGCACTGTCTTTCTACTCTATCTCCTGCACAGCTCGGGTGGCCCTGCCTTCTGCACATCCCAATGTCACAGCTGCGGGTGGTAAGTTTCATGCATTACTCAACCAGTTCCCAACACTCACGGTCCCAAAATTTTCAGCGTCAGTTGCCAAACACGGGGTCGAGCATTTCATAACTACCTCTGGCCCCCCTGTTTTTGCAAAAGCTCGGCGCTTGGACCCAGCTAAACTGGCCATCGCGCGCGAGGAATTCGCCAACTTGGAAAAACTGGGCATTGTTAGGCGCTCGAACAGCTCTTGGTTGTCACCCCTGCACATGGTGCCCAAGGCTGACGGCTCGTGGCGCCCTTGCGGTGATTTCCGCAGATTAAATAATGCTTCAGCACACGACCGCTACCCGATTCCGCACATCCAGGATTTTTCGGCACATTTGACGGGGGCGCGCATCTTTTCCAAAATAGATTTGGTGCGAGGTTATCACCAAGTTCCAGTCCGCGCGCAAGACATACCCAAAACGGCAGTTATAACCCCTTTCGGGCTTTTCGAGTTTTTGCGTATGCCTTTCAGCCTCAAAGGCGCCGCGCAGATGTTCCAACGCATGATGGATGCAGTGCTGCGCGGCCTCCCTTTCGTATTCGCTTATTTGGATGATATTTTGGTAGCCAGTGCATCCGAAGCCGAGCACGAATGCCACCTCACAGCCGTTTTTCAGAGGCTGACAGAGCACGGGCTGATCATTAACCCAGCGAAGTGCCAATTCGGGGTAGCGCAAATCGATTTTTTGGGACACCGCGTGTCTCTAGAGGGCGCGGTCCCGCTGCCGGATAAAGTGCGCGCGATAACGGATTTCCCCCAACCGCAGACAGTTAAGGCACTGCAAGAATTTTTGGGGATGGTCAATTTTTATAACCGTTTCCTCCCCAACGCAGCACGGCTCATGCACCCATTGTACGCGGCATTAAAGAAACAAAAACCTGCATCTAAGGTCAAGTGGTCCCCGGACCGGGAGCGTGCTTTCTCAAAGGTCAAATCGGCCCTCGCGAACGCTGCGTTATTGGCACACCCGGTGCCAGCAGCTCGCATGGCGCTAACCACGGACGCCTCCGATGTGGCAGTGGGAGCGGTGGTCAGGCAACTGGTAGCAGGGAGCTGGCAACCACTTGCGTTTTTCAGCAAAACATTGCGCGATAACGAGCGTAAATACAGCGCGTTTGATAGGGAGCTTTTAGCCCTGCATTTGGCCATCCGCCACTTCCAGTTCTGGTTGGAAGGGTGCCGTTTCACCACGTTTGTAGACTATAAGCCATTAACTTTTGCAATGGCTAAAATTTCAGAGCCTTGGTCGGGCCGACAACAGAGACAGCTGGCCGCAATTTCGGAGTTTACCACCGACATTCAACACGTGGTGGGTAAACACAATGTAGTGGCAGATTGTCTCTCGCGTGCAGTTGCAATGTCAGGCCCCCAGGGGGCAGACTCTGCGGCTGTAGACTCGGGCCAGGCTTGCGGCGCGGAAGCGCTCACAGCCCCGGTCTGCGTTGGGTTAGATTATGCAGCCATGGCCGCTGAGCAGGTTAACGATGCGGACGTGCGCGCGCTCCAGTCTGGGCCAACAGGGCTAAGGCTGGAGCGCAGGGTGCATCAAAGAGGTATGCCCCCCCTAATCTGCGATATCTCCACGGGGCGCCCCCACCCCGTGGTCCCGGCTGCGTGGCGTCGCCGTGTTTTTGACTTAATACATTCGCTGGCACACCCGGGCGTCCGCGCGTCGATCAAAATGGTGGGAGAGAAGTTTGTTTGGCCGGGGCTGCGTAAACAGGTCAAAGAATGGGCTGCAGCCTGCGCAGCGTGTCAAAGAGCAAAGGTACACAAGCACACGCGGGCCCCTCTAGAACCTTTTCACATCCCAGCCAAACGCTTCGACCACGTGCATATCGACTTGGTGGGACCCCTCCCGCTGTCACAGGGGTTCACACACCTTCTAACTATGGTGGACCGCACTACGCGCTGGCCAGAGGCGATTCCCCTGGCGTCAACTACAGCAGCAGACGTTGTGCGCGCTTTTTTAACGGCTTGGGTCGCGCGCTTTGGAGTCCCGTCAGACATAACGTCTGACAGAGGACCCCAATTTGTTTTTGAGCTCTGGTCATCCATGGCACTCAGCCTGGGGGTGAAAATTCATCGCACAACTGCGTATAACCCCCAGGCCAACGGTTTGTGCGAACGCTTTCACCGGTCATTGAAAGCAGCCCTCAGAGCGGCTCTCACGGACACAAATTGGGTTGATAAGCTTCCATGGGTTTTATTAGGGTTGCGTTCAGCACCTAAAGAAGATTTGCAAGCCTCTCCGGCCGAACTTGTCTTCGCCCAACCTCTCCGGTTACCGGGAGAATTCCTTCCTGAGAACCCCGCACCAGATCGCCCCCCCGCTCAGCTGCTGCAGAGCGACGTGGGATCACACACCCTCCCCGGTCCAGTTCATCACAGTTTTCCACGCGTTTTTGTGCCTAAAGCCTTAAAGAATGCAGAATTCGTCTTGGTTAGACATGACACACAGAGGTTAGGTTTAAGACCGCCTTACGATGGACCATTCAGAGTGTTAGAAACCGGGGAAAAGCATTTTTTGCTCGATTTGGGAGACAGGAGGGAATTAGTCTGCATTAACAGACTCAAACCTGCTTTTGTGTTAGCTGATGAACCGGTACAGTTGGCCAGGGCCCCCCGCCGCGGCAGGCCGCCGGGGAGACACTCTGCTAAGCTTTCACAACGATGTGCTAATGACTCTGATCCACAGATGCAAGAGACAGCCACAGGCAGAGCTCACAGCAGATATGGCAGGGAGTTGAAGCCCAGGCAGTTGGATGTATGATCTGTTGTGCCAATTTTTTTCTCGTTCTGTGTGATATGTCATGATTCTATGCATTTGAGGTGTAACTTGTCCTTATTTAGACGTTTGGGGGGGGTTATATGGTGCACATTTAGGGCGCATATATGGCATGCTTGTATGGTACGCATCTTCTCTCACATGTATTTAGTAGGCATGACGGTGCATACTCTACAGACTTCAAACGTCCAAAAGGACCTGACCCGGCAGAGACCTCGGCAGGTGTGAAGTGGTTTCTGGAGAGACGGGAAGTCAGAGACAATGTCCCAGCAGGAGCCCCCGAGACAATAGAGACGCCAACGAGCCTCGGAGGCTATATGTTTACTGAAGGACTGTGGGTTCATATGTTTACTGAAGGACTGTGGGTTGAAGGTGTGATATTTGATGTGGGGGGTTTTGTGTCTCTGGGGGTATAAGAGCTGTGAGGAAAGATTGTCCTGTATCTTTTGTTGAGATACTTGCTGTTAGAGGATGAGACTGCAAATAAACCTTTCCTGAGAAATAAACTCATTTGTGAAGGCATCCTCTACAGTAAGAATTTTCCTTCAGTTTATAGCTTTGTCCTATGGCTGAGGGACTAATTGTACCATGAAATACTGGTTATGTTCAATTGTAATTGAAATTTTAGGACATCACGTTTAAACCCAGCAGATAGGAACAATGGGAGTCTCACTTACTAACAGCTGTAGGTCCACGTGTTCATCGGTGGTTCTGCCTGTCGGGGTTTTAAGGTCGGGACCCAGGGAGAAAGCGGCTGTTGCTTGGCTTTCAGATGGTTCACAACTGTAAGAAGTGTAGACTCGGCCGGGGGCTCACAGTGCAGACTGTGAACAGGCAGCAGTGAAGGCTGTCTCGGAGCAGGCGTGGAGTCCTTTGGCAACCTGTCCAAATTTAATATGTCTCTGGCCCACGGAACAAAACCAAAGACTGAAGGAAGAACGTTTTAGTCAGTTTCACCCACAGGCTCCTAGTTTCTTTACGGGGTCAGGCGTGGATGAGGCCGGAAAAGAAAGTTAAAAAAAAAAAAAAAATCTCTATCAGTTCGCTTTAAAAGAGGAAAATTAAAAGTTCACTTTAACTGCATGAAAAAGTCAGGAAAAAAATCCAAGAAAAACATTCAACTAGGATAGGAATGGCTTCTGAGGTGAAGAAAAGGAATTGAGAGTTTGACTCTCTTTAAGGCAAGCTCATAAGAAAAGAATGATTTCTCCTCAGTTAGCCAGAAAAACAAGGAAACTAATGCAGGATTTGACAAGGTTCATACACATAAAAGACTTCTTAAAATTCACAGAACAATTTAGACAAAAGAAAACTGCAAGGAAGTCCCAAGAACTCTGAAGAAGTGAAAACAAAAACTTCTTTTGTTCTTTTTCCAATCTAGATCTTCTCTTCTTTGTATCTTAGAATCTCTTCTTTTTTTTTCATAACTTCAAAATGCAGGACACTCATGAAAATAAACATTCCAAATACACATTCCTAATACATGCACTCACATTTAAATCAAGGATTAATGAATTACTGCAAACCATGGTTGGTGACCAAAAGGGTGATGATTTTCACAGTGTCCTTAGAATCCCGGGGAGATGATAGCTGGATGAAAAGCGTAATGTTTAGTCAGAATTAACAGTCAGATTACACAATGAAACATATTCAGTAGATGTCCACTAGGAGATACTGTTGAGCTGTAGATAATTTTTAGGTCTCTGGCAAGACAGCAGGGAGGGGGCCTAGAGGGTTCTGGAAACTGTCTAAAAGAAGGAAGAAGGCCATATATCTACCCGCTTAAGAAGTTTATGACTTTTTAAGAGCATCAGTTCCTGTAAAGCAGATATTATCAGCATGAACTGTCCATTTTGGGATCTTGACTTCAAGAGTTTATGGTCCACTTAAGCCTTTTTAAAGCAAATCCTTATCAAGTCTCTCTACAAAAGTGAAATTGTTTACACTGGGGTCCTGTTGAAGACACAGCATTCTTGACCAGACCTTGAGTGACAGTTGCTTTAAAATGAAGAAAAGTGAAATTTCTGTAAAATGAAGAGAAGTGATCTCCAGGATTGGCCTGAGGAGACATTGATGCTACATAACACCTTCCAAAAAGTTCAACTTTTGTCTCGTCAGTCCTCAGAATATTTTCCTGAATGTCTTGGATCATCAAGATGATTTTGGCAAATGAGATGAGCCTTTGTGGGGGTTTTTTTGGTCAGCAGTGGTTTTCGCCTAGGAACTCTCCCACGGATGCTGTCACACCCGGCTCTAGGGAGCCGGGCAATCAGAGCCAGTTACAAGCCAGTGAGTCGAGATGTTTTATTAAGGGTGAGGGATAAGGGATGAGGAGAGCACAGATACTCATACAGACGTACATTCTCAGGCTGCACAGCGCAGGGGTAGGTAGCTCGTACCGGACATGGGGGTAACAAGACGTGCATACTCACAGCGGGATACAAACACAGAAATGCTGCAAGGGGAGTAGAGGCTGACACCAGACGAAGGGGCTTCAGCCTAGCAGTGCTTATGTCGCAGCCCCGAGTCATCGAGGCTGCTCCTATTTATCCTCATTGGCAGCGCCCCAGCTGATGAAGACTAATTGGCCCCAGCTGTCCATAATGCTGCCAGCTGGGGGCCTGCTGAGACACTGCTCAATGGGAAGCAGGGATGAGGGAAAACATGGGCTGAGTGCCGAAACGGCATCTCAACCCATGGTGACAGAGCCCCCCCCCTCAAGGTCGGGCTCCTGAACGACCAGGAACATCCCAGCCCCCCCCCCCACCACCACCACCACCACCTAGGGTGGGAGGAAGGGAGGCAGGACCAGAGGGGAAGAAGCCAAGGGAAGGACAACACCAATGGGGCAATGTAGGGTAGTGGGGAAAAAAAAACCCAAATACAATACTGACAAAACAGAGAATAATTAACCCAGGTACAGATGGGGAGAAGAACTGGGTCAGCACGCCGGTTACACACTACCCAGAGAGTACCAACCATGCGTGACCCAGAGCAAGGAAAAAAACCACCAAAAAGGTACAGGGCAAAAATGCTGAGTATGGTCAAATAAAGGGGAAACACAATACACAGCACCGATATAAGTACATACACACAGTCACCAAGAAAAGTGAAGGTGACTGGAACAAATGGACAATTACAGAGCATGGTGTTACGGAAAACAAGGCACATGACTCTATAATGAACCAACAGGGCATAAAAAAGAAATACTGAGTGCAGGCAAAGAAAAACCCACACACACGAATATATAAATACCCACAGTCACCTAAAGAAATGAAAGTGACTGGAATAAATGGATAACTGCAGAGCATGGTCTGAAAGGAAACAAAACATAACTCTACAATGAGAAAACGAGGCTAAAAACATGGCACAAAAAGTAAAATGCTGAGCATAAGCGATGGAAAACACACAGCACTATAAAAATGAATCCACCAACAGGACAAAATATTACACCCGAGTGACCTTAATAACAAAAGAAAAAGTGACACCCGAGGTGAATGGCAGGCAGAGTCCAAAAATGGCCGAGATGGCTCCGGAGATCTCCCCGCCCATTGTCCAGCTGGCGAATCAGGGGAAGAGAAATGTTCGGACGGCGAACTCTGGACCCAGATCCCAGGAATCCAGTCCAACGGCAGCCGAACCAGGCCGCCCAAAGGCAAACACAGACCAGTGGGGGGAACCAGATCACCGAACCGAAAGTTTTGCGGGTCGGGTCGTCGACCCGCATCACTCAACCACCAGGACCGTAGAGACGGACGAAGGGTCAGAGCGGATCCCGGTGGAAGAGGCTCTGGGGAGAGCCGATGACGAGGGCGACAGGCGTCAGGCCGCAGGAAAATGGCCACCTCCTCACCGGACCTGGACAACACTGGGGCAGCACCCACATCGGACCCCGATCGGGCCTCAGGCGAACCCACGTTGGATACTGCACCAAAACCGACCTCCAACGTTGAACCCAGACCCTCCAGCACCACGAGGAACAGCAACTCCTTGCCGGTGACCCTGGAAGAAGGCTCAGAAGAGAAAACAGAACCGGGATCAGGATCACCGGCAGCGCCAGAACCCGGCGAGACGAGCTCAGACGCAGCGGGCGGCTGCACCCTGCTCGTCTCCCCTGGAGATAGGCTGAAGTGCTCAAAGATAAAAAGAGAGAAAAGAAAGGAGAGCACTCACCTGATCTCGGGTTCTGACGCCGTCCAGGACTGCGAAGATCCAGGATCCGTCGTCAGGAGGTCGTTGTCAGGCTCCCATCTAGCCGCGTCGGGCCCCGCAGCCAGCACGATGGTCAGCGCAGCTTGAGATTCCTCCAGCTCAGGTAACCCCGCCGACGATCCACTCGGCGTGAAGCCAGAAGAATCTCGTCCCGCTGGACCGAACCGCTCCTCCGTGGAGACCCGGGGATGCTCAGTCGTCGGCGTAGACTCCACGCAGCAGTCAGTCCCCCTCCTCCGTCCGCAATGTAGCTGCGGAACCACAGGCCCTCTCCATATCCCACCAGGTTGACCCGGAGCCGGGGACCGCTCGGCGGAGAGAGACACAGAGGATGCGGGATTAGGAATACAGGTTACAGCAGGTGGGGAGAGTTCAGGGAGCTGCGAACCCTGAACTTCTCCTCCAGGGATATGACAGAGCAAATCATTAAGCAGGTGTGAAAAAACAATGACTTGCCTGCCCCCTGGAGGTTGAGTATCGCCTGCTGTAGTGGATTCTGCTTCTTCCTCTCCCCGCCCGGCGATAACGGAGGACCCCCCGGGAACTCGTCTGAGGATCGCTCGCGTTGTCTCCAGCAGAGAGCTCACCAGGCCGGGATTCCAGGCACACACAGCGGTCAGGAAGCGCGTCGAGGAGGAGGGGAAAACAGCCGGGGTGAGCCAGCCCGAATGTCCAGGAATGACAGCGGGGAAACGAGGCTCAGGGAACGAGGCTGTAGAATCTCCACACTGACGAGGCGAAGGGGTGACAGCTGCGTGGGAGGAACGGTCCTGACGATAGCCCAGAACTGGATCCGGACGAGGTTCGTGCAGAGGTGACTCGGCGATGTGATGGCGGCTATTCCCAGGGAACGAAGCGAGGGGGAAACCCAGGATTCGCCGCTCCAGATCGGAGATCGAGGCGAGGAAGGTGCCGAGCACGGGAAGGCTTCGTAGCCCTGAAGTCCTCTCCATCAACCTCACTGCCTCCGCCACATGCCAGAAGGTGGTGGCAGGAAACACAGTAGAGCTCGCGACAGCCACTCGACCCCAGACATAACTGCTGTCAGCTGCGCCTCCTTGAAGGGAATCCCGAGTGACGTGGCGCAGGTCGGGGAAAGCCCTCTGGTTGGCGCGAACTCCCGGACTGGAATGGCGGCAGGAACGGGACTCCGAAGCGGGGAAAGGCGTCGCCCACTTAGATTTCCTGCCGGGATTTCCATCCACCCCGTGGAGCTTCTCTCGCTGTGTACCTGCAGCGTCAAACCTGGCACTGACCTCGAGATGGTACACAAAATGAGGGTGACAGTCCAGGAGTTCCTCAGCACGGCCCGGATGCCAGCGTCTCGCGGTGGAGGCGTCGTGCAGGGTGAAGAGCGTCCCGTCGACAGCCTCCGAGATGGACCTCAGCTCATCGCCCTGGCGCCGGAAGTGACTCCTGGGAAACGGCATGCTAGCAGCGCTGACACCCGGACAGAAAGGTACATTTCCACAGCGACTCACGGCCGCCGGTAACTCCTCTGGCTGCGACATACTGTCACACCCGGCTCTAGGGAGCCGGGCAATCAGAGCCAGGGACAAGCCAGTGAGTCGAGATGTTTTATTAAGGGTGAGGGATAAGGGATGAGGAGAGCACAGATACTCATACAGACGTACATTCTCAGGCTGCACAGCGCAGGGGTAGGTAGCTCGTACCAGACATGGGGGTAACAAGACGTGCATACTCACAGCGGGATACAAACACAGGAATGCTGCAAGGGGAGTAGAGGCTGACACCAGACGAAGGGGCTTCAGCCTAGCAGTGCTTATGTCGCAGCCCCGAGTCATCGAGGCTGCTCCTATTTATCCTCATTGGCAGCGCCCCAGCTGATGAAGACTAATTGGCCCCAGCTGTCCATAATGCTGCCAGCTGGGGGCCTGCTGAGACGCTGCTCAATGGGAAGCAGGGATGAGGGAAAACATGGGCTGAGTGCCGAAATGGCATCTCAACCCATGGTGACAGATGCCATTTTTGCCCCGTCTCTTTCTTACTGTTGAATCATGGACCAGTGTCCAAACTGAGGCAAGTGAGGCCTGCAGTTCTTTAGATGTTGTTCTGGCTTTTTGTTACTCATCTGTTCTTGAATTTCTTTACATTGCAGTATGAAGTGTTGCTTTTCAGCTCTTTTAGCCTACTTCACTTTGTCAGACAAGTTCTATTTAAGTGATTTCTTGATTCAACAATTCTGGCAGTAGTCAGGCCTGGGTGTGGCTATTGAAATTGTAAAACTGAACTCGGGCTTCCAGAAAATGTGGTTAATCACAGTTAATTCATGATGAAACAAGGGGTGCAATTACTTTTTCACATAGGGCCAGGCAGGTTTGGATAGCTTTTTCCCTTAATAAATGAAGTTATCATTTAAAAACTGTATTTTGGATTTACTTGGGTTATCTTTGACTATTAAAATTTCTTTGATCTGAAACATTTAAGTGTGACATATACGCAAAAATATAAGAAATCAGTAAAGGGCAAATACTTTTCACAGCACTGTATACAGGTCTTGGTCTTGACCCCTTATAGTCTTGGTCTTGTCTGATCTTGACTACAACACTAAATATACTCGAATAAATGTATCTACAGCCCAGTCCTTTTTCCAGAATTCTTTTGGTGCTATGTAAAATCTAAATAAAACTGCAATAACAGAAGCCACCAAACTACTCTTTGTTTTATTTCAGGTTGGGACTCTGTGTGGTTACTACTGTGTTTCATCAGCTCTTTTAAGTGTTTGGGGCCCCAACGACTGTTGCAGTAACTGATGAAAGTGAACTGTTCTCAAATCTTTGCTCAGTGCATAAATTTCAGCTGCTCCACTGTTCTGAGTAAAGTTCGTTTTATATATATATTTTTTAATTATAATACAGTTCCTATAGTTTCTGGATGAAAACCTGGTTTCAAATGTGAGTCAGTTATCAAAATTAGAGCAGAATGATGTTCCAGGTTAAATAAAATCCAGTGTGTCCCTATAGGGCAGGGGTCGAGAACCTATGGCTCGCGAGCCAGATGTGGCTCTTTTGATGGCTGCATCTGGCTCGCAGACAAATCTTTAAAGGGTACCTGTGGTGGTCGTCTAAACGCATTCAACTTGAAAACATTAGGCAAAGTATTTGTTATTTGGCTAAATAATTATTGCCAGCCATATACCACCAGAGAAATATGCAAATACGACTGCAGGCATGTGCTGTTGTGAGTGTTTTTATTCTATTATGGCTGAATTGTCGGACTCTGAGGAAGAATTCCTCCAACATGGCTACAGGTTTGAGCCATGGTTTGAGCCAGGTTGCGGCCATTATGAGCTCAGATCACACGAGACGGCCCGCTGAATTTAAGCATTTATTTATTTATTTTCTACTCGTTTCAGTTCTGCATTTAATATGAACCCTGAGTTTGAAATAAACGTTTGAATTTGAATTTGAATATCCCAAAAGCCGCTGCACATCCGGGTACTCCAGGCTCAGCCAATACTGATCCAGATCAGCGACCAATGTGCGCATGTGCAAAAGGGTCCGCACAACGGCTTGTCGTGAGTAAACTTCCTTCGTTTTAATCACGTTGTCAGCTAACTAATTTTAGAAACCCTTTTGAGAAGATGGCTAAAAGAAAAAGAGACGAGGAGTATCGTACTTTTCAGCAGGAATGGACTGAGGAATTTGCCTTTGTGGAGAAATGAAAAAACTTCAACCCGCAGACCAGCTGATTGTCAAAACTTGAAATGCGCTTCCCGTCACATACCACACACTGCAGCGTGTGAGTATTGCTGTACTGACAATGTTTGGCTCTACGTATGCATGTGAGCAGTCTTTCTCACATCTAAAGAACATTAAGACCAACCTACGATCACGTTTAACGGATGGACGTCTCAACGCCTGCATGAAGCTTAACCTCACCACGTATCAACCAGACTACAAAGCCATCAGCAAAACCATGCAGCACCAGAAGTCGCATTAATGGTAAGAAATACTCATCATTGATTAGCAACAGCATAACAATGTTATTAAAAAGAATTCAGAGACTTATTGTACTTTAAAAGTGTTGAAATTACATAAAATGCACACACTTACTTGTATTTTTAGTTTTAAACATATTGTATGGCTCTCACGGAATTACATTTAAAAATATGTGGTGTTCATGGCTCTCTCAGCCAAAAAGGTTCCCGACCCCTGCTATAGGGGAAGTAACTAGTGTTTCAGGACCTCATCCTGAACAGACCAAGACCAGAGTTTCCCAAAACCAAGACAAGACAACTTTGAACTATAAGGGGTCATGACCAAGTTGAGACTTAGTTTAGACCAAGACCTACATACACAGTAGTTTTGGTCTCAACTTGGTCGAGGCTCCTTAAAGTCTTGGCCTTTGTACACTCAAAGGCTACGGTCACACTGCAGGTCTTGATGCTCAATTCTGATTTTTTGCTGAGATCCCATTTTTTTGTGTGGGCATTCACATTACAACTTAAATACGACCCCCATCAGACTCCAGTGTGAACAGTCTACAGCTATGAAGTGACCTGCATGTGCAGAAGAAAACGTAACGTAACGATTGCGTAAAATAAAATGTTAAAATCATAAATATGAGACCAGCTTCATTCCTCTACAGGGCAGATGACCGCTGTGATCAGCTCTGTTTTAACAGAACTGATCGATTAAACAGCCCTTAAATGTGCCTTTACTGTGCGCCTGTAATGTCTGACGGTTTCAGCCCCAAACTCCACCCCCTCCGAAATGTTGAAGTTATTGTGCAGTTGGAGCCAACAAAATTACAATCCAGTGAAAAAGGGAAGGAGATTGACTAAAAAGATAGCACAAATCAACTGTGTCTCCCATGCTGGCTGCATCCTCCACCTCAGAATTGTAGAATCTGTCTCACTTCAATGAGGAAAAGTTGGATGAAATGTGACATGACCGTTCAGACGGAGGTCGCTTTGGAAAATATCAGATACGTATCGGAATTAGGACCACATATGAAAGTGGCCTGGGTCTGGTGTGAAAAAATGGGATGTGTTATTCAGACTGTCCATCCATCCATCCATCCATCTTTTACCGCTTTTCCGGAGGTCCGGGTCGCGGAGGCAGCAGTTCAAGCAGAGAAGCCCAGACTTCCCTCTCCCCAGCCACCTGCTCCAGCTCTTCAGAGGGGATACCAAGGCGTTCCCAGACCAGCTGGGAGACATAGTCTCTCCACCGAGTCCTGGGTCTGCCCCGGGGTCTCCTCCCAGTGGGACGTGCCTGAAACACCTCAAGTGGGAGGCGTCCAGGAGGCATCCTAATCAGATGCCCATACCACCTCAACTGACTCCTTTCAATGTGGAGGAGCAGCGGTTCTACTCTGAGCCTCTCCCGGATGACTGAGCTCCTCACCCTATCTCTCAGGGTGAGTCCAGCAATCCTACGGAGAAAGCTCATTTCAGCCGCTTGTATCCGCGATCTCGTTTTTTCAGTCATTACCCAAAGCTCGTGACCATAGGTGAGAGTAGGAACGTAGATTGACTGGTAAATTGACAGCTTTGCCTTAGAACTAAGCTCCCTCTTCACCACAACAGACCGGTACAACGTCCGCATCACTGCAGATGCTGCTCCAATCCGTCTGTCGATCTCTCGCTCCATTTTCCCCTCACTCGTGAACAAGACCCCAAGATACTTAAACTCCTCCACTTGGGGCAGGAGCCTGTCCCCAACCCGGAGAGGACAATCCACCTTTTTCCGGCTGAGGACCATGGACTCGGACTTGGAGGTGCTGATTCTCATCCCAGCCACTTCACACTCAGCGGCAAACCATCCCAGCAAGAGCTGTAGGTCATTGCTGGATGAAGCCAACAGGACAACATCATCTGCAAACAACAGAGATGAGATCCTGTGGTCACCAAGCATGACACCCTCCATTCCCTGGCTGCGCCTAGAAATCCTGTCCATAAAAATTATGAACAGGATCGGTGACAAAGGGCAGCCCTGGCGGAGTCCAACTCTCACTGGGAATGACTCCGACCGAGTGTTGGCCAGGGCTGCCCTTTGTCACCGATCCTGTTCATAATTTTTATGGACAGGATTTCTAGGCGCAGCCAGGGAATGGAGGGTGTCATGCTATTCAGACTGTCATTAAAAAAAATCAGATATTGGTCACATTTGTGCAAAAAAATCAGAATTGAGCATTAAAACCTGCAGTGTGACCGTAGCCAAAGTAAGGGTCCCTTTGCACAGCATGAAGATTGTTGAGAGATTGGACCAAACATGATCTTTGGGATCATTTTGGGAGATCCTTCCTCAATGATTTATTGTACCATTTACATTTTTTTTTTTAATGACAGACAATAGCATTTTTTGTAGTTTAACAAATTTTGTACTGTATAGTGTGTACTATGTGCTGGTACAGCTCAATAAATTACATGCCATGATTTTTAATTTATCTTTTTTTAGTTATATTACCAAAAAAATAACTCACATTCTGATTTACCAAGATACACTGGTAGACTGTTTTAACAGGAAAATAAATTGTGAGGTGCTTCATCTGTTGCATGTTAAACATTATCACAGTACCCCAGTAATCCAGACGAACCAAGAACAATCTGGGCTCCTCTATTGTCTGTTACCTCAGTGGGAACTTGAGTCTGGTCTGCTTTCCCATCTAGCAGTGGGTTGAAGACAGCAGGGATGGGTTTTGCGCTCGTGTAGTTTTTTCCTTTGCTCCAGTCCTTTTCTCCACCCTGCTGATTTGAAGCAGGTGGGTAGATCTTCAAGCTTGCGTGCCAATGGAACTTGTTGTGGCTTGCCAACATAACCCAGAAGGGCAAGTTCTTTCGCTCTGCACAGCGCATGTGCCCTGGGGGCATCTTCTTCTACTTTTTCGGTTGAAATGCGGCAGTGGGTGACCACGTGTGCCCCCACCTGGATGGCGATGCCACTACATTTCATAGAATAAGCTCCCATTGAAAAGCACTGCTGAGTTATCAATTAATTGACAACTAATTTAATTTAGTTGACTAAATTCTTATCGACAATTAATTAAAAGTCAATTAATCATTAACATCCCTAATTTCTACTGGTGTAGTCAAGACCACACCGACACCAGACAGAGACTAGAGTGTACGAAGACCAAGATTAAAAGGGGTTAAGACCAAGTCAAGGACAAGACCAAGACCAAGACCACTATGTATGAAGGTCTTGGTCTCGACCTGGCCTGGACCCCTTATAGTCTTGGTTTTGTCTTGCTCTAGAGACTCTGATCTCATTCTAGTCTTCATGTAGTCTTGTATACAAATCCACTCATACAAGTCGCATAAAAATTAACAGGGTTACTCTGCAAAAAGGCATGATTAAAGCAAACCTGTTGTCTTGTCTCATTCCTAATCAGTCAGTTTTATTGCCTAATCCAGGGGTGCCCAACCTGGGGCTCCTGGAGCATGCAGGTTTCTGTGGGAAATTTTCTAATTTCATTTCTTAATTGGTCCAAAGATTTGCAAATAATTTGTCATTGTTGTTCATGTGTTCAGTAGGCACCCTTGCACCCATGCACAGCAACAGCAAATTATTTGCAAATCTTTGGACCAATTAAGAAGTGAAATTAGAAAATTTTCCACAGAAACCTGAACGTTCCAGAAGCCCCAGGTTGGGCACCCCTGGTCTAATCTGGAACTCCTTGTTTTGCATTTCCTACAAGACATTAGTTTTACCATCACCACTACAACCATCCATAGTGTCATGATCCTGGGCACGGTGGGCGCCGTGCCCAGTCTTCAGTCTAGTTTAATCTTTTTCTGTCTGCTTGTCTCCTTGGTTATCCTGTCTGCTGTATTTGGTTCCTGTTTAATTATTGCCATTTTGTATTTGTAGTATTATTATTTACATTTTGGGGTTGTGTTGCTCTTGTATCTGTCATGATTCAGATCGGGATCAGACTCAAATGTAAAGCAGCCAAAATGATCACACAGACTCCAATAAAAAGTTTCACAATTTAATTGAACAGAAACAGAAGACCAAAATGCAAAACTAAAGGAAAAGCGAAACACAAAAATGCCAAATTAAATTTAAGCCAAGACAGGAGTCCCATGGAGCGCACGTAGCCTATGGGAGAGCAGACAGAGACAACAAGGGAAAGATTCTCCGATGGAAGAATAATGTAGAAAAGAACACTTACAGTCAGAGCAGTGGAGTCCACCAGAGAACTTCAACATGGACCAGGGCAAGTGGAAGGCAGCATCTGGGTGGACGTGACAATCTTCCTGGCCAGGCGAGCATGATTGGCTCCGGGAGACACACCTGTGGGTGGAGCAACCTGAGGAAGGAGACACAAAGAAGGTAAATACGGGGAGAAAAGGTAACGAGAAAAAACTTAAGACAAACTTGAGGCTGCAAACCCAGATGATCCAGCAGTGAGCTCCCCTTATGCTGGGCCTTAAATAAGCTGGCGGAGCAGCAGGTGGATAATCACGCAGGTGTGCTCATCACCGGAGCAGGAAACCAGGAACAGGAGGGGAGGGGGAGCATCCTCGCCAGACCATCACAGTGGCCCCCCTCAAGGGACGACTCCCAGCATCCCACTGAGCTGACATTGATGGGTGCGATGAAAAGCCTGGCTCATCTGCTTATCCAAGATGTATGATCCCGAGATCCACGACCTCTCCTCTGGACCATATCCTTCCCAATGGACGAGGTATTGACATCCCTGCCCCCGACGGCGCACGTCCAGGATCCTCTCTGCTGTGTATGTAGTCTGGCCGTTGATGATCCGGAGGGGTGGTGAGGGGTCCAGAGGAGGGCAGAGGGGCTGGCAGAGAGGGGCTTTATCCGGGAGACATGGAATGTGGGATGTATATGCATAGAGGGTGGCAAGTCCAACCGCACGGTGACATCATTGATCACCTGCTTGATGGTAAAGGGGCCCAGAAAGCGGGGGGACAACTTTCTGGATTCAATCTTAAGCAGGATCTGGTTGGTGGACAGCCAAACCCTCTGTCCCACCGTGTACTTCGGCGGCGGCGCCCGTCTGTGATCAGCATACTTCCTGTTGCGCTCTGCAGAGCGGAGGAGGGCAGCCCTTGTGGCCCTCCACAGGCATCGGCACTGGCGTGCATGGGCCTCCATGGAAGGTACGGCGAGGCCCCTCTCCGCCATGGGCAACAACGGTGGAGTACAACCCATCAACGCCTCGAATGTTGTAAGCCCAGTGGAAGAGGAGATCGCTGAGTTCAATGCGTATTCCACCCAGGTCAAGTGGGCGCTCCAGGTGGCGGGGTTGGAGGATGCTACACACTGTAGGGTGGCCTCCAGGGAGTGATTAGCATGCTCAGCCTGACCATTACTCAGTGAGTGATATCCTGACGTCAGACTGGCGGACGAACTCAAACAGTGACAGAATGCCTTCTATACCTGGGATTTGAACTGGGGACCCCAGTCCAAGACAATGTTGATGGGGATACCGTGCAACCCAATGACATGCTGAGTCAGCAGGTTGGCTGTCTCCGTGGCAGATGGTAATTTGGGGAGGGGAACGAGGTGGACGGCCTTGGAGAAGTGGTCGACAATGGTGAGGATGATGGTATTCCCCTGAGATGGAGGCAGGCCCGTGACAAAGTCCAAAGAAATGTGAGACCAAGGGTGACCCGGCACTGGGAGGGGATGGAGGAGACCCACAGGAGGAGAGGAGTCGGACTTATTGCAGAGCAGATGTGGCAGGCTTTAATGTACTCCCGCACATCCCTTGCCAGTGTGGGCCACCAAAATGTGTAACAGGTCTATGGTCCTAGAGATGCTGGGGTGACAGGAGAAAAAGCTAGTATACCCCCACTGGATAACTTCTCCTCATAGCGCCACAGGGACATACCGCCGGTCTGGAGGACCTCCCTCCAGCGCAGGTTCAGATGACTTTGCCTGCCGGACCCTCTGCTCAATCTCCCACTGGAGTGTCCCGAGAAAGCAGGAGGGGGGAAGAATAGTCTCCGGAGGAGACACAGCAGCTGTGGAGGAGGAGGTGGAGGAGGAGGAGTCGGGAGAAAACTGACGTGAGAGAGCATCGGCCTTGGCATTACGGGACCCTGGTCTGTACGAGATGGATAGATTGAATCCATTAAAGAACACGGCCCACCAAGCCTACCCCAAATTCAACCGTCTGGCCGACCAAAGATACTCTAAATTTTTATGGTCGGTCCAGACAATGACCAGTTGGCTAGCTCCCTCCAGCCAGTGTCTCTACTCCTCCAATGCCGACTTAATGGCCAACAGTTCGTGATCCCCAACAGTGTAATTCCTCTCGGCTGGTGTTAACCGCCGAGAAAAATACGCGCACGGATGGAGCTTCTGATTGGAGGATGAGTGCTGGGAGAGGACAGCTCTCACCCCCGAATCAGAAGCATTCACCTTGACCACAAACTGTGCCGCGGGATTCACCTGCGCCAAGACACGCGCATCGGTGAATAGGCCTTTTAGGGTCACAAAAGCATTGGAGCAGCATCTGCAGTGATGCGGACGTTGTACCGGTCTGTTGTGGTGAAGAGGGAGCTATGCTCTAAGGCAAAGCTGTCGATTTACCAGTCAGTCTACGTTCCTACCCTCACCTATGGTCATGAGCTTAGGGCAATGACCGAAAAAATGAGATTGCGGATACAAGCGGCTGAAGTGAGCTTTCTTCGTAGGATTGCTGGACTCACCCTCAGAGATAGGGTGAGGAGCTCAGTCATCCAGGAAAGGTTCAGAGTAGAACCGCTGCTCTTCCACATTGAAAAGAGCCAGTTGAGGTGGTATGGGCATCTGATCAGGATGCCTCCCGGACGGCTCCCACTTGAGGTGTTTTGGGCACGTCCCACTGGGAGGAGACCCCGGGGCAGACCCAGGACTCGCTGGAGAGACTACGTCTCCCAGCTGGTCTGGGAACGCCTTGGTATCCTCTGTGAAGAGCTGAAGCAGGTGGCTGGGTAGACAGAAATCTGGGCTTCTCTACTTGAACTGCTGCCTCCGTGACCCTGACCTCCAGAAAAGCAGTAGAAGATGGATGGATGGATGGATGGCTGGATGGATGGATGGGTCACAAAAGCTCCTTCAGTGGCCTCTGATCACTTGAACAGGCTTTTGGTTAACGTCAGCTTCATAAGCGGCTGCACCACTCTACTATAATTCTGGATAAATCGGCGGTAGAAGTTAACAAAGCCCAGGATGCGCTGCAGATCCTTCCTGGACTGGGGGGCAGGCCAGTGTACTACCGCTTTAATTTTTTCTGGATCGGCCTTTACCGTGCCTTTGGCGACGATGAACCCCAGAAATGAAGTTGAGTGAGTGGAAAATTTGCACTTCTCAGCTTTTACAAAATGCTGGTTCTCCAGCAACCGCTGCAGGACAGACCAGACATGGACTACATGCTCCTCTAGGGTGCGAGAAAAAAAATCAAAATTTCATTGAAATACACAAACACAAACTGGTTCACCAAGTCTTGTAGGACATCGTTTATTAACCGCTGGAAGATGGCAAGGGCATTGGTCAGCCCGAACGTCATGACCAGATATTCAAAATGGCCCAAAGGTGTCTTAAATGCCATCTTCCACTCGTCCTGCTCTTGAAGACAGACTAAATGATACGTGTTACGGAGGTGGAGCTTGGTGAAAAAACACGCCCATTGGAGTAACTCAAATGCTGAATTGATTAGTGGGAGTGGATACTTATCCTTCCGGGTTACAGCGATAATCTCACAGTAATCAATACATGGCCGCAATGACCCATCCTTTTTCCCATCCATCCATCCATCCATCTTCTACCGCTTTTCCGGAGGTCCGGGTCGCGGAGGCAGCAGTTCAAGCAGAGAAGCCCAGACTTCCCTCTCCCCAGCCACCTGCTCCAGCTCTTCAGAGGGGATACCAAGGCGTTCCCAGACTAGCTGGGAGACATAGTCTCTCCACCGAGTCCTGGGTCTGCCCCGGGGTCTCCTCCCAGTGGGACGTGCCTGAAACACCTCAAGTGGGAGGCCTTTTTCCCTACAAAAAATAACCCCGTGCCAAGTGGAGCGGATGACGGATGGATTATGCCGGCGCTCAGGGAGTCTTTTATGTAGGTCTCCATCGCCTCCCTCTCCAGCCCAGATAAACTGTAGAGCCAGCTGGATGGCAGCCGCACATCTGGGAGGAGGTCGATAGCACAGTCATAGCCCTGGTGAGGTGGTAAAGACAGGACTCTGGACTTGCTAAAGACCTCCCCTAAGTCATGATAAACCTTGGGCACGGAGCTAAGATCCACCAGCTTAGCCGAAGGGGAAGAGAGCAGGAGCGAAGGAGAGCATGCGGCCGACTGGAGACACGACACAAGACAGAAGGGGCTCCAGGACGAAATGGAGCCCTGGCTCCAGTTAATGATGGGATTATGAATTTGAAGCCACGGCTACCCCAGGGTCACGGGGGTGTTAGACTGAGGCAGGACATAAAACTGAATAGCCTCACGGTGGTTATCGGACAGAATGACCGAAATGGGCTTAGTCTGCTTGGCAACTGCCACAATGGTGCTGCCCGAGACTGCCGAGACCGATCAAGGTGTCGGAATTTTCCTGGTGGGTAGCTGTAATTTCTGCACTAAGGCCTGTTGAATAAAATTTTGCTCTGCCCCCAAGTCAACCAGGGCAGAGGTTTTGAACTCGGCTCCCGGTAACTGGATCAGGGCAGAAAGTTCAAAACGGTTGGGAGGATTTTGCGAAGACTGTCCCGCCAGACCCCCCACGGTTGCTGACGGGCCAGGTCTTTTTGGCCTCAGGGTACATTTCAAAATCGCATGACTTGGGACCCCGCAATAAAAACACGCACTTTCCCTTTCTCGACACCGATGCTCCTCCAGAGTCAAACAGGACCTGCCAAGTGCCATTGGCTCAGAGGAGGCCTGAGGAGTAGCACCAAGGGGCGGGGTAGCTGGTCGAGAGGCGAGCGGCGAGGCGGCTGCTCTCCACTCTCTCGCTCGCTCCCTAAACTGGTTATCGAGGGTCATGGCCTGTGAGATGAGCTCATTCAGAGAGGAGGGAGCCACACGGCTAGCCAACTTGTCACGGAGCTGCGAATTCAGGCTCAAGAGAAATGTGCTGCACAGCATAGCATCATTCCAGCCGGAGTCTGCCGCAACGACCCAGAACTCGGCAGAGAAATCGGTCACCGACAAATCCCCCTGCCGGAGCCTCATGAGCGGGCTAATAATATTCCTCTCACTCTCTGTATGGTCAAATGCCCTGGAGAACTCCCGCACAAACCACTCAAGTGAATAAAGAGGTCCATCCGGGCTGCTCTACATGGACTGAGCCCACTCGAGGACCCGGCCCCGCAACGACAAGGCCATAAAGTGAATCATGGCCGTATCATCCCTATACTCCCCTCCACCTGCCAAAGATATAACTGACATTGGAGCAGGAACCCCCTGCAACCCCCCACCTCCCCCCCATAGGCGGCAGGTGTGGGAACAGAGATGTCCCTGCGGAAAACAGAAGCTGCCAGGGCAGCAGATGCAGGGGGAGGCGCCACACCAGGAAGCTGACACAGGTGCTCAGTAACAGTTGCCAATTGCTGAGTGATGGTTTGTAATTGTTCAGATAAGAAAGAGACCTGGACCTCCGTCGCACCCAAACGTTCAAGTGCTGAGTGTTTGCCTGGTGAAGTGCTCACTGAGCCTTGATTCTGGCTGGATCGTTCTGTCATGATTCAGACCGGAATCAGACTCAAACGCAGAGCAACCAAAATGATCACACAGACTCCAATAAAAAGTTTCACAATTTAATGAAAAAAAACAGAAAACCAAAATGCAAAATCAGAATCAGAATCAGAATCAGCTTTATTGGCCAAGTATGCACAACACATACAAGGAATTTGACTTTGGCTAAAACTTGCTCTCGTTGTTCAGGTGTAAGATTTAAATAAGATTTAAATAAGATTTCAATGACACAGAGTATGTACAGTAAATTACAGTCTGGTTATGGACCGATATACGTTCTCAATGGAGGGTAGGTTGGTACCAATGATCCTCTCCGCAAACTTAATGATCCACTGCAGTCTGGTCTTGTCCTGTTTAGTGGCAGATCCAAACCAGACAGTGATGGAAAAGCAGAGGACAGATTGGATGATGGCGGTGTAGAAGACAACCAGCAGCTCCTGAGGCAAATCAAACTTCTTGAGCTGACGCAGAAAAAACAGCCTCTGCTGGGCCTTTTTCCGGACAGTATCTATATGGGAGGACCACTTCAGGTTCCGGGAGATCGTGGTACCCAGAAACTTGAAGGAGTCCACAGTGGGCACTGTGCTGTTGAGGATGGTGAGTGGGGGGAATGAAGGAGGGTGTCGCCTGAAATCCACGGTCATCTCCACCGTTTTGGCTGGGTTAAGTTCAAGATGGTTCTGGCCGCATCAGAGGATCAGCTGCTCCACCTCCCACCTGTATGCAGACTCATCACCATCCCAGATCAAACCGATGACTATGGTGTCACCCGCAAACTTCAGGAGCTTCACCAAAAGGTCCTCTGAGGTGCAGTCGTTGGAGTAGAGGGAGAAGAGCAGTGGGGAAAGGACACACCCTTGGGGGGGCGCCAATACTGATTTTTCGGGAGCTGGATGTAATTCTCCCTAGCTTCACCTGTTGCCACCTGTCAGTCAGAAAGCTGGAGATCCAATGGCAGGTGGAGGGGGGCACCTTGAGCTGGAGGAGTTTCTGATGAAGGATGCTTGTGATGATGGTGTTGAACGCCTAGCTGAAGTCGACAAACAGGATCCTGGCGTACGTCCCTGGGGAGTTGAGGTGTTGCAGGATGTAATGTAGTCCCATATTCACTGCATCGTCCACTGACCTGTTTGACCGGTAGGCAAACTGCAGTGGGTCCATCAGGAGGCCTGTGGCGACCTTCAGGTGGTTCAGCACCAATCTCTCCAAGGATTTCATGACCACAGAGGTCAAGGCAACAGGTCTGTAGTCATTTAATCCTGTAACAGAGGGTTTCTTGGCAACTGGAATGATAATGGAGCGTTTGAAGCAGGAAGGCACTTCACACAGCTCCAGTGATTTATTAAAGATCCGGGAGAAGATGGGGGCCAACTTGTCGGAGCAGACTCTCAGGCAGGACGGAGACACACCATCAGGTCCTGCAGCCTTCTTGATCTTTTGTCTCCGAAAGACCTGGCGCACCTCCTCTTCGCAGATTGTTAGTGCTGGTGGGAGGTCAGAGTGGGGGAGGGATGGAGTTCGTGGGGCTGAAGATAATCCTTTTGTGTGGGTGGGAGGTGAGAACTGTAGGTCTTTCCAAACCTACAATAAAAGCTGTTGAGGTCATTAGCCAGCTGGAGGTTTTCCACAGGGTGGGGGGATGGTCTCCTGTAGTTGGTGATATTCTGCAGGCCTCTCCAAACGGAAGCAGAATTGTTGGCTGAGAAGTTTTGTTGTAACTTCTCACTGTAGCTCCTCTTAGCAAGCCTAGTCTCCTTCGTCAGCATGTTTCTGGCCCGCTTATACAGAGTCCAGTCACCAGTCCTGTAGGCCTCCTCCTTGGTCTGACGTAGCTGCTTGAGTTTAGGAGTGAACCAGGGTTTATTGTTGTTGTATGTGCAGAAAGTCTTGGTCTGCACACACATGTCCTCACAAAAACTGATGTATGATGTCACAGAGTCAGTGAGTTCATTTAAGTTAGTGGCTGCATCTTCAAAAACACTCCAATCTGTACAATCAAAGTAGGCTTGTAACTCCAGCTTTGATTCCTCAGTCCATTTCCTCACAGTCCTAACTATAGACTTGGAAGTTTTTAGTTTCTGTCTATATGTTGGAATAAGATGAAGCAGACAGTGGTCAGAAAATCCCAGAGCTGCACGGGGGACAGCATAATAAGCGTTTCTTAAAACTGTGTAACAGTGGTTGAGTGTATTTGAGTCCCTGGTGGGACATTTAATATGCTGTCTGTATTTAGGAAGTTCATTTGTGAGATTAGTTCTATTGAAATCACCCAGAATGATAAGCAGAGAGTCTGGATGTTTTTCCTCCATGTTTGCTATCTAGTCAGCGAGGTGCTGCAGTGCCTCCGCTGTACAAGCAACAGGCGGGATATAAATTCCGACCAGAATAAACGAGGAGAACTCTCGCGGTGAATAAAAGGGTTTACAGTTTATGAACAGTGACTCTAGGTTAGGGCTACAAAACTTCTTCAACACTGTGACATCAGTACACCAACCTTCGTTTATGTAGAAGCAGATTCCACCACCTTTAGTCTTTCCAGAGAATTCTCAGCTGCGATCAGCGCGGAACAGTTGGAATCCGTCCAGGTGCACCGCGCTGTCCGGGATGTGTTCACTCAGCCAGGACTCCGTGAAACACAGGGTGCCAGATCTGCTAAAATCCAAGTTTTTGTGGGTCAGGAGCAGCAGCTCATCCATTTTGTTTGCCAAAGAGTGGACATTCGCCAGATGGATCGATGGAAGCGGCGCGCGATGTCCTCGTTTCCTCAGCCTGACTAGCGCACCGGCACGTTTACCACGCCGCCTTCGTTTCCGGCCGGTGCCAATGGCCGCTGCTCCCAAAACTAAAATCTCCTGAAGAGACTTCAAATCAGCAGAAACTGGTGGAAAAGTTGCATTGGAAGGTAGTCTAAATGAAAGCAGTTCCTCCCTTGAAAAGGTGATCCGGGCGGAAGCGCAAAAGTCCAAGAAAACACACATAATTAACAAAACCATCAGAGAGCAGAAGCCAGTGGCAACCATCCGCGGCGCCATCTTGATTGGTTAAAACTAAAGGAAAAGCGAAACACAAAAACACCAACTTAAATTGCAGCCAAGACAGGAGCCCCCTGGAGCGCACGTAGCCTATGGGAGAGAGCAGAGAGAGACGATAAGGGAAAGATTCTCCGATGGGAGAATAATGTAGGAAAGAACACTTACAGTCAGAGCAGCGGAGTCCGCCAGAGAACTCCAACATTGACCGGGGCAAGTGGAAGGCAGGACCTGGACAGACGTCATGATTTTCCTGGTCAGGCAAGCGTGATCAGCTCCGGGAGACACACCTGTGGGTGGCAGCAACCTGAGGACAGGAGACACACAGAAGGTAAATACGGGGAGACAAGGTAACTAGAGAAAACTCAAGACAAACTTGAGACTGCAAAACCAGATGATCCAGCGGTGGGGCTCCTTTCATGCTGGGCCTTAAATACACTGGCTCATCAGGAGCAGCAGGTGGATAATCAAGCAGGTGTGCTCATCACCGGAGCGGGAAACCAGGAACAGGAGGGGAGGGGGAGCACACTTGCCAGACCATCACAGTATCATTATGGTTTCCAGTTTGTGTTTTAATTTGACAGCGCTGCACAGCTCCCGGCTGTCAAACTGGTTCGTTGGCTGCGCAGCTGTCATTGATTGTGTTAATTTCTCCACTCATGTATCCACACCTGTCACATACTGTACAGTGGTACCTCTACTTATGAATTTAATTCGTTCCGGAAGAATTCTCGTAACGTGAAAAATTCGTAAGTAGAGGCGCGTTTTACATGTAAATGCCGTAATCCGTTCCAAGCCCCCAAAATTCGGGCATAAATTTTTTATAAATCCTAAAAACGCATCAGAACATGTAACAAATACATGTTACAATTAGATTACTGCACAGTAAACATAAAATGAGAGTTTAAAATGAGAGAATAATAAAAGAGAATAATAAAAGAGAAAGAATAATAAAAATTATGTTCATTTACCCTTTAACTGCTATCGTCGTCGACGTCGTCACCTTTTGCCTTCTTTGGTTTATGTTCTGATCCAAGGACGTTTGCTTTTGTCGGCTTGTAAGTGCGTTCGGCTTCGTTTTGTTTTAATACCGTGCTGATCGTTGATGTATTACGGCCATATTCTTTGGCGAGATCAACCAAACGCATCCCCTTTTCATACCTTTCGATTATCTCCTTTCTTTGTTTGTATGGACAAAAAAACTCTTCTTTTCTCCTTTTCTACTTATCTCCGTCACTTTCTTGGGGCCCATAGCGAATAAATGTTAATTCTGTACTGTACACACACGTAAAACTTTCACCTTGTTCTTAATAAAGTTTTGGAAAAAAAAAAAAAACTTCGTGGCCAATGGGATACCAGGAAGATGCTAGGCGATAGCCAATGGCAGAGCAGCTACAGGTATGTTTACGTTCGGTAAACTACGGAAGCTGCGAGGAGCGCGTACTTTTTTGCCTTTCGTATCCTGAAATTTCGTTCGTAACTAGAGGCAATATTTTCCCGTTGAGGCGTCTCGTAACCTGAAAATTCCGTATGTAGAGACGTTCGTAAGTAGAGGTACCACTGTATCTGGAAAGGGTATTTTAGGGCACGACAACCTCTCTACATTGTGTCCTTCCATACTGCTCTGTCCTCAGGTGCCCTGCTCAGGTCTGAGTGTATTTGTGCTGCTGTCGAGGAGAACAGGAGTACTCTACCAGGTTAGTTTCCCCTTTATAGCCCTGCTGCCTTTCGGGTGCGCTCTGGCTAGGATTCTGCCCCTTTGCCTGGCATTCCAAGGCTTCTGTCCCCCTGTGTCATTGAGCCCTGCTCTTCTCCAGCACTTCACCAGTCTCGTATGTGTATGCTTAGTGTTTTTTGTATGGTTGGTCTTTTTGTTAATGAATGTGCAGAAACCACAGTGAATGTTTGGTGTCCTTCCATAGCCCTTAAAAAGGGCGACTTATGACACATACGGTCACTGAATTTTCCCTTTAGGAGCCCATAACTATAAAGGTTATGACCAAAAAACAATATATTATGCACATGAAGAAAAATCAGTTCTTTTCAAGTTTGGCCTTAAATTGAATTCAAACAAGTACTGAAGAAGTCTTACAGACTCTGTCAGGAAGTGGAGCATGGGGGGGCTTAATTATGTTGTGTATTTTTTCCTCTCAGGGTTATTGTGTATTTTGTTTTGGGTCTGTGGTAGTTCAGTTTTGTCCGTTGTTTCTGTTCTGAGTTTTCCTGGTAGCATATCTTAGTTGGTTATTAGTTGTGTGTATTTATTTTACTAGTGCCTACCTGTGCATGCCCGTGCATACCCGTGCATGGCCATAGAAAGAAAGTGTAAGCTGTGGGGGCCACACATATGTGACCTATTTTGTGACTCACAGTTTAGATCAGAACAAAGGCAGAGCTTCCTTGGAGATAACAGGAAGCGGCAAGGATGTTAGCTTTGGTATGCAGAGCTTGAGACTGTGGGGTGTTATTAGAGGATTAAGGAGAGGATGCATTGTAGACTGTGGGGGTGAGATCAGAGAGAGGAGATGCATTGTTACTGCCGATTATAATGCAATGTGATTTGTGATGCATATGACTTGTGAACTGTGAAGAGTCCTGGTATTTAAGGACGAGAGTTCTTAAACAGCCTGCACGGCGTGTCAACGAGCCAAAGTACACAGGCACACGAGGGCTCCTTTGGAGCCGTTTCACATTCCGGCCAAGAGGTTCGATCACGTTCATGTGGACCTCGTGGGACCCCTCCCGCCGTCGCAGGGGTGCACACACCTTCTGACAATGGTGGACCGCACCACACGCTGGCCTGAAGTGGGAGACGCAGCAAATTGTCAACGCCAGCAGACAGCGCGCGGCCACGGCTGCAGCAGCGGAACTCGGTGTGACGACCGCAGATGGCAGGGGGCCAGGGGCAGCAGTAGCAGACCCACCGACGATGGTGGCGGCGAGAGCCAGGGAACGCGGAGGAGACGTCCTTTATTTCTACCATCGCCGTTTCGCAGAGAGGGCACGCAAATGTGTACCACTGTGCCAGTTTCAGCGTTCGGGAAACGCCAAGACCGGGGGGTCGGTAGCAGCCGCGGCCCTCGGGGAGGAGAACAAGCAGCTCTACTTGTTGGACGCACGCTCGGGGAGGCAGTTCCTCGTGGACACAGGCTCCCAGTTGAGTTTCATCACACCTTCCTAGGCGGACAGACTAGCAGGTTCCAGAGGTCCCGGGATGACAGCAGCGAACGGCTCGGAGATTAAGACCTTTGGTGAGAAGACTCTGCTTCTGTCTCTACACGGCCGTACATTTGAGTGGACTTTTGTTGTAGCAGCAGTGAATTTCAATAAGTTGGGGGCTGATTTTTTGTGCTCACATGGTTTGTTGGTTGATCTCGCTAACAGGCGCCTGGTTAATGCACTTTCTTTTGATTCTATCCCCTGTACAGCGCGAGTGGCCCCGCCAACAGCACAAGCCAACGTCACAGCAGCAAACGGTAAGTTCCACACACTGCTCACTCAGTTCCCAGCACTCACGGTCCCCACATTTTCGGCAACAGTCGCTAAACACGGGGTGGAGCATTTTATTACCACTACCGGACCGCCTGTTTTTGCAAAAGCTCGGCGCTTGGACGTAGTTAAACTGGCCATAGCGCGCGATGAGTTCGCCAACCTGGAGAGGTTGGGCATTATCAGGCGTTCAAACAGTCCATGGGCTTCCCCGCTGCACATGGTCCCGAAAGCGGACGGATCATGGCGACCTTGCGGAGATTTCCGCAGGTTAAACAACGCTACAGCGCACGACCGCTACCCAATCCCGCATATCCAAGATTTTTCGGTTCATTTGGCAGGGGCTCGTGTTTTTTCTAAGATAGATTTGGTCCGCGGTTACCACCAAGTCCCAGTGCGCGCTGAGGACATACCCAAAACAGCGGTAATAACTCCGTTTGGCCTATTCGAGTTTTTACGCATGCCATTCGGACTTAAAGGGGCTGCACAGACGTTCCAACGCATGATGAACGCGGTGCTTCGCGAGCTCCCTTTCGTGTTCGTCTACTTGGACGATATTTTGGTAGCCAGCGCGTCCAAAGACGAACACGAAAAACACCTGGCCACAGTTTTCCGAAGGTTGGGAGATCACGGGTTAATAATCAACCCAGCGAAGTGTCAGTTCGGGGTGGCGCAGATCGATTTTTTAGGACACCGCGTCTCCCCCGAAGGAGCAGTTCCGCTTCCTGACAAAGTACGCGCGGTGGCAGATTTTCCCTGGCCGCAGACGGTCAGGGCGTTACAGGAGTTTTTGGGAATGGTGAATTTTTATAACCGTTTTCTCCCCCACGCGGCGCAACTCATGCAGCCGCTGTATGCCGCGCTCAAAAAACAGAAACCCGCGGATAAGGTCGAGTGGTCCCTGGAGCGGGACCAAGCGTTCTCGGAGGTGAAAGCAGCCTTGGCAAAGGCTGCGTTGTTGGCACACCCAGACCCAACGGCCCGCATAGCGCTCACCACTGACGCGTCAGATGTGGCCATAGGGGCGGTCGTGGAGCAACATGTAGCCGGGGTTTGGCAGCCCCTCGCATTTTTCAGCAGGATCTTGCGCGATAGCGAACGTAAATACAGCGCGTTCGACAGGGAGCTGCTGGCTCTCCATTTGGCCATCCGCCACTTTCAGTTCTGGCTAGAAGGACGCTCTTTCACCGCGTTCGTTGACCACAAACCGCTAACATTCGCGATGGCCAAGGTTTCCGAACCGTGGTCAGGCCGGCAGCAGAGACAGCTGGCCGCGATATCAGAGTTTACCACTGATATTCAGCATGTGGTGGGCAAACTGAATGTAGTGGCAGATTGCCTCTCGCGCGCCGTGGCGGCCCCAGTCAGCGTAGGAGTAGATTACGCAGCCATGGCCGCGGAGCAGGTTAGTGACGCGGATGTGCGCGCGCTCCAGTCTGGACCAACAGGGTTAAGGCTGGAGAGCAGGGTGCTGCAAGACGGTATGCCCCCCCTAATCTGCGATGTCTCCACTGGACGGCCGCGTCCAGTAGTACCGGCTGCGTGGCGCCGCCGCGTTTTTGACTCGATTCATTCTTTGGCGCACCCAGGAGTGCGCGCGTAGGTCAAAATGGTAGGGGAGAAATTTGTGTGGCCGAGTCTTCGCAAACAAGTTAAGGAGTGGGCAGCAGCCTGCACGGCGTGTCAACGAGCCAAAGTACACAGGCACACGAGGGCTCCTTTGGAGCCGTTTCACATTCCGGCCAAGAGGTTCAATCACGTTCATGTGGACCTCGTGGGACCCCTCCCGCCGTCGCAGGGGTGCACACACCTTCTGACAATGGTGGACCGCACCACACGCTGGCCTGAAGTGGTTCCGCTGGCATCAACCACGGCCGAGGAGGTAGCGCGCGCATTTTTAACAGCTTGGGTGGCACGTTTCGGAGTTCCGTCGGACATTACGTCCGACAGAGGCCCTCAATTTGTGTCCGAACTTTGGTCGACTATGGCCCGCAGCCTGGGTGTCACAATTCACTGCATAACCGCGTACAATCTGCAGGCTAACGGGTTATGCGAACATTTTCATATGTCATTGAAAGCATCTCTCAGAGCGTCACTGACGGATGCAAATTGGGTAGACAAGTTACCGTGGATTTTATTGGGGTTGCGTTCTGCGCCTAAAGAGGACTTAGAAGCCTCCCCAGCGGAGCTCGTGTTTGCGCAACCACTTTGGCTGCCTGGGGAGTTTCTCCCAGATAACCCGGCGCCAGACACCTCCCCGTTGCAGCTGTTGCGGAGTAACATAGAATCAAGCACGCTGCCTGGCCCCGTGCACCACAGTTTTCCGCGCGTTTTTGTGCCTAAAGCATTGAAGAATGCAGAGTTTGTTTTTGTCAGACACGATGCGCATCGACCCCCGTTGCGACCGCCTTATGACGGGCCATTCAGAGTGCTGGAAACAGGGGACAAGCAGTTTTTGCTAGATTTGGGGGGTAGGAAAGAAAAAGTTGGCATAAACAGACTCAAACCCGCTTTTGTGGTGGCGGATGAGCAAGTGCTGTTGGCAAGGGCCCCGCGGCGAGGTAGACCCCCACGGGGGGCTTCACAGAGTAATGTTTCCCCAGAACACCCGCAGGGACTGACAAAGGGTTTCCACCCCCAGACGGCAAACCCCCAGCGTGACAGCGCAGTGGAGACGTTGAATCCCAACTACAGCAGATACGGCAGGAGACTGAAGCTTAGACAGCATGCGGACTGATGTGTATTGATTCTATCACGGCATGCATGTTGTTATTCTCTTGTTTGTCTAAAATGTTGGGGGGGCTGGTGTGGGGGCCACACATATGTGACCTATTTTGTGACTCACATTTTAGATCAGAACAAAGGCAGAGCTTCCTTGGAGATAACAGGAAGCGGCAAGGATGTTAGCTTTGGTATGCAGAGTTTGAGACTGCGGGGTGTTATTAGAGGATTAAGGAGTGGATGCATTGTAGACTGTGGGGGTGAGATCAGAGAGAGGAGATGCATTGTTACTGCCGATTATAATGCAATGTGATTTGTGATGCATGTCACTTGTGAACTGTGAAGCGTCCTGGTATTTAAGGACGAGAGTTCCCTGTAATGTTCTCTTTCTTCTTTGCAATGTTGGTGAATGTGAATAAAGATGACTTGAGAGAAACCTGTCTCGTCCTTCCCACATTCCCACAAAGCAAACATTTCTGCATGGCCGTAGAAAGTTTCTATTACCATGGCAACAGGAACCATGGTGAAACCTGCCTTGGATCTTTGACATCACCACTGGTTCATTGATGCCTGCCTTTGATCTGTGATGCCCGCCTTTGAGCTTTGATATTGTCACAGCGAGTGCTATGATCATGAGTAATGCCTGCCTTTGATTTTTGATGATGTCATAGCAAGTCCTGTGATCGTGAGTTCAGCCTGCCTTTGATGTCATATCAAGTCCTATGATCGTTTACTGCCATTCTTCAAGGTTCCACATTTTTACTGTGTCAGCACCTGTTTTAAAACAACATTGCTCAGAAAGCAATGCTTTTGCTTAGTTTCTTCATCTTGAGCAAGACTACGAAGAGTGCTTGATCTGGCAACTCTGCTCGCGGCAAGGTAGAATTGGGCATGGCTGAAGTTATCTGTTGTGCAGAAAACACCAACGCACTGTAAAGCTAGGTGAATGGCAACATGTTGTCACATGGTGTGAGTGTGATTCGTAGAATGAGGAGAGTGTGTCCAGCATTGACGCCAATCACAGATGTTGCACCCAACAGGTGAGGCTGTATTTGTTCAATGATGTATCTTGAGGCATTGCAATGTTCATTTTGTTGGTCAAAGTTTCGCAGTAGCATGATGACCATTTGCAAGGCAGGCATCCTAGCACATCATAGGACATCATGCCTCCATCATTGGTAGCCAGTCCTATTGTGTATTTTTTTTTTTGTTACTTATTTGTACCCGTAGGTAGACTTGGTTTGCAGTCTGGTGACAAGCCACCGGCTGCTGGTCGCTGCGTGCGCGAGCGCCCTAAACCTACATGTTTTTGGTGTGCGGGAGGAAACCGGAGAAATCCCGGAGTAAACCCGCGCAACACGGGGAGAACATGCAAACTCCACACAGCTCACTGTTGGTCGGGGGCTGGGATCGAACCCACGATCTCATGATCCCCGCGATCCCCCGGCCGAGGGTAAAACTGTGCTGCCACAGTGCTAAACCACTGCGCCACCGTGCAGCCATATGACGGAATTGTCCTATTGCCTATATGACGGCATCGTGAGTCCTGATGGTCTACATCAAAGTTTAGTAGTAGTATGATCACCATTTTCAAGGCAGGCATCCTAGGATATCATGCGTACATCATACTGTAGGTAGCCAATGCTATTGTGTATATGACGGCATTGTCCTACTGTCTACATGACAGCATCGGGAGTCCTGGTGGTCATCATAAAGACATCAAGGCAGGCATAGGACCTCATGGTCTATATCAGGGGTCCCCAACCCTCGGTCCCCGGACCGGTACTGGTCCGTGGATCATTTGGTACCGGGCCGCAAAAAAAAAATAAAATAAAATTGTGGTTAATATTAAAGCCATTTTTTTCCATTCATCTTGCAGAGATTTTGTTTTGAAAAACAACTGTTTCCGCCCTTGCCTCACAACTGCTCTTGACTCTGGCACGATGTTTCACACATCAGTGACACAAGCTAACTCTTGAAAAAATGACCCAAAAACAAAATTCTAGTTGCAGGGAAACAAGCCCAGAGTTCCCACTGATTATGGTGAGTTGATATTATGCTGTAGAATCATTGTAATTGCGTAATATAAAGTGTAATTGTTTCAGATTACATGTTCTGAACTGACAATGGTTATTGGAACCCCCGCACCTCTACCCAGTCTACGGAAAAGTTGCATGCATGAAACTGGTCCCTAGTACAAAAAAGGTTGGGGGCCGCTGGTCTATATGACTTCATGTAGACATCAAGGCAGCCATCACTGTATATGACATCATAAAGAAATCAAGGCAGGCATGACGTCCTATGATGGAGACATCATAGGCACATCATAGGAACATCACTGGCCATCCTATGATGTCCTATGAATGTTACAGACACACAAACTGAGATTTCTTGAATTTATAGATAGATGTTTCTCTGTATTATCTTGTATCTCTACTTATCGTCCTGTGTTTATATTTACACTTGTATCGCCAGTCTTTTGTATATTGCTAGTAGTATTATATTATTTATTATATTATATTATTTATAGTATTATGCCTGCCCGTGTGGTTTAGTCTCTAAGCCCGGCGGAACTGCTTTTACTAATAGGAGAAGGGGCGAGGGCGGATCTCTGGCGCCTTAAAACCAGATGCTTCGGGTAGATGGTGGCTCGTCAACCTGGGAAGGTAGCCCATCTAGGGGAAGGTAAACCCTGATCTCAAACCTCCGCTGCCTTGCGGCACACCCGGTCACGGGACAGGCTTTGGGAGTCAACCCTGAGGAAAAATCCGGAGTCGGAGCCCCTAAGGCAGTTCTCTGTTGTGCTCAACATCGTTCTGGCAGCTCCTGCGACGGCGCTGGTGCCAAAGTATAGCAGCCCTGCTGTTCCTTTGGATTCATCAGCGACGTGGAGAGGGGGGACATGCTGCATGGGTAACATCTTGTCCTCCATATCTTCCTGCCCAGGCTTGAATCCTACCAACACCCAACGCTGGAAGGTAGAACACCGGTGCGCGTCTGCCTGTTCGGCCGCGGGCGGTACTGTTCCAGCGGAGTGGACGTTTAGGATTCTCTTCCATGGTCATCATAGACCGACGGAGGCCGACGATTATATTTTTTGCATCTTTTGGGTTTATGTTTTATCTTGTCCTTATCTTGGTGGTTATTTTCTCACTGTGTATTTTGGTCTGTTCCTGTTTTAGAATTATAGTCAGTTACCTTTTTGTTCCCCTGTGCTTTTACTTTCATAGTCATCTGTTCCTATTTTTTCTCTCTTGGTGTTTGACAGCTGTCTGTGTTTACTTCTGGGTGTCAAACTCTGTTCGCGGGCTGTCACAGCTGTCTGATTGTTCTGATTATCCTTGCTCATGTTTCCCACACCTGTAATCATTTGTTGTTAATTCCCTTTGCCCTATTTAAGCCCCACTGCAATGCAGTACCGTTGCAGCGGCATACTGTGTGTTTAGACAGGAATCCCCTGTCATACCTGCTCTCCAACGGATGTGCTCCATCCGCTTCTTTTCTCTTTTCCCCTGGCGTTTCCATATGCCTCAGCCTGGGTCCGGCCAGGCTGGTCTCCTGTTTTTTCTCTCGGACATGAGCCCCGTACTTCTGGTGTTTCTGCACGCCATTACCTCCCGGTCCTCCAGTCCTTGTAAGTGTAGTGTTTTACGTACTTTGTGTTTTGTCTTTATTAAATGTGCAAAGGTGTCCTCAATCCGCCCTTGAAAGGGCAATTTATGACAGACTCCCTCATATGCAATACTTACTAAGAGAAGATAAACCTTTATTAGCCCCCCAATAGCGAAATTACAGGATTGCAGCACTAAGAGCAATAATAACATAATAAATAAGACTAGATACTGACACTGCAGATTATTCATTGCTTTTATATTTCCAATCATAGCATATTTGAGTTCCAAATGGAGCAGTGATTCCACAGACATACTCCCACCCACACTTTTTACAGGAACTCACCCTGTTCAGGTAGCATGTTATCCACATGATGACATTTGCCAATCATTTGTCCACACTTCAATGTGTCCACTGGATGGACGCTGCCTCCGGGTGTCCTATGTCATTCACACCTTCTATCTGTATCCAAGTCTTTCATTTGCACCCACTTTCCCATCCCGTTCACCTCTACTGGCACGCACCCACTCCCACCTTTTTCAATTTCAATCTCAACACCACTTTTCATCTCCGCTCTGTGAGTGTATCGCTGCCTCCTCTTATTACTCACCTTTTTTTCCTCTCTGCAGTCTGTTAATGACAGCCTCATTCAGTGATGTTGTTATGATCAGAGTTGTGTGACTACATGGATTCACAGCCAACTGTGGTTATGAATCAGGTCTTATTTCTTACACTTCTGCCTAGTATAAGGCTATAGTCACCACACTGCAAAGACCCAGTAAAATTAGGAACATGTGAGGATCAAACAGGTTGTACATTAGTCAAAGGATTAGCTAGATTTTATACAATTACACTACCGTTCAAAAGTTTTGGGTCACCTCAGACAATTTTGTGTTTTCCATGAAAAGTCACACTTTTATTTACCACCATGAGTTGTAAAATGAATAGAAAATATAGTCAAGACATTGACAAGGTTAGAAATAATGATTTGTATTTGAAATAATAATTTTTTCCTTCAAACTTTGCTTTCGTCAAAGAATCCTCCATTTGCAGCAATTACAGCATTGCAGACCTAACATGATTGCACAAGGGTTTTCTAATCATCCATTAGCCTTCTGACGCAATGAGCAAACACATTGTACCATTAGAACACTGGAGTGATAGTTGCTGGAAATGGGCCTCTATACACCTATGTAGATATTGCACCAAAAACCAGACATTTGCAGCTAGAATAGTCATTTACCACATTAGCAATGTATAGAGTGTATTTCTGATTAGTTTAAAGTTATCTTCATTGAAAAAAAGTGCTTTTCTTTCAAAAATAAGGAAATTTCTAAGTGACCCCAAACTTTTGAACGGTGGTGTACATCGAGTAAATCCCCACTGTGGATTAATGGAAGAGGAAAAACTGTGACGTCTGTGGTTTTTGCTACTGACACATTCCCCACCTTCCCACTTAAACACATTAGCTGTTAAACTGAGCCTCTGTACTACGCATGTGTTTATACTGTGTTTGTGAGTTATGTGTAACGATGCGTGTGCGGTGAGGGATCGTGGATGGAAAATGCAATGGTCGGCAAATAAATGGCCATAGCTGTCCAGTGTTTAGAGCCCAGCAGATGAGAGCGGGTCCATGAACGTTAACATGATAGCAGAGAAATGAAGTGGTTGGAAAACACTCCAGGTTCATTGCCCACAGAGCTGTGCTGCTTTGTCCTCAGGGGTCTCCCCCACTGCTCTACACCATATTTCCAGGCTCCAGATGCTTTAGTAGTTAAATGAGAATGAGCTTTATTATGCATTTGCCTTGTCTGCTGTATGTGTGTGGTTTATGGTGTAGTACATGCTGATGTATCAGCCCATATGTGGCACAAATTCACCCATGGATTCTCTCAAAGCTGAGTTGGTAGAAACATGACTAGGAGAAGTAAATTTCCTCACACAGTGCATCCGGAAAATATGCACAGCTTTTTCCACATTTTATGTTACAGCCTTATTCCAAAATGGATTAAATTAATTTTTTTCCTGAAAATTCTACACACAACAGCCCATGATGACAATGTGAAAAAAAGTTTTATTGAGATTTTTGCAAATTTAGTACAAGTAAAGAACTAAGAAATCACATGTACATAATAAGTATCCACAGCCTTTGCCATGAAGCTCAGAATTGAGCTCTGGTGCATCCTGCTTCCACTGATCATCCTTGAGATGTTTCTACAGCTTAATTGGAGTCCCCCTGTGGTAAATTCAGTTGACTGGACATGATTTGGAAAGGCACACACCTGTCTGTATAAGGTCCCACTGTTGACAGTGCATGTCTGAGCCCAAACCTGTCATGGCTGCCTATCATCCTCAGCTGCGCGCACACCTGCTCTCCATCACAACCAGGGTTATTTAAACCGTGCAGTCCTGGGATCAGCGCGGAGTCGTCTGTCTCCATTCCCCGAGAATTAACTTGCCTTCCTTCATCCTGAGCTTCCAAGCCTTATCCTGCCTTCATCCTTGTTCCCAGTCCTGCCAGTCGGCATCAGGAAGTATCCTCTCTTCCTAACCAAGTAAGCCTTCGCGCATCTCTTTAACCTCTATCGGTCCCCTGTGCACAGGCGGAGTTCCGTGGCTGCAAACCTCTTTCCCTCCTGGCGGCGGACCGAGCTGTACCTAAATCATCCACCATCTCCAACCACAGTTGGGACTGCGGGCACTGTCCTCCTGGCCGTAGCCGCCGAGCTAAACCTGAGCTCCACCACAACATCTCTGCCAGTAAGCACAGAACAATCCTGTACATCCCCTCCGGGGTCTGTCACTAACTCATCCTCTGTCTGTGTGTCTATAGGGTTGCCAGGTTGCACGGTTCTCTGCTCACCCCAGCTGATACATACATACACACATGCACCCACACATACATTTCCTTCAATAAAAGATAATTGTGTTTATTCTTGAGTCGTGTCTGCTCACTGGGTCTGAAACCATGTCAGTACGACTCCGCCAAAATGACCTAGCAGACAGCGCGCAAGCGTACAAAATTAACAACCTGGAGGCTCGGGTTGACCAATTAGCTTATCAGCAACAGATTATCCTTACCCAGTTAACTCGCATAACTGATCGGTTGGACTGCCTGGCTAGTCCACAGGCCTTCCCTCCAGCTCCAAGTAGCTCCTCTGCTCCCGCTAGTATTTCGGCTAGTCAATCTGTACAGGGCTCCACTTCCCGGCTTACTCCCATCCCTACTCCCTCCCGCTTTAGTGATAAATTAGGGGAGGCTAGGGGGTTTATTCTCCAGTGTGACATCGTGTTTCAGCAGGTACCTGGGGACTTTCCCACAGACCATAGCCGGATAGGCTATGTAGTTAATCTATTAGAGGGGCAGGCATTAGCTTGGGTTTACGCTGTTATGGCTAGGGCTAATTATGCTGCCTTGACTTATACCCAGTTTGTCAGTGAGTTTAAGGAGGTGTTCGACCAGTCTGACCGTGACAGTGTGCTTACCTCCCGGCTGTTAAACCTGAGGCAGGGGGCCAAGTCCGTGGCCGATTATGCTGTCATTTTCTGGGTGGTGGCCACGGAGGTGGGGGGGGGGATGCCTCACTCTGTAGCATTGTCATTAGGATCCTTAGTCCTAGCCTGTGGGACGAGCTAGCCCGCTTAGAGAAACCTACTAGGCTCACTGAGTTGATTTCGCTAGCCATTAGCCTAGATAACAGGCTGAGGGAGCGGGTGGCAAAGTGTAAAACTTCCGGTCGCTTGGAGACCCAGTATTGCCGCTCCCTACAGCCCCCCCTGTTGGCCCTATCTAGTGATGTGCGGATCGATCCTGAAATATCGATACCTCCGATACTGGATCTTTATGCTCTAAAATTGATTCTCAAATCAAAATATCGATACTTTTGATACTTAAGTAATTTGAGGTAAGGTATATCCTTAACAGGAACACGGTGAAAAGTAACTACTGAGATGTTGTCTAAGTGACACGCGGTTGGTGGGACTACTTTTTCTTCTGCCTGGGTAAGTGCGTCATGCGTAAGCACAGCGGCACGCTGCTCCGTGCTCTCAGTCACAGTCTGTGGACACAATGGCAGAACGTAAACGGAGTCATGTGTGAAGTTATTTCAGCTCCACAAACAGCCAAGACGTGGTCTGTGACGTTTGTAGGAAAACAATAAGAAGTTGTGGCAACACAACGAACCTTGTAAAGCACCTCAGGTTAAATCACCACAGTGAATATGAAGCATACACAACGATGAGGCAGACAGAAGAGGAGGGCTCAGTGTCTGCCTCAGGTGCTGCTGCCAGGGCAAGCCAGAGGTCTCTGGCGGAATCCTTCCGTGCTACAGGCAGGCATTATCCAGGTACAGAGAAGGAAAATGTGGAACTTTAAGTGACGCTAAGCACTGTTGCTGCTGGAGTTGTTCAAATGAATAAATATGGTGTGGGGCACATATATGCACATATGTATACCACTGCATGATTCATACGTATGCCACCTTAGGCTTCACATCTGAGACGGAACAAAGGACTGAGCCGCTCTGGAGATAACAAGAAGGTGTGAAAGTCTAGTCTTTGGCATGCAAAGAAACAGCTGGGGGGGATTTCGCCCAGCGACCAGAGACTGGAGGTGGGGGTGTTAAGATCGGGAGGAAGTTACATTGTTACTGGGATTAAGTACCATGTGACTGTGTGTTTGATGTCCTGGGTATAAAAGGGACAGATGTTGGGGGATTCATTCTCTTTCTGTTTTTGGATGATGTTGGAGAATGTGAATAAATCTGACTTGAGAAATAAACTCAGCCTCGTCCTTCCACATTCTCTACACTGGTGACCCTAAGACGTATCATGAGCAGAAGTAATTCCCCCGAGCCGGACTTGTCAGGAGCCGGCCAGGCGAACGCAGCCACAGTCAAGCTACCAGACTTCTGGCAAGACAACCCGTGCTCCTGGTTCCACTTGGTCGAAGCACAGTTCGCCCTCCGGGGGATAACGGTAGATGACACAAAATTCTACCACGTTATTGCCAAGCTCGACAACCGCACGGCTCGACATGTGCAGAGCCTTTTGGAGCGCCCACCGGCCGACGACAAATACGGCGGGTTGAAGGCTGCGCTCATCCAGCGTTTCACTCCCTCAGTCCAGGAGAGAGCGGAGAGGCTTCTGGCTCTGAACGACTTGGGAGATAGCACGCCCGTCGACCTGATGGAGGACATGCTGAGGCTGAGGGGCTCAGACGGCGACGACTTCCTCTTCACCCACATTTTCCTGAGAACCCTCCCGGCGGCCACGAGAGCGACCTTGGCCGGCTCACCGTTGTTGGTCCAGCGGGACTTCCGCGCGCTGGCCCAGGAGGCACAGCGGATTCTCAACGCCAGCAGACAGCGCACGACCACCGTAGCAGCGATGGGGTTCGGCGCGATGGCCCGAGACAGCAGGGGGCCAGAGGCGGCGGTAGCAGACCCACCGACAACGGCGGCGGCGAGGGCCAGGGATTGCGGAGGAGACGACCTCTGTTTCTACCATCGCCGCTTTGCAGAGAGGGCACACAAATGTATACCACCGTGCCAGTTCAAGAGCTCGGGAAACGCCAAGGCCGGGGGTCGGTAGCAGCCGCGGCCCTCGGAGAAGAGAACAAGCTGCTCTACTTGACGGACGCGCGTTTGGGGAGGCAATTCCTCGTGGACACAGGCTCCCAAGTGAGTTTCATCATACTCACATATGCTGACCGGCTGGCAGATCCCGGAAGTCACGGAGCGTCAGCAGTGAACGGCTCGAAGATTAAGACCTTCGGTGAGAAGACTCTGCTTCTGTCCCTACACGGCCGTACATTTGAGTGGACTTTTGTTATAGCTGCAGTGAGCTTCAATATGTTAAGGGCTGATTTTCTTTGCTCACATGGTTTGTTGGTTGATCTTGCTAATAGGCGCCTGGTTAATGCACTTTCTTTTTATCCTATTCCCTGTGCAGCCCGAGTGACCCCGCCCACAGCACAAGCCAACGTCGCAACGGCAGGTGGTAAGTTTCACACACTACTCACTCAGTTCCCAGCACTCACGGTTCCCACATTTTCAGCAGCTGTCACTAAACACGGAGTGGAACATTTTATTACTACCACCGGACCGCCCGTTTTTGCAAAAGCTCGGCGCTTGGATGCAGCTAAACTGTCCATAGCACGCGAGGAGTTCGCCAACCTGGAAAAGTTGGGCATCATCAGGCGTTCGAAAAGCCCATGGGCTTCCCCGCTGCACATGGTCCCTAAAGCTGACGGCTCGTGGCGTCCTTGAGGAGATTTCTGCAGGTTGAACAACGCTACAGCACACGACCGCTACCCAATCCCGCATATCCAAGATTTTTCCGTTCATTTGGTGGGGGTGCGCATTTTTTCTAAGATAGACTTGGTCCGCGGGTACCATCAGGTCCCAGTATGCGCTGAGGACATACCCAAAACAGCGGTAATAACTCCGTTTGGCCTTTTCGAGTTTTTGCGCATGCCGTTTGGGCTTAAAGGCGCTGCGCAGATGTTCCAATGCATGATGGACGCGGTGTTGCGTGATCTCCCCTTTGTGTTCGTCTACCTGGACGACATCTTGGTATCCAGCGCGTCCAAAGACGAACACGAAAACCACCTCATGGCAGTTTTCTGGAGGTTGGGGGAGCACGGGTTAATAATCAACCCAGCGAAATGTCAGTTCGGGGCGACGCAGATTGATTTTTTGGGGCATCGCGTCTCTCCAGAAGGAGCGGTTCCTCTGCCTGACAAAGTGCGCGCAGTAACAAATTTTCCCCAGCCACAAACGGTCAAAGCATTACAGGAGTTTTTGGGAATGGTAAATTTTTATAACCATTTCCTCCCCCGCGCAGCGCAGCTCATGCAACCATTGTATGCCGCGCTTAAAAAACAAAAACCCACAAGCAAAATCGAATGGTCTCCTGAGCGGGAGCGAGCATTCGCGGCGGTCAAAACAGCCCTGGCAAACGCTGCGTTGTTAGCGCATCCAAACCCAACGGCCCGCATAGCGCTCACTACTGACGCGTCAGATGTGGCCATAGGGGCGGTCGTGGAGCAGCAGGTGGCCGGGGCTTGGCAGCCGCTCGCCTTTTTCAGGAGGACGTTGCACGATAGTGAGTGAAAATACAGCGCATTTGACAGGGAGTTGTTAGCTCTCCACTTGGCCATTTGCCACTTCCAGTTCTGGCTGGAAGGACGCCGTTTCACCGCGTTCGTTGATCACAAGCTGCTGACTTTCGCGATGGCCAAGGTTTCAGAACCGTGGTCGGGCCGGCAGCAGAGGCAGCTGGCTGCAATCTCAGAGTTTACTACCGATATTCAGCACGTAGCGGGTAAACTGAATGTAGTGGCAGACTGTCTCTCGCGTGCCGTAGCGGCCCCAGTCCGCGTAGGGACAGATTATGCAACCATGGCCGCGGAGCAGGTTAGCGACGCAGAAAGGCGCGCTGCCGCAGTCCGCGTAGGGATAGATTATGCAGCCATGGCCGCGGACCAGGTTAGCGCCGCAGACCAGGTTAGCGACGCGGACGTGCGCGCGCTCCAGTCTGGACCAACAGGGTTAAGGCTGGAGAACAGGGTGCTGCAAGATGGTATGCCCCCCCTAATCTGCGATGTCTCCACGGGACGACCGCGCCCGGTGGTACCGGTGAGTGCGCGCGTAGGTCAAAATGGTAGGGGAGAAATTTGTGTGGCCGAGTCTTCGCAAACAAGTTAAGGAGTGGGCAGCAGCCTGCATGGCGTGTCAACGAGCCAAAGTACACAGGCACACGAGGGCTCCTTTGGAGCATCCCGGCTAAGAGGTTCGACCACGTTCACGTGGAACTCGTAGGCCCCCTTCCACCGTCGCAGGGGTGCACACACCTTCTGACAATGGTAGACCCCATCACGCGCTGGCCAGAAGTGGTCCCACTGTCATCAACCACAGCCGTGGAGGTGGCGCGCACGTTTTTAATGGCATGGGTAGCGCGCTTTGGAGTTCCGTTGGACATTATGTCCGACAGAGGTCCTCAATTTATTTCCGAGCTTTGGTCAGCGATAGCCCACGGCCTGGGGGTAACGATCCACCACACTACCGCATACAACCCGCAGGCTAATGGGTTATGCGAACGTTTCCATAGGTCATTGAAGGCGGCCCTCAGAGCATCGCTTACGGATGCAAATTGGGTGGACAGACTACCATGGGTTTTATTGGGGTTGCGTTCTGCACCTAAAGAGGATTTAGAAGCCTCTCCGGCTGAGTTAGTTTTTGCGCAGCCACTCCGGCTGCCCGGGGAATTTCTCCCGGATAATCCTGCGCCAGAATGTTTCCCGGCTCAGTGGTTGCAGAGTGACGCGGAAGCGGGCATGCTTCCCGGCCCCGTTCACCACAGTTTTCCGCACGTTTTTGTGCCTAAGGCTCTAAAAAATGCGGAGTTTGTTTTTGTCAGACATGACGCGCATCGCCCTCCGTTGCGACCGCCTTATGATGGACCATTTAGAGTGCTGGAAACAGAGGATAAGCATTTTTTGCTAGATTTGGGGGGCAGGAAAGAAAAGATTGGCATAAACGGACTCAAACCCGCCTTTGTGTTGGCCGACGAGGATGTGCTGTTGGCTATGGCTCCTCGGCGCGGCAGACCCCCCTAAGGAGCATTCATCAGAGCACCCACAGGGATTGACTAACAGTTCTCATCCTCAGGAAGCAGCTCCCCAGCAGGAGGGCGCCGCGAAAGTGGTTAAGCCCACTTACAGCAGATATGGGAGGCGACTGAGGCCCAAGCGACATGTGGACTGATGTGTAATAATTTTACCATGACTTGCAGACTGTTATTACGTTGTTCCATCTTAGACGTTTGGGGGGGGGGGGGGTCATGTGGGGCACATATATGCACATATGTATACCACTGCATGATTCATACGTATACCACCTTAGGCTTCACATCTGAGACGGAACAAAGGACTGAGCCGCTCTGGAGATAACAAGAAGGTGTGAAAGTCTAGTCTTTGGCATGCAAAGAGACAGCTGGGGGGATTTCGCCCAGCGACCAGAGACTGGAGGTGGGGGTGTTAAGATCGGGAGGAAGTTACATTGTTACTGGGATTAAGTACCATGTGACTGTGTGTTTGATGTCCTGGGTATAAAAGGGACAGATGTTGGGGGATTCATTCTCTTTCTGTTTTTGGATGATGTTGGAGAATGTGAATAAATCTGACTTGAGAAATAAACTCAGCCTCGTCCTTCCACATTCTCTACAATGGTTATGAAATAAGCAACAAAATAAATACATGCTTCAACAAATAACTGCATGATTTCGTCTTGGAGTAATAGTATGTGTATCACTGAAATAATCTCACCCAGCCTAGCCTTAGGCTAGCTTTATTCATGTAAGGATTCCTAAATAATTCACCATTTAAAGTGGATCACATAGACTAGTTGTCATTAAATTAAACAGAGCAATGACAATAAAACAGCCATGGTGAACTTTGGAAAATAAACTAGAAAAGATGAATAAAAAATAACAGTGTATCAATAAAATATATCTATTATTACTTACAATCAGTCTAATTTGCTTTAACTGTTAAATGAATATTTTAAAATGTAGGTATTGACAAACTTGTGCAATTATTGTGGCATTTATTTATTTATTTAATTAAATATTTTACTGGCAATTTCAGTTTGAGTTACCCAGTATTATAAGACAGTAAGTGTTTGTACCTCCTTTTTGTAGGCTATTTGGGGAGACGAAATACATAGTTGAACCTAATAAGATTAAGCATTCAGTGCAGAGTAGCCCCATCATTTGTTTTTCCCTGTGATTTTATATCGTTTGAAGATGATTCCTCAAGAGCTGCAACACTCACAAGATCCCTGGGAGAGATGATTGCAAAGGATCTCCAGCCTCTGTCCATAGTGGAAGACCAAGGTTTCCAAGGATTTGTGAGAGCTCTTGACCCAAAATATATACTCCCAGGAAGAAAAAAACTGACAGAGACTGTTCTTGTAAAGATGTTGGATGAGTGCAAAGGCAAAGTAAAAGCATCTTTGCAAAATGCTTCTAGTGTTGTACTTACCACTGATATGTGGATTTCTGTGTCCACAGAGGCATATTTAACTGTAACATGTCATCTCATTGAAAACTGGCAAATGAGGGAATTTGTTTTGGAAACCCACACTTTCCATGGGCAGCATACAGCAGATAATATCTGTTTAGCACTTAAACGCATCACAGAAGAATGGGGCGTAACTGACAAGGTTGTTGCAGTTGTGACAGACAATGGTGCAAATATGGTTGCTGCAGTGCACAAGGCTGGATGGAGGCATTATCCATGTTTTGCACATACACTTAATTTAATTGTAAAGGACAGATTAAAAACTGTCCCAGAAGTGGTGAAAGTGCTGGAGAAATGCAGTGCGATCGTGTCCTTTTTTCACCACAGCACACAGGCCACGCAGAAGCTCAGGGGTATTCAACAACAGTTGAAAGTGGCAGAGCACAAGTTAATCCAGTCGGTAGATACTCGCTGGAATTCAGTTTTTTACATGCTGGAGAGGCTCTATGAGCAAAATGAAGCTGTGACCACAGCCCTCTGCCTTTTAGGGAGGAATGCAATGTGCCTAAATGAGGGAGAATTATCCCTCATCAAGCAAACAGTTGATGCACTACGACCATTTGAATAAGTGACACGGGAAGTTTCAGCTGAAAAGTATGTTTCAGTCTCTAAAGTGATTCCGCTCGTGTCACTCATTCACAGGGCTGTAGCAGCCTGTGAACGTCAAGGCAGCCCCCTCGCCACACAACTGGCACAGCAATGTCAGCGCAGATTCAGGGGTATTGAGAGTATTCACTGTCTAGCTGCCAGTACATTTCTGGATGTTAGGTTTAAACATCTTGGTTTTCGAGACAAAGACAATGTAGAAGTAATGAAAAAACGACTCCTCTCTGAAATGCAGGAAGTCTATCAGGCAGGACAGGCAGCTCCCTCTCTAGCCCCAAGCTCAACAGCTACTGTTAGCTCTACTTCAGAGCCTTCTACTTCAGGGTCTTCTACTTCAGATCCTTCTACTTCAGGGCCACACCAGAATCCTGCCCTCCCAGGTTCAGCAATATCAAAAGCAGGGATATGGACTCATTTTAACATGCAGGTTTTGTCAGGACAACATCACCGGTCAGCTGCCAGTGATGTGCTCATTGAAGTGCGTCGGTACTCAGAAGAAAAAGTGATTCCCTGAGATAGGGATGCACTGGTTTGGTGGCAAGAACACGAACCAAGCTACCCAGCCCTGAGCAAACTGGCAGTGAGATACCTGGGAATTACTGCCACTTCTGTACCAGCAGAGAGAGTCTTTTCAAAGGCAGGAGAGGTTCTGAGCAAAAAACGAAACAGGCTAAAAGGGGAAGACAGTAAATATGCTATTGTTCCTTAACAAAAACCTGTGAATGAGGGAACAACAGTGCCAATGTTGGATGCTGTGTTATTTACATGTTCAGTATTTTCATGTTAACATGTTCATGTAACATGAATTAAGATGCAAGTTTTCATCTTTATAGTAGTTCTTAATAATTAAGCAAGAATTTATTTTAATGTTTTTATAATTGTACTCATTTTCTTTTTTTTCAGAGTTCGAAACACCATTTTCACATATTTTGTATGATTGTGTCCTCTGGTTTTTCTATTGTTGTATTATCGCCCCAAGGGTCTCCCGAGTTGGAGGACGGAGCCACTGTAGCTAACGGAGAAGCTCGACATGCCGAGGAACTGTGGCGAAAACGACGCGGGTGCCGGGCTGGAGATTAGGCGGCGTGCTAGAAATATAAGACAGAATAATAAAGAGCAATGGCAAGAACCAAGCAGACCGCCCATAAATCTACTGGAGGAAAAAGCCCCCCAGGAAGCAGCTAGCCACCAAGGCTGCTGGAAAAAAGCGCTCCGGCCACCGGCGGAGTGAAGAAGCCTCACCGTTACGGGCCCGGTACCGTGGCTCTGAGAGAGATCCGTCGCTACCAGAAATCCATGGAGCTGCTCATCCGTAAGCTGCCCTTCCAGCGCCTGGTGAGGGAGATCACGCAGGACTTCAAGACCGACCTGCGCTTCCAGAGCTCCGCCGTCACGGCTCTGCAGGAGGCCAGCGAGGCCTACCTGGTGGGTCTCTTCGTGGACACCAACCTGTGCGCCATCCACGCCAACAGGGTCACCATCATGCCCAAAGACATCCAGCTGGCCCGCCGCATCCGCGGAGAGAGAGCTTAGACTTTCTACTGCACATTCACCAACCACAATGCTCCGCACTGTGTGTCTATATATATATATATAGTAATATGTACATATGTACAGTGGGGTAAAAAAGTATTTAGTCAGCCACCAATTGTGCAAGTTCTCCCACTTAAAAGATGAGAGAGGTCTCCAATTTTCATCATAGGTATACCTCAACTATGAGAGACAAAATAAGAAAAAAAAATCCAGAAAATCACATTGAAGGATTTTTAATGAATTAATTGGTAAATTCCTCGGTAAAATAAGTATTTGGTCAATAACAAAAGTTCATCTCAGTACTTTGTTATATACCCTTTGTTGGCAATGACAGAGGTCAAACGTTTTCTGTAAGTTTTCACAAGGTTTTCACACACTGTTGCTGGTATTTTGGCCCATTCCTCCATGCACATCTCCTCTAGAGCAGTGATGTTTTGGGGCTGTCGCTGGGCAACACAGACTTTCATCTCCCTCCAAAGATTTTCTATGGGGTTGAGATCTGGAGACTGGCTAGGCCACTCCAGGACCTTGAAATGCTTCTTACGAAGCCACTCCTTCGTTGCCCGGGCGGTGTGTTTGGGATCATTGTCATGCTGAAAGACCCAGCCACGTTTCATCTTCAATGCCCTTGCTGATGGAAGGAGGTTTTCACTCAAAATCTCACGATACATGGCCCCATTCATTCTTTCCTTTACACAGATCAGTCGTCCTGGTCCCTTTGCAGAAAAACAGCCCCAAAGTATGATGTTTCGACCCCCATGCTTCACAGTAGGTATGGTGTTCTTTCTCCTCCAAACACGACAAGTTGAGTTTTTACCAAAAAGTTCTATTTTGGTTTCATCTGACCATATGACATTCTCCCAATCCTCTTGTGGATCATCCAAATGCTCTCTAGCAAACTTCAGACGGGCCTGGACATGTACTGGCTTAAGCAGGGGGACACGTCTGGCACTGCGGGATTTGAGTCCCTGGCGGCGTAGTGTGTTTCTGATGTAGACTTTGTTACTTTGGTCCCAGCTCTCTGCAGGTCATTCACTAGGTCCCCCCATGTGGTTCTGGGATTTTTGTTCACCATTCTCGTGATAATTTTGACCCCACGGGGTGAGATCTTGCGTGGAGCCCCAGATCGAGGGAGATTATCAGTGGTCTTGTATGTCTTCCATTTTCTAATAATTGCTCCCACAGTTGATTTCTTCACACCAAGCTGCTTACCTATTGTAGATTCAGTCTTCCCAGCCTGGTGCAGGTCTACAATTTTGTTTCTGGTGTCCTTTGACAGCTCTTTGGTCTTGGCCATAGTGGAGTTTGGAGTCTGACTGTTAGAGGTTGTGGACAGGTGTCTTTTATACTGATAACGAGTTCAAACAGGTGCCATTAATACAGGTAAGGAGTGGAGGACAGAGGAGCCTCTTAAAGAAGAAGTTACAGGTCTGTGAGAGCCAGAAATCTTGCTTGTTTGTAGGTGACCAAATACTTATTTTACTGAGGAATTTACCAATTAATTCATTAAAAATCCTTCAATTGTGTTTTTCTGGATTTTTTTTTTCTCATTTTGTCTCTCATAGTTGAGGTATACCTATGATGAAAATTGGAGACCTCTCTCATCTTTGAAGTGGGAGAACTTGCACAATTGGTGGCTGACTAAATACTTTTTTGCCCCACTGTATACTAGCTGTTCTTGTTTTTTCTTGCCTTCTGATTGTTGCTCTGAGTGTTGCTATCCCTGTGCTGTTGCAATCCTGGAATTTCCCCATTGTGGGACTAATAAAGGCTTATCTTATCTTATCTTATCTTATCTTATATTAGCTCAACTATATTGTAAATGAGGCCGCTACCTCAATATACTTCAGAGTTTAATATAAATAAATAAATAAATTACTCTGTCTTGTATTCTTAAGGAAGCTATGATTTGAAATACACTACTTTTTTTAGATTTAAAAGACATATTAGGTGTAGTCGCATAAAATATCGGTATCGGTATCACCGATACCAGCCTGAATTTTACTCAGTATCGGATCTGAAAGGAAATCAGTGGTATCGAACATCACTAGCCCTATCCTCCCCTGAGTCCCCGGATGCTCCAGAACCTATGGTGGTGGGACAGTCTAAGCTGCCGTTAGCGGAGAAGCAGCGCCGCCGTGAGCTGGGGTTGTGCCTCTACTGCGGGAGTGAGGAGCACGAGGTAACATCATGTCCCATTTGGCCAAAAGGGGGAGTCCGTGTGTCACAGTAGGGGGACTCACGGACTCACCTCAATCAAATCCCCTCTCTCAGTGTCTCCTTCCCATTCGCTTCATTCACAATCACAGAGAAATAGTCACACATGCACTGATTGATTCAGGGGTCGAGCAGAGCTTCATTTCAGGGGAAATGGCAACCCGGCTGGGGCTCCCCTGTCAACCGCTCAAGACCCTCCTCAAACTCATTGCCCTATCCAAAGCCCCCCTTGCTGTTGTTTCCCATCAGACCCCCCTGGTGTCAGTCATAGTGTCAGGTAACCATTGGGAAGAGCTGAGGTTGTTCATGCTGCCGGTTTCTTCCTCCCCTGTCATCCTTGGCTATCCGTGGCTCCGTCTTCATAATCCCACCATTGACTGGCATTCTGGGAGTGTGTTATCATGGAGTTCTTTTTTCCTTCGTGCCTGTTAGCAGTTCGCTGCGTGCTCGTCATCCGTGCCCCTGGGTGCCCCCATCACCCCCCCTCCCGATTTGTCTAAGGTTACCCCTGAATGTCACGACTTAGGGGCTGCCTTCAGTAAGACCCAGACCCTTTCCCTCCCCCCTCACCGCCCATATGACTGTGCTATCAATCTCTGTGCCGGAGCCCTGCCACCGTCTAGCCGGCTTTACAGTCTGTCAGCTCCGGAGTGGGAAGCCATGGAAACTTATATAAAGGAGTCGTTGAGCTCGGGCATAATCCAGCTGTCATCCTCGGTGGGGGGGGCGGGGTTTTTCTTCGTTGGCAAGAATTACGGCTTGCTAAGGCCGTGTATTAACTTTCGGGAGTTGAATAACATCACCATTAAAGACAAATACACCCTCCCATTGATTAATTCAGCATTCGATTCCCTCCAGGGGACCTCTTGGTTCACCAAGTTGGACCTCCGCAACGCTTACCATCTGGTGCGGATCCGGGAGGGCGACGAATGGAAGACGGGTTTCTGGACCCCTAGTGGGCATTTTGAATACATGGTCATGCCGTTCGGGCTTACCAATGCCCCCGCCGTGTTCCAGCGGCTGATTAATGATATACTGAGGGACTTTTTTGGGCACATTTGTATTTGTCTATTTGGATGACATCCTGATCTTTTCTCAGTCCCTTGATGAGCATCGGGTGCACGTGAGGCAGGTACTGCAGCAACTCTTAGAGAATAAGCTCTTTGTGAAGGCCGAGAAATGTGACTTCCATGCCTCCAAGACATCCTTCCTCGGATTCATCATTTCCCACAACGAGATCATCCCCGACCCTGATAAGGTAAAAGTGGTAGTAGATTGGCCCACCCCGTCTTCCAGAAAGCAGCTTCAGCAGTTTTTGGGGTTTGCTAATTTCTACCGCTGCTTCATCCAGAATTACAGTAGTACTGCTCTTCCCCTGACCCGTCTGACATTTCCTAAGGTCCCCTTCCGGTGGACAGGGAAGGCGGCTGCGGCCTTTGCTGACCTTAAGGATAAATTCACTTCATTCAATTGCACGGTGCTCTGCTCGCCCCAGCTGATACATACACACACACATGCACCCACACATTCATTTCCATCAATAAAAGATAATTGTGTTTATTCTCTAGTCGTGTCTGCTCATTGGATTTGAAACCATGCCAAAACCAAGCATGAAGTCAAAGGAATTGTCTGTAGACCTCTGAGACAGAATTGTCTTGAGGGACAAATCTGGAGAAGGGTACAGAAAAATTTCTGGTGCTTTGAAGGTCCCAGTGAGCACGGTGGCCTCCATCATCCGTAAATGGAAGAAGTTCAGAACCACCAGGACTCTTCCTAGAGCTGGCCGGCTGTCTAAACTGAGCAATCGGGGTGAGAAGGGCCTTAGTCAGGGAGGTGACCAAGAACCCAACGGTCACTCTGTCAGAGCTCCAGTGTTTCTCTGTGGAGAGAGGAGAACCTTCCAGAAGGACAACCATCTCAGCAGCAATCCACCAATCAGGCCTGTATGGTAGAATGGCCAGACGGAAGCCATTCCTTAGTAAAAGGCACATGACAGCCTGCCTGGAGTTTGCCAAAAGGCACCTGAAGGACTCAGCCCATGAGAAACAAAATTCTCTGGTCTGATGAGACAAAGATTGAACTCTTACAAGGCACCGCTCATAACCACAGCAATGGTGGTGGCAGCATCATGCTGTGGGGATGTTTTTCAGCAGAAGGAACTGGGAGACTAGTCAGGATAGAGGGAAAGATGAATGCAGCAATGTACAGACATCTTGGATGAAAACCTGCTCCAGAACGCTCTTGACCTCAGACTGGGGCAACAGTTCATCTTTCAGCAGGACAACGACCCTAAGCACACAGCCAAGATATCAAAAGAGTGGCTTCAGGACAACTCTGTGAATGTCCTTGAGTGACCCAGCCAGAGCCCAGACTTGAATCCAGTTGAACATCTCTGGAGAGACCTGAAAATGGCTGTGCACCAACGCTTCCCACCCAACCTGATGGAGCTTGAGAGATGCTGCAAAGAGAAATGGGCCAAACTGTCCAATGATAGGTGTGCCAAGCTTGTGGCATCATATTCAAAATGACTTGAGGCTGTAATTGCTGCCAAAGGTGCATCAACAAAGTATTGAGCAAAGGCTGTGGATACTTGTGTACATGTGATTTCTTAGTTTTTTATTTTTAAAAAAAAATTGCAAAAATCTCAAAAAAAAAAAAAACTTTTTTCACATTGTCATTATGGGGTGTTGTCTGTAGAATTTTGAGGGAAAAATAATGAACTTAATCCCTTTTGGAATAAGGCGATAACATAACAAAATGTGGAAAAAGTGAAGCGCTGTGAATACTTTTCGGATGCACTGTAGTTAAAGGGATTGTGGTTGTCTTCACACCTAACCCATTTGGTCTGGATTTTCTGACTTTTAGGTTTAATTTGAGTTTGAAATTTTTGGTATGAAACCTAAAAAGTAAATAAGCTAAGAGTGAAAATTTCGTCTGGCAAAAAGAAGTGGTCTTGATGAGACCTTCAGCCCAAATACAGGATGATACATTAGCCATAGTAGCACTCAGAGAAAGAGAGAAAAAATGAAAACTTTTCAAAACAAAACATGCGAAAAGTATTGTTTGGAAAAAAATGTATTATTAAAGGATTTCTAATTTCCAGTGTGGCAAAATGCCACACACAACAATGGGGTGAAGCATGGCAAATCGTCTTACTGTATTCCACCACCAGAGGGCAATAGAGCTGCTTTAACGTCACCTTTGGAGAGGTCTCATGACGTCCATCTTTATTTACAGTCTACAGTCAGATATAAGTGGGTTTGAAAGGACGACACGCAGTGAAGATGTTGGCATATTCTAAGGCAGGGGTGGGCAGTCATGTGCCATGGAGGGCCATTCCACTGTAGGTTTTCTGTTCTACCCAGTTTCTTCAGCAGGTGTTTGCTCTTATCAACTTCAAGGATTGCTAATCATTGAAAACACCTGCTGAAGAGACTGGGTGGAACAGAAAATCTGCAGTTGAATGGGCCTCACCCCCCTACCCCTGTTCTAAGGTAAGGAACCTTTGGACGGCTTGTCACTTTATGTCTATTTTCTTTTTTAAACTACCTTTCTTTTGTTCCTACATTTGTCGTATCCATTTCTCTCTTTTCTTTGCCTTTTTTTTCTTTTATCCCTACTTTCTGTATTTTTTCTTCTTTGCCCACCTCTTCACTTTCTTCCTGCCCTTTCCCCTGCCCTCCAGCTATCATCAGAGTCTTTTTTTCCTGCTGCACACCATCACGTCCAGTGATGAATTGCTCTGCCCTCAGTGGATCATTCTGTATGAATAACTGCTGCTCTGTGCTAACATGCCACACCAAATGGAGTTCCTGTGGTGTTTGAGGTGATAGATATGTATAAAGAACCTATAGGAGCAATTCTTTATGGCAGCCAGTGATGTGCACAGACATTTCGGGGGGCAGGCACACAACCAAAAAAAGGAGCACTTCTAAATACTGAAAAAAGTAAAGTTACATACAGTAGTGCAAATTTTATTGCAGTTATTTGGTATATTAAATTTATTTTAATACCTATACATTCATAGAGATAATTAATACCCCATAGGTTTTAGCAAAATTATTAACTCACACAGAGACCATGGTCTTCATTAATTATTTACAGGAAAAAAGGTCAATGACAAAAAATGGGCAAAAATTAAATATCTGTTCAAAATAAATAAACCTTTGCAAAAATCTGAAAAGGCTTTTCTTCCAATAAATAATTTTAAATCTCCTTTCAAATAATTAAATCTTTGCAAAAAATTAAAAAGGCTATTCCCCTTGTCAGTAAATTGACAGAAAATCCTCCCCTCTCTTTACCCACCACCTTCCATCCCCATAAAGACTGCAAGGAGAGTTTAAACAGGACAACTTTGTATGTCAGTGAGAGGACAGTAGCAATTGTAGAAGAAAAGTCATGAAAAGTTGAGGAAAAAGTTGTACATTTTATGTAAAAAAAAAAAAGTTGAAAATTTATGAGTATATTGTTAAAAATTTGTGTGGGGAAGAGGTAATAACAATCACAAAGCATGGTAAATTTATAGGAATGGTACATTTACTACAACAGCAATAAATTTGTGAGGAAAAAGTTTCCAATTTATATATATATATGAACAAATTATAACTTTCAAAAAAAAATTAAAGTTTACAAGAAAATCTCACTCATTGGTGAGAAAACTGGACATTTATGAGAGAAAAAAGAAAAATATATTTAAAAATATTGTAGAAAACATACAAATTTTTTCTTGTAAATATGACTTTTTTCTTGGAAATGTGGATTTTTTTCGGCATTTGAAAGTATGTCACTTTTTTCTCATAAATTTGGGACTTACTTTTAGTAAATTTGTGACTTTTTAAATTTTAAATTACCATCTTTTATCACATTTTTGCACCTTTATTCTTGCAAATTTGTCGTAAAATTATATTTATATTGCATGCTAAATTTATGAATATCCCCCACCACCGACATCCTCCTTGTTAAAAAAATAAAATAAAATCACTGACTGCATAATGGCAACACAAAATGCCCAAGGGTAGGGCAATTAAAACACGGACGTTTCTACAGATACAGAGCACCTGTAGCTGCTGCCTTAGAACACTAACCTGAAACACTACTTGAAGGAGATCAGAAACCAATTTACAGTTGCTGTGGTGAGGTCTGTGTGCAATGGAGCAGAAGGCATTCTAGGCTCAGGAAGCAGGTCACACAGAATTATTTGGATGTCAAAATATAGTTGAGACATTAAAACATATATGATTAGCAACTGGTGTCTCCATGGGGGAAAATTAAAATCAATAATACCTTGAAAAAAAAGCTATACAAAAGGGCACTTCAGGGTCCAAAGGGGCAATCTTAGCGCTTCCCTTCACGTCTATCTCTGCACATGTGTGACTGCAGTAGAATAAATCTTGATATAGTCATGGGCAATATGATATTTATCTCCCCCTCCAGTAAGTGTTGCCTGTCAGAATCCTTAATGACCCACTTTTCTGAATAAATGAAGTTGTCAAGTTGTAGCACTTTACACTTTCACATCCCTGCAAGTTTACATATGCACCATCCATTTTTACAGGCATGGCTTGATCTTAAAACTACATACAACACTTGGCATTCACTGTTGATACACTACTCACAAAAAGTTAGGGGTACTCGACTTTCGGGTGAAATTTCAGCATGCACCTAAAATGCACTATAACCTTTATAAGTGAACTTAATTTGACCTTCTCTAACCTTTTGAATGCACATTTCCAGCTGTTCAATATTTCAGTACTTGTACTTTTGGCGTAACTTGCTGTTCTCAACAAGGTGCTTAATGGCAAAATTCACAACAGGTGTTTGATCTATGAATCGACCAATAAATTTTCTGGTTCAATTAGAATTGGTATTTAAACAGTCCTCTTCATCATGCTGTTCACATTTTGACATCATGAGATCAAGACAACACCTAACAACTGATCAACAGGACCTCACCAGTGTGAGGCTTCAAACAAGATGTTCTCAGAGGGAAGTGGCTACTGAGCTTAGAGTCTCACAGAGTGTCATCAGCAGATTGCAACAGAGAGACTGGAAGAGTCACGGAAAGGCATAGAAGTGGACGTCCTTTGGAAACGTTCCATGCTGATGACCGCTTCATTGTGAACAGTGCCCTGCAGAACTGGATGATGAATGCCACTCAACTCCAGGCACATTTAAGGGAGGTGAGAAGCACCCAAGTGTCACGTCAGACCATTCTAAACTGTTTACATCAGTGTGGTCTGCATGCTAGATTACCTGCAAGGGTACCTGACCACACTACCAGGCACAGGCGGCATCGTCTTGCATGGGCCAGGGAGCATTTATGCTGGACAAGGGACCAGTGGGCCTCAGTGCTGTTCTCTGATGAAAGTCAATTCACGCTGAGCAGAAATGATGGCTACCAACAATGTTTGAGACGTCAAGGAGAGCGCTATGCATCAGCCACTGTTGTCATCAGACGAGCCTTTGCTGGTGGTGGTGTCACAGTCTGGGCAGGTGTGTCTAGTCAATACAGAACTGCCCTACTCCTTGTGAATGGTACAGTAACAAGCCGATACTACCTGAATAACATCATTAATCCATTCATTGTGCCCCTGCATGAACAACACAGGCCTAATTTCCTCTTTATGGATGACAATGCTCCAGCTTATCAAGGTTGCATTATTAGGGAACCGCTGCTGGAGGCTGGGGTACCTCAAATAGAGTGGCCTGAACTTTCTCCAGACCTGAATCCCATAGAAAACCTATGGGATCAGCTGAGTCTCTGTGTAGAGGCTCATAACCCTGCAACCCACAACTTCAATGACCTGAGGGCCACCCTTCAAGAAGAGTGGAATGCCATGCCTCAGCAGACAATCAGTCGACTTGTGAACAGCATGAGACATTGTCGTCAAGCTATAATTGATGCTCAAGGGCACATGACAAGTTATTGAGACATTGACATGTTTTTGTTGTGATATACCTGTTATGTCATTATGTCATGTTATTATAATCCACACTTGGTCCGACACCTTCAGTCCATGGGCCTTTGCTCTGTGCTTCCTGTCGAATCAACGTTTCATTTTACGTTGTTGTGCAGTGACCCAGTCCCGTGAAGAGTCCACATTTCTTAGGGAGCGGGTCGTGGGTGGCCTCAGTCGATTCAAAGGCAGAAATATTTCACGACCCAGCATGAGAGACGCTGGGGAACGTCCTGTTGTGGCATGGGCCTTCGCGGTGTAGTGCAGTAGTGTGCTCTGGAGGGCGTCCAAGAATGCAAAGCCATCCGCCAAATGAGCTCTCAGTCCATTTATCAGTGCTTTGTTAAACCGTTCAATGCCCCCTTTGGCCTGGGGATGGCAGAACGTGGTCTTAATGTGTTCCATGCCCTTACCGTTCAAGAACTCTTTGAATGCTCCAGAGGTGAACTGTGGGCCATTATCAGTCGTGATTGCATTCGGTATCCCCCACCTGGCAAACAGTGACGAAAGGAAATTCGTAACCACATCTGTCATAACTGAGGTGGTGGATAGCACCTCCGGCTACTTTGGGAACAAGTCGTAGACCACGAGCAGAAACCGACTGTTCAGGGGTGCTGCATGCAGTTTGCCACAAATGTCGAGCTGTATGTGTTTCCAAGGGCCTTCTGGGTACGACAGCGGCCGCAGGGGTGGAGGAGGTGGTCCGCCAGTCTTTCCGCTCTCCAAACACGGAATACAGTTTTTACCATAACTTTGGTGTCCTTGTCCATACCCGGCCACCAAACAGAGTCCCTACGATGCTGTTTTACTCTGACTACACCCAAGTGGCCCTCGTGGAGCATGGATAGGACACATGGTCTCAGAGACACCGGAATGCAATGCCCCCATGACGCACACATGCCATCCCAACAGCTCAGTTCATCTCTATACCGGTGAAAAGGTGCCAGCTCGTCCTGCACTTTGTGGATCAACCCTCTCTAATCTCCGAGCACAGTTGTGACAGCACGGGGTGTCGTTCCGACTCCGCCCTAAGTTCTTGGGGGGGACACTACCGTGTAGCATATTAACCAGATCCGTCTCTGTTGGGTGGTCATTATCGTTGTCGTCTGATCGTACGGAGTTGGTCGTGGCACGGGACAGGAGATCTGCCACTACGCTATCTTTGCCCGGAGTGAACTGGGTGGTAAAGTTGTAGGCCCTCAGCCGCTCTGTCCACCTGTGGATACACAACAGTCTGTGTCCCGAACCTGACGTCTCCAGCAATGTCGTCAGCGCTCGGAGATCTGTTCATAGAGTGAAATGGCACCCATAGAGGTAAATATTCCACCGCTCACACGCCCAGACACAGGCGAGCACTTCTCTCTCTCCCACAGCGTACTTTTGCTCGGCTGCTGAGAGACCTCGATGTGAACGCCACTGGGCGTTCCATGCTGTCCTGCACCTGAGACATAACCGCCCCCACTGCCGAGCCAGACGCGTCACAGGTCACAATGTTAGGACGTTTTGGATCAAAATGAGCCAACACTGGGGTTGAGGTGAATTGACGCTTCAGCTTGGTAACCGCCTCTGAACAGGCAGGGGTCCATTGCCACGGTGCATCCTGTTTCAATAGTGCCTGGAGGGGTCCAATCGTTTCTGAGTAACGGGGAATAAAACGCCCATAAAAGTTCACCATAGCCAAAAATGAGGAGATCTGTGCAGGTGTCGATGGTTCTGGGAGGTGCAGGACCGCCTCAACATTCAAATGTAAGGGCCACAGCCTCCCCCCACCCCACAAACTCGATTGAATCCGCAGCAAAAACACACTTTTCACCATTCAGGGTGACTATATTCCTGCAGTGCCGTCAGCACCCGTTCCAACCGATCATCGTGTTCCTCACAAGACATGCCATGAACCACGATGTCATTAAGGTATGCCACCACACCCTGAAGGCCGGCCAGAATCATGGATATTATTTTCTGGAAACAGCTGGGTGCAGAACTCAGACCAAATGGCATGTGAGTGTACCTGAACATGCCCATGTGTGTCATGAACGCTGTCAGATTCCTGCTGGCTGGGTGGAGGGGCACCTGCAGGTAACCCTGGCGAAGGTCCAGCTTTGTGAACACTTGTGAGCCGCTGAATGTTGCAGTAAGTTCCTCCACGGTTGGGAGCGGGTATTTGTCTGGGATAATTGCCTTATTCACCATCCTGAGATCGACACATGGACGGATGCCACCCCATTTTTCCTTGGCCACCACGATATTTGATATCCAGGGTGACGCGACCACCCTCTCAACGATGCCTGCTTCCAGCAATTTGGTCAACTCCGCCGTGACTTCGTTCCATAGGGTGAGGGGAAGCCGCAGCAGCAGTTGAATCCTCGGTGTCACACTTGAATCTATGAGCGGGCAGTGGTGAAACGTGCTGATGCATCCCAGGGCTCTGAACAACGCTGGCCAGCGGACATACAGTACCATTCAGGGTATACCGTTAGCACTGTAGCGCCCTCTGGGTCCTTCATGGAAAAACCCAATTTGCCCAGCAGGTCTATCCCTAGCAAGTCCGCCCCCTACCGTGAGATTTGGAAAGTGCACTTAGGGGCCGTCTTCGAGCCATGTCACAGAAAAGTTGACCGTGCCTGCCATCTCGATCTCGGGGTGGCCATATCCAAACATTCTTACCGTTCCCGCATCAATGGGTTTGTTCGGGAACAGTCTCTTCAGAGTAGCCATACTCAAAATGGACCTGCCGGCCCCAGAGTCCACCATGAGCGGCACGTCGACTCCATCGAGTTTTAGCACATACTATTTTAATGGTCCCTTCTTCGCACGTGCCACGCACACCTGTGTCATGTTTCTGGGCCCCGCCACAGATGGTTTAGCAATGATAGAGCAGGCCCTGTCCTGCGCCCCAGTCCACCGCCTCTTGGGGGTCCGCCACAGAGAATTAGCCACCCTGCTAATGGCTGTGTCTGGCGGGGAAACGTGAGTGGCCACACTCTCTTTAGCCAACGCTTTTAGACTCCGCAGAACCTTGGATTCACTCTGCCTATCCGGGTCAAGCACGTTTTCCAGCCATGAGAGTATCTTTAGCCAGCCTTAGCTTGCTCTTTAGCCACACATTATTAGTGCTGTAGGCTAGCTTTTTCCAGACCAGCTCTTCTTTGATAGGCCTGAAGGTGCATTCTTTAGCTAGGCTGCACAGCTCCATAATAAAGGACTGAGTGGACTCACCCGTTCGCTGTTGGCGGTCAACAAACTTATACCTCCACGCCGTGAGGGTGGAATGGTCTCTGAAAATACAGTCCATTATTTCTAGGCCGTCTCTGTGAGCCGTTGCTGCACAGCCTGAAATATATCCACTGGCCCTCCTCACCGAGGTAGTGAACCAGTAGACACCTCCGTCTCTCCTCATCGGTGCCACTCAGGCTGGTCGCAGCCTCATACATGCCGGACATCTCCTTCCAGCGGGCCCACAGTGTAGTTGGTGTGCCCGGGGACTGCAAAAACTGAGGTGGCTGTCTGATACACGCGCCCATCCCATCCTCGTTGCCGGTTTCCTCCCACATGCCAAAAAAACCCCATGCAGGTTAGGTTAAGTGGAGACTCTAAAGTGGCCCTAGGTGTGAATGTGTGTGTGAATGGTTAAGGGATAGCGCCGTATCGTGGCTGCTTCATCCATCCAGGTGGTGGATGCCCTCAATTTCCCCTCTGGGGATCAATAAAGTATACTAAATCTAAAAAAAAAAAAAAAAAAAAAATGTTATGTCCAGATAATGTGAGACGGGAGCCTCCATTGACTGAGTACTGACTCACTTTATTATAATGAACAACAGAATATAGTCTAGCCGTAGCCCACCTGAAGTCATCGTCCCAACCTCTTCGGCTAGGCTATGGCAAGACCCAAGAGACAATTCCCACATACAACAATACCCACCACTGTTGCTGGCTTTTGTTTCAATAAGTTGCTTGAGATGAGGAAATCACTATTGCATGCTTCTACTTAAAAGCCCTACTTTCATGATATAATGTCACTGTAGCGTGAACTTTTTACATTTTCCATAAATTTTGCCCGAAAGCCAAATATCACTAACACTTTGTGAGTAGTGTATGTTTTGCCTAATCAGGCCTTCACTTTGCTCCCTTGTATGCTTCCCCCTCCATGCTCACTCAGAGCTCCTCAGCTGTCCCAAATCTGCTGCTGATTGGTCAGGTGAGTGAGGTCACTCCTGGCTTCACTTGGCAATCAGCATCAAGAGGAAACAAGCTGAGGAAGAAACCTGCTCTGGGCAGGCATTTACCATCTTGCCATTAGTCAGACCACATTGCTGGGTGTTTGTGGTAGTGATGGTGCTGAACCACTTTAAAACATTTGCCCTGAAAATGAATCACTGCTTTGAACCATTCCATACAGTCTTGAATAGTGACCTCTGCTGGCTATGTCTGAAAACTGCATCTGATAGAGTCGAAGGAATTCAAGATTTAAAATGCCATGGGCTCCTGTTTGATTAAGTTTGCAATAAAAGTTATGCTTTGAAAATTTGTGTCAAATGTGTATATGTCCCTCATGATATAATTCTGAGATGAGCACAATGTCACAAGGCCTCATTTTGGAAAGGTCAGCTGATTTTTTTGGGGGGAAGGGAGGGCAACAACCCGAAGCAGGTATTGAATCCCACCTCCACGACACTTCTGTTTCAAATGCTCAACACAGTATGGAATGGTGTGGCTCAGAGGTAACATCACTAATTTGTGGGGCTTTGTTTTATTTCTACCGTGGGTCCCCCTGTGTGGAGGTTCTCCCCTTAATTTGTTTTCTTTTGCTCATTTTAATTAAAACTGCAATCTTCCCATTTCAGCAGCATTCTTTCATCTTTAACCAGGTTACAGTTTCTATTGTTGTTTCCCTTATTCCCTAGTTCCATCTGGGGAACATAACATATCTTGTGGCATTTGTACCTTTTCTTTTCTAACCAAATGATTTTGTAGGTGAGCAGAATACAGGGGATCTGTGAATTGGGTGACACAATGTTTAAAGTAGCACTCGGTGGCTCTAAAACCACCTCAAAAACAAAAGTAGTGTCACGTGCCGAGCCGGCTTGACTTTCCCCGGCTCGGCTTTGATCTCTTTGTGGGGTTGGCTTTGCTGGGGATGTGTATTTTGATGTATTCTGGTATGTTTTTCCATGCCCCTAGCCACTGTCTGTTAGTCAGCATTTGTCATCTCCTTTCTCTCACGCTGCTGACAGGCTGCCGGCCCAGCCACGCCCCCTCGTTCTCCTTCTGGCTCATCAGCTGTTTCCAGTCCCCGGTAATGATCTGTCCATGCCTTGCCCAGGTGTTCCTTATTTGTCACGCCAGCGGCGTCTGTATTAAAGGAGCTCTTCACTACACAGACGCCGCTGGATCATTGTACGTGTTGTATGTCTGAGCTTCACCATCTAACCGTCATGTCAACGAAGGACTGTTTTTGCTCGCTGGACTGCTGGACGTTTTGGGACTGCTCCCCCTGTGAGTAAACTGTTAGTGTTTGCTTTGTGCTGCCTTTACGCTGTGCCAGAAGCGTTCCTGTTCTCAGTTCAATCCTGCTTCGCTTCTGGCGACATTTCCTGTCCAAAGCACCATCATTACACTTTGGGTTAGCCCAGATAATGTTCCCCACAGGTGTGTAGAGCTACCCTCTGTTTTCCCTGCTTCCCCGAGCGCAGCCATCATTCACTAGTCACTGTAACTGGTCTGTCAATAAATGTGTGTGTGGTGAATCCCAGTGTTTAAATCCTCATTCTTCCTTCTCTCCACTGCGCAAAATAGTAGAATGCACGGCGGAGTTTATGACAGAATGATCCAGCCATAAAAGGATTTAGCGGGTTATACCCACACTAATGATTTTCTTTTCATTTTTGAGTCTATCTCAGTTTCACTCACCTGCTTTCCGGGCACAATGGCTGAGCTGATGGAGAGGAAGCTGTGCTCCCTCTGTCTGCTGGAGGACATTCTCTCGCGGGCACTGGAGCTCTGTTCTCCCGAGGCAGTTCAACGGGCTCGGGACGCCGCAGTCAGAGTGATGAATCAGGATAGCCTGTGGGACCATCCAGAGGCGGCTGAGATTTTCCGGGAGATTGTCGCCGTGACGTCCAAGGGGTTGGGTGAGGAGCTCCCAGCGCTCGAGCCCCCCGCGGCTACACCGCCTTTGCTCCCTGTTATTCCGGAGATCATCGGCCTTGATTACTTGCGGCTGGATGGTGTGCTCAGAATCCCAGATTATCTGATGCCCAAACTGACCGTGAGGAAAAGGAAGTCTCACCGGAGGAAGCCCCTCTCGTCTTCGGCGGCTGCCATCGCTCCAGTTGCCGAGATTGTCTCGGCTATGCCCACCTCTGCGTCATTGGAGCCAGCTCTTCTACAACCCTTTGAAGGAGTCAGTGACACGGAGAAGGGTGATTGCCAACAGTCTGCAGCTGTCAACATCGGGAGCTGGGGTGACAGGCAAGTGTTTTTTCATTTTATTCCATCTAATTGCAAACCTTGCCTGTCTCCCGAGGGAGAGGCCCAGTTTAAGCAGTCTGCTGGGTCCTCTCCTCCAACTGCAGATACAAATTCACTTTTTCTCCTCTCTGTGTCTCCTCCCATTCTCTCTGAGGGCCCGTTGGCCCAAGGTCAGGGCCGTCAGACGGTGGAGGAGCCAGTGACCCCGGATGATCCATTCCCGGAGCCAGCGTGGAGAGGCTCCCCTGCAGCTACGCTGGAGGATTTCCCAGTGTTGGAGCCGCTGCAGGAGAAGCATCGGACTGACTCCACAATCTCGCTAGCTACAGCCAAGAACATCAGACGCCGGGATGACAGGCAAGTGTGTTTTCATTTAATTCAATCTACCCATAAAAACCCTTGTCTGTCTCCCGAGGGAGAGGCCCAGTCTCAGCAGTCCACTAGGTCCTCTCCTCCGGCTGCAGCGGTGAATTTATTCTCTACTCCCTCTGTGTCTCCTCCCTCTTTTTCTGAGTGCCTGTCGGTCCAAGAACCGAGCCGCTAGATGATGGAAGAGCCGGTGGTTCCGGATGATCCCTCCCGGAGCCAGAACGGAGGGGTTCCCCTGCAGCCACACTGGTGGAGTCCCCTGCATTGGAGCTGGTGCAGGAAGCTAATAGGACTGCTGTCACCATCTTGCCAGCTGCGGAGGTGTCTGCAGCGGACTTGGAGCCGGAGCTGGACCTCTGGGAGGCCGGGCCCGAGGGTTCATCGCCAGGATTGATGGAGTCCTGGACCTCGGTGGAGCTTGAGCTCAGGAAAGTACTCTCTCTTGTGTTTCTTATGACAGTTTTAGAGAGATCTTGTCTGGCTCTAGGTGAGGAGAGTCAGGCGCAGTGCATAGCTGCGTCTGAACTTCCCTCGCCGGGCTCCGCCGGTGCCGGCGACCCTAATGACCCTGTTTCTTCTCCCGCTCTTGAGCCATATTCTAGGCTTGCCGGAGAGGAGCAACCATCTCCAGGGGTCCTCGTAGAGCCGGTCTCACCGCCTGATGACGTCGCGGGTCCAGCTTTCCTGAAGGCTGAGGTCGTCGTGTGGTCTCCTCCGCAGACGGCACCGCCGTGGGTCCAGCAGGCTGACTTTGGACCGTTGTGGGGGCTGCGCTCCAGGACTAGCCCGATGTGGGTGCTGCACTCCTGCTCAGACCCATCATGGAGGCTACCTTCCAGCGCGGGTTCCACCGAGGGTGCAGCCTTGGCCAGGTCGGGCTCCACTGCGGGTGCAGCTGAAACTCAGCCCGAGGTCACCGTGGATGCAGCTAGGCTCCCGCTGGAGTCCATCATGGGTACAGCGGAGCTGGCTCGGTCGGGGGCCACTGCGAGTGCAGTTAGGCTCCCGCTGGAGTCCACCGTGGGTGCAGCAGAGCCGGCCCGGTCAGGGGCCACTGCACCCGCCTCCTGCTTCACCCCCTTCATCCTGGTGGCTGAGCAATGTGGGCCAGCCGCTAGAAGAATTGACTCCCCGGGTCTGGTGGCCCGTGTTTTCCGGCAGGCTGCCGGATTCCATCCACTGGAATTTCTGCTTGGCCTGGGACTCTGGGCGGCCTCCTGAGCCCCAACGCCCGTGGACTTGGGGGGGTTGATTGTGGACCCTGGGCTGGGTATTGTGTTCCCTCCTTTCCTGTTCCCCTTACCTCCCACCCGGGTTCGTGTGTTATTGTTTTGTCTGTGGGGATTGGGGGGGGTTCTGATGATGTTACCGTGGGTGTCTGGTGTCCACCCCTAGAAGGAGGGGGCCCTGTCACATGCCGAGCCAGCTTGGCTTTCCCCGGCTCGGCCTCGATCTCTTTGTGGGGTTGGCTTTGCTGGGGATGTGTATTTTGATGTATTCTGGTACGTTTTTCCATGTCCCTAGCCACTGTCTGACCGGCAGCTGTTAGTCAGCATTTGTCATCTCCTTTCTCTCACGCTGCTGACAGGCTGCCGGCCCAGCCACGTCCCCTCGCTCTTCTTCTGCCTTTTTGGTGCCTCCAAGGAATGGATTTAAAGCCTATGTATGGAAATTATGAACACAGGATTGCAAGAGATGAAAAAATTCTATGCTCTGAGTGATCTGTGTCTATCAGACCTTGAATTCGGTGCCCTGTTGACTATTTTCCTCCTGGATTAAGACAAAACAGAAGATTGTGCTTCTCTTCATAAACATTCTGGGGCTGCATCTGAACTCTCAAGGACATGCGATTGGCTCAGGAAATTTCCATCTGCCATGCCTCAAGGACATGCTTCCGAGTTTCAGACACTAAGACATAACATCTCGGCTGGGAGAGATTTTGCTGCCTCCAGTAACTGATAAACACCCACCTGCATTCAACATACACAAACACACTGATTCATATATACTGAATTACACCCATCCACTCACTGATCCTCTCTGACTTTTGGTCTTTTGGTTTTTTGTGGTTGATTGTTGCTCTGTGCTATTGAGAGATTTTTTTTCATTGTAATCATAATCTGCTTAAATATTCATAAGCTGTATTCTGATAACGAAGTTTTTTTTCTCTCCTCCCCCATTGTGTCGTTCCCTCCCCTCCCCTCCCTTTCTTATCTATCTCTGTTTGATGAGGCGCCTATTATGGCTGCCGTGTCGTTGTGTCGCGCTTGCACGCGCACCAATGTCAAGTCAAATTCCTCGTGTGTTTTTTACATGCTTGGCAATAAAGTTTATTCTGATTCTGATTCTGGCTCATCAGCTGTTTCCAGTCCCTGGTAATGATCCGTCCATGTCTCGCCCAGGTGTTCCTTATTTGTCATGCCAGCAGCGTCTGTATTAAAGGAGCTCTTCACTACACAGACGCCGCTGGATCATTGTACGTGTTGCAAGTCTGAGCTTCACCATCTAACCGTCACGTCAACGAAGGACTGTTTTCGCTCGCTGGACTGCTGGACGTTTTGGGACTGCTCCCCCTGTGAGTAAACTGTTAATGTTTGCTTTGTGCTGCCTTTACGCTGTGCCAGAAGCGTTCCTGTTCTCGGTTCAATCCCGCTTCGCTTCTGGCGGCGTTTCCTGTTTGCAGCACCATCATTACGCTTTGGTTTAGCCCAGTTTACGTTCCCCACAGGTGTGTAGAGCTACCCTCTGTTTTCCCTGCTTCCCCGAGCGCAGCCATCATTCACTAGTCACTGTAACTGGTCTGTCAATAAATGTGTGTGTGGTGAATCCCAGCGTTTAAATCCTCATTCTTCCTTCTCTCCACCAGGCGTAATAGTAGAACGTACGGCAGCGTTCATGACAAATAGTATATTGTGGCTTTTTATACACAAAAAACTTTCATTGCCTTAGAATGGCTTGGAAAGAACTTTTACATCTTCCACCTAATTAAGTATGTGCAGAACTTCTTCGGCCACTTTGAAGCACAAAACAGCACATCAGCACAGAAGACCACTCCTCCTCCAGACAAGCAGGCCATAAGTCTGGATCTGGCTAGCGTGAAGAAGACCCTCTGCTGAATCAACCCACACAAGGTAGCTGGACAAGACAACATACCGGGTTGCATCCTGAAGGACTGTGCAGAGGAGCTCTAGAATGTCCTGGCCGACATCTTCAACATCTCCCTGACTCAAGCTGCTGCCCTCACATTTTTCAAAACTGCCACCATAATACCAGTCCCAAAGAAGCCCGTCCCATCCAGCTACAATGATTACCAGCCCGTAGCACTGAACCCCTTCATAATTAAGTGCTTTGAGCGGCTGGTCATGCAGAACATCAAGTCCATCCTCCCTTCCTCCCACGACCAATCTCAGTTTGCATACAGGTCAAACAGATCCACAGAAGATACCATCGCTGCTGCTCTCCATCCAGCCCTCACCCACCTGGACTCAAAGAACTCCTATGTGCGAATTGTGATGACTTGCTCTCTGCCATCATCTGCTTCAGCTGCACGCACACCTGCTCCCCATCACTCACGGGTTATATAAGCTGCTCTGCCTGCAAGACCGGCACAGAGCTGTCTGTCTTCCTGGCTACGTGAAGCTCTGTGCTCTTTATTCCAGCCAAACATTCAGCCCTCGTCATCCCTGCCGTTTCAGAATCAGAATCAGAATCAGAATCAGCTTTATTGCCAAGTATATTTACAAGTAAACACACAAGGAATTTGACTTGACATAAGACGCGCACGTTAGGCGCATCCAATGACGCGTCGCCATACAAGGCGCCTGTCAACAGTGGAGGTAAAGAGGGGGGAGGAGGGGGAGGAAAACACAATAGGAGAGAGAAAAAACATAGTAATCAGAATAAACGCTCATATGTGAGCCAAATTTTGACTACACAGAAAAAAACCCTCATGCATTAGCATACAATAGAATTCACAAGACACAAGAGAGCAGTGTACAGTATCTTTAATCAGTTCATGAATCAATGTGTGTGCGGTGTTGAGCAGTGTTGATGATAATAAGAGAGACCCAAGGACCCTTGGCAGAAGATGTTTTGTCTGTCTGGCGCCCAGTCTTATCTGGCGCTGCAGCTGGCTGTCCAAGGCCTTGTGCTCATGATTTTGAAAAAAACACAGACTGCAGACAGCCAGGAGGAATTTTCATGGGGAATAATAGTGCCAAATAGGACTGATCACAGAGAAGACTTGTATTTCTTCTGTAGATTCAGTACATTAATCCTTCATTGCGCAGCTTTGAATTCGTCGTGGAAAGACCTGAGCGAACCCATGATGTAATCCACCTTACGAGACAGTTCTCCAGTAGTCGCTATCATGGTCTTCTCCAGTTTCTCAATTTGTTGGATGCACCTCGCCTGGCCAGCATTTTGATAGGTTGAATCCATCTTCAGCAATTTGCGGTAAACCAAGACAATTCCTGTCCCAATCAGAATTATCCCAATCACCAAGATTACGAAGATAAACAGATCTTCAATATCTTCGATAGAAAGATTAGAGAGACACAGCATTTTCCATTTACCCGTGTCACATAGATAGCCCACTGGAGCCGTTCCAGCGGGGCAGACAGCTTCCCCCGGAGCACTTTTCCTTGTTGAAAAAATAGTGTCAATTGTGTTCAAAGCCCAGCTTATTAACTCCATAATTTCTTTTCGGCGGTCGCAGTTAGACGCAGGCAGACAACAGCAAGCTGGGATCTAGTAATAACAGGAGGGGAGGAAAAAATCAGCAGGAGAGAAGAAAAAAGCGTCTGCTCTCTTGGGAGGGCGGAAGTAGACAGCAGCCTTCCAGCAGCCTGGAAGGATTTTCCTTATCTCCAAGTAAGCTCATTATTCTTCTTATCTGTTCTGCGTTATCCCCTGTGCACAGGCGGAACTCCTAGGCGGCGGATTCCCTTCCTCCAGGCGGCGGACTTCACCTACCTCTCTCCTCACACCGTCTCTCGTCAGCAGCGCTGGGTGGCAGACACTGTCCTTTGGGATTGCCTCCGGGCCGACCTTCATTCGCCACCGCAGCTGTAACAGTAAGCCTCAGTAACTTCTCCCATACACTTTAGTGAGAAACTGCACTAACACTGTGCCTCTGCTCTATTCTCAGGGTTGCTAGATTTCACGGCGCTCTGCTCACTCCCAGCTGAATAAGTCCACGGATCCACACACTCACATCCACATTCACTACACATACACGCATTCACACACTGACATTATTACAATAAACATCATTGAACCTACTCTTGAGCTTGTGTCTGTTCTCTGGGCCAGCCAATTATGTCAGTACAGCTCCGTCAAAACGACCCAGTGAACAGCGCGCTTACGCGCCAAGTAAACAACTTAGAAGCTCAAGTAGACCAAATAGCTTACCAGCAGCAAGTAATTCTTAATCAGCTGGTCAAAATTAACAGCCGATTGGATCACCTGGCCGGACAGCAGGCATTTCCTCCGGCTTCAAGTAGCACTCCAGCGCCCGTTAGCTCTCCACCTAGCCAGGCTAGTCAGGTTCCCTTGATCCGACTCACACCGGTTCCCACACCCACTCGGTTTAATGGCAAATTAGGGGAGGCCTTGGGGTTTCTTCTCCAGTGTGAGATTGTTTTTCAGCAGGCTCCTGGGGATTTCCCAATCGATCACAGCCGTATTAGCTATGTTGCTAATTTACTGGAGGGGCGGGCTCTTGCGTGGGCTTATGCAGTTATGGCTAGACCTAGCTACGCTAACCTTACCTATACTCAGTTTGTTAGCGAGTTTAGCAAGGTGTTTGACCACTCCGACCAGGATAATGTGCTCACCACCCGGCTGTTAAATCTTCGACGGGGGGCAGGTCCATGGCGGACTATGCTGTCGATTTCCGGGTGGTGGCGGCGGAAGTGGGGTGGCTAAAGATGGTAAAGATGCTGCATAACGCCTCGTTATGCAGCATCTTTACTAAAAGTCTGAGCCCAAGCCTGCGGGATGAGCTAGCCCGCCTGGAGAAGCTGGAGAGGCTAACGGAGCTAATTTCCTTAGCTATTAGTTTAGACAACAGGCTGAGGGAGCGGGCAGCCGAGCGGAATACGTCCGGATGCTCGGGCGCCCAGTTTCACCGCTCGTCTCAGTCACCTTTACTGGCCTTGCCTTCGGTTGAGTCAGCTGAAGGTTCAGAGCCTATGGTAATAGGACAAATTAAATTACCTTTGGCAGAAAGACAGCGCCGTAGAGAGCTTGGCCTGTGTATGTACTGTGGTAGCGATAAACATGACATTACGTCCTGCCCCGTTCGGCCAAAAGATGGAGCCCGTGCGTCGCAGTAGGGAGTCTCACGGGCTCACCTCAGTTGAATCCCCTCTCTAAGTGTCTTTTACCCGTCAGGTTCATGCACAATCATACAGAATATTGCACACATGCCTTGGTGGACTCGGGAGCTGAGCAGAGTTTCATCTCGGGGGAACTGGCAACCCGGTTGGGGCTTCCCTGCCATTCTCTGGAGACACCCCTGAGGCTCATTGCTCTAAAGCCCCATTGACGGTAGTGTCTAAACAAACTGCTCCTACCCGTCATCATTTCTGGGAACCATCGGGAGGACCTGAGCCTTTTCGTCCTGCCGGTCGCGGCCTCCCCAGTTATTCTGGGTTATCCCTGGCTCCGGCTCCATAACCCCTCCATCGGCTGGCGCACTGGTAAGGTAGATGGCTGCGGCCCTTTTTGTGTAAGTGTGTGTCTGCAGTCCGCTGCATGTTCACCGTCCAAGCCCTTGGCTACTCCTGTCACCCCTCCTCCCAATCTCATGGGGGTCCCCCCTGAATATCATGACCTGGGGGTGGTGTTCAGTAAATCTTAGGCATTGTCTCTCCCCCCTCATCGGCCCTACGACTGCGCCATCAACCTCTGGGCTGGAGCCCCGCTGCCGGCGAGCTGCCTCTACAGCCTATCTGTCCCGGAACAGGAGGCTATGGATACGTACATTAAGGAGTCCCTCAGCTCTGGCATCATCCGCCCGTCATCTTCGGCGGTGGAGGCAGGGGTTTTTTTCATCGGGAAGAAGGATGGCTCCCTGAGGCCGTGCATCGATTTCCGCGCCCTAAATGACATCACCATTAAGGATAAGTACATCCTCCCTCTGATGGACATGGCTTTTGATTCCCTCCAGGTGGCCTCCTACTTCACCAAGCTGGACCTCCACAATGCATACCATCTGGTGCGGATCAGGGAGGGGGATGAATGGAAGACTGGGTTCTGGACTCCAAGTGGTCACTTTGAGTATTTCGTGATGCCGTTTGGACTGACCAACGCTCCGGCCGTCTTCCAACGCCTGATTAACGACATGCTACGTGATTTCCTGGGGTCATTCGTCTTCATGTACCTTGATGACATCTTAATTTTCTCCCGATCATTAGAGGAGCATCAGGTGCACGTGAGGCGGGTTCTGCAACGACTCTTGGAGAATAAACTGCATGTGAAGGCTGAGAAATGCGAGTTTCACACTTCTAAGACATCATTTTTCGGTTTCATCATTTCTCACAACCAGATCATCCCGGATCCCGGCAAGGTGAAGGCGGTGGTGGATTGCGCCCCACTCCCCTTCTAGGAACCCAGCTCCAACAGTTCCTGGGGTTTGCTAATTTCTACCCCCGCTTTATTAACAACTACAGCATTATTGCTCTCCCCCTGACCCGCCTCACCTCCCCCAAGACGGTTTTCCGGTGGACTGAGGAGGCCGGTGCTGTGTTCGCTACCCTTAAGGAGCAGTTCTCATCCTCCCCCATCCTGACGCAGGTAGATCCCGCTCTTCAGTGTCTGGTGGAAGTGGACGCCTCGGACTCAGGGGTGGGGGCTGTGCTTTCCCAACATTCCCCGGTGGATGGGGTGGTCCGGCCTTATTCGTTCTTTTCTCGCCGGCTGTCGCCGGCAGAAAAGAATTATGATATTGGCGACAGGGAGCTTCTGGCAGTAAAACTCATGCTGGAGGAGTGGCGCCACTGGTTGGAGGGGGCTGCCCAGCTGTTCGTCGTCTGGACAGACCATAAAAACTTGGAGTACCCGAGGATGGCCAGACACCTTAACGCCCAACAGGCCCACTGGTCCCTGTTCTTTGGGCGCTTTAACTTTACCATCACCTACCGGCCTGGGTTGAAGAACACCAAGCTGGACGCCCTTTCCAGACAGTTCGCTCCGGACACGACGGAGGCACCCAAGCAGCCCATTCTCCCGTCGTCTTGCATCGTGGGTGCCCTCTCGTGGGATGTGAAGGAAAAGGTCTTGAGGGCGCAGGAGGCCGAACTGGACCCGGGCGGGGGGCCAGCAGGTAAATTATATGTTCCCGTCCTGTTTGGGGTGAGGTGATTCACTGGGCTCATTCCTCCAGGCTTACTTGTCACCCGGCGGGGGTGGGGGTGGGGGGTCCCGGACGATCAGGATTCTTCAGAGGTCGTTTTGGTGGCCATCACTCCAGAGGGACGTTGCCAACTATGTCCGCGCCTGTCCTCAGTGCGCTATGGGTAAGACACCATCCTCTCCTCCCGCAGGGTTGCTCCACCCCCTTCCTACTCCTGGCAGATCCTGGTCGCACATTGCACTAGACTTTGTTACTGGTCTTCCTCCATCTAATCATTACACTGTTGTTCTCACTATAGTGGACCGTTTCTCCAAGGCCACCCACTTCATCCCCCTGCAGGGGCTGCCCATGGCAAAGCATACAGCAGATCTGCTTGTGCAACACGTGGTGAGGTTACACAGGATTCCCTCTGACATTGTCTCCGACCGGGGTCCCAGTTTGTGTCTCGAGTTTGGAAATCATTCTGTAATGCTCTGGGGGCCACGGTGAGCCTATCCTCCGGCTATCACCACCAGAGCAATGGACAGTGTGAGAGAGCCAACCAAGAACTGGAGGCCACGCTGCGCTGCGTCATCTCCTCCAACCCTGCGTCATGGAGCACACACCTCCAGTGGATCGAGAATGCCCACAACTCCACAGTGTCGTCGGTGATCGGCATGCTGCCTTTTGAAGCCTCCTTGGGTTACAATCCCCCGCTTTTTCCCGAGGAGGAGGGGGGCATCACCGTACCATCTGTCCGGGTCCATCTAAAACACTGCCGATGGATATGGAGGACGGTCTGGGCAGCGCTCCAACGCACGGTGGAGCGCAACTCCAGGGTGGCTAATCGCCGCAGGAGACCGGCCCCACCCTACCAGGTGGGTCAACAGGTTTAGCTTTCTACACAGTATATGAACCTCAAGGCTGAGAGTAGGAAGCTATCTCAGCGTTTCATTGGGCCTTTTCCTATTGAGCGGATTATTAATCCGGTGGCTGTGCGCCTCACTCTCCCCCCCCCCCCGCATCTGTCCTACGTTTCATGTGTCACAGATCAAACCTTTTTTCTCCAGCCCTCTCTGTCCCCCTTCAAGGTCTCCACCTCCACCAGTGGTGATCGACAGCGACCCAGCATGGAGGGTCAATTCCATCCTGGATGTCCACCGCTGGGGTCGCAGCCTGCAGTATCTGGTAGACTGGGAGGGGTATGGGCCCGAGTGGCGCTCCTGCGTGTGTCCATCCTTCGTGATGGATAGTCAACTCATCAGGGATTTCCATCGGACGCACCCAGGGAGGCTGGATCAGGTGCCAGGAGGCACCTCTTGGGGGAGGAGTACTGTGATGACTCGCTCTCTGCCATTATCTGCTTCAGCTGCGCGCACACCTGTTCCCCATCACTCACGGGCTATATAACCTGCTCTGCCTGCAAGACTGGCACGGAGCCGTCTGTCTCCCTGGCTACATGAAGCTCTGCGCTCTTCATTCCAGCCAGACATTCAGCCCTCGTCATCCCTGCCGTTTCGGCCACAGCCTGGAAGGATTTTCCTCATCTCCAAGTAAGCTCATTATTCTTCTTACCTGTTCTGTGTTATCCCCCGTGCAAAGGCGGAACTCTCAGGTGGCAGAATCCCTTCCTCCAGGCGGCGAACTTTGCCTACCTCGCTCCTTCGCACCGTCTCTCGTCAGCAGCGCTAGGTGGCAGATGCTGTCCTTCGGGATTGCCCCTGGGCCGACCTTCATTCTCCACTGCAGCTGTAACAGTAAGCCTCAGTAACTTCTCCCATACACTTTAGTGAGAAACTGCACTAACACTGTGCCTCTGCTCTATTCTCAGGGTTGCCAGATTGCACGGCACTCTGCTCACTCCCAGCTGAACATGTCCACGGATCCACACACTCACATCCATATTCACTACACATACACGCATCCACACACTGAGATTTTTACAATAAACATCATTGAACCTACTCTTGAGCTTGTGTCTGTTCTCTGGGTCAGCCAATTATGTCACGAATGCTGTTCTTGGACTTCACTTCAGCATTCAACACAATCCTTCCCCATCACCTAATACAAAAACTCAGACACTTGGGACTCAAAACCTCTCTCTGCAACTGGGTGCTGGACTTTCTCACAAGGAGGCCACAGAACGTGCGGGTTGGCAGCAACACCTCCAAGACCATCACACTGAGCACAGGGGCCCCACAAGGGTGCGTGCTCATCCCTCTGCTCTTCACCCTGCTGACCCATGACTGTGTACCAGCCTACAACACCAACCACATCATCAAATTTGCGGATGACAGGACAGTGATGGGCCTCATCACCAACTACAGAAATGAGGTAAGCCAACTGGTCCAGTGGTGTAAAGACAATTGCCTCTTCCTGAACATGGAAAAACCAAGGATATTGTGGTCGACTTCAGGCGGGGACACACAGCGCATCCCCCTCTGATCAACGATGGTGCAGCTGTGGAGAGGGTGAGCAGCACCAAGTTCCTGGGGGTGCACATCTCTGACGACCTCTCCTGGTCCAACAACACCACATCACTGGCCAAGAAAGCTCAAACTCGCCTCCATTTCCTCCACAAACTGAGGACAGCATGAGTTCCACCCCCCATTATGTGCTCATTCTACCCGGGCACCACTGAGAGCATCCTCACCAGCTGCATCACGGTGAGGTATGGAAGCAGCACCACCTCCTGCCAGAAGACACTACAACGCACAGTGAAAGCAGTCAGCAAGATCATTGGTGCCCCTCTGCCCCCCCGCCCCGTCTCCCCCCCCAGACATTTACCTCACCCGCAGAGCCATCAACATTACAGGCAACACCTCCCACCCCTCACACTCCCTCTTCAGCCCCCTGCCCTCGGGGAGAAAGGTACCGGGTCCACTCCACAAGACTGCTAAACAGCTTTGTTTATCAGGCCATCAGGACCCTGAACTCTGTCCCCCCCCACCCCCCAGACCGTAACACACTCGCCTGCACAATATCTACCTCATCTGTTGGCACAGAAAGACTGGCACACCAACAGTAATACATTTGCTGTTGTGTGTCTCTGCACTTCTTCTTCTTCTTCTTTTAGATTTGATTGGCGGTTGGCATCCAGCTTACAGGTGCATTACCGCCATGTACTTCACTCTATATCATCACTGTATATCTTTGTATCAGGAGATCCTATAAGGAGTTCCGAACAACTCCTTATGCGTGAAAAAATTATCTGTCCTTGGACTGGACTGTCTTTCTGTGTGTCTGTTTTTCCTCATAACTTTATGACATGTTCTTCTTCTTCTTTTAGATTTGATTGGTGGTTGGCAACCAGCCTACAGGTGCATTACCGCCACACACTTTATATATGTCTGTCTGTGACGTTTTCCTCATAGCTTTGTGACGTTTTTCTCATAGCTTAATGACATTTTCCTCATAACTTTGTGACATTTTCGTCATAGCTTTGTGACGTTTTACTCATAGCTTTGTGACGTTTTCCTCCTAGCTTTGTGATGTTCTTCTTCTTCTTTACTCTTGTATCTGGGTCTCTGTAGTCCATATCTGCGGCTCATCTCATTATTATCATTCTTCCTTTACACTTGATTGGCAGTTGATCCACCAGCCCATGATGTCTTTGAACTTAAAGATCCCCCACTTAACAAGTTCTCAACTGCTTCCCAATGTAGCCCCTTAATGCCAAAATATTTTTCTGCTGCTTTCACAATGATTTTGCTTTTTTCTGTTTTCTTGGAAGTCTGTGCAGTGCAGTTTATCACATCTACCACAAATAAGACAAAATTATTTTCCTTCAAAACCAGAGTCATTCATTCATCTTCTTCCGCTTAATCCTTTTCGGGTCGCGGGGGGCGTGGGGTGGGGGGCTGGAGCCTATCCCAGCATCTTTTGGGCGAGAGGCAGGGTACACCCTGGACAGATTGCCAGTCCATCGCAGGGCCAACGCAGAGAGACAGACAACCATTCACTCTCACAGTCATACCTATGGAAAATTTAGAATCCCCAGTTTGATGCCAATTAACCTAACTTGCATGTTTTTGGCATGTGGGAGGAAACCAGAGAAATCCCAGAGTAAACCCACGCAGACACGGGGAGAACATGTAAACTCCACACAGATCACTGTTGGTCGGGGGCTGGGATCGAACCCAGGATCCCCAGGCCAAGGGTGAATTACTGTGCTGCCGCAGTGCTAACCACTCCGCCACCGTGCCGTCTAGTATCTTCCTTAATTCTACTGCATGCACTGCAAGTCTGCACACTTTCCCTGTTTGAGTCCACTCCCACTTGTTTTTAGCTGGCACCTTTTTCGCAGCTTCTGCATATGTTAATCCCTGGAAGACTTTTATCTGCTGAATTTCTGCTGCTCTGTTGCTGGCTTCACAACCTCGATATGCAGAGCTATGTTCACTGCAACCATCTGGACAAATGCCATATCTGCTGCTGTCTGTCATTGCAATACTGATAATGTGCAGTCCGATCTGTCACTGTCTGTGCCTACACTACCACATTGAACTTGCAACTACGGGTATTGCAGCTCTACTTTTCTGTATATAGGATTGTTGGGTTTCATCATCGTTTGTTTATCTTTATTTGCACTATGGGAGGTCTGGGTCTATCTTTTGTCACCATTTGCATTATGGGTGGCAATACTGTACATAAGCTGCTGTTGTTGTTTTTCCAGTCTTATTCCTTTTTCTTTTTTATATTGTACACACCACTGAAGAGAGAGAGAAACGCCATTTCAATTCTCCTGTATGTCCTGTACGTATAGTAGTACTGACAAACAAAATCTTTGAATCTATGAATATTCTAATTAGCTCAACCCATACTCCCACCCACCAGTAGCTGAAAAAAAAAGGAGGACTCCGAGAAGGCAATCCAACTTGAGGAAGTAAAAGTCGTAACAAGGTTTCCATAGGTACCGAAAGATCATTCTCGGTGTAGCAGAGAATTGTTCCCCGGCCCTATGTGGAGGCTGGAGGGCTCCCTGCTGGTCTCTGGTTACCCGCTCACCACGGATCGCGTTGCTGGGGGCTGGTGAGCAATTCGCCTCAGTCCGGTGCACCTGCCAACCAGTTTGCCTCCTTTGGAATGCTCTCCCCGGCCTCCGAGGCTCTCCAGCTGGCAGGCACACTGGACCGCAGTGAGGCAAACTGCTTGCCAGCCCTCAGTGAGGCGATCCGCGGTGATTGGGTAACCAGAGACTGCTCCTTCAGGGTAAGAGGGAGGAGCCGAGGAGGCTCTTTCAGAATGCTCTCTCCGGCTCGCTGGGGAGAGCAGTTTAGTGAGCACATGTGTGGGGAGAGCACATGTTTAACCAGGTGATTAAACATTTTCCAATAGGATTTATAATACTTTTTAGCAGTATTTTTTTTTCTTTTACAGAAAGCTCAAGCGACGAGTGTATCTCAGTAAATTATAATATTGTAAATTTATTGTAAGGTTTTTTTGGCAATAAAAAATGTATAAACTTTTATTTCTTCTATATTCATTACACACACAGTGAGATACTTAAAACCCTTTTCATTAAACATTGATAATTAGTGCCTGAGCCACTGACAATGTCAGGTTGCGAGAGACCTATTGTAGTTGTTAGAATTTTTAGGACCCGAGCCACTGACAAAGTCTTTTCTAAAAGCTCAACGGTTTGGCCGTAGGGGCATGGCAAAGTTTGATGCCTTGCCATGATCAGTCCATGACCATTCTGACGGCAATAACTGTGGTATGCATTGTCGGATTTCAACCAAATTCAATATTATGGATATCTGTCCAATTCCAAACAGTTGTCCATCATTCCATCCATCCATCTTCTTATGCTTAATCCTTTTCAGGTCGCGGGGGGGGGGGGGGGGTGCTGGAGCTTATCCCAGTATCTTTGGGCGAGAGGCAGGGTACATCCTGGACAGATCGCCAGTCCATCACAGGGCCAACACGGAGAGACAGACAACCATTCACTCTCACAGTCATACCTAAGGACAATTTAGAATCTCCAATTTGATGCCAATTAACCTAACTTGCATGTTTTTGGCATGTGGGAGGAAAACGGAGAAATCCCGGAGTAAACCCACGCAGACACGGGGAGAACATGCAAACTCCACACAGATCACTGTTGGTTGGGGGCTGGGATTGAACCCAGGATATCCCGGCCACGGGTGAGTTGCTGTGCTGCCACAGCACTAACCACTCTTCCGCTGCGCTGCCCCCGACAATATTCATAGAAATCCACAGTGGAGATTTCTATGAGATACAGCGGAAAGAGGCAGAAAGTTTTGCATCAGAAAGTTTGCATCATGTTGTTTTCTTAATACCTCAGGAATGGAATGTCAGACTGGCAGCAAGACAGGTGTGATGTATATGGGTATGCCTCCAAACAATTACAGCTATGAATATTCATGAGTAGCAATAGCACCCTCTCTTGGAGACATGATGTTACACCAAAGGTTTTCTTCAGTATCTATGAAATAAATAAATAGTCTGATTGGTACCATTTATTGTGACAATCATCTATACCCATGTGCCATCAAAAGCTGTTGAAAACTTTTACAAATGCCCAACGGTTTGGCGGAAGGGGCGTGACCAAGTCTGCAGTGTCGCCATCACCCTTCCAATGGCTTTTACTCTGGCATACAGTGACTGATTTCAACCAAATTTTGTGTGGTGAATAGGGAGCCAGTACTGATAAATTCTATAATAAAGAATGACACATAGAGACAGTGCCCCCTACCGCCAATGGACAGGAAGAAGTTGCTATAACTCACACGCCATTCTCATGCGCCGCTTGCCAGAATGACGTGCAATTTTCTGAGGTTTCTGAGACAACCTGGTTGATCATAACTACACGTCACCTTTAGCATGGCGTCACTGCTGTTACCATGAACATCCATGTGCCATTAAAAGTTATTGAAAACTTTACCAAAAGCTCGATGGTTTGGCTATAAGGGTGTGGCAAAGTTTGATGCCTTGCCATGATCATTCTATGACCGTTCTGACGGCAATAACTCTGGTATGCATTGTCGGATTTCAACCAAATTCAATATTATGGACATCAATCCAATTCCAAACAGTTCTATAGAACAATAGTCATAGAAATCTACAGTGCCATTTTGTCGTTAAAGGAAGAACTGCTGAAAACTGTTTTATTTATTACTCACATGCCACTTGCAAGAATGACGTGAAATTTTAGGAGGTTCATAAGACCACAGGGATGATCATAACTGCACATCAACTTTACCATGACATCACACTTGTTACCATGGGCATGCCCTCCTCGCCATTCAATCTGTGATCTTGTTGGGATGATTGGGAACAATCTGGAGTCATGACATCTGGAACAAAGGTTAAGGTGATGGTCATATGTAGTCCTATATGGGTGGGCAACACATATGTGACAGAGAAGTGTTGCCATGGCAACATGGCAAAGGTTGACTCTTCGCCATGGAACATTGGAAAGTTGTAACTTGAACAAACTTTATCTGATTTTCACCAAATTTTCTACGATGGATATTAGTAACGCCCCACAGGCGCCTACATAAAAATGATTGACAAAAGTTATAGCGCCACCTATTGCTCACAGGAAGTACTGCGCCAAATGGTTTACTTTATTATTCACACAGCGCTTGCTGCAGCGACGGGAAATTTTCTGAGCCAGCTTGGTACAATGGGCGCCGGGGTCCACGGTTGTGCAGGGGGCGAGGGCTTACTTACAGCTGCTTGCAGCTTTAACTTTTAGGGCCTGAGTCACTGAAGTCAGTGGGCGTGAGCTCAATTGTAATTGTTAGAAATTTTTTTTTTTTTTATTAGTCAGTGGGGAGTGGCACATGCTTACTTTCGCGTAGAAAGATGAAAATCGGGTGAGATGTTTATCATGTCAAGACATGCAAAAAACTCCATAGAAGTGATGGTCTACGCCCAACAATAAGTTGGCCAATTTGGCAGGAAGTGGCAGTGACCTGATTTCCACCTCGCGCATTTGATTGAATTCGTCCTAGGGCTTTTGTCCGATTGAGCTCATTTGTGGTGACAATCATCTATACCCATGTGCCATTAAAAGTTTTTGAAAACTCTTCTAAAAGATTGAAGGTTTGGCCTCAGGGGTGTGGCAAAATTTGATGCTTTGCCATGATCATTCTATGACCATTCTGACAACTGACATTATTCTGACACATCAACTTTACCATGACATCACACTTGTTACCATGGACACACCCTCCTCGCCATTCAATCCGTGATCTTGTGGGGAGGGTTGGGAAGGTCCTGGGGTAATGAAATTTGAGCATTGGTAGAAGTGACTGTCATCTGTAGTCCTATATGGGTCAGCTACACATAACTGATAGGTAAGTGTTACCATGGTGATATGGCGCAGGTTGACTCCTTGCCATGGAACATCGAAAAGTTGCAACTTGGACAAACTTCATCCAATTTTCACCAAATTTTCTATGATTGATATTAATCCGACCCCACACGCTCCTACATAAAAATTGTTGACAAAACTTTTAGCACCACCTACTACTCACGGTAAGTACTGTGCCACTCGCATTTGAACAAAATCCTCCTGGGGGCATGCTCCCATTGAACTAATTTTCACATGGCGGCATCTATAGGCATTGACCATTAAAAGTTATCAAATGTGAGCCGCAATCTCAAAAGGCGTGGCCATGACTCCATGGCAAAGTTTGACTTCTCCCCTTACAACATCAAACAGCTGTAACTTGAGCAAAACTTTTCTGATGTCCACCAAAGTTTCCATGATAGAAAATAGTTCCGGCCCAAATACGTCTCCATAAAAATACCTGACAAAAGATATAGTGCCACCTGGTGGTTAAAGGAAGAATTGCTGAAAACTTTTTTATTTATTAGTCACGCACCACTTGCCAGAATGACGTGAAATTTTATGAGATTCATCAGACCACAGAGATGATCATAACTACACATCAACTTTAGCATGATATCAGTCTTGTTACCATGGACACGTCCTCCTCGCCATTCAATCCGTGATCTTGTGGGGAGGGTTGGGATGGTCCTGGAGTCATGAAATTTGGAACATAGGTAGAGGTGACTGTCATCTGTAGTCATATATTGGTCAGCAACACATAACTGATAGGTAAGTGTTACCATGGCAACATGGCTCCGGTTGACTTCTTGCCATGGAACATCGAAAAGTTGCAACTTGGACAAACTTCATCCAATTTTCATCAAATTTTCTACAATGGATATTAGTCCTGTCCTGAACGTGTCTATATAAAAATAATAAACAAAAGTTATAGCTCCTCCTAGTGATTAAAGGAAGAATTGCTGAAAACTGTTTTCTTGAATTTTCTCTCACCAGGTGAAAAAATGACATGAAGGAATAACTAGGGCTCATTGACAGTACATGTACATAGTACAGAACTGTTTCCATGGCGACCGGCATGCTTCAATGGCTTCCTTGCCATGCAAAACATGACAGTTACAGCTCAGAAATCCTTGTTTGATTTGGACTAAACTTTGCACAAATCATACTAATCCCACTCTGAACATGTCTGTATATCAATATTCACAAAACTGCCACACCACCACCTACTGCTGACATGAGGTACTGCACAAAATTGTATCAACTTTTGCATTAAGACCAGTAGTCAGAATGTTATGACATTTTCAGTGGTTTCTCAGAGCGCATTGGATTACCCTCAGTGGAAGTCACTTTTGTCCTGCGATAATCACAGTTGCCATGGAAACCCACTCCTTGCCATTCAATACGTTTTATACTTTGGAGGGTTGGGAAAGTCCAAGGATCACCAAATGTGGAATGTAAGTCAAGGTGACTCTCTTCTGTAGTTCTGTATGGGTCTGCAACATGTACTGAAAATGCAAGTGTTGCCGTGGCCACTTGTTGAAATTTACCTTTTTGTAATACGTTGGACAGTTGTAACTTGGATAAACTTTATCTGATTTTCATCAAATTTTCTACAATGGATCTTAGTTAGACCTCGCACGCTGCTACGTAAAAAGGGTTGAAAAAACTTATAGCACCACCTACTACTCCCAGGAAGTACTGCGCCAAATGGTTTTCTTTATTATTCATGCAGCACATGCTGTAATGGCAGGAAATTTTCTGTACCGGCTGGGTCCGACAGGCACCAGGTTCTGCGGGTGTGTGGGGGGCGAGGGCCTGCTTACAGCTTTAATTAGGACCCGAGCCACTGACAACATCAGTGGGCGAGAGCCCTATTGTAATCAGGGCCTGAGCCACTGACAAAGTCAGTGGGAGAGAGCCCTATTGTAATTGTTAGAATTTTATTTATTTTTTTTTTATTTTTAGGGTCCAAACTACTGACAAAGTCAGTGGGAGAGAGCCCTATTGTAATTGTTAGAATTTTTTTAATTTTAATTTTAATTTTTTCTTCTTCTCAATCTAGGCTCTCATTTTTGGGGTAGTGAACGTGCATGAAAACTCATCATTTTTTGCAGGGACCTCAAGACTGGAAAAAGATTGAATATTTTGGAGGAAATGCAAATGACCCCACAAAAATAGCTCTACAGTGCCATCTAACATGTGAAGTCAATAGGGAGTTGCACACGCTTACTTTCGCATAGAAAGATGAAAATAGGGTGAGATGTTTATCATGTCAAGACATGCAAAAAACTCCATAGAAGTGATGGTCTATACCCAACAGGAAGTCAGCCATTTTGGCAGGAAGTGGCAGTGACCAAATTTCCACCTTGTGCATTTGATCGAACTCGTCCTAGGGTTTTTGTCTGATTCAGGTTCAGGTTCAGGTTACTTTATTTGTACCCGTAGGTAGATTTGTTTTGCAGTCTGGTGACATCCATATTTACAAGCCACAAATTACATTGATTGAGCTCATTTGTGGTGACAATCATTTATACCCATGTGCCATTAAAAGTTACTTTTACTTTTTTAAAAGTTTGATGGTTTGCCCGTTGGGGCGTGGCAAATTTTGACGCATCGCCATGATCATTCTATGACCATTCTGACGACAATAACTCTGGCATGCATTGTCGGATTTCAACCAAATTCAATATTATGGATATCAGTCCAATTCCAAACAGTTCTGTAGAACAATATTCATAGAAATCTACAGCGCTACCTAGTGGTTAAAGGAAGAATTGCTAAAAACTGTTTTATTTATTACTCGCGCCACTTGCCAGAATGACATGAAATTCTCTGAGATTCATCAGACCACAGGGATAATCATAACGGCACATCAACTTTACCATGACTTCATACGTGTTACCATTTATATGCCGTCCTCGCCATTCGATCCGTGATCTTGTGGGGAGGGTTGAGAACGTCCTGGAGTCATGAAATTTGAGCATCGGTACAGAGGACTGTCATCTGTAGTCCTATATGGGTCAGCAACACATAACTGATAGGTAAGTGTTACCATGGCGACATGGCGCAGGTTGACTCCTCGCCATGGAACATCGAAAAGTTGCAACTTGGACAAACTTCATCCGATTTTCACCAAATTTTCTAGGATGGATATGAGTCTGACCCTGCACGCTTCTACACCAAAATATTTGACAGAACTTATCACACCACCTACTGCTCACGGGAAGTACTGTGCCACTTGCATTTGAACAAACTCCTCCTGGGGGCCTTCTTCCATTGAACTCATTTTCCCATGGCGGCATCTATAGACATTGTCCATTAAAAGTTATCAAATGTGAATCGCAAACTCAAAAGGCATGGCCACGACGTCATGGCAAAATTTGACTCCTCCCCTTACAACATCAAACAGCTGTAACCCGAGCAAAACTTGTCCGATGTCCACCATAGTTTCCATGATGGAAATATTCCCGCCCCGAACATGTCTCCATAAAAATACCTGACATATAGCACCACTTAGTGGTTAAAGGAAGAATTGCTGAAAACTGTTTTATTTATTAGTTACATGCCACTTGCCAGAATGATGTGAAATTTTCTGAGATTCATCAGACCACAGGAATGATCATAACTGCACATCACCTTCAGCATGACGTCAGTCTTGTTACCATGGACATGCCCTCCTTGCCATTCAATCTGTGATCTTGTTGGGATGGTTGGGAACAACTTGGAGTCATAAAATCTGAAACATAGATTGAGGTGACTGTCATATGTAGTCCTATATGGGTGGGCAACACATAACTGACAGGGAAGTGTTGCCATGGTGACACGGCGAAAGTTGACTCCTCGCCATGGAACACTGGAAAGTTGTAACTTGGACAAACTTTGTCCAATTTTCACCAAATTTTCTACAATGGATATTAGTCCTTGCTCACACGCTCCTACATAAAAATGATTGCCAAGAGTTATACTGCCACCTACTGCTTACAGGAAGTATTGCACCAAACGGTTTACTTTATTATTCACGCAGCGCTTGCTGCGACGACGGGAAATTTTCTGAGCCAGCTAGGTACGACGGGCGCCAGGGTCTGCAGTTGCACGGGATGTGAGGGCCCATGTACAGCTGCTTACAGCTTTAATTACAGTTAGTTTTTGAAATCAATTTACAAATCATGATATTATAATTTCCAGAGATATACTATACTAGCAGTTGATGGTATCAGTGATGACGGCTCAAGAGTAACCAGATGTTTATCTTAAGGTCCACTTGTACTACTGGCCAGTGGGGAATCCTCTGTCTCACTTGCCAAATCTGTGTGAAGTCAAGGGTAAACAAGTTAAAAACTAGAAAAGCACTAGAAGAGCGCATACCTCTGCCAAGGCCCCTTCTGTCTCTCTTGGATCACCTCCAAAATGTAATAGGTTTGTGTGTGGGCCTAGAGCCACTTCTGGTGAAAATTGCATCAATGTCTGTCCAGAACTTGGAACGTCCGCACTATGATGACAGGACTCGCTGCTAACCTCAAGGACATCAACAACACCAGGAAGACTGCCATCATCAATAATGAGCTGAAGAGACTGGAAGTGGATATCACCACTCTCCAGGAAACATGGTTGGCTGATGCAGGCACACTGAGAGAGAAGGACTACACGTTCTACTGGCAGGGAAAGGGCAGTGACGAACACAGGGAACACGGAGTGGGCTTTGCAGTGAAGAACACCTTGCTGAAGATGGTGGAACCGGGCAGCAATGGCTCTGCACGACTCCTCACCCTCCGCCTCAACACCACTCAAGGCCCAGTCACCCTCGTCAGTGTGTATGCCCCAACACTGACAGCCACACCAGAGGCAAAAGACGAGTTCTACGAGAATCTTGCAACAACTGTCAGGATCATCCCCAACTCTGAACAACTCATTCTCCTTGGAGACTTCAATGCCAGAGTGGGTGCTGACCATGACTCCTGGCCCTCCTGTCTTGGACCATTTGGCGTGGGCAGAATGAACGACAATGGACAGCGGCTGCTCGAGTTCTGCACATATCACGATCTGTGCATCACAAACTCATTCTTCAAGACCAAGCCTCAACACAGGGTTTCCTGGCGACATCCACGCTCAAAGCACTGGCACCAGCTGGACTTGATCCTGACCAGGTGCACCTCACTGAAGAACGTGCTAATCACCCGTTCATTCCAGAGTGCAGATTGTGACACAGACCATTCATTGGTGTGTTGCAAGGTCAAGCTGCAGCTGAAGAAATTCCATCGTGCTAGACAGCCAGGAAAGGCACGGATCAACACCAGCAAGATGGCCCAACCAGAACTTGTTGAGCAGTTTGCCTCCACCTTTGAGAAGGAACTTGGTGTACCACAAGAAGGAGAATCTGCAAAGCAGAAGTGGGAAGAGCTGCGAAACACCATCCACCGCACAGCCTTGGCTACCTTTGGGAGGAAGACCTCGAAGTCACAGGACTGGTTTGATGCCAAGTTGACCGAGATGACCCCCGTCATTGAAGCCAAGTGCTCAGCACTTGCTGAGTACAAGAAGTACCCAAACGAGAAGAATCTCCAGATTCTCAGGGCTGCGAGAAGCAAAGTTCAGCAGACTGCTCGGCGTTGTGCCAATGAGTACTGGACTCAGCTTAGCCAAAACATTCAAACCGCTGCCATAACAGGGAACATCCGTGGTATGTACGATGGCATCAAGAAAGCACTTGGTCCGGCGCAGAGCAAGACGGCCCCCCTCAAGTCCTCCACTGGGGAGATGATCACAGAAAAGAACAAGCAGATGGAGAGATGGGTGGAACACTACTCCTACCTCTACTCCAGACAGAACACCGTGACACCGTCAGCCCTTGATGCCATCGACTGCCTGCCATCCATGGACGAACTTGACGCCGAGCCAACCATCGATGAACTCAGCAAGGCCATTGATAGCTTGGCCGCTGGCAAGGCACCCGGCAACGACAGCATACCCCCCGACCTGATCAAGCACTGCAAGACCGCCTTACTGCTGCCATTGCATGACGTCCTCTGCCAGTGCTGGAAGGAAGGTGCCGTACCACAGGACATAAGGGACACCAAGATCATCACCCTCTACAAAAACAAAGGGGAGAGAAGTGACTGCAACAACTACAGGGGCATCTCCCTCCTCAGCGTTGTTGGCAAAGTCTACGCACGAGTTGTTCTTGTTCGTCTACAGAAGCTTGCCGAACGTGTCTACCCCGAGTCTCAATGTGGCTTCCGCGCTGAGCGATCGATGGTAGAAATGATATTCTCCATCCGCCAACTCCAGGAGAAATGCAGAGAACAGAACATGCCCCTGTACGTCGCCTTCATCGACCTCACCAAAGTGCTCGATCTGGTCAGCAGAGAGGGCCTTTTCAAGATCCTGCCAAAGATAGGATGCCCACCAAAGTTGCAAAGCCTCATCGAATTGTTTCACACCAACATGCAGGGGATAGTGCAGCACGACGGCAACGTCTCAGAGCCATTCAACATATGCAGCGGAGTGAAACAGGGCTGTGTATTTGCGCCAACCCTCTTTGGGATTTTCTTTGCTATGCTCCTGAGGCATGCCTTCAGCACAGCAACAGAGGGAATCTACCTGCACACAAGATCTGATGGCAGGCTTTTCAACCTTGCCCGCCTGAAAGCCAGAACCAAAGGACGCGAGGCTCTAATCACAGACATGCTGTTCACAGACGACGCTGCAGTCGCAACCCACACACAGCAGGAGCTTCAGACCCTGATGGACCGCTTCTCCCAGGCATGCAAGGACTTCGGGCTTACCATCAGCCTGAAGAAGACTAACGCCTTGGCGCAAGGCATGGAAGCACCACCAACCATCACCATCGACGACTACGAGCTGGAGGTCGTGAATCAGTTCACGTACCTGGGGTCCACGATCAGTAACAACCTCTCCCTTGATACAGAGATCGACAAGAGGATTGGAAAATCAGCCTTCACACTCGCTCACCTCACCACACGAGTGTGGGACAATCCCAAACTCTCTGTCAAGACGAAGATGGCAGTGTACAACGCCTGCATCATCAGCACACTGCTCTATGGGAGTGAGACGTGGACAACATACGCCCGGCAGGAAAAGAGACTGAACTCCTTCCACTTGCGCTGCATTCGCCACATCCTGGACATATCCTGGCAGGACAAAGTGCCCAACACAGAAGTTCTGTCTCGCGCCGGCCTTCCCTCCATGTTCACTCTACTCAGGCAGCGCAGGCTCCGCTGGCTAGGCCACGTTCACCGTATGGAGGATGGCAGAATCCCCAAAGACATCCTCTATGGAGAACTGGCGACTGGCAGGAGAGATGTTGGCTGCCCACAGCTGCGCTTTAGAGACGTCTGCAAGAGAGACATGAAGGCCCTGGAGATCAACACAGAGCGCTGGGAGGACCTTGCAACGGACCGCTCCAAATGGAGAGGCACCCTGACCAGACAGCTCAAGGCGGGTGAAGAGAGACTGACTGCTGCAGCAGATGAAAATAGGACCCGCAGGAAGAACCGCCACAGACCCAGCAGCACGGAGACCACCCACAAGTGCGACCTGTGTAACAGGGACTGCCATTCACACATCAGCCTGTTCAGCCACAGGCGGTGCTGTTCCAGCAGAGTAGACATTTAGGATTCTCTTCCATGGTCATCATAGACCGACGGAGGCCGACAAGAGATTGTTGCCAACACGCTGTGAGATGATAAGCCTTGGCTGAAGTGTATATTCTCAGATCATCACCAAAATATAATGGGTTCGTCTCTACCCCAAGAACCACCTCTGGTGAAAATTTCATCCAAATCCATCCAGTAGTTTTTGTGTAATCCTTCTACACAAATACAAACAAAGCCCTTGGTGGAGGTATACACCTCAGATCATCACCAAAATTGAATCATCTGTTCCCCGTGTCATTACACACCTTTCCTGAAAATTTCATCAAAATCCGTTCATAACTTTTTGAATAATGTTGCTAACAGACAAACCAACAAATCAACTCCGGAAAAAACATTACCTCCCTAATTTGTATAAGACATTAAGGGATTGGAATGTTTTATTATTATTATTATTATTATTATTATTATTATTATTATTATTATTATTAATATTATTATTTAAAATAGTTTATTTCCAACATATGTACAATGCTTTAAAAAGCACAACATTTTTTTTTTTTTTTTATAATTACGAATTTGGTTCTCAAACGAGCTATATAATGGTACACAATGGTCCCCTCTGGCATACAACTAGGAAAATACCGGTCGCTTTGGAGAGTGAGAATATGTATGGGCACATAATCATACCATGTAGGATAACTAAGTAGACGGTTGTGCTGTTTCATCCCATCTAGCAGCAATGCTCTGCACTGTGTGTGTTTATATATTTACATATTTATTCCATCTAGCTACAATGCTCCGCACTGGGTGTGTTTATGTTTATATATCTATATATTCCATCTAGCTACAATGCTCCGCACTGTGTGTTTATATATCTACATATTATTCCATCTAGCTACATTGCTCTGCACTGTGTTTACATATTCATATATTTATTCCATCCAGCTACAATGCTCTGCACTGTGTGTCTGTGTGTGTGTATATATATATATTTTTTATAGTAATATGTACATATGTATATTAGCTGCTCTTGCTTGCTTGTTTTTTTTTTTGTTTTTGTTTTTTTCTTGCCTTCTGATTGTTGCTCTGAGTGTTGCTATCCCTGTGCTGTTGCAATCCTGGAATTTCCCCGTTGTGGGACTAATAAAGGCTTATCTTATCTTATCTTATCTTATAATCTACATGAGTACAGCATTTCAATAGAATAATTCATCAGTAAAGATGTGATGTGTGATTTGTGTTCACTTTGGTCAGGATCCTTTTTAGTATTTGCACTCCCTTTTCTGCTAACCCATTGGACTGCGGGTAATAAGGGCTAGAGGTGATATGGTCAAATCCATAACTCTCAGAAAAGTCTTTAAAGCACTGACTATTAAATTGTGTTCCATTGTCATAACAGTCACGGAAATACCATGGCATGCAAATATGGCTTTTGTGTGTGCCACAACATGATCTGCTGTAATACGTGTCAAATGTGCAAACTCTGGGTAGTTGGAATGAGTCAGTGATCAGCAAGTAGTCTTTGCCTTTCAGCTGAAATAAGTCCATTCCTACTTTTCTCCATGGTTCCTGCGGTTTGCTGTGTGACTTCATTGGTTCCTTTTGCTACTGATATTGGTGATGCTGGCAAATCTCACAGCGTTTTACCATTGCCTCAATATCATTTTGCACGAGTTGGCTGCCTTTTGCAACAGCGGCTCAATTCTGAGTCTTTTTATTTTCCTTCTTCTTTCTGATCCGGTGATAACTTTCTGATCCGGCACACCTTTCACTCTATATATATCACGGACACACAGATCGCCCCAAAGGTCTCCCGAGTCGGCGGACGGAGCCTCTGTTTACAGCAGGAGACGATACAGCAGGGAAGAGCTAGCTAGCACTCAACCGCCACCCGGTGCTAACGGAGAAACTCGACATACCGGGAGAAACTGAAGCGAAAACGACGCAGGTGCCGGGCTGGAGTTTAGGCGGCGTGCAAGAAATATAAGACAGAATAATAAAGAGTGGTGGCAAGAACCAAGCAGACCGCCCGTAAATCTACTGGAGGAAAAGCCCCCAGGAAGCAGCTGGCTACCAAGGCTGCTCGAAAAAGCGCTACGGCCACCGGGGGAGTGAAGAAGCCTCACCGTTACAGGCCCGGTACCGTGGCTCTGAGAGAGATCCATCGCTACCAGAAATCCACGGAGCTGCTCATCCGTAAGCTGCCCTTCCAGCGCCTGGTGAGGGAGATCCTCAGGACTTCAAGACCGACCTGCGCTTCCAGAGCTCCGCCGTCATAGCTCTGCAGGAGGCCAGCGAGGCCTACCTGGTGGGTCTCTTTGAGGACACCAACCTGTGCGCCATCCACGCCAAGAGGGTCACCATCATGCCCAAAGACATCCAGCTGGCCCGCCGCATCCGCGGAGAGAGAGCTTAGACTTTCTGCTGCACATCCACCAACTACAATGCTCCGCACTGTGTGTCTATATATATATATATATATTTTTTTTTTTTTTTTGTTACTTATTTGTACCCGTAGGTAGATTTGTTTTGCAGTCTGGTGACAAGCCACCAGCTGCCAGTCGCTGCGTGCGCAAGCGCCCCGTATCCCTAACCTGCATGTTTTTGGCGTGTGGGAGGAAACCGGAGAAATCCCGGAGTAAACCCACGCAACACGGGGAGAACATGCAAACTCCACACAGATCACTGTTGGTCGGGGGCTGGGATCGAACCCACGATCTCCGCGCTCCCCTAGCCAAGGGTAAAACTGTGCTGCCACAGTGCTAACCACTGCGCCACCGTGCATATACGTATATATTTATATTAATATGTACATATGTATACTAGCTGCTCTTGTTTTTTCTTGCCTTCTGATTGTTGCTCTGAGTGTTGATATCCCTGTGCTGTTGCAATCCTGGAATTTCCCCATTGTGGGACTAATAAAGGCTTATCTTATCTTATCTTATCTTAAAGTGTCTCTCTTGCACGTCTTTTCCACTTTTCGATACCTAGATGTCCTTCATGCACTAGTCTCAACGTCTGTGATCTCATGGATACAGGAATTAGAATAGAATAGAATAGAATAGAATAGGCTTCATTGTCATTGTGCGGTTGTACAGCACAACGAAATTGTGGCTGCTCCATCAGGCTACTGTGCAATAAAGTAAGTGAGAAGAATTTGAAATAAAACAGTTACAGAACACACGATTAATCATATGACTGAGGTAAAGGTAAAAGTAAAAATAACAAATAGCCCATTGGTATATACACAGGTGCGGTAGTGGCTTTGTGGATGGAACTATGTACGTCGGAGTGCGGCGTGCAGAACACATAATAGAATAAAATGGCCCAAGGATAATGGAAAATATGTACAGTAGTGATTTCATGGATGGGTCAATATACATGAAAGTGAGGAGTGCAGCGACAGGTGAGTTATTGTGATAATTAAAAGGTCCTCAGTTCTGTGCATGTGAGCATACAGAGGGAGGGGGTGGGGCCTCTGACTGCTTGCAGTTCGGATGGCTCAGGGGAAGAAACTGTTTGTCAATCTAGAGGTGTAGGACCTGATCGATCTGAACCGTCGTCCAGAGGGAAGCAGGTCAAACAGGTGGTGGGCGGGATGTGAGAGGTAGACATCTCCCGAATTGCAATCTTTGTACCTTTTAACAGAACACCATCAAACACTGAAAGGTCCCCTTTAAAGTGCTGATATGGTTTCTCTAACATGACATCTCTAGGCAAGTTTATCTGCACCATCACCCTGTTTAACTTGTTGTCCTTCAGTGTCTCTCTGGCTATTTTGGCCCATTTTGTCTCTGACACTGGTAAGTGTGCTCTGACAGAGTCCATGTGAATCTGCACTTCTCCCTCAGTAGTACTTTTGGTGTTTTGCAGGCTGGCGCTGCTCAGTGCATCCGCTACAACTAAATGTTTGCCTGGTTTAAAGTCAAACTTCAGGTCATATTTCTGTAGTCGCAGCATTAACCTTTGGATGCATGGCAGTGCATCACCTAGTAGTTTCTGGGATATTGTGACATAATGCACGGCTTAGGAGACTCACACGCAGGCTCAGGGTAGATTTAACAGCTTTATTGACAACAGGGATGTGTGGCTGCGTGTCTGTGGAATAAGAATGTGTTGGTGGTGGCGTCTGCATCAGGCACGGGGGCAGGAGGCCGTTCAGCCGGACAACCCTATGGGAGGAAGCAGAGGGAGAAGGGTAACGGGCACCACACCAACACAGAGGATAATAATAGTCTTGCTGGCTTACTTGGTTAAGACAGGTGGCTGGCGTTGACAAGGGCGTAGCCCGGGAGACAGCGACCTGGAGTGCCTGTAGCGGCAGCGTAGAGACAGCGGCGAGATGAGGAAGTCCGCCGCCGGGGAAGTCCACCTGTGCACAGGGGAGAGGGCTGGAGGAAAAGAGGTAAGGGGAGCTTACCCAGATAATCTTGCTTGAAGGTTGAGTACCGTTGTAGCAAGCGATGCCGAAGTAGAGAGATGGCTTCAGGCCGAAGCCCAGGGCAGAGTGGATTAAGTACCTCGCCGCTGACGAGGAGCAGGTGTGCGCGCAGCTGGCGCCGCTGATGAGCAGCGAGTCATGACATATTGCAATAAGCGGTTTGTGATCAGTTTCCAATATCACTGACCTGCCATACACATGAAGCCTTTTACAACCAAACACCGCTCCCAAGGTCTCTTTCTCTATCTGTGTGTAGTTTCTTTCTGCTGCCCTCATTGTATGTGATGCATACACAACTGGATACCACTCCATACCATGTTTCTGGAGTAGTGCTGATCTGAGGCCTGCTTTAGAAGCATCTGTGGACACCTTCAGAGGTTTATCTTGGTCATAAAAACTTGTCCAGGGTGTACCCTGCCTCTCGCCCAAAGATGCTGGGATAGGCTCCAGCCCCCCCGCGACCCAAAAAGGATTAAGCGGAAGAAGATGAATGAATGAATGAATGAATAAAAACTTCAGGATTGGCTCTTTTATTAAGCAGTGTCACGCCGCGCCATTCATCAGCGGCGCCACCTGCTCACACACCTGATCCTCATCAGCGGCGAGGGATAAAAGCCGCCTCGCCCGGAGGCTCGGCCTGAAGCCGTCAGACTTCGTTCCCTCACCGCCGTGAGCATTCCTTTCTTCAGCATCACTATTCTGGGTAAGAACCCTTACCTCCTTTTCCAGTCTGCTCCCCTGTGCACAGGTGGATTCCCCGGCGGCGGACGTCTCCGTTCCATCGCCCATCCTTCGCTGCTGCACGGAGCTCTCCAGGTGGCTGTCTCCCGGGCTACGTTCCCCTTGCTGTGCCAGCTATCCTGACAACTCAAGTAAGATCTTCTCTTGCCATAATTCATCCTGTGTTGGTGTATGCCCGTCACCCTCTCCCTGTGTTCTCTCCATAGGGTTGCTCGGCCGAACGGTCATCTGCCTCTGTGCCTGAAGCAGACGCCACCACCAACACATCTGCATCCCGCAGACACACACTCATACACTCCTGCTGTAAATAAACTCTTTGAACTACTCTAAGCCTGTGTGTGCGTGTCTCCTGAGCCGTGCGTTATGTCAGTACGGCTTCAGCAGAGCGGCTCGGCGGACGGCACACCGGTTTTCCACTCTCGAGGCTAGGGTGGATCAAATAGCTTATCAACAGCAGGTGATCCTTAATCAATTACTGAATTTAACTAACCGGTTGGGCCGCTTGGATCCTCAACAGCCATTCCCCCTGGCTCGTCAGGGTGGCGCGGCTCCTGCTGTTCCAGCGGCCGTCCAGCCGGCTCCAGTGGCACCGGTTCGGCTCACACCGATTCCGACCCCCGCCCGCTTTAGCGGTAAGCTCGGCGGAGCGCGGGGGTTCATTATGCAGTGTGAGTCCGTGTTCCACCGTGTGCCTGGAGATTTTCCCTCGGATCATAGCCGAATTGGGTACATAGGGAATCTCCTGGAGGGGCGTGCGTTAACTTGGGCCTACGCCGTAATGGCGAGGCCCAGTTATGCCACCCTCACCTATGACCAATTCGTGGGGCGCTTTCTGGAGGTCTTTGACCATTCTCTAACCGAAACTGTCCAGGTCGATCGGCTTCTCGCTCTCCAGCAGGGAGACCGGTCGGCAGCGGACTACTCGGTCGACTTCCGGGTAGCGGCGGAGGAATTGGGCTGGGGGGAACGCTCCCTCTGCGGCCTGTTCCTCCGCAGCCTCAACGATGATCTGAGGGATGAACTGGTTGGACGGGATATCCCTGGGACGCTAGCGGAGCTGACATCCTTAGCTGTAAGTTTGGATAACAGGCTGCGCGAGCGCTCCTCGGGGCGGAAGTCTTCTTCTTCTCGCCTTCGTGGAGTCTCACCGCACCTGTTCCAAGCTCGCCCCCTGGCGGCGCCGCCAGCATCGTGCCCCGAGGAGTCGGAGCCGATGGTGACGGGCTGGACCAGGCTTTCCCTTGCGGAAAAACAACGCCGCCGTGAGCTGGGCCTCTGCATGTATTGCGGAGGTGACCAACACACCGTGGAGCGTTGCCCACGGAAAGCCAGTCGGCGGGGTCCACGGATCACTGTAGGGGGCCTTGCGGATCTCCACCGGTTAGACACACTTACCCAATTGAAGCTGCCCATCCGTTTCTGCCACAATCCCACTGGGCACCTCACCCACGCACTGGTGGATTCGGGCGCAGAAGGCAGCTTCATTTCACAAGGCCTGGCAACCCGATTGGGCATCCGCTGTCAGGCACTCAAACACCCCATCTCCCTGGTCCATCTCTCCCGTGCCTCCCTTGGGAGAGTTACCCATCAAACCATTCCTGTCCCAGTCATCATCTCAGGGAACCACCGGGAGGAAATGGTTTTCTACGTCCTGCCCAACTCTGTGTCGCCCGTCATCCTGGGGTATCCCTGGCTACGCCTCCACAATCCTGTCCTGGACTGGAGGTCAGCTGGGGTGTCGGCGTGGAGTACCTTCTGCATGGGCACCTGCCTTCAGTCCGCTGCCTGCTCCCCGTCCGCGGCTCCTCCTGTGGCGGATACAGCACCCCCGGACCTGTCACTGGTGCCCCCAGAATTTCACGACCTGGGTATGGTATTCAGTAAGTCGAAAGCTATGTCTCTTCCCCCGCATCGACCATATGACTGTGCCATCAATCTCCGCCAGGGGGCCCCCCTGCCATCTGGTCGGCTCTACAGCCTGTCGGCGCCGGAGAAGGAGACTATGAATACGTACCTGAAGGAATCACTGAGCGCTGGGATTATCCGCCCATCGTCATCACCCGTGGGGGCGGGGTTTTTCTTTGTAGGGAAGAAGGACGGTTCCCTCCGTCCCTGTATTGACTACCGAGCACTTAATGACATCACTGAGAGGGACCGTTACACCCTGCCCCTCATGGACACTGCCTTCCACTCCCTCCAGGGGGCGACCTGGTTTACCAAGCTGGATCTCCGCAGCGCTTACCACCTCGTCCGGATCCGGGAGGGAGATGAATGGAAAACAGCCTTCCGTACCCCGAACGGCCACTTTGAGTATCTCGTCATGCCGTTCGGGCTGACCAACGCTCCTGCCGTCTTTCAGCGCCTCATCAATGACGTCCTCCGGGATTTCATCGGCCTCTTCGTGTTCGTCTACCTGGACGACATTCTGATCTTCTCTAAGTCCAGAGACGAGCACCAGGTCCATGTGAGGCGGGTCCTCCAAAGACTGCTGGAGAATCGTCTGTACGTGAAGGCTGAGAAGTGCGAGTTTTACGCTAGGACCACATCCTTCCTGGGATTCATCATCGCCCAAGACCAGGTGCTCCCGGACCCAGAGAAGGTGAAGGCGGTGGTGGAGTGGCCTACTCCCGCATCCCGGAAGCAGGTGCAACAGTTTGTTGGCTTCGCCAATTTTTTACCGCCGTTTTGTCCCGAATTTCAGCTGGATCGTCGGACCACTGACCCGCCTCACGTCCCCGAAGGTCCCGTTCCGGTGGACCGAAGAGGTCGATGCTGCCTTTAAGGCGCTGAAGGCGGAGTTCTCCTCCTCCCGGGTCCTTCGCCAGGTCGACCCCGCGCTGCAGTGCATTGTGGAGGTGGACGCATCGGACACGGGAGTGGGAGCAGTGTTATCCCAGCGATCACCGGACGATGGCGCCAAGCGACCGTGCGCCTTCTTCTCCCGGCGCCTGTCCCCGGCGGAGAGGAACTATGATGTGGGGGACAGAGAGCTCCTGGCCATTAAACTCGCCCTACAGGAGTGGCGCCACTGGCTAGAGGGGGCGGACCTGCCGTTTGTGGTCCTGACGGACCATAAGACTTTAGAGTACCTACGATCTGCCAAGCGCCTGAATGCCCGCCAGGCGCGCTGGTCTCTGTTCTTCACCAGGTTCCGGTTCTCTATCACCTTCAGGCCGGGCTCCAAGAACGGCCTGCCTGACGCCCTCTCTAGACAGTTCACCCCCGTGGAGGCTGAGGAGACGCCCCACACTATCCTGCCCAGGTCGTGCATCGTGGGAGCTATCTCTTGGGACATTGTGGACAAGATCCGGAAGGCACAGGAGGTGGAACCTGATCCTGGCGGCGGACCAGAAGGAAGACTGTTCGTTCCGTCTGCGGTCCGAGGAGAGGTCATCCACTGGCTCCACACCTTCCGGCTCACCTGTCATCCCGGCACCTCTCGGATGATCAGCCTCCTCCAACGGTCCTTTTGGTGGCCAGGCCTGCGGAGGGATGCAGCCCGCTATGCCCGGGCTTGTCCAATTTGTGCCACCAGCAAGTCGGGAAATGCCCCTCCAGCGGGTCTGCTCCAGCCTCTGCCCGTCCCTGGCAGGCCATGGTCGCACATCGCACTGGATTTCGTCACCGGGCTCCCAGTTTCCAACTCATTCGACACCATCCTGACCATCGTGGACCGTTTCTCCAAGGCGGCACACTTCGTCCCCCTGCGAGGTCTCCCTACCGCCCTGGAGACGGCGGGCTTCCTCGTCCAACACGTGGTCAGGCTGCATGGGATCCCGGTGGACGTGGTCTCGGACCGGGGCCCCCAATTTTCATCCGAGGTTTGGAAATCCTTTTGCAACGCCATCGGAGCCAAGGTGAGCCTCTCCTCCGGCCATCACCCCCAGTCTAACGGGCAGTGTGAGAGGACCAATCAGGAGCTGGAGGCTGCGCTCCGCTGTGTTGCAAGATCCAAGCCGACATCACGGAGCAACCATCTCGCCTGGGTGGAGTACGCCCACAACACCGCCCGCTCTTCTGCAACGGGGATGTCCCCCTTCAAGGCGTCCCTGGGTTACGACCCCCCGCTGCTTCCAGCGCAGGAGAGCGAGGTAACTGTTCCGTCAGTTCAGGCGCACGTGAAGCAGTTCCGCTCCACCTGGGCCGCCGCGCGTCATGCGCTTTTACGCACAGCGGAGCGCAACAGGACCGTGGTGGACCGGCGTAGAAGACCTGCCCCGGCGTACAGAGTTGGGCAACTTGTCTACGTTTCCACCCAGGACGTCACCCTAAAAGGCGAGAGGAGAAAGCTGGCACAGCGCTTCATGGGTCCCTTCCCCATCACCCGGATCATCAACCCGGTGGCTGTGCGCGTGGCTATTCCCCCCCTCCCTCCGCATCCATCCCACTTTCCACGTATCAAAGGTGAAGCTGGCAGTCACCGACCCCCTTTGCCCTCCTCCTGCAGCGCAACCCGCGCCCCGGATTATTGGTGGCCATCCGGCCTGGTCCGTCTCCTCCATCCTGGACTCCCGGCGCCGGGGTCGTGGGTTGCAATACTTGGTGGACTGGGAGGGCTATGGGCCCGAGCATCGACAATGGGTGCCCCCGTCGTTTGTGTTGAACCCATCGCTCATCGCGGACTTCCACCGAGCGCACCCGGATAAGCCATCACCAGGAGGCGCTGCTAGAGGGGGGAGTACTGTCACGCCGCGCCATTCATCAGCGGCGCCACCTGCTCACACACCTGATCCTCATCAGCGGCGAGGGATAAAAGCCGCCTCGCCCGGAGGCTCGGCCTGAAGCCGTCAGACTTCGTTCCCTCACCGCCGTGAGCATTCCTTTCTTCAGCATCACTATTCTGGGTAAGAACCCTTACCTCCTTTTCCAGTCTGCTCCCCTGTGCACAGGTGGATTCCCCGGCGGCGGACGTCTCCGTTCCATCGCCCATCCTTCGCTGCTGCACGGAGCTCTCCAGGTGGCTGTCTCCCGGGCTACGTTCCCCTTGCTGTGCCAGCTATCCTGACAACTCAAGTAAGATCTTCTCTTGCCATAATTCATCCTGTGTTGGTGTATGCCCGTCACCCTCTCCCTGTGTTCTCTCCATAGGGTTGCTCGGCCGAACGGTCATCTGCCTCTGTGCCTGAAGCAGACGCCACCACCAACACATCTGCATCCCGCAGACACACACTCATACACTCCTGCTGTAAATAAACTCTTTGAACTACTCTAAGCCTGTGTGTGCGTGTCTCCTGAGCCGTGCGTTATGTCAAGCAGTTCTTCAACCACTCCCACTGTTTTATGTGTTCTGACTGCCATTGTCACGTAGTATCTGATTCCAACAGGCAACCTTAAAGCTCTTGTGTTGGTTGATAGGTTTGGAACAAATTTCCCCAGGTAATTAACCAACCCCAGGGCTCTTCTCCAGGTCTTTGTTATCTTCTGGTACAGGCATCTCCACAATAGCCCGCACTTTCTCTGGATCTGGCTGTACTCCCTCAGCTTACAGTTTTTCTTCCAGGTAAGTAATGTCACTGACCTCAAACTGACACTTATTTTTATTTAATTTCAGACCTGACTCCTGTTTAAAACTATACATTGTGGCCACACATATGTGACCTACTTTGTGACTGATGTAAGGCCTTACATTTTAGATCAGAACAAAGACAGAGTTTCCTTGGAGATAACAGGAAGCTGCGAGGATGTTAGCTTTGGTATGTAGGGCTTGAGACTGTGGGGGTGATATTAGAGGATTAAAGAGGAGATGCATTGTTACTGGCGATTATAATGCAATGTGACCTGTGATGCAATGAGACTTGTGAACTGTGAGAGTCCTGGTTTTTAAGGACGAGAGTTCCCTGTAATGTCCTCTTTCTTCTTTGAGATGTTGGCGAATGTGAATAAAGCTGCCTTGAGAGAAGTCTGTCTCATCATTTTCACATTCCCATCACATAGCCTTTGATCATGTTCCTCCTTTGTCTTTTCCCAAACTACCACATCATCAATGAAAACACCCACATCCTCTATTCTGTCAAACAACTGCTGTAATGTTCTATGGAAAACTTCAGGGGCTGAGCTGATATCAAAGGGAAGCCTTAAGAAACAATGTCTTCCAAATGGCGTGTTGAATGTACTGTACATAGTTTTGCACTTTCCTCTTCCAGCACTATCTGGTAAAATTCTGATGAAACATCTAATTTGGAGAAGTATCAAGCTCCACTCATTGCGCTTGTAATGTCTGATTTGGTTGGCAGTTTGTAGTGTTCACGCTGTATGGCCCTATTTAGTTCTTTTGGATCTATGCACAACGTCAGGTCTTTGTCCACTTTTTCTAGAATCACTAGGGAATTTACCCATTCAGTGGACTCTTCTAATTTCCTAATAATTCCTTCCTGTATTAGTGTGTCCAATTTTCCCTCAGCCTCTTTTGTAATGACACTGGTACTTTCCTGGTTGGATGAATGACTGGCACTGCATCTTCTTTAAGTCTTATTTTATTTACACCAGGCAAGCACACTATTCCTTTAAACACTTCACTGAATTCCTTGACCTGGTCACTGTGTTTTGCCTTTTTTTTCTGTTTTTGCGTATTGCATGCCACATTCTCTTTATTTATGACATTAACTCTCTTGATAAGACCCAGTTTTAAGCATGTTTTCAGCTCTAAAATAGGCTGTCTGTTACCTTCCACCAAAACAAAAAGAGCATTGACAGATTTCTTGTTCCCTGTCACTGTTACTCTAAACATTCCCTTATGATAGGTGTGTTATCATAGGCTCTCAGGTTCATCTTTTTCGTTTTCAGCCTTATGAAATCTTTCATGGGCAGAATATTGGCCTGTGCCCCAGTGTCCAGTTTCAGCCTCACATTTGTCCCATTCACATCCAGATGCACGATCCATTTGTCTTTAGTGCCGCTGATGTCGTGTTTTTTTTCTACCACATTTCCTGCAGTCTTTTCCATATGCTAGGCACTGTTTGGGGGGGTGTTTTCCACCACACCTCTCACAGCCTTCAGTATCTTTCTTCTGCCTCGCATCCTTTCCTTTTGCTGAGGCTCTTTTGTTGGCCCTTTGTACAACATCCACCTCTGTAGTCTCTTTATCATTAGAAAAAGTCCTCATCTGTGCTTTGGCACTCTCCGATGCTTGGCATATTTTAATTGCCTTTTCCGGCATACGCTCGGATTCCTTTAGCAGGTACATTCTCACTCTGTTGTCTTGAACTCCGATTTGGTCTTGTATCATAGAGTCACACTAAGTTCTGAAATTGCACGACTGACTCGTTAGTCTTAAATCTGCGACATACTGTTTGATTGTTTCTGACTCTTTCTGCATTCTATTGCTGAAGACGTACCTCTCGTAGGTCTCATTTTTCTTCGGTGTGCCGTACTGTTCAAACTTTGCTATAACAGCATCATACTTGTCCTTTTCATCTTCTGTGAAGACAAACGTGTTGCACACATCCAGTGCACTTCGGCCCGCTACTGTTAGTAACAATGCTATCTTCCTCTTCCCTTCATCTTTCAAAAAGCTGCCTCATCAGTAAACTCCCCCCTCATGGATCGTCACCTTATCGTGGTGGGGGGGTTTGCGTGCCCCAGTGATCCCAGGAGCTATGTTGTCTGGGGCAATTTGCCTCTGATAGGGTCTCCCAAGACAAACTGGTCCTGGGTGAAGGGCCAGACGAAGAACGATCCAACAGACTCTCATGATAAATTGTATATCAAGGATTCAGTGTACCCCCGCCCGGTATGGGGTTACCGGGGGCCCCACCCTGGAGCCAGGCCTGGGGGAGGGGCTCGAAGGCTAGCGTCTGGTGGCCGGGTTTCCACCCATGGGACCCGGCCGGGCTCAGCCCGAAGGAGTTACATGGGTCCGCCCTCCAGTAGGTTCACCACCTGCAGGAGGGATCATGGAAGTCCGGTGCTATGTGGATTAGGTGGCAGTCAAAGGCGGAGACCTTGGCGGACTGATCCCAAGCTTTCTAAACTGGCTTTTGGTACGTGGAATGTCACCTCTCTGGTGGGGAAGGAGCCTGAGCTGGTGTACGAGATTGAGCGATACCGGCTAGATATAGTTGGCCTCACCTCAACACACAGCTCCGGTTCCGGAACCAGTCTCCTGGAGAGGGGCTGGAGCTTGGCCTTTTCTGGAGTTGCCCCGGGCGAGAGGCGACGAGCAGGGGTAGGTATTCTTGTATCGCCCCACCTTGCTGCCTCTATATTGGAGTTTTCCCCGGTGGACGAAAGGGTTGCTTCCCTGCGCCTTCGGGTTGGGAAACGGGTCCTGACCATCATTTGTGCCTATGCACCAAATGATGTTTCAGAGTACCCACCCTTTTTGGAGTCTGTGACTGGGGTGCTGGAGGGTGCTCCTCCTGGAGACTCCATTGTCCTACTGGGGGACTTCAATGCGCACGTGGGCAACGACAGTGAAACCTGGAGGGGGGTGATTGGGAGGAACGGCCTGCCCGATCTGAACCCGAGTGGTGTTCAGTTATTGGACTTCTGTGCTAACCACAGTCTGTCTATAACGAACACCATGTTCAAGCATAAGGGTGTCCATATGTGCACCTGGCACCAGGACACCCTAGGCCGCAGGTCGATGATCGATTTTGTTATCGTATCATCAGACCTGCGACCGTATGTCTTGGACACCCGAGTAAAGAGAGGTGCAGAGCTGTCAACTGATCACCACCTGGTGGTGAGTTGGATCCGATGGCAGGGGAGGAAGCCATTCAGACCTGGTAGACCCAAACGTATAGTGAGGGTGTGCTGGGAGCGTCTGGCTGAGGCCCCTGTCCGGGAGGTCTTCAACTCCCACCTCCGGAAGAACTTCAACCACATTCCGAGGGAGTCTGGAGACATGGAGTCTGAATGGGCCATGTTCTCCACCTCTGTTGTTGAAGCGGCAGCCCAGAGCTGCGGCCGCAAGGTGGTCGGTGCATCTCGTGGTGGCAACCCCCGAACCAAGTGGTGGACACCAGTGGTGAGGGGGGCCATTAAGCTGAAGAAGGAGTCCTATCAAGCTTGGTTGGCTTGTGGGACTCCCGAAGCAGCTGAGGTGTACCGGCAGGCCAAGCGGAGTGCAGCTCGGGTGGTTGCTGAAGCAAAAACCCGGGTATGGGAGGAGTTCGGTGAGGCCATGGAACAAGACTTTCGGTCGGCTTCAAAGAGATTCTGGCAAACTGTTCGGCGGCTCAGGAGGGGAAAGCAGCTCCCCGTCCACACTGTGTATGGTGCGGATGGGACACTGTTGACTTCAACTGGGGATATCGTCGGGCGGTGGAAGGAATACTTCGAGGATCTCCTCAATCCCACTGATACGCCTTCCACAGAGGAAGCAGGGTTTGGGGACGAGGGGGATGACTCGCCTATCACAGGGGCTGAGGTCGCCAAGGTGGTTAAAAATCTCCTTGGTGGCCGGGCCCCGGGGGTGGACGAGATTCGCCCCGAGTACCTCAAGGCCCTGGATGTTGTTGGGTTGTCATGGTTGACACGCCTCTGCAACATTGCGTGGAGGTCGGGGGCAGTGCCTTTGGCATGGCAAACCGGGGTGGTGGTTCCTCTCTTCAAAAAAGGGGACCGGAGGGTGTGCTCCAACTTTAGAGGGATCACACTCCTCAGCCTCCCTGGGAAGGTCTATGCCAAGGTATTGGAGAGGAGAGTCCGGCCGTTGGTCGAACCTCGGATTCAGGAGGAGCAATGTGGTTTTCGTCCTGGCCGTGGCACATCGGACCAGCTCTTTACCCTCTCGAGAATTCTTGAGGGTTCGTGGATTTTGCCCAACCAGTTTACATGTGTTTTGTGGACTTGGAGAAGGCATTTGACCGCGTCCCTCGTGGATTTTTGTGGGGGGTGCTTCGGGAGTATGGGGTATCGGGCTTGTTGTTACGAGCTATTCGGTCTCTGTACGACCGTTGTGAGAGTTTAGTTCGCATTGCCAACACTCGGTCGGAGTCATTCCCAGTGAGAGTTGGACTCCGCCAGGGCTGCCCTTTGTCACCGGTCCTGTTCATAATTTTTATGGACAGGATTTCTAGGCGCAGCCAGGGAATGGAGGGTGTCATGCTTGGTGACCACAGGATCTCATCTCTGTTGTTTGCAGATGATGTTGTCCTGTTGGCTTCATCCAGCAATGACCTACAGCTCTTGCTGGGACGGTTTGCCGCTGAGTGTGAAGCGGCTGGGATGAGAATCAGCACCTCCAAGTCCGAGTCCATGGTCCTCAGCCGGAAAAAGGTGGATTGTCCTCTCCGGGTTGGGGACAGGCTCCTGCCCCAAGTGGAGGAGTTTAAGTATCTTGGGGTCTTGTTCACGAGTGAGGGGAAAATGGGAGCGAGAGATCGACAGACGGATTGGAGCAGCATCTGCAGTGATGCGGACGTTGTACCGGTCTGTTGTGGTGAAGAGGGAGCTTAGTTCTAAGGCAAAGCTGTCGATTTACCAGTCAATCTACGTTCCTACTCTCACCTATGGTCACGAGCTTTGGGTAATGACCGAAAGAACGAGATCGCGGATACAAGCGGCTGAAATGAGCTTTCTCCGTAGGATTGCTGGACTCACCCTCAGAGATAGGGTGAGGAGCTCAGTCATCCGGGAGAGGCTCAGAGTAGAACCGCTGCTCCTCCACATTGAAAGGAGTCAGTGAGGTGGTATGGGCATCTGATTAGGATGCCTCCTGGACGCCTCCCACTTGAGGTGTTTCAGGCACGTCCCACTGGGAGGAGACCCCGGGGCAGACCCAGGACTCGGTGGAGAGACTATGTCTCCCAGCTAGTCTGGGAACGCCTTGGTATCCCCTCTGAAGAGCTGGAGCAGGTGGCTGGGGAGAGGGAAGTCTGGGCTTCTCTGCTTGAACTGCTGCCTCCGCGACCCGGACCTCCGGAAAAGCGGTAGAAGATGGATGGAGATGGATGGATGGATCAGTAAACTCACTCCTGGTGTGCATTGAAGACATAAAGTCTTGGATGGCCCTAAACTTCCTAAATTTTAATGATAAGAAGACCGAAGTGATGGTGTTTGGACCTAGTCGACCCTGTGAGTCCCTTCCTGTATACTTGGGCCCCCTTACTCCTCATGTTAAATCCACAGCTAGGAACCTTGGTTTTATCATGGACAATGATTTTAAATTAGACACGCAGATTTGTTCTGTGGTAAAATCCAGCTTCTTTCATCTAAGGCGTTTAGCAAAAGTAAAACCCGTTCTCTCTAGACCACACTTGGAAACAGTAATCCATGCTTTTATTTCATCTTGGCTGGATTACTGTAACGCACTTTACGCCGGTGTCAGCCAGTCATCTCTTTCCCGTCTGCAGCTGGTTCAAAACACCGCTGCTCGTCTTTTAACAGGTACACGTGGAAGAGATCACATCACACCCATCTTAGCTTCACTCCACTGGCTGCCCGTGTATTTTAGAGTTCATTTTAAAATTCTTTTATTTGTTTTTAAATCCTTGAATGGTCTTGCTCTACCTTACCTCTCTGAGCTTCTGCATCCCTACGCTCCCACCCTGTCCCTTAGGTCAGCTGAACAGCTGCTTTTGGAGGTACCAAAGGCGAGGCACAAGCTCAGAGGGGACAGAGCCTTTTCGATCATGGCCCCCAGGTTATGGAATGATTTACCCTGGACATAGACAAGCACCTTCACTGTCCATTTTTAAAACACGTCTTAAAACATATTTTTACAACCTGGCCTTCGACCCAGTATGAGACATTGATTTTATTGAATGAAATGGATTTTTATTTATTTTACTTTTTATTTTATTTATGATTTTTTTTTTTTTACTGTGGTTCTTGTGTTAGCGCCCTTTGTGTTAGTGCCCTGCTTTTATGTTCTCTTGCTGTACAGCACTTTGTGTAGCGAGTGTTGCTTTTAAAGTGCTTTACAAATAAAGTTGATTGATTGATTGATTGATCTTTCAGATTGATTGCGAGGGTAGTTCAAGGCTTTGTTTGAAAACTCTCCAGTTTTCATCAACATTACCGGGTAACTTCAGTTCTTCCAGAGAAAGGATATTATTCATCATTTTTCAAGTTTTTCTCCTGGTACCATGTATTGTTATGACATACCTACACCAAGTCACGTCAGAACATTTATTTCAGGTCCCCCTTCAGAATAAGACCTTCTGTGAGAACTCAGGTATTAAAGGTAAGGTAAAAGCCAGCTTTATTGTCATTCAATCCCTACAGCCAATCATGTACAGTAGAACAAAATTACATTTTTCTTATCTACAATGTTAATCACATCTAGAATCAGAGGGGTCACTGCCATGCAAGGCGCCATCACAAATTCCTCTCCTCCGTTCCATTATTGCTGAGTACCAAGCTGGATGCAGGAAGTTCCGCTTTTATATGGTCTTCGGCATGACCCGGCCAAGATTTGAACCCCGGCCTCCCGGGTGTGTGAGGCGAATGCTCTACCAACTGAGCCAACACTCCGGTATTAATAGTACATAACATCACTTATCAATACAACATCCAATGTTTTTAAGCATTAGATCTTCATCATCATTTCCTGTTTATTGGTTTCAGAGGTTTTTCCATAAAATTGACACAATTAAAGCCCAAATACTGCCATCGAGATTTATTTACTTAATTCTAGTGAAAACTCCTCACAGGTCTTGAAGCATATTTACTTAGCAGAAATGTATTTGTTGATGCAAATCAATTAAGACTTTGCATGTCTCCTGCTTTTTTTCCCTCAGATTTTGCTTTTCCAATTCCCACCTGCTGTGTATTTTGACAAAACTCACCGTCTCTCATTACCATTGGTTGACAGTTTATGTTTTATTCATCGTGTTTGTGATAAGTAACAATGCTGCCCAAGCCCTCAACTAATCACGCTCCTGGTGGAGACAGCCTTCTCTATCATTAGCTTCACCTGCGGCCGAGCTCTTGTCAGCTGCATATGCTAATGTGGTGATGATGAGGTTAGTTACACAACATGCCGGCCTGTGTCTGCAACCACGAGGCGAAGGATGAGACCTAATCACCGAGTCACGTCTGTCGTCTTTTCCCTGCTCTTGCTGGAAGCGAGGAAGCATCAGGAGTCCCTAATTGCCAATCAGGGGTAACAAGAGTGCCATAGTGAGTGTTTGCTGAGTGTTAGACTGGAGAGGCGCTATAAAGAAGACTGAAAGCTGACTCACAACTCTGGAGCCGAATGAAGTCTCACAGAAGTGTTTGTGTTCTGTATGTTTGGGCCCCTTTGATGCATGGCAGACCGAGACCCTGACGGGAGTAGTTTGGTCTTCCCCTCACAATCATCATAGTGTATGTGATGTGTGTATGTTTCAGGAGTGATGCAATCCTTACAAACACATTGTCATATTCTCCCTGGATTTATGAAAGTGTGGGTGATACATCATTAAAGAGAAGAACACTCAAGACTGTGGAGAGATGATACTCTTGGTGTGTTTTTATGGCAGGGCCGTGCTAAAAACAAGAAAAAAATCCAACCTGTTATGTCTGGAAATAGGACAGCAGAGGCTGTAGTTATACTGAATGATAACTTTATTAACCCCTTGCACTCTGGTCAATTTCCCTAAAAACGCCTAAAAATAACGTACCCAAAGTAAATCAAAGCTGTTCTTCAACCCTTTGCAGCATCTTCATGGGGTTGGTCTCATTTAAAAGAAAAACACTTTGAATTTTTTGGCAAAACAGTCATAATCTCTCTAAGTGCTCCTGCCACTGAGTAACAGTCATCTAAACATACTGAACTTGAAGAAAATAAATTTCGCCTGGGTGTTTTTTTTGGATACAAATGCTTGCAAATAACACACAGCTGTCAGATCCGGGCTGGAAAATGCAACAGAAATGTAGAACCAAGTGTTATCCAGCTGAGGTCAAAATTTTGTAACAATACCACAAAAAATGAATATATTACACAGCTTTTTTCTTAGGTTGTTCCCAGGCGTTTTTGAACTGTGCCAAATTGTGCCAAATGGCACAGTTTGGAAAAAACGTCTGTAACTTTTGAATGATTCAATATAGAAGCTTGATCTTGGGCTCTAATGAAAGGTGACACTCAGGGCTGTGTGTGTGGGGGGGGGGGGTTGTTTATTCATTCATGAATGAATGAATGAACAAACAAGCCCCCACACACAAAGAAGCATGCCACGTAAAAAATGTGTGGCTTTTTTTTTTACAAGAAAAAATAACCTACAGTGCACTAAAAATTATACTAAAATATCTGTAATGTAGAAGATAACTCCCCCCCCCCCCCCCGCTACAGAGGACGGACATCGCTCATCGCTACATGACGGACGCACTGTCCCCGCGGTCTACTACGCACAGTTGTACTAAAATATCTGCAATAATATCTGCAATCTGCTACAGAAGAGTAGCGGGGGGGGGGGGCGTTCACGGTCCGGACGCGGCGCACGGACTGGACCCGTGCGCCGCGGTCTTCATGTTGCGATTGACGCACAGTTGTAATTTACCGATCGGTCAAAAGTCATTTTGATTACAATTTTCAGGGATAAAGAATAATTTAGCTTATAACACTTACCTGTTCACAACAGCAGTGTCGCTGGCGATCTTCTCTTCCTCATTGTCAGACGAACATGACGCTGGTCCGCTTGTTACGGACTCGTGGTTCTGGTCACGCGACCCGGTCAAACCATAATTCCATTATTGCGGTTTTGCGCTTCCATGATTGCGGTTTTGGCGAACGATTTTTCAAAACAAATAAGAACAGTAGTAAGAAAAAAAGACTGGCGAACGCGTGTGTGTCACCCAGCGGCTTACACACAACAGATTTTACGCAAGGGACGCACGCTTTCGAACTTCTGTGCTTCAATTGGCTCGCTGTATTCGCAGCCTTTGGTAGGCGGGTCCTTCTTGCTAGGTTTTCAGTCATTGGTTCTTCAAGGTTTCAGAAACCCAATTCAAGGCTCTTATTAATCGAATGAGAGGTCAATCACATCTAAACCAATCAAAGCACTCCTTTGGCTTTCTGTTCGCGGCTTTGTCTGTAGTGGAAGAACGGAAATGCAGCTTTTTTTTTTTTTTCAGTGCGCCCTAGGACGCAGAGACGTGACCGCCCGCGGTACACCGGAGTGCAAGAGGTTAATAACAGACGCAGGTGGTACATGTATGGGGGGGTAATAGCTATAAGCTAATACTAAAGTAATACAGGCTGTAGCTGTTGTGGAGGCGGAGTGCCAAAGAGGACAACCCCCGCCATCAGACTCATAATATAAGCACGGCGTGATGATGTCATGTCGTGCATACGTCCCCACGTCCATGTTGCCTATTATTAACATGTCAATATTCAACACAACCAATCTCTATTTCGTCACAATATGAAGACAAAAACAAGAAAATACATTAAAGGACAAAGGTAGCATTTCATTTAGTAATCTATACAGTTAAAATACCAGTTTCCCTGTAAAATTAGAGGGGCCCCTGTTATGCTTTTTGGGGTTTTCCCTCTATTTTAGTGTGCTATGAAGGATTTTCGTAAGTCTGTAAAGTCAAGCAAAACAAAGTCCATCTGCACAGAAGTTCTCCTCTCCCACAGAAACTCGGATTGCAACTCTGCCTGAATTGCCTCATTTAGACCTGGTGCACACAGCAGTTTTCATTTCAAATAAACATTAAACTTTAAACATTTCAACCTGGAGAGAAACATCTGTGTGCACACGACACATCACAGATGCAACCATATGTGCAGGCAGATCCACCGAAGGTGTGAAAACTGCTGTTGTAACTAATGGATGACAAGTACTGTAGAAGTTTTTACTAGGGACTTTGGATTATAACTATAAAGACATCAGGCTAAAAGTTTGAATCCCGGAGCTTGTATTCTCTGACAAATAAATGGTCTTTGGGTGTGTGGATTGGCTGAAATCTATTGTAAATTGGGGCTGTAACATACCGTTGCTCTTTATTTCTGTGCACATGTACGTAAGCAAATACATAGTGACAAGAAAACCTGTCCATTCTGGAGACTGGTTTCAAATCTCTACATTTTCACACCTCCAAATACCCAACATCATATGCACAGACAGCTAAACTGTAGACAAACTTCCACAGTTTGGAGTAAAAAGGTTGTCGTGTGCATGGCCCCTTGAATTTGCTGTTCTCTTCTGAGTGTTATCACAGGCCTGATACAGACCTGTCCTGGGCTATTCTGGCACAGCTACAGTGCTGCCGTGGTTATTAGAGCTCTTCTCTGTAAAGTCTAGTCACCTCACTAGACATCTGTGGTCCCAGCTCATTCGTATCTCACACAATTCTGGCCTATTGTCCCTGACAAAGGTAGGGGTGTGGTATATTGTATCACACCAATACTTGTATAAATTTTGATACTGGTGTAACAGTGAATGCCATGACATTTTGCAGTTGGCTGCATGATGATGTCATGCTGTTAAGCTATTGATGTAAGTTATGTATTTCTATGGTTACCTGCACAAACAAATGTCCCAGGGTAGAGAGTGGCAGCTCCATGGTAGAGGTTATCTGAAAACAGACTAGTTGTGTGGAAACAAATGGTACGGCAATGCGGATAATCTGTCCACAAATTTTTCCACGGGTCAACATCACCAATGTGGTGGCCAGATTTCCAGTGTGGTCTATTTTCATTTCCGTTTTAGATCGCTTCAGGTTAATTTATTTGATCACCAAAGGGGGGAAAAAAACCCCATCAGTGTGACAAGAGCCAAAAAAGCCTGACGAGAGGTCTGTCAGCGGTGACTTTTAAGGCAGGTAAACTGATTCAGGCACATAACCACCCACATTCTAAGTGCAGTTAAGATGTGATTGTTTTAATATTATTTCTTGTAATATTTGATAGAGAATTTAAAAAAAATATATATTTAAACTGCTGTTTTTTTAATATGTTGTTCTGTGAAACTGTCTTTTTATAAATTAAAAGAAATTTTAAGTGATATCGTCAAATTTTGAAATTGTGAAAACTTAAAAAACTGTGCTTTTTTTTGGGGGGGGCCGTATTACCCACCCCTAGACCAGGTCTGGGGCCGTTAGCATTGCTAGCTTTTTAATGCAAATAGTGATTCATTAATCTACAGTCAGTTCTGTATTTTGGTGGCTACTAGGGGGGAGAAGGTCCCACCAGAACTGACTGGAGGAGTGGGAGGAGTTAGGTGGGGGGAAAGAGGTCTGGGTTTACCTGTTCCAGAACTTGGTTGTTGCTGTTAGTCTGCATGTAAAGAGGTGAAACAAAACTCCCATCCTTGTGGCTTGTTTTGTTATATTGTGGCCATGAGTAGCTGGGTATATTAGGCTGGTAATATTAGTTTGTCAGAACGGCACAGCCAGGATTTCTGACCAAACTTTGACCTGCCGGGTTCTGAGAGCAGTCGGCTAGCCTAGCCGCTAAATGTTTAAATGTCCATTTTCTATACATTCTATCCATTCCTGCTTGACCCTTCATCCCAGCCAGTTCATTGACTAACCTTTGACCACATATTTCATCCATATATGCTATATTAGCATATTTTATGGTTTGAAGTTTTGCTAAATTCTCTGGACCAGACTGCTCGATTTGCAGTGGCTAGTTGGCACTACCAGAATTAGCTAGTCACTCATTCACAGTTGTTTCTGTGCTTGCCCCAAAGATCGGTCATATGCTATCAGCCACTCAAACCCTAGGCCTGTCTCTGATACTTTATTTGGGCTTTTAAACTTAACATTCAGCCAGTATTTCTTATTATGTTAAGCTAGACAAATGAAGCTAAAGGCTAACATTAGCCTCAAATATGGCATTGCCATAAAAATGGATCTCAGAGAAATCATAAAAGAGGGAGAGTGGTGTGAGCATGGACTCATTAGCATTTAAAGCTATATACCATGAACCTGCCCACTTTGAAAAGAGCTCTTTTTTCATGTTTTAAAAACATTGATACTGCAATAATTAAACCCTGGAGTGCTTCATCACAGACATTTCATTCACACCCTGGGAATTGTGCAAACAAATGGAAGAACAGCATAATGGGGGGAAGGGTGTCTTTAAAACCCCAATAAAATGAGTGGACTGCATACAATTAGAAAGTTTACAGAGAGAACAAACAGTATCTCACAAAAGTGAATACACCCCTCACATTTTTGTAAATATTTTATTGTATCTTTTCATGGGACAACACTGAAGATATGGCACTTTGATACAATGTAAAGTACTCAGTGTACAGCTTGTATAACAGTGTAAATTTGTTGTCCCCTCAAAATAACTCAACACACAGCCATTAATGTCTAAACCACTGGCAACAAAAGTGAGTACACCCCTAAGTGAAAATGTCCAAATTGTGCCCAAGTAGCCATTTTCCCTTCCTGGTGTCATGTGACTCATTAGTGTTACAAGGTCTTAGGTGTGAATGGGGAGCAGGTGTGTTAAATTTGGTGTTATCGCTCTCACACTCTCTCATACTGGTCACTGAAAGTTCAACATGACACCTCACGGCAAAGAACTCTCTGAGGATCTGAAAAAAAGAATTGTTGCTCGACATAAAGATGGCCTAGGTTATAAGAAGATTGCCAACACCCTGAAACTGAGCTGCAGCATGGTGGCCAAGACCATACAGCAGTTTAACAGGACAGGTTCCACTCAGAACAGGCCTCACCATGGTTGACCAAAGAAGTTGAGTGCATGTGCTCAGCGTCATATCCAGAGGTTGTCTTTTGAAAATAGATGCATGAGTGCTGCCAGCATTGCTGCAGAGGTTGAAGGGGTGGGGGATCAGCCTGTCAGTGCTCAGACCATACGCTGCACGCTGCATCAAATTGGTCTGCATGGCTGTCGTCCCAGAAGGAAGCCCTTTTTAAAGATGATGCACAAAGAAAGCCTGCAAACAGTTTTCTGAAGACAAGCAGACTAAGGACATGAATTACTAGAACCATGTCCTGTGGTCTGATGAGACAAAGATAAACTTATTTGGTTCAGATGGTGTCAAGCGTGTGTGGTGGCAACCAGGTGAGGAGTACAAAGACAAGTGTGTCTTGCCTACAGTCAAGCATGGTGGTGGGAGTGTTATGATTTGGGGCTGCATGAGTGCTGCCGGCACTGGGGAGCTACAGTTCACTGAGGGGACCATGAATGCCAACATGTACTGTGACATACTAAAGTAGAGCATGATCCCCTCCCTTTGGAAACTGGGCCGCAGGGCAGTATTTCAACATGATAACGACCCCAAACACACCTCCAAGACGACCACTGTCTTGCTAAAGAAGCTGAGGGTAAAGGTAATGGACTGGCCAAGCATGTCTCCAGACCTAAACCGTACTGAGCATCTGTGGGGCATCCTCAAACAGAAGGTGGAGGAGTGCAAGGTCTCTAACATCCGCCATCTCCGTGATGTCATCATAGAGGAGTGGAAGAGGATTCCAGTGGCAACCTGTGAAGCTCTAGTGAACTCCATGCCCAAGAGAGTTAAGGCAGCGCTGGAAAATAATAGTGGCCACACAAAATATTGACACTCTGGGCACAATTTGGACATTTTCACTTAGGGGTGTGTACTCACTTTTGTTGCCAGCGGTTTAGACACTAATAGCTGTGTGCTGAATTATTTTGAGGGAACAGCAAATTTACACTGTTATGCAAGCTATACATTGACTAATTTGCTTTGTATCAAAGTGTCAAATCTTCAGCGTTGTCCCATGAAAAGATATAATAAAATAGTTACTAAAATGTGAGTGGTGTACTTGCTTTTGTGAGATACTGTACCTCCAACATATTAATACTTGCTCTCCAACTCATACGCTTTCTGCTGTTATATATCTGTTTCCTGAGACACCAGAGATTTATTCATTTTTGTTTCAAAACCTTTAAATTCCATATAACTAGGTAATTTGTTTTTTGGGTGGGTATTTCTTATATTTTACATTGGTATGTGGTTGTCTGTTTGTCCACTGGGGTGGGCATGGCATGGGTGGGAGGATGTAAACTTGTGATGACGGGGGTGTGCCTCAGCTACCCAAGCAGTAAGGGGGCCATCCACGGTTCACTAAAGCATACTGAGCCACTTCTGGTTCGAAAGATTCGTACAACAAATCACTCAATGCTTTACTGAAACTCAAGTGCCTTTCACTCACTGAACTGAGAGTCAGCTGAATGGAGCAGATGGGGCTTGTTTGCTGTCCAGATGGGTGATCCAGCTGGTGAGCTCTGGCTTCCATTACAGTTCTGGTAAGTGATTCAATACAGTACATTCACCCATAAAAACTAGCACATTCGAACAAAATGTTTGCAATTGTTACAGCATTACCCCACTGTCCTTTTTCCTTCTTGCCAGTTGGCTATATGTGGTGAATGTTATGGCGGCATTTAATGTGAAGTGCAGTGTGATGACGCCGACTTCCTGTTGTGTCATCACCCCCCCCCCCTCCATATAGCGGAGTGGCTGCCATAGGCACTTCCTCTTGTGCCAGATGACTCTGCTGGGTGCATGCCGTGTACTGTGTTCACCATCTTTAATAAAGCTGTGTTCAATGCTACATTTCTGTCGACCTCGTTCATCACCAGGCTTGTGGACATAACATTATGGCGACTGAAGGCATCAGTTATGGATGCATTGCCTAACACCACTCCGTCCCTTCCTTGAGCTCCCGGGCAAGTCACCGGTACCATGGCTAGGGTTGGTGTTCGAGGCCCTTCCAAACTGGTGCTGGACCTCGGGGAAACTTGACAAGGTGAGGGCACGTGTGCTTCTTGTCCACAACCTGGGTATTGAAGGCAACAAGTCCTACAGGACACTCGGCGCATCGGTACCTCATTCGAGGATGTCGTGGAGCTGCTAGCAAACCATTTCACCACCCCCAGACAGCGTGACTGTTCGAGAGAATCGCTTTCACCAGAGGCGTCAATGGGTCGTGAGCCTATCCACCAATATGTCACTGATTTGAGGCAGCTAGCTAGCAAGTGTCGTTTTGGGCCGCTTGAAGATGAGATGGTATGCAACCAATTGGCAGAGCACAAGTGCAACGCTGGACTGTGTGCTAAGCTATTTATGGCACCGAATGACTCAACATTAGCTAGGGCTGTCGAGCTAGCTCTCCAGTTGGAGGCCTCAGACAAGCTAGCTTTGGAGCTAAACTGGCGTCAGTCACAGAAGCTGACGGAGCTGCCCTACTCAGCTAATGTTGCAGACCCCTGGTAGCGAGGATAGCCTGGGTGAAAAGTGTTTGGAAACCAATGCTGTCAGCCAAAGGTCTGCCCCAGGGAACCTCCATTGCAGGGGGTGTGGGTCCGCGACACACCGCCATAAAGGGAGTGAGTGCCCGGCAAGAGGGAAACAATGCAGTACATGTGGACGCTTGAATCACTATGTCAGGGTGTGCCGCTTATCTGATTCGGAGAGCCCACAGAAGAAATCACTCTGTCCGCCCCCAGCAACCATCCACTCAGTGAGTCCCAATACCAACGGGTATATATATTGTGCAGTAGAGTTAGGTTCAGGTTCAGGTTCAGGCTACTTTATTTGTACCCGTAGGTAGATTTGTTTTGCAGTCAGGTGACATCCTAGATGGTGTGGAGGTGCCACTGTTACTCAACACGGCTGCGGTGGGGTTGATGCTGAATTGGGCCACGGTTGAAGAAGTTTTTCCCCCACCCACAGGATAAGAAGTAACCGGTGCCGTTGCATGCGCTATGGTGGTATGCAGGCTGTGCACTGTTGGGACTGTGGAGGTGACCTGTTCATTTCAAGTCCGAAATGATGATTGACTTCACTTTCCAAGTGGGGGGTGCATGACGATAACATCATGGGGTGTGACCTATTCTGTGGACTGAGTTTCGCCATCAAAGACAGCACTGGAAACAAATGGTCTGGTTGTGGCCACTGGGGCCCACGGGCTCCGGTGGTCGAAGAGGATGTGATATGGGATGAGAAACTAATGGACACCCTCGCTTTCGAGCCAAACCAGCTTCGCTCAGAGTCGGTGTGGGAAAGTCTCAGTGCCTGTGCTCGGGAAGGAGTAGTTCGGGGGACTGAGTGTGACCGCGGGGCACCCGTCCCAACGAGCGATACCATGCTAGCCCCAGATGCCTCTGATACGTGGCCGCGGTTGGGTGGGAGGTCTGCAGCTATGATGGTGACCACTGCAACGTTCTTAGAAGAGGATAGGGCATGACCAACGAGCATGGAGTTACTGCATGCTCAGCAGCAGCATATCAGGCCGAGTAAGGTCCCACATTGGGTTACGGACTTACTTCAGGTTCGGAATGATGAACGACCATGGCGAAGATGGGTGAAACGACAGCCAACAAAACATCAAGCACGCCTGCAGATTGTGGCAAAGTTGGGAGCGGCGTGCTTCCGGTAGTCTGATAGCTCGATGAGGCATGCTAACCGGCTTCGGCACATCCAGGAGGACTATCCAGGTGGCGAGGCTGGATGGGAGTCGGTGAAGGTTGTTTGGGATCCAGGCTCCAACGTCCAGAAGTTCAGCCTTCACTCAGGGGGCCTGTTGCCTCCAGAGGCACACCTGCTGCGGGGCTGCCCAGGGCCCCCCTATGCCGGTTCCACCTCTTCCACCCAAGTGACTGTGCTGTGACAGCTTTTCATGTTAATAGCTCTGTTTACTGTTTTGTGTGCTTAGTTTAGGAGCATGGCATATTTTTAGTTTGAATAAAAGGACTTTTAGATAATACCAGTGGCAGAATAATCCACTGTGCGGGCCGTGTAGCAGTCCACCCACCAGGTCCTATTTTAGGTTGGTTTTGTGTGAATGTGTTAGGCCTTAGATTATTTGAGTTTACGTTAGAGTGTGATTGGGGCTCTAAATTGGGGTGGGTTTGATTTGTGTGAGTGTTTTTGGACCTTGTGTGTGTGTGTGGGGGGGTGATGTTATGGCGGCATTTAATTTGAAGTGTGGTGTGATGAAGCCGACTTCCTGTTGTGTCATCACACTGGCCTATATATCAGGGTGTCAGCCATCGGCACTTCCTCTTGTGCCAGAAGACTCCGCTGGGTGCATGCCATATACTGTGTTCACTATCTTTAATAAAGCTGTGTTCAATGCTACATTTCTGTCGACCTCGTTCAACACCAGGTTTGTGGACATGACAGTGAGACATGTCACTTTTCTTTCATCAAGCTAGCTAGTTTAGATTATAATTAGGGCCGATTATAAGAGGCAAGTTTGTACTTTTACCAAGCCAGGAAATGTAAAAGCAACTTAGCTATAAAAGCTAAGATGAACAAACCTTTGTTGTATACTCTGATGGTACGTGTCCATGGATCCGTTGTTTTTCCGCTTCCCATTCATTGTATATGTGAAACACAATGAAAAACATTTGGCTCGGTGCGGTGAGAGCCGGGCTGTGGTATGTCGAAGAGTGCCATGCTTCTCATTTGCATAAAGTCAAAGTTTTTAAACTTTATGCAGATGAGGTGTGGGTAACTTAGATGTGTCCACTGAGCGATGTGTGCCCAAATGTTTAACCCAGCTGTTTTGATGGCAATAATGAAAAACCTCAACTGCACCTGCCCTATTTCCTTGCAATGAAGTGTTGTTGGAAAGCACTTTTCCGCTTTTTTGTTTTAGGTATAAGACTTGCAATCCGCCATGTTGTCCGGGAGCTTCAGTCCGTGGAAGACCGCCCCATCGTCAAATCCATTGACCTGTCAGGTGCAGCCTGTGTGTTCTCCAGCAACAGGGCGAAGGAGAGTCTTTCCCTCTCAGAGCTCTTTGGCTATTGGTTTTCCATAATGTCATTTATTTTCTGTCACTCCACCTGGTTATGCCTATTCCCGCAGCGCAGTGCATCCCCAATGTGATGCCTTCCGACAAAAATGGATCAGTGGACAATGTAGTGAATTTATGGGTTTTTTATAGGTAATTTAATGTTGGTACAAGTATTAATGTAAATATGAATGTGAGTAGGAATGAAGATTTACTTTCATTACACTCAAATCCTCGTTAGGGCACCAGTCCAAAAGGACAATTTTATTAACAGTTCTTTGAACCAATTATGAATCAGTCTCAAAACAAACCCTCATGAGTTCTTGTCTCTTGATAATCAAGAAGATGGACATGAAATCAAACAGTAACTCCCATTTGTCTTTCAATGGTTTCATAAGGATTGTCAGAATAGGTTAAAGGGCCTCTCATGCAAAATCGACTTTTTTGAGCTTTTAAGCATGTTATAATGTTAATTCCTCACCAAAAAAAAACCCAAAGTGGTATTTTGCTCCATTCACGCATCTCTGAGTATTCCTCCTCAACCCTGCTCTCTGAGCTGCTGCTCCGCCCTGTCCCTGATAATGACTGAGTCCCCGAACGTGGGTGAGCCGCCCACTCCAGGAAGTGCCTGTGCTGCGAGCACCGCCCCCCAGGCTAACTCACACACCCACTTTCTCCGCGCAGCTAACGGACCGGTGATCGGCAAAACTCTTTCACTTTAGCATTGACGCTGTGAAGAAGTAGTTCCTTTCACACCTAATCTGCTCAGTGACAACAACTGTTTGTTATGACTCGCGCTCGCCTGTCTCCCGCCTCAGCTGCATGCACACCTGTGCCTCATCAGTCTCGGGCTATATAGCCCGCTCCGCCTGGAGCCGTCTGCTAATCTTCGCTCATCGTCTCAGTGCACGCCAATTTCCTGACAGCCTGCGCTCTCTGGATTGCTTCTCGTCTGCACGTAAGCTCATCATCATCTTACCTTGTCTCCAGTTTCTCCCCTGTGCACAGGTGGATTCCCTGGCGGCGGATTTCTTCCCTCATCCTCGCTATCACTCTCCTCACCGCGCCGAGCGCGCTCCTAGGAAGCTGTCTTCCAGGCAGGAGACCTGCGGCTTAAGCCAACGCCAGCCACATTACCATCTGCAAGTAAGCACAAGACTGTGTATTAATTCCGCTGGGTGTGCACTGGCAGCTAATCTCTGTTCTGCTCTGCCCTTAGGGTTGCCTGGCTGTACGGTGCTCTGCTTCGCCCTCGACGCATCCTGTTCACCTGCAACACATATCACTCCACAGACACGCACCCATACACCTGCTTTTCTCACAATAAAATTATTGACTCACACTCGAGCCTGTGTGTGTGTTCCCTGGGTCAGACCTTATGTCACTGTTTGCTTTTTTACGTAAGACAATGTCTTCTAAGTGGCGTAAATGTGTCTTTGGCTGTGAGAGATTTAGGAGTTTGTTCAGCCTTCCTTGTTTTCGTTGGTGGAACCCAGCGACACGCTGCAGCAGCCGGCTCAGGGGTTACGTCATGAAATGGGCAGCAGCCACAAGAAGGAGGAGCAGAGCCTCAGAGATCGAGGCATCTTACTTCCGGGCTCGTGAAAATAACTCATATTTCATAAGAAATTCATTCTCCAGTGTACCAAAGGTAATATACTATCACATACATGCATATAGTTTACTCTGAAAGGCTTAAAATAGCATGATATAGGCCCTTTAACATATTTGGATAACTTTAAAACAGAGAATTCACATGTATCATGGGCATCATAGAACTGTTACTGAGTTACTTATGAATCAAGCATTTGTGGAACAAAATGATGCATAGTTTAATTTGTCAGTATACTGGAAATTGTAAACCATAAATAGCATTGGTTAAGAAAAGTGGATGCTATTTTATGAAGAAAATGATAATTAACTATCTAGAAAAATGGAAAATTTGTTTTATTTTGATAAAGAACATAGATTAATGAAAGAACCACATACATTTTGAAATTCTGATGGAGGTTTGCACAAAATTAAGTTAAAAGAACTTATACCAGGAATATTCTGAAGAATTAAGGTAAATAAACAGACCATCAGCAGAATCATTGCATCCCAGTAGGTAGCAGGCCCCCACTTGCCAACCTTGATTCATCTGGTGTCCGTGGATTCTGTTGATGAGAGGCTGATAGACAGACTCCTTACCACTCTTATGGCCTACTCCCAAGCTCGCAAAGGCTGTTCATCAGCAACTGGGCGAGGTCTCCTCTGATGCACTGAAGAAGGAATTGGTTTATTGTGCAAAGTCCGATCAGAAAGTCAAATTGGGACAAAACACGCCACAGACCCATTTCTTCGATGTATGTGGCTTGAATGAGTTGCTTTAACCCCTTGCACTTGGTCAATTCCCTAAAAAACGCCCCTAAAAATAACGTGCCCAAAGTAAATCAAAAGCTGTTCTTCAACCCTTTGCAGCATCTTCATGGGGTTGATCTCATTTAAAGAAAACACTTTGAATTTTTTGGCACAAACAGTCATAATCTCTCTAAGTGCTCCTGCCACTGAGTAACAGTCATCTAAACATACTGAACTTGAAGAAAATAAAGTTCGCCTGGGTGTTTTTTTGGATACAAATGCTTGCAAATAACACACAGCTGTCAGATCCGGGCTGGAAAATGCAACAGAAATGTAGAACCAAGTGTTATCCAGCTGAGGTCAAAATTTTGTAACAATACCACAAAAAATGAATATATTACACAGCTTTTTTGTCAGGTTGTTCCCAGGCGTTTTTGAACTGTGCCAAATTGTGCCAAATGGCACAGTTTGGAAAAACATCTGTAACTTTTGAATGATTCAATATAGAAGCTTGATCTTGGGCTCTAATGAAAGGTGACACTCAGGGTTGTGTGTGTGTGTGTGGGGTTTGTTTGTTCATTCATTCATGAATGAATGAATGAACAAACAAGCCCCCACACACAAAGAAACATGCCACGTAAAAAATGTGTGGCTTTTTTTTACAAGAAAAAATAACCTACAGTGCACTAAAAATTATACTAAAATATCTAATGTAGAGGATAACAACTCCCACCCCCCCACCCCCGCTACAGAGGACAGACATGGTCCATCGCCACATGACGGACAGCGGGGACGGTGCGCCGCGGTCTACTATGCACAGTTGTACTAAAATATATGCAATATATCTGCAATCCGCTACAGAAGAGTAGCGGGGGGGGGGGGGCGTTCACGGTCCGGACGCGGCGCACGGACCGGTCCGTCATGTGGCGATGATGCACAGTTGTAATTTACCGATCGGTCAAAAGTCATTTTGATTACAATTTTCAGGGATAAAGAATAATTTAGCTTATAACACTTACCTGTTCACAACAGCAGTGTCGCTGGCGATCTTCTCTTCCTCATTGTCAGACGAACATGACGCTGGTCCGCTTGTTACGACTCGTGGTTCTGGTCACGCGACCCGGTCAAACCATGACTCCATTATTGCGGTTTTGCGCTTCCATGATTGCGGTTTTGGCGAACGATTTTTCAAAACAAATAAGAACAGTAGTAAGAAAAAAAGACTGGCGAACACGTGTGTGTCACCCAGCGGCTTACACAAAACAGATTTTACGCACAGGACGCACATTTTCAATCGTTGAACTTCTGTGCTTCAATTGGCTCGCTGTATTCGCAGCCGTTGGTAGGCGGGTCCTTCTTGCTAGGTTTTCAGTCATTGGTTCTTCAAGGTTTCAGAAACCCAATTCAAGGCTCTTATTAGTCGAATGAGAGGTCAATCAAATCTAAACCAATCAAAGCACTCTTTTGGCTTTCTGTTCGCGGCTTTGTCTGTAGTGGAAGAACGGAAATGCAGCTTTTTTTTTTTTTCAGTGCGCTCTGAGACGCACAGTGTGTGTCCTACTGCGCACAAGGGCACGCTAGGACGCAGAGGCGTGACCGCCCACGGTATCTCGGAGTGCAAGAGGTTAAGTTTAAAAAAAAAAAAAAAATCAAAATCTTCTTGCAGGGTTATTTAAGGAAAAAGAAAATTAAAATAAGAAAATGAATTTTAAAGAAAGGAGCAGGATCTTTGCAGAGCATGACCAACTCTGGGCCTACTTAAAGATAGAAAAAAAAATTGGAGGAGCAGAGAAGGTTCCTCACAGCTTGGCCGCCACCCAAAACTCTCTCTGAACAAAGGGCAATAAAAATCAAGTTTTCTAGGGTGTTGCAGGGTGTCCTAACTTCATGAAACCTGAACTGAACCAATTACATTTGAGCTTCTTTCAACAGAAGTCATAAACTCGACCTAAAAAGGAATATGCAGTGAAGTCTGGAGTTCTATTGGTCAGTTAAGTGCAGCTATGATCTCCTAAAGAAAGAGGAGGAGGTCCCCCACAGTGCAGCAATAGAGACATTTGATATCCTAAAGCTTTTCTTTTTTTAAAGATGATGGCGGCGCACACAGTTGCAGCGGCTGTATGCTCTCTCAGTTGGTGTTATGGATGTGTGTTTGTATGCGTGTTTCTGTTGGACCAGTGTACACCCTCATGGGCTAAAAACAACTACAGTCGGCATGAGCTCTAGTGATGTTTGATACCACTGATTTCCTTTCCGATCCGATACTGAGTAAAATTCAGGCTGGTATCGGCGATACCGATACCGATATTTTATGCGACTACACCTAATATGTCTTTTAAATCTAAAAAAAGTAGTGTATTTCAAATCATAGCTTCTTTAAGAATACAAGGCAGAGTAATTTATTTATTTATTTTAAACTCTGAAGTATATTGAGGTAGCGGCCTCATTTACAATATAGTCGAGCTAATACAACAATAGAAAAACCAGAGGACACAATCATACAAAATATGTGAAAATGGTGTTTCAAACTCTGGAAAAAAAAGAAAATGAGTACAATTATAAAAACATTAAAATAAATTCTTGCTTAATTATTAAGAACTACTATAAAGACTACATTACATCCTGCAACACCTCGACTCCCCAGGGACGTACGCCAGGATCCTGTTTGTCAACTTCAGCTCAGCGTTCAACACCATCATCCCAGGCATTCTTCATCAGAAACTCCTCCAGCTCAAGGTGCCCCCCTCCACCTGCCAGTGGATCTCCAGCTTTCTGACTGACAGGTGGCAACAGGTGAAGCTAGGGAGATTTACATCCAGCTCCTGAAAAATTAGTACTGGCGCCCCCCCAAGGATGTGTCCTTTCCCCACTGCTCTTCTCCCTCTACTCCAATGACTGCACCTCAGAGGACCCTTCGGTGAAGCTCCTGAAGTTTGCGGACGACACCACAGTCATCGGTTTGATCCAGGATGATGATGAGTCTGCATACAGGCGGGAGGTGGAGCAGCTGATCCTCTGGTGCAGCCAGAACCATCTTGAACTTAACCCAGCCAAAACGGTGGAGATGACTGTGGATTTCAGGCGACACCCCCCTTCATTCCCCCCACTCACCATCCTCAACAGCACAGTGTCCACTGCGGACTCCTTCAAGTTTCTGGGTACCACAATCTCCCGGAACCTGAAGTGGTCCTCCCATATAGACACTGTCCGGAAAAAGGCCCAGCAGAGGTTGTTTTTTCTGCGTCAGCTCAAGAAGTTTGATTTGCCTCAGGAGCTGCTGGTTGTCTTCTACACCGCCATCATCCAATCTGTCCTCTGCTTTTCCATCACTGTCTGGTTTGAATCTGCCTCTAAACAGGACAAGACCAGACTGCAGCGGATCATTAAGTCTGCGGAGAGGATCATTGGTACTGACCTACCCTCCATTGAGAACTTATATCGGTCCATAACCAGGAAACGGGCAGGAAACATCTGTGCTGACCCATCACACCCCGGCCACAAACTGTTTGAACTTCTATCTTCTGGTCGTCGTTACAGATCACTGAAGGTCAAAACCACCCGTCACAGGAACAGTTTCTTTCCTCAAGCCATCACTCTGATGAACTCCTAACATTCACCTAGTCCTACCTGTTGCTGTACTCATGACTTTTCATCCATTATTACATTGCACATAACTCTCACACTGCTTTTTACTTCATTCACATTATATCACTGAATCTGAGTTCACATTGAAATACTGTGTGACTGTATATTTTTTCATATATTTCTGCAAAGTGTGGTTAGTCTGAGTAAATAACTGCATATATTCCTGTATATATTTGCATCCTTTTATAGAAACGTGGACAGACTGTAATTTACTGTACATACTCTGTTGTCATTGAATCCTTATTTAAATCCTCCACCTGAACAATGAGAGCAAGTTTTTAGCCAAAGTCAAATTCCTTGTATGTGTTGTGCATACTTGGCCAATAAAGCTGATTCTGATTCTGATTCTGATTCTGATTCTAAAGATGAAAACTTGCATCTTAATTCATGTTACATGAACATGTTAACATGAAAATACTGAACATGTAAATAACACAGCATCCAACATTGACACTGTTGTTCCCTCATTCACAGGTTTTTGTTAAGGAACAATAGCATATTTACTGTCTTCCCCTTTAGTCTGTTTCGTTTTTTGCTCAGAGCCTCTCCTGCCTTTGAAAAGACTCTCTCTGCCGGTACAGAAGTGGCAGTAATTCCCAGGTATCTCACTGCCAGTTTGCTCAGGGCTGGGTAGCTTGGTTCGTGTTCTTGCCACCAAACCAGTGCATCCCTATCTCAGGGAATCACTTTTTCTTCTGAGTACCGACGTACTTCAATGAGCACATCACTGGCAGCTGACCGGTGATGTTGTCCTGACAAAACCTGCATGTCAAAATGAGTCCATATCCCTGCCTTTGATATTGTTGAACCTGGGAGGGCAGGATTCTGGTGTGGCCCTGAAGTAGAAGGCTCTGAAGTAGAAGACCCTGAAGTAGAAGGCTCTGAAGTAGAGCTAACAGTAGCTGTTGAGCTTGGGGCTAGAGAGGGAGCTGCCTGTCCTGCCTGATAGACTTCCTGCATTTCAGAGAGGAGATGTTTTTTTCATTACTTCTACATTGTCTTTGTCTCAAAAATCAAGACGTTTAAACCTAACATCCAGAAATGTACTGGCAGCTAGACAGTGAATACTCTCAGTACCCCTGAATCTGCGCTGACATTGCTGTACCAGTTGTGTGGCGAGGGGGCTGCCTTGACGTTCACAGGCTGCTACAGCCCTGTGAATGAGTGACACGAGCGAAATCACTTTAGAGACTGAAACATACTTTTCAGCTGAAACTTCCCGTGTCACTTATTCAAATGGTCGTAGTTGTGGCTTATATTAATCATATATTCCATACCTACATATGTATAGACTTATTAGAGTGTTTAGTGATTACATATGTGGAATGACCTAACGCCTATGAACAGGACAAGAGGTCTCAACCGCCAGCGAGGATCAAAGAGCAGACAGAGTCGCAGCGGTGGAGACCGGATCGATCTCCCTGACCACCCAGGGTCAGGTGGAGGAACGGAGGACAATGGAGGGGGGATTATGTTAATGCGGGATGTCAGCTTTGATATGCAATGTCTTTTGTTGAGTGTAGGTATAAGTATGAAGGTCTGACTGCGTTCGACCTCTTATTCTGCTTCTGCACCGAGATGAGATGTTAGGGAGGTGAAGCTGATATTAAACTTTGATTTATAAAGCCATATCGCTTCTTCATTTCTAACTCCCTACAGTAGTGCATCAACTGTTTGCTTGATGAGGGATAATTCTCCCTCATTTAGGCACATTGCATTCCTCCCTAAAAGGCAGAGGGCTGTGGTCACAGCTTCATTTTGCTCATAGAGCCTCTCCGGCATGTAAAAAACTGAATTCCAGCGAGTATCTACTGACTGGATTAACTTGTGCTCTGCCACTTTCAACTGTTGTTGAATACCCCTGAGCTTCTGCGTGGCCTGTGTGCTGTGGTGAAAAAAGGACACGATTGCACTGCATTTCTCCAGCACTTTCACCACTTCTGGGACAGTTTTTAAACTGTCCTTTACAATTAAATTAAGTGTATGTGCAAAACATGGATGATGCCTCCATCCAGCCTTGTGCACTGCAGCAACCATATTTGCACCATTGTCTGCCACGACTGCAACAACCTTGTCAGTTACGCCCCATTCTTCTGTGATGCGTTTAAGTGCTAAACAGATATTATCTGCTGTATGCTGCCCATGGAAAGTGTGGGTTTCCAAAACAAATTCCCTCATTTGCCAGTTTTCAATGAGATGACATGTTACAGTTAAATATGCCTCTGTGGACACAGAAGTCCACATATCAGTGACAAGTACAACACTAGAAGCATTTTGCAAAGATGCTTTTACTTTGCCTTTGCATTCATCCAACATCTTTACAAGAACAGTCTCTGTCAGTTTTTTTCTTCCTGGGAGTTTATATTTTGGGTCAAGAGCTCACACAAATCCTTGGAAACCTTGGTCTTCCACTATGGACAGAGGTTGGAGATCCTTTGCAATCATCTCTCCCAGGAATCTTGTGAGTGTTGCAGCTCTTGGGGAATCATCTTCAAACAATATAAAATCACAGGGAAAAACAAATGATGGGGCTACTCTGCACTGAATGCTTAATCTTATTAGGTTCAACTATGTATATAGTCTCCCCAAATAGCCTACAAAAAGGAGGTACAAACACTTACTGTCTTATAATCCTGGGTAACTCAAACTGAAATTGCCAGTAAAATATTTAATTAAATAAATAAATAAATGCCACAATAATTGCACAAGTTTGTCAATACCTACATTTTAAAATATTCATTTAACAGTTAAAGCAAACTAGACTGATTGTAAGTAATAATAGATATATTTTATTGATACACTGTTATTTTTTATTCATCTTTTCTAGTATATTTTCCAAAGTTCACCATGGCTGTTTTATTGTCGTTGCTCTGTTTAATTTAATGACAACTAGACTATGTGATCCACTTTAAATGGTGAATTATTTAGGAATCCTTACATGAATAAAGCTAGGCTAAGGCTAGGCTGGGTGAGATTATTTCAGTGATACACATACTATTACTCCAAGACGAAATCATGCAGTTATTTGTTGAAGCATGTATTTATTTCGTTGCTTATTTCATAACCATATTTATTCATTTGAACAGCTCCAGCAGCAACAGTGCTTAGCATCACTTAAAGTTCCACATTTTCCTTCTCTGTACCTGGATAATGCCTGCCTGTAGCATGGAAGGATTCCGCCAGAGACGTCTGTCTTGCCCTGGCAGCAGCACCTGAGGCGAACACTGAGCTCTCCTCTTCTGTCTGCCTCATCGTTGTGTATGCTTCATATTCACTGTGGTGATTTAACCTGAGGTGTTTTACAAGGTTCGTTGTGTTGCCACAACTTCTTATTGTTTTCCTACAAACGTCACAGACCACATCTTGGCTGTTTGTGGAGCTGAAATAGCTCCACACATGACTCCGTTTACGTTCTGCCATTGTGTCCACAGACTGTGACTGAGAGCGCAGCGTGCCGCTGCGCTTACGCATGACACACTTACCCAGGCGGAAGAAAAAGTAGTCCCACCAACCGCGTGTCACTTAGACAACATCTTAGTAGTTTAGTTACTTTTCACCGTGTTCCTCTTAAGGATATGCCTTACCTCAAATTACTTAAGTATCAAAAGTATCGATATTTTGATTTGAGAATCGATTTTAGAGCATAAAGATCCGGTATTGGAGGTATCGACATTTCAAGATCGATCCGCACACCACTAATGAGCTCCTCACGATCGGAGTTTCATGCAAGCAGAATGTCACAGCTGAGTTTGTTCGATCGCATGACATCCCGGCGTATATAGCGAGGGGACCGGGCGCTCCGTGGATTACCATCCCAGAGAGGAGGCGCCGGCGGAGAGAGAGGAGACAGAAGCGGGGCTGCCGGGCCGGGGCGCTAGCCAGGCTACGGCGGCAGCCACACAGACCACCGCTACCGAGTCTCTTCATCTCAAACGCCAGAGCACTTCTGAACAAGATGGATGAGCTGAGGCTGCGGATAGCAACGAAACCGATAAGGGATAGCTGCAATCTGCTGATCATCGAGACTTGGCTTCAACCATCCATCCCGGACAATGCTATTGAGCTAGCAGGCTATACCGTACAGCGGCATGTCAGGACGAGGGACTCCGGGAAGACCAGAGGAGGTGGGCTCTGCATGCACATTAACAACAGCTGGTGCACAGACACAGCGATTGTGGACAGTCACTGCTCCTCAGACTTGGAATATGTGACTGTAAAATGTAGACCCTTTTATTTACTGAGACAATTCACCGTCGTCATGGTAACCATTATATACATTCCACCTGATGCTAATGCTAACATGGCTAACGGATATTTATATGATAGTCTGAGCAAACAGCAGAGTTTACATCCTGAAGCTGTGCATATTGCTACATAAGCATATTGTAGCAGGGGATTTTAATCATGTGGACTTGAAAAAGGTGCTCCCCAAGTTCCATCAGCATGTTAATTGTGCTACTAGGGGAGCAAATACACTTGATAAACTGTATTCCAACATCAAACAGGGCTTTAGGGTCACCCCACTTTCACATCTGGGCCAGTCTGACCACATGTCCCTGCTTGTAATCCCAGCATATGCACCACTCAGGAAAACTGCTCCTATCATTACAAAAACAGTTAAGACATGGCCCGATGGTGCAACTCAGCAGCTGCAGGACTGCTTCAATAGGCCAAATTGGGACGTTTTTGAACACCCAGACCTGGACATATTTACGGATAGTGTGCTGTGTTATATTAAAACCTGAATGAACACTGTCACAGTTGAGAAAGACATCAGGATTTATCCTAACAGAAAGCCCTGGATGACCCGGGAGGTCCAGCAACTGTTGAGGGAGAGGAGAGCTGCCTTCAGGTCAGGCGACACGGCTCATTATAGCTCAGCCCGGGCTAACCTGAAAAGAGGCATCAGGAAGGCCAAGAGGGAATACAGGAGGAGGATTGAGGACCACCTGGATAGTAATAACATCAGACAGGTGTGGGAGGGGGTGCAGCAGCTCACTAACTTTAGAGCCAACCCTGGAGTGGCTGAAGGGAGCCCCTCGCTGGCAGAGGACCTGAATATTTTCTTTGCTCGTTTTGAGGTGGAGCCTCCAAAGATAGAAACACCAACGGAGCCTACAGCTCCCAGTAGCCCAAGCCTCATTGTTGAGGAGTATGAGGTGAGGAGAGTTCTGGGAGCGGTCAATCCGAGGAAGGCCACTGGACCTGATGGTGTCTCCAGGCGTGTGCTGAAGGACTGTGCGTACCAGCTGACTGGAATCTTTACTAGGATTTTTAACCAGCCCCTGTCACAGTCCACTGTCCCACACTGTTTAAAATCCTCCATCATAATTCCTATACTCAAAAAACACAATGTTACCAGTCTTAATGATTACCGGCCAGTGGCTCTGACTCCAGTGGTGATGAAGTGTTTTGAGAAGCTTGTCAGAGCCCACATCATATCACTTCTCCCACAGTGTTTGGACCCCCACCAGTTCGCTTATAGGGCCAACAGATCCACTGAGGATGCTGTTGCCATGGCCCTCCACGCTGCCCTGTTCCATCTGGAGCAGCCGGGGAGCTATGTGCAGATGCTATTTGTGGACTACAGCTCCACCTCTAACACCATCCTTCCCGGCAGACTGGTGCCCAAACTTAGGGAACTAGGACTTCCATATTCCACTTGTACTTGGATCCAAAGCTTCCTCTTGGATCGCAGCCAGATGGTCAAAGTGGGACCTCACATGTCCACTACCATCAGCCTTAGCACCGGCTCCCCACAAGGCTGTGTGCTGAGCCCCCTACTGTACAGCCTTTACACCTATGACTGCACCCCCATACACCACAGCAACAGCATCATCAAGTTTGCCGACGATACCACAGTGGTGGGGCTCATCTCAGGGGAAGATGAGACCGGTTTTAGGGGCGAGGTGCAGCAGTTGATAGAGTGGTGTGGAGACAACAATCTTCTTCTAAATGTCACAAAAACAAAGGAGGTCATCATAGACTTCAGAAGAAATAAAACAGACATTCAACCTCTGACTATTAGTGGCACGGGTGTGGAGAGGGTCGAGGATTTCCGCTTCCTGGGGGTCCACATTCAGGAGGACATGACATGGGGGCTGAACACAACTGAGCTGCTGAAAAAGGCCCAGCAGAGACCACATTTCTTTAGGGTGATGAGAGGAAATAACATCTGTCAGAGACTGCTGTTGTCTTTTTATCGTTGCTCTATTGAGAGCATTTTAACTTATTGCATTTGTATTTGGTTCAGCAGTTGCACGGTAGCTCAGAAGAAAGCTCTTCAGACTGTCATCAGCACAGCCCAAAAAATTATTGGTTGCTCTCTCCTCATCCTTGAAGAACTGCACCACGCCCATTGCCTTAAAAAGGCACAAAAAAGCCTGAAGGACCCCTTCCATCACGGTCACTCTCTCCTCCAACTACTACCATCAGGAAGGCGGTTTAGAGCAATCAAAACAAGGACAAACAGATTCAAAAACAGTTTTTATCCGACCGCAATTACCTATCTGAATTCTAGTAGAACATGAGGTTTGAAACTGTGAAATTGAGTGTGTGTGATATTTAAAATTAGTAATTTGTATATTTTTTTAAGCTTCTTTTTACTCCTCATTCACTGATTGGTTTGCATTTTAATTTCGTTGTACTTGTTATAATGACAAATAAAGTCTATTCTATTCTATTCTTTTCTAAAGTATGGGTGCTGAATAAAGCATACATTCCTTCAACTTTAGTGACTAAGATATTCTACTTGATAAAGGAGCATAAATGCATCTACACTGTAACTGTAATTAATTTGTGACAGTAAGCATGCAAACATTAATTTCTTCCTGAAAGTAAAGCAGAATATATCAAGTTATATCAATGAAAGCATTTGAAACCACATTGTCCATCCCCAGAGTTCAACCATGTCTTCAGGAGCAGGTGCTGTCTTGAGAGAGAAGATATGAATTAATTCATTGTCCATAATGCATAAATTCCACTGCAAAGGGAAAAGTTAAATATTCCTGATTCATCCACCAGATGACACTGTGAAGCTGTCTGGTTGTCTACTGGAAAGTCTTGGCTTCCCCACTCGTCTGGACTATGTCACCCATAAGTCTGTCAATTACAACATTCCTTTGCCAAAGAGCAGAAAAATGAGGATGACTAAGTCTTGGAGAAAGGGATTAGCTTCCACTTTATGGCCAATGGATAGTGTTACAGCTTTAGTCCTTGGGTGAGAAAAGCATTTAAATGTCCAGATCTTTGAGGTGAAACTATTTTCCTTCAGCAAAGAATGATTTTAATAAATTGGAACTCAAGGTCACGCTACAACATATACCTTTAAAGTTGCATTATTCTACTTTTTCCACTGTTTTTCTTAAAACAACAATGAAATCAAGGCAAATACAAAGACAATGAAAACGTATGAAATATGACCCATCTCTATAAAGACTATTAGACAAATGAATAAAGTAATTCAGCGAGGTTTATTCATGTGTGCTCTCCTTCCAATGCTCTAGATGAAGCTAATTTCACTGAGGGATTAATATCCAGGTTCCCCATTAAAACAAATGGTGCTGGCGGTAGTGAGTGGGTGGAAGGAGATCATGAATCAACTGCCATGAGGATGGTTAACTGTATTTACTCTTATTGGGCACTGGGATTATGGGTGTTATGAGTATCCACGTACTGCCTGTGAAATCCTATTAAGTGCTCATTATCGGTTCTAATAAACGAAGGGTTGCACAATGAGCTTTTACTCAAATTGAAGCACAAAGACACTGACTTGTGCTTTTTCTGAGTGTCTTTGGTGACATTTAAAAGCTAATGATTTATTTATTGGCTTTAAACTCAGAAATGTTTTTTTTTTGGTCACATCTTTAAAGACCATCAGTGTATTTCTACCTGTTCATATTTTTGAAATGTTCTGATTATTCAGTTTAAAAAAATACAAAATTATGTCCATTTTCATCAGATGCTGATTTACTTGGGCTAAATAAATAGATTATTGGGCAATAAACTATGTAATTTATCATAACACAATAGTAGCCTTTATCTGATTATGTTGTTTACATCAGTGGTCCCCAATCACCGGTGTCGCGACCCAGACCACTTGGTAACAGGCTACAGAGAGCTGCAGAGAAAAAAGAAATAATTTATTCTGTTCCTCTGTACTGACTAAGTCTGCCTGGTGTTTCATTTTGATAAATCACCAGATGTTTTCCCTCACACAGATTGGCTGGCCAGTTTGGCTGGCTGGTTTGGGCCTTCTTTCTGCCGGCTGCTGTCTGGTTGCCTGTCTTTGTTTTCGGTAGAGTTTAAGTGTTGTGCAAGAGGACCAGCAGCTGCCTGGGACCACAAGTTGACAGTGGACCTGAAATCGTGCCTGTAGGGACCAAAGCCAGGGCGGAACATTCGAAAACCACCTCAGAAGCACCAGAGGCCCTGTTCACACGCACCGACAGTGAGTATTTTCTCACCTTACCTTTGCTTTCGTAGCCATGTTTGTCGTATACAAGCAGAAATGTTCCATAAAGCCCCTTTCAATCTACCCTAACAATCTTGGCAAACTCAGTACAAACCGGGTTCCCTCTGTTGTCTGAATAGGTTTACTCACAAGTGATATGAGGCATCACCTCACCTCAGTGGACATTTGAATAAGACAACGTGGATTAACATGCAATCAAGCAGATGTCACATCACAGCACAGCGACAGAGTGGAAATGAATCAGAAAGCTATCTGTCATTATTTTGGCAAATATATTAACTTCAAAGCTGCACCAGACAACTGTGTGTGCCACAATTACACAAATATCACAGCAGCTGAGAGTGAGAAGTTTCTTTTAAGAGCATTTTTGAGTCACTCCCGTGGAGACTGCAGCAGCTGTGACCCTCTCTGGCTGCTGTGGAGTAGACACCAGCATGTCCTGGTTCAGCATGGGGCAGTCTCCCTGTTCAGCTCTGCTCTGTGCTTGTTTGTGCTTCCCGGTTCACCCTGCATTGATGTACATCATGTGATCATCTGTTCCTCTTTTTTTTTGTGACGGTCCCCTCCAAAACCCCCCACAAAAACAAACATTGTGTGTGGAAATGATGAGGCCAAGTTACGATCAGACGAAGTTTATTCACACTCTCACATCATCATACACAGAAAGCACTGAATAGCCAAACCAGGTTTCAGCCCTTAAAACTCCACAGCTCATCTCACATCTGCATGACATTTCACCTCCACCATACATTTTCCTTAAACCCCCAGCTCTCTCTTCCTGCCAACTCCCCATGAGGTCCCTACCTATTGTTCTCTTGTGTCTAACCACTGCCTCCTGACTGAGACGCTGTCTGCTGACACAACCACAATATATATTGCTATATCACCAATATGCATCGCCATAATCACACACACACCCCCAGACAGAGTTTCAGTCCGCACGTCTTTTGGGCTTCAGTCTCCTCCCATATCTGCTGTAACGGGGGTCTCTGTGCTGGCGGGGGGCTGCTGGACGTGTGTCTGACTGCGGGTGGGCTGGGGGCGGGGGGGACTTCGCTGTGCCCATGTGGCTGTCCTGGTGAATCGTTTGCCTGGGGAGCTCTTAGTGGGGGTCTTCCACGCCGAGGGGTCCGAGCCAGCAGCACTTGCTCGTCCGCCACTACAAAGGCGGGCTTAAATCTGTCTATGCGTATTTTCTCCCGACGCCCCCCCCAAGTCTAACAAAAAATGCTTGTCCCCTGTTTCCAGCACTCTGAACGGGCCATCATAGGGTGGGCGCAATGGCGGGCGGTGGGCATCGTGTCTGACGAACACGAACGCCGCGTTCTTCAAAGTTTTTGGCACAAAAGTGCGTGGGAAACAGTGGTGGGCCGGGCCGGGCAGCGTGCCTGTGTCTGCACTATGCTGCAAATGCTGAGACGTGCAGCTGTCCGGCTCGGGATTATCTGGCAAAAATTCCCCGGGCAGCCGCAGTGGCTGAGAAAAAACAAGCTCAGCCAGGGAAGCCTCCAAATCCTCTTTTGGTGCGGAATGCAACCCCAATAAAACCCACGGTAACCAGTCAACCCAATTTGCATCCGTCAATGAAGCCCTGAGTGCTGCTTTCAGTGACCTGTGAAAACGCTCACATAACCCATTTGCCTGTGGGTTGTATGCGGTTGTGCAGTGAATTGCAACACCCAGGCTGCAGGCCATCATGGACCAAAGTTCGGAAACAAACTGAGGGCCCCTATCGGACGTGATGTCCGACAGGATTTCAAAACACGCCACCCATGCTGTCAAAAAAGCGCGCGCCACGTCCGCGGACGTGGTTGCCGCCAGCGGGACTGCTTCTGGCCAGCGTGTGGTGCGGTCCACCACTGTCAGAAGGTACGTGCACCCCTGCAATGGCGGGAGGGGGCCCACGAGGTCCACGTGAACATGGTTGAATCTTTTAGCCGGTATCCTAAACGGCTCCAAAGGAGCCTTGGTGTGTCTGTGCAGTTTGGCTCGTTGGCACGCTACGCAGGCTGCAGCCCACTCTTTCACTTGTTTGCGCAGGCCTGGCCACACGAATTTTGCTCCCACCATTTTGACTGACGCGCACACTCCTGGGTGCGCCAAAGCATGAACTGACTTAAACACGTGGCGGCGCCACGCGACCGGGACTACCGGGCGCTGGCGTCCTGTGGAGACATCGCAGATTGGGGGTGGCTGCCGTCTTGCAGCACTCTGCTCTCCAGCCTTAACCCTGTTGGTCCAGACTGGAGCGCGCGCACGTCTGTATCGCTAATCTGCTCTGTGGCCATGGCTGTATAATCTATCCCTACACAGACCAGGGTCACTACCGCGCGCGAGAGGCAGTCCGCCACCACATTCAGTTTACCCGACACATGTTGAATATCAGTCGTAAACTCCGAGATCGCGTCCAGCTGTCTCTGCTGCGGGCCCGACCATGGTTCTGAAACCTTGGCCATCGCGAACGTCAGCGGCTTGTGGTCCACGAACGCGGTGAAGCTGCTCCCTTCCAGTCAGAACTGGAAGTGGCGTATGGCCAGGTGGAGAGCCAGCAACTCTCTGTCGAACGCGTTGTATTTACGCTCACTGTCACGCAAAGCCCTGCTGAAAAAAGCAAGCAGCTGCCGAGAACCGGCGACACGTTGCTCCACGACGGCCCCTATGGCCACGTCCGAGGCATCGGTAGTGAGCGCTATCCGGGCCGCCGGGTCTGGGTGCGCCAACAGTACGGTGTTTGCCAGAGCTGCTTTCACCTCAGAGAACGCCTGCTCTCGCTCCGGAGTCCATTTGACTCCATCCGCGGGTTTCCGTCTCTTGAGCGCGGCGTATAGTGGCTGCATGAGCTGAGCTGCGCGAGGGAGGAAACGGTTATAAAAATTAACCATCCCCAAAAATTCCTGCAGCCCCCTGACCGTCTGAGGCTGGGGGAAGTTCGCCGCAGCGCGCACTTTGTCTGGCAAGGGTATCGCTCCCTCCGGTGAGACGCGGTGCCCCAAAAAATCAATCCCCGTCACGCCGAACTGGCACTTCGCCGGGTTGATTATTAACCCGTGTTCCTCCAACCTCTGGAAAACCGTCCTGAGGTGGGTTACGTGTTAGTCTTCGGACACGCTGGCTACCAGGATATCGTCCAGGTAGACGAACACGAACGGGAGATCGCGCAGCACTGCATCCATCATGCACTGGAACGTCTGTGCCGCTCCTTTTAATCCGAATGGCATGCGCAGAAACTCGAACAAGCCAAACGGAGTTATTACCACTGTTTTGGGTATGTCTTCCGCGCGCACTGGGACTTGGTGGTAACCGCGGACCAGGTCTATTTTAGAAAAAATGTGCGCTCCAGCAAGGTGAACGGAAAAATCCTGAATGTGGGGAATCGGGTAGCGGTCGTGTGCTGTGGCGTTATTCAACCTGCGGAAATCGCCACACGATCGCCACAATCCCTCAGCCTTAGGGACCATGTGTAGCGGGGATGCCCATGGGCTGTTCGATCGCCTGATGATGCCCAACCTTTTCAGGTTGGCAAACTCCTCGCACGCTATTGCCAGTTTAGCTGCGTCCAAGCGCTGAGGTCATGCAAAAAAAGGCGGCCCAGTGGTGGTGATAAAGTGCTCCACCCCGTGTTTAGTGATGGCCGCTGAAAACATCGGGACCGTGAGTGCTGGGAACTGAGTGAGCAGTGTGTGGAACTTACCGCCTGGAGCTGTGACGTTGGCTTATGTTACTGGCCCGGCCCCTTGAGCTGTACAGGGGAGAGAGTCAAAGGACAGTGCATTAACCAGGTGCTTGTTAGCAACATCAACTAATAAACCATGCGCACACAGAAAATCAGCTCCCAGGATCGGGAAACTCAGTGCTGCTATGACAAAAGTCTACTCGTACTGTATGTGCGGCCGTGTAGAGATAAAGCCAGTGTTCTCTCACCAAAGGTCTTAATGTCCGAGCCGTTTACTGCTACCAGCCTGGGGTCGCTGGGTCCTGCCAGCCAGTCAGCGTAGGTCGGCAGGATGATGCTCTTCTGGGCTCCGGTGTCTACAAGGAAATGCCTCCCTCAGCACGAGTTCGTCATGTAGAGCAGCTTGTTCTCTTCGCCGGCGGTCGCAGCTGCTACCGACTGCCGGCTCTGGCATTTCCCGAGCGCTTGAATTGGCACGGTGGCGTACATCTGCGTGTGTTCCCTCCAAAACGGCTGTGGTAGAAGCAGAGCGTGTCTCCCTGGCGCTCTTTGGCCCCCGCTGCCGCTACCGTCGGTGGCTCCTCGCCTCCTCTGGTCATCTCACTGGGTTCCGACGCCTCTGCGTTCACCGTGAGCGCTCTGGGGGTGAGGATGATCCGGTCTGCCTCCTGGGCTAGCTCACGGTAGTCACGCAGGGCCAGCAGCGGCGAATTGGCCAGGAGCGCTCTCGCCTCTGTTGGAAGGTTCCGGAGGAAGAGGTGAGCAAACAGAAAATGCTCGTCGTCCGTGCCCATTAATGCCAACATCTTCTCCATCAGATCGATGGCCGAACCATCTCCTAACTCGGAACATCTCAGGATCCTCTCTGCTCTCTCACAGTCCGAGAGCGTGTAGCGCCGAATCAGCGCAGCTTTGAGAGCCTCATATCTGCCCTGGGCTGGGGGCTGGTCGAGCAGGCTCGCTACCTGCTGAGCTGTGCGAGCGTCCAGTGCTGCAACCACATGGAAAAACTTGGTGTCGTCTGTCTTTATTCCCCGGAGGGCGAACTGGGCCTCGGTGTGGTGGAACCAAGAGCGCGGGTTGTGCTGCCAAAAGTCCGGTAGCTTGACTGCAACAGCACATGCGCTGCTGGGGGTTCCCATCCGCGCCGACTCCGGGGTTCTTGCCTCGTGTTCCATAATACGTCCAGGGTCACCAGTGTGGAGAGTGTGGAAATGAAGAGGCCAAGTTACTATCAGACGAAGTTTATTCACACTCTCACATCATCATACACAGAAAGCACTAAATAACCAAACCAGGTTTCATCCCTTAAAACTCCACAGCTCATCTCACATCTGCATGACATTTCACCTCCACCATACATTTTCCTTAAATCCCCAGCTCTCTCTTCCTGCCAACTCCCCATGAGGTCCCTACCTATTGTTCTCTTGTGTCTAACCACTGCCTCCTGACTGAGACACTGTCTGCTGACACAACCACAATATACATTGCTATATCACCAATATGCATCGCCATAACATCCCATTTTGTGTGGCGCTAGACGTGAAATGTGATGCACAAACACATGGCCCCACCAAATAAAAGTGCAAGTGCATGCACACAAACATACAGTGTCTCTTGCTGTAAATACATTATTCACCTATTCTGTAGGGATATGAAAAAAATGACAGCTGTTATGTAAAATGTCAGGTGCATTTTGCAATCCTGCCCATTAAAACAGAGGAAAAAGAGCAGCAATCAGCAATGTGAGGACATGATACCTGATACACCGGAGAAATGCAGGAGATCAGACCCACATCTTGTTGAAGTTTTGAAAAAGTCATGGAGGGTTGTTGAGGTGTTAATTCATGCTAGGGGTAGCCGCGACTGCTGCTAGTTTAAAACTATGTTATTCTTGTAAAAAAACAACAACAACAACAACAACAAAACAAAACAGATTTATTGACTATGATGTGTTTCCAACTGAGATTTCTCTTGTTCAAAATTTTGATATGGCTGTGTGGGAACACAAAAGAAAGTCTTACTTGTTTTGACCACTGGTGATCAAACTAATAGAACTGGTGATAGAACTAATAAGTTTACGCATCATTGACTTAAATACAGTATAACTGGTCTATGAAGACATACTGACTAAGCATTGAATGACTGAAGCAGGCACAAGTATGGAAAGTTTGACTCCTGCAGGCTCCCGTGACACAGCAATTAAGCCTAACAATAGGCACGCGTGTCGAGGATGATGAAGTCCACTTTTCTAGCTCATGGTTGTAATTTTTAGCTTTAAATTTTCAGCCCCCTCCCTTTTACTTCCATCTCCACAGTCTGGACTCATGGAGCTCCAGGATTAGATTAGCCATCATTTATGGCAGGCCTGGGAGGCTGTGAAGGAGCAGACTCTATCAGATGGAGAGATAATGGTGCTTTATGATAGATCCTGGCTAATGAAATGCCACTGACTGTAATGAGATCAGTGAAAAGTGAGCTTCTGACCCGCTGAAAAGGGCAGGCGACATGTTGAGAAAATCCACTAAGGATGTTCTTGAAGGCTTTGGCTCAGCACAGAGCATGTCTGAATCTGTGAGAGGGGTAAAATTGTGAAAAACATCCTGTGGTGGTACAGTAACGCACACTCAAGCAAAAGCACAGCAACAATCAGCCATGCAAAAACCTCACAAGTGGTGAAAATGGCAAAATGCTAATGCCAACATTTACCAGAGGCTTTGAGGTGGGGCTGTTCAAACAGTGGGAAAGCAACTAAGGTCAAGAGGAGGATTATGCATGCAGACTGCGCCTCGGAGGATCGCAGACATGTGAGCAGTGGAAACGCACAATATCCCACCTGACAGCTGCATGGACAGCATGAAAAACTTGAACACTTTTAGACCACATGAACAGGAGTTATTCCAGCTCTACTGATGCGTTAAACGGATGCATTCAGAAGTTTATAGAGGCAAAACTTTCTTTGCATTTTCAATCCCTATTTTTGGTTAATTATTGATTTAGTTTTTCATTGGAGATATTTGTATTTCATATGGTAAGAAATTACTGTTTTGTACTTTTGTCTTTTTTATGTTTTTATGCTTGTTAAAATAAATAAAAATTTGGTCGCAAAAAAAATATTTTCACTCAATCCTACAGAAATCTCTCCCAATAAAAACATAAAAACAGTAATTTGGGTCATTGTCCAAATGAACAGAAAAACAGAATAAAAATGTGACCAGCAGCTTTATGAATGTTGCAAACTGACAAGAAAGTCACAATTTAAAAAAAAAAAAAAAAAGTTGCAAACTTCCAAAAGAAAAGAAGCAAATTTGTGAGAAAAAATAATTTGAGGAAAAAAGTCAAAATTTACAAGAAAAAAGGTGCAAATTCATGAGAAGAGTTGTTAATTTGTGATGGGGAAAGTAGTAAATTTGAAGACCAAGGGCCTGTTTACACAACATGGAGAGCGCTGAGTTACCATCATCATCATCATAGCAGTCTGTCGTGGGCGACAATGACTGTTTCATTTAGGTCTGATCAGATTCCTCCACACAGCTCTGTCCTTAGCCTTCCGCTGCCAGGAACTCCTTTCTATGTCCAACTTCTTCAAGTTTCTTTTTACAGTGTCTTTAAATCTGACCCTTGGTCTACCCTGATTGCGTTTGCCCTCGCATAACTGTGAGTAGAGTAACTGCCGAGGGAGACGCTGGTGGTCCATCCTCTCAACACATCCGAGCCATCTCAGGTTCATCTGTATTAGCATGTCCTCCATTGATGGTAGACCAGCTTTTTTCAACACTTCTATGTTGGTTATCTTGTCTTTCCATGAGATGTTCATTAAGGCTCGAAGGTGTCTCATCATGTACGCGTGGAGTTTCTTCACCTGCACTCTGTAGACAGTCCAGGTTTCAGCACCCGACAATAGAGTAGCCAGTACTGTCGCTCTGTACACTTTGCATTTCACACGGATAGACACATGTCGATTGTTCCATAGTCTCTCCCTCAAGTTTCCAAACACAGCACTCGCTCTTCCCATTCTGAGAGATAGTTCATCATCCAGCCTAGCATTCTCTGAAAAGTACTCCCTGGGTACTTGAAAGTCTTGCACTTGACTGGTGGCTCTGTATCAATGCTGATCTCTTCTGGCAGTGATGTTGATAATTGGAACTTTGGTGGTTGATAAAGGCACTCTGTCTTCTTGATGTTGATTTTGAGGCTGAATTGGCTAGTTGCTCTTGCAAATTTCTCCACTAAAGATTGCATATCTTCCACACTGTGTGCAACTAGAGCACTGTCGTCGGCAAAGAGCATTTCTCTTACTACCTTTATTGATGTCTTACTCTTGGCTTTAAACTGTGCCATATTGAACAAGTCTGCTTCTTTCCTTGTTTGAATGTATACTCCTTCTGAAGTGTCTTTGAAGGCCACCTCAAGCATGGCTGCCAGATGTAGCGAGAAGAGTGTAAGTGCCAGCACACACCCTTGTTTCACCCCGTTGCTTACTGAAAAGTCTTTAGATACTGAACCATTCATTGCCACGTTTGCTTGCATACCTGTATGGAGTGCCTCGATCAGGCTGACAAACTTCTCTGTACAGCCATATTTCTTGAGTACCTGCCAAAGTCCTTGTCGCGAAACAGTATCGAAGGCTTTACTGAAGTCTATGAAGACTACATAAAGTGGCATGTTCTGTTCGATACACTTTTCTTGAGCCTGTTTCAAGCAGAAAATCATGTCCATTGTGCTTCTTCCACTTCTAAAGCCACACTGGGTTTCTGGTAGTACATTCTGCTAGATGTGTTCATTCAGTCTGTTCAGTTGTACACGTGAGAGAATCTTACCAACAGTGGCTAGCAGTGATATACCTCGGTAATTTCCACAATCTTTCCTGTCACCTTTCTTGAACAAAGGCACAATACTTGCATCCTTCCAGTCTTAAGGTACTTTCTGGGCATCCCATATCTCTTGGATGAGCTTGTGCAGGCAGTTGATCAGCTGAACACCACCAAATTTCCACACTTCTGCTGGAATTCCATCCCTTCCTGAAGCTTTACCATCCTGTGTTGTCCTGATAGCTGCCATTAATTCATCAAAATTTGGTGGTTCATCCAGACTTGATACAGCTGGTCGCTGCACTAGAGCTTCTTTAGATCTCCAGGGTTGTTTAGTAGTTGGTCAAGGTGGTCTACAAATCTGTCCAGGATCTTGTCTTTCTCCTGCAAAACCGTTTCACCATCCATAGCCTTTAGTTGGATCAATCCTCTTGTTTTAGGGCCGTAGATTTCTCTCAAACCTGTGAAGAATGTTTTCATGTCCTTCCTGTCTGCTGCAGTTTGAAATTCCTCCACTTTTTCATCCCACCAGTTGGACTTCATCTCTCTGGTGTACTTCTGTAGCTCACTTTGAGCCTTTGAGTATTTCTTCTTCTTCGACCTTGTGTTACACTGTAGGTTTTTCTGCCTAGCTGTATTCCTCACTTCTAGTAGTTTCTTCAGGTGTTCATCATGCTCATCAAACCAATCTTGAAGTTTCCTCTCAAGGTGGCCTAATACATCACTTGCAGTCTGATACACCGTATCCTTCAGTGTTGCCCATTTCATTGATCAGGTCAAAAACTGGCCTGATCTCTAAAACCTCTCTTACGACCTTGAAAAAGCTGTTTCTGTGTAAATGTTTGGGAGATTAAAAATTCAATTCCAGGCAACTTTCATGGTGATCTGTAGAGATCTTTGTAAGATCCTTGATAGATCTTTGAGAGACCAGGAGAGATCGTCAAGGGATCATTTAGAGCAGGGGTGTCAAACTCATTCCATTCTGGGCCAAGACACTGCAGCTTTTATCTTCTCCCAGTGTCTTCCACAGGTGATTTAACTGAATTTCTTCCCACTGATTGCTGATTAGCAAAAACACCTGCAGAAGAGACTGGGTGGAAGTAAAATGTGCAGTCTTGGCCCGGAATGGATTGAGTTTGACATCCTTGATTTAGAGTTTCTTGGGAAAAGCAGCTGCTGAGCATTTGAGAGGTTTCTAGTGCTCTTCTACCCCCCTTTACACATGGGGGAAGATCACTGAGATTGTTGAGTGATGAAAAAATGGCAAAATCTCTCAATGATATTTCAAAGATCTCTCAGTGATCTTCCAGTGATCTTGACCGTCTCCACGGTCTTCTCAAAGTTTTGACTGAGTCCAAAACAATCTCTCAACTATCACCAAAGGAAAACTGTCTCTCAACAAAAACTCAAAGAGCACTCAACGATCTTATCGATCTCACAGTGATCTCTCAATGAGCTCTTTCAATGAACTCTATTTGTCTTTAATTGAATGCTCAGTGATCCCTCACTGACGTCTCTGCCATCTCTACCTTTGGAGTGGAAAATTTTGGAGTTCAATTCATTCATTCATTCATTCATTCATCTTCTTCCTCTTAATCCTTTTCGGGTCGTGGGGGGGCTGGAGCCTATCCCAGCATCTTTGGGCGAGAGGCAGGGTACACCCTGGACAGATTGCCAGTCCATTGCAGGGCCGACACAGAGAGACAAACAACCATTCACTCTCACAGTCATACCTAAGGACAATTTAGAATCCTTAGTTTGATGCCAATTAACCTAACTTGCATGTTTTTGGCATCCATCCATCCATCCATCCATCCATCTTCTACCGCTTTTCCGGAGGTCCGGGTCGCGGAGGCAGCAGTTCAAGCAGAGAAGCCCAGGCTTCCCTCTCCCCAGCCACCTGCTCCAGCTCTTCAGAGGGGATACCAAGGCGTTCCCAGACTAGCTGGGAGACATAGTCTCTCCACCGAGTCCTGGGTCTGCCCCGGGGTCTCCTCCCAGTGGGACGTGCCTGAAACACCTCAAATGGGAGGCGTCCAGGAGGCATCCTAATCAGATGCCCATACCACCTCAACTGACTCCTTTCAATGTGGAGGAGCAGCGGTTCTACTCTGAGCCTCTCCCGGATGACTGAGCTCCTCACCCTATCTCTGAGGGTGAGTCCAGCAATCCTACGGAGAAAGCTCATTTCAGCCGCTTGTATCCGCGATCTCGTTCTTTCGGTCATTACCCAAAGCTCGTGACCATAGGTGAGAGTAGGAACGTAGATTGACTGGTAAATCGACAGCTTTGCCTTAGAACTAAGCTCCCTCTTCACCACAACAGACCGGTACAACGTCCGCATCACTGCAGATGCTGCTCCAATCCGTCTGTCGATCTCTCGCTCCATTTTCCCCTCACTCGTGAACAAGACCCCAAGATACTTAAACTCCTCCACTTGGGGCAGGAGCCTGTCCCCAACCCGGAGAGGACAATCCACCTTTTTCCGGCTGAGGACCATGGACTCGGACTTGGAGGTGCTGATTCTCATCCCAGCCGCTTCACACTCAGCGGCAAACCGTCCCAGCAAGAGCTGTAGGTCATTGCTGGATGAAGCCAACAGGACAACATCATCTGCAAACAACAGAGATGAGATCCTGTGGTCACCAAGCATGACACCCTCCATTCCCTGGCTGCGCCTAGAAATCCTGTCCATAAAATCCTGTCCTCACCGCCTCTGCAACATTGCGTGGAGGTCGGGGGCAGTGCCTTTGGCATGGCAAACCGGGGTGGTGGTTCCTCTCTTCAAAAAAGGGGACCGGAGGGTGTGCTCCAACTTTAGAGGGATCACACTCCTCAGCCTCCCTGGGAAGGTCTATGCCAAGGTACTGGAGAGGAGAGTCCGGCCGTTGGTCGAACCTCGGATTCAGGAGGAGCAATGTGGTTTTCGTCCTGGCCGTGGCACATCGGACCAGCTCTTTACCCTCTCGAGAATTCTTGAGGGTTCGTGGGAGTTTGCCCAACCAGTTTACATGTGTTTTGTGGACTTGGAGAAGGCATTTGACCGCGTCCCTCGTGGATTTTTGTGGGGGGTGCTTCGGGAGTATGGGGTATCGGGCTTGTTGTTACGAGCTATTCGGTCTCTGTACGACCGTTGTGAGAGTTTAGTTCGCATTGCCAACACTCGGTCGGAGTCATTCCCAGTGAGAGTTGGACTCCGCCAGGGCTGCCCTTTGTCACCGGTCCTGTTCATAATTTTTATGGACAGGATTTCTAGGCGCAGCCAGGGAATGGAATGTTTTTGGCATGTGGGAGAAAAACGGAGAAATCCCGGAGTAAACCCATGCAGACAAGGGGAGAAAATGCAAACTCCACACAGATCACTGTTGGTCGGGGGCTGGGATCGAACCCAGGATCCCCTGGCCAAGAGTGAGTTGCTGTGCTGCTGCAGTGCTAACCACTTCGCCACCGCGCAATTCAATTCAGCTTTATTTATACAGCGCCACATCACAGCAGAAGCCGTCTCGTGGTGCCACGATGCAGAAAAAATCCCACAATCTCAGAAATACCCAGCAATCAGACGATCCCCTGTGAGCAAGCACTTAGCGATAGTGGAGAGGAAAAACTCCCATTTAGCAGGAAGAAACCTCTAGCAGAACCAGACTGAGGGAGGGGCAGTCATCTGCTGCGACTGGCTGGGGGTGAGGGGATAGAGAAGATGGAGAGGACAGACATAAAGAACATAACAGTGAGATGCCAAGTACATTATTGGAGGTCAACCAGCAGTATGGATCAAATAACAATAGAACAAAAGTGGGGTTAAGAGACACAGAATCCCTCCTTAAACGTAAGCTACTGTATATTAAAAAGGAAGGATTTTACCCTGTTCTTAAAAACAGAGACCGAGTCTGACTCCCGGACCCAGAGTGGTAACTGGTTCCAGAAAGAAGGAGCTTGGTAGCAGAAGGCTCTGCCTCCCAATGTACTTTTGGAGATTCTGGGCACCACAAGTAATCCAGCACTTTGGGAGTGTAATGCTCTATTAGGATGGTAAGGTAATATCTGATCTTTTATATATAGGGGGGCCTGATTATTAAGAGCTTTGAAAGTAAGAAGAAGGATTTTAAACTTGATTCTAAATTCTATGGGAAGCCAATGAAGGGAGGACAGAACCGAGGAGATATGATCTCTTTTTCTGGAACCAGTTAAAACTCTAGCAGCAGCATTTTGAATCAACTGAAGATTTTTTAAGGATATTTTAGGACAACCAGATAATAACGAATTACAATAATCTAATCGAGAGCTGAAAAAGGCGTGAATCAGTTTCTCAGCATCATTCAGAGACAAGATGCTCCTAATCTTGGCAATATTGCGCAGATGATAGAAGGCAGTCTTAGAAACAAATTTAATATGTGAATTAAAGGACAAATCTTGATCAAAAATAACTCCAAGGTTCCTCACAGAACTATTCAGACTGAGAGTGGCGGCATCTAAATTAAGGGCATGATGTGAGAAGGAATTTCTAAGATGTTTTGGGCCAACAAGAATGACTTCATGTCACCATGGGTTGAGATGCCGTCTCGGCACTGAGCCCATGTTTTCCCTCATCCCTGCCTCCCATTGAGCAGCGTCTCAGCTGGCCCCCAGCTGGCAGCATTATGGACGGCTGGGGCCAATTAGTCTTCATCAGCTGGGGCGCTGCCAATGAGGATAAATAGGAGCAGCCTCGATGACTCGGGGCTGCGACATAAACACATTGCTAAGCTGAAGCCCCTTCGTCTGGTGTCAGCTTATACTCCTCTTGCAGCATTCCTGTGTTTGTATCCCGCTGTGAGGATGTACGTCTTGTTACCCCCACGTCCGGTACGAGCTGCTTACCTCTGCGCTGTGCAACCTGTGAGTGTACCTCTGCATGAGTATCTGTGCTCTCCTCATCCCTTCCCCTTTACCCTGAATAAAATATCACGACTCACTGGCTTGCCCCTGGCTCTGATTGCCCGGCTCCCTAGAGCCGGATATGACACTTCAGTCTTATCTGAGTTTAATAGTAGAAAATTACAAGTCATCCAAGCTTTGATGCCCTTAAGACAGGCATCTAACTTGACTAATTGATTACAATCATCAGGCTTCATTGACAGGTATAGTTGTGTTTCGTCTGCGTAACAGTGAAAATGTATACAGTGCTGTCTGATGATATTGTCTAACGGAAGCATATATAAACTAAAAAGAGTAGGGCCTAACACAGATCCTTGTGGAACTCCGTGACTGAGCTTAGAGTTGGAAGAAAATTCATCATTGATGTGAACAAACTGAAATCTATTGGACAAATAAGATCTAAACTACTGCAACGGATTTCCATTTAGTCCAACATAGTGTTCTAATCTATCAAGTAGAATGGCATGATCGATCGTGTCAAAGGCTGCACTGAGATCTAAAAGAACGAGAACAGAGACAAGTCCATTATCAGATGCAATCAGGAGGTCATTAGTGACCTTCACTAAGGCAGGTTCAGAGCTGTGATGAACTCTGAACACAGATTGAAACACCTCAAACAAACCAACTCCCTGCAAATGGTCAAATAATTGCGCAGCAACAACTCTTTCCAAGATTTTTGAAATGAAAGGCAAATTAGAGATTGGCCGATAATTGACCAAAACTCCTGGATCGAGTGTTGGTTTTTTGAGTAAGGGTTTAATTACAGCAGTTTTAAAAGCCAGTGGTACATAACCCAGAGTTAAAGAAGAATTAATTGTAAGAAGAATACGACTACCAATAATTGGGAAAATAATTTTAAATAACCTGGAAGGAATAGGGTCCAAAAGGCAAGATGAAGGCTTAGATGAGGAAATTATTTTATCCAACTCTAAGAGGTTGATTGGAGAAAACTTATCTAAGCAGATATCAATTGAGTGAGTTGTAGTAGTTAATGTACTTGAGTTTATGGTAGAAAGAATCTGACTGATTTCATCTCTAATAGATAAAATTTTAAGATTGATAAAGTTCAGAAAGTCCTGACTAGAAAGCTCAGGGGGGGATGCGAGGATTGACCAAGTCCTGGCTCTTAGTAAGCCTGGCAATAATGTTGAAGAGAAACCTGGGGTTATTCTTGTTCACTTCTATTAATGCAGAATAATAGCTTGATCTAGCTTTTCTAAGAGATTTTTTATAGATTAAGAAATGATTTCTCTATGCTAAGTAGAATTCATCTGAATTAGTTGAACGCCATTTCCTTTCCAATTGACGAGTTTTCTGTTTTAAGCCACGAGTTTCTGAGTTAAACCAAGGAGTTAAAAATCTCTGGTTAGACTTTTTCTTTTTTTAAAGGGGCTACCAAATCTAGAGTCTGATGCAGAGATGCTGTAACACTATCAACCATGCTATCAATTACGAATGGAACAGACTCTCCATCTTTTACTTCTGTTGTTTCTGTTGTGTTGACCCATGGTATAGAGGAGACAATCTGCAAAAATTTGGTAACAGTGTCATCAGAAAGACATCTGCTGTAGTAGTATTCTTCTTTAGGAAACAATTAATCAGAGATAGTGAAATCAAAAATTAACAGATAATGGTCAGACAGTACAGGATTATGAGGAGACACTACCAGATTTTCTATATCTATACCATAAGTCAAAACAAGGTCCAATATATGGTGGAAATAATGGATAGAATTTTTTACTTTCTGGGAAAACCCCATTGAGTCTAAAATTGAATTGAATGCCTTATTAACCTGTTGAACTCTGTTCAATTTCCCTAAAAACGCCTAAAAATAACATGCCCAAAGTAAATCAAAAGCTGTTCTTTAATCCTTTGCAGCATCTTCATGGGGTTGGTCTCATTTAAAAGAAAACACTCTGATTTTTTTGGCAAAACAGTCATAATCTCTCTAAGTGCTCCTGCCATTGAGTAACAATCATCTAAACATACTGAATTTGAAGAAAATAAAGTTTGCCTGGGTGTTTTTTTAGATACAAATGCTTGCAAATAACATACAGCTGTGTGAAACTTGCTGGAAAACAACAGAAATGTAGAACCAAGTGTTTCCAAGCTCAGGTCAAAATTTTGTAACAATACCACAAAAAATGAATATATTACACAGCTTTTATTCTCAGGTTGTAACAAGGCGTTCTTGAACTGTGCCAAACTGAGCCAAATGGCACAGTTTGGAAAGCTATGTTCCAGAGTTCACCATCTCAGCAGTTTGCACAGTAAAACCAAGGGATAACAACCCAGACATACACAGCACAGTTCCTGTTTTTTTTTTTTTTACAGGCAAAAATAGCCTACAGTGTAAGAAAAATTATGCGAAAAATTAATACATTTCACTAAAGTAAACACAAAAACAACCCTCTCCCCCTCCAATTTTTCCAGAGTTCACTATCTCACCAGTTTACACAGATACAGGTCAACTGGACCCCTGACCCAAGTGTGCACCCCAAGTGGACCATGGAATCCAATCTGTACATGTACAGGTGCATTCTCCATCCAGTGATTTATAAATGCTGCCCCAGATGAAAACCAGTCTGTGGGACTATAATGTTCTGAATGAGGCTTTAGAAAATTATGAATCACTTTGTAAATCACTGGATTGAAAATGTACAGATTGAATACCGGTGTCCACCTGGGGTGCTCACAATAGTGTGGTCACATGGTCAGGGCTCCATTTCACCAGATCACGTTTACACAGTAAAACAAAGGCATAATAACCCAGACATACACAGCACAGTTCCTTTTTTTTACAGGAAAAAATAGCCTACAGTGAAATAAAAATTATACTAAAAAATTATTAAATTTTTCTGCAATATACACAGTAACAAATATCCCCTCACCACCACGGCGCACACAAAAACATCGCCATGCGGGACCCTTGTAATTACTGCGATTGGTCAAACGTTATTTTTATTACTATTTTTATCGATAAAGAATAATTTAGATTATAAAACTTACCTGTCCACAACCACACTGTCGCTGGTATTGTCTCCACTGGCGTGTGACGATCGTCAGCTATTCCGATGATCAATGGAAACCTTCGTTGTTTACTGATCCATCGTCTAGTCACCTGACCCGGTCAAGCCATCTACAATTTCATGCAGGCCCTTTCGGTTTATTTTGTGAACCATTTTTCAAAACAAGTAAAATAATGGCTAATCTTACCCTGACCCTTCTGCACAGTATCACAAAGGACTGCGCGTCACACAGCGGTGGAGTGAAAAGAGATTTTACGCACGAGAACGCATGGTATTTTACCGGAAATATAAACACAGAACTAGGCATGTAGGATGTCATTGAAGTCAGAAATTGATTGGCTAAACGACACGTCCATCGTCAGATTACTTGGCTTCAACTGGCTCGTTGTATTCGCGGTCGTTGATGGGCAGATACTTCTTGCTAGGTTTACGATCATTGGTTATTCAAGGTTTAAAAACCCAAATCAAGGCTCTTGTTGGTCGAATGAGATGTCAGTCTCATTTTAAACCAATCAAACACTCCTTTGGCTTTCTGTTTACGGCTGTGTCTGTACTGGAAGACCGGAAATACAGCTTTTTTTTTCAGTGCGCACTGAGATGCACTAAGACGCACAGAAGTGGCCGCCCGCAGAATCTCCCGAGTTCAACTCGTTAAGACAGTCACTCTCTACATCAACATATATATTAAAGTCCCCTATAATAATTATTCTATCAGATTTCAGCACTAAATTAGCTAAAAATTCCGCAAATTCGGATAGAAATTTTGAATAGGCCGAGGGAGGACGATAAACTATGGCAAAGAGAATTGGGTTTGACATAATGGCTGGCCCAGGGAACAGACACGGACTCAGAAATGGATTTCATTATCTTTATTTTGACCCAATGTTTGTGTGTGAGCGCGTGAGTGTGCTGTGGAGTGTATGTGTATGCTGGCTGGAGACTCGGAGCAGCTGGAGGAAGCAGAGCGCCGTGCAGCCTGGCAACCCTATAAATGGAGCAGACAAACAGTTAGCAGGGTGTTAGCTGGGCTCACGCTTAGGTGTAAACTATGACTTACTTGTTGCAGGGAGATGGTGGTCGCCCGTTGTCCAGGGAGACAGCGCCCTCGGTCCCAATGTCGTGGCAGCTGCACCGGTGATGGTGAGGAGAGGATGGAGTCCGCCGCCGCGGGATTCCGCCTGTGCACAGGGGAGCAGTGGAAAGACAGGTGAGTAGAGGTTGGCTTACTTGTGATGATGGAGCGATCCTCCGGGAGTTGATGCCGAGATGGTGAAGCTGAGCATAGAGTCAGGGATGGCTTAGGAAGACAGGAGACATGCTTCATAGCCTGGTAGACAGACGGCTCAGTGCAGGCTAGCGGGCTGAGTGGGTTTAAGTAGGCCTGCCCTGACGAGAAGCAGGTGTGTGCCCAGCTGAGGATGATCGTGGCTGAGAGCGAGTCATCACAGTATGGATTGGATGTCCAGGATGAAGGTGACCTTCCACGCTGGGTCGCCATCGATCACCACTGGTGGAGGTGGAGACCTGGGAGGAGGACAGAGAGGGCTGGAGAAAAAAGGCTTAATCTGGGACACATGGAAGGTGGGACAGATGTGGAGGGTGGGAGGAAGAGACAGGCCACAGCCACAGGGTTAATGATCCGGGTGATGGAGAATGGGCCAATAAACCGCTGGGACAATTTCCTCCTTTCACCCTTGAGGTTAATGTGCTGAGTAGAGAGCCAAACCTGCTGACCCACCTGATAAGCTGGAGCCGGCCTCCTGCGGTGATTAACAACCTTGGAGTTTCGCTCCGCTGTGCACTGGAGAGCCATCCGGACCAACCTCCAAACCCGCCGACAATGCCTCAAATGGGCCTGGACCGATGGCACGGCGATGTCCCCCTCCCCTTCGGGAAAGAGCGGAGGATTGTAGCCCAGGGAGGCCTCGAATGGAGATATGCTGGTCGTCGATGACACCGTAGAATTGTGGGCATACTCGATCCATGGAAGCTGGGAACTCCACGAGGCTGGGTGAGATGAAGCCACACACCGCAGCGCGGCCTCCAGCTCCTGGTTGGCCCTCTCGCACTGACCGTTACTTTGGGGATGATAGCCGGAGGACAGGCTCACCGTAGCCCCCAGGGCATTACAGAAAGCCCTCCAGACTTGCGACACGAACTGTGGCCCCCGATCCGAGACAATATCCAGCGGTATCCCATGGAGCCTGACGACGTGCCGCACCAGCAGATCTGCCAGCTCCTTCGCCGTGGGGAGTCCCAGTAGGGGAATGAAATGGGCGGTCTTAGAGAATCGGTCCACCACTGTGAGCTCAACAGTATGACGATCAGATGGGGGAAGGACAGTCACGAAGTCCATGGCAATGTGTGACCAAGGTCTGCCAGGACCCGGAAGAGGGTGAAGCAGCCCCGCTGGAGGAGAGGAGGGCGTCTTGCCGGTGGCGCACTGTGGGCAGGCACGGATGTAATCGGTGACGTCCCTCCGCAGTGATGACCACCAAAATTACCTCTGGAGGACCTCGGTCGTGTGAGAAACCCCTGGATGGCAAGCCAATTTAGAAGAGTGGCCCCAATGGATCACCTTGCCCCGAACAGCCAAGGGAACAAACCATTTGCCCACCGGCCCCCCGCCCGGGTCCGGTTCTGCCTCCTGCGCCTTCAAGACACTCTCCTTGATCTCCCACGAGAGGGCGCCCACGACACACGAAGGTGGGAGGATGGGAAGGATGGGTGCCTCCGCTGTGTCAGGGGAGAACTGCCTGGACAGCGCATCCAGCTTGGTATTTTTAGACCCGGGCCGGTAGGTTATGGTAAAATTGAAGCGGCCAAAGAATAAGGACCAGTGGGCCTGGCGGGCGTTGAGACGCTTGGCCATCCTGAGGTACTCCAGGTTTTTATGATCAGTCCAAACGATGAAGGGTTGGGAGGCCCCTTCCAACCAGTGATGCCACTCCTCCAGCGCAAGCTTAACTGCCAAGAGCTCCCTGTTCCCAGATATCATAATTCCTCTCAGCTGGAGACAAATGGCAGGAGAAGAATGCGCAGGGCCGGACCTCCCCATCCACTGGAGAACGCTGAGACAACACGGTCCCCACACCAGAATCAGAGGCATCCACCTCCACCAAGCACTGTAGCGCAGGGTCCACTTGGGTCAAGATGGGGGAGGACGAGAACCGGGTCTTGAGCTCGGCGAACATGGCTGCAGCCTCCTCCGTCCACCGAAAGGGCGTCTTCGGAGAGGTAAGACGGGTGAGAGGGAGAGCGATGACACTGTACTTGTTAATGAAGCGCCGGTAAAAGTTGGCAAACCCAAGGAACTGCTGCAGCTGCTTCCTGGAGGAGGGAGTAGGCCAGTCCACAATGGCCTTCACCTTGTCGGGGTCCGTGATGATTTGATTGTGGGCAATGGGGAAGCTGAGAAATGACGTCTTGGCGGTGTGAAACTCTCACTTCTCAGCTTTGACATAAAGCTGGTTCTCCAGGAGATGCTGCAGGACCTGCTTCACGTGGACGCGGTGCTCATCCAGGGATCGGGAGAAGATCAATATGTCGTCCAAATAAACAAAGACGAAAGACCCCAGGAAGTCGCTGAGGACATTGTTGATCAGTCTCTGGAAGACAGCCGGAGCGTTGGTCAGCCCAAACAGCATCACCAGGTATTCAAAGCGGCCGCTTGGGGTCCGGAAACCAGTCTTCCACTCATCCCCCTCCCTGATGCGCACCAGATGGTAGGCGTTACGGAGGTCCAGCTTGGTGAAGATTGAGGCCCCCTGGAGAGAGTCGAAGGCCGTATCCATCAAGGGCAGCATGTACTTATCCTTGATGGTAATGTCGTTGAGAGCCCGGAAGTCAATACATGGCCTCAGGGACCCATCTTTCTTCCCAACAAAGAAGAACCCGGCTCCGACCACCGAAGATGAAAGGTGAATGATACCTGAGCTGAGGGAATCCTTAATGTAGGCCTCCATGGCCTCCCGCTCGGGTGCCGACAGGCTGTACAGGCGGCTTGAAGGCAGCGGAGCCCCAGCCCGGAGATTAATGGCACAGTCATAGGGCCGGTGGGGGAGGAAGCGACAACGCCTTGGCCTTACTAAACACCGCCCCTAGATCATGGTACTCGGGGGGCACCCTGGACAGATCGGGAGGAGGCGAGACAGGCGAGGCCAGCGGCGAGGACGGGGCACATGCAGCGGACTGGAGACACGCGCTGAGGCAGAAAGAACTCCAGGACACCACACTTCCTGTTCTCCAATCAAAGGATGGGTTGTGGAGTTGAAGCCATGGATAGCCCAAGATGACTGGGGATGAGGCAACCGGCAGGACAAACAGACTGAGATCCTCACGATGATTGCCAGAGACGATCACTGAGACCGGGGCCGTTTGTTCAGTCACTATAGCCAGGGGCGCCTTAGACAGAGCAATGAGCCGAAGGGGGGCCTTTAAAGGATGGCAGGTAAGCACCAAATGGGTTGCCAGTTTCCCTGAGATGAAGTTCTGCTCCGCTCCTGAGTCAACCAGGGCATGAGTGCAGTAATCAGTCCTGTTATGTGTAAACCTAATAGGTAATGTGCACTTGGAGAGGGGATTTGGCCGAGGATGGTCCGTGAGTCCCCTTACTGCGACACCCGGACCTCCCCTTTTGGCCGAACGGGACAGCTTTCTAGGTCGTGGTCCTCCTCCCCACAATACATGCACAACCCCAGTTCCCTACAGCGCTGTTTCTCTGCTTGGGAGAGTTTGGTCCGCCCTCTTACCATAGGCTCCTCTGTCCTTGTAGACTCAATGGGAGGTAGGGCTAATATCGAGGCTTGGGAAGAGCGCACGGTCTGGGCACTCGAGTGACCGGATGCCTTCCGCTCAGCTACCCGCTCCCTAAGCCTATTGTCTAAACTGATGGCCAGGGAGATTAGTGATGAGAGCTTATCTGGCTTATCTAACCGGGCCAACTCATCCCGCAGACTAGGGCTTAAGCTCCTTATGAAAATGCTACATAGCGAAGCATCCTCCCACCCAACCTCGGCTGCCACCACCCGGAAATTGACAGCATAGCCAGCCGCGGGCCTACCCCCCTGCCGAAGGTTTAACAACCGGCTGGTGAGCACATCGTCCCGGTCAGAATGGTCGAATACCTCGCTGAACTCGTCCACAAACTGGCTATAGGTTAAGCTAGCATAGCTTGCCCTCACCATAACTGCGTATGCCCAAGCTAGCGCTTGCCCTTCCAGGAGGTTGGTCACATAATCAATCCGGCTATGCTCAGTGGGAAAGTCGCCCGGGACCCGCAGGAACACTATCTCACACTGGAGGAGAAAGCCATGCGCCTCCCCTAACTTTCCACTAAAGCGGGAGGGCGTGGGAACCGGAGTCAGACGGGTCGAAGGAGCTAGGCTAGGCTGGCTAATGGAGGAGCTAGCGGAAGCTGTGGAGCCGATGGACGCCAGTGGAAATGCCTGCTGTCCCATCAGACGATCCAACCCGCCATTAATTTGGGTTAACTGGTTTAAGATAACCTGCTGTTGGTAAGCAATATGATCCACATGAGCCTCTAAGTTGTTTAACCGTAGTGCTAATGTGCTGTTTACTGGGTCGTTTTGACTGAGCTGTACTGACATAATGGCTGGCCCAGGGAACAGACACGGACTGAGAAATGGATTTCGTTATCTTTATTTTAACCCAATGTTTGTGTGTGAGTGCGTGAGTGTGCTGTGGAGTGTATGTGTATGCTGGCTGGAGACTCGGAGCAGCTGGAGGGAGCAGAGCGCAGTGCAGCCTGGCAACCCTATAAACGGAGCAGACAAACAGTTAGCAGGGTGTTAGCTGGGCTCACGCTTAGGCGTAAACTATGGCTTACTTGTTGCAAGGAGATGGTGGTCACCCGTTGTCCAGGGAGATAGCGCCCTCGGTCCCAATGTCGTGGCAGCTGCAGCGGTGATGGTGAGGAGAGGATGGAGTCCGCTGCCGCGGGATTCCTCCTGTGCACAGGGGAGCAGTGGAAAGACAGGTGAGCAGAGGTTGGCTTACTTGTGATGATGGAGCAATCCTCCGGGAGTTGATGCCGAGATGGCGAGGCTGAGCTTAGAGTCAGGGATGGCTTAGGAAGACAGGAGACGTGCTTCATAGCCTGGTAGACAGACGGCTCAGTGCAGGCTAGCGGGCTGAGTGGGTTTAAGTAGGCCTGCCCTGACGAGAACCAGGTGTGCGGCCAGCTGAGGATTGCGGCTGAGAGCGAGTCATCACAGGGTTCAAGCCAAGATTGCCAACAAGCCCCACACTGAGGACCAAACCTTCAAAGGAATTAAAACATAATTTTTGCTTAACATTGACTAGTAATTTAGAATGGAAAATTGCCGCCATTCCACCTCCACGACCAGAACCTCTGGGGTTATGACAGTTTAAATACCCAGAGGGAGTTGATTCATTCAAACCAACATAGTTATCTTGCCCAAGCCAAGTCTCTGTGAGGGATAACAAATCGGTCTGATGATCGATTAATAGATCATGAACAAGAAGAGACTTAGGAGTTAGAGACCTAATATTTAATAAACAGCATTTAATTTTTAAATTTTGGGGAGGAACAGAGGCCAATTTATTAAATTTAGGGACTTGAGGTTGGACTTGAATTTTACCAACATTTTGTTTAATCAGTTTGGGATGTTTATGCATTCTATTTTTATTAACTTTTTTAATAACTTTGGGGGGAGCAAAGAAAGGTTCTCTAATGGAGAAGACAGGGGCAAAGTTGAAGGGTGGTGGATGAGGAGGAGCTGCAGAAGTGCATGTGTTTTTCAAGTTGTGTTGTATTTGTCCTGGGTTACAATATTTAGGGCAACGGGAGACGGACACAACCTCTGTAGGATTATAAATCGAAGGCTGATCCAAACGGTGAAGATTATTTGAATTAATGGGATTAATACAAGAAGTGGAAACAGAACCAAAAAAGGGCAGTTTAGCAAACCCAGAAGCTTCAGAGTGAGTAAAGAAACCAAGTTTCAGTCACTGTACCAAAAACCACCGAATGGAATAGAACAGATTGTCTCTTAAAACACGGGCACCAAGTCTATTTGGGTGGATGCCATCAGGCCTCGTAAGTGATGGGCGGTTCCAAAACAAGTTAAAATTGTCTACAAAACCAATGTTAAAGATAGGACAAGTAAAACACAGCCAAGTATTAAGACTTAAAAGGAACCCCGATTATATTGGCATGTTAGCTCTATATGCTTTATTTTTATGTTAGTAACATAACTACAATATATATATTTTTAAAAAACTTTATTACAATGTAAATGACCATTTTTGTTTACGTTGCAATGCATTCTGGGTAGTGATGTAGAATGGTTGCAGCCGTTTTTTCTGTCTTATACAAGCCAAGAAGCAAAGCTACGAACTACTGCCTTTATCAGTGAAATGCCATATTGCGCGGCTTTTGGATGTAATTTCCAGTCAAAGGGAAATAAAGAGAGCGGGGTAAGCCTCCATAGCTTTCCTAAAGAGGGAAAGTTGAGGAAAAAGTGGGGCGGCAGCAGCTCAGGAGGTAGGTCGTCTAATAACCCGATGGTTGGCGGTTCGCATCACGCTCTCCCCAGATATCCTGCCGTTGTGTCCCTGGGCAAGACACTTCACCCGCATTGCCTCCAGTGCCCATAACACTGGGTATGAATGTGTAAAAATGTTTAAATGCTCGGTGGTGGCCGGAGAGGCTGTTGGCGCAGATTGGCAGCCACATTTCCATCACTCTGAGTGTCTGTGATCACGCGCTATAGCGCACGTCTGATAAAGCTGACATATGTATTAATCACGCTATGATAAAGCACTGTATCGCTCAAAGCGCACGAGCATGCGCTTTGCGCATACTCAAGCGAGTCACGGTTCGAATTTTGTCACGGTTCGAATTTTTATCAAGCGCACGCTTGATAAAGCTGATATATATATATTTATCACGCTATGATAAAGCTCTATATCGCTCAAATGAGCGATATAGCGTGCGCTCGAGTGTCTCTCCGCTTCGCGAGTGTCTCTCCACTTTGAGTGTCTCAAGCGTGCGCTTGAGGAAGCATTATTTTAAGGTGAAACTTATATATTGTTGATTTACTTACAATAGAATGCTCAAACACAAAAAATTGTCTACAAGCATGATGGGCACTGAACTGATAAACATGGACTCTCAGCAACAAAAAGCAATTTCTCTGTTGCTTTCTCAGACTGCGGGTTGAACGTCCATAAACAGTGCTCCAAAGTCGTTCCAAATGACTGCCAGCCAGATCTTCGACATGTCAAGCCAAGCGTGCGCTTTGAGCGATATAGTGCTATTATCATAACGTGATTAATACATATGTCAGCTTTATCAGGCGTGCGCTATAGCGCGTGATCATAGATATGTCTCATGCGTGTGCTTTGAGCGATATAGTGCTATTATCATAGCGTGATTAATACATATGTCAGCTTTATCAGGCGTGCGCTATAGCGCGTGATCATAGATAATTCTCATGCGCGTGCTTTGAGCGATATAGTGCTATTATCATAGCGTGATTAATATATATGTCAGCTTTATCAAGGGTGCGCTATAGCGCGTGATCACAGACACTCAGAGTGACGGAAATGTGGTTGCCAATCGGCGCCAACGGCCTCTCCGGCCACCACCAAGCATTTAAACATTTTTACACATTCATACCCAGTGTTATGGGCACTGGAGGCAATGCGGGTGAAGTGTCTTGCCCAAGGACACAACGGCAGGATATCTGGGGAGAGCGTGATGCGAACCGCCAACCATCGGGTTATTAGACGACCTGCTCTACCTCCTGAGCCGCTGCCGCCCCACTTTTTCCTCAACTTTCCCTCTTTAGGAAAGCTATGGAGGCTTACCCCGCTCTCTTTATTTCCCTTTGACTGGAAATTACATCCAAAAGCCGCGCAATGTGGCATTTTCACTGACAAATGGCAGTAGTTAGTAGCTTCGCTTCTTCGTTTGTATAAGACAGAAAAAACGGCTGCAACCATTCTACGTCACTACCCAGAATGCATTGCGACGTAAACAAAAATGGCAATTTACATCGTAATAAAATTTTTTAAAAATATATAAAACTGGGAATTATTTTCAAAAAAATTATATTATAGTTATGTTACTAACATAAAAATAAAGCATATAGAGCTAACATGCCAATATAATCAGGGTTCCTTTTAAGAGTTCTGCTAAAATAATTGCAGCCTCATCTGAGAGGTGCCAAAGGCCCAGAGATGAGCACACGTCTGCCACAGTTCATAAGAGTGGACAGAAGGCTCCTGAAGTCACTCTTTAAAATCTCTGATGCTTCATCTGGGTTGTTATTGCATCCAACATGTACAACGACAGTTTGAACGCGGGGGAATTCATTTAGCAGGTCAGGGATAAGAGCCTCAATATCAGAGACTCTAGCCCCAGGAAAAAATTGAGTAATACAGTACCTGCATCTGATGTTGCACTGTTGGACTGTTTTGAAGCCACTGCCTGGAAGCAGCTCTGCGATCCACATGGTGAGGACATCGATGGCCTCATTCACACCTTCACGGGCTACCTCAGCTTCTGTGTGGACAAATCCGTTCCCACCAAGACCATACGGCGTCACTCAAACAACAAACCCTGGATCAACCCTGAGATAAAAACACTTCTGAGAGAGAAGAAGAGGATCTTCAGGTCGGGGAACAGGGAGATGCTGAAGTCCGTACAGAGGGAGCTGAGGAGAAAGATCAGAGAAGGCAAGGAAAGCTTCAGGAAGAAGATGGAGGACAAGCTGCAACAGAGCGACATCAGCAGGGTCTGGAGAAACCTCAAAACCATCTCGGGGCTCCAGAATACCTCCCCCCAGGCCACGGGGGGCAGGGAGTGGGCGAACAACCTGAATCTGTTTTTCAATAGATTTGACCAACCGCCCTCCCCCCTGTCTGCACAACAACCACTGCTGCCTCTAAGAAATCAAGTCCTGCTGCCCACTCCCCACTCCACCGACACCCCCCCCACTCCCAACACACAGCCCCCCATCCTGACCCTGACCAAGACCCAGGTGAGGACAGAGCTGAGGAAGATCAAGGCGAGGAAGGCGTCGGGACCGGACGGCATCAGCGCAAAGCTCCTCAAGTCCTGTGCAGACCAGCTGTGTGGGATTGTGACGTATATCTTCAACATGAGCCTGAAACTGGGGAGGGTACCACAGCTGTGGAAAACATCTTGTGTGGTACCTGTACCAAAAACTTCCCACCCCAAAGACCTGAACAGCTACAGACCGGTGGCCTTGACGTCCCACTTGATGAAGACCCTGGAGAGACTGCTCCTTGCTCATCTCCGCCCCCTGGTGGAACCAGCGATGGATCCACTCCAGTTCGCCTACCAGCATGGCATTGGGGTGGAGGATGCGGTGATCTTCCTCCTTCACCGTTCTCTGTCCCACCTGGAGAAGCCCGGGAATATGGTGAGGATCATGTTCTTTGACTTCTCCAGTGCTTTCAACACCATCCAACCGATGATCCTGAAGGACAAGCTGCTGCGCGCAGGGGTGGACCAGCACCTGTCATCATGGATCCTGGACTACCTCACGAACCGGCCTCAGTTTGTGAGAACCCGGGACTGTGTTTCCGACACGATCATCAGTAGCACGGGGGCCCCCCAGGGAACGGTGCTGGCTCCCTTCCTGTTCACTCTTTATACTGCGGACTTCTCACACAACACAACACATTGCCATCTACAGAAGTTCTCTGATGACTCTGCGATCGTTGGTCTCATCTCCAACGGAGATGAAGCTGAGTACAGAGGGCTTATCCAGGACTTTGTGGACTGGTGCCATCGGAACTGCCTCCAGATCAACGCGAGGAAAACTAAGGAGCTGGTGGTGGACTGCCGCAGGCATGGGCAGCCCCTCAGAGCACCAGTAAATATACAGGGAACAGACATCGAGATGGTGACATCCTATAAGTACCTGGGTATTCATCTGAACAATAAACTAGACTGGTCACACAATACTGACGCACTCTACAAGAAGGGACAGTGCAGGATGTTCCTGCTGAGGAGACTCAGGTCTTTTGGTGTACAAGGGGCGCTGCTGAAGTCATTCTATGACATGGTGGTGGCATCAGCCATCACTTTTGGAGTGGTCTGCTGGGGCAGTGGCATTACTGCAGCCGATAGGAAGAGACTGAACAAACTGATTAAGAAAGCTAGCTCTGTCCTGGGGCAGCGCCTTGATCCGATGGAGGAGATAGGAGAGAGAAGGACGGTGGCTAAACTGTCATCTCTGCTGGAGTCCGAGTTCCACCCTATGCAGGACATACTGGATGCACTGAGGAGCTCATTTAGCAGCAGACTACATCATCCCAGGTGCACAACCGAGAGGTTTCGTAGGTCCTTCCTACCAACGGCTGTCAGACTGTACAACCTAAGCAGGGCTGCTCGCAGAGATAGCAAAAAGACGTAACAAACTAATAGTTTTTTTTTTTTTTGAATGCAAAAGATGCAATAGACTTACACAATGGTCCTCTCCGGCATACAACTAGGAACATACCGGTCGCTATGGAGGGTGAGAATATGTATGGGCACATAATCATACCATGTAGGATAACTAAGTAGACGGTTATGCTGTTTCATCCCACCTAGCAACAATGCTCTGCACTGTGTGTGTTTATATATTTACATATTTATTCCATCTAGCTACAATGCTCAGCACTGGGTGTGTTTATATTTATATATCTATATATTTATTCCATCTAGCTACAATGCTCCGCACTGTGTTTTTATATATCTACATATTATTCCATCTAGCTACATTGCTCCGCACTGTGTGTGTTTATATACTTGCATATTTATTCCACCTAGCTGCAATGCTCCGTACTGTGGGTGTTTATATATTTACATATTTATTCCATCTAGCTACAATGCTCTGCACTGTGTGTTCATATATTCATATATTTATTCCATCCAGCTACAATGCTCTGCACTGTGTGTCTGTGTGTGTGTGTGTATATATATATTTTATAGTAATATGTACATATGTATATTAGCTGCTCTTGCTTGCTTGTTTTTTTTTTTCTTGCCTTCTGATTGTTGCTCTGAGTGTTGCTATCCCTGTGCTGTTGCAATCCTGGAATTTCCCCGTTGTGGGACTAATAAAGGCTTATCTTATCTTATCTTATCTTATGTTCCTCATGATCAAGTCACCAATTACCAGTGTCGTCTGGGGGGGTTTTGTTGGTGGATTCTGACGTGGAGAGTAATTTTGAAGAGGGTGATGTTGTTGTTGCGAAGGTGGGGTGATGCGATCTCTTCTATCTGGAGCTGGTGTGTAATTTGACACACCCAGAGTGGTCTTTGTCCGGGGTTTGCGGACCTGAGCCGCCGCTGAAGGAGAGGAGGGAGAACGAGGGGCATCCATGGGCAGACGGCCAGCGTCCAGGTGGGGAAAATCCTCCAGAGAAAGAATATCAAATCTATAGTTCACTGAAAGATTGCTGAGAGATAATTTGGAGATCAACAAGATTGTTGAGCACTCCTTGATCAGTCAGCGATCTCACCGATCTCTCAATGAACTCTCACCAATCTTTCCAAGAATGCCAAATTTTTTCTGAAGGTAGAGATGGCTGAGAGATCAGTGAGGGATTGCTGAATGATTGATGAAAACCAATTGATTTCATTGAAAGATTGTGACGGAGATCATTGAGCAGTCCTTGAGAGAAAGTTTGAACTGAGTCCAAACTCTGGGGACCGTGGAGATCACTAGAGATCTCTCACACGGGCTGGCTGGCCAGGGCACTCTGATAATGGGAGCTAACAGCGAACAGCATCAACCATGGATCTGAGTAGTGACATAAGTGGGTGTAGATTGCGGTTCATTACCATTTAATGAAACGTTCAGTAAAATGGGCCACTGTGAAGAACTATGTCCAACCCTTGGCGGATGTTGGTGCCGCCTGCGACACTCATTGACGACGCGCTCATTCAATTGACCATAACTCCGCAAATATTCAGCCTAGAAATTTCATTCCAAGTGCTCCTGAAAGCTGAGAAGTCGGCCTTTACCACAATACTGGAAATGATGTCATACGTCACGCCAGACATTTATTAATCGAGACAAAGGTGAAGCTAACCGGAAGCTAATGGGATTAGCATGCCGTCATGGGGCGGCTGTGTGGCACAAGGGAGCTTTTTGCGGTGTTTTAACGGTGTTTATAGTGTAATAGTTTAGCACTGTAAATAGTAGTTCTAGTATTGTTTGTGAGAGGTTTGGAGTCTTTTTAATTATTTTTGTAATGTATTTTGTCCATGTTTGAAAGGAGCGTCTATTCTACTGTTTTCGCCCCTTTGTCTCTACGGCTGATCGACTCCGTGGTTTTAGATATTTCAGAGATTTTTTTGAGTAATAATTTGTAAATAGTTTAGCAAAAAATGTTGAGGAGATCAACTAGAAAGGCAAAGACCCGTGGATGAAGAGAATTATTAGAAGTATCCCAGTTTCAGCCACATGGGGAAAGTAACTAAGTTGGAGCATGTTCTGAAATAAGTGTGCTTTTGAGTATTTTTTGTATGTTTTAGCTATGGTTATAGTGTAAATAATAGTTTAGCATTGTAAACAGTAGTTCTAGTATTGTTTGTGAGAGGTTTGGAGTCTGTTTTGTTTTTGTAACATGCTTTGTCCGTGTTTCCGAGGAGCTTCTATTGTTCTCACTCGTGCGTCTATACATCCGGTCAACTCTGTGTTTTTAGATATTTCGGAGATTTTTTTGAGTAAAAATTTGTAAATAGTTTAGCAAAAAATGTTTGAGGAAATCGACTAGAAAGGAGGAAGCCCTATGGATGAAGAGGGTTCTCAGGAGAAGTGTCCCAACCTCAACTAGAGTAATAAATTTTGAATTATTGGATATTTACTTTACCGGGGCCCCACCCTGGAGCCAGGCCTGAGGGAGGGGCTCGATGGCCAGCGTCTGGTGGCAGGGTTTCCACCCATGGGACCCGGCTGGGCTCAGCCCGAAGGAGTTTCATGAATCTGCCCTCCAGTGGGTTCACCACCTGCAGGAGGGATCATGGGGGTCCAGTGCTATGTGGATCAAGTGGCGGTCAAAGGCGGAGACCTTTGCGGTCTGATCCCAAGCTTCCTAAACTGGCTTTTGGGACGTGGAATGTCACCTTTCTGGTGGGGAAGGAGCCTGAGCTGGTGCATGAGGTTGCGAGATACTGGCTAGATATAGTCGGCCTCACCTCAACACACAGCTCTGGTTCCGAAACCAGTCTCCTGGAGCGGGGCTGGAGCTTGGCGTACTCTGGAGTTGCCCCGGGCGAGAGGCGATGAGCAGGGGTGGGTAGTCTTGTATCCCCCCACCTTGCTGCCTCTATATTGGAGTTTTCCCTGGTGGATGAAAGGGTTGCTTCCCTATGCCTTCAGATTGGGAAACGGGTCCTGACCATCATTTGTGCCTAAGCACCAAATGATGTTTCAGAGTACCCACCCTTTTAGGAGTCTCTGACTGGGGTGCTGGAGGGTGCTCCTCTTGGAGATTCCATTGTCCTACTGGGGGACTTCAATGCACACGTGGGCAAGGACAGTGAAACCTGGAAGGGGGTGATTGGGAGGAACGGCCTGCCTGATCTGAACCCGAGTGGTGTTCAGTTATTGGACTTCTGTGCTAACCACAGTTTGTCCATAACGAACACCATGTTCAAGAACAAGGGTGTCCATATGTGCACTTGGCACCAGGACACCCTAGGTTGCAGATCGATGATCGTTTTTTTTATCGTGTCATCAGACCTGCAACCATATGTCTTGGACACTCGGGTGAAGAGAGGTGCAGAGCTGTCAACTGATCACCACCTGGTGGTGAGTTGGATCCAATGGCAGGGGAGGATGCCATTCTGACCTGGTAGACCCAAACGTATAGTGAGGGTGTGCTGGGAACGTCTGGCTGAGGCCCCTGTCTGGGAGGTCTTCAACTCCCACCTCCGGAAGAACTTCAACCACATTCTGAGGGAGTCTGGAGACATGGAGTCTGAATGGGCCATGTTCTCCACCTCTATTGTTGAAGCGGCTGCCCAGAGCTGTGGCCTCAAGGTCGTCGGGGCATCTCGTGGTGGTAACCCCCGAAGCAAGCGGTGGACACCAGTGGTGAGGGGGGCCATTAAGCTGAAGAAGGAGTCCTATCAAGCTTGTTTGGCTTGTGGGACTCCCGAAGCAGCTGAGGAGTACCGACAGGCCAAGTGGAGTGCAGCTTGGGTGCTTGCTGAAGCAAAAACTTGGGTATGGAAGGAGTTCGGTGAGGCCATGGAACAAGACTTTCGGTCGGCTCAAAGAGATTCTGGCAAACTGTCTGGCAACTCAGGAGGGGGAAGCAGCTCCCTGTCCACATTGTGTATGGTGCGGATGGGGCGTCGCTGACTTCAACCGGGGATATCGTTGGGCGGTGGAAGAAAAACTTCAAGGATCTCCTCAATGCCACTGATACACGTTCCACAGAGGAAGGGGGTTGGAAGGGCTTGAGGAAGAGGGGGACAACTCGCCTATCACAGGGGCTGAGGTCGCCAAGGTGGTTAAAAATCTCTTTGGTGGCCGGGCCCTGGGGGTGGACGAGAGTCCCCCTGAGTACCTCAAGGTACTGGATGTTGTAGGGCTGTCATGGTTGACACACCTCTGCAATACTGCGTCAAGGTCGGGGGCAGTGCCTTTGGCATGGCAAACTGGGGTGGTGGTTCCTCTCTTCAAAAAAAGGGGACCGGAGGGTGTGCTCTAACTTTAGAGGGATCACACTCCTCAGCCTCCCTGGGAAGGTTTATGCCAAGGTACTGGAGAGGAGAGTCCCGCCGTTGGTCGAACCTCGGTTTCAGGAGGAGCAATGTGGTTTTCGTCCTGGCCATGGCACATCGGACCAGCTCTTTACCCTCTCGAGAATCCTCGAGGGTTCATGGGATTTGCCCCACCAGTTTACATGTGTTTTGTGGACTTGGAGAAGACATTCGACCGCATCCCTCATGGTTTTTTGTGGGGGGTGCTTCAGGAGTATGGGGTATCGGGCTTGTTGTTACAAGTTATTCGGTCTCTGTACGACCGTTGTGAGAGTTTGGTTCGTATTGCCAACACTCGATCGGACTCATTCCCAGTGAGAGTTGGACTCCGCCAGGGCTGCCCTTTGTCACCGATCCTGTTCATAATTTTTATGGAAAGGATTTCTAGGCGCAACCAGGGACTGGAGGGTGTCATGCTTGGTGACCACAGGATCTCATCTCTATTGTTTGCAGATGATGTTGTCCTGCTGGCTTCATCCAGCAGTGACCCACAGTTTTTACTTGGACAGCTTGCCTCTGAGTGTGAAGTGGCTGGGATGAGAATCAGTACCTCCAAGTCTGAGTCCATGGTCCTCAGCCGGAAAAAGGTGGATTGTCCTCTCCAGGTTGGGGACAGGCTCCTGCCCCAAGTGGAGGAGTTTAAGACAGATCGGAGCAGCATCTGCAGTGATGTGGACGTTGTACCAGTCTGTTGTGGTGAAGAGGGAGCTGAGCTCTAAGGCAAAGCTGTCGATTTACCAGTCAATCTACGTTCCTACCTTCAAATACGGTCATGAGCTTTGGGTAATGACCGAAAGAATGAGATCAAGGATACAAGTGGCTGAAGTGAGCTTTCTTCGTAGGATCGCTGGACTCACCCTCAGAGATAGGGTGAGGCGCTCAGTCATCCGGGAGAGGCTCAGAGTAGAGCCGCTGCTCCTCCACATTGAAAGGAGCCAGTTGAGGTGGTATAGGCATCTGATCAGGATGCCTCCTGGATGCCTCCCACTTGAGGCGTTTTGGGCATGTCCCACTGGGAGGAGACCCCGGGGCAGACCCAGGACTCGCTGAAGAGACAATGTCTCCCAGCTGGCCTGGGAACGCCTTGGTATCCTCTCTGAAGAGCTGGAGCAGGTGGCTGGGGAGAGGGAAGTCTGGGCTTCTCTGCTTGAACTGCTGCCTCCATGACCCGGACCACCGGAAAAGTGATAGAAGATGAATGGATGGATGGATGGATGGATATTTATTCCAAACTTTGTTACAATATTTTTTTTCAATATCTATTTATTGTATTTATTTATATTATTTTTATTTATTTATTTATTTAATATCTAGTGTATTGTTTTCTTATCAGCTTTGTTTCAAATTGCTTTATCATTGCTATTTATTGCTTTTTGTCATGACTGATTAGGTTATTCAGCCCACGTGCAAGATGCAGCAACAAAGAGACAATCAAACTGTTACACATGTTTGAGTATCTTTTATTAAATAGCAAAATCCGCACTGCTACAGAACAGTCACTCGCCAGAGGAAGGAGCCTATGGGGAGAAGAAGAGAGCTGTAAGCAGAGAAATGGAGTAAGGTATAATGGGCGAGCCAAATTACCACTTACATGGGCTCCAAGGGAGCGCCGGCAGGACTCCAGCAGGCAATAGACGAACCAGCAGGGGGGGAATGAGCTGGTGGAGCCTGACCGGGTGGAGGTTACTGTGGTGTGGGATGAAGTGGCAGGAGAGCATGCGCAGCCCCCAGTGACACACCCGCACGATGGCAGCAACTTGCACAAGGGAGAAAAAGCACACAGGTTTATAATTTCTTTCACCAGTGTATAATTGACTTGCTGTCTTAGCTGCAGTATACCCAGACGAGCCAGCGTTGAATCACTGAAGGATGCTTCCTTAAGTACCCTGGCTGATGAGAGGGTGCAGTTGTGTTCTCTCCCTCAGGTGTGATGATGTAATGTAATGTAATGTAATGTACTTTATTTATATAGCCCTTTAAAACAACCTGTAGGTGACCAAAGTGCTTTACAAAAAATAAACAGCATTAAAAACACACAAAGCATTAAAAACAAATAACATAAACAAAAACAACCTAAAAATAAAATAAAAACAAATGTCAAGACAAATATCACCACTACTGGGTATTAAAAGCCATCCTAAACAAATATGTCTTAAGTTCTGATTTAAAAAGGGTCAGGTCAGAGATAGCACGTAGGTCAGAGGGGAGATTATTCCAGAGCCTGGGGGCAGCAACAGAAAAGGCTCGGTCACCCCAATGTTTATACCTTGACCTAGGCACATCCAGCAAAAGCTGATTGGATGACCTCAAAGCTCTGCCTTGGTCACGGACAGTCAAAATCTCAGACATATAAACCGGAGCAAGGCCATTAAGAGCTTTAAAAACAAAAAGCAAAAGTTTAAAATTAATTCTAAAATGGACTGGAAGCCAATGAAGTGAATAAAGGATTGGAGTAATGTGCTCTCGCCTAGATGTGTTGGTCAAAAGACGGGCTGCTGCATTTTGTACAAGTTGAAGGCGGCCAAGAGAAGACTGAGAGATGCCAACATAAAGTGCATTGCAGTAATCAAGTCGAGACGTGACTAAAGCATGGATGGCTATCTCAAGATCATGACGGCTCAGGAAAGGTTTGGCTTTGGATAACAAACGTAATTGATAAAAGCTCATTTTGACTACATTGTCAATCTGTTTATCAAATTTTAAATGGCTGTCAAAAATCACCCCCAAATTTCTGACAGCTGAACTGAGCCTTAAAGAGAGGGTACCAAAGCCAGCCGTTACAGTATCCCCAAACACAATACATTCTGTTTTTTCTTCATTTAAGTGGAGAAAATTTTGGCTTAACCACAACTTAATATCAATGATGCAATCCAATAGAACACTTTGTGAGTTAGTTTGTTCTGGGTTCAAAGGTAAATAAAGCTGCAAATCGTCTGCATAACAGTGGAAAGACATGTTATGCCTGGCTATTATTGACCCGAGTGGCAGCATATATAATGAAAACAGAATAGGGCCAAGAATAGAGCCCTGTGGGACCCCACAGGAGAGAGAGGCACTAGAAGAGGACATGTCACCAATCATTACAGAAAAAGTTCTATTAGAAAGGTAGGATTCAAACCACTTAAGTGCAGTGCCATGGATGCCAACATAGTGATTCAGGCGTGACAGAAGGATAGTGTGGTCCACAGTGTCAAAGGCTGCTGTAAGATCTAGCAGCACTAAGACCACAGGACATTTGGCATCAACAGACACCATAATATCATTGTGCACCTTAAGCAGGGCAGACTCAGTGCTGTGACGAGACCTAAACCCAGACTGAAACTTCTCAAAAATAGAATTGTCTTCTAAAAAAAACTGCAACTGTATAAAAAATGATGAGCTGAGGAGAGATGAACGGGAAGGAGGGGGCACGCTCTCGCCGCTCATGACAGCTTTTCCTGTGTTATATTTATTACTTTACCTATTGCTATACTGTTGAACATTTTTTCTATAAACACAAGTTTCTTTTGGATAAATCTTATCTAATCTTATGTTATCGCTTTATATTTTTAGAGATTCTTCAGATGAATAGTCATCCACCACGACCACTACTGGCTGGAGAGGAAGTGATTCCTGGACTACGAAAGAGATAAGAAAACGCTGAGACATGGACACACAGAACAGCCTGTAAATTGGACACTGTAAGTTCTGAGCAAACACAAATATTTGAAAAGATGTATAAGGGGTTCAGTTTCCTTTTTGGCTCCCTCAAAATTGTTGTTCATGGGCACTTGAAATATTTAGAGAGAGAAAACTGATGAAAATTTAGTTCTGCTTTGTGTATTTTTAGTTTTTAAACACTGTTTTAAGCACCTAAAACATATAATAATGACAAATACTTGGCAGATTTTGAAATTTACACTTCTCCTGAAGAAAAGAGCAAAATATTTTACACAAAGACCATTTTATGAAATATTTATTGACAACAAAGATAAAAAAAAAAATTATCAGGCAAACTATTATAATTACAGGTGTAAGAGGGTGGTGTTGCGGTATTTTAACCCTGAGGTAATTTGACCAAAGCATGGCGCAGACATTTCATTAACACCTCTGGGAACTACACCGACATGTGGGAAAAGACCATGATATGTGTCCTTTATCATTATTTTTAATCAGAGCCACACTGGCACCACCTAAAGAGTCCCATGTGATGATGTCCTGGTCTAGAATCAATATGTGATTCAGATTACACCACAGCAGTGAAGCAGATATTGCGATGGACATGAAACCAGCTCATTCATCCCGTTACATAACGGCAATTTTCTGGATTGCATCCACTCCCTCTGAACCCCCCCTCCATTTTTCCTATGCACTCCACAGGTCTCCAAGCTCTCCTGCACCCCCTCATTTCTGACCACTTATTCAGTGAAGGTGGCGAGTGACAGCAACTGGCAGCTAAACAATGTCACCTCCCTCCTCTCATCATGATTGAGTCTCTGTGAAAGGGGTCAGGAGGGCAGAGAGAAGCCATCTATTGCAGCGGGGGAGGGGGTATCATGCAGGAATGAGAAGTTCTCATCTAAAGCCTTATTCATGCTGCATTTCCCCTCTTGTCTGCTTTGATCCACACTTTGGACAAGCCCGGCACGCACGCGGCATTGTACATGCTCACTTTTTTCATCCACCAGGCCAAGCAGTTGACGCATGTGCACAACTGTTATTTGTAGTTTTTCCCCAGCCATATGGGGAGCGCAAATGCGCTAACATGCCAGTTTGTTCACCGGCTATAAAACACGAGAGTGACGCACATTTTATTTGTAGCAACAACAATGGCGGTGTTTCAAGGAAAAGGAGGAATTACCATTTTCCAGTGCTCTTCTCCGCTCAAGCTGCTGCTGCTGCAAAATGATTCATGTATGTTTATTCTCATCTTCCGCCTCCTCATTGTCTTCCTCGTGTACTTTGTGTTTGTATGCTGTGTTGGTAGCGCCATCTTGTGAATGGGACGTTCAGTCTTGTGCATGCTCTGTCAACGCGTTCAGATGGTGGGCAGGCCATGTGCTTTGGAGTGACCTGGAGGCCATGTTGTTATACAGCACCCTAGCCCTAGAGCACCCTAGCAGCTGGAAAATGGCAAAGAAACACAGTCTGTGTTGCAGCTGAACTTGATCAAGGTAGCCATTCTCTCAGAGGACAAATGCTCATGGCCAGAAAATTGTACATATGTCCTTTCAGAGAAAGGAAAAGCGCTAGTTAGGAACCGGATAGCTCTTCTGAATACAAATTGCCAGATCTACGACAACAACTGTGACACGTGTGGCCACTTGTTTGCACAAACTCATTATCACAGTCCAATTACCTAGATAGGTGAGAACAAAGGCACGATCACTCCACTTCTGTCTCACAATGCAATTCGAATTGCAATATTTGGGTCACGATACAATATTGTCTAGATCCATCATGATAGCATACATCCCCCCTTCCATTTCAACAGCAAATTTTGCCCCTAAAGTATAACTGTCAATATCTGTTTCATTTAAGTTTCCACTCTTTTCAACTCACAGTGGCCGCTTTTGTTTCTGTAGCTGCAGGCTCTCAGTCCTCTGTGGGATGGTGTGCTGCTGTGGTCCTTTCTGCAGCCCACTTTCTCATATTCTAGGGGGCTTCCTGTTCCCCAGAGACACGTCTCTGCGCACAGGGAAGGTGGACTATGTTATTTACTTGGCTCACTCAAAGTTTGAAGGTGGCTTTGTTGCATGGGGAGGTGTCCACAGTTGGCTGTTCACCAGGGTTGGCGCCAGTCGTACTGGAGTTTTTTTAAGCTTAGCCACTGCTAACGCTACTGTTGCTGAATGGCTCTGAGAGGAGTGTGTCGGCCTGTGTGTTCTGAGTGGTTGTTGTTTGTGCATGTGTAACCCTTGCCTTATGTTAATTAGGTAAGGGAAATTATTAAGTGTAGACCAGTTGCTAGGTTCGTAAGGGTTACAATAGGGAATTAAAATGAGTGTGGAATGAAATAGCTGGAGGCAAGAAATGAGCAATAATGGTTGTTATTTGTAGAGATAAAACGAACAATATATACAAACAATTTACAACTATACAAATATAACAACGGCCGGCATGAAATAAAACCCCAAAAATGTCCTACTGAGCTCAGTGTTTATTTGTCCTTTTGGTTTAGTCGTTTGACCAATCAAGATATCTTGTATCTCCAGACTCAGGTTTCTTTTCCTCTTTTAAAAGCGGTGCTTTGAGTGGTTACCCACCTTCGAATTTTGTGCACTGGAGAGAGGAAGGATGTTCTTCAATCGAGATCTTGGTCAGATCTCGGTTCAGTCTCGGTTCAGTCTCAGTTCAGGTCTCGGGTCAGGCTCGCCATCTCCATTCGGAGAGAATCCAGGATCCAGAAGGTTCTTAATCGGCACCCAAAAAAAAACCTAGCCTGCACAGCAATGATGGTATTATTGTTTACAGCTAGAGTAATTCGTTTTCCAATCTCTTCTTATATAACACTATAGCTTAGTGTTTAAATTCTTCTCTCATATTACTATTATTACAATCCAGTAATATAGTAAGATCTTACAATTCACATTTCACACCTTACATGCATGTTTTCTTTTCTCAAAATCTCTCTGGTAGTACATGAAATACTTTTTTTCTCATGTAACCCATTAAATGAATTTCTCTTTTTATCTCTGCATCATTTAACCATGAAATTATGATTAATCCTTTGTAACATGGTCTTTGGTAAATCATGAATGAAATACAATTAATCTATCACATAACCAGGGAATATACTGTCCCATTACTTCCAATATTCCCTTTTAAAATCAGTAAAACCCTGTCTGAGCTACTGGGTTTAGCATAACCTATGAATTTACATAGGAGACCAATACAATGTGCTTTTAGCATCAAACTACACATTACATTCGACAGAAATAGTGCATAAAGAACTAAAAGTACTTCAGCATACTGTTGGGAACTGAAATCACATTTAGGGAAAACCATACAGACACAAAAATAGCCCTTTTCCATTGCTTTTAAAAACAGAAAAAATCCACTCGCGATTAGCATTAGCATGTATTGTTTAGTACACACTCGGTTTCACTCACCAAGATGAGGTATCAGTGTGAACACGGCAAAAGTCACAGCCTCACGGGGCCTCTCAAGCTCGTGCTCCCTCAACTTAGGATAATAAAGGTTTTCAAATTAGGTGTTTGGACAGGTGTTTAGATTCTTTTGCAGCATCTTTCTAAATAAACTCACCAAGAAGAGGTATCAGTGTGAACACAGGACCGTCCACAGCCTCTCTCGGTCCACTCTCAGATCATAGAAATACCGAAAACCGAGTGCGCGCCTGCTGCCTCTGCTCGGAAGGCGGGGCTAATTATCGCTCTTAACGAATGAAAAGGACCACAATCGCCCAACAGTGACGCATGAAACAGGAATTTAAAAGTTGGATAACGAGGATCACACTTCCTCTTCCCCAAAATAATCGTTTTTCAAAATAAAACACACTATTGTATTAATACAATTGACATCTGAGAAAAAAAAGGGGTCCATTTTCTCAGTTGGGTTACACCCTCCTGCGCTAAATATCATGCACGTCCCGTTGCATGTGTAACCAAGAATGTCCCATCGTCAATATTGGTATGAGTTGTAATGTGATCATTTTCAGTATTGTCTCCATCCGGTATCATTTATGGTCGGAACTACGATGGTATCTGGTCGTCTTCGAACCTCCGACTTTCGTTTCTCTTTTGGCTTTGTACTGAGTGTACTTTTTGAGTTTTGAGCTTTTGGTTCTGCAGTTAGTTTTACTAGTTGCGTTTGAATTTCTGCAACTTGTTTTGGAGAGTTCTTGAAGTGAGTTTAACGTGATATTGTTCTCATTTTCATCTGAACTGCATTGCACAGTTTTGCACGTGGGATGTCACTTTTTGTTTTGAACTGCTTAAATGCTGTCTCATTCGCAAGTTTTTGGCAGCATTTTGGTCTTCTTCAGTACGTAGCAAGAGAAGCAAATCAGGAAAAGTTTGGGAGATTTGTTCGTTTTTGTTTTAACTGGAGTGCAGTTAAAGGGAATCATCCCAACAACCTCGACAAACCTGTGTGACAAGCAGCCTGTCAAAATCTGGCTTGAAGCACCACCACGCTTCACAGTGTGAGTCAAAATTACTTGAAGACGTTGTAGATATGATGAGGGTTTCTCACCTGTGTTTTGGAAGGTATTAAGAAACTTGGCATAAAGCTCTCCGCCATCTTGAACTGTACCATAAGCAGAATCTAACAGCTGAGGTATTCGATGGTGAGCTGTTGGGGTTAGGTCAAGTACTTGACTACATCAGCTGCTGGGGGTAAAAGAGACTCATGATCTTTCGGATTGTTGCAATTTGGACATAGCAGGATCAGTCAAGATTAATTCTACACTGGAGCGCCCAAGTATCATAATCTAGCTCATAAGTTGGTTGAGGTCTTTGCCAGAAAAAACTCCGAGCTTTTGTGAAAACAGCGCACGGAAAAATCTACCCTTTTTACAATGTGCTCAACTACCACACGTTGCACTTCTGGGGGATTTAAATCATGTGCAGAAATGGTGGGCATACTTCGAGCTGGGGTGCTCGCAGTTGTGATTTGACTGGTTAGTTGGTTGTGCACCTTGAATACTGGACTCAGCTGCAGAAGGCTGAGGTGGAGGTTCATCCAAGAAAGCTTCAGGTAAGTTATCAGGTAACTTAACTTGCTCCGATGATCATGTTTCAGATTCTTGATTGCCTCAGAAATCTGTTGACATCATGTCCTTTCAGGACATCTTACAAAATCTCTGGCCACTCCATCTTCGCTAGGTTTTAATGTCATTGAGATATTAACTTGGTCATATCGTTTCCCTACACGGTGCGTTTAAACACTGGCAAGAGATTGTATCATATAGCTGGCTCCACTATCAGATACATGAGTACATGACAATGGGTCAAGAGCTTCAAAAGCAATACCCGAGTGATACTCAAAAATTGCACTCTGGGAAAACTCAGACTTACTATCTGCTACTTTTACTACTCTTGAAATCGATCCATACCATTTCAAAAACATCAGTCACTTCATCAAGTTGCTCATCTCCAGTGATTTCACTCACTATCACTGCATTTGGGAATTTTCACAGAGATTCACGTTCAACAATATCCATTTTGGGTACGTTATAGGCTTGAAATAATGTAAGAGAGAGAAGAAAAAGGCCCCTGGTCTGGCTCGCCACTTCTTATTGTAACCCTTGCCCTTATGTAATTAGGTAGGGAAAGTATTAAGTGTAGACCCAGCTGCTAGGTTATTAAGGGGTTACAATAGGGAATTAAAATGAGTGTGGGAATGAAATAGCTAAGGCAAGAAATGAGCAATAATGGTTGTTATTTATAGAGATAAAGCGAACAATATATACAAACAATTTACAACTATACAAATATAACAACGGCCGGCATGAAATAAAACCCCAAAAATGTCCTACTGAGCTCAATGTTTGTTTGTCCTTTTGGTTTAGTCGTTTGACCAATCAAGATATCTTGTATCTCCAGACTCAGGTTTCTTTTCCTCTTTTAAAGCGGCGGCTTGAGTTGTTACCACTTCAAATTTTGTGCACTGGAGAGAGGAAGGATGTTCTTCAATCGAGATCTTGGTCAGATCTCGGTTCAGTCTCGGTTCAGATCTCGGGTCAGTCTCGCCATCTCCATTCAGAGAGAATCCAGGATCCAGAAGGTTCTTAAACGGCACCCAAAAAAAAAAAACCCTAGCCTGCACAGCAATAATGGTATTATTGTATACAGCTAGAGTAATTCGTTTTCCAATCTCTTCTTATATAACACTATAGCTTAGTGTTTAAATTCTTCTCTCATATTACTATTATTACAATCCAGTAATATAGTAAGATCTTACAATTCACATTTCACACCTTACATGCATGTTTTCTTTTCTCAAAATCTCTCTGGTAGTACATGAAATACTTTTTTCTCATGTAACCAATTAAATGGAATTTCTCTTTTTATCTCTGCATCATTTAACCATGAAATTATGATTAATCCCTTTTAACCTTGTCTTTGTAAATCATGAAATGAAATACAATTAATCTATCATATAACCAGGGAATATACTGCCCCATTACTTCCAATATTCCCTTTTAAAATGAGTAAAACCCTGTCTGAGCTACTGGGTTTAGCATAACCTATGAATTTACATAGGAGACCAACACAATGTGCTTTAGCATCAAACTACACATTACATTCGACAGAAATAGTGCATAAGAACTAAAAGTACTTCAGCATACTGTTGGGAACTGAAATCACATTTAGGAAAACCATACAGACACAAAAATAGCCTTTTCCATTGCTTTTAAACAGAAAAAATCCACTTGCGATTAGCATTAGCATGTATTGTTTAGTACACACTCGGTTTTCACTCACCAAGATGAGGTATCAGTGTGAACACAGCAAAAGCCACAGCCTCACGGCCTCTCAAGCTCGTGCTCCCATCAACTTAGGATAATAAAGGTTTCAAATTAGTGTTTGGACAGTGTTTAGATTCATTTACAGCATCTTTCTAAATTAAACTCACCAAGAAGAGGTATCAGTGTGAACACAGACCATCCACAGCCTCTCTCGTCCACTGTCAGATTGTAAAAGACCAAAAACCGAGTGCGCGCCTGCTGCCTCTGCTCGGAAGGCGGGGCTAATATCGCTCTTAATGAATGAAAAGACCACAATCGCCCAACGTGACCATGAAACGGGAATTTAAAAGTTGGATAACGAGGATCACACTTCCTCTTCCCAAAATAATCGTTTTTCAAAATAAAATCACACAACTGTATTAATACAATTGACATCTAAGAAAAAAAAGGGGTCATTTTCTCAGCTGGGTTACACGTGCGTGCGTGTGTGTGTGTGATACTTCTTAAGCTGGATTCATGCTGCACCTCTGCTGTCTGCGTACGTGTAACCGGAATCCTCGTGTGATGAAATTTATGTCATCGTCTCCACTCCGCTAGTGTCCGCAGTGCTGAACCACGGACGACCGCGTGCAGCCCAAATTTTGTGACCGTGTCGCCTGCCCACGAACTGAATGCGTTGAAAGCGCATGCGCAAGACTGAACGTCCCATTGACGAGGTGGCAATATCGGCACTGCATACCAAGACAAAGTAGACGAAGAAGACAACGAGGAAGCAGAAGATGAGAATAAACATACAAGAATCATACATAAATACTTCAGCAGCAGCATCTTCGTGGAAAAGGAGTGAAAACTGGGAAGTCAAGCAGCAGAAAGTAAGCAGTGTTTCTTCGTTGGTGAAAATTCTGGCACGTCAGTGCATTGGCGCTACCTATCGGGTGGGAGTGAAACTACAAATAATGGTTGTGCGCATGTGTCAACCACTTGGCCTGGATAGATGAAAAAAGTGAGCATGAACAGCGTCGCGTGGGTGCCAGGCTCGTCCAAAGTGCAAGCGGACCAAAGTGGACTAGAGGGGAAATGCAGCATGAATAAGGCTTTACGGGTTGTGCGTCATGTCAAGGTTTTGTTCTGTCTTTGTTATGAAATCCTGAAAGGCCTGACATTTGAGTTAACTTTCCACTGCATCTAACTGCTTCTCAATTTGTACACCTGGCGGCAAATATCGTGAGACAAGCCAAGACTTCACCTGACTGGGCTTGCTTTGCGCCATCTAGTGGACTGAAACACAGTCAGATAATACCCAAGATTTGCACCATTTACATGAACATATGTATAAATAAAGCTCAGTGAATTCATTTGGGGATCGGTGCGTCATCACTAGTGCCAACTCTCGCCAATTCGGTCTTTTGTCCCACCCCTACTATGTCCCCAAAGCTAGATAGGTTAGTTAGTTGTGCCAATCAACAAAGTTTGCTTCACTAATTAAGGTGCACGTGGTCTGAAGGCGTGAATAAAGGTTTGCTTCAGTGACATACAGTGTTGGGAGTAATGCGATACAAAGTAACACGTTACTGTAACGCCACTACTTTTGCAGTAATGTGATGTGTAACAAAATTACGGTTTAAAAATTCAGTAATGCGTTACAGTTACTGAAATTTGATCAGATGCGTTACTCATGTTACTCGTTTTATTAATATGAACAAATATTTTAGTGCAAACAGACGATCATACAACTTGCAGTGCTAGACAGTTTCGGTGGCTATTGGCGGGACTGCTATCCCCAGCACCACCAGCAGCCTCAATCCACTGGAGTTTGTCATGCCAAAAGCAAAGGCAAGCAAATAAATAAGCAAATAAATATAAACTGACCCTACCGTAACTGACACAGCCGTCACACAGTCTCCTCCGCGGGTCCGTTTCCTGTCCTGCCCCAGTTCACATCACAACCCGGTGAAGAAATGCCATGGCGATGGTGACTTCTCATACCGAGCCCTGATCACCTGTTGTCCCAGCGGTAAGTAGCCCCTACCAGCTCCTACCTCTGTGGTTAAACATGAGTATTTTTGAGCAAGAAGCTCGCATTTAATGTCTGCATTTAATGCATTTATAGTTTTCTTACACACAGAGAAAAAGTGACTGTGATTTATTGCAGTAAAGAACAGCTTCTTCTAAGCGGTGAACTTTTATTTATCTGTGCTTTCCATTTTATTTTATCTCAGTCAGTTATATACTGTTGTGATATGCAACTATTTCATGGAAGTAAATCCTCTAAATATGCATTTTTAATGGGCTGGTCCAGGGGTGTCAAACTGTCATGCGGTGGCCCTCACGAGCCACCATAAGACGCCACACCGTCACCAGAGAGTTGTGTTAGAGTCTTTATTTATGGTGAAATCACAATAATACAAGCCGCTGAGGCTATGACACAAGCAAGTCTACACACAGGGAGGCGTAAGGCTAACAAGCTCACTCATGGGTCCACAGGATAAGACGGTCACACCACAGACGGGCAATGTAGAATAATCCATATAGTACGATCGCTCCGACGATCAGCGACGGACACTGCTGCAAGGATGCAGCCGCTAGCGTCGGCTTAAGAAGCCGGCCGCTAACGACCGCAAATGCAGAACAGCTGTTCAGGTCCTGACAGTTGAGCGGAAGCCTCCCTGAGCGCTGTCACAATAAGAGCTCGGAGAGCCGGAATAATAACGCCGCTGTCAAGACCTGACAGGAATAGCCCGAGCGCAAATAACATTAGCGTTCGGAATAACAGTACCCCTCCCTCAAAGGCGGGCTCCAAACGCCCTGTAACACCTAGCCCCCCCCCCCCCACCCCCACCCAAAGAGCGAGGGAATGGAGGAACAGGCAAGGAGGGAGCAAAACAAATACCAACAAGGCCCCAGAAAAAAAACACATCCCCTGACATACCCATTACATTCCCACAGAAACACCGAAACAAATAGGGCAAGAGTTACAATACGCGGGGCACAAACCATACAGAGCATAATTTACCAGACACAGAAGGTTTTCCCACAGTGACCACAGACAAACTGTTTAACTCCAGTATACATGACTTCATGTGGTATTAAGGGACTCATCTGAGTGAAGGTTCTTCCATGCAGTTCACACACAAACCCCTAAATGCCACAATAGATCAGCTTATGCTTCTAAGTACCCAAGTACATGAAACGTCTGCCACATTCTTCACAAAAGTACCGTTTAACCCCCCAAAAAACAAAAAACATCATCCTCGAACACCAGAGTGCCTATGAAAACCCACAAAGTAACATGCTATAACCCCTCCGATAGGAAAAAAAAAACATACTACATCAACATAGACATGCAACAATCTTATTGTTCCAAACGACCCTCACACCATACAGTCCAAACAGACGATGGCAGGCAGAGACCAAACGCCCCAGGCAAAGTTCCGGCGGTCTCCCTGCGTCCGATGGCCGATGGGTGGTCACAGGAAACAGTACATGGTCGGGGGGCCTGACCCAGTCCCAGGCCCCGAGAGTCAAGTCCTCCGGCGGCCATACCAGGCCACCCAGTAACAAACACAGTTCATCGGGTGGCCGGCCCAAGGCGCCGAACAGGCAAAACAGCTCCTCGGGTGGCCGACCTGCATCCCTCAGCCACCAGAACCATGGAGAAACAGCATGCGGCGGCCTCCCCGATGAAGAAACTACATGGGAGCACCAGCCTGCAGGAAGAAAACCTCCAACGGCTCCCAGCACTGACGACCCCAGCTGGTGGCTCCTGAGAGGTGAATAATCGTGATGATGAGCCCACATCACATCAGGCGGCAAAGGGTCTGCGGCTCCTCCACCGACCTCGATCCACACCAATGCGACCGTTGAAGCTCCACCTGCATCGGATCCCGATTGGGTCACAGCAGCACCTACGCCGGACCCCCACTGGACCTCGTTGGACCCCGATTGGGTCACAGCTGCACCAGCGTTGGACCCCCGCTGGGTCTCGTCAGACCCCGATTGGGTGACTGCAGCATCCGCGTCGGACCCCCACTGGACCTCGTCGGACCCAGATTGGGTCACAGCTGCACCCACGTCGGACCCCGATTGGGTCACAGCAGCACCTGCGTCGGACCCCGATTGGACCTCGTCAGACCCCGACTGGGTCACAGCTGCACTTGCGTCAGACCCCGATTGGACCTCGTTGGACCCCGACTGGGTCGGCACTGCATCGGCGACGACCTCCACCCCCGAACTTGGGACCTCCTGCACCGCGACCTCAACAGATTCCAAGCCGGCGACACTGTGAAGAAGCTCAGAGGAACAGAGAGGACCGGGATCAGTATCCCCGGCAGCACCAGAGCCCAGCGAGACGAGTTCAGGCGCAACAGATGACTGCCCCTCATTCGCCTCCCCGTGAGGCAGGCAAAAATGCTCTAACACACCACAAAGGAAAACAAAGAAGAGCACTTGCCTGCACTCGGGCTCTGGAGCCATCCAGGACTCCGTCGATCCAGGTTCGGGTAGAAGCTCATCGTCGGGCTCCCACTCAGCTGCGTCGGGCTCCGCAGCTGGCATGATGGTCTCTGCAGCTGGATCCTCTCGCGCTGATGTCCACACCGATAACCCGCACGGCGTGGCACCAGGGGACCCTCGACCCGCTGGCTCGGGCTGCTCCTCCATGGAGACCCGGGGACGCTTCCTCTTTGGCTCAGGCTCCACACCACAGTCCGCTCTTCTCCTCTGTCCAAAACGTGGCTACGGGGCCGGGATTATTCCCAGAGCCGCAGGCCTCCTCCTCGCTCGACGACGTAGACCTAACGCCGAGGACCGCTCAGCGGAGGAAAACACAGAGGAAGCAGGTTCAGAACAGATGACTACAGCTGGTGGTGGGAGCTCGGGGGGCTGCAAACTCCGAACTCCACCCCCAGGAGTCAGACAAGACAGATCACTATTATAAGTAGGGGAGTGAACATGAACTTGCCTGTCTCCCAGAGGGAGGGTGGTGCCAGCTGTAGGGGGCATTGCTCCTTCCTTCTCCTGCTGGATGGTAACAGAGGGCCCCCTGGGAGGACAAAGGGGAGCCGCTCTCAAGGATCCATGGACGGGGCTCGCCGAAGCAGGACTCTTGTCACACACAGCAGCTGGCTGGTTGATTGGGTCACTCCGGCGGCCCGGAACTGGATCCGGAACAGGAGCTTGCTGGGGCTGCCCTTGGCTGCGACACCGACGTCTACGATGACCCCTGGATGGTGCGAACTCCTGAGTGGATCGGAAGACAGGAACGGGAATCCCAAAGCGAGGAGCGTGAACACCTCCTCCTCTGCTTCTTGCCGTATTCCTCCACCATACGGAGTATCTCGCGTTGCGCGGTGATGTCATCCCTCCTCGCGGCGACTTCAGGGTGGTCGGCGTAGCGGGGAGAAAGATGATTGAGCGAGTCCTCAGCACAGTCCAGGTACCAGAGTATGCTGCGGTCGTAATCGAGGAGGGAAGCATTGATGAGCGTCTCATCCACATACTCCAGGACGTCCGCCAGCTCGTGGCTCGGACTCCGAGCGTGGCCCCTCCGCGACAGCATTCCTCCAGCACTCCATACCCAGACAAGAAAAAAGGGCAATGGCCAATTAACACAACCTCACTGGCGAAAGGCGTCTCAGGTTGGCGTCACCGTAAAAACGCCGTTTTTGGCAGCAGTGTACTGTCATGCGGTGGCCCTCACGAGCCACCATAAGACGCCACACCGTCACCAGAAAGTTGTGTTAGAGTCTTTATTTACGGTGAAATCACAATAATACAAGCCGCTGAGGCTATGACACAAGCAAGTCTACACACAGGGAGGCGTAAGGCTAACAAGCTCACTCACGGGTCCACAGGATAAGACGGTCACACCACAGACGGGCAATGTAGAATAATCCATATAGTACGATCGCTCCGACGATCAGCGACGGACACTGTTGCAAGGATGCAGCCGCTAGCGTCGGCTTAAGAAGCCGGCTGCTAACGACCGCAAATGCAGAACAGCTGTTCAGGTCCTGACAGCTGAGCGGAAGCCTCCCCGAGCGCTGTCACAATAAGAGCTCGGAGAGCCGGAATAATAACGCCGCTGTCAAGACCTGACAGGAATAGCCCGAGCGCAAATAACATTAGCGCTCGGGTCATAACACAAACATATGGCTCGTGGGCCAAAAATGGCCCACCAGGGGGTCCAAAATTTTCTCTGTGAATTCACAGCTTTATTTCTAGTAAATTTCTGACTTTCTACTAATTACAATAGTTTGTGTAAATCTGACACATTTTTTCCACTGTAAAATGAGACTTTTTTCTCATCAGGTTTCTTTTTCTCCTTTTTTCTGATGAGAACAAGAGTCCCTGATCTTGCTGTGTGTGCAAGATGATTTTAAGTACGCATTTAAAAGTAACGTGAAAGTTACTTTTCCAAGTAACTAGTTACTTTAATCATGCAGTAACTCAAAAGTAACTAGTAACTGTAATTAGTTACTATTTTTTAGTAACTTGCCCAACACTAGTGACAAACTGAAACATACTCAGTTTAACCGAGTGGAAGAGCGGTCTCAAAAATGAACATCCCAGTTTTTTTTTAGCATGGGGATTCTGTAACCTGTAGGACGTTTGGCGCACCAACATCTTGATGGCAGAAGGAGAAGGAGAAGAATAAATATGAGAAGCAATAATCAGTGTTCTCTGGGAAACTGAAGATGGGGAAAATCCAAGGCCAGAGGAGGGGACAAGGAAATGAGGGAAAGAAGAAATGAGAGAAATGAAGGGGAAGGGATACAGGAGGATAAAAGGATGTAGGAGACCAGGGGCCTCATGTACAAAGGGTACTTACGCACAAAAACGTGGCGTACGTCCTTTTCCACCAAAAATTTCAGATGTATCAAGAATGAAATTACTGTTGAAATATGCACAGCCCCACACCAACTTCATGGCTGACGTACGTACGTTTCTACTGTTATTGGTCCATTGGCGACACTTAGAGGTGATGTTGGGAGACTGATAATGACGTGAAAATGATTGTACACACTAGAGACACATGATGAACAAACATCCAAGTGTGTGCAATTAGATGAGTAGATATAAAAGCAAGTGCAAAGAAGTGCAGAAAATGCCTCTAACAACAGAGGATTAGAGGATATTGCAAATTGCGCAGTGAGAAGAGAATGGTTGTTTTAGAGACAGAAGATTTTCTGGCTCAGGATGATGACTGGCTAGTCACCTGGTTTAGGTTTCCACGGGCAGTCCTTTGGAACGCGCCTGTGCACCCGCAAATATCATCCTGTGTTCAAGGCTTCATTGCAACTCAATAATTTGAGTAAGTGACTTTCTTTTTTTGCTGATTAAACTACAGTTTCATAGCATTCTACCAAGCCCCCAACTGCCTCTGTGTGTACAGTAGTTATGTCAATAAACACGTGTAAAGTTTGAAATGCAACAGTCTGACCCGTTCCCCAGTGCACTTCATTCATTTACAATAGTGTGTGTGTAATCCATACAAGTTGTAAATAACTATATAGGATGAGATTTGCATTTTGGACATAGAATATGTACTTGCCGAGTCTAATACGATCTGCTTTCAACTGACAGGTGACCTTGGCTGCCCACTAAATAGGTTGATATTGTCGTTCTGTTCAGACTCCGAACTGGACATAACAGAATGCATGCTCACATGCACCAGAAACTTAAAGTTGGACAATCGGACAGATGCCCATGTGGTACTGCCCAAATGACCAGCGAACACCTCCTCCAAGACTGCCCAGACCACGCTGCACTCAGACGAGCTACGTGGCCTGACCCCACATCGCTGAACCAAAAGCTGCACGGGGACCTCGGGGACCTCCGCAGGACGGCAGCATTCGTCAGGGCAGCTGGTGTGACCATCTAGTGATCGACGAAGAAGAAGAAGAAGTCTTCTTTTTCGTGACTGTTTTCCTTTATTCAACCAGTTGATTCCACCCGGCTGGTCACAAATTGATTGATTGATTGATTGATTGATTGATCGTTTAAAAGTGCTATATAAGTACAGGTCCTTATCCTTATCCTTAAAATAACATTGTATAAAAGATGCAACATACATCTAAAAACAATGGGATAGCACAAGAAAGTGTGCACGCTTATTTCCATTGTGGTCCCTATAAGAGATTACAGCTGGTCTTATACCTGTAATCCTTCACTTTGAAATCTTGCACTATAACCACTGAGCTATACATACTACAAATTACAGTGATCAGCTGACGCTTCTGAGGACGACTGCAGATGTTAGTCTCAATATGTCAAAGTTAAATAAACTTCTCCTTCTTATCCCTGTCTGAATAAATGAAGCAATAAACGAATCTTATAGGGCTGTGAGCAGGCTATTGAATTACCTGTATTTACCTGTAATTACCTTGCCTGTGCTAATGCTGGAGGACAGAGTGCCAAACAAAATGTTTTTATGAGCCTCTACCTCATTCAGGAGCATCTCCAACTCACGTTCCATGAAATTCCATTAAATCCATTATTTTTGATCGTGGATACAGGAGAATCAAACGTGCTGGGCTTGTATTTATCTGTTTGCATACCTATTTCAAAGTCAAAGTGCCTTTATTGTCATTCCATTGTTAATAAACAATGCAACGAAATTGAGATGCTGCTCCCTAAAAACAAACTATCACACTCACAGTTCACTCATGCATTTAACATTCTTATAATTACAACAATAAATAATGCTTGAAACAATATTACCTAAAAGTTGAATACAATATGTACGTAGCAATAATGAAAACATACTGAGCGATAAATATAAAAGACCAGCTTGTACACACAGGGTTATTGCCACAAAACAACCTAAAATAACAAAATAATATCAGCAGTCTGTGCGTGTTACATAAGTCCATTCAAAATACGTACTGCTGCTGGGAAAAAACTATGATTAAACCTGGTAGTACGGGTTTTATGATCTGTACCCGCTTCTCCCGAGGGAGCAAGTGAAAGAAATCATGGCCTGATGAGCACAGTCTTTAATGATGGCAGTAGCGTCTGTTGAGGTACTGAGACCTGGAAATCTCTTCCAGAGAAGGGACGGAACAGCCAGTGAGTTTTGCGCAGTCTTGATCACTCTCTGAAGGCTTTGCGGTCTGTGGCTGAACAGCCCTCATACCAACCGTGATGCCAGATGACAAAATGCTCTCAATAGCAGAGCGATAAAATATAACCAGCAACTTGTGCATTCAGCCATGTTCTTGAGGAGCCTCAAAAGTGTAGACGTTGTTGAGCCTTTTTTATCGTAGCTATGGTGTTAACGTGCCCAGGTAAGGTTGTGAGAAATAAGAACACCCGAGAAACTTAAAAGCCTCCACCCTCTCCACACGCTCCTTGCCTATATATAGAGGAGGCGGCTCACTGCTATGCTTCCTAAAATTGCATCTAATTGCATATTCAAATGGAAGCGTGTCAAGGGAGGAGTCTGGCATTTCCACACGTGTGTTCAATTTCAAGCAGTTCGCATGTACAAAGGAAATGTGCTTAGATTCCTGTGTATGGATGGTTTCATACATCTGGATTTTTAAAAAAAAAATTTTGCTTACGGCATTTTCTTGATTTAAACGTATGTCATCTTTCAATAGGAAATCCACGCAAGTCTTTGTACATGAGGCCCTAGGGGAAAAGAGGAATGCTGGATGAAATAACTGGAAAGGACAGACATAAGAAAGATAACGGCATTGATGCATTTTTCTTAATATCTACATCATTCCTGTAACCATGTTTGGATCCAGTTAATGTGTGGAGCTGTGTTTACTTTGTCTGTGCTGGCCTTGTGTTCTCCCTTGATTTAAACCCACCTTGCTGTTAAAGACATTACTTTTTAATGAGATTCATTCAGTCTGTAAGCACACAAATTAATTTGAGCCTTTTCAGCTCACGCAGTTCGTCCCATTGGCAAAAAGCTCCCCCACCAGCATCAGATGAGAGTCTTCTCCCTTTAATAATATTTCTGTTATTGTCAAGAAGTCATTTCCGTAGCAAATCTTTTGAAAAAGCAAAGAGAGAAGTCACACAGAGTAATGCTCTTTTTTATGTTTTTTTCTTTAATTGAAGAGTCATGGCAGGATTAAATTCTGTGTGGTTGGAGGGAGCAGCCGGTGCTGCTGAGGATACAACGGAAATTGATTTTGTGCCCCACATCCTTCCTTCCTGCAGCTCCTGGCTCGCAGTGTGGATAACATAGCACCGTGTCACATCAGAAGGAGCCAGGACACAATATAAGGTCTTCATGTGTCTTTATCTATCTGTGTGCAAGGTGGCCCCCCTGACCTCACACCAGCAGGCATGGAACACTGTCATAAAACAAGTTTGACTCACTTCTTATCAGCAGGCATATGGAGACTCTCAAAAAAAGTGAATCCTGGGCTGAGAACGAAGTGAGGTCATCTTTTGCAAAATGATATGACTTACTGAGTTTCCATCCTTCCACAGCCGCAATCGAAATCATTCAACCTTGTTTACTTTTTAGGTTTATTGGCAAAACTTAAAAATATTGAGGTGCTTGCAATTAACAAATTACACAAGAACAGTTTAAATAATTAAATGAAACTAATACTACAAGGATTTTTATTCAAATTTAACCCCTATAGCTATAAATTTATAGCAGAAAATGCACATTTTGACCTCAAAATGTCAAACCACTATAGCTTGAAAATGACCTCAAAATTTCAAACAACTATAGCTTGAAAATGGCAAAAGTTACAGGTACAGTGTCAGAAAACTATGGCAAATGACTCAAAGTTTGTGATTGGAGAAATTTCATCCATGCATTTTGCATATTGTGACCTAATATTTCTGAATTTTCTGTGACCTAATGTTTCAATATTGCAACAATCAAAATTTCAAATGACTATAGCTTGAAAATGGTAAAAGTTACAGTCACAGTGTAAATTAGAAAAATATTGCAAATGAACCTGTTGTGTTATAGTTTAGGCTTTTATTTTGTGAGGTACGGGTGGCGGTTTTACCTTCTGGTTCCAACACTACCCGTGGCTATAAGAGGGCAACGGGCAGGAGGGGCAGTCTCTTTGCCACCTCTCTGCCTGACGGCTGCGCGTGTGCTGTGTGTGACCTCTTTAATAAACGTGTGTTCAGTTGGACACCTGGCCTCGTGTTTGGCTCCATATACTGACATAACATTTGGCAACGAGGATAAAAGTGGATTAAAGCAAGGTATGGAAGCATGTGAGTTTGAAAGTCGGCCGTTTCTGGAGCCCCCCGCAAGCTACCAGTCCCCTGGAGAGGTGGTGTGCCTCGTTCTGGACGTGCATGGTGGCTCTGAACCTTGGGAAGCTGGAGAAGTTGAGGGCACGTGAGTTGTTGGTGCACAGTCTTGTAGTGAAGGAACAGTGTGTTCCGAGCAAGCTAGGTGACTATGATAGTTTTGACAAAGTAGTTGAGCTAATGGCACGCTACTTTTGCGCTCATAAAAAAAAAGTCATGGTTTGTAAGATTCAGTTTCGACAGCACTGCCAACGGGTGGGCAAGTCTATTCAGTGGTTCATGGCAGACTTGGAACTGTTGGTCAGCGGGTGCCAACTCGGACCGTTGGAAGAGGAGATGATTCGCGACCAGTTGGCGGAGTATATCAACTGCGCTGCGATTAGGTCAAGGCTGCTTATGGGCAAACTGATGCTGCCCACAGCCATCGAATTAGCTCAACTGCTGGAAACTGCAGACTAATTGTCACGGTTGCTGAGTGACAGCTTGTCACACCAACATCTGGGATCACTGTCAACCGCGCATTCATTGGACCCGATCAGCGATGGAAGCATGGAGAACAATGTGTACGACGCCAAAGCTGGGAATGTGACGTCCGCCCCTGGAAAGCCCAAATGTATGGGTTGTGGGTCCACGAAGCACCGTTTCAAGGCCAGAGACTGTTCAACAAGAGTGAAGTGCTTCATGTCACCAGGGTATGCCACAGAGCCGAGCGAGGAAGTCCGTGGTGCAAAGAGGACTTGCTCGCCCCCACGGTTGTCCATGCTGTGTCCCCAAGCACCAACGGACACACATACTGTATGGTGGAGTTGGATGGGGTGGAGGTGCCTTTATGGATCGACACGGGAGCTTTGGGCTCTGTGCTGGATTGGACGACTGTGAGATGTTTTTCCCTGCAGTTCAGGATTGGGAATGACCTGGCGCCGCTTTGTGGTTGTGGAGGAGGACGGCTGGCCACAGTGGGAATGTTGAAACTGTCGGCTCGATACAAATCAGCCGAGATGTGGGGCCGTCCGATCCCGAGAGTAATACATGGTGCAGTGTGGAATGAGGAATTGCCTGGCACCCTGGAGAGTGAGCAAGACCAATATCACTCAGGGTCATCACTGGAGGGTCCCGGTGTCAGAGCTCAAGTCGCCCTGGATGAGGGTACTGGGCGGCACAGTGGGACACCTGTGATGACGGGCGATGTCGAGAGGCTGGTTCCACCTGTTCCTGGATCTTGGCTGAAGTGGGCCGGTGAACAGGTGGCCACAATGGCAATAGCGGAGGCGAAGTTAGAAGAGTTTGGGGCCAGACCGTCAGGCACGGTAGAACAACATGCCAAGCAGAGACCCTGCAGAGACCCTGCAGTCCCTGAGCGGGACCCCTCTGGGGGTCAAGGACTGGATTCGGGAGGAGATGCGTTCACGGCAGGTACGGGCCAGTCAGCGGTCGGAGGAGCACCAGGGATGGTCACGCGTTGTGGCCAGATGGGAGGGCGCTCATCTCCAGCTGCTAGATGGTCCGTGGGGGCACCCGAATGAGCTGCGGCATGCCCGGGAGGGAACTGAGGGACGTGGGCCTGGATGAGTGGAGCGGTTGGTGGTGATGAAGAGGAGGCACACCGGTGCTGAAGCAACCTGCTGCAGCCCGGGAGGCTGGCTGCCTCCAGGGATGGACTGATGGCAAGGCAGTCCAGGGGGGCCCACGGACTTGTTTTCTCCCGCCGTATGTAAATAGGTTGATTTATGTGTGTGTAGTTGCAATGTTTTTTTGTGTGTATATTATAAGTTGATGGTCATGTTGGTGTTCTGATTGTTTTGTTATTTCTATATACAATTTTGGGGATTAATTTGTGTTTTATTTTAATTTAGAAGACATGGCAGCATTTTAGTTTCACATGGATTCATTTAGTTTAAGCGGCAGAATAACCCACTTCGCCGTGTGGGGGAGGTAGCAGTCCACTTATCTCCCTTAGTTTTAGTTATTTTGGAGTGACTGTGTTAAGCCCTTTGTATTGTATTGTTTAATCAATTTTAGTGTGTGACTCGGGTCCTAAATTGGGGTGGGTCTGAATTGTGTGTGTTTTTGGCTTTTGTGAAGGGGGGGTAGAATGTTGTGTTATAGTTTAGGCTTTTATTTGTGAGGTACGGGTGGCAGCTCCACCTTATGGTTCCGCCACCACCCACGGCTATAAGAGGGCAGCGGGCAGAGGGGCAGTCTCTTTGCCACCTCTCTGCCTGACGGCTGCGCGTGTGCTGTGTGACCTCTTTAATAAACGTGTGTTCAGTTCAACACCTGGCCTCGTCCTTGGCTCCATATACCGACATAACAGAACCAAAGTTTATGATTGGAGAAATTTCATCCATGCATTTTGCATGTGACCTAATTTGCATATTGCAACAATCAAAATTTCAAACTACTATAGTTTGAAAATGGCAAAAGTTACAGTCACAATGTAAATTGGAAAAATATTGCAAATGAACCAAAGTTTATGACTGGAGAAATTTCATCCATGCATTTTGCATAATGTGACCTAATTTGCATATTGCAACAATCAAAATTTCAAAGGACTATAGCTTGAAAATGGTAAATTACAGGCACACTGCAATTTTTTTGGTTTTGGTCATTTGGTCAGTAAAAATGGTAAAAAATGGGTAAAAAAAAAGTGGAAAACAACAACAACAACATGATGGCAGGCATATTTACATATTTATGTATTTTTTTTCCAAGTAGCAGTGTACACCAATCTGCTCTCATCTGTCATGGTGGCACTGTTTGTAGTTCTTGAATGTGTGATATCTCTCAAAGCAAGGCACAGCACACAGACCTACCTCACACTGAGCGCACCTGAAGGCGACGACCTTGGTGACGGCTGTGATCAGAACACACTGCACAATCTGGACGTCCATGAGCTTCAGCAAAAAAGTACCGTTCAATGAGTAGCTGTGGTGTGTCCAATGCTTGCTGATGTGAAGACCTTCCAGCTCTCTTGCCCTCCATCCTTTTTTAGCCCTCAAGCAAACTTGTGCAGATTTCCTGAATGAGGACCTTCAGGGGTTTGTGTGGACCTGGAGTAGATCTGGTGTATATGACGTGGGAGTTGACAATGCAGATGCTCATCAGGGCATTGAAAATGCAGCTATACCACTTCCTTGCTTTTTGTGGAAAGAGGTAGGTTTTCATCCTCTAGTCAGCTCTGTCTACTCCTCTCATGTAGCTGTTGTAGCTGTCCACACACACAGGCTTGTTGACATCATGGAAACCAGTGGGCACTTCCCTTGTGCAAATGCGTTTCAAGGACACGTGTTACCATGATGGATGACAGCATGGTGAGACCGCTTTGTGCATGCCACTCACAGGCAGCAGTTGTTTGGCCTCATGAACACTGGGGTCATTCCCCCTTCTCAACAGCAACTGGGCTGGTCACAGATCCTTTGGCATACCTCTCTTGTTGCAGTTTACGGTGCCACACAGTCCAGTGTCCTTAGCTTCTATCTCCTTAGCGATGGCTGGTGATGTGTAGTGCTTTCCATGTACACCTCATGTCCTTTCCCAGTGTATGGCTCCATCAGCTGATGCACAACAAGAGGAGTCGGGCCCAAACCGACACAGTCATCACCATTTTGTTCTGTGTACAGTGACCACTGCAACACATATCCTGAGCTGGCTTTACTCAACACAAATGCCTTGTAGCCATATTTGTCCGTTTTTTGGGGTTGTACAGCTTCAAGGTGGACCTTCCCTTGAATACAATCATCATTTCATCCAGAGAGAGTTCCTTGCCTGGAGCATAAACAGCAGTAAAACGCAGAACTATACAGTCAGTAATTGGACATATCTTGAATAGTCCATCATGGCCTGACTCACCCCATGCAACACTATTCTTATTGTTCACAAAATAGAAGAAAGAGAGGATCATTGTAAACCTGCACCTAGACATCACTCTAGCTAAGCCTCGATATCACTCAAGCTAGCCAATACTCTGACCAGTAGTCCACCAATGTGGGCTTTTCCACAATTCCCATACACAAATGGAGTGCCATAAATGCTTTCATCTCCTCCTCAGTCATAGCAGTCCACTTGTGAAATCTGGACTTGGTTTTGAATTCATCTTTAGCTTCAGCTTGAGCTAAGAACTGCTCAGTGTACCTGTTTGTTTCCTCAGTGAGAATCCTCCAGGACTCTTCGCTCCAAAACAAAGACAGGAAATCAGTGGGTTGAGCAGATGACAAATCCACATCTCCACGATATCCAACTGCCTCTTCAAACAGTTTGAGCCACGCCTGATAATCCTCTTCATCTCTCAGAAGGACCCAGGCATCATTGTCCCAACTTACTGTAGTATTTCTACCTTTGAAGCCAGCTGGTCTGCCACTTTTTCCTCTCTGGCGACCCCCACCATGCGTTCGGAACCACAACTTTCAAAGCCTCGCCCATGTCCAGAAAGTGTCCTCGGCCTCTTCACCCCTCCACCACGGTTAGGCAAAGCTGAAAAATCTGCAGAAGTTGCTCCTGTGCCATTTTGTGCTTCACTGAACACATAAAAAACACCTGCAGTCTTCCTCGACGCTGCACCATCTGTTTTACTTTTGCCTGAAGTGTCCATGTCATCAGAAGGCTGATAATCCAATTCCGAATCTTCCTCAGAGGATAAAGTTGATAATGGGTCCTCTTCTGACCCGGGATCTGCCCCCAAAAAAGCTAAGGCTTCCTCTCCCGTGAACGTCCTCTTTGCCATCTTCTCTCTCCCCTTCCTCTCACCCGAATGAAAAAGCCCCTACTTCAGACCGGATTTTATATGAAACTTTGCAATGGGTCATATTCGTTTTTTGTGCTAGGTGGAAAGCTATACCGGTCTGCCATCTTGTGGTGTTAAAAGGTTTGTACATTTTGGACTCTATTTAATGGTACTGAGCCTGTTTTGACAGGTGTGCTGACGGGTGCAGCCCAGCGACCATAGCTAGTAAGTAGTTAACGCTAAATCCTACTTTCCATGACTACTGTGGTCTCAAAATTTCTCAACCCCTGAGTTGAATTCCACAAAAGAGCACATATTTGCAAATCAGGTGTGGTCTCAAGCACACCTAATGCAACCAATCAAGGGCTTTATTAGTTGCATCAGATATGCTTGAGGTTGAACACCTCATTTACCTGGACTGTTGACGGTGACGTGCATGTTAGAAATATGGCTGTCAAGAGAAGTGTCCAAAAAGTTCAGAGAAGAGGTCATTGCCTTGCACGTGCAAAGAAAAGGATACAAAAAGATAGCAAATGTATTGAATGTCCCTAGAGATACAGGTGGAAGCATAGTTTGCAAGTTTAAAGTTAAAGAAACAGTGGCTACGCTACCTGGACATGGCAGAAAGAGGAAGCTATAAACTGCTGGCTCCAGAGTTCTGAGGAGGCAGATGGTCAAAACCCATCAAATGACTGCAAAAGACCTGCAGCAAGACTTGCTGGCAGCAGGCACTGAGGTTTCAGTTTCCACAGTAAGGTACATACTAAACACTGAAAGGCTCCATGCCTGAACTCCAAAACGTACTGACCCAAAAGCACAAGAAAAGTTGGCTCCAATTTGCTCAAAACTATACATAAGCCCAAGAGGTTTAGGGATTTTGCTCTGTGGAGCGATGAAACAAAACTGGAACTTTTCTGGCCTATAGCTCAGAGGTGTGTCTGAAGGAGAAAGAATGAAGCATACCCTGAAAAGAACTCCTTGCCTACAGTGAAGCATGGTGGTGGCTCAGTGATGCTCTGGACCTGCTTTGCTTCCTCTGGCACTGGTAACCTGCAGCGTGTGGAGGGCAAGATGGATTTGATCAAGTATCAGGAAATCCTGGGAGAAAATGTTATGCTGTCTGTGAAGAAGCTGCAGCTTGAGTGTCATTGGACCTCCCAACAGAGCAATGATCCCAAGCATACCTCAAAGTCTCCAAAGCTTGGTTTCAGAAGAAGTCCTGGAAGATACCAGAGTGGCCATCACAGTCACCTGACTTGCACCCCATTGAAAATCTCTGGTGGGAATTGAAAAAAGCAGCTGCAGCACACAAACCCAAGAATACTATTGAACTAGAGGCTTTTGCCCATGAGGAATGGGCTAAGGTTCTTCAGGAACGCTGCCAGAAGCTGGTGTCTGGCTCTGCATCTTGTTTGCAGCAGGTCATAACAGCAAAAGGATGCTCTACTAACTACTAAAGATGCTTGTCATGAAGGGGTTGAATAATTTTTAGATTGCAGTAGTCATTAAAAGTGGCATTTTGTGTTGAATTTGGAGAAACTACTTGTAATATTAGTTGTGTTGAGCTATTTAAATTGTTCTTGTTTGATTTGTTAATTGCAAACAGCTGCTCGTTTGTCCTTTTTGTCAATAAAGCTAATCTGCAGTGTGCTTGAATCATTTTGATTGCAACTGTATATTTATGAGAATTTGTAAAAATAATCTATTTATCAGCTCTGCTATAATAAATATGGCAACTAAAGAGACTGTGCGGTATGCATGGAAGGAGAAAACAATTATTTTCCTGTGTTTAATTCAGGACGAAAGCAGTATTCACCCACACCAACAATTTTATACATGCTTTCATTTCGGAACTCCATCATGGGTTTTGCTGTTCACATTTAATAAGACAGAATGCTGCATTACATTATGAGGGACATGGCTGCACTTCTAGATAGTTCACATAATGCAGATATTTAAACACGTCTCTTTAAATTGCATGAGGATACTTGATCTTTAGAGGGTGATTTAAATGTACTGTGTAACCGGAAAGAGGTGCATACTCCTTGTTGGCATCTGACTAGTTGTCACCTAGTCAGACACTTGGGTCATTTTCAAAGAACACACTACAAAACACACAAATTTATGGCAAAAACTTAGGAGAAATATTACCATTTTATGACAAAGAAATTATGTGAACATTTATAAAAAAAAAAAAAAAAACTCAAGATAAAAAAAGTGCATATTATTGAAAAACAGAAATTTAAACAGGATGCTAACTTCTAAGGAAACATTCAGTTTGTCAACACAATTGTCTAAATTTTAGACAACATTCGGATTGGTCTGAAATCAGTTGTAGGCCCATCAATAGTTGGACAAATAAGAATATTACCCCGAGGATTTTCTCACCAAGGGCCAGAATAAAAGTAATTGTCTGTCTAAATTTAAAAAGAGAAAAAAGTAGAAGGTGGAAACACAGTTTAGTGTTTAATTGTAGTCATTGACAATGTCTGACTTTCAAATCACTGTGTAATGATAGCTCAAGTTATAAACTAGAATATGAAACAGGCTGCATAAATCTGCATCTGCAGCAAGAGATTATTCATGTTAGTGAAAATTATCATTCCCAGCATGCATTATCTGCCATAATGTGTCACACCTGGAATGTCGTGGATCTGGGTGAGTACTGCATTATCTTGTTGCCTGTTAGTCTTTGGCTGTTGCATAACATCTCTTATTAGGAGCCAGAAGGCTGAGTGGCTGCACCTGTGTAATCACCCTCACCTGCAGATGATTACTGGCTAGATAAGCTCTGGTTGAGAGAAGCCAGTTTTGGCCAAATGTTTGTAAAGTAATGGAGAAAATGATGAAAGGTTGAGTTATGTTGAAAATAAAAGTTACATATCCAAATATCAGAGTGGTTTTAGGAGGGGAAGGAGTACTATTGATTCAGCAATATGCTTGGAGCATGAAATTAGGAAAGCACAAATAAATAAGGAAGGTGTGGTGGCAGTGTTTTTTTGATATAGAGAAAACCTATGACGTGGGGAGAAGGGTTGTTAATAAAGCTCCATAAGCTAGGGATCAAAGGAAGAATGCTCAGATGGATAAAGAGTTTTTTAGAAGGACGAACTATACTTGTAAGAATAGGAAACAGTTATTCTAGAAAGTTTGAAATGGATAATGGTACTCCTCAAGGGAGTTTAGTGAGTCCTCTGTTGTTTTCCATAATGATAAATTATGTATTTTTGTGATTGGAGAACGAAATGGGAGTTTCACTTTTTGCATATGATGGGGCAATATGGAAAAGGGTTAAAAATATTGTATTTATTATGGAGAAAGTACAGAGAGCTATTTTGAAAGCAGAAGAGTGGTCTTGTAGATGGGGTTTTCGTTTTTCTATTGAAAAAAACAAAAACAATGGTTTCCACAAGGAAAAAGTTAGGTAATGACCTAAATTAAAGTTATATAATCATGATTTAGAGAGGGTAAAACAATAAAAATTTTTAGGAATATGGTTTGATGAAAAGATTACTTGGGAGATACATATTCAGAGAACTGTTGATAAAAGGAAAAAGATTTTGAATGTAATGAGGTGTCTTATCGGAAGAGAGTGGGGGGGGGGGCAGATAGAATTGCACTGAAAAACATCTACACTGGATTAATTACATCAGTGATGGATTATGGTTCAGTGGTGTATGGGTCAGCAGTGTAGTGTTAGGTTTTATAGGTGTTTATTGTTGGTACAAGTATTAATGTAAATAGGCATGTGAGTAGGAATGAAAATTTCTTTTCATTACCAACACATATAAGCTTGTGGGGCACCAGTCCAAAAGAATGGATAATTTTATTAATAATTCTGTATTTGTACCAATAATGGATCAGTCTCAAAACAAAGAAAAAACCCTGTGAGTTCTTGTTTGCTTTTAATCAAGAAGATGGATATGAAATCAAACAATAACTCCCATATGTCTATTTGATGGTTTAATAAGAAATTTCAGAATAGATTAACACATTCAGATAACTTGAAGACAAGGACTTCAACATGTATTATGAGCACCATAGACTGTTATTGAATTACTGAGCATAACATGTATTGTCAAACATTTGTGGAACCAAAGAAAACCATAGTTTAACTTGGCAATATAATGGCAAATGAAAAACCATAAAATAGCACTGGTTAAGAAACGTGGATGCAATTTTATGAAGAAAATGATGATTAAACTATTTTATAAAAAAGGAAAATTGGTGTGACTCTGAAAACGAACGGAGATTAATGGAAAGACAAATGGATTTGAAGGTCTGAAAGGAGTTTGAGCTATTAGGTTTATAGAACCTAATACACCAGGAATATTCTGAAGAATTAAGTTTAAATTGAACAACAGACCTTCAGTACAGCAGAGTCAGATTGTGTCTTGTTGTGGCAGCAGGCCTCTGGAACCAAGCCTGATCCAGATGGGTTTGCGTGGATTCTGTTGAAAGAAACTGACAGGTTCTGTCCCACGGCTTGGGCTAGTCCTGGGTTCACAACTATAGGAGCTGGGTGTCCACCACGCTGGCCAAGGTCTTCTTATGCACTGAAAAAGGAATTTGGCCAGGTTGCCAAATTCTGAATATTTGCTTATCATTCAAAGTCCAATCAGAAAATCAAACTGGAAAAAAACAAAAAACAAAACACAAATCCGTTTCCTCTGATGTGTTGTGGTCAGAACAAAGATGGTTTATCCGACACAATCATCTGCAGTACAGTGGCCCCCCAGGGAACAGTTATGGCTCCCTTCCTGTTCACCTTTTATACTGCCTACTTTTCACACGACACAACACACTGCCATCTACAGAAGTTCTCTGATGACTCTGCAATTGTCGGCCTCATCTTGTCATAAACTCTCCGTGCGCTGTAAAGAAGCGCACGGAGAAGGAGAAAAAGGACAAATGGATTTAAACGTTAGGTTACACCACACACACATTTATTAACACAAAAAAAACATACAGACGTGAGACAGCTCAGATACACTTAGAGTTCTCTAGGACAGCCAACGCTCACACTGGAGGATTACAGTGGTGAACAGAACACAGGCAGTTACTCACAGTGTGGGGGCAGTCCGAGTAGTCACATCGATTATCAACGAGCACACGGAAGCAGTCCTTAGTGACGTGACAGTTAGATAGCGGAACGCAGCCATGTAACACGTACAATGATCCAGTGGTGTTTGTCTAGCAAAGAGCTGCTGTTGTACAAACGCTGCTGGCGTGACAAATTGGGAACACCTGGGCGAGCGCAGGAAAGATGATTACCAGAGCGAACAGCTGGCTGTCAGAAAGAGGGGGGCGTGGCCGGACAGGCCAGCGCCGCAGCTACAGGCAGGAACAGAAACGGTGCACAGACATGAAAACAACAAGAAATCAAAACACAACTCCACATAATAAACCCACTGCCTGAGCCACCAGGATTGATCAGAACCGAGCCCACAGGAAACACGGGCTCGGTTCATGACAGAGACCCTCCTTCTAGGGGTGGATACCAGACACCCACAGTAACATCAAGGAACCACTCCCCCCAAACCCCAACAGGCACAACAATAACACACGAACCCGGGTGGGAGGTAGGGGTAACAGGAAAGGTGGGAACACAATACCCCACCCAGGGTCAACAATTAACCCCCCCAAGTCCACGGGCATTGGGGCTCAGGAGGCCGCCCAGAGTCCCAGGCCCAGCAGAAGGTCCTGTGGACGGAATCCAGCGACCTGCCGGAGAACATGGGCTACCAGACCTGGGGAGTCAATTCTTCTGGCGGCCGGCCCACGTTGCTCAGCCACCAGGACGAAGGGGGTGAAGCAGGAGGTGGCCTGCCCACCGGAAGGCTGACTGGAGAGCATCTGGACCGGGGAGAGGGAACCTCCACGGCCTCCTCAATGGCACCCGTGGTGGGCCCCGACCAGGCCGGCTCTGCTGCACCCATGATGGACTCCAGCGGGAGCCTAACTGCACTGGCGGTGGCCCCACACCGGGCCGGCTCCGCTGCACCCACAATGGACTCCAGCGGGAGCCAAGCTGCTCCCGCGGTGACCTCTGGTTGAAGCTCAGCTGCGCCCGCAGTGACCTCTGGCTGAAGCTCAGCTGCGCCCGCGGTGGACCCCAACCGGGCCAAGGCTGCACCCTCGGTGGAACCCATGCTGGAGAGTAGCCTCCATGACGGGTCCGAGCAGGAGCGCAGCACCCACGTTGGGCTAACCCTGGAGCGCAGCCCCCACGACGGTCCGTAGCCAGCCTGCTGGACCCACGGCGGCACGGCCTGCGGAGGAGACCACACAACGACCTCAGCCCTCAGAGAAGCTGGACCCGCGATATCATCGGGCGGTGAGACCGGCTCCACAAGGACCCCTGGAGATGGTTGTTCCTGTCCTGTGACCCTAGAAGATGTTTCAGGAGAGGGAGAAGAAACAGGGTTGTTAGGGTTGCCAACAGCGGTGGAGTCCGGCAAGGGAAGTTCAGACGCAGCTGTGCACTGCGCCCAACTCTCCTCACCTAGAGCCAGACAAGATCTCTCTAAAACTGCCATAAGAAACGCCAGAGAGAGTACTTGCCTGAGCTCGAGCTCCACCGCAGTCCAGGACTCTGATGATCCTGGCAATGAACATTCGGGCTCGGCCTCCCAGAGGTCCAGCTCTGGCTCCAAGTCCGCTGCAGACGCCTCCACAGCTGGCAAGATGGTGACAACAGTCCGATACTCCTCCTGTAGTGGTTCCAACGCTGGGAAATCCTTCGGCGTGGCTGTAGGGGAGCCTCTCCATGCTGGCTCCGGGAATGGATCATCCTAGGCCACTGGCTCCTCTGCTGTCTGACAGCCCCGACCTTGGGCCAGCAGGCCCTCAGGGGAAATAGGAGGAGACACGGAGAGGAGAAAGGGTGATTTGATATCTGCAGCTGGAGGAGAGGACCCAGCGGACAGCTTAAACTGGGTCTCTCCCTTGGGAGACAGACAAGATTTCATGCTATTTGGTGAAATAGAGAGATAAAGTACTCACCTGTCATCCCGGTTGTTGGTTATGACAGCTGCAGACGGTAGACAGTCATTCCTCTCCGTGTCAGCAGTGACGTGGAACACCCCCCCCCCCCGCACACTATTGGAGGAGCCGTCTCCTTGACGACGGAGGTAGGCGTGGCCGGGGTGAATCCAGCGGACCGCTTGGCGGCTGAAGTGATGATGGCCGCTGCTGAAGAGGAGGGCTTTTCCCGGCGTCTCCTAGCGGGATGACTCTGCCTTTGGACGGCTGACACAGATGGCGAAGCGGGGGTGAGAACGGCTGCAAACTGTGGAGCATGTTCCCGCTTGGGCTCCATGAGGAACGCCGCTCTCCTCACACCAGGAAACATGCACTGGAGCGCATAAACCGATGCGATCAGGTCCGTGTACTGAGGGTAATCCCAGAGTCCGGGATACGCTTCTAGAATCCCCTCCGCTGTGTCCAAGCTGCTCCACTTCGCCTTGGGTCCACGAGCTTTATGGGCCTCATCCAAAAAGTCCTGGATGAAGGTAACCACCCATTCTTCCTCCACCGTGGGATGCCTCGCCACTGATTTCCTCCGACCGGCATGGGAGCGGCGCGCCGAAGGCATAGTGGGGCAAAAACCGGTGGATGAAAACACAGTTCAGAAAATGAAAAAAAGAAAAAGAAGGATGTGTGGATGAACCTGCTAAATCCTTTTTACTGGCTGGATCATTCTGTCATAAACTCTCCGTGCACTTCTTTACAGCGCGCAGAGAAGGAGAAAAAGGACAAATGGATTTAAACACTAAAATCGATCAGAACCAAGCCCACAGGAAACACGGGCTCGGTTCATGACACATCTCCAACGGAGATGATGCTGAGTACAGAGGACTTATCCAGGACTGGTGCCATCGGAACTGCCTCCAGTTCAATGCGAGGAAAACTAAGGAGCTAGTGGTGGACTGCCACAGGCGAGGACAACTCCCCACAGCACCAGTAAACATCCAGGGAACAGACATTGAGATGATGACATCCTACAACTACCTGGGTGTTCATTTGAGCAATAAACTGGATTGGTCACACAATACCGACGCACTCTACAAGAAGGGGCAGACAGGCTGTTTCTACTGAGGAGGCTCAGGTCTTTTGGTGTACAAGGGGTGCTCCTGAACACCTTCTACGATTCGGTGGTGGCATCAGCCATCACATTTGGAGTGGTCTGCTGGGGCAACGGCACCATGGCAGCCGATAGGAAGAGACTGAACAGACTGATATAAGAAGGCTAGCTTTGTCCTGGGGCAGCGCCTCGACCCAGTGGAGGAGATAGGAGAGAGGAGGATGGTGGCTAAGCTGTCATCTTCAGGAAGAAGATGGAGGACAAGCTGCAACAGAGCGACATCAGCGGGGTCTGGAGAAACCTCAAAACCATCTCAGGGCTCCAGAATACCTCCCCCCAGGCCACGGGGGGCAGGGAGTGGGCGAACAACCTGAATCTGTTTTTCAATAGATTTGACCAACCGCCCTCCCCCCTGTCTGTACAACAACCACTGCTGCCTCTAAGAAATCAAGTTCTGCTGCCCACTCCCCACTCCACCGACACCCCCCCCCCACTCCCAACACACAGCCCCCCATCCTGACCCTGACCAAGACCCAGGTGAGGACGGAGCTGAGGAAGATCAAGGCGAGGAAGGCGTCGGGACCGGACGGCATCAGCGCAAAGCTCCTCAAGTCCTGTGCAGACCAGCTGTGTGGGATTGTGACGTATATCTTCAACATGAGCCTGAAACTGGGGAGGGTACCACAGCTGTGGAAAACATCTTGTGTGGTACCTGTACCAAAAACTTCCCACCCCAAAGACCTGAACAGCTACAGACCGGTGGCCTTGACGTCCCACTTGATGAAGACCCTGGAGAGACTGCTCCTTGCTCATCTCCGCCCCCTGGTGGAACCAGCGATGGATCCACTCCAGTTCGCCTACCAGCATGGCATTGGGGTGGAGGATGCGGTGATCTTCCTCCTTCACCATTCTCTGTCCCACCTGGAGAAGCCCGGGAATATGGTGAGGATCATGTTCTTTGATTTCTCCAGTGCTTTCAACACCATCCAACCGATGATCCTGAAGGACAAGCTGCTGCGCGCAGGGGTGGACCAGCACCTGTCATCATGGATCCTGGACTACCTCACGAACCGGCCTCAGTTTGTGAGAACCCGGGACTGTGTTTCCGACACGATCATCAGTAGCACGGGCCCCCCCCAGGGAACGGTGCTGGCTCCCTTCCTGTTCACTCTTTATACTGCGGACTTCTCACACAACACAACACATTGCCATCTACAGAAGTTCTCTGATGACTCTGCGATCGTTGGTCTCATCTCCAACGGAGATGAAGCTGAGTACAGAGGGCTTATCCAGGACTTCATGGACTGGTGCCATCGGAACTGCCTCCAGATCAACGCGAGGAAAACTAAGGAGCTGGTGGTGGACTGCCGCAGGCATGGGCAGCCCCTCACAGCACCAATAAATATACAGGGAACAGACATCGAGATGGTGACATCCTATAAGTACCTGGGTGTTCATCTGAACAATAAACTAGACTGGTCACACAATACTGATGCACTCTACAAGAAGGGACAGCGCAGGCTGTTCCTGCTGAGGAGACTCAGGTCTTTTGGTTTACAAGGGGCGCTGCTGAAGTCATTCTATGACACGGTGGTGGCATCAGCCATCACTTTTGGAGTGGTCTGCTGGGGCAGTGGCATTACTGCAGCCGATAGGAAGAGACTGAACAAACTGATTAAGAAAGCTAGCTCTGTCCTGGGGCAGCGCCTTGATCCGATGGAGGAGATAGGAGAGAGAAGGACGGTGGCTAAACTGTCATCTCTGCTGGAGTCCGAGTTCCACCCTATGCAGGACATACTGGATGCACTGAGGAGCTCATTTAGCAGCAGACTACATCATCCCAGGTGCACAACCGAGAGGTTTCGTAGGTCCTTCCTACCAATGGCTGTCAGACTGTACAACCTAAGCAGGGCTGCTCGCAGAGATAGCAAAAAGACGTAACAAACTAATAGTTTTTTGAATGCAAAAGATGCAATAGACTTACACAATGGTCCCCTCCGGAATACAACTAGGAACATACTGGTCGCTATGGAGGGTGAGAATACGTATGGGCACATAATCATACCATGTAGGATAACTAAGTAGACGGTTATGCTGTTTCATCCCATCTAGCTACAATGCTCAGCACTGGGTGTGTTTATGTTTATATTTATATATCTATATATTTATTCCATCTAGCTACAATGCTCCGCACTGTGTTTTTATATATCTACATATTATTCCATCTAGCTACATTGCTCCGCACTGTGTGTGTTTATATACTTGCATATTTATTCCACCTACAGTGGGGTAAAAAAGTATTTAGTCAGCCACCAGTTGTGCAAGTTCTCCCACTTAAAAGATGAGAGAGGTCTCCAATTTTCATCATAGGTATACCTCAACTATGAGAGACAAAATAAGAAAAAAAAAATCCAGAAAATCACATTGAAGGATTTTTAATGAATTAATTGGTAAATTCCTCGGTAAAATAAGTATTTGGTCAATAACAAAAGTTCATCTCAATACTTTGTTATATACCCTTTGTTGGCAATGACAGAGGTCAAACGTTTTCTGTAAGTTTTCACAAGGTTTTCACACACTGTTGCTGGTATTTTGGCCCATTCCTCCATGCAGATCTCCTCTAGAGCAGTGATGTTTTGGGGCTGTCGCTGGGCAACACAAACTTTCAACTCCCTCCAAAGATTTTCTTTGGGGTTGAGATCTGGAGAATGGCTAGGCCACTCCAGGACCTTGAAATGCTTCTTACAAAGCCACTCCTTCGTTGCCCGGGCGGTGTGTTTGGGATCATTGTCATGCTGAAAGACCCAGACACGTTTCATCTTCAATGCTCTTGCTGGTGGAAGGAGGTTTTCACTCAAAATCTCACGATACATGGCCCCATTCATTCTTTCCTTTACACGGATCAGTCGTCCTGGTCCCTTTGCAGAAAAACAGCCCCAAAGCATGATGTTTCCACCCCCATGCTTCACAGTAGGTATGGTGTTCTTTCTCCTCCAAACACGACAAGTTGAGTTTTTACTAAAAAGTTCTATTTTGGTTTCATCTGACCATATGACATTCTCCCAATCCTCTTCTGGATCATCCAAATGCTCTCTAGCAAACTTCAGACGGGCCTGGACGTGTACTGGCTTAAGCAGGGGGACACGTCTGGCACTGCAGGATTTGAGTCCCTGGCGGCGTAGTGTGTTTCTGATGTAGCCTTTGTTACTTTGGTCCCAGCTCTCTGCAGGTCATTCACTAGGTCCCCCCATGTGGTTCTGGGATATTTGCTCACCGTTCTCATGATAATTTTGACCCCACGGGGTGAGATCTTGCGTGGAGCCTCAGATCGAGGGAGATTATCAGTGGTCTTGTATGTCTTCCATTTTCTAATAATTGCTCCCACAGTTGATTTCTTCACACCAAGCTGCTTACCTATTGCAAATTCAGTCTTCCCAGCCTGGTGCAGGTCTACAATTTTGTTTCTGGTGTCCTTTGACAGCTCTTTGGTCTTGGCCATAGTGGAGTTTGGAGTCTGACTGTTTGAGGTTGTGGACAGGTGTCTTTTATACTGATAACGAGTTCAAACAGGTACCGTTAATACAGGTAACGAGTGGAGGACAGAGGAGCCTCTTAAAGAAGAAGTTACAGGTCTGTGAGAGCCAGAAATCTTGCTTGTTTGTAGGTGACCAAATACTTATTTTACTGAGGAATTTACCAATTAATTCATTAAAAATCCTTCAATGTGATTTTCTGGATTTTTTTTTTCTCATTTTGTCTCTCATAGTTGAGGTATACCTATGATGAAAATTGGAGACCTCTCTCATCTTTTAAGTGGGAGAACTTGCACAATTGGTGGCTAACTAAATACTTTTTTGCCCCACTGTAGCTGCAATGCTCCGTACTGTGGGTGTTTATATATTTACATATTTATTCCATCTAGCTACAATGCTCTGCACTGTGTGTTCATATATTCATATATTTATTCCATCCAGCTACAATGCTCTGCACTGTGTGTCTGTGTGTATATATATATTTATAGTAATATGTACATATGTATATTAGCTGCTCTTGCTTGCTTGTTTTTTTTCTTGCCTTCTGATTGTTGCTCTGAGTGTTGCTATCCCTGTGCTGTTGCAATCCTGGAATTTCCCCGTTGTGGGACTAATAAAGGCTTATCTTATCTTATCTTATCTTATCTCTGCTGAAGTCCGAGTCCCACTCCATGCAGGACACACTGAACGCACTGAGGAGCTCATTTAACGGTAGGCTGCATCATCCTAGGTGTGCAACTGAGAGGTTTTGCAGGTCCTTCCTACCTACGGCTGTCAGACTTTACAACCTAAGCAGGGCTGCTCGTAGAGGTTGTTAAAAAAAAAAATCACTTTATGACTTAATAAGCATTGAATGCATAAGTTGCAACAATCTTGCACAATAATGGTCCCCTCCATTACACAATTAGGACAATATCAGTCACTACAGAGGGTGACAACTAGGCTGACTCAAATACGAAATATGCTGTATGGGTATATATTCATACTAGGTGGGGAAACTGAATAGACCATTATGCTGTTTATTTCATCTAGCTACAATGCTCCGCACTGTGTATATATATTTATGTGTACATATGTATATTCACTGCTCTTTTTATCTTATCTGCCAAATTATTGCTCTGAGTGTTACTATCCCTGTGCTGTTGCAATCCTGGAATTTCCCCTCTGTGGGACTAATAAAGGCTTATCTTATCTTATATTTTATCTTATCTTAAGCTTAGTAAAAATCAAACAAAATCTTGGGCAGCATGGTGGTGCTGTGGTTAGCACTGCTGCCTAACAGCAAGAAGGTTCCAGGTTGGATCCCCAGGCTGGCAGGGGTTGGAACCTTTCTGTGTGGCGTTTGCATGTTCTCCCTGTGCTGCGTGGGTTTACTCCGGGGGCTCCGGTTTCCTCCCACAATCCAAAAGACATGCATGTTAGGTTAATTGGTTGTTTTAAATTGTCCCTAGATATCTGTCTCCTATAGGCCCTTAGACTAGAGAGTTATTACTAGTGAAGCGCTTTGAGTGGTCTTTGAGACTAGAAAAAGCGCTACATATAAGTACAGGTCCTTCTTTGCACGGTAATTTAAGGAAAAGGAGTAAAATAAGAAACAGTGAATTTTAAAGAAAAAAGAATATACACGGAGTATGGACTCTGGGCCTACTTAGAAAAAGGAAAAAAACTGAGAGAGCAGAAAATCTGCTCCTTCTAAGAGTCACACCCTGCTGGCTTGACTGCAACACTCTAACTGAACAAAGGAAAGTTTTTCCTCGGTGTGGCAGGATGGCACAATAAATTTTATGACAACTGAGCTTGACCAATTACACTCAAAGATCAGGGTTAGATCTGCCCATTAGTGTAAACTTTTGACCAATTGCACCAAGTTTCTTTGTTTGGCAAAGGTCATAAACTGACTAAAAAGGAAATGCGGAGAGACTTGGAAGCAGATTGGTTAGTTCAAAGTTCTGAAATGTGTGTCTCCCACAGAAGGAGAGAGAGAATTTGGTATGAACAGTGCAATCCTCCTAAAACATGTATGTACATGCTGCCTGTTAAAGCATAAATTCTTAAAAACTTTACTGACTAACATATTCTACTTAATAAAGAAACAATGTGTCTACATTGTAAATGTGATAATGTGGAGTATGTAAATGAAGAGGCAGATTCATGACAGACGATTTATTACACACTCACATCTCACAAGCACAGAATGGACTGAATGGTTACAGCAAGCTCTCCTCTCTATATCTCAAGTCACACTTCACAAGTTTTATGGCACTTCACCTCACACAGCATGATATTTACACTACACCGCATTCAACCCCCTCTGTCCTTCCTGGGCATTGTTCTCCCATGCTTATTCCCTGTCTCTGTCTGAGGTGCTAAATAACCTGACTTCCCCAAGGTCCCAAACCGACCCCCCCCCCCCCCCCCCCCCCAGCATCTAAGACAGACATTAGTCCACACTCGCTTTTGGCTTCAGTCTCCTCCCATATCTGCTGTAACTGGGGTTTATCGCCTCCGTGGCGCTGCTGTGCAGGTGGGGGGCTGCTGGGAGCGTGTCTGACTGCGGGTGAGCCGTGGTGGTGGTGGTGGGGGACTTCGTTCTGCCCTTGTGGCTGCTCTGGTGAATCGTTTCCCTGGAGAGTTCTCCGTGGGGGTCTTCCACGCCGAGGGGCCCCAGCCAACAGCACTTGCTCATCCGCCACTACAAAGGCGGGTTTGAGTCTGTCTATGCCAATTTTCTCCCGTCTACCCCCCAAGTCTAGCACAAAATGCTTATCCCCTGTTTCCAACACTCTGAACGGTCCATCATAGGGTGGGTGCAATGGGGGGCGGTGGGCATCGTGTCTGACGAACATGAACTGGGCGTTCTTCAAAGTTTTAGGCACAAAGGCACACGGAAAACTGTGGTGGGCAGGGCCCGGCAGCGTGCCTGTGTTTGCGCTACGCTGCAAAAGCTGAGACGGGCAGCTGCCCGGCGCGGGATTATCTGGTAGAAATTCCCCGGGCAGCCGTAGGGGCTGCGCAAAAACGAGCTCTGCCGGGGAAGCTTCCAAATCCTCTTTTGGCGCGGAGCGCAACCCCAATAAAACCCACGGCAACCTGTCCACCCAATTTGCATCCATCAGTGAAGCCCTGAGTGCTGCTTTCAGTGATCTATGAAAACACTCGCATAACCCATTGGCCTGTGGGTTGTACGCGGTTGTGCGATGAATTGTAACACCCAGGCTGCGGGCCATCGCGGACCAGACTTCGGAAACAAATTGAGGGCCCCTGTCGGATGTAATGTCCAACGGGACTCCAAAACGCGCCACCCATGCTGTTAAAAAAGCACGTGCTACGTCCGCGGACGTGGTTGCCGCCAGCGGGACTGCTTTTGGCCAGCGCGTGGTGCGGTCCACCACTGTCAGGAGGTGCGTGCACCCCTGTGATGGCGGGAGGGGGCCCACGAGGTCCACGTGCACATGGTTGAACCTTTTAACCGGTACCGGAAACGGCTCCAAAGGAGCCTTCGTGTGCCTGTGTACCTTGGCTCGTTGGCATGCCACGCAGGCTGCAGCCCACTGTTTTACTTGTTTGCATAGGCTCGGCCACACAAACTTCTCTCCCACCATTTTGACCGACGTGCGCACTCCTGGGTGCGCCAGAGTGTGAACGACTCAAACACGCGGCGGCGCCACGCGACCGGGACCACCGGACGCGGGTGTCCCGTGGAGACATTGCAGATTGGGGGGGGCGCCATCTTGCAGCACCCTGCTCTCCAGCCTTAACCCTGTTGGTCCAGACTGGAGAGCGCGCACATCTGCATCGCTAGTCTGCTCCGCGGCCATGGCTGCGTAATCTATCCCCATGTAGACCAGGGCCACCACGGCACGCGAGAGGCAGTCCGCCACCACATTCAGTTTACCCGACACATGCTGAATATTGGTAGTAAACTCTGAGATCGCGGCCAGCTGTCTCTGCTGCCGGCCGGACCACAGTTCTGAAACCTTGGCCATCGCAAACGTTAGTGGCTTGTGGTCCACGAACGCGGTGAAGCTGCGTCCTTCCAGCCAGAACTGGAAGTGGCGTATGGTCAGGTGGAAAGCCAGCAACTCTCTGTCGAACGCGCTGTATTTACGTTCGCTGTCACACGAAGTTCTGCTGAAAAAGGCAAGCGGCTGCCAAGCCCCGGTGACGCGCTGCTCCACGACAGCCCCTATGGCCACGTCTGAAGCGTCAGTGGTGATTGCTATCCGGGCCGTCAGGTCCAGATGCGCCAGCAGTGCGGCGTTTGCCAGGGCTGCTTTAACCTCCGAGAACGCCTGCTCTCGCTCCGGGGTCCATTCGACTCCATCCGCGGGTTTCTGTCTCTTGAATGCGGCGTACAATGGTTGCATGAGCCGCGCCGCGCGGGGAAGGAAACGGTTATAAAAGTTCACCATCCCCAAAAATTCCTGCAGTGCCCTGATTGTCTGAGGCCGGGGAAAATCTGCCACAGCACGCACTTTGTCGGGCAACGGGATCGCTCCTTCCGGAGAGACGCGGTGCCCCAAAAAATCAATCTCCGTCACGCCGAACTGGCATTTCGCTGGGTTGATTATCAACCCGTGCTCCTCCAACCTCTGGAAAACCGTCCTGAGGTGGGTTTCGTGTTCGTCTTCGGACGTACTAGCTACCAGGATATCGTCCAGGTAGACGAACACGAACGGGAGATCACGCACCACTGCATCCATCATGCGCTGGAACGTCTGTGCTGCGCCTTTTAACCCAAATGGCATGCGCAGGAACTCGAATAAACCGAACAGAGTTATTGCCGCTGTTTTGGGTACGTCCTCCACGTGCACTGGGACTTGGTGGTAACCGACCGACCAGGTCTATTTTGGAAAAAATGCGTGCTCCGGCGAGGTGCATGGAAAAATCCTGTATGTGGGGAATCGGGTAGCGGTCGTGCGCTGTGACGTTGTTCAATCTGTGGAAATCACCGCACGGTCACCACGATCCCTCAGCCTTAGGGACCATGTGTAGCGGGGATGCCCATGGGCTGTTCGAATGTCTGATGATGCCCAACCTTTCCAGGCTGGCGAACTCCTCGCGCGCTATGGCCAGTTTAGCTGCGTCCAAGCGCCGAGGTCTTGCGAAAACGGGCGGCCCGGTGGTGGTGATAAAGTGCTCCACCTCGTGTTTAGCGATGGCTACCGAAAACGTCAGGACCGTGAGTGCTGGGAACTGAGTGAGCAGTGTGTGGAACTTACCGCCTGGAGCTGTGACGTTGGCTTGTGCTGTTGGCTGGGTCACTCGAGCTATACAGGGGAGAGAGTCAAAGGACAGTGCATTAACCAGGCGCCTGTTAGCAGCATCAACCAGTAAACCATGTGCACACAGAAAATCAGCCCCCAGGATATGGTAATTCAGTGTTGCTACGACAAAAGTCCACTCGTGTGTACGGCCGTGTAGAGATAAGATCAGTGTCCCCGCACCAAAGGTCTTAATTTCCGAGCCGTTTGCTGCCAACATCCCGGGGCCGCTAGTTCCTGCCAGCCGGTCAGCGTAGGTCGGCAGGATGATGCTCCTCTGGGCTCCGGTGTCCACGAGGAAACGCCTCCCCGAGCGCACGCCCGTCATGTAGAACAGCCTGTTCTCTTCACTGAGGGTCGCAGCTGTTGCCGACTGCCGGCCTTGGCGTTTTCCCGAGCGCTTGAATTGGCACGGTGGTGCACATCTGCGTCCGTTCTCTCCAAAGCGGCGGTTGTAGAAACAGAGCGTGTCTCTCTGGCGCTCCTTGGCCCCCGCTGCTGCTACCGTCGGTGGCTCCTCGCCTCCTCTGGTCATCTCGCTGGGCTCCGCCGCCGCCGCGTTGACTGTGATCGCCCTGGTGGTGAGGCTGATCCGGTCTGCCTCCTGGGCTAGCGCATGGTAGTCACGCGCGGCCAGCAACGGCGAATTGGCCAGAACCGCTCTCGGTGTGGTGGAACCAAGAGCGCGGGTTGTGCTGCCAGAAATCCGGTAGCTTGACTGAAACCGCACACGCGTTGCTGGGGGTTCCAGTCCAGGCTGTCTGTGGAATGGCTGCTGCGTCGCTGGGGCTTCCCGACCGGGCCGGCTCCAGGGTTCTTGCCTCGTGTTCCATAATACGTCTTGGGTCACCAGTGTGAAGTGTGTAAATGAAGAGGCAGATTCATGACAGACGATTTATTACACACTCACATCTCACAAGCACAGAATGGACTGAATGGTTACAGCAAGCTCTCCTCTCTATATCCCAAGTCACACTTCACAAGTTTTATGGCACTTCACCTCACACAGCATGATATTTACACTACACTGCATTCAACCCCCTCTGTCCTTCCTGGGCATTGTTCTCCCATGCTTATTCCCTGTCTCTGTCTGAGGTGCTAAATAACCTGACTTCCCCAAGGTCCCAAAATAATTTCTTTATGGTCGGCATGCAAAACAATTTTTTCAAAATAAAGAAACACATATCAAATCATATCAATAAAAGCATTTCAAACCATAATTGTCCATCACATGGTCCCGGCATATCTTCAATAGCAGATACTGTCTGCAGAGAAGGATATGAGTTAATTCCTTGTTCACAATTCATAATTTATCTTCAGAGAGAGAGAGAACACCCAGTCCTGGAAATAAATATTCCTGTGTTATCCATTGGAGGGCAGTGTTGGACTTTTGAGTTTCAGTGAGGAATCTTGCCTTTCAAGCGCCTGTGGAAAGTCCTCGTAAACCTCTCACTTTTGGCATTCCTTTGGCAAATGGATTTGAGGGGAAATAACTGCAGGTCTGGAGCAGGGATTAACTTCCACTTTTATGGCCTGATGGCATAGGTTTCATAGCTCCCATCTTGGGTGAAGAAAAGCAATTCATGACCAGACTTTTGGGTGAAACAATTTCTCCTCAGCAAAGAATGATTTTATAAGTTGGAACTCAACAGTTAACGCTACAGCAGCAATCACGTCCCTTAAAAAATTAGACGTTATACAGCATCAAGAATTGATATTATGCACAGGAGCATTTAAAACAACACCAACAGCAGCATTACAGGTAGAAATGGGAGAAATGCCACTAGAGTTAAGAAGATTACAACTGTCTCTGAATTACTGGGCCATTTTACAGGGTCATAGTCAAGATCATCCTGGACTGGAAACATTAAAGCTGTGCTGGGAAAAGTTGAGGAGGGAAACAAAAGCTTTGGGTGGACAATAATACGAAAAGCAGAAGAATTGGAACTGAGCCATCTGAGATTTAGTCCTACATTACCAGTGCCAGGATTACCTCCTTGGATACTCCCAGATGCCATGGTTGATTGTGCATTACTAGAAAAGAAGATAGATAAGAGTTTTAGATATAATTCATGTTTGATTCAGTCACACATTGATAGCTGTTTTGTATTAAAAGACATATTATTGTGTGATGTGGGTGGTGGCTCCACCTTTCCGGTTTTGCTGCCATCCTGAGTATAAAGGGCTGATGCGGAAGAGGCACGGTCTCTTTTGACCTTCGCCTCTACCTGTATAGGAGCGCCTTGGAACATTGGTTATGGACATAACATTTGGCGACAAGGATAAAAACATGGATAAAGGTATTTGGGGTATTCGGCCATTTCTGGAGCTTCCCGGCGAGCCGCTGGTGCTGTGGGAGAGGTGGTTTGCTGCATTCAAGAATTATCTGGTGGCATTGAACCTCAGCGAACTAGAGAAATTGCGTGCATGGGCAATATTGGTCCATAATCTTGGTATGGAGGGACAGCACATTTTCAGCACATTGGGAGTGAGCGACAGTTTTGAGGATATGGTTGGGCTAATGGCGCCCTACTTTTGCGCCCCTGAGAACGTCATCGTCTGGAGGATCCAGTTCCGACAGTGCCACCAGTGGACTGGAGAGTCAATGCAGCGGTATGTTGCTGACCTGTGCCAACTGGCTGGGTGTTGCCAGTTTGGGACCTTGGAAAAGGAAATGGTCTGCGATCAGTTGGCGGAGCACACTCTGTGTGCAGCGGCACGATCAAGACTCCTTTCACATTCCGGTGAGTTGACATTAGCCAAGGCTGTGGAGATAGCCCAACAGTTTGAATCAGTGGATAAACTGTCACTGGACCTCAGTGAGAGAACAGTGTTGGGGAAACCCGACTCACAATCAGTGGCGCAGGCTGTGGATCCGGATAGTGATGACAGCGTGGAAGACAGGGATAAGATAAGATAAGATAAGATAAGATAAGATAAGCCTTTATTAGTCCCACAATGGGGAAATTCCAGGATTGCAACAGCATAGGGATAGCAACACTCAGAGCAACAATCAGAAGGCAAGAAAAAACAACATCTAGTAAACATATGTCCATATTACTATAAATGTATATATATATAGACACACAGTGCAGAGCATTATGGCTGGTGAATGTGCAGCAGAAAGTCTAAGCTCTCTCTCCGCGGATGCAGCGGGCCAGCTGGAAGTCTTTGGGCATGATGGTGACCCCCTTAGCGAAGAAGAGACCACCAGGTGGGCCTCGCTGGACTCCTGCAGAGCCATGACGGCGAAGCTCAGGAAACGCAGGACGGTCTTGAAGTCCTGAGCGATCTCCCTCACCAGGCGCTGGACGGGCAGCTTACAGATGAGCAGCTCCGTGGATTTCTGGTAGCGACGGATCTCTCTCAGAGCACGGGCCTGTGACGGCGAGGCCTCTTCACTCTGCCGGTGGCCAGAGCGCCTCTCCGAGCAGCCCTGGTGGCTAGCTGTCTCCTGGGGGGGGGGCTTCTTCCTCCAGTAGATTTTACGGGCGGTCTGCTTGGTTCTTGCCATCGCTCTTTATTATTCTGTCTTATATTTCTTTCACGCCGCCTAAACTCCAGCCCGGCACCCGCGTCGTTTTCGCTACAGCTCCCGGTATGTCGAGTTTCCCATTAGCACCGGGCGGCGGCCAAGTGCTAGCTAGCACTAGCTCCTCCCCGCTGTAACGTCTCCCGCTGCAAACCGTGGCTCCGTCCGCCGACCCGGGAGACCCCCGGGCGATCCGTGCGTCCGTGATATATATACAGAGTGAAAGGTGTAGAAAGAAGAAGGAAGATAAAAAAAGGCTGTTGCAACAGGCAGCCGACTCGTGTGGCGCCGCCGGTCCGGCGGAACCGGAACCGAAATACGGTAACCGATACGCTACTGCTATAAAAATTAGGTCCGCCCCGGGATCGCCAAAGTGTTTTGGCGGCATGTCTACCAAGCACCGGTACAAGGCGAGACAGTGTCCGGCAAAAGGCAAAGGCTGTGGCAAGTGTGGACTCCTAAATCATTTTGCCAGGGTCTGTAAAAAATTTGAGCAAGGGGAATGATGACGTGAAGTGGATTTCGCTGCCTTGACTCCTATGGTTATCCACATCATCTCCCTGAGCACCGTACATATTTAACAGTTACGTTGGACGGCGAGGAAGTGCCGCTGTTGGTGGACACAGACGCGGTGAGGTCCGTGTTGAACTGGCCTACTGTGAGGAGTTTTTTCCCGTACCGTCATGTCAGAGGTCTGTCAATGCCATTATGTGGGTATGGCAGTAATAGACTGTCCATCGTGGGTTTGCTGGAGCTGACAGCGAGGTACAAGTCAGCAGTGGTGTCCAGCCTGCAGTTTGTGGTGACCGCGAGTGGGTCGAACGTGATGGGCTACAACCTTTTTTTATGGACTGGGCTTCTCAATTACCAGCAGCAGCGGAGAGGAGTGGTCAAGCTGTGGTTTGTGGGATCAGCCAATTCCGCAAGTGGTGGATGATGCGGTTTAGGACGATACATGGCCTAGTATTCTGGGAGATGGACAGGACCAATACCACCCAGGGCCGTCGTGGGTGGTTTCCGGTGCCGGGGCCTAAGTTACCCTAGGTGAGGGAACTGGGCAGCATGGTGGAACTGGGCGGCATGGTGGAATGCCCGTGACGGCGGGTGGAGCAGTGAGGACGGCTCCCTCTTCTTCCGGAGTTCGGCCTGGAGATACCAAGAAGCAAGAGGCTGTGATGGCTTCAAAAGCATTCAAAATGAAAGAAAGTGGGGCAGGACTGGCTGGCACAGGGAACAGACGTGCCACACAGAAACACTGGAGGCCGAGTCGGGCTTCATGGAGGGTCACCAGTGTGGCGCGACCCAGTGAGGAGGACCGGTTGAGAGATCGTGGACATTGGAAGCAGAGTCAAGCTACTTTGGGAGTCTGTGATGTGGTTCGACCCAGGCAGGAGGCTCAGCTGAGAGGAGTTCATGGGAAAAGGAAACGACAGGAGGGCCAGGGGCAGCTGAAGGTAGTAGCTGTTCGGGAGGACGGGTACCTTTGGCTGTCAAATGACTCATGGAGACACCCCAATGAACTGCGGCGCGCCATCGGGGAGAAGGAGGTGTCAGGGCTCCAATGTGGCTCGTCTCCAGGGGTGAAGAGACGAAGGGGCTCTGGGCGGGAACCACCAGACGAGTCCCCCGGGGGGTAGCTTCTCCATCGAGACTAATGGTATTATTGGGAATGGTGGTAGCAGGGCATGAATGTGCATGTTTACTGATTGTTTGTTGGATTAAGGTTTTACTTTTATGTATATATGTTTATGGGGGCTATTTTGTGTTATAATAGGAACACGGCAGCATTTTATTTTATGGACTCTATATTATCAAAGACTGCTGAATAATCCATCTAGCCGGGTGGACGTGGGGCAGTAGTCCACCTGTCCCCCTCTAGTTTTAGTTGTTTGTGTGCATGAATAGGCCTGCTTTATCTGTTTATTATTAGAGTGTGACTCGGGTACTAAATTTGGGAGGGCCTAATTAGTGTGCATGTGTTTTGGACTTTTTTAAAGCGGTGGGGGGGATGTTTTGTATTAACAGACATATTATTGAGTGATGTGGGTAGTGGCTCCACCTTTCCGGTTCCACCACCACCCTGAGTATGAAGGGCTGATGCGGAAGAGGCACGGTCTCTTTTGACCTTCGCCTCTACCTGTATAGGAGCACCTTGTGTAACTGTGAGTCACATAATAAAGTCTAGTTCTATTGCACCTCCGGGCTTGTTATTGGAACACTGGTTGTGGACATAACAATAGCCACTACAGTTATGTTCAAATATACACAGATGCATCCAAGGGTGAAGGGGATAAGGTGGAAGTGGCAGTTGTGGTTCCAGAATTTAAGGTTTCAATAGGGAAGTCAATAAATAAGGAGGTATCAGTATACACAGGTGAAATGACTGTAGTACAGTGGGTGAAAGAAACAAGACCACTGAGATCGATTATATGTTCAGACTCTAGTTCAGTTTTGTTGTTTACAATATAGCCATTCAGAAAGCAGACCTGACATCCTAGTTGAAATTCAACAAGCATTATTCAGAATTCAAATGAAAGGAATTATAGTAATTTTTTTTATGGATACCAGTGCATATTGGCATCACTGGAAATGGCTGATAAAGTGGCCAAAGGTGCCACAAAACATGGGGACATGGGTATGGCATTTACTCTAAGTAAAACAGAATTTAAAAGTATTACTAAACAGAAACTCAAGGAAAGGTGGCAAAAACTGTCATGAATGGCTCTCATGAGCCATTAAGGAGACGCTATAGGCGACCAGTGAGTTTGCATTACTTTATTAATAAAGGACACTCAATGTACAAATAACAAAGTAAAGAGCCACGTGGGGCAAAAACACACTCATAACTTATAATAACATTCTAACCCGGGAGAAGGGCTAGGGAGACAGCGAGGGAAAAACACACGCTGGGCAGCAGCAGCACTTACGGAAGGATGAAGAGCAGAGACAACAGGGAACTGGAGTTGGGCGTAGGAACTCCAGTCGTGGAAACACGATGTCTGTCTTTCCTTTGTTTAGGTCGCAGTGAGGAGTGATTCTCAGCTGCTCCCTTAAATGGGGGACAGAACCCAATCAGAAACGGGGAAGAGAATTAATAGTGATAAGAGACAGCTGTCCCAGAGCAGCTGTGCTTGACAGCCAGAAGTCAGCTGAGACACTGTCAAATTAGGGCCTCGGGGAAGGCCGTAAGACCAGGCCCGGAACAGGGTGGAGCTGGAGGAAAAACTGGACAACCTGAGCGCGGATAGCAATCAGCGCTCAGGAGTGACAGTAATCCCCCCCGAGCCGTGCCTCCCGGCGCTGGCTTAAGCCCCCCCCCCCCCCCCCCAAGGGAAGGCCACCAGGGACGGCCCAGGGAGGGTGGCGGAAGACCAGGTCAGGGGGAAGAGAAACGAGGAAAGAAAGAGGGAAAAAAAAAAACCCAGGTAACATAGAATGAACAAGATATGACACATGCCGCCCAACAGGCCACAACAAAAATACGAAAAACAATAACACTGCAAAAAGGGAGAAAGAAAAATACTGTACACTAGAGCAGGCAAACAGATCCTTACAATCAGAAATAAAAAGGCGAACCTGGAGGCCTAACTCAGAACACAGCAAGGTATACCACAAGGAGAAATGCATGTCTGCTTCGAGGTTCCGTACAAACACTGAGAAAAAAAAAAATCAAATTTGTGAGAAAAAGTTACAAATTACAAGAGAAAAAAAATTCTGCAAATTTGTGGGGTGAAAAGGCAGAAGGAAAAAAAAGCACCTGGCAATTACATGGACAGTCTAAAATAAAATAACCATCCCCCCCCCCTCTGCAATGACCACAAGATTGATAACAATAACTACAGAAGGCAGGGCAAAATGACAAGACCCAAGATGCGGGGACATAACAACATAGTCATGAAAAATAAGGGAAAAAACCACAACTTAGGGCGAGGACAAGGCAAAATTCGTGTCCTGATTAATAACAAATACAAAAAGAAGGGCAATCCACACACAAAACTACTAAACAGTCAATCTTTCCAGGGACGCCGGCACGTGGAGAGGGGCAAGAGATTGACAGTTCGTCCGGCGGGCGACCCAGACCCAGATTCCACCTGGCCAGGAACGACATCCACAGTTCGGGCGGCCTACCCGAGTCCCAGGCTTGGGAACACAGTATCTCAGGAGGCTGACCCAGATCACCGAACCAACCAGACAGTTCCGCAGGCAGTCGACCCGCGTCCTCAGATCACCGAGAGCAGAGGGAGAAGCTTAGGTGCGGCTTCCTCACCGAGGGGGAAAAGGCAGATGTGCGGGACAGGATCAGCCCAACGCCCTGGGAAAGTGAACCCCCAGGTCCCTTGCCGGCCTTTAACCGAACCGGCGCCGCACTCTCGATGGACCCCGATTGGGCCGGCGCAGCATCAGGGGTGAACTCCATGCACCGAACCGGAACCTCCGGAGCGACAGCCAGAGTGGATCCGTCTCCGGTGACCCTGGGGAAAGGCTCAGAGGAACAAAAGGAACCGGGATCAGGATCACCGGTAGCAGCAGATCCCGGTGAGACAGGCTCGAGTGCAGGGGATGGCTGCACCCAGCTCGTCCCCCCGAGAGACAGGCAATAATGCTCCAGAAGATTGAGGAGAAAGACAAAATAGAGCACTTGCCTGATCTCGGGTTCTACCGCCGTCCACGACTTCGATGCTCCAGGTTCAATATGCAGGAGTTCGTCTTCCGGCTCCCACTCGACTCCGACGGGCTCCGCAGCTGGCATGATGGTTCCCACAGTTTGAAGATCTCCCAGCGCCGAGGTCCATGTCGATGGCCCGCATGGCGTGGTGGCAGGGGATCTGAGTTCTGCTGGGCCGAACCCTTCCTCTGTGGAGACCCAGGGACGTTTGATTGTCGGCGCAGGTTCCAAGTGGCAGTCTGACCTCCTCCTCTGCCCACGACGTGGCTGCGGGGCTGGAATCAGGCTTTCCAGGGCCGCAGGCTCCCTCCTCGTCCGGCGGTGTAGTCCTAGAACCGGGGAACGCTCAGGGAGGAGAGACACAGAGGGCGCAGGTTCATATTTTATGTCTGCAGCAGGTGGAGAGAGCTCAGGGGACTGTGAACCCCGAACTCCACCTTCAGGAATCAAACAAAGCAATCCACCCAATAAAGGAAGAGAATGAAAAGGCACTTGCCTGATCCCCGGAGAACCGGTGGAACCCGCCGCAGTGGACTTGAGTCTTCCCTTCCCCCGCTGGATGGAAGTGGAGTACCCCCTGGGAAGACGAGGAGGAGCCTCTTGCACCGGATCAGGACCGGTGGCGTCCAGAGACGGACTCATGCATCTCACAGCGGCTGGAGTGAGCGTCGAAGAGGAGGGAGAAACAGCCGAGGCGAACCGGGAACCAGGAGCTGACGGGACAGCGGAGAGAGATGACCCGGAAACGGGGGCGGCTGATTCACTTCTTCGGCGGGACACGGAGGCAACAGCTGGCAGGGAGGCAGAGTTCGTGTGACTACCCGGAGCTGAATCCGGACGGGGTTCTCGCTGAGGTGTCTGAGAGGGTTGGGAGCGACGTCTTCTGGCTGAGGGCGAGGCAAATGTGAGGTGAGGGAAACGCCGCTCCTGCGCAGAAACTGAAGCAAGCAGGTCAGCGTATTCCAGATAATTATGCAGCTAAGGGTTCTTCTCTACCAGCCTGACCACCGCCGTCACATGCTTCATGATTAAAGTGGGATGGACAGCGGAGCGAGCAGCAGCCACTCGGTCCCGAATGCAGATTGCTGTCACCTGTATTCTCTCCGGGGGAATCCCAGCAGACGTCACTGTTTCATGAGGGTGACCCCTGGGTGGTGCGAACTCCTGGGCTGGATCGGAGGCTGGAGCGGGATCCCGAAGCGTGGAGCGATGGTGCCTTGTCTTTGGCTTCCTGCTGGTGTTTTCCTCCAGCCCACAGAGTCTCTCCCGGAGCGCAGAGATGTCTGCCCTCCTCGCCTTAACTTCAGGGTGATGGAAGTAGCGAGGGAGGCTGTTAATTATATCCTCAGCGAGGTCCAGGTGCCGGCGTACATCGCTGGGAGTGTCATAGAGGCCCGCGGTGAAAAGCGTCCCATCCACGTAATCCAGGGCTTCTGTGAGTTCGTAGCCTGGGCGCCGCACGCGCCTCCTGAAGGACGACATAATTCCAGCTCTCCAGTACCCAGAAGAAGGGTGAAAGACAACAAGTCCAAATAGCAAAAACTCACAGTCTCCGGCGTCTCAGTTTGGCTGCGACCTACTGTCATGAATGGCTCTCACGAGCCATTAAGGAGACGCTATACACGACCAGTGAGTTTGCGTTACTTTATTAATAAAGGACACTCAACGTACAAATAACAAAGTAAAGAGCCACGTGGGGCAAAAACACACTCATAACTTATAATAACATTCTAACCCGGGAGAAAGGCTAGGGAGACAGCGAGGGAAAAACACACGCTGGGCAGCAGCAGCACTTACGGAAGGATGAAGAGCAGAGACAACAGGGAACTGGAGTTGGGCGTAGGAACTCCAGTCGTGGAAACACGATGTCTGTCTTTCCTTTGTTTAGGTCGCAGTGAGGAGTGATTCTCAGCTGCTCCCTTAAATGGGGGACAGAACCCAATCAGAAGCAGGGAAGAGAATTAATAGTGATAAGAGACAGCTGTCCCAGAGCAGCTGTGCTTGACAGCCAGAAGTCAGCTGAGACACTGTCAAATTAGGGCTTCGGGGAAGGCCGTAAGACTAGGCCCGGAACGGGGTGGAGCTGGAGGAAAAACTGGACAACCTGAGCGCGGATAGCAATCAGCGCTCAGGCATGACAAAAACAGATGGAGGAAGAAAGGAAATGGAGATGTTATTACAGGGTTCAAAGGAAGGTGGGAATAATGAGGGTGGTAGGGGAAAACAGAAGAGTGGAAACTGTAATTTCAAGACTTAAGGTGTGTTCACACCAAATGCGAACGGGCGAATTTTTCACACGGCACGATTACATTATAACTCAATGTAAACACGTGAACAGACATGAATCCCCCTTCTGAGTGAGATGCAGACAGGCGAAGTTGCCTTTAAAACTTCTGCAGCTGTGTTCAACCTGCTGTGGAAATTCCCAAAATAACGTTATGCTTATGTTTACATTATCCAACCGGGGGCACACCTGAAAATGTTGTCTCAAGCCTCCAAAACTTCACAAGATAAGGGGTGTTTACATTGCTAGCTTGCTAGCTTGTCCCTGACAGGAAACTGTGGGTAAATAATAACGACATCCTGATTCAGCTGAAGGGCTCCCGGTCCTCCTGAGTCTCCAGGTGAGTGAGTCAAATGTTCAAACTAGTTTACTCTGCAATGGTGATACCTTTACTCCGGTGATGACAGAATCTCAAAGCTAGCAGCTAGCTAGCTAGCCTGGTACGTGAACATGCAATTGCGCAAAATAAAAAAAAAAACAGGAAAGCATAATACAGGAAGATGTGAAGAGTGTGAGAGCAAGAGACAACAGAGCATGTTGTACTGCACTGCAGGAGATACTGTATATTCAACAGACAAGGATAATGATGAGGAACTTTGAGAGGAAGAAAATAGATTTTAACTTGATGGAGATTCTGGGGAAAGGCAGCAATGAATGGAACAAGTTATTTTTTCAGTTTTATGTAATATTAAATTAATTGAACGTATATGAGTAGATTTTTTTTATTTTTTATTTTTTTTGGGGGGGGGGGTGATGATTATAAAATTGTAAGAGGACCCATCCAATCCAGTAGATGGTGGTAATGCACTAAGCCCATGTTTGCCAATCGCCAAAAAAAAAAATCCAAAGAAGAAGAAGCCAGTTTTGGCACCTCGTGGTAACCCATCCTCATGAATGTGGAACTGTTAGCTGCTTCTTTTTTTTTTTACTCGGCTACTTGGCTCCCACTCACCAACCCCTCTCCCAGTTCTCAGGTGAACCTACTGGTCTGTCTCACAGCTGCTCGGCTCTCCTGGCTCTGACACACTCACCTAGGTGACTTCCCTTTTCAGTCTGGTTCCTTCTCCAACCTAGAACTCCTTTGGATCCACTCTTCAGGAAACATCTCCAAGAAAGATCATGCAACAAATTCAAATCACTAACCTCTCCTCAGGATCTCTGGACCTCGGCCGTGCTCCTCTTTACTGGGAGGAATATGACTGAGGTGGCAGTGGCTCAGGCGGTAGAGCAGGTCGTCCAATAACCAGAGGGTTGGCGGTTTGAATCCCGCTCTCCCAGCCATCCTGCTGTTGTGTCCGTGGGCAAGACACTTTACCCACCTTGCCTCCAGTGTCCATGACACTGAGCATGATTGTGTATAAATGTTTGGTAGTGGTCGGAGAGGCCGTTGGGGCGGATTTGCTGCCACGTTTCCATCAGTCTGCCCCAGGGCAGCTGTGGCTACAGAGGTAGCTTACTACTACTTCTGAGGAGTGAATGAATAATGGACTTATTGTAAAGCACTTCGGGTGGCCTGAAAGGTGCTATATAAATGAAATCCATTATTATTATTATTATTACTGGACCCTTGTCTCTGGATTCTCCAGACTTCAGGAAAGCCCCTAAATAAGTGCTCGGAACATTTGTATATTCTATATTGACTCCGATCTCAGGACCCTCCTTGGCCTGTGGCCCACGAATTGAGGACCCTCACCAGATTCTCTCCACCAATCCACATGAACTGGACTCCGCAGCTCACTTGTAGGGGCCTCACCCATTATACAAGGGCTGTTCTTTAAAGATTTCCCCTGACTGATTTCCCATGGACTGAGAGGAACCAAACTTGGCACAGTTATTAGTCTATATCTCTACATGAATACCACCAAGGGTCACACACTTCTCCCATCGCTTTACAGTATGTAGCTCTGGAGACATCACCTGTAGTAGTCTGCAGGTTGCATCAGAAGCCATGACTTGACCTCAGAAATCAATGTTTCATCATCTTGGAAGGGCTTGCCCTTGAAAAATGACTTCCTGGTTTGAAAGAGGTGGAAGTCAGATGGTGAAAGGTTAGGAGAGTAAGAGGGTGTGGGGTGGGAAAGGAAAGATTTCATAGCCACAGGACCATGCATCTGTATGGGCAACATACAAGTTGTGAACCGGGGCATTGTCTTGCAGCAGTTGAACACCTTTGGTCAGGATGCCACACCTCTCAGTTTTTATGACATTCTGCAGTTTCTCCAGCAGTGAAGCATAGTAAGTTCCTGTAATTGTGATATACTTTGCCACAAAAGCCAAAAGACCATGAGCATGACCTTGCCTACCAAGGGTTGGACACATGTGTTCTTGGTGGTGAGTCATAATGTTTTCATTGCTTCAACTGGGTTTTAGTCTCTGGATCATAGTGATGGGCCCATATTTCATCCTGTGGGATTTGCCGGTCAAAGAAGTCCTCCTGGTTCTCTTGGCACATGGCCAAAAGAGGCTGGGCATGAGCAACTGGGAAATCCATTGTGCAGACAACTTCTGCATGTTCACATGGCCATGGATGATAATTTTTTCCCCCACAGACCCCACACTGATCTTGACATCTTGGGCTAGTTGGCGAACAGTAACAATCCTCCAAAATGGTGGCCTCCCTTTGCAGGATGGTGTCTTCATCAGTGATGCAGTGTGGTCACCTGGGAATGGCTGCCATTTCCATTGATATCCGTCCACTTGAACTGTCAATGTCAGTGCTTGATTAGATCGTATGATGGGGCATCTTTCTCATAAGTCTCTTTCATCTCATTGAATGTCTCCTGTGGTGGGCGGCCTCAAGTACAGGAACTTGATGACCACCCTGCATTCAGCTGTCTCCATTATCACACCTTATCCACCTTAGCTTCTGTAAAAGAAAAACTCTTAGGAGTTCAGCTCTCCAAATTACCACGTGACCTAAACAGATATGTATTGTTATACATGTGCAATTTCAGCCTTCTACAATAACCAGAAGTGAGTCAGGGAAAATCTTTAATGAGCAGCCCTCATAATTATACCTTAACCATAACTCTGGTCACTTACCTCCCTTTCTTTCTCCCTGCAGGAATTGACTCCCCATGCTGCAGGTCCAAAAATACACTTAACTGTTCAATAAAGATTCATTGTTTACCTCACTCCTCTGCCTTTGTGGTTGCGTGCTGCGCATGGATCCACCTCTAGCTCTAACATGACATGCAGACCTCATGAGTTCAATATTGTGGTTCGTCATTAAATCTCATCTTCACAGCTTTGAATAGTCCTGAATGAAGCTGTGAGGATAATGCAGTAGGCCATGGCTGAATGACACAGGTGAATGAAGGATGATGTTGCAGACTTCCTGTCTTATAAGGGTCTTTTATTTGAGCAGGGTGAATGTTGAATGAATGAATGAATGAATTTATTCGGTAATAATACTAATAAACACATACAATACAATAAGAACACACAAAAGAACAACCAAAAGGGTGTAGGCTGAAGCTAGTGCTTATATAGTGCCTATCCTGTTACAATTTTAAAATCAATAACATAAAAATGTAAGTCTTACCCAAAATCAACAAAGAAAATCAAATAGAACAAGCAGACAAAAAAACAAAACAAAACAAAAAAAAAAAAACAACAAACTTTAAGTTATTACAAATTTATCTCCTAGCATTTACAGTGAGATACTGGGAGATTTTCTCATCTTTGTACAATTTTTTGAATTGCTTCAGAATTGAACATGTTTTAATATTTTCAGAGCAACAGTTGCACAGTTTAACTCCAGTGACAGACATGCAATGATACTTTGTATTTGTTCTAACCTTTGGCTTATTGAAAACAGAGTTACCTCTTAGCTCATATTTGCTTTCCCTTTTTTTAAACAGTCTCTGAATATTTACAGGTAATTGGTTATTATTTGCTTTGTACATGATTTGAATGACATTATAATCTACCAGATCTCTAAATTTAAGAGTATGTAATTGAATGAATATTGAATTTGTTGGTTCACGGTAAGGTTTCTTTGATTCAATGCATACGGCTTTTTTCTGTAGTAAAAAGATTAAGTTTGTGCTTGTTTTATATGTGTTTCCCCAGATCTCCACACAGTATGTCATAAAAGGAACTATCAGTGAATTATATAAAATGCAAAGAGATTTCTGACACAGGAGATCCTTAACTTTATACAGTATGGCAGTGGATTTAGACATTTTAGTTTTGACATAATTTATGTGTGATTTCCAGTTTAGTTTGTTATCAACAATGACCCCTAGGAACTTGGTTTCCAAAACTGTGTCAGTTTCAACATTGTTTATTTTAATTTTTCTGTGATTATATAATTTGCGGTTTCCAAATATTATACATTTTGTTTTTCCAAGGTGAATAGATAATTTATTGGCAGTGAACCATTGATTGATTTGTTTAAGTTCATTTTCTACTGAATCCAGAAGCTGCTTAAGATTTTCTCCACTACAAAAAAAAAAAAAAGTTGTGTCATCTGCAAATAAAATACACTTGAGCAATTTAGACACAATACATAAATCATTAATATACAAAATAAACAGCAATGGACCAAGCACAGAACCCTGTGGTACCCCACACGTCATCTTCAGCAACTCAGAGTCTGTATTATTCACATGAACATATTGATATCTGTCTTCTAAATAGCTGTGTAACCAGTCAAAAGCAATTCCTCTGATGCCATACTTATGTAATTTATTGAGGAGTAGTTTATGGTCAACTGTATCAAATGCCTTTTGTAAGTCCAGAAATATTCCAACTGTGTATTCTCTTTTATCTGTTGCATCCGTAATCTGTTCAACAAAGTCCATGAGTGCTAGTGAGGTGGTCCGGTTCTTCCTGAATCCATACTGTTGTTCACAGAGTATATTGTGCTTATCAGTGAAATCATTTAGTCTCTTAACAAATATTTTTTCCAGTATTTTGGAGAACTGAGGTAACAAGGAGATGGGTCTGTAGTTTGACAATAAGTGTTTGTCACCAGTCTTATACAGAGGAATGACTCTTGCTATTTTCATTTTCTTTGGAAATTTACCAGCAGTAAGTCACATGTTGCATATGTAAGTGAAGTGTTTAACAATACAATCAATAATACATTTAACCAAGAACATACTGAAATCATTACAATCAGTTGATTTTTTTGTCTTTGAATTTAACAATGTCAAGAATTTCTTTTTCATCTATTTATTTCATTAACATTGAGTAAGCGTTTATGTTGACGACATTGTCAGCGCCACTTGTATTTGCTGATGATAACAGTGGAGGTGGCGATCTTTTTTCCTAAATTAACAAAATATTCATTAAATGTGTTGGAGATCAAGCTATTTTCATTGATTATTCCATTATCTGAATTTAAATAAGAGATGTGGTTGGAATTTAGTTTTCCTCTCTTTGTTATATTATTTAACACCTTCCATATATTACATGTATTAGTTTTGTTATTTTCCAATAATTTACTGTAATATGTTTTTTTACTTAATCTTAAAATACTAATGAGTTTATTTTATAAGTCTTGTATTTATTTTCTGCTTCTACAATTCTTAATTTCAGAAACGTTTTGTATAACAAGTTTTTCTTTTTACATGCATTTTGCAGGCTCTTGGTGACTCAAGGCTTCTCTCTGTATTTAACTTTAGTTTCCTTTACCACTAGAGGGCAGTGTTTATTATATAGTTGTGATAAAATAGAGACAAATTCTTCATATGCTGTATCAATGTCGTCAACATAAACACCGCTCCAGTCTTGTATTTTTAGATCATTTCTAAGATTGTTGATTGCGGTTTCTGTTACAAGTCGTTTAAAAACCTGATCTATTTCAATGTGTTATGTGTTACACCAGTGTGTGAAGAAACAAAAACAGGCAGATGGTCTGTCACATCATTGACAATAAGGCCAGCAGTTACAGTCCCCTCAGTGACATTTGTGAAAATGTTATCAATAAGCGTTGCTGAATGTGTTGTTATTCTAGTGGGGTATGTTATTGAAGGGTAGAAACCCATACAGAACATGGAATTTATGAATTCACTTATTTGGATTTGGTCATTTGGATTTAATAAGTCAATATTGAAGTCTCCACAAATAAATACCAGCTTCTAATTACCTACTGCACTGAAAATGTTCACACATGACACCAACCCTTTCAGTCGCCAAAGGTTAAATGTAGAGATAAACAGGTTTGAAAAGCGTTTAACATCTACATCTTGTTTTGCTCCTTGTAAACAGAGTAATTGTGGCATTTAATGACCTCGGTCACATTTAATATGCTTTACAGCTCAGCTCCACCACCACTCAGCTGCTCTGCATCAGGTTCAGATGGTCACATGGTTGGTTTTGGTTTCCAGCCGTGCTGTCCTTGTGAGGAAACCCTTTTAGACCCATCAGGCTTGAGCCAACTATTTCTGGGGGAAGTTGGCACACCTATAATATTGTGGTCAACCAGTACCTCGGGCAGTGCTCACAGGCTAAACTGTGGAAAGCTGACCTTTAGTTTTTAATTAGAGTGTGTTTCACTGGGCCAGATGTCACGAAGCAGCCTAAACTGTCTGCGGTAAAAGGAGGACGATGTCCCAAAGCAGCATGCCTTATTAGATGCTTCACTGCCACCTCCTTCATGACACAGTCACTGCTTCACAAATGTGTGAAGTCCAGATACCCCTGCTGAGTGTTAGACGGGCTGCTATCCAGGAGGAACTTTAAGTGTTCTGGTTAAGAAAAACAAAACAAAAAAAACACCAATCCAATGTGCCCTTAAACAGATTAGGGAAGATGTGTTCACACTCATGTATTCTGCTTACACACCTACTGTCAGACAGTGGAATGCTGAGGTCACTTTACTCCACTTGTCACATGCTGTCTTACACATCATTGGGAGCTGTGAATTGGAAAGTTGGGTCAGTTCTCCCACAGGTCCTACAATCCTCCAAGATTGATTTCTCTGGGAATTATCTGACTTTAGTAGAAAGCTGCACTTGATGACAGGACACTGTAGTTAATCAGAATGGGGAAGAAGTGGATTTGTGTCGGGAGTTTTTCCATTTTTTTAAGTTTAGTCTCGTGGCTGTTTTTATTTACGTAATCTACTGTCTTGCTTTTGTTGATATTCCACCATTTTTCTTATAAATTTGGCTTAACAGCCTTGTGCCTCTATTTTCAATTTCCAATTAATATATTGTGGTGACACAATAACAGATGGCAATCCACCCAGGACTTGAGGTTGGGGGGCAGGAGGAGGTGAGAGATGGTAATGGTGAAGAAGTGAGCGGAGCCAGCAAAGGACACTGTAGTGCTAGGGGGTATCTAGCTATGAATTCACTAAAGCTCTGTCTGTGTGTATGTGTGTCTGTCTGTCTGTTCCACGCATAGCTCTTGAACCATTTGTCAGACTGGCCTCAGATTTTAAACGTGGTTTCCTGAGGTTACGAGGGTGTACATCCCTGAATATGGAGTCGCTCAGTCAAAATATGTAATTTTTTATCAATAAAGGTTTAGCCACCGCTGTGTCTCATGCCCAGGCTTCTAGAAGTGTGGGCGGGGTTTGGTTTCGGATTGATTCCACCACAGCGCTCTGTGTGCAAAACAAGGAAGCGAAACACGACAAATTTGAATAGAAAAAGATAATACTTAAGATTTAATGCTTAAAAAATTATAACATAAAGTTGCTGTGATTGCATAGGTCTAATGGATATTTCGGTATGGAGAACATATGGAGTCGCTCAGTCAAAATATGTAATTTTTATCAATAAAAGTTTAGCCACCATTCTGTCTCATGCCCAGGCAGTGTGGGCGGGGTTTGGTTTCAGACTGACTCCACCACAGCGCTACGTGTGCAAAACAAGGAAGCGAAACGCGACAAATTTGAATAGAAAAAGATAATACTTAAGATTTAATGCTTAAAAAATTAAATAATTTAAATAAATAAAGTTGCTGTGATTGCATAGGTCTGATAGATAATTCGGCATGGAGAACATGAGGTGCCACTGGGGAAAAAGGGGGTAGGGGGGAGCAGCAGCTGAATCGCTGGCACCACGGGTAAGCTCCATGTGCAAAACAAGGAAGCGAAACGTGACAAAGTTGATCAATAAAAAACAAACTGCTTACAATAGAGCCGCAGCGCTCACATTGTTATTTGCAAGTTATTTTCAATAAAGTGAAAAAAAAAGAAGCATGGCGTGTACTTTTTCCCTGAGGTTGATTTATCATGGAAAACAGCTGAGGTCTGTGGTTCCAGCGATCAGCTGATTGGATCCACCTTTTTTTTTTTTTTTTTACCCAAGGTAAAAAAGACAAACAACATGGGGAGAAGCCCCTACAACCTTTGCTCCACAACGTATCAACCATATACTGGATAAATTTTAAGCATGAGACACATTTTTTCCAGTCTACAAAATTTGTCACCGGGTCTGAGGTGTGTGTGAAAAAAATGCGTTTTGGCTAACGTTTAGAGGGTCAAAAATGCGATCATTTAGGTGGAATAATAATAGTAATGATAATAATAAATAATCTTCTCACATCAATAAAAAACAAACTCTTACAATAGTGCGATGGCACTCAGTCTTTGTCAGTCATGCCCTCATGGATCAGATCATTATTTGGCCTCAGTATCGCCCCAGTGCGACTTTATAAACACCGCCTCAATCTTACCATTAAAGTTACAAAAAACCTTTTAATAACAAAATATTGCTAAAATGTAAAATGATGCACTACAATGGGTCTCACATATTTGTAAACGTGTCCTGTTATAGTACTGCATGAGTTTATTGACGGTACCCAGAAGAAATTCAATATTACACTGAACTCATCACTGAACAGTGATATAAACTAAAATATTTATAATGATGACTGACCAACTCCCATTCCCCAAAGTGCAAGATACACTTCAGGTTCAGGTTACTTTATTTGTACCCGTAGGTAGATTTGTTTTGCAGTCTGGTGACATCCATATTGACAAGCCACAATTACATTCAACATAGACACAAGCACAGGCACACATGAAGCTGACTATAGACATGATAAAAATACTCAAGGCTCCATCAATCAGGGTATAAAGACAAAGAGATGAGAGAAAAACCAGAGGTAAGAGAGAAGGGTCATATTAAAAAGTTAAAAACTAGTCAAAGAGGTTAAAAACTCAAAGGTCTAAAACCCAATAAAATATTTAGAACCCAAATAACATCCTACAAAAATAAGTAAATACAAAATGGAGTTAATAAATAGGTACCTAAATTATGTGCAATATATTGTTACAACTTGTTCAACTCTTTGACAGCAGCAGGAACAAAGCTGTTTTTGTAGCGCTGGGTTTTACTTTTTGGGACAGCAAACCTCCGTCTTGAGGGAAGAAGCTGAAAGTTGCAGTGCAAAGGGTGGGAGTCATCATTTAAAATGGAGGTAGCAATCCTCTGTATGGTGTACAGGGATGTCAGGCTCAGCTGTGACTCACCAAGCAAACGACTGGACCATCTAACTACCTGATCCAAGGATTTCCTCTGTTTCAGTTTTATCTGACCAAACCATGACACTAAAGAAAAGGATAAAACAGATTCAATAAAAGCCCAATAAAACATTGTCATTATGGTTCGGTCAATTTGGAAGCGTGCAAGTTTCCTCAAGCAATGCAAATGTTGTTGACCCTTTTTGCACACCCTTTCACAGTTGTCTTCAAAGTTTAAATTACTATCAATAATCGTCCCAAGATATTTGTAGGATTGTACACATTTGGTGGTCTGGCCTTTTAGTACGGTGACTTTGTGCCTGGGAGTTTTCCTCCTAAAGTCAATAATCATATCTTTAGTTTTTGTCGTATTTAGCTGCAGGTAGGAATCTTCACACCAGTGAACAAAATCATCAACTACTGGGCCGTGGCCACTCTCACCATCCTGGAGGAGACTGACAATAACTGAATCATCAGCATACTTTATAATCAGAATCAGAATCAGAATGAGATTTATTGCCATTGTTCATGTAGTACACAAACTAGGAATTTGTCTCGGTGCAATGCTGCAACATTAAACATGAGTAGCACTAAAGATAAAAATAGAAAACTATGCATGCAATAAAATGTAGAATATGAATGAGTAATACTTATCTATGCAATTTTTAAATATATTAACAAGCAGCAGATATTGTGGAGTTCCACATAGTGAGTCGGTAGTGCAAAAGAAAACAGTGATAATTATCATGAGTCCGGTTGAGCTGCTGTACGTAGTGCACGAGAGTCTAATAAGTCACTTAGTGTTCAGCAGTCTGATGGCAGAGGGGAAGAAGCTGTTCATGTAGCGGGAGGTTTTAGTCTGAATGGACCGAAGTCTTCTGCCTGAGGGGAGGGGGGCAAACAGTGCGTGTCCAGGGTGTGAAGGGTCGGCTATGATCCGACCTGCATGCCTCCGGGTCCTGGAGATGTACAGGTCCTGGAGGGATGGGAGCTTGCAGCCGATCACCTTCTCAGCGGCGCGCACAACGCGCTGCAGTCTTAGTCTGTCCCTGGTGGTGGCTCCTGCATACCACACGGTGATGGAGGTGGTGAGGATGGACTCGATGATGGCCGTGTAGAACTGCACCAACATCTTGGTAGGTAGCTTGAGCTTCCTCAGCTGCCTCAGGAAGAACATCCTCTGCTGGGCCTTTTTGATGAGGGAGCTGATGGTCGGCTCCCACTTGAGGTCCCGGGTGATGGTGGTGCCCAGGAAGCGGAAGGAATCTGCAGTGGTGATGGATGGGAGAGTCTGTGAGGGTAAGGGGGGCAGAGGGGCTGTGACTTTTCTGAAGTCCACGATCATCTCCACTGTCTTCAGAGCGTTCAGCTGCAGGTTGTTGTGGCTGCACCAGGACGCCAGCTGGGCCACCTCTCTCCTGTAGACGGACTCGTCGCCGTTGGAGATGAGCGCGATGAGGGTGGTGTCATCCGCAAACTTGATCAGCTTGACAGACTGGTGGCTGGAGGTGCAGGAGTTGGTGTACAGGGAGAAGAGCAGGGGGGAAAGTACACAGCCCTGGGGTGATCCGGTGCTGATGCTAACAGAGTCTGAGACAGTCTTTCCCAGCCGCACATGCTGCCTCCGGTCCGTCAGGAAGTCGGTGATCCACCTGCAGAGGAAGTCAGGCACGTTGAGCAGGGACAGCTTGTCCTGGAGCAGAGCGGGGCGGATGGTATTGAATGCAGAGCTGAAGTCCACAAACAGGATCCTGGTGTAGGTTCCCGGGGAGTCCAGGTGCTGCAGGATGGAGTGGAGGGCCAGGTTGACTGCGTCGTCCACAGACCTGTTGGCTCTGTAGGCAAACTGCAGCGGGTCCAGGAGGGGAGTGGTGATGGTCTTGAGGTGTGGCAGGACCAGGCCTCAAAGGACTTCTTGACTACAGAGGTGAGCGCTACAGGTCTGTAGTCGTTAAGTCCAGTGATCCGTGGCTTCTTGGGGACAGGGACGATGGTAGAGGTTTTGAGGCAGGCCGGCACGTGGCATGACTTCAGGGAGGTGTTAAAAATGTCTGTGAAGACAGGAGTCAGCTCCTCCGCACAGTGTCTCAGGGTGGAGGGAGACACGCCGTCCGGACCGGGGGCCTTGCGCGGGTTCAGTCTGGAGAACTGTCTGTGCATGTCCTGCTCACTGATGGCAAGGGCAGGGGGCGAGGAGGGGGGGCCGCCTTTGATGAAGTGGAGGCAGTGGCGCTGGGGGGAGGGGGGGAGTTGGACACAGCTGACGAGGTGTCAAAACGGGCATAGTGTTGGGACAGTCTTTGACAAAGGGCTTTGTCATCCTGTCCCTTAGAAGCCTGAGGCCGATAGTTGGTGATTTGCCTCAGTCCTCTCCACACAGAAGCAGATTCGTTAGCAGTGAACTGTTGCTGGAGTCCCTCAGAATACACAGATTTAGCTCTCCTCAGCTCTCTGCTAAACCGATATTTGACCTCCCTGTAGCAGTCCCTGTCTCCACTTTTCAACGCTGCCTCCTTCTCCTTCCTGATCTGACTGAGCTTAGCTGTGAACCAGGGCTTGTCATTAGAGTAACTCACCTTGGTGCGCGATGGAAGAATGCTCTCCTCACAAAAGTGGATATATGAGGTCACAGTGTCCGTGCACTCATCCAGATCATGCGTGGCTCCTTTAAACATGCCCCAGTCAGTTCTTTCCAAGCACGTGCTCAGCTTCTCCCCAGCTTCACTGGTCCATTTCCTTGTAGTGCTCACAACAGGTTTTGTGAGCTTCAGTCTCTGTCTGTATGTGGGAATCAGGTGGACCATCACGTGATCAGATAGTCCGAGCGCAGCGCGGGGAACAGCGCGATACGCGTCCTTAACTGTAGTGTAACAGTGATCCAGCGTGTTATCTCCTCTGGTGGGGCATTTAATAAACTGTTAGTATCGGGGGAGATCGTGGCTCAGGTTGCTCTGGTTAAAGTCGCCAACCACAATAACCAGAGAGTCCGGAAAAGTCTGCTCTGCTTGCTGAATGTGATCCGCGAGCGCGTGCTGAGCCGTCTCACTTTTTGGGCTAAAAAGTGAACCAGATCGGCAGCAGGAGCCAAAAAAACTGGGAGTAGGTCCGTGGGAGTGAAAGTCCTGATATTTAGTAGCTCTTCACTGGTGTAAGAGCAGGCAGACACACAATTGACGAACAAAAACAAACAAAGAAAAGCGCAGCGAAGCACCATGGCGACCACTGTGGGCGCCATCTTGGATCAATGTGTCTGTGTCTGTGTCTGTTGTATAATGTGTCTGTTGTCATGTCTGCTCCGACACATGTTTGTGTACAGGATGAAGTGGTAGTAGTGGTGACAACACACACCCCTGAGGAGAGCCAGTAGAAGAGCACTTTAGGTCAGACAGTGTACCATTGACCCTTACTCTCTGTGTCCTGTTGGTTAAGAAATCCAGAATCCAACCCACCAGATTTTTTGCTCAAATCAACTTGTTGCAGGAGCCTTTCAACTAAAATATGAGGTTGGATTGTATTAAAGGCGGAGGAAAAGTCCACAAATAAAAGCCTGGCATGTGTCCCATTAAAATCCAGATGTTTAAAAAGCATGTTAAACAGAGTGACAGTGGCGTCCTCCACTCCTCTGTGAGGCCTATAGGCAAACTGCAGAGGATCCAATGCATGCTCAGTCTGCTTTAGGACCTCACATCTGACCAGTTTTTCAAAAATTTTCATTAAAATTGAAGTCAAAGCAACTGGTCTAAAGTCGTTTACCGTTTTAAGACAGCTGGATTTTTGGATTTGGATTTGGAATCCAGCTGGATTTGGATTTTTTCATTACACTGTAATGAATATAAGTGATAAAAGGTCACGCAAATAACTGATCTGACAAACAAACAAGGGATCTGAAAGAGTCGCTAATATTGGATGTCCCATTCATTTTCAATGTTTAGGTATTCTGTAATTAATATTCACATGATCAAATAAATCATAGAGCCATTTACTCCCTTTTAAATTTGTCAAAGTCTAACATGTGATTGCCTACATATAGGCTACATCTCTTTGTATTCCACTTTCAAACACAGCCTACATTTGGGCCTGTAAAGCCTGATTGGAATACCTATTTCAGACAGGAATATTTGCGTTCTACGGGCATACACTAGTTAAACTAAATGAAGAGGTGCCTTTGCCCCCACTGTGACTGTCACAACTCGCTCTCGCCCGTCATCAGCGCCAGCGGCGCGCACACCTGTATCTCATCAGCCGCGGACTATTTAACCCACTCTGCCTACAGCCTCAGTCTGGAGCCGTCTGCTCGTCTATGCTCCCAAACTCCAGCGCATGACCGACTCTCCCCGGCCTGCACCATCCTTCACCCAGCACGTAAGCTGTTTGTTTCCTTACCTGCTCTTCAGTCTCTCCCCTGTGCACAGGTGGACCCTCCAGGCGGCGGATTTCCCATCCTCGCCTTAACCTCCGCAGCTCTCTCCTCTTCTCGCCGAGTGCGCACCGGAGCGCCGTCTCCCAGGCAGAAGTCCTGCGTCAGCCAACGCCAGCCACCACAACACCTGCACGTAAGCAATACACCGAGCGTTAACCCCACGGGGTGTGTGACTGTCTCTAACCTGCATCTCTGCTCTGCCCGTAGGGTTGCTTGGCTGCACAGCGAGCTGTTCCGCTCTCAGCACTTCCTGTCCACCACCAATCCATCCACATCCCTCACACACGCACCCACACACCCACTGTTGCTGAATAAAGCTTTGAATCTAACTCGAGCCTGTGTGCGTGTTCCCTGAGCCCAATATCATGTCAGTACGGCTCAAGCAAAGTGGCTCAGCGGACAGTGGGCTCGCACGCCGGCTTTCAACTCTCGAGGCTCGAGTGGATTTAATTGCTCATCAACAACAGATGATACTGAATCAACTCACCCAAATTTCTCACCGGTTGGATTGCCTGGATCCTCAACAGGCGTTTCCCCCGGCTCTGCATAGCCGGCCAGCTCCCACCGTCTCCCCGGCTAGCCAAGCTAGCCCGGGACCGCCAACATGGCTCACACCCATCCCGACGCCCACGCACTTCAGCGGGAAACTCGGCGAAGTGCGTGGGTTCCTCCTCCAGTGTGAGTCAGTGTTTCAGCGTGTCCCCTGGGATTTCCCGTCCGATCATAGCTGAATTGGGTATGTGGCTAACCTCCTGGAAGGGCGAGCGTTAGCTTGGGCCTATGCCGTTATGGCAAGGCCCAGCTACGCAAACCTAACCTACGCCCAGTTCGTGCACGATTTCAACGAGGTTTTTGATCACTCGGATCGGGACAGCGTTTTAACCACCTGGCTACTTAACCACTTGCGCTCCGTTGTTCTGCGGGTGGGCAAGTCTCTGCGTCCTATGACACACGAGGGCGCACGAGAGCGTGCTCGTGCGCCCTCGTGCGCATGACGCATGATAAGGATATTGATGGTGATGGTGTAGGTGGTGTGCCCTCCAAGCGCCACTGAAAAAAAAATCTGCAAACACAGCCGCGAACAGATTAGTTCATCTGATTGACCTCTCATTCGACTAATAAGAGCCTTGAATTGGGTTTCTGAAACCTTGAGGAGCCAATGAATGAAAATCTAGGAAGGAGGACCCGCCTACTGTGAACGCAGGAGCCAATTGAAGCACAGAAATTCAGGCTGGGTGAAACGATATTTACTGCTGCAGAAGGACTCTTTACGAATCTACTACAGACCCAGGCTCACCCAGCAGCATGGAGAACACCCACAAGTGGGACCTGCACTCATTCCAGCAGAATAGACGGAGGCCGACGACAAAAGTTGTAAATCATTCGCCAAAACGGCAATAATGGAACTATGTTGATCGGGATCCACGAGCGGAGTAGCGTTGCGTTCGTCTGACAATGGGGGAAGAGCTGTTCCCCGCGACTCTGCTGCTTTGAAGAGGTAAGGTGTTATAAGCTAAATTATTATTTATCCCTGAAAACTGTAATCCAAAAATGACTTTTGACCGATCGGTAAATTACAACTGTACTGTGCACGAAGTACGTGCGCCGCGATAAACGGTTCATTTGCTGTGTTCGGACCGTGAACGCCCCCCCCTTCCCCCCCGCTGCAGAAGAGGAGCGGGGGGGGCCACGGTCCGAACGCCCCCCGGTCCGCGGGAGGAAGCATATCAGTCTATTCCATCATGTAGCGATGGCCCTCTTCTGTAGCGAGGGGGGGGGGGGCGTTCACGGTCCGTTCACGGTTCCCCCCCCAACACACACACACACACAGTAGCGAGGGGGGGGGAGCCGCTGTGAAAGCATGCAAGGAGTGTAATCCGTCATGTAGAGGGCCGAATTTGGTTCTTGGTAGCGGGGGGGGAACGACCCCCCGCCCACACACACACACACAGACACAGCCCTGAGTGTGACCTTTCATTAGAGCCTAAAATGAAGATTCTACATTGAATTATTCAAAAGTTACAGACGTTTTTCCAAACTGTGCCATTTGGCACAATTTGGCACAGTTCCAAAACGCCTGGGAACAGCCTGAGAACAAAGCTGTGTAAAATATTCATTTTTTGTGGTATTGTTACCAAATTTGGATCTCAGCTGGATAACACTTGGTTCTACATTTCTGTTGCATTTTCCAGCCGGATCGGACAGCTGTGTGTTATTTACAAGCATTTGTATCCAAAAAAACACTGTGTCCAATTTTTTTTTCTTCAAGTTCAGTATGTTTAGATGACTGTAACTCAGTGGCCGGAGCACGTAGAGAGATTATGTTTTTTTTGCCAAAAAATTCAAAGTGTTTTCTTTAAAATGAGACCAACCCCATGAAGATGCTGCAAAGGGTTGAATAACAGCTTTCGATTTACTTTGGGCATGTTATTTTTTGGCATTTTTAGGAAAATTGCCCGGAGTGCAAGTGGTTAATCTTCGTCAGGGTAGTCGGTCAGCTGCCAACTACGCTGTCGACTTTCGGGTGGTTGCGGCGGAAGTCGGGTGGGGCGATGCCGCACTTTGCAGCATTTTCACCTGTAGTCTGAGTTCCAGTCTACAGGACGAGCTGGCCAGCCGGGATTTGCCTGAATGGCTACCCGAATTAATTTCCCTTGCTATTAGCCTAGATAACAGGCTGAGGGAGCGGGCCACCGAGTGGAAAGCTTACAGCCGCTCGAGCGGGACTTCCACCCACGCTCCTCGGTCTCGCCCCCTGGTGTTACCCGCTCCGGAGTCCGCCAACGAATCCGAGGCAATGCTAATTGGGTGGACCAAGCTTCCACTAGCAGAGAAACAGCGCCGCAGAGAGCTGGGCCTCTGCATGTATTGCGGGGATGACCAGCACTCCATGGAGGACTGCCCGGTCCGGCCAAAAGAGGGAGTCCGTGAGTTGCTGTAGGGGGCCTCGCGGACACAACCCTTTCTAATCCCCTCACCAAATGCCTCCTCCTGGTCAGGTTCTGTCATAACCCCACCGGCCATGTCACTCACGCACTGGTGGATTCGGGGGCGGAACAAAACTTTATTTCTCAAAGCCTGGCAACCCGCCTGGGCATTCCGTGCCAAGCGCTGCCAGCCCCTCTTAACTTGGTCACTCTCGCCCATACCCCACTCGAGAGGGTCACCCACAGAACCAAGCCTATTCTGTCATCATTTCTGGCAATCACAGGGAGGATCTCAGCCTCTTTGTCCTGCCCACCTCGGCTTCTCCCGTCATCCTGGGCTACTTCTTGCTGCGTCTTCACAACCCAATGTTTGATTGACAGTCCGGCAGCGTCCTCTCCTGGAGTACCTTCTGTATGAGCGCCTGCCTCCAGTCCGCTGCCTGTGCCCCGTCGGTGCCGCTCCCCGCTCCTGACTCGCCCCCGCCGGACCTCTCCTTGGTGCCCCCGGAGTTCCACGACCTGGGGCTCATTTTCAGCAAGTCCAAGGCACTGTCCCTTCCCCCCCACCGCCCGTATGACTGCGCTATAAACCTCCGCCCGGGGGCGCCCTTGCCATCTGGTCGTCTCTACAGCCTGTCAGCCCCGGAGCATGAATCTATGGACGCCTATATCAAGGAGTCGCTCAGCGCAGGCATCATCCGGCCCTCCTCGTCCCCAGTCGGAGCCGGGTTTTTCTTCGTGGCCAAGAAGGATGGGTCCCTGTGGCCGTGTATTGACTTCCGGGCCCTAAATGACATCACTACAAAGGATAAATACACGCTGCCCCTTATGGACTCAGCCTTCAATTCCCTCCAGGGGGCCTCCTGGTTTACCAAGCTGGACCTCCGCAGTGTGTACTACATCGTTCGGATTTGGGAGGGCGATGAGTGGAAGACGGGGTTCCGGACGCCCAGCGGCCATTTTGAGTACCTGGTCATGCCGTTTGGGCTCACCAACGCTCCGGCCGTCTTCCAGCGACTCATTAATGACGTTCTTCGCGACTTCTTGGGGGTCTTCGTCTTCGTCTACCTGGACAACATCCTGATCTTCTCCCGGTCTCGGGAGGAGCATCAGGCTCATGTGAGGCGGGTCCTTCAGCGACTCCTCGAGAACAGGTTGTACGTTAAGGCGGAGAAATGTGAATTTTATACCAACAAGACCTCCTTCCTGGGTTTCGTCGTCTCCCACAATAAGATTCTCCCTGACCCTGCCAAGATCAAAGTGGTGGTGGAGTGGCCCGTCCCTTCATCGAGGAAACAGGTGCAACAATTCTTAGGATTCGCCAACTTCTACCGCCATTTTGTGCCAAAATACAGTTCCATCGCCTCTCCCCTGACCCGCCTCACCTCTCCCAAGGTGCCATTCCAGTGGACGGAGGACGCGGTGTCCGCCTTTGAGAAACTGAAGACGGAGTTCTCCTCCTCCCGGGTCCTGACCCAGATTGACCCGACACTCCAGTGCCTGGTCGAGGTGGACACATCTGATACAGGGGTGGGGGCAGTGTTATCCCAGCGATCTCCGGTGGACGGGGTGGTGCATCCCTGCGCCTTCTTCGTTCGGCGCCTGTCTGCAGCGGAGCGAAACTACGACGTCAGTGACAGGGAACTCCTGGCTGTGAAGCTCATGCTACAGGAGTGGCGTCATTGGTTGGAGGGAGCAGCGCAGCCTTTTGTGGACTGGACCGACCACAAGAATCTGGAGTATCTGAGGGCGGCCAAGCGTCTGAATGCCCGCCAGGCGCGTTGGTCACTCTTCTTCGGCCGCTTCAGATTTACCATTAGCTATCGCCCTGGCTCCAAGAATGGCAAACCTGACGCGCTGTCCAGGCAGTTCGCTCCTGAGGAACCAGAGGACCGTGACCACGCCATCCTGCCAACCTCATGCGTCGTGGGTGCTGTTTCATGGGCGATCAAGGACAAGGTCGAGAAGACACAAGAGGCTGAACCCGATCCTGGCGGCGGTCCAGCTGGGAAACTGTTTGTGCCATCGTCTGTCCAGGGTGACGTCATCCACTGGGCAGACACGTCGAAGTTCGCCTGTCACCCTGGTATCTCCCGGCTGGTAGAGCTCCTCCAGCGATCCTTCTGGTGGCCCGGACTCCGAAGTGATGTCACCAATTATGTCCGTGCCTGTCCCCAGTGCGCAATGGGTAAGACCTCGACCTCCCCTCCAGCTGGTCTCCTCCACCCACTGCCGGTCCCCGGGAGGCCCTGGTCTCATGTCGCCCTGGATTTCGTCACCGGCCTCCCCACGTCCAACTCCTACGACACTATCCTGACCATAGTGGGCTGGTTCTCTTAAGCGGCCCACTTTGTGCCGCTCCGCGGCCTTCCTACAGCGCAAGAGATGGCCGAATTGCTACTTCAACATGTGGTCAGGCTGCATGAGATCCCGGTGGACGTCGTCTCTGACCGAGGGCCTCAGTTCGTGTCCAGGGTCTGGAGATGCTTTTGCAACGCACTGGGGGCCACGGTGAGTTTGTCCTCCGGCCACCACCCACAGTCTAACGGGCAGTGTGAGCGCACCAACCAGGAGCTGGAAGCGGCGTTGCGCTGCGTCACCTCTTCAAGTCCTTCTTCCTGGAGCACCTGTCTACCCTGGGTGGAGTACGCCCACAACTCCACCTTATCATCGGCCACGGGAATGTCTCCTTTCCGGGCGTCCCTGGGGTATGACCTGCCGTTGTTTCCCAAAGAAGAAGGTGAGGTGGCAGTTCCCTCAATCCAGGCTCATCTCAGACGCTGCCGGCGCATTTGGACCAAGATGCGCCAGGCGCTTTTACGCATGGCGGCGCGTAACTCCAGAGTCGCTAATTGCTACAGGAGAGCCGTTCCTTGCTACCAGGTGGGCCAGCAGGTTTGGTTGTCAACCCAGGACATTAACTTAAAGGCAGAGAAGAAGAAGCTGGCTCAGCACTTCGTTGGACCCTGTGACGAAGGTAATCAATCCGGTGGCTGTGCGTTTGGCTCTCCCCCCCTCCCTCCGTGTCTGTCCTACATTCCACGTCTCCCGTATTAAGCCCATGGTTTCTGATCCTCTCTGTCCTCTTCCCAGAGCTCCTCCTCCTTCCATGATGATCAGTGGCGACCCGGCGTGGGGGGTCACTGCCATCCTGGACTCCCGCCGCCGGGGTCGCGGACTCCAGTGTCTGGTGGACTGAGAGGGATATGGCCCTGAGTGGAGGTCCTGGGTGCACCCTTCCTGGGTGCTGGATAAACATCTCATCACGGAGTTCCACCGGGTGCACCCAGATAAGCCAGCGCCGAGAGGCGCTGCTCGGGGGGGGAGTACTATCACAACTCGCTCTCACCCGTCATCAGCGCCAGCGGCGCGCACACCTGTATCTCATCAGCCGCGGACTATTTAACCCACTCTGCCTACAGCCTCAGTCTGGAGCCGTCTGCTGGTCTACGCTCCCAAACTCCAGCGCATGACCGACTCTCCCCGGCCTGCGCCATCCTTCACCCTGCACGTAAGCTGTTTGTTTCCTTACCTGCTCTTCAGTCTCTCCCCTGTGCACAGGTGGACCCTCCAGGCAGCGGATTTCCCATCCTCGTCTTAACCTCCGCAGCTCTCTCCTCTTCTCGCCGAGTGCGCACCGGAGCACTGTCTCCCAGGCAGAAGTCCTGCGTCAGCCAACGCCAGCCACCACAACACCTGCACGTAAGCAATACACCGAGCGTTAACCCCACGGGGTGTGTGACTGTCTCTAACCTGCATCTCTGCTCTGCCCGTAGGGTTGCCTGGCTGCACGGCGAGCTGTTCCGCTCTCGGCGCTTCCTGTCCACCACCAATCCATCCACATCCCTCACACACGCACCCACACTCCCACTGTTGTTGAATAAAGCTTTGAATCTAACTCGAGCCTGTGTGCGTGTTCCCTGAGCCCAATATCATGTCAGTGACAGGTTTCACACCTGAGAACACCGGGGTGCAAAAGTATTGTAATAAGCCATGCTCTGGGTAGTGTATGTTGATGTGTGTGCGTGCTGTGCATCTTGTATGTTAATGTTTGTCACCCTGGGTCCCATAGGTGGGAATAAAGTGAATAAAAGAGGGTGCTTGGGTACCCAGGGCAGTCTGTTCTATTTATTGGAGAGGAATAAAGTTCTGTGTCGTCAGCTCATTGTCTCATCAGATTCCATCCTCCACAGTGATGACCCTGAGACGTGAAATGGAGAACGAGCCGAGCACCTCCGCGGAGACACCCGTGGGAGCCCCACACTGCTGCATGCACCATTACTGTCAGGCTCGAGGACTTTTGGCTCCACAATCTGGCCGCTTGGTTTGTGCACATGGAAGCCCAGTTTGCCCTCCGCAGAATCTTGACAGATGACACTAAGTACCATCACATGGTAGCTGCGCTGGACGCGTGCGCCATGCAACAAGCCATGAGTTTACTCCAGGACCGGGACTCCAAGACGGGACCTCTGGCAGAGCCCAACTAGATTGAGGAGCCGATGGTGGTGGCCAAGACAGCCACCCGGAGACATGGGATGCTGTGTTTGTATCACCACGGTTTCAGCAATGAAGCGCAACGTTGTCTGCCGGCATGCCGCTTCAAGAAAGCTGGGAAAAGAGACAGCCAGCGGTCAGTAGTAACTGTGACCACTGGTGACAGGGAAAAGCTGCTTTTCATCATGGACACACATTCTGGGAGACGTTTTTTGGTATACTCTGGTTCCCAGAAGAGCCTCATTTTGACGGTCAGTGTGGACAGGCTGGCAGAAGGATGCGGCCCAGCTCTTATGGCCGCCAACAGATCCCACATCAGGACTTTTGGAGAAAGGATGGTGATTGTATGTTTACATGGACGAAAATTACCAGTGGGACTTTGGTTGCTGCACGTTCGGTTCCCATCTTAGGTCCTGATTTTCTGTGCTTATGGAATGCTAGTTGATGTTGCCAACAGACATGTAGTGGATGCTGTTTCTTTTTCCTCCTTGCCCTGCATAGCTCGGGGAGTTGTTCCACCAACACACTTTCCGAGTTCCCAGCACTCATGGTTTCAACCTTTTCCGCTACGGTAACCAAGCACGGGGTCGAGCATTTCATCACAATGAAAGGTCCGCCTGTGTTCACGCACCCTCTCCGCCTGGCATGGTTAAGCTAGCCAGTGTGCACGAGGAGTTTGCCAACTTAGAGCAATTAGGCATCGTTAGGTGTTCCAACATTCCTTGGGCACCTCCACTGCACATGGTGCCCAAGTCCGATGGGTCGTGGTGGCTGTGCGGCGATTTCCGACGTTTGAACAGTGCCACAGAACACAACCAGTATCCCATTCTGCACATCCAGGATTGTTCTGTGCACCTGGCCGGGATGCTTATTTTTTCAAAGTGGATCTGGTCCACGGTTACTACCAGGTCCCGGTTTGCACAGAGGACATTCCCAAAATGGTGGCGATAACTCCTTTTGGTCTTTTCGAGTTTTTATGCATGTTGTTTGGGTTAAAGGACGCAGCGTAAACTTTCCAAAGAATGATGGACACGGTGCTCTGTGACTTGCTGTTCATTTTTTTTCTACTTAGAAGACATTTTGGTGGCTAGCGCTTCAGAGGAAGAGCACCTTGCCCATCTCAAACAAGCTTTCAAATGGTTGGAAGTGCACAGGCTTATTGTTATCCCGGCAAAGTGCCAGTTTGGGCTGCCAGTGATTGATTTTTTGGGCTATCACTTCTCGGTGGAGGGCACAATCCCGCTGCCGGATAAAATGCGCACGGTGTCAGATATTACGCATCCACAGACCATGAGGGCGCTACAGAAGTTTTGGGGGATGGTCAATTTTTACAACCGTTTCTTCCCCCGGGCAGCCCAACTGCTGCAACCGCTGTAAAGCATGCTCAAAAAAAGAAGCCCACGGAAAACACTGACTGGACCCCCGAACGGGTCCAGGCTTTCACAAACGCCAAAACGGCACTCGCTAATGCGGCTTTGCTGGCCCACCTAACCCCGTCAGCGCGGATAGCGCTCAACACAGATGTATCTGACGTCATGATAGGAGCCGTGGTGGAGAAGTACGTCTCCGGGTCGTGGCAGCCACTCGCATTTTTCAGCCGTACTTTGCGTGACAATGAGCATAAATACAGCACTTTTGACCCGGAGTTGTTGGCTCTCCACTTGGCTATGCATCATTTCCAGTTTGAGCTCGAGGACCACAACTTCATCACGTTTGTTGATCACAAACCGCTAACGTACGCAATGCCCAAAGTTTCGGAACCGTGGTCGGCATGGCAGCAACGGCATTTTGCCGCAATCTCAAGAGTTCACTACCAACATTCAACACGTAGCCAGTAAACTTGATGTCGTGGATGACTGCCTGTCGTGCACGTTAGTCTCCCCGGTCTACATGGGGATAGATTTTCCCTCCATGGCCGCCGACCAAACCGGGGATGCAGACATTTGCACGATTCAGTCCGAAGCTACTTAATTAAAACTGGAGAGCAGGGTGGTGCAAGAAGGGTGCTCCCCCTTGCTCGTCTCCACTGGCCGCCCTCGCCCGGTGGTTCTGAGCTCTTGGTGCCACCACATTTTTGTGTCCATCCACTCCCTTTCACATCGCGGCATGCATGCCTCAGTTAAACTGGTGAGGTCCAAATTTGTCTGGCCTCACCTACACAGGGATGTGAAAGAATGGGCTTCAGCGTGCGTTGTGTGCCAGCGGGTTAAAGTGCACAAGCACACCAAAGCCTCCCTCGAGCTGTTTCAAATTCCAGCCAGGAGGTTCGACCACATACATGTGGATTTAGTGGGCCCCCTTCCGCCATTGCAGGGATTCACACACCTTTTAACAATCGTGGACCGCACCACGTGTTGGCCAGAAGTTGTCCCGCTGGCTTCCACCACATCTGCCAAGGTAGCTCGTGTGTTTTTGTTGGCTTGGGTCGCACGGTTTGGATCCCCGTCGGACATCACATCCGACAGGGGTCCGCAATTCGTTTCGGAACTCTGGTCTGTGATGGCCGATAGCCTGAGGGTCAAAATCCACCGCACCACCACGTACAACCCCCAGGCTAATGGGTTGTGCGAACGTTTTCACAGGTTGCTTAAAGCAGCGCTCAGAGCCTCTCTAACGGATGCAAACTGGCTTGACTGCCTGCCTTGGGTCCTATTGGGGTTGTGCTCTGCGCCTAAGGAAGATGTGGCAGCTTCCCCTGCAGAACTCATTTTTTTCTCAGCCATTGCCGATCCCCGGGGAATTTTTTCCAGAGAGCCCCGCGCCTGGGACTGATCCGCCCACGCAATTTTTTTCCAGTACAGGGGCTGCCAGCGTCCCGGGCCCGGTGCACCATTGTTTTCCTTGCACCTTTGTTCCAAAGTGCATGGAGAACACCAAATTTGTTTTTGTTAGGCATGACGCCCACAGAACCCCGCTGCACCCACCATACGACAGCCCGTTCAGAGTGGTGGAAACAAGGGCAAAACACTGTGTTAGATTTGGGGGGGGGGGCATAAGGAAGTCGTCTGCATTGACAGGCTTAAACCCACTTATGTGTTGGGGGATGAGCAGGTGGTGTTGGCTCAAGCTCCCCGGTGCGGACGCCCACCTATGGTGACTCTGTAAGTTGGTTTTCCTCGTACAGAGAACTGTTGGCAGGAGACTGGATCTTTCCCCTCTCAACCCTTTCCCCCTCCAGAGGACCGCTCGCCAGAGACCGAGTTTGTCTCCTACCCACCTTGACAGCAAGACACTTCGGCCTGCCCGGCAGCTCCACGTTATAGCCCTTACAGGCCCCGGCTCAAGCCCCAGGTGCCAGAGGGTTAGGGCCCTTTCTGGGTGTTCGGGGGGGAAGGGGGGTGGAGGCTGTGTGGCGACACAATAACAGATGGCACTCCACCCATGAGTTGAGGTTGGGGGGGAGGAGGAGGTGAGAGATAGCAATGGCGAAGAAGTGAGCGGAGCCAGCAAAGGGCGCCGTAGTGCTAGGGGGTATTAAACTAAACAAAGAGGTGCCTTCGCCCACGCTGTGACAGGTTTCACACCTGAGAACACTGGGGCGCGAAAGTATTGTAATAAGCCATGCTCTGGGTAGTGTATGTTGATGTGTGTACATGCTGTGTGTCTCGTATGCTAATGTTTCTCACCCTGGGTCCCTAAGGCGAGGATAAAGTGGAAAAAAGAGGGTGCTTTGGTACCCAGGGCAGTCTGTTCTATTTGTTGGAGGAGAATAAAGTTCTGTGTCGTCAGCTCGTTGTCTCGTCTGATTCCTTCCTCCACAATATCCTTGATTCTTCAGTTTCGTCTGCTAATTACTTTCACTACAAATTTATGCTTTTGCCCGTTTGTTCAATTTATTTTTGTTTGTTTGTCAATATTAAGATTGGCAGGCAGGCAAAGAGAGAGGACCCAGAGGTGCAGGTAGAGATGCTAGATTTATTGAACAAATGAACAAAGCAAATACTGGACAAGAAAGTAAAGCACAGCACAGATGCTGGAAACGTACAAAACTAATTAAACATGAGAGAGAGACAAACTAAAGATGATTAAACAGAAACATAACTATTTTTTTTTTTTGTTACTTATTTGTACCCGTAGGTAGACTTGGTTTGCAGTCTGGTGACAAGCCACCGGCTGCTGGTCGCTGCGTGCGCGAGCGCCCTAAACCTACATGTTTTTGGTGTGCGGGAGGAAACCGGAGAAATCCCGGAGTAAACCCGCGCAACACGGGGAGAACATGCAAACTCCACACAGCTCACTGTTGGTCGGGGGCTGGGATCGAACCCACGATCTCATGATCCCCGCGATCCCCCGGCCGAGGGTAAAACTGTGCTGCCACAGTGCTAAACCACTGCGCCACCGTGCAGCTATAACTATAACTATAAAATAATCTTTGAAACATGGGAGCCAGAAACATGGGGAGCACAACAGAAACCAATCCATAAGGTTGACGAATCGAAATCATGTATAATGTCACTGCAAGATCTGGAGAGGCAAGACTAAATTTACAGAAAACTCAATAACCACAAACCTGGTGAGGACACAGGTGTGAGGAATCAAGCTAACAAGACACCCCAAAATGTAAATCATAAATATGGACTACAGGAAATAGTCCTTCAGAATAAAACAGGAATTCAAGTTATATAACACTAAACAAAACCAAAACAGGAAGTGCTTTTAAAATAACCTAAAACTACACTAGAACAGAACAACACAAGAAATACTTTTTCAGTAAACAAAGAACAAGGGAGGCTAACCTAGAAAGGGACAACACAAGAAATACTCTCAACATGACCCTGAAGCTAGACAACAATAAATAAAAAAAAGTCCAAAATAATACAATAACTTGGGCAGTTAATAGCATAACTCCTAAAGTTGTGTATGAAGTTTGATTAAATTTTGAGCAGAGGAAATGGACCAGGGAGCAATCAGTTATATTTGTGGGGTGATCCAGTTCATCATGTGGATCCTGGAATTTTGTTCCCTATATTCTTTACCATTCCTAGAAAGGGGCAATTTCAACATTTAGTTTCAAACTGAACAAGCATAACTTTTGGATATTTAATGTTTTCTCATTATGTAGGGAACTGTGATGCCATGGACCAGTGACGTGTGGACAGGGGAGGCAGATAAGGTTATCATGAAAAAATAAAAAATAAAGAATTATAAATATACTATCTGTCCACAAATTTGTCTTGTAGGTCTAAATGTAATTTCTGAATGATTCCAATCATTTCAACAATATTTATATATTTAAAATCGCAGAATCTGCACATTTTCTGTTCAAATACAAAGGAGAGAGGCAAGGTGAAGCAGCAACAAATGCAGCCTCAGAAGGATTGCACAATCGTTCATAGCCCATTTAGAGCTTGTGCAAGAGGCGCGTTCCTAGCGAGAGCTCTGTGTAATGTATGTCAGAAATGTAATGTTTGTGTTATGTCCACAAACCTGGTATTGAAGGAGACGGACGAGGAGGTTGCACTGGAACACAGCTTTATTGATAACTATATACAGTACACATTATGCAGTACATGGCGGAGCCATCCGGGCAAAAGAAGCCCCAAAGAGGAGCCTTATATAAGGGGGCTTATACTGTACAAGGCTCGCCCCCTTTATAAAATAGAAAAGAACATGCCTAATTAGAACCCACCCAAATATGGAAACACAAACCCCACATAAACACACTAAAATAAAACAAACACAAAACCATGAAGAACACGAAAAAAAACAAAACTAAGCTAGGGCCGGTGGGTAGACTGCCACATGGCCCACACAGCGAAATGGTTCATTCTACCACTTTAAATTTAGAACAGCCGTGCTCCTAACTAAACAGATCTACTTTTTTTTATTTACAGTCCCCCACGGTCATGGTGGGTCAGGTGGGGAAAACAGTTCAGCCTGAGGGCTTTTGAGGCGGTCCCGTGGTGGCCTCTTCCCTGGAGATTTAAAGCAGACTCGTGGCGGCCTCCCCCCTTGAGCTGTCGGCCCCCAGGGCCTAATCTTCATGACGCTGGTGCCTGGGTCCCATACTGCGGTAGCTGACTCCCATGGAGCCCCGCCGCCTGGAGCCACCACCCGGACACGCTGTAGTCTGCTCGCGTGCTGAACCGAATTATCTGTCTGCCGAAAGCTCATTGTCCTCAGCCTTGCCACGATCCTCAGTGCCCGTTGTTTTGCTGGCTGCTGCCTGGTCAGTCTCTGTCCTGGTTAGTCTCCGTCCAAGTCTCCTGCTGGCACGAATCTGAACCCAGTCCTTAACATGGAACGGCGCCTTCCTTGTGCTCCCAGTGGCTTTGCGTGCTCACTCAGCCTGGGACCTCCGTCGTGCTGCGGTGGTTCTGTTGTCATCGTGTTCATTACGGACCCTTCACCCGCTGTCTCCATCGTCGACCGAAACTCAACCTGAGCACTGAAAATGTCCAGTGCCTCCCTTGTGTCGCTTGTTGAAACGGACCCTCCACCCACCAACTCGGTCACTCCTCAGCCGGCCGAGCGTGGGCACTGAAGCCGTCCGGTTCCTCCACTGAGCTGCTCTCCTCCTGAAAGCATGAAGTGTGCGCTTCGGTGTCGGTCGTTGAAACGGACTCCTCACCCACCTGTCCGCTTGGTCGTAACCTCCATAGCCTGTTGAACGAGGGGACGGGAGCACTCAGGTTCCTCCTCATTGCCGTCAAAAGTGCTCTGCAGTGCCGCGTCGTGCATTGTCTCTGTGCCCGGCTGCCGCCACTGTGCTTTGGGGCTCTCAGCATGCTCACTCTCCCCTCCCGTGGCTCCAACACTAGCTGCAGGGAAAACGGGGTCAAGTCTGATTCCTGCTCTCCCTCCGTGCCTTCTTCGCTCTCCACGCCATGCTCACCCACAGTGCTGCGGTCACTCTCAGTATGGGGTACTCCAGAAACAGCCGTAGAGGTGCCCCGCACGCTTCCATGAGTTAATTCTCAGTCGCCAAATTCCTAGTTACAAAGTTCCTAGTGACAGCTCTGTGTATGTCAAAAATGTAATGTTTGTGTTATGTCCACAAACCGGGTATTGGAGACGGACAAAGAGGTTGCGCTGGAACACAGCTTTATTGATAACTATATACAGTACACGTTCTGCAGTACATGGCGGAGCTGTCCGGGCATGACAAGCCCCAAATGGTGGACGCCCCTTATAATAGGGTGGTGTGATGATGCAACCGGAAGGTGGTGTCATCACTCTGCACTTCACCGTAAAACCCCATTACATTTTGTAGGAGCTTTTATTGTGTCCTCCTTTTCCATAGTCTATGTAATGTACTTAATGTGTCAAGGATCTGCCTCTTGGCAGATGTAGGTTGGGAGGAGAGGACTCAGAGAGCAGGCAGGCTTACGGTGCAAAATAATGATTTATTAACAGAAACACTGGGAGCAAACACAAATTAACAGCAGCACGGGGGCTGAAACACAAAGGGCTATGGAAGGCAAAACTCACTCAGGGATAAACTTGGGACTAGGGAACACACAGAGATCACGGATCTGACATATATAAGATAAGCCTTTATTAGCCCACACTGGGGAAATTCCAGGATTGCAACAGCACAGGGATAGCAACACTCAGAGCAATGATTTAGAAGATAAGAAAATAAGAGCAGTGAGTATACATATGTACACATAAATAAATAAATATATACACTACCCTTCAAAAGTTTGGGGTCACTTAGAAATTTCCTTATTTTTGAAAGAAAAGCACTTTTTTTCAATGAAGATAACTTTAAACTAATCAGAAATGCACTCCATACATTGCTAATGTGGTAAATGACTATTCTAGCTGCAAATGTCTGGTTTTTGGTGCAATATCTACATAGGTGTATAGAGGCCCATTTCCAGCAACTATCACTCCAGTGTTCTAATGGTACAATGTGTTTGCTCATTGCGTCAGAAGGCTAATGGATGATTAGAAAACCCTTGTGCAATCATGTTAGGTCTGCAATGCTGTAATTGCTGCAAATGGAGGATTCTTTGACGAAAGCAAAGTTTGAAGGAAAAAATTATTATTTCAAATACAAATCATTATTTCTAACCTTGTCAATGTCTTGACTATATTTTCTATTCATTTTACAACTCATGGTGGTAAATAAAAGTGTGACTTTTCATGGAAAACACAAAATTGTCTGAGGTGACCCCAAACTTTTGAACGGTAGTGTATATTATGTAAATATTTATATTTATGTATATTTAAATATATATAAATATAAATTATAAATTTATGCATATATTTATCTAGCTACAATATATATATATATATATATATATATATATATATATATATATATATATATATATATATATTGTAGCTAGATGGACTAAACAGCATAACCATCTATTTAGTTATCCTACATGGTATGAATATGTACCCATACATATTGTCACCCTCCATAGCGACTGATACTGTCCTAGTTGTATACTGGAGGGGACCATTTGTCCCCTCCAGTCCCCTCCAGAATGCAAGAGATGTCTGTTGCATCTCTTGCATTCAATACTATTAGGTCGTCACGTTTTTTTGCTATCTCTGCAAGCAGCCCTGCTTAGGTTATACAGTCTGACAGCCGTAGGTAGGAAGGACCTGCAAAACCTCTTGGTCGCGCATCTAGTATGATGTAGTCTACTGCTAAATGAGCTCCTCAGTGCGTTCAATATGTCCTGCATAGGGTGGGACTCAGACTCCAGCAGAGATGACAGTTTAGCCACCATCCTTCTCTTTCCTATCTCCTCCACTGGGTCAAGGCGCTGCCCCAGGACAGAGCTAGCTTTCTTGATTAGTTTGTTCAGTCTCTTCCTATCAGCTGCTGTAATGCCGTTGCCCCAGCAGACCACTCCAAAAGTGATGGCTGATGCCACCACCGTGTCGTAGAATGTCTTTACTGCCCTCCTATCGAGTTTCCTAATTATCGACTGGTAGACAGCAAGCTAACACGTGTGGTGCAGGTCTCAATGATGACAAGATGCTTCCTTTTATCTCGTTTATTGATGCTACACCACAAGGAACTCAACGTGATGTACACTCGTCTTTTTCTGGTCTTACATCCGTTTACATTCGTTCCTACATCCGTGTAAAACTGCAACAAAGTAGACATATACACGCCGTCAATGATATGGTCACCGCGTCTAGCTTAGCAGATGTTAGCATTAGCTCTAACTTAGCTTGGTAACAATGTTGGCAACGGACTAGACAGTCACTTAAAATACACCAATGCAACTGTGCAGTTCTCATTGTAGCTGTTAACACTGTCAAACCATGTAGGATACTCACGGACTAATGTCCAAGGCACCGATAATTAAACAACATTCACAGCGTTCATACATCGGGTGAAGCTCTGACTGGTCTCCTGTTATATCATTACTGTGCATGTGCAACACTTTGTGTATCAGTTCAAAACGATGCTTTCACACTACACCACTAGAGGGAACCAAACTCACTTATATGAAATGCTGTAATGGGAACTGCTCAACTTTAATTCATGAAGGCAGAATACTCCCCGTCTGGTGCTATAACATTGTACCACTATTTAGCCTTACAACATTTCAAACAACAGTGCATAACAATGTTAACCATATCATTATCTATTCCCCATCTGCTATCAGTAAAACCATTTCTGTAATTGGTCTCAGAAACACTTTAACAGTCCCATCTCTTATTATCTTCACCTCCGCTTTTCGTACTTTATTGTCCTTTCCGTGAAATGTCTTCACAATCCGCCCCATGGGCCAGTCATTTCTGTGTGTTTGCAAAACGACATCTCCAACACTGATGTTCGGTTTCTCCTCACTCCATTTTCTTCGGCTCTGAAGAATCACGAGATACTCTTGTCTCCATTATCTCCAAAAACTATCCGCAAGAGCCTGCACTTGTTTCCACTGACATGCATGAAGTTCTGGTGCAGCGAAAGTTCCCGGTGGTGCTGTCAAGGGGTTGGTTTTTTGGGTCAGTAGCATTGCTGGGGTTAGGATGGTTGGATTGTCAGGATCTGTTGAGACCGGCACGAGTGGTCTTGCATCCATCACTGCCATAACCTCTGCCATTAAGGTGCTCAGTACCTCATGCGTGAGCCGTAGTTTGTTCTTGAGAAGTAGTGCATCTAAAATCCGCCTGGCAACTCCAATGAGTCTTTCCCAGGATCCACCCATGTGTGATGCATGAGGTGGGTTAAAAAAACATTTGCAACCCTTTTCTTGTAGGTAACTCGCTAATGCTTCATCACTGCGCTCAATTCTCAGTTCCTTACATGCCCCGATAAAGTTTGTGCCCCTATCAGATCGCAGAAGCTGTGCGGGTCCCCGAATGGAGAAGAATCTTCTCAGAGCATTTATGAAACTGGACGTTGACATTGATTCAATCAGTTCGATGTGCACAGCTCTTGTTGGCATGTATGTGAAAAGTAGAGTCCATCTGTTGCTGTCTGCGCTTCCTCCTCTTGTGCGTCGTGTTGTCACTGACCACGGACCAAATACGTCGAGACCAACGCTGGTGAACGGTGGCATTGGTGAGAGTCTGTCACTTGGTAAATCTGACATCTTTTGGATTTGCAACGTCTTTCTCAGTTTCCTGCAGGTCACAAACTTGTGGATGGCAGAAGACACAAGACGTTTGCCGCCTATGATCCAAAACCCAGATGCTCTAAGGGCTCCCTCTGTCATGTGTCGGCCTTGATGTGCTACCTTTTCATGGTAGTATCTGATTAAAAGAACAGCGATGTGGTGTGAACGAAGGATAATGAGAGGGTGTTTTTCCTCTTTTGCCAGGTTTGCTGGTGCCAAGCGTCCTCCGACTCTAAGCAGACCATCCTCGTCAATGATTGGGTTTAATTTTTTCAGCCAACTCTGTTTCGGCAGTGGGTGTTTTGTTTCAACGCACTTGAACTCTTCCTTAAAGACTTCATGTTGCACTGTAGATATTATTAGGCATTTCGCTCGTGAAAGTTCGTTGATAGTGCACGCACTATTATAACGTTTCCACCCACTGTTTTTGGTTTGCCCGGACTTGCTCTTGTATGAAGCTGCGACATGAATGAGTGATCCAACTGTGCGGCACAGTTTCATCCAGTGTGAGAACCTTTCAAAGCGGTGTGACCCCAAATGTCCAACAGACACCTTAGTAACGAATGTTTTTACATCAGGCCTGATTTCTGCATCTTCTTCTGGACTTGTGAGTGAGAAGGGGTCAGATTGCTGTGGTTCTGCATCGGGTTGAGTCAAGAACAGAGGTCCTTGGAACCAGTTTGTGAGCTTGAGTGCATCTGCCGCGATGTATCTTGTGGCAGTGTCCGCTGGGTTGTCGCTGGTTGCTATGTAATACCACTGTGATGGAAGTGTTGACTTTCTGATGCGGGTTACATGGTTTGCCACATATGTGTAGAACCCTTTTGTGTTGTTGTGTATGTATCTGAGAACAATCTTACTGTCTGTATAAAACCTGACAGCATCCATTGCAGTGTCTATCTCATCTCTGATCAGCTCGTACATCTCAACAGCTAGAACAGCTGCGCATAACTCCAATCGAGGGATGGTGTGTGCAGGGCGTGGTGCTATTTTAGATTTACCTATAATGAACCCTGAGTGGCACTGACCTTCATTGTTGGTGGTTCTCAGGTATGCTACTGCTCCGATTGCCAAGGTTGATGCATCTGAGAAAATGCATAACTCTCTTTTTCGAACAGAAGGCTGCGACAATGGCAGGTAGCACCTTGGTATCTGTAGGTCTTCTAGGTCTTTCAGGGAATCTTTCCATTTGTTCCATTCCTCTTCTCTCTCAGCGGGAAGTGGTTCATCCCAGTCGCCATGTTCTGTTGACATTTCACGCAGGAGGTTCTTCCCCTGCATCGTGATAGGCGCCACAAACCCCAGAGGATCATACAGGCTGTTGACCGTCGCTAAGACTCCCCTTCGTGTGTAGGGCTTCCTGTCGATGGACACCTGAAACATAAAACTGTCAGTTTCAAGATTCCAAAGCACCCCTAAACTGCGCTGTAGTGGGAGCTCATCACGTTTGAGATCTAAGTCTTTTAAGTCCTTTGCTCTTTCATTCGCCAGAAAGGCTTCCATGACCCTGTAGTCATTAGATGCTATTTTGTGTAATTTGAGATTGGATTGTGCTAACATCTTTTGTGCGTTTGTTAGGATGTCAACAGCTTCTTCTGGTGTGGATGTGGAGGCTAATCCATCATCTACATAGAAATGTCTCATTATGAACTGTGTTGTGTCATGTCCATGCTCTTTCTCACCTTCAGCTGCAGCACGTCTCATGCAGTAAATAGCCACGGCTGGAGAAGGGCTATTGCCAAACACATGCACTTTCATTCTGTAGTGTCTTACTTCTTTGTCCATGATGTCAATAAAAACCCAATCTTCTATTGACAGCGCTGATTTATCATCGTCCTTTGTTTTATCAAAGACTGTGTTTCCTAAGTGGTCTGTGTCTCTCTCACCCTGCAAGGCATATGGTAGTATGCTGTTGGAGCGTGAGGTAGAGCAACCTGAAACCTCTTTGACAAGAAATGTGTTTGGGCATGGGCTAAGGAATGATGCACAGCCATTGTAGAGCATATGTGTCTTCAGCACGTTAATAGTCAAAGGCTTGTGTGTTGTCCCCAAACACGTTTCTCCCACAATAACCCATCTCAAGTCCAAGCGCTGTGCATAGGGAGTACTGTGGGGCCCATTTATTTGTTCTCTCACCTTGTGTACCTGTAGGATGTCTCTTCCCAGCAGAAGGAGGATGGGAGCATGTTCATCTACAGGTGGAATCTTGTCTGCGACTTTTCTTAGGTGTGGGTGCGTGAGTGCAGCCTTTGGAGATGGAATCTCCCTCCTGTCATCGGGGATCATGTCACACTCGATCAAGTTTGGAAGCTGGAGCTGTACTTTACCATCCATTGGTTCTATCACAAAGTTTGAAGCTCTCCGCCCCCAAACCGTAGTAGCTCCTGAACACGTTTTCAGTGTGTAAGGGTCGGAAGGTGCTCTAATGTTGAACAGCTGGAAAAACTAAACTGATTTAGCGAGTGATCTGTTGCTTTGTTCATCAAGCACTGCATACATTTTCTGAGATTCCTCTCTGTGTCCTGCAGGATAAACTAACACAGGGCTAATTTTTGAGCAGGATTGTGGGTTTTCTGCATTACCGCAAACTTCTGTGCATCTAGATGTGACTAGTGTGCCCTCATAATCATGGGACTCCCCGCCATGATCCGTCTCAGCTTCCTGAGGTTCCATGGGAGGAGGAGAGGGGCCGGGATGTAGTGCTGCTACATGTCTATCACTACCGCAGTCAGAGCACTGGAGTGACTGTTTACAGTCTTTTGCCAGATGCTGAGTGGACCCACAACACTTAAAGCAGATGTGATTCTCTCTCAAGAACAGTTTGCGTTCTTCTATTGGTTTTGCTCTAAACGTTTTACATTTCTTTAATGGGTGTGGCTTTCTGTGTATGGGACATTGTTTATCTGGGCTTTCTGTTCTTTTATGTGCGTGGTTACCTTTAGCTGCGGGTGAAGCTGGTGGGATGTCCGTTTTGTGGACACTGATGAGGTGCTTACTGGCGAACCTGGGGGCCTTTTCAACTCTGGTGTTCATGTGGGCCGGTGGAGAGAAACTGAAACTTGGGTCGTTGCTTATTTTGGCCTGTTGTCTGACGTAACTGGAAAAAAAGCTGAAAGGAGGAAAAGCGACTTTGTGTGTTTCTTTGTATTTGGCACCTGCTGCAATCCACTTCTCCTGTAGGCTGTAGGGCAGTTTCTCTACAACAGGATTCACTCCACGGGCTGTATCCAGGTATGCGAGCCCAGGCAGGTATCCGCCATCCTTTGCACATTCGATTTCCTGTAGGACATCACCAAGTTCTTTCAGCTTGAGTGCATCTTTGTTGCTGATTTTGGGAAAATGATCAAGCTTTTTTAACAGTGCATTTTCTATTGCTTCGGGTGACCCATAACACTCTTCTAGCCTTTCCCAGACTAAGTTGAGGGCTGCTTTTGGGTTGAAGACATGTGCAGAGCGGATCCTCTTTGCTTGTTCTGCCGATTCTGTGCCAAGCCATTTTATCATCAAATCCAATTGCTCATGGTGTGAGAGGCTGAGGTCTTGTATGGCGTTCTGGAAGGATGCCTTCCATGCCCAATAATTTTCTGGGAGGTCATCAAACTGTAGGAGTCCCGTGCTCAACATTTCCCGGCGTGTGAGGTATTTGGTCAGATCCTGAATGCCTTGTGCTTCCGCGTAATGTGTTGCGGGGGCATAATAGGGTCGTAACGTTGGGGGATTGATTGTCTCTGTAGCTCCATGCTCCTCCTTCATGTTGACGCTGACCCTACTCTTACCATCTACAGCATTAGATGAGATGAATGGTACATTTGTGGCCATTTCAAACTGTTCACACTGGATCTTAGAGGGGGTGGCTGGATCAGTTTTAAATGGAATTTCCTCAAAGCGCACATCAAAGTGTTACTGTACATACTCAGATGTGCGTTGTGCTGAGCCAACTGGCAAGTCCATTAATACTTGACTGAATTCACTTCTTGCACACTGCTCTGCTTCTTCACAGGCCGCAGCTTCACCTTCTGCAGCTGCAGCAGCCTTCTGATGGTTCAGAATGTGCATATGTGCTTCAAGATTAGCTTTCTGCGTGATGAGGGCTGCTTCTTTCTCTGAGTAAGCTAATTTAGCTCGTGCAGCATCTGCTTTGGCTCTAGCTCTTATGGCTGAGGAGGTAGCTGAAGAAGCCTTGCTTGACTTGGAGCTACGTGAATATAACGAGCTACCTTGTACAGCTGTAGCCAAGGGAGTTGTGTGTTCCGTCTCCATAACTTCACTTCTGAGTTGGGGAGTTGGCTGGTGCTGCTCTCCTGCCCTGAGGCTCATTTGCTGCTTGTTGTTTGTTTATTGGGCCCGCCACGCTATAGTCCTTTTACTTTACTGCCCTCCCATCGAGTTTTCTAATTATCGACTGGTAGACAGCAAGCTAACACGTGTGGTGCAGGTCTCAATGATGACAAGATGCTTCTTTTTATCTTGTTTATTGATGCTACACCACAAGGAACTCAACGTGATGTACACTCGTCTTTTTCTGGTCTTACATCCATTTACATTCGTTCCTACATCCGTGTAAAACTGCAACAAAGTAGACATATACACGCCATCAATGATATGGTCACCGCATCTAGCTTAGCAGATGTTAGCATTAGCTCTAACTTAGCTTGGTAACAATGTTGGCAACGGACTAGACAGTCGCTTAAAATACACCAATGCAACCATGCAGTTCTCATTGTAGCTGTTAACACTGTCAAACCATGTAGGATACTCACGGACTAATGATGTCCAAGGCGCCGATAATTAAACAACATTCACAGCGTTCGTACATCGGGTGAAGCTCTGACTGGTCTCTTGTTACATCATTACTGCGCATGTGCAACACTTTGTGTATCAGTTCAAAACGATGCTTTCACTACACCACTAGAGGGAACCAAACTCACTTACATGAAATGCTGTAATGGGAACTGCTCAACTTTAATTCATGAAGGCAGAATAATGTCTTTAAGAGCACCCCTTGTACACCAAAAGACCTGAGCCTCCTCAGGAGGAACAGCCTGCACTGTCCCTTCTTGTAGAGTGCGTCGGTATTGTGTGACCAGTCTAGTTTATTGCTCAGATGAACACCCAGGTACTTGTAGGATGTCACCATCTCAATGTCTGTTCCCTGGATGTTCACTGGTGCTGTGAGGGGTTGTCCTTGCCTGCGGCAGTCCACCACCAGCTCCTTAGTTTTCCTCGCGTTGATCTGGAGGCAGTTCCGATGGCACCAGTTCACGAAGTCCTGGATAAGTCCTCTGTACTCAGCTTCATCTCCGTTGGAGATGAGGCCGACGATCGCAGAGTCGTCAGAGAACTTCTGTAGATGGCAGTGTGTTGTGTTGTGTGAGAAGTCTGCAGTATAAAGGGTGAACAGGAAGGGAGCCAAAACTGTTCCCTGGGGGGCCCCCGTGCTGCCGATGATCGTATCCGACACAGAATTCCGGGTTGTCACAAACTGTGGCCGGTTAGTGAGGTAGTCCAGGTTCCATGATGACAGGTGCTGGTCCACCCCTGTGCACAGCAGCTTGTCCTTCAGGATCATCGGTTGGATGGTGTTGAAAGCACTGGAGAAATCAAAGAACATGATCCTCACCACATTCTCAGCTTCTCCAGGTGGGACAGGGAACGGTGAAGGAGGAAGATCACTGCATCCTCCACCCCAATGCCATGCTGGTAGGCGAACTGGAGTGGATCCATCACTGGTCCCACCAGGGGGCGGAGGTGAGCAAGGAGCAGTCTCTCCAGGGTCTTCGTCAGGTGAGACGTCAGGGCCACTGGTCTGTAGCTGTTCAGGTCTTTGGGGTGGGAAGTCTTTGGTACAGGTATCACACAAGATGTTTTCCACAACTGTGGTACCCTTCCCAGCTTCAGGCTCAGGTTGAAGATGTGCTCCACAATCCCACACAGCTGGTCTGCGCAGGACTTGAGGAGCTTCGCGCTGATGCCATCCGGTTCCGAGGCCTTCCTCGTCTTGATCTTCCTCAGCTCCGTCCTCACCTGGGTCTTAGTGAGGGTCAGGTTGGGGGACTGTGTGCTGGGAGTGGGGGGGTGTTGGTGGAGTGGGGTGTGGACAGCAGGTCTCGATGACTTTAGAGGCAGCAGTGGTTGATGTGCAGTCGGGGGGGAGGGCGGTTGGTCAAACCTATTAAAAAACAGGTTCAGATTGTTCGCCCACTCCCTGCCTCCCGTGGCCTGGGGGGAGGTATTCTGGAGCCCAGAGATGGTTTTGAGGTTTCTCCAGACCCCGCTGATGTCGCTCTGTTGCAGCTTGTCCTCCATCTTCTTCTTGAAGCTCTCCTTGCCTTCTCTGATCTTCCTCCTCAGCTCCCTCTGTACGGACTTCAGCATCTCCCTGTTCCCCAACCTGAAGATCCTCTTCTTCTCTCTCAGAAGTGTTTTTATCTCAGGGTTGATCCAGGGTTTGTTGTTCAAGCAACACCATATTGTCTTGGTGGGTACGGTGTTGTCCACACAGAAGTTGATGTAGTCTGTGATGGTGTGAGTGAGGCCATCGATGTCCTCTCCATGTGGATCGCAGAGCTGCTCCCAGGCAGTGGTTTCAAGACAGTATAGGGGAATAATATAGGGGAGGAAACAACAAGACACAAGCCAACTAGGGGCAATCAAGGGCTAAACAGGAACACATATGAGGAAATGGCTGTGGGTATTCAAACATGAGGAGCTGGGGACAATAGAGAGACAATTACTGTATACACACAAGACTACAAAAATGACAAAGACAAACAGGGGATGATCACAGTGGACCAGGGGAAGCACTGAAGCTACAAAATGCAAATAATAATAATGATAACAATAATCAACTACCAAAGAGGACCACAAAATAACATGGGATGAGCACAAGACTACATGCAAAGATTAATGACTGGAGAGCACAAGGACACTTAATAATAATAATGATGATAATGGAAAACCAAAGAACCAAAAATAAACATAAAGCGGGAGCATAGTCCCATACCAGGCCCTAATCATGACATTACCCCTTCTTTTAGGGGTGAATTCCATACACCCTTAAGAAACACCAACAAACAAAAAAACCCCACCAAAACGGGCGGGGGGAGGGGGAGAAGGCAGAGCGGGAAGAAACAAACTATAGACATCTCATAGAACAAGAAAAAAAAAAGAAAAAACAAAATTGTCCATCAGGATGTCTCTTTAAGTCCCTGGACTACCAGACTGGGGAGCTTGATGAGTCAGGGGACGGACCAGAGTCCAAAGGCCCCCAGACCATGAGACGTGGGGAGTCAGGTGGCCTCCCAGAGTCTCTAGACCACCAGACAAGGGAGCACAATGAGCCTGGTGGCTTACCACAGTCTATGGACCACCTGACCCAAGAGCACAGTTTTTCAGGGGGGCGACCAAAATCCGGGGCCCACCCAACCAGGGAGCAAGCGCCACCAGAAAGCAGTGGCTGGGGAGCGCAGAGCTTGGGAGGTGGCAACAGGAGTCCTCCGAGCTCTGGGAACTGCAGCAGCTGGGGTGCATCGACCTCAGGAGACAGTAGCTGGGGAATGTTGACCACTGGAGACGGCTGCTGGGGAATGCTGACCACCGACAGCGAAGGTGGAGTGGACTGCTCCACTGAACTAGGTGAAGTGGATTGCTCCAACGACCACGGTGGAGTGTTGATCGCACTGGGAGATGACTGGGGAGCATTGGACACAGAGACTGCTGGGACAGACGTATGCAGCACGGAGGAGGCTGGAACTGTGCACCTCAGGGCAAACAGGCATTGAAGGGTGCTCCTCCATCCCTGATGCAGCCACCTCGAACAGGGGGAGGAAACACAAATGGGGATCAGGCCCACACCACTAACCTCCAGCAGAAGAGGGAGAGCTCAGAAGCAGATGGGGACTGTGACTGAGTCTCCCTGTTAGGAGCAAGGCAAATCCTCTCTAATACTGATGTTAAAAATTAAAAAAAGAGGACTTGCCTTAGCTCCTGCTCCTCTGCTGGTGAGGCCCCCGACAGCTCTGCTGCTGGAGAGGTGACCACCTCTGGGGATGCTGCCGGGTAGATCAGGACCTCTGGGGACGCTGGAGGGACAGCGGACAAGGCGATCTGACCTGCAGCAGTGGGTATGGGCACCAGCAGGGCAGCAGATGAGGGAGCCGGCACTGCAGCTAGGGAGTGACGTTGGGCCAGCACTGGAGACAGAGAGTGACGTGGAGCTGGTACTGAAGGCAGAGAGATGTGGAACCGGCACTGCAGCTGCCATGGGAACTGGTGATGCAGCCACTGTGGGAGCCGGCGTTGGAGAGTGCCCCAGGTCATATGAGCTTCGCAGTGCTGGAGCGAACGCTGAGCAGCGAGGTGATCTGCTCTTCGTCCAGCTCGTGGAGTGGCTGTGGAACTGGGGAGAGGCATGGTGAGAGAGGCACCAGAGCCAGGGGACGCCTCATCTTCGACACAGGCTTCGTCGTAACTTGGAAGCTCTCCCCCAGCCCGTGGAGTGGCTGCTTTGCTGGGGAGAGGTGGACTGAAGCTGGTGCGTGGCGAGGAGAAGTTGGTGCCAGAACCAGAGGATGCTTCCTCGTCGGCACAGGCTTTGGCATTCTCCCCACACTCCCGTGGAATTGGCGCTGAAGATCTGCTACCTTGGTGATCTGCTCCACTCCCTCAGCATGCTCTGCGAGGCATGGATGACAGCAGACAGCCGCCTCTGTGAGCTCCAGATACCACAGAGCTGACTTCGGGGTAAGAATGGAGCAAGCCAGAGAAATCAGCTGGTCGATCTCGACTGACGCACAGCAAAGCTCCCACCCCATGCTCATGTGGTACCATCTGCTGCCTAGTCTTTTTGTGGTGGCCTCATTCTGTCAGGGATCTACCTCTGGGCAGATGTAGGTACAAGGAGAGGATTCAGAGTGCAGGCAGGCTTACGGTGCAACAGGGCTTATGGGGCGTGCTTGAGGCCCATAGGCACAGGAGTTTGTCCCAGTTACTCTTCTTGTACCCCGAAGCTAAACACCAAATTAACTAAAGATAAAATCAGAAAGTCAACAGTACCAAGTACTGTTTGTGCTTCTATTTTATACAGAGTAAAAATGGAAGAATTTATAGCTAAACTTAAAAGATTCTCAAAATTGGACTTTAAATCAAAACTGGCAGTAATCTCGAATGAGACAGAGAGACTTAAAAGAAGACAAGGAGGACTTTTACAACAAAGTCATTGAGATTTTTGTCCAGAGGGATAAGTAGATGGATTTCATTTACAAGTAAAGGTAAGACTGTGGAGAAAAAAAAAAAAAAAAGAAAAATCAGCAAAATTTAAAACAATGTGTCATGGGTTTAAGTTTCCCCTGAAGTTTATGTTTCCTGAAACTGTGACTTAGATTAACCATTATAACTCAATAAGTGACCCTGTGAAACACTCATGACTGCTCTGTCCATTCACAGACCAGAAAATTCATTCTGTTATCCTGTTAAATCAAAGGGAATCTTCATTCTTTTGCATGTCCTTTTGTTGTTAAAATTGTGTTAACAGGCCTGAGGAGTTATTAGTTCCTGTCCAGCAGGTCAGTTGGGGGTGGGGGGGTCAGTGCTGCTGATAAAGCCATGTCACCCTTTAACCCTTTGGTTTCCATCTCAGCAGCAGCTCTGTTTGAATTGTCCTCAGAAGGGAACATGTAAATCCACAGAGGTGTGAAGTTTGGCCCAGCTGTTCCCACTGATGTCATGGGGAGGTGATCTGTTGGGTGTCATGGGGTGTCATGTGTTTACTCTTCCTGGGTTAACTGGATTATTTCTGCTGCTGGGGATCATCTATTCCTCTTCTTCTCCTTTTCCCTGCTTATTAATGCAGATCTGCAGGACTGAACACCTCCGAACATCACCGCTTAGTTCCTCCTCACGGCTGTCTTTTAAAAAAAATGGCCAATTTATCACATCCTTTTTCCATGTAAATTAGAAACATTCTTTTGTAAATGTGAGGATTTTTCGCATAAATTTGCAGGATTTTTCTGCAGAGTTAGAGCCATTTTACTCAGAAATGTGCAGCTTCTTACTTGAAAATTTGCAGCTTTTTATTACCTCCGCCAAGGAGGTAATGTTTTTACCGGGGTTTGTCTGTCTGTCTGTCTGTCTGTTACCAACATAACTCAAAAAGTTATGAACAGATTTTGATGAAATTTTCAGGAAAGGTGTGTAATGGCACGGGGAACAGATGATTAGATTTTGGTGATGATCTGAGAGTGCATACCTCTACCAAGGGCTTTGTTTGTATTTGTGCAGCAGGATTACACAAAAACTACTGGATGGATTTGGATGAAATTTTCACCAGAGGTGGTTCTTGGGCTAAAGAGGAACCCATTATATTCTGGTGATGATCTGAGAATGCATACCTAAGCCAAGCCTCTTATCTTCTCACAGTGTGTTACCAACATAACTCAAAAAGTTAAGAACAGATTTTGATGAAATTTTCAGGAAAGGTACAGTATGTAATGGCACGGGGAATAGATCATTAGATTTTGGTGATGATCTGACAATGCATACCTCAGCCAAGGCTCTTATCTTCTCATAGTGTGTTACCAACGCAACTCAAAAAGTTATGAACGGATTTTGATGAAATTTTCAGGAAAGGTACAGTATGTAATGGCACGGGGAATAGATGATTATATTTTGGTGATTATCTGAGAATGCATACCTCAGCCAAGGCTCTTATCTTCTCACAATGTGTTAGCAACAATACTCCAAAACTGATGGACAGACTTTGATACAATTTTCACCACAAGTGCCTATAGGCCTACACACAAACCCATTACATTTTGGAGGTGATCCATGACAAACGGAAGGAGCCTTGGCGGAGGTATGCGCTCTATGAGTGCTTTTCTAGTTATTCATAATTTTGCAGCTTTTTCCTCATGAATTTGGAACTTTTCTTACTCTTGAATTTGCAGTTTAAAAAAAAAAAGCTTAAACTTGCAGCATTTTACTCAAATCTTATATGTGCAGTGTTTTAGGTTGTAAACAGTTGGAAATGTACACCTTCTTTTGTCTTTTTGGTAAAGTTGCAGGTTCTTACCCATAAAATTCCACTTTTTTTTTGGTCAAAAATTGGCAGCTTTTAACTGAGACTTACATCCTTTTTTTTTGTGTCAGGTCAGGCATTGGCTTGCTTGCTACTGGATAACCATGAAAACGGGTACTACCTGTCTCATGGGTCAGGCCATCGGTGACTCAGCTGGCATCCCCATCCTTCCGAGGGTGTGGAGGGTGAAACAGGGCATCCTGGCAGAACTAAAAACAATATCTACCACAGGTCTGTGGTGGACCACTCCCAGTTACACAGGGTGAGACTGGACATCCTGGCAGATAAACACATCTGTCGCAAGGTCTGTGGTGGACTGTGCCATTCGGTGCATTGTGACATGCACTACACAAAGAGCAGAGATAAACAAACCTATCATCTGGTTAGTCACTGCAACAGATACTGGAGTCAGTTTGTCTTGGCTTGTCCTTGCCACTGATAATACCTTTATCTGCCAAGAATGTGCTGCTAGTCCAGCAAAAGCTAGCAGTACTAAAAGCTAGCAGTACTAAAAATGACGTGGGCTACATTGACAATTGGAGCTCTTTTTGGGGAAAACCTGGTCTTATGAGACGAGACAGCATTCATCCCACTTTGGATGGTGCTTCTCATTTATCTAACAATCTGGCATCTTTTTTATCCAAATTTCCAAAACCATGACTACTCAGAGTTGGGACCAGGAAGCAGAGTCGCAGTCTTACATGCCTCTCTGCAGCTCCTCTTCATCCGCCACCCCTCAGCTTAGCCCCTGACTTCCCCATCAGAGAATCGTTGTCTGCTCCCTCCAAAGTGAATAAAAATATAATGTATAAGCATCCCAAAGTGATAAAGCAAAATATTGGTAAAACTCAAATTAAACATAAAGCCTCTAAATTGAATGATTTGGCCTCTGTTCCTCCTCATAATTTAAAAATTAAATGTGGTTTATTAAATATTAGGTCTCTAACTCCCAAGTCTCTGTTAGTCCATGATTTGTTAATTGATCATCAGATTGATTTAATTTCCCTTACAGAGACTTGGTTAGGACAAGAGGATTATGTTGGTTTAAATGAATCAACTCCCTCTGGTTATTTAAACTGTCAAAATCCCAGAAGTTCTGGTCGTGGAGGAGGAGTAGCAACAATTTACCATTCCAAATTACTAGTTAATGTAAAGCAAAAAACATGTTATAATTCCTTTGAGGGCCTGGTCCTCAGTATTGGGCACTTTAGCAATTTTAGGTTAAACCCAATTTTATTTGCCATAGTTTATCGTCCCCCATCAACCTACTCAGAATTTTTATCCGAATTTGCTGATTTCTTAGCTGATTTAGTGCTGAAATCTGATAGAATAATTATAGTAGGGGACTTTAATATACATGTGGATGTAGATAGTGACTGCCTTAATGTGGCATTCAATTCAATATTAGATTCGATTGGGTTTTCTCAGAAAGTAGGAAATTCTACTCATTACCTCCACCATACATTGGACCTTGTTTTGACATATGGCATAGAAATAGAAAATCTTGTAGTGTCTCCTCATAACCCTGTACTGTCAGACCATTGTCTGTTAACCTTTGATTTTACTATTTCTGACTATTTGGCTCCTAAAGAAAAATATTATTACAGTAGATGCCTCTCAGATGATGCTGTTTCCAAATTTATGCAGATTGTTTCCTCTATGCCATGTGTCAACACAATGGAAATAAGCTATAGACAGCTTGCTCCTTCTGTAATTGATAACATGGTGGATAGTGTTTCAGCTTCTCTGCATCAGACTCTAGACTTGGTGGCCCCCTTAAAAAAGAAAAAGTCTAATCAGAGATTTCTAACTCCTTGGTTCAACACAGAAACTCGTACCTTAAAACAGAAGACTCGCCAATTAGAAAGAAAATGGCGCTCTACTAATTTAGATGAAATCTATTTAGCTTGGAGAAATCATCTTTTAATTTATAAAAAATCTCTTAGAAAAGCTAGAACGAGTTATTACTCTGCATTAATAGAAGAGAACAAGAATAATCCCAGGTTTCTTTTCAGTACTGTAGCCAGGTTGACAAAGAGTCAGGACTCTGTCAATCCTAGCATTCCCTTAGAGCTTACTAGTCAGGACTTTATGAACTTTTTCAATAATAAAATTTCATCCATCAGAGATAAAATCAATCAGATTCTTCCCACAGTTAACTTAAATACTGTAACTACTACAACTCCTTCTATTGATGTCTGTCTTGATGAGTTTACTCCAATCGACCTTTGTGAGTTAGACAAAATAGTTTCCTCATCCAAACCTTCAACTTGTCTTTTAGACCCTATTCCTACCAGGTTATTTAAAGAAGTCTTCCCACTTATTGGTAGCTTTATTCTTCATATAATCAATTCTTCATTAACTTTAGGCCATGTACCGCAGGCTTTTAAAACGGCTGTAATTAAACCCTTACTCAAAAAGCCAACGCTAGATCCAGGAGCTTTAGCTAACTATAGACCAATCTCTAATCTCCCTTTCATTTCAAAAATCTTAGAAAGAGTTGTTGCTACGCAATTATTTGACCACCTGCAGGGAAATGGTTTACTTGAAGAGTTTCAATCTGGGTTTAGAATCCATCATAGTACTGAAACAGCCTTAGCGAAGGTCACTAACGACCTCCTCATTGCATCTGATAATGGACTAGTTTCTGTACTTGTCCTTTTAGACGTTAGTGCAGCTTTTGATACTATCGATCATAATATTCTACTTGATAGATTAGAACACTATGTTGGACTTAATGGAACTTCGTTGCAGTGGTTTAGATCTTATTTATCTGATAGGTTCAGGTTCAGGTTCAGGTTCAGGTTACTTTATTTGTACCCGTAGGTAGATTTGTTTTGCAGTTGGTGACATCCATATTTACAAGCCACTAATTACATTCAACATAGACACAAACACAGGCACACATCTTACAAAATAGGTAAATATAGAATATGTACAATATAATTTTATAGCTTGTTCAACTCTTTGACAGCAGCAGGGACAAAGCTGTTTTTGTAGCGCTGGGTTCTACTTTTTGGGACAGCAAACCTCCGTCTGGAGGGAAGAAGCTGAAAGTTGCAGTGCAAAGGGTGGGAGTCATCATTTAAAATCGAGTCGGCCATCCTCTGTACTTGTTTGGCGTACAGGGATGCCAGGCTCAGCTGTGACTCACCAAGCAAACGACTGGACCATCTGACTACCTGATCCAAGGATTTCCTCTGTTTCAGTTTTATCTGACCAAACCATGACATTAAAGAAAAGGATAAAACAGATTCAATAAAAGCCCGATAAAACATAGTCATTATGGGTCGGTCAATTTGGAAGCGTGAAAGTTTCCTCAAACAATGCAAATTTTGCTGACCCTTTTTGCACACCCTTTCACAGTTCACCTCAAAGTTCAATCCACTATCAATAATCGTCCCAAGATATTTGTACGATTGTACACATTCGGTGGTCTGGCCTTTTAGTATGGTGACTTTGTGCCTGGGAGTTTTCCTCCTAAAGTCAATAATCATATCTTTCGTTTTTGTTGTATTCAGCTGCAGGTAGGAATCCTCACACCAGTGAACAAAGTCATCAACTACTGGGCCGTGGCCACTCTCACCATCCTGGAGGAGACTGACAATGACTGAGTCATCAGCATACTTTATAATGTGTCTGTTGTCATGTCTACTCCGACACATGTTTGTGTACAGGATGAAGAGTAGTGGTGACAACACACACCCCTGAGGGGAGCCAGTAGAAGAGCACTTTAGGTCAGACAATGTGCCATTGACCCTTACTCTCTGCGTCCTGTTGGTTAAGAAATCCAGAATCCAACCCACCAGATTATTGCTTAAATCAAATTGTTGCAGGAGCCTTTCAACTAAAATATGAGGTTGGATTGTATTAAAGGCAGAAGAAAAGTCCACAAATAAAAGCCTGGCATGTGTCCCATTAAAATCCAGATGTTTAAAAAGCATGTCAAACAGAGTGACAGTGGCATCCTCCACTCCTCTGTGAGGCCTATAGGCAAACTGCAGAGGATCCAATGCATGTTCAGTCTGCCTTAGGACCTCACATCTGACCAGTTTTTCAAAAATTTTCATTAAAATTGAAGTCAAAGCAACTGGTCTAAAGTCATTTACCGTTTTAGGACAGCTGGATTTTGGAACGGGAACAACCACGGCATCTTTCCAGATCTTAGGCACATGTTGTGTCTGTAAGGACTTATTGAAAATGTAATGAAATATAGGACTCAGTTCATGTGCACAGGACTTTACCAATAGCCCACATATATTATCAGGGCCCTGACTTTTGTTCACTTTTACAGCGCGGAACTCCCTTTCAACATCCTGCATCTCAATATTAAAGTGCTGATTGTCTTTGAGTTTCTGTTTCAAATCTTGGATTTCTGTGCTAAAATCAAAGGAGTCAAAACGACCATAAAAACAATTAAGAGCATTAGCCAGCTCTGTGTCTGAACTAAAACCATCTAAAAACACACGATTACTGCGCTCTGTGCTCTGAAGGCCTGCAATAGTTTTCATACTGGCCCAGGCCGAACCCAGTTTATTTGCTGCCATCTTGCTTTCCAACTCTGATTTATAATTCTGTTTTGCTCTTAAAATTTCAGCCTTCAGCTCCTTAGTGGCAACCTGTAGTTCAGAAACAGACCCCTGTTTAAAGGCAAGAGCTTTCCTCTGTAAGCAGGATTTAACTGATTTAGTAACCCATGGTTTGTTGTTGGGGTATATTTTGACACGTTTACGTGGAACAATCTTATTTTGACAGTAAGCCATGTATGAGCATGTGAGCTCAGCCAGAGAGTCCAAGTCATCCCCGCAGGCCATTATGAACATCTTCCAGTCTGTACAGTCAAAGCATTCCTGGAGGCTGTGCTCTGAATCTTCTGTCCACACATCAATGTCTCTCATCTCCACCTTGCCTCTTCTGAGAGCAGTTTTATATGTGGGCAGCAAATGAACACAGTTGTGATCTGATGATCCTAAAGGAGGAAGGGGGAGTGATTTATAGGCCCTCTCTATGGATCCATAGCACAGGTCCAATGTCTTTTTTCGCCTGGTTGGGCAGGAGACATACTGATGAAAGTTTTTAAGTGTCTTCTTTAAAGAAACATGGTTAAAATTCCCAAGAATGAAGTTTGGCGCCTCTGGAGAAATTGACTGCAGCCGCTGCACCACGTCAGAGATGGTGCTGGAGGCGGAGTCAGCGTCTGCCCTCGGATGAATGTACACAACTGTGATGAAAAGTTGGGGAAACTCTCGAGGCAAATAAAAGGGGCGTAGTGACACAGACAGCAATTCCACATTGGGTGTACAGATGCGCTCTCTGACCGTGACAGATGTGCAGTACTGCTTATTAATGTATAAACATACGCCGCCCCCCTGACGTTTCCCCGTTACCTCTTTCTGCTGATCCGAGCGCAGCGGGGCTCCAAAGCCGTCAATCCACAGCTCTGCATCTCGATCATGCGCAGTAAGCCAAGATTCAGTGAAAGCCATGACGCAGCAGTTCTTAAAATCCTTCTGGTAACGTACGTTGCCTTGAATTCCTCCACCTTGTTTCTCACAGACTGTGCATTCCCAAAAATGATCGAAGGAAGAGGAATGTTACCAAACTGACGTCTCCTAAGGCGCAATTTCACACCTCCACGTCTTCCACGCTTCCTTCTGCCGTCTTTCTTTTCACCGCTGTGTCCGTCTCTCAAAATAAAGTCCGGCAGCTGAAATTTGGGCGCAATCAGAGACTCTGCACCAGCTGTGTTAAAGCGCAGCAACACGTCCCTGGAATATTGTATTCTGCCCGCTATTCTGCTCGCCATGGAGCCGAACGCGTTTACCTCAGAGACAAAGAGCCACAGCACAGATAGCAGCAATGCGAGATAGGAGAGGAAATCCATGTTATGGATGCCAGGGAGCTCTTCGCCATATATTCCACAAACGCTCCAGGGCAGAAACGACACAGAGGATTTTCTAAAAACGTAAAAAAGTACAAAAAACACACATACGCACACACGCACTATATCATCAGCTGCAGGTCGCTGCGTGCGTTCCAGTTTGTTCATGTAAATAATGAGTTTTCTTTCAACTCAAAGCTTAGTCATGGAGTTCCACAGGGATCTGTGCTAGGCCCTACTCTTTTTAGTTTATATATGCTTCCGTTAGGCAACATTATTAGAAAGCACTGTATACATTTTCATTGTTATGCAGATGACACACAATTATACCTGTCAATGAAGCCAGATGATAGTAATCAATTAGCCAAGTTAGAAGCCTGTCTTAAGGAAATCAAAGCTTGGATGACTTGTAATTTCCTGCTATTAAATTCAGATAAGACTGAAGTCATTCTTGTTGGTCCAAAAAACCTTAGAAATTCCTTTCCAAATCAAACTTTCAGTTTGGATGCGGTTACTCTTTCTCTTAATAGCTCTGTGAGGAACCTTGGAGTTATTTTTGATCAGGATTTGTCCTTCAATTCACATATTAAATTTGTTTCTAAGACTGCCTTCTATCATTTGCGTAATATTGCCAAGATTAGGAGCATCTTGTCTCAGAGTGATGCTGAGAAACTGATCCACGCTTTTGTTAGCTCGAGATTAGATTATTGTAATTCTTTATTATCAGGCTGTCCTAAAACATCTTTAAAAAGTCTTCAGCTGATCCAAAATGCTGCAGCAAGAGTTTTAACAGGTACTAGAAAGAGAGATCATATCTCTCCGGTTCTGGCCTCCCTTCATTGGCTTCCCATAGAGTTTAGAATTAAGTTTAAAATCCTTCTTCTTACTTACAAAGCTCTAAACAATCAGGCTCCTTTTTATTTAAAAGATATGATACTACCGTATTATCCTAACAGAGCACTACGCTCCCAAAATGCAGGATTACTTGTAATACTTAGAATCTCCAAAAGTACAATGGGAGGCAGAGCCTTCAGTTATCAAGCTCCTCTCCTGTGGAATCAGCTGCCAATCTGGATTCAGGAGTCAGACTCGATCTCTGTTTTTAAGAATAGGGCTAAAACCTACCTTTTTGATATAGCCTACAATTAGGGAGGGATCATGTGTTTCTGAACCCTCCCTTAGTTATGCTGCTAATAGGTTTAGTCAACCGGGGGACCTCCAGTAATGCACTGGGCCTCACTCCTTTCCTCACTCTCTATGAAATATTTTTTTTTGCTGGTCATTTTTTTTTTTCATTAACATTTGTTTGTTCTCTCCCATAGATTGAGTCCCCATCGTGCTGTTTGCTCTCTACATGTCTGTTCTTTTCTTTTTCTCTATCCCCTCACCCCCCAGCCAGTCGCAGCAAATGACTGCCCCTCCCTGAGCCTGGTTCTGCTGGAGGTTTCTTCCTGTTAAAAGGGAGTTTTTCCTCTCCACCGTCGCCAAGTGCTTGCTCACAGGGGATCGCCTGATTGCTGGGGTCTTTCTGCAACTGTGGGGGTTCCCCCCTACAGTTGATAGTGCTATGAGATGACTGTTGTTGTGAAATGGCGCTATATAAATAAAGTTGAATTGAATTGAATTGAAATACTTTGCAAGCAGTTTCATGAAATGGTCAATCAGAAAGCAACTCATACTGGCTCGGATGTTGCCCGGGCTTACAAGGTCCGTGCTGATCTGTTCACACTCCGACAGGAAAAGTAAGCTAGGAGCAGGAAGACAAAAGAAGAGGAAAACAGCAGCCTTGAGTGTAGCAGAATGGAATGTACGCACTCTGTTGGACAGAACAACATCACAGTGCCCAGAAAGACAGACCGCGCTTGTGGCCCTGGAAATGAACAGGTACAATGTCGACATAGCTGCACTTAGTGAAACAAGATTGCCTGGATATGACAACTTGGAAGACCATGGGTACATCTTCTTTTGGAGTGGGAGATCAACTCAAGAAAGGAGAGAAGCAGGATTGCGCTTTGCAGTTAGAAAGGAGATAGCAGCAATGCTTGATGAGGAACCGGTGGCAATCAATGACAGGAGAATGACTATGAGACTTCCACTACAGCGGAAGATGTATGCCACACTCATCAGTGTATATGCCCCAACAATGACCAACACAGAGGAGGAGAAGGTAGAGTTCTAAAGTGATTTACGTGAGACTATCAGGCATGTACCGACTGATGACAGGCTGATACTCGTTGGAGATTTTAATGCCAGAGTTGGTTCGGACACTGAGAAATCGAAAGGAGTGCTAGGCAGTCATGGAGTAGGCAAGTGCAATGCTAATGGAGAACTTCCACTTGCACTATGTTCAGAGTACAACCTTGTGATAACCAACACTCTATTTAAGCACAAGGACACACACAAGAAGACATGGATGCACCCAAGATCCAAGCACTGGCACTTATTAGACTACATCATAGTCAGGCAGAGAGACACAAGGGATGTACTGGACACCAGAGCAATGAGAGACGCGGACTGTGGTACTGATCATGTGCTATGCTGAGATCCAGATTAAGGATTTGCAGACGAAAACAGCACTGCAGGATGGGTGCAAAGCCACCACGGAAGCTAAACACTAGTGCACTGAAAGGCCAAAAGTAGCAGGAAGAACTTACACAGGAAATGGATGAAAACTTGAAAGACTGGGACAGCAACAACTCAGAGAATGACATAGAAGAGAAATGGGCAACACTGAAGGATATGGTGTATCAGACTGCGAGTGATGTATTAGGCCACCTTGAGAGGAAACATCAAGATTGGTTTGATGAGCATGATGAACACCTGAAGAAACTACTAGAAGCAAGGAATACAGATAGGCAGGAAAACCTACAGTGTAACACAAGGGCGAAGAAGAAGAAGAAATACTCAAAGGCTCAGAGTGAGCTACAGAAGTACACCAGAGAGATGAAGTCTAACTGGTGGGATGAAAAAGTGGAGAAACTTCAAACTGCAACAGACAGGAAGGACATGAAAACATTCTTCACAGGTTTGAGAGAAATCTGTGGCCCTAAACCAAAAGGATTGATCCAACTAAAGGCTATGGATGGTGAAACGGTTTTGCAGGAAAAAGACAAGATCCTGGACAGATTTGCAGACCACTTTGACCAGCTACTAAACAACCCTGGAGCTCTCACTGAAGAGGCTAAAGAAGCTCTAGTGCAGCGACCAGCTGTATCAACTCTGGATGAACCATCAAATTTTGATGAACTAATGGCAGCTATCAGGACAACACAGGATGATAAAGCTCCAGGAAAGGATGGAATTCCAGCAGAAGTGTGGAAATTTGGTGGTGTTCAGCTGACCAACTGCCTGCACAAGCTCATCCAAGAGATATGGGATGCCCAGAAAGTACCTCAAGACTGGAAGAATGCAAGTATTGTGCCTTTGTTCAAGAAAGCTGACAGGAAAGATTGTGGAAATTACCAAGGTATATCACTGTTAGCTGCTGTTGGTAAGATTCTCTCACGTGTACTACTTAACAGACTCAATGAACACATCTCGCAGAATGTACTACCGGAAACCCAGTGTGGCTGTAGAAGTGGAAGAAGCACAGTGGACATGATTTTCTGCTTGAAACAGGTTCAAGAAAAGTGTATTGAACAGAACATGCCACTTTATGTAGTCTTCATAGACTCCAGTAAAGCCTTCGATACTGTTTCGCGACAAGGACTTTGGCAGGTACTTAAGAAATATGGCTGTACAGAGAAGTTTGTCAGCCTGATCGAGGCACTCCATACAGGTATGCAAGCAAACGTGGCAATGAGTGGTTCAGTATCTAAAGACTTTTCAGAAAGCAACGGGGTGAAACAAGGGTGTGTGCTGGCACCTACTCTCTTCTCGCTATATCTGGCAGCCATGCTTGAGGTGGCCTTCAAAGACACTTCAGCAGGAGTATACATTCAAACAAGGAAAGAAGCAGACTTGTTCAGTGTGGCACAGTTTAAAGCCAAGAGTAAGACATCAATAAAGGTAGTAAGAGAAATGCTCTTTGCCGACGACAGTGCTCTAGTTGCACACAGCGTGGAAGATATGCAATCTTTAGTGGAGAAATTTTCAAGAGCAGCTAGCCAATGCAGCCTCCAAATCAACATCAAGAAGACAGAGTGCCTTTATCAACCACCAAAGTTCCAGTTATCAACATCACTACCAGAAGAGATCAACATTGGTACAGAGCCACTAGTCAAGTGCAAGACTTTCAAGTACCTAGGGGGTACTGTTTCAGAGAATGCTTGGCTGGATGATGAACTATCTCTCAGAATGGGAAGAGCGAGCGCTGTGTTTGGAAACTTGAGGGAGAGACTGTGGAACAATTGACATGTGTCTATCCGTGTGAAATGTAAAGTGTACAGAGCGACAGTACTGGCTACTCTATTGCACGGTGCTGAAACTTGGACTGTCTACAGAGTGCAGGTGAAGGAACGCCACGCGTACATGATGAGACACCTTCGAGCCATAATGAACATCTCATGGAAAGACAAAATAACCAACATAGAAGTGTTGAAATGAGCAGGTCTACCATCAATGGAGGACATGCTAATACAGATGAACCTGAGATTGCTCGGACATGTTGAGAGGATGGACCACCAGCGTCTCCCTCGGCAGTTACTCTGCTCATAGTTATGCAAGGGCAAACACAATCAGGGTAGACCAAGGGTCAGATTTAAAGACACTGTAAAAAGAAACTTGAAGAAGTTGGACATAGACAGGAGTTCCTGGCAATGGAAAGCTAAGGACAGAGCTGTGTGGAGGAATCTGATCAGACCTAAATGAAACAGTCATTGTCGCCCATGACAGACTGCTATGATGATGATGATGAAAGGTAAGACTATGCATACTTATTTTATATACTTGAATTTGTATTGAATTGTGGAGCTACAGCTTGCACAGCAAATGTGCTCTCTGAGCCACTATAATTTCGATATTGATAGAATGGAAATGTTTCCTGTTAGCATACACATATTCGTCTTATGAAGGTGATTTTATAGCAATGTGTGTGCAGTCCATAGCTCCGATTACATTAGGAAAACCGGCTCTATTATACTATCAGTTATGCTTTGATATTGGCCTATTCAACTGCATTGTCTGGGAATATGATGTACCTGGGTGACAGCTGGATAATGCCATTCCACACAGCTGGCATAGCTTGGCTCAGAGTCGACTGGGAAATTCCTGATTGGTCTGCCAGCTCCCTTTGGAATGTCCCTCTTGCCAGGAACCCCAGTGTTGTCAGCACCTGCACTGGGACGGGCGCTCTAAGAGTGGTCATAACTCCGAGCAGAGTTCGGAGCTAACGCCATTGTTGTCAGAGGCATTTTCTGCAATTCTTTGCACTTGCTTTTATATCATGTGTCTCTGGCGCGCACAATAATTTTCACGTCATTATCAGTCTCCCAACATCACCTCTAAGTATCGCCATGGACCAATAACAGTAGAAACGTAGGTACGCCAGCCATGAAGTTGCCCTGGGGCTGTGCATATTTCCACGGGTCATTTCATTCTTGATACTGAAATTTTCTGTGGAAAAGGACGTATGCCATGTTTTTGTGCGTAAGTACCCTTTGTACATGAGGCCCCTGGAGTGTACTACTATTTCTGTTTCTTCTCTTCACAATAAAAGCTCGAGACATGCATTGCAGGACTGAACTTAAATTCACTGCACATTCTATCAAGAGATAATTCAGTAAAATGCCTTAGTTGTTTTGTTAGTAAATTATTTCTATCATCAGATTTTATAATGTACAATTAGCAGATCATAAAACATGCAAACTTTCAACTGAAATTAAATTCAAGCAGATGCTATTGGGTTCATATATTCAGGGGTACACATAAGTGGTGCACAGGTGTGCATGCACGATCAAAATAAACAATGCACACCAGATCAATTGTTGTAACATGCATGTGCAAGCCTAGGGACAGATACATTCTAAACACTGGACTGCAGTGCAGAGTATGAGCGACTGTTTTTATGATTTTCTCCTTTCATTAAAACTAGTGCATTGCCCGTAGAACCCAAGTATTCCTGTCTGAAACAGGTATCCCAATTAGGCTTTAAAGGCCCAAATGTAGGCTGTGTTTGAAAGTGGAATACAAAGAGGTGTAGGCTATATGTCAGCAATCACGTTAGACTTTGACAAATATAAAAGAAAGTAAATGGCACTAAGAGTAAAATGGGTGAGCCAAATAACCACTTACGTGGGCTCCAAGGGAGCGCTGGCAGGACTCCAGCGAGCAATAGATGAACCAACAGGGTGGGGAATGAGCTGGTGGAGCCTGACCGGGTGGAGGTTACTGTGGTGTGGGATGAAGTGACAGGAGAGGGCGCACAGCCCCCAGTGACACACCCACATGATGGCAGCAACCTGCACAAGGGAGTAAATGCACACAGGTTTATAATTTCTTTCACCAGTGTATAATTGACTTGCTGTCTTAGCGACAGTATACCCAGATGAGCCAGTGTTGAATCACTGAAGGATGCTTCCTTAAGTACGATGGCTGATGAGAGGGTGCAGGTGTGTTCTTTCCCTCAGGTGTGATGATGAGCTGAGGAGAGATGAACGGGAAGGAGGGGGAACGCTCTTGTCACCCATGACAGGGCCCCCCCTTCTAGGAGCACCTCCTGGTGGTCCACAAGGCTTGTTGGGATGGGCTTGATGGTAGGACCGGAGCATCTCTTTGTCCAGGATTCGGGACGAGGGAACCCAGGACCGTTCCTCCGGGCCGTAGCCCTCCCAATCAACCAAGTACTGGAGACCCCGGCCCCGACAACAAACCTCCAGGATCCGGTAGACCATGTGGGTGGGGTGGCCGTCGATAATCCGGGGAGGAGGAGATGGCTTCGGGCGGGGGTGGGGGGGGACTGACCGAGAGGGGCTTGATGTGAGAGATGTGAAAGGTCGGGGTTACCTGCAGGGCTGATGGAAGTCTGAGCCAAACTGAGGCATCGTTGACAATCCTGAAGATCGGAAAAGGCCCGATGAAGCGAGGAGACAGCTTCTTCGGAGTAGTCTTCAGCAGAACCTGACTAGCTGCCAACCAGACCTGCTGCCCCACGATGTACTTGGGAGCAGGCACCCATTGCTTGTCAGCTGCAGCCTGGTTGCGCTCGACAGAGCGGGCGAGGGCGGCCCGCGTGGATCTCCAGATCCGCCTACAGCGGAGAGCATGAGCCCCCACAGAGGGAACCGTGACCTCCCTCTCGGTCATGAGTAGAAGCAGAGGCCTGTAACCTAATGAAGCCTCAAAAGGAGTAAGCCCCTGTGCCGTGGAAATAGCCGAGTTCATAGAGTATTCCACCCAGATCAGGTGCAAGCTCCAATAAGATGGGTGCTCAGCTGCCACGCATCGCAGGGTGGCCTCCAAGGACTGATTAGCGCGCTCTGCCTGCCCGTTGCTCTGGGGGTGGTTCCCAGAGGACAGGCTCACCGTCGTTCCCAGGATGCGGCAGAAGGCCCTCCACACCTGTGATGTAAACTGTGGACCCCGGTCAGACACGATGTCCACAGGGATTCCATGGAGTCAGATCACATGGTCAGTCAGTAGGATGGCCATCTACAAGGCCGAAGGGAGTTTAGGGAATGCAAACCAGGTGGACAGCCTTGGAGAAATGGTCCACGATGGTCAGGATCACTGATTTACCATGGGAGGGGGAATTCCAGTGACAAAGTCCACAGTGATATGCGACCACGGCCGACCGGGGACGGGAAGGGGATGGAGAAGACCAGCCGGGGGAGGGGGGGCGAAGAGAGTGAGACTTGCCCCGGATGCAGGTCTGGCAGGCCCGCACATACTCCCGCACATCCCGCCACAGTGTGGGCCACCAGAACACCCACTGAACCATATCCGTTGTGCGGGTGATACCAGGATGACAAGTGAAGCGGCTGGTGTGACCCCACTAGATGACATCACTGCGGAGGGCAACGGGGATGTACAGGTGGTTCGGGGGCACCCTGCTGGCACAGGCTCCCGAGACTGGGCCTGACGAACCCTCCGCTCGATATCCCACGTAAGGGCACTGAGGACACATGAAGGGGGGTGAATGGATTGGGGGTGGGAAGGGGGCGCTACCTCCTCGGAATCAAACTGTCACAAAAACATGTCCGGTTTGGTGTTCCGAGAGCCAGGCTGGTAAGTGATGGTGAAATTAAATTGCAGGAAGAACAAAGCCCAGCAAGCCTGCCTGGCATTAAGTCGGTGGGCTGACCGCAAGTACTCAAGGTTCTTGTGGTCGATCCACAATGGGGTGAATAGTCCCCTCTAACTAACGTCTCCATTCCTCTCGTGCCAATTTAATGGTGAGCAGCTCTCTATCCTCTACGTCATAATTCTTCTTGGCCGGCGTGAACTACGCGCACAGGTGGAGCTTCTGATCGGAGGATGTGCGCTGTGAGAGGACTGCGCCCACCCCCGAATCAGATGCGTCCACCTCAAGGACAAACTGGAGTTGTGTGTTGACCTGGGCCAAGATACGTAGGTGTTTCAGTGAACAGCCCTTTTAATTAGGAAAAGGCCTGTTCCACTGCCTCGGTCCACCGAAAGGGGACCTTAACAGAGGTCAGCTGCATTAAGGGCAGTGCTACCCCACTATAGGTCCTGATGAACCGGCAAGAAAAGTTCACAAACCCGAGGAAGCATTGAAGCTCCCTGCAGGAGTGGGGTGTCTGCCAATTGAGCACTGCCATCACCTTGGCCGGGTCGGCAATCAGTCTCCCTTCAGCCACTATGAAGCTAGAGAAAGAAATAGATGTTGTGGAGAACTCACACTTCTCGGCCTTAACGTAGAGCTGGTTCTCCAAGAGCCATTGTAAAATGGCTCTCACATGGACCTCATGTTCCTCTGGTGAGCGGGAGAAAATTAAAATGTCATCCAAATAGACAAACACAAATTGGTAGAGCATATCGCCGAGGACATTGTTAATCAACCGTTGGAAGACAGCAGGGGTGTTGGTGAGCCCAAACGGAATAACCAAATACTCAAATTGCCCCAGGTGTATTTTAAACGCTGTCTTCCACTCGTCCTCCTCACGAATGCGGATGAGATGGTGCTCATTGAGTAGGTCTAATTTGGTAAACACCCATGAGTGCTGAAGGAGCTCGAACGCAGAATTCATCAAGGGCAGAGGATATTTGTCCTTGGCTGTTATAGCGTTGAGCTCATGGTAATCAATACACGGGTGTAGCGAGCCATCCTTCTTGCCGACAAAGAAGAACCCGGCCCCAGAAGGGGCCGAAGATGGCCAAATAAGGCCGGCGTTCAGCGATACTTGAACATACTTTTCCATTGCCTCTCTCTCTGGCCCAGAAATACTGTAGAGCCAACTGGACAGCAGCTTCACCCCCGGGATGAGGTCCACAGCACAGTCACAAGAGCGATGAGGCAGAAGCAACAGCGCTCTCGACTTGCTGAAGACCTCCCCCAAATCATGATAAACCCAGGGGACGAGGCTGAGGTCCGGCGGCTCGACCGGAGGAGGAGAGACCGGAAGAGATGGACACTCATCTGAATTAAGACAATTGGCCAAACAGAACGGACTCCAAGAGGAGATAGAATTGCGCCCCCAGTAAATAATGGGGCTGTACCACCGGAGCCACGGATACCCTAGAATCATCGAGGATGATGAATTTGGGACAATTAGGAACGTGAGTTCCTCCCGATGATTCCCGGACAAGAGGATGGCAACTGGCCTCGTGCATTCGGCAATTACTGCAACCTCACAGCCAGATATGGTGGTAATACGTCGATGATGGAGCAATTTAAGAGTGGGAATACCCAGGTCCCAGACGAGCCAGGCCAACACGAAATTGCCCTCTGCCCCCGAATCAACTAACTCCAACACCCTCCTCTTGACCCCCGACAATTGCATGAGGGGCAGAATAGAGAAATTGCTGGGGGGAGTTAACTTGGTCCCACCCACCAGAACCCCCCACGGTTACTGACGGGCCGCGTCTTTTGGCCGCTAGGGGCAATCGTCTCAACTGTGCCTCAGGCAGGCACAGTACATGCACACGCCAGTCCCCCTCCTTCACCGACACTCATCGTCGGTTAATTGGAACTGGCTGAGGTCCATCGGCTTGGAAGGAGACACCCCCCCCCCCCCAGTGTCAGCCCCGCAGCGGGCACCTGCTCAGCAGACGGACGAGAGGAGGCTTGTTGCTCCTTTGCGCACTCACGATAGCGGTTGTCCAACCCCACAGCCTGATCAATGAGACCATCGAGCGTGTCGGGAATGGCATAAACTGCCAGATTGTCGCGGAGATGGGCATTTAACCCGTGGAGGAACACGCTGCGTAAAGCAACTTCGTTCCATCCCAAGTCTGCCGCTTTGACCCAAAACTCCACAGAGAACTCGGCCACAGACCGAGCCCCCTGGCAGAGAGTCATAAGGCGGCTCATTATGTTCCCCTGACTCTTGGTGTGGTCGAACGCGCGACAAAAAGCGGCCACAAATTGATCAAACGTGCAACTATGGCCCTCCGGGCTGTCTGATGTGGCCCAAGCCCAACAAAGGGCTCGGTCCCGCAGCAGTAGGGTGAAAAATTGAATTTTAGCGGCATCCCCTGGGTACCCCGCATTGAATCACTGAAGGATGCTTCCTTAAGTACGCTGGCTGATGAGAGGGCGAAGGTGAGTCCTCTCCCTCAGGTGTGATGATGAGCTGAGGAGAGATGAACGGGAAGGAGGGGGCACTCTCTCGCCGCCCATGACAGTTCGTTTGTCAGATCACTTATCTGTGTGATCTTTTATCAGTTACTATATTCAAGATAATAGTGTATCTTGCACTTTAGAGAATGGGAGTTGTTCAGTAAATATTTAACTAAAAATGAATTATTTTGTTATTTGGGCATTTTTGTGTCCTGCATTTAGGCCCTGTCACACCTAGATGATTTAGGTAGTGTTTGCAAAACGTATGAAAAATTTGATGAATACATTGGCACACGTCGAATCAGTTATGGCTAAGTTTTGTCTACGTTAAGACCATGCTGAAGAACGCTGAAGCACCCTGAAGCACTCTGGTATACGGCATAGTTCGCTCAGCATGCTGAAAATTTTCCAACGTATCCAGCATATGGTTGATATGTTCTGTATTCACGGAGCAAAGGTTGTAGGGAAGTTATGCATTTGTTTATACACGTTACTTGTCAGTGACTCATAGTTACTCAAAAGTCAAAATACCATCCATCCTTCCATCCATCCATCCATCCATCCATCCATCCATCCATCTTCTACCGCTTTTCCGGAGGTCCGGGTTGCGGAGGCAGCAGTTCAAGCTAAGAAACCCAGACTTCTCTCTTAACGGCCACCTGCTCCAGCTCTTCAGAGAGGATACCAAGGCATTCCCAGACCAGCTGGGAGACAGTCTCTCCAGCAAGCTTGTCCCTAACCCGGAGAGGACAATCAACCTTTTTCCGGCTGAGGACCATGGACTCGAACTTGGAGGTACTGATTCTCATCCCAGCTGCTTCACACTCAGCGGCAAACAATCCCAAAAAGATCCATAGATCACTGCTGGATGAAGCCAGCAGGACAACATCATCTGCAAACGACAGAGGTGAGATGCTGTGGTCACCAAGCATGACACCCTCCGTTCCCTGGCTGTGCCTAGAAATCCTGATCATAAAAATTATGAACAGAATCAGTGACAAAGGGCAGCCCTGGCGGAGTCCAACTGTCACTGGGAATGAGTCTGACCGAGTGTTGGCAATATGAACCAAACTCTCACAACGGTCGTACAGAGACCGACTAGCTCATAACAACAAGCCTGATACCCTATACTCCTGAAGCACCCCTCCCCCCCACAAAAAAACACAAGGGGCATGGTCGAATGCTTTCTCCAACTCTACAAAACACATGCAAACTGGTTGGGTAAACTCCATGAACCCTCAAAGATTCTCGAGAGGTTAAAGAGCTGGTCTGATGTGCCACAGCCAGGACGAAAACCACATTGCTCCTCCTGAATCCGAGGTTCGACCAAGTTGAAATACGTCATCGATATTAATATCTAACGTAGTCAAAAATTATTTCTAACATAAGTAATGCTCTTTGAACCTATGTGTAACTTATTGAATGGGTTTCTAACTTGGAGCTACCCTATAATGCCATATTTGCAGCATTGGTTCATAGGGAAAACCTGTACAAAACTCTATCCAGCTGCTGTCTGCAGTGCATACACACACACAGAGCTAAACACACATACTTGTTCGTATAACGGGACCTGTCAGGGATGTGCCTGAGCACTTTCAAGCTACAGGATTAAGATCCAAATCACTGTTTAGCCCTCCCCCATGTTTTTCTTACCTTTGACTGCAGTCTATACCATCAGCTGTCCACTGCTGTTCTTACAGATATGCCAAAATGTCAGAACACCGGAGGAGGGGGATCCAATTAGCTGATCGCTCGACTGAGCTCAACTGTTTTCCATGATAAATGACACTTTGCTGCTGGCTGCGCCTCCCAGCAAAAACACACTCCATGCATTATCTTTTTTTTCACTTTATTGAAAATAACATTTTTTTAATCGCCATCAGTTAGCATGCCTTTGAGCCAGGGCATGTTGGGCCACTGCTTCTCCCGGCATGTTCTGTGTTGGATACACCAGTGTTCTTTGTCAGACCTGGGTCCCTGCATGACGCTCTGCCCAGTCTGCTCGCACGTCTCCTGTTCTCCACATATGCCGAATTATCCTTTAGTCGTACACAATCACGGTAGCTTAATGTTATAATTTCTTTAAGCATTAAATCTTCAGCATTATCTTTTTCTAGTCAAATTTGTCGTTTTTCACTTCCTTGTTTTGTTCAGTAAACACTGGTGACTGACTGGTCATGATGCTGTTTATTATCCAATCAGCATAACCGTGATGCCACACATTATCCAATCAGCATAGTCAATCCAAAACCCCACCCACACTTTCTGAAGCCAGGGCATGAAGAGACAGAGCGGTAACAGAGTGGTGGCTAAACTTTTATTGATAAAAATGACATATTTTGACTGAGCGACTCCATACTCAAAGATGCACACCCTCGTAACATCAGCATGTATAAAATCTTAGGCCAGTCTGACAAACGGTTCAAGAGATATGTGTGGAACAGACACACAGATAGACAGACAGACAGACACAGACACACACCCCACACACACAGATTCTGTGCATATAAATAGACTAGTTCATGCTCGTAGAAAGCAAGTATTCTTGTCTGAAAACAGGTAGCCCAATTAGGCTTACAGGCCCAAATGTAGGCTGTGTTTGAAAGTGGAATAGAAAGAGGTATAGCCTATATGTAGGCAATCATATGCTAGACTGTGACAAATATAAAAGGGACTGAATGGCACTAAGATTTATTTGGTTGTGTGAATATTAATTACAGAATTATTGAAAAGGAGTGGGACATCCAATATTAGCGACTGTTTAAGGACCCTTGTTTATTTTTTGTCAGATCACTTATCTGTGTGATCTTTTATCACTTATATTCATAGGTGTTGTATCTTCCACTTTGAGAAATGGGAGTTACGCAGTCATTATAATCGTTTTAGTTTATATACAGTTATGTGAAAAAATTAGGACAACCCATTAAATATTCAGATTTTTTTTATTAATAAATGTTCACATATCTGTATCGAACCTTGTTTTAATTTTTATTTGTATTTTTTAACTTTTATTTTAGCCATTTTAAGTGGGAATGATTTTTTTTTTTTTTTTTTTTTTTTTGTTACTTATTTGTACCCGTAGGTAGACTTGGTTTGCAGTCTGGTGACAAGCCACCGGCTGCTGGTCGCTGCGTGCGCGAGCGCCCTAAGCCTACATGTTTTTGGTGTGCGGGAGGAAACCGGAGAAATCCCGGAGTAAACCCGCGCAACACGGGGAGAACATGCAAACTCCACACAGCTCACTGTTGGTCGGGGGCTGGGATCGAACCCACGATCTCATGATCCCCGCAATCCCCCGGCCGAGGGTAAAACTGTGCTGCCACAGTGCTAAACCACTGCGCCACCGTGCAGCCAGAATGTGGGGTTGTCCTAAAAAAGATGGGGGTATCCTAACCAATTCCTCACTATTTGTTTAGAATTACATTTTACAGAAAATTTGAAAAAAGCCTTTAATTCATTTTTAATCATTTAGTTGTATTACATGAATCTCCCAGTATTTTTTATAGTATATTAAATATCAATATGTCCAAATATGTAAAAAAAAAAAAAAAAACCCACACAGGCTTATACAGGGTGTCCTAATTTTTTTTCACATGACCATGTAGTTTATAGTCTATCGTCAATAAATTCATGCAGTACTATAACACCGCACAGCCCCGGTGTGGTGGAACAGTGGTTAGCACTGTGGCAGCACAGCAACTTACCCTTGGCCATGGGATCCCAGGTTCGATCCCAGCCCCTGACCAACAGTGATCTGTGTGGAGTGTGTATGTTCTCCCCGTGTTTACATGGGTTTACTCCGGGATATCTGGTTTCCTCCCACAGGCCAAAAACATGCAGGTTAGGTTAATTGGAGACTCTAAAATGGCCCTAGGTGTGAATGGTGAAGGTATAGGGCCATATCGCTGCTGCTTCATCCATCCAGGTGGATGCCCTGAATTTCCCCTTGGGGATCAAAAAATAACAGGACACGTTTACAAATATTTAAGGCCCATTCTAGTACATCCTTTTATATTTTAGGAATACTGTAAGTACAAAACACAAAACATTATTATTCACAGCAGAATGACCTGTTTGGCTGCAACTGTTGCATCAGTGTTGCCCATTTGTCAGTAAATATTTTAAATAAAAATGATTTATTTCATTATTTGGGGTGTTTTGTGTCCAGTTTGGTGACCGGTCGTCATTTAGTCAAACCTGCATGTGGCGCATGTGATGTGCAACTGATGTGGCTTCCTGCTCCACAATCATGGTGGTACTATTATGACTTTTAATTTTTACATAGCCGTGCGAGCACATTGAGAGGAGCACCATGGCGATGGCGAGTCGTGGTCCTGCAAAGGGACTACTGTCTACCACTGACCGGGCATGCTGGGCTTGCTTCCCTACGAATGACCGCGTTCCACCCACTGCTTCTCCAACACCGATGTTCTTTAGACAGACCGCGGGTCCCCGCTGGCATTCCCCAAATTATCCTTTAGACATATGCAATCACGGCAGCATTATTGTATAATTATTTTAAGCATTATATCTTCACTATTCTCTCTTTCTTGTCAAATTTGTCTCTTTTCTCTTCCTTTTTTTGTTTGCAAAGTGCTGTAGTGACTGGTCGTGATGCCGCGTATTATCCAATCAGCATGGCCATGATGCCGCATATTATCCAAACAGCACAGAGTCAATCCGAAACCCCGCCCTCACTTCCTGAAGCCAGGGCATGAATAGACAGAGCGGTGGCTAAACTTTTATTGTCAAAATTTAATATTTTGACTGAGTGACTCCATACTCAGCGATGCACACTCTCATAACCTCAGAAAACATTTATCAAATCTGAGGTCAGTCTGATAAACGGTTTGGGAGCTATCTGAGGAGCAGACAGACAGACAGACAGACAGACACACACACAGTTCTTTACTGTAATAGTCTCTTTTACTACATCTCATTATATGTGTTAACTTATTTTTGCATGTTTTATACCGCTGCTCTGCTTCTTTTGTCCTTTTCTTTAGGAAAGCTTTATATAATAAATTTTTCTTTTTACACTCCTTTTTTAATCCTTTGGTTAACCATGGCTTATCGGCAAATTTATGTTTAAGCTTTTTCTTACTAATGGACAATTTTTTTCTAAACAGTGGTTACAATGTTCATGGATGTTTCATAGGCTTCATTACATCTGATACATAGACTTTTGTTCAGTCTTGCTTCAGCGAGTCTTCTTTAAAGAAACTCGATTGAAACTGATTCATTTTCAGTTGAAATTAAAATGTGTGTAGCGTTTATCCACATAGTCCTCTATTTTTGAAGGTGGGTCAAGGAAAAAAGAATGAAGACCAAGCAACAACCTCAGCTTCTTCCCCTTAGAACAAAACCAAAAAATTTATGTGCACCCCTGCAAATATTTGTAAATCTGACTCTTTGATAAGAGTCAGTGACTCACCAACCACAAACGCACCGCTGCTGCCATGAAGCTTGATGGAGGTCAGTGCTCTGCAGTGTTGGGCAAGATAGTAAAAAATAACTAATTACAGTTAGTAGTTACTTCTTTTCAAAAGTAATTGAGTTACTTTACCAATTACTGCATGACTAAAGTAATTAGTTACTTGGAAAAGTAACTTTCATGTTCCTTTTAAATGCATATTTAAATCATCTTGCACACATAGCAAGATAATTTAATTAACTTGTGCATACCTGCGCATGCCCGTGTATACCCATGCATGTCCGTATAAACCAAGTATAAGCATATACTGTATTTCTGCATGCCCGTAGAAAGCAGGTGTAAGCAAGGGTGTAAGCAAGCACGTCAGCACTTGTTCAGTGATGCTTGCCTTTGATCTTTGATGGTGTCATAGTGATTCCTATGATCTTTGATGATGTCATAGTGAGTCCTGTGGTTGTGAGTGATGCCTGCCTCTGATCTTTAATGTCATAGCGAGTCCTATGATCTTTTAGCAAGTCCTATGATCGTGACATTGTGACACACAGAGATTTCTTGAATTATATATAGAGTGATAAGATAAGATAAGATAAGCCTTTATTAGTCCCACAACGGGGAAATTCCAGGATTGCAACAGCACAGGGATAGCAACACTCAGAGCAACAATCAGAAGGCAAGAAAAAAAACAAGCAAGAAAGAGCAGCTAATATACATATGTACATATTACTATAAAATATATATATACACACACACAGACACACAGTGCAGAGCATTGTAGCTTGATGGAATAAATATGTAAATATACTAAACAACCCACAGTACGGAGCATTGCAGCTAGTGGAATAAATATGTAAATAATAAACACCCACAGTGCGGAGCTTGTAGCTAGATGGAATAAATATATAGATATATAAATATAACACACCCAGTGCGGAGCATTGTAGCTAGATGGAATAAATATGTAAATATATAAACACACACAGTGCAGAGCATTGTTGCTAGATGGGATGAAACAGCATAACCGTCTACTTAGTTATCCTACATGGTGTGATTCTCACCCTCCATACTGACCAGTATGTTCCTAGTTGTATACCGGAGGGGACCATTGTGTAAGTCTATTGCATCTTTTGCATTCAAAAAACTATTAGTTTGTTACGTCTTTTTGCTATCTCTGCGAGCAGCCCTGCTTAGGTTGTACAGTCTGACAGCCGTTGGTAGGAAGGACCTGCGAAACCTCTCGGTTGTGCACCTGGGATGATGTAGTCTGCTGCTAAATGAGCTCCTCAGTGCATTCAGTATGTCCTGCATAGGGTGGAACTCGGACTCCAGCAGAGATGACAGTTTAGCCACCGTCCTTCTCTCTCCTATCTCCTCCACCGGATCAAGGCGCTGCCCCAGGACAGAGCTAGCTTTCTTGATCAGTTTGTTCAGTCTCTTCCTATCGGCTGCAGTAATGCCACTGCCCCAGCAGACCACTCCAAAAGTGATGGCTGATGCCACCACCGTGTCATAGAATGTCTTCAGCAGCGCCCCTTGTACACCAAAAGACCTGAGTCTCCTCAGGAGGAACAGCCTGCGCTGTCCCTTCTTGTAGAGTGCGTCAGTATTGTGTGACCAGTCTAGTTTATTGTTCAGATGAACACCCAGGTACTTATAGGATGTCACCATCTCGATGTCTGTTCCCTGTATATTTACTGGTGCTGTGAGGGGCTGCCCATGCCTGCGGCAGTCCACCACCAGCTCCTTATTTTTTCTCGCGTTGATCTGGAGGCAGTTCCGATGGCACCAGTCCACGAAGTCCTGGATAAGCCCTCTGTACTCAGCTTCATCTCCATTGGAGATGAGGCCAACGATCGCAGAGTCATCAGAGAACTTCTGTAGATGGCAGTGTGTTGTGTTGTGTGAGAAGTCCGCAGTATAAAGAGTGAACAGGAAGGGAGCCAGCACCGTTCCCTGGGGGGCCCCCGTGCTACCGATGATCGTGTCGGACACACAGTCCCGGGTTCTCACAAACTGAGGCCGGTTTGTGAGGTAGTCCAGGATCCACGATGACAGGTGCTGGTCCACCCCTGCGCGCAGCAGCTTGACCTTCAGGATCATCGGTTGGATGGTGTTGAAAGCACTGGAGAAGTCAAAGAACATGATCCTCACCATATTCCTGGCTTACTCCAGGTGGAGACAGAGAACGGTGAAGGAGGAAGATCACCGCATCCTCCACCCCGATGCCATGCTGGTAGGCGAACTGGAGTGGATCCATTGCTGGTTCCACCAGGGGGGCGGAGGTGAGCAAGGAGCAGTCTCTCCAGGGTCTTCATCAAGTGGACGTCAAGGCCACCGGTCTGTAGTTGTTCAGGTCTTTGGGTGGTAGGGAAGTTTTTGGTACAGGTACCACACAAGATGTTTTCCACAGCTGTGGTACCCCTCCCAGCTTCAGGCTCAGTTGAAGATGTACGTCACAATCCCACACAGCTGGTCTGCACAGGACTTGAGGAGCTTTGCGCTGATGCCGTCCGGTCTCGACGCCTTCCTCGCGTTGATCTTCCTCAGCTCCGTCCTCACCTGGGTCCTGGTCAGGGTCAGGATGGGGGGCTGTGTGTTGGGAGTGGGGGGTTGTTGGTGGAGTGGGGAGTGGGCAGCAGGAATTGATTTCTTTAGAGGCAGCAGTGGTTGTTGTGCAGTCAGGGGGGAGGGCGGTTGGTCAAACCTATTGAAAAACAGATTCAGGTTTGTCGCCCACTCCCTGCCCCCCGTGGCCTGGGGGGAGGTATTCTGGAGCCCAGAGATGGTTTGAGGTTTCTTCAGACCCCCGCTGATGTCGCTCTGTTGCAGCTTGTCCTCCATCTTCTTCCTGAAGCTGTCCTTGCCTTCTCTGATCTTATCCTCAGCTCCCTCTGTACGGACTTCAACATCTCCCTGTTCCCCGACCTGAAGATCCTCTTCTTCTCTCTCAAGAAGTGTTTTATCTCAGGTTGATCCAGGGTTTGTTGTTTGAGCAACACCGTATGGTCTTGTGGGAACGGATTTGTCCACACAGAAGCTGAGGTAGTCTGTGAAGGTGTGAGTGAGGCCATCGATGTCCTCACCATGTGATCGCAGAGCTGCTTCCAGGTGGTGGCTTCAAAAACAGCCCTTTAGGTGTCCATGTCTCCTCAGACCATAATTCCACTGTGCGCATGCCGGAGGTTGTCTGTGCACTAGGGGTTGTATACTGGCCGGAGATGAACCAAGTTGTGATCCGATCTCCCGAGTGGGGGGAGTTCGTGATGAGGTGTACGCCTCCTTAGTGTTTGCGTAGATAAGTCCAGTGTTTTATTGTCTCTAGTGTGGCATGTGACATACTGGGTGAACGTGGGTAGATGGGAGATAGTGAAACATGGTTGAAATCGCCTGAGATGAGGAGAAGAGCATCTGGGTGTTCTGTCTGCAGCCTGCTGGTTACTGAATGGATGACGTCACGCGCTGTCCCAGCGTTCGCCGTCGGATTTGCATAAACAACAATGCAGATCACGTGTGAGTGTTCTCTCGGGAGATATGTAGGCCGCATGCTAACAGCTAGCAACTCAATGTCTTTGCTGCAGTGTCATTGTTTAACAGTGATATGTCCCGGTCTGCACCAGTTGTTGTTAACATACATTATCACTCCACCGCCCCTTGCTTTACCACTGTCTGGTGTTCGGTCTGCCCGTATCATGTGGAAACCCTCCAGCTCAATGTTAGCATCTGCTGCTAGTTCAGTTAGCCACGTCTCAGAAAACAAAAGGAGAGAGCACTCCTGATATGTGCTATTGTAACGGCAGATAGCCGCTAGCTCATCTACCTTTCCCAGTAACGACCGTACATTTCCCATGACAATAGATGGAAGGGAGGGTCTGTACCTTATATTTTTTGTCCTCCGCCTTACTCCAGCCCGGCAGCCACGGTGTTTTCGCCTCAGTTCTCTCGGTATGTCGAGTTTTTCCAATGGGACCGGGTGGCGGTTGAATGCTAGCAGCTCTTCCCTGCTGTATCATATCCTGCTATAAACAGTGACTCCGTCCACCGGCTCAGGAGACATTTGGGACAATCTGTGTGATGATGATGGATTACATTACAGGCTTACTAATGTCAGGCTGAAAACAGACTGTTTCAAACAGAGCTTTTAGAACATGTTCAGTCTGCTTTATCCTGCCTTGAGAGCTGTTATTGTGGGAAAAAATCTGAAGAAAATCAACAAAAAATTGCCAGTAATTTCCTCATTTTGGAGTGAGAAATAGGGTTTGTGGAGTGAGAGAGAGGGAAAAAGAATGAAAATCACTCCAAAAGAGTGAGAGTTGGCAACACTGCATAAAGCTGTCCTCTTACCTTTATGATATGGATTTAATCCGATGTGCAGTGATCCAAAGAAAATGTCCATTATCCACAGTCCAAATGTCTGCTGTGACAGAGACATGATCCAGTCCCTCAAATTCCTTTTAGAGATCAAAATCCATTTTTGAATAATCTTCATCTGTCATATCTGGGCAGGATCCTAGAATCATGCCCACGCCTTGTGTTCATTCTTTGTTCTCTCTGCAATTATTTATGATTATGTTTAGTCATGTTTTTACCACTACCCTCTCAGTATGTTGTCCTGCATGTTCATTGTCATGTTTCCTGTGCAAGCCCTGTCCATGAGTGTCAGTGTAGCCACACCCATCCCATTTTCCTCACCTGCTGCCCTTGATCATCTGCCCAAGCTGTCTCATGTTTGCAATTACCTATTCCCCCTATTTATGTCAGTTTTTGCATGTGCTCTGTCTGGCATCCTCACCGTTGTTTCCTGGTGTTCTCCCAGCGAACGTATTATCGTCCGGTGTAAGTTTGCCTTGGTGGTTTTGTGTTCAGCCCCCGTGCTGCATTTCTTTGTTTTCAGTGTTTTTGTTAATAAGTAATTATTGTTACACCATACCTCTGCCTGCGCCCATGAGTCCTTCCTCCGAACACTCATCTGCCCGGAAGGCAGAGCATGACAGTAGGGCGCCAACAAACAAGGACTCAGCAGGCAGGCCAGCGGCCAGTGGTTCTGACACAAAAGAATGGTGTGAAGTTCGGACATTCCAGTCCCTCGTCTCGAACACTCACACCTCCTGCACATTGGAAGAGGCTGTTACTCGCCTGGAAGTTGCCATGAAGTTTTTGGAGAGGTTTGCCAGCCTGCAGTTCTGCCCCCAATGTGAAGGAGCTGCTCGCCTACGCCTGCAGCCACATTTGCTGGACATTTTTGGAGCTGACCCGGCACCCTCCTGCTCCAGACTCTCATCAGCCCCTGCAGCCACACCACACGAGCTGGAGGGACAGTTTACCACAAGTGTCGGTTCCCATGACAGCTGTAGTACTGGCTCTCATGACAGCTGTAACGCCAGCTCCCACAACGTCAGTTCCCATGGCAGCTGTAGTGCCAGCTCCACATCATCCTCCATCTGCTGTGCCCGGCTCTCTCATCTGCTGTGGGGTGCTCACGCAGCTGCCTCGTCAGTAGTCACCACCTCCAATCTGGACATATCTCCAACAACGACAGCAAAGTAGCAGAACAAGCAAGTACAGACTCATTTTATTTTCCTTTACCACCTAATGAGATGTCTTGTCTTTTTCAGGTGAGGGGTCTCAGCCAGCAGCCCCCTTCTGCTTCTGAGCCCCTGCCTCCTGCTTCTACTGTCACCCCTGTTTGTGTGCTGTCACCCACCCTGGTCTCCCTGTCTTTCTCTGAGGTGCATGCTGCAGCTCCGGCAGTCTTTGAGGTGCACGAGTCTGCTCCAGCTGCCCCCGAGGTGCACACCCCTGCTTCGTTTCCCCTGAGGTGCATGCCGCTGTTCCAGCAGTCCCCAAGGTGCACATCATTGCTCCAGTACTCTTTGTGGTTGGTGTTCCCAGCAGCAGCTTCTCAAGTGTGGTCAGCACTCCCAGCTGTCACCCAGTAGGGTTGCTGCTCCTCAGTCGCTGTTAGCCCCTGCGCCGAAGGTCTCTCAGGTATTGTCTCTAGATCAGGGCTATTCAATTACAAAATCAGCTGGGCCACAATTTGAAATCAAGACATGCAACTGGGCTGCACATGTTCAGCGATCTGTTGAATGACAAATTTCAAACCAACACACATCAGTATGACAAAAAATACACACGTTTGTCTTGGATTTAAATGTGTGCTTGGCACATGACAAAGGTGCATCAAAAGTGCCTAAAAACACAATAACAGTGCTGGGGTTGAGCAGAACTTGAAGTAGTAGAAATATTTTTCCTCTTGAACAACAATTTAATAAATACAATGAAAAAAAATAATTTCTGTAAATAACGATTTTGGTCACATCTTACTCAGGCATACTGTATCTCAAAGTGCATAAAACCTCAATATGTACTGCTAGTAGCATTAACATTTGTTTCCCTTTTGAAATAAAATATACTACATCCTGGTCATAGCTGACCTAGGCACATCACAAAGTGCATTTAGCTGAATAAAAAATGAACTGTCAAACACTTCAGTGCACAAACCCCCAAGAAAAGATTGATAACATTAACAAAAACTGAACATCCACTATTATGGTTTGTTTTGTTTTAAATCACCGCATGTGAGTAGGAACCTCTTTATATAACTACACATTCCATTACACACACATCAGTCAACCAAAAATTTCTAGCAGAGTTAAGGATGCAAAAAGCCCCCACTTAAAAACTTAAGTAATGACTTCAGTCTTGAAGGTTTGAGGTTTTTCCCAAAATTTATAACAATTTTCTGATAGTTTTCTACTTTTCGCTGGTAAATTTATCTAAATTTTAAACCATTTTCCTCAAATTTTTAATTTCCTCTTGTAAAATTGACTTTTCTTGTACATTTAAGATAAGATAAGATAAAGAAGATATGATAAGCCTTTATTATCCCACAATGGGGAAATTCCAGGATTGCAACAGGACATGGATCAGCAACACTCAGAACATAATTCAAAGATAAGAGAAAAAAAAAAGAGCAGTGAATATACAGTATGTACACGGAAATATACACAGTGTGGAGCATTGTAGCTAGGTGGAATAAACAGGATGACTGTCTATTCAGTTACCCCTGCATAGTATGAATATATACCCAGACAGTATATTTCGTATTGAATCAGCCCAGTTGTCACCCTCTGTAGCGATTGATATTGTCCTAGTTGTGTAATAGAGGGGACCAATATTGTGCATTTTGTTAGATTTGTGCATTCAATATGACCTTTACGAGCTGCCCTGGTTAGGTTATAAAGTCTAACAGCCGTAGGTAGGAAGCACCATGCAAAACCTCTCCAGTTGCACACCTAGGATGGTACAGCCTACTGGGTAATGAGGCTCCTCACTGGTCGTTCAGCATGTCCTGCATGGAGTGGGACTCGGGACTCCAGCAAGAGGATGGGACAGCTTGAGCCACCATCCTCCTCTCTTCTATCTCCTCCACTGAGTCGAGGCGGCCTGCCCTGGACTGAGCTAGCTTTTTGATCAGTCTACTCAGACTCTACTGTCGGCTCGCTGTGATGCCGTTTTGCCCCAGCAGACCACTCCAAATGTGAGTGGCTGTAGCCTACACCGAACGTAGAAGGTCACTTTTGTACACCCCCTTTGTACAAAGCTACAAACCAGCCCTTTTGTACTCCTAAAACACCTAGGGCCTCCCCTCGGAGGAACAGCCTGAGTTGTCCCCTCTTGTAGAGGGCATTGGTATTGTGTGACCAGTCCAGGTTATTGTTCAGATGAACACCAAGGTACTTGTAAGATGTCACCATCTCAATGTCTGTTCCCTGGATGTTTACTGGTGCTGTGGGGGGTTCAATTCAATTCAATTCAACTTTATTTATATAGCGCCATTTCACAACAACAGTCATCTCATAGCACTTTCAACTGTAGGGGAAACCCCCACAATTGCAGAAAGACCCCAGCAATAAGGCGATCTCCTGTGAGCAAGCGCTTGGCGACGGTGGAGAGGAAAAACTCCCTTTTAGCAGGAAGAAACCTCCAGCAGAACCAGGCTCAGGGAGGGGCAGTCATCTGCTGCGACTGGCTGGGGGGTGAGGGGATAGAGAAGATGAAAAGAACAGACATGTAGAGAGCAAAAAGCACGACGGGAGTCAATCTATGGGAGACAACAAACAGATGTTAATGACCAGCAAAAATATTTCATTGACAGTGAAGAAACGAGTGAAACCCAGTGAATTATTGGAGGTCCCCCTGCTGTCTAAACCTATTAGCAGCATAACTAAGGGAGGGTTCAGAGGCACATGATCCCTCCCTAATTATAGGCTATATCAAAAATGAAGGTTTTAACCCTATTCTTAAAAACAGAGATCGAGCCTGACTCCCGACTCCAGATTGGCAGCTGGTTCCACAGGAGAGGAGCTTGATAACTGAAGGCTCTGCCTCCCATTGTACTTTTGGAGATTCTAGGTATTACAAGTAATCCTGCATTTTGGGAGCGTAGTGCTCTGTTAGGATAATAGGGTAGTATCAGATCCTTTAAATAAAAAGGGGCCTGATTATTTAGAGCTTTGTAAGGGAGAAGAAGGATTTTAAACTTAATTCTAAACTCCTTGGGAAGCCAATGAAGGGAGGCCAGAACCGAAGAGATATGATCTCTCTTTCTAGTACCTGTTAAAACTCTTGCTGCATCATTTTGGATCAATTGAAGACTTTTTAATAGATGTTTTAGGCCACCTGATAATAAAGAGTTACAATAATCTTATCTAGAGCTAACGAAGAGCGTGGATCAGTTTCTCAAGCATCACTCTGAGGACAAGATTCTCTAATCTTGGCAATATTATGCAAATGATAGAAGGCAGTCTTAGAAACAAAATTTAATATGGTGAATTGATAAACAGATCTTGTTCAAAAATAAATCCAGGTTCGTCACAGAAACTATTAAGAGAGAGGTAACAGCATTCAAACTAAGAGATTGATTTGAAAGGTATTTCTAAGGTTTTTTGGACAATTAGAATGACTTCAGTCTTATCTGAATTTAATAAAAGGAAATTGCAAGTCATCAAGCTTTGATTTTCTTAAGGACAGGCTTCTAACTTGGCTAATTGATTACTATCATCTGGCATTCATTGACAGGTATATTGTGTGTCAACTGCATAACTATGAAATGTTTGCAGTGCTTTCAATAAAGTTGCCTAACGAAGCATATATAAAATAAAAAGTATAGAGCCTAGCACAAATCCCTGTGGAACTCCATGACTGAGCTTTGAGTTGAAGAAAACTCATTATTGACATGAACAGAACTGGAACCTATCAGATAATTAAGATCTAAACCACTACAGCGAAGTTCCATTAAGTCCAGACATAGTTTTGAAATCTACCTAGTAGAATATATAGATGATTGTATTAGAAAGCTGCACTAAGGTCTAAAAGGACAAGTACAGAGAAGCAAGGTCCATTATCAGATGCGATAAAGGGAGGTCAGTTAGTGACCTCACCAAGGCTGTTTCAGTACTATGATGGGAAAATTTTAAACCCAGATTGAAACTCTTCAAATATAAACCATTTTCCTGCTAGTGGTCAAATAATTGCGTACAACAACTCTTTCTAAGATTTTTGAAATAAAAGGCAGATTAGGAGATTGGTCTATAGTTCCCTAAATAACTCCTGGATCCAGCATTGGCTTTTTGAGTAAGCTTTAATTACAGCAGTTTTAAAGGTCTGCGGTACATTGGCCCTAATGTTAATGAAGAATTGATTATTTGAAGAATAGAGCTACCAATAAAAGAGAAGACTTCTTTAAATAACCTGGTAGGAATAGGGTCTAAAAGACAAGTTGAAGGCTTGGATGAGGAAATTATTTTATCTAACTCTAAAAGGTCAATTGTAAGTAAACTCATCCAAGCAGATATCAGTTTCAATTCTATTCAATTCAACTTTATTATATAGCGCCATTTCACAACATCAGTCATCTCATAGCACTATCAACTGTAGGGAGGGACCCCCACAGTTGCAGAAAGACCCCAGCAATCAGGGCGATCCCCTGTGAGCATAGCACTTGGCGACCGGTGAGAGAAAAACTCCCTTTTAACAGGAAGAAACCTCCAGCAGAACCAGGCTCAGGGAGGGGCAGGTATCTGCTGCGACTGCTGGGGGGGTGAGGGGATAGAAGAAGAAGAAAAGAACAGACATTAGAGAGCAAACAGCACGATGGGGACTCAATCTATGGGAGAAGACAAAACAATTAATTGACCACAAAAAAAAATTATTTCATAGAGAGGTGAGGAAAGGAGTGAGGCCCAAGCATTACTGGTGTCCCCCGGCTGACATAAACCTATAGCAGCATAACTAAGGGGAGGGTTCAGAAAACACATGATCCCTCCTAATTGTAGGCCTATAATCAAAAAGTAGGTTTTAGCCCTATTCTTAAAAACAGAGATCGATCTACTCCCGAATCCAGATTGGCAGCTGGTTCCACAGGGAGAGAGCTTGATAACTGAAGCTCTGCCTCCCATTGTACTTTTGGGAGATTCTAGGTATTACAAGTAAACCTGCATTTTGGGAGCGTAGTGCTCTGTTAGGATGATACGGTAGTATGCAGATTCTTTAAATAAAAAGGAGCCTGATTGGTTAGAGGCTTTGTAAGTAAGATGAAGGATTTTAAACTTAATTCTAAACTCATGGGAGCCAATGAAGGGAGGCCAGAACCGGAGGAGATATGATCTCTCTTTCTAGTACCTGTTAAAACTCTTGCTGCAGCATTTTGGATCAGCTGAAGGACTTTTTAAGATGTTTTAGGACAACCTGAGAGATAAAGAAGTTACAATAATCTGAATCTCGAGCTAGTAGCAAGAAGGCGTGGATCAGCTTCTCAGCATCACTCTCTGAGACAAGATGCTCCTAATTCTTGGCAATATTACGCAAATGATAGAAGGCAGTCTTAGAAACAAATTTAATATGTGAATTGAAGGACAAATCCTGATCAAAATAACTCCAAGTTCCTCACAGAGCTATTAAAGAGAAGAGTAACTGCACCAAACTGGAAAGTTTGAGTTGGAAAGGAATTTCTAAGGTTTTTTTGACCAACAAGAATGACTTCAGTCTTATCTGAATTAATAGCAGAAATTACAAGTCATCCAAACTTTGATTTCCTTAAGACAGGCTTCTAACTGTGGCTAATTGATTAGTATCATCTGGCTTCATTGACAGGTATAATTGTGGTGTCATCTGCATAACAGTGAAAATGTATACAGTGCTTTCTAATAATGTTGCCTAAACGGAAGCTTATATAAACTAAAAAGAGTAGGGCCAAGCACAGATCCCTGTGGAACTCCATGACTAAGCTTGAGCTGAGAGAAAACTCATCATTTACATGAACAAACTGGAACCCTATCAGATAAATAAGATCTAAACCACTGCAACGAAGTTCCATTAAGTCCAACATAGTGTTCTAATCTATCAAGTAGAATATTATGATCAATATATCAAAAGCTGCACTAAGATCTAAAAGGACAAGTACAGAAACTTGTCCATTATCAGATGCAATGAGGAGGTCGTTAGTGACCTTCGCTAAGGCTGTTTCAGTGCTATGATGGATTCTAAACCCAGATTGAAACTCCTCAAATAAACCATTTCCCTGCAGGTGGTCAAATAATTGCATAGCAACAACTCTTTCTAAGATTTTTGAAATGAAAGGGAGATTAGAGATTGGTCTATAGTTAGCTAAAGCTCCTGATCTAGCGTTGGCTTTTTGAGTAAGGGTTTAATTACAGCCGTTTTAAAAGCCTGCGGTACATGGCCTAAAGTTAATGAAGAATTGATTATATGAAGAATAAAGCTACCAATAAGTGGGAAGACTTCTTTAAATAACCTGGTAGGAATAGGGTCTAAAAGACAAGTTGAAGGTTTGGATGAGGGAAACTATTTTGTCTAACTCACAAAGGTCGAATTGGAGTAAACTCATCAAGACAGACATCAATAGAAGGAGTTGTAGTAGTTACAGTATTTAAGTTAACTGTGGGAAGAATCTGATTGATTTTATCTCTGATGGATGAAATTTTATTATTGAAAAAGTTCATAAAGTCCTGACTAGTAAGCTCTAAGGGGATGCTAGGATTGACAGAGTCCTGACTCTTTGTCAACCTGGCTACAGTACTGAAAAGAAACCTGGGATTATTCTTGTTCTCTTCTATTAATGCAGAGTAATAACTCGTTCTAGCTTTTCTAAGAGATTTTTTATAAATTAAAAGATGATTTCTCCAAGCTAAATAGATTTCATCTAAATTAGTAGAGCGCCATTTTCTTTCTAATTGACGAGGTCTTCTGTTTTAAGCTACGAGTTTCTGTGTTGAACCAAGGAGTTAAAAATCTCTGATTAGACTTTTTCTTTTTTAAGGGGGCCACCAAGTCTAGAGCCTGATGTAGAGAAGCTGAAACACTATCCACCATGTTATCAATTACAGTTGTAATTGATAACATGGTGATTGTGATTGAAGGAGTTGTAGTAGTTACTGTATTTAAGTTAACGGTGGAAAGAATCTGACTGATTTTTTCTCTGATAGATGAAATTTTGTTATTGAAAAAGTTCATAAAGTCCTGACTAGTAAGCTCTAAGGGAATGCTAGGATTGACAGCGTCCTGACTTTTTGTCAGCCTGGCTACAGTGCTGAAAAGAAACCTTGGATTATTCTTGTTTTCCTCTGTTAATGCAGAATAATAACTTGTTCTAGCTTTTCTAAGAGATTTTATATGTATTAAAAGAGGATTTCTCCAAGCTAAATAGATTTCATCTAATTTAGTGGAGCGCCATTTCTTTCTAATAACATCTTCTGTTTTAAGCGACAAGTTTCTGTGTTGAATCAAGGAGTTAAAAATCTCTGACCTGTGGCGGATAAAATAAGTGTACCCAGGTGTGGAGGCACGAATAAGTGCAGGCAGGACACGGCGAACTGAAGTTTAAAAGGGTGTTTATTTCATCCTCCAGCACAAAGGCTTCACCCCAGCGCTGTGGGAGCGCGCTGGAGCGAGCCCCTGTGTCTCTAGTCAGCAAACAGCCAATGCGAGTGATCAAAAAGCAGTAAGAGAAAGAGCAAGCGATATGCAGTAGACTTATATACCCAGCTACAGACAATACATGCACAGCAGGAAGGCATGGACATTTGCATTAGAGTCACACATATCAATAGCAGATTACTGCAGCCGGGATTAACAAAGAGAGGCTGCCTATTGATATTAGTCCCATACATCTCACTGTTATGCTCACTGCTCCAGCTGAGCGCTCTGCTGACACCGTAGCGTGGGTCGCCCACACCACTCCCCCCCGAGGGCTCAGCAGGGGCTGAGACGTTGATCGTCCGGCTTTGGAAGCGAGCTGCGGGAAAAGCTCTGTGCAGGCGAGGTGGAGGGAGGGGGGGTGGGGGTAGCAAGTGCCGGCCCGGGACGGCGAAGTTGTCTGGGGCCGCGCAAAAATTGCATGTGGATCCACAATGTTGAGGGGCTTGTCCCATTGAACGTGGCGGAGATCCACAGCGGCTGTGAGAAGAAAATTGTCTCTGACTCCCCTCGCGGGTCAGTCCTGCGAGGACGCGTAGCAGGCATGAAGAAAAAAAAACAAGAGTTGGAGCTGAAGCTGTGTGAGGGACTTAGCGTGTTGGCTTTAGTGCGGGGCGCAACCCTAAAGCCCTCGGGGACCGCTGACGGCTGAATTCCCATTGTGTGCCGTGGCTGAGACCCATACAAAGTCCTGTGTGCTGCGTGTCTGCTTCAGGTGTGTGAGCAGCCCCTGAAGGTTCGAGGATGGCGATCGGCCGTGTTCTCGGGCGTGTGCAGCGGCGGAGGACGATGGCAGTCCGTGGAGCCAGTATTGTCCCGTGCGTGGTGCGCTGTCCTCGTAACCTCCCGGTGTGCGTGCGGGGGTTCGGTGCATGGCAGGTCCGCTGTCGCGAGGCGGGTCAGGGTCAGGGAGCTTGATGGAGATCAGCGTCGTCGGCGCCGATGGTCCTCTCTGTCTTGGCTGTTGCTGTCGTTTCGCATCCTGCGGGTCATGGTGCGTTCCGGTCCATGCGCTGCGTTCTCCGTCCGGCCCTGGAGGTCGCCATCGTGGAGAGGGGACAAGGTGCGTGCGTGCTCGTGTGGGTGCAGAGGAGCGGTGAGAGGGAGTAGACGCTCTTTGCCCCTCGGCCGGTCCTAGCGTGGATGTCCAGATCTCAGGCGAGGGTCGCACAATGACGCTTTCTGCAGCTTTCCCGGTCGTGGATGATCTCCGGAGAGTTCGCCTGGTGTTGGTTCTGCGTGGAGGTCTCCCTGTGGCAGAAGGGAGGGCAGTCCATTTGCGTCAGGCAGCTGCGTTCATTTGTCGTCAGTGTGTTCTTTGTTTCGGGGTCACCAGTGTGGCGGATAAAATAAGTGTGCCCAGGTGTGGAGATACTGAATAAGTGCAGGCAGGACACGGCGAACTGAAGTTTAAAAGGGTGTTTATTTCATCCTCCAGCACAAAGGCTCACCCCAGCGCTGTGGGAGCGCGCTGGAGCAAGCCCTGTGTCTCTAGTCAGCAAACAGCCAATGCGTGTGATCAAAAAGTGAGTAAGAGAGAGAGCAAGCGATATGCAGTAGACTTATATTCCCAGCTACAGACAATACATGCACAGCAGGAAGGCATGGACATTTGCATTAGAGTCACACATATCAATAGCAGGATTACTGGCGCCAGGGTTAGACAAAGAGAGGCTGCCTATTGATATCAGTCCATACATCTCACTGTTATGCTAATTGCTCCAGCTGAGCGCTCTGCTTGACCCGTAGGCTGTGGGGGTCGCCCACATGACTAGACTTTTTCTTTTTTAAAGGGGCCATCATGTCTAGAGTCTGATGGAGTGAAGCTGTCACACTATCTACCATGCTATCAATTACAGAAGGAGCAAGCTCTCCACAGCTTATCTCCGTTGTGTTGACACATGTCATAGAGGAAACAATCTGCATAAATTTGGTAACAACATCATCTGATAGGCATCTACTGCAGTAATATTTTTCTTTAGGAGCCAAATAGTCAGAAATAGTAAAATCAAAGATTAACAGACAATGGTCTGACAGCACAGGGTTATGAGGAGACACTACAAGATTTTCTATTTCTATGCTATATGTCAGAACCAAGGTCCAACGTGTGGTGGAGATAATGGGTAGAATTTCCTACTTTCTGAGAAAACCCAATCAAGTCTAACATTGAATTAAATTCCATATTAAGGCAATCACTATCTACATCTACATGTGTATTAAAGTCCCCTACTATAATTATTCTATCTGATTTCAGCACTAAATCAGCTAAGAATTCAGCAAATTCGGATAAAAACTCTGAGTAGGCTGAGGGATGACGATAAACTACTGCAAATAAAATTGGGTTTAACCTAAAATTGCTAAAGTGCCCAATACTGAGGACCAGGCCTTCAAAGGAATTGTAACATATTTTTTGCTTTCCATTAACTAATAATTTGGAATGGTAAATTGTTGCTACTACTCCTCCACGACCAGAACTTCTGGGATTTTGACAGTTTAAATAACCAGAGGGAGTTGATTCATTTAAACCAGCATAATCCTCTTGCCCTAACCAACTCTCTGTAAGAGATATTAAATCAATCTGATGATCAGTTAACAGATCATGGACTAGCAGAGACTTGGGAGTTAGAGACCTAATATTTAACAAACCACATGTAATTTTTAAATTATGAGGAGGAACAGAGGCCAAATCATTCAATTTAGAGGCTTCATGTTTAATTTGAGTTTTACCAGCTTTCTGTTTAATCACTTTGGGATGCTTATATATTATCTTTTTATTTACTTTGGAGGAAGCAGACAATGATTCTCTGATGGGGAAGATGGGGCTAAGATGAAGGGTGGCAGATGAAGAGGAACTGCAGAGAGGCATGTAAGACTGCAACTCTGCTTCCAGGTCCCAACTCTGAGTTGTCAAGGTTTTGGAAATTTGGATAAAAATGATGCCAGATTGTTAGATAAATGAGACGCACCATCCAAAGTGGGATGGACGCTGTCTCATCTAATAAAACCAAGTTTTCCCCAAAATGAGCTCCAATTGTCTATGTAGCCCACATTGTTTGCAGGACACCACACAGGGAGCCAGCGGTTGAAGGATGACAATCAGCTAAACATGTCATCACTGGTCAGATTGGGTAGGGGCCCAGAGAATATTACAGAGGCAGACATTGTTTTTGCAAAGTCACATACCGATTCCACATTATGTTTTGTGATTTCCGACTGCCAGAGTCGGATGTCGTTAATGCCGGCGTGAATAACAATTGTGGAGTATTTACAGTTACTTTTAGCCAGCATTTTCAAATTTGACTGGATGTTGCCTGCTCTGACCCCAGGAATGCATTTGACTATGGCCGCTGGAGTCTCTAGGTTAATGTTTCTGACTACAGAGTCATTAATGATCAGAGTTTTTTCCTCAGTGGGTGTGTCGCTGAGCGGGGAAAAGCGATTAGAAACATGAACAGGTTGGTGGTGAACCAGGGGCTTGCGACTATGCTTCCTTCTCACAGTCACCCACCCGTTCTCTCCTGGCTGCTCAGGAGAGGTGGGAACCAGGAGACGGCTAACAGGCCACCCTATGCTAGGGTGCTCCACTGCAGCTAAGGGGCGTCCGTCATTATTGACTGGCGCAGACGGTGTTTCAGTGCAGTGGAGCTGGGATTCCAAATCAGACAACCTCGCCTTGAGCGCCTCAAAAAGACAATATTTTTTACATTTACCATTATCACTAAAAGAGGCAGAGGTGTAGCTAAACATCTGACACAGAGAGCACACCAGAGGAGAAGGGGAAGGAGAGCTAGAAGCCATAGCTAATGGCTAACCCAAAGCTAACACAAACACCAATGAAAGGTGAACAGAAGGCTAAAGAGGGTGATTGGGTGACACTGAATGCACACACAGGTGCAAAAGGCTTGTTAAACAGAAGTGAGAGGTGACGGTAGATGGAAAAGAGGGATTAAAATAAATTAAAGGTAATAATCCTCAGGAGATTGAGGAGAGCTAATCACAGACCAACGACATGACAGCCAGCAACACAGGAAGTGACAATACGTTGTCCTCACCTGTGGCAGTCCACCACCAGTTCCTTACTTTTCCTCACATTGATCTCGAGGCAGTTCCGATGGCACCAGTCCACAACGTCCTGGATAGGTCCTCTGTACTCCGCATCATCTCCATCAAAGATGAGGCCAACGATCGCAGCGTCGTCAGAGAACTTCTATAAACAGCAGTGTGGTGTGTTGTGTGTGTCACAATCTGAGCACAGACGGATTCCACCGAGCTCAGTCTTTTTGCCTTTTTTCATATTTGTATAGTGTTGCCGTTTTGAGTTGTAATTCCTATTTTATCCCTGGTTGATTTGTCACATATTCTGTATTGTTTCTTCATATGATTTATTTTTCCTGTTTATGTTCATTATAGTTTATTTACATTTTTGAGGTTACTTGTCTTTACTTTGCCATCTCATTATATTTTTACTCTGTTGTGTTCTCCCTCTGGGTTGACAGCTGCCAATGACGTTTCTGGGTTTTTGCTCTGTGTCTGCTGTATCAGCTGTCAGCCCATTCTCTTTCCTTTCATTGCTCCCAGCTGGTCTAAATTGTATCTTCGTTATCTCCTGCCCTCTCATGTGACCCACACCTGCTATCACTTGTCATTTGTTTCTAGCCTTATTTAAGGGCTGTTATTTTCATTTCTCGTTGCCGGAGTCTTGGGTTTCTCACCCTTCATCCTCACCAGAACCCAGCCCTTGTTTTAGTGAGCTTAACTTGTAAGTTTCTTTGTTTGTTTGACAGTTTGGATTTTTTGTGTTGGTGCGCTGTGTGGACTTTGTGTTTTTGTTTCTTTAATAAATTTCACAACTAGCTGTTCAGTATCTGTGTCTTTCTGTCTGCCCTGAGGTGCATGCAGTGTGAAAAGTCCACAGCATAAAGGGTGAACAGGAAGGGAGCCAGAACTGTTCCCTTGGGGGGGGGGGGGGGCGTACTGCAGATGATCGTGTCAGTCACACAATCCTGGGTTCTCACAAACTGTGGCCGGTTTGTGAGGTAGTCCAGGATCCACAATGACAGATGCTGGTCCACCCTTGTGCACAATAGCTTGTACTTCAGGATCACTTGTTGGATGGTGTTGAAAGCACTGGAGAAATCAAAGAACATGATCCTCTCCATGTTCCCAGGCTTCTCCAGGTGGGACAGGGAATGCTGTAGGAGGAAGATCACTGCATCTCCCACCCCGATGCCATGCTGGTAGGCAAACTGGATCCATTGCTGGTCCCACCAGGGGGCAGAGGTGGGCAAGGAGCAGCCTCTCCAAGGTCTTCATTAGGTGTGATGTGAGGGCCACTGGTCTGTAGCTGTTCAGGTCTTTGGAGTGGGAGGTCTTTGGTACAGGTACTACACAGGATGTTTTCCACAGCTGTGGTCCCTTTCCCAGCTTCAGGCTCAGGTTGAAGATGTGCTCCATGATCCCACATAGCTGGTCTGCGCAGGACTTGAGGAGTTTCGAGCTGATGCAATCTGGACCCGAGGCCTTCCTCGCCTTGCTCTTCCTCATCTCCGCCCTCACCTGGGTCTTAGTGAGGGTCAGGCTGGGGCATCGGGGGGCTGTGTGCTGGGAGTGGGGGGTGTTGGTGGGGGGGACGGGGACAGCAGGACTAGATGACGGTAGAGGCAGCTGTGGTTGGTGTGCAGGCGGAGGGGAGGGAGGTTGGTCAAACCTGTTAAAAAACAGGTTCAGGTTGTTCACCTACTCCCTGCCCCCCATGGCCTGGGAGGAGGTATTCTGGATCCCAGAGATAGTTTTGAGGCTTCTCCAGACCCCGCTGATGTCACTCTGTTGCAGCTTGTCCTCTATCTTCTTCCTGTAGATGTCCTTACCCTCTCTAATCTTCCTCCTTAGCTCCCTCTGTATGCACTTCAGCTCCTCCCTGTTTCCCGACCTGAAGACCCTTTTCTTTTCTTTCAGTAGGGACTTTATCTCAGGGTTAAGCCAGGGTTTGTTGTTTGAGCAACACCGTATGATTTTGGTGGGTACGGTGTTGTCCACACAGAAGTTGATGTAGTCTGTGATGGTGTGTGTGAGGCTGTTGATATCTCACCATGTGGATCGCAGAGCTGCTCCCATGCAGTGGTTTCAAAACAGTCCTTTAGAGCGTCCATCGCCTCCTCAGACCATACTTTCACTGTGTGGGTAACCAGAGGTTGTCTGTGTACTAGGGGTTTGTACACAGGCAGGAGGTGAATCAAGTTGTGTTCCGATCTCCCAAGTGGGGGGAGTGGCGATGAGGTGTATGCCTCCTTAGCATTTGCATAAAATAAGTCCAGTGTTTTATTGTCTCTGGTGTGGCACGTAACATACTGGGTGAACGTGGGCAGAATGGAGGACCCTGAAGTATGGTTAAAATCACTCGAGATGAGGAGGAGAGCATTTGGGTGTTGTAAGCAGTCTGCTAGTGACTGAGTGGATGGCGTCACATGCTGCCCCAGTGTTCGCAGACGGATTTGCATAAATAACAATGCAGATCACGTGTGAGTATTCCCTAGGGAGGTAAACTGGCTACATGCTAACAGCCAGCAACTCAATGTCTTTGCTGCAGTATTGCTCTTTGAACGTGATGTGCCCAGGGTTACACCATCTGTTGTTCACATAATCACCCCTCCACCACTTGTCTTCCCACTATCTGGTGTCTGGTCTGCCCATATTGGGTGGAAGCCCTCCAATTCGATGTTAGCATCTGCTGCTAGTTCTGTTAGCCACATCTCAGTAAACAACATCATGCTAGTCTCTCTGAAGACGGTCTCGTAACAGGACATGGCCACTAGCTTATCCGTCTTATTAAGTAGCGATCGTACATTCCCCATGATAATGGATGGAAGGACGGGTCTGTACCTTGTATTCCTCGCTCGTCACCTTACTCCAGCCCGACAGCCGCATCGGTTTTGCCTGATTTCTCTTGGTATGTCGAGTTTTCGCGTTAGCACCATGGGGCGGTTTAGTACTAACAGCTGATTCCTGCCGTACCATCTCCTGCTGTAAGCAATGGCTTCGTCCACCGGCTCGGGAGACATTTGCGATATAAGCTGAATATCAGACTGATATCAGCACCAGTGCGACAATCTGTGTGTCCATGATGGATAAGGTGCCACAGGATTAGAAATTTTGACCAGAAAAAGACAGATAGTAAATAAAAAAGCAAGAAGAACTCAGAATTGAGCTGCTGTTGCAAAAAGGCAGCCGGCTTATGTGGCACCAGAAGATGATTAGAGACTTTATTATACAGTAAATGTGTCAATAATTTTATGACTAATTTTTATCTAATTTTTAAATAAAATTACTTTTTTTTATATAAATTTGAAACAGACTGTGGTAAAAAGTTGATTTTTTTTTCCTTATACAATTTACACTTTTGACCATAATTTTACAGAGCCAGAACAGAACAATAATTTAACTCTCATTTCAAAGAAAATAAATAAATAAAATTACATTTAATGAAAAAAATTAACTTAAATTATCAAAGATTCAGTTATTTCTGTTAAAATATTTCTATATATTTATAATTTTTTAGAAATCTCCTCACCACCCAGACAGCAGAAAAAACCTCCCTTATTTTGAAATCCTAATGTTGGCATGTTTAGTTTGTCTGAAGGCTGCTGACGGATTAAAGTCATTGACTTCATGAATTTCAATCATCTTAACTTGCCAGGTACATAATAATGAACATAAGTTATTGTAATGACTGGTGAAGTAAATCCTCAGCGATTCAGTCACTCTTGCCTCTTTCCCTGCATATCAAGCACCACACGTTTGCTCAGCAACTCTTATTGTTCCTGTTACCAGCAGGTTAAAACCACAATAAACGCTTCCACTGTTTACTTACCTCTTGTGCTTTTTTCCATGTTTAAAGTACTTTAATGCTGCATGTCCACCAAACGTGTTTTTTTTGCTCTGGGCAACTATTTTCTATTCATTCTCTATGTAGTCCAGTGTTAACAGCGCTTGGTGCTGGCCCTCAAACATTTTGAGCGGCGGCCATTTTTGTTGCAGCACTGAAAAAAGTTAAACTTTTCAGACTGCAGCTGAGCTTGTCAGTCAGATCTTTCGACACAGCCAATCAGAATAAGGAAAGGCGGGACATAGGACACCGATGCAGTCTCTACTCAGACTCCTGTTTTCTATGTCATCATATTTTACATCCAGAGCTGCTAGAATATATTTCCTGTCCATTGTTATTTAGAGACTACTATTAAACAATGAGTAGAAAGTCTGACCGTAGGAAAAGTGGAAGTGATGAGCTGAGAGTTGTTATGTATCAAATATGGTACTGGGTGTACCCTGGGTGTAGTGGGGGTGATGGCCCCGCCTTTCCGGTTCCGCCGTCACTCCGGGGTATAAAGGGCTGAGGCGGAAGAGATCAGTCTCTTTTGCCGTCAACCCCTTGGCCTGTACGGAGCACCTGTATTATTGTGGTTTCTTCTAATAAAGTTACATTCAACTGCACCTCCAGCCTGGTTCTTAATAACTCAAGTAATGGGCATAACATTTGGCGATGAGGATAAAGGTATGGAGAGAGCTGTTTCTGCTTGTTGGCTGGTTTTGGAGGTTCCAGACGAGCCGCTGGTCCCCTGGGCTAGGTGGTACGTGGTTTTCCAGAATTATCCGGTGGCCCTAAACCTCGGTGAGCTTGAGAAACTGCATGTGAGAGCTATATTGGTCCATAACCTTGGCATGGAGGGTCATCGAATCCTTGGCACATTAGGAGGGGCTGATAGCTTTGAAGACATAGTGAGGCTAATGGTGTGCTACTTTCGCGTCCCTGAAAACATCATAGTTCGGAGAATCCAGTTTTGGCAGTGCCACCAGCGGACAGGAGAGTCGGTGCAGCGGTACGTTGCAGACCTACGTCAGCTGGCGGAGAGTGCCAATTTGGAGCCCTAGAGGAAGAAATGATCCGCGACAAACTGGCGGAGCACACACTCTGTTCGGTGGCACGATCAAAGCTCCTGACATTCTCGGGTGAACTGACGTTAGCCACAGCAATCAAGATAGAGCAGCAGTTTGAAGCAGCGGAAAAAATAGCGAAGGATCTTGGTGAGAGAACAACGTTGGGACACACCAAACCCTGTTTGAACGCATGAGCTGTGGACCCGGATAGCGAGGACAGAGTGGATGAAGAAGAATATACTGCCGCTATTAAAATTAGGTCCCCCCAGGCACACCAGGATGTTATGGCTGTAGTCCACAAGGCACCGTATAAGGCAAGAGAATGTCCGGCGAAGGGCAAGCGCTGTGGCAAGTGTGGTCTCCTGCATCATTTTGCCAGAGCCTGTAAGAATTTTGAGCATGGGGACCAAAGACGTAGGACGGATTCCCCCGCGGCAACTCCTACGGTTGTTCATGCTGTCTCCCCAAGCACAGATGGGCGGATTTACTGCAATGTTTTGCTGGATGGCATGGAAGTGCCGTTGATAGTAGACACAGGAGCAGCAGCTTCGGTGTTGAACTGGTCCACTGTGAGGAGTTTGCTCCCGCATTACCGCGTGAGTGATCAATTGACGCCTTACTTTGGCTACAGAGGAAACAAGTTGGCCATCGTGGGTTTACTGGAATTGACGGCGAGGTACAAGTCGGTGATGATGTCAAGCGTCCAATTCATGGTGACTGCCTGTGAGTCGAACATCATGGGATGTGATATGTTCTACGGCCTGGGGCTCACGATCACCAGTGGCGTCGGAGAAGAGTGGTCGGGCTGCAGATTGTGAGACTGACCTGCTCCACGCGTGAAGGACGATGTGGTTTGGGACATTGACTGGCCTGGTATTCTGGGAGGTGTGCAGGACCAGCGCAGTGGAGCGCCATCATGGGAGGGTTCCGATGCCAGTGTCCAAGCTGCCCTGGATGTGGGAACACGATGGCATAGCGGAACACCCGGGATGGCTGATGAAGCCAAAACTCTAGCTTCTTCTGCTTCCGGAGTTCGTCCTGGAGATACCGAGAAGCGAGGAGCTGCAGTGGCCTCGCCGGCACTTGAAATGAAAGTGAGCGGGGCAGGACCGGCCAGCGTGATTTTACAGCATGTTAACTAGCAACACTGGAGGCTGAGGAGGGCTCTGGATCGGGTTGGTGGAACGGATTGACCCAGGAAGGAAGCCCGGATACGAAATGGTGGACAGCTGAATCCCAGTCGAGCTCCGCTGCGGATTGATGACGAGGTCCGGCCCAGGGAGGATGCCCGGCTGAGGGGGATCCATGAAAGGAGAAAACGACGGGATAATCAAGGGCGGCTTTGGGTGATGGCTGCCCGGGAGAACGGCTACCTTAGACTGTCCGTGACTCGTAGAGACACCCCAACAAGCTCCGGTGAGTGGACGAGAAGAAACACCGTTGTGGCTCATCCTCAGAGGCGAAGAGGCAAAGATGCTCTGGGAGGGATCGGCCAGATGGAAATCCAGGGGATGGTCCGTGCATCAGGACTATATGGTGACAAAAGGGGTGATGTTTGAAATGTTGAGATATTTGTGTGCCCAATATCGCATTGTTAGTATGTTTCACCTATACCCGTGTGATGGTGGCCCAGCTTTGTAAAAAAAAAAAAAAGAAAAGAAAAAAAAAAAAGGAGGGGGCCAGTACTGTCTGTTTTGGTTGCATTTGATTTTGTGAACTGCCCAAGCATGGGGGGGTGGGGGGGGGGGGCTTAGTGGGATGTGAGTGTAAATACTGACTGTTGTTGTTGTTATTGTGTGAAATAGTGTTTTGTTGTGTTTATATATGTTAGTTCTGGGATTAATTTAGTTCTTGTGGTATTGAAGTGGTATTGAAAGTGGCAGAATAATCCACTTGGACGTGTAGAGGTGGGTCAGCAGTCTACAGTCTACCTGTCCCCCTCTAGTTAGTTGTTTTGTGTGCATGGATAGGCCTGTGTATATATATATATATATATACACTACCGTTCAAAAGTTTGGGGTCACTTAGAAATTTCCTTATTTTTCAAAGAAAAGCACTGTTTTTTTCAATGAAGATAACTTTAAACTAATCAGAAATACACTCTAATATCTAATATACATTGCTAATGTGGTAAATGACTATTCTAGCTGCAAATGTCTGGTTTTTGGTGCAATATCTACATAGGTGTATAGAGGCCCATTTCCAGCAATTATCACTCCAGTGTTCTAATGGTACAATGTGTTTGCTCATTGCGTCAGAAGGCTAATGGATGATTAGAAAACCCTTGTGCAATCATGTTAGCACAGCTGAAAACAGTTTAGCTGGTTAGAGAAGCTATAAAACTGACCTTCCTTTGAGCAGGTTGAGTATCTGGAAAAAATTATTATTTCAAATACAAATCATTATTTCTATCCTTGTCAGTGTCTTGACTATTTTTTCTATTCATTTTACAACTCCTGGTGGTAAATAAGTGTGACTTTTCATGGAAAACACAAAATAATTGTCTGGGTGACCCCAAACTTTTGAACGGTAGTGTATATATACGTATATATATATATATATATATATATATATATATATAAAATACACACACACACACACACACACACACACACACATATATATTATATGTGTGTGTGTGTGTGTGTGTGTGTGTGTGTGTGTGTGTGTGTGTGTGTGTGTATGTACAGCCGTGGACAAAATTGTTGGTACCCCTCTGTTAATGAAAGAAAAACCCACAATGGTCACAGAAATAACTTGAATCTGACAAAAGTGGTAATAAATAAAAATTCTATGAAAATTAACCAATGAAAATCAGACAATGCTTTTGAATTGTGGTTCAACAGAATTATTTTAAAAAACAAACTCATGAAACAGGCCTGGACAAAAATGATGGTACCCCTAGAAAAGATTGAAAATAATGTGACCATAGGGACATGTTCAACCATGATGTGTCCTCTAACTAACATCACAGGTGTCTACAAACTTGTAATCAGTCAGTCGGCCTATTTAAAGGGTGATAAGTAGTCACTGTGCTGTTTGGTGACATGGTGTTTACTACACTAAACACGGACCACAGGAAGCAAAGGAGAGAGTTGTTTCAGGAGATTAGAAAGAAAATTGTAGACAAGCATGTTAAAAGTACAGGCTATAAGACCATCTCCAAGCAGCTTGATGTTCCTGTGACTACAGTTGCACATATTATTCAGAAACTTAAGATCCACGGGACTGTTGCCAACCTCCCTGGACGTGGCCGCAGGAGGAAACTTGATGAAGAATGGTAACAAAAGAGCCCAAAACAACCTCTAAACACATTCATGGTGAACTCCAAGGTCAAGGTACATCAGTGTCAGATCGCACCATCCGTTGTTGTTTGAGCCAAAGTGGACTTCATGGGAGACGACCAAGGAGGACACCACTGTTGAAAACAAATCATAAAAAAGCCAGAATTTGCCAAACTGCATATTGACAAGCCACAAAGCTTCTGGGAGAATGCCCTATGGACAGACGAGACAAAACTGGAACTTTTTGGCAGGGCACATCAGCGCTATGTTCACAGACGCAAAAATGAAGCATACCAAGAAAAGAACACTGTCCCTACTGTGAAACATGGAGGAGGTTCTGGGGCTGCTTTGCTGCATCTGGCACAGGGTGTCTTGAATCTGTGCAGGGTACAATGAAATCTCAAGACTATCAAGGTATTCTAGAGAGAAATGTGCTGCCCAGTGTCAGACAACTTGGTCTCAGTTGCAGGTCATGGGTCTTGCAACAGGATAATGACCCAAAACACACAGCTAAAAACACCCAAGAATGGCTAAGAGCGAAACATTGGACTATTCTAAAGTGGCCTTCTATGAGCCCTGATCTAAATCCTATTGAACATCTGTGGAAGAAGCAGAAACATGCCGTCTAGAGAAGGCACCCTTCAAACCTGAGAAAACTGGAGCAGTTTGCTCATGAGGAGTTGGCCAAAATACCTGCTGAGAGGTGCAGAAGTCTCACTGACAGTTACAGAAATCGTTTGATTGTAGTCATTGCCTCAAAAGGTTGTGCAACAAAATATTAAGTTAAGGGTACCATCATTTTTGTCCAGGCCTGTTTCATGAGTTTGTTTTTTTTAAATAATTCTGTTGAACCACAATTCAAAAGCACTGTCTGATTTTCATTGGTTAATTTTCATAGAATCTTTATTTATTACCACTTTTGTCAGATTCAAGTTATTTCTGTGACCACTGTGGGTTTTTCTTTCATTAACAGAGGGGTACCAACAATTTTGTCCACGGCTGTATATATAGTTATTCTTAGCATGTGAGTCGGGTTTCAAATTTGGGAGGGTCTAATCGGTGTGATTTGGATTTTTCTACAGGGGGTAAAATGTTATGTATCAAATATGATACTGGGTGTGCCCTGGGTGTAGTGGGGGTGATGGCCCCGTCTTTCTGGTTCCGCCATCACTCCGGGATATAAAGGGCTGAGGCGGAAGAGATCAGTCTCTTTTGGCGTCTACCCCTCGGCCTGTACGGAGCACCTGTGTCATTGTGGTTTCTTCTAATAAAGTTATCTTCCTCTGCACTTCCAGCCTGGTTCTTAATAACTCAAGTTATGGGCATAACAAGAGTGACAAGCTGTTGCTGGGATACAGGGCACAGACTTTTTTTCCCAGAGCGCAGCGCACAAACACTGAAAAAAATGCTCGGGGCGGTAGGGCGACAAAAAGCGCATTTGGTGGACACGCAGCCTAATAAGCTCATCCTTCTCTTGGACAGCAACATAAGAGAGACACTCTGCCTGCCTGCAGACTGGAATGCTCACATGGGCGGGGTGCTTCTGAACTCTGTGTGGAAGATGGTCACACGCGTTGTTCATGTGTGTGCTTGCGGACAGTCATTCCTTCATATTTTTTCTTAAATTTATATTTGTGGCCTGGGCCACTCAGAGGTTGGTTCTGTGCCACATGTGGCCCGCAGGCCGCTATTTGAATAGGTCTGCTCTAGCGCAAAAGACTCCTCAGTTGTTACCTCTAGAGCGAGGGACCTCTATGTTATTTTCTGTGCAAAGAGTTTCTCTGTTACAATCTGCTGAGCTTTCAGATTCTATGTTGTTGTGTCCTGAGCAAACAATTCCTTTATGGTATCTTAGTCAAAGAGCTCCTTTGTGGTCTCCAGGGCAAAGGGCTCCTTTTTGTTCTCCAGAGCAAAGAGCTCCAATGCCATCTTCTGAGTTTAAAACCCCCATGTTGTTTTCTTCTGAGCAAGAAACTCCTGTGTTGCTTTCTCCAGCGTTTGGAACTCCTATATTGTTTTTCCCAGAGCAAAGAGCTCCTATTTTGTTTTCTCCAGAACAAGGGATTCCTATATTATTTTCTCCAGAGCAAAGAGTTCCCATGTTGTTTTCTGCTGAGCTTAAAACACCAGTGTTTTCATTTTTTCCTGAGGTTAAAGTACCTGTGTTATCATTATCTTCTGAGTTTAAAGTCTATGTGCTATCCCAAGAACAAAAAGCTCCGGTGTTATCTTCTGAGGTTGAGGCTCTTATGTTGCCTCCTGTGCAAAGAGTTTCTATATCATTTTCTCCCTACCTTAATGTTCTTTTGATGCCATCACCTGAGCAAGGAGCTTCCATGTTATCTCCCGTGGTAAATGCTGTTTTGCATCTGGTATCTGATCCCTGGGCTCCCGCTGCACCATGTTCACCCATCTGGTAGCCTTTGGACTTTGGTAGGCCACCTGATGCACCGTGTTCATCCATCCAGTGGTCCTTGGACTCTGGTAGGCCACCCGACATACTCTGCTTCCCAGCCTGATGGGCCATGAACATTGGTAGGCCACCAGATGCGTCATGTTCCTCCTGCTGGTGGTTCCATCACCACCAGCAGGAGGTTCCTACTCACCACATGTGTGAGTAGGAACCTCTTTTTATAACTACACATTCCATTACACACACATATCAGTCCAGGCAGGATTAAACCAATGACTTTCATCATCAATTTTACGCTTCAGAGTTGACAGTGACATGTTTTAAGGTGCCTTCACACCAAATGTGAATGGGCAAATTTTTTGCACAGTGCGATAACATTATTACTCAATGCAAACACGTGAATAGACATGAATTCACCATCTGAGTGAGTTGCCGACATGAGAAGTTGCCTTTATAATTTCTACAGCTGTGTTTACTTGCTATTGAAATCGCCAAAATAACGTCATGCTTAGGTTTACATTATCTGATGGGGAGGGGGGGGGGTCACCTGAAAAAGTTGTCCCTACCTCCAAAACTTCACAAGATGATAGGCGTTTACGTTGCTAGCCTACTAGCTTTGTTAGCACGTCCGTGGCAGAAGTCTGTGGGTAAATAACAACAACATCGCTGTAATGTTATATTTGTGTCATTATTGTGAAGTGCAGTGTAGTGGCAGCCACTTCCACTTTCTGCCACTGCACCGCCCTATAAATGCCAGCAGGTGTCTCTTTTCAACCCCTTTGCCGATGCCCCTGCCTGGTGGCTGTATTGTGTGTGAACAACCCTTTTAATAAAGTGAAGTTCAACTGTACATCTGGCCTCGTCATTACACAGGTAATTCCGACATAACAATCATGATTCAGCTGAAGAGCTCGCAGTCCTTCTTTCTCCAGGTGAGTGACAGTCTCATTTTCAAGCTAGTTTACTCTCTTTTACTTTGATGACGGCAGAATCTCAAAGCTAGCGCTATACCTCGGACGCGAATGCTTGCCTATTTCCATTGACTTTGTATGCATTCGCACCTGCCTTTTGCATTTAGTGTAGGCTTGGTATCTTGCCACTGGCACTGTTAGCCACAGTCATAGAGCCCACACTTCAAAACAAATTTGCTGCATTGTGGGTTGACGGTTGCTAGGCTATGCAGAGTGTCGCATTTACAGTCTGCAGTAATTAATGGATTTCTGCAATTCTGTCAAACGTGTTGGCCTTTGCTTCTCTGGCTTGACCACAGACTGGGCCTGGGACATTCAGTGGTTGGTTCTGGGCCACTAATTGAATAGGCCTGACATAAACTATACATACTGTAAGGAAGTACAGGTTTGGGTTTAAAAAAAAAAAAAAAAGAAGTAGTTGTTGATAGAATTATTCACATTTTTACAACTACAGAAAGAACAACAACAATGAATGAAAATTAAAAAGTGGAAAAAGGTTTCTCAGATTCTTTTATAGACATGTTAAAGCAACAAGACCACTGGATGCAAACCATCCCTACATGCTGAAATGATATGTGGCAAAAAGATGGCTTGGCTCCTGTGTGTATGTGTGATTAACAACACTTCTTTATCATGTTGGGTGCTGGATAGAGCAAAGGGGGTCTGTGCAGGGAGAACTATCTCATGCTTCCCATGGTGGTCGTGATATTTGTCAGCTCTCTGTCAGTGTCAGGGGAGAGAGATTGCTTTAAGAGTCCCTCACACATATTACAGAGCTGACAGTGGCGGGAGTGTTGACAGCTGATCCCTCTGTGGGGGTGTGAGCCTCAGAGAAGCAGAGGGTGCTAAGAATCCAGTTTTCCCGGGGGTTAAGGGTGGACAGATTTTACCACCATATGATTAAGCTAGTCCTTTTGGCTGCTGTCACCTCACAGCTTCTGGAGCCTCTAATATTGATAGTGTGCCATGATTCCCCTTGATCCTAGTAGCCACCCAAACACCCCAAGTTTCAGGAAGCAATTAATCTCTCAACAAAATATAGAAATTCCTTATAAACTCAGCCTAATTTGAAATGGAAAGAGGACTGAAACTGTGAGAAAAGGAGGCAAGGTCATATTATCTACAATCAAGGTTTAATAAGTTTGTACACGCACAAATCTGAGCAATAACAAAAATGCTGCTTGCTGTGAATGTCACAGATGGGGCTGAATTGGACCCAAATGCAGTATTTAAAGTTTGGTGATTGCTTTATTAAAGAGCTGGACAGACGGGCACATCTCAAAAAAACACAAAAACTGACAACAGCTTGGGAGCTGTAATAAAAACTTACAAAACCAGGCAGGATCAGGCAAGGATACAGGTAGAACAAGAAGCGTGAAGATCATGCATGTATGACTAACAACACACATGAGGAAACACAGATTGGGGCTTGACATAAACAGACATAGGAGTAATTAAACATAATACAGAACAGGTGAGCATAATCAGGAGCAAATGGAGACGGCAGGGATTCATCACAGAAACAGGACGGGCAGGGCTACACAGATGATCACAGACAGAGGATGCACAAAACATGAACAGAGGAACCAGGGGAAACAAGATCAAGGCAATGATGATGAAAACAATGATGATTTGTTATTGTTTTCATTAACAAATCATTGTGATCTGTGCGCTGCCATTACGCAGCGCACAGAGGGAGGAATGGAAAACCCACGAGCAGAAGTAGATTTGTGTACTTTATTAAACATAAACCCAAATATTGTCCAGCAAACAGTCACGTAATAAACAGAGAGTTGATATGATGGTAATTGAGGCCACCAGGAAAACAGAGACGCATCTGGACACTCAGCAGCCCGAGGGAGGGAATGCCTAGTGCCGCTGAACAGCTGTTGGCATGAGAAGAAAGGCAAACACCTATGAGTGTGTATGTTGCCAAACTGCGACATATCCCCTAGTGGTCAAGAGTAGTAAATATTTTTTGTCAATAAAATAGTTCAGATTTCCAAGGCTATTACCTGAAAGTGGTAAGAGATAATGGCTTACTGTCAATTAGAAAGATGTAAAATATGATCCGAAGTTTCAGATAGGAATAAATTTACGTATCTAATTTGCATAATGTTGCGGTGTGGGGTGACCCACCACAATCTACTTGGACAAACAGAGCACTCAGCTTGAGCAGGAAACAGAACAATGACATGTATGGACTGATATCAATATGTAAATGTGCCTTGCATTCTCTTTTGTCCTACAGCCCCGGAACAAAGAGAGGAATTCCGGTGCCAGTAATCAAGCTATTGATATGTGTGACTCTTATGTAAATGTTACATGCATTCTTTCTTGACTGTTATGTAAATGTCCCATGCATTCTCTCTTGCTGGTATAAATGTGCTCACTCAAAGCTCACAAAAAAGGCATTCAGAATGCACTGACGACGACTCAGGGCTCACTCACAGCACGCTGCCACAGCGCTGGGTGAGCCCCGTGATGAAGGAATAAAGCACCCTTAACCTTCAGCTTGCTGTGTCCGCCTGCACTTATTTCGTTCCTCTACAGCGGCACCTCTTTAAATTCCATAACTCAGTCAAAACTGGACTTTGGACGTATTTACACAAAAAATGGTTCAGTCTTTTGACACCATTTTTTGTACAGAGGTACCTCATCATCTTATCTTCAAAGTATATGAACAGGAAATGAGTTCATTTAAAAAAACTCCAGAAATTTCTCACTTACTTTTGACAAAGTCAGAGTGAGAAGGCAGGCGCAGTGCCGCGCTCTGCCACTAGGGGCATGCAAATTCTCACACTCAAAGGGTTAACTTACGGGCTGGAGTGATCCAAGGCTGTCCGTGCAGTCCAGTGGATGAGAGCGAGTCAGGAACAGCCGCTAACACCAAATAACTAACCACAGTCAAGTAGCGTTAGAGAAGACTAAAATAGTCAGGCTGAAAGTAAATGTAGGGAATGGCAGCTTGCATACACAGAGGAACACGCTGCTGTGTATATTGAGCAATGCTCCGGCGACCTCTTCCCACTCAAACAGAGCTTAAGTAATAACAATACTAATGAGGGAAGAGACTGCTGAAGTGAAAGAGCGTGGGCTGGACAAACTGAAACCATGTGTGCATGAGTGAGTGTCTGAGCATGTGAATGGATGTGAATGAGGCGTGTGTGTATGTGTGTGAGACACCAATAATAAGGAACAGCTGGTGATACTGACAGGAGGAGGGGGCGTGGCCGAGCTGTCAGGGAGCGGAGGACCCAAAGGGCTCCCTGAAACGCCTGATGGAAAACAAACAGTGAAACAAGACAAAATAGGCCCGGTGTCAGAACTGGGTTTGGGACCACCAAACCCAGGTTCATGACACTAATATCTGGTTGGGCCACCCTTAGCAGCAACAACTGCAATCAAGCATTTGCGATAACTGGCAATGAGTCTTTTACAGCACTGTGGAGGAATTTTGGCCCACTCATTTTTCCAGAATTGTTGTAATTCAGCCACATTGGAGGGTTTTTGAGCATGAACCGCCTTTTCAAGGTCATGCCACAGCATCTCAATCGGATTCAGGTCAGGACTATGACTAGGCCACTCCAAAGTCTTCATTTTGTTTTTCTTAGGCCATTCAGAGGTGGACTTGCTGGTGTGTTTTGGCTCATTGTCCTGCTGCAGAACCCAAGTGCTCTTCAGCTTGAGGTCACGAACAGATGGCCAGACATTCTCCTTCAGGATTTTTTGGTAGACAGCAGAATTCATGGTTCCATTTACCACAGCAAGTCTTCCAGGTCCTGAAGCAGCAAAACAGCCCCAGACCATCACACTACCACCACCATATATTACTGTTCAATCAATCAATCAGAGCTTTATTTATATAGCACTTTTCATACAGAAAGATGCAATGCAAAGTGTTTCACACATTGAAATAAAACACAGTTTACCTCCCCCCCCCCACACACACATACACATAGACACAAACACACACACACAAAGAAACCTTCATCAGTGTAAAACTTATGTCTTAAGGCTTAAGGTTGGGCACTGAGGATCCAAGTGTGGAAGCATCATCACTCTGGAACCACCACCAGCAGGAAAAGTGTCAAGCTCACGGCTACAGGAACACCAACTCTTAGACCTCCCAAGTCCAACCCGAGGGGCTGACACCGCAGGCACAGTGTTGCAGCACACGACCCCCTCAGTCAGGCAGACCAGGACAATCACAGGCCAGAGCCCCGCAACCAGAAAACAGGCACAACCCCCATGGGAGAGCCCCCCATGAGGAAATTCCGGAGCTTGGACAGAGTGATTAAAAGTCACTGATAAATAATGAGTTTGCTGATAAAAAAAGACTAGGCAATTAAGATGACTAGGCAAATAAACAACATCTAAATACAGTCAAAAAGACATATATTCATAAATATTAATTCACAGTAAGATAAGTGATTGTGACATAAAATAGATTTAAAATCAGAAATTAAGAGAATTAAAATAGGAAGCTAATCAAAAGCACGGTTAAAATAGTAGGTCTTGAGCCTGATTTTAAAAAACATGGACATTCTCAGCAGCCCTGATGTTCTCCGTCAGGCTATTCCACAGACGCTGGCCATAGTAACTAAAAGCCACCTCACCGTGGGTCTGTGTCCTGACAGTAGGAATAGTTAAAAGGCCAGTGTCGGAGGACCTCAGGGACCGTGGCGGCTCATATGCCAAAAAGCAATTTTGATAAATAAGAAGGCCCAAGACCATGCAGATATTTATAAACCAATAAAAGAACCTTAAAATTGATCCTGAAGGACACGGGGAGCCAGTGCAGTGATTTTAAAACTGGTGTGATGTGAGCCTGCCATCTGGTCCTCGTCAGAACACGTGCAGCTAAATTATGTAATAACTGCAGATTTGAAATTGTCTTTTTGCAACGACCAGAGAGCAGGGCATTACAGTAATCAATACGACTGGTGATAAAAGCATGCATCAGTATCATCACGTTTGCTCGAGAGAGAAGTGGGCAGACTCTGGCTATATTCTTTAGCTAGTAAAATCGTGCTTGTGTTACATTTTTGATGTGTGGAGTAAAACTGAGCTCAGAGTCTAAAATGACACCCAAATTTTTTAACATGTTGTGATGGTGCAATAAACTGGCCCAGCAGGGGCAGAAGGATGACCCAAATGCTGGAGCTGTGAGTTTGCAAGGTTTAATAAAAAACACAAAATATAACTGAGGAGAAAAAAAATTACAAACAGGCAGGATACGATGAGTCGGGTAAACAAGGAGGAAAACAATGCTAAGGCTGAGACGTGGAACACACGTCAGGATACAAAATGAAGTGTGGGACGCATGCAGGATAACTGTGAGAACTAGACGTGGGACTCACATCTGGAGACAAATGATAACAGGTGTGGGTACCAGAGTGAGGATAATCAGACTCAAATAGTGACAGCTGTGACAGCCCGTGAACTTGAGCTAAAAGAGGAAGTAAACAAAACACGTCATCAAAATAAAAGCACAGACTGGGAATGAATGCAAAAGGTAACTAACAAGGAAATAAGAAATGTTACAAAATGAGAAACAAACCAGATAATACAAAAAGGATAAAATGGCCCATCAAGGCGAAGATAAGAAAAACATAAACCCCAAGAGATGCAAATTGTCATGGCGGCCTCTGGGCCGTCATTGGCATCATTATCTCCAGCTGCGCACTGATCCACAGGTGTTAATCAGCAGCTGTTAAAAGCCAGCGTCGCTGACAGCTCAGTACGGAGTCGTCTGTCCTCCTCGTCAGAGAAAGAACCAGAACTCCGCTCTCTGGCCTCGTCAAGAACCTCTCTTGCCTCGCCTAGGACTTCCGTTCAAAGTCAAGCACGTAAGAGAGCTGTTTGTTACTCTACACCCAACCTCTACCCCTGTGCACAGGTGGACCCCCTTGGCGGCGGACCTGCGTCCCCAGCTGACGGGGTAACGCCAACACGCACACGTAGCGGTTCGCTACCACCACGACTACCGGTACGTCTTGCTCCACAAATTCCTGAATTGTTACTGTATCAGTTACAGGAGTACTGGCCACCGTTACCGGTGGAGTTTGTGTCATCGTCATCTGTCGTGTCATCGTCACCACGTTCTGTGGAATCACCCACCTCGTCATCATCTGGATTGTCATGGTCACCACGCTCAGTGGAGTCACTCGTCTTGTCATCAGCTGGATTATCATCATCACCACATTCTGTGGAATCATTGGTCTTGTCATCAGCTGGCTTGTCATCGTCCCGGTCTGTGGTGTCACAGCCGGAGTCTCTGGAAGACCTATCCTCGCCACAGTCACAGGTGGAAGCCTCAGCACGTTCACGGACGCCTTCACCTCCACGTTGCACGGCCGCTGGTTCTCAGCAGGACGTAACCTGTGCTTCCTCCAAGTAAGCCTCACTACTGATAGCTTGTCATTAGCGTGGGACAAAAGTAATTGTCTGTGCTTATATGTTCCAGGGTTGCCGGGTCTCCGTCCAGAGTGCTCAGCTCCAGTGACCAGGATACTATCCATGCTCTCACATTTGCACTACACACCCTTTCACTATAATAAAGATTATTGTTCACTAATTTACCCGTGTCAGTGTCTGTCTCTTGGGTCCCGAAACATATCAGTACGACTCCGTCACGTTGACCCAGCGGACAGCTCACTGTCGCGCTTAATTAACACTCTTAGCGCCCGGGTAGATTTGCTAGCCCACCAGCAGACAGTAATCTTGAATCAATTGACTCAAATTAATGGTCGGCTGGACCGTTTGGAGGGACACCAAACGTTTCCCCCTACCGCAAGTACTTCAACCCCTGCAGGCTTAGCGTCAGGACTAGCTAACACCTCCTCGTCCTCTCGCCTCACTCCGATTCCAACACCTGCCCGGTTCAGCAGAAAACTCGGGGAAGCTCGAGGATTCATTTTACAGTGTGAATCAGTTTTTCTGCGTGTGCCTGGGGATTTTTCCCTCGACTCTAGCCGGATAGGCTATGTCATAAATTTGCTGGCTGGTAGAGCCTTGGACTGGGCTTATTCGATCATGGCTAGACCTAGCTATTCTTTGTTTACCTACCAGGAGTTTGTGACTGAGTTTCTGTCTGTATTTGATCACACGGATAGGGGAGAGGTGTTGACAGAACGTTTTTTAAGCCTACAGCAGGGAAAGAGATCAGCTGCAGATTACGCCATTGACTTCCGGGTCTTAGCCGCAGAGATTGGGTGGGGGGAGCCATCTCTTTGTGGTATTTTCCTACGCAGTCTTAACGACGAGCTAAAGGATGAGTTAGCGGCACGGGATAAACCAGATAACTTGCACGATTTAATTGCTTTAGCAGTTAGTATCGATAGTAGGTTAAGGGAACGGGCGGCTGGTCGGCGAGCTACTTACTTCCCACCCCAAAGACCTGAACAGCTACAGACCGGTGGCCTTGACGTCCCACTTGATGAAGACCCTGGAGAGACTGCTCCTTGCTCACCTCCGCCCCCTGGTGGAACCAGCGATGGATCCACTCCAGTTCGCCTACCAGCATGGCATTGGGGTGGAGGATGCGGTGATCTTCCTCCTTCACCGTTCTCTGTCCCACCTGGAGAAGCCCGGGAATATGGTGAGGATCATGTTCTTTGACTTCTCCAGTGCTTTCAACACCATCCAACCGATGATCCTGAAGGACAAGCTGCTGCGCGCAGGGGTGGACCAGCACCTGTCATCATGGATCCTGGACTACCTCACGAACCGGCCTCAGTTTGTGAGAACCCGGGACTGTGTTTCCGACACGATCATCAGTAGCACGGGGGCCCCCCAGGGAACGGTGCTGGCTCCCTTCCTGTTCACTCTTTATACTGCGGACTTCTCACACAACACAACACACTGCCATCTACAGAAGTTCTCTGATGACTCTGCGATCGTTGGCCTCATCTCCAATGGAGATGAAGCTGAGTACAGAGGGCTTATCCAGGACTTCGTGGACTGGTGCCATCGGAACTGCCTCCAGATCAACGCGAGGAAAACTAAGGAGCTGGTGGTGGACTGCCGCAGGCATGGGCAGCCCCTCACAGTACCAGTAAATATACAGGGAACAGACATCGAGATGGTGACATCCTATAAGTACCTGGGTATTCATCTGAACAATAAACTAGACTGGTCACACAATACTGATGCACTCTACAAGAAGGGACAGCGCAGGCTGTTCCTGCTGAGGAGACTCAGGTCTTTTGGTGTACAAGGGGCGCTGCTGAAGTCATTCTATGACACGGTGGTGGCATCAGCCATCACTTTTGGAGTGGTCTGCTGGGGCAGTGGCATTACTGCAGCCGATAGGAAGAGACTGAACAAACTGATTAAGAAAGCTAGCTCTGTCCTGGGGCAGCGCCTTGATCCGATGGAGGAGATAGGAGAGAGAAGGACGGTGGCTAAACTGTCATCTCTGCTGGAGTCCGAGTTCCACCCTATGCAGGACATACTGAATGCACTGAGGAGCTCATTTAGCAGCAGACTACATCATCCCAGGTGCACAACCGAGAGGTTTCGTAGGTCCTTCCTACCAACGGCTGTCAGACTGTACAACCTAAGCAGGGCTGCTCGCAGAGATAGCAAAAGACGTAACAAACAAACAAACTAATAGTTTTTTGAATGCAAAAGATGCAATACACTTACACAATGGTCCCCTCCGGCATACAACTAGGAACATACCGGTCGCTATGGAGGGTGAGAATATGTATGGGCACATAATCATACCATGTAGGATAACTAAGTAGACAATTATGCTGTTTCATTCCATCTAGCAACAATGCTCTGCACTGTGTGTGTTTATATATTTGCATATTTATTCCATCTAGCTACAATGCTCAGCACTGGGTGTGTTTATATATTTATATATCTACATATTATTCCATCTAGCTACATTGCTCCGCACTGTGTGTGTTTATATACTTGCATATTTATTCCACCTAGCTGCAATGCTCCGTACTGTGGGTGTTTATATATTTACATATTTATTCCATCTAGCTACAATGCTCTGCACTGTGTTCATATATTCATATATTTATTCCATCCAGCTACAATGCTCTGCACTGTGTGTCTGTGTGTGTGTGTATATATATATATTTTATAGTAATACGTACATATGTTTATTAGCTGCTCTTGCTTGCTTGTTTTTTTTCTTGCCTTCTGATTGTTGCTCTGAGTGTTGCTATCCCTGTGCTGTTGCAATCCTGGAATTTCCCCGTTGTGGGACTAATAAAGGCTTATCTTACTTCCCGTCCGGTTAAACCCCGTCCTCGTGTCACTGACTCTCTTCCTCTTGCTTTACCCACGTCAGAGAAGGCCCCGGATCAGGAAGCCATGATTGTTGGTCATTCTAAGGTGTCTGCAGCTGAGAAACAATGCCGTAGGGATCAAGGCCTGTGTTTTTATTGTGGGAAGGAGTCACATGAGGTTTCTGAATGTCCTAGTAAGTTAAAAGGGAAAGGGCCGTGGATCGCAGTAGGGGGATTCACAGGCAGGAACACAGAGGAACCCCTTACTTGTTGTCATTTACCCCTCAGACTCATTCATACTCACACAGAACACTCCACACTAGCGTTAGTCGATTCTGGAGCTGAGCAAAATTTCATTTCTAGAGACCTGGCAACCCGGATGGGCCTTAGTTGTCAGACTTTAGAACCCCCTGTCAGATTGATTACCCTGTCCAAGGCGTCGTTGACTGCCATTAACCTTCAGACAGCGCCTGTGTCCGTTATTGTTTCAGGGAATCACAGGGAGGAGATTCAGTTCCTAGTGCTCCCCGTTTCCTCTTCGCCCGTTATTCTGGGATATCCCTGGCTGCGCCTACATAACCCCACTATTGATTGGCAAACTGGGAGAATAACAGCATGGAGTACGTTCTGCCTTAGTGCCTGTCTCCAATCAGCGGCGTGTGCCCCATCCGTGAAAGTGCCTCTGCCCGATTCATCTCCACCGGATTTATCTAAGGTACCTGAGGTTTATCACAATTTGGGGCAAGTGTTCAGCAAATCTCGGGGGTTGTCTTTACCCCCCCATCATCCGTATGACTGCGCCATTAATCTGAAGGCTGGGGCCCCACTACCTGCTAGCCGCCTTTACAGCCTGTCAGCCCCGGAGCGCGAGGCCATGGATACATACATTAAGGAATCCTTGGCCTCTGGTATCATCCGCCCGTCATCTTCGGCCGTGGGGGCCGGTTTTTTCTTTGTTGGTAAGAAGGACGGTTCACTACGCCCCTGTATTGACTTCCGGGGGCTGAATGAAATAATGGTCAAGGATAAATATACACTGCCCTTGATGAACACTGCGTTTGACTCCCTCCAGGGGGCATCATGGTTTACTAAACTGGACCTCAGGAATGCCTACCATCTAGTGCGCATTAGAGAAGGAGATGAGTGGAAGACGGCTTTTCGGACCCCCAGCGGTCATTTTGAGTACCTGGTAATGCCGTTTGGGTTGACTAACGCCCCAGCCGTTTTCCAGCGTTTGATCAACGATGTACTACGGGATTTTTTGAACTAATTTGTTTTCGTTTATCTTGATGATATCCTCATCTTCTCCCGCTCACTAGAGGGACATCGAGTGCATGTCCGTAGGGTATTACAGCGCCTCCTGGAGAACCAGTTGTTCGTCAAGGCCGAAAAATGTGAGTTTCACACTGATCAGACCTCCTTCTTAGGATTTATTATTGCTTGTAACCAGGTGATTCATGACCCTGCCAAGGTCAAGGCAGTGATGGAATGGCCTGCACCCACCTCCAGAAAGCAGCTTCAAGGGTTTCTGGGGTTTGCTAATTTTTATAGGAGGTTTGTGCCTAACTTTGGTAATATTGCTCGTCCTTTGACTGCTCTCACCTCCCCTAAGATTTCATTCTGCTGGAGTAAGGAAGCAGCCGATGCTTTTGAGAAGCTCAAGAGGGAGTTCGCCTCGGCCCGAGTCCTTACCCAGGTGGACCCGAAGCTTCAGTGCTTGGTGGAGGTGGACGCGTCTGATGCGGGAGTTGGAGCGGTACTCTCCCAACGATCTCCTGTGGATGGTAAGATTCGCCCTTGTGCTTTTTTCTCTCATCGTCTCTCCCCTGCAGAGAGGAATTACAGCATCGGGGACAGGGAGTTACTGGCTGTGAAATTGGCCTTGGAGGAATGGAGACATTGGCTGGAGGGGGCTGCTCAGCCGTTCGTGGTATGGACTGATCACCGTAATCTGGAGTACCTCAGGACAGCTAAGCGCCTGAATGCACGCCAGGCTCGCTGGTCCCTCTTCTTTGGCCGGTTTAATTTTACCATCACGTACCGGCCGGGAAGCAAGAACGGTAAGCCGGACGCTCTCTCCTGGCAGTTTGACCCCCCATCCTCCGAGGGCCAGGAGACCCCTATCCTGCCGCCTTCCTGCGTCGTGGGCGCCCTGTCCTGGGGAATCTGCAAGACGGTTCGCCAGGCCCAGAAGACTGAGCCGGACCCTGGGGGGGGGGGGGGGGAGGGCCGCTTGTTTGTTCCACGCGCTGTCCGAGGCAAGGTGATTGAGTGGGGTCACGCTTCCAAGTTGGCTTGTCATCCTGGAGTGGGTCGGACTGTGGATCTCCTCCAAAGGACCTTCTGGTGGCCAGGGTTGCGGAAGGACGTTGTTGGCTATATCCGGGCCTGCCCTCAGTGCGCCACCGGGAAGACAACGTCATCTCCCCCAGCGGGCTTACTTCATCCGTTACCTGTTCCTTCACGCCCCTGGTCTCATGTAGCTATGGACTTTGTGACTGGGTTACCCACTTCAGATGATTACACCACAGTGTTAACCATTGTTGACCGGTTCTCGAAGGCGGCCCATTTTGTGCCACTTCGGGGTCTGCCTTCGGCCCAGGAGACTGCAGACCTCCTGGTGCAACACGTGGTACGTCTTCATGGCATCCCTGTGGATATTGTGTCTGATCGAAGACCCCAGTTTGTATCTCAAGTTTGGAAGGCCTTCTGCACGGCACTTGGAGCCACTGCCAGCCTCTCCTCTGGCTATCATCCCCAAAGTAATGGTCAGTGTGAGAGGGCTAATCAGGAGCTGGAGGCCGCCCTCCGTTGTGTCATCTCCTCCTGCTCATCCTCCTGGAGCAAGTTCCTGCCCTGGATTGAGTACGCTCACAACGCCACGATCTCCACGGCCACGGGCGTCTCCCCGTTTAAAGCCTCGTGTGGGTTTGATCCTCCGTTGTTTCCTGAGGAGGAGAAGGAGGTAGCGGTTCCTTCAGTCCAGGCACATATTAAGCGCTGCCGGCGAGTGTGGCTCCTCGCTCGCCAAGCTTTGTTGAAGACCACTGAACGTAATATCCAGGTGGCCAACCGGCATAGGAGACCCGCCCCGGACTATAAGGTGGGTCAGAAGGTTTGGTTATCTACTCGGAATATTGGTGTGCCGGCTGAAAAGCATAAGCTAACTAAATGCTTTATTGGTCCCTACACCATTAATCGGATTGTTAACCCTGTGTCTGTGCGCTTGTCTCTCCCCTCTTCGATGCGCATCTGCCCCGCTTTTCATGTCTCCCAGGTCAAGCCGTACGTCTCTGACCCCCTGTGCCCTGCTCCCGCGGCACCCCCACCCCCAAGGATGATCGATGGCCATCCGGCCTGGGGGGTGACTGCCATCTTGGATGTTCGCAGGCGGGGTCGGGGCCTTCAGTATTTGGTGGACTGGGAGGGCTTTGGACCGGAGGATCGGTCTTGGATTCGCCCAGCGTTGATCTTGGATAAGCAGCTGATTCGCGACTTCCACCGGGCGAATCCAGGTAGGATTGGGCAGGTGCCTGGAGGCACTGCTAGAGGGGGGAGTACTGTCATGGCGGCCTCTGGGCCGTCATTGGCGTCATTATCTCCAGCTGCGCACTGATCCACAGGTGTTAATCAGCAGCTGTTAAAAGCCAGCGTCGCTGACAGCTCAGTATGGAGTCGTCTGTCGTCCTCGTCAGAGAAAGAACCAGAACTCCGCTCTCTGGCCTCGTCAAGAACCTCTCTTGCCTCGCCTAGGACTTCCGTTCAAAGTCAAGCACGTAAGAGAGCTGTTTGTTACTCTACACCCAACCTCTACCCCTGTGCACAGGTGGACCCCCTTGGCGGCGGACCTGCGTCCCCAGCTGACGGGGTAACGCCAACATGCATACGTAGCAGTTCGCTACCACCACGACTACCGGTACGTCTTGCTCCACAAATTCCTGAATTGTTACTGTATCAGTTACAGGAGTACTGGCCACCGTTACCGGTGGAGTTTGTGTCATCGTCATCTGTCGTGTCATCGTCACCACGTTCTGTGGAATCACTCACCTCGTCATCATCTGGATTGTCATGGTCACCACGCTCAGTGGAGTCACTCGTCTTGTCATCAGCTGGATTATCATCGTCACCACATTCTGTGGAATCATTGGTCTTGTCATCAGCTGGCTTGTCATCGTCCCGGTCTGTGGTGTCACAGCCGGAGTCTCTGGAAGACCTATCCTCGCCACAGTCACAGGTGGAAGCCTCAGCACGTTCACGGACGCCTTCACCTCCACGTTGCATGGCCGCTGGTTCTCAGCAGGACGTAACCTGTGCTTCCTCCAAGTAAGCCTCACTACTGATAGCTTGTCATTAGCGTGGGACAAAAGTAATTGTCTGTGCTTATATGTTCCAGGGTTGCCGGGTCTCCGTCCAGAGTGCTCAGCTCCAGTGACCAGGATACTATCCACGCTCTCACATTTGCACTACACACCCTTTCACGATAATAAAGATTATTGTTCACTAATTTACCCGTGTCAGTGTCTGTCTCCTGGGTCCCGAAACATGTCACAAATAATACAATACTATCACATTACAAAAAGAGGACTGGAAGAAAAGGTGAGGGTAGGCTCATGTCAGAACAGGCAGATAATAATATATAATACAAAACCGGACAGCCATGGATGCATAATATAAATGACATGATAATAGTAACTAAGAGCAGAAACTTTCATAACAGAAAAACATGGCAAACTCAAATAACATAGTACCTCCAAAACCAACCAGATAAAATACTAAATTGAAGTTGGGAAATACAGAAAATAATCAGACAAACAAATACCGAGAGCACGGTTCCCCAACTGTGTGCTGCATCATGACAGAGCCCCCATCCAAGGGGTGGATGGCAGACATCCCAAGGTAACATCAAAAAGAAAATGAAAACACCAAAAAAAGCCCCAACAGGAACAGAACAATAACCCAACCAGGGAGGGCAGTGGGGGAAACCAGGCAAGGAGGGACAAAACAAAAAACTTGCTCAAGACCCACAAACAAGACAGATCAGATAAGGTGGCCTGCAGAAACCCTAGGACCACTGGGCAAAAAAGTAAGGCAGTTCACGTGGCCTCCAAGAGTCCCAAGACCACTAAACCATGCGGTGGAATAAATCGGGTGGCCTCCCAGAGTTCCTAAGCCACGCAAGCAAGGGCATAGTCCGTCATGTAGGCTTCCAGCATCCCTGAGCCAGCAGACCGCGGGGCTCGACGCACCCCATCCTGGAGGTGGCAGCTGGAACCCGTGCCTCCTATGGACCACAGGGATGCAGCGTGGATCAGATGGAACAGTGGCTGAGGGGAATAGCTCCCTGATGAAGACTGCTGACCAGCAGCGACCCTAAACAGGGGACAAAGGCTGACTAGTGGGGAAACCAGATGGTGAAGACGACTGATCAGCGGGAAAACCAGACAAAGAGGAAGGGTGACCAGAGTGGAAATCAGACAAAGAAAATGGCTGATCAGTGGGGAAACCAGATGAAAAAGATGGCTGACTGGCGAGGAAACCAGATAAGGAGGACTGATGATCATTGAAGAATCCAGATGAACCGGGCTGATGATCATCAGCAAAACCAGGTAAAAACTGCTGACCAGCATCGACCTCAGGCGAAGGCTGTAGACCCACGATGACTTCAGGTGCAAACTGCCGGCCAGCAGCGAACTTAGATGAAGACTGATGCCCAGCAGCGACCTCAGGCGAACACGGATGACTATCGGCAACCTCAGGCAAAGACGGATGATCATCGACAACCTCAGGCGAAGACGGATGACCATTGGCAAACCCAGGCAAAGTGGACTGAAGACCATCAGTGAAACCAGACAAAGACTCAGACAGGAAAGAAGAAACAAACACCAGGTCACTATCACCGGCAGCAGTGGAGCCCAACAAGGAAAACTGGCGGTTATCCCCGCCAAGAGCAAAGCAAGATCTCTCTAATACTGCCATTGTGAAGACAAAAAAGAGGACTTGCCTTAACTCAAGCTCCACTGCTCACCAGGACTCCGGTGACTCAGGCTGGGGCCTCTCAAGTCCATCCGCATTGGAGTCCATTCCCTACATGGCCACCTCAGATGGGGAGGCAAACACCAGATCACTGTTACTGATAGCAGTGGAGCCCAGCGAGGAAAACTCAGGAGCAGAAGGCAACTGCAACTGGTCCTCCCATCATGAGCAAGACAAGATCTTTCTAAAACTGATAATGTAGAAACAGGAAAGAGTACTTGCCTTGACTCAAGCTCCTCCGGTGACTCTGCTGCGGAGACTCAAGCAGTAGGCATGATAGTGGGTGAAGCTGGTGGAACCCCAGACGTGGCGGCTGACGCTGGCGGAACCCCAGATGGAGCAACTGACGCTTGTGGAACTCCAGACGTGGTGGCTGATACTGGCGGAACCCCAGACATGGTGGCTGATGCTGGAGGAACTCCAGCCCTGTGTAGTGGAGCCAGGAAACACCTCACCAATGGCACTGGGTCCCACAATGCCAAATCCAGGGGACACTTACTTGTCGGCTCAGGCTTCGGAGTACAGAAGTAAGAGTGTAAGAGCTGTTGTGGCCGCTCAGAGAAGAAAAGGTGTGAAAGCGGCGCCGGCATTATGTTATGTTAATGTGCCACACAGTCCTTTGTTAAACAACAATGTATGATGCTCGGAAGCTCCTGATCTCCATGCATGGGAATAAAGATATAAAAAGGGGAATGCACGGAGACCTGAAGGCTTTTTAGCGTTAGCCTCAGCATTGTAGGCTGCTTTGCTGTTTTGCTGTTATATTGTTGGAGAAAGAATAAAGCCTTGTGTCGCTCAGCTCGTTGCCTTGCCTATTCCTTTCTCCACATTTTAACCTTTTTCAGACTGATAGATCTCAATTACTTTGTTTCTCATTTGTTCTTTAATTTCTTTGGATTGCAGCATGATGTCTAGCTTTTGAGGATCTTTTGGTCTACTTCGCTTTGTCAGGCAGGTCCTATTTAAGTGATTTCTTGATTGAGAACAGGTGTGACCATAATCAGGCCTGGGTGTGGCTAGAGAAATTGAACTCAGCTTTCCAATGGGCTTTGTAGGTTTTGATTTTTTTCCCCCTTAATAATAAACACCTTCATTTAAAAACTGCATTTTGTGTTTACTTGTGTTAGCTTTATCTAATATTTAAATTTGGTTGATGATCTGAAACATTTAAATGTGGCATACAAAAAAATGAGAAATCAGGAAGGTGTACGAGGCAGAATAATAACCATAATCCACAGAGAACAATAAAGATAAATCAAAGCGAGGGCATGGACTGAGGCCCTTGCCCTGAAGACAAGAAAATACAAATTATAAATTAGGATGAGGGCAAGGGTCCCCACCCACGACCTGACGGTGGACACATCACTGATGTCATTAATTCATGCAGGGCAACATGGTCTTTCACCTGATGAATGCAGTTCCGTAAGAATCTAATCTTTACCCACTCCTGAGGGAAATCTCTGTTTCTTTCGCTCCTAAATAGTCCACTGGGATCACCAGCTAGCCACTAACTGTGCTGTTAGAGCAAGTAAACCAAACAATGAGCTTAAACTCAATAAAAAAAAGATCATTATGGCTTAGAGAAGCCTTGGGGAGACCCGTCTTGTTAAAAACCATAACAGCAATACATTTCTGCTTGGATACAGAAAATAAGATGAACAGACAGTCTGATACACGTGGATGGACAAGGAAAGAACTTTTTTTCCCCTAGAATAATTCAGTATAGCAACAAAAATGCCTTCTCCCACCTGGCTGTGCATATACATATCCTGGATTTAACTGTCCTAATTGATTATGTATTATGCTACAAAATATTATCACCCATAAATACCAAATCCACAAGTTTTATGCAAACACTAGATTAAGAAGAGAGGTGACAATCAGTGAACAGCGGTGTGGTTAAGAAAGAGTTCTACAGATACAATGTTTGCTTTCAGAGTGTGGATGAAGAAGTATGGAGAAGGACATCTGTAGGTTTATAGGTGTTAGTATTTTCAAATCAGCTTCTAAGACATGGTCACTTGAAATATGAGTATCTCAGACATAATAAAGCAAAAAATCAAACATCAACTCATTGTTACTTTTCGGCAATTTATTAGTACTTTTTTTTTCAAAAACAGATAAGTCCACAAGCCTTTTTTTCAAAAACAGATAAGTCCCGAAAGCCATGCAATTTGCTCTGGAACATACTTGAATGTCTATAAGCATCAATGTAGTATGATCGACACACTGATTTAGGCATATCCTCCCAGTAAAATGGTATAATATAGCTGTAATAAAGCTATAATTCAAGATTCAAGATGCAAAGATTTTATTGTCACTACTACTATACCTACATGACATACAGGAGAATTGAAATAGCGTTTCTCTCTCTCTTCATTGGTGTACACAGTATAACAAGAAAAGGAATAAGGCTGGAAAAAAAAAGGAAACTCCTTCCCCATATAGTGTACTACATAGTGAATGCACAGCCAATGGAGCAGTAAGAGAAGAACTTCACATCACAACATAAACTACCTTAAGGTATTTATATTTAGTAATTCAGGATGATACAGCTGTTTCACAGACATTAGAACATCTTTTTCAAAAAATAATAATCCAAAATGGCGACTCCCGTCGACTGAGCATAAACAAACTTTTCCACATGTAGTTTTTTTTTTCTCTTTTTGTAATTAATCCATTAACTGACTGTCTGTGTCTTTCTTTTTTGTACGGAGCTGGAGGAACTAGAAAACTATATCGACGAGTTTTATTACCGTTGCTGTGTCACGGAGCAGGTGAGTGTGTCTCTCGTCCCTGCTTCTCAGTCTAAACAATTGAGACCCGCAGACTTGCCAAAAATAATGCCCGAGAAATCACGGGAGGGCGCCGAGGTTAGTGACATCTTTTTCTCTATTGAGAATAAACTTCCCAGCATACATGGTAGACTGGCGCTGGTCGAGCTGCTTCATGAAGAATTACAGGGTTTGCGTGAGAGTCTGGGGTTCTGTTATGACCCGAGCGCAGCTTCTGATCGCGCTCGGGCTAAGTTATGTTTCGCTGCCGGCCTTGACAGTTGCGGGCTGTATTCTGGCCTCACTGGGCTCTTATTGTGAAAGTGCTCGGTGGGGCTTCCGCCTGTCAACGGCCGGTCAGCTGATTGTAATTATCGTCGTTAGTGCTTCGCCTTCTTAAGCCCGGCACTGGCGGCGGTAAGACGCAGCAGTGTCAGTCGTTCTTCGTCTGAGCTACAGATGCTTTGGACTGTTACCTACCTCGTCTGCCTGTGGTTGACCGTCACTTCCCCTGGACCAGTAAGTGAGCTGTTAGCCTTACCCCTCCCGGTGTGAGTAGACCTCTGTGTGTCTCTGCCTCAGCAGCCTGTGTAGTCATTACTCCATCAACCTTGCCTGTGTATGACCGTCTCCTCCTATGGACCTGTAAGAGAGCTGTTTAGCCTTACGCCTCCGGATGTGTGTAAACTTATGTGTCATTGCCCCTGCATCTTGTGTTGTTACTTTTCACCGTAATAAAACTCACTGAAACTCACTGGTGACTGTGTGGCGTCTTATGGTGGCTCGCGAGGGCCACCGCATGACAGGTTCAGTCAAACGCTACTCATCTCTCTCATAGAGGAAAATAACAGCCTAAAAATGTCAGCAAACATGCTAACCACGCGGCTTGGCATTGTTGAGAGAGAAAACCGAAAAATGAAGGAAACTGTTCTCAATTTGCAGTCACGCAGCATGAGAGGTAACCTTGTTTTTTCTGGAATCATTGAAAAAAATAATGAAAATCCGGAACAGCTGGTCTGTGAATTTATGTCAACACAACTGAAACTATCCCCCGAAGTCACAAAATCAATTACCTTCCACCAAGTTCACCAAATTGGGCAAAAAAATTCCAAGAATAAACATCCCAGACCTATTGTTGCCAAATTTGAGCATTTCAAGCAAAAAAAATTGGTACAGAGGCAGGGCAGGCAGCTTAAAAACACCAATTATGGTCTAAATGATCAATTTCCACAGGAAATCTTGGAAAGGAGATGGAAACTTTTTCCCATTAGGAAACAAAACATCCAAGAAGGTAAACGAGTTATTGTCTCTGTGGATAGACTGTATATACAGTGGGGGAAAAAAGTATTTAGTCAGCCACCAATTGTGCAAGTTCTCCCACTTAAAAGATGAGAGAGGTCTCCAATTTTCATCATAGGTATACCTCAACTATGAGAGACAAAATGAGGAAAAAAAATCCAGAAAATCACATTGAAGGATTTTTAATGAATTAATTGGTAAATTCCTCGGTAAAGTAAATATTTGGTCAGTAACAAAAGTTCATCTCAGTACTTTGTTATATACCCTTTGTTGGCAGTGACAGAGGTCAAACGTTTTCTGTAAGTCTTCACAAGGTTTTCACACACTGTTGCTGGTATTTTGGCCCATTCCTCCAGGCAGATCTCCTCTAGAGCAGTGATGTTTTGGGGCTGTTGCTGGGCAACACGGACTTTCAACTCCCTCCAAAGATTTTCTATGGGGTTGAGATCTGGAGACTGGCTAGGCCACTCCAGGACCTTGAAATGCTTCTTACAAAGCCACTCCTTCGTTGCCCGGGCGGTGTGTTCGGGATCATTGTCATGCTGAAAGACCCAGCCATGTTTCATCTTCAATGCCCTTGCTGATGGAAGGAGGTTTTCACTCAAAATCTCACGGTACATGGCCCCATTCATTCTTTCCTTTACATGGATCAGTCGTCCTGGTCCCTTTGCAGAAAAATAGCCCAAAAGTTTGATGTTTCCACCCCCATGCTTCACAGTAGGTATGGTGTTCTTTCTTCTCCAAACATGACAAGTTGAGTTTTTACCAAAAAGTTCTATTTTGGTTTCATCTGACCATACGACATTCTCCCAATCCTCTTCTGGATCATCCAAATGCTCTCTAGCAAACTTCAGACGGGCCTGGACATGTACTGGCTTAAGCAGGGGGACACGTCTGGCACTGCAGGATTTGAGTCCCTGGCGGCGTAGTGTGTTACTGATGTAGCCTTTGTTACTTTGGTCCCAGCTCTCTGCAGGTCATTCACTAGGTCCCACTGTGTGGTTCTGGGATTTTTGCTCACCGTTCTCGTAATCATTTTGACCTCACGGGGTGAGATCTTGCGTGGAGCCCCAGCTCGAGGGAGATTATCAGTGGTCTTGTATGTCTTCCATTTTCTAATAATTGCTCCCACAGTTGATTTCTTCACACCAAGCTGCTTACCTATTGCAGATTCAGTCTTCCCAGCCTGGTACAGGTCTACAATTTTGTTTCTGGTGTCCTTTGACAGCTCTTTGGTCTTGGCCATAGTGGAGTTTGGAGTCTGACTGTTTGAGGTTGTGGATAGGTGTCTTTTATACTGATAATGAGTTCAAACAGGTGCCATTAATACAGGTAACGAGTGGAGGACAGAGGAGCCTCTTAAAGAAGAAGTTACAGGTCTGTGAGAGCCAGAAATCTTGCTTGTTTGTAGGTGACCAAATACTTATTTTACCGAGGAATTTACCAATTAATTCATTAAAAATCCTTCAATGTGATTTTCTGGATTTTTTTTCTCATTTTGTCTCTCATGGTTGAGGTATACCTATGATGAAAATTGGAGACCTCTCTCATCTTTTAAGTGGGAGAACTTGCACAATTGGTGGCTGACTAAATACTTTTTTGCCCCACTGTAGATGGCAAGCTGTTTATGGATGAAGCTATAACGCCCTGGTTTTTCTAGATCCTATTTTGTTTTTTTAGCTACAGGTGGAAAAAGAGTGCGATTGTGTGCAAGTCTCTTATTCAATCTCAGTTTAATTTGTTAACATTTGTCAAAATGTTTTTTGCTTTGTTGCTAAGGTTGTTGTTTGTTTGTCTGTTGCAGTTAATTTTGTTGAAGTTGTTAAGTCGTTGTATGTTATGTGCATTTTTTTCACCACTTACTAACCCTTATGGTCTGTTTTGTCTCATACTTCTGGTTTATAGGAAATAACTTTAAGTACATGCACCCCATTTGCTTGCAATTGCAGGCAAATGGAACAGAGACATCATGCGCACACCCATGCATACATGCGTAGGTATATATTTTACACAGAACATATATCTATATATATACACACATATGCGTACATTACAGACATATAATCACATAGGCACATTTAGTTAGCTTTTAGCACATAACCAGTTGGTGAAAACATGTCCACATTTAAGTTTATCATGTGGAACATACGTGGAATTGGTACCAGGGAGAAGAGGCTAAAAGTTTTTAATCGACTGAAGGATTTTACAGGCAGACTTTGTCTTATTACAGGAGACACATGTCTCTAAGTCGTCTGTAGAAGCGCTCACCTCCCCGGAATCCCCCCACATGTACTCAGCCAGCTTTAATTGTGCAATCACCAAAAGAACACAAACAGAAAACGTTTGGCCCTTTATTGAATTTTCAAAACCGCACCCTTGAGGAAAACGTCAGTCACTCGCCAGAGGAGCAGCAAACCTGCAGAGGATGAGACGAGGCTGATTAGAGAGGAATGGAGGGGAAATAGGGAAATCTAATTATACCACTTATGTGGGAGGAGAGGAATGACGGGCACAGAACCCAGTGAAGGAGAGGAACCAGTAGGTCAGAACTGCTGGTGGGGGAATGAGTCGTGGAGTCTGACCGGGTGGAGTTGATGAGCTGCGTGGTGGAGGAGCAACAGGCTGGCGAGCGCACCAAATCCCTGAAGACACACCACTATGTTGGCAGCAACCTGGAAGAGAGAGGAAAGGAGAAAGCGTGTGAGGTAAAATTACCCATAACACAACCGCTTACTAGATGAGCCATCTGCTTAGCACAGTGTACCCAAACGAGCCAGCGTTGAATCACTAAAGAGCGCTTCCTTATAAATTCTGGCCCAGCAAGAAACAGCAAGTGCGTCTGATGGGGAGACAGGTGAACGGGAAGGAGGGGATGAGCGCTCGCCAGCACATGACAGTGGCCTCCCCTCATGGAATGCCTCCTGGCAGTCCCCCAGGCTTCTCTGGGTGGGCTCAATGGTAAGCCCGGACCATACCTTTGTCATGGAATCCAGACCAAGGGACCCATGACCGATGCTCAGGGCCATAGCCCTCCCAGTTGACCAGGTACTGGAACCCCCGGCCCCGACGACGAACATCCAGGATATCTTTGACAGTGTCTGTAACATGCCAGTTGAAGACCCAGGGAGCAGGAAGCGGCTTCGGGGGGGGGGGGGCTGAAGGAGAGAGGCTTGACCTTGGAGACATGGAAGGTAGGATGCACACGGAGCACCCGTGGGAGCTGGAGCCGAACAGCAGAGTCGCCTATATTGTTGGTGACAGGGAAGGGGCCCACGAACTGGGGAGCGAGCTTCCGAGACTCAGCCTTGAGTGGAACCTGATCCGTGGCCACCCAGACCTGTTGTCCAGTCTTGTATTCTGGCGCTGGAACCCTCTTGTGGTCAGCATAGTGCCAATTGCGCTCAGTGGAGCGAAGTAGAGCCGCCCTGGTAGCTCTCCAGGCCTGACGGCAGTGATAAAAATGGGCCCCCACGGACTGCACCGCTACCTCTCTCTCCGTCATCGATAGCAGAGGGGGGTTGTAGCCCACGGAAGCTTCAAATGGTGATCGCCCCGTGGCCGAAGAGATAGTGGAATTTAATGAATACTCCACCCAGGTCACATGGGAGCTCCATGAGGAGGGGTCATTGGCTGCCACGCAACAAACTGCAGCCTCCAGGGACTGGTTGGCACACTCAGCCTGCCCATTGCTCTGCGGATGATAACCGGAGGTGAGACAGTGGTGCCAAGACAGTGGCAGAATGACTTCCATACCCGTGAGATAAACTGAGGACCCCGCTCAGACACAATGTCCATAGGAATACTGTGCAGTCTGATAACGTGGTAGGACAGTAATTCAGCAGTCTTGGAAGCAGATGGCAGCTTGGGGAGAGGAACCAGATGCACAGCCTTGGAAAATCTGTCCACAATGGTCAATATCACAGTGTTACCATGGGAAGGAGGAAGACCAGTGACAAAGTCCATAGCGATGTGGGACCAGGGACGGCTAGGGATGGGGAGGGGGTGAAGGAGACGAGGGGGGGTGGGGGAGGATTTATTACGGGCACGTTTGGCAAGCCTTCACGTACTCCTGCACATCCCGCCGCAGCGTGGGCCACCAAAACACTCAGCTAATAATGTCCACAGTACGTACCACCTCAGGGTGGCAGGCGAGACGTCCAGTGTGCCCCCACTGGATAACTTCGCTGCCAAGGGCAGCAGGGACGTAAAGGTGATTAGGAGGACAACCCGCTGGTTCGAGCTCTGAGGACTGGGCCTGGCGGACTCTCCTCTCGATCTCCCAGGTAAGGGTTCCCAGGACGCATGAAGGCGGAAGAATGGGCTGGGAGTGGGAGGGGGTTTCGGCCATGTCCTGTCTGAACTGCCTGGAGAGAGCATCAGGCTTCCTGTTATGGGAGCCGGGCCTATAGGTGACAGTGAAATTAAAACACTGAAAAAATAGGGTCCAGCCAGCTTGCCTAGGATTCAGCCAGCGGGCCAACTGCAGATATTCAAGGTTCTTGTCATCGGTCCACACGATTACAGGGTGAACGGCTCCCTCCAGCCAGTGTCTCTATTCCTCAAAAGCCAAATTAATGGCCAACAGCTCATGATCCCCGACGTTGTAATTACTCTCAGCTGGGGTGAGCCGCTGAGAGAAATACGCACACGGGCGGAGCTTCAAGCCCGAGGGGGAGTACTGGGACAAAATAGCGCCCACCCCCGTTTCTGAAGCATCCACCTCCAGGGTAAAATGGAGCTGGGGGTGGACCTGAGCCAAGATGGATTTATCTGCGAACAGGCCCTTTAATTTGACAAAGGCCTGTTCAGCTGCCTCGGTCCATAAAAATGGTACCTTACCAGAGATCAGCTGTGTTAAAGGCTGTGCTACCCCACTATAGTTACGGATAAACCTGCGATAAAAATTCACAAACCCCAAGAAGCGTTGCAGCTCCTTGCAGGAGTGGGGTGTTGGCCAATCCAGCACAGCTTTCACCTTGGCCGGGTCGGCCCTCACCTCTCCCTCTGCTACAATAAAGCCAAGGAAAGAAGCGGAATTAGTAGAAACCACACACTTCTCAGCCTTGACATAAAGTTGGTTTTCTAAGAGCCGCTGTAACACGGCTCTAACATGGGTTTCGTGCTCCTCAGGCATGTGAGAAAAATCAGGATGTCATCCAGACAGACGAAAACAAACGGATTTAACATGTCGCGGAGTTAGTTAGTTAACCCAAAAGGCATAACTAACTGCTATGAATGTTTAGCTGTTAATGTATGTCTCTCTCCGGTAATGAATTTCAACATTGCAGTAGTGTACAACCCACCATCACACAACTCTTCCTTTTATAATGAATTAAGTGATCTGGCTAAACAACTTGAGAAGAACAGAGAAACAATAATTCATGGTGACTTTAATATCAACTGGTCTGATAAAAAAGACAAACAGAAACTGAAAAGCCTCATGACTAAATTTAATTACCAACAAATGATCAAAGGACCCACCAGGATAACCAAACAATCCAGAACACTTATTGACATGGTATTTACTAATAAACCAGAACGAATAACCAGAACCTATAATCTTGTAACTGGTCTCTCAGATCATAACATGGTTCTTGCTGTCAGGAAACTCACTAAAAAGCGACTACAGTATTTTGGGGGAGTCGATATTGACAAATCAAATTTTATTATTCCCAAATCAAAAAATGAGGAGTTTGAACATTACTTAGAGAATCAAAATTGGGAGCAGCTCATGTCAACATGTGAAGTAGATGATTGTTGTAATCTTATAACTGCAACAATCACAAAATCTATAGAAAAATTTTCAAAGCAAATTAAAAGTAGACAACAGAAGATTAGCCTACCATGGTTAAATAATGAAATAAGAAAACTTATGAAGAGGCGAGACTATGCATTGAAAACATCACTAACCTCCAAACTACAAAATGATCACCTTGTGTACAAAAGTTTAAGAAATAAAGTGGTACATGAGCTGCGAAAATCAAAAATATCTTATTACAATAAACTGATAGATCATGCAAAGGGTAACAACAGTTCCCTATGGAGGCATTTAAATAACTTAACTAATAAAAAAAACGATCAGAAGGGGGTAAAGGAACTTAGAATCAATGGCAAGACCGTCAGTGACAAGGCTACTTTGGCAAATGAATTTAATTCATACTTTGTGGGCTCTGTGGAAGACCTAACAAAAATTTTTGTACTGCCAAATGTGCTCAACAACACAAATTCCATACTTCCAACAGATACTTTTCACATCGATGAGGTAAATGAGAAGTTAATTGCTGGTATTGTTAAAACACTGTCAAACTCAAAAACTAATGATATCTACAATATGAGCACCTCCTTTCTCAAAATGCACAGCAAAATATTAATCAAACCACTGACTCATCTCATTAATCTCTCCATTAGGTCTAGTACATTTCCATCTGGCTGGAAAAAAGCTGTCGTCATACCAGTTCATAAATCAGGCAGTAAAGACGATATATGCAATTACCGCCCAATCTCTATTTTACCAGTCCTATCTAAGGTTCTTGAAAAAGTTGTAGCTACACAGCTGATAGACTACTTACAAGACAGTCAACTTCTTCATCCACATCAATTTGGTTTTAGACCAGGATACTCAACAGAAACAGCAAATTGTTGCCTTATTGAAAACGTCAAACAGTCCTTGGACAGGGGTAATGTGGTAGGAGCTGTTTTTCTAGATCTCAAAAAGGCTTTCGATACTGTAAACCACAGTTTGCTTTTATCCAAAATGGCATCTTTTAACTTCTCCCCAAATACATTAGAATGGTTTGCATCTTATCTCCAGAATAGAGAACAGTGTGTAAAAGTTCACCAGGATAAATCCTCATTTTTAAACAACCGCATGGGTATCCCACAAGGGTCCATTCTTGGTCCTTTACTTTTCAGCATTTTTATCAATGACTTGCCGTTACACTGCTCAGCTGCAACATGCCAACTTTATGCAGATGATGCAGTTATTTACACAGCTGCCAAGACTCCAGCACAGGCTGCAGATGTACTGTCTACAAGTATGGTTGATGTCCAAGAGTGGCTCCTCAAGAACCATCTATTGCTGAACCTTCAGAAAACAGTCTCAATGTGCTTTTCAATCAAAAAATGTAACCTGCAACGTTTTAAAGTTAATATACATGATCATGACATCAGTTTAGCTACAGAATTCAAATACCTTGGCATTGTACTAGATCCTCAACTCAAATTTAATCTTCATATAAAGAAAATTTCAAAAACAGTAAAAAAAAATCTGAACTGCTTTAAATTAATTAGATATTACATACCTTACGAAGCAGCTGCACTGTATATGCATTCTATGGTTTTTTCTCATATATCATACTGTTTGACAGTCTGGGTTCAAGCAGCCCCTTCCACAATAAGACATATAGGTTCATTATATAATCAAACCCTAAAAATCTTGGACAAAAAGCCCATTAGGTGGCATCACTGTAATGTTTTAAAAAAATACAACCTATTGAGTTTTGAGAGCTTCATTGACCTCTGTTTTCTGAAATTAACGTTCAAATGTTTCCATAAATCAGCACCCGAGCCACTTGCTGGTTTCGTCCAAAGACAGGACAGCAGCAGAGCCACCAGGAGTTCTGTTAACAATAACTGTAAAATATTCCACCGCAGAACCACATTTGGACAAACAGCTTTCTCTATAAAGGGCAGTCACATCTGGAACACAATGCCAAATGTAATTAAAATAATAACGGACTTTAAAACATTCACTAAAAAGGTTAAAAACTGGCTGAAAAATAAACAAGAATGTACTCATGTATGAATTAATTGTCTGCAGAGTGAGAGTAAATGAAGGGAAGGAATAAATGTGTTTGTTTATAGTGAGTGACGAAGGGAGGGAGGCCTGAAATAGGCAAACGTGAGTTATGTTATATGTGTTAAATGTGAGTCAGGCTGTAATATTTGTGTATTTATATTATTTATAATATTTATGTTAAATGTGAGTCAGGCTGTTATATTTGTGTATTTATAATATTTATAATTGTGTATTTATAATCTTTCTGCATTGATGTATGTGGTTATTGTGTGTATATACTGTATATATATATATATATATATATATATATATATATATATATATATATATATATATATACTGTATATATATATATATATATATATATATATATATTTATTTATTTTTTTTATTTTTTTTCCCCCATGGGAAAAGCCTAAAGCCCATCCAGGGACAAGAGTTGCAAATTAGCTAATAGCTATACACTCTATGTGCAACACATCAGATTGATTGTCTTTGATTAATTGTCTATGTTTATTGCACTGTCCCTGTCAAATAAACTAATCTACTAAGTACTCAAAGTGCCCCAAGTGTGTTTTGAACGCTGTTTTCCACTCGTCCCGCTCGCGTATTCTGACTAAGTGGTAAGCGTTACGTAAGTCGAGTTTGGAGAATACGCGTGAGTGCTGTAGGAGCTTGAATGCAGAGTTCATCAGGGGCAGAGGGTATTTATCTTTGACTGTTATGGCGTTAAGCTCACGGTAGTCAATGCACGGATGCAGAGACCCGTCCTTCTTGCCAACAAAGAAAAACCTCGCCCCGAGAGGAGCCGAGGATGGTTGAATAAGGCCGGTGTTCAAAGAATCTTTAATGTGCCTCTCCATCACCTTCCTCTCAGGACCAGAAATATTATAGAGCTTGCTGGACAGAAGCCTCGCACCTGGAAGGAGGTCGATGGCACAGTCATACGAGCGATGCGGAGGAAGTGCTAACGCTTGTGACTTGCTAAAGACCTCCCTGAGGTTGTGATAAACCTCAGGCACAAGGCTAAGGTCCGGCGGCTTGACCTGAGGAGAGGAGATGGGGAGGGATGGTGAACACTGGGCCAAATTTAGACATGTAGCCAAACAATTAGGACTCCAAGAGCTGATGGAATTTTGTGCCCAAATAAGAATTGGATTATGCCTCCGGAGCCACGGGTATCCTAGCACCACCGCATGAGAGGCAAGTGGAAACAAAATAGGACGGATAACTGCGTTGTGCAATGAGTCACGGACACCACCGTCTGGCCAGAAAGGGTATGAACGGGACGGGGAGCCAGCAGTTTAACTGACGGAATCCCCATCTTGTGAACCAGCACAGAGGAGATGAAATTACCCTCTGCCCCGGAGTCGATAAGGGCGGAGACTCTCTTCTCAACCCCTGGCAACTGGACGACGGCCGAAATAGAAAAATTACCGGGGCGATCAGGTTGAGTCCCGCCCGCCAGACCCCCCGTGGCTACTGACAGGCTGAGTCTTTTGGCCGTAGGTGGCATGTGTCCCGCTTGTGCTTCAACGAACCACAATAGACACACGCCACGATCCGCCGCCGCTGCTCAACCTCTGCCCACAGAAGGCGAGCAGAGCTGAGCTCCATGGGCTCTGGGGCAGAATTGGATTCACCTAGGTCAGTAGGCGCGTGTGGCAAACGGGAGAGAGGAGGCGCCGTGCTCCCGGGCGCAATCTCGATACCAGTTATCCAACCCGACTGCCTGATCTACAAGGCTGTTCAAGGTGGCAGGAATGGCATGATCCACCAAGTTGTCGCGAAGCCGAGGATTCAATCCGTGGAGGAACACGCTGCACAGTGCAACTTCATTCCACCCCGAATCAGCTACCTTGACCCGGAACTCCCCTGAGAAGTTGGCCACAGACTGACTGCCCTGGCAGAGCAACAACAGGCGACTCATGATATTCCCTTCACTCTCAGCACAGTCGAAAATGCAGGAAAACTTGTACACAAATTGGTCAAACGTTGGTGGCAAATCTCTCTGGCTATCAATAACAGCCTGCACCCAACTAAGATCGCGGCCCCGAAGCAGAAGAGTAAACTGGTGGATTTTGGAGATGTCATCCGGGAACTCCCCCTTCACCTGCTTGAAGTAGAGCCAAATGTGATACAAAAAATCCTTGCATCTCCCCACCTCCCCCGCGTATGGAGCAGGAGTGGAAATGGAAAGAGTTCGGTGGATGATAGTAGAATGTGGAAGAGCAGGTGGAGGTGGAGTAGCCGTAGCAGCTGCACGGCCCAATTGATCAGAAATGACACTCAGCTGCTGTGTAATTGCCTGTAGCAGCTGAGTGTGTTCAGCCACCTGCCGCTCGGTAACATCGAGGCGGTGGAGCACGGAGTGCTCTGTTGATGATGCACTTGCCAGGCTGTGACCCTGGCTAGCTCGTTCTGTCATATTGACTGGACAAGCAACCTGAGTGCAAAGTGCAATCAGGGGGCAAGCGCTCGCCAGCACATGTCAAATACGCTTTGTTGTGAATAATACCATAACAGATCCGGAAGGTAAATTTATAATACTAAAAATCTCAGGTCAAAATTTGGATCTATGTATTGCAAGCGTTTTATGGCCCAAATGTTGACGACCCATCCTATTTTCACACTTTCTTCACTTCTCTTTCTGAGCACTTGGGCACTACACTCATAATAGCAGGAGATTCAACCTGGTACTAAACCCTGCAATCGACAGGCTCAGTGCATCGAGGAATTATCAAAACTAGCAGGCTACTGATACTCTCAAACAATACATGAATGATTTTGGTCTTTGCAATGAATGGCGTTCTCTTCACCCAACTCTTCGGGAATACATTTTTTTTTCATCAGTTCATAGTTCACATTCACATCTAGATTTCTTTTTAGCCAGTAACTCTATTGTGAGGGACATCACAGACACTGAAATACAATATGTTCAAATCAAGCTATTAGCGATCACCATCCAGTATCTCTTACACTAGAAAATAAGAAAGCTACAAGGAAAACTAGGAGCTGGAAATTTAATATATCGCTACTAAAAGACAAAGACTATATTAACTACTTTAATTAAGAGTGGGAATCATATCTGGAATATAATGATGTGCCAGGAATGTGTTCTTTGGGAAGCAACAAAAGCGGTCATGTGAGGTAAAATAATCTCTTACTGTTCATATAAGAATGAAAAAAAGAAAAAGCACTGGTACTGGAGTTAGAACAGAAAATTAAATCACTGGAGACGACCTGTGCCATTTCTCCACAGGAACAGACACTTAAGGCGCTTTTCCACTAGCCCCACTCAGCCCCGGTTTGAAAACCCGGCTCTACTCACTTTGGTTCGGTTCAGCCTCAGTTGCTTTTCAACTACTGCTGGCGCACCTGCTGGCACACCTGCTGTGGGTGGGATTTGTTGAACAGCAGGCGGTGCCACACCCTCATGACGTGAAACACACGCGACTGAATCCTCCACAACAAACATGGCTGTTGACGAGGAGAGAAGGAAGGAGGAATGACTGTGACATGAAACTGGTTAAATCTATGGTGCTGACTTGTTGTGCTCTGCACAATCTGTGTGAGAGTCATGGAGAGACGTTTGACACTACATTGGATGATGCAGTAGATGAACCAGTGGTGGCAGTGGCACAGAGAGCAGAGGAGCAGGGTGGTGATATTGTAGCGAACTCAATATAAGCACCCTACTTGGCTTGACAAGTGGGTTGACCCTATTGGCGACACAGGTAGAGTGCGGGACTCCAGAGCGGGAGGCGTGAGTTCAAACCTCCCAGTGGGACGTCGAGCTGCACGTTACAATACGAGATGCTGTGATGCAATACTTGTCTATTTCATCCACATTTATGTGCATACATATTTCAAAAATGTTTTTTGTAAATAAAATGTGCATGATCCATCTACCTGTCCTCTTGTTCATAACGCTTATCTGTTAAGAAGGTGCGAAGCCATCAGCCTAATGATGAGTCCACACTTCTGTTGTGATAATTGCTCACGCTGAGCGCTCTGACAGCCCTGCTGTGGGGGTCACACACGACGTGTGTCATAACTCTGGCTCTCACGAGCCAGAAAAGAGATACGAGGGCGACCAGTGAGTTAGCGTAATTTATTAATACAAACACTCACACTACACTAAATAACAAACAGCAAAGTAAAGAGCCACATGGGGCTAAAATACACACAGAACTAAAGATGACATACAACCCAAGGAGAAAGGCTAGAGAGGCGGCGAGGGAAAAACACTCGCCGAGTCGCAGCACTTACTTTGGGGAAGGCGCCGAGGTAACGGCGAACAGTAGCTAGACGGAGGAGCTAACAGTCGTGGAAACACAAGACACGTCTTTCCAAAGCGAGGTCGCAGCAACGAGTAACTGTCGGCTGCTCGCTTAAGTGGGGGAGATGATTGGGAATAGGAGACAGCTGTCCCAGCACAGCTGAACTAGACAGCTGGCAATCAGCTGGGAGCTGTCAAAGAATGGGCCTTGGAAGACCCGGCACGGACTACCACGGAGCAGGAGCGACACTGGACAACCTGAACGCAGAGAAAGATAGCATTCAGGTCGTGACAGTACTCCTCCCCCGAGCCGCGCCTCCTGGAGCGGGCTAACCCCCCCCGCCCCCCCCCCCGAGGGAAGACCAGGGAGGGCGGTGGGGGCCAGATCTGGGAGAAAGGGGACCAGGAAAAGGAGGCAGGGAAGAAAAAAAGAAAAAAAACCTAGGTACAGTATAGGATCGGATACCACAATAATAATAATTTCAAAAACAGGAAAAAAAAAAACCATCACCCCCTCCTCTGCAGAGGCCAGACGGTCTATGCAGATGACCACAGGAGGTGGGGAGAACAAACTGCAGAAATACAACGACAGTCATGGAGAAAAAAAAAAAAAAAAAGGTTAACAACAACTCAGGGCGAGGACAATGCAAAACTCATGTCCCAACGACCAAAAAAGACTACAAAACTCAGTGAACATAAAGTTGCACAAGACTACACATGTAACCCCGGCCAAAAACAGAAAGTATAAAGGAACAAACCGGGCACAAGACCTAAAAAATAGAGCCTGGAGCTACCGATTGGCATATAAACACAAAAGAAACCACTCCTCGACCATGAATTAGTACAACAGATATCAGCAAACAGTGTGGAGGAGGATAAAAAATGCAGATAAACCAGGCTACTCTGAATGAGGCCAGGCAAAGTGAAGCAAATGCTACTTAAGGGACAAATTAGAATAAGGATCCATACAGGGATCGTAAAACATAGAAAATTGTCTAAGGAAAATTCTTGGTTGAAATGACATCAAAATAAGGACTCTAGCACAGAAAGTTCCTTGATGTCCTGAATGAAATTAAATAATGGAGGGCATACAAAATACAAGGCTATATACAGTCAGTAACCCTTTCAGGAACGACAGCAGGTGGAGCAGGCGATGACAGCTTGTCCGGCGGGTGGCCCGAACTCCACCAGGCCAGGAACCACAACACCAGTTCGGGTGGCCTACCCGAGTCCCAGGCTAGGAGACACAGTTTCTCCGGAGGCTGACCCAGATCACCGAACCAGCCAGATGGCTCCCCAGGCGGTCGTCCCGTGACCTCAGACCAGTGAGAGCTGAGGGAGAAGTCTTGGCGCAGCTTCCTCCCTGAGGAAAACGGCAGGAGGAAACTGACCCAGGTGAGAAATACCCCAACAGTAGTAGGGGGAGAGGAGATGGAGGCAAGGGGCAAGGTCAGCCTGCCATCTAATGATAAGGGCAGGGGGAAACTGGCCCGGGTGAGAGGAACCCCAACAGCGGCAGGAGGAGAGATGATGGAGGCAAGGGACGAAGTCAGCCTGATGTCAGGCGAACACAATCCTCCAGCTCCCTCACTTACCTTTACCCGGACCGGCGCAGCACCCCCGGTGGACCCCGATCGGGCCGGCGAAACACTCCCGGTGGACTCCAGCTGGACCGGCGAAACACTCCCGGTGGACTCCAGCTGGACCGGGACAGCATCTGAGGCAAACACCGTGCAGAGAACCGGAACCTCCTAGATGGCACCCAGAGCAGGTTCGTCTCCAGTGACCCTGGGGAGAGGCTCAGTGGGACAAAAGGAACCGGGATCAGGATCACCGGCAGCGGCAGAGCCCGGCGGGACAGGCTCGGGCGCAGCAGACGGCTGCACCCGGCCCGCCCCCCCGAGAGACAGGCAATAATGCTCCAGAATAGAGAAGAGAAAGACAAAATAGAGCACTTGCCTGATCTCGGGTTCTACCGCCATCCAGGACTTCGATGCTCCGGGCTCAGCGTGCAGGACTCCGTCCTCCGGCCCCAACTCGACTGCGAATGGCTCCGCAGCCGGCATGATGGTTTCCACAGTCAAACGACCTCCAAACGCCGAAGACCGCGTCGACAGCCCGCCTGGCGTGGAGGCAGGAGATCTGGACTCTGCTGGGCCGAACCATTCCTCCGTGGAGACCCGGGGACGCTTAATCGTTGGCGCTGGCTCCAACAGGCAGTTCGACCTTCTCCTCTGCCCATGACGTGGCTGCGGGGCTGGGGCAAAACCTTCCAGGGCCGCAGGCCGCCTCCTCCTCGCGCAGCGGTGTACACCTGGCACCGGGGCACACTCAGGGGGAAGAGACACAGAGGACGCAGGTTCATATTCAATTCTTGCAGCGGGAGGAGAGAGCTTAGGGGACTGTGAACCCTGAACTCCTCCCCCAGGAATCAAACAAGGCAATTCACTCATAATGGGAGGAGAATGAAAGGACACTTGCCTGATTCCCGGAGGGCCGGTGGAATCCGCTACAAGGGACTTGAGTCTCTCTTCTCCCAACCGGATAGAAGTGGAGGACCCCCCAGACAGATGAGGTGGTGCTACCCGCACCGGATCGGGACCGGGAACACCTGGGGATGAATTTGTGCCATTCCCAGCAGCCGGAGTGAATGACGAAGAGGGGGGTGAAACAGCTGAGGAGAGCCGGGGGCCCAAAGCTGACGGGACAGCGGGGAGAGCGGGCCCAGGAGCGGGAGCAGCTGATTCACTTCTTCGGCAAGACACGGGAGCTACAGCAGGCTGGGAGGCGGAATTCATGTGGTTTCCTGGAGCGGGATCCGGACGGGACTCTCGCTGAGATGAGCGGGGAATTTGGGAGCGACGTCTTCTGAATGTGAGATCGGGAAAACGCCGCTCCTGTGCGTTGAGCGAAGCCAACAGGTCAGCATATTCCGGATAATCGTTCAGCTCTGGGTTCTTCTCGACCAGCCTGACCGCCGCAATCACGTTCTTCATGGCTACGGGGGGAACGGCGGCGGAACAAGCGGCTGCCACTTGGTCCGCAACGCGCATCGCTGTCACTCTCATCTTCTCCGGGGGAAACCCGGTTGACGTCACTCTGTCCTGGGAATCACCCCTGGGTGAGGCGAACTCCTGGACTGGATCGGCGGCAGGAGCGGGATTCCGAAGCGAGGAGCGATGGCGTCCTGTCTTCGGCTTCCTGCCGGAGTTCTCCTCCAGCCTCCGGAGTCTCTCCCAGGCCACAGAGATGTCTGCCCTCCTCGCCTTAACCTCGGGGAGAAGGAAGTAGCGAGAAAAGTTGTTAATCATACCCTCGGCGAGCTCCAAGCGCCAGCGTACCTCGCTGGGAGAATCGTAGAGGTCCGTGGTGAACAACGTTCCATCCACAAGGTCCAGAGCCTCCGAGAGATCGTGGCCTGGGTGCCGCATGCGTCTCCTGGAGGGAGACATGATACAGGCCTGCCTGCACCCAGAGGAAGGAAAAAGAAAACGTCGAGTCCTACAGCAAACTCACGGTCGCGGCCGTCTCAGTCTGGCTGCGACCTACTGTCATAACTCTGGCTCTCACGAGCCAGAAAAGAGATACGAGGGCGACCAGTGAGTTAGCGTAATTTATTAATACAAACACTCACACTACACTAAATAACAAACAGCAAAGTAAAGAGCCACATGGGGCTAAAATACACACAGAACTAAAGATGACATACAACCCAAGGAGAAAGGCTAGAGAGGCGGCGAGGGAAAAACACTCGCCGAGTCGCAGCACTTACACTGGGGAAGGCGCCGAGGTAACGGCGAACAGTAGCTAGACGGAGGAGCTAACAGTCGTGGAAACACAAGACACGTCTTTCCAAAGCGAGGTCGCAGCAACGAGTAACTGTCGGCTGCTCGCTTAAGTGGGGGAGATGATTGGGAATAGGAGACAGCTGTCCCAGCGCAGCTGAACTAGACAGCTGGCAATCAGCTGGGAGCTGTCAAAGAATGGGCCTTGGAAGACCCGGCACGGACTACCACGGAGCAGGAGCGACACTGGACAACCTGAACGCAGAGAAAGATAGCGTTCAGGTCGTGACAACGTGTTCCTCCCCACACTCTCAATTATTTTTCCCGTATATTTTTCTCTTTGGCGTACAGAAATGGCAATACGCCCGTATTTGCTAAAATTGCATTTTCCCCGTATTAAAATACGGCGAAACCGTATCACTTGACAGGTATGTAATTACATGCAGAAACACCGCACAGGCCATCTTCACAAAAATCCAGCTTGACAAGCCACTTTTGCTTAGGTGGAAATGCAAATTGAACTATAAATCTCTTTCATCTCTCGGCGCCACACCAGTCGGCTGCCTTTTGCAACAGCGGCTCGATTCCGAGTTTTGTTTTTTTTTCCCTTCCTCTCTCTTTTGATCACTTTTTTTTTTTTTTTTTTTTTTTTTTTCACCCCACTTATATCACGGACACACAGATCGTCCCAAATGTCTCCTGAGCCGGTGGACGGAGCCACTGTTTATAGCAGGATTCGATACAACAGGGAAGAGCTGCTAGCATTTAACCGCCACCCGGTCCCACTGGAAAAACTCGACATACCGAGAGAACTGAGGCGAAAACGCCGCGGCTGCCGGGCTGGAGTAAGGCGGAGGACAAAAAATATAAGGTACAGACCCTCCCTTCCATCTGTTGTCATGGGAAATGTACGGTCGATACTGGGAAAGTTAGATGAGCTAGCGGCTATCTCCCGTTATGATAGCACTTACCGGGAGTGCTCTCTCCTTTTGTTTACTGAGACGTGGCTAACTGAACTAGCAGCAGATGCTAACATTGAGCTGGAGGGTTTTCACATGATACGAGCTGACCGAACACCAGAGAGTGGCAAAACTAGGGGCGGTGGAGTGATAATGTATGTTAACAACAACTGGTGCAGACCGGGACATATCACTGTTAAACAACGACACTGCAGCAAAGACATTGAGTTGCTAGCTGTTAGCATGAGGCCTACATATCTCCCGAGAGAACACTCACACGTGATCTGCATTGTTGTTTATGCAAATCCGACGGCGAACGCTGGGACAGCGCGTGACGTCATCCATTCAGTAACCAGCAGGCTGCAGACAGAACACCCAGATGCTCTTCTCCTCATCTCAGGCGATTTCAACCACGTTTCACTGTCTCCCATTCTGCCCACTTTCACCCAGTATGTCACATGCCACACTAGAGACAATAAAACACTGGATTTGTTCTACGCAAACACTAAGGAGGCGTACACCTCATCACAACTCCCCCCACTTGGGAGATCGGATCACAACTTGGTTCATCTCCGACCGGTGTACAAACCCCTAGTGCACAGACAACCTCCGGCCATGCACACTGTGGAGTTATGGTCTGAGGAGACAATGGACACTCTAAAGGACTGTTTTGAAGCCACTGCCTGGAAGCAGCTCTGCGATCCACATGGTGAGGACATCGATGGCCTCATTCACACCTTCACGGGCTACCTCAGCTTCTGTGTGGACAAATCCGTTCCCACCAAGACCATACGGCGTCACTCAAACAACAAACCCTGGATCAACCCTGAGATAAAAACACTTCTGAGAGAGAAGAAGAGGATCTTCAGGTCGGGGAACAGGGAGATGCTGAAGTCCGTACAGAGGGAGCTGAGGAGAAAGATCAGAGAAGGCAAGGACAGCTTCAGGAAGAAGATGGAGGACAAGCTGCAACAGAGCGACATCAGCGGGGTCTGGAGAAACCTCAAAACCATCTCGGGGCTCCAGAATACCTCCCCCCAGGCCACGGGGGGCAGGGAGTGGGCGAACAACCTGAATCTGTTTTTCAATAGATTTGACCAACCGCCCTCCCCCCTGTCTGCACAACAACCACTGCTGCCTCTAAGAAATCAAGTCCTGCTACCCACTCCCCACTCCACCGACACCCCCCCCACTCCCAACACACAGCCCCCCATCCTGACCCTGACCAAGACCCAGGTGAGGACGGAGCTGAGGAAGATCAAGGCGAGGAAGGCGTCGGGACCGGACGGCATCAGCGCAAAGCTCCTCAAGTCCTGTGCAGACCAGCTGTGTGGGATTGTGACATATATCTTCAACATGAGCCTGAAACTGGGGAGGGTACCACAGCTGTGGAAAACATCTTGTGTGGTACCTGTACCAAAAACTTCCCACCCCAAAGACCTGAGCAGCTTCAGACCGGTGGCCTTGACGTCCCACTTGATGAAGACCCTGGAGAGACTGCTCCTTGCTCATCTCCGCCCCCTGGTGGAACCAGCGATGGATCCACTCCAGTTCGCCTACCAGCATGGCATTGGGGTGGAGGATGCGGTGATCTTCCTCCTTCACCGTTCTCTGTCCCACCTGGAGAAGCCCGGGAATATGGTGAGGATCATGTTCTTTGACTTCTCCAGTGCTTTCAACACCATCCAACCGATGATCCTGAAGGTCAAGCTGCTGCGCGCAGGGGTGGACCAGCACCTGTCATCATGGATCCTGGACTACCTCACGAACCGGCCTCAGTTTGTGAGAACCCGGGACTGTGTTTCCGACACGATCATCAGTAGCACGGGGGCCCCCCAGGGAACGGTGCTGGCTCCCTTCCTGTTCACTCTTTATACTGCGGACTTCTCACACAACACAACACATTGCCATCTACAGAAGTTCTCTGATGACTCTGCGATCGTTGGTCTCATCTCCAGCGGAGATGAAGCTGAGTACAGAGGGCTTATCCAGGACTTTGTGGACTGGTGCCATCGGAACTGCCTCCAGATCAACGCGAGGAAAACTAAGGAGCTGGTGGTGGACTGCCGCAGGCATGGGCAGCCCCTCACAGCACCAGTAAATATACAGGGAACAGACATCGAGATGGTGACATCCTACAAGTACCTGGGTATTCATCTGAACAATAAACTAGACTGGTCACACAATACTGACGCACTCTACAAGAAGGGACAGCGCAGGCTGTTCCTGCTGAGGAGACTCAGGTCTTTTGGTGTACAAGGGGCGCTGCTGAAGTCATTCTATGACACGGTGGTGGCATCAGCCATCACTTTTGGAGTGGTCTGCTGGGGCAGTGGCATTACTGCAGCCGATAGGAAGAGACTGAACAAACTGATTAAGAAAGCTAGCTCTGTCCTGGGGCAACGCCTTGATCCGATGGAGGAGATAGGAGAGAGAAGGACGGTGGCTAAACTGTCATCTCTGCTGGAGTCCGAGTTCCACCCTATGCAGGACATACTGGATGCACTGAGGAGCTCATTTAGCAGCAGACTACATCATCCCAGGTGCACAACCGAGAGGTTTCGTAGGTCCTTCCTACCAACGGCTGTCAGACTGTACAACCTAAGCAGGGCTGCTCGCAGAGATAGCAAAAAGACGTAACAAACTAATAGTTTTTTGAATGCAAAAGATGCAATAGACTTACACAATGGTCCTCTCCGGCATACAACTAGGAACATACCGGTCGCTATGGAGGGTGAGAATATGTATGGGCACATAATCATACCATGTAGGATAACTAAATAGACGGTTATGCTGTTTCATCCCACCTAGCAACAATGCTCTGCACTGTGTGTGTTTATATATTTACATATTTATTCCATCTAGCTACAATGCTCTGCACTGGGTGTGTTTATATTTATATATCTATATATTTATTCCATCTAGCTACAATGCTCAGCACTGGGTGTGTTTATATTTATATATCTATATATTTATTCCATCTAGCTACAATGCTCCGCACTGTGTTTTTATATATCTACATATTATTCCATCTAGCTACATTGCTCCGCACTGTGTGTGTTTATATACTTGCATATTTATTCCACCTAGCTGCAATGCTCCGTACTGTGGGTGTTTATATATTTACATATTTATTCCATCTAGCTACAATGCTCTGCACTGTGTGTTCATATATTCATATATTTATTCCATCCAGCTACAATGCTCTGCACTGTGTGTCTGTGTGTATATATATATTTTATAGTAATATGTACATATGTATATTAGCTGCTCTTGCTTGCTTGTTTTTTTTCTTGCCTTCTGATTGTTGCTCTGAGTGTTGCTATCCCTGTGCTGTTGCAATCCTGGAATTTCCCCATTGTGGGACTAATAAAGGCTTATCTTATCTTATCTTATCTTATCTTAAATCATGTGCTGATACATGTCATATTTTCCCATGTAAAGGTCTCCGACTTTTACTTACAAATTGATTTTTAATTTTTGGGAAAAGGGAATATAAATTTTGCACTTGTTGATAACAACAGTCGTGTGCGACAAAAACACAGTTGTGTATCCTTGTCCGATTTGTCTACTGTTATTAGTGCCAAATTTTTGCTAGATTCCTTCTTAATTTATTAAATTTTGACTGGTGATGCAACATTCAACTTACACGTACTTACCTTTAGCAGTGTCTACAAGTTCAAGCACACCTGTACAACTGCTTATAACATAAAAAATGTACCTGTTCAAGAGAAATGGATTCAGCATTGCAAATTTGTTTAAAATAAAAAAAAAACCTACCAAGACATTACGTTTCGTTGTGTTGTTAAAAATTAAATTACCATTAGAAGGCTATACAGTACACCTGACCTGATGAACAGCAGCATGTGGAGTGAACAGAGAATGGAATGTGTATGTAATTATTGGCTTTTCTCATACGGTGTCATAACAGATAAACCAGACTTTTGATGCAAACAATACAATTTTATTCCAGAAGCAAAATTTACAAACAAAAAAACAGACTGGGCGATGACATCTCTGCGAGCTCTTCCCTTCGTAACGCAGCGTCCTGCTCCAGGGCTTCACGTGCATCTGCCCGCACATCTGCGGCCACCTGTCGCAAATGCTGCATGTACTCCTGATTCTTGCCACTGGTCATGTTGCCGTTCCAAGAGCCGCATCTCTTCGTCGTGCATGTTGACCATCGCTAATGTAAGGTCAGCAATGGAGTTGTCTGTTTTCGTCTTGCCTAGATGGAAAGACAGAAAGGCATGGTCGTTAAAGCTGGATCACTACATATATTATGGAATTACACAGGTGAAAGTCTGTGGTGGAATGTCACTATTATATTATGCTTCATTGCTGTATATAAGCTGAACTGTCATGTTGCTGCCCCTCAGTAGAGCAGATTTTGCAACACGCAGGGTGCTGTCTTCGGCTGCAGCCCCCCTGCAAAACTAAAAAGGATTAAGATTAAGAATATGGATGGATGGATGGGTAATGTTTAAACTAGTTGCTTGTAGTGTGGCCGCAGAAATCTGAATGGGTTAATACAGTCAGCTGACGCGAAGCATTTCAATGAAGCATGTTGATTTCAACGGCAGTTCATGCACTTTGTCTAAAACAGGAGTTACAACAGCACCAATCACCACACCTAAAAATGGTTGTGGAACACCGATAAGTGAAGACCAAAGAATAACCTTTTTGTACATTTAAAAAGACATTTTCAATTAATTAATATGCAGCTACAGGAAATTGCATTAATCAATTTGGTACATAACTTGTTAGGCTCCAGCCCCACCGCAACCTGTAAAGGATTAAGCGGTAGAAGATGGATGGATGGATGGATTTTCGACCCTGGTTTCCGCTGCTGGACCTGTTTCAACCAAAAAAAAAATTGTGGTTATTGTGCCTTACCGGCACTTGAACGTGATCCAGATGGAGCTGGTGATGTGGAGCTGATCCAGCTGGCGCTCAGCCAGACGCAGACGCAGTGCCAGGAGAGTCCGCTGTGTCCGTCATGTCCACTGAGGTGGACCCCTGTGATATGAAATGCGATTCTAGAAAGAAAATGCACGCAATTTAAAACTTAACACCAAAGTGCAACATGTACACAACACTCTCAAGTTTTTAACCGGAATACAATAAGCGTAATTCAGCGTTTTGTTGGCGCTAATACTTAACACAAAGCAAGCGTGAATCTGCAGTTGGCTGCAAAACAATACGCAAGCCTCAGTAACAACCATTACCCACAATCTAACAACCTTCCTATTTCTTAAAAACAGTGAGCTTGGCATAGAACGGATCAAGTGGCGAACAGATGCGCAATATCAAATAAACACTGACCATCCACGGTTTCCAAGGGCCGTGACCGTGACGGTGGCCGTGACAGTGACGTGTCGAGCCCAATGTCTCTCAGCGAACCACTTCCACTCCTTCCATACGCTGAACTTCGAGCAATGTGGTCCTTCACTGCTCGGTAATCGCTTTTCAGCTTTTTCAGCTTCTCCCGACACTGTTTGGCAGTACGGATGTGCCCTTGAGAAGCCATCTGCTCGGACACCTGCATTTCGAGTAGATCCGTCCAACTCGCGCTGGATGCGATCGTTGCCTAATATAGAAAGAAAATTGCGCACCTCCTAATATATAATATTAGGAGTATATTATTATATAAGTATATTATACAGTATATTAATATAATATACCGTATTAAAGGGGCGCACTGTGTTCACTGCTGAACAATTACAAATGGGGGTCGTGGAGTAAATTCAGCAGAAAAAGTCGCTTTCATGACGTTACAACCTGACCAATCAGCAGCGACCAGTCTCTTAAAGTCATATCACAGCCCTACTCAGCCCTACTCAGCCCTACTCAGCCCTACTCAGCCCGGTTAGACCCTGCCCTGGATCAGGTACGAAAAAAGTACCTGCTTAACCGATGCTGGGGCTAGTAGAAAAGCGCCTAAAGCGGGCTGAGTGGTGCGGTGTAGGGCCAAGTGAGGCTAGTGGAAAAGGGCCTTTAACAATCTGAGAAAATTAAAGCTGGAATTAAAAGAAATTACAAACAAAAGAGCACAGTTTTTTAATATAAAGACTGCTTGTTGAGAAGTTTGGACACAGTAATAAATTGGGGAGATATCTTGCAAACCAGCTTAGATTGAATAAAAAAAAGACAACTATCCACTCTATTAAGGATGTCACTGGAAATATTACTCATCAGCCTGAAGAAATAAATAAATCCTTCAGAAAGTTTTATGAAAACCTTTACTCATCTCAAATTAACCCATCTGACTCAGAGATAAATAAATTTTTGATATTAACTTACCACGATTAAAAAAATGAACTGATTGCAGCTCTTGATGCACCTCTTCTGGTGTCTGAACTCCAGGAGGTACTTAAGCACATCCCAAACAACAACGCTCTGGGACCAGATGGTTTTCCAGTAGAATTTTGTAAAGAATTCTGGCCTGTGATGGCACCTACTTTCTTTAAAATGGTGAACCAAATTAAAGAAGATAATATAATCCCTCCAAACATGAATTTGGCTAGTATTATCCTACTCCTTAAACCTGGAAAAGAACCTATGCTTCCATCCAGCTACCGTTCCATCTCACTTATGAATGTCAATGTTAAAATAATTTGCAAAGCTCTCGCCAAAAGACTGGAAAGAATAATTCAGTTTATTATACATCCACATCAAACAGGTTTTATCAAGGGTAGGCACTCGGCTAATAATACACGCAGGCTATTTAATTTAATAGACTACTTCAAGATTAATAACTTCGAAACTACAATTTTGTCCCTGGATGCAGAGAAAGCCTTTGACCGTGTCAACTGGAAATTTCTTTTTATGGTGTTAAACAAGTTTGAGTTTGGTTCATCTTTCATAAACTGGATTAAAACACTATATAGCTGTCTAGCTGCGTCTGTCCGAACAAATGATCAGACTTCCCGAAGCTTTAATCTCCAGAGATGTACTAGGCAGGGTTGTCCACTCTCTCCCTCACATTTTACCATCTTTATCGAACCATTAGCAGCAGCCATACAACAAAATGTTGATATCAGAGGTATCCAAACTGGAGAAAAAGAACACAAGATAAGTCTTTATGCTGATGATGTATTGATTTTCCTTGAAAACTCACAAAGATCTCTTCTTCAGACAGTGGTGCTCATTGATAAATTTTCATCATTATCAGACTACTCTATTAATTGGGGTAACTCAATAGTCCTACCTATAAATTGTAATTTCTCCAATGCATCTACTATTCCAATACAATCAGGTAATATTAAATATTTAGGAATAGATATTTTCCCCAGGCTCTCAGAGTTATTGCGACTAAATCGCATTCCCCCTTTTAAAAACAATACAAGACGACCTTACGCGCTGGAGGACACTACCTATATCACTCATGGGAAGAGCTGCAGTCATTAAAATTATGGTCCTTCCTAAAATCAACTATTTGTTCTCAGTGATTCCTACCCAACCATCAATGACCTGGTTTAAGTCTTTAGACTCAAATATAAGTAATTTTTTATGGATGGTTAAACCATCACCAATTAGTTTAAAAACTCTTCATAAAAGTGAAAGAGTGCGGAGGCTTAGAGCTACCAATTTTTTTAATTACTTTTTAGCCAATAGACTGCAGTTTGTTTCTAAATTGGCAAAATCAACCCCACTAGGAAACCCATGGTTAAATGCTGAACAGGCTCTCTGTGGGTTACAAAATATCTCTGACTTACCTTTTATAAGTCCCTGTATTAAACGCCATGACTGTTTTAAACGCATTAATATCAGCTCCTCTCTGATAGCTTGGTGGAAATTTTTAAAAATAACAGGGTCTTCACGTGTCCCCTGTAAACTCACCCCCATTTGGAATAATCCTGATATCTTGCAACAAAAGAGGACATTAAACTTTCCACTATGGCAAGAGAAGGGAATGAATAACTTAGACCATCTTATTCAAGGTGGAAATTTTATCCAATTTCAGGAACTAGTGTCACAGTACGATATCAGTGGTAAAAAAGTATTTTGAATACCAACAGCTTAAATCCATAATAAAAGCAAGATTCAATCTTAATCAGACAGATTTAGAGGTACCAGTTAAGGTAGCAGAGTTTCTAAATCTTCGTTCCCCTAAATTGATATCGAAAATACATGGACTCTTATCAAAACTGGATGAGTCCATATCTCTTCCAATATCAAAATGGGAGAAAGACCTATCGATCAATAAGGAGGAAAGCTTCTGGACACAAATATGTTTAAACACTTTTAAGATGACTAAAAACTCTAACTTACAACTTATACAGTATAAAGTTCTACATAGAATTCATTACACAGGACAAAGGATGTTCAAAATGGGCCTGAGTCACACAAATATCTGCTCTCACTGCACCAGCAATGTCCCAGATAGCTATATGCATGCTATGTGGTCCTGTGCACCGGTTAAAAAGTTCTGGCGAAAGACATGTGAGGACTTGTCGGCATGGCTTAGGTATAGTGTCCCATCCTCACCCACACTTCGCATATTAGGTGATTTAAGTGAAATAAATATAGATGCAAGGATGTCACACATGGTGACATCCCTTGTGGGCCCTGTGCCCCTGGTGCTGGGGGGGGGGGGATTCCCCCCCCCGGGCCAGGGCCAGGTGTGCGCTGGTGGTGCGGGTTGGCCCGGGTGTGTCCTTACGCGACAGGGTCATCTTCTCCCTGGGGCCCTGACAGCAACCTGGAGCAGGTGCCTGCATCCTGTGTTGCCCTCCCTGTCCACTGGGGTCTGTGGGTGTGCATGTGTGTGTGCGTGTGTATGTGTGTGAGAGTGGGTGTGAATGGATCTTGTGTATGAGCGGGTGCGGAAGTGGGTGTGTGTGTTTTGTGAGTGGGCAGGCGGAGCTGTGTGTGGGTGTAGGTGGGCATGTGTGATGGCGTGTGGGGGTACGTGTGTGTACGGGTGCGGTTACCTGTGGGTGGATATCTGAGGATGTAGGATGTGTGTATGGGTAGGAGAATTTCTTTGGGTGGTGGGGGTGGGGCAGTCCATCTAGTGGCATGGGGGTTGGCGTTTCGGGGCCTGCTTTTCCCGGCTGCCCTGCTGTTGTGTTGTGGGGTGGGGCGCTTTGTCACATTGCCCCTGGTGTCATTGGCGGCGGGTGTGTGTTGGTGCTTGGGGGTGGTTGGGGGGGTGGCGTTGGCGTGGGTTGGTGGCCGTGTTTCCATCGGGCTGCTCCGGGGTGGCTGTGGCTGCAGCGCGGCCTGCCACTGTCGGTGTGCATCTGGGGTGGGTGGTCAGTGGACTTGTGTGGGCGCTCAGGGGTGTCGTTTGGCATCTGGGGCGCTGTGTGGGTCCGGCCCATTGTTCACTATTGTGACTATTGTTGTCCATGTTTGTGTGTGCAAGATGAGTGGGAATGGTTGTTGCTGCCCAATCATGTTTGTGGTGCTGGGAGCACCAGGGCATGATGCTGGTGGGTCCTGGGCTGCTTGCACTGGCGGCCCTCGCCCTGGGTTGGGATTTGGGGGCAGTGGATGGCCTCATGAACCAGTTTGCGAGCTGGCTTCTTGGGGGGGGGTCGCTTTTAGACCGCCTCCCTCCCAGTATATTGCCTAATTTTGCATTTTCTTTTCTCTTGTTTATTTGTTGTTTCTTTTTGGAACCACAGACACACACCCACTCACGTACACACCCCTTGACATCAATGTACCTCCACAACTTCAATAAACATCGTTAGTGTGATTGGAATCTGTCTCTCTGAGCCCTCACTCTCTGACCGGAGTCCCTGTCTTCATCAGTAATTATCAAGCCAGCATCCCAGAGATACCCAATCTCTATTACAGTAGGAGTCTTTATCTTCCAGGTGGGAGAGAGAATAATCTAGTGCTGCAGCAATGCCATCTGAGGTGGACCTGTTGGGCCGGTAGGCGTACTGTAGGGGTCCAGGGTGCTCGGTATGCTGTCCTGAATGAGGGGCAGCACCACTCTCTTGGAGAACTTCATGATGATTGGAGTGAGTGCTACCAGTCTGTAATCATTCAGGCAGGTTGGCGGGCTCTTTTTGGGGAGGGGGATGATGGTTGTGGTTTTGAAGCAGGAGGGGACTATGTTCTGGTTGAGGGAGAGGTTGAAAATTGATGTGAGGACATCAATCAGCTCGGCAGTGCATGCTCTTGAGGGCCTGCCCAGGTATGTTGTGTGGTCCTGCTGCCTTGAGGGAGTTGATATTCCCCAGTGCTTTGTTTACCTGGCCTGGTGAGACTTTTAGTGGGGGGGGGGGGGGGTAAGTGTGTGTCTCTTCTCTGCCCTGTAGCTGGTGGTCTTAAAGCGGGCGTAAAAGATGTTGAGATTGTCCGGCAGGCTGTCTGTGGAGCTAGTGGTGCTGCTGTTGATCCTCTTGTAGTCTGTGATGTGTTGCAGGCCTTGACACATGCACCCCGGGTCAGGAGTGGAGTAGATGCTGTCCAGATTTTCTCTATACTGCCTCTTGGCTGTTGTTATAGCCTTCCTCAGTCCATACTTTGCAGCTTTGTACTCAACCTCACTGCCTGATTTAAATGCAAGAGAGTGAGCACACAGCATCTGGCGTACCTGACTGTTGATCCAGGGCTTCTGGTTGGGGAACTTCCTGACCTGTGTGGTGGGTACGATGGTATCAACCCATGTACTGATGTACCCAGTCACATATTCAACATATTCCTATATGTTTACAGAAGAGTCTTCTCAGGTGGCTGCAGCTTTAAACACATCTCAGTCTGTGCAGGCAAAACAGATCTGTGACAGAAGGACAGCAGCTAGAGTGAAAGGGAAGATTGACAAGATGGTTGTGAGACCTACTATGATGTATGGTTTGGAGACAGTGGCAGTGACAAAAAGACAGGAGGCAGAGCTGGAGGTGGCAGAGTTGAAGATGATAAGATTCCCATTGGGATTGAGTAGGGGGACATGATTAGAAAAAATATCAGAGGGACAGCTTGGGTTGAGTGGTTTGGAGACAAAGTAAAAGAGGCAAGGCTGAGATGGTTTGGACATGTGCAGACGAGACAACAGATTTTGAAGCTGGAGCTGCCAGGCAAGAGGAAAAGAGAAAGACCACAGAGAAGATTCACGGATGTAGTGAAGGAGGACATGGAGAGCCTTGTTTTGACAGAACAGGATGCAAGGGACAGGGTGAAATGGAGGCAGATGATCCCCTGTGGCGACCCCTAAAGGGAGCAGCCAAAAGAAAAAGAAGAAAATTTTGTCAATCCAAAAATTATAAGGTGCTGTGTTTTTCTGTCTTTCCTGTCCTGGTGATTCACTTATCATGTGACACTTCTTCACCTCCACCATTGGTCACCAGAGTTTAAGAAGGTTACAACTTTTCTGCTTGTTAACTGTAAGGTCAGACTGTGTCATTGTGTGATTGGCACATATGATTTTTTTCCCTAGGTTTGTCTGAAGGCTTTAGATTATGACAGGAAAAAATGAGCAGACGGTAAAACGATGGCGGGGCATCAGTGACTCCTACACAGACACATCAAGGATAACTGGCTGCACTAACTCTGTGCATTAGTGTCCTTCTCTCTCAGACAGGAAATGACTGATTTAGGCAGATTTGTGGGACTTATTTATATATCAGCTTGTTTGGCTGATTTTCTGCTTGCTTGCCAAGCATGGTTTAGAATGTTGTCCAGGATCTGAATGTCAGTCAGTAATAAGCTGTGAATGAGGGTGTGTTGTATGTATGCATGAAATCCAGCATGTTTTGAAAATTTAAAAGGATCCATGAGTAGAAATGTTGTTTTTAAACCCATATTTTGCTTTATCTGTCACTTGAAAAGAAGAAGTAAAAGAAGCAAGGTCTAGAGAATATTGCTTCACTTTTAAATCAACAATATCTATCAACTGAGGAGAATCACACGCGCTAATGGATTGTCCAAGATACAACACAGAGACTATTTTTAATAGAAGAGCTGAGGAAGTCTGGACTGCATGTCTTTAATATTAAAATTGGCATGAGTTTGACTAGCAGACTGAGCACTAGACTTTTCTTTGAGAACCTTAGACAGTCTGGCTTAAAAAGTAAGGTGCGTTTGACATGAAGTGCAACTGACTTGAGGGTCTGATGTGAACTCAATGTGTCATGAGCAGGGATGATGGCTCAGTCCCTGTTCTTTGACTTGTGGCTGCAGTTCTGTTATTATTTGGTATTGTTTCTAGCTGGCAGATCTTTGAAGCCCCTGTCCTGGGCTCCCTGCCAGTCTGCAGCTATGCCTCTCCCTCCCCTGGCATCCACCTGTGCCTATCATCATTATTGTTATTATTTTCCTCCTTGTTTTGCACATGCACATTTACACTCTTACATGCACTCATGCATGCACGCACACCACACTTATCCTTTTGACACCACATACCACACTTGCACGCACGCACACACATTCATCCTGGCACACTCTCATCCTGTAATCAATCACCCCACGTTTCAGTTGCCGCCACACCTGCATCCACTTGTCACTCACCAGGATTCAGAGTAATTATGGGTGACGATGTGAAGCAGTCAGTGTGGTGGCATTATTCTATGTTGGATGTCCTGGCTCCTCTATAGTTCCTCCTCGAGTTAGACTGTGTATGGTGTTGCTTTTTCCCCGAGCTTGCCGCTCCAACCCTACATGTAAGTCACTCCTGTTTCTTTGCCCTTCCTGTTCGTCCTGTCCCATCAGGAGCGCATGGGGCTAGCCTTTGGAGTAGAAGCCGGTCATCTTCCTCTAATTCTAAGTCTGGACTGTACTCATTGGACATTTTGTGCATGTTTTCTTTCCATAATAAACACATGTACTTCACTTGTATTTGGGGTTAAATCTCTTTCACCTGTGCTCTCCGGTGCGTATTTGACAGAATGCCACCACTCCAATAATAGCCCAGTGGTGAAGTACGTATTATTTTTCATTTTTGTGTGTTTTTCTTACCTGGTTTGAAGCCCAGGATGGATGCAGCAGGAGGACCAGCTATCCAATGCGTCTTGGGTGGGAATCCTACCGTGCGCTCATGGCGGTGGACAGCCTGATCTCCACAGCACACATGTATTCCACGCCGAGAGATGCATTATGGTATCTGGGACTCGGTGAAGCTGCAGCTCGAAGGTGCCCTCAGCTCCAGGAGCACGCTGAGGGTCGGGAAAGGATCTCTCTGATAGCTATGCTTCAACGCGAGAATAGCAGAGGTGTGAGGAAATCTCCGAAGAAGTCCGGGTTCGCACCGAGGGAAGAGCGCTCCCGGGGCTTGGTTGTCTCCACTCCTTACCAGTCCTCCATGCTTGCTCCTGCTCGTCCAGCTTTGCAGAGATGACGTTGTCCTGTCCCGGAACTCCGGCAGAAGAATTCAGCTTTCTTCTCTACACTGAGCCCAGCCATCCCCGCAGCAGATTCTCATTAACTTTTTTCCTCTCAAGCAGTCCCGTCTGCCACAGTTTCCGCCACTTCCGCTACGAGGGCTCCTCCCTTGGTGCATGTTCACACTGCCAAGGAGTGTCAGATTTCCTCAACCACAGCTCCCGTTCCTGTGATGAGCGGGGGTGGCTCCTTGGCGGGGTTACTGAGGAGCCAACACCACCTTTGTAGCACAGAAGGACGACGTGCCCACTGCAGCAGCAGGCGACATCCTAATTTGGGAGAAAAGGGCAAGTTAATTTTCATTCTATTCCTATTAATGATGAAATGTCTTGCCTGACTCCTGGTAGGGAGGCTTAGGGTAAGCAGCCCCCTGAGCTCTCCCCATCTGCTGTTATTATGAACTGCTCACCAGCTCTCTCCTTGCCTTCTCTTGTTCCCTCTGAGTGTACGCCAGCGCTCCCCTCCTCCCCTCATGGGTGCAAGCAGAACTAGGAACCTTCTTTTCTCAGTTCTCTGACTCCAGCTCATTTTTGATCTGTTCCCTGTTCCGTGGGTTAAAGTCTTCCCCACTGCAACCTGCCTCTACTCATTCTGGACAACTCCACTTCAACACATTCTTTCACTGGAAAGGAAAAAGGAACAAGTAAGGAACAATGTTCACCATTGCAGATTCCCAAACATTTTCCCTTACCTCCAACTGTGGGAAACCTTTACCTAGATCCAAACTCCCTGAAAGAACTTCAAGTAAGGAACAACACTTAATTCAATTCAATTCAACTTCATTTGTATACAGTGGGGTAAAAAAGTATTTAGTCAGCCACCAATTGTGCAAGTTCTCCCACTTAAAAGATGAGAGAGGTCTCCAATTTTCATCATAGGTATACCTCAACTATGAGAGACAAAATGAGGGAAAAAAAAATCCAGAAAATCACATTGAAGGATTTTTAATGAATTAATTGGTAAATTCCTCGGTAAAATAAGTATTTGGTCAATAACAAAAGTTCATCTCAGTACATCTCAATGTTATATACCCTTTGTTGGCAATGACAGAGGTCAAACGTTTTCTGTAAGTTTTCACAAGGTTTTCACACACTCTTGCTGGTATTTTGGCCCATTCCTCCATGCAGATCTCCTCTAGAGCAGTGATGTTTTGGGGCTGTTGCTGGGCAACATAGACTTTCAACTCCCTCCAAAGATTTTTCTATGGGGTTGAGATCTGGAGACTGGCTAGGCCACTCCAGGACTTTGAAATGCTTCTACGAAGCCACTCCTTCGTTGGCCCAGGCGGTAGTGTTTGGGATCATTGTCATGCTGAAAGACCAGCCACGTTTCACCTTCAATGCCCTTGCTGATGGAAGGAGGTTTTCACTCAAAATCTCACGATACACGGCCCCATTCATTCTTACCTTTACACGGATCAGTCGTCCTGGTCCCTTTGCAGAAAAACAGCCCCAAAGTATGATGTTTCCACCCCCATGCTTCACAGTAGGTATGGTGTTCTTTCTCCTCCAAACACGACAAGTTGAGTTTTTACCAAAAAGTTCTATTTTGGTTTCATCTGACCATATGACATTCTCCCAATCCTCTTCTGGATCATCCAAATGCTCTCTAGCAAACTTCAGATGGGCCTGGACATGTACTGGCTTAAGCAGGGGGACACGTCTGGCACTGCAGGATTTGAGTCCCTGGCAGCGTAGTGTGTTTCTGATGTAGCCTTTGTTACTTTGGTCCCAGCTCTCTGCAGGTCATTCACTAGGTCCCCCCGTGTGGTTCTGGGATTTTTGCTCACCGTTCTCATGATAATTTTGACCCCACGGGGTGAGATCTTGTGTGGAGCCCCAGATCGAGGGAGATTATCAGTGGTTTTGTATGTCTTCCATTTTCTAATAATTGCTCCCACAGTTGATTTCTTCACACCAAGCTGCTTACCTATTGCAGATTCAGTCTTCCCAGCCTGATGCAGGTCTACAATTTTGTTTCTGGTGTCCTTTGATAGCTCTTTGGTCTTGGCCATAGTGGAGTTTGGAGTCTGACTCTTTGAGGTTGTGGACAGGTGTCTTTTATACTGATAACAAGTTCAAACAGGTGCCATTAATACAGGTAACGAGTGGAGGACAGAGGCACCTCTTAAAGAAGAAGTTACAGTTCTGTGAGAGCCAGAAATCTTGCTTGTTTGTAGGTGACCAAATACTTATTTTAGTGAGGAATTTACCAATTAATTCATTAAAAATCCTTCAATGTGATTTTCTGGATTTTTTTCCCTCATTTTGTCTCTCACAGTTGAGGTATACTTATGATGAAAATTGGAGACCTTTCTCATCTTTTAAGTGGGAGAACTTGCACAATTGGTGGCTGACTAAATACTTTTTTGCCCCACTGTAACACCATATCACAACAAAAGTCATTTCATAACACTTTCAAATGTAGGGAAAACCCCACAATTGCAGAAAGATCAGGCGATCCCCTGTGAGCAAGCACTTAGCAACGGTGGAGAGGAAAAACTCCCATTTAACAGGAAGAAACCTCTAGCAGAACCGGGCTCAGGGAGGGGCAGTCATCTGCTGTGACTGGCTGGGGGTGAGGGGATAGAGAAGATGAAAAGAACAGACATAAAGAGAGCAAACATTAACGGTGAGAAGCCAAGTACATTATTGGAGGTCACCCGGCAGTCTGAATCTATTAACAGCAAAACAAAAGTGGGGTTAAGAGACACAAGATCCCTTCCTAATCGTAGGCTATATTGAAGAGGAAGGTTTTTACCCTATTCTTAAAAACAGAGATCGAGTCTGACTCCCAAACCCAGATTGGTAACTGGTTCCACAGGAAAGGAGCTTGATAGCAGAAGGCTCTGCCTCCCATTGTACTTTTAGAGATTCTGGGTATTACAAGTAATCCAGCATTTTGGGAGTGTAGTGCTCTGTTAGGATGATAGGGTAATATCAGATCTTTTATATATAAGGGGGCTGATTATTAAGAGCTTTGTAAGTGAGAAGAAGGATTTTAAACTTAATTCTAAACTCTATGGGAAACCAATGAAGGGAGGCCAGAACCGGAGAGATATGATCTCTCTTTCTAGGACCAGTTAAAACTCTTGCAGCAGCATTTTGGATCAACTGAAGACTTTTTAAAGATATTTTAGGACAACCTGATAATAATGAGTTACAATAATCTAATCTAGAGCTAACAAAAGCGTGGATCAGTTTCTCAGCATCATTCAGAGACAAGATGCTCCTAATCTTGGCAATATTGCGCAGATGATAGAAGGCAGTCTTAGAAACAAATTTAATATGTGAATTAAAGAATAGATCTTGATCAAAAATAACTCCAAGGTTCTTCACAGAACTATTCAGAGTAAGAGTAGTGGCATCCAAATTAAGAGTTTAATTTGGAAAGGTATTTCTAAGGTTTTTTGGACCAACAAGAATGACTTCAGTCTTATCTGAATTTAATAGCAGAAAATTACAAGTCATCCAAGCTTTGATTTCCTTAAGACAGGCATCTAACTTGGCTAATTGATTACAATCATCGGGCTTCATTGACAGGTATAATTGTGTGTTGTCTGCGTAACAATGAAAATGTATACAGTGCTTTCTAATGATATTGCTTAACGGAAGCATACATAAACTAAAAAGAGTAGAGCCTAACACAGATCCCTGTGGAACTCCGTGACTGAGGTTAGAGTTGGAAGAAAACTCATCATTGATGTGAACAAACTGAAGTCTATCGGACAAATAAGATCTAAACCAGGGGTCCCCAAACTTTTTCCTGTGAGGGCCACATAACGTTTGCCTTCTCTGATGGGGGCCGGGGTCAGTTTGTAACAGAAAAAGTGTGACGATCGCACGGGTGCCTAAACGTAAACATTTATTGTTTTCCAGAAAGCCACACATAACCAAATATTAATAACCCTTTCCGGGATCTTCACAGGAAAAAAAGTCAGAAAATAAATAATAAAACTATTTATGAAATAAATAATAACCAAATAACCCTCTCTGGGTTCTTCACAGAAAAAAGTCCATGGAACATTAACTTTCTGTTCTGCCGTGCACAGTCTTAACAGGTAAAAGTTCAGCTTAGTTGTCAGAGCAGAATCTCTTATTTAAATGACTCATATGAGCAGTCTCTCAAAGTTCTTGTGTTTCTTCCTTATAATCCTTTTGTAGGGTCCAGTAGGCTTGTAGACACCGCTGTGGAACAGCCTTTTCTTTGCATTGAACAAAAAAATAATCGTTTGCCCACTGCAGGTTAAATACCCTGCATTCTGAATCAGTTTTTCTCTTACCTAACCTTTTCGCCATTATTCCGTTTTATTTGACAGGGGTGAGTCTAGGATTTTTTTTTTTTCTGAGGGGGGGGGGGGGGGGTTCAGATAGGGGCATAGACTGCAGAAGGGTGGAATAGAATGTCACGTTCTATGCGTGTATTAGTCTCAATCGCGTGGCCAGACTGAAAAAAAAAAATCATAACGCTTACCAGTGTGGAGGCAAAAAATAGTCCACAGCGCAGCAGAAGGGAGATACAGTCCATTCACGTCAGGTCACCAGTGTGGAGGAAAAAATAAGTGCAGGCGGACACAGCAAGCCAAAGTTTAAAGGTGTTTTATTCCTCCATCACGAGGCTCACCCAGCGCTCTGGCTGCGCGCTGTGAGTGAGGCCTGAGTAGTTGTCTAAGAGCGAATTCTAAGTGCAATAGTGAGGCATGTACAGTCAGCTCTTTTATACAGTGATACAGAGAATGCATGGCACAGAATGCATGGCTGAGCACACGCTCAGCAGGGGAACAAGACGACGCTCAGCCGGCTTTGGAAGCAAGGTGCGGGAAAAGCTCTGTGCAGGAGGAGGTGGAGGGGGTGGGGGTAAGCGTCTCTGGTATTGTTCAGGGGGCCGGGCCAAATGTGGAGGCGGGCCGTATCCGGCCCGCGGGCCGTAGTTTGGGGACCACTGATCTAAACCACTGCAGCGAAGTTCCATTTAGTCCAACATAGCGTTCTACTCTATCAAGTAGAATATCCTGATCAATAGTATCAAAGGCTGCACTAAGATCTAAAAGGACAAGTACAGAAACGAATCCATTATCAGATGCAATAAGGAGGTCATTAGTGACCTTCACTAAGGCTGTTTCAGTGCTGTGATGAACTCTGAACCCAGATTGAAACTCTTCAAATAAACCATTTCCCTGCAAGTGGTCAAACAATTGCACAGCAACAATTCTTTGTAAGATTTTTGAAATGAAAGGCAGATTAAAGATTGGTCGATAGTTAGCCAAAACTCCTGGATCGAGCATTGGCTTTTTGAGTAAGGGTTTAATTACAGCAATTTTAAAAGCCTGCGGTACATAACCTAAAGTTAAAGAAGAATTAAGTATATGAAGAATACGGCTACCAATAATTGGGAAAACTTTTTTTAAATAACCTGGTAGGAATAGGGTCTAAAAGACAAGATGAAGGCTTGGATGATGAGATTATTTTATCTTGTGGAGCGTGTAAATGAAGAGGCAGATTTGTCTCAGACGATTTATTACACACTCTCACATCTCAAGCATAGACAGAATGACATTCCAGCAGAAACTCCTCTCTTAAATATCATGGCATTCTTCTAGCATTTTCTAACACACAAAAGATGACCTTTGCGTCACATTACATTCAACCCCCTCATCCTTAACACCTCCCTGTTATGTCACTAGGAAACCCCTGCTCTTTGTTCCCACTGTCTCCTGTCTGAGATGGTACACAATCAGGCTCTCCCCAGGTGCTCCCCCCCCCCACAGCATCTTAGATAGGACAATAGGATAACAGTCCACATGCTGTGATAGAACAATTAAACATCAGTCCATATGCTGCTTGGGCTTCAGTCTTCTCCCGTATCTGCTGTAACCGGAATTCACCACCTCAACGGCGCTGCCATGCCTATGGAGGGCTGTTGTTTGGGGGGAAAACACTTCTGTCTGTCCGTGTGGCTGCTCTGGTGAATCGTGAGCTCTCCGTGGGGGTCTTCCACGCCGAGGGGCCCTCGCCAACAGCACTTGCTCGTCCGCCACAACGAAAGCGGGTTTGAGTCTGTCTATGCCAATTTTTTCCCTCCTGCCCCCCAAGTCCAGCAAAAAATGCTTATCCCCTGTTTCCAGCACTCTGAACGGTCCATCATAGGGTGGGCGCAGTGGAGGGCGGTGGACGTCGTGTCTGACAAAAACGAACTCCGCGTTCTTCAAAGTTTTAGGCACAAAAATGCACGGAAAACTGTGGTGGGCAGGGCCTGGCATCGTGCCTGTGTCTGCACTATGCTGCAAAAGCTGCGGGCAGCTGCCCGGCGTGGGATTATCTGGCAGAAATTCCCCAGGCAGCCGACAGTGGCCTGCGCAAACACGAGTTCTGCCGGGGAAGCTTCCAGATCCTCTTTAGGTGCGGAGGCGCAACCCCATTAAGAACCCACGGTAGCCTGTCTACCCAATTTGCATCCGTCAATGAAGCCTGAGTGGCCGCTTTCAATGATCTATGAAACGCTCGCATAACCCATTAGCCTGTGGGTTGTACGCGGTTGTGCGGTGAATTGTAATACCCAGGCTGCGGGCCATCGTGGACCAGAGTTTGGAAACAATTGAGGGCCTCTGTCGGACGTAATGTCCGAACGGGACTCCAAACGCGCCACCCATGCTGTTAAAAAAGTGCGCGCCACCTCCTCGGACGTGGTTGCCGCCAGCGGTACCACTTCTGGCCAGGGCGTGGTGCGGTCCACCATAGTCAGGAGGTGCGTGCACCCCTGTGATGCGGGAGGGGGCCCACGAGGTCCCACGTGAACATGGTCGAACCTCTTAGCCGGAATACGAACGGCTCCAAGGGGACCCTTCGTGTGTCTGTTGTACTTTGGCTAGTTGGCACACCACGCAGGCTGCAACCCACCCTTTCACTTGTTTGCGGAGCCTCGGCCACACAAATTTCTCTCCTACCATTTGACCGACGCGCCGCACTCCTGGTGCGCCAAAAGTGAACCGACTCACACATGCGGCGGCGCCACGCGGCCGGGACCACGGGACGCGGGCGACCCGTGGAGACATTGCAGATTAGGGGGGGCATGCCGTCTTGCAGCACCCTGCCTCTCCAGCCTTACCCTGTTGGTCCAGACTGGAGCGTGCGCACGTCCGCATCGCTAATCTGCTCCGCGGCCATGGCTGCGGAATCTATCCCCACGCAGACCGGGGCCACCACGGCGCGCGAGAGGCAGTCCGCCACTGCATTCAGTTTACCTGACACATGCTGAATATCGGTAGTAAATTCTGAGATCGCGGCCAGCTGCCTCTGCTGCCGGCCGGACCACGGTTCTGAAACCTTGGCCATTGCGAATGTTAGCGTCTTGTGGTCCACAAACGCGGTGGAAACTGCGCCCTTCCAGCCAGAACTGGAAGTGGCGAATGGCCATGTGGAGAGCCAGCACTCTCTGTCGAACGCGCTGTATTACGATTCACTGTCCGCGCAAAGTCCTGCTGAAAAAAGGCGAGCGGCTGCCAAGCCCCGGCGACGCGCTGCTCCACGACAGCCCCTATGGCCACATCTGAAGCGTCAGTGGTGAGCGCTATGCGGGCCGTCGGGTCTGGATGTGCCAGCAATGCGGCGTTTGACAGGGCTGCTTTAACTTCCGAGAACGCCCGCTCTCGCTCCGGGGTCCATTCGACCCTATCTGCGGGTTTCTGTTTTTTGAGCGCGGCATACAATGGTTGCATGAGCTGCGCTGCGCGGGGAAGGAAACGGTTATAAAAGTTCACCATTCCCAAAAATTCTTGTAGCGCCCTGACCGTTTGAGGCTGGGGAAAATCCGCCACAGCGCGCACTTTGTCGGGCAGCGGGACCGCTCCTTCTGGAGAGACGCGGTGCCCCAAAAAATCAATCTCTGTTATGCCAAACTGGCATTTCGCCGGGTTGATTATTAACCGTGCTCTGTCAACCTCCGGAAAACCGTCGTGAGGTGAGTTTCGTGTTCGTCTTCGGACGCGCTGGCTACCAGGATATCATCCAAGTAGACAAACACGAACGGGAGATTGCGCAGCACTGCATCCATCATGTGCTGGAACATCTGTGCCGCTCCTTTCAACCCAAATGGCATGCGCAGGAACTCGAATAGACCGAACGGAGTTATTACCGCTGTTTTGGGTACGTCCTCAGCGCGCACTGGAACTTGGTGGTAACTGCGGACCAGGTCTATTTTTGAAAAAATGCATGCCCCGGAGAGGTGAACGGAAAAATCCTGTATGTGGGGAATCGGGTAACGGTCGTGCGCCGTGGCGTTGTTCAACCTGCGGAAATCACCGCACGGTCGCCACAATCCCTCAACCTTAGGGACCATGTGTAGCGGGGATGCCCATGGGCTGTTTGAGCGCCTGATGGTGCCTAACCTTTCCAGGTTGGCAAACTCCTTGTGTGCTATGGCCAGTTTAGCTGTGTCCAAGCGCCGAGGTCGTGCAAAAACGGGCGGCCCGGTGGTGTCGATAAAATGCTCCACCCCGTGCTTAGCGATGGCTGCCGAAAACGTCGGGACCGTGAGTGCTGGGAACTGAGTGAGCAGTGTGTGGAACTTACCGCCTATAGCTGTGACGTTGGCTTGTGCTGTTGGCCGGGTCACTCGAGCTATACAGGGAAGAGAGTCGAAGAACAGTGCATTAACTAGGCGCTCTGTTAGCAACATCAACCAGTAAACCATGTGCACACAGAAAATCAGCCCCCAGTATATGGTAATTCAGTGCTGCTATGACAAAAGTCCACTGATATGTACGGCCGTGAAGAGTAAGAGCAGAGTCCTCTCACCGAAGGTCTTAATGTCCGAGCCGTTTGCCCGCCAACATCTCAGGGCCGCTAGATCTTGTCAGCCGGTCAGCGTAGGTCGGCCCGGATGAAGCTCTTCTGGGCTCCGGTGTCCACGAGGAAATGCCTCCCTGAGCGTGCGTCCGTCAGGTAGAGCAGCTTGTTCTCCTCCCCGAGGGTCGCAGCTGCTACCGACCCCCGGGGCTTGGTGTTTCCCCGAGTGCTTGAACTGGCATGGTGGCGTACATCTGCGATTTCTACCACATCCGAAGCGGCAGTGGTAGAAAAAAAGCGTGTCTCCCTCGCGCTCCTTGGCCCCCGCTGCTGCTGCCGTCGGTGGCTCCTCACCTCCTCTGGTCGTCTCGCTGGGCTCTGCCGCTGCCGCGATGACTGTGAACACCCTGGTGGCGATGATGATCCGGTCTGCCTCCTGGGCTAGCGCACGAAAGTCCCGCACGGCCAGCAACGGCGAATTGGCCAGGGCCGCTCTCGCCGCTGTCGGAAGGTTCCGGAGGAAGAGGTTGGCAAACAGAAAATGGTCGTCGTCCGTGCCCCTTAACGCCAGCATCTTCTCCATGAGGTCTATGGCCGAACCATCTCCTAACTCGGTCCGCGTCAGGAGCCTCTCTGCTCTCTCACCATCCGAGAGTGTGTAGCGTTGGATGAGCGCAGCCTTGAGTGCCTCGTATCGGTTGCCGGTTGGTGGCTGATCGAGCAGGCTTGCTACGTGCTGAGCTGTGCGGGCATCGAGCACTGCGACCACATAGTAAAATTTGGTGTCATCTGCCGTTATCCCCCGGAGGGCGAACTGCGCCTCGATGAGGTGGAACCAAGAGCGCGGGTTGTGCTGCCAGAAGTCCGGTAGCTTGACTGCAACCGCACATGCGTGGCTGGAGGTTCCCGTCGAGGTCGGCTCCGGGGATCTTGTCTCGTGTTCCATGATACGTCTTGGGTCACCAGTGTGGAGCGTGTAAATGAAGAGGCAGATTTGTCTCAGACGATTTATTACACACTCTCACATCTCAAGCATAGACAGAATGACATTCCAGCAGAAACTCCTCTCTTAAATATCATGGCATTCTTCTAGCATTTTCTAACACACAAAAGATGACCTTTGCGTCACATTACATTCAACCCTCTCATCCTTAACACCTCCCTGTTATGTCACTAGGAAACCCCTGTTCTTTGTTCCCACAGTCTCCTGTCTGAGATGGTACACAATCATGCTCTCCCCAGGTGCCACAATCTAACTCTAAAAGGTCAATTGGAGTAAACTTATCTAAACAGATATCAATTGAAGGAGTTGTAGTAGTTGCTGTACTTAAGTTTACGGTGGGAAGAATCTGACTGATTTTATCTCTAATAGGTAAAATTTTATGATTGAAAAAGTTCAAAAAGTCCTGACTAGAAAGCTCTAGGGGGATGCGAGGATTGACTGAGTCCTGACTCTTTGTCAGCCTGGCTATAGTGTTGAAAAGAAACCTGGGATTATTCTTATTCTCTTCTATTAATGCAGAGTAATAACTTGTTCTAGCTTTTCTAAGAGATTTTTTATAAATTAAGAGATGATTTATCCACGCTAAATAGAATTCATCTAAATTAGTGGAACACCATTTTCTTTGAAATTGACGAGTCTTCTATTTTAAGCTACAAGTTTCTGTGTTGAACCAAGGGGTTAGAAATCTCTGGTTAGACTTTTTCTTTTCTAAAGGGGCTACCAAATCTAGAGTCTGATGCAGACAGGCTCTAACACTATCTACCATGCTATCAATTATGGAAGGAGCAGGCTCTCCATCTTTTATTTCCATTGTGTTGACCCATGGTATAGAGGAGACAATCTGCAAAAATTTGGTAACAACGTCATCTGAAAGACATCTGCTGTAGTAATATTTTTCTTTAGGAATCAAATAATCAGAAATAGTGAAATCAAAGGTTAACAGACAATGGTCTGACAGTACAGGATTATGAGGAGACACTACCAGATTTTCTATTTCTATACCATGAGTCAGAACAAGGTCCAATGTGTGCTGGAGATATGGGTAGAATTTTCTACTTTCCGGGAAAAACCCCATTGAGTCTAAAATTGAATTGAATGCCTTATTAAGACAGTCACTATCTACATCAACATGTATATTAAAATCCCCTACTGTGCACATATGTTTGTTCATATTTCCCCACAAGAGTGTGGCACATATGTCTGGTTCATATCTCCCACAAATGTATGGCTTATGTGGATGTATGGTTTATGTGGATTGGGGCTTCACGTCTGGAGGAACAAGACAGGAGATGGCGAGGAGGTGTGAAGTCGGGCCCTCGTCTCGGAGAAGAGGACCTGGGGGATTTCCCGGGACACCGGAGAATAAGAGACAATGGTGAATCTTCAGAGACTTGCATTGTGATTGAATGTTTGCAGAAGCACCATGTGACTTGAGTTCTTAATCCCCCGGAGGTATAAGAGTGAGCTGTAACATTATTCTGCCTCTTCTTGCTTTTGAGAATGTTGGATGAATGTGTTCTGGAATAAAGCCGAACCTGAGAAATACACTCATGTCTCGTCATTGAACACATCTTCCACACTGGTGACCCACGACAAAGAATGAGCAGGGAGAATTCTCCCGAGCGGAGCTCATCAGAGGCCAGCCTGATGGCTGCCTCCACGCTCCAGCTGCCCGATTTCTGGCAGCACAGCCCGCGCTCCTGGTTTAGCGCGGTCGAGGCGCAGTTCAACCTCCGGAGAATCTCAAAGGATGAAACGAGGTTCTACCATGTGGTGGCGAAGCTGGACAGTCACACGGTCCAGAGGGTGGAAGATCTGGTTAACCACCCACCGGACACCGACAAGTACGACGCATTGAAGGAGGCGCTGATCAGCCATTTCACCCCTTCGGTGCAACAGCGAGCAGAGGGGCTCCTAGAGTTGACGGAGTCAGAGAACGACAGACCGGCAGACCTGATGGTGAAGATGCTGAGACTGAAAGACTCCGAGGATGGCGAATTTATCTTCGCCCACCTTTTCCTCCGGACTCTGCCGCCATCAGTGAGAGTGACCCTGGCAGACTCACCCCGCTTGGCCAAGCGGGACTACCATGGCCTCGGCAAGGAGGCGCAGCGACTCGTCGACGCCCACAAGCGGAGCGCGGTTTCGGCCGCGGCAGCTGAGCAGAGGACGGCGCCCGGAGATGGTTTGGAGCCAGAGGTGGCGGCGCCAGACGAACCGACGACGGTGGCGACAGGCGTCAGGCGACGCGGAGCTGAGGTCGGTCTGTGTTTCTACCACCGCCGTTTTGCGGAGAGGGCGCACAGATGTCTCCCACCGTGCCGCTTCAAGCGTCAGGGAAACGCCAAGACCGGGGGGCTGGTAGCAGCTGCATCCCTCGGAGAAGAAAATAAGCTACTTTACCTGACAGATGCACACTCGGGGAAACAATTCCTCGTGGACACGGGCTCCCAGCTGAGTTTTGTCACGCCTACCTACGCGGAACGGCTGATGCCGTCTAAAGCTCCCTGGGTGTCAGTATCAGCAGCGAATGGCTCAGCGATTAAGACATTCGGTGAGAGGACCATGCGTCTGTCCTTACAGGGCCGTTCATTCGAGTGGACCTTTATTGTAGCAGCAGTCAGTTTCAACATGTTAGGGGCTGATTTTTTGTGCTCACATGGTTTATTGGTTGACCTTGCTAATAGACGCCTGGTTAATGCACTGTCTTTTCATTCTATTCCCTGCACAGCTCGGGTGGCTCCGCCGACTGCACACGCCAACGTCACAGCTGCGGGTGGTAAGTTTCATGCTCTGCTCACTCACTTTCCAGCACTCACAGTTCCAAAGTTTTCAGCTACAGTGGCCAAACATGGGGTGGAACATTTTATCACCACCACTGGGCCGCCCGTTTTTGCAAAAGCCCGGTGCTTGGACTCAGCTAAACTGGCAATAGCACGCGAGGAATTTGCCAATCTGGAAAAACTGGGCATAATTAGACGCTCGAACAGCCCCTGGGCTTCCCCGTTACACATGGTCCCAAAGGCTGATGGCTCGTGGCAACCTTGTGGCGATTTCCGCAGGTTGAACAATGTCTCAGCACACGACCGCTACCCAATTCCACACATCCAGGATTTCTCAGTTCATTTGGCGGGGGCACGCATTTTTTCTAAAATAGACTTGGTGCGCGGCTACCACCAAGTCCCCGTGCGCGCGCAGGATATTCCCAAAACCGCGGTAATAACTCCGTTTGGGCTTTTTGAGTTTTTGCGCATGCCGTTTGGGTTAAAGGGCGCCGCGCAAACTTTCCAACGCATGATGGATGCAGTTTTACGCGACCTGCCTTTCGTGTTCGTCTATTTAGACGACATATTGGTAGCCAGCACGTCCGAGGACGAACATGAAACCCACCTCACAGCGGTTTTTCGGAGACTGGCAGAGCACGGGTTGATAATTAACCCAGCGAAGTGCCAGTTCGGGGTGGCGCAAATCGATTTTTTGGGGCACCGCGTTTCACCACAGGGAGCGGTTCCCCTTCCTGAGAAAGTGCGCGTGAGATAACAGATTTCCCCGACCTCAAACGATAAAAGCGCTGCAGGAGTTTCTAGGAATGGTTAATTTTTACAACCGGTTTCTTCCGAGCACAGCGCGGCTTATGCAGCCACTGTACGCAGCACTGAAAAAACAAAAACCCACTAATAAAGTCGAATGGTCTCCGGAGCGGGAGCGCGCTTTCTCCCAGGTCAAATCAGCCCTTGTAAGCGCCGTTTTGTTAGCGCACCCGGTTCCAACAGCCCGGTTGGCGCTCACCACCGACGCTTCGGACCTAGCGGTGGGAGCAGTCATTGAACAGTGTGTGGCAGGGACCTGGCAGCCTCTCGCTTTCTTTAGCAAATCCTTGCGCGATAATGAGCGTAAATACAGCGCGTTTGACAGGGAGCTTTTAGCCCTACACTTGGCCATCCGCCATTTCCAGTTCTGGCTGGAAGGGCGCCGTTTCACTGCTTTTGTAGACCACAAACCGTTAACTTTTGCGATGGCCAAAATCTCAGAACCTTGGTCAGGCCGACAACAGAGACAGCTAGCTGCAATATCGGAGTTCACCACCGATATCCAGCATGTCGCAGGCAAACACAATGTAGTGGCGGACTGTCTCTCACGTGCTGTGGCAACGCCAGGCCACGTGGGGGCAGACTCGGTGGCTGTGGGCCAGGGCAGCGACGCGGGAGCGCGCGCAGCCCCGGTCCACGTAGGTTTGGATTATGCAGACATGGCTGCGGAGCAGGTTGGTGACGCGGATGTGCGCGCGCTCCAGTCTGGACCAACAGGGTTAAGGCTGGAGCACAGGGTGCAGCAAATAGGTATGCCCCCCTTAATATGCAATGTCTCCACAGGTCGGCCTCGTCCAGTGGTGCCAGCCGCGTGGTGCTGCCGCGTTTTTGACTCGGTCCATTCGCTGGCGCACCCAGGGGTGCGCGCATCGGTCAAGATGGTGGGGGAAAAATTTGTCTGGCCGGGGTTGCGCAAACAGGTCAAGGAATGGGCAGCGGCTTGTGTAGCGTGCCAGAGGGCTAAGATACACAAGCACACGAGGGCCCCTTTGGAGCCTTTTCACATCCCGGCTAAGCGGTTTGATCATGTGCATGTTGATCTGGTGGGCCCGCTTCCCTCGTCTCAAGGGCACACACACCTTTTGATGATGGTGGACCGCACCACACGTTGGCCAGAAGCGGTACCTCTGGCGTCAACAATGGCGGAAGAGGTTGCGCGCGTGTTTTTAACAGCTTGGGTCGCGCGTTTTGGAGTTCCGTCGGACATAACGTCAGACAGAGGCCCTCAATTTGTTTCCGAACTGTGGTCGTCTATGGCCCGCAGCTTAGGGGTGAAGGTACACCGCACTACCGCGTATAACCCGCAGGCCAACGGTTTATGTGAACGTTTTCATAGGTCATTGAAAGCAGCCCTCAGAGCATCGCTCACGGATACAAATTGGGTGGACAAACTGCCATGGGTTTTATTGGGGTTGCGTTCTGCACCGAAGGAGGATTTACAAGCCTCCCCAGCGGAGTTGGTATTCGCACAACCTCTCCGTTTGCCCGGGGAATTTCTCCCGGAAAATCCTGCGCCCAATTGCCCCCCCGCTCAGCTGTTACAGAGCGGCACAGGATCAAACACGCTGCCTGGCCCAGTGCATCACAGTTTTCCACGCGTTTTTGTGCCAGAGGCTTTGAAAAACGCAGAGTTTGTTTTTATTAGACATGATGTACAACGCCCAGGGCTGAGACCGCCTTATGATGGACCGTTCAGGGTGCTGAAAAAAAATGAGAAGCATTTTTTGCTAGATTTGGGGGGCAGAAGGGAGCTAATTTGCATAAACAGACTCAAGCCTGCTTTTGTCCTGGCTGATGAACGAGTGCAGTTGGTGAAAGCCCCCAGCCGGGGCAGGCCGCCGAGAAGGCATGCTCCAGAGCTTCCACAGAGATGTGCTAACAAATCTAATCCCCAGGTGCGAGGAGACGCTGCAGACGCAGCGAAGCCGGCCTACAGCAGATTCGGCAGGAAGCTCAGACCTAAGAGATTGGGGGATTGATTGTTGGTTATGTGGTAATGTTTTTTATGTATGCATTTATGAGTGTTTGTCCCATGCAGACGTTTGGGGGGGGGGGGTCATGTGGCACATATGTTTGGTTCATATTTCCCCACAAGAGTGTGGCACATATGTCTGGTTCATATCTCCCACAAATGTATGGCTTATGTGGATTGTATGGTTTATGTGGATTGGGGCTTCACGTCTGGAGGAACAAGACAGGAGATGGCGAGGAGGTGTGAAGTCGGGCCCTCGTCTCGGAGAAGAGGACCTGGGGGTTTCCCGGGACACCGGAGAATAAGAGACAATGGTGAATCTTCAGAGACTTGCATTGTGATTGAATGTTTGCAGAAGTGTAACGGACTCGAACTAGTCAGCTACATTAAAATAACAAAATAAAATAAATCTTGGCCGATGCAGAGAAGTAGACGTCAGGCAGGGTCTCGATCAGTCAGTAGTCTGTTTATTTCCCTTCCCAGGCTTCCAGAGTGTGAGAAACATAGCTTACAGCTACGTGGACTACATAACTTTAGATCGTATAGTTACAGTATACCACAAGCAAAGAAAAAGTTTAGCACCAAATACATGACAGCATTACATGACAGAGTTACATGACTGATCGTTTTTTCTATTTTTTACAACAGTACATTTAACATTTTAACATACCTGAAACAGATTGGGGCAGACAATTTACACATGACACGGGAATGGGGACAAGTGCTGGCATTCCTACAGAACAATGGACTCGTTAGCGCCTACTTAACTAGCCATCAATCATCGGTATTTATGACACTACTTTGAATATTTTACATAGGTATTGCAAACGAAAATGTAACAGAAAATCTTACAATCAAAATTAGTACAATAACTTAAAGAAAACTACAGTAAATCAATCACATTAATCAATTTCGTTCCCTGAGGAATTACACACAACTTACCCCTTCCCAGGTTTCCAGAGTGTGAGGAAGTTCCCAGATGTGTCACACTAATTATCGCCCCATCAGAAACACTTGACATATTTACAACACGGACATTTTGGGAAGTTCATTACTGCAGGAACATATTTATTCTTAAGACTACTACATACTCCCCTCTGAACTTCACCAAAATACCACTACAAGTCAACCACCAAAAAACCACTGGATAAGTATATCCCACAGTATACTGCAACATGTATGTCACCCAATTCAAAGGGAAAGCAACTACGGAGGGCTGCGTAGACCCCCCCATAGTGTACTTGCTACAGGAGTGCCGTATACACTACCCATATCATACCAGACTAAATACCACCAGTTGACTTCACATGAATTGGAGAAAAGGAAATAAAGAGAAGAAAAAACAAAGAAAAAGAACAAAGCTGTCATTCTTCAACTGGACAGAAGGCCTATGTGGTGTGTGTGTGTGTGTGTGTGTGTGTGTGTGTGTGTGTGTGTGTGTGTGTGTGTGTGTGTGTGTGTCTTCCCCTACGGCATCAGTGCCCTAGCCAAACTAAGAACTGAACTGTTTGAGCGTTGAGTATACTGTTGGGCCATGTTCTGAATCAGCCGATTCACTGGTTTAACTACCCTCCCTAACCTGGTTCTCACTGCGCCCACTGTACTACTAGGGGAACTCCCAATGCTGGAAGGCGGCATGGACACTTCAGATCTTTGGTCACCACAAAAACTGGCAGATAGACAGGGCATTTCTGAAAGATCATTGGTCAACTGAACAGTCTGCGCTGTGTTCAACTGCACGGGCAGGTCAGAATCTTGTGTGCATGAAGCCTCTTGTAGCTGATTGGAGGCAGAGGCCCCTGCCACCCAACTGGCTGTCCAAGCAGTCCTGTCGATCTCTGATGCAGCAACATGTGAATCAAGATCATCACCTGACTCATACGACTCACTCAGGGTCACTTCATGAGCAGCACTGTCCATGTCAATAGGCAGAAAGTTGACCAAGAGAAGCAGATTGCGGTGAACAACCCTTTCTTGCCCATTGGTTGTGTTCCTGCCACAGTAAGTATGGCACCTAGGGTCGGCAGAGACGACGACATACGGGGTGGACCCCCACTTGTCTGCTAATTTCCTGCGCCCCCGTTCACCCTTGTTTGCCAACAAGACTCGATCACCTTCCACAATGTCACGTCCTTTAGTTCTCCTATTGTACAAGTCTGCTTGACGTTCCTGGCTTGAAAGAGCATTGGCCTGAGCAGCTGACAGAGCCTCCTTCAGATCTTGTCTCATCCTAGCAACATACTGGTCATAGTCCACAGTGTCGCAGTCCCTTAAAGCATTCTGAAACATGACATTCACCGGTAGACGTGGCACTCTGCCATACATTAAAAAGAATGGCGCGTAACCGGTGGATTCGTGTGCAGTGCAGTTGTAAGCAAACGCTAGAGTCTGTAGCATCTGCGGCCATTTCTGCTTTGCTCTAGGGGGAAGGGTTCTTAACATGCTGCCCAAAGTTCTATTGAACCGCTCAACGTTCCCATTCCCCATGGGGTGATAGGCAGTAGTTCGGGACTTTTTGACCCCAGCAACTTGCAACAATTCCCTGATCAGCTCACTTTCAAAATTGGCACCCTGGTCTGAGTGAATTCTGTCAGGGAACCCATACACACAAAAGTATTTGTCCCAGAGCTGGCGGGCAACTTGTTTTGCAGATTGGTCATGGCAGGGGTAGGCATGGGCCATTTTAGTAAAATGATCAGTGACCACTAGCACATCCACACTTTTCCCACTGCTGTCCTCCGCGGACCAAAAATCAGTGCACACAAGTTCTAATGGGCTTGTGGTCTTAATGCTTTCGAGGGGCGCTTTGGCTTCCGGTTCAGGAGTCTTACTGACCATACAACGCTTGCATGTTTTCACATATTCACGGACATCCCGTTCCATGTCAGTCCAGAAGAACCTCTGCCTTGCCAAGTATAAAGTTCTCTGCTGGCCCTGGTGGCCTGCGTCATCATGGATGCCTTGCAGCACTCGCTGAACCAATGAAGCTGGAACAACATACTGGTGTCTTTTCTTGCCAGTCAGTGGATCTTTGCTCACCCTGTACAGTAGCCCATCTAACATCTTGAGTTTGTCCCACTGCTTCAACATTCTCAAGATGTCATCTGTCTCGTGAGGCCTTTCTCTTCGCGACGGTCGTCTCCCGCGTGTCACAAAAGAGATGACTCTGGAGAGGCAGGCATCTTGCTGCTGCTGGCCTTGCAACTCCTGAATGGAAAACACAGGTAAGGGGTTCTGACCACAGGCAGCCAGCTGCTGCACGTCCTGGACAAGCCAACACGAGGCTCTCTCAGCTGATCCCATCTCCCACTCAGCATGACCCTCGAACACGGCCTTCACTTTTTCGCTGTCGAGTGAGGAACGCTCTATCCTGGAGACTTGCGAGAGACAACTGACCTCCTGGTGGTTGGCACTCAGTCTAAAGACTTCCTGTATCATATTGTCCTTAATCAGCTGTGCTTCTTCCAGCAGCGCTCCGTATGGCTCAGACACAAGCCTCTTGCTGACACAGCCCTGAACGAAAGGCTGCCTGCTGAGGGCGTCCGCCACAATGTTTTTCTTGCCAGGAATATACTTGATACTGAAGTTGTACGGGGCTAACTTCGCAACCCATCTCTGGTCGCATGCGTCCAACTTCGGCTTAGTCAGTATATATGTCAATGGATTATTATCCGTCCAGACAGTGAACTCATGCCCTTTTAACCAATGACTAAATTTATCACAGACTGCCCACTTAAGGGCCAAGAACTCCAGACGATGCGCTGGGTACTTGGTCTGGGATTGCTTCAGAGACTTGCTTGCGAAAGCAATCGGACGGGCCTTGTTCTCCCCTTCCGGGACTTGAGAGATGACTGCCCCTAACCCATCTAATGACGCATCAGTGGACAGGATAAAGGGACGGCTGAAATCTGGATGAGCTAAGACGACTGACTCGAGTAGGGCCAACTTCAGTTGCTCAAAAGATTTCTGTTGGTCACTTGTCCAGTCACTCGGCTTGAGTTTCTTAAAGGCCACATGCCTTGTCTGGCCTTTACTCTTCTTTGGCGTTGCAGTGAGGGCAAAGAGAGGCTTAGCAATGCTAGAGCAATTCTGAATGAAGCGCTGATAATACATGACCATGCCCAAAAAGGACTTTATTTTTCTTGGGGATGGGGTCACGCCATCTTCATGCATTAGTGCTTGTTCAGTCATGGCAGCAATTGCTTGTACTTTCTCCGGATCAGTCGGTACTCCACTCTCGTCAACGACATGGCCCAGAAACTTCACACTGCGCTGAAGAAAATGGCACTTTTTGGGTGCAAGCTTTAATCCATGCGCACTCAGCCTGCTGAACACTACATCGAGCCGCTTCAGTGCCTCACCTTTGTTCGGCGCGAAAACCAAGAGGTCATCTAAATAACACAACAGAGTCAAAAAATTCTGGTCGCCAAAGATGTTTGTCATGAGGCGCATAAAGCTGGCTGGCCCATTACGTAGCCCCTGAGGCATGCGATTGAACTCATGCAGCCCCATGGGCGTGGTAAAGGCAGTCAGTTTCTTATCCTCTTCACACATGGGGATATTGTAATATCCTGATGTTAAGTCCATGGTGCTGAAGAATGCACTCCCCCCAAGAGCAGCCAGGCAATCCGCCTGATGAGGCAATGGGTGGGCATCTTTGATAGTCCTGGAATTCAGCCATCTGTAATCCACACAAACCCTCAGATCACCGTTCTTCTTCCATACGAGTACCAGGGGTGACGCCCACTCACTGGAAGACTTACGGATGATTTCTTTTTCCTCCATCTCAGACAGCACCTGTCTCAGCTTTTGGTAATGACCAGGTGGGACACGTCGATACGGAAGTCTGAATGGCCGAGGATCAGTCAGGTGGATCCGATGAACAAAACCGGTGGCCTCACCGCAGTCCAACTTGTTCCTAGAAAATAGGCTCTCATATTTCCGTATCAAGTCGCACAACTGGCCTTTCCAATAATCTGTAACATCACATGAATCAATGTCGAGGTCACTCAATCCGAGTCGATTCAGAGCATCACTGAAATCAGGGGTAGAGGAGGATGAGTCAGCATCATGTAGGCTCTGGCTGTTCACCAGAAGGTCATTTGGGGGGGTTTTGGAAGTGGGTACATCCAGGTCTTCCAACGCAACACACGGGAACACATCAGCTAACTTAGTGTTTCGCTTCAATGTAATTTGTTTGTCACTTGGATTGATCACTTTAATAGGTACCCATCTGTCCCCTGACATTGTAGCGACAGCCCTCCCCACCATGATACCCTTCTTGTGTGTGTTGGAACTTGGAGCGTCAGCGAGAATAGCGCTCCCTGCTGAAACAGGTGAGTTGGCTGGGAGCCTACCCCACACAAGGTGTTCATGATGTGGCAGCAGTGTTACGGCTTGTGTCAGCTTGGCTGTACCTATCATGTCAGGAATCACATTCCCCCTCCATCTGTTAATTCCAGATAACATGTTAAGAAAATGTTCAACTCCTGGGTCATTCGTTGATTCAGGCTTCTCAATCACTTTCCAGTAACTGGAGTTTTGTTTGAGGTGATGAATCAAGTGCTTTATCACGTTGGAGCCCAGGATCATTTCGTCACACTGACCTGGCACGACCAGTGTGGGAACACTCACATCCTGTCCATACACAGTCATCTCCAGCTGATAAATGCACTTCGGCTTCACTTGAACCCCACCACACCCCACCAGTACCATGCCTGTGTCTGCAGTAATGCTCTCAGCACATAAGCCCACACTACGTAGTTTCTGTTCGGCCTCTTCATTCATTGTGCAGGCCATGGACCCACTGTCAATTAATGCATGCAACAAAACTTGGTTCTTCACTGAGACGTCAGTATAAAAGAGACTATCGGAATTTGCTAATTTGTGCACATTTTGATAAACAATCTTATTTCCAGCAGGAGCACACTTGCATTTTTCTTCATAAGTAGATTGCACATCATCTTCAAAACTGAGGGACTGACTAAATGCACCCATATCGTCCCCTCCCACATGTGGGTGGCCTAGTTTCCCTGAGCAGGCGCAGTGGTATTGGGCATTGCTGTCCTGCGCTTGGAGCAGTCCTTTTTTTGATGTCCAGTTTCAAAGCAAGCAAGGCATCGCTTTTCTCTCATGCAGTGCGATCTTGTAGAGTGGGTGCTGTCGCCACAGACGCGGCAGGGAGTGACTCGAACCCACTGGGCTGGTTGCGCAACACCCGGTGCTGTGGCCTGGTTTGTCTTCTCCAGCACCCTCTCCAGCATACACAGGACACGCTCAAACGCACCCCTCTCCGCACTGGAGGACTCGCTGAATCTGGACGGGCTAGACGCACTAGGCTCACGAACACTCACTTCCTCCTTAACGTCTGGCATGGAGTAAGCGACAGCCGCGGTCACCTTAGATGGTTTAACTTCCACTGGCTTCCTCTTGGACAGGAACTCCCTCTGATACTCATCGATCGCTTCCTGCACCTCTGTCAAAGACCACTTGCTCATAGGTTTACTCTTAAATACACTGGACAGCTCAGGATCATTGCAGTTCCTAATAAACATCATGGATATTTCAGCATTCATGTTCTCCAATTTCCTGCCTTGCTTTTTCAGGAGACGATCTGCCTGCTCTGCTGCTGTATTCAAGCGCACCCAATAATCCACTGGATTCTCACCCACACTGGGCTGAGTGGCATAAAAATCAGCCAACGGTAAGCATGATGCAGGGGACTCACTGAAATACTTCCGCAGGATATCATAGATCATGTCTGGCTGGACTGCATGGTCTGGGTTAAGCTACTCCTTATTCCCACTTTAACTATTTTCTTGGCCTTTCCCATCAGATGACTCAGGATCTCATCAACTTGATCCGAAGTGGGGAATTTCTTTTTGCGTAAATACATTTCCATCAGCTCTATCCATTCCTGTACTGAGCATTTATCAGACCCCTCCCCTCTGAACACAGCAAGCTCACGAACATCTGACTTGACTACCACATTGACATTGGTGAGATCAAGAGTGCCACTGATGTTACTAGTTTGTTCATGCCTGTCTGGCGCCATTGGAGAGACCGGGTCACATGACTGTGTGACAGGCTGAGTAGAAGGTAACAGCCGACTGGCTATGGAATCTCCAATTCGATTCCCTAATTCAGTAATTAGATCACGCAGCTCAGCTGAGGGGTCATTGCTACCAGGAGGAAACATGGGCGTGGAGGATGCAGGCCCTACCTCACATGCCTGTGCTGGTAAATCCCCCTCCCCATCACTGATATGTGGCTGTGGTGTCTGTACAACATAAGTAGCCCCCACTGGGTGTGTATGCATAGTACCACCCTCTCCCACCATGTCAGTGAAAGTTAACTGTTTAACTCCCCCACCCCTCAACAAAAAAAGACCCCTGCCTCTACCTGCCCCAGCTACAGGGGTGTGAGAATAAAGGCTATGAGACATATCACCATCCATTACTAAAAACTAGCTCAATTAAATGGTAATAAACACAAAATAGAAATTTCAAAACAGGCTACTCTGATATAACACACATAAAATAAAATTCAAAGCCAAATAATACTGAATGAGCTTCTGTCAAAACTTTAAGTAACTGAAGGATGCGTTGTGTTGATGAAGACTGGACTCTCCTTGCGAACCTCCACTCAGCAGGCAGCTGGACCCCGGAGATCAGCTGTGGCTGATCAGAAGAATCCTTGAAAGGTCACGGCACCAGTTTATGTAACGGACTCGAACTAGTCAGCTACATTAAAATAACAAAATAAAATAAATCTTGGCCAATGCAGAGAAGTAGACGTCAGGCAGGGTCTCGATCAGTCAGTAGTCTGTTTATTTCCCTTCCCAGGCTTCCAGAGTGTGAGAAACATAGCTTACAGCTACGTGGACTACATAACTTTAGATCGTATAGTTACAGTATACCACAAGCAAAGAAAAAGTTTAGCACCAAATACATGACAGCATTACATGACAGAGTTACATGACTGATCGTTTTTTCTATTTTTTACAACAGTACATTTAACATTTTAACATACCTGAAACAGATTGGGGCAGACAATTTACACATGACACGGGAATGGGGACAAGTGCTGGCATTCCTACAGAACAATGGACTCGTTAGCGCCTACTTAACTAGCCATCAATCATCGGTATTTATGATGCTACTTTGAATATTTTACATCGGTATTGCAAACGAAAATGTAACAGAAAATCTTACAATCAAAATTAGTACAATAACTTAAAGAAAACTACAGTAAATCAATCACATTAATCAATTTCGTTCCCTGAGGAATTACACACAACTTACCCCTTCCCAGGCTTCCAGAGTGTGAGGAAGTTCCCAGATGTGTCACACTAATTATCGCCCCATCAGAAACACTTGACATATTTACAACACGGACATTTTGGGAAGTTCATTACTGCAGGAACATATTTATTCTTAAGACTACTACAGAAGCACCATGTGACTTGAGTTCTTAATCCCCCGGAGGTATAAGAGTGAGCTGTAACATTATTCTGCCTCTTCTTGCTTTTGAGAATGTTGGATGAATGTGTTCTGGAATAAAGCTGAACCTGAGAAATACACTCATGTCTCGTCATTGAACACATCTTCCACACTACTATAATTATTCTATCTGACTTCAGCACTAAATCAGCTAAAAATTCAGCAAATTTGGATAAAAATTTTGAGTAGGCCGAGGGAGGACGGTAAACAATTGCAAAGAAAATTGGGTTCAAGCCAAGATAGCCAACATGCCCCACACTGAGGACCAGGCCCTCAAAGGAATTAAAACATGATTTTTGCTTTGCATTAACTAGTAATTTAGAATGGAAAATTGCCGCTACTCCACCTCCATGACCAGAACTTCTGGGATTATGATAGTTTAGATAACCAGAGGGAGTTGATTCATTCAAACCAACATAATCATCTTGCCTAGCCAAGTCTCTGTAAGGGATATTAAATCGATCTGATGATCAATTAATAGATCATGAACTAGTAGAGACTTGGGAGTTAGAGACCTAATATTTAACAAACCACATTTCATTTTTAAATTATGAGGAACAGAGGCCAAATTGTTAAATTTAGAGACTTGAGGTTTGATTTGAGTTTTACCAACATTTTGTTTAATCACTTTGGGATGTTTATGCATTATATTTTTATTAACTTTGGGGGAGTAGACAAAGGTTCTCTAAGGGGGAAGACAGGGGCAAAGTTGAGGGTTGGTGTATGGGGAGGCGCTGCAGAAAGACGTGTATTTATTAAGTTGTGTTGTATTTGTCTTGGGTTATAATATTTTGGGTAACAGGAGACAGACACAATCTCTGTGGGGTTATACAGTAAGTTGAAGACTGATCTAAACAGTGAGGATTATTTGGATTAATAGGATTAATATGAGAAGTGGAAACAAAGAAAGGTTGGTTGGCAGACCCAGGAACTTTGGAGTGAGTTAACGCACCAAATTTCAATCACTGTATTAAAAAACGTTGAATGGAATAGAACAGATTGTCCCTTAAAACACGTGCACCAAGTCTATTTGGATGGATGCCATCTGGCCTCATAAGTGATGGGCGGTTCCAAAACAGGTTGAAATTGTCAACAAAACCAATGTTAAAAGTAGGACATGTAGAACACAACCAGGTATTAAGACTGAGAGTTCTGCTAAAATAATTGCAACCTCATCTGAAAGGGGCCAAAGGCCCAAAGATAAACACTGACATAACGCACGGCTCAGGAGACGCACACACACAGGCTCAGAGTAGCTCAAATAGCTTTATTAACAACAGGAGTGTATGAATGTGTGTCTGCGAGATGTGAATGTGTTGGTGGTGGCATCTGCTTCGGGCACAGAGGCAGGAGGCCGTACAGCCGGACAACCTTGGACAGGACGGATGACTGGCACAGCAAGGGACAAGGTCCGGTAGACAGCCACCTGGAAAGCCCGGTGCAGCAGCGAGGAACAGGCGATGGAGAGGAGTAGTCCGCCGCCGGGAAATCCACCTGTGCACAGGGGAGCAGACTTGGAGGAGAAAAAAGGTAAGATCTTCTTACCGGAATGATCAGCTGAGAATGAAAGGGAACTCACAGCGATGCGTAGGGAAGTCTGACGGCTTCAGGCCGAAGCCCAGGGCGAGGCGGCTTAAATCCCTCGCCGCTGATGATGTGCAGGTGTGCATGCAGGTGGCGCCGCTGATGAGCGGCGCGGCGTGACAAACACACGTCTGCCACAGTTCATAAGAGTGGACAGAAGGCTCCTGAAGTCACTCTTTAAGATCTCCGACGCTTCATCTGGGATGTTGTTGCATCCAACATGCACAATGACAGTTTTAGCGTGGGGGAATTTATTTAATAGGTCAGTGGTAAGGGCCTCAATGTCAGACACTTTAGCCCCAGGAAAAAATTTAATGACACAGTACCTGCTTCTGACTTTCCTCATAATCGAGTCACCAATTACCAGCGTCGTCTGGGGGGCTTTGTCGATGGTTTCTGAAGTGGTGGATAATTTTGTCGGTGTTGTTGTTGTGATGGCGGGGTGATGCGCTCTCTTCTTTTTGGAGCTGGTGTGTAATTAGGCACACCTAAAGTAGTCTTAATCCGGGGTTTGCGGGTTTAGGCTGCCGCTGAAGGAGGAGGAGAAGGAGGAGGAGGGGCGGTCATGGCCGGATGGTCGATGTCCAGGTGGGGAAAATCTTCCAGAGAAAGGATGTTGAATCTGTTTTCCAAAAGCAAGGGAAGAGAAGAGGCGTGGCCCCGTCCGGACAACCGTCGATGGCCACCAGTTGGCCCAACCAAGGTCCAGGGCGCGCATTGAGGATGAGAAAAACCACCTGGGGCTTTGGGTTTAGCTCCAAGTTGAAGCCAGCATTTATTGCTGTGGTCCTGGACATCTGAAGAGACCGGAGCAGGGGTGGAAGTGGATGGCGATGCGCTGAATTCACCCAGGTAAGTAGCCGTCTCTGCCAGCTGCGAGTTGGTTGCCGGGGCCGTTGTTCACCCGAGAATTATGGAGTCAAGGTGGTCTTCAGCCTCCCGAATCTTATAGAGGTTGGAGAGTCTCACTTCCAACTCAGAAACCTTATTAGGGAGGGACACACAGCTGACACATGTCGGGGATGGAGCCATGACGTTCCAGGTGAGAGGTGGTTAGCCAGCCAGCAAAAAACAGCTGACAACAGCTAAAAACAGCTAAAAACAGGTTAGCCTAGCCCGGTAAACAGCCCAGCCGGGGGTCCGATCCACCCGTGTGCCTGATCGGGCTTTCTGCTAGGCCAACACTAAGCTAACACCAACCAAAAACTAATATCAGCAAAAAGAGATAAAAAATTAAAGACAAAATCAATAAAAACAAACAGAAGCAGACAAGATACTTAGCATTCATTCAACTTAGAGAACTTTCACCTCAGATCCTCAGTGGCCCACAAACAAGGTGTTAGAAACCCCTCGCCTGTAAGATGCTCACGAACCACAAGAATTCTTTCCTGCAAAATCACTGATCATATTCATCACCATTGAACTTCGCTACTCACACTCTCCCTCTTCTCTCCCTACAGAAGTGAAACCCCCTCGGTCTACAGGTCCAGCACTATTATTATTATTATTATTATTATTATTATTATTATTGCAATAAATACAATACCTTCATTTGCCTCCATGTGTTTTGTGTTCTGCGTTTTGGTCCTCACTTTGACTAATCATGATACATACAGCACCCCCATCATAGTGGGAACCCTGGAGAGATTGTACACCCCTATTTAGAAGTGTAGCTATCAGTAACATCAACTGAAGATTTATTGCCACTACTAAAAGCGAGACATGGCAGATATTGCTCAGTATCAGTATCATATCTGAAAATCAAAAGTCAAAACCAAATGCATATATAATAATAATGAATGAATGTCCAAATGTTTAAATATTTGAACAGATGCCTTACAAAAAGATTTTTAGCTTGTTAATTATATAAAGTACTGACTGTGTGATCAAGCTTTGATTAGGCCTGAATAACAGGGTGTCAAGAAAAGCAAAAGTATGATACAAAAATAACTGATTGTGCCTAAAGGTTGTCATATTGACTGAATGGTCAGCTCAAGTGTAGAGTGCAGCACCAAAGGAAAACACCTCACACAGGAGAAAACGCTTGACTTTTTATTAAATTTCAAAAGGAACTCTATTAGAGAAACCGTCACTCGCCAGGGGAACACAGCCTGTGGAGGAGAGGCGAAAGCGATTAATTGGAGAAAGGAGGAGGAAGGTGGAAAGACAAATTAGCCACTTACGAGGGTCAAGCAGAGAATCCAGTACAGAGCCCTGTGTGAGGTGACGAACCAGCAGGGTGAAGCTGGTGAGGATGAGGAAGGGAGATGACAGGGCAGTGTCTGACCGGGTGGAGAGAAGGAGCTGCAGCAGGATGAGGATGATGAGGCAGGTGAGCGCACCGCAATCCCCAAAGACGCACTGCTCTAATGGCAGCAACCTGGAGGAGAAGAAGAGGAGAGTGATAAGGCAACGGAATCCTTAAATCACTGATTACTTGCTTGTTTTTTCTGCTTTCAGCAGTATACCCAAATGAGCCAGTGTTGAATTGTTGAAGAGTAGGTCCTTATAAACGCTGGCTAGGCAGAGACAGCAGGTGTGCTAATCTCCCAGGTGTGATGATTATCTGAGAGGCAGGAGAAACTGGAAGGAGGGGGCGAGTGCTCACCAGGATATGACAAAGGTGCGTTCAGACCAAACGCAAGCAGGCAGATTTTTTGTGCAGAGCGATTACATTTTAACTCAATGTAAACACGCAAATGAACATGAATTCATTGTCTGAGTGAGTTGCAGACAGGCAAAGTTGCCTTTATAACTTCTGCAGCTGTGTTCAACCTGCTGTGGAAATCTCCAAAACACCATCATGTTTAGGTTTACATTATCCAATTGGGTCTCACCTGAAAAAATTGTCCTTGACTCCAAAATTTCACCCGATGACGGGTCGTTTACATTGCTAACCTGCTAGCCTTGTTAGCATGTCCTTGGCCGGAGTCCGTAGGTAAAAGACTCCGACACTCTGATTCAGCTGAGGAGCTCCCAGTCCTTCTGTCTCCAGGTGAGTGTCAGTCTTACTTTCAAACTAATTTACTGCCTAATGTTGGTACTTAAACTCTGGTGACAGCAGAATCTCAATCTCATTACAATCCAGCACTGTCCCTTGGACGTGAAAGCATGAATGCCCTTGCTTCTTTCTATTGACGTTGTATGTATTCGCACCGTGTGAAAAATTTGCTTCGCATTTGTTAGGGTTGCCAACCATACGTATAAGAATATTATACACGGGACAACGCACATCCCGCTTGGGACAAACATATTTAGCCCAACAAAAGGGACAGTTGTCAACCGTAGCGTTTGGTCTGAATGCACCTTTAAGCTCCAGACAGCAACGACCATAACCCAGATGCATGACATAAAATAGTATGTGCATGGAAACACACAATACATGAACATTATTTCCGTCTGATTTCTAAAGCTTTGTGTATTCATGTTCTGATTTATGAATCTCAGTGCAGCTACTTGTTGACATGCATACACCATGAATCACTTATTTGCATGTTGATGCTTGAGCCTGGTGCACCGCTCATTTGTGCTGCCACTGAATGGAACCAGAATAAATGCAACACAATTATGCCCATTGTGAGAACCCATCTGAGGTTTTTCAACAACATCCATTCGGATACACAACCTCCGCACTCAGCTGAGGCTTTAAAAAAAAATTGCTCTCAATTAACTCATCCCAGACATGTATAAAGTAAACACCAGTGGTGGAGGTTCACACATCATAAGAAAAATTAAATGCATTTAGTTAAGTCCTTCACAATCAAAAATAAGATGCAATATTAAAGAAAAAATACTCGTATCTAAAAAATAAATAATCAAATGAAACCTGTCTGACTAAGAACTGTAATAATTACAAAGGAATAAAAACAATGGAAGACATGACAGTGTCATGTCACATGACAGTGGGGCAGTGCGGTGGCGCAGTGGTTAGCACTGTGGCAACACAGCAACTCACCCTTGCCCATGGGATCGTGGGTTCGATCCCAGCCCCTGACCAACAGTGATCTGTGTGGAGTTTGCATGTTCTCCCTGTGTCTGCGTCGGTTTACTCCGGGATTTCTCCGGTTTCCTCCCACAGGCCGAAAATATGCAGGTTAAGTTAATTGGAGACTCTAAAGTGGCCCTAGGTGTGAATATGTGTGTGAATGGTTAAGGGATAGCGCTGTACTGTGGTTGCTTCATCCATCCAGGTGGATGCCCTGAATTTCCCCTCTGGGGATCAATAAAGTACACAAAATCAAAAAAATGAAAGAAAAATTAAGGAACATGACAAACAGAACTGTAGACTATAACAAAATGGATGATAACACTGGAATACAATTAAATATTGTCACAGTTGTTAGACAGTAGCATCTTCACTAAGGTGATGGCTCAAAGCTCAGCCTTTTGGCAGTGTTAGTCCATGATGCCGAAGAACAAAGATGATACTCAGAGCTGTGGTAACTACAGAGGCATAAAGTTGGTCAACTACACTTTGAAGATATGGGAAAGAGCTGTTGAAGCCAGGTTAAGAAGAGAAGTCACAATCAGTGAGCAGCAGTATGGTTTCATGCCAAGAAAGAGTACTACGGATGCAATGTTTGCTTTAAGAGTGTTGATGGAGAAGTATAGAGAAGGTCAGAAATTGCACAGTGTCTTTGTGGATCTAGAGAAAGCATATGATAGGGTGCTAAGAGAGGAAGTGTGGTACTGTATGAGAAAGTCAGGAGTGGCAGAGAACTATGTGAGGGTGGTGCAGAACATGTATGAGGACAGCCAGATGGTGGTGAGGTGTGCTGTAGGAGTGACAGGTGAATTCAAGGTGGGGGTGGGATTACATCAGGGATCACCTCTGATCTCCTTGTTTGCCATGGTGATGGAGAAGCTGACAGATGTCAAGCAGGAGTCTCCGTGGACTATGAAGTTTGCAGACGATGTTGTGATCTGTAGTGAGACTAGGGAGCAGGTGGAAGCGAACCTGGAGAGGTGGAGGTGTGCTCTGGAAAGAAGAAGAATGAAAGTCAGTAGAAGCAAGACAGAAACGTGAGTGTGAATGTGAGGGAGGCAGGTGTAACCATAAAGATGCAAGGAGTAGAGGCAGTGAAGGTAGATGAGTTTAAATACCTGGGGTCAACAATCCAAAGCAATGGAAAATGCACAAGAGAGGTGAAGAGCGTACAGGAAGGGTGGAGTGGGTGGAGACAAGTTTCAATGGTGATTTGTGATTGAAGGATAGCAGCTAGAGTGAAAGGAAAGATTTACAAGATGGTAGTGAGATCTGCTATGATGTACATATGGTTTGGAGACAGTGGCAGTGACAAAAAGACAGGAGGTGGAGCTGGAGGTGGCAGAGTTGAAGATGCTAAGATTCTCATTGGGAGTGAGTAGGAAGGATAGGATTAGAAATATCAGAGGGACAGCTCGGGTTGAGTGGTTTGGAGACAAAATAAGAGAAGCAAGGCTGAGATGGTTTGGGCATGTGCAGAGGAGGGATGACTCGTTTGGATGACTTGTAATTTCCAGCTATTAAGATAAGATAAGATAAGATAAGATAGGCCTTTATTAGTCCCACAATGGGGAAATTCCAGGATTGCAACAGCACAGGGATAGCAACACTCAGAGCAACAATCAGAAGGCAAGAAAAAAACAAAAAAGAAGAGCAGCTAATATACATATGTACATATCTATATATATATATATATATATATATATATATATACAGTATATATATACAGTATATATATATAGATAGATAGATAGATAGATAGATAGATAGATATAGATATATACACAGACACAGTGCAGAGCATTGTAGCTGGATGGAATAAATATGTAAGTATATAAACACACAGTGCGGAGCATTGTAGCTAGATGGAATAAATATGTAGATATATAAACACACAGTACGGAGCATTGCAGCTAGGTGGAATAAATATGTAAATATATAAACACACACAGTGCAGAGCATTGTTGCTAGATGGGATGAAACAGCACAACCGTCTACTTAGTTATCCTACATGGTATGATTATGTACCCATACATATTCTCACCCTCCATAGCGACCGGTATTTTCCTAGTTGTATGCCGGAGGGGACCATTGTGTAAGTCTATTGCATCTTTTGCATTCAAAACTATTAGGTTGTTACGTCTTTTTGCTATCTCTGCGAGCAGCCCTGCTTAGGTTGTACAGTCTGACAGCCGTTGGTAAGAAGGACCTGCGAAACCTCTCGGTTGTGCACCTGAGATGATGTAGTCTGCTGCTAAATGAGCTCCTCAGTGCATTCAGTATGTCCTGCATAGGGTGGAACTCCAGCAGAGACTGGACGACGCTTAAATTCAGATAAGACTGAAGTCATTCTTGTTGGTCCAAAAAACCTTAGAAATACCTTTCCAAATCAAACTTTCAGTTTGGATGCAGTTACTTTTTCTCTTAATAGCTCTGTGAGGAACCTTGGAATTATTTTTGATCAAGATCTGTCCTTCAATTCACATATTAAATTTGTTTCTAAGACTGCCTTCTATCATTTGCGTAATATTGCCAAGATTAGGAGCATCTTGTCTCAGAGTGATGCTGATCCACGCTTTTGTTAGTTCGAGATTAGATTATTGTAATTCTTTATTATCAGGCTGTCCTAAAACATCTTTAAAAAGTCTTCAGCTGATCCAAAATGCTGCAACAAGAATTTTAACAGGTACTAGAAAGAGAGATCATATCTCTCCGGTTCTGGCCTCCCTTCATTGACTTCCCATAGAGTTTAGAATTAAGTTTAAAATCCTTCTTCTTACTTACAAAGCTCTAAACAATCAGGCTCCTTTTTATTTAAAAGATCTGATACTACCATATTATCCTAACAGAGCACTACGCTCCCAAAATGCAGGATTACTTGTAATACCTAGAATCTCCAAAAGTACAATGGGAGGCAGAGCCTTCAGCTATCAAGCTCCTCTCCTGTGGAATCAGCTGCCAATCTGGATTCGGGAGTCAGACTTGATCTCTGTTTTTAAGAATAGGGCTAAAACCTACCTTTTTGATATAGCCTACAATTAGGGAGGGATCATGTGTTTCTGAACCCTCCCTTAGTTATGCTGCTAATAGGTTTAGTCAGCCGGGGGACCTCCAATAATGCACTGGGCCTCACTCCTTTCCTCACTCTCTATGAAATATTTTTTTTTTTTGCTGGTCATTAACATCTGTTTGTTCTCTCCCATAGATTGAGTCCCCATTGTGCTGTTTGCTCTCTACATGTCTGTTCTTTTCTTCTTCTCTATCCCCTCACCCCCCAGCCAGTTGCAGCAGATGACTGCCCCTCCCTGAGCCTGGTTCTGCTGGAGGTTTCTTCCTGTTAAAAGGGAGTTTTTCCTCTCCACCGTCGCCAAGTGCTTGCTCACAGGGGATCGCCTGATTGCTGGGGTCTTTCTGCAACTGTGGGGGTCCCCCTACAGTTGAAAGTGCTATGAGATGACTGTTGTTGTGAAATGGCGCTATGTAAATAAAGTTGAACTGAATTGAATTGAACTGAATTGGATAGTGGATATATTAGGCAAAAGATGCTGAAGATGGATCTGCCAGGCAAGAGGAAAAGAGGAAGACCACAGAGAAGATTGATGGATGTAGTGAAGGAGGACATGGAGAGGGGTTGGTGTTACAGAGTAAGACACAAGGGATAGGTTGAGAGAGAGAGAGATGATCCTCTGTGGTGACCCCTAAAATAAGCAGCCAAAAGAAGAAGAAAAAGAAAGTCCATAATGCTGAAAAACAAGGGAGGGAATTTTTTCTGATTTTCATATCATAGTTGACTACTGCTTGAGTCAGAGGAGTTTTAATGCAAGTGGCTCAGTACAAATGATGATTCAACACACTCTTCATGTTCAGGACTTGGAGGCAGACATTTGTTTAGTCCTGAAGGCTTTCCAGGTGGAGCGTAGGTTTATTTTTTTTAAAGATGAGGTTTACAATATGATTTGAACATGATTCATGGCACAGTCAGAATGTCTTTTTTTTTCTCTTCTTTCGTAGTAAAAGTGGTTCTTACTGAAGTGGTGAACAAGTGGTAGAGGATCTGCCTCGCAGCTGGAAGGTTGAGAGTTGAAGCTCCAGTCGGGTCATACCAAAGACCATAGCTTGGTACTCAGTATAATAGAGTGGGGGAAGAAGAGTTGGTTACCCAGCCACTGACATGGTGTAACACTTAGACCCAGGAGCAGACACAGAAGACAATGTTTTAAGGTGGGTGTAACAATAATCTTTATTGACAATAATATTGCAATAATGTGATAGTGGTGAGGATCTGGCAACCCTGTAGGGAGGAGAGCAGAAACAATGGTGAGGATTTGATAACAGGATAGGGAGATAATATTGTTGCTATACTTACAGGTTTCTTCTGGTAGAAGCAGCGGTGAATTACAGCAGATCCAATGATGGAATTTGTCAGGGAAGGAGTCCAGTTGTTGCAGGTGAGGGGCAAAGGTGGAGAGGCTGTCCAGGCCTGGGAGCTGGGGGAAGCAGGGGTGAAGATGCTGGTGATAACAGTGGTAAACTGACTTACTTTGAGAGGCAACAATATGCACAGTCAGCGATTACCCAAATCCAATCCGTAAGGCAGTTTCCTGAGTCCAGAGGCAGGCAGGGGTCAGAGCACAGCAGGCTAGGAGAGAACAGGCAGACAAATTCAAAAACAGACAGGCACAAGGTCAAAAGGCAGGCATTGTGGTGTTATGTTCGACACCGCCCACTCGACACTGACTCGAGCAATATAACATGGAAGTATTGTGAGCAGAGTGTCGAGCACTATGTCAACATGCCCACTGTCATGTGACTGTAGCAAGAGAGGCCTTGTTAGGTCGGTCACATCATGTGACTTGAGGGCTTGTGGGAAGTTTGACAGAGAATTAGTTGGGTTTTTTTTGTTTCTTTGTTTCTTTGCTTTGTATTGTTTGTTCCTGACATCCAATTTTGAATAGACCTCAAATGGCCAAATGCTAAAAAAAAAAAGTATTTTTTCAGGTTTTTCAACTCTGATGCAGTTCTGAAAGTTAGTCACCAGATGGCAGTCTTTAGTAGATGTTTCAAAACACTGTGTTGCTCATGAAGTAATGGTCTCAAAGTTGTTCATTATTTCATGAGGCCTCAGTTTAAACATCATTAGGCCGGCAAGGGTCAGGTCATGGCAGAATAAATCACAACATAGAATCTGGATAACCACAAGGCAGGATCCAGGCAGGTTGTAGACCAGATGACCAGGCAGAGGAATGGGAGAGCGTCTTATTTATCATCTCCCACTGATTGGCGGCAGGTGGTGCTTGCAGCTGCTGGGAGGTGAGCACAATCAGTGGGGAGAGAGGGCAGTAGGGAGACAGAGCAGACAGGAACCCTTACACCCACGAGGGGAGCACAAACCAGTGTACTCCTTGTGCCGGCCACAAGCCTGGGTAAATGGAGAGGATTGCATCAGGAAGGGTATCCAGTGTGTAGTCCTTCCCACAGCAAATGTGTGGACCATGATTTGCTGTGGTGACCCCTGATAAAGGAGCAGCCAAAAAGATGAAGAAGATAGTAAAAGTAGCTCTTGCCCTTGTTTGGGCTAGTCAACATTTTGATGTTCACTGACTTAGGTTATGCTCTGCTGTTTTGGTAACAATCTATTAACATGTGATCTCTACAAGGCCCAAATCAATGATTTATAAACTTGTCCTCTTCTTACAATAATATCATTTTAACATTCATCGCATTAACAAAAGTGACAGATGCTTATGTCGCTTCCACATTATCTCCATATCCATGTTTTTCAGTTTCCTTTGTGACGGTGTCAGTTAAAGCTGCACAATGAACTGAAATAAAGCTGACACCGAAGTTCAGGGTGTATTTTGACATAATCTTGTTCATGTAGTTTAATTTTTGTTTTGTTTTTTCCACCATAGACTGTATGGGTGACACATCTAGAGTGCTGGACTCCAGCGTTGGAGGCTGTGAGTTCAATTCTGAGTTTAGATTGTCAACGGTGGAGTTTCACTGCCTACCTTTAACAGGCTCCTTAAGGATCTGACGTTCCTGACAGATTAAACTTTGATCCAGCTGGGCATCCAGTGGCCTAGCAGATTATGATGCATATAATCAGAACATGTTGCTGAATTGCAGTGATCCCTGATTCAAGTCCTGACCAGAGATTTTTCCTCCAAGTGGTGAGTGATTTTTATACCCACTGTTCCCTTTTTTCTGCACACGTGTTGTATATTAAGTTTCACTTTGACTTGCTACATTAAGTAGTTTTGCTGACGCTGTTGGGTTTAAAGAAAAAAACAACTACTTAATGAAAGCCCCCTTCACACTGGATGAAGACCCTGCTATGCTCTAAATAAGATAAGATAAGATAAGCCTTTATTAGTCCCACAATGGGGAAATTCCAGGATTGCAACAGCACAGGGATAGCAACACTCAGAGCAACAATCAGAAGGCAAGAAAAAACAAGAGCAGCTAGTATACATATGTACATATTAATATATATATATATATATATATATATATATATATAGACACACAGTGTGGAGCATTGTAGTTGGTGGATGTGCAGCAGAAAGTCTAAGCTCTCTCTCCGTGGATGCGGCGGGCCAGCTGGATGTCTTTGGGCATGATGGTGACCCTCTTGGCGTGGATGGTGCACAGGTTGGTGTCCTCGAAGAGACCCACCAGGTAGGCCTCGCTGGCCTCCTGCAGAGCCATGACAGCGGAGCTCTGGAAGCGCAGGTCAGTCCTGAAGTCCTGAGCGATCTCCCTCACCAGGTGCTGGAAGGGCAGCCCACGGATGAGCAGCTCCGTGGACCTCTGGCAGCTAATGTGGTAAATGACTATTATAGCTGCAAATGTCTGGTTTTTGGTGCAATATCTACATAGGTGTATAGAGGCCCATTTCCAGCAACTATCACTCCAGTGTTCTAATGGTACAATGTGTTTGCTCATTGCGTCAGAAGGCTAATGGATGATTAGAAAACCCTTGTGCAATCATGTTAGGTCTGCAATGCTGTAATTGCTGCAAATGGAGGATTCTTTGACGAAAGCAAAGTTTGAAGGAAAAAAATATTATTTCAAATACAAATCATTATTTCTAACCTTGTCAATGTCTTGACTATATTTTCTATTCATTTTACAACTCATGGTGGTAAATAAGTATGACTTTTCATGGAAAACACAAAATAATTGTCTGGGTGACCCCAAACTTTTGAACGGTAGTGTATGTACATATTAATATATATATATATATATATATATATATATATAGACACACAGTGAGGAGCATTGTGGTTGGTGGATGTGCAGCAGAAAGTCTAAGCCAGAGGTGTCCAATCATGTGCCATGGAGGGCCAAGACCCTGCAGGTTTTCTCTTCTACCCAGTCTCTTCAGCAGGTGGTTTCACTTATCAGCAATCAGTTGGAAGAAATTCAGTGAAATCTGCTGTTGAAGACACTGGTTGGAGGTAAAGCCTGCAGGGTCTTGGCCCTCCATGGCACATGACTGGACACCCCTGGTCTAAGCTCTCTCTCCGCGGATGCGGCAGGCCAGCTCGATGTCTTTGGGCATGATGGTGACCCTCTTGGCGTGGATGGCGCACAGGTTGGTGTCCTCGAAGAGACCCACCAGGTAGGCCTCGCTGGCCTCCTGCAGAGCCATGACGGCGGAGCTCTGGAAGCGCAGGTCAGTCTTGAAGTCCTGAGTGATCTCCCTCACCAGGCGCTGGAAGGGCAGCTTACGGATGAGCAGCTCCGTGGATTTCTGGTAGCGACGGATCTCTCTCAGAGCCACGGTACCGGGCCTGTAACGGTGAGGCTTCTTCACTCTGCTGGTGGCCGGAGCGCTTTTTCGAGCAGCCTTGGTGGCCAGCTGCTTCCTGGGGGCTTTTCCTCCAGTAGATTTTTCGGGCGGTCTGCTTGGTTCTTGCCATCGCTCTTTATTATTCTGTCTTATATTTCTTGCACGCCGCCTAAACTCCAGCCCGGCACCCGCATCGTTTTCACTTCAGTTTCTCCCGGTATGTCGAGTTTCTCCGTTAGCACCGGGTGGCAGTTGAGTGCTAGCTAGCTCTTCCCTGCTGTATCGTGTCCTGCTGTAAACAGAGGCTCCGTCCGCCGACTCAGGAGACCTTTGGGGCGATCTGTGTGTCCGTGATATATACAGTGATCCCTCGCTACTTCGCGCTTCACGTTTCGCGCCCTCAGTGCATCGCGGATTTTTCAAAAATATTCATCAAAAATTCAAAATTGAGAAATAATGGGCGGGCGCTAGCAGAAGGCAGGGAGACTACATTAGACCATCAGGTGTCAACACGGAGAGCCGCACAACTCTCTGTTCGCTGTTGTCGTGTTGGCTGGGCTCGGAAATCTCGCAAGCTGATTGGCCGAGACGTTTCACCCCGCAAGCTGATTGGCCGAGACGTCTCACCCACCTCCTCTCCCTGCCGAGCACCCATGAAGGGAAGGAAGACCGCATTCATTGCTTTTTATCGCTCGTGTTACTTAGTCTCGCCGCGTGGAACTTTTTGCTGTTCTCTTGTACCATTTTGTGCGAAATAGTCTTCCCGTCGAGCCACTACGCCGCCTCCTGCAGCTTCAGCTCTATCGGAAGCTGCCCTCGATGATCCTGCGCCTCCAGCACCTCATGATGAGGCGTCACCTGAGGAGCAGTAAAGCTCTCATTAACCTGTGCAGTAAATCATTTTCATCTTGAGTTACGTATCTTGTTATAAGAATAAAAGAGTTCTAAAAACATATTTATGTACACTTTGTTTACATCTACGTATGTATGTACACGTACACACACACACACACATATCATATGAGAGTGAGAGAATGAACGTACGTATTGTTTATGGATGACGTCATTGGGGTGACGCTACTTCGTGGTTTTTCACTTTTCGCGGTCGGTTCTGGAACCCATTAACCGCGATAAGTGAGGGATCACTGTATAGAGTGAAAGGTGTGCCGGATCAGAAAGTTATCACCGGATCAGAAAGAAGAAGGAAGATAAAAAGACTCAGAATTGAGCCGCTGTTGCAAAAGGCAGCCAACTCGTGTGGCGCCGGAACCGGAAGGAATGCTCTTCACAACCTATTACAACCTGGCTGGACTGCAGAAAAACTGGAAAACCTGCTTCAGTATGATGGCAATTATGATGCTGGTATGCTATTCCCCTGCTATTCTCCACATCTCCAAAACACTCTTCACCAGGCCCCATACGTCTGCAGCACCTTATCTTGATAATCCCCTCATGTACACCCACAATTGCACCACACTCTGGACACACCCTGGCAGGACCCCCCTCGGACTGTATCAGAATCCACCTTTGTACGAGAAGATCACACCATGCTGGCACGATGCTAATGCCACATTTACCATTGTGGTAAGTCCTGCTTCAAATTTTTGACCAAACCATGCCGGTGCGCCGCACAATCATTAACCACCATGACCTCACTACCAAAATTTTATGCATGCACAAAACTTTCCACGAATCATCACACTCTCATGTGTAACACTGATACCAGTACATTCTTAATATACTCCCCAAAGACCATCAAGGTACTGGCTGATTACTCAGATCACAGCATAGTTGCCATCTAGTGTGAAGGGGGCTTAAGGTCAGGGTAGTGATTATGGTTGGGAAAGATGAGGATCTACACCATGTTCTTGTAAATGTGTTGCAGCTGTAATCAACTGCCTTGTCATGTGACACCTTTCTTCCCCACCTAAACCAAACTTCTGGTGGTGATGAAAGAGGGGGGATGCACTAAACTGGGGCTCATGAAGATTTAAAAAAACACGCACTGAACGAAGCTGTTCATGTGCATCATATGCCCCCTTTAAAAATATTCAATAATATAAAAAAGCCAATCCACAATTTATAACTTGGTAAAACAACTTAGCCTCACACAGTATCAGCCATGCTGTAGCTGCTGCTTATAACTGAACAGGATTTGTACCGGATTAGAAAAAAAAAAAAAAACAGAATAAAAGGGTAACCGGGACAGAGCCCTGGGGTTTCTCTGAGTGATGGCTGACCTACAGATGCTGGCTAACTTGTGAATGTGTTGCATCCCAGTTGCACTGTTCCAGTTCAGGACCTGGAGGTGTGAAAAGACTTGAGTTCCTTCTGTGTGCATCCATGTAGCAAATCAGAGCTGCTTAACAGACCCAGATCACAACCCAGCGACCCAGATAACGGCCTTACTTCAGTCGGCTCTAACTGAAGTTGTGAAATGAGCACGGTGTTTTAAAAATGCAAAGATGTGAACATGAAATTTAAAAAAACATGTTTAGCTACCCAAGACGGATGATGGATTGATGTTTTTCATCTATATATCTGGTGAACTTGAGATTCCAGTTTGTTTGAAAATTTTTCAAAAGCCACATTTTATTAGATATTTCTCATTTCCAATTAAGTTTATTTATCCCTTTCAAATGTCATCTGAAGGCTCCTTCGTTTTCTATCCTCCAGCTCTTCATTTCTCTGTGCTGATAAACACACAGACCCTCCCTGTGCCACGGGATAGTGTCTGAGAAAACAAGACAAGCTTTTGATAATAAACGCATTTTCCTCCACATCATCCCGCACCACTCTCCAGACTCTAGTGCATATTAGCAAAGGAGATGCAATATTCTGACAACTACAGTTTTGGTATGACTTGCCACAGGGGACGCTTGTCACAAAGAGTGACAAAGGTATTATGTGCAGCCTGAATTTATAGACAGATCAGGCTTTCCATTTTCTTTGTAACATTCAGAAAGTTGTTGGTGTCCAGTAAAAAGTATTCTTTTAAAAAAAAAAAAAATCTCAGAATTACACTGCATTTCTTGCATTAACACTTGTAGAGATGGAGCCATACTTTCTTAAGTAAGCTTGTAAATAACAGCATATACCCCATTAGTAAAGACTGGTAAAAACACAGAAAGAAGTCTTCATTTTCAAGTACCTTTATCTAAATCTGCAAAAACAATAAAAGAAATAATTGCAGGCGAGGGGATAATTTTTTCTGAACATTTTTTTCTAACCAGTTCTGCACATTTTTACCCCAATAAGAGTGAAGAGTTTGGCAGTATACAAAGTGGATTCACAGATTATCCCAACTTTAAAGTTCCTTTAAAGTTTTATGTTTTTGATTTTTCTTGTCCGCAATTTAAAATGCAACACCAATTTCTCTTCACTTTGGGCTGTGTAGCAAATTAGATATAATAAAAGTTGATCACAGACTTTGGTCTCAGCCCCTTTGATCTTCTAAAAGCTGCTGTTGGTGTGTGTGTGTGTGTGTGTGTGTGTGTGTGTGTGTGTGTACGCTTCACTTTGCAACAGAGTCACCAATATCATCTTTCTCCAGGGCTCCAGAGAAACCCTGGAATAGGGAAGAGTTCAAACCCTTTAAAATGAGGGAACCCCCCCAAAAAAATACCCAATCCAGTATTTGCTTGCTTCTGCGGACCCGAACCCAGTCCATCACTGTGAGTGGCCCTCTGTCTGGCTGCATTTGGCGTTGTGGTTGTGATGGTGTGGCTCTCACGTCTGCTGCGGGGCGTCCACCAGGTTGTGGTGGTTGTGCTGTGTCCTGTTGGATCACGGACTCTCCATTCTTCATCTCAGCAGCGGCTCCTGGAGGCTGATGCCAGTCGTGGATTTGGAAGACATTTGGTGCCTCTGTTGTACTTTGTTTGGTCATGGACTCTTCATCCTGCAGCTCAGTGGTGGCTCCTGGAGGCTGGTGCTGGGCATGGATTCGGAAGCAGTCCCTTTTTCTTCTCTCCCTCACCTGGTGCTGGTTGAGGTCGCGGTGATGTGTCGCTGTTGTCAGTGACGGGATGTGCACTGGGCCGTCTTCTGTCACCGGGGTCCCCTTTCTCCATGAACTCCCTCCCCTGCGGCTCGCCGACAGCTTCCCGAAGCTCATGCTGGGCGAGGATCGGAGATAAGTCTGGTTTGTTCTCCCCGTCTCCTGGGAAGTCTGGTTGTGGCGATATGTTGCCATCACCATTGGTAGAACTTGCGCTGGGTTGTTGTGTCCCAAGGTTCCCGATAGATGCAGGCTCCCTCTCCTGCAGCTCTGCAGCGGCTCCCTGAGGCTCATGCTGGGCGAGAAACTGAGGCGAGCCCGGTCGCTGCTGTCTCGTCGCACTATGTTTGCTCTCTGTGTTGTGTTCTCCCTCTGTGCTGTGCTCACTCTCTGTGCTGTGCTCTTCAGCTAGCTTGTCACGGGTTAGCTCATCTTCACAGGTAAGTTTGTTGCTGGATTGTCGCTCTGTGGTGCCCTGCTGTCCTGCCGTGTCTACCTTGGCCTCTTCTGCCTTGTCACCGGGTCCGTTTGAGGCTACCACGTATGCTAGCAGTATATAGCCTAGTTGTTGAAATAGCTGGATCAGCACCTTGTCATGCTCCAACACACCAAATTTGCATATGTTAGCTAGGCGGCGAAGGTCCGTGATGAACTGCTGTGTTGTCTCTCTGGGCCTCTGTTGCTGTTGGCAAAACCTAATGTGCCACGCCAACATGCTGTCGAGTTTGGTGAAGAGGCTAGCTAGCAGCTCAGCTGACTCAAACATTTCCTTTGGTCCTAGCATGTGGAAAATATGTTGGCCTTCTATGCCCAGACTGTGAACCAGTAGAGCTCGCTTCCCTACTTCGTCTAGCTTGTCCAGGTCCAACGCCGACATGTAGGTGGTGAAAGCATCGAACCAGCATGTCCACAGTATGGGCGGCTCACTGGGGGTTTCCAGAAATGTGGCCTCAGGCACGCTTCAGTGGTTTACTCTCGTTGCCAAATGTTATGTCTGGAAACTGGAGAAGGACTAACAGAGAGTGGCGTTTGCTTGGACACGAACTTTATTAAAAAACAAGCACTTTAGAAGCTACAGACTCTGGTGGGGAGGCTGAATGCTATAATGGTGGGCCGAAAGAGAGAGACAGTAAGATGGCCGTCCCCTGCAGTTATATGTTCGGTGTGATGACATCACCAAGTGGCTACGTCATCACGCCGACGCTGGCCAAACCTGTGGTTCTGTAACACAACACAGCCTTAGCTCGACTCCACTTGGTTTGTAGGGTTTTTCATTAGTACCTGGAACCAGGTACAAGGTACTTTTTTAGGACCTACTTCAGTGAGATTCCAACCGTGCTGAGTCAAGCTGAAAATGTGATGTCAACAGACTGCAGGCCACTGATTGACCAGGACATAACGTCAGTGGATGAAAGCGACGTCTTCACAAGATTCAAAACCCCCATTTGAAAATTTGACCATGAGTGTTTATTATTTCTGTGATAATCAACGAAATAAATGGCTACACACAAATCAACACCATCACAAAAACACTCACCATCTTCCCCGTCAGCAGCCTTCAACTTGGAGACCTCCTGGTATTTCATTTCAAAATGCTCCACTGGCGCCGGGGCTGAAAAGTTCATTGGCTGAAAAGTTGATATAGTGGTCAAATTTGACCAAATGTGGTTATTTTTCAATAGTCTCCCCATCGGTGCACACAGTTCTTCCATCGGTGTTGCAGTACTTGGATCCCTGCGCTTGAAAAATAAACTACATTTGGTCAAATTTGACAACTATGAACTTTTCAGCCCCATCGGCCGTGCTGCAGCAGAGTGAGCCGAAATGAAAAAGTATACTAGGAGGTCTCTGAGCTGATGGCTGCTCATGGGGAAGATGGTGAGTGTTTTGTGATTTTAAGCATCTTTTACACCAAGTTAACGCACAAAGCTACCAGAGGAGTGACCCCCCACTGTAGCTTTCACTACTTACAGTAGCTGTGTGGCCTAGGGTCAGAGAAACGGAGACAGGCGCAGCCCCTATACACCATATGGTGTCCCACATGCTGTGGAAGGGAATAAACTTATGCTATTTATCAGTGAAAACATCAGCATGTCAATAACATAACGGGATAGTGGGCCGCCTTCCTGTAATGAACCCACTCACTTGAGGTGGTACTCAGTTGTAATGGAAAACCAACCACACCGTGTTGAGCTGAGTAGAGATGAGGCGAGTCAAGCTGAGTAGGTGCTAGTGGAAAAGGGGCTTAAGGAAGGAGAAAAGGAGTTGTATCGACTGGCTAGACAGAGAGACTGAGCTGGAAAGGATGTACAGCAGGTTAGGTTGATTAAGGACAGAAATGTCAATGTACTAACAAACGATGAGCGTGTGTTGAGAAGGTGGAAGGAGTACTTTGAAGAGCTGATGAATAAGGAAAATGAGAGAGAGAGGAGGATGAATGAAGGAAAGGTGGTGAACAAGGAAGTCCTTGTTAGCAATGCCGAAGTGAGGGCTTTATTGATCCCCAGAAGGAAATTCAGGGCATCCACCTGGATGGATGAGGCAGCCACGGTACTGCGCCATCCCCTTCTCCATTCACACACACATTCACACCTAAGGCCACTTTCGAGTCTCCAATTAACCTAACTTGCATGTTTTTAGCCTGTGGGAGAAAACCAGAGAACATGCAAACTCCACACAGAGGGGTCTTTGATGGTCAGGGGGTGGGATCGAGCCCACGATGGTCAGGGGTGGAATCAATCCCGTGATCTTCTTACTGTGCTGCCACTGTGCTAACCACTATGGCACTGAGCGCCCTTGATGGAAGCCAATGAAAGGAGTAGCGGTAGTGAAAGTAGATGAGTTTAAATACCTGGGGTCAACCATACAAAGCAATGGAAAATGCACAAGAGAGGTGAAGAAGAGTGCAGGCAGGGTGGAGTGGGTAGAGACGAGTATCAGAGGGTGATTTGTGTCAGAAAGGTAGCAGCAAGCGTGAAAGGAAAGATTTACAAGACAGTTGTGAGATCTTCTATGATGTATGGTTTGGAGTTGATGGCGCTGACAAAAAGACAGGAGGTGGAGCTGCAGGTGGCAGAGTTGAAGATGCTAAGATTTTCATTGGGAGTGACTAGGAGGGACAAGATTAGAAATTAGTTTATCAGAGGGACAGCTCAGGTTGGGTGGTTTGGAGACAAAGTAAGAGGCAAGGCTGAGATGGTTTGGACATGTGCAGAGGAGGGATAGTGGATATATTGGACAAAGGATGTTGAAGATGCAGCTTCCAGGCAGGAGGAAAAGAGGAAGGCCACAGACAAGATTCATGGATGTATGAAGGAGGACATGGAGAGGGTTGGTGTTACAGAGGAAGATGCAAGGGATAGGGTGAGATGGAGGCAGATGATCCGCTGTGGCGACCCCTGAAGGGAGCAGCCAAAAGAAGACGATTAGCCTATTATTAATTATTTGTAAGCCCATATGATTCCACTTTGTGCTGTGCCCTCACTTCATCCTATACCTGTGCAAGTCTGGAGTCTGGAGGTGACAGAAAAAATCAAGTGAATAATTTCACTGTTTTTGCTTTTCTCCTAATTTTTATTTCTTTGCCCAAGGTCGAGTTTTAAAAAATCCTTTAAGATTACTGATTGTAGCAGTAGCATAATCAGTCTCATTCTACAGCAGGACAAACATACTGTATATGGGGTGGGTGAAGCCGGTGTGGAGTGTGCAGCTCATGTATGGCTCTGCTGTTTGAGCGATACTGTTCATCAGTGTGGACGCTTACTTAGAACAATTTTTATAATGATAATTTTATAGTTATTGTTATCGTGCTTGGTGTGGACAGCCCTTAAATCACATTAAAGGGAAAAGTTATGACTTCAAACTGTGGCTTTTACCTAGGTTTTCGGGGTAATGACATGGAATACTTCTAACTACAACTAATGCAGTAAACAAACATGAAAAGCAGCAAATGGGGAAAATGTATTTTTGTCTCAGGGCACCGAGTGTCTGAGGCTTGCCTCTGGCCGGATATCCAGTGTGTGAGGGAGGTTGAAAACAATAACAATCTGTGTTGGGATTAAACTTGTAGTTTCTTCTTCCTTATCACAGTCTGTTCATATATTTCAAATAGAAAGAATGGCCTCATCGACCCTCTCCTTGGTTTCTGTCAGAAATTAATGAATGCACTGGCCATGAATGTTTTGTAACCCAAAGATTTCATATGTGCAAACTGGACTGTAAGAGGAGCATGATTCATTATTTTTCATTGCAACACAGAATGTTTTATCCTGTTTTCTTGTTCATGAAGCAGGGCACAACACATAAATCTACATAACGAAACACTCTGTGATTTTAGCTGAACAATGTTAGGATGTTCTCCTCAGAGAATGAAATTAAACTGATGACAGTACATCAAATTAATTACTGCTCTGTTGTGCTCAGGTGCCCTCCACTTCCAAGGCAGAAAACAAATGATGGCAGATACACTTAATGCAAGGGGGAAAGGTGTCAGCAACGTGGCATGCTCACTGTGTCTGACGGGGGCTAAGTGCGATACAGCTGCGGTTTTACCTGTCTCCACACACACCTATCAGGATCTCTTCAAACCCAACTCAGTTTAAAGCCGGGGCGCCTTGTCAGCAACTCAAATGCTGCATTTGGCTTCTGTTCAAAGGAATGATTCTGCCAAATTACATTGCTTGCAAGGAAGCAATAAATGAATAGTTTGTTTGCTTTAATTAGGCTCTGGCTTGCACAACGATACAAGTTTCACAAACGCAAGGAGGGCTTGTTATCCAAGACAAAGTCCGCATCTCACTTTGTTACAGAACTGATTTAAACGGCCTTTTTTTCCTGATGCTTCAAATCTATGAGATGGAAACAAATGTGACTTTTCATCCCTGTAGACTTGCATCTATTAGCGTGGAAGAAATGCAAAAAGAAATGCAAGAGACTGTGATATTTATGTTGGTGCTTCACTGAGACAAAATAGAAAATGAATTCTGGATGTCAACACCCTTAGACCCTTTAAAAACAGAGTTTCCAATCAGCTCAGAGTATCCTCCAGTATGTCCTCATCAGATTGGCTGAAAACAGATTATTTCACAGATATTCTTCTATCAAATTCAGAATAGACGGTCTGACTGTGATACATTATTTTGTGAGCTTCTTATCAAAGTTGCTGAGCCTTGAGGATATGTTTAAACTTAAATTTCTGGTGTTGCATTCTATTTGAATAATATTCCATACAGCTGAATTTGGTTATCCCAAAGGTTGACCAAGTGCTGCAAGTTTTAATGTTACTTTTCAGCCTCATGAAAACTCCTTCAACTTTCATTGGCACATTCCTTAATGACTGATGACTTGGTGTGTTTGAAACATTAGAAGGATGCCCATTTACCTTACAAAAATGTGAAGCCATGCATTCCAAACATTGTATGGCCCTGAAATGACAGACACTGTGTATAAGTGTAATTTTTCAGCTTGGCAAAACCAAAATGGATGTAAATTCCAGTCTGGAATTTAACTGTGTTCAAACCTATCATGAATTAATTTATTTGTGATAGGTTTGACTCCCCCCATGGATCATCACCTTATCATGGTGGAGGGGTTGTGTGCCCTAGCGAACCCAGGAGCTATGTTGTCCAGGACAATTTTCCTCTGGTAGGGCCACCTAGATAAACTGGTCCTGGGTGAAAGACCACACTAAGAACAATCCAAAAGACTCTCATGATGAATGCTACAACAAGGATTCAGTGTACCTCGCCCAGTATGGGGTTACCGGGGCCCTGCCCCGGAGCCATGCCTGGAGGAGGGGCTTGATGGTTAGCGTCTGGTGGCCGGGTTTCTGCCCATGGAACCCGGCCAGTTTCAGCCCAAAGGAGCTACATGGGTCTGCCCTCCAGTGGGCTCACCACCTGCAGAAGAGACCATGGGGTTGGGTGCTATGCAGATCAGGTGGCAGGAGAAGGGAGAGACCTTGGCAATCTGATCCCCAACTTCCTAAACTGGCTTTTGGGACATGGAATATCACCTCTCTGGTGGGGAAGGAGCCTGAGCTGGTGCATGAAGCAGAGAGATCCCGGGCTAGTTATAGTCGGGCTCACCTCAACGCACAGCTATGGTTCTGGAACCAGTCTCCTGGAGAGGGACTGAAGCTTGGCCTACTCTGGAGTTGCCTCGGGTGAGAGGCAACGAGCAGGGGTGGGTATTCTTGTATCCCCCCGCCTTGCTGCCTCAACATTGGAGTTCTCCCCTGTAGACGAAAGGGTTGTTTCCCTGTGCCTTCGGGTTGCGACACGGGTCCTGACCATCATTTGTGCCTATGTACCAAATGATGGTTCAGAGTACCCACCCTTTTTGGAGTCTCTGACTGAGGTGCTGGAGAGTGATCCTCTTGGAGACTCCATTGTCCTACTGGAGGACTTCAATGTGCACGTGGGTAACAACAGTGAAACCTGGAGGGGTGTGATTGGGAGGAATGGGCTTCCCATTCTGAACCCAAGTGGTGTTCAGTTATTGGACTTCTGTGTCAATCACAGTTTGTCCACAACAAATACCATCTTCAAGCATAATGGTGTCCATATGTGCACTGGGCACCAGGACACCCTAGGTCTCAGGTTGATGATCGATTTTATTATCGTGTCATCAGACCTGCAACCGTATGTCTTGCACACTTGGGTAAAGAGAGGTGCAGAGCTGTCAACCAATCACCACCTAGTGGTGAGTTGGACCCAATGGCAGGAGAGGATGCCATTCAGATCTGGTAGACCCAAACGTATAATGAGGGTGTGCTGGGAATGTCTGGCATGATGCCCCTGTCCAGGATGTCTTCAACTCCCACCTCCGGAAGAACTTCAACCACATCCTGAGGGAGTCTGGAGACATTAAATCTGAATGGGCCATGTTCTCCACCTCCATTATTGAAGCGGCTGCTCAGAGCTGCGGCTGCAAGGTTGTCGGTGCATCTCGTGGTGGTAACCCCTGAACCAAGTAGTGGACACCAGTGGTGAGGGGGGCCATCAAGCTGAGGAAGGAATTCTATCAAACTTGGTTGGCTTATGGGACTCCTGAAGCAGCTGAGGTGTACTGGCAGGCCAAGTGGAGTGCAGCTCGAGTAATTTCTGAAGCAAAAACTCGGGTGTGGGAAGAGTTTGGTGAGGCCATGGAACAAGACTTTCAGTTGGCCTCAGAGAGGTTCTGGAAAACTGTCCGGCAACTCTGGAGGGGGAAACAGCTCCCTGTCCACACAGTCTATGGTATGGATGGGGTGCTGGTGACTTCGATTGGGGATATTGTCAGTAGAAGGAATATTTTAAGGATCGCCTCAATCTCACTGACACGCCTTCCACAGAGGAAGCCGAGCTTCAGGACAAAGGGGACGACTCGCCCATCACAGGGGCTGAGGTCATCGAAGTGGTTAAAAAACTTTTTGGTGGCCAGGCCCCAGGGGTGGACGAGAGTCGCCCTGAGTACCTCAAGGCTCTGGATGTTGTAGGGCTGTCATCGCTGACACACCTCTGCAACACTGCATGGAAGTCGGGGACAGTACCTTTGGCATGGTAAACTGGGATGGTGGTTCCACTCTTTAAGAAGGGGGACTGGAGGGTGTGTTTCAACTTTAGGGGGATCACATTTCTCAGCCTCCCTGGGAAGGTCTATGCCAGAGTACTGGAGAGGAGAGTCTGACTGTTGGTCGAACCTCGGATTCAGGAGGAGCAATGTGGTTTTCATCCTGGCTGTGGAACAACGGACCAACTCTTTATCCTCTTGAGAATCCTCTAGGGTTCATGGAAGTTTGCCTAACCAGTCTACATGTGTTTTGTGGATTTGGAGAAGGCATTTGATGGCGTCCCTTGTGTTTTTTTGTGTGTGGGGGGGGGGGTGCTTCGGGAGTGTGGGGTATCGGGCTTGTTTTTATGAGCTATCCAGTCTCTATATGCTTCCGTTAGGCAACATTATTAGGAAGCACTGTATACATTTTCATTGTTATGCAGATGACACACAATTATACCTGTCAATGAAGCCAGATGATAGTAATCAATTAGCCAAGTTAGAAGCCTGTCTTAAGGAAATCAAAGCTTGGATGACTTGTAATTTTCTGCTATTAAATTCAGATAAGACTGAAGTCATTCTTGTTGGTCCAAAAAACCTTAGAAATACCTTTCCAAATCAAACTTTTAGTTTGGATGCAGTTACTCTTTCTCTTAATAGCTCTGTGAGGAACCTTGGAGTTATTTTTGATCAAGATCTGTTTTTCAATTCACATATTAAATTAGTTTCAAAGACTGCCTTCTATCATTTGCGTAATATTGCCAAGATTAGGAGCATCTTGTCTCATAGTGATGCTGAGAAACTGATCCATGCTTTTGTTAGCTCTAGATTAGATTATTGTAACTCTTTATTATCAGGTTGTCCTAAAACATCTCTAAAAAGTCTTCAGTTGACCCAAAATGCTGCTGCAAGAGTTTTAACAGGTACTAGAAACAGAGATTATATCTCTCCGGTTCTGCCTCCCTTCATTGGCTTCCCATAGAGTTTAGAATTAAGTTTAAAATCCTTCTTCTCACTTTTAAAGCTCTAAACAATCACGCCCCTTTTTATTTAAAAGATCTGATACTACCCTATTATCCTAACAGAGCACTACGCTCCCAAAATGCTGGATTACTTGTAATATCTAGAATCTCCAAAAGTACAATGGGAGGCAGAGCCTTCAGTTATCAAGCTCCTCTCTTGTGGAACCACTGCCAATTGGGATTCGGGAGTCAGACTCGATCTCTGTTTTTAAGAATAGGGTTAAAACCTTCCTTTTCAATATAGCCTACAATTAGGGAGGGGTCATGTGTTTCTGAACCCTCCCTTAGTTATGTTACTATTAGGTTTAGACAGCCGGGGGACCTCCAATAATTGCACTGGGCTTCACTCCTTTCTTCACTCTCAATGAAATATTTTTTTTTTTTGCTGGTCATTAACATCTGTTTGTTCTCTCCCATAGATTGAGTCCCCATCGTGCTGTTTGCTCTCTTCATGTCTGTTCTTTTCATCTTCTCTATCCCCTCACCCCCCAGCCAGTCATAGCAGATGACTGCCCCTCCCTGAGCCTGGTTCTGCTGGAGGTTTCTTCCTGTCAAATGAGAGTTTTTCCTCTCCACCGTAGCCAAGCGCTTGCTCATAGGGAATCGCCTGATTGCTGGTGTCTTTCTGCAATTATGGGGGTTCCCCTACAGTTGAAAGTGCTATGAGATGACTGCTGTTGTGAAATGGCACTATATAAATAAAGTTGAATTGAATTGAATTGAATATATGACCCTTGTGAGAGTTTGGTTCGTATTGCCAACACTCAGTTGGACTTGTTCCCAGTGAGAGTTGGACTCTGCCAGGGCTGCCCTTTGTCACCGATCCTTTTCATAATTTTTATGAACAGGATTTCTAGGTGCAACCAACGAATGAATGGTGTCATGTTCAGTGATCACAGGATCTCATCTCTGCTGTTTGCAGATGATGTTGTCCTGTTGGCTTCATCGAGCAATGACCTACAGGTCTTGCTGGGATGGTTTGTTACTGAGTGTGAAGTGGCTGGGATGAGAATCAGCACCTCCAAGTCCGAGTCCATAGTGCTCAGCCAGAAAAGGGTGGATTGTCCTGTCCAGGTTGGGGACAAGATCTTGCCCCAAGTGGAGAAATTTAAGTATCTTGGGGTTTTATTCACGAGTGAGGGGAGAATGGAGTGGGAGATTGACAGACGGATTGGAGCAGCATCTGCAGTGATGCAAATGTTGTACCAGTCTGTCATGGTGAAGAGGGAGCTGAGCTGTAACGTAAAGCTATCAATTTACCGATCAATCTACATTCCTACCCTCACCAATGGTCATGAGCTTTGGGTAATGACCGAACGAATGAGATTGTAGATACAACTGTTGAAATGAGCTTTCTCCATAGGATTGCTGGACTCATCCTTCGAGAAAGGGTGAGGAGCTCAGTCATTCAGGACAGGCTCAGAGTAGAACTGCTGCTCCTCCATATCAAATGGAGCCAACTGAGGTGGTTTGGGTATCTTAGCACGATGCCTGCTGGACGCCTCCCATGTGAGGTGTTCCAGGCACGTCCCACTGAGAGGAGACTTGGAGGCAGACCCAGAACGCGCTGGAGAGACTACGTCTCCCAGCTGGCCTGGGAATGTCTTGATATCCTCTCTGAAGAGCTGGAGCAGGTGGCTGGGGATAGGGAAGTCTGAGCTTCTCTGCTTGAACTGCTGCCTCCGCCATCTGGACCTCCGGAAAAGCGGTAGAACATGGATGGATGGATGGATGGATGGATGGATGGATGGAAGGTTTGATTTTAAATTTCAACCTGTGCACTGTAAAAATGAAAAGGTTGAGAAAACTCAACATTTGAAGGCAACATGAAGCAAGAGATTTTTGAATTGAAGACAAAAACTTAAAAAAATCAGGTACAGTTCTGTCTGCCAATCATCCTTTAAGTTAAATTCCATGTGTACAAAAACCTAAACTTTTGATCTGTAGTGAGAGTAGGGGGCAGGTGGAAAAGAACCTGGAGAGAAAATTAACGAAAGTCTGTAGAAACAAAATAGAATAGATGTGGGTGAATGAGAGGGAGGCAGGTGTAATTGTAAAGATGCAAGGAGTAGAGGTAGTGAAGGTGGATGAGTTTAAATACCTGGGGTCAGCAATCCAAAGCAATGGAAAGTGAAGAAGAGTGTGCAGGCAGGGTGGAGTGGGTGGAGACGAGTGTTGGGGGTGATGTCTGACAGAAGGACAGCAGCTGGAATAAAAGAAGATTTTCTGGAGTGTAGGTAGGTACAGTCATGTGAAAAAAATTAGGACACCCTGTGTAAGCCTGTGTGGGGGTTTTTTTGTTGTTTTTTTTAACATATTTGGACCTATGGATATTTAATATCAAGGTTAAAAATACTGGGAGTAATACAACTAAACAATTAAAAATGAATTAAAGACTTTTTTCAAATTTTCTGTAAAATGTAATTCTAAACAAATAGTGAAGAATAAATTAGGACACCCCTCCCCATCTTTTTTAGGACACACCCCCACATTCATTCCCACTTAAAATGGCTAAAATAAATGTTGAAAATGCAAATAAAAACAAAAACAAGGTTAGTGTTTAGTTGTTGGTAGACAAACACTGAAAATGCCCCCCCCCCAAAAAAAATCCATTCTGCTAAACTTATTTACCTGGATTGAATACTTCAGTACTATTATTAGTGGTGACTGAAAGGCGATGTGATCTTTAACAAATATATTTAGACTATCAAAACAATGATGAACGCTAAAACAACATGGATAGCATTTACCAGTTTCCTCCTTGCTTTCAGAATTTATGGATGCGTTTTCGAAGGGGAGGTTTAAGACAAACGCAGTGAGTCGCTTGACAACATATCCTCAGGCAGGCCATTACAAAGCTACAAGAGCTCAATCACGCTCTTGCCACGGCTGTTTTCACATCACTTTCGGAGCTGTTTTCATAATCTTGACGGGAACACTCAGTTTGCCTGTAAGGGAGAAAATCGGCTTTCTCAGCTCACATCCTGTCGGAGCTCCACATTTGCTGTCCGACCACACCATAGCAATCTCATCATTTATTCATTATAACCGTTTTCATTTATTTAGATGTTATTTTTTTCCACCAGCTGAAATAATGCTCGTTTCACATTTTGTTCTATTCTGTTATGGCGCTATTCTACCAGGAACTTATTACACAGTAGGACAGGTGTGTGTGTACTGGTGAACGTCCACCATGTCTGGCAGAGGAAAGCGAATCCCTCTGAGAGCCATCTGCCCGTCTGTCAAAGGCAAATGTTTTCTCGCCTGCACGAAATACAGAAATCATCAAAATGCCACAAATGTAGGATGAGCAAGGTTGGACCTCCACCCTCTTGCATCCGTCCAAGGTTTTGACTTAATTTTCTTATCTTGTGTCTTGGCATTTTCTCCTCACCTCTCTTTATGCATTTGCTTCATTTAATCAGGTGTATTTTATTTCAGTCTCAGAGGTAAAAAATGATGAATGTCTAACCCAACCTCAGCATTTTTTTGCAACAAAATCTTATTTGTCCTGGAGGACATTTTGTCCCTTTTCTATGTACATCTTGAATTATAACTAAAAATTTGAGTGAAAATAACAGGTTCACTCCCTTGACGTTCTCATATTTTTTAAATTACAGCCAACAGGCTTTAATGGGTGATCAAACAAGGCAAATTTTTATGCACTATGATGACATTCAAACTCTATGCAAACATGCAAATCAGCACAACCTTGCACAGATTTGAATGCAGACAAATGTGTCAAATATGTACAGTATGTGTAACTGATGAAAGATTTGAGACATTATGTAAAAAGCCCAGGGTATACAGGGTATCCAAATTCATACCATGATGTAATTGGCTGAGTAGCAATTTATGTAAAAGCAACATAGATATGAAACGTGTGTTGTCATATACAGTAGTGTGAAAAAGTGTTTGTCTCTTTCCTGATTTTTCTTTTTCTTTTGTATGTTTGTCACACTTAAATGTTTCAGATCATCAGACAAAATAAATATTAGACAAAGAACACAAGTAAACACAAAATGCAGTTTTAAATGAAGGTGCTTATTATTAAGGGTCAAAAAAATCCAAACCTACATGGCCCTGTGTGAAAGAGTGCCCCCCCCCCCCGGTTAAAACATAAATTAACTGTAGTTTATCATATCTTTGGAAAACTGAGTTCAATTTCTTTAGCCACCCTCAGGCCTGATTACTGCCACACTTGTTCTCAATCAAGAAATCACTTAAATCGGACCTGCCTGACAAAGTCCAGCAAGTCCACCTCTGAATGGCTTAAGAAAAACAAAATGAAGAACTTGGCGAGATCTCGTCAACGTCCTAACCTGAATCCGATTGAGATGCTGCGGCATGATCTTAAAAAGGCAGTTCATGCTTGAAAACCCTTCAGTGTGGCTGAATTACAACAATTCTGCAAAGATGAGTGAGCAAAAATTCCTCCACAGTGCTGTAAAAGACTCATTGCCAGTTATAGCAAACGCTTGATTGCAGTTGCTGCTAAGGTTGGCCCAAGCAGTTATTAGGTTTAGGGGCAGTCACTTTTTCACACGGGGCCATGCAGGTTTGGATTTTTTTTTTCCCCTTAATAAAAAACACCTTCATTTAAAAACTGCATTTCATGTTTACTTGTGTTATTTTTGTCTAATGTTTAAATTTGTTTGATCAGAAACATTTAAGAGTGACAAACATACAAAAAAATGAGAAATCAGGAAGGGGGCAAACACTTTTTCACACCACTGTATGTGATATATGTTGTGTTGGAATAGTGACTATAGCCGTCCATCCATTCATCTTCCACTGCATATCCAGGGATCTGGGTCATAAGTCTCAGAAAAGCCCAGACTGCTTGTCATGGTCAGGTGAGCTTGCACCCCCTTCCCTCCTGTTTCTGTTCTTCCCAGCTCCGGAGCTCATCAGCGCACCTGCGTGATTGGACACACTGCCACTTCCTGGTTTATCAGCATATAAAAGAGTCAGTGTGTGAATACTTCTCCACTGGACCTTTGGGTATTGCTGCTACAAACAACCCCAGTAATTATTGTTTGGATAAACTGGATATCCATTGTCTTATCCTTGCATCTTTTTCTCCTCAGGGTTGCTGCCACGTCAGCGGTGTGTCTCCGGGGCTGTGCGCACGCTCACCTGAATCCTCCTCCTTTAAGACAATGGACTCATCCACCCAGGTCGCCCATCCTTTCCTCATCCTGTCCTCCCTATTTGTGTCCTATGCAGGAGTTCCCTGCCGGGCCCTCAGCTCAAACCGTAAGCCCTTTTCCTCTCTTACCTTCCTCCTTTCTAGTAATCCTTATATTAAGTATTTCTCTGCTCCTCTCTTTCAGGCTACGTGGGGCTCCAGCGTGCTCCTGCTTTATGTGTATTTAAGTTGGTGTCTAGTTTGCATATTTCTGTAATTGTGTGTGTGGGTTTATGTTTTTTAAGTTAGTATTGAGTATCTTTGTGTTTTCATTAAAGTTGTGTAAAATTTTCCCCCTCGAGTCTGAGTGTTCATTCGGTGTGGTTGCCCTGCATTTGAGCCTTTCTAGTATTAAATCATGACACTGCTGCCCAATCCACATAGCACCTGTGATCCCCATGCTCTCTCCGGCAGGTGATGTGCCCATTGCAGAGTGGACCCACATGGCTCGCCTAGAGAAAAACCCACTTACTAGGCACTTGCCATTATGCCCATCCTACCCTAGTAACTCCATGCCGGGTGGGGTACACTGGATCCTTGTTTTTAACCCTTGGTCTGGCCCTTCACCCAGAATCAGTTTGCCTTGGGAGACCCTACCAGGGGCAAGCTGCCCCCCCCCCCCATAACATTGCTCCTGGGATCATTAGGGCACCCAAACCCCTCCAAAATGATAAGGTGGTAATCCATGTAGCAGACTGACAATGACTGACATATATAAAATTGTGATAATAGATACTGTGTTAAAATATGGTGATGGACAGGCTGACAGATGAGGTCAAGCAGGATTCTCCATGGGCAATGTTGTTCACAGACAACATTGTGACCACAGCATCTCATCTGGGCTCTGTTCAGCCCATAGAAAACTTCACAAACAACAGGCTTTTTTTTTTTCAGGTTTACTGATGTTTGCAGATGACACTGATCTGCAGTGAAAGTAGGGAACAATTGGAAGAGAATCTGGAGAAGTGGAGGTATGCACTGGAGAGAAATGGAATGAAAGTCCACAGAAGTGAGATAGAATATGTGTGTGAATGAAAGAGAGGTAGGTGTAATGGTGAAGATGCAAGGAGTAGAGTTAGTGACAGCAGATGTGTTTAAATACCTGGGGTCAACCATCCAAAGCAATGAAAAATGCACAAGAGATGTGAAGGAGACTGTGCAGATAGGGCAGAGTGGGTGGATACAAACGGGAAATTTACAAGACAGTAGTGAGACCTGCTATGATGCATGGTTTGGAGACGGTGGCACTGATGGTGTCATAAATTGCCCCTCGGGGCAGAGAGGAAGACCCAGATGCTGAACTGTAGTTTGTGGTGTTTATTAACAAAAGCATAAAGTCCGAAACAGTGCACCCAAAACAAGTCCAATCAGATAATAAAGCAACTTACGCATGAATGAATGGAAACAAAACTCACCAGAACAGGGAATGGGTTCTGGTGGAGAAGAGGATGAGTAACTTAAGACTCCAGCAAGGAGAAGTGAAAATAACAGCCCTTAAATAGGGTCAGAAACAAATGATACAAGTGATGACTGGTGTGGGTCACATGAACAAGCAAGTGGCCTAATTACTGAGCAGGAGCAGCTGAGCAACACAAGATGATAACAAGGCAGGAGTGTCTGGAAGCAGAGGTGGAGGACTATGTCACAAAGAAACAAAATATGAACACTCAGAACTAAACGCCAGGATGATGATGATGATGATGATGATGATGATGATGATGATGATGATGATAATAATAATAATAATAATAAGGACTGGGCTGCACGGTGGCGCAGTGGTTTAGCACTGTGCCAGCACAGTTTTACCCTCAGCCGGGGGATCGCGGGGATCATGAGATCGTGGGTTCGATCCCAGCCCCCGACCAACAGTGAGCTGTGTGGAGTTTGCATGTTCTCCCCGTGTTGCGCGGGTTTACTCCGGGATTTCTCCGGTTTCCTCCCGCATACCAAAAAAAAACATGTAGGTTTAGGGCGCTCGCGCATGCAGCGACCAGCAGCCGGTGGCTTGTCACCAGACTGCAAACCAAATCTACCTACGGGTACAAATAAGTAATAAAAAAAAAAAAAAAAAAAAAGGACATGAATGCACAACAGAACAACTGACAACTCAGAACACCTCCAAAATCACGCACATAAAGATACACACATAGCACTGGAAAAATTAAGGAAAATGCTCGGGAATAAATAAAAGGCCTGAGCACGGTGACATACCGCGCTCAGCCTGGTGACAGATGGCAGAGGGCAAGATGCTAAGATTCTCACTGGGAGGGGCAAGGAGGGACAGGATAAGAAATCGGGTTGAGTGGTTTTGAGACAAAGAGGCAAGGCTGAGATGGTCTGGACATGTGCAGAGGAAGGATAGTGGATATATTGGACAAAGGCTGTTAAAGATGGAGCTTCCAGGCAGGAGGAAAACAGGAAGACCACAGAGAAGATTCATGGATGTGTTGAAGAAGGGCATGGAGAGGGATGGTGTGAGAGAAGAGGATGCAAGTGATAGGACGAGATGGGGATAGCTTATCCGCTGTGGAGACCCCTAAAGGAAGCAGCCAAAAGAAGAGATTTAACTTTAAAAGCAATAAATGTCTGTCTGATGTGTGATCTGAGTTTCTTGGAAACAGGACTGTATGAGGTCCACAGTTACTGTGTTACTGGGAGTAGATGATTTTCCTTAGTTTGGCGTCTCATTTCACTGTACAAAAGTTGTCTCAACATAAAAAAGTTAGTGTTCGGGCTGCCTTCAAATTTTAAGTTGACTGAACTTGAGAAGATAAGTGATAAAGACACAAAACACAAACGCATAAGTTCAAGTTCAGTCAACTTAAAATTTTAAGGCCACTCAAACATTAACTTTTTTAAGTAAACTAACCATAGTTATTTTTACAGTCTAGTTTTTTTTTTTCTCTGTACAAATCCTTTTTAAATAGAATAGGCTTTGTTGTCACTGCACAGCTGTAAAGTACAACGAAATTGTGGGTCCTTCACCAAGCTAATATACAATAAAAGTATGAAAATATAAAAACAGAATATTAAAGCATGCATTTGAATAAAATAGCATACATTAAGTAGAATGAATAAGAAGTATAAAAATACACACTTTGGTAGTGGCTCAACGGATGGATCAATGTACTGAAAAGTGCAGAGTGCAAAAACAGGTGGAAGTTTTTTGTTTTTTTTTTGATAATTAAAAGGTCCTCAGTTCTATGCATGTGATTCTTGCCCAAAACCATAATGTATGAAGATGGAAGGAGAGAGAGCAGTGCTTGAATGAGATACAAAGTGAATTGAGCGAGCAGGATGAGAAATAAAGTACATTTACTGATCATTTCACAGCAATTCAATTACATTATTTTGGCATGAAAGTGACACAGTTGAATTGGGTCCATCTTCCAGTCTGGGTCACCAGGTGTTCACTGCATAGTGTGTGATTTTCAAACATTCAGTCAGTGCTAGCTTTAAATCATGTTTGGCATTTTAAATGGAGGATCCCAGCCAAGCCATTTGGCCTCTCTTTTTTTGACCTTTTTGTATAAAACCAACTAATGAAGCTGCTGATGAGCTGTCTGTGTTGGGAACTGTGTGTACTAAATTGAGAATTAAAGGGTCTGTTTGTAATTATTTTGGGGAATAATATAGAAAGGAAAAAAGACAAACTGAATCTGCATATGGTATATGCCTCCTCTGGCCTCCTTTGCATGCTGCAGAAAATCAGGAGTGTAACACATCACCAGGCTGCTCTAATGGACCAAAGATTTGTTTGTCATCTTGTAAAAAAAAAGCATATTTTTTTAATGGGAAAAGGAGAAAGCACTGAAATTTGAGGATGCGTTGGGCTTGGAAAAGTGATCTGTGGAGTCTATAGTAACCTATATAACAAATTACAGATATATTTGCTTGTAACTTGTATTTACTGTATATTATCTATCATACAACAGTTAGTTCTGACTGAGCAATCTGATCGCCCTTGTAAACATCTGGTCAGTGCTGTCCAAAATAGACAAGCTAGAGTTGGATTTATTGTGTCGATTGCACAACCATAATAACTTTGTGGTAATGAACTGTTTACTGTTTATGAACTGTTTAAAAAAAAAAAAATCTCCCTCTCGGCGCCACACCAGTCGGCTGCCTTTTGCAACAGCGGCTCGATTCCGAGTTTTTTTTCCCTTCCTCTCTCTTTTGATCACTCCTTAACTTGTTTGCGAAGACTCGGCCACACAAATTTCTCCCCTACCATTTTGACCTACGCGCGCACTCCTGGGTGCGCCAAAGAATGAATCGAGTCAAAAACGCGGCGGCGCCACGCAGCCGGTACTACTGGACGCGGCCGTCCAGTGGAGAGATTGCAGATTGGGGGGGCATACCGTCTTGCAGCACCCTGCTCTCCAGCCTTAACCCTGTTGGTCCAGACTGGACCGCGCGCACGTCCGCGTCACTAACCTGCTCCGTGGCCATGGCTGCGTAATCTATTCCTACGCTGACTGGGGCCGCCACGGCACGCGAGAGGCAATCTGCCACTATATTCAGTTTGCCCGCCACATGCTGAATATCAGTGGTAAACTCTGAGATTGCGGCCAGCTGTCTCTGCTGCCGGCCTGACCACGGTTTGGAAACCTTGGCCATCGCGAATGTTAGCTGTTTGTGGTCAACGAACGCGGTGAAACGGCATCCTTCCAGCCAGAACTGAAAGTGGCGGATGGCCAAATGGAGAGCCAGCAGCTCCCTGTCGAACGCGCTGTGTTTACGTTCACTATCGTGCAAGGTCCTGCTGAAAAATGCGAGGGGCTGTCAAACCCCGGCTACATGTTGCTCCACGACCGCCCCTATGGCCACATCTGACGCGTCAGTAGTGAGCGCTATGCGGGCCGTTGGGTCTGGGTGTGCCAACAACGCAGCCTTTGCCAAGGCTGCTTTCACCTCCGAGAACGCTTGGTCCTGCTCCAGAGACCACTCGACCTTATCCGCGGGTTTCTTTTTTTTGAGCACGGCATACGGCGGCTGCATGAGTTGCGCCGCACGGGGCAGAAAACGGTTATAAAAATTCACCATTCCCAAAAACTCCTGTAACGCCCTGACCGTCTGCGGCCGCTACGGACCCCCGGTCTTGGCGTTTCCCGAACGCCCGAACTGGCACAGTGGTACACATTTGCGTGCCCTCTCTGCGAAGCGGCGATGGTAGAAACAAAGGACGTCTGATCTGCGTTCCCTGGCCCCTGCCGCCGCCGTCGCCAGTGAGTCTGGTACTGCTGCCTCTGGCCCCCTGCCATCTCTGGTCGTCGCGCCGAGTTCCGCTGCAGCGGCCGTGGCCGCACGCCGTTTGGTGGCGTTGACAATTCGCTGCGCCTCCCGGGCCAGCGCGCGGTAGTCCTGTTGGGCCAACAGTGGCGAACTGGCCAGGGTCGCTCTCGCCGCTGACGGTAGGGTCCTGAGGAAAAGGTGGGTGAAAATGAAGTGATCGTCGTCAGAGTCTTTCAACCTCAACAACTTCTCTATAAGGTTCGCGGGCATGTCATTTTCCAACTCAGTCAGCGCCAGGAGCCTCTCTGCTCGCTCCTCCACCGAGGGGGTGAAGTGCTGGATGAGTGCAGCCTTCAATGCGCCGTATTTGTCGCTGTCCGGCGGCTGGTCGATCAGGCTCTCCACATGCTGGGCCGTGTGGTTGTCCAGTTTTGAGACCACGTGGTAGAATTTTGTAGCGTCTACCGATATCCCCCGGAGGTTGAACTGCACCTCAATCGCATTGAACCAGGAGCGCGGATTGTTTTGCCAAAAGTCCGGTAGCTGGACCGTAGCGGCATTCGCTTGGCTGGGGGCTCCTGACGAGGCTGGCCCGGGGGAAGTCTCCTCTCGCTGCATGCTCGTCTTGGGTCACCAGTGTGGGAATGTGGGAATGACGAGACAGGTTTCTCTCAAGTCAGGTTTATTCACATTCACCATCATCTCAAAGAAGAAAAGAGGACAATACAGGAAACTCTCGTCCTTAAATACCAGGACTCTCACAGTTCACAAGTCAAAAGCATCACAGACATGTTGCATTATAATTCCAGTAACAATGCATCCCCTCTCTCTGATAACACCCCCACTGTCTACAATGCATCCTCTTAAATCCTTTAATAACACCCTCCACATCCTTGCAGCTTCCTGTAATCACCAAGGAAGCTCTGCCTTTGTTCTGATCTAAAATGTGAGTCACAAAGTAGGTCACATATGTGTGTCCACTACATCACAAGCATTAATTTGAGTCTCTGTCATTGCCTTCATTTCTTTATTTTTAGTTGGTGTAGTCATTTTCAAAACTAAATATTCAGAAAAGGATGATAATATATCAGATGATTAAAACTACAAACCCAATTGCCTAATCTGAGAACTGAACGAGTGCTTATGGAAACCACCTCATTTGCTCTATCTGAGCCAAGCATAAGATGTATGGATTGAGGCTGGAATGAGAGGAACGTCAGTTCATACAGAGCTCTCCAATTTCTCTGCCTGAGATCAGAGAGACATACAAGTTGAGAATTTAAAGAGAAATAGATTAGAGCTTGGTGATCTCATGAAACTCAGTGAGACTTTGTACGTCTTGTTGCTCTGGGGAATTATGAGACAGAAGGAAAAAGCTTTAGTCTCAGTTTGGTGTCATGCAAATCTCACAGTTGTTTAGGAGAAGTAAATGAAACACTTTTAAGATCTCATTTCTTATTTTCTTTTCCTAAAATAGGGAGAGTCTCTGGAAAGCTTAGGCATTATATCTGGGTAAAATGTTTTTGAAGACAGTCCTGTGGTTTTACTGTGCGTCTCAATAAGGTTGGACTTTATAGGGTTTAAGTGGGTGTAATATGTTTGAGTGAATTTCTGTGAAAACCCCTGAGTGGTTTTAAGTCTCAAGCTCATGAATCAAACTTCAGAGGCTTGACAGACACTTTTTAAGTCCCCCCCCCCCCACCACCACACACACACGTATGTCACCGCTAAGCCCTTAGGCCAGAGATCTGAGACAAAACCTGCCAGCTACTTAGACCAACACTGAGGGGTTTAATGCACAGATGTGACTCACAGACAGAAACACAAGGGGAACAACTGACAGTAAAGCTGAACCTCTTTCTCTTTTTAAACTTCATCTGTGTAGCGATCCTTGTGCTCCACAGACACCACCGATAAACTGTATCAGTGACATGCCACCAAAACATTGGCCAGAATGGTGACACGCAAAATGTGAGATACTCTAATTATCCGTGTTGGGTATTTTGTGGCTCCATGTCACTGACATTATCTGTATAAAAGCACAGTCCACTGACATGATAGGAAATACAGCATGTCACTTTGTATTTTTTTTAGATTTCTCCAAACTTTGCTTTCATCTCAGCAGCATGTCTGACATATGTAGTGATCTGCGCCGGGTGCCTCTGTTCACTAATTACAATTCCCAGCCGCGCCTGCTTTCACACCTGCTCTCCCAATTAGGCACCCCAATTAGGCTGTACTAAGTGTTAAGATGCCGGCGCGCGTCTGCGCAGCGGCTCTTTGCTCCCTACTTTTGTTTGTATGTATGCTGTTTTTGGATATTGGACCGTATGAAGCTGGATTTGTGTACAGTCGTACTGAGTTGATAAATATTGGACTTCAACAAAAGTCTGCTGTTACAGCAGTTTTTGAGAACACACAAAATATACCGGAGGTTATCTGTAGACCAGCAGGATCACCATGGATTGTTGTCGGTCCTGAGAAGCGACACAGACTGAGGAGGGAGAGAAAGAAAAAGCGGGGATGCTGGTCGGGCCTGCTAGCGAGGCTAAAGAGACAGCTGCATAAACCTCCGCTACCCAGCACATAAAGATACACACATAGCACTGGAAAAATTAAGGAAAATGCTCGGGAATAAATAAAAGGCCTGAGCACGGTGACATACCGCGCTCAGCCTGGTGACAGATGGCAGAGGGCAAGATGCTAAGATTCTCACTGGGAGTGAGGCTGGAGAGCAGGGTGCTGCAAGACGGTATGCCCCCCAATCTGCAATCTCTCCACTGGACGGCCGCGTCCAGTAGTACTGGCTGCGTGGCGCCGCCGTGTTTTTGACTCGATTCAGGCTTTGGCGCACCCGGGAGTGCGCGCGTCGGTCAAAATGGTAGGAGAGAAATTTGTGTGGCCGAGTCTTCGCAAACAAGTTAAAGAGTGGGCAGCAGCCTGCACGGCGTGTCAACGGGCCAAAGTACACAGGCACACGAGAGCTCCTTTGGAGCCATTTCACATTCCGGCCAAGGGGTTCGATCACGTTCATGTGGACCTCATAGGACCCCTCCCACTGTCACAAGGGTGCAGACACCTTCTGACAATGGTGGACCACACCACGCGCTGGCCTGAAGTGGTTCCGCTGGCATCAACCACGGCCGAGGAGGTAGTGCGCGCGTTTTTAACGGCTTGGGTGGCGCGTTTCGGAGTTCCGTCGGACATTACGTCCGACAGAGGCCCTCAATTTGTGTCCGAACTTTGGTCGACAATGGCCCGCAGCCTGGGTGTCACAATTTACCGCACAACCGCGTACAATCCACAAGCTAACGGGTTATGCGAACGTTTTCATAGGTCATTGAAAGCAGCTCTCAGAGCGTCACTGATGGATGCAAATTGGGTAGACAAGTTACCGTGGGCGTTACTGGGGTTGCGTTCTGCGCCTAAAGAGGACTTAGAAGCCTCCCCAGCGGAGCTCGTGTTTGCACAGCCACTCCGGCTGCCGGGGGAGTTTCTCCCAGATAACCCTGCGCCAGACACCTCCCCGTCTCAGCTGTTGCGGAGTAACATTGAATCAAGCACGCTGCCCGGCCCCGCGCACCACAGTTTTCCGCGCATTTTTGTGCCTAAAGCTTTGAAGAATGCAGAGTTTGTTTTTGTCAGACACGATGCCCATCGAACCCCGCTGCGACCGCCTTATGACGGACCGTTCAGAGTGCTGGAAACAGGGAACAAGCAGTTTTTGCTAGATTTGGGGAGTAGAAAGGAAAAAGTTGGCATAAACAGACTCAAACCCGCTTTTGTGGTGGCAGATGAGCAAGTGCTGTTGGCAAGGGCCCCGCGGCGAGGTAGACCCCCACGGGGGGCTTCACAGAGTAATGTTTCCCCAGAACACCCGCAGGGACTGACAAAAGGTTTCCACCCCCAGACGGCAAACCCCCAGCGTGACAGCGCCGCAGAGACACTGAATCCCAGCTACAGCAGATACGGCAGGAGACTGAAGCCTAGACAGCATGTCGACTGATGTGTATTGATTCTATCACGGCATGCATGTTGTTATTCTCTTGTTTGTTCTAAAATGTTGGGGGGGCTGGTGTAGTGGACACACATATGTGACCTACTTTGTGACTCACATTTTAGATCAGAACAAAGGCAGAGCTTCCTTGGAGATGACAGGAAGTTGCAAGGATGTGGGGGGGGGGGTGTTATTAAAGGATTTAAGAGGATGCATTGTAGACAGTGGGGGTGTTATCAGAGAGAGGGGATGCATTGTTACTGGAATTATAATGCAACGTGTCTGTGATGCTTTTGACTTGTGAACTGTGAGAGTCCTGGTATTTAAGGACGAGAGTTTCCTGTATTGTCCTCTTTTCTTCTTTGAGATGATGGTGAATGTGAATAAACCTGACTTGAGAGAAACCTGTTTCGTCATTCCCACATTCCCACTGTAACTTTTTAAATGCTGGTGTAGCATAGTGGGAGAGTATCTGCTCTATCAATCAGCAAGTTGTGGGTTCAAACCCTAAATGGGTTTTACCAGTGACCTTATAAACTTGGTGCTAAACATAACAGAATGGGTGAAGGAAAGTTTGTTACCCAGCTACAGGGGGAAGCATAAGCCCGTGTACTGAAGCTCCATTATTGCTCATCATCTTTTCCAGTGGACACACATATGAGCTCTTAAAAATACTGAATCAAGACTTGTAAAATATCTCCCTGAAGTCTCAAGTATGACTCCGGCCAATTCTTATGTCACCCATTTCTCCTAGTGAATTTTAGGAGAAATATTTGAAACCAAACACACACGGAAATGAGGCTGAAATGAGAATTTCAAATTTGGCTCCTGACCTCTGAGCAGGAAAATTTACATCCAGGTAAACTTTAAAGGCCAAATGTCATGTAACAGGGTACTTTAAATATCTTGAAACTAGATATAAAAGGGAACCGATCCGTTCGGGTCTTGGTGCATATGCTTCAGTAACAACGGAATATTCGTTAATTTAAAACTGCTGCGCTTGGCCTGACACGGCCCCTGGAATCGCCTGGGGAAGAAGGCGGAAGTGACGAAATCGATTGTACCCTAGTTTGATGCTTGGGGTATTTCAATTGATTGTTTATATGGAGACTGGAAGGTTGAAGTGAGCAACAAGAAAGAAAAAATTGGATATTTCACCCATACCTTAAAACGGGACTATCAGGGACAGCTGGGTAATTAGGGACACTTCTCTGGGAAATGTTTTCATACCTGTCAAGTGAGACGTTTTCGCCGTACTTCAACACCGTAAAAAGCGGCTATAAGGGACGGCGGAGCAACAAGGGACACCTCTCTGGGAAATGCCCCAAATGCAACTCGTGTTGTTATTGTCAAATATTTTAAGGATTCATGGATATTTGACAATAACAACACAACTCAGCGTCCGGCGCAAAATTAAAAAAAAAAGCAGAATTCTGTATTTGTCAGGCGATCCCTCTCTGTTCCGCAACCGCTGCACAGCTGAACGTGTTAAACCATTGTCCTAATGACTTCTCATTGTAGTGAGAATAGCTCACGCTGAGCGATCAGCCCGCCCCGACAATCTGACTGATTGACTCCACACTTCTCATTGTAGTGATAATAGCTCAGGCTGAGCCATCTGCCAGCACCAGCTGTGGGGGATCACACACAGGACGTGCTCCGCAAAACACTCAATTTTTTTTCCAGTATATTTTTCTTTTGGGCGTACAGAAATGGCAATATGCCCGTTTTTGCTAAAATTGCATTTTCCCCGTATTTTCCTTAAAATATTTGACAATAACAACACGAACTACATTTAGAACATTTCCCAGAAAAGTGTCCCCCAACACTCCGCCGTCCCCCACAGCCGCGCTTGGCACCAAAATACAGCGAAAACGTCTCACTTGACAGGTATGCGCCTCCATTTTCATATTGATCTGGTCAATTTCTTGACAGCAGCGGCTCTCCTCCACTGTAATAATAATGGCTTCCGAAAAATCAATATTTATGGGGCGCCCTCGACAGACCCCCTTCGGCTTCGCAATTCTGGAGGCGATTAATGTCCAGTTCAATGACATTTTCCACTGGTTCTGCTCTCTGGTCATCGTTGGAACTGTTGTCATCAGACAAAGCATCTGATTCCGTCTCGGACGGAACCGTCTGTCTGAACCGTCTGTCTGAACCACTGACAAAAAAAAAGACAAAAAAAAAAAGACAAAACTAAACTAATTTGTTCACAATCGCTGTCACTTTCCGTCATGATTGTCCAATGTTGATAAGTGTGAATGTGGATAGGCAGGGCAGCCAGGGTACAAGTGGTGATGTCAAAAACATGGGCGTGGTCTGGACTGGCTGTCACAAGCCAGCAAGCAAGGTGGGGCCTTCACCTGGTGTATTTTGTGCAATTATGTAAATACAGGTGGGTGATATGGTCTCCGGTATGAATATTTGGTTTAAGCTATGTGTATTTTATCTAAATTCGTTGTCATTTAGAAAAAAAAATTACGTGACATTTGGCCTTTAAGGTACATTCTTGTCAAAGTCAGATGCCTACAGTTTTCAGTGGTACGCCCAAGATTGCAATGTACTGTAGTAACTGTGGTCTATATTAATCATATATCCCATAACCTACATATGTATAAGCATGTGAGAATGTTTGGTGATTACATATGTAAAGTGACTTCACACCTCAGAACAGGACAAAGAGGTCTCAACCGTCAGCGGAGATCAAAGAGCATCCGAGGCGCTGCGGTGGAGACCAGATCGATCGCCCTGACCTCCCAGGGCCAGGCGGAGGGATACGAAGACAAAGGAGGGGGATTAAGATAATGCGGGATGTCAGCTTTGATATGCATGTCTTTTGTTATGTGTAGGTATAAGTATGTAGAGCTGAATGTGTTCTTCCTCTATTCTACTTCTGCTTCTGCACTGAGATGAGACTTGTTAGAGGAGCGAAGCTGATAATAAACTTTGGTTTATAAGTCACATCGCCTCGTTATTCCAAGCTCTTCTACACTGGTGACCCTGACGCGAGGATGGACCAGAGGCGTTCCCCCGCGATTGACTCATCTGAGGCGACCCAGGCAGACGCCGGCGCCCATGCAGACAGGGGAACGGATGGAAGACGTTCCCCCACGGCAGAAGAGAGGGCTCAACCGAGCACCAGCCCCGCCATGAGAGCAGAAGAAAGGCGCTCTCACCCGGCGGACACATCAGGGACGGCCCACACAAGCGCCGTCATCGTCAAGCTGCCAGAATTCTGGCAAGAAGACCCGAGCTCGTGGTTCCAGCAAGCTGAGGCTCAATTTGCACTGGCAGGCATAACGGCGGACGAGACAAAGTTTTATCACATCGTCGCCAAACTCGACGCTGCCACGTCAAGATGCGCGCGGAGCATAATCCAACAGCCGCCCGCCTATGACAAATACAGAGAGCTGAAGGCGACCATCGTCGAAAACTTCGTCCCCTCAGCCGAGGAGAGAGCAGAGAAGATCCTGGCGATCTACGGCCACAGAGGATGCAGACCCAAGGCCCTCATGGAGGACATGCTGCAGCTCAAGGAGGAGGACAACGACAACTTCCTCTTCCAACACATCTTCCTCAGCACTCTGCTGCCACACATGAGAGGGACGCTGATCAACATGCGGTGCAGCACCCAGCAGGACTTCCGCGCACTGGCCCGAGAAGCGCAGCGACTCACCAACGCCTGCAGGGAACAGGTGGCCACAGCAGCATCCGCAGATGCCCAGAGCAACGGAGAACCACAGACAACCGAGCAGAGCCCGCCCACCATGGCGGCAACACGACCAAGACGCAGCAGGCGGAACGACATCTGCTATTACCACCACCGTTTCGCCAAGGGGGCGTACAAATGCGTTCCCCCCTGCAAGTTCAAAAGTTGGGGAAAACGCTCAAACCGAGAACCGTTAACGGCTGCGGTTCTCGGCAAAAAAAATAAACTTCTTTATGTGACTGACGGACACACCGGCAAACAGTTCCTCATTGACACTGGAGCTCAACTGAGTTTTATCATGCCCTCCCACGCAGACCGGGCCATGGGCCCCCGGGGCAATGGAACGATGGCAGCCAACGGCTCCATCATCGACACTTATGGTGAAAGGAGCCTGCCTCTCTGCATTCATGGCCGCAACTACAGATGGACATTTGTTGTAGCGGCGGTGAGTTTTAACTTGTTGGGCGCGGATTTTTTGTGTGCACATGGGCTATTAGTCGATCTAGCAAATAGACGCTTGGTTAATGCACTGTCATTTGCTTCTATTCCCTGCTCAGCTCGAGTTTCTCCACCACCCGTGCAGGCCAGCGTCACTACAGCAGGAGGTAAGTTTGATCAACTCCTCACCCAATTTCCAGCACTCACAATTCCCAAATTCTCAGCTACAGTGGCTAAGCACGGGGTTGAACACTTTATTCCCACAACGGGCCCACCCGCTCGGCGCTTAGACGCGACCAAGCTCGCCATAGCTCGGGACGAGTTTGCCACCCTGGAAAAACTAGGCATTATCAGACGCTCAAAAAGCCCCTGGGCATCACCACTACACATGGTCCCGAAATCCGACGGTTCTTGGAGACCGTGCGGCGATTACCGCAGATTAAACAATGCAACAGCGCATTACCGCTACCCAATTCCTCACATCCAAGATTTTTCACTACATCTGGCGGGTGCGTGCATTTTTTCTAAAATAGACCTGGTCCGTGGCTATCACCAAGTCCCCGTTCAAGCGGAAGACATTCCTAAAACAGCTGTAATAACCCCCTTCGGTCTTTTTGAATTTTTGCAGATGCCTTTTGGCCTCAAAGGCGCTGCTCAAACCTTTCAGCGGATGATGGACTCGGTATTACACGACCTCCCTTTCGTGTTCGTCTACCTCGACGATATGCTGGTAGCCAGCTCGTCGGAGGAAGAACACGAACAGCATCTCACTATGGTTTTTCAGAGACTAGAAGAGCACGGGTTAATAATCAATCCAGCCAAATGCAAATTCGGCGTGCCACAAATTGATTTTTTGGGACACAGAGTTTCACCGAAGGGGGCAGTCCCACTGCCAGACAAAGTTCGCGCAGTAAAAAGTTTTCCATGGCCACAAACGGTCAAATCGCTGCAAGAATTTTTGGGAATGGTTAATTTTTACAACCGTTTCTTCCCCCATGCAGCTCAACTCATGCAGCCCCTATATGACGCGCTCAGAAAACAAAAGCCTTCCAACGCGGTCGAATGGACCCCGGAGCGCGAACGCGCCTTCGCGGAAGTAAAAAGTGCCCTAGCTAACGCCACATTGTTGGTTCATCCTGATCCCTCGGCCCGCATTGCGCTAACCACAGACACTTCAGACCTGGCCATAGGGGCGGTTGTAGAACAACACGTTGGCGGAACCTGGCAACCTTTGGCATTTTTCAGCAAATCGTTAAACCAAACGGAGCGTAAATACAGCACTTTTGACAGGGAGCTGCTAGCGCTTCATTTATCCATCCGCCACTTCCAGTTCTGGTTAGAGGGGCGGAGTTTCACGGCTTTTGTAGACCACAAACCGCTCACCTTTGCGATGGCTAAAATTTCAGAACCATGGTCAGGCAGGCAACAAAGACAGCTAGCTGCAATTTCAGAGCTCACCACAGACATTCGACATGTGGCAGGCAAACTTAATGTGGTAGCAGACTGCCTCTCTCGCGCTGTGACATCGCCAGAGCGCGAGGAGACAGATTATACTACCTCAGCCGCAGAACTCTTCGCCAACGCGGACACATACGCGGCCCCAATCCACGTAGGGATAGATTACGCAGCCATGGCGGAGGAGCAAAGTAGTGACGCAGACGTGCGCGCACTCCTGTCTGGACCAACAGGGTTAAGGCTGGAGGAAAGGGGTTTACGCGACGGTGTACCCCCCCTAATATGCGACATCTCAACCGGCCGTCCTCGCCCGGTAGTCCCAGCTGCATGGCGCCGCAGTATTTTCGACTCAATTCACGCCCTTGCGCACCCGGGTGTGCGCGCCTCGGTTAAAATGGTCGCCGAAAAGTTTGTGTGGCCCGGCCTGCGCAAAAACGTAAAAGAATGGGCAAGAACTTGCATGTCTTGTCAGCGCACCAAAATACACAAACACACAAAAGCCCCTCTAGAGCCTTTTTGAATCCCAGCTAGAAGGTTCGACCACATTCATGTCAACCTCGTGGGACCACTACCGTCCTCCCAAGGTTTCACACATCTGTTAACAATGATAGACCATACTACGCGCTGGCCTGAGGCGGTCCCTCTGGCGTCAACCACAGCGGAGGAAGTCGCTCACGTTTTTTTTGACAAACTGGGTGGCACGTTTTGGCGTCCCATCGGACATCACGTCCGATAGGGGGCCACAATTCGTCTCGGAGCTTTGGTCAGCCATGGCCAGCAGCTTAGGAGCGACAATTCACCGCACCACCGCTTATCACCCTCAGGCTAATGGGTTATGCGAGCGTTTTCACAGATCTTTAAAGGCCGCCCTCAGAGCCTCACTAACGGATACAAATTGGGTAAATAAACTTCCCTGGGTTTTATTGGGGGTTGCGTGCTGCGCCTAAAGAGGATCTAGACACCTCCCCCGCAGAATTAGTTTTTGCACAACCTCTCAGGCTCCCAGGTGAATTTTTACCAGAGAACCCAGAGCCAGGGCATCTTCCAGCCCCGAGGCTTTTAGGCAGCAATGGTCCTGACACTCTCCCCGGACCGGCACATCACTCTTTTCCACGGGTTTTTGTCCCCCAAGCTTTAAAAAACGCTGAATTCGTTTTTGTTAGGCATGAAGCTTTAAAACCAACCCTCCGTCCACCATACGATGGACCTTTCACAGTGCTGGAACCTGGTGATAAGCATTTTGTGCTTGATTTAGGGGACAGAAAAGAAACAGTCAGCATTGACAGACTTAAACCTGCCTTCTTGTTGAGAGACGAACCTGCACGGTTGGCGAGAGCACCTCGGCGGGGTAGACCCCCCAAGAGAAAAGACTCAGCCCCCCTGCAGGGAACAAATAACCACTCTCCTCCCCAAGCTGCAGATTCCTTACAGGAAGGTCCCACCAGGACGCCCAAGCGGACCCACAGCAGATTCGGGAGAAGATTAAAACCCAGACGGCACAGGGACTGATGCAAACTACTCAAAAGTTGTTCACTAATTGTGCTGTAACAGTTTAAGACTGACTTGTGATATTACTACGCTGTTATGATTACCACTGAATTCTCTACAGGAGCATAGCTGCTGGAAAGTTTCTTCCTTGTCAAGAGGTGTAGCAGTTAGTATGTCATAATAATTATCTTAAACTGTGAATTTTTCTATTGTCCTTTTCTTAGTCGTTTGGAGGGGGGGCCTGTGGTCTATATTAATCATATATCCCATAACCTACATATGTATAAGCATGTGAGAATGTTTGGTGATTACATATGTAAAGCGACTTCACACCTCAGAACAGGACAAAGAGGTCTCAACCATCAGCGGAGATCAAAGAGCATCCGAGGCGCTGCGGTGGAGACCAGATCGATTGCCCTGACCTCCCAGGGCCAGGTGGAGGGATACGAAGACAAAGGAGGGGGATTAAGATAATGCGGGATGTCAGCTTTGATATGCATGTCTTTTGTTATGTGTAGGTATAAGTATGTAGAGCTGAATGTGTTCTTCCTCTATTCTACTTCTGCTTCTGCACTGAGATGAGACTTGTTAGAGGAGCGAAGCTGATAATAAACGTTGGTTTATAAGTCACATCGCCTCGTTATTCCAAGCTCTTCTACAGTAACGGTATTTAGTTAAATTTAGCAGTTCTAATTTAACATAAAAAAATATGACAACTACTGTTTGTTTTAGGGTTCCAAGTGGTGCAGCTATGGGAAACCTATTGTTTTTATTGTGATTCTTCTTTTTTAAATCTTTTTTTCCCTCCTAAAAGTGCATGTATTGTAGTGATTCAGTCCGCACACCGTTTTCTTTCTCCTTTCCTGATTATACTCATTCCTCACAGCTGCTGCATTCCTACACCTGTTGCCTTTAATTAGAGCAGCCCTTAAATAGGGAGTGGACGTCATCTCAGCATGGAGACGTTGACTTCCTGCATGTTCAGTAACAAAATCAGTTGGGCCACACTTTGAAATCAAGACATGTAACTGGGTTGTACATGTTAAGCGATCTGTTTAATATGACAAATTTCAAACCAACACAGATCAATATGATGAAAAATATGCACTTTTTAGTCATTGTCTTGGTTTTAAATGTGCTCTTGGCACATGATAAAGGCACATCAAAAGTGCATAAAAACACAATAACAGTGCCGGGATTGAGCAGAACTTGGAGTAATTTTTTCCTCTTTAACAACAATTAAATAGAATGGGGGGGGGATAAAATTCTGTAAATAACCATTTTGGTCACATCTTAGGCAAATCTCAAAGTGCATAAAAACTCAATGTGCGCTGTTAATAGCATTAACATTTGTTTCCCTTTTGAAATAAAATATACTACATCCTGGTTATAACTGACCTTGGCACATCACAAAGTGCATTTAGCTGAATAAAAAATGAACTGTCAAACACTTCAGTGCACAAACTCCCCCAAGAAATGATTGGTAACATTAACAAATATTGCACATCCACTATTGTGGTTTGTTTTGTTTTAAATCATCATATGTGTGAGTAGCAACCTCTTTTTATAACTACACATTCCATTACACACACATCAGTCCAGGCAGGGTTAAACCAATGACTTTCATCATCAATTTTACGCTTCAGAGCTGACAATCACAGGTTCTAAGGTGCCTTCACATCAAATGCGAACGGGCGAATTTTTGGCGTGGTGCAATTACATTATAACTCAATGTAAACACGTGAATTGACATGAATTCACCATCTGAGTTGCAGACAAGCGAAGTTGCCTTTTATAACTTCTGCAGATGTGTTCAACCTGTTGTTGAAATCCCCAAAATAATGTTATGCTTAGGTTTTCATTATCTGACAGGGGGTTCACCTGAAAAAGTTGTCCCTGCCTCCAAAACTTCACAAGATGATAGGCATTTATGTTGGCAGCCTGCTAGCCTTGTTAGCATGTGTATGGCAGGAGTCTGTGGGTAAATAACAACATCTCGATTCAGCTGAAGCGCTCCCGGTCCTTCTTTCTGGAACGGATCACGTCACCAGTGTAACGGATCTCGTCACAAGTATAATGGTTCTTCTTTTGGGACACCCTTAAGCGGCCGTGATCGGGAACATCAATGCATGCGGGTGTGCGGCATAGGGACCACGATGACACTAGACTGCTGTTTCCACAATTTATTTCTCCTGTAGATGAAATAAAACAAAATGCATCACGCTCCGTCTGTACCTCGATCCCACACAGGCTCCCACAGCAAAGCAATGCGATACTGTGTGGAAAGGAGCTCTGTTAATGAAATAAAACAAACTGTATCACGCTCCGTCTGTACCTCGATCCCACACAGGCTCCCACAGCAAAGCAACGCGATACTGTGGGGAAAGACTGACTACCAAAGCCTCGGAGGTACAGAAAGAGCGGATGTGAGAAGCGTACTGCCAAAATAAAACACTCAAGTAAAATAAAATTCACAACAACATAAAGAAAAACATAACTGATAAAAAGAAATACTTAAAGTGCATTTTTGACTCCGTTACACCCACCCCACTGAATTTTACTGAACTTGAGCCATAGCTACACAGAATTCACTATAATACACAAAACACCCGGGGTTAGTTAAAGAACACCATTTTACAGAATATCCCACACAAGGACGAAGTGGCATGAGAGCAGCGCTTATCTCTCAACCCAACCACTGGTAATGGAGTGCCTTGTACACCCCACCAAAAACCCCAACTATAAGTGTAGCAAATGCTCTTGAACAATAAAATAAAATAAAATAACCGAACATTAAAAAAAACAAAGCTAAGTCCACAAAAACATAGTCCACACATGTGACATTTAATCAGTCAGGGTCTGAAACATAGACCTACAAACAGCCTTAACATTAAACTTGTCACGAACCACATCTTGCCTGGACATTGTCTGCACTAGTCTATTAACAGGTTTAATCAGGCGACCAAATCTTGACCTGATTTGAGATTGTGCATTCGGACGGTGACAATGTGCATGTGACGCCTGGTCAACAGTACAGCGAGCAAGGGGAGTGTCTGTCTGTCTCTCGGAGTCAGGAACAGAAACTAGTTGACTGTCAAGTGTTTGTCCACCATGAGTATCAGTAGCAGCTGTAGTCACAGGTCTAGAGTCAGAGGACATGGGATAATCTACCCCTTGATCAACAGGTGCAACTGAAGAGTTCTGGGGGTCAGAAGACACACTTGTCACGTCAGAAACGTCTACCTGTGACACAGATGGTTCAGTGAGCTGCGTGATCCACTCAACAGTTCTCCTTTCAGAGTCAACATGTTCTGGATCAACTAATGGTTCACGTGTTTCTCCACATGAAGACGGATCACCTGTACCAGCCTCACTCTCTCCCTCGAAGAGGTCCGCAGATGTATCTCCCTCATCATCAATGTCTGTAGCTAAGGTTTCTGGAAGTAAGGTGGATGAACCATGGTTGGACACATCGCACACATCCACCACAGGAAGAAAATTTACCAGCATCAACAGATTCCTGTGGACCACTTTTGTCCGTCCAGTAAGAGTGTCACAAATCCTGTATGTATGGGTCTGTGGGTTGAATGAATGAATGAATGAATTTATTTCGGATAGTACAGTACAGGTTAAAAGAAACTGTATAATATAACAACAAGGTCAAATTAGACAAAGACTCCTCCTACTATACAATTCCACGTAAGTTATCCGAAATGGGTGATGGCTGAAGCCGCAGCTTATATTGCCCACCCATATTCCATCCAAGAATTCAAAAGAGAAAACAAGACAAGAGCGATTACAATTTAAAACAAAGCTAAGACAAAATGTGACTGAGAGAAAAGAAAACTAAGCTAGGCTAAGTTAAGTGGTTACTATTCAAAAACAAATCTAAGACAAAATGTCACAGAGAAAAAAAGAAAAAAAAAGAAAAAAAAACTAAGCTACAACACAACACAGGCTGGATATGTCAATCCTTATGTGAGTTTACATGTCGTCTTGTAAATATGTTTGGAGTATTTCTTCCTTTAGTTTTTGTTTAAATTGTCCAAGTGTTTTACATGATTTTAATTCAGGTCCAAAATCGTTCCATAATCTGACTCCTTGCACTGAAATACAGTGTTGCTTGGTGGTTGTTCTCACTGTAGGCTTTTGAAATATACATGTTCCTCTGAAGTGATATCGTTTCTCCCTTGTTTGGAACAACTTTTGGATATTTGCGGGCAGTGATAAATTCTTCACTTTGAACATTATTATTGCGGTTTTAAAGTCAACCAGATCTTTCAACTTGAGAGTTTTTTGTTTAAGAAAAAGTGGGTTTGTTGGTTCCCTGTAAGCTGCTTTGTTTATTATTCTAATAGCTCTCTTTTGAAGCATAAAGAGTGGATATATGTTTGTTTTATATGTATTTCCCCATATTTCATTACAATATGTCATGTATGGGAGTATTAATGAATGATACAAGGTGTATAGTGTGGGTTGATTCAGCAAATATTTCACTCTGTGTAATATTGCAATTGATTTGGATACTTTACCTTTAATATAATTAATATGTGACTTCCAACACAGTTTGTTATCAATTATTACTCCAAGAAATTTACTTTCAGATACCCTTTCAATCTCTACACCATTTACACTTTTTCTGAACAGATATCTGTTCTGAATTTATATCTGTTATATCTGTAATATCTGTTCTGAATTTTTTCTGAACAGATATCTCTGTCCTGGGGCAGCACCTTGATCCGATGGAGGAGATAGGAGAGAGAAGGACGGTGGCTAAACTGTCATCTCTGCTGGAGTCCGAGTTCCACCCTATGCAGGACATACTGGATGCACTGAGGAGCTCATTTAGCAGCAGACTACATCATCCCAGGTGCACAACCGAGAGGTTTCATAGGTCCTTCCTACCAACGGCTGTCAGACTGTACAACCTAAGCAGGGCTGCTCGCAGAGATAGCAAAAAGACGTAACAAACTAATAGTTTTTTGAATGCAAAAGATGCAATAGACTTACACAATGGTCCTCTCCGGCATACAACTAGGAAAATACCAGTCGCTATGGAGGGTGAGAATATGTATGGGCACATAATCATACCATGTAGGATAACTAAGTAGACGGTTATGCTGTTTCATCCCATCTAGCAACAATGCTCTGCACTGTGTGTGTTTATATATTTACATATTTATTCCATCTAGCTACAATGCTCAGCACTGGGTGTGTTTATATTTATATATCTATATATTTATTCCATCTAGCTACAATGCTCCGCACTGTGTTTTTATATATCTACATATTATTCCATCTAGCTACATTGCTCCGCACTGTGTGTGTTTATATACTTGCATATTTATTCCACCTAGCTGCAATGCTCCGTACTGTGGGTGTTTATATATTTACATATTTATTCCATCTAGCTACAATGCTCTGCACTGTGTGTTCATATATTCATATATTTATTCCATCCAGCTACAATGCTCTGCACTGTGTGTCTGTGTGTATATATATATTTTATAGTAATATGTACATATGTATATTAGCTGCTCTTGCTTGCTTGTTTTTTTTCTTGCCTTCTGATTGTTGCTCTGAGTGTTGCTATCCCTGTGCTGTTGCAATCCTGGAATTTCCCCGTTGTGGGACTAATAAAGGCTTATCTTATCTTATCTTATCTTATCTTATCTATTCTTTAAGTAACTACTTAACCAGGACAGTGCTACCCCTCTAATACCACAATTTTGTAATTTCTTTAATAATAAATTGTGATCTACTGTATCAAATGCTTTTTTAAGATCTAGGAATACTCCAACTGAATACTCTTTATTTTCAATGGCTGTTGATATTTTTTCTGTAAATTCCATTAGGGCATATGCAGTTGTCATCTTGTGTCTGAACCCATATTGCTGCTCACACAATAGATCATTCTTCAGTATGAAGTTGTCAATTCTCTCATAGAATATTTTTTCAAGTATCTTGGAAAATTGCGGTAATAGTGAAATTGGTCTATAGTTTGAGAGTTCCCCTCTGTCGCCCGTCTTGTATATCGGAATTACTTTAGCTATTTCATTGCATTGGATATATACCTGATTGGAGAGACAGGTTACAGATATACGTCAGTGGTTTTACTATGCATTCGATAACAGTTTTGACTAATAGCATGTCAATACCATCACAGTCCGTAGATGTTTTACTTTTGAACGATTTAACAATTTCAATGACCTCTCTTTCGTCTGTGTTCTTTATGAAGATGGAGTCTTTTACAGCAGTGTTTTTGCATATTGTATCACCTGTAGGCACCGTAGTGGGTATTTCTCGGGCCAGATTAGGTCCAATGTTAACAAAAAAAATATTAAATTCATCTGCAGGTGAAGCTATATTCACACTCTTGAGTCGTTTTATTATTTTTTGGAATATTAGTTGGGTTGCTTGTATTTCTGCTTTTATTTCCAAGGATACTGTTGAGTATTGTCCATGTATTTTTAATATTGTCTTTGTTTTTCTCCAGTTCTTTACTGTAATAGTCTCTTTTACTACATCTTATTATATATGTTAACTTATTTTTGTATGTTTTATACCGCTGCTCTGCTTCTTTTGTCCTTTTCTTTAGGAAAGCTTTATATAATAAATTTTTCTTTTTACACGCCTTTTGTAGTCCTTTGGTTAACCATAGCTTATCAGCAAATTTGTGTTTAAGCTTTTTTTTTACTAATGGCAGTTTTTTTCATAAAGAGTGGTTACAATGTTTATAAATGTGTCATAGGCTTCATTTACGTCTGATACATAGACTTCTGTCCAGTCTTGCTTCAGCAAGGCCTCTTTAAAAGAATTGATTGCATTTGGTGATTTGTATCTGAACGATTTTGAAATTTTTTCTGCGTTGGACCCCATGTGGCCATGGATAAGTGCAAAGGTTGGCAAGTGGTCACTTATATCATTTATCAATAATCCACTTTCTACTTTCTTATCGATAACATTGACAAACAGGTTGTCAATAAATGTAGCAGAGTGAACTGTTGGTTCACATCCATTACAGTGTAAACAGTTGATTCCCACTTATCAGCAGTTTTCTTTTTGCCTCTCTCCTTTCTGTTGGCCAAAAGCACCCTGTCACCAATCTCAATCTTGGATCCTGTCACTTTCCTGTTGTAAAGATTAGCATGTCTGTGTTGCTCCTTAGCAGCACGGTCCTGAGCAACCATCATTGCTTCTTTTAGCTCACAGGTGAGAGTTGCCACATACTTGTCATAACTGGTTACATCAGCATCGCGAAGAACAGAACGAAACATGACATCTACTGGCAAACGGGGCACACGGCCATACATGAGGTAAAAAGGAGGAAAGCCAGTCGTCTCATGGGCTGTACAGTTGTACATAAATGTCAAAGTCTGCAACCGTCGTGGCCAGTTAGCTCTCACCTCAGGAGACAGTGCACGAATCATCCCACCCAGAGTCCTGTTAAACCGTTCGACACTCCCATTTCCCATTGGGTGGTAAGGGGTAGTGTGAGATTTCCTGACACCGGAAACTTTGAGGAGTTCACTGATTAATTGACTTTCAAAATTAGGACCTTGGTCACTGTGGATTCTTTCTGGGAATCCAAAGACACAAAAGTACTTGTTCCACAGAACATTTGCCACTTGCTTAGCTGTTTGATCCTTACAAGGAAAGGCCTGAGCCATCCTGGTAAAGTGATCTGTTATCACTAGGACATCAATAGACTTGTTCTTAGAGTCTTCAGCTGACCAAAAGTCAATGCAGACCAGCTCCAGCGGTCTAGATGACAAGATGCTCTCTAAAGGAGCTCGTCCCTCAGGTTCAGCTGACTTGCTGAGGACACAACGCTGGCAGTGTCTGACATGGTCTCTAACATCTCTCTCAAGGGTCAGCCAGAAAAATCTCTGTCTGGATAAACTGAGGGTTCGCGACTGGGCTTGATGACCAGCATCATCATGCACACCTTTCAAGACCTCATCCTTGAGCGAGTCTGGGACAACATACTGAAGCCGTTTGGACTTGGTTCTCTGGTCCCTTGAAACTCTGTACAGAACACCATTGCTCACAGATAGCTTATCCCAGTGTTTCAGATATTTAATCACTGAAAATGATTCTTTCACCCTTTCTCTCCTTGAGGGTCTCCAATGTCTTTCAACATAAAACAGGACGCGAGAAAGAATTCCATCCTCCAACTGTTTGTCACGCAAAGCCTTTTCAGAATAGGCAGGCAATGGGTCTTGACCTGGTAGAATTAACTGGGGCAAAAACTGCAAGGCTTCAATTGCCCAGGCCCTCGGACCAGCATCCCACTCAATGTGTGACTGCATCACAGCAGACACTTCTTCTGAATTCATAATCTGAGTGTGTACCCGGGAGGTATGAGCATTGTCACACATCGCATCCACGTGACCACTGGATGAACGAAAAGCATCCTGAACAGAGGCAGTAGACACATTTTTGACTTCACTAAGGAGTTTCACATATGGCTCATTGAATAGTCTGTGACCAATATTTTCCTTGACAAAAGGCACACGGCTTAATGCATCAGCCACAATGTTCTGCCACCCTGGAACATACTTTATGTCAAAGTCATACGCAGCCAACTTGGCTACCCAGCGTTGCTCACAACAGTCTAACTTGGGCTTGGTCAATATGTGAGTCAAAGGATTGTTGTCAGTCCAAACAGTGAATTTGTGACCCTTTAGCCAATGACTAAACTTGTCAGTGATGGACCATTTCAAAGCCAGAAATTCCAGTCGGTGCACTGGATAGTTTTTCTGAGACTGTGTCAATGACTTACTAGCAAAAGCAATAGGTCTGGCATGACTTTCACCTTCCTGGACTTGGGACAGAACGGCACCTATCCCATCCAGAGACGCATCAGTTGAAAGCATGAAGGGACTGTCAAAGTTAGGATGAGCCAAGACCACTGTGTTAACAAGTGCAGATTTGAGACTTTCAAAGGCATGTATGTGCTCTTGGGTCCAATCAGAAGCATAAAGCTTTCTGCAAGCCATCTTGGTTTTCTTACATCTGCCTTTAAATTTTCCACCTTTCAACAGGTTGAACAATGGCTTGGCAATGGCAGAATATCCTGGCACAAAATGCTGATAGTAATTAACCATCCCCAAGAAGGATCTAAGTCTTTTTTGGGACAGTGTCACACCATCAGTGTCCATAAGGTCAGCACAAGTCATTTTCGCGATGTTTTCAACCTTACTAGGGTCGGTTGAAACACCATTCTCATCAATTACGTGACCAAGAAACCTCACAGATCTCCTGAGGAAAAAACACTTTTTGGGTGCCAACTTCAAGTTGTGCCTACGCAGCCTGCTGAACACCATCTCAAGGCGCTGCAATGCACTCTCCTCATCAGATGCAAAAATCAGCAGATCATCCAAATAGCACAACAAAGTCAAATAATTCTGGTCACCAAAAATGGCAGTCATCATGCGCATAAAACTAGCAGGACTATTGCATAATCCCTGGGGCAGGCGATTGTACTCATACAAGCCCATCGGAGTGGTAAAAGCAGAATACTTCCTGTCATCCTCATGAAGTGGCATGTTGTAGAAGCCGGACGTTAAATCCACTGTGCTGAAGAGGCAATTACCTCCCAGTGCTGACAGACAGTCTGCCTGGTGAGGGAGAGGGTGAGCATCTTTCAGAGTCCTCTTATTCAGCCAGTGAAAATCCATGCAGATGCGGAGGTCGCCATTCTTTTTCCACACAAGAACCAAGGGAGATGCATACTCGCTAGTCGATTTCCTGATAATGTCTTTTTCCTCCATTTCATTTAGCACCTGTCTTAATTTCTGATACTGACTAGGGGGTACACGCCTGTATGGGAGTCTGAATGGTTTATTATCAGATAAATGTATGCGGTGTACAAAGCCCTTAGCTTCTCCACAGTCTAGGTGGTGGCGTGAAAAGACATCCTCGTACTGAAGTACCAAGACAGCCATTGTCTTTTTGCAGTCCTCTGACACTTGGCATAAATTGATGTCTATGTCACAAAGCCCCACTGACTTGAGTTTTTCTTTTACAGACTCCATACCAGCATCACATGCCGTTGTAGACTGTGTGTAGCAGGTCACTGGTACACTAGACTGCTCAGCTGTGTCCATGTCTTCAAGGGCTATACATGTGTAGACATCAGCTAGCTTCGCATTGCGCCGTAACAACACAGGCTTGTTGGACGTGTTGATGAGTTTGAGCGGGACCCACCTGTCACCCCACATAGGAGTTACAATCTTAGCCACTAGGACACCCCTAGGAGCTGAACGAGAAGATGTGGGCTCTGTCATGACTGTACTGCCTGGAGATACAACAGTGTCTTTAGGCAATTTACCCCAAACAAGGTACTCACGCCCAGGTTCAAGGTAGGTGGCTGAGTTACATCTGACAGTACCAACTTTGTCAGGAATGTCATTTCCTTTCCAGGGGTTCAAACCAGTGAGCATAGACAAGAACTGCTCAGCTTCCGGTTCTGCAGTTGGGCAGGGGCCAGACACTGTTTTCCAATAGGACTTGCATTGTTTTGAATGTTGTAGGATGTGCTTTATTACATTGGTACCAATAATCAACTCATCATGCTGACCACAGACAACCAGAGTGGGGACTATCATTTTACAACCATACACCTCCATCACAATGTCAAAAGCACTCTTTGGCCTGACACGCTGTCCACCACACCCAACCAGCATCACATCCACATCAATCTGGTTCTCATTTGTTATCACTCCAGCAGTTCTCAGCTTCTTCTCTGCATCCTCGTTGATACTGCAGGCCATGGAGCCACTGTCCAGCATGCCATCAATTATCACTGCACCACCAAAAGCTACTGGTGTGTAGAAAAGGCTGGAACTATTACCAATTATGTGAATGTTCTGATACACAACAACTACATCATCGCACAAGCTTCTCACCGATGCAAAAATCGACTCAGCATCATATGTGTCACTGCAGTGGGAGCTTGAGGTGAGACCTGCACTGCCTCCCTCCAAGTACAGGTCAGTTAGTTTCCCTGAGACTGAGAAGGAGGCTGACAGTTGTTGTTGGGACAGGCCAGTCTGGCATGACCAGGGGAAAGGCAGGTAAAACACAATTTCTCAGACATGCAATGTGAAATGGTGGAGTGACGTGTGTCATTACAGACCATACAAGTTGCTTCTCTGGGGCGTCTCTGACGAGAGGCATGTTTAAATCTGTTGCTCTCAGTCGGGTGAGGAATTGTACACTGCTGCAACTTCTCCATCATTTCCTGAAACATATCAACCACGCGACCAAGGAGCCTCTCCTCTGACTGTTGGAGATTTTGAGCAACAACCGGCACACTAGCACAATCTGAGCTGAGTGTGTTTGGGGTAGGGTCATAGATGGGGAATGGAGAGGGGCCCTGACATGTAAACTGTCAGGTTTGAGGAAGTGAAGAGGGAATGACTGGGGTGTAGCACTGTTCTGGCATGGTCATGGCTGAAGATGGCAACCTGGGTTTGTCAGATGTTACAGTAGCTGTGTGACTCATTAGCTGTGGACCATCAGGCGCTCTGGCACTAGCTCTAACCTCTCTCTGATAATCGTCAATTCTCAACTGAACATCACGTGAGGTCCATTCATGAGGTGGTTTCCACTTCAATGTGCAAGACAGATCAGGATCAGGACAATTTTTGACAAACATGATAGCAACCTCTTTGCTCATGTCCTCAGTCTGCTTGCCTTGTCTATGTAGGCCCTCGAGAGCCAGGTCAGCTGCTTTGTTCAGCCTTATCCAGTAGTCCACTGGGTTTTCTCTGTGCCTGGGCAGGGTTGCATAAAAATCTGCGAGCGGAAGCCATGAGGAGGCATCACAGAAGTAACGGAGAAGAACATCGTAAATTATCTCAGGTTCCTTTTTAGCATCTAGCTCCAGGTCACTACGCAGGGCAACTTTCGCACATCTTTAGCTTTGCCCAATAAATGACTCATTATCTCTCCTGCTTGCTCACACACAGGAATCTCTCTCTTCTTGAGTTCAGTCTTAGTCAAGTCAATCCAGTCCCGAACTGAATATCTGTCAGTACTGTCACCTCTAAATGTACGTAGTTCTCTGTCTGACTTAACATGGACAGTCACATGTGGAGGGTCACATTTGGTAACATCATAATGTGCTGTTCGATCAGTAGGAGAAGTCTGGTTGTCATTGGTCATATTCATAATACCAACAGACATTAATTTAGTGACTATAGACTCACCAATTTGAGCACCAAGCTGCCCCACCATGTCTGTAAAATTTTCAATGGCACCGACATTACTGCAGGGTGTGGAAACATGAGGACCCTCACTCATGAACTCACCAACAGGAATACAATCTGGGCTCTGACCTAACCCTGTATCCCCACCACTGTTCATAAATTTTGAATGTCCCACATCTCTACTAATAGTAATATCACTGCGCCAAATACCTCTCCCTTTTGGCAAAACAGGTGTTTTATAATTATCCATGTCCTTTTTTTTTTCTCGAACTACTTTACACAGTGAAATTTTTTTTTTTCTTGAACTACTTTACACAGTGAAATTTACATGCGTTGCTACTAACTCCAAAATAAGGTGGCATATATCAGTTAAAACCTAATACAATAGTCCTGTATATGCCTGACCACATATACGTCCCAGCGTAGACCCAGTATGGCGATGCAGCATCCACGGTGACCGGCGTCCAGCTGATCTGAAGATCCAAGGGTCAACGGCACCAGTGTAACGGATCACGTCACCAGTGTAACGGATCTCGTCACAAGTATAATGGTTCTTCTTTTGGGACACCCTTAAGCGGCCGTGATCGGGAACATCAATGCATGCGGGTGTGCGGCATAGGGACCACGATGACACCAGACTGCTGTTTCCACAATTTATTTCTCCTGTAGATGAAATAAAACAAAATGCATCACGCTCCGTCTGTACCTCGATCCCACACAGGCTCCCACAGCAAAGCAACGCGATACTGTGGGGAAAGGCTAACTACCGGAGCCTCGGAGGTACAGAAAGAGTGGATGTGAGAAGCGTACTGCCAAAATAAAACACTCAAGTAAAATAAAATTCACAACAACATAAAGAAAACATAACTGATAAAAAGAAATACTTAAAGTGCATTTTTGACTCCGTTACATTTCTCCATGTGAGTGACAGTCTCATTTTCAAACTAGTTTACTCTCCAATGTTGATACTTTTACTCCGATAATGGCAGAATCTCAAAGCTAGCACTATCCCTTGGAAGCGACTGTGCAATTTTGCATGTGTTCGCCTCTTTCCATTGACTTTGTATGTATTCACGTTACCCGTTTGTGTTTGGTGTAGGCTTGGTATCTTGCCACTAGCACCGTTAGCCACAGTCATAGAGCTCACACTTCAAAACAAATGCGCTGCATTGTGGGTTGACGGTTGCTAGGCTACGTGACGTGTTGCATTTAGGTTTGTAGTAACTAATGGATTTTTGCAATTCTGTGAAATGTGTTGGTCTTTATTTCTCTGGCTGGACCACAGACTGGGCCTGGGCCACTCAGAGGTTGGTTCTGGGCCGCATGTGGCCAGCGGGCCTCTAATTGAATAGGTCTGGTTTAGGATAAAATTTTTATTTGTTATAGATAATAACATAATAATTTGGAAGGAGCACCAGGTAAACTCGGGCCACTACACTGGCTACCCATGTGTCCATCTGTAGCTACTGCACATGATTCGGACATATTTAAAGTTACAGCGAGAGTGTTTGTCTATAGTGCCAACATATTCATTTGGCAAGAGGAATGAGTGCATCACTGAAAGGACATTAACTCTCACCCTCATTGCCTCTGGTATGTAATACAGGTGATGCTACAAAAACTCAGAGTAGCAAGTCGTGTGATCTCAGTGTGAAGTAAACACATGTATTTGCATGTGTGAATGTTTTCCAGATCATAGTAGTGGGTGTAATTGGAGTACTTTCTGTGTTTGTGGACCTTCTGTTCATGATTTCCTGTTTCCAAACACATCAGACTTCCAAAACACATTGTTTCGTTGAACATTAATAGTCCTAATAATCAGACTGTTTTTCCCCCTTTTAGTTGTTCTTTGAAGGTTAAATTGGTACTAATAAATAAGATAACCCCAAGCTATTTTCTTTTTGGGGGAAAAAACAATCAAATTGCATTTATTCAGCAAGCACACATGAGAAATAAAAATAACTGCAGTCGATCTGTTTACAGAACATTTCTCTGAAGATATGTTAAAAATGGGAAATTTTGGATTTTTTCTTGCTCATTTTAATCTGAGTAATTTATTTAATTCAAAATTGTTAAAAGAAAGTGGAAGCTTTTTTGTAGTATATTTGCAACATTTTTTTTCGGCTAAACAAAGTTGTTTTTATAAAATTCTTTTCTTTTTGTACATTTCCATTTTTTCATAAATTCAGACTTTTATTAAGGAATACCTGCAAGGTTTTCAAATAACTTTGCTAAAGTATTTTTCTTTTCAATTTGTTTTTTCTTGGGCTGCTTCTGTCCTTCAGGTGTAAACTCCAAGCAGGCTTTCATGTGTTTTGCATTGAGGAGGCTTCTGTCTGCCTCTCTGCCATAAAACCCAGAATTGTGGAGGGCTGCAGTGATGGTTACCCTTCTGGAACGTAGTTCCAGTTCCCCTCTCCACACTAGACCTCTGGAACTCAGTCAGAGAGACCATCGGGTTCTTGTTCACCTCTCTCACTAAGGCCCTTCTCCCTCACTTGCTCAGTTTGGCCGGGTGACCAGCTCTTGGAAGATTCCTGCTTGTGCTAAACTTTTCCATTTGAGTATTTGTTATGATCCGAGCACCGATCTCGTCCGCGCTCGGGTCATACGTCCTCTCCTGCAGGCTTGACAGCAGTGAGTACCTTCTGGCTCCCCGGGCTCTTATTGTGACAGCGCTCGGGGGAGCTTCCTGCTGTCAAAGCCTGCCAGCTGTGGTGCATTCAGGTCTTATTAGCGGCCGGCATTTAAAGCGGGCGCTGAATGCAGCCCGATGCAGCAGTCTCCATCAAACATCCCTCATCAGACGTCAAGCAAGCGTCCCTCGTCTCAGACGCCAATATTCCTTATTATCCCACGTCTATGATCATCCTTCGTCCTAACCTGGAACCGTAAGTGAGCTTGTTCAGCCTTGCGGCTTCTACATCCAGTGTTGTGTGTTGTAGCCCACCGTGGCTCATTCCTTTCTGTCACTTTGTGTATTATCCTTTGTTCATGTTCACAATAAAACATCACTGCAAACTCACCGGTGACTTGTTGGCGTCTTATGGTGGCTTGCGAGGGCCACCGTGACAGTAGACTGCTGCCAGGGCGCCTAAACGGTGGCGCCACACCGAGACGCCTGTCGCCGTGAGTTTTGCATTGGATTTTGCTCTTCCCTGTCTGGGTACTGCGTGCTGAAAGCATGCCGTCACGGAGGGGCCGCGCTTGGAGTCAGAGCTACGAGCTGGCTGACACCCTGGAATACGTGGATGAAATGCTCATCTCCGCCTCCCTCCTTGACTTTCACAGCAACGTGCGCTGGTACCTGGACTGTGCTGAGGACATTTTGAATCATCTTCCCTGCTACGCCAACCACCCTGAAGTCAGCGTGAGGAGGGATGACATCACCGCACAGCGCGGGATACTCCGTGGGCTGGAGGGAAACCCCGGCAGGAAGCCGAAGAGGAGGCATCCTCGCTCCTCACGTCCGGATCCCATTCCTGTCTCCATTCTGGTCCAGGAGTTTGCACCGCACAGGGGTGATCCCCGCCGGAGTGTGTCGTCATTCGGGAATCCCCCGGAGAAGCTACAACTCGCAGCTGCTTCCATCTGGGACCGAGTGGAGGCAGCTCGTTCCGCTGGTCACCCCACGCAGATAATTAAGCATGTGACGGCGGCAGTCAGACTGGTGGAGAGGAACCCAGCGTTGAGTGACTTTCCCGAGTACGCCAACCTGCTCGCTTCAGTTTCCGCACAGGAGCGATGATTCCTGGACCTCACCTTCGCCTCGCCCCCTGCAAGAAACTGTCGTCACACCAGCTTTAAACCTCGACACGAACCCCGTCCAGATCCTGTTCCGGGCCGCCAGAGAGATTCAACTCCCCAGTCAGCTGCTTCCTCGGCGTCTCGCCAGGAGGGAATCCCCGCAGCCTCTCCCCCCGGGCCATCTTTTCCTGCTGTCCCATCAGCGCTCCGTGCCCGGTTCGTCTCGGCTGTCACCCCCTCCACCTCGACACCTTCTCCGGCTGCTGTGAGTGCCCAGAGTCCTGCTTCGGCGAGCCCCGTCCGAGATCCATCACGAGCGGCTCCCCCTCGTCCTCCCAGGGGGCCCTCTGTCACCATCCGGCGGGGAAAGGGAGGAGCAACATCCGCTACAGCAGGCACCATCCTCCTTCCGGGAGACAGGCAAGTTCAAGTTCACTCATCTCATTATTGTGATTTGCCTTGTCTGACTCCTGGGGGTGGAGTTCGGGGTTCGCAGTCCCCCGAGCTCCCACCACCTGCTGTAGCTTCTATTATTATAGAAGAATTGTATAATAATCAGTTGGTAGAGCATCCGCCCCACACCCGGGAGACAGGGGTTCAAATCCCGGCCGGGTCATGCCGAAGACCATATAAAAGTGGAACTTCCTGCCATCCAGCTTGGTGCTCAGCAATGATGGAATGGAGGAGGGAAATTTGTGGCGGCACCTTGCATGGCAGCAGCCCTCTGATTCTGCACTTGGGGTGTGTGTGATTAACACAGTAGATAGGTAAAACACAATCTCATTCTACTGTACACGATTGGTTGTACAGTTGAATGACAATAAGGGTGATTTAATTTAATTTAATTAAACCCGCTTCCTCTGTGTCTCCCTCCGCTGAGTGGTCCTCGATGCCAGGCCAATGTCGCAGCCCCCCCCCCCTCGATGAGAGGGGGCCCTGCGGTTCTGGAGAGCCTGGTTCCAGCCCCGCAGCCACGTCGTGGGTGGAGGAGGAGAGCGGACTGCACCGTGGAGCCTGCGCCAACGACGAAGCGTCCTCGGGTCTCCACAGATGAGCGGTCCGGTCCAGCGGGTCGAGGGTCCCCAGCCCCCACGCCGTGCGGGTCGTCGGCGTGGCCGTCAGAGCCGGAGTGTCCTCAGGCTGCGGACACCATCATGCCAGCTGCGGAGCCCGACGTAGCTGAGTGGGAGCCAGAAGACGATCTCCTCCCATCTGAGCCCGGATCGTAGGAGTCCTGGACAGCGACAGAACCCGAGTACAGGCAAGTGCTCTACTTTGTCTTTCTTCTTTCTATTGTGGAGCACTTTTGCCTGTCTCTCGGGGAGGCAAGTCGGGGCAGCCATCCGCTGCGCCCAAACCCGTCTCGCTGGGCTCTGTCACTGCTGGTGATCCTGATCCCAGTTCTCTTCTCTCTCCTGAGCCTTCTCCCAGGGTCACCGGTGCTGAGCTGGTCCCGATCGCTGTGCTGGAGGTTCCGGGTTCGGGCTTGGAGGTCGTCCATGGAGCTGTTCCGACCCAGTCGGGGTCCATCGTGGGTGCAGCCGCGACCCAGTCTGGGTCCATCGTGGATGCAGCCGCGACCCAGTCGGGGTCCATCGTGGGTGCAGCTGCGACCCAGTCGGGGTCCATTGTGGGTGCAGCGCGGGCTCACCCTGGGTCCAACAGGAGGACAGTGCCTATTCTGGTAACGTTGGGAGGTGGAGCTGCAGATCCTCACTGAGCGACGCTGGACTGGTCCCTCATCTTTCCCCCAAGACTTCTCCACCGGGTGCCGTTGGGGTTCCTCATTTTTGGCCCGGCTCGCCCTCGCCATCCCCCTCTGCAGGGAAGCCGTTGTCGTTCTCTCCCCTGCGGTCCTGGTGGCTGAGCGATGCGGATCGGCCGCCTGAAGGACTGCCTCGCCCTTTTGGCGTTCTGGGTCGGCCACCCGACCCACTGGACTGTCTGTTTGGCGACTTGGTCCGGCCGCCAGAGATTCTGTGTTTCCGGGCACGGGACTGGGGTAGGCCGCCCGAACTGTCCTTTTTCCCCCTGTCTGCGATGTGGACACTAGATGCAGGGTGGCCCCCCGAACTATCAGCCTTCATGCCACAGTGCTAGGACTGCCATCATCCCGGGTCTTCATTTTCGTTGGTTCTGTAACCTTTTGGGATGTGCGGGGGGTCTTGTGTTTGTAATTGTGCATCTCACCCTTTCCTAGCGGGTGCCTTTGTTCGTTTTTTCTCTCTTAAATGTCCGTACGCTTCCTGTAAAAGTTGGTGTTTTGTTTTTCCCTGTCTTAATTATCCTGTGTGCTTTTTGGAATATAGCGTTTTTCGTTAGCCGTACTCTGATTGTCTTGTTTATCCCCTGTTCCCTCATGCTTTTTTTTTCCCTCCTTCGTTTGTGATCTGCCTTTGTCTGGGGTTTTTTTGCATCTTAGAAACATTGTATTTGCTGTTTTTGCCCTGTGATCGTCTCCTCTATGTTCTACCTTGGTTGTAATTTGTGCATGGGAGTGTCGTTTTTTTTTTTTTTTTGTCTGCCTACGCGCTCCTGTTGTCATCATAGTTTTTTTTTTTTGGTCTTTGCTGGTCCGCTCCCCCCGGCCTGTTCCCCCTTCCGCCCACCCTGGGGGGGTGGGGATGGGGGTGGGCTTGGGTGTCATTGGGCATTCAGAGCCCGCCCTCGAGGGGGAGGTACTGTTATGATCCGAGCACCGATCTCGTCCGCACTCGGGTCATACGTCATCTCCTGCAGGCTTGACAGCAGTGAGTACCTTCTGGCTCCCCGGGCTCTTATTGTGACAGCGCTCGGGGGAGCTTCCTGCTGTCAAAGCCTGCCAGCTGTGGTGCATTCAGGGCTCATTAGCAGCTGGCATTTAAAGCGGGCGCTGAATGCAGCCCGATGCAGCAGTCTCCATCAAACATCCCTCATCAGACATCGAGTGAGCGTCCCTCGTCTCAGACGCCAATATTCCTTATTATCCCACATCTATGATCATCCTTCGTCCTAACCTGGAACTGTAAGTGAGCTTGTTCAGCCTTGCAGCTTCTACATCCAGTGTTGTGTGTTTTAGCCCATTGTGGCTCATTCCTTTCTGTCACTTTGTGTACTATCCTTTGTTCGTGTTCACAATAAAACATCATTGCAAACTCACCGGTGACTTGTTGGCGTCTTATGGTGGCTCGCGAGGGCCACCGTGACAGTATTAATGGAGCCACTGTGCTCTTGGGACAGCAGAAAATTGTGGCCTTCCCCAGATCTGTGCATTGCAACAATCCTGTCTCTGAGCACTGTAGGAAGATCCTTTGACCTCATGTCTTGGTTTTTGCTAAGATATGGATTGTCAGTTGTGAGGCCTTCTGTAGAGAGGTTGGCTGAGAGGTGTCTTTCCAAATCATGTCCAATCAATGTAGTTTTGGCCCCTTTACCCAGCATAGAGATAGTTGAGAAATTGGACCATTTTTGTTTTTTTTTAACTTTGGGATCATTTGGAAGATTCTTGTGCTGTGGACTGAGTCAAAACTTTGAGGAGACCATGACGGCTGTGGAGATCACTGATAGATCAAAAAATTGGCCAGATCTCTCATCAATCTCTCAGTGATCTCTACCCCTGTGTAAAGAGAGTATTACCAGTGGTGGACTCCAAAACATGTGTAGAAACATCTCAGCAAAAAAAGCAAGAGAATAGGAGACACCTGAGCTAAATTTCAAGTGCTTTTGCAAAGTGTCTGAATATTTATGCATATGTGATATTTCAGTTTTTTTCTTTTTAATAAATGTACAAAAATCCTAAAATCCTGTTTTCACTGTGTTATTGTGGGGTACTCAGTATAGGTCAATGAGGAAAAAAATTAATTTAAACAACTGTAACATCAGTCTCATATAGGGAAAATGCTGAGGGGGATGAATACTCTTGCAAGCCACAGTAACAAGGAGGCAGCATCCAGATGTGGGCCTCTTCTGACATTGATATGGCTATGGTGGCCTCCTGTGGTCCACACAACCCAGATATGAGCGTCAATTGGCCCATTTGTAAAACAGTGCATTTGGCTCTGATTCTCCAAAACAAAAGTGGGCCACTTTTGCCCCAGATGTGGCACATTTGGCATTGCTCTGGCTTTCTTAAGCCCCAGATCCGGCAAACAGCAGTGAGCAACCCTATTTCCATCAGTCCATGCGGCATGTGGACCAGATGAAATGTCAGGTTTGAGCAACTTCTGGGACACACTTAATTAGCTATGTGGGCCTCTTTTTACTTGATTTTTATTAAAAATCCATCAGAGTGACATGCCAGCAGTGGCCACAGCCAATGTTTCTGTGTGCTCATTAACTGTGTAGTCATGCATCTATCTTGTAGCTGTGGACAACAGTGAGATGCTGCTGTCCATGCAGTACTAGTACCAGAGTCTCTCAAGACCGCTGTGTATGTAGGTCTTGGGAGACTCCAGTCTTGATGAGGTCTCCACTACAACACAACAGTAGCTACTGTACACCTTCAAGAAAAACAGAAAAGAAAACATGGTTGGACAGATCATCTGCCTTGTCTGCAAAACCAAGTCTGTGCTTGACATCAGAGGTGTACAGGTGCATCTCACTAAATTAGAATATCATCAAAAAGTTGATTTATTTCAGTAATTCAATTCATAAAATGAAACTCATATTTTATATAGATTCATTACAGACAGTGATATATTTCAAGTGTTCTTTTAATTTTGATGGTTATGGCTTGTGGCTCATGAAAATCCGAAAATCAGTTTCTCAAAAAAATTAGATTATATAAGATCAATTTTTAAAAAAATTGATTTTTTTAATAGAAATGTTGGTCGACAAAGTATTTCCATGCACACGCTCAACACTTGGTCAGGGCTCCTTTTGCATGAATTAATACTGCATCACTGTGGCATGGGGTCCTGGGTACAACATTAAACAGCATCCAGTGCTGAGGCTTCTGACCAGGAGGACAGAAGTTGTGGGGAACATGGTGCTACTCCTTAATTATCACTGCTCCCGGGTCCACTCCGGCACAGAGTGGTAGTACCTGTCAGGGCTAAGGGAGAAAACCCGAACAGAAAATCTGGAGTGGTGCCCCATAGGCAGTTAGCAGACAAATTGTTGCTTTCTGGCCCCTCCTGCATCCTGGCTCACCCCCAGCAGTCTCGATCTTTGTCTGGCCACTGGACCGGGTGCGCCAGGACGAGAGAGTGAGACCGATGCAGCACAAGTCACCCTCACTTTAATCCAAGTTATGCGCAAGTCATGACACCATCTTTCCCATTGTAAAAGTCCTGTGGCAATAGGGGAGTGGCAAAGCAGCAGGTGTGGAATCACTGAAAGCTGTTTTCACAAACCTGCACGCAGGCGGCTCAGGCCATAGGGTTGCTCCTCACTGGACTGAAGCAGCAGTTGGGTTTGGCAGCCCCCTGAGTGACCGAGCAGCCCTCTTAAGGATCGTTCTGCTTGCCTCCTTAGTTTGAGGATGGGGCTAGAAAAGGTGCCCTAACCATAGCCTGCTTCACATCATCCCTGCCAGCATACCAGGGCTGGTGGGATCCCATACAGTGGTCGAAATTCAAAGAAAACAAGAAAAACTGCACTCACCTTAGCATCTTGGAACATTAGAACTCTTCTTGACAACACCAGTGCAGACAGACGTGAGAGAAGAACCACTCTCGTGGCCAGAGAACTCTCCTGCTACAACGTTAACACCGCAGCGCTGAGTGAAACACGTCTACCTGACATAGGCCAACTCTCTGAGACTGGCAGTGGCTAGACCTTCTTCTGGAGTGGACAAAGCAGCAAAGAATGAGGTGAGGCTGGTGTTGGCTTTGTCATCAAAAATAGCCATGTCAAGAGGCTTACAAGCATCCCTGTGGGTCTGAATGACTGTCTGATGAAACTGCCGTTTCTGCTGAGAAAAAACAAGACCGCTACATTGATCAGTGCTTTTGCTCCCACTATGACCAACCCAGAAGAAATGAAGGAGAAGTTCTATGAAGAACTTTATGCCCTCATTTTGGCTGTCCCTCAGTCAGGAAAGCTCATCATCCTTGGCGATTTCAACGCTTGTGTTGGCCATTACCACCAAGCCTGGAACAGAGTCCTCGAAAAGCAGGGAGTAGGCAAATGTAACAGCATCGGTCTCCTCCTGCTCCAAAATTGTGCCTCATATGACCTGACCATCACCAACACCATGTTCCACTTATCAACCCGTAATAGACATCGTGGATGCATCCCTGCTCCAAACACTGGCATCTCATCGATTATATCATCATTAATGCAAGAGACAGGCGGGATGTGCGTGTGACAAAGGCTATGTGTAGCGCTGACTGCTGGACCAGTCACCGCCTTATCATCTCCAAACTCAACCTTCACATCCAGCCTAAGAGAAGACCACAAGGGCAAAAGGTCATCAAGTGACTCAATGTAACAAAACTGAAAGACGCTGATATTGTCCAAAACTTTCAGTCAGTCATGAACAGAGAACTCTCGGACTCGCATACAATCTATGACAATATCGAAGAAGCTTGGACCTCCTTCAAGGACACTGTTTATTCTGCTGCCCTTGAAACAATTTGTCCAGCCATTAAAAACCATCAATACTGATTTTACGAAAATGACACAGTAATCCAGGAATTGCTGGAAGAAAAGCACCGACTACTCCTAGCCAACCTGAACACCCCCTCTTGCCCAGCAAAAAAGACTGCCTTTAACAACATGCGCAGCCAGATACAGACAAAGCTACATATCATGCAAGATACTTGGCTCAGTGACAAGTCAGTCAAGATCCAATGCTATGCAGACAAGCATGATACCAAAAGATTCTATGATGCTCTGAAAGCTGTCTATGGACCTCAGTCTTGTGGGTCATCGCCTATCCTCGGACCTGATGGAACAACCCTCCTTATTGAGAAGAAGCAGTTACTGGAGAGATGGGCACTTTGATAGTGTACTCAACCACCCCTCCACTGTCAATGAAGTAATTGCACAGCTTCCTCAAGTTCTGGTGAACCTGGAACTTGATAATCATCCAACAGCTGAAGAGGTGAGGAAAGCTCTCAAACAAATGTCCACCGGGAAATTTCCAGAAGCGGACACCATCCCTGCTGAGGTTTACAAAGCAGGCAGTCCAATCTTGCTCGACCAGCTCACCCTCCTCTTTCAGTCCATGTGGGACAAAAAACAGTTTCCCCAAGATTTTAGAGATGCCACATTTACAAGCACAAAGGCAACCACCAGTCATGTGATAACCACCAAGGAATCTCCCTTCTCTCCATAGCTGGCAAGGTCTTGGCTTGTGTGCTGCTCAATCGCCTCTTACAACACCTGGAGCAGGGTCTCCTCCCTGAGAGCCAGTGTGGCTTCCGAGCAGGACAAGGAACAGTTGACATGATATTTGTTGCCTGTCAGCTTCAGGAGAAGTGCATAGAGTAGCACTGCAACCTTTATACCACATTTATGGACCTGACTAAGGCCTTTGACACTATCAGCAGAGAAGGACTGTGGAAAATCATGAGCAAGTTTGGCTGCCCCGACAGGTTCATCACCATCATCCACCAGTTCCATGAGGGCATGACTGCACATGTTCTAGATAATGGTGAGCCATAAGACGTCTTTCCTGTGACCAATGGTGTCAAACAAGGCTGCGTTCTTGCCCCAACACTTTTCAGCATGATGTTCAGCGTCATGCTGACTGATGCGTTCAGAGACTGCGAGGCTGGTATTAAAATTAGATACAGGTACAATGGAAGACTATTCAAACAAAGACGTCTACAGGCTGTCACCAAGGTGAAGGAAACTGTCATCCGAGACTTCCTCTTTACGGATGACTGCGCCCTTAATGTCAGTAGTGAGCAAGAGATGCAACTGGAGTTTGACAGTTTCTCTACAGCATACAACAACTTTGGCCTTACCATTAGTACCAAGAAGACCAAAGTGATATTCCAGCCACCCCCAAACAACCCATACCAGGACCCAAGCATCACGGTCAATGGAAAGACACTTCAGGCTGTTGAAAATTTTACATACCTTGGTAGTACTCTCTCCCATCCAGCAAACATAGATGCTGAAATCAGCAACAGAATCTCCAAAGCCAGCAGTGCATTTGGAAGGCTCAGGAAGATGGTTTGGGAAAAAAGAGGGCTCCGTCTTCTTACCAAACTCAAAGTTTATGGAGCAGTAGTCCTTACTATTCTCCTGTATGGTTGTGAAGCCTGGACTACATACAGACAACATGAAAAACAGCTGAACCATTTCCATCTGAGACGCCTTCGGAATCTCCTGTATATCCGATGGCAAGACAAAATCTCTGACACTGAAGTGCTGCAACAGGCCAATATTCCCAGTATCATCACTTTCATACATAAGGCCCAACTCAGATGGGTAGGTCATGTCATCCGCATGCCTGAAAATTGCATCCCCAAGCAGCTGTTCTATGGGGAACTCCACCAAGGCAAATGCTCTGTTGGACGGCAGCGCAAACTACTGTATATAAGGACAGCCTGAAGGTTTCTCTGAGAGACTTCTCCATAGACACACTGGCCTGGGAGAACATCTCTGCAGACCGACCCACATGGTACAGCTTTATTCACAGTGGATCTCATTCAGCTGAAGACAATATAACCAATACTGCAGAGAAGAAACGTGAGACACACAAGGCCAGAGCTGCAAGCACCCAGCACTCCACTCCCACCTACATGTGTCCCAGTTGTGGGAGAGGATTCCATGCCCGAATTAGGTTCATCAGCCACCTCTGGACACATCAAACCAGATCTTTCAACATCTGATGATGTCATGGTCATCTTCGACTACGAAGGACAAATAACAACAACACTGTGGCATGGCATGAAGGTGATCAGCCTGTGTTACTGCTGAGGTGTTATGAAGGCCCAGGTTGCTTTGATAGCGGCCTTCAGCTCCTCTGCATTGTTGGGCCTGGTGTCGCATCTCCCTGTTGATGATACTTCATAGATTCTGTATGGGGTATAGGTTAGGAGAGATTGCTGGCCAGTAAAATATGGTGATACTATGGTCATTAACCCCTTGCACTCTGGTCAATTTCCCTAAAAACGCCTAAAAATAACGTACCCAAAGTAAATCAAAAGCTGTTCTTCAGCCCTTTGCAGCATCTTCATGGGGTTGGTCTCATTTAAAAGAAAACACTGAATTTTTTGGCAAAACAGTCATAATCTCTCTAAGTGCTCCTGCCACTGAGTAACAGTCATCTAAACATACTGAACTTGAAGAAAATAAAGTTTGCCTGGGTGTTTTTTTAGATACAAATGCTTGCAAATAACACACAGCTGTCAGATACGGGCTGGGAAATGCAACAGAAATGTAGAACCAAGTGTTATCCACTTGTTGGCCAAATTGTGCCAAATGGCACAGTTTGGAAAAACGTCTATAACTTTTGAATGATTCAACATAGAAGCTTCATCTTGGGCTCAAATGAAAGGTGACACTCAGGGCTGTGTGTGTGTGTGTGTGGGGGGGGTGTTTATTCATTCATGAATGAATGAATGAACAAACAAGCCCCCTACACACAAAGAAGCATGCCACGTAAAAAATGTGTGGCCTTTTTTTTTACAAGAAAAAATAACCTACAGTGCAATAAAAATTATACTAAAATATCTGCAATGTAGAGGATAACAACTCCCCCCCCCCCCCCGCTACAGAGGAACGCGGCGCGCAAAAAAAACGGTCCGTCAACGGTCCGTCATGTGGCGATGACGCACAGTTGTAATTACCGATCGGTCAAAAGTCATTTGGATTACTATTTTCAGTGATAAAGAATAATTTAGCTTATAACACTTACCTGTCCACAACAGCAGTGTCGCTGGTGAACATCTTTTCCTCCTTGTCAGACGAACATGATGCTGGTCCGCTTGTTACGACTCGTGGTTCTGGTCACGCGACCCGGTCAAACCATGATTCCATGATTGCGGTTTTGGCAAACGATTTTTCAAAACAAATAAGAACAGTAGTAATAAAAAAGACTGGCGAATGCTACCGTTACACACAGCGGCTTACACAAAACAGATTTTATGCACGGGACGTATGCTTTCAATCGTCGAACTTCTCTGATTCAATTGGCTCCTTGTATTCGCAGTCGTTGGTAGGCGGGTCCTTCTTGCTAGGTTTTCAGTTATTGGTTCTTCAATGTTTCAGAAACCCAATTCAAGGCTCTTATTAGTCGAATGAGAGGTCAATCAAATCTAAACCAATCAAAGCACTCCTTTGGCTTTCTGTTCGCGGCTGTGTCTGTAGTGGAAGAACGGAAATGCAGCTTTTTTTTTTCAGTGCGCACTGAGACACACAGTGCACACTAGGACGCACAAGGATGCACTAGGACGCAGAGACGTGACCGCCCGCAGTACCCCGGAGTGCAAGAGGTTAAACCAGGCTTTGGTACTTTTGGCAGCAGTGTGGGCAGATGCCAAGTCCTGCTGGAAAATGAAATCAGCATCTCCATAAACCTTGTCAGCAGAGGGAAGCATGAAGTGCTCTAAAATGTCCTGGTAGACAGGTGCATTGACTTTGAACTTGATAAAACACAGTGGACTAACACCAGCAGATGACATGGCTCCCCAAATCAGGTGCCAAGTCCTGTCACTTGGAAATCAAGGTCCCAGAGTCTGTAGGAAGAGTGAACAGGCACGGAATCCAAGTTGATTTAGGTCCAGAGTGAAGTTTCCACAGTTAATGATATGTGGAGCCATGTCATCTGCTGGTGTTTCTCCACTGTGTTTAATCAAGTCCAATGTTAATGCAGCCATCTAACGGGAAATTTTTGAGCACTTCATGCTTCCCTCTGCTAACAAACTTTATGGAGATGCTGATTTCATTTTCCAGCAGGACATGGCACCTGCCCACACTGCCAAAAGTACAAATATCCGATTTAATGACCATGGTATCACTGTGCTTGATTAGCCAGCACACTCTCCTGACCTAAATCCCATAGAGAATCTATGGAGTATTGTCAAGAGGAAGATAAAATACACCAGACCCAATATTGTAGACGAGCTGAAAGCCGCTATCAAAGGAACCTGGGCTTCCATAACACCTCAGCAGTACCACAGGCTGATGACCTCCATGCCATGCTGCACTGATACGGTAATTATGCAGAAGTCGCCTGGACCAAGTATTGAGTGTGTACATGGACCTACTTTTCAATCGGCCAACATTTCTATTAAAAATCTTTTTTTTAATTAATTTTAAGTGATATTCTAATTTTTTTGAGAAACTCAATTTGGGGTTTTCATTTGCTGCAAGTCATAACAATTAAAATTAAAAGAAATAAACACTTGAAATATATCACTCTGTGTGTAATGAATCTATGAGTTTCACTTTTTGAATTGAATTACTGAAATAAATCAACTTTCAATGACATTTCAATGACATTCTAATGACATTCTAATTTTCAACCATTTTTAACCATCAAAATAAGAACTTCTGTTGGCTACCAACAAACGTGGGGAATACCCTTACGACCCAGTGCTGACCCAGTGCTGACCTGGTGAAGGTTCTGGTAGATCTGGCTCCGTTTCGCCCCGTTTCCGACCTCTAAAGGCTCGCCTCTGATGCTAACCCAGATGCTAACCCAGAGTAACTGCAGCAGTGAGAAGGTATTCTTTACATCTGGCCATCTGGAGCCGAGGAGAGAAGGATTTAAAAGGAGGACGAACCAACCGAGGCGGCGATTGGGAGCTCGGGCGCGGCGTTGGTGAGAGACGGGGGCCACCTGGATCCAGCAGGACAGTGGTCTGAACCGGTGCTCAATTGCGAGGCCCAGCCGAGGAACGACCAGACTGACGGCGGTTGGTGACGGGGCCTAGACGGGGCCCAGCGGAGGAGCCGCCTAGCCAGATGGCGACGAGTGGCTGTGATCGGTGGATTCCGGCTGCGCCGGCGGTGCACGACACAACTGGCCAGGTAGACGGAGGCAGGCGCCGGCGATAGACGGCGGTGATCTGCGGAGCTGAGCAGCGTCACTCGGCGGAGAAGCTGCGCAGGAGCGGCGGGTCCAGTAGTGACCGAGCTAGTTGAGGCCTAGCCGGATTCTCTGCTTATTTCTATCCACAGGTCAGTAAAATGCCACCCAAAAAAGAGGAAATGGAAGAAATTAAAAAAACTCTGAACTTTGTGTTAGATGAACTGGCCAAAGTGACTAGCCAGCAGGACAAAATATTAGACCTAATACAGGAGGTACAAGCCCTACATTCAATAATAAAAGAAAAAGACAAAAAAATTATGGACCTGGAGCAACACGGGCGTCTTTTGGAGCAACGCGTTGAGGATCTTGAACAAGGTTCTCGCATTGATGACATAGTTATAAGTGGACTAGACATCAGATATCAGTCGTACGCCCATGCCGCTACAGGACTGAGTGGTGAACATGCTTCCATAAGTGAATCAATGTCCTTAGAAAACCAAGTGCTTCAGTTCCTTAATGATAAAGACATTAAGGTAGAAGCCAATGCGATCTCAGCCTGTTATGCTTTACCGAAGAAAGATAACAAAACAAAGAAATTAATTGTGATGCGCTTTGTGAACAGGAGGGTGAAAAATGACATACTGAGGCAGGCCAAAAAACTAAAGGAAACTCAAGTTTACCTAAATGAACACCTGACAAAAAAAAAACGCTGAATTAGCACGGCAGGCACGGATGCTAAAGAAACATAATAAGATACAGTCAACCTGGACAAGAAATTGTAGAATTTGGATTAAACTAAATGGAACACCTGAGCAAGCAAAAAGTATAATGATCAGAGATGCTACTGACTTAGATAAATACAGATGAACACTGACTATGAAACACAGAGTGAGGAAACTCAAACTCTAAAAATATGCCACTATGCTGAACATAAACCACAAGAGATGGAGAATGATATTGATCCTGATAACCACTTTTTCAATAATATTCATAACCACTGTGAATATTACACTGAAAAGCAATTCAAAAGTCAAGTGCAATTAGATGGTAAACTGTCAACAATACACTTCAATAGCAGAAGTCTTAACAAAAACTTCTCACAGATTCAGGACTATTTAAAACAGCTAAACAGAAAATTCACAGCTATAGCAGTCTCTGAAACCTGGCTTAATGAAGACCAGGCTCCCCTGATGGCAATAGAGGGATATCAGATGTTTAACATTAACAGATCTCAAAAAAAGGGTGGTGGTGTTGCACTGTATATTGATGACCTATATAGATGTAAGCTTGTAAATGAAATGTCCTCAGCACTACCAGGGCTTCTGGAATGTGTTACTGTTGAGATTGACCTAGACAAAACAAAAAATCTAATCATAAGCTGCATATACAGAACGCCGGGAACTTGCATTGAGACATTCAGAGATAAATTAGTCGAGCTGTACAATAATATTACTAGTAAGAAAATGGTAGCAATTTGTGGAGATTTCAATATTGACCTACTTAATCCACATCAACAAAATGTAGTTACAGAGTTCATGAACTCTATGTACAGCATGAGTCTATATCCCACAATAACACATCCCAGTAGAATCACAGCTCACTCTGCTACACTTATTGACAACCTGTTTGTCAATGTTCTCGACAAGAAAATAGAAAGTGGATTATTGATAAATGATATAAGCGACCACTTGCCAATCTTTGCACTTATCCATGGCCACACGGGGCCCAACCCAGAAAAAATCTCAAAATCGTTCAGACACAAATCACCAAACGCAATCAGTTCTTTTAAAGAGGACTTGCTGAAGCAAGACTGGACAGAAGTCTATGTATCAGATGTAAATGAAGCCTATGACGCATTTACAAACATTGTAACCACTCTTTATGAAAAAAACTGCCCATTAGTTAAAAAAAAGCTTAAACACAAATTTACTGACAAACCATGGCTAACCAAAGGACTACAAAAGGCGTGTAAAAAGAAAAATTTATTATATAAAGCTTTCATAAAGAAAAGGACAAAAGAAGCAGAGCAGCGGTATAAAACATACAAAAATAAGTTAACATATATAATAAGATGTAGTAAAAGAGACTATTACAGTAAAGAACTGGAAAAAAACAAAGACAATATTAAAAATACATGGACAATAATCAACAGTATCCTTGGAAATAAAAGCAGAAATACCAGCTACCCAACTAACACTCCAAAAAATAATAAATCGACTCCGAATGTGAATATAGCTTCACCTGCAGATGAATTTAATAATTTTTTTGTTAACATTGGACCTAAACTGGCCCGAGAAATACCCACTACGGTGCCAACAGGTGATTCAATATGCAATAACACTGCTGTAAAAGACACCATCTTCATAAAGAACACAGACGAAAGAGAGGTCATTGAAATTGTTAAATCGTTCAAAAGTAAAACATCTACTGACTGCGATGGTATTGATATGCTACTAGTCAAAACTGTTATCGAATGCATAGTGAAACCACTGACGTATATCTGTAACCTGTCTCTCCAATCAGGTATATTTCCCAATGCAATGAAAATAGCTAAAGTAATTCCGATTTACAAGACAGGCGACAGAGGGGAACTCTCCAACTACAGACCAATTTCACTATTACCGCAATTTTCCAAGATACTTGAAAAAATATTCTATGAGAGAATTGACAACTTCATACTGAAGAATGATTTATTGTGTGAGCAGCAATATGGGTTCAGACACAAAAGGACAACAGCATATGCCTTAATGGAATTTACAGAAAAAATATCAACAGCCATTGAAAATAAAGAGTATTCAGTTGGAGTATTCCTGGATCTTAAAAAAGCATTTGATACAGTAGATCACAATCTATTATTAAAGAAACTACAAAATTGTGGTATCAGAGGGGTAGCACTGTCCTGGTTAAGAAGTTACTTAAAGAATAGATATCAGTTTGTATGTGTTAACAACAAAAACTCAGAGCTACTGAAGGTCACCTGTGGAGTCCCACAGGGTTCAGTTTTGGGACCATTATTATTCAATATGTATATAAATGATATATGTAAAGTTTCAGAAAAAATGGACTTAATATTGTTTGCTGATGACACTAACCTGCTATGCAGTGGAAACAACTTGGAACAACTTCTGGATACACTCGGAAAGGAATTAGGAAAGCTGAAACTGTGGTTTGATTTGAACAAATTAACGCTCAATTTAAGCAAGACAAAATTTATAGTCTTTAACAACCATCACAACTACCCAGTACCCAAACTCAGTGTAAATGGTGTAGAGATTGAAAGGGTATCCGAAACTAAATTCCTTGGAGTAATAATTGATAACAAACTGTGTTGGAAGCCACATATTAATTATATAAAAGGTAAAGTATCCAAATCAATTGCAATATTACACAGAGTGAAAAATTTGCTGAATCAACCCACACTATACACCTTGTATCATTCATTAATACTCCCATACATGACATATTGTAATGAAGTATGGGGAAATACATATAAAACAAACATATATCCACTCTTTATGCTTCAAAAGAGAGCTATTAGAATAATCAACAAAGCAGCTTACAGGGAACCAACAAACCCACTTTTTCTTAAACAAAAAACTCTCAAGTTGAAAGATCTGATCGACTTTAAAACCGCAATAATAATGTTCAAAGTGAAGAATCTATCACTGCCCGCAAATATCCAAAAGTTGTTCCAAACAAGGGAGAAACGATATCACTTCAGAGGAACATGTATATTTCAAAAGCCTACAGTGAGAACAACTACCAAGCAACATTGTATTTCAGTGCAAGGTGTCAGATTATGGAACGATTTTGGACCTGAATTAAAATCATGTACAAAGCTTGGACAATTTAAACAAAAACTAAAGGAAGAAATACTCCAAACATATTTACAAGACGACATGTAAACTCACATAAGGATTGACATTTCCAGCCTGTGTTGTGTTATAGCTTAGTTTTTCTTTTTTCTCTGTGACACTATGTCTTAGATTTGTTTTTGAATAGTAACCGCTTAACTTAGACTAGCTCAGTTTTCTTTTTCTCTCAGTCATATTTTGTCTTAGCCTTGTTTTAAATTGTAATCGCTCTTGTCTTGTTTTCTCTTTTTTCTCCTTTGAATTCTTGGATGGAATATGGGTGGGCAATATAAGCTGCGGCTTCAGCCATCACCCATTTCGGATAACTCACGTGGAATTGTATAGTAGAAGGAGTCTTTGTCTAATTTGACCTTGTTGTTATATTATACAGTTTCTTTTAACCTGTAATGTACTATCCGAAATAAATTCATTCATTCATTCATTCATTCATTCATTCATTCATTTTTTGAGATCCACCTGTAATTTTTCACAAGCTGAGCTCTCCAATTTAAAGAGTGCTGTCAATCTTTCTTTTTGCTGAATTTCAGTATTTTTTTTTTCTGATTTAATGAACAGTAACCTTGCTGCTCTGTTTCATAACAGCTGTCAGCAGTCTGCCCCCATTTTTTTTTTAATCTTTGCAAACACCTGCAATAAGAGACAAATGGGAGATATCCAAGCCATGAACCATATAAACATGGATTTTGGCACACTGATGTTCAGCAGTTGCTTCAAAGCTCACAGAAATGACTGGCCATCCACTCCTCCAAAAGGTGCTTTTATACACTCTCTGAACTTCCTTCAAGACCTTTATTTGTATTGGTGGAAACCACTAACAAAGATCTTGTGGTTCTGATCCATTTTGAAAAAGCCTAACCTGGGCCTCTGAGAGCGTCCAGGAGCTCCTTTGACAGGGGAACTGGCAGGCCAACAGACGAGCAGATGTTCAAACAGAATGCTGTTTTCTTCTTTTGTGAGGAAGGTTGCTGCTGTGTTTGGCTGCTTCTAAAGCAGACGGGGTGGGATGGAGATTAGGAGCAAGCTGCGCAATCAGTGGGTCGAACAGGCGGGCTCATGGGGCAGATTTAACATATCAAAGACAACGAGACAGAGGGAAGAGAGGCGCATCGGCTCTGTTCAGGTGATTAAAGATTCAGGTGCGTGAGAGAAATTTACTGACAGAGTGATTTGAACAAATGAAGCCTCTTGTTTCAAAACAAATTAAAAGTTGAGAAAAGCAAATGGTGCTGTAAATTCTAAGAAAACACAGCTTGGAGTATGTATAGCAGGCTCCATTTTTAAAATAACAGTGGGTTTCCTTATAACTATACTTATGAGAGAGGAAAGGTACTACTTGTACACACCCCCTTTCTCATTTTGACAAGTGCCACAGCACCAGACCTGACCTTGACCCCGCCGCCTGACCTGACCCCTGACCTATGTAATTAAAAGGGGATTGTCTTTAATTAAATAGGGATTAGTGTAGGTATAGAATGTCAATTATAATTGCTTTTAAACATAACCTTTGACCTCACGTAATTAGGTTGTCAATCAAGCATTTTGAAAACATGACCTTTGATCCATGTAATTAGGCTGTCAATCAGAAGTGTTTTGAAAATATGACCTTTGACTGGAACTTCTCGTCAACCTTGACAGATTGTGATTTGAATCTGTTGACCATATGTGGTTTAGCATGAGACCAGAATGTTAATGTTTTTTACACACACGCACACACACACACACACACACACACACACACACTAAAAACGCTTTAAAAAGCACAGACACCATGGCGGACATCAAACTGCCATCAGCAAAAACTCCACATCACCGTGAGCAACCCAAAGAGAAACTATTCCTCAACATTCAGGCTGACGATCAACGAATCAAAACTAAGACTCTCCTGTTGGAGCTACAATCAACCAGAGTCATCCACGAGCCCATCAATGATATGTACAAGAAACTGGCTGGAAAAAATAAGATTGACCTGGCACATCCCCGGAAAACCACGGAGCTGTGGATGAATCCTTTGTTTTGGGATGTCTAAAAAAGAAAAAAAAAATGTTGAATGAGGAGTTTCATCGAGAAACTTTGGAGCAAGTTTGAGACCCATCTTAACTCTCTTTACTTAGCAAATCTCTTGTACCATGTTATTGATAGCAGAGTAAATAAAAATGTAGCAGGTGTAAGGGGTAATGTGGAGTGTGAGAGACTGGAGAACCTGCTAGAAAAAGTATGGACTTTATCCATCGATACACCGTAGAAAAGACTGGTACGAGTCTGTGTGACTGAGTGCAACTCCAACATCTCCCACAGTTTTAAAGAGATCATAAAAGAAATGGGGAATGACCCTCTCGGACTTACTCATCTACTCGCATTCTATGCTTTATTTGTTGATGTTACCACAGAACTTTTACAAGCCAGACACCCTATTGACGTCTTTGGTAAACTCCTGAAAATACACAGCGTCATTCGTAATACTGTAGATCATTCTGTCCTCACGCAAACTTAGCTATTATAAAAGGTGGGTGCTAAGTTTCTGATACATCTTGTAGCGTTAGAGTTCTTTTGTTTTTTACTTGTCACATTTTATCCTGTGTAGATGTTAGTTTTAGGTAATTTTTAAGAAATTGTTTTTTTTTTTTTCCTTGTCCTGTCAGGCAGCTAGGCAAACAGAACAGGGATCTGTCACCCTTATTGTGCCAAAATAGATTTACTTTGCAAAGAGGAGCTTGTACAGTACCTAACTGTGTATTGTATATTGTTGTAAACTCCTCCTGTAATAACTTTTAATACTTTATTTTAATTATTTTATCAATGGAAGACCCAACAGGATGGGGAAGAGGGAAAGGGAGTGTGTGGAGGGGGGAAAGAAAAGGGAGGGAAAAAGACAAAAAAAACAAACAAACCAACAACTAAAACAAACAAAAGACAAACTGCTTCTTCCACCGAAGATGTCTCAACACGAGTCTGGTTTCCGCACCTGTTAAAGGAGAGACACTTGTGCGTGTATGTCTGCGTGCATACAGTATATATGAGAACGTGTGCAAAATAAGTGTGTGCATGTGAGTGGTTTGTCAGGAAACATACAAAGCGGAGGGCCAGTCGCAGCACCTCTCCCCCCGGGAACCCTAAGCAGGCAAGGCAGCACCACCAACCCCCACAGGGCACAAACGTCCGAGGTCAGCAAGCCCCAGGAAAGCCAGGCATCCGCCCCCGGAGGAAAGATCAAGGGAGGCCAGGCTACTCGGCGGATGGTGCGGTGAGCCCACACCCCCGGACCCGCCTGACCCCACCTCTCATTCACCCTTGTTTCATAAGGCGGCTGCAAAGCAGATGCAGTGGTCCTGAACACGCACCAGTGCCCGGCAGTGACCAGGGAGACCACCAGCACAGGCCAGAGAAGCAGACCCCCATCCCCGGCGTCCACCTGAGTGACCAATCAGCAGACCACTGCAGGCGCCCCAAGATGCCACCCTACATGTAAAGCACTTCACAAAACTGACCCACCATCACCACCTCCATTCATCACCCCCTCACTCTCACTTACTCTTATATTCAGCCCCCGGGATTTTGACAACATGATAGGTCCCAGGCTCCCCACCAGGGCCCCACGCCCCCAGCAGGAGCAGGGTAACGGGAGTGGGGGAAGACCCCCACCCTCCCTCCCCCCTGCACGAAACATGGTGGGTGGGTGTCGGTAATATGATGTAATTGTGTGTAAATGTGTGGACTACCAAAGTGCAATTAAAATTGGGGGGATAGTGATTGGAGCACCGCTAGCCATTGCGATGGGCAGCAGGGCCCCCATCGCCCCAAGCCCTCAGGGTCTAAAATGCAATTAAAATTGAGGTGAGGGCAGCCCCACTGTGCAGCAAAGGTATCCCCTTCACCAACACAGTGTGGCACACCCCCACCCCAAAGCCCTAAATGTAACAGAGATGATGTATATTCCACCCAGAGTCGGGGGGAGGGGGAGGGCAGGAAATAAGACTGGGAGGTAGGTGGTCTAAAAGCGAGGCCATCGCCCCCAGAAGCCAGCTTGCAAACTGGCTCATGAGGCCACCCACTGCCCCCAAATCCCAACCCAGGGCGAGGGCCACCAGTGGAAGCAGCCCAGGACCCACCATCATCACGGCCTGGCACTCCCAGCACCACAAACATGATGGGGCAGCCATACCCATTTTCACTCATCTTACACACACAAACATGGACAATAGTCACAATAGTGAACAATGGGCTGGATCCACACGGCGCCTAACATGCCAAGCGACATCCCTGAGTGCCCACGCAGGCCCACGACCACCCACCCCAGATGCACACTGACAGCCGCAGGCCGCCCTGCAACCACAACCACCCCAGAGCAACCCGACGGAAACACGGTCATCAACCCACGCCACTGGCCCCCCCAACCACCCCCAAGCACCAAGACACACCCGCCGCCAATGCGATGCGACAGAGCACCTCACCCTGCGACACAACAGCAGGGCGGCTGGGACAAGCAGGCCCTGAAATGCCAACCCCCATGCCACTAGGTGGACTGCCCAACCCCTGCCACACAACAGAGTTCTCCTACCCATACACACATCCTCCACCCCCAGACATCCACCCACAGGTAACCGCACCCATACACATGTACCCCCACCCACCATCACACATGCCCACCTACACCCATACACAGCCCCACCTGCCCACTCACAACACACACACTCACTTCCGAATCTGCTCATACACAAGCCCCCACTCACACCCATTCTCACACACATACACACATGCACACCCACACCCGCAGGCCCCAGTGGACGGGGAGGGCGACCCAGGATGCAGGCACCTACCCCAGGGTGCCGCCAGGGCCCCAGGGAAAACATGACCCTGTCATGCAAGGATGCACCGGGGCCAACCCACACCACCGGTGCACACCCGGCCCCGGCCCAGAGAGGTGAATGCCACCCTCCCAGCACCAGGGGCCCAGGGCCAGACCCCCCCCCCCCCCCAAGAGGCGAGGCCAGCCAGCCGGGGGCCACAGCCCAACCCCCCCGGCCCACCCCACAGCCCCCCAATCAACTCCTCCCCCCCAGGGCCAGACAAATGGCCACCCAGGAGCAGACCCCCCGGACACCCATGATCAGGGCGCAGCCAGCAGCCAGAGGCGCTAAGGAGAGCGAGCCACAGCCCGCCACCCCTCAGATTATAGAATTAATAAGCGGGGACCAGAGAGAATTGAATTCCATCAATTGATTATTTGAGGAGTCTGACAATCTCTCCAGGCTAATATTATCCAATAGTAAGTTATTATAATAAGTCATGGATAAGTTATTTCTTGATTTCCAATTCATGAGGATAGTTTTCTTTGCGATGCATAAGGCAGTGAGAACCATGTGTGACATCCTTGCATCTATATTTATTTCACTTAAATCACCTAATATGCAAAGTGTGGGTGAGGATGGGACACTATACCCAAGCCATGCCGACAAGTCGTCACATGTCTTCTGCCAGAACTTTTGAACCAGTGCACAGGACCACATAGCATGCATATAGCTATCCAGGACGTTGCTGGTGCAGTGAGAGCAGATATTTGTGTGACTCAGGCCCATTTTGAACATCCTTTGTCCTGTGTAATGAATTCTATGTAGAACTTTATACTGTATAAGTTGTAAGTTAGAGTTTTTAGTCATCTTAAAAGTGTTTAAACATATTTGTGTCCAGAAACTTTCCTCCTTATTAATAAGTCTGTCTTCCATTTTGATATTGGAAGAGATACGGACTCATCCAGCTTTGATAATAGTCCATGTATTTTCAAGGTTCAAGGTTCAAGGTGACTTTATTAATACCCGTAGGTAGATTCTTTTTACAGTCTGGAGAGGGCATCTCAAACACACAACTTTGAACATCAAAACATTAAAAACACAGGACACATACATCAGACAATTTAAAAAAAAGCACAGACTAAAGACATGGACATGTACTCCAGAAACTTACTGAACATGGTTAAAAAGACTAAAAATAGATAGATAAAAAACCCAACTAAAATAAATAAAAGAACTCGTAGTAAACCAGATAAAAGCATTATACCACACCAGGGACCAGTAAAATAGTAGATAAGATAAGACCACGTAAAAAGGCCAGACCCAAGAGTTTAAATAAAATGCATTAAGGCCTGTTTAAAAGAACAATAGCAGCAGGAACAAAACTGTTCCTGTACTGTGTGGTTCTGCATCTGGGGACTTTGAACCTCCGTCCAGAGGGTAAAAGTTGGAACTCACTAGCCAAGGGATGGGAGTCATCAGCTGTGATAGAGGTGGCCAGCCGCTGTACCAGCCTGGTGTACAGGGCCTCCAGACTCAGCTGTGACTCCCCCCCCAATAAGACGACTGGACCATTTAATGATCTGGGCCAGTGAGTTTTTCGATGTCAATTTAGGGGAACGAAGATTTAGAAACTCTGAAACCTTAACTGGTACCTCTAAATCTGTCTGGTTAAGATTAAATCTTGCTTTTATTATGGATTTAAGCTGTTGGTATTCAAAATACTTTTTATCACTGATGTACTGTGACACTAGTTCCTGAAACTGGATAAAATTTCCACCTTGAATAAGATGTTCTAAGTTATTTATTCCCTTCTCTTGCCATAGTGGACATTTTAATGTCCTCTTTTGTTGCAAGATATCAGGATTATTCCAAATGGGGGTGAGTTTACAGGGGACAAGTGAAGACCCTGTTATTTTTAAAAATTTCCACCAAGCCGTCAGAGAGGAGCTGATATTAATACTTTTAAAACAGTCATGGTGTTTAATACAGGGACTTATAAAAGGTAAGTCAGAGATATTTAGCGACCCACAGAGAGCCTGTTCAGCATCTAACCATGGGTTTCCTAGTGGGGTTAATTTTGTCCATTTTGAAACAAACTGGTCTATTGGCTAAAAAGTAATTAAAAAAATTTGGTAGATCTAAGCCTCTGCATTCTTTTGCTTTTTGGAGGGTTTTTAAACTAATCCGTGATGGTTTATCCTTTCATAAAAATGTACTTATGTGGGACAACCCCCCACAGACTAAGGACAGACAGCTCGCTACTCCTGGTTATTTTCCACAGCGCTAGTGTGATGTAATGTGCCATTCATGCTTTGTGTTCACACGTCCTGTCCTCACTGTTGACATAGAGACAGATCAATATGTAGGTGTGACTTGTCACCTCTTTGTCCTGCAAGCAGGAGCAGGGGCTGGCACCTGCCTATTTGATATGTATGTCTCTCTCATATGCAAATGCACATGCTCTTTCATGCTTTGTCTGTAACCGGTATAAATACCGCACGTATCATGTAACTCACCCTCTCTCTGCGACTGCTCAACTGACTGCACCTGTCTCCACGCTACTGAGAGCCCTCAGGGCTCGCTCTGGGCCGCTCTGCACAGCACCAGAGTGAGCTCGTGTTGGAGATGTGACTTAATAAAGGCACTTTAAACTCCTCAGCTCTCCGCTTATTATCCTCCTTCGCCACTCTGGTGACCCCGCTTGAAAGCACAAGCTTTGTGCAAAGCAACTTTCTGGTCTGGACCGCGACACTGGTGACCGCTTCATGCTTCACGGTGAGATCTGCACGCCTGAGATCTGCACATCCACGCTGGACCGGCCGCTCTCACAGCTCCTCCACAAGAGAGCGCACGCACCTCGTCCTCTCTCCACGACGGCAACCTCCAGAGCCGACGGAGAGCGCAGCGCTTGGACCTGAACGCACCATGGCCGCACGAGCGCCAACGATCGTCTCCTCCCTCTCACCGCTCCAACGCAGCTGCACGAGCCCGGGGCACAAAGATCGTCTGCTGCCTCGCACCGCTCCAACGCATCTCCACGAGCCCGAGGCACAAAGATCGTCTATTGCCTCGCACCGCTCCAACACATCTCCACGAGCCCGAGGGACAGAGATCGTCTACTTCCTCGCACCGCTCCAACGCACCATGACCAAACGACGCAACAGACAACAGGGATGATCTCCAGCAAGCTCCCTGACCCTGGTTCTCCTCTCCAGCGGCCCACCCACGCACGGGACCCCGGCACACGCACCGGGGAGTCACGGGCACGGTGCACCACGCACGGGACACATACGGCTTCACAGACTGCCTTCCTCCTTCGCCGCTGCCCTTCAGGGTTGCTTGCTCACCTGAGGCACGCATGCAGCATGCTCGAAGGATTTGTTAATGGTCTCAGCCATGGCACACATAGGGAATTCAGCTGTTTTGCGATTCCCGATGACTTTAGGGCTGCACCCGCACCTAAAGAGACACGCCACGTCCCTCTGCTTTTGTTTTTTCCCCCACAGCCGCCCCTGCTTTTCTTCATGGCCACGAGAGGAGCCAGAGACTAATTTTTCTTCTTGTTATCTCCGCACGCTCAACGGGACAGCCCCTCGACATCGCGGCTCAACAAGCAATTTTTGCGTGGCCTGGACGATTTCACCATCCCCGGCAACCCCCACCCCCCTCCACCTTCACCGGCACAGAGCCTTCCCTGCTCGCTGCCATGCTGCACTATCGAGGTCTCGGCCCCCAGCCGAGCCCTCTGGGGGGGAGCAGTGTGGGACAACCCCCCACAGACTAAGGACAGACAGCTCGCTACTCCTGGTTATTTTCCACAGCGCTAGTGTGATGTAATGTGCCATTCATGCTTTGTGTTCACACGTCCTGTCCTCACTGTTGACATAGAGACAGATCAATATGTAGGTGTGACTTGTCACCTCTTTGTCCTGCAAGCTGGAGCAGGGGCTGGCACCTGCCTATTTGATATGTATGTCTCTCTCATATGCAAATGCACATGCTCTTTCATGCTTTGTCTGTAACCGGTATAAATACCGCATGTATCATGTAACTCACCCTCTCTCTGCGACTGCTCAACTGACTGCACCTGTCTCCACGCTACTGAGAGCCCTCAGGGCTCGCTCTGGGCCGCTCTGCACAGCACCAGAGTGAGCTCGTGTTGGCGATATGACTTAATAAAGGCACTTTAAACTCCTCAGCTCGCCGCTTATTATCCTCCTTCGCCACACTTATATTTGAGTCTAGAGACTTAAATCAGGCCATTGATGGTTGGGTACGAATCATTGAGAACAAATAGTTGATTTTAGGAAGGACCATCATTTTAACGGTTGCAACTCTTCCCATTAGTGATAAAGGTAGTGTCCTCCAGCGCGTAAGGTCAATTCAATTCAATTCAATTCAACTTTATTTATATAGCGCCATTTCACAACAACAGTCATCTCATAGCACTATCAACTGTAGGGGGGACCCCCACAGTTGCAGAAAGACCCCAGCAATCAGGCGATCCCCTGTGAGCAAGCACTTGGCGACGGTGGAGAGGAAAAACTCCCTTTTAACAGGAAGAACCCTCCAGCAGAACCAGGCTCAGGGAGGGGCAGTCATCTGCTGCGACTGGCTGGGGGGTGAGGGGATAGAGAAGAAGAAAAGAACAGACATGTAGAGAGCAAACAGCACGATGGGGACTCAATCTATGGGAGAGAACAAACAAATGTTAATGACCAGCAAAAAAAAAATATTTCATAGAGAGTGAGGAAAGGAGTGAGGCCCAGTGCATTACTGGAGGTCCCCCGGCTGACTAAACCTATTAGCAGCATAACTAAGGGAGGGTTCAGAAACACATGATCCCTCCCTAATTGTAGGCTAGATCAAAAAGGTAGGTTTTAGCCCTATTCTTAAAAACAGAGATCGAGTCTGACTCCCGAATCCAGATTGGCAGCTGATTCCACAGGAGAGGAGCTTGATAACTGAAGGCTCTGCCGCCCATTGTACTTTTGGAGATTCTAGGTATTACAAGTAATCCTGCATTTTGGGAGCGTAGTGCTCTGTTAGGATAATACGGTAGTATCAGATCTTTTAAATAAAAAGGAGCCTGATTGTTTAGAGCTTTGTAAGTGAGAAGAAGGATTTTAAACTTAATTCTAAACTCTATGGGAAGCCAATGAAGGGAGGCCAGAACCGGAGAGATATGATCTCTCTTTCTAGTACCTGTTAAAACTCTTGCTGCAGCATTTTGGATCAGCTGAATACTTTTTAAAGATGTTTTAGGACAGCCTGATAATAAAGAATTACAATAATCTAATCTCGAGCTAACAAAAGCGTGGATCAGCTTCTCAGCATCACTCTGAGACAAGATGCTCCTAATCTTGGCAATATTACACAAATGATAGAAGGCAGTCTTAGAAACAAATTTAATATGTGAATTGAAGGACAAATCCTGATCAAAAATAACTCCAAGGTTCCTCACAGAGCTATTAAGAGAAAGAGTAACTGCGTCCAAACTGAAAGTTTGATTTGGAAAGGAATTTCTAAGGTTTTTTGGACCAACAAGAATGACTTCAGTCTTATCTGAATTTAATAGCAGAAAATTACAAGTCATCCAAGCTTTGATTTCCTTAAGACAGGCTTCTAACTTGGCTAATTGATTAGTATCATCTGGCTTCATTGACAGGTATAATTGTGTGTCATCTGCATAACAATGAAAATGTATACAGTGCTTTCTAATAATGTTGCCTAACAGAAGCATATATAAACTAAAAAGAGTAGGGCCTAGCACAGATCCCTGTGGAACTCCATGACTAAGCTTTGAGCTGAAAGAAAACTCATCATTTACATGAACAAACTGGAACCTATCCGATAAATAAGATCTAAACCACTGCAATGAAGTTCCATTAAGTCCAACATAGTGTTCTAATCTATCAAGTAGAATATTATGATCAATAGTATCAAAAGCTGCACTAAGATCTAAAAGGACAAGTACAGAAACTAGTCCATTATCAGATGCAATGAGGAGGTCGTTAGTGACCTTCGCTAAGGCTGTTTCAGTACTATGATGGATTCTAAACCCAGATTGAAACTCTTCAAGTAAACCATTTCCCTGCAGGTGGTCAAATAATTGCGTAGCAACAACTCTTTCTAAGATTTTTGAAATGAAAGGGAGATTAGAGATTGGTCTATAGTTAGCTAAAGCTCCTGGATCTAGCGTTGGCTTTTTGAGTAAGGGTTTAATTACAGCCGTTTTAAAAGCCTGCGGTACATGGCCTAAAGTTAATGAAGAATTGATTATATGAAGAATAAAGCTACCAATAAGTGGGAAGACTTCTTTAAATAACCTGGTAGGAATAGGATCCAAAAGACAAGTTGAAGGTTTGGATGAGGAAACTACTTTGTCTAACTCACAAAGGTCGATTGGAGTAAACTCATCAAGACAGACATCAATAGAAGGAGTTATAGTAGTTACAGTATTTAAGTTAACTGTGGGAAGAATCTGATTGATTTTATCTCTGATGGATGAAATTTTATTATTGAAAAAGTTCATAAAGTCCTGACTAGTAAGCTCTAAGGGGATGCTAGGATTGACAGAGTCCTGACTCTTTGTCAACCTGGCTACAGTACTGAAAAGAAACCTGGGATTATTCTTGTTCTCTTCTATTAATGCAGAGTAATAACTCGTTCTAGCTTTTCTAAGAGATTTTTTATAAATTAAAAGATGATTTCTCCAAGCTAAATAGATTTCATCTAAATTAGTAGAGCGCCATTTTCTTTCTAATTGACGAGTCTTCTGTTTTAAGCTACGAGTTTCTGTGTTGAACCAAGGAGTTAAAAATCTCTGATTAGACTTTTTCTGGTCGTCTTGTATTGTTTTTAAAAGGGGAATGTGATTTAGTCACAATAACTCTGGGAGCCTGAAGGAAATATCTATTCCTAAATATTTAATATTACCTGATTGTATTGGAATAGTACTGTAGATGTATTTGAGAAATTGCAATTTATAGGTAGAACCATTGATTTTACCTAGTTAATAGAGTAGTCTGATAATGATGAAAATTTATCAAAGAGCGCCACTGTCTGAAGAAGAGATCTTTGTGAGTTTTCAAGGAAAATCAATACATCATCAGCATAAAGACTTATCTTGTGTTCTTTTTCTCCAGTTTGTATACCTCTGATATCAACATTCTGATGTATGGTTGCTGCTAATGGTTCAATAAAGATGGTAAAAAGTGAGGGAGAGAGTGGATACCCCTGCCTAGTACCTTTCTGGAGATTAAAGCTTTGGGTAGTCTGATCACTTGTTCGGACAGACGCAGCTGGACACCTACACATGTGGACAAAATTGTTGGTACCCCTCTGTTAATGAAAGAAAATTCCACAATGGTCACAGAAATAACTTGAATCTGACAAAAGTGGTAATAAATAAAAATTCTATAAAAATTAACCAATGAAAATCAAACAATGCTTTTGAATTGTGGTTCAGCAGAATTATTTTAAAAAACAAACTCATGAAACAGGCCTGGACAAAAATGGTGGTACCCTTAACTTAAAATTTTGTTGCACCACCTTTTGAGGCAATCACTGCTATCAAACAATTTCTGTAACTGTCAGTGAGACTTCTGCACCTCTCAGCAGGTATGTTGGCCCACTCCTCATGAGCAAACTGCTCCAGTTGACTCAGGTTTGAAGGGTGCCTTCTCCAGACGGCATGTTTCAGCTCCTTCCACAGATGTTCAATAGGATTTAGATCATTAGCCATTCTTGGGTGTTTTTAAGCTGTGTGTTTTGGGTCATTATCCTGTTGCAAGACCCATGACCTGCGACTGAGACCAAGCTGTCTGACATTGGGCAGCACATTTCTCTCCAGAATACCTTGATAGTCTTGAGATTTCATTGTACCCTGCACAGATTCAAGACACCCTGTGCCAGTGCAGCAAAGCAGCCCAGAACATAACAGAACCTCCTCCATGTTTCACAGTAGGGACAGTGTTTTTTTCTTGGTATGCTTCATTTTTGCATCTGTGAACATAGCGTTGATGTGCCTTGCCAAAAAGTTCCAGTTTTGTCTGGTCTGTCCATAGGACATTCTCCCAGAAGCTTTGTGGCTTGTCAACATGCAGTTTGGCAAATTCCAGTCTAGCTTTTTTATGATTTGTTTTCAACAGTGGTGTCCTCCTTGGTCGTCTTCCATGAAGTCCACTTTGGCTCAAACAACGACGGATGGTGCAGTCTGACACTGATGTACCTTGACCTTGGAGTTCACCTTGAATCTCATGCCAACTCTGGAACCCTTGATGAAGGAGCTCGACCAGTGCCAGTCTACCATCCATGCTGGTAAGTTTATTCTCAATGGGGAAAAGGATGTCACTAACCTTGGTGCCCTGCTGTGATTTCTCGGGCGTTATTTTTGGCGAATCTGCGGGTCTCGGTCGTTTAGACTGAGAAGCAGGGACGGAACACACACTCGCCTGCTCCATGACACAGCAACGGTAATAAGACTCGTCGATGTAGTTCTGTAGTTCCTCCAGCTCTGTACAAAAAAAGATGAACACAGACAATCAGTTAATGAATTAATTACAAAAACAAAAAAAAAACTACCTGTGGAAAAGTTTGTTTTAATCTTGGTCGACAGCAGTCGCCATTTTGGGTTATTGCGCAATAACAGTCCTTCTTGACGTGACAGTCACACCATCATCTGCCTGGAAGAGTTAAGTTCACATTACAACTTAAATGCGACCCCCATCAGACTCTAGTGTGAATGGTCTCCAGCTATGAAGTGAAGAAAACGTGCACAGAAGAAAACGTAACATCAGACACAGCGTTGTGTTTACGGAAGTAAATCTGAGCCTAAGAAATTTTTTTTTAAATCTCTGATCAAAAGTGTTTTTCACACATCCTTGCTACGTTGTAACGATGGTGTAAAGATGTTTAATTAAAAGAAGCTGCATAAAGATCCTCTGTCCTGTCTTTGTTTTTCATTCTGATTTCATCATGTCAGAGACATGCTTCATGAAAACGGTGTATTACAACCCCACACATCCAGGTAGCTTTGGAGGTATAGAACGACTCCACAGGGGCGTGCTAGATGAAACGGCGGAGAAGCTCGGGGTTGAAAGGGTCAAAAAGTTTTTATCTGAACAGGATGCTTACACTTTACACAAACCCGCCAGAGTACATTTCCCTACAAACAAAGTTTTTGTTCCACGACCGTTAAATCAATTTCAAACTGATCTATGCGATATGCTGGCTTTAGCCAAATATAACGATGGCTACAATTATTTATTAACGGTTATAGATGTATTTTCCAAGAAGGCGCATGTACGGGCTCTGAAGAGAAAGACGACCACTGTAACAAATACGGTGAGGCTGAGCTCAATTTGTCAATTTTTTATTTTCAATTCCAGTCTCTCAGGTAATAAAACGACACCGACATCAATAATCCAATGTCACGAATAATTCTGTTGAACCACAATTCAAAAGCATTGTCTGATTTTCATTGGTTAATTTTCATAGAATTTTTATTTATTACCACTTTTGTCAGATTCAAGTTATTTCTGTGACCATTGTGGGTTTTTCTTTCATTAACAGAGGGGTACCAACAATTTTGTCCATGTTTGTATACACTCTTTAATGATATAGAGTGTATGTTTGACAACTGTTACTAATACCGTGAATAAGTACCCTTTTTGTGATTTTATATGAAAGGAAGGTTCCAAGGTTGTCATAGCCAGGAGCGGCACTGGGGTTAAGCTCCCAGTGCTCATAAAATGCTCCTTATGGCGTGCGTCTCGAAAAGCCTCTGACAACTAAGTCCAACTCCTAGCCTGCCCGTGTGGTTTAGTCTCTAAGCCCGGCGGAACTGCTTTTACTAACAGGAGAAGGGGCGAGGGCGGATCTCTGGCGCCTTAAAACCAGATGCTTCGGGTAGATGGTGGCTCGTCAACCTGGGAAGGTAACCCATCTAGGGAAAGGTAAACCCTGATTTCAAACCTCCGCTGCCTTGCGGCACACCCGGTCACAGGAAAGGCTTCGGGAGTCAACCCTGAGGAAAAATCCGGAGTCGGAGCCCCTAAGACAGTTCTCTGTTGTGCTCAACATTGTTCTGGCAGCTCCTGCGACGGCGCTGGTGCCAAACTGTAGCAGCCCTGCTGTTCCTTTGGATTCATCAGTGACGTGGAGAGGGGGGACGTCACTTCCGCCTCCAAAGAGAGCAGACGCCTTTTTGCTTCTCTCTTGCTTCTGACTTTTTCTCCCCCCCCCCCAACTAACTGGATCCCAGCTTGCTGTTGTCTGTCTGCGTCTAACTGCTGACCGTCGAAAGAAATTACGGAATTAATAAGCCGGGATTTGAACGCAATTGACACTATTTTTTCAACAAGGAAAAGTGCTCCGGGGGAAGCTGTTTGCCTCGCAGGGACGGCTCCAGCGGGCTATTTACGGGAGACAAGTAATTGGAGGATCTTGTGCCTGACTAATCTCTCTATCGAAGATATTGAAGATTTGTATGTCTTCGTAATAATGGTGATTGGGATCGTTCTGATTGGAACTGGGATTGTCCTGGTGTACCGCAAATTGCTGAAGATGGATACAACCTATCAAAATGCTGGCCAGGTGAGGTGCATCCATCAAATTGAAAAATTGGAGAAGACCCTGATAGCGACAAATGGAGAACTGTCTCGGAAGGTGGATTTCATCATGATTACGCTTAGGTCTATCCACGACGGACTCAACGCCCCGCAATGAAAGATTAAGAACTGAATCTACAGAAGAAAATAAAGTTCCTTCTCTGTGATCAGTTCTATTTGGCTCAATTTCCCTACAAAAATTCCTCCTGACTGTCTGCAGTCTGTTTTTTCAAAACACTGAGCACAAGGCCTTGGACAGCAGCTGCTCGGATAATTGCCAAGGACGATTGCCAGTAGCCAGACAAAACATCTCCTGCCAAAGTGTCCTTGTTGTTCTTACTGATACAACACTTGCTTCAACAGTGCACTCATATTGATCCACAAACTGAAAAATAAGATTCACTCACTGCTCTCTTTGTGTCCTGTGAAATCTTGGTCCGCTGATGTGCATTGAGGGCTTTTTTTTCCCTTGTAATCATAATATTGATCATGTGACCAGTATTCTGAATCAATGATTTTTTTGCTCCTTCCTATTGTATTATTTCTTATGCTACCTGTACCCTCCTGCTGACAGGCGCGTTTCAGACGCAAGCCGCGGCACGGAAATGCAGGTTCATTTTCTGTGTCAAGTCAAATTCTCTCGTATGTTATCAGTGATCTGTTAATGTACTTGGCAATAAATCTTTTTCTGATTCTGATTCTGATTCTGACATGCTGCATGGGCAACATCTTGTCCTCCATATCTTCCTGCCCAGGCTTGAATCCTACCAACGCCCAACGCTGGAAGGTAGAACACCGGATCACAGGAGAGGACACTCCAGCTTCGCCTTTGGCGTAGACAAAACACGGGGAATGACAGTTACCGGTTATAAGCCACCGCTCAATTGACGTAAAGCGCAGCGCCAGGGGTTGTTCCCGACGGTGGGAGGGATCATCGGATCTCACTGGACAGCTACCGCCCGCCTCAAGCTGGGCAGCCCCCAGCCAATAAGGTGTTGTCCCGCCACAGCTTGCTTTCCTCATTGGGTGCATGGGGATGAGGAGAAGTCCGAACAGCAGGCTGAGAACCTTTGCACCAGGCAAGACAAAAAAACAAAAGAGACCAACTCTAAAACTGGGAACTTGGAACGTCCGCACTATGATGACAGGACTCGCTGCTAAACTCAAGGACATCAACGACACCAGGAAGACTGCCATCATCAATAATGAGCTGAAGAGACTGGGAGTGGATATCACCACTCTTCAGGAAACACGGTTGGCTGACGCAGGCACACTGAGAGAGAAGGACTACACGTTCTACTGGCAGGGAAAGGGCAGTGACGAACACAGGGAACACGGAGTGGGCTTCGCAGTGAAGAACACCTTGCTGAAGATGGTGGAACCGGGCAGCAATGGCTCTGCATGACTCCTCACCCTCCGCCTCAACACCACTCAAGGCCCAGTCACCCTCGTCAGTGTGTATGCCCCAACACTGACAGCCACACCAGAGGCAAAAGACGAGTTCTACGAGAATCTCGCAACAACTGTCAGGATCATCCCCAACTCTGAACAACTCATTCTCCTTGGAGACTTCAATGCCAGAGTGGGTGCTGACCACGACTCCTGGCCCTCCTCTCTTGGACCATTTGGCGTGGGCAGAATGAATGACAACGGACAGCGGCTGCTCGAGTTCTGCACATATCACGATCTGTGCATCACAAACTCGTTCTTCAAGACCAAGCCCCAACACAAGGTTTCCTGGCGACATCCGCGCTCAAAGCACTGGCACCAGCTGGACTTGATCCTGACCAGGCGCACCTCACTGAAGAACGTGCTAATCACCCGTTCGTTCCAGAGTGCAGATTGTGACAAAGACCATTCATTGGTGTGTTGCAAGGTCAAGCTGCAGCTGAAGAAATTCCATCGTGCTAGACAGCCTGGAAAGGCACGGATTGACACCAGCAAGATGGCCCAACCAGAACTTGTTGAGCAGTTTGCCTCCACCTTTGAGAAGGAACTTGGTGTACCACAAGAAGGAGAATCTGCAAAGCAGAAGTGGGAAGAGCTGCGAAACACCATCCACCGCACAGCCTTGGCTACGTTTGGGAGGAAGACCTTGAAGTCACAGGACTGGTTTGATGCCAAGTTGACCGAGATGACCCCCGTCATTGAAGCCAAGTGCTCAGCACATGCTGAGTACAAGAAGTACCCAAACGAGAAGAATCTCCAGATTCTCAGGGCTGCGAGAAGCAAAGTTCAGCAGACTGCTCGGCGCTGTGCCAACGAGTACTGGACTCAGCTCAGCCAAGACATTCAAACCGTTGCCATAACAGGGAACATCCGTGGTATGTACGATGGCATCAAGAAAGCACTTGGTCCAGCTCAGAGCAAGACGGCCCCCCTCAAATCCTCCACTGGGGAGATGATCACAGAAAAGAACAAGCAGATGGAGAGATGGGTGGAACACTACTCCGACCTCTACTCCAGACAGAACACCGTGACACTGTCAGCCCTTGATGCCATCGACTGCCTGCCATCCATGGACGAACTTGCCACTGAGCCAACCATCGACGAACTCAGCAAGGCCATTGATAGCTTGGCTGCTGGCAAGGCACCCGGCAACAACGGCATACCCCCCGACCTGATCAAGCACTGCAAGACCGCCCTACTGCTGCCATTGCATCACGTCCTCTGCCAGTGCTGGAAGGAAGGTGCCGTACCACAGGACATGAGGGACGCCAAGATCATCACCCTCTACAAAAACAAAGGGGAGAGAAATGACTGCAACAACTACAGGGGCATCTCCCTCCTCAGCGTTGTTGGCAAAGTCTACGCACAAGTTGTTCTCGTTCGTCTACAGAAGCTTGCCGAACGTGTCTACCCCGAGTCTCAGTGTGGCTTTCGCGCTGAGCGATCGATGGTAGACATGATATTCTCCATCCGCCAACTCCAGGAGAAATGCAGAGAACAGAACATGCCCCTGTACGTCGCCTTCATTGACCTCACCAAAGCGTTCGATCTGGTCAGCAGACAGGGCCTTTTCAAGATCCTGCCAAAGATAGGATGCCCACCAAAGTTGCAAAGCCTCATCGAATCGTTTCACACCAACATGCAGGGGATAGTGCAGCACAACGGCAACGTCTCAGAGCCATTCAACATACGCAGCGGAGTGAAACAGGGCTGTGTACTTGCGCCAACCCTCTTTGGGATTTTCTTTGCTATGCTCCTGAGGCATGCCTTCAGCACAGCAACAGAGGGAATCTACCTGCACACAAGATCTGACGGCAGGCTTTTCAACCTCGCCCGCCTGAAAGCCAGAACCAAAGTACGCGAGGCTCTAATCAGAGACATGCTGTTCGCAGACGACGCTGCAGTTGCAACCCACACACAGCAGGAGCTTCAGACCCTGATGGACTGCTTCTCCCAGGCATGCAAGGACTTCGGGCTTACCATCAGCCTGAAGAAGACTAACGTCTTGGCGCATAGCACGGAAGCACCACCAACCATCACCATCGACGACTATGAGCTGGAGGTTGTGAATCAGTTCACGTACCTGGGGTCCACTATCAGCAACAACCTCTCCCTTGATACAGAGATCGACAAGAGGATTGGAAAATCAGCCTTCACACTCGCTTGCCTCACCACACGAGTGTGGGAGAATCCCAAACTCTCTGTCAAGACGAAGATGGCAGTGTACAATGCCTGCGTCATCAGCACACTGCTCTATAGGAGTGAGACGTAGACAACATATGCCCGGCAGGAAAAGAGACTGAACTCCTTCCACTTGCGCTGCATTCGCCACATCCTGGACATATTCTGGCAGGACAAAGTGCCCAACACAGAAGTTCTGTCCCGCGCCGGCCTTCCCTCCATGTTCACTCTACTCAGGCAGCGCAGGCTCCGCTGGCTAGGCCACGTTCACCGTATGGAGGGTGGCAGAATCCCCAAAGACGTCCTCTACGGAGAACTGGCGACTGGCAGGAGAAACGTTGGCCGCCCACAGCTGCGCTTTAGAGACATCTGCAACAGAGACATGAAGGCCCTGGAGATCAACACAGAGTGCTGGGAGGACCTTGCAACGGACCGCTCCAAATGGAGAGGCACCCTGACCAGACAGCTCAAGGCGGGTGAAGAGAGACTGACTGCTGCAGCAGATGATAAAAGGACCCGCAGGAATAACCGCCACAGACCCAGCAGCACGGAGACCACCCACAAGTGCGACCTGTGTGACAGGGACTGCCATTCGCGCATCAGCCTATTCAGCCACAGGCGGTGCTGTTCCAGCAGAGTAGACATTTAGGATTCACTTCCATGGTCATCATAGACCGACGGAGGCCGACGATGAAAGGAAAAAAAGACTGTACTCTTGAAATGTATGATGAATAAACATTTTATTGATAAAAGACAGCAGAGATGTGTGATTTGCAATTATATCTAATCTTAAATTTCTCTTCTTAAGGAATGGTCCATCGAGGGGAAGAGTTTCTTTTGCCTTCCATTCCTCCACGTTCTAGTCTCATATTCAGACTCTTCTTTCTCACAGGGTGTGATCCAGGTTGGGGACAGCAGAAGTTTCTTTTTTTTTCTCTCTGGAACAGCGTACATCTCTAGGTTTTTCAATCTCAAATTAAGACTCTTCTTTCTCACGGGGTGTGATCCAGGTTGGGGACGGCAGAAGTTTTGGGGTTTTTTTATTTCTAGCACGGCGTACATCTCGAGGTTTTTCAAAACCCACATCGGCGATGTTGCTTGCATTCTTCTTAAGAGGTCGATATTGATCACGCGCTTGTGGGTTGCTCACAGCCGATAAAGGAATATTGAGTTCAGACAGAGTGTTTAAAAATTTCGACTACCCCGCAGGTGCTGGGGGTTGGTATTTTTTATAAGGGAGTGAGAGGTGTTTGAATAAATCCATCATATGAGATCCTTTCAAGGCCTCACCCTTGTAAACAAACCCCCCCTTTGAATTCCACCCCCCATAACTCTGGGGCAATTTCATCAGGATGTATTCGGTGTTCTTACGATCATGAGTGGGGAGGATTTGCAGAACCTCTTCAACCGTAACATCAAAATCTAAACCGTCACACATGATGCGGGGTGATGAGGGAGCACCCCCAGCGGATATTGCGCGGGTACCATCAGAAGATGAGGCACGACCACGTTCACTCTCACCACCCCCACCGACACCTGATAGGGATAGGTGGTCAGGCTCCCACTGCAGAGTCAGCGTTACCCGCCGTCGCTAGTTATGATCCTGTTTAATGAGCGTGAGGTATCTCTGCAGTTGAGCGTCGTACTTTTTAATTTTCTCATAAGCACTCGAGCCTGGTTCGTTTAATAGGGCTCTCATTCTGGAGTCCAAATCATCTTCTGCATTTTCTCTGATGGTCGTCGGTCCGGTCATACGGTTTAACTGTTGAGGTGTGAGCAGAAACATCTTCTGCGTCTTCTTCAAAGTCAACTTTTTATTTTTAATTTCTTCTCACCAGTTCACCGATAAGATCCCTGATCATGGGCACCACAGTGGATAGCAGAGGCAATAGAAAACCGCCCGACTGTTTTTTCAGAACCTGGTGTTTGCGTTTTAAACTAGTTTTCTTATCGGCCAACAGTCTGATAATTTTTTTTTCCACCTTTGTTGTTTCTTGGACTGACAATCGGACAATGGAATGTTCCCTTTTAAAAGATTCAGAGTGATCTCACACAATGTGTGAATAAAGTCTGGAGAGCTGTGGACGAAAATATCCCTGCGCTTTTTGGGGGAGACGTGGTACAGCTCCGTGAGTAAACTAGTATTCCTCTTCATACGTGCAGACATGATAAACTAGGCTGATGTTTTGGGCACATAGACGGTCAACCTCTCACAAGGAAGTCCTCAGCCTGTATTGTTCTTTGACAGGAGGGTGTGAGGTCTACTATTAAATAGCCGTGGGGATCTCTGGTGGCACCTTCAAAATTCTCTAGGAAGAAGGCCTTTTGTGATGGGAAGATTTGATGTTTCTACTATATCTATTTGTAGTTTATCCCGTGGGTTTTTAAACATCACCAGATAATTGCTATTTAGACTAATGGTGCAACTGTATTTACCCTTATGGAACACGTTTTGTGTCAGCATCATGACGCTCATGTTTCTATGATGCCTGTACTGGGTAAAAATTCTTACAACTTTGGGATGGTCAGAGGCTTGAAAAATAGCATCGTCCAGAATAATCAAGTGTTTCTGATCGGAAGGAAGCAAGTTTTCATCTTCAAAGGAATCAGGGAATCCTTCAACAAATTCTATTCTTTTATTCACCTTCTGCAGTTCACTGTACATAGGCTGATGACACGTATAAATCCATACAATGTTTTCAGGTACAATATTTACAACATGTTCAGTCTTCCAGTACCTTTGAAACAAAATAAATCTTGCCACAGCTGCTTGGTCCCACCACCAAACATGAAAACGGAAAGGTGAACCTAGGATCAAAATCAATCTCCTCTATATCCTAGGTAAGATGTGACATTTTTTTCCTCAAAAAAATCTAATAATCAAAAGGCAGAGTGGTCCCGTCCCTAAAGAAACGTCTTTTATCATACACAACTCTGAACTTTTTCTGAAATGACAAATTTCTCAATACAAACCCCCTTCAATCACATCCTATGTTGTATTGTGGTGTCTCAATCACTCTCTCTCCCGAATTTGTCATGTAATCGTCCACCAAATCTCTGACACTGTCAAAATTGACACGCTTGCAACATGATTGGGTTTGCGTGATACCTTTGACCTTCATGACGACCTTCTTTTTGTTCCTCGTTTGGTAGGCGTAACTCTTGGGGCCTGCTGATACAAATTCCTGAATGGTATCCCCGTCCAACTCATCTGTCAAATCCCCCAGATAATTACCCAACTCCAGAGGCATCTTACCGTTCTTTACCACGTAAATTAAACTATCCATGTTGATGTAAAGAACCCTCTCTTGCAGTTTCTCCAGATAACCGTACAGCTTCAGACGCATGTGGGCTGTGGTAAAGGCGGCTATAAAGATGCTATCGGGGGGTAGAATGCAATGATCGTTATATTTCCACCTTAGCAGAGGTTTGTCGTCATCCAGAAAGTTAAAGTATTCCACCTTGTATTTACCCGAAAACAAGTAGGTGAAAAACTCTTCAGGTTCTGAGATCACAGCGGTCTGAATCAGATTATCTCTCTGTGCAAATTTCCCCCAAAGCGAGTTCAAAATCAGTTTTGAGACACAGCGACGGAGTGGATTCTCTTGTACTATATTGGCATCTAACAGAATGCCCTGATGATGGCGATAGTCCCTGATGTACATATGTCCTTGCTCTCCTGATCGGTGACATCTGGGGGGTAACCCGATGCTTCCTGTTTTTCTTTTAGAAATTTGTGTATGTAATCTACAAACACCGTGTTGCTACTTTGATCAAAATGCCACACTTCTGTGATTTCACCCACCCTGTACCCCAACTCCATGGCTTTGTTAAACTCCACAGTAACCCAGACTCCTGTCAATGCTCTAGCCTCGTCGCCGTGCATGCAAACACCATCTTAATGGTTGGTTTCCGCTCACGTTCAACACAGTGGAAAGGTTAATTTACCTCCTGAACTTTTGTAGGGTAGAACTGGGGAAAAAAGAGGCAGTGGGTTGGGTAGATGGTAGCTCTGATTAAGCCGAAATAGCTTCGAGGGTCCCCAAAATCTTTCTAAATGATGGTGGGGTGGCCTAGAGGGTAAAAGCTTGTGCTGTTAACATAGGGGTACAGAGAAGTGACATCTACATAGTGTACTGTTTCATCCAAACTCGTGGTGTGTTTCAGTTTTAGAGTGCTCGTCCTGCCCCTGTATAGGGCCTGGCGCGGTAAGAGGGGCTCAGGTGGGTTAAACATTTTCAGAAACTGTTTCACCTACTCGTATGATTTTTTTCATCTCATCCCGCTCGTGCTCCATCACCGTGATGCGGACACCGTGCATAGAGCGTAACGCCTGCAACCTCTCCTCAGTTTTCAAATGCAGCTCTCCAAATGTAATGCCCCCCAGAGGGCAGATCTCCATGCTTTTAAAACTGCAAACACAACCGTGTAAATAGCACCCGTTGAACTCATAGACGTGCTTCAAGCCATCGATCTCTGCATACCCGTCTACAAAAAAGGGCCCCATCTGTTTTTCCCCCCTGTTTAAAGCATGCTGGATGAATATTTTCTGACTGTGCATAACCCATTCTAACCATTGGATCGAGGTGTTTGAAAATCTTTTACACTGACATCTGTAGTTGTTGGGGCACGGGATGGCGAGGGTGTTAGGGGCCAGGTAATTGGTGAGAAACATTTTCACACGGGCCAATGCTATCGTGACACTGGAGAAAGGGTCCACACCCGTGTTGGTGAGGAACCATCTCTAAATTTAACGCACCCCGTGGCTAGAATGTCCACATTGTTTTTACAATAATGCAGAACCTCCTGTTTAAAGTCAAACGACCCATCTTTGACCCTGTTGTACCACTCATCGAACTCCGCCCGCTCGGCAACCGTCATATGTTCCACGCCATAGTCGGATGGTGGTGGGTAAGGACCTACATAATTTAGACGCCCCGCCACAGAATAACCATGGGGGAAGATGCCCTTTCTCACCTCGCTAAAACCTAAAGCTTTAGGCATCGCACTCAGCCACATAGGTTGAAAGGATAACGAGTCCATGAATTTAAGGTTATAATGGGGTTCCTGAAAACTTAAAATCTTACTACCCGTCATGATAATTTGTTGTGGCATTATATTCTCTTTTATCATACTGTTCAAGATCAGGTAACAATCAAACCCTCTGGCATTATGCTGTACTTTTCGCGCCTGAAATGCGAAAGAAACTGTTTTACGCAGTCTGTACCGTAAAAACACTTTTCTTCACCTTTCGATGTTTTAGCGTACACGAGAAATGGCACATGCTCCTCTTTGTCGTCGACGAATGTTTCGATGTCATAAAAAAACAACTCGGGGTGTTTCACCTGTGGGGGGAGTGGCTGAATGTAACACCGATGGTCATCGGCTTCAGAAGCCTGTTGTAATTGCACCCCACAAATTTTGCATTTTAACCGGCTCCAACGGTGCGGGGATGTACCTGCGGTTTTACTAACATAATAGTAAAAGTTGCAGAGGGTACATTTTTTTATCACGTCACAGATACTCCTTTAGGGTGCGGTTACAGCAACTTGTTTGGCCTCTTTGTGTCTAGCGTAACAGGCCAGAGGGTGATACTTTCTGTGACAGTCTAAACATTCTACGGGCCTGAGCGGTTCCGTAGGGCAGACGGGATCATTGCAAACCTGACAGTATCCTTTACAATAGCGCAAATACGGATTATTAAAACCCTTGTAACAGTAGTTACAAACGGATGCTGTACCTATGAAAGCTTTGAGATTTTTTATACCGTAATAATGGTTTTGCAATAAGAACTGGAACAAAGGTCTTGAGCGATCGCTATAGTCTGTCTCAAAATGCAAAAGGGGGTGATTGTGAGATGTTCTGTGTAACACCACGATTTTATGTCCTACAATCCATTCAAATTTAGTTATATTGCTAAAAGTGACGGGCATCTGGTCACCCAGACCCACCTGATTTTGCAGCGTCCTACCCAAAGCCTTACAAGCGCGGTCATCTGAATGGGGGTTCATCAGATGTGCCAAACTAGTAGCGAAACAGAGTTGATCCTTCTCGCTACATGCAACGTACAAATGATGTCTTTTTTTATAGATAATTTTACAGTCTAACGTTTTCGCCAGGCTACATTTACCGCCGCCTCTGGGGTTATGAGCCACCTGTAGGATTAATTCTAAACCCTCATCCGCATCGATGCTATTGCCCGACTGCACTAGTAAAATATTACCTCCGTCGGCGGCGGCTGTGATGATGTTGCTCCTCGCGCTTTCGCCAACAACTTCTAGCTGGATTACGTCATTATGTTCTGCGTGTGATTGGGCATCTTCAGCCAATTCTCTGAGGATTCTCATCACCTCGTTATAAAAGTCCGCGATGTTGGACACGTCACATCGTCTAGGGACGGGTAAGCAACACGTTATTCTCACCATGTTAAAGGGCGAGAGTATTCTGACTTCTCCATCCCTAGAGGATGCCACGTCCCAGTCATGAGCATTAGAATGCAACCCCCCCCCCCCACCCTGTTGCATGTTAGGGGGAAGCTCTAGCTGTTCGGTGGAGGTTGAAGGGGTTGCAAGTGATTGATGATGATGATTTGTGGGCGGGAGGTGTGGATGGTTTTGATTCTCAAATATATGTTCTAGATGATGAAGTGCGTTGCTGGTGATTTTATTATTGTTGTTTTTGTTGCTGTTGCTTGGGGGTGTTGTTTCACCTATTTCATTTGCGCTATCCTGTAAATCAACCCGAAAGGGCACTGGAATATGAACTAATTCATCCACGGTCCTTTGCATTTCATTCGTCCCAATTAGAGACCAATGTAAATAGGATAAATCTTCAATCTTGTAATCATAGTCGGTTACCCACTCTGGTAGCTTTTCGCTCCCTTCACCCCCCGATTCATCATGGTCTGATTGTGATTTTTCATTCATGATAGCTTATTACAGTTTGTCACAATACCCAGGATATAGAGGAGAAAAAAAAGATTACATTGTGGCACATATGTTGGGCTCACATTTTCCACAAAGGTATGACTGCATGTTTATTGGAGGCTTCACGTCTCGAAGGACAAAAGGCTCGAATCTGCAGAGGATGACGAGGAGGTGTGAGATTTGGCCTTCGTCTCGGAGAAGATGCCCCAGAGAGATTTCCGGTTCATCAATGAATAAGAGACAATGGTGAAAGTTCAAAGGGTTGCATTGTGGCTGGGATTAAGTACCATGTGACTGAATGTTTACTGAAGCACCATGTGATTTGAGTTCCGATGCTGGAAACATATAAAGAGGTGATGTGATATCGTTCTTTCTCTTCTTCCTGCTTTGAGAATGCTAGAGTATGTGTTCTGTCAATAAAGCTGAACCTGAGAAATAAAACTCAGCCTCATCATTGAACGCATCCTCTACACTGGTGACTCTACGACAAAGAAAGAGCAGACAGAATTCTCCCGAGCGGGGCTCGGCGGAAGCCAGCCTGATGGCTGCCTCCACACTCCGGCTGCCCGACTTCTGGCAGCATAGTCCACGCTCCTGGTTTAGCGCAGTCGAGGCACAGTTCAACCTCCGGAGAATCTCAAAGGACGACACAAAATTCTACCATGTGGTAGCGAAGCTGGACAGCCACATGGTCCAGAGGGTGGAAGATCTGGTCAATCATCCACCGGACAGCGACAAGTACAGCGCATTGAAGGACGCGCTGATCAGCCATTTCACCCCTTCGGTACAACAGCGAGCAGAAGGGCTCCTAACATTGACGGAGTCGGAGAACGACAGACCTGCGGACCTGATGGTGAAGATGCTGAGGCTGAAAGACTCCGAGGATGGCGAATTTATTTTCGCCCACCTTTTCCTCCGGACCCTGCCGCCAGCAGTGAGAGTAGCCCTGGCAGAGTCGCCCCGATTGGCCAGGCGAGACTACCGTGGGCTGAGTAAGGAGGCGCAGCGGCTCGTCGACGCCCACAAGTGGAGTGCGGTTTCAGCCGCGGCAGCCAGCCCAGGAACGACGTCTGGAGACGGCTTGGAGCCAGTGGTTGCGGCGCTAGACGCACCGACGACGGCGACGGGTACCAGGCGGCGCAGAGCGGATGACGGCCTGTGCTTCTACCATCGCAATTTTGCAGAGAGGGCACACAAGTGCGTCCCACCGTGCCACTTCAAGCGTCCGGGAAACGCCAAGACCGAGGGTTGGTAGCAGCTACGACCCTCGGGGAGGAGAACAAGCTGCTTTACCTGACGGATGCACATTCGGGGAAACAATTCCTTGTGGACACGGGCTCCCAGCTGAGTTTCGTCACACCTACCTACGCGGAACGGCTGATGCCGTCTAAAGCTCCCTGGGTGTCGGTGTCAGCAGCGAACGGCTCAGCGATCAAGACGTTCGGTGAGAGGACTATGCTTCTGTCCTTACAGGGCTGTTCATTTGAGTGGACTTTTATTGTAGCAGCAGTCAGTTTCAACATGTTAGGGGCTGATTTTTTGTGCTCACATGGTTTATTGATTGACCTTGCTAATAGACGTTTGGTTAATGCACTGTCTTTCCATTCTATTCCCTGCACAGCTCGGGTGGCCCCGCCGACTGCACATGCCAGCGTCACAGCTGCGGGTGGTAAGTTTCACGCACTGCTCGCTCAGTTCCCAGCACTCACAGTCCCCACGTTTTTGGCGACGGTCGCTAAACACGGGGTGGAGCATTTTATCACCACCACCGGGCCGCCCGTTTTTGCAAAAGCTCGGCGCTTGGACTCAGCTAAACTAGCCATTGCGCGCGAGGAATTCGCCAACCTGGAAAAACTGGGCATTATTAGACGCTCTTAAAGCCCCTGGGCTTCGCCGCTACACATGGTCCCAAAAGCTGATGGCTCGTGGCGACCTTGCGGTGATTTCCGCAGGTTGAACAACGTTTCAGCACATGACCGCTACCCGATTCCGCACATTCAGGATTTTTCAGTTCATTTGGCGGGGGCGCGCATTTTTTCTAAAATAGATTTGGTGCGCGGTTACCATCAAGTCCCAGTGCGCGCTCAGGATATACCCAAAACAGTGGTTATAACTCCTTTCGGGCTTTTTGAGTTTTTGCGCATGCCGTTCAGTCTCAAAGGTGCCGCGCAGACTTTCCAACGCATGATAGATGCAGTTTTACGCGACCTCCCTTTCGTGTTTGTCTACTTGGATGACATTTTAGTAGCCAGCACGTCCGAAGGTGAACACGAAAGTCACCTCACAGTAGTTTTTCGGAGGCTGACAGAGCACGGGTTAATAATTAACCCAGCGAAGTGCCAGTTTGGGGTAGCGCAAATTGATTTTTTGGGGCATCGCGTTTCGCCAGAAGGAGCGGTCCCTCTGCCTGATAAAGTACGTGCAATAACAGATTTTCCGCAACCTCAAACGGTCAAGGCGCTGCAGGAGTTTTTGGGAATGGTTAATTTTTACAACCGGTTCCTCCCAAGCGCAACGCGGCTCATGCAACCATTATACACTGCGTTAAAAAAACAAAAGCCCACAAATAAGGTTGAATGGTCTCCGGAGCGGGAGCGCGCTTTCGCCCAGGTCAAATCAGCCCTGGCAAACGCAGTTTTGTTAGCACACCCAGTTCCAATGGCCGGCATGGCGCTCACCACTGATGCTTCCGATTTAGCGGTGGGGGCGGTCGTTGAACAGTTTGTGGCAGGGACCTGGCAACCTCTCGCATTTTTCAGCAAAACCTTGCGCGATAGCGAGCGTAAATACAGCGCGTTCGACAGGGAGCTTTTGGCCCTACACTTGGCCATCCGCCATTTCCAGTTCTGGCTGGAAGGGCGCCGTTTCACTGCGTTTGTGGATCACAAACCGCTAACGTTTGCGATGGCCAAGATTTCAGAACCCTGGTCAGGCCGGCAGCAAAGGCAGCTAGCCTCGATATCGGAGTTTACCACCGATATCCAGCATGTCGCAGGTAAACACAATGTAGTGGCAGACTGTCTCTCTTGTGCGGTAGCAATGCCAGGCCCCGTGGGGGCAGACTCTGTAGCTGTGGCCACGGACCAGGGCAGCGAAGCGGAAGCGCGCGCAGCCCCGGTCCGTGTAGGTTTAGATTATGCAGCCATGGCCGCGGAGCAGGTTAATGATGCGGACGTGCGCGCACTCCAGTCTGGACCAACAGGGTTAAGGCTGGAGCACAGGGTGCAGCAAATTGGTATGCCCCCCCAATCTGAGATGTCTCCACGGGGCGGCCTCGCTCCGTGGTTCCAGCTGCACGGCGTCGCCGCGTTTTTGACTCGGTCCATTCTCTGGCGCACCCAGGGGTGCGCGCATCGATCAAGATGGTGGGGGAGAAATTTGTTTGGCCCGGGTTGCGCAAACAGGTCAAGGAATGGGCAGCAGCTTGCATAGCGTGTCAGCGAGCCAAAATACACAAGCACACTAGAGCTGCGTTGGAGCCTTTTCACATCCCGGCTAAGCGTTTTGATCACGTGCATGTCGACTTGGTGGGCCCCCTTCCGTTGTCACAAGGGCACACACACCTTTTGACGATGGTGGATCGCACCACGTGTTGGCCAGAAGCGGTTCCTCTGGCATCAACCACAGCGGAAGAAGTTGCGCAAGCATTTTTAACAGCGTGGGTTGCGCGTTTCGGAGTCCCGTCGGATATAACGTCCGACAGGGGCCCCCAATTTATTTCCGAACTATGGTCGTCGATGGCCCGCAGCTTAGGGGTGAAGATTCACCGCACTACCGCGTATAACCCCCAGGCTAATGGTTTATGCGAGCGCTTTCACAGGTCGTTGAAAGCAGCCCTCAGAGCGTCACTTACGGATACAAATTGGGTGGACAAACTTCCATGGGTTTTATTGGGGTTGCGTTCTGCACCTAAGGAAGATTTGCAAGCTTCCCCGGCTGAGTTAGTTTTTGCACAACCTCTCCGTTTGCCGGGGGAATTTCTTCCCGACAATCCCGCACCAAATTGCCCCCCCGCTCAGCCGTTGCAGAGTGACACAGGATCAAACACACTCCCTGGCCCGGTTCACCACAGTTTCCCACGCGTTTTTGTGCCGAAGGCTTTAAAAAATGCGGAGTTTGTTTTTGTTAGACATGATGCTCAGCACCCAAGTTTGCGACCGTTTTATGACGGACCGTTCAGAGTGCTGGAAACCGGGGGCAAGCATTTTCTGCTAGATTTAGGGGGCAGAAAGGAGTTGATTTGCATAAACAGACTCAAACCCGCTTTTGTTCTGGCTGATGACCACGTGCAGCTGGCGAGGCCCCCCCCACCGTGGCAGGCCGCCGAGAAGACATTCTCCAGAACCTTCACAGAGACGTGCTAACAGCTTTAATCCACAGAGGCAGAAAGACGCTGCAGAGGTAGCAAAGCCGGTTTACAGCAGATTCGGTAGAAGGTTAAGACCTAGGCATCTGGTAGATTGATTTGTAATATGTGGAGTGTTTTTTTTTTTATGCCATGCATGTTTTGTCCTTTAATAGACGTTTGGGGGGGGGGGGGGTTATGTGGCACATATGTTGGGCTCACATTTTCCACAAAGGTATGACTGCATGTTTATTGGAGGCTTCACGTCTCGAAGGACAAAAGGCTTGAATCTGCAGAGGATGACGAGGAGGTGTGAGATTTGGCCTTTGTCTCGGAGAAGATGCCCCAGAGAGATTTCTGGTTCATCAATGAATAAGAGACAATGGTGAAAGTTTAAAGGGTTGCATTGCGGCTGGGATTAAGTACCATGTGACTGTATGTTTACTGAAGCACCATGTGACTTGAGTTCCGATGCTGGAAACATATAAAGAGGTGATGTGATATAGTTCTTTCTCTTCTTCCTGCTTTGAGAATGCTAGAGTATGTGTTCTGTCAATAAAGCTGAACCTGAGAAATAAAACTCAGCCTCATCATTGAACGCATCCTCTACAACATTACACTTTTTCACAGATGGTCAGGATGGAGGTCATGAAGCTCTGCATGACCCGGCAGAGTGATAACACGGTGGTCAGACCCTGTTGCACCCTGATTCTCATCCCACACACACAGCATTGAAGGGCTCCCTCAGGGGCGCTGTCAAACTAGATCTCTGGAGCAGACGGAACGGCTGGATTCGGTGCTTGGTTTAATTCTGCAAAGTGGGGCAAAAAACAAATCGTTACTCAAGGTGGTTCTGTTTGTACATATGTTTTATTTCAAATCAAGTTGGTGGGTGGTCGAAGGTTTATTTTATGTATATATTTATTTATTTAAAAGAGCCTCGGTTCACAAAAGTGGCAGATGTACAATTAATCATGACAAACATGTTAAAAATAATAAAATACAGATTTCAGTTTTTATTCTTAGAGACGATGAATTATCTTCAAAGCAGGAAGGCCATTTTAAATTGTTTTTTATACATACCTCGAATCAGTCGTCTCACATCGGCCGTTGGCGTGGTCCTCCTCCTCCCCCGCCTCCTCAGCGTCCCACGCTCTGGTGCAGCGACGTCTATGGGTGAATGATGCAGGTACAAAATGATGACAGGGTTTGTGGCATTTTGCGGGATCTGTAAGTGCATACCATTGGACGGACATCTCACAGATGTGGTCTTTTTATGAGGGTGCCTCGGTCTTCTCCCGCCCCCGCCGGTCGATGTCGAAGGCGTCGGTTCATATTATGTAAAATAATAATAAGTTTATTTCACATTGAAAAAAACATAACGCGGGGATGTTTACGTCATCACCCCGAGACGTTGCAAGAGGGCCAATGGCGACCCGCGACATCATCGGAGGGTGACCTTATCCCCAGTTTACATTTTAGCACAGCATGGTTTGTTTTGAAGCAGGAAAATGATCATATTGGCTTAATAAAAGGATTTTTTTAAACTTGGAGGAGCTTACCGGAAGCACATGCCGTAGCGTGGGCTGGCCTGTCTCTCAACAGCGCTGGCCGTTTGCCCCTGGTCAATGAAATGCTCTCAAGCGGTGTGTCCACGGGCTCTATCCTGGGAATTGAGCCTGTGAAGACAACCGGGTTCCCCACTGCCGGAGGCCTGGTGTTTATCAGCTGTGCTGCAACGCCAACCCCGGGCTGCTCATGGTTCGTTAAGACCACTGGATCATCCTCAGAATGTTGGATTTCATCCAAAGCTCCCAATAAACTGTCTTGATCATCATCATCATCATACCTCAGCAGGCTGTCTTCAAAATCTGTAAGTACATTTCTTTTTTTCAATGACCGTTCATAATCTTTTATAGATGCGATAATGATCTTTACATACCTGAGAGATTGATTACCCCTTCTACCTGAGGTAGGATACCTTTACAAAAAGACAGAAAACATGATTTAAAAGTGGTTCTGACTCTGAGACAGATGATGCGATAAATGCTTTATAACATAAAATAATAGCAGCTTTATCTGTATAAGACTTTTCACAGACCAATCACAAAAACAGATAAAATGGTTGATCGAGTAATTAGAAAAATACCATGATTAAAACTTACCAGAGTATCTTGGATGAGAGTGGATTTTGATGTGTGTTATAACTTCTAAAAAATGAGTCTTTTTGAATGTTATTTAACAATAGAGAGAAAAAAAGGTTTTTTTATAAAGTTTTGAAAGTCAAATATCACCTCATCTTGCCTGTGTCACATTCCTTTGGGTGTGAAGATGCATTTCAGGGGGGTGTTCATTGATATAGACAAAACGAAGACCCCCTAATAGGGGATTGGGGAAAAGCTTTGGAGTATGGGTGACCAAGGTGTAAAAACAATGGTGCGGGGGTTTTACAGATGTGAAAACCAATTGTTCACCCAGAGTGATGTGTGTGTGGGTGTGTGGGTGTGTGTGTGTGTGTGTGTGTGTGTGTGTGTGTGTTGATGCGTGGCGGAGAAATGTCATTTAAGGTCCATGTGGGTGTCAGCCACAGGAATGTTAAATTTGCTACCGCAAAATAAATCACACTTTTAAATGATAAAGTTTTGAAAAAATGAGTAAATCTTTGATTGTTAGTGCTTTTAAAAGTATTAGGGATAAATGTTACGTCCTGCCATAGAGGTTTTAGGTGGTGATATCAAACACACATATAAATACATGCTGGTTGTTTCAAATATTAAATAAAAATAATCTAACCATTGGTAAATATCACGTACAAGTTGTGGGATGTTTTACAGAATTGTTTCACGCAATCCTTAGAAGGCCGTTGTATGGTCATTCCTAATTTGCCAACAATACTTGCTTGAGCTTCATACATTGCCAATGACGACCAAGGATGTTTTAACCCTTTGAGTGTGTATGGTGCACTTCTGCGCCTGTCAGCTGATAAGTCCAAACAATGCCTGTACAGCTGAATAGAGTGTGAAATGTACAAGCCTTTTAATACCACTTGGTGGCTGAGAGGTGTGGCTTTTCACTTACCGTGAGAACTGGAAATGGTCCAATTCAATAAGTAGCTCAAATCAGCATTTGAAGCCCGCCCCCTTTCATTCTGCTGTTTGACATGGAGGAAACAGGATGGCGAGGAAAACACTCTCAGCTGAAGAGGTATTAGCGCTGGTATTCACCGCTCCTGGTTCAGAGAAAGAGCTTAGCCCTAGTTTGTCATCTGAGTGAGAGTCCAGCTCTGATTATGTGCCTTCGGACAATGGTGCAAGCAGTTCTTGTGAAAGTGGAGACAGACATCTTGCGTGCGACGCTGCAGCTGCATTTTCTGTGTCCAACCATGCCCAAAATAGCACAGGAGCCTCGTCTGCAGATTGTTCTGCTTTGCCAAACCATGATCATGGAGTGAAAAGGTCCAGAGCAGCCCGTGGGTGATGTTTGGCTGGGCAAGAGCGCACTGCCGGTGCGCGTCAACGTGTGGCACGTGTGCGCAGTGGCAGGACAATAGGTAGTGGCGATGCAGCAGGAGATTTGGACATTGATGGCTGGGAGCTTCTTAGAGATGAAGAAGTTGAACAGCCAGTTGGATATCGTGGAGAGAAGAACCTGTCATCTGCGCCCGCCATTGATTTTGTGTTGCTTTTTTGGACTTGGAACTTTGGATGCTTGTGACTGATGAAACAAACAGGTACATATTTGTTGCACAAACTGTGTTTTATTTGCTTCATTTTAGTTTAGTGTGAAACAAATGTGCCATGATATTTGTGTTTTTTTTAATGATTTTTAGTAATTTTGTCAATGATGGGACAAAAGACTATGTGGTGACTGTGAAACAAAAATTATCCATCCATCCATCTTCTACCGCTTTTCCGGAGCGGTAGAAGATGAAGGAACAAATGAAGGGACAAAAGGCCATGTGGTGACAGTGTGACACCAAAATTGTTTTTGTTTTAAATGATTTTTAGTAATTTTGTCAATGATGGGACAAAAGTACCATGTGGTGACAGTGTGTGAAACAAAAATTGTCTATCGATCCATCTTCTACCGCTTTTCCAGAGCAGTAATTAGGTCCAATTATGCACAATGCATGGATGCAAGTTCACCTGGCAGACACTTGGGTACCTCTGCAACACTTTTATAATTGGGACTTTGCATCTAACTGTAATTCTGAAGCTATAGTGTTATAATAAAATTTGGTTTGTTGCAGTATACAAATTAGGTCCAATTATGCACAATGCATGGATGCAAGTTCACTTGGCAGACAATTGGGCTCCTCTGCAACATTTTTGTAATTGGGACTTTGCATCTAACTATTACCATTCTGGAGCTGTAATATTGTAAATTTGGATTGTCACAATACGCAAATTAGGTCCAATTATGCACAATGCATGGATGCAAGTTCACCTGGCAGACACTTGGGTACCTCTGCAACACTTTTGTAATTGGGACTGTGCGTTTAACTATAATCATTCTGAAGCTATAGTGTTATAATAAAATTTGGATTAATGCAATATGCAAATTACATCCAATTATGCACTATGCATGGATGCAAGTTCACTTGGCAGACACTTGGGTTCCTCTGCAACATTTTTGTAATTGGGACTTTGCTTCTATTACTGTTGTGAAGCTATTGTCATTTGAAAATTTGAGATCACACTCTACGTTTTCCTGACAAAAATTCTACACGCTCAAAGGGTTAACTGTGTGGTTATTGTGTAATCTGTGTTTTTGACTTCTGCAAGTTGACACGTTGAGACACCCTCTGACTAATGTGGGTGTGTGCTTTCGTGTTAAGATCAAATAGGCCTGTTTGCTCAGGTCAGTGTGCCCCTTAAACCCTTATCTAAATGTACAGAAGATGTTGCAGTTTTTGTGAGAGTCTAATTTGTGGTATTGTCATACAAAGTCTGCCTTAAGTCCTGCAGCTTGTGTACAGTCTTTGCTCCCTGGGGTCAATGTGTGTGTGTGTGTGTGTGTGTGTGCTTTTGTACACAAAGCACAGATATGTGTTTTTTGCAAAATGTGGTCTCCCCTATTGAACATCTGCTTTAGCCAAGAGAATGGTGGCTTGATGTCTTCCACCGGGGGCTGTGCTTTTAAAAATGTTTTAGAGGTGCTCTGAAACCTTACACTGCCAAAGCAAATGTTAAAACCAACTTGAAACTACCGTGTGCATACTTTTGTACACAGAGCACATCTGTTTTGGTTAAGAGAATGGTATTGGCTATGTTTTTAAATCATTTTAAAGACACTGATGTGTGTGTGTGTGTGTGTGTGTGTGTGTGTGTGTGTGTGTGTGTGTGTGTGTGTGTGTGTGTGTGTGTGTGTGTGTGTGTGTGTGTGTGTTTGCAAATTGAAACTGCTACAAAGCTGGTCATCGTGAACCCATCCTAACCCTATCCCACATATGGGCAACAGATTACAGACACAATCTGTCAAGTTTGAGAAGTTTTGGCCCAAAGGTCATGTTTTCAAAACACTTTTGATTGACAACCTAATTACGTGAGTTCAAAGGTTATGTTTAAAAGCAATTATAATTGACATTCTATACCTACACTAATCCCCATTTAATTAAAGATAATCCCCTTTTAATTACATAGGTCAGGGGTCAGGTCAGGGGGTGTGGCACATGTCAAAATGAGAAAGGGGTGTGTGTACAAGTAGTACCTTTCCTCTCTCTTATGAACCAAGCTGTTCTTTGCTTTTTGGAGACCACATCCAAGATTGCATTTATGGGACCCCATTTTTGGAATGGGAAAGAGTTAAAAACAAAAACAAAAACAAAAAAAAACTTAAACTGGATAAAATAAAATAAAAAATAATAAAAAAAAACTGAACCAGCATCCACAAGAACACTGAAAATGTATAAGAAAAAATGATCAATTTCATGAGAGAAGTTGCAAATTTACAAAAAAAATAGCAAAGTTATGAGAAAAAAGTAGCGAACTGAAAACAAAGAAGTTGCAAATTTTCAAGAGGAAAAACGGCAAATTTATGAGAGAAAAGCTGCAAATTTAAAACAAAAAGTTGCCATTTTACAAGAAAAAATATCACATGCATGAAGGAAACGTTTAAATTAGGTTATTTAGGTTAAATTTAGGTTAAATTTTTGAGGAAAGTTTGCAAAAGTTGTAAATGTTCAAGAAAAAAAAAATTAAGTAAAAGTTGCTTTAAAAAAAAGTTGCAAATTTCCAAGAAAAAATAACCAATTTATGACAATGTTGCAAATTTAAAACAAAAAATTGCCTTACAAGAAAAAGGAACAAATTTGTTTGGAAAAAGTTGCATTTTTTTAAAAAAAAGTTGCAAATTTTCAAAAAAAAAAAGTATAACAAACTTAAGGGGAAAAGAGCAAATATAAAACAAAGTTGAAAATTTACATGAAAAAAGAGGCAAATTTAAAAGAAAAATGTTAATTTTGCAAGAAAAAACTAAATTTATTAGAAAAAAGTTACACATTTATGATAAGTTAAAAATTTACATAAAAAAGTCATGCACTTATGAAAGAAAAAAGTTACAAATTTTACAAGAAAATAAGTCACAAATTTATTAAGAAGACAAAAGTTTTATAACTCTCAACCGGTAAGTAGAAATGTCACTAATGTGTTGTGCTAGTTGGCATCCACTTCTTGGGACAAACATCATTATTAATTGTGGTTAACAGTACTTAGTGTTATATTTGTTCATTTGAGTAAAAGTGCATAACAAAATATAATAAAAACAATATACACTACTCACAAAAAGTTAGGGATATTTGGCTTTCGGGTGAATTTTATGGAAAATGTAAAAATTTCACACTACAGTGATGTTATATCATGAAAGTAGGGCATTTAAGTAAAAGCATGCAATAGTGATTTCATCATCTCAAGCAGTTTATTGAAACAAAAGCCAACAGTCGTGGGTATACCACAACAAAAAATGTCAATGTCGCAATAACTTATCATGTGCCCTTGAGCATCAGTTACAGCTTGACAACAACGTCTTGTGCTGTTCACAAGTCAACTTATTGTCTGCTAAGGCATGGCATTCCACTCTTCTTGAAGGGTGGCCCTTGGGTCACTGAGGTTGTGGGGTGTAGGGTTACGAGCCTCGACACGGCGACTCAGCTGATCCTATAGGTTTTCTATGGGATTCAGGTCTGGAGAAAGTGCAGGCCACTCGATTTGAGGTACCCCAGCCTCCAGCAGCCGTTCTAAAATGATGCGACCTTGATGAGCTGGAGCATTGTCAGCCATGAAGATAAAAAGAGGCCTGTGGTGTTCATGCAGGGGCACAATGACTGGATTAATGATGCTATTCAGGTAGTACTGGCTTGTTACGGTACCATTCACAAGGTGTTGAGCAGGTCTGTATTGACTAGACACACTTGCCCAGACTGTAACACCACCACCAGCAAAGGCTCATCTGGTGACAACAGTGACTGATGCATAGTGCTCTCCTTGATATCTCCAGCATCAGTGGCAGCCATTATTTCTGCTCAGTGTGAATCAGCTTTCAGCAGAGAACAGCACTGAAGCCCACTGGTCCCTTGTCCAGGGTAAATGCTCCCTGCCCCATGCAAACGATGACGCCTGTACCTGAAGGTGTAGTCAGGTACCCTTGCAGGTCATCTAGCACACAGACCATGCTGATGTAAACAATTTCAAATGGCCTGACGTGACACTTGCGTGCATCTCACTCCCCTTAAATATGCCTGGAGTTGAGTGGCATTCATCATCTGGTTCCACAGGGCATTGTTCACAATGAAGTGGTCATCAGTGTGGGATGTGGCCAAAGGACGTCTGCTTCTATGCCTTTCTTTGACTCTTCCAGTCTCTCTGTATCTCTGTTGCAACCTGCTGATGACACTCTGTGACATTCTAAGCTCAGTGGCCACTTCCCTCTAAGAACATCCTGTTTGGAGCCTTGCAATGACATGGTACTACTGATCAATTGTTAGGTATTGTCTTGGTCTCATGATATCAAAGTGTAAACAGCATGATGAAGAGGACTGTTTCAATACCAATTCTAACTCAGCCAGAAAATTTATTTGACCGATTCATGGATTAAGCACCTGTTGTGCATTTTACCATTAAGCACCTTGTGCTTAATGGTAAAATGGTAAAATAACAGCAAGTTATGCAAAAAGTACTGAAACACTGAACAGCTGGAAATGTGCATTTGGAGAAGATCAAATTAAGTTCACCTTTAAAGGTTATAGTGCATTTTAGGTGCATCCTGAAATTTCACCCAAAAACCGAATATCCCTAACTTTTTGTGAGTAGTGCATATGGTCAATCACTGAAAGACGACATAATCCATATCACACAACTCCAGGTGAGCGCAATACATACTGCGTAATTCTGACCAAGCAGAGATGTCCTGCTGCAGTCTTACTTGCTGTCGTTCATTTCATTTTCAGGATCAGATTCTGACTTTAATAGGACTTCTGGTGTTATCGTTGTCGAAAACCTTAGCTTATTATGGAATTGTCCTAGCTTCCTGGCCAGCAGATGATGCTGTATGCATTCGCGAATGACCCAACCCTCCCCTGGCAAGCTTTCGGAAATTTAACCAATCAGAAGACATTTAAGCCAAATCATGTTGGTCAGAGGCTCTCCTTGTGAAATAGATATTTCTTGTTCAGAAATAATTACATACTATGTGGAGTTATGATGCGTGCAGAACTCATTGAGAGGTGCTATAGGTTTAAAGTAAATGGCTGAAAATGAGCAGGGCATGTCCACTTTAAAATAGAATAAAGTTAATGAAAAGAGGGTTTTTGTTTTTTTTAAGTAATTATCTCAGTTTTGCAATTTGTTTCTGGTAAATGAGAAAATGACTTTTCTTCCCTGGATTTAGGTCTAAATTATCCATTAAGTCCTGCTTGTATTAATGGGATCCGTAGCACATTTTGTACTGGGGCCTTTGAGCACTTTAATCCAGCCGTTCTCACAGTTGCCGGGGTCTTTATGTGAACAGATTGTTCCATTATTTCAGCTGAAGCGATTCACCACACCTGTGTGTCAGGTGTTACCTGAGGACATCCAGAGAAATTGGCCTCATACATAAGCTGACGATACCCATCCCTGTAGGACCATTGTCGTTACTCTCCGAGTGGCGATGTAGCTATGCAGTGCTGATCATTAGTGTATGGCAACCGGGATTATTATGTCCCGTGGAGGCCCTTCGGCACTGCACGCTTCCGAGGTTGTGCCGAGCAAGGGAGGAGATGGAACAAATGCAATTTAATTTCCAAAGAAACTTTTACCCTCAAAGAAACCCAATTACGCCTCCCTGGGGAAGATAGGGCGATGGCGGGGTCATTTTGTTCCTTCTAATGGAACGACAGAAGGGCTGAGCGCAATGATGGGGTCTCTTTTAATTCTTGTCGCCTTCACTCACAGCCCACATCACTGTCACGCTCACATACACACTGCACAATGCATCACAGGAAGAGCATGATTAAAAGTCCTCAGACAGTCTGATTAAAAAGTAAGAGACTTTTCAGGGGCCGAAGATGGATTTCAAATAATGTCTGCAAAACGTTCCCTCACTTTTTTCCACTCCTGTCTGAAGGCTCTGATGGGGAGGAATTGAGAATGGAGGTGGGGTAGAGTCTCTAATTTGCGTTTCAACATCCATGATCATATTTATTAGTCCAAGCGCTCGTCTGTGTGTGATGAGTACAATTTCACAGAAGAGGCAGCATCACACAAACAATTTGTTCAGGGAGGAGGAAAAGTGCTTATCAGGCACAATGTAGCCATAAAAAAAGATAAAAGAACCAGAAAGATGTAAAAAGTTAAAGGGAAAGAAGGAAATAAATAGATAAATGGAGTATGGAGGAGCACCATTACTTACATTTAGATGTTGGAAGCTCTATGTTTTCATTTCTGAATGCTGGAGAGAGTTGGGAGGTGTAATTATGGTGTATCAGTGCATGGAATTACTCCTGAAGAGGTGTGTGTGCAGGTGTGTGAGCACTATGGGATGCTTTGACAAATAGACAGAAAATGAATTGGTAGCTGTTGGTGCACACACTCATTTAGTCCCAACAGGGATTCACACCTAAAAATGACATGTTTGTGTATGCCACATGTTAACGTTGCCTTTAAGTTTCATTTATTGTGTGCCTCATAATTGTGGTTTTATGAAGGCTTTATGAATCTCCAGGCTTGAATTTAAATATAACAACACTCCAACATATGATATGGAATGCTGTGGAAACTCTTACACTTGTTAATATCTTTCACTTACTGAGCAGCAAGACTGTTTGAAATATGTGACCCATGCTGGCAAAATGAGTCACAGTGAGGAAATTTTCAAAACTGAGGTATTATTATTTTCATATTTTGTATTGAAAGACCTTCAAAATGATATTTGATTTGTAGGGATTGTGCAAAAACTGACCAGCAACAAGCCTATTTTGTTTATATCTGTCATGAACCCCGTGCGCCATTACACGGCGCACGAAGGAGAGAATGAAAAAACCCAATCGCAGGAGTAGAGAGTGCTGTGTTTATTAAAGTTCACCAACGTAACAAATCCAACTCTCACCAAATACAGTTCAGTCAACCCCAGAGTACATGAAGAGGTGTAATGACAAGAGTTGGCCACCAAGGTTACAGGGTGCCTGCCAAATGCTCAATGGCCTGGTGAATATAAAGCCTGGTGCTGCAGGGCTGTGTTATGCATGAAACAGGAAAGGCGAGCAGCCTAAGGCTGCAGGCCTGCTAGCACAGGAGAAAAGGCTAAGAAACACGTATAGGTCTGGAGCTAATTCGGGGTGCGCCGTGCAGTCAGGAGGCAGAGGCAGAGAAGCGGACCAGCCGAAACACCAAGGTATGGATCGTCTTGAAATGTCAGGCTGGGTAGAACGCTGGGAGTGAATAACGATACGCAGAGGAAAACGCTGCCACGTATGAAGGGGAATGTCCTGACAATCTCCTTCCTCAGCAGTGGCAAACAAATACTCCAAAAGCTAACGAAGAAAGAGATTGCCGGTGTGTGGACGTGTGGGCCAAACTGATTGGGAACAGGTGTGTGAGAGAGCATGTGAATGAGAGTGAATGGAGCGCGAGCCTGTGTGTGTGTGTGTGTGTGTGTGTGTGTGTGTGTGTGTGTGTGTGTGTGTGTGAGAGTGAGAGTGAGAGTGAGAGTGAGAGTGAGAGTGAGAGAGAGAGAGAGAGAGAGAGAGAGCACCAGTGAGTGCAGCTGACAGAGCTTGACAGGAGGAGAGGGCGTGCCAGAGCTGTCGGAGGGAAAACTAGGACAAATCATAACAATGAGTCAGAACCAGGTTTGACCTCCAAGCCCAGAGTCACTGTGATGTATGGGAGTTGTATGAGTTGTATGAGTTGCATTTGCATATGCCACCCCATTGGTGGGCGCTGTATCCTGTGGCATCGCCAATAGTATAAGAGTGTGCTCATTGAACTGAACAAAAACGTGTATGTGTGCGTATGCCTGAGTAAACGAGCAAGCTAATGACCTGCAGCCGTGTGTGTCTTTGTGTTTGTTCCTCCGAGTGGTAATCTAAAGTAGAAACCCACGGACACAACATCATTGGCGACGAGGATAACTTTAGGTTTCCAAGTCTCGCCGCGGTATTGACTACGAGTGACGGAGGAAGAGGAACGTTTGTCCTGGTGGGAGTTTGGCTGGGCGCGGCACGCCAGGTGACAGGACACCAGGTGACAGTGCGCCAGGTGACAGGACGCCAGGTGACAGGACACCGGGTGACAGGACGCCGGGTGACAGGACGCCGGGTGACAGGACGCCGGGTGACAAGATTGCTAAACGCTAGCTAACTGCACGCCATGGCTGGAGTTATTGGACACATTAACCCATTCGACGAGTCGGTGGAGCAGTGGACAACCTACGTTGAGAGGTTTGAGCATTTTGTAATGGCAAATGGTATTGCAGAGGAGAAAAAGCTTGCTGTTTTCTTAAGTGTAATTGGTGCGTCAACATATGGACTTTTACGTAGCCTCGTAGCTCCAGATAAGCCAGGGGCTAAGACATATGTTCAACTCACGGAAGTTTTGAAAGATCATTTTTCCCCAAAGCCAATTGTGATTGCTGAAAGATTTCGCTTTCATAAACGGAACCAACAAGAGGGAGAAACTGTGACGCAATACATAGCAGTCATTAAAAAACTTTCTGAACACTGCGAGTTTGGTATGCACCTGCAGGATGCATTGAGGGATAGGCTCGTTTGTGGACTGAATATAGAAGCTATCCAGAAAAAATTGCTGACGGAGGAGAAGCTTACGTTTTCCAAAGCAATGGAACTAGCCGTGTCAATGGAGACAGTAGCTCGCAAGACACATCAGCTGAGCAACGCGCTGAAAGTGCATGTACTGTCACCACACGACAAACAACACACGAAATGTTCGCGCTGTGGAAAAATGAACCACAAAGAGAGTGATTGTTTTTATAAGGAGCAAAAATGTCATAAATATGGTAAGAGAGGACATATCTCGAAAATGTGCAGGAACAAAGAGACTGTAAATAAGGAGAAACCAGTGGAGTATAAAGCTAAAAAGAAAAAAAGGGTGCACCAACTGGATGTAAAAGAAATATCTAGTGATGGTAGCACTACAGACACTGAAGTGAGCCTGCATATGGTGTCTCAGCAGAGTAATTTGTCATACATGAGTGTTAAACCAAAAATTGAAGGTAAAAGGATTATCATGGAATTAGATACCGGTGCTGCCGTTTCTCTGATTTCAAGAAAACTGTATGATGCACACTTTAAGGACTTGCCCTTGCGCCAAACCCATATAATGCTGAAAACATACACGGGCGAGGTGATTCCAGCAGAGGGTGTCATCACCGTTTCAGTGAGGATGAACAAGCAGAGGGCTAGACTACCACTGTATGTGGTTCGGGGAAGTTCACCCCCACTTTTTGGTCGGGAGTGGCTGCGGAAGATTCGAATTGACTGGCGAGAAATAAAGACGGTCCGGGAGGAGATGCTAGAGGGCGTGCTACAAAGACATGCAGAGGTCTTTAAGAAAGAATTAGGCACTCTGAAAGGCATGGAAGTAGCCATAGCGCTGAAGCCGGATCATGTGCCACGGTTTTGTCAAGCGAGAGTCGTTCCCTATGCCCTTAGGCCAAAAGTGGAGGCTGAAATTGACCGATTGTGTGAGCAGGGCATTATATCCCCTGTCAAATTCAGTGAATGGGCAACACCCATTGTGCCCGTTGTGAAAAAGAACGGAGATGTTAGGATATGTGGGGATTTTAAAGTCACAGTTAATCCTGCCCTGTGTGTGGAGAAATACCCAATTCCACGCATTGAAGATCTATTCGCATCACTTTCGGGGGGGGGCAACATTTTAGTAAACTGGACTTATCTCATGCCTATTTGCAAATGGTGATAGAGGGAAATTCCAGAAAATATCTTACAATAACCACATCCAAGGGTCTGTTTTGTTACAACAGGCTGACATTTGGAATTACCTCATCACCAGCGATATTCCAGCGTGCCATGGACCAAGTCCTCCAGGGTCTGCCGAACGTTCACTGTTACCTGGACGATATATTGGTCAGTGGACAGGATCGTGTGCAGCATCTGAAAAATCTGAATGCAGTCCTAGGGCGCTTGGAAGAATTCGGTTTGCGAGTACGGAAGGAAAATGTGAATTTTTCAAGGATTCACTGGAATATCTGGGTCACGTCATTGATGCCCAGGGTCTACACAAGGCACCAGAGAAAGTCAGGGCAATTGTGGAGGCTCCTGCACCTACAGACGTGAGTCAGTTACGTTCTTTCTTGGGGCTAATTAATTATTACAGCAGATTTATCCCCAATTTGTCATCTATCCTAAGCCCACTGAATACTCTGCTGTGCAAAGGAAAACAATGGCAATGGACATCTGAATGTGCTGCATCTTTCAAAGAGGCAAAAGAGCAGTTACTCTCTCAGAGCGTGTTAACCCATTATGATCCACAACTTCCCATTCGGTTGGTGTGTGATGCATCACCTTATGGTGTAGGTAGTGTCATTTCACATATTCTCCCGAATGGACAAGAGAGGCCCATAGCTTTTGCATCAAGGTCTCTGAATAAGGCAGAACGCAATTATGCCCACATTGAGCGCGAAGCTCTTGGCATTATATTTGGAGTTCGTAAATTCCATCATTATCTGTATGGCAGGCAGTTTACACTCCTTACAGATCATCGCCCATTGACCACTATTCTGAGTCCGTGCAAAGCCACACCATCTATGGCTGCTGCTAGAATGCAGCGGTGGGCTCTCCTGTTAGCTGCCCATAATTACACCATACAGTACCAAGAGGCAGCTCGTCATGGAAATGCGGATGGGCTTTCACGCCTTCCATTACCAACATCATCAAGAGAGAGAATCAGTACTGTGGACAGTTTTCACATTAAACACCTAGAAGCCTTACCTGTGAACTGTCGAGAAATCTGCCGAGAGAGCAGGGGTGATTCTGTCCTTGCTCAAGTCCTGGAGATGGTCTCCACAGGTCGCTTTCCGAGGGTCCAGGATGTGGCCAGCACATTGGCGCCATTCATCAGCCGGAGGGATGAGTTGACACTCCAGCAAGGTTGCCTTATGTGGGGTGTGTGCGTCGTCATTCCCTCAAAATTGAGATCACGACTGCTGTCGGAACTGCATACTGGACACCCAGATGTTGTCAAAATGAAAGCTGTCGCCCGCAGTTACATGTGGTGGCCCGGAATTGACGCTCAAATTGAACAGGTCTCAAAAACATGCCAGTCCTGTCAATTCACACAGAAAGCACCGGGACCAGCACCACTCCACCCATGGACCTGGCCTGGATCCCCGTGGCAGAGAATTCATGTTGACTTTGCTGGGCCGTTCCAAGGCCAAATGTTTATGGTGGTTGTAAACGCCCATTCAAAATGGCCTGAGGTACACGTTTTGAGTTCCACTACAACGGCTAATACCATCCAGGTGCTCCGAGGGTTATTTAGTCGCTATGGGCTCCCTGAGGTGTTAGTGAGCGATAATGGTCCTCAGTTTACCTCACACGAGTTTGACACTTTTATGAAAGGCAATGGAGTAAAGCACATTCGCTCTGCACCATTTCATCCATCAACAAATGGTCTTGCAGAACGTTTTGTACAGACATTCAAGCAGTCACTGAAGCGTTCCACTGGAACCACTTCCATACAACACCGACTGGATGCCTTTCTACTCACGTACCGTAATACTCCACACTCTACAACGAAGGAGTCCCCGTCTATGCTTTTCATGCATCGCAAGTTGCGATCTCGATTGGACCTGCCGAAGCCTAGCGTGACATCAGAGGTAGAGAAAGCACAAGAGGCACAGTGTGCGTATCGAGGAATGCATGCAAAAGCCAGAACGTTCAAGGTGGGAGATCCAGTTCTTGTTCGGAATTACGGGAGAGGAGAGAAGAAGTGGATACCAGGGGTTGTTTCAGCTGAGACTGGCCCTGTATCCTACATCGGCACATCGCAGCACTGGAGGCGACACGCGGACCAGATGCTGGCCAGGGTTGTTGAATTGGATACTTCTACAGACGACGGTGGAGCTGCATCGTTGTGCATCTCAGCAGACCTGCCTGTGCTGGAAAAGACTGTTCCAGAACCAGCAACTCCGGTTCCTGTGAGTGACCCCTCACCATTACCCCAGGTAACCTCAGAGGGAAACACCACATCACCTCCAGAGACTGGTAAGAGATATCCTTCTCGTATTACTAGACCACCAGAGCGTTATGTTCCATAAACTTTGTTTAAGATACTTTTAAGAGACATATATTGGACATTTTTGAATAAGAGACCTTTTTTATGTATTAGATGAGAGAGTCACGTCTCACCAAAAGGGCAGAATAAACCCTTGACTGACTCAGGGGTTTGGGATCGTCTACTCCCAGCCTCAAGGCTAGTGTGTGTTTTTAAAATAATAAAAGTTGTTTGTTTTGTGTATCTTGGGGGTGGGTACAACATTTAGTGGGGAGGAGATGTGATGTATGGGAGTTGTATGAGTTGCATTTGCATATGCCACCCCATTGGTGGGCGCTGTATCCTGTGGCATCGCCAATAGTATAAGAGTGTGCTCATTGAACTGAACAAAAACGTGTATGTGTGCGTATGCCTGAGTAAACAAGCAAGCTAATGACCTGCAGCCGTGTGTGTCTTTGTGTTTGTTCCTCCGAGTGGTAATCTAAAGTAGAAACCCACAGACACAACAGTCACGACAATATCTTGGCTGGTCTGAAAACTCGCATTCAATCGTTCCTGAGTTACATCTTCCGGGAAAAACGTGTATTTTTAGAAAGTAAGAGTGCCAAGCTTTACAATGATACCAGGCACTGACGGGGAATTTCCCGGGACTTGCCACCAGCAAACAAAGAAAGAATCATGATTTTTTTACTTCTAGTGCCTGTAGCTCATAATTACCTGGCGCGCATTCCGACTCATTTTGTCAGCACGGGTCACATATAACCAAAGAGTCAAAATTTGGCCTGGCAAAAAGAGGTGCTGTCTGTCTGGACAAAACTGAACTTTGATCTAGTTTGTTTAAAGTGTAAAAGCAATTTTCAGAGAGGTCAGATTTTCAGAACAAACAGAATGTTACAGCAGCTGAAAAGAGGAAACAGAGCCACGGTAGCACTCTGGGAGAGGAAGAGTCCCAGTTTTTAAAGGGATCATTGACTGCACTGTTTCCACATTTTAACAGTTTACATATCTAAATGAAGTGGTTGTGACATATTTTCTTTAATTATTTAATTATTTCAGCATTTTTTTTTCAGCCTTTCTATAGGATGACTTTGGAAAGCAAGAGGAAGAGAGTGAAGACAGAGCAAAGAGTAAGTGGGGGAAGTTAAAGAAGGAAGAAGGTTGCACAGAGTTCAGGAAGCAGTTAGTAAGAGAAATATGAAAACATCTAGGAATAAGTTCCTTTGCAAGAAATTTCTTCACCAATGTGTTTGTAAAGGTGTCCATTCATCCATCCATCTTCTATTGCTTTTCTGGAGGCCCAGGTCGCAGAGGCAGCAGTTCAAGCAGAGAAGCCATGACTTCCCTCTTCCCAGCCACCTGCTCCAGCTCTTCAGAGAGGATACCAAGGCGTTTCCAGACCAGATGGGACACATCGTTTCTCCAGCGAGTCCCAGGTCTGCCCCAGGGCCTCCTCCCAGTGGGACGTGCCCGAAACATCTCAAGTGGGAGGCGTCAAGGAGGCATCCTGATCAGATGTCCATACCACCTCACCTGGCTCTTTTCAATGTGGAGGAGCAGCGGTTCTACTCTGAGCCTCTCCCGGATGACTGAGTTCCTCACCCTATCTCTAAGGATGAGTCCAGCAATCCTATGAAGGAAGCTCATTTCAGCCGCTTGTATCCGCGATCTCATTCTTTCAGTCATTACTAGGAGCTCATGACCATAGGTGAGGGTAGGAACGTAGATTGACCGGTAAATCGACAGCTTTGCCTTAGAGGTTAGCTCCTCCTTCACCACAACAGACTGGTATAACATCCGCATCACTGCAGATGTTGCTCTGATCTGTCTGTCAATCTCTCGCTCCATTCTCCCCTCACTCGTGAATAAGACCTCAAGATACTTAAACTCCTCCACTTGGGGCAGGAGCTTGTCCCCAATCCAGAGAGGACAATCCACCTTTTTACAGCTGAGGACCATGGACTCAGACTTGGAGGTGTTGATTCTCATCCCAGCCACTTCACACTTAGCAGAAAACCATCCCAGTAAGACCTGTAGGTCATTGCTGGATGAAACCAACAGGAGAACATCGTCTGCAAACAGCAGAGATGAGATCTTGTGGTCACCCAACATGACACCCTCTGTTCCCTGGCTGTACCTAGAAATCATGTCCATAAAAATTATGAACAGGATCAGTGACAAAGGGCAGCCCTGGCAGAGTCCAACTCTCACTGGGAATGAATCCGACCGAGTGTTGGCAATATGAACCAAACTCTCACAACGGTCGTATAGAGACTGGATCGCTCGTAATAACAAGCCCGAAACCCCATACTCTCAAAGCACCTCCCACAAAAAACATGAGGAACGCGTTCGAATGCCTTCTCCAAGTCCACAAAACACATGTAAACTGGTTCAGGTTCAGGTTCAGGTTCAGGTTACTTTATTTGTACCCGTAGGTAGATTTGTTTTGCAGTTGGTGACATCCATATTTACAAGCCACTAATTACATTCAACATAGACACAAACACAGGCACACATCTTACAAAATAGGTAAATATAAAATATGTACAATATAATTTTTATAGCTTGTTCAACTCTTTGACAGCAGCAAGGGACAAAGCTGTTTTTGTAGCGCTGGGTTTCTACTTTTTGGGACAGCAAACCTCCGTCTGGAGGAAGAAGCTGAAAGTTGCAGTGCAAAGGGTGGGAGTCATCATTTAAAATCGAGTCGGCCATCCTCTGTACTTGTCTGGTGTACAGGGATGTCAGGCTCAGCTGTGACTCACAAGCAAACGACTGGACCATCTGACTACCTGACCAAGGATTCCTCTGTTTCAGTTTATCTGACCAACCATGACATTAAAGAAAAGGATAAAACAGATTCAATATAAAGCCCGATAGAACATAGTCATTATGGTTCGGTCAATTTGGAAGCGTGCAAGTTTCCTCAAACAATGCAAATTTTGCTGACCCTTTTTGCACACCCTTTCACAGTTCACCTCAAAGTTCAATCCACTATCAATAATTGTCCCAAGATATTTGTACGATTGTACACATTCGTGGTCTGGCCTTTTAGTATGGTGACTTTGTGCCTGGGAGTTTTCCTCCTAAAGTCAATAATCATATCTTTCGTTTTTGTTGTATTCAGCTGCAGGTAGGAATCGTCACACCAGTGAACAAAGTCATCAACTACTGGGCCGTGGCCACTCTCACCATCCTGGAGGAGACTGACAATGACTGAGTCATCAGCATACTTTATAATGTGTCTGTTGTCATGTCTGCTCCGACACATGTTTGTGTACAGGATGAGAGTAGTGGTGACAACACACACCCCTGAGGAGAGCCAGTAGAAGAGCACTTTAGGTCAGACAATGTGCCATGACCCTACTCTCTGCGTCCTGTTGGTTAAGAAATCCAGAATCCAACCCACCAGATTATTGCTTTAAATCAAATTGTTGCAGGGAGCCTTTCATCTAAAATATGAGGTTGGATTGTATTTAAAAGGCAGAAGAAAAGTCCACAAATAAAAGCCTGCGTGTGTCCCATTAAAATCCAGATGTTTAAAAAGCATGTCAAACAGAGTGACAGTGGCATCCTCCACTCCTCTGTGAGGCCTATAGGCAAACTGCAGAGGATCCAATGCATGTTCAGTCTGCCTTAGGACCTCACGTCTGACCAGTTTTTCAAAAATTTTCATTAAAATTGAAGTCAAAGCAACTGGTCTAAAGTCGTTTACCGTTTTAGGACAGCTGGATTTTGGAACGGGAACAACCACGGCATCTTTCCAGATCTTAGGCACATGTTGTGTCTGTAAGGACTTATTGAAAATATAATGAAATATAGGACTCAGTTCATGTGCACAGGACTTTACCAGGTGTCCACATATATTATCAGGGCCCTGACTTTTGTTCACTTTTACAGCGTAGAACTCCCTTTTAACATCCTGCATCTCAATATTAAAGTGCTGATTGTCTTTGAGTTTCTGTTTCAAATCTTGGATTTCTGTGCTAAAATCAAAGGAGTCAAAACGACCATAAAAACAATTAAGAGCATTAGCCAGCTCTGTGTCTGAACTAAAACCATCTAAAAACACACGATTACTGCGCTCTGTGCTCTGAAGGCCTGCAATAGTTTTCATACTGGCCCAGGCCGAACCAAGTTTATTTGCTGCCATCTTGCTTTCCAACTCTGATTTATAATTCTGTTTTGCTCTTAAAATTTCGGCCTTCAGCTCCTTGGTGGCAACCTGTAGCGCAGAAACAGACCCCTGTTTAAAGGCAAGAGCTTTCCTCTGTAAGCAGGATTTAACTGATTTAGTAACCCATGGTTTGTTGTTGGGGTATATTTTGACACGTTTACGTGGAACAAACTTATTTTGACAGTAAGCCATGTATGAGCATGTGAGCTCAGCCACAGAGTCCAAATCATCCCCGCAGGCCATTATGAACAAAGCATTCCTGGAGGCTGTGCTCTGAATCCTCTGTCCACACATCAATGTCTCTGGTCTCCACTTTGCCTCTTCTGAGAGCAGTTTTATATGTGGGCAGCAAATGAACACAGTTGTGATCTGATGATCCTAAAGGAGGAAGGGGGAGTGATTTATAGGCCCTCTCTATGGATCCATAGCACAGGTCCAATGTCTTTTTTCGCCTGGTTGGGCTAACTCCCACAAACCCTCAAGGATTCTCGAGATGGTAAAGAGTTGGTCCGATGTGCCACGACCAGGACGAAAACCACATTGTGCCTTCTGAGTCCAAGGTTTGACCAACGGCTGGACTCTCTCCTTTTCAGTACCTTAGCATAGACCTTCCCATGGAGGCTGAGGAGTGTGATCCCTCTAAAGTTGGAGCACACCCTCCGGTCCCTCTATTTAAAGAGGGGAACCACCACCCCGGTTTGCCATGCCAAAGGCACTGTCCCCGTCCTAAACACAATGTTGCAGAGGTGTGTCAACCTTGACAGCCCTACAACATCCAGGGCCTTGAGATACTCAGGGCGACTCTCATCCATCCCCGGAGCCCGGCCACCAAAGAGATTTTTAACCACCTTGGCAACCTCAGCCCCTGTGATAAGCGAGTCGTCCCCCTCATCCACAAGCCCTCCTTCCTCTACCAAAGGCGTGTCAGTGGTATTGAGGAGATCCTCGAAATATTCCTTCCACCGCCTGATGATATCCCCAGTTGAAGTCAGCAGCACCCCATCCGCACCATACACAGTGTGGACAGGGAGCTTGTTCCCCCTCCTGAGCCGCCAGACAGTTTGCCAGAATCTCTTCGAGGCCAACCGAAAGTCTTGTTCCATGGCCTCACCAAACTCCTCCCACACCCAAGTTTTTGCTTCAGCAACCACCCGAGCCGCAGTCCGCTTGGCTTGCTGGTACACCTCAGCTGCTTCGGGAGTCCCATAAGCCAACCAAGCTTGATAGGACTCCTCCTTTAGCTTAATGGCCCCCCTCATCACTGGTGTCTACCATTTAGTTCAGAGGTTGCCACCACAAGATGCACTGATGACCTTGCGGCTGCAGGTCATGGTAGTCGCTTCAACAATGGAGGTGGAGAACATGGCCCATTCAGACTCCATGTCTCCAGACTCCTTCGGAATGTGGTCGAAGTTCTACTGGAGGTGGGAGTTGAAAACCTTCTGGACAGGGGCCTCAGCCAGATGTTCCCAGCACACCCTCACTATACTTTTGGGTCTACCAGGTCTGAATGGCATCCTCCCCTGCCATCGGATCCAACTCACCACCAGGTGGTGATCAGTTGACAGCTCTGCACCTCTCTTTACCTGAGTGTCCAAGACATATGGTCGTAGGTCTGATGACATGATAACAAAATTGATCATCAACCTGCGACCTAGGGTGTCCTGGTGCCAGGTGCACATGTCGACACCCTTATGCCTGAACATGGTGTTCGTTATGGACAAACTGTGGACAGCACAGAAGTCCAATAACTGGACACCACTTGGGTTCAGGTCGGGCAGTCCGTTCCTCCCAATCACCCCCCTTCAGGTTTCACTGTCATTGCCCATGTGCACATTGAAGTCCTCTAGTAGGACAATGGAGTCTCCAAGAGGAGCACCCTCCAGCACCCCAATCACAGACTCCAAAAAGGGTGGGTACTCTGAAACATCACCTGGTGCATAGGCACAAATGATGGTCAGGAACTGTGTCCCAACCCGAAGGCACAGAAAAACAACCCTTTTGTCCACCAGGGAAAACTCCAAGTTAGAGGCCGCAAGGTGGGGGGATACAAGAATATCCACCCCTGCTCGCCACCTCTCACCCGGGGCAACTCCAGAGTAGGCCAAGCTCCAGCCCCTCTGCAAGAGACTGGTTCCAGAACTGGAGCTGTGTATTGAGGTGAGGCCGACTATATCTAGCCGGTATCTCTCAACCTCATGCACCAGCTCAGGCTCCTTCCCCACCAGAGAGATGACATTTCAAGTCCCAAAAGCCAGTTTAGGAAGCCTGGGATCAGACCGCCAAGGTCTCTGCTTTTGACTGCCACCTGATCCACATAGCACTGGACCCCCATGGTCCCTCCTGCAGGTGGTGAGCCCACTGGAGGGCGGACCCATGTACCTCCTTCGGGCTGAGCCCGGCCGGGTCCCATGAGTGGAAACCCATGGGTTCCATGGGTGGAAAGGTGTCTAATAACACATAAAAAGATTTCAATTCAGCTCCCATGGCAAACTCTGTGACGGCTTCTTAAAGCTGGGGTACCTTGAGCCCTATCTATGAAAAACTGAAATTGTTTATTTCTGCCCTAAGTAGCTTGGGAGGAGTCAAAATAGGGTTTTTCATGATTCTGACCCCATTGCCAGAATTTATTTTGCATTAAAACCACTCATTGGTGGAAAAATGGCCACACCCACTTTTACATGCAGTTTGAAAAGTATTTGGTTATTTCCGTATCTTTAATATTTGTCAGAAAAGAATATCCATCCATCCATCCATCCATCCATCTTCTACCGCTTTTCTGGAGGTCTGGGTCACGGAGGTAGCATTTCAAGCAGAGAAGCCTAGACTTCCCTCTCCCCTGCCACCTGCTCCAGCTCTTCACAGAGGATACCAAGGCGTTCCCAGACCAGCTGGGAGACATAGTCTCTCCACCGAGTCCTGGGTCTGCCCCGGGGTCTCCTCCCAGTGGGACGTGCCCGAAACACCTCAAGTGGGAGGCGTCCAGGACCCCAGTCCTGTGTTTTTGTGGACTTGGAGAAGGTTGACCGCATCCCTCGTGGTTTTTTGTGGGGGTGCTTCGGGACCCATTCCCAGTGAGAGTTGGACTCCGCCAGGGCTGCCCTTTGTCACCAATCCTATTCATAATTTTTATGGAGAGGATTTCTAGGCGCAGTCAGGGAATGGAGGGTGTCATGCTTGGTGACTACAGGATCTCATCTCTGTTATTTGCAGATGATGTTGTCCTGTTGGTTTCATCCAGCAATGACCTACAGCTCTTGCTGGGACGGTTTGCCGCTGAGTGTGAAGCAGCTGGGATGAGAATCAGCACCTCCAAGTCTGAGTCCATGGTCCTCAGCCAGAAAAAGGTGGATTGTCCTCTCTGGGTTGGGAACAGGCTCCTGCCCCAAGTGGAGGAGTTTAAGTATCTTGGGGTCTTATTCACGAGTGAGGGGAAAATGGAGCAAGAGATTGACAGAGCAGATCGGCGCAGCATCTGCAGTGATGCGGACGTTGTACCGGTCTGTTGTGGTGAAGAGGGAGCTGAGCTCTAAGGCAAAGCTGTCTATTTACCGGTCAATCTATGTTCCTACCTCACCTATGGTCACGAGCTTTGGGTAATGACCGAAAGAAACAAGATGGCGGATACAAGCGGCTGAAATGAGCTTTCTCCGTAGGATTGCTGGACTCACCCTCAGAGATAGGGTGAGGAGCTCAGTCATCCGGGAGAGGGTCAGAGTAGACCACTGCTCTCCACATGAAAGGAGTCAGTTGAGGTGGTATGGGCATCTGATTAGGAACAGACCGGTACAACGTCAGCATCAACCAGTTTACATGTGTCAGAAAAGAATTACGGATCCACAATGTCAATGCCTTACAAGTCAAGGTCTGAGTCTTCTCCAGACTCGACATCAGGAAAACAATTCTTTCATGCAATGCCTTTACAATTTCCATTAGCTGAGTACACTTGACGCCAATCTTCTTGCATCGGCACCGTTGGTTGCTGCAATCTCCTTACAATTACAGCTTGTGAATGGAGTAGCCCTTCAAAGGCTATGGGCTCTACTGTGGAACAGCTCATAACCATGAACCCCTACATCCATCTATAGTCACTGGGGTCCAAAGACATGCTCTGCAGCAGCATCCAGTCACAGATTTGGAAATAAGCACGGAGAGAGTGTTGTGCAGCTGCACCTTTAGTTGGAGGTAGAGCCTCTAGTTTGATCAGCTCGGCTGCCACCTTCCGTGAGAACATGGTCTATCGAATGACACCAAAAGCAGTACCTGGTGCATGGTAAATATACTGGAAAATTGCAATGCCTGCTCTGATCACTGCATCCTTAGTAGCATGTACATCAAGGAAAATGTCCATGTGTTCATCAATGTCCCCAGCACAAAACCTGTCAAACAGAGTTGTTTAAAAATGCTATGATTTTAAAAGTAATCGTAGTTGATTTAAGTAAAAGACCAACAAACATTTCACTGACCTCAAAAGAGCCATCTGTAGCAGCAGCCAATGCTCTCTCAACCCCCCCCCCCCCTGAAGTGTCAGCAACACTGTCACTCTGCTCCACATTGATCTGACATTTCTGGAATATTGAGCAGAGAAGGTGGATGAGCTCACAGTTGTTGTGAGTATTGTCTGGGAACTTTGCCCTTGGTGTCAAATGTATCATATCCAGTTGAATCTGTAGATCACACTAGGAATTCAGGGTATGCCAGATGTGGTCATGGTCTTTTGTTGAGCTGCTATAGCCATCCACTGTGATCTTCAGAGAGCGACTGCTGACAGTTACCTGAGATACTTGCTGTGTCTTAGCAATCTCCTGCCCAGTCTGACCTTGTTTCCACGTCACCATGTAGAGAAGCCATCCATCAGTGACCAAGCTTGAACAGGATTGTTTAGAGCGGTCAAGTGGATTGGTCAATTCCTTCAGCCTAGTCTTGGAAAATCCTGCCTTCTTCACCTTGTTCATCTTCTGATCTGTGCTACTGAACAAGGACAAGACAAGCTAACAAGTAAGATAATTTGATCACACTACATACATACTGTATAATATTTACATGTGCATATTATCAATGCAATGACATTAGAAATTCTAGTTGTAAAAGAAAATGTAGATAATAGGCTACTTACATATCAGATGTAAAATCTTGCAGTATCTTGCTGAGTGGTGAATAATATTTGACATGTGTGGAGTCTATTGTCCCTGCCGAGTAGAAGGTTGCAAATGGTTTGAGCATGACCCCTTTCACTACAAACACACTCACTTAGCTATTACATGAATAATTTAACTAATGAAGCTTGATTTTTAGTTTACATGCATCCAGCAATATTTATTTTCACAAAAAACAGTTTGTGATGAATGGGAAAGGTGGGTATGTCTATTTTTTCCCCCAAGGAGTGGTTGTGATGCAAAATAAATGCTTCCAAGTGGTTTAGAATCATGAAAAACCCTGGTTTGATCTCACATGATATTTAGGGCAGAATTAACCATTTTCAGTTTTTCACAGATAACTTTGAGCAACTTTCAGCAGCTGTCACGGTTTTTGCCATGGCAGCTGAATTTAAATCTTTTTTTGTGTTATTAGACACCTTTACATACACATTAGTGAAGAAATTTATTGGTAAGGAATTTATTCCAAGCCAAATATCTGATAATATTCCCTTACTAAGCTGATACAGGCTCTGGGTGGTGGGGAAGAATTACCGGATGACTGGGAAAGTGCAGCAGTAGAAAGGTATGTGGTGTATCCAGTGGACAGAGGAAGGAAGACAAGGAGACTTGGTGGTGGAATGAGAAAGTACAGGAAAGTATTCAAAGGAAGAGGTTGGCAAAGAAAAAATGGGATAGGGAGATGAAGAAAGTAGACAGGAGTATTGGGAATCTAGACACATGGCAAAGAGTCCATCTCCAAATCCATCTCCCCCCTCACCCCCCCTCGCCCTCCTCGGGGGACACCAGGCCCCTCCCTCACATCACTGTGACTACAGACCAGGTTAAGAAACAGATGGAGAGACTCCATCAGCGGAAGGCGGTGGGCCCTGATGGCATCTCCGCCAGGATACTGAGGACCTGTGCCAACCAGCTAGCTCCAGTACTGAAACACCTGCACAACCTGAGCCTGAGTCTGGAGAGAGTACCGGTGCTGTGGAAGACGTCCTGCCTGGTTCCTGTCCCCAAGAAGCCATCTCTATCGGACCTGAATGGTCTATCGGCCAGTTGCCCTCACATCTCATGTGATGAAGGTCCTGGAGAGACTGGTCTTAAGCCACCTGAGGCCGCAGGTGAAGACATGGCTGGACCCTCTGCAGTTTGCATATCAGCCCCATTTAGGAGTTGAAGACGCTGTCATCTACCTGTTGCAGTAAGCCCATCTGCACTTGGATGGCGGAGGAGACACTGTGAGAATCACATTTTTTGATTTCTCCAGTGCCTTTAACACCATCCAGCACTGCTGCTGGATGAGAAGCTGTGGGTGATGGGGGCCAAAAGCTCCGTGATCTCCTGGATTACTGACTACCTGACAGGCAGGCCACAGTTCGTCCGGCGGGGCAGTGTCTTGTCTGACGTGGTGGTTAGAGATACGGGAGCTCCACAGGGGACTGTGCTCACTCCTTTTCTCTTCACCTTATACACCACTGACTTTCAGTACAACACTGAGTCATGCCACCTGCAGAAATTCTCTGATGACTCAGCTGTTGTTGGGTGTATAAGAGGGGAAGAGGAGGGGGAGTACAGGGCACTGGTGCACAGATTTGTGGAGTGGACAGAGCAGAATCACCTGAGGCTGAATGTCAGCAGGACCAGAGAGAGGGTGATTGACTTCAGGAAGAAGAGGACGCCTTCTCAGCCATTGTAGATTGGGGGTGGGGGGTGGAGGTGGTTGAGGACTACAAATACCAGGGTGTCAGGATCAGCATCGGGCTGGACTGGAGATCCAACTCCAATGCTGCACACAAGAAGGGGATGAGCAGACTCTACTTCCTGAGGAAGCTGAGATCCTTCATGTGCAGCAGGATGCTGGAGCTTTTCTGCCAGACCATTGCCATCAGTGCCATCTTCTTTGCTGCTGTCTGTTGGGGTAGCAATATCGGAGCCAGCAACACCAACAGATTTGACAAGATTATCAAGAGGACTGGCTCTGTAATTGGTCTCAGGCCAGAGACCTTTAAGACAGTGGTGGAGAAGAGAACATCAAATAATCTACAATCCATCATGGACAATCCTGATCACCCCCTCCACCACACACTGAACAGACAGGAGCACTTTCTCCAGCAGACTGCTACAGTTTCGCTGTTGAACAGTTAGATACAGGAAATCTTTCCTGCCGCATGCCATTTCACTGTGCAATAACTCACTCTGATGTGTAATATGGTATAACTATGCTGCCGTACTGCACCTTACGGTCTAATTGGTACCTCACATCTCACTCTGCTCCTGATAGTCCTGCATTGTACAGTGGGTATGATTCCTGTGTCTGTACGGGTCACCATCTCTTCATCTATGATGTAGATAGGCTTTTTTTAATAGTAGTTTTAGTTTTACTTTCCATGGGTAATCCCTTTGTCTGTTATGCTGTGTGTTTCTGTTGTTTGTTTGTCTATTGTCATGCTGCTGTTACACTGAAATTCCAGTTTGGGATCATAAAGTGCATCTATCTAGCTATTACCTAGCTATCTAAAGAGAGAGGTGGCAAAGGATAAGGCATATAGTGAGTTGTATGAGACGGTTGGACACTAAGGAAGGAGAAAGGACTTGTATCGATAGGCTAGACAGAGAGATTAAGCTGGAAAAAGATGTGCAGCAGGTTAGGTTGATAAAGGACAGAAATGGTAATGTACTAACAAGTGACAAGAGTGTGTTGAGAAGTGGAAAGGAGTACTTGAAGAGATGATGGATTAAGAAAATGAGAGCGAGAGGAGGATGGATGAAGGAAAGAGAGTGAACAAGGAAGTTCAAAGGATTAGCAAGGCAGAAGTGAGGGTAGCTTTGAAGAGGATGAAGAATGGAAAGGCACTTTGTCCAGATGACATACCTGTGGAGGTATTGAGATGTTTAGGAGAGATGTGTCAGCCGCGCCTTTCATCAGCGGCGCCACCTGCTCACGCACATGACAATCATCAGCGGCGAGGGATAAAGGCCGTCTCGCCCGGAGGCTCGGCCTGAAGCCGTCAGACTTCGTCCCTCACCGTTGTGAGCAAACTTCTCTTCAGCATCACCTTTTTGGTAAGAAGATCGCTTACCTCTCTTCTTCAGTCTTCTCCCCTGTGCACAGGTGGATTCCCCAGCGGCGGACATCTCCACTCCATCGCCCAATCCTCGCTGCTGTACGGAGCTCTCCAGGTGGCTGTCTTCCGGCTTCGCCCCCATGTTGTGCCAGCTGTCCTGAGCCCACCAAGTAAGTCCTTCTCTCGCCATAAATCCCTCCTGTGTTGGTGTATGCCCGTCACCCTCTCCCTGTGCTCTCTCCATAGGGTTGCTCGGCTGTACGGTCACCTGCCTCTGTGCCTGGAGCAGACACCATCACCAACACATTTACATCCCGCAGACACGCACTCATTCACTCCTGCTGTTAATAAACTCTTTGAACTACTCTAAGCCTGTGTGTGTGCGTCTCCTGAGCCGTGCATTATGTCAGTACGGCTTCAGCAGAGCGGCTCGGCGGACGGCGGGCTCGCACATCGGTTTACCACTCTCGAGGCTAGAGTGGATCAGATTGCTTATCAACAGCAGGTTATCCTAAATCAATTATTAAACTTAACTAACCGGTTGGGCCGCTTAGATCCTCAACAGCCGTTCCCCCCCGGCTCGTCAGGGTGGCGCGGCTCCTGCCGTTCCAGCGGCCATCCAGCCGGCTCCAGTGGCACCGGTTTGGCTCACACCGATTCCGACCCCCGCCCGCTTTAGCGGTAAGCTCGGCGGAGCACGGGGGTTCATTATGCAGTGTGAGTCCGTGTTCCACCGTGTGCCCGGAGATTTTCCCTCGGATCACAGTCGGATTGGTTACATAGGGAATCTTCTGGAGGGGCGTGCGTTAACTTGGACCTACGCCGTAATGGCGAGGCCCAGTTATGCCACCCTCACCCTATGACCAGTTCGTGAGGCGCTTTCTGGAGGTCTTTGACCATTCTCAAACCGAGACGGTCCAGGTCGATCGGCTTCTCGCTCTCCAGCAGGGAGGCCGGTCGGCAGCGGACTACTCGGTCGACTTCCGGGTAGCGGCGGAGGAATTGGGCTGGGAGGAACGCTCCCTCTGTGGCCTGTTCCTCCGCAGCCTCAATAATGATCTGAGGGATGAACTGGCTGGACGGGATATCCCTGGGACGCTAGCGGAGCTGACATCCTTAGCGATAAGTTTGGATAACAGGCTGCGCGAGCGCTCCTCGGGGCGGAAGTCTTCTTCTTCTCGCCCTCGTGGAGTCTCGCCGCACCTGTTCCAAGCTCGCCCCCTGGCGGCGCCGCCAGCATCGTGCCCCGAGGAGTCGGAGCCGATGGTGACGGGCTGGACCAAGCTTTCCCCTGCGGAAGAAACAACGCCGCCGTGAGTTGGGCCTCTGCATGTATTGCGGAGGTGACCAACACACTGTGGAGCGTTGCCCGCGGAAAGCCAGTCGGCGGGGTCCGCGAATCGCTGTAGGGAGCCTCGCGGATCCCAAACCGGTTAGACACTCTCACTCAATTAAAGCTGCCCATCCGTTTTTGCCACAATCCCACTGGGCACCTCACCCACGCACTGGTGGATTCGGGCACAGAGGGCAGCTTCATTTCACAAGGCCTGGCAACCCGATTGGGCATCCGCTGTCAGGCATTAAAACACCCCATCTCCCTGGTCCATCTCTCCCGTGCCTCCCTTGGGAGAGTTTCTCACCAAACCATGCCTGTCCCAGTCATCATCTCAGGGAACCACCGGGAGGAGATGGTATTTTACGTCCTGCCCAACTCTGTGTCGCCCGTCATCCTGGGGTATCCCTGGCTACGCCTCCACAACCCTGTCCTGGACTGGAGGTCCGCTGGGGTATCGGCATGGAGTACCTTCTGTATGGGCACCTGCCTTCAGTCCGCTGCCTGCTCCCCGTCCGCGGCTCCCCCTGTGGCGGATACAGCACCTCCGGACCTGTCACTGGTGCCCCCCAGAATTTCACGACCTGGGTATGGTATTTAGTAAATCGAAAGCTATGTCTCTTCCCCCGCATCGACCATATGACTGTGCCATCAATCTCCGCCAGGGGGCTCCCCTGCCATCTGGTCGGCTCTACAGCCTGTCGGCGCCGGAGAAGGAGACCATGAATACATACCTGAAGGAATCACTGAGCGCTGGGATTATTCGCCCATCGTCGTCACCCGTGGGGGCAGGGTTTTTCTTTGTCGGAAAAAGGACGGATCCCTCCGCCCCTGCATAGACTACCGAGCGCTAAATGACATCACTGAGAGGGACCGTTACACCCTGCCCCTCATGGACACTGCCTTTCACTCCCTCCAGGGGGCGACCTGGTTTACCAAGCTGGATTTACGCAGCGCTTACCACCTCGTCCGGATCCGGGAGGGAGATGAATGGAAGACAGCCTTCCGTACCCCGAACGGCCGCTTTGAGTATCTCGTCATGCCGTTCGGGCTGACCAACGCTCCTGCCGTCTTTCAGCGCCTCATTAATGACGTCCTCCGGGATTTCATCGGCCTTTTTGTGTTCGTCTACCTGGATGACATTCTTATCTTCTCCAGGTCCAGGGACGAGCACCAGGTCCATGTGAGTCGGGTCCTCCAAAGACTGCTGGAGAATAGTCTGTACGTGAAGGCTGAGAAAAATGCCGAATTCTACGCTAGGCCCACATCCTTCCTGGGATTCGTCATCGCTCAAGACCAGGTGCTCCCAGACCCAGAGAAGGTGAAGGCGGTGGTGGAGTGGCCTACTCCCGCATCCCGGAAGCAGGTGCAACAGTTTGTTGGCTTCGCCAATTTTTACCGCCGCTTTGTCCCAAATTTCAGCTCGATCGTCGGACCGCTGACCCGCCTCACGTCCCCGAAGGTCCCGTTCCGGTGGACTGAAGAGGTCGCTGCTGCCTTTAGGGCACTGAAGGCGGAGTTCCCCTCCTCCCGGGTCCTTCGCCAGGTCGACCCCGCGCTGCAGTGCATTGTGGAGGTGGACGCATCGGACACGGGAGTGGGAGCAGTGTTATCCCAGCGGTCACCTGACGATGGCGCCAAACGGCCGTGCGCCTTCTTCTCCCGGCGCCTGTCCCCGGCGGAGAGAAACTATGATGTGGGGGACAGAGAGCTCCTGGCCATTAAACTCGCCTTACAGGAGTGGCGCCACTGGCTAGAGGGGGCGGACCTGCCGTTTGTGGTCCTGACGGACCACAAGAACTTAGAGTACTTACGATCTGCCAAGCGCCTGAATGCCCGCCAGGCGCGCTGGTCTTTGTTCTTCGCCAGGTTCCGCTTCTCAATCACCTTCAGGCCGGGCTCCAAAAACGGCCTGCCTGACGCCCTCTCTAGGCAGTTCACCCCCGTGGAGGCTGAGGAGACGCCCCACACTATCCTGCCCAGGTCGTGCGTCCTCGGAGCCATCTCTTGGGACATTGAAGACAAGATCCGGAAGGCGCAGGAGGTGGAACCTGATCCTGGCGGCGGACCGGAGGGAAGACTGTTCGTCCCATCTGCGGTCCGGGGAGAGGTCATCCACTGGCTCCACACCTCCCGGCTCACCTGTCATCCCGGCACCTCTCGGATGATCAGCCTCCTCCAACGGTCCTTTTGGTGGCCAGGCCTGCGGAGCGATGCAGCCCGCTACGCCCGGGCTTGCCCAATCTGTGCCACCAGCAAGTCGGGAAATGCCCCCCCAGCGGGTCTGCTCCAGCCTCTGCCCGTCCCCGGCAGGCCCTGGTCGCACATCGCACTGGATTTCGTCACCGGACTCCCCGTTTCCAACTCCTTTGACACCATCCTGACCATCGTGGACCGTTTCTCCAAGGCGGCGCACTTCATCCCCCTGCGAGGTCTCCCTACTGCCCTGGAGACGGCGGGCCTCCTCGTCCAACACGTGGTCAGGCTGCACGGGATTCCGGTGGACGTGGTCTCGGACCGGGGCCCCCAATTTTCATCCGAGGTTTGGAGATCTTTTTGTAACGCCATCGGAGCCAAGGTGAGCCTCTCCTCCGGCCATCACCCCCAGTCTAACGGGCAGTGTGAGAGGACCAATCAGGGGCTGGAGGCTGCGCTCCGCTGTGTTACTAGATCCAAGCCGACGTCCTGGAGCGACCATCTCGCCTGGGTGGAGTATGCCCACAACACCGCCCGCTCTTCTGCAACAGATATGTCCCCCTTCAAGGCGTCCCTGGGTTACGACCCCCCCGCTGTTTCCAGCGCAGGAGAACGAGGTAACTGTCCCCTCTGTTAGGGCGCACCTTAGGCAGTTCCGCTCCACCTGGGCTGCCGCGCGTCATGCGCTTTTACGCACAGCGGAGCGCAACAGGACCGTGGCGGACCGGCACAGAAGACCTGCCCCGGCGTACAGAGTTGGGCAACTCGTGTATGTGTCTACCCAGGACGTCACATTAAAAGGCGAGAGGAGGAAGCTGGCACAGCGATTCATGGGTCCCTTTCCCATCACCCGGATCATCAACCCGGTGGCTGTGCGCGTGGCTATTCCCCCCTCCCTCCGCATCCATCCCACTTTCCATGTGTTGAAGGTGAAACTGGCAGTCACTGACCCCCTTTGCCCTCCTCCTGCAGCGCAACCCACGCCCCGGATGATTGGTGGCCATCCGGCCTGGTCCGTCTCCTCCATCCTGGACTCCCGGCGCCGAGGTCGTGGGTTGCAATACTTGGTGGACTGGGAGGGCTATGGGCCCGAGCATCGACAATGGGTGCCCCCGTCGTTTGTGTTGGACCCATCGCTCATCGCGGACTTCCACCGAGCGCACCCGGATAAGCCATCGCCAGGAGGCGCTGCTAGAGGGGGGAGTACTGTCACACCGCGCCATTCATCAGCGGCGCCACCTGCTCACGCACCTGACAATCATCAGCGGCGAGGGATAAAGGCCGTCTCGCCCGGAGGCTCGGCCTGAAGCCGTCAGACTTCGTCCCTCACCGTTGTGAGCAAACTTCTCTTCAGCATCACCTTTTGGTAAGAAGATCGCTTACCTCTCTTCTTCAGTCTTCTCCCCTGTGCACAGGTGGATTCCCCAGCGGCGGACATCTCCACTCCATCGCCCAATCCTCGCTGCTGTACGGAGCTCTCCAGGTGGCTGTCTTCCGGGCTTCGCCCCCTTGTTGTGCCAGCTGTCCTGACCCACCAAGTAAGTCCTTCTCTCGCCATAAATCCCTCCTGTGTTGGTGTATGCCCGTCACCCTCTCCCTGTGCTCTCTCCATAGGGTTGCTCGGCTGTACGGTCACCTGCCTCTGTGCCTGGAGCAGACACCATCACAACACATTTACATCCCGCAGACACGCACTCATTCACTCCTGCTGTTAATAAACTCTTTGAACTACTCTAAGCCTGTGTGTGTGCGTCTCCTGAGCCGTGCATTATGTCAAGATGGCAGTGGACTTTTTAAGATTCAAGATTTTTATTTGTCAATACTACTATACATAGAGGACATACAGGGGAATTGAAATGGCGTTTCTCTTTCTTCAGTGGTGTGCACAATATTAAAAAAAAAGGGATAAGGCTGGAAAAACAATAGCAGTCTACGTACAGTAACGCTACCCGTAGTGCAAATAACGACAAACGATAGACCCAGACATCCCATACTGCAAATAAAGAGAAATGATAAAACCCAGCAATCGTATATACAGAAAAAGTAGAGCAGTAATATTCGTAGTTGCAAGTTCAATGTGGTCGTGCAGGTGCAGACAGTAACAAATAGCACTGCACATAAACAGTATTGCGTTGACAGACAGCAGCAGATATGGCATTTGTGCAAATGGTTGCAGTAAGGTGCAGAGACATACAACAGCAGATGCATTACTGTTGATGTGCCAGTCTTTCTGTGCCAATAGCTGAGGTAGTTATTGTGCGGGTGAGTGCGTTACAGCCCGGGGGGTGGGGGGGTGGACAGAGTTCAGGGTCCTGATGGTCTGATGAACAAAGCTGTTTAGCAGTCTTGTGGAATGGGCCTGGAGGCTCCAGTACCTTTTCTCCAAGGGCAGGGGGCTGAAAAGGGAGTGGGGGAGGTGTCGCCTGCAATGTTGATGGCTCTGCGGGTGAGGTAGATGTCAGAGAGTGGGGGCAGAGGGGCACCGAGGATCTTGCTAGCTGCTTTCATGTACATTGTAGTGTCTTCTGGCAGGAGGCAGTGCAGCTTCCATACCACACCGTGATGCAGCTGGTGAAGATGCTCTCAATGGTGCCCCAGTAGAATGAGCACATGATGGGAGGTGGGACTTGTGCTCTTTTAACCAGATTGTTTAACATAATCTTGGAGACTTAGAATATGCCTGAGGAGTGGAGAAGTGTTTTGGTACCAGTTTTCAAGAACTAAGGTGGAGCTCAGAGCTGTAATAACTACAGAGGCATAAAGTTGATCAGCCACAATATGAAGATATGGAAAAGAGTTGTTGAAGCCAGGTTAAGAGGAGAGGTGACAATCAGTGAGCAGCAGTATAGTTTCATGCCAAAAAAAAAGAGTATTACAGGTGCAATGTTTGCTTTAAGAGTGTTGATGGAGAAGTATAGAGAAGGTCAGAAGGAGTTGCACTGTGTCTTTGTGGATCTAGAGAAAGCATACTGTATGATAGGGTGCCAAGAGAGGAAGTGTGGTACTGTATGAGAAAATCAGGAGTGGCAGAGAAGTATGTGAGTGGTGCATGACATGTATGATGACAGTGAGACAGTGGTGAGGTGTGCTGTAGGGGTGACAGATGGATCCAAGGTGGGGGTGGGGTTACATCAGGGATCAGCTCTGAGTCCTTTCTTGTTTGCCATGGTGATGGACAGGCTGACAGACGAGGTCAGACATGAGTCTCTGTGGACCAGGATGTTTGCAGACAACATTGTGATCTGTAGTGAGAGTAAAGAGCAGGTGGACAAGAACCTGGAGAGGTGGAAGCATGCTTTGGAGAGAAGAAGAATGAAAGTCAGTAGACGCAAGACAGAATACATGTGTGAATAAGAGGGAGGCAGGTGTAATGGTGAAGATGCAAGAAGTGTTATGTCCACAAACTTGGTGATGAACGAGGCCGACAGAGATGTAGCACTGAACACTGCTTTATTAAATATTAGGAACACAGTACATGGCACGCACCTTAGTGGAGTCATCGGGGGCAAAAGAGGAAGTGCCCATGACAGCTGCCCCATAATATAGGGTGGTGTGATAGCACAACCATCAGGTGGCGCCATCACACCGCACTTCATAATAAAACCCAATCCTACGCCCCCCCCCCCCTTCTTGGCAAAATACAAAAACACATCTAATTAGAATCCACCCTAATTTAGAACCCCAATCACATTCTAAACTAAGGAAAATTAAGGCCTACCACACACACAAAAAAAACCTAAAGTAGGACCAGTGAATGGACTACCACACAGCCTGCACAGGACAGTGGGTTATTCTGCCACTGATATAACTAAAAATCTTTATTAAAACAAACCAAAAACAGCCGTGCTCCTAAACTAAACAACAAACACATCAACTATTAAACAGCATTAAGTCTTTTATGCACAGTTCATGCAAATGATGGGTCAGGCAGGGAAAAACAGTTCAACCTGATGGCTTCTGAGGCAGTCCCGCGGAGGCCTCCCACCTGGAGCTTTGGAGCAAGCTCATGCCCCCCCACCCGGGCTTTGAAACGCACTCGTGGCAGCCTCCCCTCTGGAGCTGTTGGACCCCTATGGTCAATCTTCATGATGCTGGGGCCCAGGTCCCACACTGTGGCAACCAACTCCAATAGAGCCTCGCCGTCTGGATCTGCCAACTGGGCACACCGTAGTCCATTCGTGTAGCGAACCGTCCATCAGCCGAAAACACGCTGTCCTCAGCTTCGCCACAATCCTCAGCGGTGCCTTACTGTAGTTGTTTCCATGCGCTAGTGTTGAGCTCCCGGTGGCTCTGTGTGCTCATTCTTCTCATTCTTCTCTTCAAAACTTCTCATTTTTTGCATGTTCGCTGCTCTTTCTACAGTGCATAAAGGTCATGCACTGCTAACATACAACTGACGGACACTACTGGACATTGCCAAGACAAGCAGTCATACGGAATTTACTGGCTTCAAACCACCCGATCTCCAATGCATTGCGCGGCCACACAGTGATCAGCCCCACCCCCAGGAAGGCCCCAAAGCACCGAGCCCACATGAACATGCTGACCCCAAGAGAGCATGTTGGAAGTGGCGCAAGCGAGGTAAGAGAGGGGGGCTACATGCTAGGTTAAAAGCTCGACCTAGCCACCCACCGCTACCTAGCCTCCTGGTATCTAACATACGGTCTCTGGAAAGCAAGCTAGATGAACTAAGAGTAAGGATTGAAGACCAGCAGGAGGTAAGAGAGTGCTGCGCCCTAATTTTCTGTGAGACCTAGCTCTCAGAGTCCCTGAGTGTGCCATTCAACTACAGACTCACTCAGCACATCGGGCGGACCAGACTGAAGTTTCGGGTAAGACGGGGGGGGGGCATGTATGGGTTTATAAACAACTCATGGTGCAGAGATGTACAGACTGTACAAGCACTGTTTGCCTGATGTAGACTTTTTACTGCTCAAATGCCATCCCTATTATTTACCGAGGGAATTCACTGCTGTGTTTTTGGCCGCTGTTTACATCTGCCCGCAGAGCAACTACACAGCAGCTTTATACAAACTCCGTGATGTCATCAGCGCAGTAGAGACAACCCATCCCGATGCTGTTTTTACTGTCGCTGGTGACTTTAACCAGTGCAATTTACGGACTGTACTTCCAAAATATTACCAGCATGTGGACATTCCCACCTGCAATAAGAACACACTGGATCATGTTTACACAAACATACACGGTGCATACAGAGCAGCACCCCGTCCCCACTTCGGACAGTCAGATCACATCTCCCTGTTTATTAGATTAGATTCAACTTTATTGTCATTACACATGTATGAATACAAGGTAATGAAACACAGTTTAGCATCCAATCAGAAGTGCAAAGGACAGCAGTGCAGTATATACAGTAAATGACAGTATGTGTGGCGTGACCCCCACAACAGACTGAGACAGACATAGTGCTCGGCTAGAGCAAATAACAGAACAGTGAAATGTGTGTATTAATGTCTACAGGCAGCCCCGCTCCTTCTGGCTTGTTTCGGCTCAGTATTGTGATGTTAATGTCCCATTCATGCATTGTGTTCATGCTTCCTGTTCTCACTGTGTCTCTCAAATGCAAATGCCATACCCACTGCTGTGAATGCCCTTTCATGCATTGTCTGTAACTGGTATAAATACCGCACATATTCTGCAACTCATTCTCTCTTTGACTGCTGCTGCTGACACACACATCTTGTGTCTCTTTGCTGGAGAGCCTGAAGACCCCGCTCCAGTCTGCTCACATTTGGGCCGGAGCGGAGTTCCTATGATGGCGGTGTGATTTAATAAACCTGCTTAAAACCTCACTTCGCTGCCTTTATTTTATCATCCGCTATATTGGTGACCCGACGCTGAAAAAAAACACGCTGCCGGCGAACGCGGCACCCGGCGGTGATGCTCCGACGACAAGCGAACGCAGCAGCTGCCTTCTGCTTCAGTGAACTCTCAGGACATCACCCACGACCGGGAAAGCCGCAGCAAACTCCATGGTGGGATCTGCACGCCTAGATCGGCACATCCACGCTGGACCGGCCGCGCTCACAGCTCCTCCACACGAGAGCGCATGCACCTCGTCCCCTCTCCACGACGGCGACCTCCATGGCCGACGGAGAATGCAGCGCGTGGACCTGAATGCACCATGGCCGAGCTAGTGACAAAGATCGTCTCCTCCCTCTCACCGCTCCAACGCATCTGCACGAGCTCGAGGGACAAAGATCGTCTACTTCCTCTCACCGCTCCAACACATTGAACAGGGATGATTAAGCTCCCTGACCCTGTCTCCTCTCCAGCTGGCCCAACAACGCACGGAGCCCCGGCACACGCACCGGGGAGTTACGAGGATGGCGCACCACGCACGGGACAAATACGGCTCCACAGACCGCCAGCATCCTTCGCCGCTGCACACAGAGCCTTCAGGGCTGCCCTCACACCTGAAGCATGCACGCAGCATGCACGAAGGATTTGCTAATGGTCTCAGCCACGGCGCACAAGGGAAATTCAGCGGTTTGCGGTTTCCGAGAGCTTTAAGGTTGTGCCTGCACCTAAAGTCAACATGCCAGTCCCTCTGCTTTTATTACAGCCGCCACGCAGCCTCGTCTTTTCTTCACGGACGCTATTAATCCTTGCAGGACTTAATCGCGAGAGGAGCCAGTGACTAATTTTTCTTCTTGTGATCTCCGCACGTCCAACGGGACAGCCCCTCGACATCGCAGAACAACAAGCAATTTTTGCGTGGCCCGGACGATTTCACCATCCCCGGCCGGCATTTACTACCCCCCACCCCCCTCCACCTTCACCTGCACAGAGCTTTTCCTGCTCGCTGCCAAAGCTGAACTATCGAGGTCTCAGCCCCCTGCCGAGCCCTCTGGGGGGAGCGGTGTGGTGTGACCCCCACAACAGACTGAGACAGACACAGCGCTCGGCTAGAGCAAATAACAGAACAGTGAAATATGTGCATTAATGTCTACAGGCAGCCCCGCTCCTTCTGGCTTGTTTCGGCTCAGTATTGTGATGTTAATGTCCCATTCATGCATTGTGTTCATGCTTCCTGTTCTCACTGTGTCTCTCAAATGCAAATGCCATACCCACTGCTGTGAATGCCCTTTCATGCATTGTCTGTAACTGGTATAAATACCGCACATATTCTGCAACTCATTCTCTCTTTGACTGCTGCTGCTGACACACACATCTTGTGTCTCTTTGCTGGAGAGCCTGAGGACCCCGCTCCAGTCTGCTCACACTTGGGCCGGAGCGGAGTTCCTAAGATGGCGGTGTGATTTAATAAACCTGCTTAAAACCTCACTTTGCTGCCTTTATTTTATCATCCGCTATAATATGTACAATTTAAGCGAATAAATGCAGATAAGTCAGTGTAGAATGTTAGAGTACAGTTATGTGCAAATAATGTACAATAAGTTAGGTGGGCAGTTATGTACAGGTGAGGATGGTAAGAGATGGGAATAAGTTAGCATAGATTACAGAAGAGCAAAGTACAGGTGAAGTGAGGTAAGTAGCAGACAATCTAACTATACAGAGTGGCAATATGCAGAAAAACAATATGTAGTTAAATATGTGATAATATACAGAAGAGCAGTATGTATCAATATATAATGACAATATGCAGATATGATATACGTATATGTGTATACAGTTTGAGGAAGCACGGTGGGGGGGTGTTAAAGGGGAGAGAAGTGGAGGTTCAGCAGGGAACTAAGTTCAATAACGTGACAGCTGTTGGAAAGAAACTGTTCCTAAACCTGCTGGTTCTAGTCCGAAGGCTTCTGAAACGCCTTCCGGAGAAGAGAAGCTGGAACAGTCCATAAGCAGGATGGTTGGAATCCCTAAGAATGCTGCGTGCCCGGCACAGACATCTTTTCCTGTAGACGTCCTCTATAACTGGAAGTGGAGTCCCTGTGATGCGTTGGGCGGTTTTCACCACCCGCTGCAGCACCTTACGGTCAGCGACAGAGCAGCTCCCATACCAGACTGTGACACAGTTGGTCAGGGTGCTCTCTATCACGCAGCGGTAGAAGTTGCCCAGGATGTCAGTTGACAGATGGTTCTTCTTCAGTGTCCTCAAGAAGAAGAGGCACTGATGGGCCTTCTTGATCAGGCTGGTGGTGTTAACTGACCAGGACAGGTCCTCCGAGATGTGGGTCCCCAGGAATTTGAAGCTGGAGACACGTTCAACAGCTATGCCGTTGATATGGTTGGGGTCATGTGTCTCTCCCCTCTCCTTCCTGTAGTCCACTATGAGCTCCTTGGTTTTGCTGGTGTTAAGGAGCAGGTTATTGTCAGCGCACCAAGTAGCCAAGTGCTCAACCTCTGCCCTCATGAGTCTGCTCAACAGACTCATCAGGGACAACTCATCGTTGTCCCTGATGAGTCCGATCACTGTGGTGTCATCTGCAAACTTTTTGATGGAATTGGATCCATACATAGGCCTGCAGTCATGGGTGAAGAGGAAGTAGAGGAATGGGCTGAGTACACAGCCCTGTGGTACACCAGTGTTGAGTGTGATGAAGGAAGAACGGTTGGGGCCTGACCTAACATGCTGGGGTCTGCTGGTCAGAAAATCCATGATCCAGTTGCAGGTGGAGGTACTGATTTCCAGGTCCCCAAGTTTAGTGATCAACTTGGAGAGGATAACTGTGTTGAATGCTGAGCTGAAGTTAACAAACAGCATTCTTGCGTAGGTGTTCTTGTCATCCAGATGTGAGAGTACACAGTGCAGTGCTGTAGAAACCGCATCCTCTGTACTCCTATTACTCCGGTAGGCAAACTGGTGAGGGTCCAGTGTAGGGGGCAGGCATTTTTTGAGCTGTGCCAAGACCAGTCGCTCAAAGCACTTCATGACTATGGGCGTCAGTGCCACAGGGCGATAGTCATTTAGGCACGATGGTGTTGAATGTTTCGGCACTGGTACTATAGAAGTGGTCTTGAAGCATGCTGGTACCACCGCCTGGGCCAGGGACAGGTTGAAGATGTCCATGAAGACCCCTGCCATCTGCTCAGCGCATGCTCTCAGCACACGCCCAGGAATGCCGTCAGGGCCAGCAGCCTTACGTACGTTGATATGACTCAGTGTGTTATGGACGTCGGTGTGGGTGAGTGTGAGGTAGTGGAGGTCGTCAGAGGGTGGGAAATTGATATTCTTTTCGCTATTGTCCTTGTCAAAACGAGCATAGAAGTCATTTAGCTCATTGAGAAAGGACACAGTCGTGGCTATAGGTATGGAGTTGCTGGGCTTATAAGCAGAGATAGCTCGAATGCCCTGCCACATGCGTCGGGGGTCAGAGTCCCCAAAATGTTCCTCCACCTTCAGCTTGTAGCTGTGCTTGGCCTTCTTGATGCCCCTCTTCAGATCTGCCCTGGATGAACTGTAGGTCTGTGCGTCACCAGATCTGAAGGCATTGGTACGTGCCTTTAGCAGAAGCCGCACTTCTCTGTTCATCCACAACTTCTGATTTGGGTACGTGGTGATCTGTCTTTCCGTGGTGACACTGTGAATAGTGGTGTTGATATGGTCCAGGACTGAGTGGGTGTAAGAGTCTATGTTTATGTGGGAGCCACAGGCAGCCTGAGAGGTTAACATACTCCAGTCTGTGTTCCTAAACTTTTCCTGGAGTACAGAGTCAACCCCCCCTGGCCACACTTTGATGGTCCTCACTGATGGCTTCACCCGGTTGATGGGCGGTACATACTTGGGGGTAAGGAACAAAGATAAGTGATCAGACTGACCTAGGTGGGGGAGGGGTGTTGCTATGTAGGCTCCCACAATATTGGTGTAAACGTGGTCCAATGTTTTGTCCCCTCTTGTGTGACAGGAGACATGCTGGTAGAATTTAGGAAGCACTGTCTTGAGGTTAGAGTGGTTAAAATCACCCGCCACAATAAATGCTGCCTCTGGGTGTGCAGTTTGTTGTTTGCTAATAGCTGCATGCAGTTCTTTCATAGCAAGCTTAGCATTAGCATCCGGAGAGATATAAGCAGCTGTTATGATGGTACAAGTGAACTCCGTGGCAGACAGAAAGGTCTACATTTAACCATGAGAAACTCCAGGTTAGCTGAGCAGTGTCTCCCAACAGTGACAGAGTTCGTGCACCAAGCCTTGTTAATATAAATGCACACTCCCCCACCTCTGGTCTTACCGGAGTCATCAGCTGCTCTGTCTGCCCGGAGAGTGTGTAGGCCGGCTAGCTCGATAGCATTGTCGGGTATTCCACTGTGTAACCATGTTTCCATGAAAATCATGATATTGCAGTTCATAAGTTTCTTATTGTTGGTGGTCCGAAGCCATAGCTCATCCATTTTGTTCGCCAGTGACCATACATTAGCGAGGAAAATGCTGGGTAGAGAAAGCCGGTGCGGTGTTAACTTTAGCTTAGTTCTTAGCCTTCCGCGCTTCCCCCGCCTTTGTTTATGGTCTCTACGCCACCTGCGAGCACTTCCGGTCGGCCGGGTAGCTTGCCTAGTGTCGGGTGTTCTCCGGAGCTCAGGGATGAGATGTAGGTTGCTGATAAAAAGATCGTTATTGTTATTTTGTAATCCAATGTCCAAAAGCTCATTTCTGGTGTAAGATGTGAAAGCAAAGCTGTTCTGAATGAACAGACCCGAAATGAGCAGAAATAACACTGCTAATCCACAAAATCTGAGAAGACGCTGAGCCTCACTTTGTGCACGTGCCGCCATCATGAAGTACCCAGCCTACAGACAAAAGCTGAAACAAACAAACCCTGTTATTAAACAAATTAAATGCTGGACTCCAGAGGCTGAGAGCACCCTGCAAGACTGTTTTGCCTGAACAGACTGGGATGTGTTTAAAGCTGCAGCCACCCGGGAGGACTCTTCTGTAAATATACAGGACTACACTGTGTATATGACTGTGTACATCAGCATGTGTCTTGATACCATTGTACCATCATACAAGTCAAGAAGTCCCCCAGCAAAAAGCCCTGGATCTATAGTCAGGTACGTCAGATGCTGCGTGCTCGCTGTCTTGCATTTAAATCAGGCAATGAGGTCGAGCTGCAAAGCTGCCCGGATGCTTCTGACGATGAAGATAGCTCAGAGGGACAAGTGCAGTGTAGACTCAGCCATACAGTATGTGCAGGACTCCAAAGTACTGTGGAGTCCAAAGCCAGTGGAGTACTCCACCGGCTTTGGACTCCATACTTTGACTGTCTTTGGACTGTCTTTGGACTTTGGACTGTCTTTGGACTCCAAAGCTGCAAAGTATGAACGGAGGAAGACTATAACAACAGCCAAGAGGCGGTACAGGGAAAAGCTGGACAGCCTCTACTCCACTCCTGACCCGGGGTGCATGTGGCAAGGCCTGCAACACATCACAGACTACAAGAGGACCAACAGCAACACCACTAGCTCCACAGACAGCCTGCCGGATGATCTCAACATCTTTTACACCTGCTCTGAGACCTCCAGCTACAGTGCAGAGAGGAGACACACACACACACACACACACACGCACGCACCCTCCCCCTCCACTAAACATCTCATCAGGCCAGGTAAACAGAGCACTGAGGAATATCAACCCCCGCAAGGCAGCAGGACCAAACAACATCCCTGGATGGACTCTCAGAGCATGTACTGCCGAGCTGACTGACATTCTCACATCCATCTTCAACCTCTCCCTTAACCAGAACATAGTCCCCTCCTGCTTCAAAACCACAACCATTGTCCCCCTCCCCAAAAAGAGCCCACCAAACTGTCTGAATGATTACAGGCCGGTAGCACTCACTCCAATCATCATGAAGTGCTTCGAGGGAGTGGTGCTGCCCCTCATTCAGGACAGTATACCGGATCCCCTGGATCCCCTGCAGTATGCCTACCGGCCCAACAGGTCCACCTCAGATGCCATTGCTGTAGCACTCCATTATTCTCTCTCCCACCTGGAAGATAAAGACTCCTACATCAGGATGCTCTTTGTTGACCACAGCTCCGCCTTCAACACGGTCATCCCCCACAAATTCACCAACAAACTGTCTTCACTTGGCCGGCACCCCACCCTCTGCGACTGGCTACTGGACTTTCTAACTGGCAGTCCCTAGTCTGTCAGGATGGGCAACAGGACCTCAGCCAGCGTCATCACGAACACAGGTGTCCCACAGGGTCATGTTCTCAGCCCCATCCTCTACAGCCTCTTCCCCCATGACTGTGTTGCCTCCAACAAGGACAATATCATCTTAAAGTTTGCGGATGACACGGCAGTGATAAGACGCATCACTGGTAATGATGAAGCATCCTACAGGAAGGAGGTGGCCAGCCTGGTGTTACATTGTGAGGACAGCAACCTCACCCTCAACACGGACAAGACGAAGGAGATGATAGTGGACATGAGGAAGGGGAGGAGGAGACCCCATCAGCCGGTGTTCATCCAGAAACTTGAGGTGGAGAGGGTGAGCAGCTTTAAATACCTGACAGCCACATCAGCGAGGACCTTACATGGGCACTCAACACCACAGAACTGGTTAAGAGAGCTCAACAGTGTCTGTACTTTCTGAGGAAGCTGAAGAAGTTTGGCATGTCCTCAAGATCCTCAACAATTTCTACAGCTGCATCATCAAGAGCATCTTGACAACTGCATCACTGTGTGGTACAGCAGCACTACTGCCCTGGACCACAAACACCTGTAGAGAGTGGTGAAGACAGCGGAGAAGATCGGGACTCCACTCCCCTCTCTGCAGAGCATCTGCCACCGCAGAGTCCAAAGGAGAGCTGCCACCATCCTCCAGGACCCCACCCACCCCCAGCACAGAATGTTCACACTTCTACCCTCAGGCCAGAGGTACACAAGTGTGAAATGCAGGACATCCAGACTAAAAAACTCCTTCTTTCCCACTGCCATCAGACTCCTGAACAAATAAACTCAGGCACAGCTTTGTAAATAGGAATTCACACACTGGTTGCTAAATTTGCACATTACTCACTTGCACAGTGTACATAGTCTCACCCCGCCTCATGTCCATATCATCTCTGCTTCTAAATTATCATTGTACAGTCTACTGGGTATTATCATTACAGAGAAATTTTCACACTGGGTGCTAATTTGTACATTGCTCATTTGCACACTGTGCATAGGCTTATGCCATCTCAGGTTCATATCATCTCTGATATTAATATACCATTGTCCATTATAGCCATCCAGTAAATTTTCAATTTTCATTCTTCTTGTTCCCTCTAGTTTAACTGCTTTAACTGTCCTAATTGTCTAATGTGTGTTATTAGTATTCATTAGTATTAGTACTTAGTATTAAGGTGTGTTTAAGGTGTCCTAATTGCCTAATGTGTGTTATTAGTGTGTGTTATTATTATTCCTTAGTGTTAGGTGTGTTATTACCTTATTAGTATTGATGTGTATCTATTACCTTGGCATTCGTTTGGAGAGCAGAGTGAGAATTTCATTGCTCAGGAAATGTTGCATTTCTTAATCGCGCACATGATAATAAAGCCTTTGAATCTGAATCTACTGTCAATTCTGCCATATGTACAGCTCATACAGAGAATTGAAATTACGTTACTCTGAGACCCACGGTGTACCAAGGTAAATACTAAGTAGGAAATATGAATATAAAGTATAAAATCTAACACCAAACATTAAACATCAAACATCAATACAAAGAAAACCAACCCACAACCAGAAGCTAACTAAAAATACTAAGGGTGTGCAAAATAACTAACCAACCATTCAAAGCAATGGAAAATGCACAAGACAAGTGAAGAAGAGAGTGCAGGCAGGGTGGAGTGGGTGGCGATGAGTTTCAAGGGTGATTTGTGACAGAAGGATAATCACTAGAGTGAAAGGGAAGATTTAAAAGATGGCAGTGAGACCTGCTATGATGTGTGGTTTGGAGACAGTGGCGCTGATAAAAAAAGACAGGATGTGGAGTTGGAGGTGGCAGAGTTGAAGATTCTACGATTCTCATTGGGAATTACTAGAAGGGACAGGATTAGAAATGAATACAGTGGGGCAAAAAAGTATTTAGTCAGCCACCAATTGTGCAAGTTCTCCCACTTCAAAGATGAGAGAGGTCTCCAATTTTCATCATAGGTATACCTCAACTATGAGAGACAAAATGATAAAAAAAAAAAATAATCCAGAAAATCACAATGAAGGATTTTTAATGAATTAATTGGTAAGTTCCTCAGTAAAATAAGTATTTGGTCACCTACAAACAAGCAAGATTTCTGGATCTCACAGACCTGTAACTTCTTCTTTAAGAGGCTCCTCTGTCCTCCACTCGTTACCTGTATTAATGGCACCTGTTTGAACTCATTATCAGAATCAGAATCAGATTTATTGCCATTGTTCATGTAGTACACAAACTAGGAATTTGTCTCGGTGCAATGCTGCAACATTAAACATGATAAGATAAAAGAATAAAAAACTATACATGCAATAAGTGTAGAATAAGAATGAGTAATACTAGTCAAAGCAGTTTTTAAATATATTAGCGAGCAGCAGATATTGTGGAGTACCACATATTGCAGTCGGTAATGCAACAGAAACAGTGATGATTGACATGAGTCTGGTTGAGCTGCTGTACATAGTGCACGAGAGTCAATAAGTCACTTAGTATTCAGCAGTCTGATGGCAGAGGGGAAGAAGCTGTTCATGTGCCGGGAGGTTTTGGTCTGAATGGACCGAAGTCTTCTACCTGAGGGGAGGGGGGCAAACAGTACGTGACCAGGGTGTGAAGGATCGGCTATGATCCGGCCTGCGCGCCTCCGGGTCCTGGAGATGTACAGGTCCTGGAGAGATGGGAGCTTGCAGCCGATCACCTTCTCAGCAGTGCGCACGACGCGCTGCAGCCTTAGTCTCTCCCTGGCAGTGGCTCCTGCGTACCACACGGTGATGGAGGTGGTGAGGATGGACTCGATGATGGCTGTGTAGAACTGCACTAACATCTTGGTGGGTAGCTTGAGCTTCCTCAGCTGCCGCAGGAAGAACATCCTCTGCTGGACCTTTTTGATGAGGGAGCTGATGGTCGGCTCCCACTTGAGGTCCCGGGTGATGGTGGTGCCCAAGAAGCGGAAGGAATCTGCAGTGGTGATGGGAGAGCCTGTGAGGGTGAGGGGGGGCAGAGGGGTTGTGACTTTCCTGAAGTCCACAATCATCTCCACTATCTTCAGAGCGTTCAGCTGCAGGTTGTTGTGGCTGCACCAGGACGCCAGCTGGGCCACCTCTCTCCTGTAGACGGACTCGTCGCCGTTGGAGATGAGCCCGATGAGGGTGGTGTCATCCGCAAACTTGATCAGCTTAACAGACTGGTGGCTGGAGGTGCAGGAGTTGGTATAAAGGGAGAAGAGTAGGGGGGAAAGTACACAGCCCTGGGGTGATCCGGTGCTGATGCTGACAGAGTCTGAGACAGTCTTCCCCAGCCGCACATGCTGCCTCCAGTCCGTCAGGAAGTCGGTGATCCACCTGCAGAGGGAGTCAGGCACGCCGAGCAGGGACAGCTTGTCCTGGAGCAGAGCGGGGCAGATGGTGTTGAATGCAGAGCTGAAGTCCACAAACAGGATCCTGGCGTAGGTTCCCGGGGAGTCCAGGTGCTGCAGGATGGAGTGGAGGGCCAGGTTGACTGCGTCGTCCACAGACCTGTTGGCTCGGTAGGCAAACTGCAGCGGGTCCAGGAGGGGAGTGGTGATGGACTTGAGGTGAGGCAGGACCAGGCGCTCAAAGGACTTCATGACTACAGAGGTGAGTGCTACAGGTCTGTAGTCATTAAGTCCAGTGATCCATGGCTTCTTGGGGACAGGGATGATGGTGGAGGATTTGAGGCAGGTCGGCACGTGGCATAGCTTAAGGGAGGTGTTAAAAATGTCTGTGAAGACAGGAGCCAGCTCTTTCGCACAGTGTCTCAGGGTGGAGGGAGACACGCCATCCGGACCGGGGGCCTTGCGCGGGTTCAGTCTGGAGAACTGTCTGTGCACATCCTGCTCGCTGATGACAAGGGCAGGGGGGAGAAGGGGGGGACCGCTTTTGATGAAGTAGGGACCGAGGAGGCAGTGGAGCTGGGGGGAGGGGGAGTTGGACACAGCTGACGAGGTGTCAAAACGGGCGTAATGTTGGGACAGTCTTTGACAAAGGGCTTTGTCATCCTGACCTTTAGAAGCCTGAGGCCGATAGTTGGTGATTTGCCTCAGTCCTCTCCACACAGAAGCCGAGTCGTTAGCAGTGAACTGCTGCTGGAGTCTCTCAGAATACACAGATTTAGCTCTCTTCAGCTCTCTGTTAAACCGATATTTAACCTCCCTGTAGTAGTCCCTGTCTCCACTTTTCAATGCTGCTTCCTTCTCCTTCCTGATCTGTCTGAGCTTAGCGGTGAACCAGGGCTTATTATTAGAGTAACTCACCCTGGTGCGCGATGGAAGAATGCTCTCCTCACAAAAGTGGATATATGAGTTCACAGTGTCCGTGTACTCATCCAGATCATGCGTGGCTCCTTTAAACATGCCCCAGTCAGTTATTTCCATGCACGTTTCCAGCTTCTCCTCAGCTTCACTGGTCCATTTCTTCGTAGTGGTCACAACAGGTTTAGTGAGCTTCAGTCTCTGTCTGTATGTGGGAATGAGGTGGACCATCACGTGATCAGATAGTCCGAGTGCAGCGCGGGGAACAGCGCGATACGCGTCCTTCACTGTAGTGTAACAGTGATCCAGCGTGTTTTTTCCTCTGGTTGGGCATTTAATAAACTGTTTGTATCGGGGGAGATCGTGGCTCAGATTGCACTGGTTAAAGTCGCCAACCACAATAACGAGAGAGTCCGGGAAAGTCTGCTCCGTATGTTGAATGTGATCCGCGAGCACGCGCTGAGCCTTGCGCCCGTCCGTGTCGGGCGGGACATAGACAGCGGCCAGGATGAATGAGGCGAACTCCCGCGGGGAATAAAATGGCTTGCAGTTGATGAATAAAAATTCCAGAGCGGGAGAACAGTGTTGGGAAATCACCGTTACATCAGAGCACCAGCTGCCTGTTAATGTAAAAGCAGACTCCTCCTCCCGAGGACTTACCGGAGAGCTCTGTGACGCGATCAGCATGAAACAGCTAAAATCCCTCTAGGTGAAGCGCGCTGTCCGGTATATTCCCCCTGAGCCAGGTCTCAGAGAAAGAGAGAGCAGACGAGGAAGCGAGGTCCTTAAATCGCATCAGCAGTCTCAATTCATCTACCTTGTTTGAGAGAGAGTTGGCATTGGAGAGAAATATGCCAGGCAAAGGCGTGCGCGTGCCTCTCCTGCGGAGCCGGACGAGAGCGCCCGCTCGCCTACCTCTTTTATTACCGCCTACCTCCTACCTTATTATCAGTATAAAAGACACCTGTCCACAACCTCAAATAGTCAGACTCCAAACTCCACTATGGCCAAAACCAAAGAGCTGTCAAAGGACACCAGAAACAAAATTGTAGACCTGCACCAGGCTGGGAAGACTGAAACTGCAATAGGTAAGCAGCTTGGTGTGAAGAAATCAACTGGGGGAGCAATTATTAGAAAATGGAAGACATACAAGACCACTGATAATCTCTCTCGATCTGGGGCTCCACGCAAGATCTCACCCCGTGGGGTCAAAATGATCACGAGAACGGTGAGCAAAAATCCCAGAACCACATGGGGGGACCTAGTGAATGACCTGCAGAGAGCTGGGACCAAAGTAACAAAGGCTACATCAGAAACACACTACGCCGCCAGGGACTCAAATCCTGCAGTGCCAGACGTGTCCCCCTGCTTAAGCCAGTACATGTCCAGGCCCATCTGAAGTTTGCTAGAGAGCATTTGGATGATCCAGAAGAGGATTGGGAGAATGTTATATGGTCAGATGAAACCAAAATAGAACTTTTTGGTAAACACTCAACTTGTCGTGTTTGGAGGAGAAAGAACACCATACCTACTGTGAAGCATGGGGGTGGAAACATCATACTTTGGGGCTGTTTTTCTGCAAAGGGACCAGGACGACTGATCCGTGTAAAGGAAAGAATGAACGGGGCCATGTATCGTGAGATTTTGAGTGAAAACCTCCTTCCACCAGCAAGGGCATTGAAGATGAAACGTGGCTGGGTCTTTCAGCATGACAATGATCCCAAACACACCGCCTGGGCAACGAAGGAGTGGCTTCGTAAGAAGCATTTCAAGGTCCTGGAGTGGCCTAGCCAGTCTCCAGATCACAACCCCATAGAAAATCTTTGGAGGGAGTTGAAAGTCTGTGTTGCCCAGCGACAGCCCCAAAACATCACTGCTCTAGAGGAGATCTGCATGGAGGAATGGGCCAAAATACCAGCAACAGTGTGTGAAAACCTTGTGAAAACTTACAGAAAACGTTTGACCTCTGTCATTGCCAACAAAGGGTATATAACAAAGTATTGAGATGAACTTTTGTTATTGACCAAATACTTATTTTACCAAGGAATTTACCAATTAATTCATTAAAAATCCTTCAATGTGATTTTCTGGATTTTTTTTTTCTTATTTTGTCTCTCATAGTTGAGGTATACCTATGATGAAAATTGGAGACCTCTCTCATCTTTTAAGTGGGAGAACTTGCACAATTGGTGGCTGACTAAATACTTTTTTACCCCACTGTATATCAGAGGGACAACTCAGGTTGAACAGTTTGTAGAAAAGGAAGAGACAAGACTGAGATGGTTTGGACATGTGCAGAGGAGGGATAGTGGAGATATTGGACAAAGGACGTTGAAGATGGAGCTGCCAGGCAGGAGGAAAAGAGAAAGACCACAGAGAAGATTCATGTATGTAGTGAAAGAGGACATGGAGAAGGTTGGTATTACAGAGGAAGATGCAAGGGATAGGGTGAAATGGAGGCAGATGATCCGCTGTGGCGACCCCTAAAGGGAGCAGCTGAAAGAAGAAGAAAAGCCTTTCTGAGAACGGCTAGTTTCAGTATACCTGTTACTTTAAAAATCTGTGAGACCACATTCAGCTCCACCCTCCCTTTTATATTACTATTGCTAATATTAGCTGCCTTTAGCTACCTAGCTTGGAGCCAACTAACATAACTTTGTCTCAAAGAATGAATGGAAAAAGTGCATCACTGGTGGGCAGATGTGTGTGGGTTCAGTGGTCGACAATATATGACCAGTCCCTGGAGTACAATAAATGGCGTTCATTTGTATCACGTTTTTTTTCTCATCTCTGGATGACCAAAGTGCTTTACAGATCCTGCTATCCACCCATTCACACACACATTCACACACTGATGGCGGTGGAGCTTCCATACACAGACACTGGCCTGACCCAGTAGGATCAACTAGGGTTTCAATGTCTTGCTCAAGGACACTTCGACATGCAGACTGCAGGCAGAGCAGGAATCGAGCCACTGATCTTCTGATCAATAGTCAGCCACACTATACCTACACCACAGCCGCCCCCAGGTAAGGGCAGAAACACATATGAATGAGTGGGTAAAATGTTAGATTCAGCTAGCTGTCTTGGATTCTGTTTTGAGAAAATAAAACTTTAACTAAGCTAAAATAACATCTACAACAAAATATATGGTCAAGTATTGTTCGATGAACAAGGATTCCAGTGGGGTTGAAGAGAATTTATAGAAAATGGTGATCCAAACTGGACGGCTCTAAGTGGCCAGTCCGTCACCTCCTCCTCACCGAGGCAAGCTGTGTCGGGGTACAGTGATCGGCTTGGACCACCTACCATGCTAGTGCTAACAGTTTAATGTAAAATCACAGTGAAAATATAACAAAATAAGCCAGAATGACATGAGATATTATCCACTAAACCACTTAACCACGTGGAAACAAGGATGTGTATTAGGGTGACCGAAATTTAAAGGAAATACCAATCTAACACCTTTGGCTCCTCACCAATCTATGAGAGACAGTTGGCCGGTCAATGATAGAGCAGTGGGAAGGTAAAGTGGCATATATCTTTTAGTGACATTTACCATTTTTGGCATACAAGAAAGTACCCATAAGAGTCAAAATGGCTTCTTGGAGAGAAAAATAAAATAAAGGCTGCGTGTGTTTTTTTTTTGTTTTTTTTTAAGAGAAGTGAGAATTTGATGGGGTTTTTTTTTGATAATCACATGATCAATAGATGCATATCTGAACGTTAAAACCTACAAACACACCATTTTTCAGCCAGTGACCCCTTCGATGGAAATAGATCCTGTTAGTGACATAGTCAATTGAAATTTTTAAAAAAATTGGAGAAACTTACCAGATATTTTTGGAGAGGATGCAAAAGAGTTTATGAAAAAAATCAGACAAGCAATGCCACCTGAAAATCATCACAGCTGATGAGAAGAGCAAAGTAGTGATGAGATCCACAGTTCACTGAAACATCTGAGTCACTTCAGGTTTGTTCACTAAAAAGATCCGTCTGAGATATTCGAACACCAAATCACTCAGTGCTGCCACCCGTCCTCTAAAATCCAGTATCATCCTGTTTTTTACACTAAAATAATGTGTCCTGTATTGAATCAATAAAGGACACGGTTTGTCCTGTATTTACTAGGTGCCTTTAATGCAGCAACATCTCATCTGCATTATGCATGTTGCCCTCCTACTCAGTAGTTGTTGGTTGATTTGTTTACTTTTATGAGCATGAAGTCATCGCTCCACAGTAATTGGGCAAGAGATAGCCGGCCGGGATCAGCAGCCATAGCAGCTTGCCGGCTTCTCACAGACCAACATGTCTACGGCTGCACCATGTGTCGATAGGCCACCTGTGCATCTGTCAAATGTACAACGTTAGCAAAAGTACTAACATGAGTGGGAAGAACTCAAAGACTGGTAGTGTTTTAAAAGACAAATATCTACTCATGGCTAACAGAGGTGACAAGAAATGCATGTAGGAAAAGAAGTAACAGAGTTAGGAAGCAAGGAGGCCGTGGACTGTTTTACTATGGTTGTACTCTCCACAAATAGAAAAAAACATTGATAAACAAGTTGAACAGTTCTAATGTTAAATAAATTGTTATTTGCACACCCAGATTTTTGAAGGGGTTCTTTCATTTGTAGTAAACAGGAACATTTTGACTTTCAAACCTGAAAGTTATAAACATTGTCAAAGAAGCACTTCAGACTTTGGCCTATAAATACAAGTATTAACATAACTTTATTTAAACATTGATTAAGTTATGATAAACCACAACTTGCGCCCAACACATCACCTTTGGGCGGGGTGGGGGGGGGGGGGTCCTTCATTTTTCTTCATTGAAGGTCGCAACCCTACTCTATACTGTACTGGAGCTCCAGCTGCCTACCACTCACTGAACTGCTAGTGGGCTGAACAGAGCAGGCGGGGCTTGTTTGCTGCCTAGGCAGGTGATTCAACTGGTTCATCCTTGGCTACCTGTACACTTCTGTTAAGTGATTCAGTACAGTACGTTCACCCATAAAAACATTCGAACGAATTGTTCGCAAGTGTTAGAGCACTAGGGCGAGCATCGTTTTAAATGAAGACTCAGATAATATTCCAGCCTCTCTAAAGTAGTTCACTGACTAATATGGGGGGAAAAAAAGCCTAACTGGACCAAATATAAACAATTTAGCAAAAACATGAGCCTTAGTCTGGCCTTTGGTGTGGACTTTCAGGTGTGAAAACATGCTAAATTACAATCATGACTCAGCAAGACTAGCTTGACGTGTTCTGAACAGGTGTGCCCAAAATAATAACACCCACTGACAGTAAATACCTGTCAATTAGTAGAAGAAGTAAGATGAAACAAAGTAGAAAGAATGGATTAACATTACTGTTAACTTTAAATGTGGTTTTATGATGCTGGAGGCATCTTCATGAGTGTTGGGAAATTATTCTCATTAACGACATGTGTTACAGACTTTGCTTGCCCCTTTAATAAAGTGGACGTCTTTGCAGATCCAAGGTGTGTACGTCCTTACACAGTTACACTGTGTTGTGTTTTGTTTTGGCGGTTGTTAGAGTTTAAGCGCAAAGTGGCTGCATGTGTCTCTCCAACACAGAGAAAAGAGAATAAAAACCCACTGTTGTGAAGGTATTAACGTGTGGTCCGTGTCTAACTGGCTGCAGAACCTACCTAGAGCAAAGCCTGTTACCAGCTAATGAGCCAGGCTAAAATACGAACATTTTAGCTTTAGTTCACAGAGAGTCCACACTACAGTTAGGAACTGCCAAACTGTGAAAGTCAAGAAGGTAACACTGGGGGCTTGTTGCGGGAAGTATACTGCAAAAGACCAGAGTTTAAACCAGAGAAAAAAAATGCTTGGAAACAACAGTGCTACAGCTGAAAATAAGAGACTTTTTAAGGTAAAGAAGAAAAATAGCAGCGCAAACCCATTCTTAACAGATGGCATAGAGACTGTTCGAGCTGATGTACATGCTGTGAGCTGGACGGCAGACATTAATGGCGGTCACACTAAACCGTTTCTGACTAACATGGAGCAAATGCTAGCTGCGGATGAAACAAAGTGGCAAACACCAGTGCAGCCTCTGCATGCAACATGGCAGCTCACTTCTCCACCTTCAGCATCCACCAACCCCTTCATAACATCAGTAAAAGCAGCTGGTGGTGAGTTTATGGGTCATTGTCAGCCAGAATGGGATTTTGAAAATGCGGCATTCACTCCGCTTGCTAAAGATGCATATAATGAAAACAAAATCACTCGGAGCTCTGCTGTCACTGCTCACAACCACCTAGGAGCCCCTTTCACTCCCATAGACTGCCACTGCTGCAAAACTAGTACTCCAGCCATCCATGCACAAGCACAGCCCAGTTATGGTGTGGTAGCCCAAAGCTGCAGCTCTCCCTCACCCCACACTGCAGCATGGCAACAAATTACACAAAATGAAGTCTGCCAACGTAGCCAGTGTGTGCAAAAGAAAACCCAATAAGCACGACTTTACTGCTCTTCACATTGTGTGCACAACACTGAGTCCAGTGACAGCAGTGATGATGAACACTATGGACACAAAGAAAGAATTCCCACTGCGGCCAGGTCAGTTTGATGGATCAGGGTCATGGAAAGACTATCTTTATCAGTTCGAAAGCTGTGCAAAAGCAAATCATTGGACTGAAAAAAACAAAGGCTGTGCAGCTTCGTTTTAGTTTAACTGGTCCAGCTGACACCATCGTTCACAAGAACCCAAAATCTACTCACTGGAACTACCAGCGGATTGTGGAAGAAATTGAAGCTGCTTATGGGCCATGTTCGAAGCATGCTGCAGCCATTGGTATTGAACTGAGACAAAGAGTCAGAAAACCAGGTGAGGCTTTGCACACCCTCTTAGATGGCATCTATGAAAAAGTCTCCATTGTGTATGCTGACCGCACTGAGGCAGAGCAGGACCGCATCAGTGTGGAGATTTTTACCAATGCTTTGGCAGATGCTGAAGTAGTCCAAAAGCTGTTAGAGGAGCAACCACACACCCTGGCAAGAGCATACGAAATTGTGCACAGGTATGAGGCAGCTAAGCGGGCAGCCAGGGCCGTCACACAGTTAATGCGAACAGGGGCATGAGGTTCTCCAACGCCGGGGACCCGAGCAGTAATGGTACATGAAAATGCCAGTGCTTTGCTGTTTGAACAATCAGCTGGTGTACCCAGTACTCCTACCCAGCTACCAGAGAGGGCGCTACAGTTTCATCAGCAATGTCAACCTACAGTAATACAAACAAGCATAAAAAAATTAATTCATGGGAGGTGATTTGTCACGATTGCTCCGGAGTGGGACATTTGCAAAAACACTGCCCATCTCCTCGCCAACCCCCACAGAGCATGCCAAGTGTCAACATGAACCCATTCCCCAATACCAGCACTGTGGTTGTGTGCAAAAAGACTCTAGAAGAAGAGGTATGTGTTAAGGTAGTGATTCATGGACTAGAGCTCTGTGCACTGCTAGACACCGGTGCACGGAGGAATGTATTGCCACTCCATCATTTTAACTCCATCCCAGCAGACTCAAAACTCCTGATCTACCCATCCCTCGCACAGGTCTTACATGGCATTGGGCCAGAGGGTTTGACCATCTTCTGAGAAGTTGTTCTGCCAGTGCATGTTGGGAACAGAGTGAGATTGCAGTGGGAAACATGTCTGGTGTATCTGGATGATATCCTAGTCCTGGGGCGAGACAGTGCACAAATGTTGGAGCAGTTAGTGCAACTGTTTGACAGACTGCGTGAAGGTAACCTGAAACTTAAACCATCTAATTGCTGCCTGTTTCGTGAGCAAGTGGCCTACCTGGGACACATTGTTTCAGCCAATGGTGTCGCCACGGATCCCCACAAAATCCAGCAGGTGAGAGATTGGCCCACACCACAGAACGTCACAGAGGTGAGGAAGTTTGTCGGCTTAGCCTCCTACTACCATCGGTTTGTTGCCAATTTTACCACCATAGCCAGGCCACTGCACGACCTCACCAAAAAGGATGCACGCTTCAGTTGGACAGCTGAATGTCAGGAGGCATTTGAAGAACTGAAAGGAAGGCTGACATCAGCCCCTGTCCTCGGCAATCCCTTCGATGAAGGTGAACTCTTCCTCCACACTGACGCCAGCAACTGGGGGATCGAAGCAGTCCTCTCCCATCTGCAAGGGGGGCAGGAGAGGGTGCTAGCCTATGGGAGCAGAAGATTGTCAGCCACAGAGCAAAATTACTGCACTACCAAATGAGAACTCTTGGCAGTAGTAGAATTCACCTCCCATTTCGGACAATATCTACTCAGCCGGCCATTCACCATCCGGACCGACCATAGCAGTCTGCGTTGGTTAACAAGATTGAAAGAGCTGAGGGCCAGTTAGCTCGCTGGCTGGAGAAACTGGCTGAATATGACTTCAAAGTGAGCCACTGGCCTGGGAAAACCCACCAGAACGCAGATGCGCTCTCACGACGACACAACACAGAGGGGTGCAGTGTAACCTAATCGAAAACTCAGCTGAGGCTACTGCTCTCTTAACCTCTACGGAGCAACGGCCAGTGGGGGTAGTGGAAGAGATAGCTGCAGAGCAGCAGCAGAACCAAAACCACCGCCAGTGGGGGTACAGCGTCCCAGTATTATCAGCTGCAATGATGCCACAGTTAATCCAAGTGTATGTCGGGTGAGTGAGACACCACACACCAGCCTGTTCTCCGCCTGGACCCCAGAACAACTTGGTAGAGAACAAAAGACTGATTGTGACATAGCACAAGTGTGAAGGTGGATAGAAAAGGGAGGCCACCGGCCACCATAGACAGATGTAGCAGTTTGTAGCCCTGCCACAAAAGCCTACTGGGCACAGTGGAAGAGACTGTATTTGAAAGATGGAGTATTACTGAGGAAATTTTACTGCACAGAAGTTAAAATGTTTTATCCACAAATCCTACTGCCGCACACACACCGCAAATCTGTTATGGAACAGATGCACAATGGTCCTGTTGGTGGTCACTTTGGAGCAGAGAGAATGCTGGCACGCCTTAAAACCCGGTACTATTGGTACAACATGAGAGACGATGTCACACTGTGGTGTCGTACCTGTACCAGTTGTGCTGCTAAAGCCCGTCCCAAAAAAAGTCCTCAGGCAGCTATGGGCACAGTACGCGTTGGATCCCCTATGGAAAGAATTGCCGTTGACCTAATGAGACCCTTAAATGAGACTGAAAGACAACCACTTTATACTATTAGTGCAGGACTACTTCAGTAAGTGGGTCAAAGCTTATCCTGTCCCTAATGAACAGGCATCAGTGGTGGCAGAAAAAATTGTCTCCGAGTGGGTGTGCGGCTATGGAGCCCCTTTTTCTCTACACAGTGACCAAGGCACCAACTTCGAGTCAGCTGTTTTCCAGGGGATGTGTGAACTACTCAGCATCGAAAAGACAGGGACCACCCCATTTCACCCATAGTCCGATGGTTAAGTGGAGCATTTTAACGCCACCCTGCAGAAAACTTTAGCAGCCACAGTTGAGAGATGCCACTGGGACTAGGATTTAATGATCCTGTATGCAGTCATGGCTTATCATGCAACTAAACATAGCTCCACTGGCCTGACTCCTAATATGATGCTATTTGGCCGAGAAATATCTGAGCCCATCGACCTGGTTGCTGGGCCACCTTCCGATCATGAGCACCTCAACACCCCACCACAGTATGTTCTACAGCTCAGGGAATAGATTGAAGCTCTCGCAACAGTTTGCAAGAGAAACCCTGGAAAAGTCTGCTGAACGTGCTAAATGACAATATGATGAGAACATTTGCCAGGTTCAGTACCAGCTTGGTGCAGCAGTAGGGCACTTGATTAAAGGCACTAAGAGAGTGAAGAACAAGGTACGGAAATTCTTACCTTCCTACGAGGGCCGCTACTTCATCGTGGACCACCTTGACGACCTAGTCTACCGGATAAAGTGAGGTCCCAGGTCAAAGGCCAAGGTAGTTCACTACGACAGACTCAAGCCGTATCACTCCAGGACCCCGCTGGACAACAGCTGGGTCTTCCAGAACCCCAACACATCAACACCAGTGGAGGTGTCAACCCCTGCATTAGATGAGGATGCTTCTAACATTGACATCAGTCTCCTCGACCTGTGGGACACTTCATCAGAGACAGTGGCTCCTGCTCCAGAGACTCCTGGGGGCAGCCACTCCCAGCCATCCACCTCTCCCAGCAGCAGCCAGCCTCCTGCCAGCCCTGCACAGCCTCAACTAGATGAGGTTGGCACCCAACACTCTACCAGGAGGGAAGGCTGCCCTTCTCCTCTACCTGTCACACCGGCTCAGCGTCCATGGAGGATTTGGCGAGCACCAGACTTGTATGGTGAGTGGGTCAATTACTAGAGGTGCATCTTAATAAATTAGAATGTCATCAAAACGTTGATTTATTTCAATAATTCAATTCAAAAAGTGAAACTCATATATTATATAGATTCATTACACACAGTGATATATTTCACGTGTTTATTTCTGTTAATTTTGATGGTTATATCTTGTACCCAAAGAAAACCCCAAATTCAGTTTCTCAAAAAATTAGAATATTATATAAAATTATTTTTTTTTTAAAAAGATTTTTAATAGAAATGTTGGCCGATTGAAAAGTATGTCCATGTATACACTCAATACTTGGTTGGGGCTCCTTTTGCATAATTACTGCATCAATACAGCATGGCATGGAGGCGATCAGCCTGTGGTACTGCTGAGATGTTGCTTTGATAGTGGCCTTCAGCTCATCTGCATTATTGGATCTGGTGTATTTCATCTTCTTCTTGACAATGCACCATAGATTCTCTATGGGATTTAGGTCAGGAGAGTTTGCTGGCTAATCAAGCACAGTGATACCATGATCATTAAACCAGGTATTTGTACTTTTGGCAGTGTGGGCAGGTGCCAAGTCCTGTTGGAAAATTAAATCAGCATCTCTATAAAGCTTGTCAGCAGAGGGAAGCATGAAGTGCTCTAAAATTTCCAGTTAGATGGCTGCACTGACATTGGACTTGATTAAACACAGTGGAAAAACACCAACAGAAGACATGGCTCCACATATCATCACTGACTGTGGAAACTTCACACTGGACCTCAAGCAACTTGGATTCTGTGCCTGGTCACTCTTCCTCCAGACTCTGGGACCTTGATTTCCAAGTGACAGGACTTGATTTGGGGAGGAGCCGTGTCATCTGCTGGTGTTAGTCCACTGTGTTTTATCAAGTCCAAAGTCAATGCAGCTGTCTACCAGGACATTTTAGAGCACTTCATGCTTCCCTCTGCTGACAAGGTTTATGGAGAAGCTGATTTCATTTTCCAGCAGGACTTGGCACCTGCCCACACTGCTGCCAAAAGTACCAAAGGTCTAAAGACCATGGTAACATTACATTTTACTGGCCAGCAAACTCTCCTGACCTAAACCCCATACAGAATCTATGAAGTATTGTCAACAGGGAGATGAGAGACACCAGACCCGACAATGCAGAGGAGCTAAAGGCCACTATCAAAGCAACCTGGACCTTCATAACACCTCAGCAGTAACACAAGCTGATCACCGTCATGCCACAGTGATGCAGTATTAATTCATGCAAAAGGAGCCCTGACCAAGTACTGAGTGTGTGCATGGAAATACTTTGCGGCCAATATTTCTATTAAAAAAAAATCATATTTTTTTTTAAATTGATCTTATGTAAAATTCTAATTTTTTTAGAAACTGATTTTTGGGTTTTCATGAGTTGCAAGCCATAACCATCAAAATTAAAAGAAATAAACACTTGAAATATATCACTCTGTCTGGAATTAATCTATATAAAATATGAGTTTCATTTTATGAATTGAATTACTGAAATAAGTCAGCTTTTTGATGATATTCTAATTTAGTGAGATGCACCTGTAGACACCACTAAAGGACAAAAGCAGTCAACCTGAGTCAGGGTGTAGGCGGATCGCTGCCCTTCCCAGTTAGAAAAAAAAATGGTTGAAAAAAAAAAGTAGTACTGTTGAAACTGTTGCAAATAAGTTGGACTGTTCAGATGTTACATATGACTGTTATATATTTTGGGCATGGGTCTGATTATTTATGTTACAAACAGCAAGCTAAGCAAATGTTAATGAGCTGCATATTCTGTGCAGTAATATTTTATATCTGGTGTTCAATTAGCAGTGGAGATTATCTCGGAGATATTAGCTACTCTGCTAATCTTCTGGGCCAGGTATGCAATGGGGCATTCCACCAGATTTAATAAGAATGCACTTAGCCATATCATCTGTCTTTCAGGGTGTGTATAATTGTTTTGGACACTTAATGGACATTGCACATTCTCCTCCAACTTTCTTTCCCTTAAGTACTGCCCTAGTAAAGACTGTGGGTGGGGAACAGCAATTATTAAGAGGTAATGTTTGATATATAATGTCCTATGTTTATGTCAATGCTGCAGTGATGTTAAGAGTTAATCATCATCCAGAGTGGGGGTAGTGTAACCGACTTTGCCTGCCCCTTTAAGAAAGTGGACGTCTTCGCAGATCCACGGTGTGTACATCCATACGCAGTTATGCTGTGTTGTGTTTTGTTTTGGCGGTTGCTACAGGGTTTAAGTTCGAAGTGGCTGTATGTGCCTCTCCAACACAGAGAAAGGAGAATAAAGACCCACTGTTGTGAAGGTATTAACGTGTGCTCCGTGTCTAACTGTCTGCAGAACCTACCTAGAGCAAAGCTTGTTACCAGCTAACGAGCCAGGCTAAAATATGGACATTTTAGCTTTAATTCACAGGGAGTCCATACTAAAGTTAGGAACTGCCAAGCTGTGAAAGCCAAGAAGGCAACACATTATATTGATTTCAGATAGTCAGTGTTCACATAACTGAAGCACTGTCACGAACTGAGCCCGTGTTTCCTGTAGGCTCGGTTCTGACCGTTCTTGGTGGCTCAGGCATTGGGTTTATTATGTATTGTTATCTTTTGATATCTCATTGTTTTCATGTCTGTGTTCTGTTTCTTTTCCATGCCTGTAACCGCCACTCTGGCCGGCGGTTGTTGGGCAGCCATTTGACACACTTCCTGGTGGGTGCTGTCTAACATTTGCCGGTCCGACCACGCCCCCTCTCTCTCTGACAGTCAGCTGTTTGTCCCGGTAATTATCTGTCCCGCGCCTCCCCCAGGTGTGTCCAATTTGTCACGCCAGCAGTGTTGGTACTTAGGCAGCTCCTTGCCAGTCTAACACTGCTGGACCATTGTGCGGTGCTGTATGGACTTTAACCATCATAGGGCTGTACTGTCTAATGAGGGAGTCGGGAACTATGCTGCTGCTATTCCCCTCAGCGTAGTTACTGTTTGTGTGTGCTCGCTGGGAGACTTGGATCACTCGGACTGCTCCGGTGCTGTAAGTAAAACTGTTAGCGTTTCTGGGCGCAGTTGTGCTGCTACGCTTGACTAGTAGCGTTTCCTCATGCGGCACAACTGCTATGCTTTGGCACTGCTGCCCATTTGATTCTCCCCATCCTGTTGAGCATCCAGGAAGACTCTTAAAAGGAACCCCGATTATATTGGCATGTTAGCTCTATATGCTTTATTTTTATGTTAGTAACATAACTATAATATAATTTTTTTGAAAATAATTCCCAGTTTTATATATTTTTAAAAAACTTTACTACGATGTAAATCGCCATTTTTGTTTACGTCACAATGCATTCTGGGTAGTGACGTAGAATGGCTGAAGCCGTTTTTTCTGTCTTATACAAGCCAAGAAGAGAAGCTACGAACTACTGCCATTTGTCAGTGAAAATGCCACATTGCGCAGCTTTTGGATGTAATTTCCAATCAAAGGGAAATAAAGAGAGTGGGGTAAGCCTCCATAGCTTTCCTAAAGAGGGAAAGTTGAGGAAAAAGTGGGGCGGCAGCGGCTCAGGAGGTAGAGCAGGTCGTCTAATAACCCGATGGTTGGCGGTTCGCATCACGCTCTCCCCAGATATCCTGCCGTTGTGTCCCTGGGCAAGACACTTCATCCGCATTGCCTCCAGTGCCCATAACACTGGGTATGAATGTGTAAAAATGTTTAAATGCTCGGTGGTGGCCGGAGAGGCCGTTGGCGTGGATTGGCAGCCACAATTCCGTCACTCTGAGTGTCTGTGATCACGCGCTATAGCGCACGCCTGATAAAGCTGACATATATATTAATCACGCTATGATAAAGTGCACGCTCAAGCGAATCACGGTTCAAATTTTGTCACGGTTCGAATTTTTATCAAGCGTACGCTTGATAAAGCTGATATATATATATATTTATCACGCTATGATATAGCGTGCGCTCGAGTGTCTCTCCGCTCCGCGAGTGTCTCTCCGCTTTGAGTGTCTCAAGCGTGCGCTTGAGGAAGCATTATTTTAAGGTGAAACTTATATATTGTTGATTTACTTACAATAGAATGCTCAAACACAAAACATTGTCTACAAGCATGATGGGCACTGAACTGATAAACATGGACTCTCAGCAACATAAAGCAATTTCTCTGTTGCTTTCTCAGACTGCGAGTTGAACGTCCATAAGCAGTGCTCCAAAGTCGTTCCAAATGACTGCCAGCCAGATCTTCGACATGTCAAGCCAAGCGTGCGCTTTGAGCGATATAGTGCTATTATCATAGCGTGATTAATATATATGTCAGCTTTATCAAGCGTGCGCTATAGCGCGTGATCACAGACACTCAGAGTGACGGAAATGTGGCTGCTAATCCGCGCCAACAGCCTCTCCGGCCACCACCGAGCATTTAAACATTTTTACACATTCATACCCAGTGTTTTGGGCACTGGAGGCAATGCGGGTGAAGTGTCTTGCCCAGGGACACAATGGCAGGATATCTGGGGAGAGCGTGATGCGAACCGCCAACCATCGGGTTATTAGACGACCTGCTCTACCTCCTGAGCCGCTGCCGCCCCACTTTTTCCTCAACATTCCCTCTTTAGGAAAGCTATGGAGGCTTACCCCGCTCTCTTTATTTCCCTTTGATTGGAAATTACATCCAAAAGCTGCGCAATGTGGCATTTTCACTGACAAATGGCAGTAGTTAGTAGCTTCGCTTCTTGGCTTGTATAAGACAGAAAAAACGGCTTCAACCATTCTACATCACTACCCAGAATGCATTGCGACGTAAACAAAAATGGCGATTTACATCGTAATAAAGTTTTTTAAAAATATATAAAACTGGGAATTATTTTCAAAAAAATTATATTGTAGTTATGTTACTAACATAAAAATAAAGCATATAGAGCTAACATGCCAATATAATCGGGGTTCCTTTTAAGTTTACCCAAGCTGTCATATTGTTTTGTACTGTGTCTTTGTGTCAATAAATGTGTGTTTGGTGTGACCTGCACCTAAGTCCATTTTTCCTTCTCCTCCTCCATGCGCTTTTCCACAGCACACGGGGAGGTTCATGGCAAGCACCAACACATGTTCTGAAGCTGTCCAGCATACAGCTGAAAACAAATTACAATGAATGACACACTTTGCAGTATTAGTGTTTTTTTCTTTAATTCCCAGAAGGAGCAGCACACCACAAGCTGCATGCCAATCAGAGGTGACAGAGTATCCTTCTATTGTCATTAAAAGAAACTGTACCTCTTGCGTAGCTGGTTGGCTCCTTTCTGTACTGTTGTGATGAACAGAGCTCAGAGGTATTGATTTCCTGTGAGAGAACATGGGGTTGTTACACTGAACTTCTCAAAAACGTGTACGTGAGCCTTCCAGTCTTCCAGTCCTTTTTGTCACTGGGCGATTTAACAAATCTCCGAGCACTAGATTGTGTCACAGGTCATGGATTGGGTTGCAGCACTGAGAAAAGTATTGATCCGTCCATGCAATATTCTCCTCGGTTACGTTAGGCAGAGTAATGAAAGGGAGATCCCCAAAGACCCGGGTTCTTCTACCAAAGGAGCTGTACATTTTAGCATTTCCATTGTTCATTTTAGATAACCAATATTTACCCATTCCAGATCCATAGCCCACAGGCAAGTTTTATGATAATGTGACAGAGATCATCCTGCGCAGTTCGCCCCACACGGGACACGAACCCGCGACCTCTCAGTCAACTACACAGTTCGAGCATGGGAGACACAGCACGATCGCGCTGAGCTAAAGGTCCGACCGATAGCTCAGCGCTACCGATACTGTATGAGGCTTTCGGGAGGGAGGTTTTACTAACGTTCTACGCCGAACAGTACTAGTTGGCATCCGTTACAATAAGTTATCCATAAAAGATCCATGCATCAGCCATTTATTATTTTCAGAGCATCTCAGCAGTATTTTTTCTCTATTGTAAGCAGATAAATTGAAATTAAAATGCTGCACAGAAACGTGTTTTCTATCTTCTCCCTGCCGGATTCCCACAGGGCTCTCCATGGTTACGGACATATAAATCATGGTGTTGCAAATGAGAAGCTTAATATGTCTAGTTCAGATCAGCGGTCTGACTCATCTGCACACAGAAATACTCAGCTAAACTTTATTTATATTACAACTTTTGGTAAGTGCTTCACATTAAAAGACATTAATATTGTGGTATATTCAAAGACTGCTGAATCTGGAATCTACTGTTTACACAAGCAGTGTAATAATCATTTCTGTTTCTATTTTTTTGATGTTTTCCTGAGCTTATCAACTAATCGGAAAAACTATGGCTTTGTAATTGAAATTAAGAGAATTTAGAGAAATTAACTTTTCATGCTTTTGCAAGTCAGCTTAACTTATGGTTTATTAATAGGTATGCACCGATATATTGGGTTAGCATCGGCAGATATTTCCCTTATTAATAGCCAATATCAATATCGGCTATCTGCAAATAAGATATAGGCAGTACCAATATTTTTCTGGTGTGTCCCACTTACGTGACACGCAGTATATCTACCTTTCTTCTCTCCATATCAGCAAACTCTACCTTTGCCAGTCACAGTTCCAACATTTAAAGACCCTACTCTCACTTCCACGTTTCTACCTTTCCTTTTCTCTCTCTGACTCCAAACCAACCCAATTTCACTAAAAAATGCACCGTATGAAAATTTTCCACCTCCTCAAAAAAAAAAAAAAAAAAAAAATTAAAATGTGCATTTATATGTAAATCCAACGAAAAATGTGCCTGGATACGTACTACAAACAGACTACATATGAACAAACTTCTTCACTCACTGCACATGGGTGAATGTATGCATGAAAAGAGTGCGCCATACTCACTGCACATGAGCAAAACAACATCTGTTTTAATCTGGCTTCTAACACTCATTTGGTTGGTGGGTGAGGGATGGTGCGCGGTTACTTGGTTCCTTACTTGCAGTTTCAGTCAACAAGTCGCAAGTTCGTATCCCACAACAGTGAGTTTGTGTTGTTTTTCACTCCACAAAGGTTAGATTTAGCCGTCTTCTCCCCTAATGGTTAAGGTTTGGAAAAATGTTTTGGTTAGGTGTCACCTCTAATGGTTAAAGAGAAAGAAAGAGAGACAAAGAGAAAGTGGCAGACATGTTTCTTAAAGGTGTAAACACAAAGTATCCACTGCATGTGAAAAAATGTTTTTTCCTTATCTATGCATGTTTTCCCAGAGTAAAAAATCATGTAATTGTACATTTTTTTAGGTGAGACTGGGCTGTTCCAAACATGCCTTTTCCCTCTCTTTCTCCTTGATCTTTGACCAACAGCAGCCTAATTTCCACCAGTACCCTGTCGGTTAACAGCACTGGTGGTGGTCATTGTTAACCCGGGCCTTGCCTGATCCGATATGACAGTCTCATTTGTCATGATCCACATGTTTGATTTGGCAAAGGTTTCACGTCGGATGCCCTTCTTGGTACAACCCTCCCCATTTATCCAGGCTTGGGAATGGTACTAGGAGTACACTAGCTTGTTCACCCCATGTGACTGGGTTAATTGCTGCAAAATAGGGTGCAACAAAATATTAAAAAATTAAGAATACAGTCTTTTTGTATCTATGCCATTTTAATTTGTTTAATGACATAAAATATTCCACTGAATCCATTATCAAAAGCAAAGTCTGATTTGTGTTAAATATTATGTAAACAATATGGGATGCCATTAACCCCTTGCACTCTGGTCAATTTCCCTAAAAACGCCAAAAAATAACGTACCCAAAGTAAATCAAAAGCTGTTCTTCAACCCTTTGCAGCATCTTCATGGGGTTGGTCTCATTTAAATGAAAACACTTTGAATTTTTTGGCAAAACAGTCATAATCTCTGTAAGTGCTCCGGCCACTGAGTAACAGTCATCTAAACATACTGAACCTGAAGAAAATAAATTTCGCCTGGGTGTTTTTTTGGATACAAATGCTTGCAAATAACACACAGCTTCAGATCCGGGCTGGAAAATGTAACAGAAATGTAGAACCAAGTGTTATCCAGCTGAGGTCAAAATTTTGTAGTAATACCACAAAAAATGAATATATTACACAGCTTTTTTCTTAGGTTGTTCCCAGGCGTATTTGAACTGTGCCAAATTGTGCCAAATGGCACAGTTTGGAAAAACGTCTGTAACTTTTGAATGATTCAATATAGAAGCTTGATGTTGGGCTCTAATGAAAGGTGACACTCAGGGCTGTGTGTGTGTGTGTGTGGGGGGGGGGTTGTCCCCCCCGCCCCCTGCTACAGAGGACGGCCATCGCCCGGTGCGCCGCGGTCACGGTGCGCCACGGTCTACTACGCACAGTTATAATTTACCGATCGGTCAAAAGTCATTTTTGATTACAATTTTCAGGGATAAAGAATAATTTAGCTTATAACACTTACCTGTTCACAACAGCAGCGTAGCTGGCGAACTTCTCTTCCTCATTGTCAGACGAACATGAAGCTGGTCCGCTTGTTACGGACTCGTGGTTCTGGTCACGCGACCTGGTCAAAACATAATTCCATTATTGCGGTTTTGCGCTTCCATGATTGCGGTTTTGGCGAACAAGTTTTTAAAACAAATAACAGTAGTAAGAAAAAAAGACTGGCGAACGTGTGTGTGTCACCCAGCCTTCGTCGTGGGCCTCCGTCGGTCTATGATGACCATGGAAGAGAATCCTAAACGTCTACTCTGCTGGGACAGCACCGCCTGTGACTGAACAGGCCGATGCGCGAACGGCAGTCCCTGTCACACAGGTCGCACTTGTGGGTGGTCTCCGTGCTGCTGGGTCTGTGGCGGTTCTTCCTGCGGGTCCTTTTTTCATCTGCTGCAGCAGTCAGTCTCTCTTCACCCAGCCTTACACAAAACAGCTTTCAAACTTCTGTGCTTCAATCGGCTGGTTGTATTCGCAGCCGTTGGTAGGCGGGTCCTTCTTGCTAGGTTTTCAGTCATTGGTTCTTCAAGGTTTCAGAAACCCAGTTCAAGGCTCTTATTAGTCGAATGAGAGGTCAATCACATCTAAACCAATCAAAGCACTCCTTTGGCTTTCTGTTCGCAGCTGTGTCTGTAGTGGAAGAACGGAAATGCAGGTTTTTTTTTTTCTTCAGTGCACCCTAGGACGCACAGTGTGCGTACTAGGGCGCCCTTGTGCGCTCTAGGACGCAGAGACGTGCCCGCCCACGGTACACCAGAGTGCAAGAGGTTAAACTTTAATAAGTTTTGTTATTTCAGAGATAAGTATTTTTTGGAGGGTGGGGTGGGGGAGTGTTGCGGAAGAATACCAACAAATTTGAGCATGTCTGTATATTGAATTTCTTAGGATGCCATTGTATATCTGGTAAGTGGCTTGATCAAATCTAGCTTTCTAGCTAACTCTGGATCATTTACAGGTTTGTACTTCTGTTAATTGATGAGCAATGCCCCACTGTATAAGCCAATAACTGAAATTAATGTGATGTATTTTAACTAGAACAACATGCATGGATACTGAAGAGACAGTAAGAAGGGCACAGAACCAACTATTTTTTTTTACCAATACAAATGCCACTCGTATTCTTCCCATCGCATAGTGTCTCAGGTTTGTGCACACTTTTTTCTCTGCTGATTACCTGATGTTGTCAAGCTGCACTACTTAACCACCTGTGTCTCGTCAACACCAGCAGCCTTTATAAGGAGGAAAGTCTCGCTACAGGAATATTAGACTCTCATGCCAGTAATGTCGTGTGCTCTCCTCCTGTGTGCTAACCTGAAGCATTCTCATGCCTTCCTCCTGATTTTATTCCCAATGCTGGAAGCCATAAGAACAATCAACTAAAATCGCATCTTCTCTTCTAACCACAATTCAATTCAACTTTATTTATATAGCGCCATTTCACAACAAAAGTCATCTCATAGCATTTTCAAACTGTAGGGGAAAACCCCACAATTGCAGAAAGGCCCCAGCAATCAGGTGATCCCCTGTGAGAAAGCACTTTGCAGCGGTGGAGAGGAAAAACTCCCTTTTAGCAAGAAGAAACCTCCAGCAAAACCAGGCTCAGGGAGGGGCAGTCATTTGCTACGAAGGGCTGGGGGGTGAGGGGATCGAGAAGAAGAAGAAAAGAACAGACATGTAGAGAGTAATAGCACGACAGAGACTAAATCTATGGGAGAGAACAAACAGATGTTAATGACCAGCAAAAATATTTCATTAAGAGTGAAGAAAGGAGGGAAACCCGGCACATTGCTGGAGGACCCCCGGCTGTCTAAACCTATTAGCAGCATAACTAAGAGAGGGTTCAGGGTCACCTGATCCCACCTTAGTTATAGATTATATCAAAAAGGAAGGTTTTAACCCTATTCTTAAAAACAGAGATCGAGTCTGACTCCCGAATCCAGATTAGCAGCTGGTTCCAAAGGAGAGGAGCCTGATAACTGAAATCTCTGCCTCCCATTGTACTTTTGGAGATTCTAGGTATTACAAGTATTTCTGCATTTTGGGAGCATAGTGTTCTGTTAGTATGATAAGGTACTAATCAGATCTTTTAAATAACAAGGGTGTTATGTCCACAAAACCTGGTATTGAAGGAGACAGACGAAGAGGTTGCACGGGAACTCAGCTTTATTCATAATTATGTACAATACAGCAGGTGCCACACTGTGTGGGGTCGTCCGGGCAAGATACAGCCTGAATGGTGGATGCCTCGTATATAGGGCGGAGTGATGACACAACCAGAAGGCGGCATCATCAAACCGTACTTCACAATAAATCCTGACACCACACCCTCCCCCCACTTTACAAGACACAAAACACACCTAATTAGGCCCCATCCCAATTTGGTATAATGAAACCCCAATAAACACACTAAAATAAAAGCAAACATAAAATCACTAAAACACTAAAACAACAAATAACCAAAACTAAACTAGGACCGGTGGGTAGACTGCCACACGGCCCGCACGGCAAAGTGGTTTATTCTGCCACTGTTTTTTTTCTTGTTTTTTTTTTTTAAATAGTCCGGCCGCACTCCTACCAAAAAAAAAGGTCCCCTAACGCTCCTTTACCGTCTCCCATGGTAAGGGTGGGTCGGGCGGGGAAAACAGTTTAGTCTAAGAGGCTTTGAAACGGGCTCATGGTGGCGGCCTCCCCTCTGGAGCTGTCGGCCCCTCGAGGCCAATCTTCATGACGCTGGGGCCTGGGTCCCATAATGCGGTAGCTGACTCCCGTGGAGCCTTGTAGTCTGCTCGTGTGCCGAACTGAATCGCCGAATGTCCTCAGCAGCATCCGTTGTTTCGCTGGCTGCGGCCCGGTCAGTCGCAGTCCTGGTCTCCCGCCGGTGCGAACCCGAACCCAGTCCATAACATGGAGCAGTGCCTTACTTGTTTTCCTGCAATGTGCCTCCCAGAGCGGACCTTTAGCTCACTGTAATCGCCTCATATTCCTCTGCCGTGTACTCCTCGTTCTCCGTGTCGTGCTCACCCACAGTACTGTGGTCACTCTCAGTTCAGAATTCTCCCTCTTCGCTGCGCTGACTCTGTGCTCACCATGCTAGCTAGCATGTAGCTTTTAGCGTGTAGCTTCTGTGTCTGGTGCTCATTTAGCTCCGTGGATAATTTCTCCGTTGCTACTAGCTGGGCAGCTAGCTCCCCCGAGCTAGCTAGCTTAGTGTCTTTTGGCGCCATTAGCCTCTCAACCCACAGCTTCGTGCTAAGTGTGTGTTCAGCAGAGTAGCTAGCAAGCAGCCTGACAGCATCTGCATATGACTCCGTTTCTCCTAACGTGTGGAAAATTCTCTGACCTTCTACGCTGAGTTTGCAAACCAGAAGTGCTCGCTTCCTTACTCCATCGAGTTTACCCAGGCCCAATGCTGCAATGTACGTTTCGAACGAGGCCAACCAGTGAGGCCACATGACTGCTGGCTCCCCTGGGTACTCTAGAAATGGCTGTAGAGGTGTCCCGCATGCCTCCATGAGTTAATCCTCAGTTGCCAAATGTTATGTCCACAAAACCTGGTATGGAAGGAGATGGACAAAGAGGTTGCACTGGGACTCGGCTTTATTCATAACTATGTACAATACAGCAGGTGCCACGCTGTGTGGGGTTGTCCAGGCAAGAGACAGCCTGAATGGCGGACACCCCATATATAGGGGTGTTGCCAGAAGGTGGCGTCATCACACCGCACTTCACAATAAATCCCGACACCACAAAGGGACCTGATTATTTAGAGCTTTTTAAGTGAGGGGAAGGATTTTAAACTGAATTCTAAATTCTATGGGAAGCCAATGAAGGGAGGCCAGAGCTGGAGAGATGTGTTCTCTTCTTTCTAGTACCTGTTAAAACTCTAGTTGCAGCATTTTTTTTTTTTATCAGCTGAAGACTTTAAAGATATTTTAGGACAGCCTGATAATAAAGAGTTACAATAATCTAATTTAGAGCGAACAAAAGCATGGATTAGTTTCTCAGCACTCACTCTGAGACAAGATGCTCCTCAACTTGGCAATGTTATGCAAATGATAGAAGGCAGTCTTAGAAACAAGTTTAATATGTGAATTAAAGAACAGATCTTGATCAAAAATAACTCCAAGGTTCCTCACAGAACTATTAAGAGAGATTAATTGTGGGCAGCTTGGTGGAACAGTGGTTAGCACTGTGGCAGCACAGTAAGAAGGTTGTGGGTTCAATCCCACTCCTTGACCATCAGTGACCTTTCTGTGTGGAGTTTGCTTGTTCTCTCCGTGTCTGCGTGAGTTTACTCCAGTTTCCTCCCACAGGCCAGAAACATGCAAGTTAGGTTAATTGGAGACTCTGAAGTGGCCCTAGGTGTGAATGGTGAAGGGATTGGCACAGCACTGTGGCTGCCTCTTCCATCCACATGGATTCCCTCAATTTCCCTTTGGGATTAATAAAGTATACAAAAATAAAGAAATAAAATAAAACCCCATCCAAACTAAGAGTTTGATTTGGAAAGGCATTTCTAAGTTTTTTGGGTTTTTTTTTTTGACAAACTAATGACTTCAGTCTTATTTTAATTTAATAGCAAGAAATTACAAGTCATCCAAGCTCTGATTTCCTTAAGACAAGCCTCTAATTTGGCTAATTAATTACTGTCATCTGGCTTCATTGACAAATATAATTGTGTCATCTGCATAACAATGAAAATGTATGCAATGCTTTCTGATAATACTGCCTGGAGAAAGCATATACTGTATAAATTAAAAAGAATAGGACCTAGCACAGATCCCTGTGGAACTCCGTGGTTGAGCTTTGAGTTAGAAGAAAACTCATTATTGACATGAACAAACTGGAGCCTATCAGATAAATAAAATTTAAACTGCTGCAACAATATCTCCTAGGATCTGTTTTCACTTTTTCCTGGGGGACTGAAACTTCTACCTGGCAGAACCGTGTACCTGGACATCCACCATACTCTCCCCAAGCAAGTCAGCTCTCAGATATTGGACTATCCAACCCAAAAGTCCTCGGGGCAGAGGTACCCTCTCCATATTACTACAGAGTCAGTACTCTTCATAACTGGACTGAAGATCAAATTCAAAGCTCAAAACTGGAACAACACACACCTGAAGAGAAGCAAAGTGTAACTCACTGCACCTCTAAGTACAATCATCTGTAAGAAAGAAATCTACAAAGCACATTCCCCCATATACCCTCACTTATCATACTCACCATAATTTCTCCTCCTTCTCCACAGCGTTGGCAGATTCTCTTTGTTCACACTCTTGTTGTCAATAAAATCTTGTTAAACATTCAAAGTGTGTCTCTTTGCAGTGTTTGCATCTGGGTCTGTCTGTGTGTCACTGCAATAATTTTTAGGTGCTCCATCTTGGATTTTGCTGTCTACATTTTATCATGTAGAGTATATTATGTTAGAATAATGCTATGTAAGTGTTGGTTAAAAATATTATGGAAAACCAGCTAATATTCATTGAAAGTGTTTGCTTTTCCTCCAGAGGCCTAAAACCTCCGCCACTCTATTTACTACTTCAAAATTTAAACAGTATTCAAATTTACTTGATAAGAGCAGTCTATAGGGAGCACTGAAGAAGAGTATAATGAGGAATATAAAGATCACTTATGCTTAGCCACTATTGCTACAGTGCAAAGAGGCTCCCATGTTGCTGTGGCGACTGTGACTTGGATTTGATTGACAGAAGCTTGCCTTTTTTTTTTTTTTTTTGCAAGGTGGTTCAGTCGAGCAGATTTTCTTTTTAGACACCAAGTGGCCTAATTATCCATTCACTCACAGTTGGAGCAACACAACACAAAGTGTCTCAGTGTGGATTATAAATGAGTCAGCCTGACATCAAAACATCCCTAAACCCAATCTGTGTGAAAGCAGAGAATGGGAAATGAATTACTTTGTTTCCTTTCCCACGGAGAATAATGTTGTCATTAAAAAAAATTTATAAATGTCTTACTTTTGACAGAGGCAGATTGGGAAGTCACCGAGATGGGCTGCTAATGAACCGCTCCAAACCGCAGCTTCTTATCAACTATTCATATTTATGGTATTTTTAAACTTGTTGAGACATCCATTTTAGGGGTCATTATATAGGTGAAGTTCAAACCCTCAGAAAACACCTGACACTGACATACTGCCAGAAATAAGCTGAAAAGGTGTCAGTGGTGTCAGTGGATCTGTGGTGAGGTCTCCAATAGTAAGTGGACTATGGCTGTGACAGGATGAATGTACAAGTCTTGTTACATCACTACAGGGCACAAAAGTGAGAGGAAAAAGCTTTCCTCTCCTGCTTGCCAGCTATGTTTACCAGGTGTTTTAAGCCAGAAGGCCCTGGATAGAGTTGCTGGTATCGGTGGCACAGCAATTTTTTTTTAAACTTAACATTTTATTTGCTGCATGTAGCCAACCTTTTTTTGTAAAATGAACAAAATTCATCAGCAAAAAGTCGGTGTGTGGTTAGAAAAACTCACCGGTGAGCTATCCCATGCTGTCTGCTCCCAGTCGGCCCAAGCACAGCTGCCAGTGGACATCATTTCCTGTCTCCTTGTTGACTGTACTGACCACCAAGGGCCCCAGAGGTTGGTCACTCCAGAGGGGAATGATCTGGAGTATAGGAGGGTCATCTCTGACATCATCTGGTGTGAATGTAACCACCTTCACATCAACTCCAGTAAGACAAATGTTGACTTTAGGAGGAAACCATCAACAAATGCACTGGTAAATATCCATGGTCTGGACATTGGGGTGGTGGATAGTAACAAATTCTTTGGTGTTCTCCTCCAATAATAAATTGGACTGGTCAGATAACACCCAAGCTCTGTACAAAAAGGGTTAAAGTTGGCTACATTTGTTGGGCAGACTGAGGTCTTTTGGGGTTTGCAGGTCATTATTAAGGACTTTTTACAACACTGTGGTGGCCTCTGCAATTTTTTTATGCAGTTGTTTGCTGGGGTGGTGGTAGCACGGAAAGGGACAGGAAAAGTTTGAACAGACTGCTCAAGAGGGCGAGTTCTGCCCTGGCTGGTCTCCTGGACTCCATTGAGGTGGTGGGGGAGAGGAGGATGTTGGCTAGGCTAATATCTATTATGGACAACACCTCTCACCCCCACATGAGTCTGTGGAGGCCCTGAGCAGCTCCTTTAGCAGTAGATTGTCATGATCTCCCCGTGCGCTTTTACGCAGCGCACGGAGGAGTAGAAGGAGGACAGATTTAAGTGCAGGGTTACACCACAAACACATTTATTAAGGAAAGAAGACACAGATCCCAAAAGTGCAGACATACAAAAAACGGAAAACAGGGTACACTACTGGCTTACACGGTAGGACGTGAAGCGGGCAGACCACAGTGTACAGTGGCACAAAAAAGGCATAAGACTATACAAAAAATGACAGGGTACACTTACTAGCTTACACGACGGGACATGAAGTGGGCAGACCACAGTGTACAGTGGCACAACAGATACAAATGACAATCCAATAGTCCAGCAATGCTTGATTGGCAAAGAGCTGCTTAAGTACAAGCATTGCTGGCAAGGAAGATTGGGAGCACCTGGGCGAAGCATGGGAAGGGCAATTACCAGGAGTGGAACCAGCTGGCTGTCATGAGAGAGGGGGCGTGGTCGGACCGACAAGTGTCAGACAGTGCCCACACGAGTGTAGGCCAAAGGAGGCTGTCTCACAGCTGCCGGCCAGAAAACAGTGGCTTTAGGTATGGAAATTAAATTAGGGAACATAGAAACTACAAGAAACTCAAAAGATAACACAACACATAAATACACAGATAACCTGAGACACAGAGAAAGGTCAAAACCAAGCCTGAAGAGCAAACAGGCTAGGTTCATGACAGATTGTTATAGCTACTGTGTAGGACTGAACGTTGCCGTAGGTCCTTCATCCTGACAGCAGTTAGACTGTACAATTTTTTTTTTTAATCCTTTATTAGTCCCACAATGGGGAAATTATAGGGCATCCACATGAATGGGTGAGGCAGCCACGGTGCGGTGCCCAGCCCTTCATCATTCACACACACATTCACACCTAGGGTCATTTTAGAGCACGGTGGTGCAGTGGTTAGCACTGTTGCCTTACAGCTAGAAGGTTCCTGGTTCGAATCCCCAGGTTGGCAGGGGTTGGAACCTTTCTGTGTGGAGTTTGCATGTTCTCCCTGTGCTGCGTGGGTTTACTCCGGGGGCTCCGGTTTCCTCCCACAATCCAAAGACATGCATGTTAGGTTAATTGGCTGTTCTAAATTGTCCCTAGATATTTGTTTCCTATAGGCCCTTAGAATAGAGGGTTAGTATTAGTGAAAGCGCTTTGAGTGGTCTTTGTGACTAGAAAAGCGCTATATAAGTGCAGGTTAGTTAGTTAGTTAGTAATTAACCTAACTTGCATGTTTTTGGCCTGTGGGAGGAAACCGGAGAAATCCCGGAGTAAACCCACGCAAACATGGGGAGAACATGCAAACTCCACACAGATCACTGTTGATCAGGGGCTGGGATCCAACCCAGGATCCCCTGGCCAAGGGTGAGTTGCTGTGCTGCTGCAGTGCTAACCACTGTGCAACCACACTGCCCTATATACACAAAGGACAAATACTTGCTATAAAATGTGCATGTATGTATATTCTCACTGATGCATATTGTACATATTTTAAATATTATTGATCTTGTATTTTTAGTAGGTTTTTTATTGTATATTATTCTCTGGTTTTCTGTATCTTCCTTTTCTGATCTGTGCTGCTGTAGCAAATGAATTTCCCCAGTGTGGGATTAATAAAGTCTTATCTTATCTTACCTAGAGCTGCTGCTGCTGCTGTAAACTATGATGAACCCAAATCCTCAAGTGTCTACCTTTAGTTCTCTCCTTCCCCCCAGCACAAGTAATAATTTAGACGTATTTAATCGTACTTGTGGCTAAATCAGGTCTGTTGGTCCAAGCCGAACAATTGTTGATAATTGGGCTGTGTTTAGTCTGTCTAATACAGATCATATTTAACCAGAAAACAGTTGTTGAAAAATGGGTTGTGCCTGACCATAATAGCCAAAAAATAGTCCAATAATTGGGCTGTTTAGTCCACAGGATTTGGTCCAAATTTACCCTCAAAGTAGTTACTGGTATTTTGTGTTGGTGGTGGACGTCTCTCTAAAAAGTCAAATACACTTTTACAACCACTGGAACTCTCTTAACTGATTTAAAAAAACTCACATTTTTAACATCTTTTTGTTAAGTTTGACATATGGCAAAAAGCTTGTTATGTGATGTCTGAAACCAGTGCTAGTGCTATTGTGTTACACACTTAAAAAGTGCTATTTGAAATGTGTTTTACAAATTTCTCTCTCTGTTGTGTCAAAGAGGTGAAGATCCTACTTAAAGCTCGGAATCAGGCATTCAGGTCTGGGGATGCAGCTGGCTATGATATTGCTAGATGTGAGCTCAAGAAGGGTATAAAAAAGACCAAGGACATTTACAGACAGAGGGCAGAGAATCAATTTAATACCATGGACACCAGGGGTATGTGGAAAAGCATTAAAGCTATTACTGACCAAGGGTGCTCTGCCACCCCCCCCCCCCACGGTGATGTCACTATGGCCAATGACCTGAATAACTTCTTCACCCGTTTTGAACTTAGCAGACATAACTCACCTGGAGGAGTAACAGCCACAGAGGAGGACAGGGCCTCCATCGTTCAGCTTAGCATACATGAGGTACGGCGGTCACTGCAGAGAATAAACCCTCGGAAAACCCCAGGCCCGGATGGAGTTTCCGGATGCGTGCTCAGGACCTGTGCAGACCAGCTGGCTGGGGTGTTTTGTGATATTTTTAATCTATCTCTGAAGCTCCAGCCAGTGCTCTCATGCCTTAAGTCAGCCATCATTGTTCCGGTGCCAAAGAAAACGCATACCAGCAATACGAATGACTTTCGGCCAATTGCCTTGACACCCATAATAATGAAGTGTTTTGAAAGTGATAGAATAAAATGGAATTGAATGAGACTGAGTCAAAAATTCAATAGGTGGATTCTGAGTTAATGAGCCATTTATTTCTCTGGCCAGAAGAAACGGGTACATTCAACCATCTACAGAGCCGTATATGCACCCTTTCTGACTTTAATTCCTCCAGGTACCGACAGACACAAGTGATTTCCTCTACTGATGAATTTATTCAGTCCATCTTGGTACAGACTTATAAACACACTGTGAAAACTAAAAGACAGACAAGACGATAATTAGTTTAAATCAGTAAAGACAATAAAACTACTTCAGCAAAATAAAACAGACAAAATACCTCGTTGGCTGAGTACCGAGAGAGGGATTAGCCTTGGGTTTCTTCTTACTTCCTTTAATCTTCTTTAATCTTCTTAAACCTTTAGCTTAGAGTCCACGCTTTTAATCACGCTTCCTACTTCTCACTAGAGATCGCTTCTTCTGATGCAATGAACCTCAACTCTGCATACAAAAGCCTACTCTTGTGCCACAGTGCCCTCTAGTGGTGTTACACTCCCACAAAATCTCACAACTCTTACTGTGGGATTTCTATGACTTGAACTAAAACTGACACATAGTGTGAACATGAAAAATAACTATAAACCTTAGTCTGCTTCCAGCAAAACAATAACCTTGTGTATAGGTCATTCTAGTGAAACTGTTTTAGTCGTAAGTTTACCATGTTTGTCATATGTCTTTTCACTAACCAAAAGTCAAACCTTTCTCACTTTGTTATCTGTACCAGGATAGACATCTGTGACTTTGGCTAGCTTCCATTCATTGTGTGGTGCAAGATCTTCTTGTAGAAGCACTACATCGTTTATCTTCAGATCTCTTCTGTGTGCATTCCATTTCTGTCTTGGTTGCAAGTTGAGCAAATATTCTTTCCTCCAACGGATCCAAAACTCTTTGGCCAAATATTGTACTCTTCTCCATCTCTTTTGTAGATATAGGTCTTCTTTCATGAACTCTCCTGGTGGAGGTTGAACAATGGTTGACTTCATAGTTAGGACACGGTTAGGTGTTAACGGTTCATGGCCTGTTGGATCGTTCAAATGTTCTGAGAGTGGCCTGCTGTTGATAATTGCCATAACTTCGTACAACAAGGTTCTCAAAGATGTACTGTCGAGTCTCTTTGCTGACTGGTCAAGGATAGCTGAAAGAACACTACGGATGGTTCTTATCTGCCTTTCCCACACTCCGCCCATGTGGCTTGCTGATGGGTCATTCATGAGAAATTCACATCCAAGTACTTTCACTTTCTCTTGATCCATATCTGTCATGAGATTTGCAAACTCTTTCTGGGCACCAACAAAATTGGTTCCTTTGTCACATCTTAGTTGACGAACATTCCCTCTGAGTGCAATAATTGCTCGCAAAGCATTGAGGAATGCATCTATACTTACTGAAGGTCATCTACTACTTTGATATGTATGGCTCGTGAACATAGATAGGTTAGTATGAGTCCATATCTCTTGAGCTTCTTTCATCCGTCTTTGACGTAAATCGGTCCAAAACAATACATTCCGACATTAGTGAAGGGTGGAGTAGGTTCTGTCCGGTCTACTGGTAAATCTCCCATACTTTGGTTCTCTATTTTCCTTCTGTACTTGCCACACTTGCCACATTTGAAGATGTATGATGAAACTGCACGGCTGCTTCCAAGGATCCACCAACCGCTAGCTCGCAGTTCATTCATTGTTATTCCACTACCTTGGTGCTAAATTTTCAAATGAAAATGTCTGATTAGCAAAGTTGAAATATGACTGTCCTTGGAGTATTGCTGAATGCTTCACATGTGGGTGTAGCACAGCTTGACTCAAACATCCGCCAACTCTGAGGATTCCTTCTTCATCCAGAAATGGACTTAGTTTGTACAGTTTACAGTCTTTGGTCTTGGAAACTGTTTTCTTTGATTTCAGACTCTTTATCTCTTCTGCGAAAGCTTTCTCTTGAACAAGTTTAATGACAAACAGCTCTGTTTCCTTTCTCTCTTCCAAACTCGTACTTTCTTTGGTCTTTTGTAGTTCACCCTTGTGTTCTTTGACCTTTCTTCTCAAGATTGCAAGTGCTCTTATCAATCTGGACCATTCTGAGAACTTCTCACATCTGTTGAGAATAGTACACTCTTCCTTTGCGTTGGTAGTACACGCAAAGGCTTTGCGAAGTTCTGGATCAGTTTCCTTGATCTCTCCCACCTTGACATCTCTATCAGGGAAGTACCTTTCCCAAAGAAATGCTGGTCCTTTAAACCAATCAGAGCACTTGAGCTTTTCTGCAGTTAAGCCTTGAGAAGCGTTGTCCGCAGGGTTCTGCTCTGACGCAACATACGCCCATTGTTCTGGTCTTGTGCTTGACTTGATTCTTTGTATGTGATTAGCTACAAACACTTGAAACCTTCTGGCATCATTATTTATGTAGCCAAGAACGACAGTGGAGTCTGTCCAGAAAAAACTCTTGTATGTTTGGGATTTCAAGCTCTGTTTTAAGTAGATCACTGACTCTAACTGCAACAACTGCTGCAGAGAGCTCGAGTCGAGGGATAGTCGTGACACTAGTAGGTGTTACTCTTGACTTGGCCATTACTTAGCAACAGTGAACTTGATCTAATTGGTTAATGACTTGCAGGTAAGTACATGCGCCATATCCACTGACACTGGCGTCTGCGAAGTGATGAAGCTCGTAGCTTTTGACTTGTCCAAAATCTGTAGGAACAAAGCATCTTTGTATCTGCAAAACAGTGCGATAAAGCCTAGGGGATCGTAAATAGAGGCTACGGTGGAAAGTACACCTCTTCAGTGGGTTTGACTTGACTTGAACTCTAAACTTGAAAGTGTCTGATGTGATTCACCATTCTACTCCAAGAGCGCTTTCGATGCATGGTAAATTTAGAGACATGCCCAGGTCTTTCACTGTATCATGTTCTTCTTCTGGAATAGTGGACATAGCACTTTCACTATTAGACACAAACTTGTGGAGTCTTAACTTTCCTGTGGAGCGAAGCTTTCTAGAGTCTTTGATTAGTTGAATGGCTTCACTTTCAGTTTGAATACTTGCCAAGCCATCATCAACATAAAAGTTTCTTTGTATGAAGCGTTTGGCGTTCTCTTGAAATTGACCTTGTCCTTGAGCTGCGAGGTGTTTCAGGCCAAACTTCGAGCAGCCTGAAGAAGACGCTGCTCCAAAAAGATGGACTTTCATTCAGTAGACTGATGGTATTGCTTCCAAATCTCCCTTCTCCCACCAACGAAACCTTAAATAATCCTGATCTTCCTTCATGACGTGGAATTGGTGAAACATTCACTCTATATCACACATGAATGTGACAGAACTTTTGCGAAAATGATAAAGAACGCCCACCTATGTGTTCGTCAGGTCAGGACCAGTTAACAGATGGTCGTTGAGAGAGGTATCTTGGTACTTAGCAGAGGCATCGAATACGACTCTGATCTTTGCTGGTTTGTGCGGGTGATAGACCTCATGGTGTGGGATATGCCACGCAGAACTGTTGGCTAGCTCTTCATCAGGAACCTTTTCTGCGTCATCTCTGGAGATTATGTCGTCCATGAAGTTTGTGTAATCATTGTATTACGTATGTTTTGTCTTTCTTAAGTCTCCTTTCCAGACACTTCAGGCAATGCATTGCACATATTTTATTGTCTGGTAACTTGGGTCTTTCGTCACGAAAAGGTAATGTCATCTCATAGTGTCCGCTTTCGTTTTGTTTGATGTTCTCTCTGAGTTTCGCTAGAAACTTCAAATCTTCTTGAGACACAGGATTGTCATCAATGGCCTTTTCAGAGAAGTCTGCTTTGAGCGCTTTGACAATGTCTGAAGGAGTGACATCTCTTACTTTTGTTTTACAGAGGGTTTGAGTTCCGGAATGACTTTCTTGACAATAATGCGATGATTGATCCCAATCGCATCTCCATAGTTTAGACAGGGATTACTTTGTCCAACGATGCTCCAACCAAGATCTGTGCGCTGAGCGTATGGTTCATCTTCTTTGCCTGACACAATTTCTCTTGGGAGGAGAGCTTGTGAGCAGTTGTATTCGATCAACAATCCTACTTCACAATCTTGCATAGGTGAAATTTCTGATTGAAGGTGTTCCAAATGTGGCCAAGCTTTAGCTGTCTCAGTAATTGGAATGTGAGCTTTATTGGCTGGAATAAACTCTCGTGTGTATGTAGGAGGTAGAGTGATTCTCTTGCTTGAGTTAAAGCCACGAACTTGAAGATTTTGAAGCCTGTGAGACTGAACAACTGTAGTCTGGGAAGACATAGTAGACAGCTCTAGTTTGACAGGTTCTTGGTTTGTCTCTAATGAGTCTGCAACTTCACTGAGAACAAAGGTAGTATCGCTTTGTGAGTCCAGTAAGGCATATACGAGGACTTCTTTGGGTTTAGCAGAAGATGAAAGCCACACAGGAATGATTGCAGCTGTTTGTGTGTGATTTTCTTGACTTACAACTCTGTTTGACGCGGCTGTGGCTGTAACTTGTTCTTGAGCTTGTTCGTTTTGACTTGGTCTTTCATTACTTGGGTTTGGCTTGTCTGGTGGTTGTCTTTGTTCTTCTTTGTCTTTAACTCTATCTTCATGAAGACAGGTAGGATGCCTTTTTACTGCACTTTTCACAAATATTGCAGTTGGTACAGTTCTTCGAATGGTGACCTGGTTTGAGACAACCAAAACATACCTTTTCTGACTGGATGAACTTGATTTTGTCTGCCACAGCTTTGTCCAGAAGACTTCTGCATTTGTGTAGACTGTGCTTGGGTTTCTTACAGAATATACACGTTGTGTCCTTTCTTGTGAAGTTGTCGTCAGTGTTTTAGCTCCAATTTGTCTCTGTCTCGTAGGTTTCGACCTTTCTGATTTGTCAGGCTCACTTTGCTTTAGTAACTGTAGCGATGTAACAGGGTTACAGGCAATCTTTGCTTCCCTTGTTAGGAATGCAACAAACTGGCTGAAGGTGGGAAACTGATTCACTTGTTCTTCGATTTCAATAACTTTGCAGTTCCAGCTAGCAGTGAGCCAGTCTGGTAACTTGGAAAGAATCTTGCTGTTCTCATTGCAGTAGTTAAGAATCTCTAAAGACTTGATGTGAACCATTGCTGCTTCACAACTGCGCAAGAAATCTGCAGAGTCTCTTAGCTCAAAACTGTCCTTTGAGGTCATTTTGGGCCACGCTTGTAACTTGTCTCTGTAAGCTTTTGCAATTGTAAATGGGTTCCTGTATCTTTCATCTAGAATCTTCCATGCAGCAGCATATGCGGGTTCAGTTCCAAGCAGGAAGTATCCTTCAAGTGCGCTCTTAGCTTGTCCACTCACATATCTCCGAAGGTAGAATATTTTCTTATTATTCGGGATGTTCTTTTGGTCAATCAGTGTTTGAAATGAAAGTTTGCAGTCACTGTACCTTAAGGGATCCCCACTAAACACTGCAGGTTCAGGAACGGGGATACAACTAGCACTTAGTGCACTTGCTAGCACTTCAACAAGGTCTGATGTACCATCACTTGGAGAGATGGCTGCAGCTTGGGGGTAAAACTTGTTCCAACAGAGATGGGAAACTTACATGTTTATCCTGTTTCTTTCTTTCAAAGGTCTTTTTATTATTATTAAGTGAATTATCAATACAATACAAAGTATTGGAAATTTTCATTTTTGTTTTAACCAAACAGTGCAAAAATAGAATTTAAAACTAACAAATGTGGATGCTTCAAAACACAAAACCTTTAAGTAAACAATAATAATAATAAAAATACAAAAAAAAAGAAAGAAAGAAAAATTGTGTGTGTGAGGTGGGGGTTGGGTAAAGGGGATAGGAGCTACTCAGAAACTATAATCGTGGGTCTTTCAAAGAAATCAAGAAACAGACGCCATAATTTATAAAATTTGTTTTCAGAGCCACGAACTGTATATCTGATTTTTTCTAAATCCAAACAGGACATTATATCTTTTATCCACTGTAAATGTGAAGGGGGCGAAGAGTCTTTCCACTTCAGTAATACAGCACGTCTGGCCAATAATAATGAAGATTTGAATACTTTTAATTTGGAATTTGGCAAGACAAGTTCTGGAGCCACACCAAAAATGGCGCATAATGGATCAGGTTTGATTTGATATTGCAGGACTTCAGACATAGTGATAAAAACAGAATGCCAAAAATTCATCAATGAAGGACAGGACCAGTACATATGAAGCAAAGTGCCAGGAGCGCTACCACACTTTTCACAAGTTGGGTCTATATCCGACTAAATACGTGCTAACTTAACCTTGGACAGGTGCACCCGGTGCATGATCTTAAATTGAATAAGAGCGTGATGAGCACACATTGATGCAGTGTGAACCTGGCCAAGAATAAAGTCCCACAGTTCATCAGTAAAAGTAAAATTAAGATCTTGTTCCCAATTCAATTTAATAGTGGCCAGAGAAGAAGATTGCAAATTTGAAATTAAATTATATAAAACTGATATTACCCCCTTAGAAGTTGGTTTAACTAATAAAAAATCATCTAGAGGATTATCAGAAGTTTTTTGAGGGAATTGTTTTGTCATGGTTTGCACATAATGTCTGACCTGGGGGAAGCCGAAAAAATGTGTAGAAGTGATGTCGAATTTAGTGGAAAGTTGAGAAAAACATGCAAATTGTCCATCAAAATATAGATCCACAAAAGATTTTAAACCTTTTCTGTGCCATATATGAAATGCACTATCAATAATTGATGGGGTAAATAAATGATTTGCAGCAATTGGACTTCTAATGGAGAAAAACTGAAGACCGAAATTTTTCCTGAATTGAGACCAAATTCTAAGAGACTGACAAACCACTTTGTTATTACCCGGTGTAGACAAGGCAAGGGGAAGTGGTGAACCTAAAATTGCCGGTAGGGAAGTTTGATTGTCCACATGTGACTCCATAAGGATCCAAATGGGTGATTTGGGTTCCAGATAGAAATGTTTCCAATATAACATGCACCTGATATTTGCTGCCCAGTAGTAATATTGAAAGTTAGGCAGAGCCATGCCACCCGCTGATTTGGGTCTTTGGGCTTTTGGTCTTTGGTCTTTTGGTCTGGGTCTTTGGGCTCAATGATGTTCCAACAAAGTTGGAACATCATTGCCAAGAATAACTGAGTATGGCAAATCAGGCACAAGAGCTACAGGAAGGAGATAAGTCTGACCTCCCACTGTTAAATAAACCTCAGCGGTCGGGTACAGCTTTTTATCCCCAAGGACACAACTGATATTTATTTCAGACTCACTCCACAACTCCCTAGGGACCAAACTGGGCAACACAACCGTTTGAAAACAACCTGAGTCTAACAGGGCCTCTTCACACTGACCATTAAGCAACACCTTCGTTTTATATACTCCACTGTGCACTGGGGCTGAAAAAGTGGGTCTAGGAACTGAACATAATAGTGACGGTTTGCTATTTCTTGTGGCAGGACATGAATATTGTGTGTGGCCAATTTTGTTACACTGGTAACAGCGTATATCGTGACTTGGGACAAAACGTGACTTTCTACTCCCATTCTGTTTGCTAACAGTGACCTGACTGGAGCTGGAATACAGTCTTTTCTGCGCTTGACCACCCCTTTCACCCCCATCAAACTTACTCCGTGAGGTGAAAGAGCCTTCACGGCTGAGAGTAGGTCTCCTGCTCCCAGACCTGGCTGACAGGAAGACTTCCACCAGACGAGCCGCGTCCTCCGCAGTCTTCGGGTCCCGCTCTCGTATCCAGACTCCCAGTTCTGGGTCCACCATCCGCAGAAACTGCTCCAAAATCAACAGCTCTGCGATGTCTTTCACCGTTGAGGTCTCTGGTTTAATCCATTTATTTAACAGGTCTTTTAAACAAACATACAGTTCACGGGGGGTTTCATCCTGATGAACGTCCAGGGCACGAAACCTTCTCCTATAGGTGTCGGGTGTTATCTCATACTTATTTAAACTGCTTCCTTCACTTTATCATAATTGTCTGTGTCAACGATGTCCATGAGCACATATGCACTATGTGCTTTACCAGTGAGCAGAGGAACCAACTGGATAGCCCACTCCTCCTTACGCCAGCGGCAGACCAAAGCAGTCCTCTCAAATGTCACTAGATAGTGCTCGATGTCATCATCGGGAGAGAGCGGATTTAGCCTGGGCTCACGGTGTATCTGTGCTGTCCTCGGCTGCACCTGCAGTGGTAGCTCCTCCTCTTGCAGGTTGACCCAACTGGCCGTCACCCTGGGGTCTTCCCCCGAAGCGTTGTCGTCACCGCTGGGTTCAGCCTGGCTCCCACACTCCTCTCTCAGCTCTGTCATTTGTGACTGCATCTGGCTAAATTGATGTTGCTCAGTCTGCCACCTTTGCTCCTGAAGAGAGACTTCTTCCTCCATCTGACGGTCTCTGACTGTCAGTGAACGTACCACGGACTTCACCAAGCTCGACAATTATTCCAGTTCGTCTAGTCCACTGGTCCCCTGCTCCTTAATTGCCATACTAATGTCCAAATCATCTGATTGCTGACATTGTTCTTTCTTCATGTTCCTTTTTGCCATCGCTCCTCTTGTCCTTGTCATGGGTGGCTCTCGCGAGCCACCATAAGACGCCACACAGTCACCAGTGAGTTCAGTGAGTTTTATTTACGGTGAGAAAAGTGACAACACAAGCTGCAGAGACAATGACTCTTGAGTCTACTCACAACAGGAGGCATAGGCTAAACAGCTCTACAGGTCCATAGCAGGAGACGGTCATACACTAGGCAGGCAAGGTTGGTGAAAATAATAATTACACCAGCTGCTAAGGCAGAGACACACAGAGATCGATACACACCGGGAGGGGTAAGGCTGAACAGCACACTTACTAGTCCAGGGGCACGACGGTCTAACCAAGCAGACGTGGTAGGAATAAATCCTAAGCATCCGTAGCGTGACCGAGAGTTAATAGACACTGCTGCAAGGATGTGATCGCTAGCGAGGGTAGAAATAGTCCTGGCACTAACGACCACAAATGCAGCACAGCTGTTCAGAGTTTGACAGCTGAGCGGAAGCCTCCCCGAGCACTATCACAATAAGAGCTCAGAGAGCTAGAATAGTAATGCCGCTATCAAACCCTGACAAGAATGACCCGAGCACAAAGGCATAGTGCTCGGGTCATGACAGTCCTGTGTTATCACTCCTTCTTTGACAACACCTCTTTTGACCAAACGTCACACCATCCATTTAATTTGATATCGTTGTCATACCTTCCACTGTCTTTCTTCGTAGCCATGGTGAGAGTGGAAAATTCCTAACACCACTTGTCCGGCTGCGATTTCCTCCTCACCACAGCCGTGAAACCGGGCCACTTCTCTGTCACCAATTAGCAGGTACGAACCATTCCTGACGCCCAATGTCGAGAAACGGACCACTCCTGACACCAATTGTCACATATGCCCGAGTGGACGGAGGCACCAGAGAAAGAGCGGAGGCTTCCAAAACAGTTTGCAATCAGCAGTTTTCCTTTATTCCAATGATCTTCACAGGCAATAATTCCCATGCACATCCGACACCCCACACAGCACAAACCAAATAACAAACGCCTGTTATATACTTAGTGAGATAATCACCCTAATTGGCACATACCAAAACCCTAGGTAAGACAATAAACATTCTTTATATTTTCCACATACTCAATAATATCTAAAAGTCATAAATATGTAAATAATTCCCCACAATATTTACAGAATGAATAAGACTAATAAATACACCATAAATAATACCATAAATACCTTAAACCCCTATTTACATATTAAATTCCCCTCTACTCAAACATCATGTGATTTCTTCCTGCTGGTATCCTTTAAAAGGCCCTCAAACCCCTGAGGAGTCTTTTGTCCGTGTACCTCCAGGAAGCATGCTGGCAAAGGTACGTGGTTTTTAAGATTAATTAATTGCCTCACCCAATTAACATAATTAATCAATAATTATCTCACAAACGGATTCACTTCAGTCAGAACACATTGTTATAATAATAATATAATATAATATAATAATAATAATAATAATATAACATAATAATAATATATAATATATCTCGCCATATATAATAATAATATAACATAACATAATAATAATAATAATAATAATAATAATAATATAACATTATATAATAATAATAATAATATAATATAATATAATAATATAATAATAATAATATAACACATTTTCACCATCAAATACAAGTTGACATTTGCAAATATAAATCCTTGACACACAGAATACAACATTCAATACACCGACCATACAATGGCGTCACTCCGTCGTCACAGAAGAAAAAAGTATAACATGGAAATTAACAAAGTCCTTTTAAATTGCTACATGTGATTTGAAAAATCTGCCTACACTGAAAACAGAAACATTGCTTTATTTAAAAATATTTATATTTTAAATGAATATTTTGTTTTAAGCAATTTACCTGCATGCAGCTGAGGTGTTTACTGGCAGTCGCCCAATGGGAATCAACAGCTTGTGGGGACTTGGAACAGGGGAATCCCATCAATGTCGATTGATGAACTCGGAAATGATGTACTCTATGGCGCATGCACTCTCCTGAAAGAGACATTAATGACGGATCATAATAGACATACATTAACTGTATCATGTTTATTTTAAAGAAATTATTGTTTTTACTAAAATATTTGTTATCCTTATTGTTAATGTTGTTATAAGTGCTACTATAACTTTAACTTATTAAAGGGAGATTTATCAAAGATTAATATGCTAAGGATCATTTTAATTGATGCATTCAATAGTTTGAAATGATATTAAGTAAAAGATAATGTGAACAAACAAGTATGAGATGCTCACCTCCGCTCCTCGAGTAACCCGCCGGACCAAGACTTCAGTTGGTGGGGCATGATGAAGGAAAACATCTGGACATCACTGCCATTGCAATACAGCTGCTCAGTCCCCTTTTTGAATACTTTGCTTTCATGAGTTTTCATGTGTCTCGTCAGGTTAGACTTGACATTAAACTTCCTGCCACACTGCTTACACTGCCATGACATCTCCATTTTGGGACCTGCTGAGAATAACAAAAAGCATTTAGTCAATAATACAGATACATCTCAAAAAATTGGAATATCATGAAAAGTTCAATATTTTTGTAACTCATTTCAGAAAGTGAAACCAATATATTATATACTGTAGATTGATTACACAGAGTGTGATATATGCTGCTCAAAAAAATAAAGGGAACACTAAACAACACAATGTAACTCCAAGTCAATCACACTTCTGTGAAATCAGACTGTCCACTTAGGAAGCAACACTGATTGACTGAGCACATGTGACAGATGTGATAGAGTCTGGAGATGCCGTGGAAAATGTTCTGCTGCCTGCAACATCCTCCAGCATGACCGGTTTGGCAGTGGGTCAGTAATGGTGTGGGGTGGCATTTCTTTGGGGGGACGCACAGCCCTCCATGTGCTCGCCAGAGGTAGCCTGACTGCCATTAGGTACCGAGATGAGATCCTCAGACACCTTGTGAGACCATATGCTGGTGCAGTTGGCCCTGGGTTCCTCCTAATGCAAGACAATGCTAGACCTCATGTGACTGGAGTGTGTCAGCAGTTCCTGCAAGACGAAGGCATTGATGCTATGGACTGGCCCGCCCGTTCCCCAGACCTGAATCCAACTGAGCACATCTGGGACATCATGTATCGCTCCATCCACCAACGCCACGTTGCACCACAGACTGTCCAGGAGTTGGCGGATGCTTTAGTCCAGGTCTGGGAGGAGATCCCTCAGGAGACCATCCGCCACCTCATCAGGAGCATGCCCAGGCATTGTAGGGAGGTCATACAGGCACGTGGAGGCCACACACACTACTGAGCCTCATTTTGACTTGTTTTAAGGACATTACATCAAAGTTGAATCAGCCTGTAGTGTGTTTTTCCACTTTAATTTTGAGTGTGACTCCAAATCCAGACCTCCATGGGTTAATAAATTTGATTTCCATTGATAATTTTTGTGTGATTTTGTTGTCAGCACATTCAACTATGTAAAGAACAAAGTATTTAATAAGAATATTTCATTCATTCAGATCTAGGATGTGTTATTTTAGTGTTCCCTTTATTTTTTTGAGCAATATATATATATATATATATATAGTATATACAGGGAGATGGGAAAATCTGTGTTGTGGAACATCAGGGAACTTGCTGGTGCTTCTGCAACTGGGGAGTGTTATTACATGGTGTCAGGAATCTCTGAAAACACTCAGAATGTGATCGTATATTAGTTTGTTACCTCAATAAAGAGTCGAGACACAAGAATATTCTTTTAAGAGTTTTTACTTTTATAAATTATATACAAGAAGTACGAACCTCAGGTTGCAGGAGGTCAGTACTGAAGACTGCCTTCAGTGAGCAAGCTTATATACAAGAAGCAGTTGCAACGTACAAACGGAAGCAGGACAAAGCGGTTTCAGCTGAATACATCACAGACAAAAGAGTGTAACAGGTTTGGCTTGAAAGAACAAAGCAACCTGTTCCTTCTCTCGCCATGCAGGGGGTATGTCAGTATCAGTACTTTTCCACCAGAACTGGCTCTCTGCAAGCAGTCTCAGTATCCTTCCAGTAGAACTCGCTCCCCGTATGCCGTCTCAGTGTTTTTCCAGTAGAGCTCACTTCTATGCTTGCATAAGGCATAGACATTTAAAATGATAACATTGTTCATTTTTCTGACAATTCCCTCCTGTTTATCATTTTATCATTGTTGTATTCACATGCAAACATCAGTGCAATGTATCTTCTCATGATTTTCTACATTGTCATCATTGAGCATCACTTCCAAATCTAAACAGTGGTTCTGTCATCACAATCACCATCACTTCGTTGTCTCAAGGCAGTATATTGTACAGGAACTTCCCTTTGGAGCATAACAGATTGTAACATGAAAGTGTGTTGAGCAAGAGCTCTACTTATCATGGACCCAATACAGGGAATGACACACATGAATAGTACACAAGATAGAATCAATGCAACTGTTACTGGGGTTAACTACTTCAACAGAACTTGTCACCATTGGCCAGAAAGGAACCAAGAGGACAGGTCCCAATTTTGTGGCACATCCTTCAAGCCATTCAAGTGTTGTTGCAGTCCTCTCAGCCAATCAATTACGCCTCCTTTCTCTCAGTGGGGTCCTCCAAAGCCCAAAATACATCATTCACTCTGCGACTCAAATAAGCCACTCCAAATGAGGGGAATGCTGTCATAGGCTGTCGTCTCCCTCTTGGTTATCAAGTTGGCGTCGGGGGAAGTGATCCACATTATTCCTGCAAATACACCTGTCACACCAGCGGCAAGTAGCAGTGCCTTCATTTTTACTTCCACCTGAGAGAGTACCCCTCCGGGCCTCTGTCTTCACCAGGTTTGAGACGGCCGTGTCCTTAAAAGGACACGCCCCCTTTGTAACTGGACTTACTCAGGGAAGCAGGTTAGTTCACTTACAGGCACTTTTAGTCTCTTCACGTGTGAAAGGTGGATCCAGGATGGTCGTTCAGCGACCCTTACTGAGTCCCAATGCTGCTGGTGATGATTTTTCATGAAGATAAAGTCACCAGGCTGCAGTGGGTTGATCACTTCCTCCTGTGGAGTGGAGAGAGCTCTAACAGAATCAATGTATTTGTGTGGTATTAGTAATGACAGACCCGGCAGTCCATAAGGGCAGTGAAAAGCACAGTCCCGTTTTCTTATCTGGGATGGTATTAATTGTTTAGTTTCACTATCTTAAGAGCTTCAGGCCACGTAATGGCCTTACCATGCGTGGTTTTTGCCAGCATTTGTCTGATTGTCTGCATAAATGATCTCTGGTATTCCAAAAGTTGGGAATATACTATTTTGCAAAAACCTTACAGAAAAACTTTTGCATCTGCCTTAGCAGTAGGATGTATTTCTGTCCATTTTGTGAATGTGTCAATGAGAACAAGGCAGGATTGGAGTTGGTCCGCTTTTGATAATTCTATAAAATCCATGCACCATTGAGAAAAGGGTGCTTTTGGTAGTGGAAAACTCCTCTGTCTAGTTTTCATTGCACCTTGGGCATTATTTTGACTGCAAACTTTTTCATTTCTTTTAGAATTCCTGGACAGAAGAAGTGTTTTTCAGCTATCTTAATCATATACTTCTTCGGCTATCTTAATCATATCCTTCTTCAGCTATCTTAATCATATCCCTCCTGTTGGCACATCATGCCACCCAGCGGTGCAGTGAGGGAGGGAGAACAATTTTGTCATTGGCAGTGCAGTAAAGTTTGTTGGCATTTAAGTATGTGTGAATATTTGGTAGCATGGCTGTTGAAATTATTAGTGTTTTATTAGTTAGAAAATTATTTCTGTGTACCGTGTAATTGCATTTTTTTTAAATAATTTATTATTTCTCTCATGTGTAAAGTGTTTTTTATATTATTTGCAGGATCTGCATTCCATAAGTGAACAACATAGTTGCTTTCTTTCATATAATTGTGACTCTAAGGTAAACATTTTTTTTCTTCTTTTTGAACTGCTGTTATGACCTTTACACTAATTTGTTTGTTTTTCTTGCAGAAGGAAAATATATCTTGAACTGTTTCAATAAGTTTGCTTAACAATTAAATATACCAGAAAGACGCTTAATCACATGAACACTGTTGGGGTGGCATAGTCATTTTTTTCTGCTCATACTTAGCATGTGTGGCGGGTTTGTGTAACCCCCACAACAGACTGGACAGACACAGCGCTTGGCTAGAGCAATTAACAGAACAGTGAATTGTGTGTATTAATGTCTACAGGCAGCCCCGCTTCTTCTGGCTCACTACTGTGATGTTAATGTGCCTTTCATGCATTGTGTTCATGCGTCCTGTCCTTACTGTGACTTAGAGACTGAGATCAATGTAGATGTGCCTTGTAACCTCTTTGTCTTGCAGCTGGAGCAGAGGCCAGCAAATCTGCCTATTGTGATGTATGTCTCTCAAATGCAAATGTCTCATGCCTGTTCTGCAATCTCTTTGATCATACCAACTGCTGGGGAATGCTCTTTTATGTATTGTTGTAGTTGGGTATATATACTGCACTGTAATCCATGCTCATTCTCTTTCTCACTCTCTTCTCTTCAACTGCTGCTGCTGGACACACACTCTGTGTCCCCTCATCTGAGAGCCTGAGGAATTCAGCTTCAGCCTGCTCACACTATGGGCTGGAGCCGAGTTCCCGTGAAGGCGGTATGATTTAATAAACCTGCTTAAAACCTGCACCAACGCTGCCTTATCTCATGCCGCTTCACTGGTGACCCCAAGAATGCACACGCTTTGTGCAACGCAACCTTCTGGTCTGGACGGCCACGTTGGCGACCCGACGCTGAAAAAAACACGCTGCCAGCAAACACAGCAGCCTGATGCAAACGAGCTGCCCTCCCTTCTGCTTCAGGGAGACCTCGGCGCGGAGCCAACACAGGCGAGCTACTCTCCGGACATCACCCACGACCGGGAAAACTGCAGAAAACGTCATGGCACGACCCTCGCCTGAGATCGGGACGTCCACGCTGGACCGGCCGAGGGACACGGAACGTTTTCTCCCTCTCACCGCTACTCCTCCCTCTCAGCGATCCTACTCATCTACCCGAGCCTGAGGAACAAAGATCGTCTATCTCCCCTCAATGCTCCAACGCACCATGACTAATCTGCAGCCACAGCTCATCATAGATGTTTATCGGCGCCGTCTGCGCCGATCTCCACCAAGATTCCTGACCCTGGTTCTCCTCTCCAGCTGGCCCACCCATCACGGAACCCCGGCACACGCACCATGGAGTTACGAGGACGGCGCACCACGCACGGGACAATTATGGCTCCACTGACCGCCTTCCTTCTGCTGCACACTGGCCCTTCAGGCTTGCTTGTTCACCTGAGGCACACAGCTTGCTCACTGGATTTTATGGTCTTAGCCACGGCACACAAGGGGAATTCAGCTGTCTGTGGTTCCCGAGGCTTTAGTGTTGCGCCTGCACCTAAAAGTCAAACACGCCAAGTCCCTTTGCTTCCTTTTTTTTTTCTTACAGCCGGTCCTGTTTTTCTTCATGGCCACGAGAAGAGTCAGAGACTAATTTTTCTTCTTGTGATCTCCGCACGCTCAACGGGACAGCCCCTCGACGTCGCGGACCAACAAGCAATTTTTGCGCGGCTTGGACGATTTCACGGCTCTCGGCCGGCACTTACCACCACCACCACCCCCCTCCGCCTGCACAGAGCTTCTCCTGCTCGCTGCCCAAGCTGCACGATCGAGACCTCGGCCGCCTGCCGAGCCCTCTGGGAGGGAGTGTGTGGCGGGTTGGTGTAACCCCCACAACAGACTGGACAGACACAGCGCTCGGCTAGAGCAATTAACAGAACAGTGAAATGTGTGTATTAATGTCTACAGGCAGCCCTGCTTCTTCTGGCTCACTACTGTGATGTTAATGTGCCTTTCATGCATTGTGTTCATGCGTCCTGTCCTTACTGTGACTTAGAGACTGAGATCAATATGTAGATGTGCCTTGTAACCTCTTTGTCTTGCAGCTGGAGCAGAGGCCAGCAAATCTGCCTATTGTGATGTATGTCTCTCAAATGCAAATGTCTCATGCCTGTTCTGCAATCTCTTTGATCATACCAACTGCTGGGGAATGCTCTTTTATGTATTGTTGTAGTTGGGTATATATACTGCACTGTAATCCATGCTCATTCTCTCTCTCACTCTCTCTCTTCAACTGCTGCTGCTGGACACACACTCTGTGTCCCCTCATCTGAGAGCCTGAGGAATTCAGCTTCAGCCTGCTCACACTATGGGCTGGAGCCGAGTTCCCGTGAAGGCGGTATGATTTAATAAACCTGCTTAAAACCTACACCAACGCTGCCTTATTTCATGCCGCTTCACATGCAAATTTCCTTGTGGGCCCTGAAGTAGTGCGCACAGTGGAGCCGTGTGTTGTGAGAGCTTTGGCAACCACTGGCGGCAGTAGTTCAGGGTACCTAATAGTGTCTTTTTTGTTGTAAAGTTGCCACTTTTTCACGTGAATTTGCTACTTATTTTCATAAATCTGCAACTTTTTTTCTCATAAATTTTATTTTGTATTGTAAACATGTAACTTTTCTCCTCATAAATTCACACATTTTTTCATCATAAATCTACAACTTTTTGTTGTAAATTTATGACTTTTTTTTCTTTTAAATTTGCTGATTAAGTTTGTTTTTTTGTCTGTGGCAAAGGTAAGTTTTGAATGGTCTTTATTCTATCTGGTTCCAATGTTTTCCCGTCGGCAATAAGCATATGGCCAAGGAATTTAACCTCAGGTTGACAAAACTGCAGTTTTTTCTTGCCACATTTTAGTCCATGTTCACACAGGAAGTGCAGCAGGGCCAAAGAGTCCTGTCGACATTGTTCCTCAGTGGGGGAGGCAACCAAAATGTCATCCACATATAACATAATTTTTGAACCGGCTGGTGGGCTAAATTTGGCCATTAGAGCAGTCATTTCCTGTGAGAAAATGGTCGGACTTTCACAATAACTTTGAGGTAATCTGGTGTATGTGTATCTTTTTCCCTCAAACGTAAATGCAAACTAAAATTGGCTTTCTTCATGCACAGGGATAGTAAAAAATGCATTACTCAAATCTACCACAGAGAAAATGGATGAATCGTGACCCAAAGGGTCATGACCACTTGTAAAGGCGTCATAAATAGTCCTGTGGATTGTGAGTATTGCACATTTAAGATAAGATAAGATAAGCCTTTATTAGTCCCACAACGGGTAAATTCCAGGATTGCAACAGCACAGGGATAGCAACACTCAGAGCAACAATCAGAAGGCAAGAAAAAAAAAAAAAAAACAAGCAAGCAAGAGCAGCTAATATACTGTACATATGTACATATTACTATAAAATATATATATATATATACACACACACAGACACACAGTGCAGAACATTGTAGCTGGATGGAATAAATATATGAATATGTAAACACACAGTGCGGAGCAATGTAGCTAGATGGAATAATATGTAGATATATAAACACACAGTGCGGAGCATTGTAGCTAGATGGAATAAATATATAGATATATAAACATAAACACACCCAGTGCGGAGCATTGTAGCTAGATGGAATAAATATGTAAATATATAAACACACACAGTGCAGAGCATTGTTGCTAGATGGGATGAAACAGCACAACCGTCTACTTAGTTATCCTACATGGTATGATTATGTGCCCATACATATTCTCACTCTCCATAGCGACCGGTATTTTCCTAGTTGTATGCCGGAGGGGACCATTGTGTAAGTCTATTGCATCTTTTGCATTCAAAAAACTATTAGTTTGTTACGTCTTTTTGCTATCTCTGCGAGCAGCCCTGCTTAGGTTGTACAGTCTGACAGCCGTTGGTAGGAAGGACCTGCGAAACCTCTCGGTTGTGCACCTGGGATGATGTAGTCTGCTGCTAAATGAGCTCCTCAGTGCATTCAGTATGTCCTGCATAGGGTGGAACTCGGACTCCAGCAGAGATGACAGTTTAGCCACCGTCCTTCTCTCTCCTATCTCCTCCACCGGATCAAGGCGCTGCCCCAGGACAGAGCTAGCTTTCTTGATCAGTTTGTTCAGTCTCTTCCTATCGGCTGCAGTAATGCCACTGCCCCAGCAGACCACTCCAAAAGTGATGGCTGATGCCACCACCGTGTCATAGAATGTCTTCAGCAGTGCGCCTTGTACACCAAAAGACCTGAGTCTCCTCAGCAGAAACAGCCTGCGCTGTCCCTTCTTGTAGAGTGCATCAGTATTGTGTGACCAGTCTAGTTTATTGTTCAGATGAACACCCAGGTACTTATAGGCTGTCACCATCTCGATGTCTGTTCCCTGTATATTTACTGGTGCTGTGAGGGGTTGTCCTTGCCTGCGGCAGTCCACCACCAGCTCCTTAGTTTTTCTCGCGTTGATCTGGAGGCAGTTCCGATGGCACCAGTCCACGAAGTCCTGGATAAGCCCTGTGTACTCAGCTTCATCTCCATTGGAGATGAGGCCAACGATCGCAGAGTCATCAGAGAACTTCTGTAGATGGCAGTGTGTTGTGTTGTGTGAGAAGTCCGCAGTATAAAGAGTGAACAGGAAGGGAGCCAGCACCGTTCCCTGGGGGGCCCCCGTGCTACTGATGATTGTGTCGGACACACAGTCCCGGGTTCTCACAAACTGAGGCCGGTTCGTGAGGTAGTCCAGGATCCATGATGACAGGTGCTGGTCCACCCCTGCGCGCAGCAGCTTGTCCTTCAGGATCATCGGTTGGATGGTGTTGAAAGCACTGGAGAAGTCAAAGAACATGATCCTCACCATATTCCCGGGCTTCTCCAGGTGGAACAGAGAACGGTGAAGGAGGAAGATCACCGCATCCTCCATCCCAATGCCATGCTGGTAGGCGAACTGGAGTGGATCCATCGCTGGTTCCACCAGGGGGCGGAGGTGAGCAAGGAGCAGTCTCTCCAGGGTCTTCATCAAGTGGGACGTCAAGGCCACCGGTCTTGACGTCTTTTGCTTAGGGGTTTTCACCCAATCGGTTACATGATTTGCCTTCTCAACCATTTGTCCACAAGCAGCCCAAAAGTAATTGTCTGGTCCCCATAGGGAGTGTTAACATCATGCAAGGAGGTAACATCTTCGGGCAATTTCACCGACAGTGCAGCTGCTCCTTGCTCAATGAAAATCAAATTGTCCATCTGCACTGTGATGACATCTTTGTCATACAATTTGTCAGCCAAGGCACAATCAAAAAGTTCAAAACATCTGATATATTTCATAGTAACGTGCAGTGGCTGTGGACTTCCTAGTCCTTCAAGGATATGACCTGGCAGTACAGCAGCCATGAGGGCGGTGCTTTTTGTACACAATGTCGTGACTGCTGCACTGTCTTAGCCAAACAATGTGCCTCACCCTTGATCACTGGGTTCGTCATTGTCTGCCAGAAATGTCTGCTCTGTTCTTAAAATGGTATAATCATCTTTTAATTTATATAGAAAATCTTTTAGAAAGGATAAAACAAGTCATTATCAGTTATTGATAATTTTTATGTATTACCTATTTTTCTGAGCATTGCTAATTATTTGCTAATTAATTCCCCTGATACCCCCTGTTTTGATACATGGAGACACACATGCAGAAAAGTTACAGGGTATTTGCGTGATTCTTCTGCTGAAAGGAAGTGTGCTACCATTTTTAATTTTAGATCAAATTTGTGGGTAGCCCAGTTCCCTCAAAAATAAGATTTCAATAGTCACAGCTTCTTTTGTGACAGTACAAATTTCATTTAAGAAAAACAAAATAACCATCTGTGCATCTTTGATATGCTTCAACATTGATAAATAAGATCAGTTTGTCCAGTTGAACACAGACGGGTTGAATTTGAATAAATGAATAAAAGTTGCGTCACACTCTTTCAGTCAACGGAAAGGTGGACGTTTTGCCTAATTAGAATTTGATTCAAATTTTTCCTTGAATGCCTCATTTTATATATTCCTTGGTAAATTGTGGAGTGAATGTAGTTTACCCTGACCCAGCTTGGCCACCGCCGAATCAGGAAAAACACATTCCTCATTACTGTCATATTCCTGAAATATGACGTTGTCACACAATAATGTGGTGAGTAACATCAAATGCATACCCTCTGTTGGGGAGGAACTTAACTGGGGTGTTAGATTGACTTTAAATAACCGAGTATATAGTGAGGCTATAATCTCCGCTGTGTTTGCTCATTACTAAATAAATGTTAATATTCACAATTAAGGAAATGCACTGAAAGAATGGGCACCTAATGCCTCATTGCTGCTTTAAGTACTTGGAAACATTTAAGATGACTGCCTGCATTTGTGCCTTCTTCCTGGCACTCTTAGCCAAAAATTTAATTTATTTATTGTTGGTTTTCTGTTTGTTTGGTTTTTAAAGCTACAGCTTCAAATCTTACGTGGATCTTTATTTTTCTTTGGTTACACATGCTTTGCTTTCATTTCTTTTTCCATTTCCATCTCAACATCAGAAATATTTTCTACACTTGCTAAACCCACTGTTGTTCTTCTCTTCCCCTACGTACTTTTTCCATCAGAAACACTCACTCAATTCGTTTCCATCCACTATCCATCTGTGTACAAGACTTCACCGTTCCCTGGACCACCTGATGAAACATCTCACATCTATAATCTCTTTCAGTATTAAAACTTCCTTCATCCATCTGGTCTCCATTCTCTTCAGCCTTCATCAACATTCTCTTACCACCTGCTTGTCTTATTCATGATTCACTGTCCCGTCATTCATACTACTGACTACTGTCCACAGCTAATGCTCCATGCAAGATCGCGGATATGGTAAAGACGAAGGCTGGGAAATTAGGCGGAAGAAAAAGCGATTCTTCAAAACAATCCAAGCTAACAGACTTCCACGCTCGTGATGAAGCAGGTAAATCTCCAGAGACTATGGCAGAGGAAGCTCACGGCAGAGGAAGCTCGCGGCAGAGCGGCGTCTGCTGAAGAAGGCACGAATGCGGTGCTGGCTGCTATCAGCTCCATGAGAGCAGACTTTTCATCTAAGTTTGATGGGATTATAGCAGCGATAGAAGGAATGAGAAACGAAATAAGCGACTGTATAGAACGAGTTTCGCAGGCGGAGCTCCGAATGTCCAACGCTGAAGATGACGTCACCAGCCTACAATTAATGGTCCAAACATTGGAATTAAAAAATAAACGTCTGGAAGATAACGTCCTGGACTTAGAATCTAGGTCGCGACGGAATAATTTAAGGCTGGTGGGCCTCCCGGAGTGTACCGAGGGACAGGATACGTGTTCCTTTTTGGAAAAGTGGATTCCAGAAGCGCTGAACAACGCAGATCTGCAGTCTTCGATCGTCTTGGAGAGCGCACACCGAATCGGCCCACCGAGAGATAATAAGGCACCACCGAGGACACTGATTATGAAGTTCCTCAACTACAGAGACAAGATGACGGTCACCAAAGCAGCGCGTACTAAAGGAGAAATCAAATACCAGGATCAACAGGTGCGGTTCTACTCAGATTTGGCCACGGGAATCCAACAATTAAGGAAACAGTTTGTCCCTGCCCGTAAAGAGCTGCACAGCCTCGGGATCCATCACGGAGTGATTCATCCAGCAAGACTGCTGGTCACATATAAAGGGAGAACCCACACCTTCAAGACCCCTGAGGAGGCACAGGAGCTTATCAAGCAGATCCAAGGAGAGACTGGTGGGAGCTAAGCATGAAGCAAGAACAAGATATAAAGGTAGAATATTTAAGCATGTGTACAAGTATCTGACTCATTTGAAACATATAGTATGTCTATAAAATATAGATTGTATTATATATATATTAAAAAAAAGTTATGATGTTCAAAGTTGCTATACAATTTTGGAGTTAAGTTGGAAAAACTACAGAAGAGAGTTATTGTCATGTCATTTAAAGTAGTAGAGTAAGGGTGATTGAAAGGAGAAAAGAGTGAGTGGTTTGACTGATCCTCGCGAGTGAGGAGCAGCCAATGCCTATAGCGGGAGACAGAATTTTTTTTTTTTGGATTTTGGGGGGATTACCACGAATGTGGGGAGGGGGAATTTGTTTTTGTGTAGTTTGTGGGATGAATGTTCAACCATCCATGTTTTTGCTTCTCTGTATGAGCATGCTTATTTTGCAAGGTAATCGCAAACTCTTTATTGATCATAGACCAAAGCGTTAATCTTAATTTAACTTCATGGAATTGCAGAGGTCTACAAAATCTAAAAAAACTTAAATAAGTTATGAACAAAATAAAAGACATAGGTTCAAAAATTGTGTTTTTACAAGAAACTCATCTAATAGAGGAGGATGTAAAAAGAATAAGGAAAAGATGGCAGGGAAGTGTGTTCACCTCATCATTTTCATCCCAAGCCAGGGGAGTTTTGACTCTCATACATAAAACAGTCCCATTTCAAGTGAAAAATGTAATTGGAGACAAATTGGGAAGATATCTAATCATCCAAGGATCTTTGTTATTAGAAAATATAAATCTGGTTGTGGGGATCATGAAATGATGAGACTGGATTATTTCTCAGTATTGGTTTATTGCATCTCACGTCCCCAGCTCTCTCTCTCAGTCAGGAAAAAAGAGGGAGAGCTGTGGTTGGTGTCATCTGCTGATATTCCCCCAAGCACGAATCGCAATTCTGCATGTTGGAACCATGAGTGCGGGTCGTCTTGCCAGAACTCGGGGAGCTTAATCAAGCCTGCACTCATGCGGGCGGTCTCCGGTGAATCCGGGTCAGGGTAACGTTCCCCCGGCATCTTACGTCTTGGTCACCAATGTGGGGATCATGAAATGATGAGACTGGATTATTTCTCAGTATTGGTTTATTGCATCTCACGTCCCCAGCTCTCTCTCTCAGTCAAGAAAAAAGAGGGAGAGCTGCGGTAAACCCCACACCTTTATACCAGCACATCAAAAACAGAATCACACACTCAAGTCAAATCCTTCTATTTACAATTAATCACTTCAGAGTCCTCTTTGCTCTTCCGTCTGACAGACGGGGGCGGGGTCGAAATCGGGGGCGAGATCCTGAAAGGGATCTCGCCCCCGATCCTCCGTCTTCCTTCCAAGTCCGCAGGTGGTCCAGACCCATTGTCCATCTGAGGCATGATGTCCCTTTATATGTGAGGCATGATGTCAATACTGCATACTGCATGGTGGCGCAGTGGTTTAGCACTGTGGCAGCACAGTTTTACCCTCGGCCGGGGGATCGCGGGGATCATGAGATCGTGGGTTCGATCCCAGCCCCAGACCAACAGTGAGCTGTGTGGAGTTTGCATGTTCTCCCCGTGTTGCGTGGGTTTACTCCGGGATTTCTCCGGTTTCCTCCCGCATACCAAAAACATGTAGGTTTAGGGCGCTCACACACGCAGCGACCGGCAGCCGGTGGCTTGTCACCAGACTGCAAACCAAATCTACCTACGGGTACAAATAAGTAACAAAAAAAAAAAAATACACACTGCAAGCTTAAAGTCTCTCTGTGTTTGAGCCTATGCAGTCAAAAATGTGAGCTACATAAGGTTTCAATTATGGGCGCTACATGGTGAACTTATACGGTCCCAATATAGATGATCAAAACTTCTTCGTCAATTTATTTCTTACTTTAGCATCACTCACAGGGCAACATATAATAGCAGGGGATTTTAATTGTACATTGAATCCCAGTATAGATAGATCAACAGGACTGGACTGTACACACAATGGATGCAGGATGACCATTAATCATTTTATGAAAGAATTGAGATTGCTAGATATATGGAGAGAAATGAAACCACAAGTCAAAGCCTATTCTTGCTATTCTAATACCTACAAGACATTTTCACGTATTGACTATTTTTTGATCTCCACAGAATTAAGGTCCAAGATTCAAAACTGTTTCTATGATAACATCGTGATATCTGAATATTGTGATCTCTGATCATGCACCCTGCTGTCTAATATATGTAGATAAGAAATTGACAAAGGTTCCAGGTAGGTGGCAATTTCAGCATAAATGGCTTCAGGATGAAGAATTTGTTAAGTACAAATTAAACAGATAGATGAGTTCTTTGATATCAATACCACACAAACATCAGCATGTATAAAGTGGGAAGCTTTCAAAGCTTTTATTAGGGGGCATATTATTAGTTATACAGGATCAAAATCTAGGAAGACTCGAGAGGAGAGAGTCCAATTGGAACGTAAAATAAAAATTCTTCAAGAAAAAGTGTATGCAGGAAGTAATCCAAAATTAGAGAACGAATTACTGATTCTGAGAGCTGAATATGACAAAAAATCAGTGAATAGAGCTGCCTCGAGTCTTCTAAGATTGAAGCAAACCTTCTATGAACAAGGTGAAAAATCAGGAAAATTATTGGCATGGCAGATTAAACAATTAGAATTTAAAACACCAATTACCAGTATTATAAGTAACGGACAGGCAGTTGTAGATCCTTTAGCAATTAATAGTGTCTTTAGAGATTATTATGAAAAACTATATGATACAAAAAATGAAACTGACTTAACAAAACTAAATGGGTTTTTGGACGGATTATCTATACCGTGTATTCCAAACGAAAATAGGGAGATACTGGAGTCAAAAATTAGTCAAGAAGAAGCTGGGCTAGCCATTGATAATATGAAATCAGGAAAAAGTGCGGGACCAGATGGTCTTCCAGTTGACCTTTATAAAAAATTTAAGAATAAATTAATAAAATCATTTTTGGAAATGGTTTTAGAAGCATTTCAAAATAATAATTTACCACCATACATGAATAATGCCTTAATTATACTGTTGCCAAAACCAGGTAAACCCTCTAATAAATGTGAAAACATGAGACCAATAAGCCTATTAAATGCTGACCTTAAGATAATCTGTAAAATTTTAGCAAGACGACTACAAGAAATATTACCAAATATTATTAACCGAGCTCAGAATGGCTTTATAATGGGAAGACAAGGCTTCCATAATGTAAGAAGACTTTTTAATATTATTTATTCTAATAAAGAAGAACCGGATACAGCTCTCCTATCACTGGACGCTGAAAAGGCCTTTGATAGGGTCGAATGGCCCTTTCTTTTTGAAGTCCTACAAAGGTTTGGACTTGGAAATAATTTCATAAAATGGGTTCAGATAATATACAATAATGCTACAGCAGAAATCCTAACAAATAGCAATATCTCAAAATTAATAAAAATCAATAGAGGATGTCAACAAGGCTGTCCACTATCACCTTTATTGTTTACTATGGCAATTGAACCTTTAGCGATGGCAGTACGTTTACATCCACAAATATATGGAATTAAAGTAGGACCAACAGAACATAAAATTTCCCTGTATGCTGATGACATAATTTTGTTTATATCGAATCTTAAAAAATCAGTTCCGACCTTGTTAAATTTAATAAAGAACTTTGGGGAAATATCAGGATATAAAATAAATAAAACTAAATCTTCAATATCAATGTTAAATGAGACCCAGAGAAATCACCCAGCTCCTGAGGTAAATCAATTCAATGTTGTAAATCAGTTTAAATATTTAGGAATTCAAATTGTGCCTAAGTTAGAATCAGTCACCAGTGTCAACTATGAAGCCATAATGACAGATATTAATGAGTTGCTTCAGAGATGGATGTCACTACCAATGTCGATGATCGGGAGAATTAATATACTTAAAAGTAATATCTTACCCAAAATACTTTATTTATTTCAAAATATTCCTTTACCACCACCTTCAGATCTATTCTCAAGAATTTAAAAAAAGTTAGTGGAATTTATATGGAACAATAGGAAGGCTAGATTACGTCTGTCCTTACTATATTTACCATTTGATCGTGGAGGGCTGAAATGTCCAAACTTTATGTTGTATTACTGGTCAGCACAACTGAGGTCTATGACATATTATTTTTCATCAAACGATCTCCCTCACTGGACTGAAATGGAATCATATAATTTACCCTTACCTCTTCCCTTATTCATATACTCAGATTCGGCTAAAAAATTACAGAAACAAGTTAAAAATCCTATTGTAAAGCATATGATCAAAATATGGTGTGAAATCAAAAAATATTTAAAAGAACCACACTTATTGTCACAATTTAGCCCAATATGGGGTAATCAATATTTTACACCAGGGAGAGCAGATGCTGTATTTAAAGTATGGAATTTAACAGGGATTCAAAAGATTCAAGACTTATATTTGTCACGTTCAGATAATATAATGTCTTTTGAAGAACTGAGGATCAAATTTAATCTTAATAGAACACATTTTTTAAAATATCTTCAGCTTAGGAATTTTATTCGATCAAATCAAAATAATGCTCTCACCCGACCTACTTATTCATCCTTGGAAAAAATTTTGACGAAAGATAGTAAGAGAAAGGGTATTATTTCAGAGTTTTATAACTCATTGACACTATCCTCAAGTGAAAACTCACAGAAAAGAATGAATTATTGGAAAGAAGACCTGCAAACTGAAATTTCAGAGGAACAATGGGAATTGGCTTGCACAGAAGCTCAAACCAAATCAATAAATGTACGTCTTAAATTGATACATTTTAAATGGTTAATGCGGATGTATGTTACACCAGTGGAGTTAAATAGATATAACAAAAACATACCAGATACGTGCACAAAATGTATGGAAAGTAAAGGAACCCTATTTCATTGTTTATGGGAATGTAGAAAAATTAGAATGTTTTGGGAAGAGGTGAGGGTAACAATAGAAAAATTAATTTCAAACCAATTCACACTGAACCCTAAATTGTTTTTGTTGGGTCTGTATCCAGAAAAACATAACTTTAATAAGAGTGAAAGAGCATTCATAGACCTCAGTTTGCTTAATGCCAAAAAATGTATTGCACTACTGTGGAAAAAGACTCATAGACCAGATGTGACTCAGTGGTTAAGACAGATGTTAACAAACCTTCCACTAGAAAGAATAACATACATACTGAAATCAAAGGAAAATGTGCTCGAGAATATATGGAGACCTTTCATTGATTATGTAAAGAAATTAAACATAACTTCTGAAGAGGAAGGTGAATGATGTGTGTGGACCTTGTAAATTCCAAATTGGTGAGTGTATAATATGTATACTTATGTAATGGATTACCTAGGCTAAACAGAGGAGCATTGTTGATGACTTGCTTTTGTTAATGGTTGTTGGTGTTTTTAGTACATTTTTTTCTTTTCCTTTAATTTTAAATTACTTTAGTGCTAGTGTTTGATTGTTTGTGTCATGTTTGTTAAAAAAGGTTCAATAAAAAATATTGTGGAAAAAAAAATAATGCTTCTGGGTGTGAACATCTGCCTTTCAAAGAATGTATTAGAATAAGACTTCTGCTGGTTGCTCTGAAAATTAAAGTTAACAGAGTCATCTGTATCTTGGTGTGGTGGAGTCTTGTCTTTTTCTCCTGAACAGATAACTCCATATGAGCTAACACCATGTCTACAAGACTATAACCTGGTGAGAAGAGTACAGTAGCACTTTCTAGAAATTCCTTAATTTTCTCACTTCCTTCAGGCTCCCCCTTAGCTGTTTGTGATGGCCCATTTTTAATCACCATCAGGGGGGCCATTATTGTGGGTGTTGATTGCATAGCCAGGTCCCCCTGGTTGTGGGGGGGGGGGGGTGCTGTTTTCACATCCTGCAAACATTCCTCTGTCCTGCATTTGTTTGACCCATCTGGCAAATCTCTTCCTTCCTTTCTTTTGATCTATGACTGGGACCTTTGTCTGATAAGATAAGATAAGATAAGATAAGCCTTTATTAGTCCCACAATGGGGAAATTCCAGGATTGCAACAGCACAGGGATAGCAACACTCAGAGCAACAATCAGAAGGCAAGAAAAAAAAAAAAACAAGCAAGCAAGAGCAGCTAATATACATATGTACGTATTACTATAAAATATATATATATACACACACACACAGACACACAGTGCAGAGCATTGTAGCTGGATGGAATAAATATATGAATATATGAACACACAGTGCAGAGCATTGTAGCTAGATGGAATAAATATGTAAATATATAAACACCCACAGTATGGAGCATTGCAGCTAGGTGGAATAAATATGCAAGTATATAAACACACACAGTGCGGAGCAATGTAGCTAGATGGAATAATATGTAGATATATAAATATATAAACACACCCAGTGCTGAGCATTGTAGCTAGATGGAATAAATATGTAAATATATAAACACACACAGTGCAGAGCATTGTTGCTAGATGGAATGAAACAGCATAACCGTCTACTTAGTTATCCTACATGGTATGATTATGTGCCCATACATATTCTCACCCTCCATAGCGACCGGTAAGTTCCTAGTTGTATGCCGGAGGGGACCATTGTGTAAGTCTATTGCATCTTTTGCATTCAAAAAACTATTAGTTTGTTACGTCTTTTTGCTATCTCTGCGAGCAGCCCTGCTTAGGTTGTACAGTCTGACAGCCGTTGGTAGGAAGGACCTACGAAACCTCTCGGTTGTGCACCTGGGATGATGTAGTCTGCTGCTAAATGAGCTCCTCAGTGCATTCAGTATGTCCTGCATAGGGTGGAACTCGGACTCCAGCAGAGATGACAGTTTAGCCACCGTCCTTCTCTCTCCTATCTCCTCCATCGGATCAAGGCGCTGCCCCAGGACAGAGCTAGCTTTCTTAATCAGTTTGTTCAGTCTCTTCCTATCGGCTGCAGTAATGCCACTGCCCCAGCAGACCACTCCAAAAGTGATGGCTGATGCCACCACCGTGTCATAGAATGACTTCAGCAGCGCCCCTTGTACACCAAAAGACCTGAGTCTCCTCAGCAGGAACAGCCTGCGCTGTCCCTTCTTGTAGAGTGCATCAGTATTGTGTGACCAGTCTAGTTTATTGTTCAGATGAATACCCAGGTACTTATAGGATGTCACCATCTCGATGTCTGTTCCCTGTATATTTACTGGTACTGTGAGGGGCTGCCCATGCCTGCGGCAGTCCACCACCAGCTCCTTAGTTTTCCTCGCGTTGATCTGGAGGCAGTTCCGATGGCACCAGTCCACGAAGTCCTGGATAAGCCCTCTGTACTCAGCTTCATCTCCATTGGAGATGAGGCCAACGATCGCAGAGTCATCAGAGAACTTCTGTAGATGGCAGTGTGTTGTGTTGTGTGAGAAGTCCGCAGTATAAAGAGTGAACAGGAAGGGAGCCAGCACCGTTCCCTGGGGGGCCCCCGTGCTACTGATGATCGTGTCGGACACACAGTCCCGGGTTCTCACAAACTGAGGCCGGTTCGTGAGGTAGTCCAGGATCCATGATGACAGGTGCTGGTCCACCCCTGCGCGCAGCAGCTTGTCCTTCAGGATCATCGGTTGGATGTTGAAAGCACTGGAGAAGTCAAAGAACATGATCCTCACCATATTCCCGGGCTTCTCCAGGTGGGACAGAGAACGGTGAAGGAGGAAGATCACCGCATCCTCCACCCCAATGCCATGCTGGTAGGCGAACTGGAGTGGATCCATCGCTGGTTCCACCAGGGGGCGGAGGTGAGCAAGGAGCAGTCTCTCCAGGGTCTTCATCAAGTGGGACGTCAAGGCCACCGGTCTGTAGCTGTTCAGGTCTTTGGGGTGGGAAGTTTTTGGTACAGGTACCACACAAGATGTTTTCCACAGCTGTGGTACCCTCCCCAGTTTCAGGCTCATGTTGAAGATATACGTCACAATCCCACACAGCTGGTCTGCACAGGACTTGAGGAGCTTTGCGCTGATGCCGTCCGGTCCCGGCGCCTTCCTCGCCTTGATCTTCCTCAGCTCCGTCCTCACCTGGGTCCTGGTCAGGGTCAGGATGGGGGGCTGTGTGTTGGGAGTGGGGGGGGTGTTGGTGGAGTGGGGAGTGGGCAGCAGGACTTGATTTCTTTAGAGGCAGCAGTGGTTGTTGTGCAGTCAGGGGGGAGGGCGGTTGGTCAAATCTATTGAAAAACAGATTCAGGTTGTTCGCCCACTCCCTGCCCCCTGTGGCCTGGGGGGAGGTATTCTGGAGCCCCGAGATGGTTTTGAGGTTTCTCCAGACCCCGCTGATGTCGCTCTGTTGCAGCTTGTCCTCCATCTTCTTCCTGAAGCTGTCCTTGCCTTCTCTGATCTTTCTCCTCAGCTCCCTCTGTACGGACTTCAGCATCTCCCTGTTCCCTGACCTGAAGATCCTCTTCTTCTCTCTCAGAAGTGTTTTTATCTCAGGGTTGATCCAGGGTTTGTTGTTTGAGTGACGCCGTATGGTCTTGGTGGGAACGGATTTGTCCACACAGAAGCTGAGGTAGCCCGTGAAGGTGTGAATGAGGCCATCGATGTCCTCACCATGTGGATCGCAGAGCTGCTTCCAGGCGGTGGCTTCAAAACAGCCCTTTAGGGTGTCCATTGTCTCCTCAGACCATAACTCCACAGTGTGCATGGCCGGAGGTTGTCTGTGCACTAGGGGTTTGTACACCGGCCGGAGATGAACCAAGTTGTGATCCGATCTCCCGAGTGGGGGGAGTTGTGATGAGGTGTACGCCTCCTTAGTGTTTGCGTAGAATAAATCCAGTGTTTTATTGTCTCTAGTGTGGCATGTGACATACTGGGTGAACGTGGGTAGAATGGGAGACAGTGAAACATGGTTGAAATCGCCTGAGATGAGGAGAAGAGCATCTGGGTGTTCTGTCTGCAGCCTGCTGGTTACTGAATGGATGACGTCACGTGCTGTCCCAGCGTTCGCCGTCGGATTTGCATAAACAACAATGCAGATCACGTGTGAGTGTTCTCTCGGGAGATATGTAGGCCTCATGGTAACAGCTAGCAACTCAATGTCTTTGCTGCAGTGTCGTTGTTTAACAGTGATATGTCCCGGTCTGCACCAGTTGTTGTTAACATACATTATCACTGATAATCCATAGCCTCTGGCAGATCATGTGTACAGACACATTAATTATCAATCTCTTTTGAACCTCTGTGCTCTAAATCTCACGTTGTCACACGTCAGTCCTTCCTATAAAGTGCACTGTCATGCTTCAGTCAAAGGAAAAGGTCAGTTACAGCACTTCAAAACCTGCTCCTTCAGCAGCCCCTCCTTTCACATTTACTGTTTCTGGACACTTCTTCTACCTCTACTTGGTCCCCTGCCTCCAAATCCACCTCTTTGGCCAAACCTGGGGCTGCACGGTGGCGCAGTGGTTAGCACTGCGGCAGCACAGTTTACCCTTGGCCGGGGGATCGTGGGGATCGTGGGATCGTGGGTTCGATCCCAGCCCCCGACCAACAGTGATCTGTGTGGAGTTTGCATGTTCTCCCCGTGTATGCGTGGGTTTACCCCGGGATTTCTCCGGTTTCCTCCCACATGCCAAAAACATGCAGGTTAGGTTAATTGGAGACTCTAAAGTGGCCCTAGGTGTGAATGTGTGTGTGAATGGTTAAGGGATAGCGCCGTATCGTGGCTGCTTCATCCATCCAGGTGGTGGATGACCCTCAATTTCCCCTCTGGGGATCAATAAAGTATACTCAATCTAAAAAAAAAAAAAAAAAACTGCAATCACGGGCCCAGTGACCAGGTTTGCCACAGTTAAAACAAACATCCCAATTTCCATCATTCACTTGCATTGACCTGCCTGTCTTGGGTCTAACCCCACAGAGTTATTGATAAAATAAAAACCCAAAACCTTGTAAAAGTATCCATATTTAGACCACTTTCTTCACAGATCAACCACACACACACAAACAGAGAACAGAGGAGTTTTGTTCTCTCTACACTGCCGCTGCCTCTATCTAAGGCTCACACACAAAGAATAGATAAAATAACTGTTTCTCATTGTCCATTTTAACGTTATCCAGTTTTGTTGCCATTTAATCCGTCCGTCTTTAAATATTATGGTCTAATTATTATGATTTTATTTACTTCCTCCTTTTCCCAACCTCTTGGGCTTCTTTTAATAATTTGCTGTATGGACCCTCCTTAGGATCACGGCATTGATAAGTTGGGGGAGGATTATCTTTTTCATTTAATAATGGTTCGATGCTCGGTTGGTTTTGATATTTATCTCTTTTTGTTGTAAGTTTTTCCGTCGACGTCAGACTGTGCATTCATCCACATCCAGTGTGGGTTTAAGGGAATAATCTTTTTCCCCATTTGTTTAAATATTTTTCAGGATCCTTTATCTGATCTTTTTCTTTTAACCAGTTATTTTAATTTTTTACCGTTCGGCACACAGTTTCCTCTTTTTTCTTTTGCTTATTTTTCGCTTTATTTGTTTTTCCTGTACAGTTACCCATTTTTTTTTTTGTTGTTGTTTATATAGTCAGGAACATCGTCGGTCCGCCCACCGCGACACTATTACTGCCCAATAGGTGCGCTCACCTTTCGATGGAACTAGATGCTCACACAGCTTTTAAAATGCGCTCACCTGTCGATGGAACTAGATGCTCACGCTTTTTCTTTTCTTTTTTCTTAGAATGCGCTCACCTGTCGATGGAACTAGATGTTCACGCTTTTTTTTTCTTTTTTTTAGAATGCGCTCACCTGTCGATGGAACTAGATGCTCACACTTCTAGGATGCGCTCACCTGTCGATGGAACTAGATGCTCACGCAACCTGTATTAGGACTCCTGTAATTTCTTACAGGATCATTACCTGGTATGATCAGATAGGAAAAATATATAGGACACCACCTTATATTACCATTACTAGCTAAAGCTTGACCTATCAGTCAATACACAGCACCTTTTACTTTTCTTTTACTTTTTGAAACCTGACTCTTCGGCTGGAAAACAACACAATCGGGACTTTAACGCAAACAAAACCTTTTTTTTCCTCGTTGCAACTACTCGTCCATGCGCTTCACTCTCTTATCGCGTTAGTCACTCATGATTGGATTTAGGAGGATCTTGTAACATATTTAGGAGCGCATCCTATTTTACATTAGTAATATGTTGGAGCGGCCTATTTTACATTAGTAACATTTTTAGGAGCCCATCCAATTTTACATATTGGAGCGGCCTATTTTACATTAGTAACATATTTAGGAGCGCATCCCATTTTACATTAGTAACATATTGGAGCGGCCTATTTTACATTACTCACTCAAGGCTGGATTTGGGAGGATCTTCTAATGCATATAGTATATACTATATCCTTTTTCTTTAATAATTAATAAGATGTCACTTACTTTATGACCCTACTAGTGAGGATGACCATCACTAGACAGAGTCAGGAGCCAGTTTCCTCCCCGACGTTCCCTGAAGGCGGGTTTTCAAAACTGACCGTTGGTCAGACCATGCATGGGTTTTGCAAACCGGGGAAGGCTTGGTTGTCCTGGCTCGTGTAGGGTATTGGTCATCCAGGTCACGGCACCACGTATGTCAGGAATCTCTGAAAACACTCAGAATGTGATTGTATATTAGTTCGTTACCTCAATAAAGATTCGAGACACAAGAATATTCTTTTAAGAGTTTTTACTTGTATAAATTATATACAAGGAGTACGAACCTCAGGTTGCAGGAGGTCAGTACTGAAGACTGCCTTCAGTGAGCAAGCTTATATACAAGAAGCAGTTGCAACATACAAACGGAAGCAGGACAAAGCGGTTTCAGCTGAATACATCACAGACAAAAGAGTGTAACAGGTTTGGCTTGAAAGGACAAAGCAACCTGTTCCTTCTCTCGCCATGCAGGGGGTATGGCAGTATCAGTACTTTTCCGCCAGAACTGGCTCTCTGCAAGCAGTCTCAGTATTCTTCCAGTAGAACTCGCTCCCCGAATGCTGTCTCAGTGTTTTTCCAGTAGAGCTCACTTCTATGCTTGCATAAGGCATAGACATTTAAAATGATGACATTGTACATTTTTCTGACACATGGGGAGTGTTTAAAGATTTTTATTGAAAAAAGAAGCATTTCAACAATGTGTGGTTTGTGTGCTCCTCTTGTGGCTTACTGTCATGACTGTAAATAGGAAGCTCACATCTAAAGCAGCTAACACCAGAGAAGACACTGAGGCACTGAAATGAAACGTAAAACACAACTTTATTGAATAACAGGTGATTGTAGGGAAAAGCAGAACACGCAGAGGGACAAACAGCCTGTGGGGAGAGAGAGACGAGAGCTGGTTAGAGGAGAGGAGTATGACAGGGGATAATATAACTGAACAAGGTTTTCTTACTGCGGATGAACTGAGAGCCCGGCAGAGGAACTCAGCACGGGGGGAGATGAGCCAGCAGGACTGAGCTGGCCGGGAACGTGGAGAGGTGAAGAGCAGGGTGGAGTCTGACAGGGTGGAAGGAACAGTCCAGAGAGATGAGGGTGAAGCGGCAGGTGAGCGCACCACACTTCCGGAGATGCACCACAGAGATGGCAGCAGCAACCTGGGGAGAGAAGAAGAAAGGAGAGATTAGGCTGAGTTCCTCACGAAGCAATATTTTAACCTTACTTCAGGCAGCAATACCCAATGAGCCAGCGCCGAAGTGTTCACAAGCAGATCCTTTTAAGCACTGGCAGTGAAGAGGCAGCAGGTGCGTCCACTCACGCAGGTGTGTTGATGACCAGCAGAGCCAGGAACTGAATGGAGAACCTCCCACAGACAGGGAGGGGGAGTGCGCTCACCCGATCATCACAGTGCCCCACCCTCAAGGGGTGCCTCCTGGTGACCCATCGGGTTTATTGGGATGAGCCCGGTGAAAGGCACAGACCATCCCCTTGTCATGGAAGTTGGAGCCGGGGATTCTTGATCTCTCTTCAGGGCCATAGCCTTTCCAGTGGACCAGGTATTGCAAGTCCTGGCCCCAACGGCGAACGTCCAGAATCCTCTGTATGGTGTAGGTGGTCTGGCCGTGGAAGATCCAGGGAGGGGGAGGAGGCTTTGGGGGGGACAGAGAGGACTGGCGGAGAGGGGCTTAATCTTGGAAACATGGAATGTGGGGTGGATGCAGAGTGTCAGCAGTAGTTTCAGATGGACCGTCACATCGTTAATGATCCTGGAGATGGGAAAGGGACCATGGAAGGGAGGTGACAGCTTCCTAGACTCTGTCTTTAGAGGAACCTGGTTCACTGACACCCACACATCTTGCCCGACTGTATATTTGGGCACCCGGACCCGCCTGCAGTCCGAATACTGGCGATTCTGTTCAGCCAAATGGAGGAGGGCTGCCCGGGTGGACCTCCACAACCGGCAGCAGCGGTGAGCGTGGACCCACACAGATGGTACAGCAACCTCCCTCTCCACCATGGGCAGCCGGGGGCGGGGGGGGGGGGGTATAGCCCATCGAGGCCTCGAACGACATCAATCCGGTGGCAGAGGAGATGGTCGAATTATGGGCGTACTCCACCCAGGTCAGATGGGAGCTCCAGGTGGTAGGGTTGCAGGAAGCCACACATCTGAGGGCGGCCTCCAGGGATTGGTTAGCATGCTCAGCCTGCCCATTGCTTTGCGGATGATAACTGAAGGTGAGACTGACTGTAGTGCAGAGGGAATGACAGAAGGATTTCCAAACTTGTGAGGTGAATTGGGGACCCCGCTCAGACACAATGCCCAAGGGAATACCATGAAGGCGGATGACATGAATGGTGAGCAGGTTGGCAGTCTCGATGGCAGAGGGCAGCTTGGAAAGGGCCACCAGATGAATAGCCTTAGAAAAGCAAATATGGTGAGGATGACTGTGTTGCCCTGAGAAGGAGGGAGTCCCGCAATCAAGTCCATGGCAATATGAGACCAGGGGCGACTGGGAACCGGCAGGGGATGCAAGAGACCAGCTGGTGGAGATGAGTCTGATTTGTTAGTGGCACACACCTGGCAGACTTTGACACAGTCCCGTACATCAGTCTGCAGAGTGGGCCACCAGAACACTCGCCTCACCAGATTGATCGTATGGGAGATCCCGGGATGACAGGCAAAGTGGTTCGTGTGCCCCCAGCGGATGATGTCACTGGGCAGATTGGACGGGACGAACAGATGATTGGCTGGGACCCCCTCGGGTTTGGACTCAGTGGACTGTGCCTGCCGTACCCTCTGCTCAATCCCCCACGAGAGGGTACCTAGTATGCAGGAGGAAGGGACTATGAGCTTGGAAGGAGAAGATGAGGATGAGAGATCTGAGGCGAACTGGTGGGAGAGACCATAGGCTTGACATTATGGGTGCTGGGCCGGTAAGTGATAATTACATTAAATCTGAGGAAAAATAGGGCCCAGTGAGCCTGCCTTGAATTCAATCTGTGGGCCAACCTAAGGTACTCTAAATTTTTATGGTCAGTCCACACAATGGTGGGATGAGCGGCTCCCTTCAGCCTGTGCCTCCACTCCTCAAGAGCCAACTTAATGGCCAACAGCTCTTGGTCCCCTACGTTGTAATTCCTCTTGGCCAGAGTTAGCCGTTGAGAGAAATACGAGCATGGGTAGAGCTTCTGATCGGAGGCTGAATGATGCGAAAGGACAGTGCCCTCTCCCGAGTCGGAAGCATCCACCTCAACTATTTTGGCCCCAGAGGGGCCAAACCTTGTCAGGTGTGGACTGTTAGCTACTGTTAACTACTGAAACATGACTAAAGGAATGTGTTCTCTGGTGTACCTCATATTTGTATGCCAGTTAACTGGGAAGTCACGGATTTGGGCTTGAAAGTTCCTGCACACTCCCATCAACTCAAAATTGTGCAGTTCTCAAAAGTAATTGATTTTCCAAGTTTATTTTGTTTGTAGATTTGCAACACAAACCAACACATCCTTACAAATAGGTAAAGATGAAAGTCAGTCAGTCAGTAGCTCAGACTTCAATTTTTAGATGCATACAATAACTGCAACCTGTTAGGTAGAATATTAACCACCACCAGTTACTGGTAAAAGACAAAAACACACAACTGCAACTGACACAGTATACAGGCTGAGTCCAAATAACCAGTCACAGGGTGCTTTGTTAGATGGTGGTTAAAGTCGTGCCCCTTTGATTGGCTAATAGGACTGAGGCCGTAAGGCTGTAAAACATGCCAGTTGTAGTTTTTTCAGTGTTCCTACAATGAACAGGAATGTGACATAGAGCTGTTGCAGGTGATGCGGGCCTGCTCAGGCTACAATGGAAGTGACAGTCCCATAGTCAAAGGTGGATATACCATCAAAATTATTTTGGAAACATTATTTTAAGGTAGAACTCTTACATGGTGTTTGTTTTAAGTCCTATTTTCAACGTGTAGGGATACTATCATAAAGGAGCACATTTTTATCCAAACCATAATCACTTCCTAAACTGATCCAAGTGCCTCTTCTCGTTTCCCAAGCTGTGCTTCCTTGATTCTTAGGCTCAAAGAGGCACAATTAGGAGATGAAGAGGCACTTAACAAATTGAGACATCCTCACCATGGAGCCATCATTTTACAGCAGCGTCAGTTACAACATGATGTGTGGCACAGCTGCATCATTCTTCTTTTGTCTTCTTAAAGCCTGGAGCTGTACTTTATGATCTATGACAAGCAGGCACAAAATACCAAGATGAGAGATGTCAAAGTGATGTTTAGGACTCAAATCAAACCAATGAACTAAAGTCACAGTGAAGTGAAGAGCAGCAAGTAAAACAAAGAGTTATCATTAAAGGTTCAATGAAGTCATCAATCAGTCTCTTTAGGCAGACTTCTTTAAAACACAAGTATTATGCATTGATAACCAGTGCTGCTGGTTATCTTAGGAAAGCCAGAACAACTGATAATTCTGCATTAACTGGAGAGAACAAGAATAATCCCAGGTTTCTTTTCAGCACCGTAGCCAGGCTGACAAAGAGTCAGGACTCTGTCAAATGTTAACATTCCCTTAGAGTTGTCCCAACCTGGCTCAAGGGAAGAACAAAACAAGAGGAGGCCACACATTCTTTTTAAATTATATAATTTAATTAATTATATAATTATAATTATATTAATTATATTTAATTATATTTAAATATATCCATCCATCCATCCATCCATCTTCTACCGCTTTTCCAGAAGTCCGGGTCGCGGAGGCAGCAGTTCAAGCAGAGAAGCCCAGACTTCCCTCTCCCCAGCCACCTGCTCCAGCTCTTCAGAGGGGATACCAAGGCGTTCCCAGACCAGCTGGGAGACATAGTCTCTCCACCGAGTCCTGGGTCTGCCCCAGGGTCTCCTCCCAGTGGGACGTGCCTGAAACACCTCAAGTGGGAGGCGTCCAGGAGGCATCCTAATCAGATGCCCATACCACCTCAACTGACTCCTTTCAATGTGGAGGAGCAGCGGTTCTACTCTGAGCCTCTCCCGGATGACTGAGCTCCTCACCCTATCTCTGAGGGTGAGTCCAGCAATCCTACGGAGAAAGCTCATTTCAGCCGCTTGTATCCGCGATCTCGTTCTTTCGGTCATTACCCAAAGCTCGTGACCATAGGTGAGAGTAGGAACGTAGATTGACTGGTAAATCGACAGCTTTGCCTTAGAACTAAGCTCCCTCTTCACCACAACAGACCGGTACAACGTCCGCATCACTGCAGATGCTGCTCCGATCCGTCTGTCGATCTCTCGCTCCATTTTCCCCTCACTCGTGAACAAGACCCCAAGATACTTAAACTCCTCCACTTGGGGCAGGAGCCTGTCCCCAACCCGGAGAGGACAATCCACCTTTTTCCGGCTGAGAACCATGGACTCGGACTTGGAGGTGCTGATTCTCATCCCAGCCGCTTCACACTCAGCGGCAAACCGTCCCAGCAAGAGCTGTAGGTCATTGCTGGATGAAGCCAACAGGACAACATCATCTGCAAACAACAGAGATGAGATCCTGTGGTCACCAAGCATGACACCCTCCATTCCCTGGCTGCGCCTAGAAATCCTGTCCATAAAAATTATGAACAGGATCGGTGACAAAGGGCAGCCCTGGCGGAGTCCAACTCTCACTGGGAATGACTCCGACCGAGTGTTGGCAATACGAACTAAACTCTCACAACGGTCGTACAGAGACCGAATAGCTCGTAGCAACGAGCCCGATACCCCATACTCCCGAAGCACCCCCCACAAAAATCCACGAGGGACGCGGTCAAACGCCTTCTCCAAGTCCACAAAACACATGTAAACTGGTTGGGCAAACTCCCACGAACCCTCAAGAATTCTCGAGAGGGTAAAGAGCTGGTCCGATGTGCCACGGCCAGGACGAAAACCGCATTGCTCCTCCTGAATCCGAGGTTCGACCAACGGCCGGACTCTCCTCTCCAGTACCTTGGCATAGACCTTCCCAGGGAGGCTGAGGAGTGTGATCCCTCTAAAGATGGAGCACACCCTCCGGTCCCCTTTTTTGAAGAGAGGAACCACCACCCAAGTTTGCCATGCCAAAGGCACTGCCCCCGACCTCCACGCAATGTTGCAGAGGCGTGTCAACCATGACAACCCAACAACATCCAGGGCCTTGAGGTACTCAGGGCGAATCTCGTCCACCCCCGGGACCCGGCCACCAAGGAGATTTTTAACCACCTTGGCGACCTCAGCCCCTGTGATAGGCGAGTCATCCCCCTCATCCCCAAACCCTGCTTCCTCTGTGGAAGGCGTATCAGTGGGATTGAGGAGATCCTCGAAGTATTCCTTCCACCGCCCGACGATATCCCCAGTTGAAGTCAACAGTGTCCCATCCGCACCATACACAGTGTGGACGGGGAGCTGCTTTCCCCTCCTGAGCCACCGAACAGTTTGCCAGAATCTCTTTGAAGCCGACCGAAAGTCTTGTTCCATGGCCTCACCGAACTCCTCCCATACCCGGGTTTTTGCTTCAGCAACCACCCGAGCTGCACTCCGCTTGGCCTGCCGGTACACCTCAGCTGCTTCGGGAGTCCCACAAGCCAACCAAGCTTGATAGGACTCCTTCTTCAGCTTAATGGCCCCCCTCACCACTGGTGTCCACCACTTGGTTCGGGGGTTGCCACCACGAGATGCACCGACCACCTTGCGGCCGCAGCTCTGGGCCGCCGCTTCAACAACAGAGGTGGAGAACATGGCCCATTCAGACTCCATGTCTCCAGACTCCCTCGGAATGTGGTTGAAGTTCTTCCGGAGGTGGGAGTTGAAGACCTCCCGGACAGGGGCCTCAGCCAGACGCTCCCAGCACACCCTCACTATACGTTTGGGTCTACCAGGTCTGAATGGCTTCCTCCCCTGCCATCGGCTCCAACTCACCACCAGGTGGTGATCAGTTGACAGCTCTGCACCTCTCTTTACTCGGGTGTCCAAGACATACGGTCGCAGGTCTGATGATACGATAACAAAATCGATCATCGACCTGCGACCTAGGGTGTCCTGGTGCCAGGTGCACATATGGACACCCTTATGCTTGAACATGGTGTTCGTTATGGACAGACTGTGGATAGCACAGAAGTCCAATAACTGAACACCACTCGGGTTTAGATCGGGCAGGCCGTTCCTCCCAATCACCCCCCTCCAGGTTTCACTGTCGTTGCCCACGTGCGCATTGAAGTCCCCCAGTAGGACAATGGAGTCTCCAGGAGGAGCACCCTCCAGCACCCCAGTCACAGACTCCAAAAAGGGTGGGTACTCTGAAACATCATTTGGTGCATAGGCACAAATGATGGTCAGGACCCGTTTCCCAACCCGAAGGCGCAGGGAAGCAACCCTTTCGTCCACCGGGGAAAACTCCAATATAGAGGCAGCAAGGTGGGGCGATACAAGAATACCTACCCCTGCTCGTCGCCTCTCGCCCGGGGCAACTCCAGAAAAGGCCAAGCTCCAGCCCCTCTCCAGGAGACTGGTTCCGGAACCAGAGCTGTGTGTTGAGGTGAGGCCGACTATATCTAGCCGGTATCTCTCAACCTCGTACACCAGCTCAGGCTCCTTCCCCACCAGAGAGGTGACATTCCACGTACTAATAGCCAGTTTAGAAAGCTTGGGATCAGTCCGCCAAGGTCTCCGCCTTTGACCGCCACCTAATCCACATAGCACCGGACCCCCATGATCCCTCCTGCAGGTGGTGAACCTACTGGAGGGCGGACCCATGTAACTCCTTCGGGCTGAGCCCGGCCGGGTCCCATGGGTGGAAACCCGGCCACCAGACGCTAGCCTTCGAGCCCCTCCCCCAGGCCTGGCTCCAGGGTGGGGCCCCGGTAACCCCATACCGGGCGGGGTACACTGAATCCTTGATATACAATTTATCATGAGAGTCTGTTGGATCGTTCTTAGTCTGGCCCTTCACCCAGGACCAGTCTGTCTTGGGAGACCCTATTAGAGGCAAATTGCCCCGGACAACATAGCTCCTGGGATCACTGGGGCACGCAAACCCCCCCACCACGATAAGGTAATTATATATTATAATAATATATATTTAATTATAATTAAATTATTATAATAATTTTTAAATTAAAGATTTATTTAGCGTAAAACGAATAAACCATAACAGTGTAAATTAATAGCTTCAGTAGTGTATGCAGTGTCTGGATGTGTGATATGTAGTGCTCTAAACAAAATTACCCCAAACTCCAATCTCTAACCACCCCAAACCAAAATGCCAAGGAGAGAGAGAGAGAGAGAGAGAGAGAGATATTTTGATTTTTCAACACACCTTTATTGTCACAAATTCAACAGAAAAACACAACTAAAACAACTAAAAGAAGCAATGGAAAAGAAAAATGTCTCACTGACAAGAAATCAAAGACACAAGTAACCAAACCAGGAAAACTAAAACAAAAAACTTGCTTCTTACATCAGGATTATACCATAGGTAATTTTCCCCTCCTTAACACAACACAGGATGTGCTTAAAGCACCACATAGCCTCAAAGGTTTCAACATTTTGCATCAGATGATAGTAATTGTAATCAATCATTATTCGAGCCTTAATCATGCCAACCAGCATGTCTTTTACATTACAATCCAGTATTTGTTCAATTTTTCTTTTCCTACTAACATAGATAGCCATTTTAGCCTGACCCAGGATGAAATTTAAAAGTTCACTCTTTTTCTTAGTTCTCTGCCTATATGGAAAACCCAAGATAAAAATCTGCAGGGAAAAGACTTCTCCAAACAGATAAAACAGCTTCCCCAAAAAAACAAACAACAAATGCAGTCTGTTACAGTCCAGAAAACAATGAAACACAGTCTCTTTCTGAGGACAAAAAGGACAAACCTCAACAACATTTGGGTTTAAAATGGAGATAAAAGCATTTACAGCCACAGCACCATGTAAAACTTGCCATTGTAGGTCTCCAACCTTCTTAGTTAATTGTGGTTTATAGAGTGCTCTCCAGGCAGGCCTCACCTCTGAACCCAAACCCAAGTGTTTCCTCCATGGTGTATCAGCTCGACCTTTTAACTTATTTACATTTAAAACTTTCACCAAGAGTCCATACATTTTTTTACCCGGAGAGTCGCAAATGTTAATGTGTTCAGAGTTTAAAAACACACCAGTGCCATCTTTAAAATCAGGAGATAAAACACTAAAAGGAAAAGGCTCATCAGAAGTTCGCACAGAGTTTTTGCAGTGTAAAACAATAGCAGAGTGTTCTTCTGCAGACAGGCAGTCTCTCCAATCTTTCAGCAAATTCATTATAGTTCTGACTGAAGAAACGCCAAGAGCAGAGCACAGGGCAACAGCATTGTCCAAGTTAGGACCACATAAATTTACCAAGTGTCCCAGTGTTGTGACCTTTGCAGAAATGAACTTTTTTTAAAACAGAAGGTCCTAAAGCATTGCCCACATCAAAACGGGTCCCGAACACAAGTGGTTCCTTTAAAAGCCAGAAAGGTGACAAGGAAGCCTGGGGAGAGTTCTTTTTAAAAAGTCCCCAGATTTTAAAAGCACTTTGGTAAAACTGGGGAAGTTCTGGGAGTTTTTGGCTCCTTAAGTCCATTAAAAACAGCGACTCCTCTAGTCCAAGCCCTCCACAGCGAGCCAGGACAGCCCTGGCAATAGGTCTCCACACAAGGTCGAGGGGGCCACTCAGCAGTCGCTGAATGAACTGCAGGCGGAAGACAGCCCCCCTGCTGGCCAGATGGATGAGCCCTTGACCACCTTCTTCCCTCGGTAAAAACAGGATGCTCTGTGGAACCCAGTGAAGACGGTCCCAGAAAAAGTCCACAACTATAGATTGCGCTCTGGCCAGCAAATTGGGTGGAGGGTCCAGACAAGACAGTCGATGCCACAGCATCGAAGCAATCAAGTTGTTGATTATTAAAACACGACCTCTGAAGGACAAGTTTGGCGGAATCCATTTCCATTTTTTTAGTCTTTTTTAGCCGCCCCGCCGCCAGACGGCCTTGCGGCCTCGGCCGAAGCGCCCGATGGCGCAGCAGCGCTGTCAGCTTCGGAAAGCGGCAAAGCCGCTCCGTCGCCAGACGGCCCCGAGGCCCCCGAGTGATCACCCCCCACTCCCTGAGGGCATGATCGAATCAAAGGTCCCTCCATTCCGCAGCCGAAACACTTCATATTATCGGAGGTGACGTGGATGGTGTAATCAAAGCCGTCAATCCGGTATTTAAATACGAGGTTGAGGCTTTCCTCGCTATTCTTTAAAATCATGAGCACCTGTCGCCTAAAAGACATGACATGTTTTAAATGCGGGACTTACAACTGAGAGGGATGTGCTTAATGGGGGACAAAAGCTGCCCGTGTCTCGACAGCTCCTTCTCCAACAGCTCATTCTTTAAAAATGGTGGGACGTTTGAGATCGTAATTCTCTTCACAGGATTCACCAGAGACAGAACAGGAACCAGTGTGTCTTTAATCACAACCCCGCTCTCCACTACCTGGTTAACTTTTTCAACACTATCAAGGAAAATCACCACGGCACTATTCATTCTAGAAGCTGATCTAATGCTTTCATAACCGACCAGCTCCCCCACAGCCAGACTACACTCCTCCACTGAGCAGCTGACAGCCGGAGTCAGTTTGACAGCATGCCGGCGTGTCAGCTTCTCGAACCCGGAGACTCGCTCCAAAACCATGCTGACCAGCAGAGCTGGCAGCAGAAACCCCCCTCCCAGAACGCCTACCCCAGCCCAGCTACAGAAAACAACAAAAATTAAGATTATTTAGCAGAAAAAAGCCCTTAAACACAAAAAGATAGAGAAAAGTTTGAGATAAATCACTCACGCTGTCACACGCTCTCAGCTCGCACTCACGACCACGCCCACTCAGAGAGAGAGAGAGAGACCTTGACCTTTAAAATCAGCCTTTATTGCACACTTCAAAAAAATGTAAGCACACCAACATCATTCCACCAAGTGTGTCACATTGGAAAAAGTGCAAACTGAAATGTTCCCCCCCCCCCACACCACACACAGAGAGAGAGAGAGAGAGAGAGAGAGAGAGAGAGACTCCAGCAGCTTATATAGCCAGGCCAATCAGCCAGCTCAGGTGTAGGAGGTTCCCTTGATGACCACCCTGTTATGTCTGGAGAACAGGGACAGCGGAGGTGGTGGCTGTGCTGAATGGTAGATTTATTGGAGGGTATTTTGGAGTATTGGAGAGTACGGTAGCTTTATAAGAAAGGAGGGGGAGTACAGGGCACTGGTAGATAGATTTGTGGACTGGACCGAGCAGAATCACCTGAGACTGAACGTCAGCAAGACCAGAGAGATGGTGATTGACTTCAGGAAGAAGCGGATGCCTTCACAGCCATTGCAGATTAGGGGGAAAGTTGTGGGGGTAGTGGAGGACTACAAATGCCTGGGTGTTTGTGATCGGTAGCGGGCTGGACTGGAAATCTAACACTGATGCTGTGTACAAGAAGAAGATAAGCAGACTCTACTTTCTGAGGAAGGTGAGATCCTTCAACGTGTGCAACAAGATGCCAGAGCTTTTCTACCAGGCAGCTGTTGCCAGTGCCATCTTCTTTGCTGCGGTCTGTTGGGGTAGCAGTATCAGAGCCAGTGACACCTGTCATGTTCTTTAGCTGAACGAAATAACGTGGGACAACTGCGTGCTGTTGAACATGAACTTTACTTGGCGCTTGCATGAGAAAAAGAGACAGCGCATATATAATTACGTCACGACATCAGATGCGTGACCAAAGATCACTAGTTACAGACAAGATAATACTGTGTCATTTGTTTACACCACATCTCCCTTTTTTTCTTTTTTTTTTGAGAGTATGCATACATGTAACTAGTATTCACATGTACATTTTCTCTGAACTTAACATGTACTTTTTAAACCTTCGCTTATTATTTTCTAAACATTAACAATACCACAGCTAAGAACATTCTGTGTTTGTACCTTTTTACCATTCTTTAGAGATCTAACTTTTTAGGTTTGACAATAGTTCTTCCCGATCTAGTTCTCACAACATCAGACTATATAGGAGTAAGAGGAGGTACAATAGGCATTTGTTTCACCTGCTCTGAAGGTTCATCTGACCCACTCTGCTGTTTGGTACACTGTTGCAAAGGTGAGTGTAGAGGAATCAAATGCATGCGATTGCGTCTCACTGTCCCCTGTGGTAGGTCCACTGTATAAGATCTCAGTGTTGAGTGACTTTGGATAACAGTGCCTGGTGTTTTAGCATCTGTCACCCACACTTGTTCTCCTGGTGACAAGCTACACAAGGGTTTTGCTCGGTGACGTCTGTTGTAGTTTGAAATGTCCGACATCCTCTTCTCCCTTTCCTTATGAGCAAGAGTGACGCTGTCCGGCAGTGTCGGATCCAACTGAGAGGGAAGAGTCGGTAGTGTCGTCCTCAGGCGGCGGCCCATGAGGAGTTCAGCAGGGCTGTAACCATTTTGGAGAGGAGTAGCTCTATAGGCAAGAAGAGCTAAATATGGATCAGCAGCCTTTTTCAGTAAGTTTTTCACAGTCTGTACAGCACGTTCCGCCTCTCCGTTACTTTGCGGGAACCTTGGGCTGCTTGTGATGTGTTTAAAGCCATAGGCAGCCGCAAAGTCTGTGAAAGTCCAACCAGAGAACTGGGGCCCATTATCAGACATCAGGACCTCAGGGATGCCATGACGGGCAAAGAAAGACTTCAGGTGAGTAATGACGTCGTTGGATTTCGTTTTGTTCAGCAGAGCAATCTCAACGAACCTGGAAAGATAGTCCACAGCAAGAAGGTAAGTTTTCCCTCCCAGCTCGAACAGATCTGTACCCACTCTTTGCCACGGGCGGTCAGGGCATTCGGTTGGCATTAATGGCTCACTGTGGTTGTGTCTCTCTTGTATGCATGTCCTGCACTTTAACACCATTTCACTTATCTGTTGACTGAGACCAGGCCACCATACTGACTGGCGAGCTCGGGCTTTACATTTTACAACTCCTTGGTGTCCGTCATGTAGTTTTGTTAAGACATCGTTTCGCATTGCTGAAGGGATAACAAGTCTTGAATCCTTCAACAGCAAGCCGTCTTTCACGGTAAGTGTGGCTCGGTCGGGCCAGTAGTTTCTCAACAGAGGTTCTTGTTTTGCATGTTCAGGCCAACCTTGACTGCACATGACCGTTACACGAGCACACACACTGTCCATTTTCAGTTGTTCCTTGAGTGTTTGCATATATGATGAACTGACAGGCATATTTTCAATGATGCTGTCCACATATATGTCTGTGCTCTCCATGAGTTCCTCGTCTGATTTTGTCAGTTTTGTTTTCAATGGTGAGCGAGACAACGTGTCTGCTGTCCAGAGCGATTTACCTGGGGCATACTGTACATTGTACGAGTAACGCATGAGTCTCATCCTGAAGCGCTGGATCCTCGGTGGCAGTAGATCCAAGGCTTGAACTCCTAAGAGTGACACAAGAGGTTTATGATCAGTTTCCAGACAGAAGTGTTTGCCTATTAGAAAATCACGGAATCGCTCGCATGCCCATGTGGATGCTAAGGCTTCTTTTTCCACTTGTGCATAGCGTTGTTCTGTTGGAGACAGAGACCTTGAAGCGTAGGCGACTGGTCTCCATCCTTCTTCCCACTGCTGCAGGAGAACACCACCTAGACCATAAGAAGAAGAATCAGCCGATACTTTAGTGTCTCTGTTTGGGTCATAAATAGCAAGCACTGGGGGTGAAGTTAGAGCATCTTTGAGCGTTTTGAATGCTTTAGCTTGGTCTACACCCCAATACCAGCTGTTCTTCTTGGACAAAAGATCTCTCAGAGCTTTGTCTTTCTCTGCTAAATGGGGGATAAACTTTCCCACCTGATTGACCATGCCCAGAAAACTTCTTAGCTCTGTCACGTTTGATGGCTCACTCATCTCTGTGATGGACTCTGTTTTCTTTGGGTCAGGACTTATGCCAGTGTCCGTAATGATGTGGCCAAGGAAAGTCACTTTGGTCTGTGACAGATCACATTTTTCCACATTCAGAGTTATACCTGCTTTTTCCAGTCTTTACAGGGTGGTATGGAGTCGGGCGTCGTGCTCCTCTTGGTCATGTCCCCATACCAGCACATCATCAACGTGACAGACCACTCCTTCAATTCCTTCAATAACCTCCGACATTTTGTGCTGAAAGTGCTCGGGCGCAGAGCTGATGCCAAAGGGGAGGCGGTTAAAGTGGAACCGCCCGAAGGGTGTTATGAATGTGGTCAGTTTGGCAGATTCCTCCGACAAGGGAATTTGCCAGAAGCCCATGTTGGCGTCCAGTTTGCTGAACACTTTGGCTCCTGCTAGCATCCCAAGACTTTGTTCGACAGAAGGCAGCACAAACTTTTCTCTGCACACATACTCATTTAGTCCGGTAAAATCCACGCACAGTCTCAGCCTCGGACTGTTTTTCTTCGGAACAACGACCATGCCGGCGCACCAGTCTGTAGGTTCCTCCACTCGGGTGATGACTCCAAGCTGTTCCATCCTTTGGAGTTCCTCCTTGACTTTACCCATTAGAGGTATTGGAATCCTCCTTGGGGTTTTCAATGAGTATGGCACAGCGTTTGGTTTGAGTTTTATGTGGTAGGGCTGCTGCACTTCACCCAGACCGCTGCACAGTTTGGGGTAGGATGTTTTCAGAGTGTCCATTGAAATAACATCAACTCGCACAAGAAGGCCTAGAGCTATGATGGCAGGAAGGCCTAACAGTGGCGTGCTGAGATTTTTGACAATGTAGACCTTTTCTGTTGTCTGTTTTGTCCCGTAGTTGAGCTGAAGCTTTGTGAAACCTGCGACCTCCAGTGGTTTCCTTCCAGGACCCAACAATGGTTTCTCCGGCTGCTGGAGAACAGGCATTTTTGCTCTTGGAAATATTTGTTCCAAGTCTGACTCCGCTATTGCAGTGACATCGGCTCCAGTGTCGAGTTTGAAAGACATTTTAGTGTCCCTCACCAGAATATCAGCTGTCCATACCTGGTGGCCTGTTGTGACTGAGCTGAGGAAAAAACTTCGCTCCTCTTCCTCCTCAATACTTTGGACATTCTTACTTTGCCTGCAGACCCGTTGGTAGTGGCCTTTCTTTCCACATGCATGACATTTGGCATCATTTGCAGGGCACTCGTATTTAGGGTGAGGAGAGCCACCACATTTATAGCACCATGCGTTTGGTGTACTTTTGCTTTTACTTTTAGACAGCTGGCGTGCGTTCACTGTTTCGCTTTTGAACTTAAACTTTGTTTTCAGAGTTATACCTGCAGCACCTGGACTCCCCGGGAACCTACGCCAGGATCCTGTTTGTGGACTTCAGCTCCGCATTCAACACCATCCGCCCCGCTCTGCTCCGGGACAAGCTGTCCCTGCTCAACGTGCCTGACTCCCTCTGCAGGTGGATCATCGACTTCCTGACGGACCGGAGGCAGCATGTGCGGCTGGGAAAGACTGTCTCAGACTATACTAGCATCAGCACCGGATCACCCCAGGGCTGTGTACTTTCCCCCCTACTCTTCTCCCTTTACACCAACTCCTGCACCTCCAGCCACCAGTCTGTCAAGTTGATCAAGTTTGCGGACGACACCACCCTCATCGGGCTCATCTCCAACGGCGACGAGTCCGCCTACAGGAGAGAGGTGGCCCAGCTGGCGTCCTGGTGCAGCAATAACAACCTGCAGCTGAACGCTCTGAAGACAGTGGAGATGATTGTAGACTTCAGGAAAGTCACTACTCCTCTGCCCCCCCTCACCCTCTCAGGCTCTCCCATCACCACTGCTGATTCCTTCCGCTTCCTAGGCACTACCATCACCAGGGACCTCAAATGGGAGCTGACCATCAGCTCACTCATCAAAAAAGCCCAGCAGAGGATGTTCTTCCTGCGGCAGCTGAGGAAGCTCAAGCTACCCACCAAGATGTTAGTGCAGTTCTACACAGCCATCATCGAGTCCATCCTCACCACCTCCATAACCGTGTGGTACGCAGGAGCCACTGCCAGGGACAGACTAAGGCTGCAGCGCGTCGTGCGCACTGCTGAGAAGGTGATCGGCTGCAAGCTCCCATCTCTCCAGGATCTGTACATCTCCAGGACCCGGAGGCGTGCTGGCCGGATCATAGCCGATCCCTCACACCCTGGTCACGTACTGTTTGCCCCCCTCCCCTCTGGTAGAAGACTTCGGTCCATCCAGACTAAAACCTCCCGTCACATGAACAGCTTCTTCCCCTCTGCCATTAGACTGCTGAACACTAAGTGACTCTCGTGCACCATGTACAGCAGCTCAACCAGACTCATGTCAATCATCACTGTTTTCTTCCTGCATTACCGACTGCACTATATAGTTCTCCACAGTATCTGCTGCTGGCTAATATATATTTTAACTGTTGACCAGTATCACTTAATCTTATCCTACACTTTATTACATGTATAGTTTATTTCTCTTATCTTATCATGTTTAATGTTGCAGCATTGTACCGAGACAAATTCCTAGTTTGTGTACTACATGAACAATGGCAATAAACCTGATTCTGATTCTGATTCTGATTCTGATTCTGATTCTGATTCTGGTCTTGTCGTATTTGGCTTTAGTAACTCTATCCACAGAGTTCGCATTCATCTGCATCACGTTTCCTTCATTCCTCAAAGTTGTTTGTTGCTTTTTGATCTCTTCTGATTGCCTTGCCATATTTACGGCTTTCTCCAAGTCCAAGTCTTTTTCCATTTGCATGCGCTATGACAGTCTTGTGTCGGCCAAGCCCACTACTATTCTGTCTCTTATGAGCTCATCGTGAAACTGACCGTAGTTGCAGTGCTCCGCTAATGCATGCAGGGCCGTTACAAATGCGTCTACGGTTTCATTTGGCTCTTGTTTGCGCATATTGAAACGTGCACGTTCATAAACAACATTTTTCTTTACAATGAAAAAGCTGTGGAAGCCGTCTCTCACTTTGCTATATTCGAGCTGCTCTGCTTCGGTTAACTTTAAGCCTCTCAGGACATCATCTGCTTCATCTCCCATGCAGTATATTAATGTGTTGACTTGATTTTCATTTGAACTTGAAGACAAATTGCTTGCCTGGCGAAATCTTTCGAAGCGCCGAATCCACTTGGTCCATTCATGTGGTTTGGAGAAATCAAAGGGCTCCGGTGGCTGGATGCTAAACGTGGCGCTGGGCGTGCTAGCCGCGATGCTAACTCCTGCTCTCACCGGTTCATCATCTCTATCTTCGGGCATCTTAGCTCACCTCTCTCCCTCTTCCCACTAGAATGACTTTTAGTGTCTGTCTTCACAGCTACGCAGCACTTCTGACACCATGTCGTGTTCTTTAGCTGAACGAAATAACGTGGGACAACTGTGTGCTGTTGAACATGAACTTTACTTGGCGCTTGCATGAGAAAAAGAGACAGCGCATATATAATTACATCACGACGTCAGATGCGTGACCAAAGATCACTAGTTACAGACAAGATAATACTGTGTCGTTTGTTTACACCACAACACCAACAGACTTGACAAGATTATCAAGAAGGATGGCTCTGTAATTGGTCTCAGGCTAGAGATCTTTGTATCTGTGGTGGAAAGGAGGGCACTGACCAAACTGCAATCCATCACAGACAATCCTGATCACCCCCTCCACCACACACTGGACAGATAGCAAAACACTTTCTCCAGCAGGCTGCTACAGCTTCGCTGCCTAATGGTTAGGTACAGGAAATCTTTTCTACCACATTCCATTTCACTGTACAAAAACTCACTCTAATGTTGAATTCTGGTCATAACAATGCTTCCATACTGCACCTTACAGTGCAATTGGTACCTCGTATTTCACCCTGTGCCTTATAATCCTTCTCTGTACAGTCAGTACTATCCATTGACTCATAAGGATCATCATCAATTTAACCATTTTTCCCCCAGTTATCCTGTCAGGCAGCTAGGTGAGGAGAACAAAAATCTGCTACCCTTATTGTGCCAAAACAGATTTACTTTGCCAAAAGGAGCTTTATACAGTGCCTATCTATGTACTGCATATTGTTGTAAACTCCTCCTCCAATAACTTTTAATACTTTATTTAAATTATTTTACCCATGAAGGACCCAACAGGATGAGGGATGGGGAAAAGGAAGTGTGGGGAGGGGGAAAGAAAAGGGAGAGGAGCAGACAAAAAAGACAAACAAACCGACAACTAAAACAAACAGAAGACAGATTGCTTCTTCCACCGAAGAGGTCTCAACACGAGTCTGGTACCCGCACCTGTTAAGGGGGAGACATTTGTGTATGTGCGTCCGTGTGTGTGTATATGAGAGCGTGCTCAAAATAAGTGTGTGCATGTGAGTGGTTTGTGAGGAAACCTATGAAGATGGTGGCCGGTTGCAGCAACTCCCCACCCCCCACCCCCGAAAACCCCCAGCAGGCAAGGCAGCGCCACCAACCCCCACAGGGTACAAATGTCAGAGGTCAACAAGCCCCAGGAAAGCCAGGCATCTGCCCCCGGAGGGACAGCTGAAGGAGGCCAGGCCACCAGGCGGCCTGTGCAATGGGCCCACACCCCCAGGCCCGTCAACCCCCCAACCCCCCCCCCCCTTCAGCGGAGCCAACGCCAGCCCCTGGACCCCAAGCTCTGGAAGGCCAGCGCTCCCACCCCGGGCACAAGCCCCCCCAGGCACCCCCACAGCGCCCCCTTCCAGTGCCACCGCCACACACCCCAGGGACCGCCACACCCAAAGAAGCTCCCCCCATTCAGGGGAGCCCATGTAGCCAAGAGGCACTACCCCCTCAATCCAGCACCTCCCGACTAGCAGACACACCCATTCCCACACCTTCACACCCTCATGCTCTCATACCCACCCACATGCACTCACTCACTCTCGCTCACCCACTCCCCCACTCGCACTCCCAGACCCACCCATTCTCTCTCACTCCTGTACCCGCTCAATCTCCCTCCCTCTCGCCCTCAGGGTCACCCACACTCACTCACCTTCACCCATATACGCACTCCCATTCCAACCAACTCACATCCATTTGTGCTTTCCCCCACACACTCACCCATCCTCATTCACCTTTATTACTTAGGTGACCACGATGCAGATGCAGCAAGCCTGAATGCACACCAGCGGCTGGGGAGATCGCCGGCGCACGCCAGAAACCCCCCCCCCCCCCACTGACCCACCCCAGGGCAGCCGTGGCCACAGAAACAGGCCCCCACCCCCAGTGCCCACCCAAGCGACTGATCAGCAGACCTCCGCAGGCTCTCCAAGATGCCACCTGACCCGCAAAGCGCCACACAAAACCAACCCACCATCACTATCTCCACTCATCCCTCCCTCCCTCTTGCTTACTCTCTTGTTCAATCACTGTCTCACTCCCTTGCTCGTATCTATTCATTCGGCAGCACCAAGGGATTTTGACAACATGACAGGTCCCAGGCCCCCACCGGGCCCCAGGCTCCCGGCAGAAGGAGGGCAACACTCCCCCTTGCACAAATCATGATAGATGTGTGTTGGTTGTATGATGTGATTGTGTGCAGGTAGTGCAGTTAAAATTGGGAGATGGCAGTTGGAGCACCACTAGCCATCATCTATTCAACCTAGTAGTAGCCTATGCTGTATATAAAGTTATCTAAGAAATTTTACTTTACTTCCCTGGGTAACTCCTTTTCTATTATGCTCTGTGTATTTCTGTTGGTTGGGTTGTCTGTGTCATGCTGCTGTTACACTGTAATTTCACATTTTGGGATCAATAAAGTACATCTATCTATCTATCAAACAGTAGCTAGTGGCACATACAGAACATGCTAATATGCTAGCTATAAGACAGTACAGGCTGATGTCATGATAGAGGTGGAGCGCCAAAGAGAGCAGGCTGCTGCCAACAGTCCCCTATTATAGGCAATGTTGGAAGTAACTAACACTACTACTTTTGCAGTAACGTGCTCTGTAACGAAATTACTGTTTAAAAATTCAGTAATGCATTACAGTTACTGAAATTTGATCAGACGCATTACTCGTTTTATTAACATGGGTAGATATTTTAAACGCAAATAAAAGAATATACAAACTGACCCTACTGTAGCTGACGCAGCCATCAGTCGATGTGACCTGTTGCAAAAAGCCGAGTCTTCACTACTGAGTGGAGGAAAAGATGAAGATACTGTGGAGGAATAGAATCAGGCTAGATGCGACGAGCTGAAAGGTTGCAAAGTTTTATTTCCTCCATCAAAATGAGACACATCGTAGCTCTAAGCTACTGTGCTCTCGAGACATGTCACACAAGCTCTTTTATGCAGTGATACAGGAAGAGAGAATGCATGGCACATTAGCATCACAGTCAATGCACATGATTAGCATGACATTGGTTGGCTCAAGGACACGTGCATACAGTCCTGTCTGACTGCCTCCTGTGGCTCTTTGTCCGACTGTGCATTGTCCTCTGTATGCTAATTGTCTTCTGTTTCCTCCAGCCCCGCTGAGTGTGAATAAGAGTCAATCTGCATTGTGCTGGGTCACCACAGGGCTCCCCCCAGAACACTCAGAAGGGGCTGTGAACCCCCCCTCCCCCCCATCTTTTGGGCTCCAGCTCCGGTTCTAGCGCGTTCAACAGCCGTGGATCGTGGGCACACGGGGCTGGTGCGCTTCGTGCGTAATGGAACAAGACGGCGATCGGCCGGCTATAGGAAGTGAGGTGCGGGAAGAGCGCTGTGGAGGAGGAGGCGGAGGGGGGTGGAAGTAAGTGAATGCCAGCCCGGGACATCAAAGGTGTCTGGGCCGCGCAAAAATTGTATGTGGATATACGTATAATGGTGAGGGACTTTCCCGGTAAACCTGGCGGTGATCCACAGCGGCTGTGAAAAAAAATTAAGTCTCTGACTCCTCTCGCAGCTCAGTCCAGCGAGGATGTCGGGAAAGCGAACGGCCAAATTCCCTGAGGATGCGTAGCAGCTATGAAACAACTGCAGCTGTGTGAGGGACTTGGTAGTTTGGCTTTTACGTGTGGAAGCAACCCTAAAGCCATCGGAGACAGCAATCAGCTAAATTCCCCTTGTGCACCGTGGCTGAGAAACCCATACAAAGTCCTGTGTGCGGGCTGCACGTCTGCTTCAGGCGCGTGAGCAGCCCTGAAGGTTCCAAGGATGGCGATCTGCCGTGTTTCTCGGGCATGTGCAGCGGCGGAGGACGCTGCATCAGACAGTGGAGCCGGTTCGTCCCTGTGCGTGGCGCGCGCTTGGCGCAGTGACCACATAGCTGGCAGTTGCGCTGTCCCCGTAATCCCGCGGTGTGCGTGTGGGGCTTCTGCGCGCGGGAGGTCCGCTGTCGCGAGGTGCGTCAGGGTTGGGGAGCTTGGTAGAAATCAACGCAGGCAGTGCCGATGACTTTCCCGTTCAGGCTGCTTCCTTCGGTTCGCTCGTGTCGCCGTTCATGGTGCGTGTCGGTCCTGGCACTGCCCGCTCCAGAGGGCGCGCTCCGGTGTGGATGAAGAGGTTGCAGGCATTGTCTGGTCCTCTGGGGTCCACAGCACAGTGAGAGGGAGCAGACGGTCATTCTCTCTCGTCAGGTCACCAGTGTGGAGGGAAAAGATCAGGCGAGGGGTGCACCATGACACGTCGGGTCACCAATGTGGAGGAATAGAATCAGGCAAGATGCGACGAGCTGGAAGGTTGCAAAGTTTTATTTCCTCCATCAAATTGAGACACACATCGTAGCTCTGAGCAACTGTGCTCTTGAGACATGTCACACAAGTTCTTTTATGCAGTATTTTTATTTATTTAGCGAATGCAAAGTCCTTAAGCCAAGCAGTTGCCTCCTGGTTTGCTGTATGGAGGATGTGTAATCCTCCTTCCAGTCTTTGGAGTGGGCAAGCCTCTATGATGTGTTCCATAGTTTGCTCCTCTCCACATGCGCACAGTGGGCTAGGGCTACTGCCCCATCTGTGAAGGCTGGCCAAGCAGGGGCCATGTCCAGTCCTGAAGCGATTGAGTGTAGACCACTGTCTCCTTGGGAGGTTGGTGCCCGGGACCTGTTGGTTGGGGTTTATCACCAGCTGTTTGTTTGTTTTAGTTTTATGCAGTGATACAGGAAGAGAGAATGCATGGCACATTAGCATCACAGTCAATACACATGATTAGCATGACATTGGTTGGCTCGAGGACACATGCATACAGTCCTGTCTGACTGCCTCCTGTGGCTCTTTGTCCGTCTGTGCATTGTCCTCTGTATGCTAATTGTCTTCCGTTTCCTCCAGCCCCGCTGAGTGTGAATAAGAGTCAATCTGCATTGTGCTGGGTCACCACAATACTTTGGTTTTGTGGAAATAGACAGATTATTTTTCCTATGTTGCAGTTAAGGACAAAAGCATATTGGTGGGTTGGAAGCTAAAGTGTGGTTGAGACCTACTGCAATCTTCAGAAGCGTCTGAGAACAGCAACAAAGCTCCGACAAAGCTAGTGTATAATGGCTAGCTATGTTAACAACAGTGGATCTATGCTAGCTGAACAGCCACGGCTGGGTGGAAAGTGGAAATACTCTTGTCTCAACAACCATGGCTGGATTTCAAGCACGGGTATGCATCTGGACAGTTTGTGGCCCAGCAAGAACTAAACCTGATTGCCAGATACGTTGTTACAGACTGAAGATGTGGTATCAGTCACTTCCATCAGACTGCTGGGCTGTGATCCACTGAAGTTAAAATGCATTTACTTGCTACCAGGATAAAGATTATTCAAAAATGGATTTTGATCTCCAAAAGGAATTTGAGGAACTGGATCATGTCTCTGTCACAGCAGACATTTGGACTGTGGAAAATGGACATTTTCTTTGGATCATTGCACATTGGATTAAAGCCATATCATAAAGGTAAGATAAACATGAACAGCTTTATGCAGTGTTGTCAACTCTCACTCCAAAATGAGGAAATTACGGGCAATATCATGTTGATTTTCTTCAGATTTTTCCCACATAAAAGCTCTCAAGGCAGGATGAAGCAGACTGAACATGTTGTAAAAGCTCTGTCTGCAACAGTCTGTTTTCAGTCTGACATTAATAAGCCTGTAATGAAAGTTTATTTATTTATAAAAGGGACAGTGCATATTAATGAACATAAGACATGTAAATATGCAGCATGCAAGATCATAGCTGAAGCTAATTTTCATCTTGTGTCCCCTGGCCAACTAATGCCAGCCACGTAGAACCGATAACAAATACAACAATAAACAATACAACAGTGATAAAGCAAATGACGCAATACAACAATAAAAACAATAGCTAGCATAGGACAGCAATCCATTAATCCATTTAATGAAATCCATTAATTAAATTATCTTGCTGTGTGCAACATGATTTAAGTCTGCATTTAAAAGTAACGTGAAAGTTACTTTTCCAAGTAACTATTTACTTTAATCATGCAATAATTGGTAAAGTAACTCAGTTACTTTTGAAAAGAAACTAGTAACTGTAATTAGTTACTAATTAGTTAATTAGTTAGCTAATTAGTTAGTTAATTAATTAGTTTTTTAGAACTGTAACTTGCCCAACACTGATTGTAGGCACGGTGTGATGATGTCATCCGTAAGGCAAGGCTGAGATAGTTTGGACATGTGAAGAGGAGGGATAGTGGATATATTGGACAAAGGATGCTGAAAATAGAGCTGCCAGGCAGGATGAAAAGAGGAAGACCACAGAGAAGATTCATCAATGTAGCGAAGGAGGACATGGAGATGGTTGGTGTTACAGAGGAAGATGCAAGGGATAGGGTGAGATGGAGGCAGATGATCTGCTGTGGCGACCCCTAAAGGGAGCACCTGAAAGAAGAAGAAGAAGAAACCCAGGACAAAACCCTAAGGAATACTGAACAAAATATCTATGGTAGGGGTGCACAAGATAAAGCATCTGCCACTACGTTCTCAGTGCTTTTGATATGGTGTATATGCAACTGATAAGGCTGTAAGAACAATGCCCATCTCATCAACCTTTGACTGGGATTCTGAAGAGAATGCAGAAAAGACAGGGCAGCTCAGTGGAACAGTGGTTAGCACTGTGGCAGTACAGTAAAGGTGTGTTGACACCAAACGTGAATGGGCGGCATGAATCCATACAAAGTGAATGGGAAGATGTGAGTGCGCGCAAATTTGCATAGTAGCGCGTTCGCATCCACTAGCTAGCTTTGAGATTCTGCTGTCACCAGAGTAAAATTATCACTATTGCAGAGTAAACTAGTTAGAAAATGAAACTCACTCACGGGGAGACAGGAGGACCGGGAACTCTTCAGCTGAATCGGTATTTTGGAGTTATTTATCCACGGTTTCCGACCATGGATGTCCTCGCAAGCTAGCAACGTAAACATCCATCTGTGAAGTTTTGGAGGCGTGAGATGACATTTTCAGGTGAGCCCCCGGTCGGATAATGTAAACCTAAGCATGACGTTGTTTTGGGAATTTCCACAGCAGGTTGAACACAGCTGCAGAAGTTTTAAAGACAATTTTGCCTGTCTGCATCTCGCTATTCATATCTGTTGGCGTGTTTACATTGATTTATAATGTAATCGTGCGCACGAAAAATTTGCCTGTTCACGTTTGGTGTGAACGCACCTGAACCCCTTGCACTCCGGTCAATTTTCCTAAAAACGCCAAAAAAAAATGTGCCCAAAGTAAATCGAAAGCTGTTCTTCAACCCTTTGCAGCATCTTCATGGGGTTGGTCTCATTTAAAAGAAAACACTTTGAATTTTTTGGCAAAAAAAACATGATCTCTCTAAGTGCTCCGGCCACTGAGTTACAGTCATCTAAACATAGTGAACTTGAAGAAAATAAATTTGGCCTGGGTGTTTTTTTGGATACAAATGCTTGCAAATAACACACAGCTTCAGATCCGGGCTGGAAAATGCAACAGAAATGTAGAACCAAGTGTTACCCAGCTGAGGTCCAAATTTTGTAACAATACCACAAAAAATGAATATATTACACAGCTTTGTTCTCAGGTAGTTCCCAGGCGTTTTGGAACTGTGCCAAATTGTGCCAAATGGCACAGTTTGGAAAAACGTCTGTAACTTTTGAATGATTCAATATAGAAGCTTCATTTAGGGCTCTAATGAAAGGTCACATTCAGGGCTGTGTCTGTGTCTGTGTGGGGGGGGGGGGGTTGTCCACCCCCCACCCACCCTGCTACAGAGGACAGAGATCCGTCCTCGCTACATGACGGATTACACTTGGATGTGGGATGTTTCCACAGCACCGCTGTCACTGCGGCTCCCCCCACCCCCCCGCTACAGAATCGTAGCGGCAGGGGGGGGGGGCGTTCACAGTCCGGAGGTGGCGAACGAACCATGTAACGCAGCGCACGCACTTCGGACATCGTGCGCCGCACAGTTGTAATTTACCGATCGGTCAAAAGTCATTTTTGATCACAATTTTCAGGGATAAAAAATAATTTGGCTTATAACACCTTACTTCTTCACAGCCACATTGTCCTGGCCAACTTCTCTTCCTCATTGTCAGACGAACCGACGCTGGTCCGCTCGTGGTTCTGGTCTCGCGACCCGGTCAAAACATAATTCCATGATTGCGGTTTTGGCGAATGATTTACGACCTTCGTCGTCGGCCTCCGTCGGTCTATGATGACTATATAAGAGAATCCTAAACACTCTGTTGGAATTAAAAAAAAATAATAATAAAGCACTGCCTGTGGCTGCTGAAGCAGTCTCTCTTCACCCAGCTTTAGACAAAACAGCTCAGCGAACTTCTGTGCTTCAATTGGCTCGCAGCCGTTGGGAGGCGGGTCCTTCTGGCTAGGTTTCATTCATTGGTTCTTCAAGGTTTCAGAAACCCAATTCAAGGCTCTTATTAGTCGAATGAGAGGTCAATCAAATGAACTAATCTGTTCGCAGCTGTGTCTGCAGCTTTTATTTTCAGTGCGCGCTTGGACGCCATACACCACCTACATCACAATCTCCATGATGCGTCCTAGAGCGCACGAGAGCACACGAGGACGCTCTCGTGCGCTCTCGGACGCAGAGACTTGCCCACCCGTGGGACAACGGAGCGCAAGAGGTTAAGAAGGTCACAGGATTGATTCCACCCCTGACCATCTTGGATTCGATCCCACCCCTTGACCATTGGTGACCCTTCTGTGTGGAGTTTGCATGTTCTCTGTGTCTGCAGGGGTTTACTCCGGGTGCTCCGTTTCCTCCCACAGGGCCAAAAACATGCAAGTTAAGTTAATTGGTCCCTAGGTGTGAATGTGTGTGTGTGAATGTGAAGGGGATTGGCGCTGTACCATGGCTGCCTCATCCATCCAGTGGATGCCCTGAACTTCCTCTGGATTAATAAAGTATACAAATACAAAAAAAAAAAAAAAGTCAATGGGTTGTGGTCAGTATAAACAACAAGGGGAGCCCTGAACCCACATAACATCAAAATGTTGAAGTGCCCCAAATTAGAGCAAGAGCTTCTTTTCGATTACTGAATAATGCAACTGAAAAGGCTTTGAACTTTCTTGAGAAATAACTCAATGGTTTTAAAACACTATTACCACCTGCCACCACTTTACCCAAATATGTAACCATGGCTCTAGATTGACTGTCAAATTTGCCCAAGCTAATCTGTCAAATAATGCCTTAATGTGGTCCAAATGCTTCTCCCAGGTATCACTGTATATATATATATTTTTTTTTTTTTGTTACTTATTTGTACCCGTAGGTAGACTTGGTTTGCAGTCTGGTGACAAGCCACCGGCTGCTGGTCGCTGCGTGCGCGAGCGCCCTAAACCTACATGTTTTTGGTATGCGGGAGGAAACCGGAGAAATCCCGGAGTAAACCCACGCAACACGGGGAGAACATGCAAACTCCACACAGCTCACTGTTGGTCGGGGGCTGGGATCGAACCCACGATCTCATGATCCCCGCGATCCCCCCCGGCCGAGGGTAAAACTGTGCTGCCACAGTGCTAAACCACTGCGCCACCATGCAGCCGTAACCGTGCAGCATATGACTACATCATCTAAATTCAATTCAATTCACTTCAATTCAACTTTATTTATTTAGCGCCATTTCACAACAACAGTCATCTCATAGCACTATCAACTGTAGGGGGAACCCCCACAGTTGCAGAAAGACTCCAGCAATCAGGCGATCCCCTGTGAGCAAGCACTTGGCGACGGTGGAGAGGAAAAACTCCCTTTTAACAGAAAGAAACCTCCAGCAGAACCAGGCTCAGGGAGGGGCAGTCATCTGCTGCGACTGGCTGGGGGGGGGGGGGGGGGGGGTGGAGGGGATAGAGAAGATGAAAAGAACAGACATGTAGAGAGCAAACAGCACGATGGGGACTCAATCTATGGGAGAGAACAAACAGATGTTAATGACCAGCAAAAAAAAAATATTTCATTGAGAGTAAAGAAAGGAGTGAGGTCCAGTGCATTATTGGAGGTCCCCCGGCTGACTAAACCTATTAGCAGCATAACTAAGGGAGGGTTCAGAAACATAAATATAAATATACTGCACACCCATGTAAACCAGAAACAATGGTATCCATTAATCTTTGAAATGTAGCTGGTGCATTTTGAAGACCAAATGGCATGACAGTATATGAATACAGACCAGAAGGAGAAATAAAAGAACAAATCTCTTTTACTCTTTTGGACAGAGGTACCTGCCAGTATCCTTTCAATAGGTCAAACTTGCTCACAAACTTTGCCGCCCCCGCCTGGTCAACACAATCCTCTATTCTAGGAAGGTGAAATGCATCTGGCTTTGTCAGTGTATTGACTTTATGGTAGTCAGTGCAAGGCCTAAATGTAGAATTGGGCTTTTTAACCAGCAAACATGGGGATGACCAAGCAGAGGATGTGCACTCAGCAATATTTTTTTCCAGCATATATTTTACCTCAGATTCTAATATCTCGTGATTATCAGGAGATAACTGGTAAAAATGCTGTTTAACAAGCTGAGCATCCCCAATATCAATGTCATGCTCCACTAAGTGAGTATGAGATGGTGCATCTGAAAATAGGGATGGATAAGACTGAATGATGTTATTCAACTGCATATGTTTAGTTTCATCCAAATATCCCAATGTTACAGACAAGCTACCCAAAGCTTCTGAATTTTTAAGATGAGGTTGTAACACATCATCTCCTAATACATCTCCTTCCTCCTCAAGTGCTGCCCCCAGCACTGAGGAATTGGAGAATGCAGTTATGACCAACAGAGATGGATTTCCACATATAGCGGACTCAGCAGTATTCAAAGACAATTCAGAAGATGGGCAACAAGCATGATATGGCTTGATTTACCTTTTGTTCTTATTAAAGACAAAAATAGAAAGATGTTTTTACCTTCTTTACATGTTTCGACTGTTCACTGCAGCCTTCGAGGCTGCAGTGAACAGTGAACAGCTATGGCAGAAATCCCCATCCCTCACATTTTGGTTGTCAGATCTTCAGTCAAAGCCAATCTTCATTTTCAGATGGAGCCAGCACTAAAAAGATGAACTTCTCCCATATGGGAATGTTTTGGTCTCATTTCTCCCAATAAGGTATTTACAGTTATTAAGTTGGTGCATTTTTCACAAATAGTGGATATTTCTGGTAAGTGTAGTGGTGGCTTAGAGGTACAGCATCTGCCCCACAACTGGGAGGCTGAGGTTCAAGTCCCAGCTGGGTCATGCCATTCTCGTAACTTACTTTTGGTTTATTTGCAAGGTGAAGTGTCTGTTGTGTTTCAGTAAGCTTGGATACAACAATAACACATGATCTATGGTGAGGCACTATCATGAGAGAGTATTCTCAAAAGCTAGTGAAATATTTTTTTTTTTAAAAATCGTCTTAGTCCAAAGACTGTGGAAAAGTTTTTATTTCTTAATAAAAATGGATAAGTAACACAAGCACACCATTTAATACAAGCACATTCACTGTAGTCACCCCAGTTTTATTATTTCTTTTTTCCCCCTTATGATCATCGATATTTCTTAAAGGACAGTACATTTATTGAAATGGAAAAAATACACAAACCAACATTGCCCTTGTAAACATCTGCATGTTGTATACTTTTTATTCAGTAGATGGCTTAGTAGAGCAAATGAAGTTTCACACGAGGCTTCGTCCATGTGAACCAAATTGATGAAAAGCTTCAAGAAAGCCTCATCTGGCCATCACTAGTGATATGTAGTGCTCTAAACAAAATTACCCCAAATTCCATCCTCTAACCACTTCAGACTAAAATGCCAAGAAGAGGGAGAGAGACAGACTGATTCCAGCAGCTTACATAGCCGGGCTAATCAGCCAGCTCAGGTGTAGGAGGTTCCCCTGATGACATCCCTCCAATCTTCCCAAATAAGGAAGCAACTTCAGGACATCACAAGATGCCACAGAGCTTACGAGTCAGGACTGTATGAACTTCTTCAATAATAACATTTCATCTATCAGAGATAAAATCAGCCAGATCCTTCCCACCATTAATTTACAGTAACAACTACAACATTCAGCTGACATTCATTTGGATGAGTTTACGCCAACTGACCCTTTTAGAGTTAGATTAAAAAAAAAAAATCCTCATCCAAGTCATCAACTTGTTTACGAAACCCTGTTCCTACCAGGTTTTATTTTTATTTTATTTATTTAATCTTTATTTATACAGGGTAGTTCCACTGAGAGGCAACCTCCCTTAGTTAAAGAAGTCTTTCCATTTATTAGCAGTTCTATTCTTCAAGTAATCAGTTCTTCATTAACATGAGGCCATGTACTGCAGGCTTTTAAAACTGCTGCAATTAAACCATTACTTAAAAAAGCCAACCCTGGATGCAGGAATTTTAGCTAACTATTGGCCAAGCTCTAATCTGCCTTTCATTTCAAAAATCTCAAGGTGTGTTCACACCAAACGCGAACAGGCAAATTTTTTGTGTGGCACGATTACATTATAACTCAATGTAAACACATGAACAGACATGAATAGTGAGATGCAGACAGGCGAAGTTGTCTTTAAAACTTCTGCAGCTGTGTTCAACCTGCTGTGGAAATTCCCAAAATAACGTCATGCTTAGGTTTACATTATCCGACCGAGGGCTCACCTGAAAATGTTGTCTCAAGCCTCCAAACTTCACAGATGATGGATGTTTACGTTGCTAGCTTGCTAGGATGTCCGTGGCTGGAAACCATGGGTAAAGAACTACAAAATCCTGATTCAGCTGTAGAGTTCCCAGTCCTCCTGTCTCCCCGTGAGTGAGTTTCATTTTCAAACTAGTTTACTCTGCAGTGTTGATATTTTTACTCCGGTGACAGCACCTAACACGCATCCAGTGACGCATGGACGCGAACGCGCGAGTGCACAAATTTGCACGTACTCACGTCTTCCCATACACTTTGTATGGATTGGTGCCGCTTGTTCGCGTTTGGTGTGAACACACCTTTAGAGTTGCTGCTACGCAATTATTGAAAAATGATGTGTGTCTGAAGAGAAAAGTGTGTGTGTCAAGATATGCAGCATATTGTGTTAAAGTCTGTATTTGCTGTTACACAAAATGTCATGTCCACTGCGTCAGTGCGCAGTGAACAAATGAATTACTGCGAGCCCAGAATGCAAGTGAAGTGAACATGTTTATTAACAGAATGGGGAAAACAACAAAATATGCAAAATGTCCAACTAATACAGTAGAGGGTTAGAGATGGATGACCAGCTACAAACTCCGTTGGCAAGCCCACACGCTTCCAGGGCAGAACTGGGTAGCAGAGAAGGAAGGCTAAACTAGAAAAGCACTCGGAGAGCGCAGACCTCCGCCAAGCGCCACAGTTCCCCCCATACAGTGTTTGTGTGTACGTTTTCAGATTCCTTGAGCATGAAAACATATGACTAGCAATTGGATTCACAATGATTATTTGTTTATTTGACAGGGACAGTGCAATAAATATAGAGAATTAATCAATGACAATCAATCTGATAGTGATAGGATTAGTGGTTCAGTAGTAAAAGCATTGCCTCCTTGGCGGAGGTAATAAACTGAAGTGTTGCTGTTGTGTCCATCTCCTCCACTGACGGATGCAGATTGGGTAGACAGGTTGCCGTGGGTTTTATATTATATTATATTATTGGGGTTGCGCTCCGCGGCAAACGAGAATTTAGAAGCTTCCCCGGCAGAGAGCTTGTTTTTGCGCAGCGCCTATGGCTGGCCGGGGAATTTCTGCCAAACAATCCGGCGGCGGACAGCTGCCCGTGTCAGGTTTGCAGCTGCGCGCAAACACAGGCACGCTGGCGGGCCCAGGCCGCCAGTGTTTTCTGCGTGCGTTTGTGCCTAAAACGTTGAAGAACGTGGAGTTTGTGTTGCAGACACGACGACCAGCACCCTCCATTGCGCCTGCGCACATGTTGAAAATGGCCGTATGTCACAGTGTTAAAAAATGCTTTAAAAAATTCCTGTATCCAGACGGTGATCCGGATCATCCCCAAAATTTAATCAGTTCTCCCTTGTACCATTTCCAACAACGCCTGAAAGTTTCATGGAAATCCGTCCAAGACTTTTTGAGTTATCTTGCTAACCAACAGACAAACAGACAGACAGACAAACAGACAAACACACAGACAAACCCCAGCAAAAACATATCCTCCTCCTGGCCTTTTCGGCCTGGCGGAGGTAATAATGAGAGGAGGACTTACATGCAGGGTTGGAGCAATTGGCTCTGGAAAACAACTCCATACACAGTCTGGGGAAAAGAGGTGAACCAATGGGAGCGAGTCTGGTCATCAATGGTTGACTATTGCCGCCACACTGAGTGCATCCACTGACCAACATAAATACTCCAGCGCTAATGATGTCAAGTGGAGGCAGGAGTGTGGCTGAGCAGGTGCATGAGTGAGTATCAGAGTATGTGAGTGAGGATGAATGTGTGTGTGTGTGTGCATATGTGGAAGCAGAGGGATGATGGCAGCTGATAGGTGCCTGGCAGAGAGAGGTGAGAGGAGGGCTGTGGCTGTAGACTGGCAGAGGAGCCCCAGTTCAAGGCTCTAACAACCTGCCAGCTGGAACCAATTAACAATAATTCATGAAGCTACAGCCACAAGTCATGAGTGGAGCTGAACATCAGCTTTGCACATGACAGAGCCCCCCCCCCCACCAAGGGGTGGAATCCAGACACCCACCATGCCATAGGAACTGCCTCAAGATCAACGCGAGGAAAACTAAGGAGCTGGTGGTGGACTGCCGCAGGCAAGGACAACCCCTCACAGCACCAGTAAACATACAGGGAACAGACATTGAGATGGTGACATCCTACAAGTACCTGGGTGTTCATCTGAACAATAAACTAGACTGGTCACACAATACCAACGTACTCTACAAGAAGGGACAGCACAGGCTGTTCCTACTGAGGAGACTCAGGTCTTTTGGTGTACAAGGGGCGCTGCTGAAGACATTCTATGACACAGTGGTAGCATCAGCCATCACTTTTGGAGTGGTCTGCTGGGGCAGTGGCATTACAGCAGCTGATAGGAAGAGACTGAACAAACTGATCAAGAAAGCTAGCTCTGTCTTGGGGCAGCGCCTTGACCCAGTGGAGGAGATAGGAGAGAGAAGGATGGTGGCTAAACTGTTATCTCTGCTGGAGTCTGAGTCCCACCCTATGCAGGACATACCGAACACACTGAGGAGCTCATTTAGCAGCAGACTACATCATCCTAGGTGCGCAACCGAGAGGTTTCGCAGGTCCTTCCTACCTACGGCTGTCAGACTGTATAACCTAAGCAGGGCTGCTCGCAGAGAAAGCAAAAAAAATGTGACGATCTAATAGTATTGAATGCAAAAGACGCAATAGACTTATACAATGGTCCCCTCCAGTATACAACTAGGACAATATCGGTCGCTACAGAGGGTGACAATATATATGGGTACATATTCATACTATGTAGGATAACTAAGTAGACGGTTATGCTGTTTATTCCATCTAGCTACAATGCTCCGCACTGTGTGTATATATATTTATATATTTATTCCATCTAGCTACAATGTTCCGCACTGTGTGTTTATATATTTATATATTTATATGTACATTTGTATATTCGCTGTTCTTGTTTTTCTTGTCTTCTTGATTGTTGCTCTGAGTGTTGCTATCCCTGTGCTGTTGCAATCCTGGAATTTCCCCATTGTGGGACTAATAAAGGCTTATCTTATCTTATCTTATCTTATCTTAAAACCTGCCATCCTCCACCCCCTCAAACCCCTCACAATAACCCAGGGCTGGAGGTGGGGGAAACAGGTCAAGAGGGAACAAACCAATGAAACATACGACAATATAACACAAGGAAAGAACAAAATTTCCCAACCCCAAAAGCTACCCCCCCCCCCCAAATCCCAAGAGTCCCACAGTTCAGGGGGCTGACCAGAGTCCAAAGCCCACCAGGCGGCCCAGCAGGCAGCCCCGTAGAACAGCGTCAGGTGGCCTGCCAGGGCACACGGGCCACCTGGCTAGGGAACCCAGTTCTTCAGGCAGCCTGCCCACATGGTTAAGCCACCAGGACCGGAAGGAAAGACGAGGCGGCGGCCTACCCACCGGGAGGCTGAGAGGTGGGTGGCTGGACAGAGGAAGGGGATCCCTTGTGGTCACTGGTGGCGGACAAGAATGGACCACGACGATGCCCAACAGAAGGAGGAGGAACACCCACAGGGCCTCCAGAACGGAAGGGAAGACCCTGGTATCCCCAAACTGTCTGGTAGCACCCTCAGTGGTCCCGACATGGGACTGGAACTCGGTTGCACCCACGGTGGACCCGGGCTGGGCCATGGCTGCACCTGCGGTGGTCCTGGCCGGAGACAACGTTGCACCAGCGGTGGCCCCTTCCCGGGACCTCATTGCTCCCGCCGTGAGCCCCGACTGGGCCTGTGTTGTACCCACAGTGGACCCCGACTGAGCCATGGTTGCAGCCACAGAGGAGCGCGGCTTGGCCCTTGCTGCACCTGCGGTGAGACCCGGCTGGACTACTGCTGACCCCAATGCCATCTTGGCCATGGACCAGCCGACTCGCATGAGCACCCGAGCTAGGAGGCGATCGATCATGGGCACCCTGGACTGGAACAGAGTACCCCTGACGACCACCTCAGTAGGAACCCCTGTGACCTCCAGCCGTGAGCCTGAATCCAGGGACTCATCTGGTGATGATGGATTCTCTCCAGCGACCCTGAAAGAGGACTCGAACAGAGAGGAGGAAAGGTCAGGGTCGCGAGCAGTGGCGGAGCCCAGCAAGGCGAGCTCAGGTGCAGCGTACGACTGCAGCTGGCTCTCCTCACCTTAAGCTTGGCAAAAATGCTCCATTATAGAAAGGAGAAAGACAAAAGAGAGCACTTGCCTTAGCTGAAGCTCCACCACCGTCCAGGACTCCGACGATCCGGGTGATGTTTCCACAGGCTTGGCCTCCAGGAGGTTCAGCCCGGCCACTGACGCTGCTGTGGCAGCCTCCGCAGCAGACATGTTGGTCTCAGTAGTCTTGATCTCCCTAGCTGTCATGACCCACGCTGGTGACTCCTCTGGCGTGGCAGCTAGGATCTGGTTCACCATTGCTACGGGGGAACAATCCTCCCGGACTTCTGGATCCTCCTGGTCCTGACTGCTCGGCTCCAGTACCGGCGGGCAAACAAAGGAAACTGAAGGAAGCAGGGAGAGGGCTGGTGAACAGTTCAAAACAGCAGCAGGTGGGGAGTACTCAGGGGACTGCTTTCCCTGAGTCTCCCTACCGGGAATCAGGCAACACATTTCATTATTTATAGGAGTAAAATGAAAATTCACTTGCCTGTCTCCCCGAGTAATGATGTTGGCTGCTGCTGTTTGGAAGTCGTCATCCTTCCGTCCAAAAAAGGCAGTGTTAGGCCCCTCTGTCAACAGTTTAGGAGCCGCCCCTCTCACCACAGAAACGGGAGCCACCAGTGTGGAAAACAAGCGCCCTTCGACCGTCTGCGGATTCACCGAGGGAAAGGTCCTCTGAGCAGATGTGGAGGAGAGTCTTGCAGACAGAACTACCCGGGCAGGAACATGTGGATGAGGCTCCGCAGCAGGGATAACCAGGCTCAGTGTGAAAAAGGATGCAGTTGGCGGGGCTGGATAATTCTTCCGGAAATCCGGGACCGGATGGCGTCGACGCTGCCGACCTGGCTGCGGCCATCTTGAAGCAGGAGATTGAGTGGAGGAAAAGATGGCTGCCGGCTGAGAAGAGCATCTCTGCTTGGGTTTGGTGCAGAGCACCCTTCTCTTCAGGTCAGGGAAAGCCTGTTCAAGCACACAGACGGAGGACAATAATTCGGCGTACTGGGGATAATTCCAGAGGCCTGGGTGAGCTTCCAGAATATCTTAAGCCTCATTGAGGCAGTCTCACTCTTCTCCGGGGCAGTAGGCATTTTCGGCAATGTACAGGAACCCTCGGATAGACGCGACTGCCCACTCCTCCTCTACGCTGGGATGTCCCGTTGCGCATCCACTTCTGTTGGTGTGGCAACGATGCACCGAGGACATCATGCTCCAAACAGGTAGGAAAACACACAAAAGGGTAAAAAAAAAAAATGTCACGCCACTTCACTGCTGGGCTGTAGCTGGTGGCGGCAATCTGTCGTGTCCACTGCGTCAGTACGCAGCGAACAAATTAATTATTGTGAGCCCAAAGTGCAACTGAACATGTTTATTAACAGAAAGTGGAAAACACAAAATGCACAAAATGCACAACTAATGCAGTTGAGGGTTAGTAGAGATGGACGACCAGCTACAAACTCCACTGGCAATCCCACATGCTTCCAGGGTGGAACTGGGTAGCAGAGAAGAAAGGCTAAATAATGAGAGGAGGGCTTACATGCAGGGTTGGAGTAACTGGCTCTGGAAAACAACTCCATACACAGTCCAGGGAAAAGAAGTGAACCAATGGGAGCGAGTCTGGTCGTCAATGGTTGACTATTGCCGCCACACTAAGTGCATCCACTGACCAACATAAATACTCCAGCGCTAATGATGTCAAGTGGAGGCAGGAGTGTTGCTGAGCAGGTGCATGAGTGAGTATCAGAGTACGTGAGTGAGGATGAATGTGTGTGGCAGAGGAGCCCCAGCTCAAGGCTCTAACAACCTGCCAGCTGGAACCAGTTAACAATAATTCACGAAGCTACAGCCACAAGTCATGGGTGAAGCTGAACATCAGCTCCGCACATGACACAAAAGAGTTTTTCTGTATAGCAGAAGTTTCTGCTTCATTTACAAATCACTGTAATAGGATCCATCCTTCACTTCCGGCGCCACAGGAGTAGGCTGCCTTTTGCAACAGCGGATCAATTTCTGCCTATTTCTATTACTATCTGGCTCTCCTGCCAAGCTTTATGATCCAGCGTCACCTTTATTCTATCAGAACACGTAGATCGCCCAAATGTCTCCTGAGTCAGCTGACGGAGCCACTGTTTCTGGCAGGAGGCAGTATAACAGGGACCAGCTGTTAGCACTCAACCGGCCCATGATGCTAACGAAAAAACTCGACAAACCTGGAGAATTAAGACGAAAACGACGTGGGTGTGGTGCTGGAGTAAGATGGCGGGCAAGGAATATAAGGTACAGACCAGCCCTCCCATCTGTCATTATGGGGAATGTACGATCGATACTTGGAAAAACAGATGAGCTAGCGGCTATCTCCCGCTACGATGGCATATACCGGGAGTGTAGTCTGATGCTATTCACAGAGATGTGGCTAACAGAACTAGTAGCAGATGCTAACATTGAACTGGAGGGTTTCCACGCAATACGGGCAGACCGAACACTAGACAGTGGGAAGGCAACGAGCGGTGGAGTGATGATGTACGTCAATAACAACTGGTGCAGACCGGGACATATCACGGTTAAACAACAACACTGCAACAAAGACATTGAGTTGCTAGCTGTTAGCATGCGGCCTACCTACCTCCGGAGGGAATACTCACACGTGATCTGCATTGTCATTTATGCAAATCCGACGGCGAATGCTGGGACAGTGCGTGACATCATCCACTCAGTAACTGGCAGGCTGCAGACAGAACACCCAGATGCTCTTCTCCTCATCTCAGGCGATTTCAACCATATTTCACTGTCTCCCTTTCTACCCACGTTTACCCAGTATGTCACATGCCACACTAGAGACAATAAAACACTGGACTTATTCTACGCAAACACTAAGGAGGCGTACACCTCATCACAACTCCCCCCACTCGGGAGATCAGATCACAACTTGGTTCATCTCCTGCCGGTGTACAAACCCCTAGTGCACAGACAACCTCCGGTCATGCGCACAGTGAAGTTATGGTCTGAGGAGGCAATGGACGCTCTAAAGGACTGCTTTGAAACCATTGCCTGGGAACAGCTCTGTGATCCACATGGTGAGGACATCGATGGCCTCACTCACACCATCACGGACTACATCAGCTTCTGTGTGGACAACACCATACCCACCAAGACCATACGGTGTTGCTCGAACAACAAACCCTGGATCAACCCTAAAAACACTTCTGAGAGAGAAGAAGAGGATCTTCAGGTCGGGCAACAGGGAGATGCCTAAGTCCGTACAGAGGGAGCTGAGGAGGAAGATCAGAGAAGGCAAGGACAGCTTCAGGAAGAAGATGGAGGACAAGCTGCAACAGAGTGACATCGGTGAGGTCTGGAAAAACCTTAAAACCATCTCTGGGCTCCAGAATACCTCCTCCCAGGCCACGGGGGGCAGGGAGTGGGCGAACAATCTGAACCTGTTTTTTAATAGGTTTGACCAACCGCCCTCCCCCCCGACTGCACAACAACCACTGCTGCCTCTAAAGACATCGAGTCCTGCTGCCCACACCCCACTCCACCAACACCCCCCCACTCCCAAGACACAGCACCCCAACATGATCCTCACTAAGACCCAGGTGAGGACGGAGCTGAGGAAGATCAAGGCGAGGAAGGCGTCGGGACCGGACGGCATCAGCGCAAAGCTCCTCAAGTCCTGTGCTGATCAGCTGTGTGGGATTGTGGAGCTCATCTTCAACCTGAGCCTGAAGCTGGGGAGGGTATCACAGTTGTGGAAAACATCTTTTGTGGTACCTGTACCAAAGACTTCCCGCCCCAAAGACCTGAACAGCTACAGACCAGTGGCCCTGACGTCCCACTTGATGAAGACCCTGGAGAGACTGCTCCTTGCTCACCTCTGCCCCCTGGTGGGACCAGCGATGGATCCACTCCAGTTCGCCCACCAGCATGGCATTGGGGTGGAGGATGCAGTGATCTTCCTCCTTCACCATTCTCTGTCCCACCTGGAGAAGCCCGGGAATGCGGTGAGGATCATGTTCTTTGACTTCTCCAGTGCTTTCAACACCATCCAACCGATGATCCTGAAGGACAAGCTGCTGTGCGCAGGGGTGGACCAGCACCTGTCATCATGGATCCTGGACTACCTCACTAACCGGCCACAGTTTGTGAGAACCCGGGACTTTGTGTTCGACACGATCATCGGTAGCACAGGGGCCCCCCAGGGAACGGTTTTGGCTCCCTTCCTATTCACCCTTTATACTGCGGACTTCTCACACAACACAACACACTGCCATCTACAGAAGTTCTCTGACGACTCTGCGATCGTTGGCCTCATCTCTAACGAAGATGAAGCTGAGTACAGAGGACTTATCCAGGACTTCGTGGACTGGTGCCATCGGAACTGCCTCCAGATCAACGCGAGGAAAACTAAGGAGCTGGTGGTGGACTGCCGCAGTCAAGGAAAACCCCTCACAGCACCAGTAAACATACAGGGAACAGACATTGAGATGGTGACATCCTACAAGTACCTGGGTGTTCATTTGAACAATAAACTAGACTGGTCACACAATACTGACGCACTCTACAAGAAGGGACAGCGCAGGCTGTTCCTACTGAGGAGACTCAGGTCTTTTGGTGTACAAGGGGTGCTGCTAAAGACATTCTACGACACGGTAGTGGCAATCAGCCATCACTTTTGGAGTGGTCTGCTGGGGCAGTGGCATTACAGCTGCCGATAGGAAGAGACTGAACAAACTGATCAAGAAAGCTAGCTCTGTCCTGGGGCAGCGCCCTGACCCAGTGGAGGAGATAGGAGAGAGAAGGATGGTGGCTAAACTGTTATCTCTGCTGGAGTCCGAGTCCCACCCTATGCAGGACATACTGAACGCATTGAGGAGCTCATTTAGCAGCAGACTACCTCATCCTAGGTGCGCAACCGAGAGGTTTCGCAGGTCCTTCCTACCTACAGCTGTCAGACTGTATAACCTAAGCAGGGCTGCTCGCAGAGATAGCAAAAAAACATGACGACCTAATAGTATTGAATGCAAAAGACGCAATAGACTTACACAATGGTCCCCTTCAGTATATACAACTAGGACAATATCGGTCGCTACAGAGGGTGACAATATGTATGGGTACATATTCATACTATGTAGGATAACTAAGTAGACGGTTAGGCTGTTTATTCCATCTTGCTACAAAGCTCCGCACTTTGTATATATATTTATATATTTATGTGTATGTATGTATATCCACTGCTCTTATTTATATCTTCCGTATCTTCTTAATTATTGCTCTGAGTGTTGCTATCCCTGTGCTGTTGCAGTCCTGGAATTTCCCCATTGTGGGACTAATAAAGGCTTATCTTATCTTATCTTATCTTATCTTATCTTATCTTAATATCACTGCAATAAACTCAAAAAAAAACCCATCTGCTTTAAAATTTGTGATTCTTCCCACAACTTTTAGTGCAAAAAGACCCTCTCAAAACATTACAACTTTTATCGCAACTGTTTTAAAAAGCTCCTGTGAATTCAGGCTTTTTGGGCGGCAACAATCATAAAAACATCCCGTGAAATCCTGGAGGGACTGACTAATGATCTCCTTATGGCATCTGATAATGGACTTGTTTCTGTATTTGTCCTTTTAGACCTTAGTGCAGCTTTTGATACTATTGATCATAATATTTTACTTGATAGATAAGAACACCATGTTGGACTTAAAGGAACTTCTTTTCAGTGGTTTAAATCTTATTTATCTAATAGGTTCCATGTTAGGGCAGCATGGTGGTGCAGTAGTTAGGACTGTGGCAGCACAGCAAAAAGGTCACTGGATCAATCCCACCCCCAGACCATCAGTGACTCTTCTGTGTGGAGTTTGCATGTTCTTCCCATGTCTGTGTGGGTTTACTCTGGGTACTCCAGTTTCCTCCCACAGGCCAAAAACATGCAGGTTTGCCGCAAAGGGAAGATGGCGGAGAGACATAACACTTAAACAAAGAGCTCTCCCTAGCCGGATTAAAAATCATCGGTAAATGGCCAACTCGACATAAACGAATCAATAAACTAAGGGATGAAAACACGAAGGAACAGGGCACAAGGACAAAAACAGGGTAAAATTGAAGAATTCCTCTCCAACAACGCAGGAAAAACCGCTGTACGCAAAGCCCAAAAAAACGAGATGTCTACAGCAGAGAAAATGGAGGACACCAGACTCGACAACATGAACGCTGGCATCGCCAGTTTGGGTGAAGAGTTAAGAGAATTCAAGCGACAGCTACAACAGGATTTAGCGGCTCTTAAGGAGGAACTGAAAAAAGAAATTAAGGAGGAAATCATGGACCTCCGAAGAGAAATGGAGCGTAAATTAACGGAAAACATGGAGGAGCTGCGCTCCCAGCGGGCGTGTATGACAGAAGCGCAGACCCGAATTTCGGAACTAGAAGATTGGAAAAGCGAGGCAAACGAACAACTACAGACCCTGACGACGCAAACGCAGAGGATGCAGGAGAAAATAAACGACTTGGAGAGCAGATCCCGACGAAGCAATATGCGCATCTTTGGAATTCCGGAGGGCATTGAAGGCAACTCGATGACAAAATTCATGGATCAGTTCTTAAAAAAAGAACTGGAAATACCCGGAGAAACGGATCTGCAGATTCAACGGGCGCACAGAACACCGGCACAGAACCCGAAAACAAACTCTCCACCCAGGTCAGTTGTGGTAAACTTTGTGAAATATGACATAAAGGAAAGAATCCTGACGCAAGCATGGAAAAAAAAGATACGAATCGGCGACAAACAGGTATTTTTTGACCATGACTACCCGACAGAAATCGTGCAGCAGCGGAAGAAATATGCCAACATTAAAAAAACGCTGAAAGAGAAAAAAATTAGATTCCAAACGCCGCTAACGAAAATGAGGATTCATTGGGAGGAAGGCACAAGAACCTACAACACGGCCGAAGAGGCAGCGCGGGATATAATGGAGCGGGGCCTTGAGGTGAGCGTGCCGAAGGAGACGGCTGGAGCAGCGGCGGCCCTGAACGCACCACGACAGACGGAGTGGAGACGAGTGAACGGCGGAAGAAGGGGGAGAGACGTAGAGCAGCGGGCCCAGGACAAGCTACAAGGCTTTCAACTGAAAGCCTAGATCATAACAAAGATTAAGAAAGGCACAGAAGAAATGAAGGCCAAGAAGACAAGGTAAAAGAGAAACAGACGGCTAGGAGAGGTTTAAGTGATATTTGTTGGACATTTCTAGACTTATGACTATTACTTTGATAGTAATTAGAAGTCTAGGGAGGGCCCTTCACTCTGTGAAGACAAACCCCCCACCCACCAACAGGGACCAGTGGGCGGAAGAAAGGCCCAAAGTACGGAGGTCGAGTTTTTTTAATGTGTTTTTATATAAATATGTGTTATTTTTGTTGTTAAAGGGGCTAGGAGCACAAGTTAAAAAAATGGAAAAACATGAATATGGGTAAAAATCTTAAGATAATGACACTAAACGTGAATGGTCTGAACTCACCTGTTAAAAGGGAAAGAATAATAAGAAAATTCAAGAAGGAAAAAGCTGAAATTATATTTATGCAAGAGACACATTTGAGCAAGGCAGAACATGTGAAACTAAAGAGATTTGGCTATAAGAACTCCTACTACAGTTCATTTAAGGGAGGAGCAAAAAGGGGGGTTATGATACTAATCTCAAACAAAATACAATTTGAAAGTGAACAGGAAATCCAGGATAAAGAAGGCAGGTATGTAATAATAAAGGGAAGAATAGATGGTATGCAGATTACATTAGTGAACATCTATGCCCCACCAGAAAGTGACAAGGGTTTTTTTCAACATCTGTTTGATCTCATAGCAACACACAGTGAAGGAGTCCTAATTTGTGGAGGAGACTTAAATGCTGTCATGGATCATGAAGTTGACACAACAAGTGTTAAGAAGACAAAAAAACATGTAACAAAGTTCATAAGAACCTCACTGGCAGAAATGGGTATGGTAGACATATGGAGGGACCTACACCCACTCGAAAAAGACTATACACATTATTCAGCAGCCCATAAAGTACACTCTAGAATAGATTACTTCCTTATGAATGAAGGTGACAGACACAGGGTGAGAAATTGTTGGACTGGAGGGGCAGAAATATCAGATCATAATCCTATATACATGGAAATATATTTAAACAATAGAAAACGACAAACAACATGGAAACTTAACGTAGGACTGTTAAATGATGAGAAAATGAAAGAAAGAATAAAAATAAACATAAACGAATATATCCAAGAGAATGACAATGAAGAAGTGGACCCAACAATACTATGGGACGCACTAAAAGCCGTGTTAAGGGGTAAATTAATTGTTGAAACAGGAAAAGCAAATAAGACTAAACTGGAAGCGTATGAACAAAGATGTGAGAGACTGAGGGAATTAGAACGTAAACATCAAAGCACAAATGATCCAAAAATATATCAAGAAATTAAAGAAGAAAAAACAAAGATAAAAGAAACACAAATGGATGAAATTGAAAGGAAAAATAGATATCTAAAGCAAAAATATTATGAAACGGGGCCAAAAGCCACAAAACTGCTGGCAAAACGGTTAAGAAAACAACAAACAATGAATAATGTATACAAGATTAAAGACCCCACCACAAATAAAACCACAGTTAACCCAGAAAACATCGAAGAAATTTTCCATAATTTCTACCAAGAACTATACTCGCAACCTGAAGAAACAAATACTAAAGATATCAAAAAATTTCTAGACACATTGGACTTGCCATCAATAGGAAATCAACAAAATGAAAAACTAACAGCAGAAATAACAACACAAGAGATCAGAGATGTGATTAAGTCACTTAAAAACGGTAAATCACCAGGTAGTGATGGATACCCCTCTGAGTTTTATAAACTGTTTATAGAAGAACTCACGCCACAACTCCTAAAGTCATTTAATTGGACGCTGAACAACAACAAAATACCTCCATCATGGAACGAAGCAATCATTTCAGTTATTTTAAAACCAGGGAAAGATAAAGAACAATGCGGAAACTATAGACCAATCTCTTTATTAAATGTAGATTATAAAATATACACAACAATTATATGTAAACGAATAAAGACATTCTTGACGGAATTGATAGAAGATGATCAAACTGGATTCATAGAGGGACGCCAAACACATGACAATATCAGGAGAACAATACATATAATTAACCAAATACATAAAGAAAAGAAAAGCGCAGTAATAATGAGTTTAGACGCAGAAAAAGCATTTGACAGGGTTAACTGGAAATTCCTATATAGTGTACTGGAGCGCTTTGGATTTAACGAAAAATCAGTACAATGCATAAGGACGCTATATCAAGAACCTGTGGCAAGAATCAAGATAAACAGTAGCTTAACAGACAAAGTAAATATACAAAGATCAACTAGACAGGGATGCTGCTTATCGCCCACCTTGTTTGCTCTTTTCATAGAACCATTGGCTCAAGCGATACGACAAAATAAGAAATTAAAAGGTGTAACAATAAAGGGGGCGGAACACAAGATTGGGCTATTTGCAGACGATATTATAGTTTACCTTGAACAACCAGATAAATCAATAATGGAAATGATGAACTTGATAGAAAATTTTGGAAAATTATCAGGATACAAGATAAACATAACAAAAACACAAATACTGACATTCCACTATAACCCTCTAAACCAGATAACTGATAAGATCAAACTAAACTGGAACCAAAAAGAAATAAAATACCTTGGAGTGAACATACCTAAAGACCTAAGCAAAATATATAAAGCAAACTATGATAGGTTGGAACAAGAAATAAAAAAAGATATTGATAGATGGTCAATCTTAAATATGGATCTGAATTCAAAAATTGAGACAGTCAAAATCAGCATACAACCTAGATTACTTTACCTCTTCCAGGCTATACCAACAGAGATTCCAGATGCCCAATTCTCAAAGTGGGACAGGATGATATCGAGATTTGTTTGGGGAGGTAAAAAACCAAGAGTGAAATATAAAACCCTCCAATTACCAAAAGAGAAAGGAGGCATGGGCCTACCGAGTCTAAAGGAATATTACTACTCAGCACAAATAAGATATATCATATGTTGGTGCGACGAGGGATATGAGGCAAAATGGAAAGAAATGGAAAAGGAAATTGAGGGACTCCCAGTACAAAGCATAATAGGGGATAAAGATGCATATAAGCAAATCAAACAAATAGACCCAATCACTAAATTTACTTTAGAACTGTGGTATAAAATAGTACAAAAATATAATATAAGGGAAGACATAAAACTATTGAAATGGGTAGCATTTGACAGTCAGTTTGAACCGGCAAAACAAGATAGGGGATACAAAAATCTGGTGAACAAGGGAATCACAGCATGGGGCAATATCGGAAAAAAAGATCTCGGGAGCTTTGTAAATATCAGGAGAAAATTTAAATTAGAAAGATCGGAATTTTTCAGATATCTGCAGATGAGAGATTACTATATGAAGAAGATTAGGCATAACCTCCAAACAGATGTGAACGAAATTATACAACTTATTTTAAGCTCATATGCAGGAAATAAAATAAGAATTATTTCAAAACTATATCAGAAACTTATGACAAACAATCATACAAGTAACTATATAAAGGAGAAATGGGAGAAAGAGCTCAATTTAAACATAACAGAAGAAAGCTGGCAGGAAATATGGAAAACACAACACACATCAACAAATTCAAGGACATGGAGGGAATTTGGATGGAAAAACCTGATTCGCTTTTTCATTACACCACAGATTCAAGGAAAATATACAAATACCCAATCTTTATGCTGGAGGGGATGTGGGGCTCAAAATGCAGACCACTCACATATGTTTTGGAAATGCTACAAAATATCATCATTTTGGAAATCTATGCATGTGACAATACAGAGGATATTAGGATATAATATACCAATGAACGTTGTGAGAGTACTGTACGACCGTTGTGAGAGTTTAGTTCGCATTGCTAACACTCGGTCGGAGTCATTCCCAGTGAGAGTTGGACTCCGCCAGGGCTGCCCTTTGTCACCGGTCCTGTTCATAATTTTTATGGACAGGATTTCTAGGCGCAGCCAGGGAATGGAGGGTGTCATGCTTGGTGACCACAGGATCTCATCTCTGTTGTTTGCAGATGATGTTGTCCTGTTGGCTTCATCCAGCAATGACCTACAGCTCTTGCTGGGACGGTTTGCCGCTGAGTGTGAAGCGGCTGGGATGAGAATCAGCACCTCCAAGTCCGAGTCCATGGTCCTCAGCCGGAAAAAGGTGGATTGTCCTCTCCGGGTTGGGGACAGGCTCCTGCCCCAAGTGGAGGAGTTTAAGTATCTTGGGGTCTTGTTCACGAGTGAGGGGAAAATGGAGCGAGAGAGCGACAGACGGATTGGAGCAGCATCTGCAGTGATGCGGACGTTGTACCGGTCTGTTGTGGTGAAGAGGGAGCTTAGTTCTAAGGCAAAGCTGTCGATTTACCAGTCAATCTACGTTCCTACTCTCACCTATGGTCACGAGCTTTGGGTAATGACCGAAAGAACGAGATCGCGGATACAAGCGGCTGAAATGAGCTTTCTCCGTAGGATTGCTGGACTCACCCTCAGAGATAGGGTGAGGAGCTCAGTCATCCGGGAGAGGCTCAGAGTAGAACCGCTGCTCCTCCACATTGAAAGGAGTCAGTTGAGGTGGTATGGGCATCTGATTAGGATGCCTCCTGGACGCCTCCCACTTGAGGTGTTTCAGGCACGTCCCACTGGGAGGAGACCCCGGGGCAGACCCAGGACTCGGTGGAGAGACTATGTCTCCCAGCTAGTCTGGGAACGCCTTGGTATCCCCTCTGAAGAGCTGGAGCAGGTGGCTGGGGAGAGGGAAGTCTGGGCTTCTCTGCTTGAACTGCTGCCTCCGCGACCCGGACCTCCGGAAAAGCGGTAGAAGATGGATGGATGGATGGATGGATGGATGGATACCAATGAACTGTAACCTGATGTACTTATGTGATCTTAAAAAAGACAATGTTATACAGGCTGAGGACAGATATCTAGTTAAAATCTTGTTGATTGCATGTAAAAAAACTATCACAAAAAAATGGTGATCAGAAGTTCTTCCTGACCAAGAACAATGGACTGACATTGTTGAGGACATACGTATGATGGAAAAACTAACATATCGACGAAGAATGCAAGAAGGAATATGGGAGAAAAAATGGCGGAAATGGACACACTACAAAGTGCAACAACGAGGCAGAAATTGAAAGAATAACCAAAGACACTGAAAAAACCAGAAGAATTAAGAGATGGAAACTAAAAACTTGATGCTCCAACTTTTGTCCCCCCCCCCCTTTTATTTTTTTTTTTATTTTTTTTTTTTTATTTTTATTTTTATTTTTTTTCTTTTTCCCTACCCTAACCCCTTTGTTTTTTAAATGTAGAATGTGATCTGAATGCATTATATATGATGAAAAATGAATAAAAATCTAAGTTACAAAAAAAAAAAAACATGCAGGTTTGGTTAACTGGCATCAAGTGGGGATTCTAAATTGTCCTTAGGTATGAATGTGAGAGTGAATGGTTGTCTGTGTTGGCCCTGCGATGGACTGGCGATCTGTCCAGGGTGGACCCTGCCTCTCGCCCAAAGATGCTGGGATAGGCTCCAGCCCCCCAAAAAAGGATTAAGTGGTAGAAGATGGATGGAGGTTCCACGTTGCTCATGTCAAGAATGAGTTTTCGTCAGATTCAAAGCTCAGTCACAGAGTTCCACAGGGATCTGTGTTAGGTTCTATTTTTAGTTTATATATGCCTCCCTTCCAGGGTCAAATGCTGGTTTGGCTCTCAAGGGATGTTATTAAAGCCATGAGGTAGCATCATCAAAACCTTGAGTTAATGCCCACCGTGTCTAATAGGTTCTGCCAGCAAGTCACATGTCACACCTCCACGTTCTAGTAGCCCTGGAAATACTTTGGTAGCTGTGTGACAGTGGTGAAAGGCGAGTCTTCAGTGCCTTTAAATAGCTGGAACCTGTGGCTAGGAGAAAGAAAACCCCGAAAGAAAACCACCAGCCCTCCGGTTCAGGGGGTTGTGCAAAGGGCCAGCAACCCTTCCGTGTAAAACAATTATGCTACAGAAATGACAACCAATGAAATTACAGTCAGCCATTTGGAGAAGGATGAAAGAGATCATGAAGACCTCACTATGACGAGCATCACTCTGAAGAATTTGTTAGCATCTCCAAAACAAACACTTAGATTTGGATGCTGGAATGTCCAAAAGATGTATGAGACATGGAAATTAGCACAAAAAGTAAATGAAATGAAAAGATACCAACTAGACATCCTTGGTGTTAGCGAGGCCAGAGGGACAGGTGCAAGCAAGATCAAACATCTATCAGGGACAACAGTGTGTTATTCAGGAAGAGTGGATGGGAATCACAGAGAAGGTGTTGCAACATTAATGAGCCCAATAGCATCAAAATCGTTGATGGAATGGGAACTTGTAGACGAGTGACTCATTACAGCCACGTTTAACAGCAGGTACTTAAGCTTACAATAATAATGTGTCATGCTCCAACAAATGATGACAGCTAGGGGACCAAGGATATGTTCTATGCCAAACTACAAAGTCTGTTGGATAAAATGCCAAAACATTATATGCTAATTGTGATGGGTGACGTGAATGCCAAAGATGGAGTCGATAACATTGGGTACAAGAGAGTTATGGGAAGAGAGGGACTCAGAACACGGAATGAAAATGGAGAAAGAGTCCTAGAGTTATGTGAATTTAACAACTTGGTGATTGGAGGTACTAGATTCAAAAGAAAGACATCTACAAGGCCACATGGATAGCACCAGACAGGAGAACAAGAAACCAAATGTACCACATTGCAATTGCCAACATATGGAAGTCATCACTCTTGGACATCACTGTTTGTAGAGGTTCAGATGTAGGAAGCGATCATTGTTTGGTGGTGGGAAAGATCAGATTGATATTAAGGAAAAATCAGACGAGGATCACACAAAATAGACAATTTGATGTGGGCAGACTGAAAGATGTGAAAGCTGAGGAGCAATTTAAGTTGGAACTGAACAATAAGTTTGATATACTGGAAATTATATCAGAAAATATGGACATCAAAGATCTTTGGGATTGCTATAAAAAGGTACAAACCAATGTTGGTGAGAAAGTTTTAGGATTTCGGAAAAAGAAAGAAGAGTGGATTTCAGAAAAAACATGGAAATTGATAAAAGGAGAAAGCTTAAAAACAGAATGAAAGTTAGGCAAGCAGAACAGGACAGATTGACAGAGCAATATAGAGTGACAAATAAAGAGGTGAAATGAAGTGACAGGAAAGACAAAACTAATTACACTGAAAGGAAAGTAGAGGAGGCAAAAGATGCAGCAAAAAAGGGTGATATGACAGAATAAACATCTAGTCACCAGGGGACAAACAGAACACTAAAAGGCAAGAACGGTGAGAACATCAGCGATGAGAAAGATATATTGAACAGATGGAAAGAACATTTTTGGGAGGCTCTGAATAGGGTTCCACCCGAAAAGAGAGCAACGTTTGATGTAAGGTCCTCCAAAATAAAGCTACCGATTTCTACTACACCAATAACACATGCGGAAATAGAAAACGCCATAAAGAAGTTAAAATCTGGAAAGTCTCCTGGGATAAATTACAGCAGAGATGATCCAAGCAGATGTTGGCGGAAACAATAGAGTACTATGTACTCTCATCAATAAAATATGGAAAGAGGAGAAATCACCAACAGAATGGAAGAAAGGTATTATAGTTAAGCTTCCAAAGAGATGAAATCTGAATGGTTGCAATAATTGGAGGGGCATCACTCTTATCAGTTCAAGGGAAGATCTCGTGAAGAGTGTTACTAGACAGGATGGGCACAGCAGTGGATAAAATCCTGAGAGAATAACAGCCAGGATTCCGAAGAGGTAAGAGGTAGATCAACAGTGGATCAAATCTTTTGCCTTCACAATGTCATTGAGCAGTGTAACAAGTGGAATACCAACTTGTACTTGAATTACATTGACTTTAAAAAGGCATTTGGCAGTGTAGATCGAGAATCACTTCGGAAAATTATTCAAATATATAGGATCCCTGATAAACTCAATAACATTTTAAAAGACATGTATGATGGATACGAATGCACAGTTAGACAAAATGGGAAGGAAACAAAATGGTTCAAAATAACTTCAGGAGTCAGACAAGGGTGTATCATCTCCCCACTCTTGTTCCTAATGGTGATAGACTGAGTGGTGGAGGAGGTAACCCAGCAAGGGAACAAAGGACTGCAGTGGGATATGATGAAACATCTGGAAGATTTAGATTTTGCTGATGACATCACACTGTTATCCTAAACTTATCAACATATGCATGATAAAACATCCTTGGAGAAAGCAGCAGAAAGTGTTGAATTAAAAATAAATGCCCAGAAAACCAAGAGAATGAAAATAAAAGCTAAAAGTAATAAAACAATTGTGGTCGGTGGACAAGACATAGGAGAAGTTGACCATTTCTGCTATCTTGGAAGCACACAGACATTAAATGGGGACATACTGGATGAGGTAAAGATCAGGACAGGGAAAGCAAATGCTTCACTTGTCAAATTACAGACTATCTGGAAATCCAACAATGTGTATTAATACCAAAGAAAAGATTGTATAAAAGCAATGTGAGACCAGTGCTGCTATATTATTCAGAGACTTGGAAGACAAGCACAATAATTGAGGGGGAAATGAGAGCATTTGGAGGATGATGCTTAAGAAAAATTTTGAAAATACAATGCCAAAAATCATTAGCAACAAAGACCTGAAAGAAAGAACAAGAGTTAATGACATAACATCTGAATTAAAGCGAAGGAGATGGAACTGGTTGGGACATGTCTTAAGGATGTCCATGACTGGTGGTGCTACACATGATCATGGACACGTTAGATCTTGTCCTCTCGTATGGCTTGTCTGTTTTTAATTTAGAAATTTGCAACACTGTATTGACCGACCATATGCCTGTATAATTTGAGGCTGCTCTGTCATGCACTGCAGCTAAAACTCGTGCTCCTGCTCAGCGTTGCCGGATTTTTAACCCTTCCACTGCCATTCGGTTCTCTGCTGCCTTTGACCAGCTCTGTGTCCCTCCTGGCTCCATCTCATCTGTGGAGGAACTCAGCTCCTGGGTTCACTCGTCCTGCCAAACATCTTGGATTCTGTGGCTCCACTGAAACTCAAGCAGCCTTGATCCAAACCTGAGCCTTGGCTCAATGACAGAACTCGTGCAGTCAGACAGGAGTGCTGCAAAGCTGAACGCAAGTGGAAAAAAGAAATTGCAGGTGTCATTGCAGCTTTTAAAAGACTGCTGGTGTCAGTACCAAAATACTGTCAAGGAGGCAAAAAGGGAATATTTTGATAATATTGTTTCATCCCATTCTCATAATCAACGTGTTTTTCTTAACACTATTGACTCTGTTCTTAACACGCCACAGACTGTTTGGAGGCCTCCTCTGAATTATATAATGAATTTATCCATTTTTAATTGATAAGGTGGCCACCATCAGGGCTCTCATCGCAGCTCCTGTGTAGCATCATCTCACTTTGGCTCAGCAACAATTATTCTTCTGCTTAAAGACATTTTTGTTTCATCTAGGAATAACACAAATAAACGGATTTTCTTCCCCCAGGCCACAGCTGAAATCCCCTTTGTTTTGTTAAAACCAACCTAAGGAATTTCCCCAATGTCCGGCTTCACTTTTATTGCCCCCATAAACATGCTACAGACCTGGCCTACACAGATCCACAACTCAGTTAATTTCCTTAAACTTTGGGACACGCTGGATTTAACCAGTGAATTTTAAAGTACCTTATTACAAACTCAATTCTAAACCTTCATTCTTTTCAGAACTATGAAAATGCAGATGGACTCTGATGTTTTTGATGTGGAAAATATGTGTGAAATGCATTAATCTGTGATTTTATATATATGCATGCTAATGTTTATATGAATGTTTATTCCTGCATGTTGATTTAGAAGCACTGCTTATAATTTATACTAATCACTAAAGTTATCTTAGTTTAATACATAAAGGGAAATATTAACTTCCAGTATGTATCAAAGTTTTGCCTCGATATCACATGTGACTCCAACAGCCAATCTCTGCATGACAACTCTCCATCCCAAAGGACTCCGAACAATAGACTGTTTGTTCATTGGACTAAAAGTTCATCGAGCCCGCCCACGAAGGACACTCATTGGCTGAGATTCCGGTCAGGCCAGGAGCCCGCGAAACTCAACAGAGCTTATAAAAGCAGAGAGACCCCTGCCCCCACGCTTTTTTTCACCTCTTTTTCGTCAACTCTTTTTGCTCCGCACACAGCAAGGAAGAACAAAGGACTTCGACCATGTGTCGCTTTTCTGAACACAGAGCAGATAACTCATAATTTATGTAACTTTGTATTTTCTTTTTCTCTTAAATACCTAGGAATTCCTATTTCTTTGAGCTCAATTCTTAATCGGAGTTAAACTCCAATTTTTATTCATCACGTTTTCTTTGTTAAACTTTCTGTAAAACCACCGTTTGTTTGTATGCAAACTTTAATCTTGACTTTATTTGATAATATTTTTCTTGACCAAGCACCCACCAGAAGCTACTATTTTTATCTAAAGTCTGAAGCCTTTTTTAATTTGAGATCGGATTAGATATCTTTTAATTATTATCGAAGACCTCTTGAGAAGACGCAGTTTCCACATCACGTGCAGCTGAGGAATCAAGGCTGTTCATCGCGCTGAAGAAGCATCGGCACCATCTGGCTAGGACCCGTTTCAACTGTGGGTCATACGGCCAAGATCCAGCCCCTTCGACCGCTTGAATCTAAAGGTCGAACTGTGGACCCTGAAATATCTGCGGGCAGATATTTCCCCCAACATCCACGAAATCTTGGGCTGAGGACGAAGGCCGAGGATCATGTGAGCTGCAAACTTTTAATTCAACTGCTGAATAAACTTCTAAGGTTCGGTAATAATTTGTATATCTAATCAGATGCAAATTAAGAAGCCCTTAACATAACTCTTCTTTTCATTAAAATTCCGTTTTTATTTTCTTAAGATTAATTTAGGACTTTTTCATAATTAATAAACTTTCTCCATAAATTTGCGTTGTTTTTAATAATCTGTTAACTCAAACTGATAGAAATTCGTTTCTCAGTTTAACCCTGGTTCCGAAAATATTGACATTGTTAATCTATCATTTACAAGATTGATTTTATGATTAAGGAAATTACTACCATGTCTGTTAATCATTTCGTTTAATAAATATTTAAAAATGAGAGAAGTTGTTGGAAATTTATTTCATTCTGAGTCTGTTTCAAGCCCAGGTATCGAATTCACGGAAAATTTTTGAGACTGATTATTGATTAATTTATTGAGTGATCAAACAGGTATAAAGTGAAATTAAAGATCAAATTGCTTCTTAAAGATAGAAGCTGGTGCCCCTTACGAGTGTTATTAACTTTTCAGATGTATATGAAATGAGATTTGAGCTCAGATTCCAATACATCAATATAAATTAAATAATTCATACCTGATCATATTTATTATTTATTAATATTCCATATTTCCCTTACATTATATTGGTGCTTCCCGCGTGAACGCCTGGCTGAACTTGACAGACTCAGAAAGAAATGAATACATGGGCTGTGTGGGATTTTGGTCAATTTTAACTCACAAAGTGCTTCATTGTCTGCAGGCAGTCTATTGTCTGTCTCTGTGTCACAAGGGGGAGGGGGTGAATTCGCCCCCGATTACTGCTGTGTCTGTGTGTGTGTCTGCTGACCAAGAGAAGGTGGGGGTGAAGACCCCACTGCACCCTAGTCAGTTTAGTTTTTTTAATGCATGCTTAAAAGTGATTACACGCTGAATAATTAAAATAGGCCTGGGAACAAAATAGCGAAGAAATCCTATTTGTTTTCCCCATTATTTCAACACCCCACAGGCGAAGCAAACCCTTGGAGGATTTAATTGAATTAACCATTGTATAAACTTGTTGAATAAAGTTTAGGGAGACCAAAGTTTTCCTGCCTTTGGAAAGCAAGGCGTGGTTTTATGGACTGAAGCTTGAGCTGCATCCACGTGTCACGTGCACGCTCAGTCACGCACGCGACCGTCAAGCTGTGCATGAAAAAACTGTGCATGTGTAGATCGGCTCAGCGACGCCATCTTAAGTCTAGGTAGAGTTCCCTGTAGCCGCCATTTTGAGTAGAGATCCTTGACTCCTTGTGACGTCATTGGGTTTCCTCTTCTGGAAGTGCAGACGAAAACTGCCTCCATCTTGTGGTGAAACAGGGACTGCAATTTTTATTTAAACTTATAATCTTTAAAGACGATTTATAACCAAATTAAGTCCTCAAAGTAACTTCAAAGTCATTCATATTATTCGGAATAAACTAAATTTAACACTAATCCAAACTTTTATGCCAAGAATAAAAGGAAAAGGACCTGTTGGCTTCTGAAAGTTTTTTCTCAGTGGTGAAACCCCACTAACTGCATAGACACCTATAGCAAGAACATATATAAACACTCCTATTGTATTTAATCACTTATATAACCACATATTATAATCTTTTAAGCTAAAAGCAAACATATTTACACACTTTAAAGCAAAAAGTTGCAAACTTTGAAGCTATATGTGTGCTTATTTTGCTGTTTTTAAATGTGATATGGTGTGATTCCCTTCCCACAGAAACCCAGTTTTAGCTTAAGGATTCTAATGCTGATGTTTACTCAAGAGTAACATTAAAGTAGGATTAGTCCTGTGCATTTTAACAAATTTACAGACTTATTGAATATTTATAATTTTTCCTCTTTCTCAAATTTAGGAAACCACATCAAGCAATTAACACTTAAGAGAAGCTCTAGGTGTTATTTAAACTCATTGTGTCATTTCTGATTCATGCTTTCGCTACAGGAAAAGAAAAACATTTAACCAACCAGCATAATTTTAGAATTTTTCCCAGGATTTAAGAAAAGTCAAAAAGGTGCAAACATTGATTACTCTGTAAATAAGAAATTTATAGATAACAATCAAGAAAGATCACTACTGGCTTCAATCCTAAGAAATCCTTGGATATCAAATACTCAAACAATTCACTTGTTTCTAATTTGTAAATATTTTAAACATTAATGCTTCAAATGAAAATAGGCTTTAACAAATAAAACCAAAGGAAAGCCCCAACTTTAAAAGAAAGTGGAAACTTATAATCCTAAATCTTTAAAGCATTTAGCCTCTTTTGCTTTTGGATTTCTTTTGTAAATAAAATCCTCACTTTCAAAGTGACATTCTGCAAAATTCCAAAGCTAGTTATTGATGACAAATTCCAATACTAGACTTTGAAAATCAAAGGAAAGAAGTCAATCCACACAATTGAAATTTCAGTTTTGTTTTGCGAAACAAATTCAATCCAATTTCAATTCAACTTTATTTATCAATACAGTTTCAACGAACGAATTATTTGAAGCATCTCTACATTTCTAAATAATTTCAAAATTCTATTTTCCCATCCTGCAAACCTACAAGTTGAAACAAATTCTAAAGGAACTTTCAACTATCACGGTTGTAAAATAAAACACTCAAGGTTAAACCTTGTTGAACAAATTTAAGAATAATCAACAAGTTGAATTTTTTTTTTATAAAGGCTAAATAACAGCGGTCAAACATGACGAATCATCAGACAACCGACCAATTTACCAAACTGGATGACCTTCAAACAACATTGGAAGCATGGACTTCTAATTTAATTTCTAGCTTCACAACACGGGTCAAGGAAACACCGCCCGAAGAACTGGAGCAACTCACTGAAGAACTTTTGAATGAACACACTGAAAAACCACCGGAACGCAAGGACCTCACCAGTGTGTTAGGTAAGTTTGCGCTAACATTAGTCGCAAGATTAAAGGTAGCTGAGAACGAGCTAGCAAATCAACAAACAACGATCCTATCTCTCCAAGAAGAGAACGAGACACTGAAGGAAAATCTGGAACAATCTCAAGAGAAGAATGACAAAACTCAAAACCAACTGGATGAAGCGGTACAAGATTTGGACCGTGCAGAGTCAGAAAATAAACGGTTGATAGGTAACAATGACGTGCTTCATCAAGACAACAATGAACTTGAAGATGCCCTTCAAGACACAAAGAAGGAACTCAGAAGAGTTGAAGGTCAACTTGAAAATGTGAAGAAGGACTACAAGGAATGTCAACTGCTCCTAAAAGAAAGACATGAACACCGGGACATCCACCGCGCTCCCTCGCCCGATTCCCGTTTCGAATACGGACGACCGCATGGACAGCGTGCGTGTGCCCCTTCAGACCGCGACCTTGACAAGATCGTGCGAAATATCACCAAATTTGATCCAGGACCTACGGGTTCACCTGATGCCAAAGTCTATTTACAGGACATTGATTACTACCTGTGTAAGTACCCTGATGCTACAATTGACGATCGCATCTATCTGATTAAACTAACATCTAACAGGTCAGTATCAAAATTCATAGACAGACAGCCGACAAACATCAAAGCAGATTACATGCTGCTCCGCGAAGCCATCGAAAAGGAGTTCTCTGATGACTGCCTACAGGCAGGGCTAACCGCAGCCCTAGCCGTGAAGCAAGGACGCTCAGAGCCAACACAAGCCTACTACCAGAGACTCCTACTTGCATATTTTGAATCTCAAAATACACCAGGGATGGAAGAAGACCACAATTTCAAGACCCTCTTCATCCAAAACCTTCATCCCACTGTGAGTCATTACCTGGGAGTTACAGCTAACCCAAGGTCAAACTCAATAAGTCAGCTGAGAGAGTTTGCACACTATGCGTTCCAAAAACAGCAACAAAGTCGCAACAAGCACGCTGAGCTTGCCACAGTGCTAGCTATTAGCGATGCATCTAACACCTTGGAGTTGGAAGGAGCTCCTCGCTCTTCTCCACCTCCTACACCGCGAGTACATCAACAGCCGAAGCATTTTCCCAAGCGACCTCATCAAGGTCAAAACCACACTAGGTCCTCTGGATACCACTTTGGACCAACTTTGCGAAAACCCGACTACCGTCGTAGACCATATCCACGGGATAGGTCACGAGAACACGATACGGACTACCATGATGACAGATACCGATACGAAGACACGCGTAACCGCGACAAATGGTCTCCATCCCATCACAGAAGCTCAGAAGCAGAGACCTATCACAAACCTTGGAAGGAAGAAGAAACTCCTACATTCAGTAGAGAAGCTATTGAAATTGTCCAACACCTCCTAGCAGAGATTCAAAACTACAAAGAGAATAAAACTGCTAACATTCTAGCTATATCAGCTGTGCCAACTCAAAACAAGCGTTCCAAACGAAGGAAACACAAGAAGAAAATCCCTCATGCAAATGAGGAAGGACCAAAGGACTCAACACAGTCCAGTGCTGTCATGGCAGCCCAACCACAGGTCACAGACCACTCCTCTAACATGTCGCAACCCTGTGTCGAACCAGCGGTTCCACAATTCCTATGCGATTTAAACGAGAGGGGGGTGGCACGGAAATTCTACCTTCCACTGACCCTTGAAGACATGATGTGTCAGGACGCTGTTTTAGACACCGCTGCTGACATCACTCTCATGTCACACACCCTTTTTGACAAACTACGTGTAGCCGCTAACCGCGCTAACAAATATTTGAAACTGGAACCTTGTTCATTAGCCGTGCGACCATATGCGCTCACTAAAACAACCCTGTTGGGCGTATTACTACTAAACATGTCCATTGGACCCATGACCTTGACACATCCGGTCTACGTGTCCAAACTTGACGCCATTCCATTGCTTGTTGGCAAAGACCTACTGAACCGTTTTGAGCCACTGATTGATTTCAAGAACCTCAAACTATGGGCTCAAACGCAACACCCTCACCCATTTGACCCAACAAGAACAACAGAATCACAGTGCTTTGTTCTGAACACTTTGGACACCCCAAGTCTCACACAACTAGCACTGTTGGAACAACTGCAACCGAGTGAAAGTGACCGCCAAGAACAGGGTGAGTACTGTCCACGAGAAGTCAAAAGTCACCTTCAAATACAAGGTCAAGCCAAACACTCAAATGATCTTGAAAACTCAATGGCCGAGCAGAAAACCCCAAACGGCCCTCTTGAAACCCTTGATACCCATGATTCAATGGTGGTGTCACATTTTGAAACCCACCCACCCACCCATGAGGCCTGCATGGTCACAAGAGCCACACCAACCGGCTCTCTGGACCCTCTGAAATCTCAACTTTTTGCGACAAAGAACCCAACTTTTGCAAACGCAAGGTGCACAGTCACTCAACCTTGCAAACAAATGATCCATAAAACCGTCAAACGCCGGTCGGATAAAATGGTACATGAGCTACCCGCATCTAAACCCTATGACATACCAAAATTGAAACCACTTCATGTGACACAATCTTCTCCGCAGCTATGCAATGGCACTCCTGATCATGCTTCCGACGAACCATCATCGCCACCGCTCAGAGTTCCTCGAAACCAGAGGGGGATGATGACTGCCAATGCCTATAACATTCCAGCTGCAGAACACAAAAGCGTCAAAATGACATACAAAGCTCCCAAGGCTGTATTTCAAAACCATTCAGACCGACTCGCTAAACGACACAAAGCGTACAACGACCAAAAACTCTCGCATGACAAACTGCGAAGGGGGAACAAGATCTTCCACCCCACATTTGTACCGCAAACACCTGAAATAAATTTACAGGAAAGGAAAATCACTCCTAAATTCCTGCCAAAGTGGATGAATCCACACATTGTCAACAACAAACTTTGGCCACTCAAGAGCCAAATCCAGGACCCCATTTTCAAACGGGCTCACCAAAATCAGAGTAACCTTTACCAAAACCCCATGGGACTTGTCGGGTACAACACTGTCAAAGTAAGTCCATAAATAAGATTAAAATCAAACCTACGTCTGACAAATAACTGTAGCTAACTACTAGCCTCAGGTACACTCAGTCAAATTTCTCCAGTCAGTTAACTGCATCCAAACCTCCAGAAAGGAAAGGGTATATTAAAACCAAATTAGCCCTTAAACTAAATTTCAAAGACCTCTGTAAAATCTAATAAACTTCAATCAACTTACTATTACCAAATAGTATACACAAGACATTCAACACCATTAGCTTGAGCTAATAATCTTAAAACTCCCATCAAAGGTGAAAACAAGCACAAGGTTTAGAGTTCAATCTCTTAAGCTCTATTCTGTAATTTCTTAGTTTTGGGATCAGTAAAGTACATCCATCTAAAAGAAATCATTCCACCTCTAAGAGGAATTTTCATTTGCCAACCAGGTACCTAAAGAAAGATCAACAAGAAGATTAAGATCCAAAACCACTCACTTTTACGTTTGCCAAGATGATGGCCCTCCTGTTTATCAGTTTAGCCATCTGCCTAGCAATCACACCCACTGTTACCCAGTCAGAATTGGGCCAAGCCAAAACGAAAGGTCAAAGATCCTCGGATGGATTCTTAATAACAGCCTCATCGTTAGAGCCTCTAGTTAACCTTAGCATGCCCACTGTTAACTCGGTCAACATCGCTAAACCGAAACGCCAGGTTGTCGAACCACAAATAGTTAACAAAATCTTACAAGACACTGTGTTGGTTTTGAATGCTTGCTCAGAAGCTTCAGTCAAACTCAACAAGGTCTTGAACTCTTTGCTCTTTTTTTTTTTTTTTTTTTGTTACTTATTTGTACCCGTAGATAGACTTGGTTTGCAGTCTGGTGACAAGCCACCGGCTGCTGGTCGCTGCGTGCGCGAGCGCCCTAAACCTACATGTTTTTGGTATGCGGGAGGAAACCGGAGAGATCCCGGAGTAAACCCGCGCAACACGGGGAGAACATGCAAACTCCACACAGCTCACTGCTGGTCGGGGGCTGGGATCGAACCCACGATCTCATGATCCCTGCGATCCCCCGGCCGAGGGTAAAACTGTGCTGCCACAGTGCTAAACCACTGCGCCACCGTGCAGCTCTTTGTGTTAAAGGTTGACTATGCTCACACACAGCCAATGTATATGTTACCCTCAGAAGTAGCTAGAAACATTAGCTTTTCAGTTAATGCTTTAGCAATGAATATGCTCTCTCATCATATCCTTTTTGCAGCAAATCCAAATTTACTTCTCATTGCCATTCAAAGAATGATAACGACATCCTATGCCCACTCAGTTTTTCTGAACAAAAGCCTCAAACACCCTTTGATTTGGACATCTGTGGAACCATGGTTTAGTCTAACTAAACAAATTCAATTTGAACCTCCTTGAGTCACCTCAATATTGATTAGTCTGAATCTACCTCAAATATGAAAGAATTTTATTTTTGCTTTTGACTAAGATTTTTGGATACATGCTTGTGTAAATACAAATAACCCTTTATACTTTATTTAGATTTTATGTACATTTAAACTGTTTTTGAAACCTTGAATAGATATTTTTCAGCAAACCCAAAACATTTATATCAAGTATGTCAAAACCCACATACTTCTAGTTCACTTCTTTTTTTTTTGTACCCAGAATTTTTAAGTCTTTACAGGCTTATACAGAACTTTAGTATATCCTAGACAATTATACAATGTTTATATTTGGTCATGCCAAAATTATTTTTGAAATTTCCAGAAGTTTTTCAGAAAACCAAATTTAAGGACCTACACTTTGGAATAGATACTGTTCACAAGCTTAAGACTTATCGACATCAGAACTTTAGTTCAGCATTTGGATCAAGCCTCGCCAAATTGGGATTTGATGCCTAGGATTGCTATCAACGCTGAATCAACGTCACCATTGATACCAGAGGGGGGACTGTAGCATCATCTCACTTTGGCTCAGCAACAATTATTCTTCTGCTTAAAGACATTTTTGTTTCATCCAGGAATAACGCAAATAAACGGATTTTCTTCCCCCAGGCCACAGCTGAAATCCCCTTTGTTTTGTTAAAACCAACCTAAGGAATTTCCCCAATGTCCGGCTTCACTTTTATTGCCCCCATAAACATGCTACAGACCTGGCCTACACAGATCCACAACTCAGTTAATTTCCTTAAACTTTGGGACACGCTGGATTTAACCAGTGAATTTTAAAGTACCTTATTACAAACTCAATTCTAAACCTTCATTCTTTTCAGAACTATGAAAATGCAGATGGACTCTGATGTTTTTGATGTGGAAAATATGTGTGAAATGCATTAATCTGTGATTTTATATATATGCATGCTAATGTTTATATGAATGTTTATTCCTGCATGTTGATTTAGAAGCACTGCTTATAATTTATACTAATCACTAAAGTTATCTTAGTTTAATACATAAAGGGAAATATTAACTTCCAGTATGTATCAAAGTTTTGCCTCGATATCACATGTGACTCCAACAGCCAATCTCTGCATGACAACTCTCCATCCCAAAGGACTCCGAACAATAGACTGTTTGTTCATTGGACTAAAAGTTCATCGAGCCCGCCCACGAAGGACGCTCATTGGCTGAGATTCCGGTCAGGCCGGGAGCCCGCGAAACTCAACAGAGCTTATAAAAGCAGAGAGACCCCTGCCCCCACGCTTTTTTCCACCTCTTTTTCGTCAACTCTTTTTGCTCCGCACACAGCAAGGAAGAACAAAGGACTTCGACCATGTGTCGCTTTTCTGAACACAGAGCAGATAACTCGTAATTTATGTAACTTTGTATTTTCTTTTTCTCTTAAATACCTAGGAATTCCTATTTCTTTGAGCTCAATTCTTAATCGGAGTTAAACTCCAATTTTTATTCATCACTTTTTCTTTGTTAAACTTTCTGTAAAACCACCGTTTGTTTGTATGTAAACTTTAATCTTGACTTTATTTGATAATATTTTTCTTGACCAAGCACCCACCAGAAGCTACTATTTTTATCTAAAGTCCGAAGCCTTTTTTAATTTGAGATCGGATTAGATATCTTTTAATTATTATCGAAGACCTCTTGAGAAGACGCAGTTTCCACGTCACGTGCAGCTGAGGAATCAAGGCTGTTCATCGCGCTGAAGAAGCATCGGCACCATCTGGCTAGGACCCGTTTCAACTGTGGGTCATACGGCCAAGATCCAGCCCCTTCGACCGCTTGAATCTAAAGGTCGAACTGTGGACCCTGAAATATCTGCGGGCAGATATTTCCCCCAACATCCACGAAATCTTGGGCTGAGGATGAAGGCTGAGGATCACGTGAGCTGCAAACTTTTAATTCAACTGCTGAATAAACTTCTAAGGTTCGGTAATAATTTGTATATCTAATCAGATGCAAATTAAGAAGCCCTTAACATAACTCTTCTTTTCATTAAAATTCCGTTTTTATTTTCTTAAGATTAATTTAGGACTTTTTCATAATTAATAAACTTTCTCCATAAATTTGCGTTGTTTTTAATAATCTGTTAACTCAAACTGATAGAAATTCGTTTCTCAGTTTAACCCTGGTTCCGAAAATATTGACATTGTTAATCTATCATTTACAAGATTGATTTTATGATTAAGGAAATTACTACCATGTCTGTTAATCATTTCGTTTAATAAATATTTAAAAATGAGAGAAGTTGTTGGAAATTTATTTCATTCTGAGTCTGTTTCAAGCCCAGGTATCGAATTCACGGAAAATTTTTGAGACTGATTATTGATTAATTTATTGAGTGATTAAACAGGTATAAAGTGAAATTAAAGATCAAATTGCTTCTTAAAGATAGAAGCTGGTGCCCCTTACGAGTGTTATTAACTTTTCGGATGTATATGAAATGAGATTTGAGCTCAGATTCCAATACATCAATATAAATTAAATAATTCATACCTGATCATATTTATTATTTATTAATATTCCATATTTCCGTTACACCTGCCACTGATCCCTCTGTCTCTGTCCCTTGTTCTGCTTTTTTTAATCAGTTTGAACCTGTAACTCTGTTGTTTTTAGAGGTCCTAAAGTTTTCTGTCTGAAACAGGTATCCCAATTAGGCTTTACAGGCCCAAATGTAGGCTGTGTTTGAAAGTGGAATGCAAAGAGGTGTAGGTTATCCAGTGCATCTGGAAAGTATGTAGGTTATCCAGTGCATCTGGAAAGTATTCACAGCGCTTCATTTTTTCCACATTTTATGTTACAGCACAAGCCAAGCATGAAGCCAAAGAAATTGTCTGTAGACCCCCGAGACAGGATTGTCTCAAGGCACAAATCTGGGGAAGGGTACAGAAGAATTTCTGCTGCTTTGAAGGTCCCAATGAGTACAGTGGCCTCAATCATCCATAAAGGGAAGAAGCTTGGAACCACGGGGACTCTTTCTAGAGCTGGCCGGCCATCTAAACGGAGCAATCAGGGAAGAAGGGTTTTAATCAGGGAGGTGACCACGAACCTGATGGTCACTCTGTCAGCGGTCCAGCATTCCTCTGTGGCGAGAGGAGAACCTTCCATAAGGACAATCATCTCTGCAGCAATCCACCAATCAGGCCTGTATGGTAGAGTGGCCAGATGGAAGCCAGTCCTTAGTAAAAGGCACATGGCAGCCCGCCTGGAGTTTGCCAAAAGGCACCTGAAGGACTCTCAAGGTGTGCTCACACCAAACGCGAACGGGCGGCGCAAATCCATACAAAGTGAATGGAAAGAGGTTGACATAATGACAGACCCAGGGAACACGCACACAGGCTCAAGTGTGATTCAATGATTTTATTGTGCAAATAACAGGTGTATGAGTGTGTGTGTGCAGGATATGATGTGTTGCAGGAGGACGGGATGCGTTGAGGGCGAAACGGAGCGCCATACAGCCAGGCAACCCTAAGGGCAGAGCAAAAACAGGAATTAGCTGCTGATGCACACCCAGTGGAATTAATATACTGTCTGGTGCTTACTTGCAGATGACTCGGTGGCTGGCGTTGGCTTAAGCCGCAGGTCTTCTGCCTGGAAGACAGCATCCTTGAGCATGCTCGGCGCGATAAGGAGAAGGATGGCAAGGATGAGGGAGGACAATCCGCTGCCAGAGGATCCACCTGTGCACAGGGGAGAGACTGGAAAGAAGGTGAGTGGAGGAATGGCTTACGTGCTAGGCGAGGAATCATACGAGGAGTGCAGGCCGTAAGGGAGCGGGCATGCGCTGGAGTTGAGAGCGTAGATGAGCAGATGGCTCCAGGCCGAGGCTCCAGGCGGAGCGGGCTATATAGCCCGGGATTGATGAGGCACAGGTGTGCGCGCAGCTGAAGTGGGAGACAGGCGAGAGCGAGTTGTAACAGTACTCCCCCCCCCCCCCCGAGCAGTGCCTCCCGGCGCTGGCTTACCTGGGTGCACCCAGTGGAACTCCATGATGAGGCGTTTGTCCAGCACAAACGACGGGTGCACCCAGGATCTCTACTCAGGGCCATACCCCTCCCAGTCCACCAGATATTGCAGACCGCGACCCCGGCGGTGGGAGTCCAGGATGGAAGTGACCCTCCACGCCGGGTCGCCGTCGATCATCACGGGAGGGGGTGGAGCCCTAGGAGGAGGACAGAGTGGATTAGTCACCAGGGGCTTAATCTGGGAGACGTGGAATGTTGGACAGACACGGAGGGAGGGGGGGACAGCCAAACGCACAGCCACCGGATTGATTACCTTGACGACGGGGAAAGGTCCAATGAAGCGCTGGGCCAGCTTCTTCTTCTCGGCCTTCAGGTTGATGTGCTGAGCGGACAACCATACCTGTTGGCCCACTTGGTAATGGGGAGCGCCTCTCCTGTGACGATTCGCTGTTCTGGAGTTGCGCGCCGCCGTGCTTAAAAGTGCTTGGCGAGTCATGGTCCAAAGGCGCTGGCAGCGTCTTAGATGAGCCTGAATGGATGGTACTTCCACCTCCCCCTCCTCTTCGGGGAACAGCGGGGGGTTGTAGCCCAGAGACGCCCGGAAGGGAGACATCCCAATGGCTGACGATAAGGTAGAATTATGTGCATATTCTATCCAGGGCAGATGGGCGCTCCAGGAGGAGGGACTGGAGGCGGTGACGCAGCTTCCAGCTCCTGATTCATGCGCTCGCACTGCCCGTTGGACTGGGGGTGGTGACTGGACGATAAGCTCACCGTAGGTAGCCCCCAAAGTGTTGCAGAAACACCTTCAGACCCTAGAAACGAACTGGGGCCCCCGGTCAGAAACGACGTCCACCGGGATCCCATGTAACCTTACGATGTGCTGGACCAACAAATCTGCCGTCTCCCACGCTGTAGGGAGGCCGCCGAGCGGCACAAAGTGGGCTGCCTTCGAGAACCGGTCCACAATGGTCAGGATGGTGTTGAAAGAGCTGGACGTCGGGAGACCGGTGATGAAATCCAAGGCTACATGGGACCAGGGCCTTCTTGGGATGAGCAGGGGATGGAGGAGCCCCGCTGGAGGAGAGGTCGAAGTCTTACCAGTAGCGCACTGGGGGCAGGCGTGGACGTAATTGGCAACATTGTCCCGGAGGCCCGGCCACCAAAAGGACCTTCGGAGGAGCTCCACCAGGTGGGAGATCCCAGGGTGACAGGCGAGCTTGGAGGTGTGAGCCCAATGGATGATGTCAAATCGGACGGAAGACGGCACATACAACCTCCCCGCTAGACCGCCGCCAGGATTAGGTTCAGCCTCCTGCGCCCTCCGGACCTTGTCCTTGATGGACCACGAGACAGCACCCACGATGCACGAGGCTGGCAGGATGGTGTGTTCCTGTTCTTCAGAGACCTCCAGGGCAAACTGCCTGGACAGCGCATCCGGCTTGGCATTCTTGGAGCAGGGGCAGTAGGTGATGGTGAACCTGAAGCGGCCAGATAACAGGGACCAGCGCACCTGGCGGGCATTCAGGCGCTTGGCCGTCCTCAGGTACTCCAGGTTTTTATGATCTGTCCAGACCACGAAAGGTTGTGCTGCCCCCTCCAGCCAGTGGCGCCACTCCTGCAGCGCGAGCTTCACCTCTAGGAGTTCTCTGTCGCCGACGTCATCGTTCTTCTCTGCTGCAGACAGGCACTGGGAGAAGAAGGCGCAGGGGTGCACCACCCCGTCCACCGGAGAGCGCTGAGACAATACCGCCCCTACCTCCGTGTTGGAGGCGTCCACCTCGACAAGGCACTGTAGCGTGGGATCCACCTGAGTCAGGACCCGGGAGGAGGAGAGCTCCATCTTCAGTGCCGTGAAGGCCAAAGCAGCCTCCTCTGTCCACCGAAATGGCACCTTGGGGGAGGTGAGGAGGGTCAGGGGAGAAGCGATGGAGCTGTATTTAGGGACAAAACGGCGGTAGAAGGTGGCGAACCCCAGGAACTGCTGGACCTGTTTCCTGGACGAAGGGAGGGGCCACTTGACTACTGCCTTGACTTTGGCAGGATCAGGGATGATTTGGTTGTGAGAAACAATGAAGCCCAAGAAGGAGGTCTTGTAGGTATAGAACTCGCACTTCTCCGCCTTCACATAGAGCCTGTTCTCCAGGAGACGCTGGAGGACCTGCCTCACGTGAACCTGATGCTCCTCCCGAGACCGGGAGAAGATCAGGATGTCGTCTAGGTAGACGAAGATGAAAACCCCCAGGAAGTCTCGAAAGACGTCATATATCAGCCGCTGGAAGACGGCCGGAGCGTTGGTGAGCCCAAACGGCATGACCAGGTACTCAAAATGGCCGCTGGGCATCCAGAACCCCATCTTCCATTCGTCGCTCTCCCGGATCCAAACGAGGTGGTACGCGCTGCACAGGTCCAGCTTCGTAAACCAGGAAGCCCCCTGGAGTGAGTCGAAGCCGAACTCCATCAGAGGCAGCGTGTATTTATCTTTAATCGTGATGTCGTTCAAGGCCCGAAAGTCGACGCACGGCCAAAGGGACCCATCCTTCTTATCGATGAAAAAGAACCCCGCTCCAACTGGGGAGGAGGAGGGGTGGATGATGCCCGCGCTGAGCGACTCCTTTATATAGGTGTCCATGGCCTCCCGCTTAGGAGCCGACTGGCTGTATAATGTATAAGCGGCCAGATGGCAAGGGCGCCCCTGGGCGGAGGTTTATGGCGCAGTCATACGTGCAGTGGGGAGGAAGAGACAGCGCTTTGGACTTGCTGAAGACAGTCTCGAGATCGTGGAACTCCGGAGGCACCTTGGAGAGGTCCGGAGGGGGGGAGTCTGAGGAGGAGAGAGGCAGCGAAGGGGCACAGGCAGCAGACTGTAGGCAGGTGCCCAAACAGAAGGAGCTCCAGGAAAGGACACTTCCGGATCGCCAGTCGAAGGCCGGGTTGTGGAGGCGCAGCCAGGGGTAACCCAGAATGACGGGAGCAGCTGAGGTGGGCAGAACGAACAGGCTAAGGTCTTCCCTGTGATTCCCGGAGATGATGACGGAGACAGGAACTGTCCGGTGTGTAACCTTCTCCAGCGGGGTTCTAGAGAGAGTAATCAGATTGAGAGGGGCTGGCAGAGCTTGGCAGGGATGCTCAGGCAGGTTGCCAGGCTCTTGGAAATAAAGCTTTGTTCCGCCCCCAAGTCCAGCAGTGCGTGAGTGAGATGCTCAGTGAGATTGTGACAGAATCTGAGTGGGGGGAGGCATTTTGATAGGGAGTTAGACTGGGTTGAGTCCACGAGGCCCCCTACAGTGACTTGCGGACTCCCCCTTTTGGCTTGACCGGGCAGGATTCCACTGGGTGCTGGTCGTCTCCACAGTACATGCAGAGGCCCAGCTCCCTGCGGCGCTGTTTCTCCGCCAGCGGAAGCTTGGTCCGCCCAATCAGCATTGCCTCCGGGTCGTCGTCGGACTCTGGCGCGGGCAACGCCAGGGGGCGAGGTTGAGAGATGCGGGACGACGCTCTGCTCGAGCGGCCGAACGACTTCCGCTTGGCGGCCCGCTCTCTCAGCCTGCTGTCGAGACTGATTGCAAGGGAAATTTATTCGGACAGCCGTTCCAGAAAATCCCGGCAGGCCAGTTCATCCCGGAGGCTGGGGCTCAGGCTACAGGCGAAGATGCTGCAGAGGGCAGCATCTCCCCACCCAACTTCCGCCACTACCACCCGGAAGTCGACAGCGTAATCGGCCGCCAAACAACTACCCTGGCGAAGGTTTAACAACCGGGTGGTTAGCGCACTGTCACAGTCCGAATGATCAAAAACTTCGTTAAAATCGTGCACGAACTGGGCATAGGTCAGGTTCGCTTAGCTGAGCCTCGCCATTACAGCGTAGGCCCAAGCTAGCGCTCGCCCTTCCAAAAGGTTAGCAACATACCCAATTCGGCTGTGATCAGTCGGGAAGTCCCCGGGGATGAGCTGGAACACCGACTCACATTGGAGGAGGAATCCCCGGGCTTCACCGAGCTTTCCGCTGAAGCGCGTGGGCGTAGGAATAGGAGTGAGCCGGGTGGGCGGCCCCGGGCTAGCCTGGCTAGCTGGAAGACCAACAGGAGCTGGCCCGCTGCGCTGACGGAACGCCTGCTGGGGATCCAGACGGTCCAACCGGCGGTTAATTTGGGTGAGTTGGTTTAAGATTACCTGTTGCTGATGAGTGATTTGATCCATTCGAGCCTTGAGAGTGTTGAGCCGGTGTGCGAGCCCGCTGTTCGCTGGGTTCGGGAGCGGGCGTGCGCTGGAGTTGAGAGTGTAGATGAGCAGACGGCTCCAGGCCGAGGCTCCAGGTGGAGCGGGCTATATAGCCCGGGATTGATGAGGCACAGGTGTGCGCGCAGCTGAATCGGGAGACAGGTGAGAGCGAGTTGTAACAGAGGTAAGTACATGTGAAATTGTGCACTTGCGCAATCATGTCTGAGGTAATATGCTAGCTTTGAGATTCTGCCGTCACCGGAGTAAAAGTATCACCATTGTAAACTAGTTTGAAAATGAGACTGCCACTCACCTGGAAACAGGAGGACCGGGAGCTTTTCAGCTAAATTGGGATGTCGGGGTTATTTACCCACGGATTCCTGCCATGGACATGCTAACAAGGCTAGCAAGCTAGCAATGGAAACACTCATCTTGTAAAGTTTTGGGGCCAGGGACAACTTTTTCAGGTGAGCTCCCCGTCTGATAATGTAAACCTAAAGCATGACGTTATTTTGGGGATTTCTACAGTAGGTTGAACACTGCTGCAGAAGTTATAAAGGCAACTTCGCCTGTCTGCATCTCACTCAGACCATGAATTCATGGTCTGAGTGAATTCATGGTGGCTTTGAGCCCCAACTAGGGGCTCATATCCACCAAAATAAGAGCCAATGCTAGTTCAGTTCTGGGGCTGGTGCCAGTGCTAAACCAGTTCAACTGTAGTGCCTCGTAAGAACCAGTTGGTTTTCCACCGATATGGAGCTAGTCGGGAATTACGTCAGGGCTACATCATTACGTAGTGTGAAGCGCCTTTATGCAGCCCCGCAGAACACCACAGAAGAAGTAGCAGCGCTAGCTTGTCAACAGCTTGTCAACATGAGTTTGTTGTCTCTTTGGGAGCACTGCTTTTATTATTCAAAACCTGTATTACCATCCAAAAACAGTTTTATTCCTAATGGCAGAGAACGGCGGCTACGTTTAAGGTGACCGGTAATTATCAATATTTCAGTTATCAGCCGTTGTTAGATCAAGTCTGTAGTGCAAGCATTGACTACACTTTTAAACATAATATTTATGTCAGTTCTGTAATAGGTGGTGTTACAGCGCATTACGAGACGGAGGTCGCCTGTTATGTCATGACAAAAAGTGATCAGCTTTCCAAAAAATGATCACCAGGGGCCATGTTGTTATGGGTTTATATTAGCCGTTAAATATATATTTCAACAGATAAACAGTACTTAGTTAGGTATAACAAGATATATTTAATACTTATGATGCATTTTGAACCCAAAACAAACTTGAAACAGGATTAAAAGCAATTAAAATAATGCAGTCACAAGGTTGCATAGAAAAATGCATAGATTTACTGCATATATACATGAAAATACTGTATCAATATATATTCTATGTACCTCCAAACAGCGATGTTTTTGCACATAAATATTGCAATCAGATAAATTCTATACGTTGTTTTCCAAACTACAACATTTTGGCCAACGCTATAATTTTTCAGATGTGATAAAACCTCAAAACATTTGAGTGAGTGAGTGTTCGTGTTTAGTGCCATGTCAGCATCTATGGCTATTTCATGGCAACTTTAGAACTAAGAAGAAAATTGAGTTAAAAATTATATAGAGACAGTGTGATAAATGAAAGAATAAATAAATACAGTGAGATACATATGTAGATACAATAAAATAGAAAAATTAAGGACTTCCGGTCTGGACGCCATGGTGATAGCAACCTAACGGTGAAACTCCCAGACTCAATCCAAGGAAAACCTCCTCAAAATCAGACCTAACGGATTTTTGGAAGATTAAAATTCAAAAGACAATAACACCATGCCTAACCAAAAGCAGAGGAAACTGACATTCCCCAGATCAGGACGCACAGCGGCCGCGGAATCGGAACCAGAGGACCTCCGTTCAGAAGACGAGTGCCTGGGCCTAGCTAACAAAAGGATTAGCTTGAAATCGCTATTTGACGAATTACGATGATTTCGGGCCGAATTTCTTGAATTCAGAGAGGACCTAAAAAGGGCGAACAGCAGAATGGACCAGGCCGAAAACCGAATCTTGGAAGCTGAAGACAGAATAAAAGTGCTTGAAGATTCTGTACTGGATTTACACAGAAAACAGTCAAGGCTGGAGGCTAAGCTAGCCGACCAAGAAGGAAGACAGAGACGAGACAACATCAGAATTCACGGTCTGAAGGAAGGAGCTGAAGATGGTTTCAACACAGTGGCAGAATGCGTGGAATCCTTATTGAGAGAGAAGTTGGATATTCCACAATCCACCGATTTGAAGATAGAAAAGGCACATCGCACATTAGCCGCAAAGCCAGCCCCAGAAGCGCCCCCACGTTCAGTGTTGGTAAGATTCTCCGACTACAAAATAAAACAAGAAGTTGTAAGACGGGCTTGGCAGAAGAAAGGATTTATGCATCAAGAAAGAAAAGTCTTCGTGGAACACGATTACGCCCCTGAAGTTCTTAAAAAGCGACGGGAATATAACGACGCCAAAAAGGTTTTACGGGAAAAGAATCTACGCTTTCAGACGCCATTTCCGGCGAAGCTAAGGGTCTTTTACGGGGAAGAGTCATGTCTCTACAATTCAGCGGAAGAAGCAACAACTGACATGGCAAGAAGAGGACTCCCGGTAACGGTGTTTAAACCCGCAGCGGATCTCAGCGTGAAAATCAGAGCTCAAACGTGGTCCACTCAGAGACCTTCAAAATCCACGGGCCAGCAGCGGGAACACCCAGCCCCAGAGCTACAAAGATAAGCTTTCCAGTTCCAGAAAGGAATAGCGACCTTTTTGGGTTTTTTTTTTTTTTCTTTCTCTCTTCAGTCACTCTGCACTTCCATCCCCCCTCCTACAAGGTAACAAACATTAAAGAAGATGCAGAATCAGCATGTGGTAAAACCTTTCATGGAGCAGTTTTAGCATTAGAAACAAATGTCTTCTTAATTTAAAGGGGAAAAAAAAATCATGTTAAAATAGAAATGTAACAATGACCCACATGTTCTCCCCACACTAACAAATACTGTATTAGAGTGAATGTTTGCTGTGATGGGGGTGGGAGGGTGCACACAAGCTCATAGGGTATAGGCATAAAAAAAAAAAAAACATTACAAATTCGGATTGGGATCTGAAATTCACGTTAAAAACATGGGACAACTTACAGGGGTAAGAGAGGGCCCTCAACACGTAACAGAGTTTGAGGAATTTCCCTCAGAGCCCACACTCCATCAGGGCTCTTACAGGGTCTTTAAAGAGACCCCAACTCAGGAAGTTTTTTTGACAGTTTTTTGTTTTAAAGTTTCGTACATTATGTACTTAATGTTTTTTATGTTCTTAATGTTCTTTCAGTTTCTGAGTAGCAAAAAAGAGGGCCACCACACTGTTATACTAAATAAGAAAATACAATGGAGAAACAGGGTGTAACCAAAATAGCCTCATATAATGTAAAAGGGATCCTGAATCCAGTTAAAAGATCCAAGATTCTACGCAAAATGAAAAAAGACAAAGCAGAAATAGTATTTTTACAAGAAACCCACCTAACAGACGTGGAACACACTAAACTCAGTAGACAAGGGTTTAAAATGATCTCTTCATCTTCATATAAATCAGGGAGGAGGAGGGGAGTAGCGACATTGATATCAACCAAAATTACATTTGAAAAAAAATCAGAACACAAAGATAAAGAAGGGAGGTACAGTTTGGTAACTGGGCGGCTAGAGGGAGAAGATATCACCCTGCTGAATGTATATGCACCACCAGGGGCTAAATGGAAATTTTATAAAAATGTATTCGACCTAATGATAACTAAAGCCCAAGGTTTAGTGATATGTGGTGGAGACTTCAATCTAAGACTGAATCCATACTGGGATGCAACAGGTAATTCTTCACATCAAAATAACACCCAAAATAGGAATACTCGGATGCTACTAAAAGAAATGTGAATCTGTGACGTATGGAGGGAATTCAACCCCAATGTAAAAGATTATACTTTTTATTCAACGCCACATTCATCTTACTCAAGGATTGATTACTTTTTTATGTTTAATAGAGACATTGGAAGAGTAAAAACATGTAAAATAGGACTGATGGATCTCTCCGACCACAGTCCGATCTATATGGACTTAAACATCCAAAAATACACAAATAATACATTTTCCTGGAGGTTGAATTCAAGTGTCCTGAAAGGACCACTGAAAGATGAATTGGAATCAGATATTCTCAGGTATTTGGAAGAAAACGATAATGGAGAAGTATCCCCTTTAATACTGTGGGATGCGTGCAAAGCTGTAATAAGGGGAAAAATTATTGCAAAACTGGCAACCCAAAAGAAACTGAGACAAGAAAAACTAATCACACTAGAGTCAGAGCTCAAGAACCTAGAAAAAGAACACAAAGACAACACTCATTCTAATGGCTCGCTCAAGATCAAAGAAATTAAAAATCAAATAAATGAGATCTACACAATAGAAATCCAGAAGAAACTTACATTTCTGAAACAAAAACACTATGAAGCAGGCAGTAAATCGGCAAAATTACTAACCTATAAATTGAGGAAACAACAAACGGAAAGAGCAATCTACAAAATCAGAAACCCAGTATCAAAGGAAATAAGATTCAGAATTCAGGATATTCTTAAAAGCTTCGAGAATTACTACAAGAACTTATACTCCCACAAAAAACATAAAAACGCATCCGAGACATTCCTAAACACATTAAACCTTCCCCAACTTACGGAATCACACAATAAAACCCTACTGTCAGAAATACAACCTAAAGAATTGGAAAAAGCAATTATGAAACTTAAAGCTAACAAATCCCCAGGAGCAGATGGCTATACAGCAGAATGGTACAAAACCTTTAAACAGCAACTATCTCCTCTCCTCCTGAAAACATTTAACTACGTCCTCCACACAGGGGAAATCCCCCCCTCCTGGAGAGAAGGGGTCATTGCAGTTATACCTAAACCTGAAAAGGATAAACTAGAATGCTCCAACTACAGACCAATCAGTGTATTAAATCAGGACTATAAGCTTTTTACCACTATCCTTGCCAAAAGGTTAGAAAACATACTGACAGACTTAATTCACTTAGACCAAACAGGTTTTATAAGACAAAGACAGACACAAGACAACATTCGACGCACTTTACACATAATTCATCATATAAAAAAATATAACTTAAATGCAGTCATATTGGGATTAGATGCTGAAAAAGCATTCGATTCGATTGACTGGTCTTTCCTCTATAAAATCTTATCCAGTTTAAATTTTCATAACAACTTCATTAGAACTATACAGGCATTATATAAAAAACCAACAGCTAAAATAAGGATTAACGGTAATTTATCATCATCTTTTGAGCTGGAAAGAGGATGTCGTCAAGGCTGCCCCCTGTCTCCACTGCTCTTTGCAATCTTCATAGAACCTCTGAGCCAATGGATAAGACAAAATCAAGAAATTCAAGGTATTACACTTGGTCAGAAAGAACATAAAATAGCACTCTTTGCTGATGACATTTTAATATACCTAGGGCAGCCAGACACTTCTCTACCAGAACTAATCTCAGTTTTTTCAGACTATGGAGATTTATCAGGGTACAAATTAAACATGCATAAAACCCAAGTTTTTTTTTTTTTTATTTAAGTTTTTGTAAAGGGTATACAGGTCGTTACAGCAATGCAGTGTTTACATTTTCATCACATGTTCCCTTATTTTCTGATATCTGACAACATTGGAAGATTAATTCTTACAACACCCCTTATTTTTTTTTTTTTTTTAAAGTGAAAGAAAAAGTGAAATTAAAGAGAAAAAAAAACAAAACAAAAAAACAAAAAAAAACCAAACAAACCAGTAAAAAACAAACAAAAAGAAAAAGTAAGTAAATAAAGATAAAAGAGCATCTGAGTAGCATTGGAACAAAGAGCAGAACCATTATTGAAATGGTATTTGTCAAAGATTAGATCTAATGGAAGACACATATGCGGTCCAGGGTTGCCAAAAGTTCATGAACCCATCCATGTCCTGTCTCAGTGCGAATGTCAACTTTTCCATCGAGTAAATGTCTTGGATCACGTTAGTCCAATCTTCAGGTGTAGGACAGTCCTTCAACATCCATTTTTTAGTTAGAGCTTTTTTGCTTGCCAATATTAAAACATTGAATAAGTATTTTTCTCCTCGTCTTTCCAGTGAGTCCGGTAGTAAACCCAAATACAAAGTTACAAAAGAAAAGGGAACTGTAATTTTGAATATTTTCCCCAATATTGTCTGTACATTGGACCAATATTGGTGGATAACTGGGCAAGACCAAAACACATGAAAATGATTTGCAGTCTTTTCACCACACAAGCGCCAACAGTTCAATCCCTTATGGGTAAATTTGATTTGTGCAGGTGTTCTGAAAAATCTTGCCAAGTTTTTCCATCCAAATTCTCTCCACTGCAGGGATGAGGTACTTTTCCATTGCTGTTTATTTAGCTTTTCCCATATTTCCAGATGTAAAGTGAAATTCCCCTCTTTTTCCCATCTCTCTTTTATATAAGATGTGTTGTCTCCTTTTAAGTCTTGAAGACCTTGGTATATTTTAGAAATGTATCTGATCCCTGGGATCCCTTTATATGCCATTAAGAAGACCTTCAGAACACCTGACTGGGCCCTTTCCAAAACCTCCTTTTTAAGTATATTGTTTATGTGGTGTCTAAGCTGGAAGAACCTGTAAAGGTCTTGATTTATTAGGCCTTGTTTTTTCAAATCTTCAAAACTTCTTAAGATTTGCCCTTTAAAAAAATCGTAATATTTTATCAGCCCCTTCTCCTTCCACTTTTTAAATCTGGTGTCTGTTTTATTAGGAGTAAAGTCCTGATCATAGGCGATCCATTGCAGAAGTCGATAGGGCTCTTTAGTTTGATTCTCTCTGACTATCTTAAACCAAATTTTTAGCGGGGTCTCTATCCACGGGTTAGTGTTATTCAAAAGCTTAGGTAAGACATTGTTCCCTATTATCGCCTGTAGGGGGATGTCACTTGTTATTTGGCATTCGATCTCCTTCCATTGTGCAGAGTAGACTGGGTTACATATCTCTACTAAAGTTTTAATTTGTGCGGCTTTAAAGTAGTCCCTGATATTTGGCAGCGCGAGCCCACCTTTGTCTTTGTTTAGCTGTAGGGTTCTATATCTGATTCTAGGTCTCTTGCCCTGCCATATGAATCTTGAGATCCTTCTGTCCAGCTCCTGCCATGTTTTTTTGGGAGGTTCTACCGGTATTGTTTGGAAAAGGTATAGAAGACGTGGAAGTATATTCATTTTGACTGCTTCAATTCTTTGTGCAATACCCAAGAATGGTATCATATTCCATCTTGCTAGGTCAGATTTTATTTTTGTCACCAGTGGATCATAGTTTAGTGATATAATTTTGTTGAGTTGTTTCGGGATATTGACCCCCAGATATTTCATAGATTCCGACTCCCAGTTAGTTTTGAGTTTGCTTAGTGAATAATGATTTGGGTCATAGTTGAATGTTAAAACTTGGGTTTTATGCATATTTAATTTGTACCCCGATATATCTCCATACTCTGAAAAAACTGAGGTTAGTTCTGGTAAAGAAGTGTCCGGCTGCCCTAGGTATATTAAAATGTCATCAGCAAAGAGTGCTATTTTATGTTCCTTCTGACCAAGTGTAATACCTTGAATTTTTTGGTTTTGTCTTATCCATTGGCTCAGAGGTTCTATGAAGATTGCAAAGAGCAGTGGAGACAGGGGGCAGCCCTGACGACATCCTCTTTCCAGTTCAAAAGATGATGATAAATTACCGTTAATCCTTATTTTAGCTGTTGGTTTTTTATATAATGCCTGTATAGTTCTAATGAAGTTGTTATGAAAATTGAAACTGGATAAGATTCTGTATAGAAAAGACCAGTCAACCGAATCGAATGCTTTTTCAGCATCTAATCCTAATATGACTGCATTTAAGTTATATTTTTTTATATGATGAATTATGTGTAAAGTGCGTCGAATGTTGTCTTGTGTCTGTCTTTGTCTTATAAAACCTGTTTGGTCTAAATGAATTAGGTCTGTCAGTATATTCTCTAACCTTTTGGCAAGGATAATGGTAAAAAGCTTATAGTCCTGATTTAGTACACTGATTGGTCTGTAGTTGGAGCACTCTAGTTTATCCTTTTCAGGTTTAGGTATAACTGCAATGACCCCTTCTCTCCAGGAGGGGGGGATTTCCCCTGTGTGGAGGACATAATTAAATGTTTTCAGGAGGAGAGGAGATAGTTGCTGTTTAAAGGTTTTGTACCACTCTGCTGTATAGCCATCAGCTCCTGGGGATTTGTTAGCTTTAAGTTTCATAATTGCTTTTTCCAATTCTTTAGAATGTATTTCTGACAGTAGTGTTTTATTTTGTGACTCCGTAAGTTGGGGAAGGTTTAATGTGTTTAGGAATGCCTCGGATGCGTTTTTATGTTTTTTGTGGGAGTATAAGTTCTTATAGTAATTCTCGAAGTTTTTAAGAATATCCTGAATTCTGAATTTTATTTCCTTTGATACTGGGTCTCTGATTTTGTAGATTGCTCTTTCTGTTTGATGTTTCCTCAATTTATAGGCTAGCAATTTTGCCGATTTACTGCCTGCTTCATAGTATTTTTGTTTCAGAAATGTAAGTTTCTTCTGGATTTCTATTGTGTAGATCTCATTTATTTGGTTTTTAATTTCCTTAATCTTGAGCGAGTCAGTAGAATGAGTGTTGCCTTTGTGTTCTTTTTCTAGGTTCCTAAGTTCTGACTCTAATGTGGATAGTTTTTCTTGTCTTAGTTTCTTTTGGGTTGCCAGTTTTGCAATAATCTTTCCTCTTATTACAGCTTTACATGCATCCCACAGTATTAAAGGGGATACTTCTCCATTATCGTTATCTTCCAAATATCTGAGAATATCTGACTCCAATTCATCTTTCAATGGTCCTTTCAGGACATTTGAATTTAACCTCCAAGAAAATGTATTATTTGTGTATTTTTGGATATTTAAGTCCATGTAGATCGGACTGTGGTCGGAGAGATCCATCAGTCCTATTTTACATGTTTTTACTCTACCAATGTCTCTATTAAACATAAAAAAATAGTCAATCCTTGAGTAAGATGAATGTGGAGTTGAGTAAAATGTATAGTCTTTTACACTGGGGTTGAGTTCCCTCCACACATCACAGATTCCCATTTCTTTTAGTAGCATCCGAGTCTTCCTGTTTTGGGTGTTATTTTGATGTGGGGAATTACCAGAAGCATCCCAGTATGGATTCAGTCTAAGATTGAAGTCCCCACCACATATCACTAAACCTTGAGCTTTAGTTATCATTAGGTCGAATACATTTTTATAAAATTTCCAGTTAGCCCCTGGGGGAGCATACACATTCAGCAGGGTGACATCTTCTCCCTCTAGCCGCCCAGTTACCAAACTGTATCTCCCTTCTTTATCTTTGTGTTCTGATTTTTTTTCAAATGTAATTTTGGTTGATATCAATGTCGCTACTCCCCTCCTCCTCCCTGATTTATATGAAGATGAAGAGATCATTTTAAACCCTTGTCTACTGAGTTTATTGTGTTCCACGTCTGTTAGGTGGGTTTCTTGTAAAAGTATTATTCCTGCTTTGTCTTTTTTCATTTTGCCTAGAATCTTGGATCTTTTAACTGGATTCAGGATCCCTTTTACATTATATGAAATTATTTTGGTTACACCCTGTTTCTCCATTGTGTTGTTTTGTTTAGTATAACTGTGTGGTGGCCCTCTTTTGTGCTACTCAGAAACTGAAAGAACATTAAAAACAAGAAAAACATTAAGAACATAGTGTAAAAAACTTTAAAACAAAAAACTGTCAAAAGAACTTCCTGAGCTGAGGTCTTTTTAAAGACCCTGTAAGAGCCTTGATGGAGTGAAGGCTCTGAGGGAAATTCCTCAAACTCTGTTACGTGTTGAGGGCCCTCTCGTACCACTGAAAGTAGTCCCATGCTTTTAACGTGAGTTTCAGAACCCAATCCAAACTTGTAATGATTTTTTTTTTTTTTTTCCTTTTATGCCTAAACCCTGTGAAATTGTGTGCACCCTCCCACCCCCATCACATCAAACATTCACGCACAAACAGTATTTGTTAGTATGAGCAGAACATGTGGATTATTGTCACATTTCTATTTTAACAAGTTTTTTTTTTTTTTTTTATTACAAAGACTTATTTTTTTCAAATAATATGATTGTTCCATGAAATGTATTACCACATGCTGAATATGCATCTCCTTTAATGTTTGTTACCTTGTATGAGGGGGGTTGGATGTGCGGATTGATTCAAGAGGAAGGGAAAAAAAAAAAAAAAAAGGTCGCTATTCCAACCTGAAAACGGATAGTTTATCCGCGACGCTCTGGTGCTGGGTTTCCCGCTGCTGGTCCGTGGATTTTGAGGGTCTTTGTGTTGTCCATGTTTGCGCTTTGATCTTCTCACTCGGGTCTGCTGCGGGTTTAAACACCGTTACCGGGAGCCCTCTTCTCGCCATGTCAGCTGTTGCTTCTTCCGCCGAATTATAGAGACACGTTTCATCGCCGTAGAAGACCCTTAACTTCGCAGGAAATGGTGTCTGAAAGCGCAATTTCTTCTCTCTTAACACCTTTTTCGCGTCATTGTATTCCCTGCGCTTTTTAAGGACCTCCGGGGCGTAATCGTGTTCCACGTAGACTTTTCTCTCCTGGTGCATAAATCCTTTTTTCTGCCAGGCCAGTCTTACAACCTCTTGTTTTATTTTGAAATTGGAAAATCTTACCAACACCGAACGTGGGGGCGCTTCCGCCGCCGGCCTAGCGGCTAATGAACGATGTGCCTTTTCTATCTTCAAGTCGGTGGTTTGTGGAATATCCAATTTCTCTCTTAGTAAGGATTCCACGCATTCTGCCATTGAGTTAAAACCATTTTCGGTTCCTTCTATCAGACCATGAATTCTTATGTTGTCTCTTCTTTGTTTTCCTTCTTGGTCGGTTAGCTTAGCCTCTATAGCTGCTTGTCTTTTGCGTAGGTCCAGCACAGAATCTTCGAGCACTTTTATTCGATCCTCTGTTTCCAAGATTCGGTTCTCGGCCTGGTCCACTCTGCTGTTTGTCCTTTTCAATTCTTCTCTGAATTCCCGAAATTCGGCCGTAACATCTCGGCGAAATCGTCGTAGTTCCTCAAATAGTGATTTCAGGCTAACCCTTTTGTTAGCTATCACCAGCTCCTCGTCTTCTGAACGGGGATCTTCCAGTTCAGATTCTCCGGCCGATACGTGTCCTAGCCTGGAGAATTTCAGTTTCTTCTGTTTTCCTTTAGACATGATGATTTTGTCTTTTGATTTTCACTCCTCCAAAAATCCGTTAAGTTTGATTTTCAAGGTGTTATCCTGGATTGAGTCTGAGAGCTTCAGTGTTAAGCTGCAGTCGCCATGGCGTCCAGACCGGAAGTCCATAAAACCCAAGTTTTAACATTCAACTATGACCCAAATCATTTTTCACTAAATGAACTCAAAACTAACTGGGAGTTGGAATCTATGAAATATCTGGGGGTCAATATCCCGAAACAACTCGACAAAATTATAACACTAAACTATGATCCACTGGTGACAAAAATAAAATCTGACCTAGCAAGATGGAATATGATACCATTCTTAGGTACCGCACAAAGAATTGAAGCAGTCAAAATGAATATACTTCCATGTCTTCTATACCTTTTCCAAACAATACCGGTAGAACCTCCCAAAAAAACATGGCAGGATCTGGACAGAAGGATCTCAAGATTCATATGGCAGGGTAAGAGACCTAGAATCAGATATAGAACCCTACAGCTAAACAAAGACAAAGGTGGGCTCGCACTGCCAAATATCAGGGACTATTTTATAGCTGCTCAAATTAAAACTTTAGTAGAGATATGTAACCCAGTCTACACTGCACAATGGAAGGAGATGGAATGCCAAATAACAAGTGACATCCCCCTACAGGCGATAATAGGGAACAATGCCTTAACTAAACTCCTGAATCCAACGTACAGACAATATTGGGGAAAATATTCAAAATAACAGTTCCCTTTTCTTTTGTAACTTTGTATTTGGGTTTATTACCGGACTCACTGGAAAGACGAGGAGATAAATACTTATTCAATGTTTTAATATTGGCAAGTAAAAAAGCCCTAACTAAAAAATGGATGCTGAAGGACTGTCCTACACCTGAAGATTGGATTAACGTGATTCAAGACATTTACTCGATGGAAAAGTTGACATTCGCACTGAGACAGGACATGGATGGGTTCATAAACTTTTGGCAACCCTGGATCGCATATGTGTCTTCCATTAGAACTAATCTTTGACAAATACCATTTCAATAATGGTCCCGCTCTTTGTTCCAACGCTACTCAGTTGCTCTTTTACTTTTAATTACTTAATTTTCTGTTTGTTTGTTTTTTGCTGTTCTGTTTGTTTGTTTATTCATTTGTTTGTTTGTTTTTTATTTAATTCTCCTTAACTTCACTTTTTCTTTCACTTTAAAAAAAAAAGGGGGGGTTGTTGTAATAACTATCCTACCAATGTTGTCAAATAGCAAAAAATAAGGGAACATGTGATGAAAATGTAAACAATGCAATGCTGTAATGACCTGTATACCCTTTACAAAAACTTAAATTAAAAAAAAAAAAAAATAGAAAAATTAAATAAGATGCTTCAGATGCACATGCGCTAAAAACCCTAAAATTTTCTTTGGTGGTGCCTTATTAAAAATAGCCTTCAGTGACTTGAGTATAAAAACGTTGTCTTGCTGTCATGAGAGCAGGACAGTCAAGTAAAATGTGCTTTATTGATAAAAAAAAAAAAAACTCCGCAAAACTGACAAGATGGTGGTGCTTCACCTTTTAATAAAAAGCTGTGCGTGAGCCTTGAGTGGCCAATACGGCATCTAGTGTACGGCATCTAGCATCATGTTGGTTTCGAAAGTGATGCAAATGTCTATGGCTTATGGCAGGCTTAATATCAGGCAGTTTATTTGCAGTGCATGTGCCCCATTCAGTCTGCCACTTCTTTAAAATATAGGAGGTTATTAGAGGCCTGAGGTCTGAGGCTGGGATCTGGCATTGAGTGATTTCTTGGGTAAGGGCTCTCTTGGCAGCATTGTCTGCCTGCTCGTTACCTGACAGGCCAGCATGGCTGGGGATCCAACAGAAGATAATATTAACATTATGTTTCTGTAAAAAACCTAGTTTCTCTAAAATCCGGACGATAATGGGGTGATCAGTCTTTAAAAACCCAAGTGCCTGAAGACAGGATCTGGAGTCAGTAAAAATTAAGGAGCTCTGTTGTTTGGTTTTCTCAATGTGTTCCAATGCTAGAAGCAAAGCACGAGCCTCTGCTGTAAAAATTGAACATTGTTTGGGAATCCGCAAACCATGCTGATTGTGCCCTGTGACAACTGCAGCAGAGACTGAGCCATCTACCTTAGATCCATCCGAGTATATGGAAATATGGTGAGGAAAATGGCATTTTATGTCCAAGATCTGCTGCTGGTACACATTTGGGTGAGTGTCTTTCTTTTTGTTTTGGCTCAGATCCAGAATGATATTGGTTTTCCTCAAACTCCATGGTGGAATGGGACAAAACTGTGTCTGTGTTACGTTGCTCATATCAGGGTTTAATTTTACCAGGTAAGGTTCTATACGGAGTCCAAAAGGAGTGATGCTCTTAGGTCTGACCTTATACATCTGCAAAAATCAAGGGTGAAAAACTGCACAGTAGGCTGGATTTCTATAGTCAGCTTTAAGTTTAGCCATATACTGGAGAGCCAATTTCAGGTGCCTGTTTTGAGGTGAAGGCTCGTTTGCTTCAACATACAAACTTAACAGGAGAGGTTCTGAAAGCCCCCAAGGCAAGCCTCAGCCCCTGGTGATGGACAGTTTCTAGCGTCCTGATGTACGTGTATGTTTTCCTTGCTGATCCATAAACTTTGCTCCCATACTCTAACCGAGATCTTACAAGTGCTCTATAGAGACACAGCAGCACAATAGAGTCTGCACCCCATTTAGTTTTAGCCAAAACTTTAATAATGTCAAAGCTTTAAAACATCTGATTCGTAGAAATTTTATGTAAGATAAGATAAGATAAGATAAGCCTTTATTAGTCCCACAATGGGGAAATTCCAGGATTGCAACAGCACAGGGACAGCAACACTCAGAGCAACAATCAGAAGGCAAGAAAAAACAAGAGCAGCTAGTATACATATGTACATATTACTATAAATATATATATATATACAGTATATATATATAGACACAGTGCGGAGCATTGTGGTTGGTGGATGTGCAGCAGAAAGTCTAAGCTCTCTCTCCGTGGATGCGGCCTCCAGCAGAGATGACAGTTTAGCCAGCGTCCTTCTCTCTCCCATCTCCTCCACTGGGTCAAGGCGCTGCCCCAGGACAGAGCTAGCTTTCTTGATCAGTTTGTTCAGTCTCTTCCTATTGGCTGCCGTAATGCCACTGCCCCAGCAGACCACTCCAAAAGTGATGGCTGATGCCACCACCGTGTCATAGAATGTCTTCAGCAGTGCCCCTTGTACACCAAAAGACCTGAGTCTCCTCAGTAGGAACAGCCTGCGCTGTCCCTCCTTGTAGAGTGCGTCAACTACATGACATAAATACAGCAAGTGTGGAGAGCGTGAAAAGATGAGGCTGAGTTTATTTCTCATTTCAGGTTTATTAATCATTGACGTATCTCCAACATCCTCTCAAACAGAAAAGAGACCCTTCCTCCCACATCTGTCCCTTTTATACCTGGGACATCAAAGTACAGAGTCACATTGTCTTTAATCCCAAGACACAATACATAACCCCCAGGTCTTCTCCTCTCTCCCAAAACCCTGGTGGTCAGGAAGCTTCTCAAGGCCATCTCAAAAGGTCACATTTCACATCCTCCTGTCATCCCCAGGAGGTCCAGACTTATTGTTCATTCTGAGACGTGGGCAACAGTAATGTACATATGCAGCCTAAGCAACTCAAATATGTGTGCCACATGACCCCCCCAAACGTCCAAAATGAAACAATACAACACAGTCTGTACATTATGGTAAAATCACGAACATCAGTCCAAGTGCTGTTTGGGTTTCAATCATCTTCCGAACTTGCTGTAAGCGGGCTTTACCACTCCCACGGCGCCATCCTGCTGTGAATCTGCTATCTGAGGATGAGAACTGTTAGTCAAACCCTGTATGGGGCTCTGGGGCATGCTCCCTGGGAGGTCTGCCGCGTCGAGGAGCTCTCGCCAACGGCACAGCCTCGTCAGCCATCACAAAAGCAGGTTTGAGTCTGTCAACGCCAATTGTTTCACTCCTGTCTCCCAAATCTAGCAAAAAATGCTTATCACCTGTTTCCAGCACTCTATATGGGCCATCATAAGGAGGTCGCAGGGCTGGGCGTTGAGCATCGTGTCTGACAAAAACAAACTCGGCATTTTTTAAAGCCTTAGGTACAAAAACGCGCAGAAAAGCGTGATGAACGGGGCCCGGAAGTGTGCTCGCTCCCGTGTTGCTCAGCAACCGCTGAGCAGGGGGGCACTCCGGCGCAGGATTATCTGGGAGAAACTCCCCCGGCAGCCGAAGCGGTCGTGTTTCTGGATTGTTCTGTCTGTGATTGTTCTGGGGGGAGTTTTCTCCTTGCTGTCTGGTGTATTTTGTGTTTTATGTCTTGCAGTAGCCTTAATTTGTTTTGTGTATACTCAGATATGTGCCAGTAAGTGTTCTGTTTCTGTATTTGTTTTTTTTTTTTTGAAGACTCTCACATGAATTCACTCGGGGGGGTATCATCTTCCTGTGTAACATATGGGCCAAGATTTATTTTTTTCTCGTGCTATCCTGTTTCCTGTAACTTAGTTGGGGATTTTTGGCAATTGGGTTATTTTCTACTGTTGCCTTATTTTTCCTCTGTGGTTTATCTGATTTGTATATTTGGTATTTTGTCTTAGGCCTTGAATCTAGTCTTTCTGACTCAGTAATTCTGGGTTGTTTTTTTTTTGGTTTTGCCATGTGCTTTTTCTTGTTTTTTTTTTTCTGAGTGGTTTGTCTTGTCATTGTCCTGGATGTAGTTGTTGTCACTTTTTGTTTCTGGTTTTGGGTTCTCTCCCTCCGCACCTGCCCCCAGCCTCCCACCCTGGGGGGTGGGGGGGCAGGGTGGTTTCTTGGGGCGTTCAGAGTCCGCCCGTGGAAGGAGGGTACTGTTATGATTGGATTAAGTAAGTAAGTATATGCTTCCTGTTACGACCCGAGCGCTGGGTTTTGATAGCGCTCGGGCCATGTTCAACTTGCTGCCGGCCTTGACAGCTGCGGGCTGTATTCTGGCCTCACCGGGCTCTTATTGTGAAGGTGCTCGGTGGGGCTTCCGCCTGTCAAGGCTGGCCAGCTGTATGTCATTGCCGTTCGTTAGTGCTTCGCCTTTATAAACCCGGCACTAGCGACGGTATGACGCAGGAGTATCGTCCGACCTTCCTTGTCAGGATTATCGTCTGATCTTCCTTGTCAGGATTAGCGTCTAACTTTCCTTGCCAGACGCTGGCAACGCTGCGTCAAACTTCCATGTCAGGTTTGTGATCCTAGCTCATGTCTTAGTTTAGCTCATAGCGGCTGGGGTTAGCCCTACGAGCCCAAGTCTTGTTTATTGTGTGTTTTGCCCTGAGGGGTTCATAGTCTTGTCTTGTCTCGTGTGTAAATAAATTAACATCATTGCCAAACTCACTGGTGGACTCTTTGGCGTCTCATGGTGATCCACGAGGATCACCACATGACACTTCCCTTAGGTAATATTATTAGAAAACATTGTATACATGTGAAGGAGTAGCCTCATCACTGGCTGCACACACACAAACACTCATGCTCAAACACTCACTCACACACAAACACTTTTTTTTTTTTTTTTTTTTTTTTTTTTTTTTTTTTTTTTTCTCGGCGCCACACGAGTCGGCTGCCTTTTGCAACAGCGGCTCGATTCCGAGTCTTTTTCCCTTCCTCTCTCTTTTGATCCGTCTTTTTTTTTCACCCCACTTATATCACGGACACACAGATCGTCCTAAATGTCTCCTGAGCCGGTGGACGGAGCCACTGTCTATAGCAGGATACGATACAGCAGAGAACAGCTGCTAGCATTCAACCGCCACCCGGTCCCATTGGAAATACTCGACATACCGAGAGAACTGAGGCGAAAACGCCGCGGCTGCCGGGCTGGAGTAAGGCGGAGGACAAAAAATATAAGGTACAGACCCTCCCTTCCATCTGTTGTCATGGGAAATGTACGGTCGATACTGGGAAAGTTAGATGAGCTAGCGGCTATCTCCCGTTATGATAGCACATACCGGGAGTGCTCTCTCCTTTTGTTTACTGAGACGTGGCTAACTGAACTAGCAGCAGATGCTAACATTGAGCTGGAGGGTTTTCACATGATACGAGCTGACCGAACACCAGACAGTGGCAAGGCTAGGGGCGGTGGAGTGATCATGTATGTTAACAACAACTGGTGCAGACCGGGACATATCACTGTTAAACAACGACACTGCAGCAAAGACATTGAGTTGCTAGCTGTTAGCATGAGGCCTACATATCTCCCGAGAGAACACTCACACGTGATCTGCATTGTTGTTTATGCAAATCCGACGGCGAACGCTGGGACAGCACGTGACGTCATCCATTCAGTAACCAGCAGGCTGCAGACAGAACACCCAGATGCTCTTCTCCTCATCTCAGGCGATTTCAACCATGTTTCACTGTCTCCCATTCTACCCACGTTCACCCAGTATGTCACATGCCACACTAGAGACAATAAAACACTGGATTTATTCTACGCAAACACTAAGGAGGCGTACACCTCATCACAACTACCCCCACTCGGGAGATCGGATCACAACTTGGTTCATCTCCGGCCGGTGTACAAACCCCTAGTGCACAGACAACCTCCGGCCATGCACACTGTGGAGTTATGGTCTGAGGAGACAATGGACACCCTAAAGGGCTGTTTTGAAGCCACCGCCTGGAAGCAGCTCTGCGATCCACATGGTGAGGACATCGATGGCCTCATTCACACCTTCACGGGCTACCTCAGCTTCTGTGTGGACAAATCCGTTCCCACCAAGACCATACGGCGTCACTCAAACAACAAACCCTGGATCAACCCTGAGATTAAAACACTTCTGAGAGAGAAGAAGAGGATCTTCAGGTCAGGGAACAGGGAGATGCTGAAGTCCGTACAGAGGGAGCTGAGGAGAAAGATCAGAGAAGGCAAGGACAGCTTCAGGAAGAAGATGGAGGACAAGCTGCAACAGAGCGACATCAGCGGGGTCTGGAGAAACCTCAAAACCATCTCGGGGCTCCAGAATACCTCCCCCCAGGCCACAGGGGGCAGGGAGTGGGCGAACAACCTGAATCTGTTTTTCAATAGATTTGACCAACCGCCCTCCCCCCTGACTGCACAACAACCACTGCTGCCTCTAAAGAAATCAAGTCCTGCTGCCCACTCCCCACTCTACCAACACCCCCCCACTCCCAACACACAGCCCCCCATCCTGACCCTGACCAGGACCCAGGTGAGGACGGAGCTGAGGAAGATCAAGGCGAGGAAGGCGCCGGGACCGGACGGCATCAGCGCAAAGCTCCTCAAGTCCTGTGCAGACCAGCTGTGTGGGATTGTGACGTATATCTTCAACATGAGCCTGAAACTGGGGAGGGTACCACAGCTGTGGAAAACATCTTGTGTGGTACCTGTACCAAAAACTTCCCACCCCAAAGACCTGAACAGCTACAGACCGGTGGCCTTGACGTCCCACTTGATGAAGACCCTGGAGAGACTGCTCCTTGCTCACCTCCGCCCCCTGGTGGAACCAGCGATGGATCCACTCCAGTTCGCCTACCAGCATGGCATTGGGGTGGAGGATGCGGTGATCTTCCTCCTTCACCGTTCTCTGTCCCACCTGGAGAAGCCCGGGAATATGGTGAGGATCATGTTCTTTGACTTCTCCAGTGCTTTCAACACCATCCAACCGATGATCCTGAAGGACAAGCTGCTGCGCGCAGGGGTGGACCAGCACCTGTCATCATGGATCCTGGACTACCTCACGAACCGGCCTCAGTTTGTGAGAACCCGGGACTGTGTGTCCGACACGATCATCAGTAGCACGGGGGCCCCCCAGGGAACGGTGCTGGCTCCCTTCCTGTTCACTCTTTATACTGCGGACTTCTCACACAACACAACACACTGCCATCTACAGAAGTTCTCTGATGACTCTGCGATCGTTGGCCTCATCTCCAATGGAGATGAAGCTGAGTACAGAGGGCTTATCCAGGACTTCGTGGACTGGTGCCATCGGAACTGCCTCCAGATCAACGCGAGGAAAACTAAGGAGCTGGTGGTGGACTGCCGCAGGCATGGGCAGCCCCTCACAGTACCAGTAAATATACAGGGAACAGACATCGAGATGGTGACATCCTATAAGTACCTGGGTATTCATCTGAACAATAAACTAGACTGGTCACACAATACTGATGCACTCTACAAGAAGGGACAGCGCAGGCTGTTCCTGCTGAGGAGACTCAGGTCTTTTGGTGTACAAGGGGCGCTGCTGAAGTCATTCTATGACACGGTGGTGGCATCAGCCATCACTTTTGGAGTGGTCTGCTGGGGCAGTGGCATTACTGCAGCCGATAGGAAGAGACTGAACAAACTGATTAAGAAAGCTAGCTCTGTCCTGGGGCAGCGCCTTGATCCGATGGAGGAGATAGGAGAGAGAAGGACGGTGGCTAAACTGTCATCTCTGCTGGAGTCCGAGTTCCACCCTATGCAGGACATACTGAATGCACTGAGGAGCTCATTTAGCAGCAGACTACATCATCCCAGGTGCACAACCGAGAGGTTTCGTAGGTCCTTCCTACCAACGGCTGTCAGACTGTACAACCTAAGCAGGGCTGCTCGCAGAGATAGCAAAAAAGACGTAACAAACTAATAGTTTTTTGAATGCAGAAGATGCAATAGACTTACACAGTGGTCCTCTCCGGCATACAACTAGGAGCATGCCGGTCGCTATGGAGGGTGAGAGTGTGTATGGGCACATAATCATACCATGCAGGATAGCTGGGTAGACGGTTATGCTGTTTCATTCCATCTAGCGGCAATGCTCTGCACTGTGTGTGTTTATATATTTGCATATTTGTTCCGTCTAGCTGCAATGCTCCGTACTGTGGGTGTTTATATATTTATATATCTACATGTTATTCCATCTAGCTACATTGCTCCGCACTGTGTGTGTTTATATACTTGCATATTTATTCCACCTAGCTGCAATGCTCCGTACTGTGGGTGTCTATATATTTACATATTTATTCCATCTAGCTACAATGCTCTGCACTGTGTGTTCATATATTCATATATTTATTCCATCCAGCTACAATGCTCTGCACTGTGTGTCTGTGTGTGTGTGTATATATATATATTTTATAGTAATACGTACATATGTTTATTAGCTGCTCTTGCTTGCTTGTTTTTTTTTTTCTTGCCTTCTGATTGTTGCTCTGAGTGTTGCTATCCCTGTGCTGTTGCAATCCTGGAATTTCCCCGTTGTGGGACTAATAAAGGCTTATCTTATCTTATCTTATCTTATCTTATGCAAATGGCTATAGGCACACTCATTTACACACAATTATGTACTGTAGGTGATTTGCTAGGTTAAGCGGCGGACACACACACTTACATCCACACACGCACATACACGCACACACCTGCCGTACATTTTCTCATTTACCTCTCAGGTTGTAAGTTATCTTAAAATATCTAACGTTTATCTGTTTTTGTTTACCTTACCTGTTTTATGGCGCAGCGGGGGGGGGGCACTTGGTTGTTCTGCTTCACTGGAAAACATACATTTCTATTTTCATACTGTAGGGAACCCACGCTGGGATTATTCATCTCAGACTGGAAGCAGAGGGGAGGGGAATAGTCCCTCTGCCGGTAGAGCGTGGGGGATTAAACGGAGGACAGTACATATTGTAATGGGAGAAGTTATGGTAATGCAGCAGGAAGGAGTAGCTGCAGGGACAGTAAGGGGTGGATGTGTGAATGTATTATGATGCAAAATTTCAGGCAGCAGGGGGAAGGAATGGAGTGATATAAAAGGAGAGACCCTGGTGTATTGAGAGAGTCTTTTTCTTTGTAAGAATGAAGTGAGAGAGAGAAATAAAGTTCGTCTGCTGTGCAAGTCTGGTTCCTTTATTTGCACTCCCCACACTGGTGACCCTTGACGAATTATGGAACACGAGGCAAGAACCCCGCTGTTGGCCCGGACGGGAAGCCCCAGCAACGCGGCAAGCATCCCAGAGACGGCCCGGACGGAAAGCCCCAGCAACGCATGCACTGTTGCGGTCAAACTACCGGACTTTTGGCTGCACGATTCGCGGTCTTGGTTCCTCCACACCGAGGCTCAGTTCGCCCTCCGGGGAATAACGGCAGATGACACCAGATATTACTATGTGATCGCAGCGCTGGACGCTTGCATGATTTAGCAAGTAGCGAGCCTGCTCCAACAGCCTCCAGCCCACGATAAATACGGGACTCTCAAGGCTGCGCTGACCCAGCGCTACACACTCTCGGACTGTGAGAGAGCAGAGAGGCTCCTGAGGCACTCCGAGTTAGGAGATGGGTCGGCGGTCGAACTGATGGAGAAGATGTTGGTGTTGATGGGCACGGATGATGGGCATTTTTCTGTTTGCCCACCTTTTCCTCCGGAACCTCCCAACAGAGACAAGAGTGGTCCTGGCCAACTCGCCGTTGCTGGCCGCACGCGACTACCGTGCCCTAGCCCAGGAGGCAGATCGGATCATCCTCACAACCAGAGCCCTCACAGTGAACGCGGCGGCGTCGAAACCCAGCGAGACGACCAGCGGAGGTGAGGAGCCGGCGACGGTAGCGGCAGCGGGGGCCAGAAAGCGCCAGAGAGACACGCTCTGCTCCTACCACTGCCGCTTTGGAGAGAACGCACGCAGATGTGTGCCACCGTGCCAATTCAAGCATTCGGGAAACGCCAAGGCCGGCAGTCAGTGGCAGCTGCGACTGCCGGTGAAGAAAACAAGCTGCCCTACGTGACGGACTCGCGCTCGGGGACACGGTTCCTCGTAGACACGGCTCCCAAAAGAGCCTCATCCTGCCGTCCTACGCCGACCGACTAGCGGGAGCTAGCGGCCCTGAGCTGATAGCCGCAAACAGCTCGGACATTAGGACTTTTGGTGAGAGGACACTGACTGTATCCCTACACGGCCGTATGTACGAGTGGACATTCGTCATAGCAGCATGCAGTTTCCCAATCTTGGGAGCTGATTTTCTGTGTGCACATGGGCTGCTAGTCGATGATGCTAACAGACGCTTGATCAGTGCAATGTCTTTTGATTCTCTCCCCTGTACAGCTCAAGGGGCCGGGCCAACAACGCTAGCCAGTGTCACAGCTCCAGGCGGTAAGTTCCACACACTGCTTCTCAATTCCCAGCACTCACGGTCCCGACATTTTCAGTGGCCATCACTAAACACAGGGTGGAACACTTTATCACCACCACTGGGCCGCCCATTTTCGCATGACCTCAGCGCCTGGACGCAGCTAAACTGGCCATAGCGTGCGAGGAGTTTGCCAACTTGGAAAGGCTGGGCATCATCGAGCACTCGAACAGCCCATGGGCATCCCCACTACACATGGTCCCTAAGGCCGAGGGATCGTGGCGACCGTGCGGAGATTTCCACAGATTGAATAACCCCACAGCGCATGACCGCTACCCGATTCCCCATATTCAGGATTTTTCCGTTAACCTCGCCAGGGCACGCATTTTTTCTAAAATAGATCTGGTCAGCGGTTACCACCAGGTTCTGGTGTGCGCGGAAGACATACCCAAAACAGCGTTAATAACTCCGTTTGGCTTGTTTGAGTTTTTACGCATGCCCTTTGGATTAAATGGCACGGCACAGACATTCCAACGCATGATGGATGCGGTGTTGCGCGATCTCCCGTTTGTGTTTGTCTACCTGGATGATATCCTGGTGGCCAGTGCGTCCGAGGACGAACACGTAACCCACCTCAGGATGGTTTTCCGGAGGTTGGAGGATCTCCGGAGGGAGTGACACCCTTGCCCGACAAGGTGCACGCTGTGGCGAATTTTCCGCGGCCTCAGATGGTCAGGGCGCTGCAAGTGTTTTTGAGGATGGTTAACTTTTATAACCGGTTCCTTTCCTGCACAGCTCAGCTCATGCAGTCATTGTACGCCGCGCTCAAGAAACTGAAGCCGGCAGACAGTCGACTGGACTCCGGAGCGGGAGCAGGCATTCTCTGAGGTTAAAACAGCCCTGGCAAACGCCGCACTGTTGGCGCACCCGGACCCGGCGGCCCGGATAGCGCTCACTATCGACTCCTCGGACGTGGCCATAGTTGCTGTCGTGGAACAACGTGTTGCCGGTTCTTGGCAGCCGCTCGCTTTTTTTTAGCAGGGCTTTGCGCGACAGTGAGCGTAAATACAGCGCGTTTGACAGAGAGTTGGTGGCTCTCCACCTGGCCATACGCCACTTCCAGTTCTGGCTGGAAGGGTGCAGCTTCACCGCGTTCGTGGACCACAAGCCGCTAACGTTCGCGATGGCCAAGGTTTCGGAACCATGGTCAGGCCGGCAGCAGAGACAGCTAGCTGCGATCTCGGAGTTTACGTCCGATATTCAGCATGTGGCAGGTAAACTGAATGTGGTGGCGAACTGCTTCTCACACGCAGTAGTGGCCCCAGTCTGCGTAGGGATAGATTATACAGCCATGGCCGCAGAGACGTGTGCGCTGTCCAGTCTGAACCAACAGGGTTAAGGCTGGAGAGCAGAGTACTGCAAGATGGCAGCTCCCCCCAATCTGTGACGTCTCCACAGGACGCCCGCGCCCGGTGGTCCCAGTTGCTTGGCGCCGCCGAGTGTTTAAGTCAGTTCACGCTCTGGCACACCCAGGAGTGCGCACGTCAGTCAAAATGGTGGGAGCGAAGTTCGTATGGCCAGGCCTGCGCGAACAAGTGAAAGAGTGGGCTGCAGCTTGCGTAGCATGCCAACGAGCCAAAGTACACAGACACACGAAGGCCCCTTTGGAGCCGTTTCGTATACCGGCTAAGAGGTTCGACCATGTTCACATGGACCTCGTGGGCCCCCTCCCGCCATCGCAGGGGTTCATGCATCTTCTGACAGTGGTGGACCGCACCACACGATGGCCAGAAGCAGTCCAGCTAGCCGCTAGCTGCTAGCGGCAACCACGTCTGGGACCACGTCTGAGACGTGGCGCGTGCCTTTTTGACAGCATGGGTGGCACGTTTTGGCATCCCGTCGGACATCACGTCTGATAGGGGCCCTCAGTTTGTTTCCGACCTCTGGTCTGCGATGGCCCGTAGCCTGGGGGTAGCAATTCATCGCACAACCGCGTGCAACCCACAGGCCAATGGGTTATGCGAGCGTTTCCATAGGTCGCTGAAAGCAGCGCTCAGGGCTTTGCTGACGGATGCAAATTGGGTAGACCGGTTGCCGTGGGTTCTGTTAGGGTTGCGTTCCGCACCAAAAGAGGATTTGGAGGCTTCCCTGGCGGAGCTTGTTTTTTCTCAGCCACTGCGGCTGCCCGGGGAATTTTTACCTGATAATCCCGCGCCGGACAACTATCTGTCTCAGCGTTCATAGCATAGCGCAGACACAGGCACGCTACCGGGCCCGGCCCACCACTGTTTTCCACGCGCTTTTGTGCCAAAAACTTTGAAGAACGCGGCGTTCGTGTTTGTCAGGCACGCGCATTGCGCCCACCCTACGATGGCCCGTTCAGAGTGCTGGAACCAGGGGACAAACATTTTTTGTTAAACTTGGGGGGTCGTTGGGAGAAAATATGTATAGACAGACTTAAGCCCGCCTTTGTGGTGGCGGACGAGCAAGTGATGTTGGCTCGGGCTCTTCGGCGTGGAAGACCCCCACTGAGAACTCCCCAGGTAGAAGATTCATCAGAGCAGCCACACAGGCAAGTCGAATGTCCCCCTCACTCGCCATGGCCCACCCACAGACAGACACACCCCCAAAAGCACCCACCGGCACAGCAGCGCAGCGGAGTCGAAGAACCCTCGTTACAGCAGATATGGGAGGAGACTGAAACCAAAAGGACGTGAGGGTTGAAACTCAGTCTGAGACTCTGGGGGGGGGGGGGGGTGTAGGGAATCCACGGTGGGATATTCATCTCAGACTGGAAGCAGAGGGGAGGGGAATAGTCCTTCTGCCGGTAGAGCGTGGGGGATTAAACGGAGGAAGACAGTACATATTGTAATGGGAGAAGTTATGGTAATGCAGCAGGAAGGAGTAGCTGCAGGGACAGTAAGGGGTGGATGTGTAAATGTATTGTGATGCAAGATTTCAGGCAGCAGGGGGAAGGAATGGAGTGATATAAAAGGAGAGACCCTGGTGTATTGAGAGAGTCTTTTCTTTGTAAGAATGAAGTGAGAGAGAGAAATAAAGTTTGTCTGCTGTGCAAGTCTGGTTCCTTTATTTGCACTCCCCACAATACCATATAAACTCATTTTTTACTTGTTTCACCGTCCATCCGCTGAGCTGCCTCCACACACGATTCGGATGTCGAATGAGCTAAACAGATGAAATCAACTGAGTAGATTAAGTACGTTTTTTTCACACGCCTGTTGGTCAGGTGACTCAGGGAGATTGTGGTCATGAATTTTAATAAATATTGTGTGTAGAAAAACCTGTTTTTGTATTTAAATATTTATGTGTAAAATATATATTAGGAGATGGGGCTTTGTAAACTGTTATGGAAATATTTATTGAAGTGTGTTTTTCTATGAATGATACGCCCAGTGGGAGAGGCTTGGTTGGTAAAATGGGGCTGTTGTGGGCTGAACAGTCAGTCTGAAGTTTGTTGTAGAGGAGGCAACATATAGTCTGCTGTCTGTGAGTAACTGAGTGACTTGTTTTCTCCCATTTTGAAGGAGTTAAGAGAGGACTCCATTTTAAAGGGTCAGTTTGGTACAGAGACTGTTTGGTAGTGATGTTAAAACTGAGGCCTCATGAAACAACGAGCAACTTTGAGACAATAGCTTCATGAGTGACACAGTGTTATGAAACATCTAATAAAGCCTGCCATCTGGTGACTGACTGTCAGAACTGCATCAGAGTTGAAAAAGCTGAAGAAAATCTTTTTTTTTTAACATTTGGCCATCCGAAGTCTATTCAGAATTGGATGGCAGGAACAAACAATGCAAAGCAAACAAACAAAAAAACTAATTCCCTCTCAAACTTCCCACAAGCCCCCAAGTCACGTGTTGTAACCGACATAACGAGACCTCGCTTGCTACGGTCACGTGACTGTGGGCATGTTGACACAGTGCTCGACACTCTGCTCGCGACAGTTCCGTGTTATTTTGCTCAAGTCAGTCTCAAGTGGGCGGTGTCGAGCATAACATCACTACTGTTTGGGTTTCTCTCCATTTGTTTCCACTGTTTGTTTTCTCCTCACCTGTACATAATTTTGCACTTGGGAGGCCAGCAATAAAAAGGCTCAATACCACCTGTGCGACTTTGCCATCATTTTGGGGGGATTTGAAGAAGTTGGAAAAGAACCCTGTGACAATACGTTTCCATTGTTATGCAGATGACAGACCATTATGTCAATGAAGCCAGATGACAGTAATCAGTTAACTAAATTATAGGCTTGTCTTAAGGAAATTGGAGCTTGGATAACTTCTAATTTATTGCTATTAAATTCAGATGAGGCAAGTCATTCTAGTTAGTCAAAAAAACATTAGATATTCTTTCCCAAATCAAATTCAGTTTGGATGGTGTTATTCTTTCTCTTAAGTTCTTTGAGGAACCTTGGAGTGGAACCTTGGATCTGTTCTTTAATTCACACATCAATCTTGTTTCTAAGACTGCCTTCTATCGTTTGCGTAATATTGTGAAGATTAGGAACATCTTGTCTCAGAATCATGCTGATAAACTAATCCACGCTTTTGTTAGCTTTAGATTAGATAATGGTAACTCTTTATTATCAGGCTGTCCCAAAATGTCTCTAAAAAGTCTTCAGCTGATCCAAAATGCTGCAGCAATTGTTTTAACAGGTACTAGAAATAGAGATCACATCTCTCCGGTTCTAGTCTCCCTTCATTCTTTTCCCATAGAATTTACAGTAGAATTAAGTTTCTCCTCACTTACAAAGCTCTAAATGATCAGGCACCTTGTTATTTAAAAGATCTGATTGTACCTTACCATCCTAATAGAGCACTACGCTCCCAAAATGCAGAATTACTTGTAATACCTAGAATCTCCAAAAGTACAATGGGAGGCAGAGCTTTCAGTTATCAGGCTCCTCTCCTATGGTACCAGCTGCCAATCTGGATTCTGGAGACAGACTTGAGCCCTGTTTTTAAGAATAGCATCAAAACCTTCCTTTTTGACATAGTCTATAGTTAGGATGGGATCAGGTGACCCTGAACCCCCTTTAGTTATGCTGCTAATAGGTTTAGACAGCCAGGGGACCTCCAACGATGCACTGGGCTTCACTCCTTTCTTCACTCTCAGTGTAATATTTCTGCTGGTCATTGACATCTGTTTGTTCTCTCCCATAGATTGAGTCCCCGTCGTGCTGTTTGCTCTCTACATGTCTGATCTTTTCTTCTTCTTGTCTATCCCCCTCACCCCCCAGCCAGTCACAGCAGTTGACTGGCTGCTTCTCAAATTATTATAATTTGAAAACATAAAACTTTTTACTTGCTTAAGATTCAATATCCCAATAATTAAGGACCAAATTGTGCATATAGAAATATATAAATTTCTTTATATATATATATTCTTATATATATATTTCACTTGATGAAGACCCTGGAGAGACTGCTCCTTGCTCATCTCCGCCCCCTGGTGGAACCAGCGATGGATCCACTCCAGTTCGCCTACCAGCATGGCATTGGGGTGGAGGATGCGGTGATCTTCCTCCTTCACCGTTCTCTGTCCCACCTGGAGAAGCCCGGGAATATGGTGAGGATCATGTTCTTTGACTTCTCCAGTGCTTTCAACACCATCCAACCGATGATCCTGAAGGACAAGCTGCTGCGCGCAGGGGTGGACCAGCACCTGTCATCATGGATCCTGGACTACCTCACGAACCGGCCTCAGTTTGTGAGAACCCGGGACTGTGTTTCCGACACGATCATCAGTAGCACGGGGGCCCCCCAGGGAACGGTGCTGGCTCCCTTCCTGTTCACTCTTTATACTGCGGACTTCTCACACAACACAACACATTGCCATCTACAGAAGTTCTCTGATGACTCTGCGATCGTTGGTCTCATCTCCAGCGGAGATGAAGCTGAGTACAGAGGGCTTATCCAGGACTTTGTGGACTGGTGCCATCGGAACTGCCTCCAGATCAACGCGAGGAAAACTAAGGAGCTGGTGGTGGACTGCCGCAGGCATGGGCAGCCCCTCACAGCACCAGTAAATATACAGGGAACAGACATCGAGATGGTGACATCCTACAAGTACCTGGGTATTCATCTGAACAATAAACTAGACTGGTCACACAATACTGACGCACTCTACAAGAAGGGACAGCGCAGGCTGTTCCTGCTGAGGAGACTCAGGTCTTTTGGTGTACAAGGGGCGCTGCTGAAGTCATTCTATGACACGGTGGTGGCATCAGCCATCACTTTTGGAGTGGTCTGCTGGGGCAGTGGCATTACTGCAGCCGATAGGAAGAGACTGAACAAACTGATTAAGAAAGCTAGCTCTGTCCTGGGGCAACGCCTTGATCCGATGGAGGAGATAGGAGAGAGAAGGACGGTGGCTAAACTGTCATCTCTGCTGGAGTCCGAGTTCCACCCTATGCAGGACATACTGGATGCACTGAGGAGCTCATTTAGCAGCAGACTACATCATCCCAGGTGCACAACCGAGAGGTTTCGTAGGTCCTTCCTACCAACGGCTGTCAGACTGTACAACCTAAGCAGGGCTGCTCGCAGAGATAGCAAAAAGACGTAACAAACTAATAGTTTTTTTTTGTTTTTTTTTTTTTAATGCAAAAGATGCAATAGACTTACACAATGGTCCTCTCCGGCATACAACTAGGAACATACCGGTCGCTATGGAGGGTGAGAATATGTATGGGCACATAATCATACCATGTAGGATAACTAAATAGACGGTTATGCTGTTTCATCCCACCTAGCAACAATGCTCTGCACTGTGTGTGTTTATATATTTACATATTTATTCCATCTAGCTACAATGCTCTGCACTGGGTGTGTTTATATTTATATATCTATATATTTATTCCATCTAGCTACAATGCTCAGCACTGGGTGTGTTTATATTTATATATCTATATATTTATTCCATCTAGCTACAATGCTCCGCACTGTGTTTTTATATATCTACATATTATTCCATCTAGCTACATTGCTCCGCACTGTGTGTGTTTATATACTTGCATATTTATTCCACCTAGCTGCAATGCTCCATACTGTGGGTGTTTATATATTTACATATTTATTCCATCTAGCTACAATGCTCTGCACTGTGTGTTCATATATTCATATATTTATTCCATCCAGCTACAATGCTCTGCACTGTGTGTCTGTGTGTGTGTGTGTGTATATATATATTTTATAGTAATATGTACATATGTATATTAGCTGCTCTTGCTTGCTTGTTTGTTTGTTTGTTTTTTTTTCTTGCCTTCTGATTGTTGCTCTGAGTGTTGCTATCCCTGTGCTGTTGCAATCCTGGAATTTCCCCGTTGTGGGACTAATAAAGGCTTATCTTATCTTATCTTATCTTATAAGCTTGACTTTGTCATGGTGGCCGCTGGGCCGTCATCAGCTCCAGCTGCGCATACACCTGCCGCCAATAATCAGCAGGCTTTAAAAGCCGGTGTCTCTGACTGCTCTGCACGGAGTCGTCTGTCGTCTTCGCCACGCATTGCGTCAAGGACACGTCCTCAAGTCAGAGCTAATACCAAGCTTCCTCGTCAAGCCACATCACGTAGGCAACAGCAAATCTTGCCCTGTTGGAGTGTTTTCCCCTGTGCACAGGTGGACCTCCCTGGCGGCGGACTCGTCTCCCCAGATAACGGGACGTCACCTCCTCCTCCTCGGATCTCCTCCTCACCTTCACAGCGCCAAGCGCCACTCTTACCAAGCCATGCCAAGTCACGGAGCCAACAGAAGTCGCGCAGCGGCACCTGCAAGTAAGCAGCACAAGTCTCAGTTCCCCGTTCCTACGAGCTGCATTAATCTCTTGTGCTTGTGTGTTCCAGGGTTGCCAGGTCGCAGCAAGACCCGCTCAGCTCCAGCTGTCAGACAGCATCGCACTCACCCACACATTCACACACTCACCAAACATCACTGAGTTAAATAATTGTCAAATCACTCTACTCGTGTCAGCGTCTGTCTCCTGGGTTAAGCAATCATGTCAGTACAACTCCGTCAAGACGACCCAGCAGACAGCGCGCTGGCACGCCGTATTAACACCCTTAGCGCACGAGTAGATTTAATTGCCCATCAACAGAAAGTTATTCTCAATCAATTAACTCAGATTAACAGCCGGCTGGATCACCTGGAAGGACGCCAGGCGTTCCCCCCGGTCGCTGGGGCTTCATCAGCCCCTGTAATCCCACCTGCTGGTCAAACACACCAGCCTCCTTCACCTCGCCTCACTCTCGTGCCTACCCCCCCCGCTTTAGCGGAAAACTCAGAGAGGCACGGGGTTTTCTGCTACAATGTGAGACAGTTTTTCACCGTGTCCCGGGAGATTTTCCCACAGACCATAGCAAGATTGGGTACATCTCAAACCTGCTCGAAGGGAGGGCGTTAGCTTGGGCGTACACAGTTATGGCTAAACCCAGCTACTCCCACTTAACTTACCAGCAATTCGTGGCAGAGTTTCTAGAAATTTTTGACCATACTGACCGGGGCGCGGTGTTAACTGACCGGTTCCTTAGCCTTCGGCAGGGCAGCAAATCTGCCGCCGATTTCGCCGTAGACTTCCGGGTGCTAGCTGCAGAGGTTGGGTGGGGGGAGTCAGCTCTTTGCAGTATTTTTCTCCGCAGCCTTAGTTCGGAGCTAAGAGATGAACTAGCAACACGGGATAAGCCAGACAAATTAGGTGAACTAATTTCTCTCACAATTAGTTTGGACAGTAGGCTGAAGGAGCAGGCGGACGAACAGAGCTGCCAGCCGTCTGGGTAAACCACGCCCCCGCTCCTCTCAGCCGCCTCTCCCGGCTCTGCCCCCGCCGGAGGAACTTCCGGGGCAGGAGGAAATGATTATTGGGCAATCGGGTGTTTCGGCGGCTGAAAGACAGCGCCGGAGGGATCTGGGCCTGTGTTTTTACTGTGGCAATGAGTCTCATGGGGTAGCTGAGTGTCCCAACCGGTTAAAAGGGGAGGTCTGTGGGTTACAGTAGGGGGATTCACGGACGTTAAGCATAAGAAACCCCTCACTAGTTGCCGTATCCCCATCAGACTAATTTATAAACACAGGGAACACACAACACATGCCCTTATTGATTCTGGAGCTGAGCAAAGCTTCATTTCCAGAGACCTGGCAACCCATCTGGGCCTCAGCTGTCAACCCCTTCGCCCATCTGTCAACCTCGTTACGCTGTCAAAGGCGTCACTGACCACTGTCTCCCACCAGACGGCCCCTGTGTCGGTGATTGTTTCTGGAAATCATAGGGAGGAGATCCGGTTCTTGGTGTTGCCCATCTCCTCCTCGCCTGTGATCCTGGGTTACCCGTGGCTACGTCTCCACAACCCCACGTTCGACTGGCAAGCCGGAAATATCACCGTGTGGAGCACCTTTTGTCTCAGTGCCTGCCTCCAGTCTGCAGCGTGTGCCCCCTCGGTATCGATGACCCCGCCCTCGACGCCACCCCCGGACCTGTCCAAGGTACCAGAGGTCTACCACGATCTGGGAGCAGTTTTCAGCAAGTCACGGGCGCTGTCCCTTCCCCCCCACCGCCCCTACGACTGTGCGATCAACCTCAGGGCAGGGGCCCCTCTCCCGGCAAGTCGTTTGTATAGCCTGTCTGCCCCGGAGCGTGAGGCCATGGACACATATTTTAAGGAGTCCCTCAGCTCTGGAATTATTCGACCGTCTTCCTCGGCGGTGGGGGCAGGTTTCTTCTTCGTAGGGAAGAAGGATGGCTCGCTACGTCCCTGTATCGACTTTCGGGGGCTCAATGAAATTACCATCAAGGATAAGTACACGCTGCCACTAATGAACTCGGCCTTTGACTCTCTCCAGGGGGCATCATGGTTTACGAAGCTGGACCTCCGTAACGCTTACCACCTGGTGCGCATTAAGGAGGGCGATGAGTGGAAGACGGCGTTCCGGACCCCAAGCGGCCACTTTGAGTACTTGGTGATGCCGTTTGGGTTAACCAACGCTCTGGCCGTCTTCCAGCGCTTAATTAACGATGTCCTCCGGGACTTCCTGAACTCCTTCGTGTTTGTTTATTTGGATGACATCCTGATCTTTTCACGCACGTTGGAGGAACACCAGGTGCACATGAGACGGGTCCTGCAGCGCCTCCTGGAGAACCAGCTGTTCGTCAAGGCCGAGAAGTGTGAGTTTCACACCAGCAAGATGTCCTTTTTGGGGTTCATTATCGCACACAATCGGGTGCTCCCGACCCGGCCAAGGTCAAGGCGGTGGTGGATTGGCCCACGTCCACGTCCAGGAAACAGTTGCAGGGTTTCTTGGGATTCGCCAACTTCTATCGCCGTTTTGTGCCGAATTTTGGGATCATCGCCCGGCCCCTGACCGACCTCACGTCCCCCAAGACCCCCTTTTGTTGGAGCGAGGAAGCGGCTGCGGCGTTCGGGAAGTTGAAGGAGGAGTTTGCCTCTGCCCGCGTCCTGACCCAGGTGGACCCGGCTCTGCAGTGCTTGGTGGAGGTGGACGCCTCGGATTCTGGAGTTGGGGCGATCCTCTCCCAACGCTCCCCGGTGGATGGAAGGATCCGGCCGTGCGCCTTCTTCTCCCACCGCCTAACACCTGCTGAGAAGAACTACTGCATCGGTGACAGGGAGCTGCTGGCTGTGAAGCACGCCTTGGAGGAATGGAGGCACTGGCTGGAGGGGGCTGCCCAGCCATTCGTCGTCTGGACGGATCATAAAAACCTGGAGTATCTGCAGATGGCTAAACGGCTGAATGCCCGCCAGGCCCGCTGGTCTCTCTTTTTCGGCCGGTTTAACTTTACGATCACCTACCGGCCAGGGAGCAAGAACGCTAAGTCAGACGCCCTCTCCAGGCAGTTCGAGGCGAAGACCGTCGAGGATCAGGAGGAGACCATCCTGCCATCATCCTGTGTGGTGGGCGCCCTCGCGTGGGAGATCCAGGACAGGGTCAGGACAGCGCAGGAGACTGAGCCCGACCTGGGTGGGGGTCCCTCGGGCCGTTTGTTCGTTTCCCCTTCGGCCAGGAGCGAGGTCATCCAGTGGGGTCATGCTTCTAAGTTGGGGTGCCATCCAGGAATCGCTCGCACGGTCGACCTGCTTCAGAGAGCCTTCTGGTGGCCAGGGTTGAAGAAGGACCTTACCAGCTATGTCTGGGCCTGCGCCCAGTGCGCCACCGGGAAATCGTCATCTTCCCCCCCGGCAGGTCTTCTCCATCCTCTGCTGGTTCCTTCCTGCCCCTGGTCCTATGTGGCTTTGGATTTTGTGACCGGCCTGCCCCCTTCTGACCACTTCACCTCGGTCCTGACGATAGCGGACCGCTTCTCCAAGGCGGCCCATTTTGTGCCTCTCCGGGGGTTGCCTTCAGCGCGGGAGACGGCGGATCTCCTGGTGCAGCATGTGGTCCGTCTTCATGGTATCCCGGCGGATATTGTCTTGGATCGAGGTCCGCAATTTGTGTCCCAGGTTTGGAAGGCATTTTGCACGGTGTTGGGGGCCACGGCAAGTCTCTCGTCTGGGTATCATCCGCAGAGCAACGGCCAGTGTGAGCGGGCCAATCAGGAGCTGGAGGCTGCGCTCCGCTGTGTCATATCCTCTTGTTCCTCTTCCTGAAGTTCGTTCCTGCCTTGGATCGAGTATGCGCACAACGCTATGGTGTCTTCAGCGACTGGGATGTCCCCGTTCAAAGTGTCTCTGGGGTATGATCCACCACTGTTCCCGTAGGAGGAGAGGGAGGTGGCTGTCCCTTCGGTACAGGCTCATGCCAGGTGTTGCCGTCGGATCTGGACCATCATCCTAGAGCCCTGCTCAGGACCACGGAACGCAATATCCAGGTAGCCAACCGTCACAGGAGGCCCGCCCCGGACTATAAGGTGGGTCAACAGGTTTGGCTGTCTACCAAAAATATCAATGTGCCAGCCGAGAAGCGTAAGTTGACGAAGCGCTTCATCGGCCCTTGACATGTGATTTCACGTGTCGTTAACCCAGTGTCTGTGCACTCTTCCCCCTTCCATGCGCATCTGCCCTACTTTTCATGTCTCCCAGGTCAAGCCCTATATTTCTGACTCTCTGTGCCCGCCCCCCGCGGCTCCTTCCCCCCCCGAGGATGATCGACGGCCGCCCAGCTTGGGGGGTGACTGCCATCTTGGATGTCCGCCGGCGGGGCCGGGGTCTTCAGTATTTGGTGGACTGGGAGGGATTCGGCCCTGAGCACCGCTCCTGGATTCGCCCAGCGTTGATCCTTGACAAGCAGCTCATCCGCGGTTTCCATCGGGCGCATCCAGGTAGGATAGGGAAGGTGCCTGGAGGCACCTCTAGAGGGGAGAGTACTGTCATGGCGGCCGCTGGGCCGTCATCAGCTCCAGCTGCGCATACACCTGCCGCCAATAATCAGCAGGCTTTAAAAGCCGGTGTCTCTGACTGCTCTGCACGGAGTCGTCTGTCGTCTTCGCCACGCATCGCGTCAAGGACACGACCTCAAGTCAGAGCTAATACCAAGCTTCCTCGTCAAGCCACGTCACGTAGGCAACAGCAAATCTTGCCCTGTCGGAGTGTTTTCCCCTGTGCACAGGTTGACCTCCCTGGCGGCGGACTCGTCTCCCCAGATAACGGGACGTCACCTCCTCCTCCTCGGATCTCCTCCTCACCTTCACAGCGCCAAGCGCCACTCTTACCAAGCCACGCCAAGTCACGAAGCCAACAGAAGTCTCGCAGCGGCACCTGCAAGTAAGCAGCACAAGTCTCAGTTCCCCGTTCCTACGAGCTGCATTAATCTCTTGTGCTTGTGTGTTCCAGGGTTGCCAGGTCGCAGCAAGACCCGCTCAGCTCCAGCTGTCAGACAGCATCGCACTCACCCACACATTCACACACTCACCAAACATCACTGAGTTAATAAATAATTGTCAAATCACTCTACTCGTGTCAGCGTCTGTCTCCTGGGTTAAGCAATCATGTCAGACTTGACGCCTCAGCGGCCACGTTCCTCTGTGTTGAACATCAGCCTCCGTTCATGTGCATTTCTCTCTAGCAGTGGCCTGTCTCATTATTGTCTCTCCCTCTCTCTTAGATGCACTTAATGCGCTGAGGAGTGATGCAATTGCTCCTGCGTGGAGTGCTGCTGTCTGCCAAAGAGGTAGAATTAGGACTTCAGCAACAGCCTATTAAAACAGCATTACTTTGCACAGCTGGATTCATATTTGGTGAAATAAGCTTCAGTGACGAATTTAATGAGTTTACAAACAAAACAGTGAAGAGAACGGTCACGCTGTGTTTTTCATCTTAATATAATTTTTATTTAGATAAAACTAAGATTGACAAATAATTGCATTAGAGCATACATTAAATAATGGATTTCGTGTATACATGCACAACACTTGCAGAATGATCAAGTTTGCATTAAGCAGGAAGTTTGTGTTTCCCTCTTTTCTTATGCCTACCAAAGACTCCATGAATGCCTCTGCTGTTGAACACAAAATCACAGTAATTTCAGTAGAGTTTGTCTGAAGAATGAAATCAATAAACCATCTGTTTGTGTTTTATTTTTCTCCAAACAAAACCTCCAGACACTGAAGTCCATCTCTGAAGATGTTTAAACGTGTGTGCGGTAGGAAGCGGTCCAGGTTTCAGCGGTCAGCATTCATCTTCCGTAGCTTTGGCGGCAGGTTGTCCTCCAGTCTCCCCCCGGCGGACAGAAGAGGGCTGTGCATGGGGGCAGGGGACAGCGGTGGCTGCAGGCTTTGCTGGTACAGGTCTCCGGTCGACTGCGTCATGGATTCAAAGCCCACCTTGAGGGACTTGAGCCCCAGGCGATTCTCCGCCTCAGGGCCAGGTGAGGAGCTGAGGCGCTGCAGCTTCAGCGGGAGGTCCCCTGTGCTGCAGGCCTTCTCCGAGTGCTGGGAGCTGAGCAGGAGCACCTTCCTCTGCAGGTCCTCCTTTCCGGTGGAGCTCATCCTCTGCAGCTTGCTTGGCAGCCGGACCCCAGCCCCTCCCTGACGGACCCGTTCCTCTGTGGTAGTGTTAATGCAGTCCACAGAAAACACCCGGTTGCGCCGGGTACGATGGCTCTCGGTCAGTGCAGGGGTGGGGGTGGATAAAGGCGAGGGCAGCGAGTTAATCTCTTCGTGCTCTTTGACACTGTAGGGTGGCGTCGGCACCTCAAATGTGCTGTGGAACTGAGAGTAGTCCACCCTGAAAAAGCCGTCCTCCAGGGACATGACTGGCAGGAAACGGTGGCCCCATAAGACCTCGTCCTCGGTGTATGATGTCCTCGCCTGGCAAGTCATACCTGGAAGAGAGACAGGGAAACAATAATGTTAATAGATGCCTTTAAATGGTGTTCCATCTAAACAATTACAGACTGATAGGGAGGAGTGTGAAAGGGCAGTGTGGCCTCCTATTATCTCCTTTTCCTCTTTATGACTCAGGAAGCAGCTTCAGACCTTATGTGCAATTATCAATTCAGTCATGTAACTTATATACTAAAGGAAACCCAAAAGAAAAGTTGCCTGGAAGTCACCAGCTGTTATTGCCTCTAATATCTATCCACTTCTGTACCAAAGGGACATCGTTATACAGGCAAGTGTTTATTTTTTTATTTAACCTTTATTTCTACAGGGTAGTTCCACTGAGAGGCAACCTCTCTTTTTCAAGGACGCCCTGTTCACATTCACACCTGGAAGCAACCAAGCACAACCACAGACTGACCTGTGGCCACTGATTAAAAATAAAAATTCTCAGCTCAAGTGATGACAAATGCTTATTTTCATTTGTATATATTCTGCCACATCCTGTACTCTGTTTATTCCCCCTTTACACCAGGGTGGAGTTCGTTGAGAGATTGTTGATGGAAAAAAAAGGCCAGATTTTGGGATGATTTTTCAATGATCTCTGAGCAATCACCAGGATCTCTCAATGATCTCCACAGTCCTCACATGTTTGACTCACTCTAAAACAATCTCTCAATGATCACCAAAGGGAAGTGATCTCTCAATGATCTCTCAAAGAGTGCTCTATTATCTCATCAATCTCCCAATTATCTCTCAGAGATCTCTCAATGAACTCTATTGGTTTTTCTTCAAATGCTCAGCGATCCCTCAGTGATCTCTCAGCCATCTCTACCTTTGGGGTGAAAAAAATTTGGCGTTCAATTAAAGATCGCCAAGAGATCATTGGGTGATCACTGAGATCTTTGAGTGCTCCATGAGCTCTCCTTGACCGTTCAACAATCTCATTGATCTCTCAGTGGTCTCTCAGTGACTTTTCAATGAATGCTAAATTTTTCCACCACAAAGGTAAAGATGCTGAGAGATCACAGGGAGACTGATGAAATCATTGAGTGCTCCTTGAATGTTCACTGAGAGCTAGTGGAGATGTCACTTTCCTTTGGTGATCTTTGAGAGATTGTTTTGGCACAAGGTAAAATAATCTCTCAACTGTTGAGACCGTGGAAATCTCTGGAGATCATTGAGATATCATGGTGATTGCTGAGAGATAATTGAAAGATTGTTGAGAGATCTGGCCACCTTTTTTCCATCTTGCAATGATCACCACCCAGTGTAAAGGGGGTCAAAGAGCACTAGAAACTCTTTGATCCCCCAGCGATCTGTCAATGATCTCTACTGGTCTCTCAATGATCTTTCAAACATCTCTATAGAATGAAATGAAAATTGTACAATGTTCTCCCAAACATTTACACAGAACCAGCTTTTTCCAGGCTTTAGGATATAGATGACAGACTGTGACAATTTTTGATCTCTCAATGGTAACCCAGTCCTTCTTTCTAAACTATCAGGATATAAACTGCCCATGAAAGCGCTTAAGTGGTTAAAATCTTATCTATCTGGTTGCTCCCAGTATGTGCGCATAAACAATACTGTATCCCAATCAAAGGCATGCACCATGGGAGTACCACAAGGTTCAATCTTAGGCCCACTACTGTTTACTTTGTATATTAATGAGTTGCCATCAGTATGTGAAAATGACATAAAAATTCAGATGTATGCAGATGGCACAGTCATCTACACACATGGAAAGGATGCCAAACAAGTGGCTGACAAATTAATGATAGCAATGGAGAAAGTGACAAAATGGCTTAATCAATCATGCCTCACTCTGAACACAGGGAAAACAGCTACCATGTATTTTACCAGCAAACAAAATCATACGCACTATCCGACTATAACTGTAAATGGAGCAAGTATAAAAAATGTAACAGCGTTTAAGTATTTGGGCGTCATGTTAGATCCCACACTCAGCTTTAAAAAGCACATAAAACGGATGAGCCGCATTCTGAAATATAACCTTGCAAACTTTTGTTGCATGAGAAACTCACTTACTCTAAAAGGATCAAAAACCTTCCTGAATGCCATGATTCTGACACATTTATCTTATTGCATCTCGTGCTGGTCATCAGCCAATAGTACAACTCTGAAACCCTTAGAATCCCTATATAAACAATCCATCAAAATTCTGGTTAAGAAGTTACAACAGTATCACCATTGTGGTATACTTGGCAAACACAAGATGTTAAGCTTTGAAAATATGATCATGCATGCAAATATACGGTTGGTCTTTAAAATTATGCATGATTCTGCACCCCCACTGTGGTATATGGGAAATGGCACTTTATTGTGAAGTGCAGTGTGGTGATGCATCCTGTCACTGCACTGCCCTATATAAGGGATGGACGACAGCTTACGGCCTCTTTATGCCGGATGTCCATGCTAGGTGCCATGCTGTGCACTGCTCTGTATGTAGTTCAATAAAGCTGTGTTCACCAACCATCATCTTGCCTCATTCATCACCCAGGTATTTCCATACATAACATTTGGCGATCAATGATTAACTCATGGAGGTGTGCATTACACCACTCTGTCCCTTCCTTGATCTCCTGGGTGAATCACCGGTTCTATGGCCGCACTGGTTGGAGGCCTATCAAACGTATATTACAGCGCTGGACCTCGGGAAGCTTAACAAGGTGAGGGCACGGGCGCTTCTCATCCACAACCAGGGTATTGAGGGCTGGAGGGTTCTACGGATGCTTCTACGTGGCAAACTCGTATGAGTAAGTTGTGGAGCTGTTAGCTAAACGTTTCTCCACCCCAGACAGCATGACTGTTCGGAGAATTCGCTTTTGCCGGAGATGCCAGTGTGTAGGTGAGCCTATCCACCAGTATGCCATTGACTTGAAGCAGCTAACCAGCATTGTTTTGGACCGCTTGAAGACAAGATGGTACGTGACCAACTAGCAGAGCATATGTGCAACGCTGAGCTGTGTGCTAGGCTATTAGTGGCACCTAATGACTTGACATTAGCTGAAGCAGTTGAGCTAGCTCTCCGGTTGGAAGCCATTGATAAGCTAGCTGTGGAGCTAAATTGGCACCAGCCACAGAAGCCGCCCGCCTCAGCTAATATTGTGAACAATGATAGTGAGGATAGCTTGGGCGAAGATTACTGGGAAATAAATGCTGCCATCCAAAGGTCTGCCCCGGGAAACTCCCGTTGCAGGGGTTGTGGGTCCGTGACGCACCGCCTAAAGCGAAGAAATGCCCAGCAAGAGGAAAATGTTGTAGTAGATGTGAACATTTGAATCACTACGCCAGGGTGTACCATTTGTCTTGCCCAGGGAAGCCAAGGAAGAAATCACCCCGCCCACCCCGACAGACACTGGGAGCGAACGGTATGAAGAGTAAACGGACACCCTTGCTTTCAAGTCGACCACTTCTCACCCAGTGTCTGTACCCATGCCGATAAGCAACACCTTGCTAGCTCCAGATGCCTCCGGTACTTGGCCACAGTTGGGTGGGGGGTCTGCAGCTACAATGGTGTACGCTACAACATTTACAGAAGGGGACGGGGCCAGACCGACGAGCATGGAATTACCCCATGCTCAGCGGCAGCACATCGGGCCGAGTAAAATTCCACTTCGGGTTATGGACTTGGTTCGGGTTCGGGGTGATGAAGGTCCACGGCAAAGATGGGCCAAACGACAGCCAGCAAAACATCAAGCACATCTGTAGATCGTGGCAAAGTTGGGAGCGGCATGCTTCCGGTTGTCGGATGGCTTGATGAGACATGCCATCCAGCTGAGGCGTGTCCAGGAGGACACTCCAGGTTGTGAGGCTGGCAGGAGTCGGTGATGGCAGTGTGGGGTCCGGGCTCCATTGTCCAGAAGATCAGCCATCGCTCCGGGGGCATGCCGCTTCCAGGGGCATGCCTGCTGAGGGGCTGCCCTGGGCCCCCCATGTCGGTTCCATCTTTCCCACCCAAGTGGTTGTGCGGTAGCACTTTATTTATAGTTCTGTGTGTTTTATGTGCATGTTATGTTATGGGGTTATATATATGTGTGTATTTGTGTTTTAGTTTAGGAGTATGGCAGATATTTTTAGTTTCAATAAAGGATTTTTAGTTTAATTTGGTGGCAGAATAATCCGCCATGCTGTGCGGGTTGTGTGGCAGTCCACCCACCGACTCTATTTTACATTATTTTGAGTGAGTGTGTTAAGTCAATTTAGTACATCAGTTTTCATTATTTTAGAGCGTGATTCGGGTTCCCGATTGGGGTGGGTTTGATTGTGTGTGTGTGTTTTTGTTCTTTCTAAGTGGGGGGGAGGAAATGTGGTATATGGGAAACGGCACTTTATTGTGAAGTGCAGTGTGGTGACGTGCACTTCCTGTCACATCACCGCACTGTCCTACATAAGGGATGGGCGCCATCTTGCGGCCTCTTTATGCCGGATGCCCATGCTAAGTGCCATGCCTTGTACTGCTCTGTATATAGTTCAATAAAGCTGTGTTCGCTGACCATCATCTTGCCTCATTAATCACAGAGGTATTTCCATACATAACTGTTGTGTTGGGTTTGTGGGACTGTTAGTGTGTGACACAGGTGGTGGCTCCGCCTTTCCGGTTCCATCACCACCCAGGGTATAAGAAGGCAGGGAGAGAGAGGGGTTGTCTCTTGGCCCCCTCTCTGCCTGGCGGATGTGCATGTACGGTGAGAAGGCATCATTAATAAACCTGTGTTCAGTTCAATACTCAGTCTCTTCCTGGGCTCCTATTCCTGACACAACGTTTTTGGAGCTTCCTGGAGAGAAGTCTGTCACTTGGGCGAGGTGGTTGGCCGCTTTTCAAACATATTTGGTGGCACTGGACCTTGGAAGACTGGAGAAGTTGAGGACACGGGCACTGCTGGTTCATAATTTAGGAATGGAGGGACAGCGTATATTAACCACTTGCACTCCGTTGTTCCGCGGGCGGGCAAGTCTCTGCGTCCTAGGACGCACGAGGGCGCACTCCTGCACCCTCGTGCGCACTCGGACGCATAGTCCAGATTGTGGTGATGTAGGTGGTGTTGGCGTCCAAGCGCCACTGAAAAAAAAAACTGCAGACACAGCCGCGAACAGATTAGTTCATCTGATTGACCTCTCATTCGACTAATAAGAGCCTTGAATTGGGTTTCTGAAACCTTGAAGAGCCAATGAATGAAAACCTAGGAAGGAGGACCCGCCTACTGTGAATGCAGGAGCCAATTGAAGCACAGAAATTCAGGCTGGGTGAAGACAGACTGACTGCTGCAGCAGATGAAAACAAAGGACGCTGGACGAATCTGCTACAGATCCAGCAGCATGGAGAACCCCACAAGTGGGACCTGCACTCATTCCAGCAGAATAGACGTTTAGGATTCTCTTCCGTCATCATAGACCGACGGAGGCCGACGATAAAGGTCGTAAATCATTCACCAAAACCGCAATATTGGAATTATGTTTTGATCGGGATCCAAGAGCGGACCAGCGTCGCGTTCGTCTGACAATGGGGAAGAGAAGTTCGCCAGGACTCTGCTGCTGTGAAGAGGTAAGGTGTTATAAGCTAAATTTATTATTTATCCCTGAAAATTGTAATCAAAAAATGACTTTTGACCGATCGGTAAATTACAACTGTACGGCGCACGCACTTCGTACTTCGTGCGCCGTGATAAACGGTTCATTTGCCGTGTTCGGACCATGAACGCCTCCCCCCACTGCAGAAGAGGAGCGGGGGGGGGGGGGCGTTCACGGTCCGAACGCCCCCGGTCCGCGGGGGGAAGCCGCTCTGACTGCGCAGTGGTCGTCACATAGACATATGAGTCTATTCCTTCATGTAGCGATGGCCGTCCTCTGTAGCGGGGGGGGGACACCCCCCCCACACACACACACAGTAGCGAGGGGGGGGGAAGTCACTGTGACAGCGTTGCTGTGGAAACATGCAACCAGTGTAATCCATCATGTAGCCAGGGCTGAACTCCGTCCTTGGTAGCGGGGCGGGGGGGGGGGGGGGGGGGACGACCCCCCCCCACACACACACACACACAGACACAGCCCTGAGTATGACCTTTCATTAGAGCCTAAAATGAAGATTCTACATTGAATTATTCAAAAGTTACAGACGTTTTTCCAAACTGCCATTTGGCACAATTTGGCACAGTTCCAAAACGCCTGGGAACAGCCTGAGAACAAAGCTGTGTAAAATATTCATTTTTGTGGTATTGTTACCAAATTTGGATCTCAGCTTGATAACACTTGGTTCTACATTTCTGTTGCATTTTCCAGCCGGATCGGACAGCTGTGTGTTATTTGCAAGCATTTGTATCCAAAAAAAACACCGTGTCCAAATTTATTTTCTTCAAGTTCAGTATGTTTAGATGACTGTAACTCAGTGGCCGGAGCACGTAGAGAGATTATGTTTTTTTTGCCAAAAAATTCAAAGTGTTTTCTTTTAAATGAGACCAACCCCATGAAGATGCTGCAAAGGGTTGAATAACAGCTTTCGATTTACTTTGGGCACGTTATTTTTTGGTATTTTTAGGAAAATTGCCCGGAGTGCAAGGGGTTAAGTACTTTAGGCAAGTGTGATAGCTTTGAGGAAGTGGTGGAGCTAATGGCGCGACATTTAAGTGCCCTGGAAAATGTCATCGTCCACGGGATCCAGTTTCGACAGCGCCGCCAGCGGATTGGTGAGTCAGTGCAACGGATTGTGTCAGACCTGCGCCAGCTGGCCAAAGACTGTCAGTTTGGAGTGTTGGAGGAGGAGATGGTCCGCGACCAGTTGGCGGAACATACTGTTTGCCCGGCTACGAGGTCGAAGCTCCTTACATTCTCGGGTGAACTGACGTTGTCCAAGGCCATCGAGTTAGCTCAGCAGTTGGAGGCAGCAGGCAAGCTACTGCAGAAGCTCAGTGAGAGAGCATCACATCGCCATTTTGAACCACAGTTGACAGCGCAAGCAATGAACCCGGACAGTGACGACATCGTAGATGATGAAGGGAGCTTTGCTAATGCTGTCAAGATGAGGTCCGCCCCGGAGACACCCAGGTGTTTGGGTTGTGGGTCCACGAAGCACCGCTACAAGGGTAGGGAGTGTCCAGCAAGAGGGAAACGCTGCTACAAGTGTGGACTTTTGCATCATTTCACCAGCGCATGTCACAAGTTTGAGTGAGGGGATCAAAGGTGTAAGGAAGATACTCCCGCTCCCACAGTTATTTACATTGTGTCCCCGAGTACCAACGGCCGTTCCTACTGTATGGTGGGACTGGACTGAGTAAGAGTGCCACTGCTGATTGACACAGGTGCGGTGAGCTCCGTGTTGAATTGGGCAATCGTGAGGAGCTATTTCCCACATTATCGCATTAGACGTGAGTCAACGCCGCTGTGTGGTTATAGTGAAGGAAGATTGGCCACAGTGGGATCGGTGAGGCTGATGGCTAGGTACAAGTCGGCAGAGGTATGCGACCACAGGTTCATCATGACTGCCAAGGGAGAGAACATTATGGGATGTGATTTGTTTTATGGCCCGGGTTTCACCATCATGAGCGGCACTGGAGAAGAGTGGTTGGGATGTGGTTTGTGGGACCAGCCGGTCCCGCAAATGGACAACTGATCTGTGTGGGACAAGAACTTGCCTGGAACTCTTGAGGAAGCGCAGAACCAACCCCACCCAGGGCCATCGCGGAAGGGTTCCGATGCCAGTGCCCAAGTAGCCCTAGCTGAGGGAACTGGGCGGCACGGTGGGATGCCCGTGACGGCGGGTGGCGCCAAGTGGCTGGCTCCATCTGCTCCTGGATTTTGGCTGGGGGGGACCGTAGAGCAGGGAGTCACAACAGCGACGCCGGCAGCAGAAATGAAAGCGAGCGGGGCAGGACCAGCTGCCATGGTGAGACGATGTGCCAAACAGGAACACTGTAAGCTGAGTAGGGTCCCTCTGTGGGTTGCGGACGTGGCCCGGCCCAGGGAGGAGGCCCAGCCGAGAGGAGTTTGGGTCAAGCGTCAAAGAGGAGACAACCGGGGCGGCTGCAGGTGGTGGCTGTTCGAGAGGATGCCTTTTTCCAGCTATCTGATGGCTCATGGAGGCACCCTAATGAACTGCAGCGCGTCCGGGAGAAGAAGGAGGTGCTTGGACCTGAGCGTGTGGCATCCCCAGTGGTGAAGAAAAGAAGGCACTCCGGAGTTGAATCATCCAACGGTTATCTGGGGGGGGGGTTCCTCTCCCGGGGCAGACTGATGGTTGGACAGTGTGTGATACATGTGTCAGAAAGGGGGACAGCCGGTATGTTTATTGTGTTATAGTTCATGGGATTATTTTGTGCATTCTCTCTTATTTTAGGAACACGGCAGTTGTTTTCTTATAGTCAAACTGTTTTTTTTTCTTTCCTAGTACAGACGGCAGAATAATCCGTCTTGCCATGTGGGGGTGGGACGGCAGTCCATCTGTCCTCCCCTAGTTTTTTAGTTATGTTGAGCAACTGTGATAGGCCCCTTTTAGGTATTTCTGTTTATTTTTTTAGTGTGTGATTCGGGTTTCAAATTGAGGGTGTCTCGATTGTATGTGTGTGTTTTGGACCTTTTTGAAGGGGGGGGGTGTTTTGTTGGGTTTGGGGGACTGTTAGTGTGTGACACGGGTGGTGGCTCCACCTTTCCGGTTCCATCACCACCCAGGGTATAAGAAGGCAGGGAGAGAGAGGGGTGGTCTCTTGGCCCCTCTTTGCCTGGCGGATATGTGTGTATGGTGACAAGGCATCATTAACAAACCTGTGTTCAGTTCAACACTCAGTCTCATTATCAGGCTCCTATTCCCAACATAACAATAACACCCACCTCTTAAGACTTTTGTGTAGCTAACTTCTTAACAAAATACCAGTAAAGCAAGGACTTCTTCTAGGTGGTATTGTGGCATCCCCCTGCATAAAACTGCTTTTGGACAATCAGCCTTCTCATACAAAGCTATAACGGAATGGAACAAGCTCCCTACTGCTTTGAAGACCAGAACAAATTACAGAGACTTTACCACAGAGACTAAAAAATGGATTTTAAGTAATCAAGCCTGCCAGCATTGACTGTCTCCCTTAAATGGGATTTGATAGAAGGATAGATAGATAGATGTACTTTAATGATCCCAAACTGGGAAATTACAGAATTACTAGGAAATTACACTCTTAAATTGTTTTTATGTGTGCTGTTTCTCTTATCTTTTTACCATTTAAACTTACTCCATGCTTGTTTCAGGGTCAACAGTTTCTGAAACCTGACCTAAACTGCTTTCTATATGTGCTGTTTTTCTTTTAATATCTTCCTGCCTGCTTCAGGGACTACAGGTGGAAATTAGTGAGAATGTTATAATCTGGTACAGAGCATCTTTATCCTGTGTTTAATGTTTTTCTGTACATGGTCCGTGACAAATGAACCAATAAACTAAACTAAACAATGATCTCCATGCTGTGTGTGTGTGGGGGGGGGGGGCATTTATGAACTGAATGCCTACTGATGTAAGGGTATTAGGCACCATTATCTTGACCGTCTTCTCTGAACTTTTTTGTCTTACTGACCAATCACAGTGTCTCTTTTTAATAGCCACTGTCAGCTTTAGTCTATAAATTTAAGCTCAGACACATTCTCCTAAATTAACAATGATTTGAACAGACATTGTCACAAGTTGTAGAAACAGGACCTAGATGCAAGACTCAAGTCCAATTAAGTTTTTATTTTGAGCTGGTCACCCAGACACAGATTGAGGGATCAAAAACAAGGCTTGGCAAAAAAAAACAAAGCAAGACGGGGCAGGATACAGGCAAACAGAAGTGAGTTGGTCTCACTGTCTCAAGGACACTGAGACTGGTGTCTCAAGGACACCAGACAGAACAAAGGCAGATACGGGTTTAAATAAGGCAAGAGTTAATCAATTCAATACAGAGCAGGTGGGAACGCTAATCAAGACTGACAGAGACAGCAGGAGAGTGACTGCAGACATGGAAGAACTAAGGAGCTGAGGCAAAAGGGTAACTAAAAATAGAGAAAACACATAAAACATGATGACATGACAAAAGACAAAGCGGAGATAATACAAAATAAAAACCACAAATAGAACCTGAACATGAACAGAAAACAACGTCAGATTAAACTAGTGGTGTTGGACGATTAAAATTTCTAATCACAATTAATCCTTTGGAACATTGAGTTAATCGTGATTAATAACGTGTTAATCGTGTGTTCTTCCATATAAAGTTGGTAATTTTTCAAGTTTCTTATACTGTTACAAACCTGGGAGTGGACAAATATGCTTGCTTTCTTCACCTGCAGGTTTATTAAAGCTCTCAACATATCCAAAATGATCAAACTATCCAGAATATTTTCCAGAAAATCCTCAGAAGTACTACCACATGTGCAAAAAACAGCAGAATGTCAGGGCTCAGTAACATCACTGCAACACAACTACACTCCCAGAGCAAACATCCACCAGCCGAACACAAATCAATGGACCTCGTGTGTCACAATAGATACAATTTCCCTTTTAATAGAAAAATTGTAAACATAAACAATTATCTTGCCCGTGACGTTAGCAACCATGCAGCAAAAACAGGGCGTGGGAGTGAGTGGACATTATGAACACAACTTGAGAATTTTAGACTGTTACTCACCTACCGACAGTTGCGTTGTGTGGGGATTTATTGTGAAGTGCGGTGTGATGACGCCTCCTTCCTGTTGCATCATCACACCACCCTATATTAGGGAGAAGCCACCATGAGGGCGTTCTCTTGTGCTGGATGACTGCTGGGTGCATGTAATGTACTGTGTGTTCTACATTTAATAAAGCAGTGTTCAACACTACATCTCTGTCGGCCTCGTTCATCACCAGGTTTGTGGACATAACATTTGGCGACTGAGGGTTCACTCATGGAGGCATGCGGGACATCTCTACAGCTGTCTCTGGAGTACCCAGGAGAACCAGCAATACCGTGGCCTTGCTGGTTGGCCGCGTTCGAGACATACATTGCAGCGTTGGGCCTGGGTAAACTCGACGAAGTAAGGAAGCGAGCACTTCTGGTTCGCAAACTCGGCGTAGAAAGTCAGAGAATTTTCCACACGTTAGGGGAGACGGAGTCGTATGCAGATGCTGTCAAACTGCTTGCTAGCTACTTTGCCGGACATACACATAGCACAAAGCTGTGGGTTGAGAGGCTAATGGTGCCAAAAGACACAAGCTAGCATGGGGGAGCTAAGGTCCCAGCTAGTAGCAACGGAGGAATTAGCCACGGGACTAAATGGGCACCAAGCACAGAAGTTACCTGGACAGACGGCGTTAGTGAGCACGGTGAACACGGCAGTAAAGGGGGGGCCCGAGCATGTGAAGAGCTCCGAGGCACAGCAGTACACTTCAGATGGCAGGGGGGAGGAAGAACGGGACTGCTCCCATTCCCTCGCTTGGCAGGCTACGGAGGTTACGACCGAGCTGATGGGTGGAGAATCTGCTTCAACGACCGACACCGAAGCACACACTTCATGCTCTCGGGAGGAGAACGGCTCAGTGGAGGAGTCAGATGGCTTCAGTGCCCGCACTCGGCTGGCTGTATTGGGATCGACCGAGTTGGCAGGTGGAGGGTCCGTTTTGGTGAGCAACACCGGAGAGGTACCGGACTGCTTTTGTACCCAAGACGAGCCACAGTCGACAACGGAGACAGCAGGTGAAGGGTCCGCAACAAACATGGTGACAACGGAACCGCCACAGTATGGTGGAGATCCCAAGCCGAACAAGCACTTAGAGCCATCGGAAGCGCGACAACAGCGCATGAAAACAAGTAAGGCACCGCTTTATGTTATGGATTGGGTTTGGATTTGCAAGGGCGGGAGACCAGGATGGTGACTGACCGGGCCGCAACCAGCAAAGCAACGGGCGTCACTGAGGATTGTGGCAAAGCTGAGGACAACATATTTTCGGCTGACGGACGATTCGGTTTGGCACATGAACAGACTAGGTGCCCAGGTGATGGATCCAGACGGCAAGGCTCCATGGGAGTCGGTTGCTGCGGTGTGGGACCCGGGCCATGGTGTCATGAAGATTGACGACGGGGGTCCAACAGCTCCAGGGGGGAGGCCGCCACGAGCCTGCTCCAAAGCTCCAGGGGGAGGCCCCCGTGGGGCTGCCTCAAAAGCCCTCTGACCGAACTGTTTTTCCCCCTGCCTCACCCACCATTCCCTTGAGTGACTGTGCTAACAGACTTTATACTGCTTATAGTTCGTTATTTAGTTTAGAAGCACAGCTGTTTTTAGTTTGTTTTAATAAAGACTTTAATAATATCAGCGGCAGAATAATCCACTGCGCCGTGCGGGCCGTCTGGTTGTCCACCCACCGGCCCTACTTTAGGTTTCTTTTGTGTGCGTGGGTGGTTTTTAGGCTTTAGTTTTGCTTTTGCTTTTAGGTTAGTGTGTTTGTGTGATTGTGGTTCCAAATTTGGGTGGGTTTGACTTGAGTGTATGTGTTTTGGGCTTTGTGTGTGTGTGGGGGGGGGTTGTGTGATGATTTATTGTGAAGTGCGGTGTGATGATGTGCTGTAAAAGACTCATTGCCAGTTACTGCAAACACTTGATTGCAGTTGTTGCTGCTAAGGGTGGCCCAACCAGTTATTAGGTTTAGGGGGCAATCACTTTTTCATACAGGGTCATATAGGTTTGGGGGGGGTTTTCACCCTTAATCATAAACACCTTCATTTAAAAACTGCATATTGTGTTTAGTTGTGTTGTCTTTGTCTAGTATTGAAATTTGTTTGATGAGCTTAAACATTTAAGTGTGACAAACATACAAAAAAATGAGAAATCAGGAAGGGGGCAAACACTTTTTCACACCACTGTAATTATGTTGTTATTGCCAGATAACAAAAGTTATTTTCTTGAGAGCTCAAGATAATGATTTTGTTATCTCGGAAAAGCGACAGTTATTATCTGAAGATAATGAGATAATTATCTTGAGATCTCAGGAAAATGGTGAAAATAAATAGTATTAGTGTATGACCTTTCAGAGCTTCTGTACTAATAGCCTTCTTGGCTGACCAGCACATTTTTTAACATTAAACACAGTAAAACTGAGGTTCTCCTTTGTTTGAGTCTAAATGCTGATGGACACACTGTACACCAAAAGTCTGGAGTTATTTGACCAGAAGCACACCATGAGGACACCAGGGACACAGTGAAGACATCAAGAAGTCCAAAGTGACCAAACCCAGAGCGAACAAAACAACAGTGTAAATATCTTGCTGTTAAAGTGTGCTGCATCCAGACTTTATTTCACAATAACAGAAGCTGATATTGTCCTCCAAGACCCTCTAAAAGGACACTAATCCGTACGTCCTCCTCAGTGTCCCAGAGGATAACACAAGGATTATGGACCCCTTATGTGGTCCTGGTATTGTCCTCTAAGACCCTCTATGAGGACACCAGAGGGACACTATGGGGACGCAGTGAAGATGTCATGGAGACACAGTCAGAGGTGGAGTACCCAGAAATTGTACTCAAGTGAAAGTAGTGTTTCCTTATGATATTAGTTACTCAAGTATAAGTAAGAGTAGTCACCAAAAAACTTGAGTGGTAACAGTCACTAGTTTTTGCGTTTTTTTCTCTTAAGTGTGACATTTTTATTTCATTCAACTTCTTAACCACTTCATCTTTAATCATATTTTTTCATGTACATTTAGAACCTTTTCAAATGAATAAACTTTCTTTATGAATTATAACCTTTTTCCCCACATAAATTCCTGCTGTGTCATCACACCGCCCTATATTAGGGGATAGGCACCATGAGGGCGTCCTCTTATGCCGGATGACTCCGCTAGGTGCATGCCATGTACTGTGTGTTCTACATTTAATAAAGCAGTGTTCAACACTACATCTCTGTCAGCCTTGTTCATCACCAGGTTTGTGGACATAACAAGTTGGACCCAAAGCTGTGAAGATGAAACAGGTGGAGTGTATGTCCTCAGCTGCTGGTAGCTGCTATATCCATAGCACATAGCTGTTTACTGCTAGCCGACTTCCAAAGAATAACACCTGACATCCAGGCAAAGTTTCGGAGAGGCTGTGACAACTATCCAGGTGAGACCACTGACAAATAACCTTGTAAACTTCAACCTGACAGCGTTTTGGGGATTTCCATAGCTATGATCCAGCTTGTTTGACTTTGCAATTTCTGCATGGTGCACACAGAGTCTGTCACTACCCAGAGCGGCTTGAGTAGTTCCGTACAGAGTGCAGTTCAGGACAAAAATGTACCGTTCGCGCCTTCTGCCATTAACCGCGTTCACAAAATTTGTCGGCATTAATGGGGGCCAAGCATTAATAGGCGATTAGCGCGATAATGCCAACACCACTAATTAAAACCCAAACCAGTGATGACAGGAATAATAGTACTGAAAATAAACTCGAGATACTAATAACATTAAACATAAAGAAACATAGAAATAAACTCACAGTGGGCATGACCCTATGATCATGCCCCAGACCATGCCAGACATGGGAGACGCAGCATTAACCACGCCTCGTCTGTACCTCTACCCTGACATTGTGGGTGTCTTGGATTGTTGAGTTAGGTGTTTATTAAAGTTTTCCAATCAGCCAACTGTGATGTTGGCTATGAAGACACAGTTTAGAAAGAAAAGGGAACCGGAACACCTTTATGAGAAAGTAAAGCAGGACACTGATGTGTGAAGTGCTGCACCAAAGCGGCTCCCCATCCATACCGCACAACCGTTTTGGAGTTTTAGCTAAATATCACATCCCTGATCTCTAGCTGCTCACAGCAGCTGGGGATTTAAATGACTAAAAACAGCTCCCAAGCATCCTGAGAATTTTTTCCTATTTGACCCCAGCTTTGTAAAATAATTATCTTCACGTTTTCTGGAAATTCTCCTCGATCAATAACTGCTCATTCCACTTTTTTTTTTCTCCTCCACTGCAACAACCTGTTCTCTTCTGTTATGCTCCACAGTGAGCTGAAGAGTAGGAGTCTGATCCAGTCCCTCTGAGCCGCATGTGCAGCGTTATGTCATAACCTGATGCTATTCCTGACTGGACTCCATCCACCGAAAAACCTTCTGCAGTCTAACATTCACACAAAGGTGATTTCAGTCTCAATTAGCCTTGAGAGTTTGAATTAATTCTCATCATAAGTCTAGAACATTTTAGCAGTTTCTTCTCCTGTCTTAGCAGGGCTGTATCTCTGCTGAAGTGATAACAGGGGAGGAGAAGGTTGTGGGTTGAAGCATCTTAACCAGCTGGTTAATGTTTGCTGCATCTTGCATAACAAATAAAAGCCCTCAGCACAAATGTGCAAACAATCAGCTGGCACCGTGCAGGAGGTTCCCAAAGTTGACTTTATATAAAATTCCTGTTAGTAGCTTTCGCTGGCACCATTATGTGAGAACATTAAGATGATTTTCTGCTACTTTCACAGGGGATATTCAAATAAAAACACAGCGTTGTTTCTTGGAGATTTGTCTTTTATTTGAGAAGTAACAGAGCAAGAAATCCTTTCCTTTTCTGAAACATGAAGCATTGTAGCTGCTATACGCGTGTGTGTATGTGCGTATGTGTGCTCATATTTGTTGGTACCGTTCCACAAAAAAACAACTATCTCTGAAATCACTTGAAACTGGTAAAAGTTTAAGAGCATCCCTTATATCACAAAGTCTCACAGGTAGCACTACAAGCAGATACGTGTAGCTGGGCCTGGTGATGCGTTGCCCAAACACTACACACACCGGCAGTGCAGCAGTGTAAATAAAATTCATAACTATGACATGCAAAATCTAATCAAAAGGTGTGAAAAGCTTTCAATTAAAACATACTATCACCTAACTAGCCAGCTTGTCACATAGCGTATCCACACTATCAAGCGTATGTGTAGTGGGCTCCTGTTAAGGCGGTCCCTTCACACTATCAGCACAACTAGTAACACAGGCATAGTAGATAATGATAGGATATGTGACTATAATATGTCATGAACTGGGGTGGTTTTCAGCCCAGTTCTATGGCACGGTGTCTGTCTAGTGTCCCGTTTATTTTGGGCTCTTCATTTGCCGTCTGTCAGTCGACAGTCACACCCCCCTCCTGCCAGCTCGTACCAGCTGGCTGCCTTTTGTTATTTTCCTCTCTTGTTTGTGCACGCACACACACTCATATCTTCACCTTCATTCTCACTCTCATGCACTCCTTGCATACACACTCGCTCACACACATTCATTCCCATCTACATGCTCAGATTCTCTCGCATCCTCCTGCATTCACTCACACACTGACACACCCCCTTAGCCTCACTGATTCTACACGAACACCTGTTTCCACTTACTCTCTTCAATGCGCTCTCTCCTCTCTCCACACCGGCATGCACTCAGCTCGTTAGTGTTGCTGTATTTAAGATCCAGGTTCGCTGTTGTGCATTGCCGGGTGATTGAGGTGTATTCCCAGTTGAGCCTTCCTCTATCAGTTCTCTTTGCTCTGCGACATCACAAATTGCCTCGCACTGCTCCAGCCAGTAAGTTTATTTTTCCTCGCTGTTCAGTTTCCCTGCAGCACTCTGGGGGTTTTTTTTGCTGTTCAGCTTTTCTGCAGCGCCCCGTTTCCTATGAGCTGTTAGCTGTCCTACAGTCTCTGTTTTCAGTGCCTGTGCTGTCGAGCGTACATGAGGCATCCCTGTGTTCCCTTGGCAGTTCTCTCATTGTTTATTTGGACCATTATATTTTTGTTCTGCACAATAAAATGCACACAATGTACACCTGTGAGTGGGTTTATTATTTCTGCCTTTAAATGGCAGATAATTCATGACATTAATATGTGCAAAGTCCAATCAAAAGCTTTGTTAAATAGGAAAGATTTCAGATTTTTCTTAAAGGTGGAGAGAGTGTCTGTCTCACAGATCAAGGCTGGTAACTGGTTACATAAGAGAGGAGCCTGATAATTGAAAGCTCTACCCCCATACTACTTTTAGAAACCCTAGGGCAGGGATGGGCAACTGGCGGCCCACCCCCTCATCCACTGCAGCCCACCAGTCATTTCCAAAAATCAATTGTTTATTTATCTCACGTTTGGAACCACATTCTTAAATGCAATTATAGAGTCTGCCAGCAGAGGGAGCTCTAGTCAAAACCTAGTGCCATTAGCTGGAGCAGCAGTGACAGTGTGCGCTGGAGTGTTGTCAGGTATGTTTTGCATGGTAAGACTGCATTAATAGACTGTAAACAGCACTAAATGTACATGTCATGTTCAGGGTCGTCACCCTGAGCATGATTGACGGCTGTGGGTCTTGCTATTGCTTGTTAACTCCAGCTGGCTAATTAAGCTTGCTCTCTGCCAGACCCACAGCCAGGCATCCCCCTCACCAGGCATCCACCGGTAGTGCAGTATGTTCACCACATATTCACTCACACACTCACGCATGCACACACACATCCACACACATTCATTTTCACTCTTATACTCACACACACGCATCCATACACTGGTCCAATCAGTCACACACCTGTTGCCACACGGCTGGTCTACCTGCTGTCATTAAGGCTGTGTATAAGTAGCAGGCCTACAAGACCAGCCGATGTGGCAGCTTTGTAATGTCAATGCTTGGACATCCAGTCTCGCCAGTGTTGGTTTACTCCCTGGACTGTAACACATTGTTCCCTCAGAGCCTTTCTGCTCCGACGTCATGTAAGTCTTCCCTGTGCCTTTTTCTCTGCTCCAGCTTTATTGGAGCGTGTGAGGCATCCCTATTTTCTGACCGGGCTCATAGCGGGGTGTCCTCCCCTTTACTGTGACTGTTTTTGGACTGTTATACATTCCACCCATTTTAAATAAACACGTTACTTGCTCTGCATGTCGGGCTCGCTGCCATTTAATGTGTTCGCTGCGCAGTTCGCGCAGTGAACATGACAGAAGCTGCCACCAACAGGGCCCGAGATAGTAAGTAACATGTTACTCATTTTTTGCTTTTTTTCACTTACCTGTTCGGAGCATGATGTCTCGGTCCAGCCGACATGGACAGCCAATAGGAGATCCCAGTTTGGAGGAGGTATGGGCAGCCGCATCCATCCGGGCCTTTCTGTGCGCCGCTGAGGACGCCTATGGCCCCAGGGAACGGTGGGACTGCCTCACCGAGGCTCAGGATATTCTGGCAGCTCACCCAGGCCTCTAGAATAATCCCCAGTACGCCAAACTACTATCCTCCATCTGCGCGCTCGAACAGGCTTTCCCCGACCTGAAGAGAAGGGCTCTTTGGACAAAGCCCAAACAAAGACGCCCTTCTCCGCTGGCAGCCATCTTCTCTTGTCCTCTGTCCACCGCTCCAAGATGGCGTCCACCAGGTCGGCAGCATCAACGTCACCCGGATTCCCGGAGGATAAATCCAGCCCCACCAACTGCTCCCACACCGAGCCCAGTTACCTCCGCTGCGGATCGTCTTCAGTCCCTAGCGGTTCCGTCTGCAGGACTCCCTTCCACATCTGCAGCGAGGTCATCTTCCCCGGCTTGTTCTCCGGCAGCAGTGGGGCGTTTGCCTTCCTTACCGGGGTCTACCGTCCCTGAGGCGAGAGGGGCGGCTCCCAAATCATCTTCTAAGGAGCCAGACACCGTCTTTCCTGGACGGACAGGTGGAGACGCCCAAACAGCAGCAGCGGCGAATCTGACCATCAATAGAGGAAAAAGACAAGTTTCTTTTCATTTTACTCACATTAATAATGAAATGTATTGCCTGATTCCTGGTAGGGAGGCTCAGGGTAAGCAGTCCCCTGAGCTCTCCCCGCCTGCTGCTGTTAAGAACTGTTCACCAGCCCTCTCTCCTCTTTCCTTGGTGGCCCTGCCGGAACCGGAGCCGAGCCTTTTGGATCAGGAGGAGCCAGAGGTCCGGGAGGGGGATCCTCTTGCAGCTTTGGTGAACCAGGTCCCAGCTCCCAGGCTGGAGGAGTCACCAGCGTGGAGCATGGCAGCTGGGGACATTAAGACTGCTGAGACCATCACGCCTGCTGTGGAGGCCGCCACAGCAGAGTCAGCACCCGAGTGGAACCTCATGGAACCAGGACCTAAGGAGACATCGCCCAGCTCGTCGAAGTCCTGGACAGCGGTAGAGCTTGAGCTAAGGCAAGTGCTCTCTTCTGTCTTTCTCCTTTCCATAATTGAGCACTTTTGCCTAGCTTTAGGTGAGGAGAGCCAGCTGCAGCCAAATGCTGCATCTAAGCTCGCCTCGCCGGACTCTGCCACTGCCGGCAACTCTGACCCTTCCCTCTCTCTCTCTGAGTCCATTTCCAGAGTCATCGGAGAGGGTCTCCCGTCGCCAGACGAGGGTCTTCCGTCGCCGGACAAGGCTGCGGATCCAGGTTCGCCACCGGAGGTCACCGAGGTTCCGGATGAGGTGGTTGTCAGGGGCACCCGGTCCCAGTCCAGGGTGCCAGTGATCGACCATCTCCTCGCTCGGGTGCTAATACGGGTCGGCTGGGCCATGGCTAAGATGGCATTGGGGTCAGCAGTGGCCCAGCCAGGTCCCACAGCGGGTGCAGCAGGGGTCCAGCTGGACTCCATCGTGGGTGCAGCAATGGCTCAGTTGGGGTCCATCGAGGGTGCAGCAGGTTTCCATTCCAATGCCGGGACCATCGAGAGTGCAGCCGAACTCCAGTCCTATGCCGGGACCATCAAGGGTGCAGCCACACTCCAGCCCTACGTCGGGACCACCGGGGGTGCCACGGGACAGTTTGGGGACGCCGGGGTCTTCCTTTCCATTGTGGAGGCCCTGTGGGTGTTCCTCCTCCTTCTGCCGGTCACCATCGGGGTCCTTCTCCCTTCGCCACCAGTGACCACAGGGGTCCCTCTTTCCCTGTCTGGCCACCCACCACTCAGCCTTCCAGTGGGTAGGCCACTGCCTCACCTGCCCTGGTGGCCTAATCGTGTGGGCAGGCCGCCCGAAGGATTTGGTTCCAGGGGAAAAGGGCCCTTTTTCTCTGGCAGGCCGCCTGATACTGTTCTGCAGGCCGCCTGCTGGCCCTGGGATTTCGATCGGCCCCCTGAACTTATGGCAACCTGCTGGGCCTTGGACTCTGGTCGGCCCCCGGAACTGTGGGACTCTTGGGGATGGGGTGGGTTAGTTTACTTTTGGGGTTGGGGAGTGTTGTGTTGTTTTTGTGGTGATTTGCCCATCATGTTGTGTCCCTCCTAACCTGTTTTTCCCCCACCTCCCACCCTGGGTTGTTTGTATGTTTTGTTTTGTTTTTTTGAGTTGGGGGGGGGGGTAGGTTATATTTTCCTTGATGGTACAGTGGGTGTCTGGTATCCAGCCCTTGAGGAGGGGACACTGTCATGTTCAGGGTCGTCACCCTGAGCATGACTGACGGCTGTGGGTCTTATTATTGCTTGTTAACTCCAGCTGACTAATTAAGCTTGCTCTCTGCCAGTCCCACAGCCAGGCACCCCCCTCACCAGGTATCCACCGGCAGTACAGTACGTTCGCCACATACTCACTCACACACTCACGCATGCACACACACATCCACACACATTCATTTTCACTCTTATACTCACACACACACATCCATACACTGGTCCAATCAGTCACACACCTGTTGCCACAAGGCTGGTCTGCCTGCTGTCATTAAGGCTGTGTATAAGTAGCAGGCCTACAAGACCAGCCGATGTGGCAGCTTTGTAATGTCAATGCTTGGACATCCAGTCTCGCCAGCGTTGGTTTACTCCCTGGACTGTAACGCGCTGTTCCCTCAGAGCCTTTCCGCTCCAACGCCGTGTAGGTCTTCCCTGTGCCTTTTTCTCCGCTCCAGCTTTATTGGAGCGTGTGAGGCATCCCTATTTTCTGACCGGGCTCGTAGCGGGGTGTCCTCCCCTTTACTGTGACTGTTTTTGGACTGTTGTACATTCCTCCCATTGTAAATAAACACGCTACTTGCCTTGCACGTCGGGCTCGCTGTCATTTAATGTTTGCTGCGCAGTTCACATCGTGAACATGACAGTACAAAGTAGGCTGTTTTTAAACAAGAACAAATTGTACAGCTGAGGAGCTATAGCATTTATGCTTGTTTGGCAAGTGAAGCCAGAGACTGGTCGTTGTAATCTGCTGATTTTTTTTCCCTTTCTTTTATACCAGTGGCTCTTAAAACTTTTTTTTTAATTCCCTATTTTAGAAGTCAGACATTGCCAAACCCACACAGCTATTTCTCTGCCCCTCCACGCCCACAATTAATCCTTGAGCAAGTAAAGCCTTATCATATTTCCTTTTCTTCTGTCATGTACGTGCACTTTTACGCATGCACAAATGGAAGGAGACGAGCCCACTTGCAGGTGAAGAGTGTGCTTTAATAACAAAGAGGAAAAAATACACAACCTCACAACCTCAGACACATGACAGAGCCTCCCCCTCAAGGGGTGGATTCCAGACACCCCCAAGTAACACCCAAGGCCAACCCCCCCCCCCAAAAAAAAAGAAAAAACACAGAGGAACATCACCCAGGGAGAGAGGTGGGGGGAAACGGCTAGGAGGGAAGAGTCACCAGTACATAGCACCTGTGCCTCGACAAGCCCCTAACCCCCCACAGTCACAAGGCCCCAGGGTTCGGGCGGCCAACCAAAGTCCCAGGGCCAGCAGACGGCCCGCTGAGCAGTGTCAGAGAAAATGGGCCACCCGACCAGGAGACGCAGTCCTTCGGGTGGCCAACCAGCATAGTTGAGCCACCAGAACCGGAGGGGTGAATGAGGAGGTGGCGTGCCTACCGGAAGGCTTAAAGGTAGGAAAACGGACCAGAGAAGGGGGACCGCAACGGCTTCTGGCGACAGAGGACGGTGGCCACAGCAGTACCCGGCAGGGAAGGAAGGGACACCCCGAAGGTCTCAAGAAGGGGAGGGGAGGCCTTGGTGTCCTCTGACTGGCCGGCTGCACCCTCGGTGGTCCCGGCTTGAGACTCGGCTGCACTCTCGGTGGTCCCGGCATGGGACTCTGCTGCACCTGTAGTGGACTCCGGCTGGAGCTCTGCCACACCCGCAGTGGACTCCGGCTGGAGCTCTGCCACACCCACGGTGGACTCCGGCTAGAGCTCTGCAGCATCCGTAGCGACCTCCGCAGTGAGCTTGGCCGGCGAACCTGGATCCTCCACAGCCTCAGGTGGCATTGGCTGTTCTTTGGCGATCCTGGTAGGAAATTCAGAGACCAGGTCATGGTCGCCGACAGTGGCAGAGCCCGGCAAGATGATCCCAGGTGCAGCAGTGAGCTGCCCCTGACAAGAGTCAGGCAAGGGGGCTCGGAAATAGACAGGAGGGAAACTAAGGAGCGTACTAACCTGAACTCAGGCTCCACCACTGTCCAGGACTCTGGCGATCCAGGATGCAATGGCTCATCAGGTTGAGGAGGTGTGGCACCCACGAAGGTCCCGGATTGGGACGGAATCCCCACGTCAACCTCTACAGGGGGAACTGGACCCTCATCGTCGTCTGTGGGGACCCCTGGCAGTGATGGATCCTCTCCAGCAACCCTAGGTGAAGGCTCAGGAGAGATTGAAGAGGAAAAATGGTTAGGGTTGCCAGCAGAGGCAGAGCCCAGCAAGGCGAGCTCAGGGGCAGCGGCTGGCTGCCCCTGGCTCTCCTCACCAAGAGTCAGGCAAGATTGCTCTCTCTAGGACAGGCAGGAAAAAACCAAAAGAGAGCACATGCCTGCACTCAAGCTCCACCACCATCCAGGACTCTGTCGATCCGGATGACGTCTTGGGCACCCCCTCGAGGTGATCCAGTTCCGGTGCAGACTCTGCTGTGGCGACCTCCGCAGCAGGCATGGTGAAGATGGCAGTCCTTATTCCCCCAGGTGAATCCCCTCACGCTGGTGGCTCCTCCGGCATGACGGCTGAGGGTCCACTCCCTGCTGGCTTTGCTGTAGGATTAACCAGAACCACTAGCTCCTCCACAGTCCAGCGGCCTGGTTCTGGTGGGTGCTCAGGAAAAAAGGGAGAAGACATGGAGGGGATAGGTGAGTCTTCAACAACAGCAGCAGAAGGAGAGCATTCAGGTGACTGCCTAACCTGAGGCTCTCTTCCGGGACACAGACAAGGTTTATCATTATTTACTGAAATAGAATGAAAACGCACTTGCCTGCTCTCCCGGGTCTGGATGTAGAGTGCTGCTAGCAGCGAGCTGTCATCCTCCTCCACATCCACAGCCATCCTAGGCCCACTAGAGGATTGTGGAGTAGCCGGCTCAGCTGACACGGGAGTGGGCGTGATGGGGGAAGCCCTGGAGGTCTCCTTGGGGGCAGGAAAGGACGTCTTGTTGACAGATGCTGCGGCTGAAACAGAGAGGGCGCGGGCTGACGTGACGGCTGGCTCGGAGAAAGGCTTCGCCACAGGAGTGGATGGGTATGACGTTGGGAATTCAGCCGCCAACAAGGCGATGGGCTTCTTGCAGCACGTCAATGCAGAACAATCCACCCGCCGTGGTGTAGGCTCCTCAAAGTCCACTGGCTTCCTCAGCGTCCGGCTGCTCCCTCCCGGGATGAGCGGAGAATTAGGAGAGACACGCTCATCAGCGGCGCCACATGCTCGCACACCTGTTAATCATCAGCGGCGGGGAATATAAGCCGCCTCGCCCTGAGCTTCGGCCTGAAGCCGGCAGTCTTCATTCCCGTCTACACGACGCAAACTCTCTCTTCAGCACGACGCTGTCCGGTAAGGATTACATACCTTATCTTCTCCAGTCTGCTCCCCTGTGCACAGGTGGATTCCTCGGCGGCGGACAACTCCGTTCCTCGTCCCTCCTCGCTGCTGCACCGAGTCCTGCAGGTGGCTGTCTCCCGGGCCCCGTCCTTGTTGTGCCAGTCATCTGTCCCAAGCAAGTAAGCTTCTCCCTCGCCTATTCTCCTCCTGTGTTGGTGTGTGCCCATCACCCTGTGTCTCTGTTCTCTCCCATAGGGTTGCCGGCTGTACGGTCTCCTGCCTCTGTGCCTGAAGCAGACGCTGCCACCAACACATTAACATTCCGCAGACACACACTCATACACCCCTGTTGTTAATAAACAGTTTGAACTACTCTGAGCCTGTGTGTGTGCGTCTCCTGAGCCGAACGTTATGTCAGAGACAGGGGAAAAAGGTTGAGGAGCGGGAGCAGCAGCTGACTGGGGAGCCCCAGCAAACTGTAGAATCTGGAGCTTCTCCACCGGAGACTGACAAATCACATCAGGCGAAAGTGCAGGAGATTGAAGGAGCACTTGCCTGAATTTTTGATTGTTGATGACATCAGCTGCCATATCGATGTCATACTCCGTTTTCCCAGGAGTAGAGCGATGAGTCTGGTGAGGAGAAGAGGACACCAGCTTGGAAGGCGCTTGATGGGCTTTCGGCCTCCAGGAGCGCTTTTTTTGGCTGCCTCTGTGGTACTGTGGAGGACCCTCTCACCGCCTCCTTGAAGCACTGCCGTGATTCACAAATCTGGGTGAGTAGCAACACCAGCCCCAGATACTTCCAGAGGCCGGGGCATGTCTGCATCACTCCGACAGCAATGTCCAGCAAATAGAAATTAACCTCCGGGGAGTGGGTGGCACGAGCCCAGGAAGCAAAGCTCACCGTTCGCTCAGCCGCCGCACACTCCTCCGGATTCAGTCCAAAAAATGAAAAATCCATGCTGATGTAAAAACAAAACAGAAGGTGAAAAGGAAACACACTACTTCACCACTGGGCTCTATTCTGGTCACAGCGTTCTGTCATGTACGTGCGCTTTTACGCACGCACAAATGGAAGGAGACAAGCCCACTTGCAGGTGAAGAGTGTGCTTTAATAACAAAGAGGAAATAATACACAAACGTGTCCAACAAAAGTAATCAAAATGATCAGCTACGCAGCAGGTGAACACAATTCAGCAGAGTCTGGTTTGGCTAAGAAAAAAACAGTTCACATCACGCCCCAGGGTAACACTGGCCACTGGGGGAAATAAGAAATGTAAAGCGGGAAAGGAGGACTTACATGACAGTGTTGGAGCGCAGCTGGGCTCTGGGAAAAAACAACACCAAACACGGTCCAAGGGGAAAAATAGTCCAAACACAGAGGGTAGGCTGAACAGAGGGGCTAACTGCATGCAGGATGCTGACTAACGCTGTGACAAAAAGTGAATGAACTGACAGAAAAAAAATACACAGAGTGAATACAGGTGCGAGATAGTCACAGGTGTACTGATTACAGGCTGCACACTGCAGCGGCAGGCTGAGCAGCCAATGGGGAGCATCTGGAGAAAGCGGGAGAGGCCAAACAGAACACAGAATAAATCCAGACAATAAGTGGGCAAAACAAAGAGACAAAATACAACAGTAACCTGTGTCTGAGGTCAAGGGTAACAAGGAACCTCAGACACATGACATCTTCTTGGCTTCTTTTGCTAATGATCGTCGGGAATTTTTTTGCTCATCATTTTGATGGAGTTTTCAAAATTAGATCACGATATAATTTTATACATCCATCCATCTTCTACTGCACGGCTATTCAATTACAAAATCACTTGGGCCACAATTTGAAATCAAGACATGCAACTGGGTCGCACATGTTCAGCGATCTGTTTGACAAATTTCAAACCAACACAGATCAATATGATGAAAAATATGCACTTTTTATTCATTGTTCTCATTTTAAACGTGCCCTTGGTATATGACAAAGGCACATCAAAAGTGCATAAAAACATAGTAACAGTGCTGGGGTTGAGCAGAACTTGAAGTAGTAGAAATAGTTTTCCTCTTGAACAATAATTAAATAGAATGAAAAAAATTAACGTCCTGTAAATAACCATTTTGGTCACATCTTACTCAGACATATCTCAAAGTGCATAAAAACTCAGTGTGCACTGTTAGTAGCATTGACATTTGTTTCCCTTTTGAAATAAAATATACTACACATCCTGGTCATAACTGACCTTGGCACATCACAAAGTGCATTTAGCTGAATAAAAAATGAACTGTCAAACACTTCAGTGCACAACCCCCCCAAGAAAAGATTGATAACATTAACAAACATTGCACATCCACCATTGTAGTTTGTTTTGTTTTAAATCACCACATGCGTGAGTAGGAACCTCAGGGTACATGCTGGACAGATCAGTCCATTGTAGGGCAGATATAATTTTAACAGCAATTTTAATTCTATTATGATAAAACATTGAGTAGCTTTTATTTTCATTTTCAGTTTTAATTGTGAAACTTTTAACTTGCAGGAAATAATACCCCCGGAGAAGGGGGGGGGGGTATTAGGAGAAGGGGGCATGTAGGTTTACATGCAAACCTGGCCCTCGGGAAGTGAGGAAAAATTTTGTGGCCCTTACTACCACCAAAGTTACCCATCCCTGCCGTAGGGATTACTAGAAGTCTTGCATTCTGAGAATGTAATGTTGTGTTGGGATAATAAGGTCTTTAGGATAACATGGGGACAGGTCAAGAGGAGAATTTTTAATGTGATTCTGGATTCAATAGGGAGCAAATGGAGGGATGTTAATATGGGAGAAATATGATCTCTCAGAATCAGAATCAGAATCAGATTTATTGCCATTGTTCATGTAGTACACAACTAGGAATTTGTCTCGGTGCAATGCTGCAACATTAAACATGATAAAATAAAAGAAATAAACTATACATGCAATAAAGTGTAGAATAAGAATGAGTAATACTAGTCAGCAGTTTAAATATATTAGCGTGCAGCAGATAATGTGGAGAACCATATAGTGCAGTCGGTAATGCAAAAAGAAAACAGTGATGATTGACATGAGTCTGGTTGAGCTGCTGTACATAGTGCACGAGAGTCAATAAGTCACTTAGTGTTCAGCAGTCTGATGGCAGAGGGGAAGAAGCTGTTCATGTGACGGGAGGTTTTAGTCTGAATGGACCGAAGTCTTCTACCTGAGGGGAGGGGGGCAAACAGTACGTGACCAGGGTGTGAAGGATCGGCTATGATCCGGCCAGCATGCCTCCGGGTCCTGGAGATGTACAGATCCTGGAGAGATGGGAGCTTGCAGCCGATCACCTTCTCAGCAGTGCGCACGACGCGCTGCAGCCTTAGTCTGTCCCTGGCAGTGGCTCCTGCGTACCACACGGTTATGGAGGTGGTGAGGATGGACTCGATGATGGCTGTGTAGAACTGCACTAACATCTTGGTGGGCAGCTTGAGCTTCCTCAGCTGCCGCAGGAAGAACATCCTCTGCTGGGCCTTTTTGATGAGGGAGCTGATGGTCGGCTCCCACTTGAGGTCCCTGGTGATGGTGGTGCCTAGGAAGCGGAAGGAATCAGCAGTGGTGATGGGAGAGCCTGTGAGGGTGAGGGGGGCAGAGGGGTTGTGACTTTCCTGAAGTCCACAATCATCTCCACTGTCTTCAGAGCGTTCAGCTGCAGGTTGTTGTTGTTGCACCAGGACGCCAGCTGGGCCACCTCTCTCCTGTAGGCGGACTCGTCGCCGTTGGAGATGAGCCCGATGAGGGTGGTGTCGTCCGCAAACTTGATCAGCTTGACAGACTGGTGGCTGGAGGTGCAGGAGTTGGTATAAAGGGAGAAGAGTAGGGGAGAAAGTACACAGCCCTGGGGTGATCCGGTGCTGATGCTAACAGAGTCTGAGACAGTCTTTCCCAGCCGCACATGCTGCCTCCGGTCCGTCAGGAAGTCGGTGATCCACCTGCAGAGGGAGTCAGGCACGTTGAGCAGGGACAGCTTGTCCCGGAGAAGAGCGGGGCGGATGGTGTTGAATGCGGAGCTGAAGTCCACAAACAGGATCCTGGCGTAGGTTCCCGGGGAGTCCAGGTGCTGCAGAAGTGGAGGGCCAGGTTGACTGCGTCGTCTACAGACCTGTTGGCTCGGTAGGCAAACTGCAGCGGGTCCAGGAGGGGAGTGGTGATGGACTTGAGGTGGGGCAGGACCAGGCGCTCAAAGGACTTCATGACTACAGAAGTGAGCGCTACAGGTCTGTAGTCGTTAAGTCCAGTGATCCGTGGCTTCTTGGGGACAGGGATGATGGTGGAGGATTTGAGGCAGGTCGGCACGTGGCATAGCTTAAGGGAGGTGTTAAAAATGTCTGTGAAGACAGGAGCCAGCTCTTTCGCACAGTGTCTCAGGGTGGAGGGAGACACGCCATCTGGACCGGGGGCCTTGCGCGGGTTCAGTCTGGAGAACTGTTTGAGCACGTCCTGCTCACTGATGACAAGGGCAGGGGGGAGGAGGGGGGGCCGCCTTTGATGAAGTAGGGACTGTGGAGGCTGTGGAGCTGGAGGGAGGGGGGGAGTTGGACACAGCTGACGAGGTGTCAAAACGGGCATAGTGTTGGGACAGTTTTTGACAAAGGGCTTTGTCATCCTGACCTTTAGGAGCCTGAGGCCGATAGTTGGTGATTTCCCTCAGTCCTCTCCACACAGAAGCCGAGTCGTTAGCAGTGAACTGCTGCTGGAGTCTCTCAGAATACACAGATTTAGCTCTCCTCAGCTCTCTGTTAAACCAATATTTCACCTCTCTGTAGTGGTCCCTGTCTCCACTTTTCAGCGCTGCTTCCTTCTCCTTCCTGATCTGTCTGAGCTTAGCTGTGAACCAGGGTTTGTCGTTGGAGTATCTCACCCTGGTGCGCGATGGAAGAATGCTCTCCTCACAAAAGTGGATATATGAGTTCACAGTGTCTGTGTACTCATCCAAATCATGGGTGGCTCCTTTAAACATGCCCCAGTCAGTTATTTCCATGCACGTTTCCAGCTTCTCCTCAACTTCACTGGTCCATTTCTTCGTAGTGCTCACAACAGGTTTAGTGAGCTTCAGTCTCTGTCTGTAAGTGGGAATGAGGTGGACCATCACGTGATCAGATAGTCCGAGCGCAGCGCGGGGAACAGCGCGATGCGCGTCCTTCACTGTGGTGTAACAGTGATCCAACGTGTTTTTTCCTCTGGTGGGGCATTTAATAAACTGTTTGTAGCGGGGGAGATCGTGGCTCAGATTGCTCTGGTTAAAGTCGCCAACCACAATAACCAGAGAGTCCGGAAAAGTGCGCTCCGTATGTTGGATGTGATCCGCGAGCGCGCGATGAGCTACATGCGCGTCCGCGTCGGGAGGGACGTACACAGCGGCGAGGATGAATGAAGCGAACTCCCGCGGGGAATAAAATGGCTTGCAGTTAATAAAAAGAAATTCCAGGGCGGGAGAACAGTGTTTGGAAATCACCGTTACATCAGAGCACCAGCTGCTGTTGATGTAAAAGCAGACTCCGCCTCCTGAGGATTTACCGGAGAGCTCTGTGTCACGATCAGCACGAAACAACTGAAATCCCTCGAGGCGCAGCGCGCTGTCCGGTGTATTTTCCCTGAGCCAGGTCTCAGTGAAACAGAGGGCAGCCGAGGTAGAGAGGTCCTTAAAACACATCAACAGTCTTAGTTCATCTACCTTGTTAGAGAGAGAGTTGGCATTGGACAGAAATATGCCAGGCAAAGCCGTGCGCGTGCCTCTCCTGCGGAGCCGAACGAGAGGGCCCGCTCGTCTTCCTCTCTTTCGCCGTCTCACTTTTCGAGCCAAGCAATGAACCAGATCGGCGGCAGGAGCTAAAAATACTGGGAGTAGGTCCGTGGGAGTGAAAGTCCTGATATTTAGAAGCTCTTCACAGGTATAAGAGCTGGCAGACACACAATTGACAAACAAAAACAAACAAAGGGCGCAGCGAAACACCACGGCGACCACTGTGGGCGCCATCTCTCTATTTAGTGCCTGTTAATACCCCAGCTCAGGGGTCAGCAACCTGTGGCCCTTCAGCCCCCATGCTGCAGCTCCCTGCAGTTATATCTCAAAACACATGGAAATTAATGAAGCTCATTTTAATTATGTTATTTTTCAAATTATTGTTTATTGCAAGTTGATACATTTCTCATATATATATATATACAGTATATATATATATATATATATATATATATATATATATATATATATATATATATATATTTGAAATTATTTATTATGTTGTCAACCATGCATGACTGCATCTCATCTGACAGTGGCTGCAGCTATTATTATAAGACCATGTATGGACACATTGCGAAGAGAGGTGGATGTCATCTACATAACAGGAAACCTGTCAAAGTCTGGTCTGAATGAAACAGTAGATTACATGGGATTGATTTTAGCAGTCACTTCTTTCTTCTCGAAAATGAGCTCATGCAGTTTGGTGTCATGCTGAAAATGGAAAATGATGCCTTTGGTACACAAACTCAAACTGACAAGTATTAAAACCACTGAGAAGTAATCTGTCAAGTCTGGTTTAAAGATGACAGGAATGATCAGGGGAGGCAATCAACAAGCTGAACAGCTGTGTCAGCAGCAGCTGGAGGTGCTGTTAATGTGTTTGGGTTAATGGGATGTTTAATAGTGTGAGGATGTACATATGGAAATTAAAATGTTCTGCATAGAAGTCTTTGAAACAATCTGAATTTGAATTGAGTCATCTCAGCACTTCCTTACAGTTGTTTCACTTTACCAGTTTAAAATATCAGCCATATTGGATATTTCAGAAGCATCAGCCTTCATCTGGAGATGTTGGGTGCTTGGAAAAATATCAGCAATCACCATTCTACAAGTAAATCTTGTTCTTTCATTCAAAAATGGGGCATTTTCTTTGCAGCAATGTACATGAGAATTCCTGGATGGAAACACATGCTGTCAGATTAAATTTCAAACCCACCCTAAGACATGTTTCCTGCATGTCTCTCCCCTGCTCTTCACCTCATTCCCTGTCTTCCCCATGTCTATTCAATAAAGACAAATACACAGTAAATCTTTAATATATATATATATATATACAGTTGGCAGGGGTGGGTTAACTTGTGAATTAATGGAACTACCCAGTAATTCATGAGTGGCACAAGGACGGGATGCTTCCTTTAGGTCCCTTTACACAGGCAAAGATCGTTGGGGGACCACTGAGAGATCAAAAATTGGCTCAATCTCTCAACAGTCTCCTAAAGCCTTGAAAAATCTGTTTCTGTGTAAATGTTTGGGAGATTGTTATGCAATTTTTCATAGTGATCTATAGAGATCTTTGAAAGATCACAGAGATCACAAAGGGATCATTGAGTTTCTTAGGTAACAAAAGATATATGAGAGGTTTCTAGTGCTCTTCAAAGGGGGTAGAAAATGAAAGATGAACCAGATCTCTCAGTGATCTTTCAGTGATCTCTCAGCGATAGCCAAAATCTCTAAATGATCTTCCAGTGATCTCCACGGTCACCACGGTCTCCTCAATGTTTTGAATCATTCCAAAACAATCAACAATTTCCAAAGGGAAGTGATCTCTCAATGATCTCTCAGCGATCTTTCAATGAATGCAAAATTTTTCCACCTGAAGGGAGAGATTGCTGAGAGATCATTGAGAGATTGATGAGATTGTTGAGCACTCCTTGAGAGATCATTGAGAGATCACTTCCCTTTGATGATGGTTGAGAGGTTGTTTTGGACTGAGTCAAGACTTTAAGGACCATGAAGATCATTGAAGATCATTGAGAGATCTTTGAAAGCAGTGGCTCGGGATATAGAGTGGGTTGTCCAATAAGTAGAGGGTTGGTGGTAAGAATCCTGCTCCCCTCAGGTGCCCTGCCTTCTGTTTATGAATGTGAATAAATGTTTGGTGGTCAGAGAGGCTGTTGGTGTGAATTAGCAACCATGTTTCCGTCAGTCTGCCCAAAGGCAGCTGTGGCTACAGAGTTAGCTTACCACAATCAGTGTCTGTCTGTGGAGTGAATGAATAATGGATTCACCGTAAAGTGCTCTATAAATCCAACCCGTTATCTGGGCATTTATTCATCCCTCAATGATCTGCACCCCTGTGTAAAGGGGGGTTCATCCTTCACTACACTGAGCCTGAATTTAAAGAAAGTTGGGAAGGGATGGAAATTCTCATTATGTAAAAGACCAGTAAATGCAGTGTAGAGCTGTGGAGACCTGGCATTAAATGTGGGATGTTAATGTGGGATTCCTGAATACACATCCATCCATTAGGGGTGGGAATTGTGAGGGACCTTGCGATTCGATTCAGATTGTAATACTTGGCTCATGATACGACCCTATCACGATTCAGCGATAATCGCAACATCAAGTATCACAATCCCATATATTTCTAATTTTTTCAGCTTGTTCAACTTCAAATCATGTCCCAGAGTAAACTGTTGACATCTCTTTCATATAATAAAGTATTTTCGGGGCTTCATTTTCCACGGAGACACGTCTCTGCACACAGGGAGGGCGGTGGACAGTGTTTGGAATAGACTCCAACTCCAGATATGTTTAGCTGACTCTGTGGACTCTTGAAAAAAGCAGCTGAAAAGTTTTTTGTTTAACGAGATTTCCGTTGAGGTTCAATTCAACTGCTTTTTTAATGGTAAGTCTGATGTTTTTAAATTATTTTAAGCTTGTGTTTTAACTTGGTTTTGTATTTTTAAAATTATTTTTATCTATCAACTTCCTTTTATACCATTTTATCGTACAGTGCTTTGTGACTATACGTCTGTGAAAAGCGATTAATAAATAAACTTTACTTACTTGGCGCTTGGAGAAAAAGCAAGCTCCATGCCAGTGTTTTTAGCTTAGCTGTTGCTAATGCTGCTCCGAGACATGCTGGCCCACGTGTTCCGAGTGTTTGGGGGTTTTTTTTCCGTGCAGCGCTTCTTGCGGCTTGTGTGTCAGGTCGAGGTCTTTCCATTCATCTTTGTTATAAAATCTCAAAAAGTCCCGACATTTGAGCTAACTTTGAGCAAACTGCTTCCTAACGTTCAAAGCTGACTGCAAAACTCCAAGACAAGCAATGACTTCACTTGACTGAGTGTTTGCTTGGCGCCATCTAGTGGACTGAAAATGCAATTGGTTGAATACCCAAGAGAGTATGCAACGTTTACATGTTAATTAATAAAAGATCGATCCATGTGTTTAGGGATCGGTGCATTGTTGTTAGTGTCAAGTATTGCAATCTATCATTAAATCAATCTTTTGTCCTACCCCTACCATCCATCCATCCATCCATACCCTTAACCATTTATCCAGACAACAGCTGTAAGGAGACTGAAGCATTTTGTTCTTCCAGTGGCATTAGTTATGGGTCTCCTTTGTTATTAATAATGTATAAATGCTCTGAAAAGTAACAACCTTTCAACTTTTTGAATCAAACAATTTACATCTATATAAATAAAAGAGTTTCTGCGGTATTGGTCAGCGCAGTGATGGAGTGGCTAGCACTGCGGCAGCACAGCAACTCCCCCTTGGCCGGGGGATCCTGGGTTCAATCCCAGCCCCCAACCAACAGTGATCTGTGTGGAGTTTGCATGTTCTCCTGTTGTCTGCATGGGTTTACTCCGGGATTTCCTCCCACATGTCAAAAAAAAATTGCGCAGTAGCCTGGTGGAGCACCCACAATTTAATTGTGCTGTACAACTGTCATCATCATAGCAGTCTGTTGTGGGCGACAATGACTGTTTCATTTAGGTCTGATCAGATTCCTCCCCGCAGCTCTGTCCTTAGCCTTCCACTGCCAGGAACTTCTGTCTATATCCAACTTCTTCAAGTTTCTTTTTACAGTGTCTTTAAATCTGAGCCTTGGTCTACCCTGATTGCGTTTGCCCTCGCATAACTGTGAGTAAAGTAACTGCCGAGGGAGACGCTGGTGGTCCATCCTCTCAACATGTCCGAGCCATCTCAGGTTCATCTGTATTAGCATGTCCTCCATTGCTGGTAGACCAGCTAATTTCAACACTTCTATGTTGGTTATCTTGTATTTCCATAAGATGTTCATTATGACTCAAAGGCGTCTCATCATGTACGCGTGGAGTTTCTTTACCTGCACTCTGTAGACAGTCCTAGTTTCAGCACCGTACAATAGAGTAGCCAGTACTGTCGCTCTGTACACTTTGCCTTTCACACAGATAGACACATGTCGATTGTTCCACAGTCTCTCCCTCAAGTTTCCAAACACAGTGCTCGCTCTTTCCATTCTGAAAGATAGTTCATCCTCCAACCTATTATTCTCTGAAATAGTACTCCCGAGATACTTGAAAGTCTTGCACTTGACTAGTGGCTCTGTACCAATGCTGATCTCTTCTGGTAGTGACGCTGATAACTGGAACTTTGGTGGTTGATAAAGGCACTCTGTCTTCTTGATGTTGATTTTGAGGCTGAATTGGCTAGCTGCTCTTGCAAATTTCTCCACTAAAGATTGCATATTTTCCACACTGTGTGCAACTAGAGCACTGTCATCGGCAAAGAGCATTTCTCTTACTACCTTTATTGATATCTTACTCTTGGCTTTAAACTGTGCCACACTGAACAAGTCTGCTTCTTTTCTTGTTTGAATGTATACTCCTTCTGAAGTGTCTTTGAAGGCCACCTCAAGCATGGTTGCCAGATATAGTGAGAAGAGTGTAGGCACCAGCACACACCCTTGTTTCACCCCGTTGTTTACTGAAAAGTCTTTAGATACTGAACCACTCACTGCCACGTTTGCTTGCATACCTGTATGGAGTGTCTCGATCAGGCTGACAAACTTCTCTGTACAGCCAAACTTCTCTGTACTTTTTGAGTATCTGCCAAAGTCCTTGTCGTGAAACAGTATCAAAGGCTTTACTGAAGTCTATGAAGATGATATAAAGCAGCATGTTCTGTTCGATACACTTTTCTTGAACCTGTTTCAAGCAGAAAATCATGTCCATTGTGCTTCTTCCACTTCTAAAGCTGCACTGGGTTTCCAGTAGTACATTCTGCGAGATGTGTTCATTGAGTCTGTTCAGTAGTACATGTGAGATAATCTTACCAACAGTGGCTAGCAGTGATATACCTCGGTAATTTCCACAATCTTTCCTGTCACCTTTCTTGAACAAAAGCACAACACTTGCATCCTTCCAGTCTTGAGGTACTTTCTGGGCATCCCATATCTCTTGGAGATTAGCTTGTGCAGGCAGTTGGTCAGCTGAACACCACCAAATTTCCACACTTCTGCTGGAATTCCATCCCTTCCTGGAGCTTTACCATCCTGTGTTGTCCTGATAGCTGCCATTAGTTCATCAAGATTTGGTGGTTCATCCAGACTTGATAGAGCTGGTTGCTGCATTAGAGCTTCTGTAGCCTCTTCAGTGAGAGCTCCAGGGTTGTTTAGTAGTTGGTCAGAGTGGTCTGCAAATCTGTCCAGGATCTTGTCTTTCTCCTGCAAAACCGTTTCACCATCCACAGCCTTTAGTTGGATTAATCCTCTTGGTTTAGGGCCGTAGATTTCTCTCAAACCTGTGAAGAATGTTTTCATGTCCTTCCTGTCTGCTGCAGTTTGAAGTTCCTCCGCTTTTTCATCCCACCAGTTGGACTTCATCTCTCTGGTGTACTTCTGTAGCTCACTCTGAGCCTTTGAATATTTCTTCTTCGACCTTGTGTTACACTGTAGGTTTTCCTGCCTAGCTGTATTCCTCGTTTCTAGTAGTTTCTTTAGATGTTCATCATGCTCATCAAATCAATGTTGATGTTTCCTTTCAGGGTGGCCTAATACATCACTCGCTGGTGATACACCATATCCTTCAGTGTTGCCCATTTCTCTTCTATGTCATTCTCTGAGTTGTTGCTGCCCCAGTCTTTCAAGTTTTCATTCATTTCCTGTGTAAGTTCTTCCTGCTTCCTTTGGCCTTTCAGTGCACTAGTGTTTAGCTACATGGTGGCTTTGCGCCCATCCTGCAGTGCTGTTTTCGTCTGCAAATCCTTAATCTAGATCTCAGCATAACATGATCAGTACCACAGTCTGCACCGGTCATTGCTCTCGTGTCCAATACATCCCTTATGTCTCTCTGCCTTACTATGATGTAGTCTAACAAGTGCTAGTGCTTGGATCTTGGGTGCATCCATGTCTTCTTGTGTGTGTCCTTGTGCTTAAATAGAGTGTTGGTTATCACAAGGTTGTACTCTGAACATAGTGCAAGTAGAAGTTCTCCATTAGCATTGCACTTGCCTACTCCATGACTGCCTAGCACTCCTTTCCATTTCTCAGTGTCCGAACCAACTCTGGCATTAAAATCTCCAACAAGAATCAGCCTGTCATCAGTCGGTACACGCCTGATAGTCTCACGTAAATCACTGTAGAACTCTTCCTTCACCTCCTCTGTGTTGGTCATTGTTGGGGCATATACACTGATGAGTGTGGCATACATCTTCCGCTGTAGTGGGAGTCTCATAGTCATTATCCTATCGTTGATTGGCACTGGTTCCTCATCAAGCATTGCTGCTATCTCTTTTCTAACTGCAAAGCCTACTCCTGCTTCTCTCCTTTCTTGAGTTGATTTTCCACTCCAAAAGATGATGTACCCATGGTCTTCCAAGCTGTCATATCCAGGCAATCTTGTTTTACTAAGTGCAGCTATGTCTACATCGTACCTGTTCATTTCCAGGGCCACAAGCATGGTCTGTCTTTCTGGGCGCTGTGATGTTGTTCTGTCCAACAGAGTGTGTACATTCCATTCTGCTACACACAAGGCTGCTGTTTTCCTCTTCTTTTGTCTTCCTGCTCCTAGCTTACTTTTCACTGCTTGTCGGGAGTGTGAACAGATCAGCATGGGCCTTGTTAGCCCGGGTGACGTCCGAGCCGGTATGAGTTGCTTTCTGATTGACCATTTCATGAAACTGCTTGCAAAGTATTTGAGTACTGCTAGTTTTTGCTGGACTTGTAGCACAAGTCAAGCACAAGCACTTGTTTATCTCTGTTCTTTGTGTAGTGCATGTCACGATGCACCAACTGGCACAGTCCACCACAGACCTTGCAACAGATGTGTTTATCTGCCAGGATGTCCAGTCTCACCCCGTGTCAGTGGGAGTGGTCCACCACAGACCTGTGGCAGATATTGTTTTTAGTTCTGCCAGGATGGCCTGTTTCACCCTCCACGCCCTCAGAAGGGCAGGGATGCCAGCTGAGTCGCCGACGGCCTGACCCATGAGACAGGTAGTACCGGTTTTCATGGTTATCCGGTAGCAAACAAGCCAATGCCTGACCTGACACAAAAAAAGGGGGGGGTATGTCTCAGTTAAAAGCTGCCATTTTCTGACCAAAAAAAGTGGAATTTTATGGGTAAGAAGCTGCAACTTTAGCAAAAAGACAAAAAAGGTCTAAATTTCCAACTCTTTACGACCAAAAATGCTGCAAATATAAGATTTGAGTAAAATGCTGCAAATTCAAGCTTTTTTAAAAAAAAAAAAAACCCTGCAAATTCAAGAGTCAGAAAAGTTCTAAATTCATGAGGAAAAAGCTGCAAAACTATGAATAATTAAAAGCTGCAAATTTTCAAGTAAGAAGCTGCACATTTCTGAGTAAAATGGCTGTAACTCTGCAGGAAAATCCTGCAAATTTATGAGAAAAATCCTCACATTTACAACAGAATGTTTCTAATTTACATGAAAAAGGATGTGATCAATTGGCGTGTGTTGGCCATTTTTAAATGACAGCCATAAGGAGGAACTAAACGGTGGTGTTTGGTGGTGTTAAATCCTGCAGATCTGCACTAATCAGCAGGGAAAAGGAGAAGAAGAGGAATAAGTGATCCACAGCAACAGAAATAATCCAGTTAACCCAGGAGGAAGGGTGACGTGGCTTTAACAGCAGCACTAATCCCGCCCACCCACCCCAACTGACCTGCTGGTCAGGAACTAACAACTCCTCAGACCAGTTAACATAATTTTAATAACAAAAGAACATGCAAAAGAACCAAGATTCCCTTTGATTTAACAAAATAACTGTGAATTTTCTGGTTTGTGAATGAACATAGCAGCCATGAGTGTTTCACGGAGTCACTTATTGAATTATAATGGTTAATCTAAGTCACAATTTCAGCAAACATAAACTTCAGGGGACACTTAAACCCATGACACATCGTTTTAAATTTTGCAGATTTTTTTTTTTTTTTTTGCTTCTGTTCCAGTCCTTACGATCACTTTCTGAAAACATCATTTTAAGAATGTTAACTGACTTGAGGTACATTTCTAACTACACTATATCATACAATATGTCGTTTAACATACAATTTCGTTTGATCACATTTAGATCTTAATTCAAAAAAACATTGTATTGGCTACCAACTTAATTAAGACTTGAACTAAAAACAATCAATCTGAATACAACTGGGAGCATTTAAGAATAAAAATCTTTGGATTCCTTAATGAAGTTCTGCCTGCGAGATCACCTGCACTCAAACATTCCAAGTATAATTCATGGGACGGACCAGATTCCATACAAAAATGTTAAAATTTTGCTTTGGCTTTGTCTTTAAGAGGTTGCTGTTCCAGTTAAAAGTCTCAAGTGTTGAAGAGTCCGCCTTTGTATAAAACGGCCAAGTCAGTATACCACAAAAGGCTCAAGGTCGCTAAAATAATCCAAAGGTTAAACTGGCTGTTGGTGTCATTTAAACCCTGCATAGTTTTGACAATGTGGAACCGGCATTTCACATTGAAACAGATGGCAGCGAGTTATTGCAAACGAGCAACTTTAAAACACACATAACACTAAAGTTAAGAGTATTGCAAGAAGGAAAATAGTTTAATATAAAACACAGCTGTCTTACCTTGAAATGCCCTTTACAAATGAAGACATTCAAACTGAAGAACGGAGGAAAAACGTAAAAACTGTCAAAAATATCCAGTAGATAAACTGAAGTACACTGAAGTAGATAAACTGAAGTACATTTTAACACTAATACTAACACTAATAATAAATTTTAACACTAATAATAACACTAAATAAATAATACTAATAACTATAACTATACTAATAACACTAAATAGTGTTATTAGTATTAGTGTAAAAAAACATGCAAGTTAGGTCAATTGGCATCAAACTGGGGATTCTAAATTGTCCTTAGGTATGACTGTGAGAGTGAATGGTTGTCTGTCTCTCTGTGTTGGCCCTGCGATGGACTGACAATCTGTCCAGGGTGTACCCTGCCTCTCGCCCAAAGATGCTAGGATAGGCTCCAGCCCCCCGCAGCCCGAAAAGGATTAAGTGGAAGAAGATGGACGGATGGATTCTGCGATGTGGGTATGTATGTACTGTATGTGGCAACCTTTGTCCCCCTACTAATTCAGAAGCCACTTGACCGCGACCTCTCATCTCTTGCATGGCGATGCTACAATACCTGAAGAGTGCACCTGATATGGTTTCACTGACCGCTTCACCAAAAATTGATAATTTTCCACTCAAAAACACAATAATCTGGAGATTATGCCATAAACGTCCACTGTACCATGTCTCTCCCTGGAGGCTCTTCTCTGCAACTGCACCCAAAGACTTCCAATTAATCTTTTGCATGGTGATGCCACAGTACCTGACGTGGTTTCACTGACCGCTTAACCATAAAACAGGTCAAACGTGACGTTTTTTTAATCAACCTTTACTGGCGGAGGTGTACACTGGGGAAGAATCAATTGCACCTGACACAGTCGGCGGAGTTTAGGATCCGTGGGTCTCTCTCCACAACACAGGTGGTGTGGACTGATGGGGAGCTGGATGTATTTGTGCGTTACCAAAACGGCTTTCTGCTGTGTCCAGTTACTGCTGTTCAAATCATGTCAAGAGTGGAGAACGTACGTTTACGTATGTAAACGCGGTTTTATGAATGAAAGTGAACCTGTAACCACGTGACTATGATCCTCGGGTGAGGAGTATTATACCAAATTTATCACACCTGTGGATGCACACCTTATATATATCCCTTGCATCCACCCATTCTTCCTTTCTAATGACTGGGAGAAGCTGGCCTCGACGCAGGACAATGAATGGCTACAGGTTCACTTTCATTCATAAAACCGCATTTACATACATAAACATACATTTTATTTCATTTCACTGAACCTGTACCCACGTGGCAACAGTATACCAAATGAGTCCTGAGGAGAATGGAGGTGGCGTCACCTACAGGCCAAGGGAGCACAATGCTTCAATCACGCCATTAAGCATAGAACACAACCAGATGAGTTTGACTCCCTCATTGTACTTAACTGAGTGCGTACAAGTTAAGCCAGTTCCTCCAGGTAACCAGAGCTGAACAGAAACATTTCTGAGCACAAGGCACACATTGTTATGAATTGGCCCCTTCTGGGCAGAAAGGGAGACCCAGGTGCTGGACTGCTAGTAGTGCAATTTAATAGAGAAACACAAAGTCCAAACAGTGAGCAAAATAAACTTACAACAACTGAGGAGTGAAGGGAAACAGCGAGGATAACAAGCAGGAATGCACGTCGGAACAGGGTTGGGGTTCCGACGGAATAGAGAAACAACGTAGACACTTTGAGGCACTGACAATAAGTAAACGGAACAGGCAGTCTTAAATAATGCAGGCAATCAAACATACAAAGTGACATCAGGTGTGAACCACATGAGTGGGCAGGTGATCTAATTACTGAGCTGAGAACATATGCGGAAGGAGGGAGTGTCTGGAGGGGGAGAGCTCATGTCACAGAACTACAAATAGCAAAACCCAGCACACACAGAAATGATATATGAACTGAGAAAATACAGCAGACGAACAAAAATAAGCAAAGAGCCTGAGTACAGTGAGACACCATGCTCCGTCTCGTGATACGCATGCTGGCTTAAATGTGGGAAAACTAAGATGCAACTTAAGAATCTGCTGCGACCCCCAGAACAGATGAGGGGATGACTGATGAGGCCAGTTTGAGCCTATAGAAGCGCTAAGTGTTGAGAAAGAAGCCCAGCCAGTGGCTGTGCATACAACCTCCGGGGGTGCACCACTAAATGGTGCCGATGTAGTGGCCATTCCCCATGTCAAGTGAGACACCAAGCTAGCTGGTGGTTCCACTCTAGCCTGAACATACGCGAAGGCAATCAGGTAGACTATCCAATGGGACATGCACGGCTTAGAGATAGGCCCGCCCATTGTGGATTCCCCATAGAACACAAAAAGCTCATCTGAAGGGCGGACAAACCTCGTATGGTAAACATAAGCCTTAAGGGCCCTCAACAGCACAAACTAAGGAGCCTCTCAGCCTCCAAAGAAGTGTGTGGGGGAGGGTAGAAGGCTTAAAGCACGAGAGGGCAGGAAAACAAACCCACTAATAGCGCTTTGGGTTGAAAAGCTGGGTTGGGCTGCAGGTGGGCCAACTCATCACCATCAGACCTAAGACATGCTGCGTCCAAAGAGACCACATTCAGTTCACTGACCCTCTTGGCTGAGACAATTGGCAAGGGAAAAGCAGTCCTCCCAGAGATCAAACAAAGGTCAGCAATGGAGTCAGCTCAAAAGGGGCAAGCATAGAGCCCTGAGAACTGTTGGGAGATCCGTAGTGGGTGGCAAAGGATGCTGGGATGGGTGGCTCCATCTCACTGATACAGTCCTTTGTGAAATGCAGCTTTTGGTACATTCCCTAATAATATGCCTTCTCTTTGGAGTAAGGGATGCCTTCATAGCAACTGAATCCAGGGAGCCCCAAGTACTCAACAACCCTGGTTGGAACCAGGCAGCTTTTCTCTGCATTTAAATGTAACCCGAGCAGCCAGGTGAGCCAATATGGTCTCCATATGGCTCCTCACTACGGCTTTTGATGGCACACAAACCAGTCAATCATCCAGACAATTGAAAACTCAAATGCTCCTCTGCCACAGTGGGGCGAGTGCAGCGTCCATGCACTTGGTGAAAGTCCGAGGCGACAGGGACAGACTGAAAGGCAGGACGTTGTATTGGAAGGCTTTGCCCTGAAAGGAAAACCTGAGGAACTTCCTGTGGGCAAGATTTATGGGAATATGGAAACAGGTATCGCGAAGGTCCACTGTTGTGAAGTAGTCCCCTGGCTTTAAAGCCTGAAATAATGTCCTCAGCCCGAGCACAGGAAAAGCGAGCACCTTGAGATACCTGTTCAACCACCTCAGGTCTAGAACTGGACGGAGACCCGCAGTTTGCTTAGTTAGTTAGTTAATTCCCTTCCACAGCACATGGGGGACCATGGTGTATAGGGTAGTGCCTATCTCCTTTCCTCTGATCTTAGGCCACACAGCTACTGTAAGTAGCGAAAGCTACAGTGGGGGCGTCAGTCCTCTGGTAGCTCTGCGTGTTACACACAAGTTCGCTTGGAGACAAGAAAATAGGCAGACTAAAGCCTCGCCTCTCTTCTTCTGGAGACAGAGACTGAATTGCATCCTTTTCCAGCAGGGCAGAGATCTTGCTGCGCAGAACCTCGGAAATAAAGACCCTCTCACTTTTACTTCCAAAACCCCTTGAAGTTGGGGGATGAGATCTGATTGTAGGCGGTATCCACACTGCAGTGTAGCGATCACCCATGGACATGAGGTGCACTGTCGCCAACTCATGAGGTGCGCTGCGGAGAAGGTTGACGTTAGGGGAAGCGTATCGTCAGGGACGCTGGCAGGGCTTGGAAGGACCACAGCCTACACACTTCCAAGAGTGCAGACGTGAGTGCTGTTGAACCTGCACCTGCTGCCGAGAGGCCCTCTGCCTCGGGTGACCTGAGCCCTGAGAGGAACTTGGCTCTGTGAAACAAAACCGTTGTGGATTCTTACCTCCCCCAAGAGGTCTCTGGACACTTGACCTGGATGGTCCTGGCTGATGAAAGGACTGCATGCGCAGTCTCACCTTCTGCACCTCATCTAACACCGCCTCTGCTGCAGGCCCAAAGACCTCACCAGGCGCTACCGCAGCCTCCAGAACAGCAGCCTTGTCTGTATCTGCCAATCCAGACTGGCTCACCCACACATGCTGCCGGGGCATGATCAGCTGCCCAAGGATATCCCAAGTGCTGTAGCCTGAGTTAGCTCCTTGAATCACATTGTCCACAATCCTTACCAACTCTGGTAGAAGGTCAGTTCCACTTTTTGACTCTAGGTCCCTTTGTCCTTCTAAATACACTAAAAGAAGTGTATTAGTATTTGCCAGCCTCAAGGCCATAGCCACAGACTGGTAGGTGCCCCACAACTTCTGCAGATGTTCCACATAGTCAGGATAAACTGGCAAGGGAACCCGCCTCTGGGTTGCAGGATCTCTGTCCAAAGCCAAAGTCCTAAACGGAGAAGATGGGGGAGGAAGCCCAGCAGCTGATGCTGCTCCAGAAAGCAGTGCCCTGACAGATATATCATATGGCGCAGGAAGGTCCTTCTCAACCGAAGAGTTACTGTCGACTTCATCATCATCCTCAGAGACATCCACTCGCCCAATGGCGCCACAGCCAGAGCTGATGGTCTTACCCAAGTTATCAGAGGCCATTAGAGACACTGCATCAGGATGCGGTCCCAGGGCACATACGAGAGCCTGGTGTGGCATACCCACAGGCGATGATGATGTGCAGCCATATGTTCAATGGTCTTACGCATTTCCTCCAATTGGCTCTGCATGAAAACCACCCGCTGGATCGCGTAGCGGCATCCTTCAATCCGCTTCTGCTTCCTGCTGGCCTTCCCAGTTCCAGTTGGAGCACTTAAACCTGGGGGGATGAAGTCCTTGGCTGGTGGTATACCAGTGCCTGGGCTATTTCCCCCTCCATCACTCCCTGCAGAAGCCAATATTCCTCCAAGAGAACAATAGGAGAGAAAACAAGACAGTTATCATCATTATTATTATTATTATTATTACCTCCGCCAGGCCGAAAAGGCCAGGAGGAGGTTATGTTTTTGCCAGGGTTTGTGTGTTTGTCTGTTTGTCTGTCTGTCTGTCTGTCTGTCTGTCTGTCTGTCTGTCTGTCTGTCTGTTTGTCTGTTGGTTAGCAAGATAACTCAAAAAGTCTTGGACGGATTTGCATGAAACTTTCAGGCGTTGTTGGAAATGGTACAAGGAAGAACTGATTAAATTTTGGGGGTGATCCGGTTCACCGTCTGGATACAGGAATTTTTTTAAAGCATTTTTCAACACTGTGACATAGGGCCATTTTCAACATGTGCGCAGGCGCAATGGAGGGCGCTGGTCGTCGTGTCTGCAACACAAACTCTGCGTTCTTCAACGTTTTAGGCACAAAAGCACGCGGAAAACACTGCTGGCCTGGGCCCGCCAGCATGCTTGTGTTTGCGCGCAACTGCAAAACCTCACACGGGCAGCTGTCCGCCGACGGATTCTTTGGCAGAAATTCCCCGGCCAGCCATAGGCGCTGCGCATTTGGCAGAAATTCACCGGCCAGCCATAGGAGCTGTGCATTTGGCAGAAATTCACCGGCCAGCCATAGGCGCTGCGCATTTGGCAGAAATTCCCCGGCCAGCCATAGACGCTGTGCATTTGGCAGAAATTCCCCGGCCAGCCATAGGAGCTGCGCATTTGGCAGAAATTCCCCGGCCAGCCATAGGCGCTGCGCATTTGGCAGAAATTCACCGGCCAGCCATAGGAGCTGCGCACTTGGCAGAAATTCACCGGCCAGCCATACGCGCTGCGCAATAACGAGCTCTCTGCCGGCGAAGCTTCTAAATTCTCGTTTGCCGCGGAGCGAAACCCCAAAATAATATAATATAAAACCCACGGCAACCTGTCTACCCAATTTGCATCCGTCAGTGGAGGAGATGGACACAACAGCAACACTTCAGTTTATTACCTCCGCCAAGGAGGCAATGCTTTTACTACTGAACCACTAATCCTATCACTATCAGATTGATTGTCATTGTGTGTTTATTGCACTGTCCCTGTCAAATAAACAAATAATCATTGTGAATCCAATTGCTAGTCATATGTTTACATGCTCAAGGAATCTGAAAACGTACACACAAACACTGTCTGGGGGGAATTGTGGCGCTTGGCGGAGGTCTGCGCTCTCCGAGTGCTTTTCTAGTTATTATTATTATCATCGTCATTATAAACAGGCTAAAGGGCTGTTCCATGAGGTACAAGTGCGCTATTCAGAAGACAACATACTGTAGCAATATCAGATTTCAGTTCCCACCTGTATGCAGTACCACTCCCCCACAAAAGGTGGCGAGAGTGCACTAAGCACAGAAGCGCCCAGTACCCAGACAAAGAAGATGTCTTTTTTTTTTTTTAAGAAGTAGTAGTAGTAGATTAGTTTATTTGACAGGGACAGTGCAATAAACATAGACAATTAATAAGACGACTGTCAGTCAAAAAAAAGGGAAAACAATACAAAATTAATGGCAAATTATACCGCTGCTGTTAAATTGTTAAACAATTCCTGCTTGAAGAAGGCAAATATATCATATACCCCAAGCAGATAAAGCATATTGTGTGCTGTTAAGCTGTTAAACAGTTTTCTGCCTGAAGAGAAGGCAAAAAATGTACCACAGACCTTTAAGCAGATAAGGGTAGAACATACCTCATGCTGCCAAACCATTAACAGTTCCGGCTGAAAAGAAGGCAAGTATATATTACATACCTCTAAGCAGGTATGGACAGTGCATGCCACACTGCACGGCCACTGCAAACCTTCTCTCATTCAGCAGGAAGCACAACAATTTTATAACACAGCGATGGGGTACCAAAGGTAAGGCAGCCAAAAACAGCACAGAAAACACAATGTTAAACAGACTAGTATAAGCTCTTACTGACCAGGAGGATAGAAAGAGCAAAAATGTGTGGATGCAAGGGGTATATATATAAGGTGTGCATCCACAGGTGTGATTAATTTGGTATAACGCTCCTGATCCGAGGATCATAGTCACGTGGTTACAGGTTCACTGAAATGAAATAAAACAATTTCTAATGCAATCGGTATGTACACCTGCTGCCGTCATGTAATTTAACAGTATATATAATTACTAGCATTAGGACAAGTCATACAAATAGTCTGTGTCTGCTAACATCCTCAATATTGTTTTCAGTTCAGACTGTTGTTTATCCTACTTGCTTTGTAAGTGCGGGAAATATGAACAGAATAGTTATAGAAAGTGTGTGAATTATTATGGGTTAAAAATGTTTGCAAAAACACCCAGGAAAAGTTATTTATTGAACATCCGTCCATCCATCACCAAAACCTTAAAATGGACCAAAAAAGAAAAAAAAAATCTTCTCTTCCAACAAAAACATTAAAAAAATAAAATTGGATCATTGTCCACATCTGCAGAAAAGCAAACCATTACATGGAACAAAAAAATAACCAGCATCCCTATGAACATTGCAAGTTTACATGAAAAAGTAGCCAATTTGAGGAAAAAATTGGTAAGTTTGACAGCTTTTAATTTACAAGAAAAAAAAGTTAATTGGAGGAAAACAACTGCAAGTTTATGAGAGAAGTTTCAACTCTATAAGAAAAGTTGCAAATTTACAAGAAAAAGTCAAATTTGAGGAAAAAATGCTTCACATTTATGACGGACACAAATGTAAATGGGAAAGTCAAATTTTGGAGACAAAAGCAAGAATTTACAAGAAAGAAGTAGGAAACTTCAGAAAAGAAAGTAATCTCCCTAAAGTGAAACAGTATAAAAAATGAATGGACATACTGGGGCGGTTTGGTGTAAACCCCCACAAACGGACTGGACAGACACAGCGCTCGGCTAGAGCAATTAACAGAACAGTGAAATGTGTATTAATGTCTACAGGCAGCCCCGCTTCTTCTGGCTCACTTCTGTGATGTTAATGTTGCCTTTCAGGCATTGTGTTCATGCGTCCTGTCCTTACTGTGACCTAGGGACCGAGATCAATATGTCTCTCAAATGCAAATGTCTCATGCCTGTTCTGTTATCTCTTTGATCATACCAACTGCTGGGGAATGCTCTTTGATGTATTGTTGTAGTTGGGTATATATGCTGCAACTCTGTAATTCAAACTCTCTCATTCTGATTCTGCAACTGCTACTGCTGGACACACACACCGTGTGTCTCCTCTTCTCTGAGAGCCGCTTGGGCTCGCTCCCGGCGCGCATGCACGGCGCCGGGAGCGGAGCTCGTGACGGCGGTATGATTCAATAAACCTACTTAAAACCTCAGCATCGCTGCTTATTTTTTCATGCCGCTGCACTGGTGACCCCGAAGACGCACACGCTTTGTGCGACGCAACCTTCTGGTCTGGACATCCACGCTGAACCGGCCGAGGGACACAAGACGTCTCCTCCCTCTCGCCGCCCCAACGCACCATGACCTGAAGGCAGAAAAGAACACGCTGCCAGTGAACGCTTCACTGGTGACCCCGCAGACGCACACGCTTTGTGCGATGCAACCTTCTGGTCCGGACGACCACGCTGGCGACTCGACGCTGAAAAAAACACGCTGCCAGCGAACACAGCAGCCTGATGCAAACGATCCGCCCTCCCGGGTTGAATTCAACCCCCACAACACACAGAGACAGTCAGCTCGTTACTCCTGGGTTTTTTCTGCTGCATGCTGCGTTCGCTCGTCGTCGGAGCATCACTGCCCATTGCTGCATTCGCCGGGAGACCTCGACGCGGAGCCAACACAGGCGAGCTGTTCTCCGGACATCACCCACGACCGGGAAAACTGCAGAAAACGTCATGGCGCAACCCTCGCCTGAGATAGGGATGTCCACACTGGACCAGCCAAGGGACACAGAACGTTTTCTCCCTCTCACCGCTACTCCTCCCTCTCAGCGATCCTACTCATCTACCCGAGCCTGAGGAACAAAGATCGTCTATCTCCCCTCAACGCTCCAACGCACCATGACTAATCTGCAGCCACAGCTCATCATAGATGATTTATCGGCACCGACTGCGCTGATCTCCACCAAGTTTTCTGACCCTGGTTCTCCTCTCCAGCTGGCCCACCCATCACGGAACCCCGGCGCACGCACCGGGGAGTTACGAGGACGGCGCATCACGCATGGGACAAATACGGCTCTTCTGACCGCCTTCCTTCTGCTGTACACTGGCCCTTCAGGCTTGCTTGTACACCTGAGGCCCGCAGCTTGCTCACTGGATTTTATGGTCTTAGCCACGGCACACAAGGGGAATTCAGCTGTCTGCGGTTCCCGAGGCTTTAGGGTTGCCCCTGCCCTAAAGTCAACACGCCAGTCCCTCTGCTTTTATTTTTTTCTTACAGCCGCTCCTGCTTTTCTTCATGGCCACGAGAGGAGTCAGAGACTAATTTTTCTTCTTGCGGACCTCCGCACGCGCAACGGGACAGCCCCTCTACGTCGTGGACCAGCAAGCAATTTTTGCGCGGCTCGGACGATTTCACCGTCCCGGTCGGCACGTACTACCCCCCTCCTTCCTCCCCCTCCGCCTGCAGCGAGCTTCTCCCACAACTCGCTCCCATAGATGAATTATTGAGGTCCCGGCCCCCTGCCGTGCCCTCTGGGGGGGAGCGTGTGGCGGTTTGGTGTAAACCCCCACTAGCAGACTGGACAGACACAGCGCTCGGCTAGAGCAATTAACAGAACAGTGAAATGTGTATTAATGTCTACAGGCAGCCCCGCTTCTTCTGGCTCACTTCTGTGATGTTAATGTTGCCTTTCAGGCATTGTGTTCATGCGTCCTGTCCTTACTGTGACCTAGGGACCAAGATCAATATGTCTCTCAAATGCAAATGTCTCATGCCTGTTCTGTTATCTCTTTGATCATACCAACTGCTGGGAAATGCTCTCTGATGTATTGTTGTAGTTGGGTATATATGCTGCAACTCTGTAACTCAAACTCTCTCATTCTGATTCTGCAACTGCTACTGCTGGACACACACACCGTGTGTCTCCTCTTCTCTGAGAGCCACTTGGGCTGCTTATTTTTTCATGCCGCTGCAATACAAGAGTAAAACACTATATCATGACTGAAGAATAAAGTGATGCATTAAGCAAATGAGGTAAATAAATGTAAATTATGCCTACATGCTATTATCATCCTGTGGTGCATTTTACTTTGTGCAATAAAAAACTAATGAAAAAATTAATACTTTTTAAATGCTTTATATACCCTTGAGAATGTAGAAATGCTGGAGCAATAAATCTCCCTGAATGCTACAAAAAACAGAACATTACCAACGTTTGGAAACGTCAACTTTTTAAGTCACGCTGACACACAACATTATGTAATGCCATCATTGTCACATGTATGGTGCTGTCTGGGAAAGGGACCAGTTGTATGTTGCCACGATGTGTAGTTACATTTCTGGAGACATCAGGTCAACATAAGCTATGTATTCATTGCAGCCCAGCTGAACTCTGGGAGGAGCAGAGGTTGGTCAGCAGGTTCTTCATATCACTGTTGTAGTATCATCAGGACTAAAGACTGCATGTCACCAGGCATTGCTGCTAGTTATTTCATGAGAGAAAACACAAAAGGAGCCCCTTTCAAAAACAGGAATTGAAAGAATTGTATGTTTCTTTTCTGTATGATGAGATATTCAGCTATTAAAGGTGACAATGCCACAGCTTCCCTGCTTCACTCCTGAGCACTACGACACCAGACTTCTGCCTGCACCCTCATTTAATGGCATTATCAACAGAGCACAGTCGCATTGCCTGCCTGCCTCCCAGCTTCCCTGCTGATCCCTCCCTCCTGCTTTAAGCCTATTCAGCTCCACGGTTTCCCCTAGAACAGCGACGATAAGGGAATGCCTTGAAGCACCCAAAAGAAAAGAGCGTGATGGATTTATTTGTATTGGACCTTAAGTAAGAATCACCCCGTTAAATATGCAGCAGAAAGAGCAGTGTTGTGGCTGAGAGTACTCCAGAATGGGCTGACTGTATACGAATTACCTCTACTCTCAGCTGCCGTCTGAAAATGGAGTGGAACTTGGAATAAAACCCTGGCTCATTCATCAAAGTGACACATGCATCTATGGCCATCACAGGCTTTTACTATGCATAGAGCGGACATAAACCACTTCTGCAGAAATGAAATATCCCTTGAAATTCAATCAGGGGTATCATTTTCATTTTCCCATCCTCACTTATTCTGGCTCTCAAATCTGGAAAGAGATTCTAGATTAGGTGCATGAATATGAATTTACATTTAGACTGAGACTGAGGAAAGTGTGGAAAAAAAAGAGCAAAAAGTGCAACACTAATTGAAACGGATTCCTCACCGGTAGTCTCAACAATGCCCTCAAGGATGACGACAATCTCAAACTGTTCATTCATGAGGGAGCGCTGGGACAGGTCAAAAAAGGGACTTTTGGGGTTGATTTCATGGCAAATGGTGAGGGGGGACACAAGGAAGAGCTGGTCTGCACCCGTCCCAAAACCGACGTCCAACTCGCACTGGTCCAGAGGCAGGAATTCGCCCTCAGGTGTCTGACGGGACTGGAAGATGGGAGCAAGGGAAGAAAAAAAGTGGACAGAAGGGGGAAAGAAGTAAAGGACATGAAAAAGGTCAGGTGCAAGAAATCGCAAAAAAAAAAAAAGGATTGCAGAGTTTCATCTGATAAAATAAAGTTTTTTTTAAGTCCATGTTACAGCCTTAGTAGGCCAAGGCCAGAATCACCTATTCACTCTTGTCCATTTCTCCATTAGGCAAAGTAGACTCACACCTATATACACAGTCCAGGATTTGAACCCCCGACCCTGTGATTCAAATGCTCACACTCCAGCCTCTGGGCCAAAGAGGAATACTTTCACCAGCTGTGAGCTAGTAGTGGAGGTGAATCTTAGGTTATCAGTAAACTGCACCACCGACTAATTTGTTATGGAGAAAGGATTCGTAATACTTCTCCACTTAAGGAAGACGTGCAGTTTGAGAGATCCCAGACAGAGCCCCCATTTTCTGTTACTGCTATTTATTCAGTAATTCTCTTTGACTCTTTTGATCCTTTAACATCAAGGTGGAGAAACCTATAGTCTTTTTCACCCATTGGTATGGTAGGCTCACACCTTCAAACCCATGCTGGGATTTGAACCCCTGACCCCATGATTCAGAGCAACACACTCTAACCATGGAGCCAAAGAAGAATACCTGCATGGATCAGAGGTTAGAGTGTGAGGCTTTAGGTCACTGGGTCAGGAGTTTAAATCCCAGCATGGGTATAGGTGTGAGTCTACCATACTAATGGGTGAAAAAGACTATTGACTATAAAGGGTCCAAATGGACACTGAGGGTAAACAGGTAGTTCTGGCCTAGTAGGGCTGTAACACCATTGTTATTCTACATGCATTAGATCACATTTTACAAACTAGTAATAAAATACTCCAAGAAGTTGCAAATTATAAGCACTACATGTATGTCATTAAAACAGGATTTGTCTAAATCAGGTATCACTAACTTGACTTGTAAGATGTCCAGTGTGACAAGTCTGAACAGTTATATTAGAAAGTTATAAATAAATACTTGAGCTATTCCCATTAGTTCAGTAACATCTTTACTAGAAAATGTGAAATATTTAGAATTTTTGAAGAACAAAGAGTTAGTGTGACATAATTAATGTACTTTGTTTGACAAAGATTCATTGATCAACCTGAACAACATGGAATGGAAAACTTCTTACATCAATAGAGAAATTATGAGTTGTTTATATTCAATTACAGTGTCTATGCCTCACTGCTTCTGTTTGGTTTTAGCTATTAAAAAAGATGCTAAATTAACCCAATAATGAGCTCAAGCATGTAGAGGATTTGTTAAGAGGCACACTGTGAATGAAATACAAATGAAATATACAATTGATCCTTATCAAAATTCTTCACCTTCCTCTGGAAGCACTAAACAGTTGTAATGAACTCAGTCTTCAGTGCTGTGAGTAAGAAATTAACCATGATGCGTTCATGTTGATGATTAAAAAAAACACTATTATCAAAGGCAGACTAAGAATGGTAGAAGGGAACCATTTCTATGGTATTCAAGGTACCATTTGGCTGCCAAAAGGTTTTATCCATTCATCCATCCATCCATCACTGCTTTTCTGGGGGTCCAGTTCATGGAGGCAGCAGTCTAAGCAGAGAAGCCCAGATCTCTACCCAGCTACATCTTCCAGTTCTTCAAGGAGGATACCAAGGAGTTTCCAGGCCAGCAGGGAGATAGTCTCTTCAGCGTGTCCTGATCTCCTCACAGTGGGATGTGCTCAAAACACCAATGAGCAGGAGTAGTGGCTCCATTCTAAAGGCCTTTACATACGCCACAAAAACAGAGATTTTTTTTTCTTTTTTTTTAATTTAAGTTTTTGTAAAGGGTATACAGGTCATTACAGCATTGCATTGTTAACATTTTCATCGTACGTTCCCTTATATTTTGCTATTTGACAACATTGGTAGAATAGTTATTACAACACCCCCTTTTTTTTTAAAGTGAAAGAAAAAGTGAAATTAAAAAGAATTAAATTAAAAAAACAAACAAAAAAAAAAAACCCGAATAAACAAACAAACAGAACAGCAAAAAACAAGCAAACAGAAAATTAAGTAATTAAAAGTAAAAGAGCATCTGAGTAGCATTGGAACAAAGAGTGGGACCATCATTGAAATGGTATTTGTCAAAGATTAGATCTAATGGAAGACACATACGCGATCCAGGGTTGCCAAAAGTTCATGAACCCATTCATGTCCTGTCTCAGTGCGAATGTCAACTTTTCCATCGAGTAAATGTCTTGGATCACGTTAATCCAATCTTCAGGTGTAGGACAGTCCTTCAGCATCCATTTTTTAGTTAGGGCTTTTTTACTTGCCAATATTAAAACATTGAATAAGTATTTATCTCCTCGTCTTTCCAGTGAGTCCGGTAGTAAACCCAGATACAAAGTTATAAAAGAAAAGGGAACTGTTATTTTGAATATTTTCCCCAATATTGTCTGTACATTGGTCCAATATTGGTGGATAACTGGGCATGACCAAAACACATGAAAATGATTTGCAGTCTTTTCACCACACAAGCGCCAACAGTTCAACCCCTTATGGGTAAATTTGTTTTGTGCAGGTGTTCTGAAAAATCTTACCAAGTTTTTCCATCCAAATTCTCTCCACTGCAGGGATGAGGTACTTTTCCATTGCTGTCTATTTAGCTTTTCCCATATTTCCAATTGTAAAGTGAAATTCCCCTCTTTTTCCCATCTCTCTTTTATATATGATGTGTTGTCTCCTTTTAAGTCTTGAAGACCTTGGTATATTTTAGAAATGTATCTGATCCCTGGGATCCCTTTATATGCCATTAAGAAGACCTTCAGAACACCTGACTGGGCCCTTTCCAAATCCTCCTTTTTAAGTATATTGTTTATGTGGTGTCTAAGCTGAAAGAACCTGTAAAGGTCTTGATTTATTAGACCTTGTTTTTTCAAGTCTTCAAAACTTCTTAAAGTTTGCCCCTTAAAGAAATCGTAATATTTTATCAGCCCTTTCTCTTTCTTTTTTTATTTTTGTCACCAGTGGATCATAGTTTAGTGTTATAATTTTGTTGAGTTGTTTCGGGATATTGATCCCCAGATATTTCATAGATTCCAGCTCCCAGTTAGTTTTGAGTTCACTTAGTGAATAATGATTTGGGTCATAGTTGAATGTTAAAACTTGGGTTTTATGCATGTTTAATTTGTACCCCGATAAATCTCCATAGTCTGAAAAAACTGAGATTAGTTCTGGTAGAGAAGTGTCTGGCTGCCCTAGGTATATTAAAATGTCATCAGCAAAGAGTGCTATTTTATGTTCCTTCTGACCAAGTGTAATACCTTGAATTTCTTGATTTTGTCTTATCCATTGGCTCAGAGGTTCTATGAAGATTGCAAAGAGCAGTGGAGACAGGGGGCAGCCTTGATGACATCCTCTTTCCAGCTCAAAAGGTGATGATAAATTACCATTAATCCTTATTTTAGCTGTTGGTTTTTTATATAATAAGATAAGATAAGATAAGATAAGATAAGCCTTTATTAGTCCCACAACGGGGAAATTCCAGGATTGCAACAGCACAGGGATAGCAACACTCAGAGCAACAATCAGAAGGCAAGAGAAAAAAAAAAACAAAAAAAAAAAAAAACAAGCAAGCAAGAGCAGCTAATATACATATGTACATATTACTATAAAATATATATATACACACACACACACAGACACACAGTGCAGAGCATTGTAGCTGGATGGAATAAATATATGAATATATGAACACACAGTGCAGAGCATTGTAGCTAGATGGAATAAATATGTAAATATATAAACACCCACAGTACGGAGCATTGCAGCTAGGTGGAATAAATATGCAAGTATATAAACACACACAGTGCGGAGCAATGTAGCTAGATGGAATAATATGTACATATATAAAAACACAGTGCGGAGCATTGTAGCTAGATGGAATAAATATATAGATATATAAATATAAACACACCCAGTGCTGAGCATTGTAGCTAGATGGAATAAATATGTAAATATATAAACACACACAGTGCAGAGCATTGTTGCTAGGTGGGATGAAACAGCATAACCGTCTATTTAGTTATCCTACATGGTATGATTATGTGCCCATACATATTCTCACCCTCCATAGCGACCGGTATGTTCCTAGTTGTATGCCGGAGAGGACCATTGTGTAAGTCTATTGCATCTTTTGCATTCAAAAAAAAAACAAAAAAAAAAAACTATTAGTTTGTTACGTCTTTTTGCTATCTCTGCGAGCAGCCCTGCTTAGGTTGTACAGTCTGACAGCCCTTGGTAGGAAGGACCTACGAAACCTCTCGGTTGTGCACCTGGGATGATGTAGTCTGCTGCTAAATGAGCTCCTCAGTGCATCCAGTATGTCCTGCATAGGGTGGAACTCGGACTCCAGCAGAGATGACAGTTTAGCCACCGTCCTTCTCTCTCCTATCTCCTCCATCGGATCAAGGCGCTGCCCCAGGACAGAGCTAGCTTTCTTAATCAGTTTGTTCAGTCTCTTCCTATCGGCTGCAGTAATGCCACTGCCCCAGCAGACCACTCCAAAAGTGATGGCTGATGCCACCACCGTGTCATAGAATGACTTCAGCAGCGCCCCTTGTACACCAAAAGACCTGAGTCTCCTCAGCAGGAACAGCCTGCGCTGTCCCTTCTTGTAGAGTGCGTCAGTATTGTGTGACCAGTCTAGTTTATTGTTCAGATGAATACCCAGGTACTTATAGGATGTCACCATCTCGATGTCTGTTCCCTGTATATTTACTGGTGCTGTGAGGGGCTGCCCATGCCTGCGGCAGTCCACCACCAGCTCCTTAGTTTTCCTCGCGTTGATCTGGAGGCAGTTCCGATGGCACCAGTCCACAAAGTCCTGGATAAGCCCTCTGTACTCAGCTTCATCTCCGTTGGAGATGAGACCAACGATCGCGGAGTCATCAGAGAACTTCTGTAGATGGCAATGTGTTGTGTTGTGTGAGAAGTCCGCAGTATAAAGAGTGAACAGGAAGGGAGCCAGCACCGTTCCCTGGGGGGCCCCCGTGCTACTGATGATCGTGTCGGAAACACAGTCCCGGGTTCTCACAAACTGAGGCCGGTTCGTGAGGTAGTCCAGGATCCATGATGACAGGTGCTGGTCCACCCCTGCGCGCAGCAGCTTGTCCTTCAGGATCATCGGTTGGATGGTGTTGAAAGCACTGGAGAAGTCAAAGAACATGATCCTCACCATATTCCCGGGCTTCTCCAGGTAGGACAGAGAACGGTGAAGGAGGAAGATCACCGCATCCTCCACCCCAATACCATGCTGGTAGGCGAACTGGAGTGGATCCATCGCTGGTTCCACCAGGGGGCGGAGATGAGCAAGGAGCAGTCTCTCCAGGGTCTTCATCAAGTGGGACGTCAAGGCCACCGGTCTGTAGCTGTTCAGGTCTTTGGGGTGGGAAGTTTTTGGTACAGGTACCACACAAGATGTTTTCCACAGCTGTGGTACCCTCCCCAGTTTCAGGCTCATGTTGAAGATATACGTCACAATCCCACACAGCTGGTCTGCACAGGACTTGAGGAGCTTTGCGCTGATGCCGTCCGGTCCCGACGCCTTCCTCGCCTTGATCTTCCTCAGCTCCGTCCTCACCTGGGTCTTGGTCAGGGTCAGGATGGGGGGCTGTGTGTTGGGAGTGGGGGGGGTGTCGGTGGAGTGGGGAGTGGGCAGCAGGACTTGATTTCTTAGAGGCAGCAGTGGTTGTTGTGCAGACAGGGGGGAGGGCGGTTGGTCAAATCTATTGAAAAACAGATTCAGGTTGTTCGCCCACTCCCTGCCCCCCGTGGCCTGGGGGGAGGTATTCTGGAGCCCAGAGATGGTTTTGAGGTTTCTCCAGACCCCGCTGATGTCGCTCTGTTGCAGCTTGTCCTCCATCTTCTTCCTGAAGCTGTCCTTGCCTTCTCTGATCTTTCTCCTCAGCTCCCTCTGTACGGACTTCAGCATCTCCCTGTTCCCCGACCTGAAGATCCTCTTCTTCTCTCTCAGAAGTGTTTTTATCTCAGGGTTGATCCAGGGTTTGTTGTTTGAGTGACGCCGTATGGTCTTGGTGGGAACGGATTTGTCCACACAGAAGCTGAGGTAGCCCGTGAAGGTGTGAATGAGGCCATCGATGTCCTCACCCTGTGGATCGCAGAGCTGCTTCCAGGCAGTGGCTTCAAAACAGTCCTTTAGAGTGTCCATTGTCTCCTCAGACCATAACTCCACAGTGTGCATGGCCGGAGGTTGTCTGTGCACTAGGGGTTTGTACACCGGTCGGAGATGAACCAAGTTGTGATCCGATCTCCCAAGTGGGGGGAGTTGTGATGAGGTGTACGCCTTCTTAGTGTTTGCGTTGAACAAATCCAGTGTTTTATTGTCTCTAGTGTGGCATGTGACATACTGGGTGAAAGTGGGTAGAATGGGAGACAGTGAAACGTGGTTGAAATCGCCTGAGATGAGGAGAAGAGCATCTGGGTGTTCTGTCTGCAGCCTGCTGGTTACTGAATGGATGACGTCACGCGCTGTCCCAGCGTTCGACGTCGGATTTGCATAAACAACAATGCAGATCACTTGTGAGTGTTCTCTCGGGAGATATGTAGGCCTCATGCTAACAGCTAGCAACTCAATGTCTTTGCTGCAGTGTCGTTGTTTAACAGTGATATGTCCCGGTCTGCACCAGTTGTTGTTAACATACATTATCACTCCACCGCCCCTAGTTTTGCCACTCTCTGGTGTTCGGTCAGCTCGTATCATGTGAAAACCCTCCAGCTCAATGTTAGCATCTACTGCTAGTTCAGTTAGCCTGTATAGTTCTAATGAAGTTGTTATGAAAATTGAAACTGAATAAGATTCTATATAGGAAAGACCAGTCAACCGAATCAAATGCTTTTTCAGCATCTAATCCCAATATGACTGCATTTAAGTTATATTTTTTTATATGATGAATTATGTGTAAAGTGCGTCGAATGTTGTCTTGTGTCTGTCTTTGTCTTATAAAACCTGTTTGGTCTAGGTGAATTAAGTCTGTCAGTATGTTTTCTAACCTTTTGGCAAACATAATGGTAAAAAGCTTATAGTCCTGATTTAATACACTGATTGGTGTGTAGTTGGAGCATTCTTGTTTATCCTTTTCAGGTTTAGGTATAACTGCAATGACCCCTTCTCTCCAGGAGGGGGGGATTTCCCCTGTGTGGAGGACATAGTTAAATGTTTTCAGGAGGAGAGGAGATAGTTGCTGTTTAAAGGTTTTGTACCATTCTGCTGTATAGCCATCTGCTCCTGGGGATTTGTTAGCTTTAAGTTTCATAATTGCTTTTTCCAATTCTTTAGGTTGTATTTCTGACAGTAGGGTTTTATTTTGTGATTCCGTAAGTTGGGGAAAGTGTAATGTGTTTAGGAATGTCTCGGATGCGTTTTTATGTTTTTTGTGGGAGTTAAAGTTCTTGTAGTAATTCTCGAAGCTTTTAAGAATATCCTGAATTCTGAATTTTATTTCCTTTGATACTGGATCTCTGATTTTGTAGATTGCTCTTTCTGTTTGTTGTTTCCTCAATTTATAGGCTAGTAATTTTGCCGATTTACTGCCTGCTTCATAGTGTTTTTGTTTCAGAAATGTAAGTTTCTTCTGGATTTCTATTGTGTAGATCTCATTTATTTGATTTTTAATTTCTTTAATCTTAAGCGAGCCATTAGAATGAGTGTTGTCTTTGTGTTCTTTTTCTAGGTTCTTGAGTTCTGACTCTAGTGTGATTAGTTTTTCTTGTCTCAGTTTCTTTTGGGTTGCCAGTTTTGCAATAATTTTTCCCCTTATTACAGCTTTGCACGCATCCCACAGTATTAAAGGGGATACTTCTCCATTATAGTTTTCTTCCAAATATTTGAAAATATCTGATTCCAATTCATCTTTCAGTGGTCCTTTCAGGACATTTGAATTCAACCTCCAGGAAAATGTATTATTTGTGTATTTTTGGATGTTTAAGTCCATATAGATCGGACTGTGGTCAGAGAGATCCATCAGTCCTATTTTACATGTTTTTACTCTTCCAATGTCTCTATTAAACATAAAAAAGTAATCAATCCTTGAGAAAGATGAATGTGGCGTTGAATAAAAAGTATCATCTTTTACATTGGGGTTGAATTCCCTCCATACGTCACAGATTCCCATTTCTTTTAGTAGCATCCGAGTTTTCCTATTTTGAGTGTTATTTTGATGTGAAGAATTACCTGTTGCATCCCAGTATGGATTCAGTCTTAGATTGAAGTCTCCACCACATATCACTAAACCTTGGGCTTTAGTTATCATTAGGTCGAATACATTTTTATAAAATTTCCATTTAGCCCCTGGTGGTGCATATACATTCAGCAGGGTGATATCTTCTCCCTCTAGCCGCCCAATTACCAAACTGTACCTCCCTGCTTTATCTTTGTGTTCTGATTTTTTTTCAAATGTAATTTTGGTTGATATCAATGTCGCTACTCCCCTCCTCCTCCCTGATTTATTTGAAGATGAAGAGATCATTTTAAACCCTTGTCTATTGAGTTTAGTGTGTTCCATGTCTGTTAGGTGGGTTTCTTGTAAAAATATTATTTCTGCTTTGTCTTTTTTCATTTTGCGCAGAATCTTGGATCTTTTAACTGGATTCAGGATCCCTTTTACATTATATGAGGCTATTTTGGTTACACCCTGTTTCTCCATTGTATTTTCTTATTTAGTATAACAGTGTGGTGGCCCTCTTTTTTGCTACTCAGAAACTGAAAGAACATTAAGAACATAAAAAACATTAAGAACATAGTGTACGAAACTTTAAAACAAAAAACTGTCAAAAAAACTTCCTGAGCTGGGGTCTCTTTAAAGACCCTGTAAGAGCCCTGATGGAGTGTAGGCTCTGAGGGAAATTCCTCAAATTCTGTTACGTGTTGAGGGCCCTCTCTTACCCCTGTAAGTTGTCCCATGTTTTTAACGTGAATTTCAGATCCCAATCCGAATTTGTAATGATTTTTTTTTTTTTTTTTTTTTATGCCTATACCCTATGAGATTGTGTGCCCCCTCCCACCCCCATCACAGCAAACCTTCACTCTAATACAGTATTTGTTAGTGTGGGGAGAACATGTGGGTCATTGTTACATTTCTATTTTAACAAGATTTTTTTTCCCCTTTAAATTAAGAAGACATTTGTTTCTAATGCTATAACTGCTCCATCAAAGGTTTTACCACATGCTGATTCTGCATCTCCTTTAATGTTTGTTACCTTGTAGGAGGGGGGATGGAAGTGCAGAATGACTGAAAAGAGAGAAAAAAACAAAAAGGTCGCTATTCCTTCCTGGAACTGGAAAGCTTATCTTTGTAGCTCTGGGGCTGGGTTTCCCGCTGCTGGCCCGTGGATTTAGAAGGTCTTTGAGTGGACCACATTTGAGCTCTGATTTTCTCGCTCAGATTCGCTGCGGGTTTAAACACCGTTACCGGGAGTCCTCTTCTTGCCATGTCAGTTGTTGCTTCTTCCGCTGAATTGTAGAGACATGACTCTTCACCGTAAAAGACCCTTAACTTCGCCAGAAATGGCGTCTGAAAGCGTAGATTCTTTTCCCGTAAAACCTTTTTGGCGTCGTTATATTCCCGTCGCTTTTTAAGAACCTCAGGGGCGTAATCGTGCTCCACGAAGACTTTTCTTTCTTGATGCATAAATACTTTTTTCTGCCAAGCCCGTCTTACAACCTCTTGTTTTATTTTGAAATCGGAGAATCTTACCAACACTGAACGCGGGTGTGCTTCTGCCGCTGGCTTTGCGGCTAATGTACGATGGGCCTTTTCTATTTTCAAATCGGTGGTTTGTGGAATATCCAACTTCTCTCTCAATAAGGATTCCACGCATTCCGCCACTGTGTTGAAACCATCTTCAGCTCCTTCTTTCAGACCGTGAATTCTGATGTTATCTCGTCTCTGTCTTCCTTCTTGGTCGGCTAGCTTAGCCTCCAGCCTTGACTGTTTTCTGTGTAAATCCAGCATAGAATCTTCAAGCACTTTTACTCTTTCTTCAGCTTCCAAGATTCGGTTTTCGGCCTGGTCCAATCTGCTGTTCGTCCTTATTAGTTCCTCTCTGAATTCGTGAAATTCGGCCCGAAATCGTCGTAATTCGTCATATAGCGATTTCAGGCTAACCTTTTTGTTAGCTAGGCCCAGCTCTTCGTCTCCTGAATGGAGGTCCTCGGGATCAGATTCTGCGGCCGCCGCGCGTTCTGACCTGGGGAATGCCAGTTTCTTCTGTTTGTGGTTAGGCATGGTGTTTTTGTCTTTTGATTTTTATTCTTCCAAAAATCCGTTAAGTCTGATTTTGACGATGTTTTCCTTGGATTGGATCTGGGAGGTTCAGCGTTAAGTTGCTATCACCATGGCGTCCAGACCGGAAGTCCTTTTTCTTTTTCTTGAGGTGACAAGAATAAGAACGAAGTTCTTTCTGACCAGGACATTTCATACTTCACAAGAAACTCAAGTGCATAACTTCTGGGAAATTCACATTTCTGATCAATCACACAATAGTTCCTAGACACCACACAAGAAAAAAGTTGTGCCGTGATGATGTGTCAAGAAGAAGCTGCAAGAACTCCCAAACCAGGGCTACAAAAACAAAATGATGTCATTTTTTTGTTCTTGCGGCCCTGGGAGAGAGAAAAAGTTTCTCTGTTCTTGTGGAGTACGTATAGGCCTTAAAGTGCTGATGACACGTTTTTGACTTCATCTAATTTTTCAACACATAATACAATATGACAAAATAGGTTGGTCTGTGCAGTTCTAAGTCAAACAGGCTTTTTTTCACGTTAATATCTGACGTTTTCATGAGTGCCACGTCACCAATTACGTCAGTGGCTGGAAAACCCCGCTGCTATGTAGTCATGTCATCGACAGAACACAACGCTTGGCTGCTCATTGTACACACAGGATGGAAGTGGTAGAAATCATCGACAATGGTTCCAGCACATATAGTCTGGAATTGGTTTGTATTGTCCAATCTTCAGACAATTATAGTTCTGAAGAACGGGATGACAATGAAGAATCTGGGGGCATCAGACCGTATAGGTTTGAGCTGTGCCAAGCGGGCATCGTGCCTAGAGAGACACACTCAGAGAGTGATGGTGGAGAGGCACACATGCCTGCCACAGCAGCAGTGACAAACACAAGGCAGGGGAACACCGAGTGTTATTCTTTTGTTACAGATATTGCAACAAATTATTTGTTCATAAATATAATTTATTTAAACCCGATTTTTCAACGAAATCATAGCAGTGTATTCTCTGTGGCTCAGGCATCGGGTTTATTATGTATTATATTTTGAGTTCTTTTTGTTTTTGTTTTGTACATGTGTTTTATGTGTGTTTTGAGCCACTTTCAGGTGGGCACTGTCCAAGATTCACCGGTCCAAACACACGCGCCCTCTCTCTTTGACAGTCAGCTGTTCATGGTTTGTGTGCATCATCTGCCGTGTTGTCAGACAGCCAATATTGCCAACACTATCACGACGTGTTAGCCACTCCACACAGCCGTGGTTCTGTTGCGCCCCTTGAAGCGATGTCGGCCCTGGGGCGCAACCGTGGTTAACACGTCTCCTCTCCATGTTCGCTGGGCGATGTCAGCCCCAAACATCGACTGTAAGTGTTTCTGTTTATTTTTGTAAGTCTTCACCTTTTTGGGAACTGTTGTCATCATTCTTATGTTCAATACATGTGCTGTGGTGAATTATGTGCATAAATCCATTTATCATGACCCTCTGTGCACTCTTACGCAGGGCACGGACAGGGAGGATGAAATAACGAGGATTTACGTGCAGGGTTCACCACAGCACATTTAATACAGAAAGACAGACAATTCCTTAAAAAGTGAAAATGTACAAAAATCACAAACACACTTACTGATGGCGTTCAGGGGCCGGCATTGCCCAGAGAATGAATGAGAGGAGACGTGTTAGCCACAGGTGCACCCCAGAGCCGACATCACTTCAAGGACGCACGAGAACCACGGCGAACATGGCGTGACTAACACATCGTGAGAGTGCTGAAAATACTGGCAGCACAGATGACTGGCAAACGGCCGTGAAGTACACACAGGGCTGGTGATGGTGTGATGAGAAGCACCTGGGTGAGGACCGGGAAACATGATCAGCGGGAGGGGAATCAGCTGGTGATAATGAGAGAGGGGACGTGGCCAGACCGGCGAGAGTCAGCATGCGATCACAGAAAGTAGGTCAAAGCTGCGCATAAATCCATTAATCCTTCCCCTCCTCGTGCGCTCCTCCTGCATAAAATTGCACGAAGAGCGCACAAGGAGACTTATGACAGTTGGAGCGGAAGCGTGTGATGTGGTCTTTCACGCCTGCTGTTTATCTAAGCCTGCAACACAACGCGAAGGCATATCCGTAAAATTAAAACAAGAAACCAGAGAAACTGTGAGCTACAAAGCTGCTGTCATTCCAGTCAACAACACCGGAGTCCGTTCTGTCGCTTACGTCATGGGGGTGCCGCCCTTAATTCAATGGGCGGCCCCACAGTCCGGTCAGTGGCTGTGGTTTTTTGATGATAACTAGTTTATGCAGGCGCGGTTGTAAATATTATATTGATCATCAACAATGACTTTTGGGTTTACACAACATCCTAAAAAATGTCAAAATTGTGTCATCAACCCTTTAAGCCTCCCCTGGATAACTGAACTCCACACCCTATCGCTAAGGGTGAGTTCAGCAACCTAACAGAGAATGCTCACTGCAGCCACTTCTATCTGCAATCTCATTGTTTTGGTCATTAATCAAAGCTCATGACCATAGGTGAAAGTAGGAACATAGAATGAGTGGTAAATCGACAGCTTTGCTTTGAAGCTCAGCTCCCTCTTCACCACAACAGATCGGTACAATGTCTGCATCACTGCAGATGCTGCTCCAGTCCGTCTGTCAATCTCCTGCTCCGTTCTCCCCTCACTATTGAATAAGACTGAGATACTGGAACTCCCCCACTTAGGGCAGGAGCTAGACTTATTCAATCTTTTCACTTGGAACATGAAAAAGTTTTGTAATTTTACCAACATTTCATAAGAAATTAGAAAGTCCTGGCTCTTACCATTCCAACGCACACACGCACGCACACACGCACACACACACACCTTTTGACTGCTATCTATTCAGGGTCACCACAGCAGATCATGGGTGTGTTTGTTTGTTTGTTTGTTTGTTTGTTTGTTTGTTTGACTTGGCAAGGAGTTTACACTGGATGCCCTTCCTGATGCAGCCCTGTCCCTTTACCCAGGCTTGGAACGTGCACAAGGAGTACACTAGTTTTGTGCTTTCCCCTCATGGCTGGGTAACCAACTTTCTTTTCCCCATTCTATTATGCTGAGCACCAAGCTAGAAGGTGGAAAGTACCGTTTTTATGGTCTTTGGTATGACCCAGCTGGGGCTTGAAACCACAGCCTCCCAGTTGTGGGGCAGATGCTTCACCACTAGGCCACCACTCCGGTGCTCTTACCATTATACCACTCATAAAAAAATGACAGAAAAGGCAGACACACATTTCAGAAATTTCAGGTCTTTGACACCTTAGTTTCTGTTCTGTGTATTCAAGCAGAGTGCTGCTCTCACCACCAGGTGTGGTGGACCTCTCAGTGTGAAATGAACAAAACTGCTGATTCTTCCATGTACCCTGTAAAATCAATGTGAACTGATCAGTGGCACTACAACAGCGTAAGTAAACTTCAGTCCCACAGTCTGAGGGTGACTCAAATTTGACCAAATGTGGTTTATTTTTTAACACAAGTCTCCCCTTCGATCCACACACTTCTTCCATTGGCGTTGCAGCACTTGGATCCCTGCAGCTGAAAAATAAACCACATCTGGTCAAATTTGACCACTATGAACTTTTTAGCCCCCACCCTTGTAGACTGGTACATTATATTACATGACAGGGCACCAGTGCACAAAGCAAGGTCCATGAAGACATGGATGAGTGAGTTTGGTGTGGAGGAACCTGTCTTGTCTGCACAGAGCCTCAACCTGACAGAACGCCTTTGGGGTGAATGAATTAGACCAGTGACTGTGAGCCAGGCCTTCTTGGCCAATATCAGTGCCTGACTTCATGTGCTTCTGGAAGAATGGTCAAAAATTCCCATAAACACACTCCTAAACCTTGTGGAAAGACTTCCCAGAAGAGTTGAAGCCATTATAGCTGCAAAGCATGGTTTTGCACAAGGTTTAGGAGTGTTTTTATGAGAATTTTTGACTATTCTTCCAGAAGCACATTTGTGAGGTCAAGCACTGATGATGGACAAGAAGGCCTGGCTTGCAGTCACTGGTCTAATTCATTCACCCCAAAGGCGTTCTGTCGGGTTGAGGCTCTGTGCAGACCAGACAAGTTCCTCCACACCAAACTCACTCATAAAAAATAAAATCCATTGCTGATGTGCTGGTTCAGCTATGTCAGCAAAACATGCGCGCAGCCATACTGGCGGCTACATGGCCTGCCAGGACGCTTCCTGTGACGTAGTAGTGTGGATACCGCGATCTGGATCAATATTGGCTGAGCCTGGAGTGCCCGGATGAGCAGTGGCTTTCAGGATATTCAAATTCAAATTCAAACGTTTATTTCAAACTCAGGGTTCATATAAAATGCAGAACTAAAACGAGTAGAAAATAAATAAATAAATGCTTAAATTCAGCGGGTCGTCTCGTCTGATCTGAGGTCGTAACGGCCGCCAGACGGCTGGGGATTCGGCGCTGGGCTCTTCCCTCACCACTAAAAGTATATACAGATCAGCAGACACTCGGCGCTCTTGTAACAACAAAAACATACAATGCGATATGGATATCGCAACATGGCGGAATGTAAAGCCTTTGGAAGTCTCAATAATAAGCGAAAAAACAAAGATAAACACTTCTTTTGTGTACCCAAACCCAGCTCACCTTGTCGGAAGATCGTAGCGGAAAAGTGGTTGCGCAATCTCGGAACAGGGCACAGACGTTTCCTTTCGGACGAAATTCCATTGTGTGTGAGGACAACTTCATCACTTTCACCCTCAGAAGACCTTTCTGGCTCAAACCTGTAGCCATGTTGACCGAATTCTTCCTCAGAGTCCGACAATTCAGCCATAATAGAACAAAAACACTGACAAAAGCACCCTAGTCGCTGGTACAGGCGGAGTATTGACTTTTCAGTAGCAACGTAGTGACGTCACCTCCGCATGTGTCATGGCTGCGCGCACAGTTTTCATTGGCTGGCCATGCCGGCGGTCATATTTGCATATTTCTCTGGTGGTAGATGGCTGGCAATAATTATTTAACCAAATAACGAATACTTTGCCTAATGTTTTCAAGTTGAATACGTTTAGACGACCACAACAGGTCCCCTTTAAAGATAAGAAAAACAGTCTTTAATTTAAAGATGCTAAAGACTTTTTTCATGAAGCTTTCACACTAAAGGAGGTGTGTGCTTTGTGCACTACTCAACCACGTGAACTGCTGCTAATGCCTCCACAGTTTTTCTCATAAATTTGCAATTTTTACCTCCGCCAAGGAGGTTATGTTTTTGCCTGGGTTTGTTTGTTTGTCTGTCTGTTTGTGACCAACATAACTCAAAAAGTTATGGACAGATTTTGATGAAATTTTCAGGAAATGTCCGAACAGCCTAGGGGGTTAGCCCCCCTAGGCTAACCCCTCCAGGCCAGCGGTACCGTCGCATCTTCTCTCTAACGTCCGCTCCCTCGAAAACAAGGTGGACGAGCTGCGTCTGCTGAGAGAAACCCGGAGAGAGTGGAGAGACTGCTGTGTGTTTGTTTTCACCGAGACGTGGCTCCACGGCAACATTCCTGACAAGGCCATTCAACTGGAAGATATGGCGATGTTCCGTGCCGACAGGGAAACGGCGAGCTCCAGTAAGAGCCGAGGGGGTTGGCTATGCATCTATGTTAACAAGAACTGGTGCGTTAACGCCACGTTAGTATCTAAACACTGCTCTCCGTTGGCGGAGTTCCTAATTGTAAATTGTCGGCCATTTTATCTACCGAGGGAATTCAGCAACGCGTATGTAGCTGGTGTTTACATAGCGCCGAGCCCTAATGCTAAAGCTAATGCTAAGAAGGCACTCGGGGTACTGCACAATGCTATTAGCGAAATCCAAACTTCACACCCAGACAGTTTTGTGGTGGTTGCGGGGGATTATAACCACACCAGTCTAAAGACTGTGCTCCCCAAGTTTAAACAATGTGTAGACTTTAAGACCAGAGGAGAGAATATGTTGGACTTAGTGTACACAAACACAGATGCATATAAAGCGATACCCCACCCCCATCTCGGCCGTTCTGATCACATGTCCGTGATGCTGCTGCCTGCCTACAAACCCTTATTGAAGTGCAGCAGGCCAGCAGTGAAACAAATCAGGATTTGGCCAGAGAGTGCAACCTCTGCACTGAAAGACTGTTTTCTGCACACAGACTGGGAGCTCTTCAAAATAGCAGCCTCCCAGGAAGACAAGACAGATGTGGAGGATTATGCTGATACAGTCACCAGCTACATCGCGAAGTGCACAGACGATGTCACTACAGTGAAGACCATCACTATGCGGGGTAATCATAAGCCCTGGATGACTGCAGAGGTGCGCTCGCTGCTTACAGCCAGAGATGCAGCCTTCAGAGCGAAGGACAGGATCGCCCTCCGCTCAGCCAGGTCTGCGCTCTCAAAGGGAATTAAGGCGGCAAAGCGCGCCTATGCGGAGAAAATCCAGGGGCACCTCTGTGACACTAGGAACACCAAGCAGATGTGGCAGGGAGTTTGGACACTGACGGGCTATAAGTCTAGGCAGGGGGTCGATGATGACGATGCTTCACTTCCAGACAGGCTTAACGACTTCTTTGCACGTTTTGAAGCATCAAACTCGACAATCAGAGGGAGGGCTGGCCCACCCCCACCATCGGTTGGACCAGCTTTTACCATCAACACAGCGGACACACGGAGGACCCTAACCAGAGTCAACCCACGCAAAGCTGCAGGTCCGGACAACATTCCGGGACGTGTGCTCCGAGACTGCGCAAGCGAGTTGGCGGATGTCCTGACTGACATTTATAACATCTCCCTGAGTCAGGCCATCGTTCCCAGATGCTTCAAGACCTCTATCATTGTACCGGTGGCAAAGAAACCAGTTGTGTCCTGTTTGAATGACTATCGTCCTGTTGCACTGACACCAATTGTGATGAAGTGTTTTGAACGGCTTGTCAAACCACACATTACAGCCTGCTTCCCTGCATCACACGACCCGCTCCAGTTTGCATATCGTTCAAACCGCTCCACGGAGGATGCTATAGTCACCACCCTACACTCTGTCATCACCCACCTGGACCAGAAAGACACCTACGCTAGACTCCTGTACATTGATTTCAGTTCAGCATTCAACACCATTAGTCCCCAGAGACTGAGAAATTACTCCTTCTCGGTCTGAACACCGCCACATGTCTCTGGATCCTGGATTTCCTGACTGAGAGACCTCAGTCTGTCCGGGTTGGAAACAACATCTCCAACTCTGTCACGCTGAGTACACAGGCTGTGTACTCAGTCCACTGTTGTTTACACTTCTAACACATGACTGTGTATCCAGACACGAGGGGAACCAGATTATTAAGTTTGCGAATGACACCACGGTGGTGGGACTTATTCAGAGGGATGAGGAATCAATGTACAGGGAAGAAGTGAGAGACCTGGAGGGCTGGTGCAGGGAGAACAATCTGGTGCTCAACGTGGACAAAACGAAGGAGATGATTATCGACTTCCGGCGGTCACAGCCTGAGCACGTCCCCCTCAGCTTCGGCGGCCGTTTAGTGGAGAACATCAAGTTCCTCGGAGTGCAGATCTCGCAGGACCTGACCTGGAGCAAGAATTCCTTGGGGATCAGGAAGCGGGCTCAGCAGAGACTGCACTTCTTGAGGAAACTCAAACAGGCCTCTCTCCCCATCTGCATCCTCAGGACCTTCTACAGAGGTGTGGTGGAGAGTGTTCTGACGTACTGCATTGCTACATGGTACTCCAGCTGCAGTATGTCAGACAAAAAAGCCCTGCAGAGGATAGTCAAGGGGGCTGAGAGGGTAATTGGAGTCTCCCTCCCCTCTGTCCAAGAACTTTTTCAGAACCGTTGTAGGAGCAGGGCACTGAACATTGTCAAGGACCGTTCTCACCCTCTGCATAAACACTTTGAACTTCTTCCATCTGGTAAACGATTCCGAAGCATCACAGGCAGAACCACCAGACTGATCAACAGCTTCCTTCCACAAGCTGTCAGGATGCTGAACAGTTGACCCGGAATCTCTCATACACACTACTGCACCTACGGACATCTTGTATATTATTTGTATATTATAGTTAGTTGTTCCCCCCCCCAAGTATGTCTCAGGGATGTGTGAATGGATGGGGGGGTGGGGGTGGGGGTGGGGGGTGGAGCTATGTGGGAGTGTGTCTTAAATCATGCTGCTTCTATTTATATGGATGCCGAGAGAAACGCAATTTCATCTTGCCTGCACTACAGCTGTATGTACAGCAATATGACAGTAAAGTTTGATTTGATTTGATTTGAACTGGGACAAGGAAGAAATGATTAGATTTTGGGAGTGATCCGGATCACCGTCTGGATCCAGGAATTTTATAAAGGATTCTTTATCATTGGGAGATAGGCCTATTTGAGCATATGCACATGTAGCTCCACAATAACTAGTCAGGGTGATTGGAAAAAATATACAAAATAATTAGTTCCCAAGTCCAGCAATTAAATGCAATTAAATTTTTGAGTAGATCACAGCATGGGGGACTGAGCTGCCTTAGCGGAGGTCTGCGCTCTCCGAGTGCTTTTCTAGTTTTCTTGTAAATTTACATTTTTTTCCTGTAAATTTTCAACTTTTTTCCTCATAGATTTGAAACTTTTTTCTAATAAATTTGACTTTTTTCTCATAAGTCTGTGACTTTTTTTTATTGTAAAATTTCATTTTTTTCTCATAAAGCTGCAATTTTTTTTCCCTCAAAAATTAATTTTTCTGGGCACAGGGAGTGTCCCCTCCACCCAGGAGAATCCTACAACACACAGGCAGATATTTCAGAGGCACAGGACTGTATGAAAAATGACCGGAAATGTCTGCAAATCCTTGTCAGAAATCCAGTAAATTTCTGTGGCACAAGTATGTCCTGAAATTTACAGGAGTTTCAAGGAAAAGTCAACTGACAATTGGAGATTTCAAGACACATCTGTACATTTTATGCTTCATGGAAATTTACTATGTCCATTTATTTCCAGAAACTTGATTGTTCACTCAGTGAAATGTTACGGCGGGAAAAAGAAGGACTGAACACATCAACATTTTTCTCATTAAATATACTTCTGATGGAGCCATTGGTCGGAGATTTTCACTAGATATCAGTAACAATGAAAGTAATCCATACATTCAAAGAAATCAAGGCAACTGTGTTCACAAAACAAGTAAAGTGGAATGACACAGGGAATAAGTACTGAACTCATGAAGCAAAACAGGTGCAAAAAGGCATAGAAACCAGCTGAAATCCATCAGAATTTAGGAAGCCATTCCTTCCCCCATCAGTGCAAATAAGTTTAAACCGGTTAAGTCCTGACTGATAGGCTTTAAAAGGGTCTGTGAATATCTGTCACACCACAAAGAACTCATGATGGGTAGAAGCAAAGAGCTCTCTCTAGACCTTCGCAACCTTACTGTTGCAAAACATAATGATGACACTGGTTACAGGCACATTTCTAAACTGCTGAATGTTCCAGTGAGCACTGTTCATCACTGGAAGTGGAAAGAACATCATTTTAACCACAAACTGGCCACAACCAGGGGCTCCTCACAAGATTTCTGACAGAGGAGTCAAAAGAATGATCAGAAGAGTTATCCAAGAGCCAAAGACCACTCATGGAGGGCTCTAGAAAGACCTGGAGTTAGCAAGTACTGCCGTTTCAAAGAAAACAATAAGTAATGCACTCAAGTGACATGGGCTCTATACCCGCTTACCTCTCAAGACTCCACTGCTGAAGAAAAAGCATGTTGAAACTCATTTAAAGTTTGCTGCACAACATTTGGGCAAGCCAGTAAAATACTGGGAGAATATAATCTGGTCAGATGAGACCAAAATTGAACTTTTTGGATGCCAGAACACACAGCATGTTTGGAGAAGAAATGGCACTGCACATCCCATCATGGTGTGGGAGTGCTTTTCAGCACATGGTACAGGCAGACTTTATATAATTGAAGGAAAGATGAATGGACAAATGTACAGAGACATCCTTGATAAGAACCTGTTGCCATCTGCCAAGATGCTGAAGATGAAACAAGGGTGGACATTTCAGCAAGACAATGATCCCAAACACACAGCCAGGGAAACTCTCAGCTGGCTCTAGAGAAGGAAAATAAAGCTGTTAAAATGGCTCAGTCAGTCACCTGACCTGAATCCAATTGAAAATCTATGGAACAAACGGAAGATCACAGTTCATAGAAGAGACCCAAGAAATCTTAAAGATTTGAAGACAGTTTGTGTGGAAGAATGGACTAAAATCACTTCTGAGCAATGCCTACACCTAGTTTCTCCATACAGGAGGCGTCTGGAAGCTGTTATTACCAACAAAGGCTTTTCTACTAAATACTAAATTAGTTTCACCAAGCATGTTCAATACTTATTCCCTGTGTCATTCCACTTTATTAAATAAACTTGTTTTGTGAGCACAGTTGCCTTGATTTCTTTGTATGTATGGATTACTTGAGTTGTTACTAATATCTGGTAAAAAATCTCAGGTCAATGGCTCCATCAGAAATATGTTTAATAAGAAAAATGATGATGTGTTCAATACTTATTTTCCCCGCTGTAACTCTTTCTTAGAAATTTAAAACCTTTTTCCTGGTAAATTCACACCTGTTTCCTGGCAAATGTGCAACTTTCTAATACATTTAGTACTTTTTACCTATAAATTCAACACTTCTTGTGATAAATTTGTTACCTTTTTATCCACACAAATTTACAGCTATATACAATTAAATTTGGAACTTTTTCCCCTCATATCACCCACCCCTACCTCCAGGTCAAGGTTTTTATAGACAGTTTTAAACCTTGGTTGCTACCAGTTCTTTTCTCTTTGATCGTACTGAAATACTAACAATATTTCTTCCAGTAAAAACACATTCTCAAATTCCATCACTTCCTCAGTCTAAAGATGCAGAAAGGTTTGATTCTCTAAAAATATAAGGCCTTTCTGAAAAGTTGATGAAAGCTGCCTGCCTCTCCCGGTCTATGTCGTTTTGTGTGCCGTGTCCACAAAGCTTGGCGCTTCACATTGATTTCTGGAAGAACTTGCAAGCCAACGTACGAGACAGCTGTGTTTGGACAGCACTTGCCCACAGAGCGTTAACTGGTGCGGAAGCATTTAATTGCCCAGATGATGTCAGAGTTCAGCACCCGGGTCTGGGATGCATTTTTGTCCTTCCCCCGTTCCTGTCTCATTCTGTCTAATCAGTCTGTTCACCTTTTCACTTCCCGTCGTCTCAATTAGCAGCCTATTTCACCCATCTCTGCAAAAGACATGTAAAGTGCAAGCTTTTTTCTTACATCCTGCCTTCAGAAAAGAGGTTTTCACAAGTTTTGAAGAAATGCAATAATGGCTTTTTTTTTTTTTTTTTTCAAAAGACACAAGAATCTGGTATTACTGAGACACCAAACTGCAAATTTTATGTATAAATCTTGAGTTTATTTTCTGAAATAAGAATGTAGATCAAGTTTTATAAATACACTACTCACTAAAAGTTAGGGATATTTGGCTTTTGGGAGAAATTTATGGTAAAAGTTAAAAGTTCACACTACAGTGATATTATATCATGAAAGTAGGGCATTTAAGTAGAAACATGCAATAGTGATTTCCTCATCTCAAACAATTTATTGAAACAAAAGCCAACAACAGTGGTGGGTATACTACAACAAAAAATGGCAGTGTCTCAGTAATTTGTCATGTGCCCTTAAGCATCAATTACAGCTTGACAACAACGTTTCATGCTGTTCAAAAGTTGACTTATTGTCTGCTGAGGCATGGCATTCCACTCTTAAATGGTATTCACTTACAGCCGTGGACAAAACTGTTGGTACCCCTCTGTTAATGAAAGAAAAACCCACAATGGTCACAGAAATACTGTAACTTGAATCTGACAAAAGTAGTAAATAAAAATTCGATGAAAATTAACCCATGAAATCAGACAATGCTTTTGAATTGTGGTTCAACAGAATTACTTTAAAAAACAAACTCATGAAACAGGCCTGGACAAAAATGATGGTACCCCTAGAAAAGATTGAAAATAATGTGACCATAGGGACATGTTCAACCAAGATGTCTCCTCTAATTAACATCACAGGTGTCTACAAACTTGTAATCAGTCAGTTGGCCTATTTAAGGGTGACAAGTAGTCACTGTGCTGTTTGGTGACATGGTGTGTACCACACTAAACATGGACCAGAGGAAGCAAAGGAGAGAGTTGTCTCAGGAGATTAGAAAGAAAATTATAGACAAGCATGTTAAAGGTAAAGGCTATAAGACCATCTCCAAGCAGCTTGATGTTCCTGTGACTACAGTTGCACATATTATTCAAAAATTTAAGATCCACGGGACTGTAGCCAACCTCCCTGGACGTGGCCGCAGGAGGAGATGGATAATACGAATGGTAACAAAAGAGCCCAGAACAACCTTTAAACACATTCATGGTGAACTCCAAGGTCAAGGTACATCAGTGTCAGATCACACCATCCGTCGTTGTTTGAGCCAAAGTGGACTTCATGGGAGACAACCAAGGAGGGCACCACTGTTGAAAACAAATCATAAAAAAGCCCGACTGGAATTTGCCAAACTGCATGTTGACAAGCCACAAAGCTTCTGGGAGAATGTCCTATGGACAGACAAGACAAAACTGCAACTTTTTGGCAAGGCACATCAGCTCTATGTTCACAGACGCAAAAATGAAGCATACCAAGAAAAGAACACTGTCCCTTCTGTGAAACATGGAGGAGGTTCTGTTATGTTCTGGGGCTGCTTTGCTGCATCTGGCACAGGGTGTCTTGAATCTGTGCAGGGTACAATGAAATCTCAAGACTATCAAGGTATTCTAGAGAGAAATGTGCTGCCCAGTGTCAGACAGCTTGGTCTCAGTCACAGGTCATGGGTCTTGCAACAGGATAATGACCCAAAACACACAGCTAAAAACACCCAAGAATGGCTAAGAGCGAAACATTGGACTATTCTAAAGTGGCCTTCTATGAGCCCTGATCTAAATCCTATTGAACATCTGTGGAAGTAGCTGAAACATGCCGTCTGGAGAAGGCCCCCTTCAAACCTGAGACAACTGGAGCAGTTTGCTCATGAGGAGTGGGCCAAAATACCTGTTGAGAGGTGCAGAAGCCTCACTGACAGTTACAGAAATTGTTTCATTGCAGTGATTGCCTCAAAAGGTTGTGCAACAAAATATTAAGTTAAGGGTGCCATCATTTTTGTCCAGGCCTGTTTCATGAGTTTGTTTTTTAAAATACAGTGGTACCTCTACTTACGAAATTAATTCGTTCCGGAAGTATTCTCGTAACGTGAAAATTCCGTAAGTAGAGGTGCGTTTTACATGTAAATGCCGTAATCCGTTCCAAGCCCCCCAAAATTCGGGCATAAATTTTTTATAAATCATAAAAACGCATCAAAACATGTAACAAATACATGTTACAATTAGATTACTGCACAATAAACATAAAATGAGAGTTTAAAATGAGAGAAAGAATAATAAAAGAGAATAATAAAAGAGAAAGAATAACAAAAATTATGTTAATTTACCTTTTAACTGCTATCGTCGTCGACGTCGTCGCCTTTTGCCTTCTTTGGTTCATGTTCTGTCTCATCAGTGGTTTTTGCCTGACGTTTTGTGAAGAAACGATCCAAGGACGTTTGCTTTTGTCGGCTTGTAAGTGCTTCCTTTTGTTTTAATACCGTGCTGATCGTTGATGTATTACGGCCATATTCTTTGGCGAGATCAACCAAACGCATCCCCTTTTCATACCTTTCGATTATCTCCTTCTTTGTTTGTATGGACAAAAAAACTCTCTTCTTCTTTTCTCCTTTTCCGCTTATCTCCGTCACTTTCTTGAGGCCTATAGCGAATAAATGTTAATTCTGTACTGTACACACACGTAAAACTTTCACCTTGTTCTTAATAAAGTTTTGGAAAAAAAAAAACAAAAAAAAAACTTCGTGGCCAATGGGATACCAGGAAGATGCTAGGCGATAGCCAATGGCAGAGCAGCTACAGGTATGTTTACGTTCGGTAAACTACGGGAGCTGCGAGGAGCGCGTACTTTTTTGCCTTTCGTATCCTGAAATTTCGTTCGTAACAAGAGGCAATATTTTCCCGTTGAGGCGTGTCGTAACCTGAAAATTCCGTATGTAGAGACGTTCGTAAGTAGAGGTACCACTGTAATTCTGTTAAACCACAATTCAAAAGCATTGTGTGATTTTCATCGGTTAATTTTCATAGAATTTTTATTTATTACCACTTTTGTCAGATTCAAGTTATTTATCGGAGAAACTCGACATACCGGGGAACTGAAGCGAAAACGACGCGGGTGCCGGGCTGGAGTTTAGGCGGCGTGCAAGAAATATAAGACAGAATAATAAAGAGCGATGGCAAGAACCAAGCAGACCGCCCGTAAATCTACTGGAGGAAAAGCCCCCCAGGAAGCAGCTGGCCACCAAGGCTGCTCGGAAAAGCACTCCGGCCACTGGCGGAGTGAAGAAGCCTCACTGTTACAGGCCCGGTACCGTGGCTCTGAGAGAGATCCGTCGCTACCAGAAATCCACGGAGCTGCTCATCCGTAAGCTGCCCTTCCAGCGCCTGGTGAGGGAGATCGCTCAGGACTTCAAGACCGACCTGCGCTTCCAGAGCTCCGCCGTCATGGCTCTGCAGGAGGCCAGCGAGGCCTACCTGGTGGGTCTCCTCGAGGACACCAACCTGTGCGCCATCCACGCCAAGAGGGTCACCATCATGCCCAAAGACATCCAGCTGGCCCGCCGCATCCTGCACATCCACCAACCACAATGCTCCGCACTGTGTCTATATACAGTATATATATATATTTATAGTAATATGTACATATGTATACTAGCTGCTCTTGTTTTTTCTTGCCTTCTGATTGTTGCTCTGAGTGTTGCTATCCCTGTGCTGTTGCAATCCTGGAATTTCCCCATTGTGGGACTAATAAAGGCTTATCTTATCTTATTTCTGTGACCATTGTGGGTTTTTCTTTCATTAACAGAGGGGTACCAACAATCTTGTCCATCGTGCTTTTTCTCATCTCTGGATGACCAAAGCGCTTTACAGATCCTACTATCCACCTATTCACACACACATTCACACACCGATGGCGACATTGCTGCCGTACACACACAGGCACTAGCCTGGCCACCAAAAGCAACTGGGGGTTCAGTGTCTTGCTCAAGGACACTTTGACATGTAGACTGCAGTCAGAGCGGGACTCAAACCCATGACCCTCCTATCAGTGAAGGCCATTACATTTGAGGTACCCCAGCCTCCAGCAGCCGTTCCCTATTGATGTGACCTCGATCAGCTGGAGCATTGTTGTCCATGGAGATGAAATTAGGCCTGTGTTGTTCATGCAGGGGCACAATGACTGGATTAATGATGTTATTCAGGTAGTATCGGCTTGTCACTGTACCATTCATAAGGTGTAGGGCAGTTCTGTATTGACTAGACACACCCGTTCAGACTGTAACACCACCATCACCAAAGGCTCGTCTGGTGACAACAGTGGCTGATGCATAGCGCTCTCCTTGAAGTCTCCAACATCGCTGGCGGCCATCATTTCTGCTCAACATGAATCGACTTTCATCAGAGAACAGCACTGAGGTCCACTGGTCCCTTGTCCAGCGGAAATGATCCCTGGCCCATGCAAGACGATGATGCCTGTGCCTGGTGGTGTGGTCAGGTACCCTTGCAGGTCATCTAGCACGTAGACCACGCTGGTATAAATGGTTTTGAATGGTCTGACGTGACACTTGGGTGCCTCTCACCTCCCTTAAATGTGCCTGGAGTTGAGTGGCTTCATCATCCAGGTCCACAGGGCACTGTTCACAATGAAGCGGTCATCAGTGTGGGATGTGGCCAAAGGACATCCACTTCTATGCCTTTCTGTGACTCTTCCAGTCTCTCTGTATCTCTGTTGTAACCTGCTGATGACACTCTGTGACACTCTAAGCTCAGTGGCCACTTTCCTCTGAGAACATCCTGTTTGAAGCCTCACAATGGCGAGGTACTGTTGATCAATTGCTAGGTGTCATCTTGGTTTCATGATGTCAAAATGTGAACAGCATGATGAAGAAGACTGTTTAAATAACAATTCTAATTGAACCAGAAAATTTATTGGTCGATTCATGGATCAAACATCTGCTGTGAATTTTGCTGTTAAGCGCCTTGTTGAGAAAAGCAAGTTATGCAAAAAGTATTGAAACACTGAATAGTTAGACATGTGCATTCAAAAGGTTAGAGAAGGTCAAATTAAGCTCACCTGTAAAGGTTATAGTGCATTTTAGGTGCATCCTGAAATTTTACCCGAAAGCCGAATATCCCTAACTTTTTGTGAGTAGTGTATAGTCCTGCTGATAATTCAGAAAAGTATTTATCAACAGTGTGCAATTTTTTTTTATTTTTTCCCCTACATTTGCGCTTTTGTCTCATTAATTTCTTTTTTTTTTATTTTGCACATTAGATTTTTTTCCATTTGCAACTGAAGCGCTTGTAATTTTTCATGCTCTTTTTATTTTAAATGTTTATGAACACAAAATCAAGCTTTTTTCCCACAAGATCAGGTAAGGTTAAACAGGTTGCTTCTGTCACATTTAAAAGGGTTAAAAAGTTTTAAATTATTACTGGAAATAAGAGTAAGGTAAGTGTGAAAAGATACAGTCTGACAAAAAAATCATCATGGGAGTATTTACTATCAAATTCTGGTTTTCTGCCATCTCGTCTTGTCCATTGTTTTACCTCCATCCAATTATTTGGATGCGTCATGCACAGCCGCCCACCCAACCAGTCCTCAACCACAAAGCTCCGTTATGATCTCCCACACAATCGTCCACACAGTCTCAACTCCATTCTCGGCAAACATTACTGCCATTTCTGGATCTTATTTTTGTGTGTGTGTGCTTGTTGTAAATCCTAAAATAATCAACACATCAATCCCCGGAGGACAGTTCTCACTTTTTGACCTTTCGGTGTCGTTTACATCGGTTTCTCAAGCTAGCGTGTTCGTAGCTGAGCAGTCACCAGCTGATATAGAACTAAAGACAGAGACAGAGTAATTTAACTCTAGTAATATGGTTCTGATGAGGACTAGCTTATTAGGAGAACATTTCCCCTTCAGTGGTGAGTGAGATTTGATTGATGTTTCTTAAATTTTGCTTGGGAATGTAAGTGTGTGAATGTAAAAGTGCTGCTTGTTTTTGATGATACTTGTGGTCAATAAGGGAGCTGCAGTACACAGCAGCTGACTGTCTGATGCAAATGTAGAGAAATGGCTGCATTTAAATTATAGGCCATGTTGTCACTAAAAACAAGACTTCCAGAGTTACAAAGACTTCAGGGTATTTCCACACCTGAAAGTCTGAACCAAGATCCGGACCAAGTTTTGTATTTTTGTTACATTGCCTACATTTGGTCCGGTTAGGTCTGGTTTCGCACTGCTCCGTTTCCAAGCGAACTAAACAGCTTTACGTGACGCCATCTATGTCGTTGTTGTCATGACAACTATTGTGTTGTTAGTACAGACCGGTAAACATTTTTTTTTGTATACTTTATTGATCCCCAGAGGGGAAATTGAGGGCATCCACCTGGATGGATGAAGCAGCCACAGTACGGCGCTATCCCTTTACCATTCACACACACATTCACACCAAGGGTCACCTTTAGAGTCTCCAATTAACCCAACTTGCATGTTTTTGGCCTGTGGGAGGAAACCGGAGAACTCCCGGAGTAAACCCACGCAGACACGGGGAGAACATGCAAATTCCACCCAGATCACTGTTGGTCAGGAGCTGGGATCGAACCAGGGATCCCATGGCCAAGGGTGAGTTGCTGTGCTGCCACAGTGCTAACCACTGCGCGACCGCACTGCCCATGCTACTCACCCTCCAAGATTTTCAAAAACTCTGTCACATCCACTCCGAAAATATCTGGTAACTTTCTCCATTTTTATCATTTTTTTTCAAGTGACTATGCCGCTAATGGTCATGTTTCCTCTCTCCGAGTGCTGCCACAACTCATTTTTACTCCTATTAGTTGCCTTTTAACTTGCAATGTAATGACACGGCATTCGTTGTCTGTCCACATTTCACGTGAATTGCTACTGCTCCTAGGAAACTGCCCCGATGCTCAGCAGACTCACACACAATGATCCTTGGGTGGGTTGAGATCCAGGTTATGCTCAAGGTCAAAAGTTGGGAGATCTAGGAACTTGAAAAATGGCTGCTTCTCCTAGCCATGTACTCCAACACAAGGCCTCTAGTGTTCATCATAAAATGTATATGAATACATTCAAAGTTATGTAACTACAAAAGAGTATTATAACTAGCTCCATTTAATCATTTGTTTCTTTATCTTTGCTGTCTTTGTATTTGTATTCGTTGGAATGTATTGATTTTAACAACTATGGATAAGGATACAGGACACCTGAAATTTATTTAAGATTTATTCAAAATTTTGAAAATTCACAGGTAAATTTTAAAGCTGATGCTAGTGGGCCTGTTGTAAAAAACTTTTTTTTTTTTTCACGGCTTGCAGTTTTAGCAATAATAAGAAGACTCCTCTTCATCTCCCAGGTGTCTCAGCACTGCAGCTACTACTACTCAGTCCCATCCTGATCTCCTGCTCACTTTGCCCAATCTCCAAGATGCAAACTGTGAATGAAGCGTGAGTAAACAGCCGTAGCACTGCCAGAAAACACTGCCTTCTATTTCTATCTCCTGTGAATATCGATGAGATGTGCTTCTGGATCTGCTTGTCAGGTGCTTACAGGCCAGTGAATACTGCTTGGTATTGTTCCCTCCACAAGAGTTATCTCATGCTAGCTTAGAGAAATTCTACTTTTCGCTCCCTGTCTTTGTCGCTCAAGATTAAAAAGACGGATGACTGTATGCAAACACTGACAGGAAAAGCTCCTTACAATTAGCCCCCCTTGGCGCTCTCGACTCGCCTTCCAGTGGAGAGAAGCAGAGATAGCTGAGCCCATCGTCTGCTTTTCATGCCATTTCCCCTAATCAACAATCTTCTCCCACAGTGACACAGGGGAACTGTTTTTTTTTTTTAAGTCAATATTCTGTGATGTACATGGGGAACGCACACCGTGCTGACCTCTCAGCTGCTCATTATCATCAGAAAAGCCAACGCGGTACAATAGGAGCATGTCAGCGGTGTGAGTGATGATCACGGACAGACAGGTGATAAATGAAAGTGATTAGACCTAAAGCATCCTGATCTTACTGCTGCTCTCCACACTCAGCCAGGCTCTCATCAGTCAGCTGCCTCAGTGGAGGGGGGTGGGGGGTGGAGGAGTAGATCAACCAAATCGTGGCAGCTTTCTCAGCCTAGTTGGCACATTTAGAAACAGTGAGCTGCTCTCACATTCCAGCCAATCCAGTTAGTACTAGGGCTGCACCATATAGTGAAATTTTATCAATATGGAGATATCAATGTACATGCAAAATATGCATACTGCTAAAGATGGCTTGAACAGTAATAAAAGTATAATTATATGTTTTATCCTCAGCCATTTTGGAGTGACAATTACATGGCCTCTGTGTTATTACCTTCCAGCAAAGCAGTTAAAAAACTCACCAATCTACACAAACAAAGTCACAGATTTACTGGAAAAAAGCCATCAGATTTTATATGAAAACTGTCACAAATTTATTGGTAAAAGGCACCAAATTTTATGCAAAAATGTGCACATTTTTGTAGAAAAAAAATATGACTTTATTTGAAAAGTTACAAGATTTACATGGAGAAAAAAATCATAAATTTAGTTCAAAAAGCAGAACAATTCATGTGAAAAAGGTACACAGTTATGTGGGGAAAAACACATTTATTAGAAAAAAGTTGCAAGATTTACATGAAAAAGTCACACATTTATGAGGGGAAAAGGCTAAATTTATGTGAAGATGGTGCACATTTGCCCTGTGATGGACTGGCGATCTGTCCAGGGTGTACCCTGGCCCTCGCCCAAAGATGCTGAGATAGGCTCCAGCCCCCCACGACCCGAAAAGGATTAAGAGGTAGAAGATGCTTGGATGGATGGATGGATGGTGCACATTTGTAGAAAAAAAATTAATTAGGAAAAAGTTGCAAAATTTACATGAAAAAGTCATACATTTATGAGGGGAAGAAACTAAATGTATGTGAAGATGGTGCACATTTGTGGAAAAAAATTAATTTGAAAAAAGTTGCAAAATTTATATGAAAGACAAAAACTGACATGAAAAAGTCACAAATTTATATGAACAAGATCACAAACTTATGATGAATTAAAAAAGTACATTTTATGTGAAAAAAGTTTCATATTTATGTTAACAGAAATTCACAATTTTATTAAGAAAAAGTTGCATGACTTACATGAAAAAAAGAAAAAAATGCACATTTTATTTATTATTTTGTTATTTGCTAAATTTATATGAAGAAGTCTCACATTAATGAGGAAAAAAATACCAAATTTATGTGTAAAAAATTGCAAATTTATGTAGAAAAAATATTCCGACATGGGGATGACATTTACAAGAAAAAAAGCAACAAATTTTATGTGGAAAAATTGCAAATTTACCTGGAAAAAAAAAATCACAAATTTATGACAAAAAAATTGCAGAATTTACATGAAAAGGTTTTTGCAAATTTTCTGAGAAAAAAAAAAGTATGATTTACATTAAAAAAATCTCAAATTTATGAGGAAAAAAATCAGCAAATTTTATGTAAAAAAAAAAAAGTCACAATGTATTTTTATTTTTGTATTTTTTTTTTTTTTTTTTTTTTATTTAAGTTTTTGTAAAGGGTATACAGGTCGTTACAGCAATGCAGTGTTTACATTTTCATCACATGTTCCCTTATTTTCTGATATCTGACAACATTGGAAGATTAATTCTTACAACACCCCTTATTTTTTTTTTTTTTTAAAGTGAAAGAAAAAGTGAAATTAAAGAGAAAAAAACAAAAAACAAAAAACAAATAAAAAAAACAAACAAACCAGTAAAAAACAAACAAAAAGAAAAAGTAAGTAAATAAAGATAAAAGAGCATCTGAGTAGCATTGGAACAAAGAGCAGAACCATTATTGAAATGGTATTTGTCAAAGATTAGATCTAATGGAAGACACATATGCGGTCCAGGGTTGCCAAAAGTTCATGAACCCATCCATGTCCTGTCTCAGTGCGAATGTCAACTTTTCCATCGAGTAAATGTCTTGGATCACGTTAGTCCAATCTTCAGGTGTAGGACAGTCCTTCAACATCCATTTTTTAGTTAGAGCTTTTTTGCTTGCCAATATTAAAACATTGAATAAGTATTTTTCTCCTCGTCTTTCCAGTGAGTCCGGTAGTAAACCCAAATACAAAGTTACAAAAGAAAAGGGAACTGTAATTTTGAATATTTTCCCCAATATTGTCTGTACATTGGTCCAATATTGGTGAATAACTGGGCATGACCAAAACACATGAAAATGATTTGCAGTCTTTTCACCACACAAGCGCCAACAGTTCAATCCCTTATGGGTAAATTTGATTTGTGCAGGTGTTCTGAAAAATCTTGCCAAGTTTTTCCATCCAAATTCTCTCCACTGCAGGGATGAGGTACTTTTCCATTGCTGTTTATTTAGCTTTTCCCATATTTCCAGATGTAAAGTGAAATTCCCCTCTTTTTCCCATCTCTCTTTTATATAAGATGTGTTGTCTCCTTTTAAGTCTTGAAGACCTTGGTATATTTTAGAAATGTATCTGATCCCTGGGATCCCTTTATATGCCATTAAGAAGACCTTCAGAACACCTGACTGGGCCCTTTCCAAAACCTCCTTTTTAAGTATATTGTTTATGTGGTGTCTAAGCTGGAAGAACCTGTAAAGGTCTTGATTTATTAGGCCTTGTTTTTTCAAATCTTCAAAACTTCTTAAGATTTGCCCTTTAAAAAAATCGTAATATTTTATCAGCCCCTTCTCCTTCCACTTTTTAAATCTGGTGTCTGTTTTATTAGGAGTAAAGTCCTGATCATAGGCGATCCATTGCAGAAGTCGATAGGGCTCTTTAGTTTGATTCTCTCTGACTATCTTAAACCAAATTTTTAGCGGGGTCTCTATCCACGGGTTAGTGTTATTCAAAAGCTTAGGTAAGACATTGTTCCCTATTATCGCCTGTAGGGGGATGTCACTTGTTATTTGGCATTCGATCTCCTTCCATTGTGCAGAGTAGACTGGGTTACATATCTCTACTAAAGTTTTAATTTGTGCGGCTTTAAAGTAGTCCCTGATATTTGGCAGCGCGAGCCCACCTTTGTCTTTGTTTAGCTGTAGGGTTCTATATCTGATTCTAGGTCTCTTGCCCTGCCATATGAATCTTGAGATCCTTCTGTCCAGCTCCTGCCATGTTTTTTTGGGAGGTTCTACCGGTATTGTTTGGAAAAGGTATAGAAGACGTGGAAGTATATTCATTTTGACTGCTTCAATTCTTTGTGCAATACCCAAGAATGGTATCATATTCCATCTTGCTAGGTCAGATTTTATTTTTGTCACCAGTGGATCATAGTTTAGTGATATAATTTTGTTGAGTTGTTTCGGGATATTGACCCCCAGATATTTCATAGATTCCGACTCCCAGTTAGTTTTGAGTTTGCTTAGTGAATAATGATTTGGGTCATAGTTGAATGTTAAAACTTGGGTTTTATGCATATTTAATTTGTACCCCGATAAATCTCCATACTCTGAAAAAACTGAGGTTAGTTCTGGTAAAGAAGTGTCCGGCTGCCCTAGGTAAATTAAAATGTCATCAGCAAAGAGTGCTATTTTATGTTCCTTCTGACCAAGTGTAATACCTTGAATTTTTTGGTTTTGTCTTATCCATTGGCTCAGAGGTTCTATGAAGATTGCAAAGAGCAGTGGAGACAGGGGGCAGCCCTGACGACATCCTCTTTCCAGTTCAAAAGATGATGATAAATTACCGTTAATCCTTATTTTAGCTGTTGGTTTTTTATATAATGCCTGTATAGTTCTAATGAAGTTGTTATGAAAATTGAAACTGGATAAGATTCTGTATAGAAAAGACCAGTCACCCGAATCGAATGCTTTTTCAGCATCTAATCCTAATATGACTGCATTTAAGTTATATTTTTTTATATGATGAATTATGTGTAAAGTGCGTCGAATGTTGTCTTGTGTCTGTCTTTGTCTTATAAAACCTGTTTGGTCTAAATGAATTAGGTCTGTCAGTATATTCTCTAACCTTTTGGCAAGGATAATGGTAAAAAGCTTATAGTCCTGATTTAGTACACTGATTGGTCTGTAGTTGGAGCACTCTAGTTTATCCTTTTCAGGTTTAGGTATAACTGCAATGACCCCTTCTCTCCAGGAGGGGGGGATTTCCCCTGTGTGGAGGACATAATTAAATGTTTTCAGGAGGAGAGGAGATAGTTGCTGTTTAAAGGTTTTGTACCACTCTGCTGTATAGCCATCAGCTCCTGGGGATTTGTTAGCTTTAAGTTTCATAATTGCTTTTTCCAATTCTTTAGGATGTATTTCTGACAGTAGTGTTTTATTTTGTGACTCCGTAAGTTGGGGAAGGTTTAATGTGTTTAGGAATGCCTCGGATGCGTTTTTATGTTTTTTGTGGGAGTATAAGTTCTTATAGTAATTCTCGAAGTTTTTAAGAATATCCTGAATTCTGAATTTTATTTCCTTTGATACTGGGTCTCTGATTTTGTAGATTGCTCTTTCTGTTTGATGTTTCCTCAATTTATAGGCTAGCAATTTTGCCGATTTACTGCCTGCTTCATAGTATTTTTGTTTCAGAAATGTAAGTTTCTTCTGGATTTCTATTGTGTAGATCTCATTTATTTGGTTTTTAATTTCCTTAATCTTGAGCGAGTCAGTAGAATGAGTGTTGCCTTTGTGTTCTTTTTCTAGGTTCCTAAGTTCTGACTCTAATGTGGATAGTTTTTCTTGTCTTAGTTTCTTTTGGGTTGCCAGTTTTGCAATAATCTTTCCTCTTATTACAGCTTTACATGCATCCCACAGTATTAAAGGGGATACTTCTCCATTATCGTTATCTTCCAAATATCTGAGAATATCTGACTCCAATTCATCTTTCAATGGTCCTTTCAGGACATTTGAATTTAACTTCCAAGAAAATGTATTATTTGTGTATTTTTGGATATTTAAGTCCATGTAGATCGGACTGTGGTCGGAGAGATCCATCAGTCCTATTTTACATGTTTTTACTCTACCAATGTCTCTATTAAACATAAAAAAATAGTCAATCCTTGAGTAAGATGAATGTGGAGTTGAGTAAAATGTATAGTCTTTTACACTGGGGTTGAGTTCCCTCCACACATCACAGATTCCCATTTCTTTTAGTAGCATCCGAGTCTCCTGTTTTGGGTGTTATTTTGATGTGGGGAATTACCAGAAGCATCCCAGTATGGATTCAGTCTAAGATTGAAGTCCCCACCACATATCACTAAACCTTGAGCTTTAGTTATCATTAGGTCGAATACATTTTTATAAAATTTCCAGTTAGCCCCTGGGGGAGCATACACATTCAGCAGGGTGATATCTTCTCCCTCTAGCCGCCCAGTTACCAAACTGTATCTCCCTTCTTTATCTTTGTGTTCTGATTTTTTTTCAAATGTAATTTTGGTTGATATCAATGTCGCTACTCCCCTCCTCCTCCCTGATTTATATGAAGATGAAGAGATCATTTTAAACCCTTGTCTACTGAGTTTATTGTGTTCCACGTCTGTTAGGTGGGTTTCTTGTAAAAGTATTATTCCTGCTTTGTCTTTTTTCATTTTGCCTAGAATCTTGGATCTTTTAACTGGATTCAGGATCCCTTTTACATTATATGAAATTATTTTGGTTACACCCTGTTTCTCCATTGTGTTGTTTTGTTTAGTATAACTGTGCGGTGGCCCTCTTTTGTGCTACTCAGAAACTGAAAGAACATTAAAAACAAGAAAAACATTAAGAACATAGTGTAAAAAACTTTAAAACAAAAAACTGTCAAAAGAACTTCCTGAGCTGAGGTCTTTTTAAAGACCCTGTAAGAGCCTTGATGGAGTGAAGGCTCTGAGGGAAATTCCTCAAACTCTGTTACGTGTTGAGGGCCCTCTCTTACCACTGAAAGTAGTCCCATGCTTTTAACGTGAGTTTCAGAACCCAATCCAAACTTGTAATGATTTTTTTTTTTTTTCCTTTTATGCCTAAACCCTGTGAAATTGTGTGCACCCTCCCACCCCCATCACATCAAACATCACGCAAAAACAGTATTTGTTAGTATGAGGAGAACATGTGGATTATTGTCACATTTCTATTTTAACAAGTTTTTTTTTTTTTTTTTTATTACAAGACTTATTTGTTTCAAATAATATGATTGTTCCATGAAATGTTTTACCACATGCTGAATATGCATCTCCTTTAATGTTTGTTACCTTGTATGAGGGGGGTTGGATGTGCGGATTGATTCAAGAGAAAGGAAAAAAAAAAAAAAAAAGGTCGCTATTCCAACCTGAAAACGGATAGTTTATCCGCGACGCTCTGGTGCTGGGTTTCCCGCTGCTGGTCCGTGGATTTTGAGGGTCTTTGTGTTGTCCATGTTTGCGCTTTGATCTTCTCACTCGGGTCTGCTGCGGTTTAAACACCGTTACCGGGAGCCCTCTTCTCGCCATGTCAGCTGTTGCTTCTTCCGCCGAATTATAGAGACACGTTTCATCGCCGTAGAAGACCCTTAACTTCGCAGGAAATGGTGTCTGAAAGCGCAATTTCTTCTCTCTTAACACCTTTTTCGCGTCATTGTATTCCCTGCGCTTTTTAAGGACCTCCGGGGCGTAATCGTGTTCCACGTAGACTTTTCTCTCCTGGTGCATAAATCCTTTTTTCTGCCAGGCCAGTCTTACAACCTCTTGTTTTATTTTGAAATTGGAAAATCTTACCAACACCGAACGTGGGGGGCGCTTCCGCCGCCGGCCTAGCGGCTAATGAACGATGTGCCTTTTCTATCTTCAAGTCGGTGGTTTGTGGAATATCCAATTTCTCTCTTAGTAAGGATTCCACGCATTCTGCCATTGAGTTAAAACCATTTTCGGTTCCTTCTATCAGACCATGAATTCTTATGTTGTCTCTTCTTTGTTTTCCTTCTTGGTCGGTTAGCTTAGCCTCTATAGCTGCTTGTCTTTTGCGTAGGTCCAGCACAGAATCTTCGAGCACTTTTATTCGATCCTCTGTTTCCAAGATTCGGTTCTCGGCCTGGTCCACTCTGCTGTTTGTCCTTTTCAATTCTTCTCTGAATTCCCGAAATTCGGCCGTAACATCTCGGCGGAAATCGTCGTAGTTCCTCAAATAGTGATTTCAGGCTAACCCTTTTGTTAGCTATCACCAGCTCCTCGTCTTCTGAACGGGGATCTTCCAGTTCAGATTCTCCAGCCGATACGTGTCCTAGCCTGGAGAATTTCAGTTTCTTCTGTTTTCCTTTAGACATGATGATTTTGTCTTTTGATTTTCACTCCTCCAAAAATCCGTTAAGTTTGATTTTCAAGGTGTTATCCTGGATTGAGTCTGAGAGCTTCAGTGTTAAGCTGCAGTCGCCATGGCGTCCAGACCGGAAGTCCTTTATTTTTGTATTTTGTATACTTTATTAAACCCAGGGGGAAATTCAGGGCATCCACCTGGATGGATGAGGCAGACGCGGTGCGGCGCCACTCCCTTCACCATTCACACACACAGTCACACCTAGGACCACTTTAGAGTCTCCAGTTAACCGAACTTGCATGTTTTGGACCTGTGGGAGGAAACCGGAGCACCCGGGGTAAACCCACACAGACACGGGGAGAACATATCTGTATGGGACAAAAGTACAAAATTTTATTTGAAAAAGTTACATATCCTTTGCCAGGGTCAGGGGTGTCAGACTAAGGGTGATGATGGATCAAATTACAGAGGAGAGGGGGCCCACTGGAAGCTTGAGCCATCAAATTCATATTCATGTGGGGAGAGGCCTGAAATTTGTTGCTATGCCCCTGGCCAAGATGATCCTAACATCCTCTCTGACAAGTAGGTCCACAGGTGTGCTTTGGGCAACTAAAAGTAAAAGGAAACTCTAAAATGTTCAGATTTGCAGACTAAACTCTGACCTGAGAACTCCACTAAACTACGGCTACATTTACTTTGGACTAAATATTGTTGTTTTACATAACTCCACACAGAGAGAAGCGGGGGACACACACGGCTGCATTAGTGGGACATTTACTCACAAACATAATCAAGCTTTGAACGTAACCAAAACACGTCTGTCCCAGTGCAGTTTGACCAGCTATTTCACAGATGACACCTTTTTTTGGGGGGGGGGGGGCATTTTACATTCACTGCCATTTTTAATCACAGTTTTTTGGTGCTGTATGTAGACACCGTGCTCATGTTTAACAAAAAAAAAAAACAACTCCTGCTTCTGGCAGGGGAGTCAGACACCCTGTCCTCCAGTCTCCCAACACCTCGTTTCCCATCATACACCAGGCACACCACTTCATAATGCATTTGCTACAGGATGGCAAAGTGAAGCTAACATCAAGTGATGCTCTGCTGCCCACTGCTCAATGCCCCAAAAAAGTTTACAAGCCGCAGAGAAGGAAAGGGAAAACCTGCCAGACTTTGGCTGCAAGAAACTAGACACCATGAGGTGTTGTATGAAATACTGAAACCAGCAATGTCCTGGATAACCGAATCACACCTCCCCTCCAAAAAAAAAAAATCAAATTTTGTTACTTTGCAGCTTGAAAAAAAGATATCCAGCTGGCATTACTCAGTACAACTTCTACATCCATGTGAACGATGTAACAGCAACATCATAAACCTTTCTATATCATTTTATATACCTGAATAACATTACTCTGAATGACCAATTCTAAGCAGAAATGAAAAAAGTATTAATTTTCAACTTTTTGTAGATTTGCAACTTTTTCATAAATTTGTGATTTTTTTGTCAAAAATCTGTAACTTTTCAAAAAAATTGTGACTTTTTTGCTGTAAATTTTCATTTTTTTCTCGTAAATTTGCAATTTTTTTCTCATAACTTTGTGGAATTTTTTTTTCACAAATTTGTGACCTTTTCTCATAAATTTGTGACTTTTTTCTCATAAATTTGCAACTTTTTTCTCATAAAATTGTGACTTTTTTCCTGTAAATATTCATTTTTTTTCCTCATAAATTTGCAACTTCTTTCAGGATCAAGACATCCCTCCAAACTGAATGAAATAGCAATGAGGAAACTGCTCAGAGAGTACCAAAAGTCCTACAGCAACTCCAAGATAAGATGAGATAAGTCTTTATTAGTCCCACAATGGGAAGTTTCAGGATTGCAGCAGCAAAGGGACAGCAGCACTCAGAACAATAGTAAATAAGAACAATAAGTAAATGAGTAAATAAGTGAATAAGTAAGTAAGCCAACTCTGAAGCAGTTGCAGGAATTTACAATGAAGAGTGGTCATTGCGTGATGTTAAATGTTGTCAGTGCGTATGCCCCACAAGTTGGATGTCAGGTAGAAGAGAAAGAGGAATTCTGGAGTAAGTTGGATGAAGTGGTAGGGAGTGTTCCCGAGGGGGGGAGAGAGTGGTGATTGGAGCGGACTTTATAGACATGTACGTGAAGGGAACAGAGGCGATGAGGAGGTCCTGGGTAGGTATAGTCTTAAGGAGAAAAATGTGGAAGGACAGATGGTTGTGGATTTTGCTAAAAGGATGGAAATGGCTGTGGTGAACACATACTTCAAGAAGAGACATGAACCTAGGGTGACTTACAAGAGTGGAGGAAGGCACACACAGGTGGACTACATCTTATACAGAAGGAGAAATCTGAAAGACATAGGAGACTGAAAGGTGGTGTCAGGAGAGAATGTAGCTAGACAGCATCAGATGGTAGTCTGTGGGATGACTTTGCAAAGCAAGAAGAAGAAAACAGTGAAGGCAGAGCCAAAGATTAAGTCAGGGAAGTTACAGAAGGAAGAAGGTCGCACAGAGTTCAGGAAGGAGTTGTTACAGGCTCTGGGTGGTAGGGAAGAATTACCAGATGACTGGGAAAGTACAGCAAAAGCATTGAGGGAAACGGGTAGAACGGTATGTGGTGTATCCAGTGGGCAGAGGAAGGGAGACAAGGAGACATGGTGGTGGAATGAGGAGGTACAGGAAAGTATCCAAAGGAAGAGGTTAGCAAAGAAAAAGAGGGATAGTCAGGGAGATGAAGAAAGTAGACAGGAGTATTTGGAGTCTAAGCGCATGGCAAAGAGAGGTGGGAAAGGCAAAGGATAAGGCATATAATCAGAATCAGAATCAGAATCAGAATCAGCTTTATTGGCCAAGTATGCACAACACATACAAGGAATTTGACTTTGGCTAAAAACTTGCTCTCGTTGTTCAGGTGAAGGATTTAAATAAGGATTCAATGACAACCAGAGTATGTACAGTAAATTACAGCCTGTCCACGTTTCTATAAAAGGATGCAAATATATACAGGAATATATGCAGTTATTTACTCGGACTAACCACACTTTGCAGAAATATATGAAAAAATATACAGTCACACAGTATTTCAATGTGAACTCAGATTCAGTGATATAATGTGAATGAAGTAAAAGCAGTGTGAGAGTTATGTGCAATGTAATAATGGATAAAAAGTCATGAGTACAGCAACAGGTAGGACTAGGTGAATGTTAGGAGTTCATCAGAGTGATGGCTTGAGGAAAGAAACTGTTCTGTGACGGGTGGTTTTGACCTTCAGTGATCTGTAACGCGACCAGAAGATAGAAGTTCAAACAGTTTGTGGCCGGGGTGTGATGGTCAGCACAGATGTTTCCCGCCCGTTTCCTGGTTATGGACCGATATAAGTTCTCAATGGAGGGTAGGTCGGTACCAATGATCCTCTCCGCAGACTAATGATCCGCTGCAGTCTGGTCTTGTCCTGTTTAGTGGCAGATCCAAACCAGACAGTGATGGAAAAGCAGAGGACAGATTGGATGATGGCGGTGTAGAAGACAACCAGCAGCTCATCACTCTCATAATGAGTTGTATGAGAGGCTAAACACTAAGAAAGGAGAAAAGGAGTTGTACCGAATGGCTAGACAGAGAGATCGAGCTGGAAAGGATGTACAGCAGGTTAGGTTGATTAAGTACAGAAATGGTAATGTACTAACAAATGATGAGAGTGTGTTGAGAAGGTGGAAGGAGTACTTTGAAGATCTGATGAATAAGGAAAATGAGAAAGAGAGGACGATGGATGAAGAAAAGATAGTGAACAACAAAGTCCCGAGGATTAGCAAGGTGGAAGTGAGGGCAGTTTTGAAGAGGATGAAGAATGAAAAGGCCCAGATGACATACCTGTCATCAAGGTCCAGATGACATACCTGTGGAGGTATGCAGATGTTTAGGAGAAATGGCAGTGGACTTTTTAACCAGATTGTTTAACATAATCTTGGAGAGGGTGATGATGCCCAAGGAGTGGAGAAGGAGTGTTTTGGTACCAATTTTCAAGAATAAAGGTGATGCTCAGAGCTGTAGTAACTACAGAGGCATAAAGTTGTTCAGCCACACTATGAAGATATGGGAAAGAGTGATTGAAGCCAGGTTAAGAGGAGAGGTGACAATCAGTGAGCAGCAGTACGGTTTCATGCCAAGAAAGAGTACTACAGATGCAATGTTTGCTCCAAGAGTGCTGATGGAGAAGTATACAGAGGGTCTGAAGGAGTTGCACTGTGTCTCTGTGGATCTAGAGAAAGCATATGAGCGGGTGCCAAGAGAGGAACTATGGTACTGTATGAGAAAGTCAGGAGTGGCAAAGAAGTATATGAGGGTGGTGGAGGACATGTATGAGCACAGTGAGATGGTGGTGACATGCACTGTAGGAGTGACGGATGGATTCAAAGTAGGGGTGAGATTACATCAGGGATCGGCTCTGAGCCCCTTCTTGTTTGCCATGGTGATGGACAGGCTGACAGATGAGGTCAGGCAGGAGTCTCCATGGACCATGATGTCTGCAGATGACATTGTGAGCTGCAGGGAGAGTAGGGAGCAGGTGTAAGAGGTGGAGGTATGCTCTGGTGAGAAGAGGAATGAAAGTCAGTAGGAGCAAGACAGAATACATGAGTGTGAATGAGATGGAGGCAGATGGTCTTCTGTGGCGACCCCTAAAGGGAACAGCCAAAAGAAGAAGAAGAAGTGGTTATTGTGTGTATGTGTCAGTAGGGCTATGCACTTAACTGAAAAATAATTGAAACTGACAATCAGACTAGGGCTGGATAATTACTCGAAATTCGGGGGTGTAGAACTGATGTGATCTTGCTCATGTTGGTTTTATTTTTGTTGTTTGTTTTGTTTTTTCCCCTCTCCCTGTTTTGTGCGTGTATGTAAGAGCTTTACATGTATTGTCCCTTTAAGATGTGCCCACAGAGTTATGTACAGGCACGGGTATTTGCACTGAAATGCCAACAAACCAATTGTAACATGAGACAAAGATCCATCCATCGGCCAGCCAGCCATCCATCAGCCATCTTCTACACTTTTCTGGAGGTCTGGGTCATGGAGGCAGCAGTTCAAGCAGAGAAGCTCAGACTTCCCTCTCCCCAGTCACCTGCTCCAGCTCTTCAAAGAGGATACCAAGGCATTCACAGACCAGCTGAGAGACATAGTCTCTCCAGCGAGTCCTGGGTCTGCTCCGGGTCTCCTCCCAGTGGGACGTTCCTGAAACACCTCAAGTGGGAGTCGTCAGGAAGCATCCTGATCAGATGCCCAAACTCCCTCAGCTGGCTCCTTTCAATGTGGAAGAGCAGTGGTTCTACTCTGAGCATCTCCTGGATGGCTGAGCTCCTCACCCCATCTCTAACGGTGAGTACAGCAATCCTACGGAAAAAAGCTCATTTCAGCCACTTGTATCAGCGATCTCATTCTTTCGTCTTTACCCAAAGCTCATGACCATTGGTGAGGGTAGAATGTAGATTGACCAGTAAATCAACAGCTTTGCTTTAGAGCTCAGCTTCCTCTTCTCCACGATTAGCACTTGAAAGTCCAGCAATGAATGAGAAAAATAACAGTCCTTAAATAGGGCCAGAAATAAATTGACATAAATGATAGCAGGTGTGGATACCATGAGTGGGCAGGAGGAATGATCACAAATCCGGGTAAGCTGGGGGCAATGAGAGGGGAGAAGATGGGACTGACAGCTGACAGGAACACCACCCACATGGGAGCAAAAGCCTGGAAGTGCCACTGACAGCTGTCAACCCGGAGAGAGAGGACCACAGTATGAAATAAAGAATTAAACATCAACCACTAAGGACTGAGAAGTAAATACAAACTAATACCATGACAAAACAAGGAGATGAGGAAAATAAGAAACAAAACGAGATATGCAGAAACAAAAAAGCACAAAATACAACAAATATACAAATATAGAGAAAGGTCATGAGACTGAGCACGGCGGAAACCTCCAGTGCTCAGCTCATGACAGAGCCCCCTCTCAAGGGGTGGGAACCAGACACCCAGGGAAATATCAAAAAAGACCCCCCCCCCCCCCAAAAAAAAGAGTACAATAAACCACCCCAGGATGGTGGTGGGAAGAAAAGGCTAGGAGGGAACAAAGCAAAATCCCACTCAGGACCCACACCAGGCAAAAACCGAACCGCCTAAGCCCCCTGGACCGAAGAGCTGGACAGTTCAGGCATGTGGCCAAAGTCCCAGGCCCGGCAGATGGCATTATGGAAAGAGTCGGGTGGCCTACCAGAGAACATGGGCCACCCAAACCCTGCGGCACAGTCTGTCAGGTGGTCTGCCAGAGTTCTTTAACCAGCTGAACAGAAAGGGTGGTCCAGGAGGCAGATGTCCAATGGGAAGAACCAATGGTGAGCAAGAGGGTGGAGTCAGGGAAACCATGATGACATCAGGGTGAGGAGAGGGAACCCCAATGGCCTCGGGCAGAGGAGAGGGAACTCCGATGCCTCAGACAGGACAGAGGATATCACAATGCCCTCAGGCAGAGGAGAGGGGACCACAACGGCCTCGGGCAGAGGAGAGGGGACCACGACTGCATCTGGCAGAGAAGAGGGGACAATGACGACGTCTGGCAGAGAAGAGGGGACCACGACGGCATCTGGCAGAGGAGAGGGGACCACAACTGTATCTGGCAGAGAACAGGGACCATGACGGCGTTTGGCAGAGAAAGGGGACCACGACGGTGTCTGGAAGAGGAGAGGGGACCACGATGATGTCAGGCAGAGGAGAGGGAACCCCGACACCCCCGAACTGCCCTGCAGCATCTTCGGTGGTCCTGGATCGGGACACAGCAACACCCGCGGTGGCTCCGGGGTTGGAGCAAATCAGCGCCCATGGTGGCTCCAGGCAGGAGCAAAGCTGCACCTGCAGCAAAACCCAGACTGGCCAGAACTGCACCCACAGTGACCTGGACTGGGCCAGAGTTGCATCCATGGTGCCCTCGAGCTGGAGTGTAACACCCATGGCGGACCCACACTGGAGCACAGTACCCACATTGGTTTCAGGCTGGGGCACAGTACCCACGACGGTCCCCAACTAGGACACCACACCCACGAAGACCCAGACTGAAGAGGAGCTCCACCCACAGAGGTCCCGGGCTGGATGGAGCACCCACGACGACCTCAGCTAACGGGGAAGAAGAGCACCCTTGGAGGCCCGGGTTGGAATGGAGCACCCGCGAAGACCTCTACCGGAGGGGAGCCAGCATTCACGGAGGTCCCGGACTGGGATGGGCCACCTGCGAAGACCTCGGCAGGAGGAGCTGGACCCACAAAGACCTCAGGCGGCGAGACCAAATCCACGGAGACCTCAGGTGAAGTTGGATGAACCTTGGTGACCCTGGGGAAAGGCTCAGACAAGTGGGACTGAGACACAAAGTCAGGGTCACCGGCGGCAGTGGAGCCCGGCGAGGTGAGCTCAGGTGCAGCTGCCGAATGCACTTGACTCTCCCCATCAACAGACAGGCAAGATCTCCCCAACATGGAAACAACAAAAACAAATGAGAGCACTTGCCTGAGCTCAAGCTCCACCGCCATCCAGGACTCTATCAATCCAGGCGGCGAAGTCTCAGGCCCAGCCCTCTGGAGGTCCAACTCCGACTCTGCTGCGGCAGCCCCTGCAGCAGGCGTGGTGGTAGGTACAGTCCCAGACCCCTGAAGCCAGGGCACACTCTATCATCAGCGCAGGCTTCAAGTTGGAGGCAGCGCTTTCCCTCTGTCCGGCTCATGGCTGCAGGGCCGAAACCTGGTCCTCCAGGCCCGCAAGCTCCTCCATTGTCCGGCGGCTCAATCCCAGGACCGGCGGACATCCAGGGGGTATAGGAGGAGAGACAGAGGTAGCTGGTGAGGAATTAATATTTTGCAGCAGGCAGTGAGGACTCCGTGGGACTGTAGTGGCCGACGCTCACCACGGGAATCAGGCAAGGTAATTCATTTTTAGGGAAAAGAGACTGAAAAGAGTACTTGCAGTATTCCCAGGGAACAATGGTTTTTGCTTGCAGCTGGCATGGGAATAGCCCTCTCGGGACTTCAGTGGGTTGGTAGGCCCCTCAAATGAACATGGAGGAGCACCCCTGCAGACCACGTGTCGGGCAGAGCCGGGAGGAAACAGCCTCAGCAGCAGCAGCAGCAGCAGGAGGATACGTTGAGGAGACGGGAGTTGTCAGCACAAAGAGAGGAGAATGGAGGCATGACGGGACTGCCAGCGAAGACAAAACGAGAGAAGAAACCGCTGTGGGAACTGTCTGGCTCGACGTGGGAGAAACTGCTGACTTGAGAGGTGGAGGTGTGCTTCAGGTAGGATTTCCTTGGACAGCGGCATCCTGGAATAGGTGGCGCAGGAGCAGGAACCGGTGCCTGAGACTGGTGAGGAGCCGATGCGACAGAGGCCCGGAACGCCGTCCTTCGGCGTGGGCCTAGGTTTTCTTGGGGAATTCCTCACCATTCACTGGTTCTCACATTGCAGAGTCTACCACCAGAGAAATGTTCTCCATTCCCCTCTGCATGCTTCTTGGAGCTGAGGCATCCGGCGAGCTGCTGCTCTGCGAGATCCAAGTACCACAACACGTCGTTAGGGGTAGAACCGATGCGAGCAGCGAGATTAATCCATCCATCTCCATAAGGGATTTGTAGCACTCTCCACCCAGGCTCATTGGGTAGCTGTGCCCACTACAGAGGTCCGTATGGGCTAGGGACATGTTGACTGGCTCTAGGAAATGTAAAAACAGGGTGGGTGAAAACAAAAAAACACAAACTAGCAGCAGCTGGTCACAAACGGGCTGGACTCTACTGTCATGAATCCCCCATCGGGGCAGGAAGAAAGGATCCCAGACGTTGACTGCTAGTTTGTGGTATTTAATGAAAAAAACACAAGTTCAAACAGGTGCATGAAAACAAAACTTACAATGAGGGTGAAATTGGAGTAGGCAGGTTGGACGTCAGAACAGGGAAAAGGGTTCTGACGGGAATGAGCACTTGAGAGTCCAGCAATGAATGAGAAAAATAACAGTCCCTACATAGAGCCAGAAATAAATTGACATAAATGATAGCAGGTGTGGATACCATGAGCGGGCAGGAGGGAAACAATGATCATAAATTCGGGGTAAGCTGGGGGCAATGAGAGGGGAGAAGACGGAACTGACAGCTGACAGGAACACTGCCCACAACGGAGCAAAAACCCGGAAGTGACAATGACAGCTGTCAACCCGGACAGAGAGGACCACAGTATGATGAAAGAATTAATATCAACCAATATGGACTGAGAAGTAAATACAAACTAGATTACCAAATAAAAGGAGTAACAAAACTATGATGACAAAAACAAGGAGATGAGGAAAATAAGAAACAAAACGAGATATGCAGAAACAAAAAAGCACAAAATACAACAAATATACAAAATATAGAGAAAGGCCATGAGACTGAGCACGGCGGAAACCTCCAGTGGCTCAGCTCATGACATGAAAATCCAGCCTGGTGAAGGTTTTCTGGCACTGGAGTTCGCTTTATCAATGACTGCAGAGCTTCTACTCCTTTCTTCAGCCCTCACAGACTGATAGTATAATTGAAGGGCATCTTATCAGAAAAAAATAGAAATCAATTCTAGTTCTCCAGACTATACATCCCACAGTGCAGTCCTCAGCCAAGAGGATTTCACTGTTAGTTTTTAAATAAAGAAAGGAATCTGCAAGCCAAGATCTCTTCACCACTTTCTCACCCTCCTCCCACCCTCGCAGTCATATTTTCAGCTCAGATGTTCCACCAGGATGCCCTCTGAGGCTGTCATGTGTGCCCTGCGAAGCTGCATCTCAGCAGTGTGTGGTGGGACTCACAATGACAGCTCTCATTGGTCGTCTCTTTTTTCTTTTTTGCTACCTCCTGTTGCAACACTGCTGTAAAAAGTCTGATTTTTTGTTTTTGTTTTTGGTTAGTGGAGCCTCCGACCACCAGGGAAAGCTGCAATACAGTGGCAAATTAGACAGAAGTCAGGAGGTTCACTTTGCTGTGTCTCCAATATGTCAGTTTGGTTTTATTTATATCAATGTACTTTATTGATCCCAAACTGTGAAATTACAGTACATACATATCAATGTATAGATGAAAGCAAATGCATTGTGGGTATTTGAATAACATGTCAGGATTTAGGACTTTGGCGTCCTTTTTAGCTAGTCTGAACAGCAAGTTTGTCAATAGAGTTCTGAAAAGTACATCGGCATGTGGTGGAAACTTGCAGTAGCTCAGACTAAATCTGTGAGTAATATTCAGAATATACCATAAAGACAATTAATATTTTTATCTTTCAGTACAATAAAATCATCTTTGCTCTATCTGTTATGGTGTCTCAGAGTTTCTGTTATTAATACTGTTACCAAAATCTTTTATTTAGCAAGGCTGTTTTGGGATTGGGTGGCCTCAGGGCTTTTGTGCTCATGGGGGAGCTGTCCTGCTTGCCTGTGGTTCTGGATATTCGCTGCTGTGGCCTCCTGCCCTCTTTTTTTGGGGGGGGGGGGTCCCCTGGTGGGCCGTGCATGTGTGCACATGAGAGCATGCATGTGTTCTCTTTCGGATGCAGATATTGGGCCCGTGCTGGGATCTCCTCGGAGGCAGCAGTTATTTTTTTGCATTCTCTCTCTCGTTTTTTTCCTTTCTCTTTTTCCCCCTCCCCACCCCCACTCATATCCACCTGCCATGCATTCACTTTATATCCCCTCAACTCCCTCTCCCATTCCCTTTGCCAGGTCCCGCATAAGTACAACAATTTAAATAAAAGTATTAAAGTATTATACAGTAAGTGTCATGCTCTGGTCTAGGGACCATGTCCACGCTTTTAATTGTATTTGCCAGTCTTAAGTTTATGTCATGTATCATTTTTTGCCTTGCATTTGTTTCTGTGTTACTCTTATTTGAAGTACTTCCGGGTTTTTGTTTCTGGTTAGTCTTATTGTTGTAGTCCTCCTTCCGGTTCATGGTTATGATTTGCAATTTCGTTCCTTAATCCTCATCAGCTGTTTATTCCCCTCATTAGTTTGTGATTATAGTCCACCCTCATTCCTCAGTTCCCTGCCGAGTTATGGAATGTTTCATTCCCATCGTCATCTATGCTCCAGTCTGATTAGTACTTTCAGTTTTGCATTTTCCAGCTCCTGTGCTGCACTTTTTGATATTTAATAAACTAACTGAACTTCATTCTCACAACTGAGTCTGTCTTTGCTGCCTCCTCAGCAGCAGATCGTAACAGCAAGAAGAGCCTATAAATACTATTTAGTATGTATATCAAATACATGCAGAGCTCCTTTTGGCAAAGTAAATGTGTTTGGCACAACAAGGCAATCAGATATCTGTTCTGCTTGTCAAGCTGCTGCACAGGACAGGCTAAAATAAATAGATCCTTTATTCACCCCAAGAGCAGAAGACGACAGACCTTTGAGCAACATCATTACTTTTTACTCCTGAATAAAAGCTTTGTGTTTGTTTTTATGTGACAATAATAATGTGTCAGCTTCTGTAAAAGCAATTTTCACTCAAGAAAAACAATGTGAAAGCAGCATAGTCACAACATAACTGAGAAAAATGTGACAGCATAACAAGAGTAAAGTGCTTTCTAATGAAATGGGGTTTACTCATGCATACAGGTGAACGTTTGCTAAATATGTGAACCTTAAAGTCTCAAAGCCTTTCTCTTGATTTTTTCCAGTTCACTGAGGTTAGCTGGTCCACGATTTTCCGAAGGTGGTATCTTCATCCTAAAGTCTATACACATCAAAACTTGATGTCCTGCACAGAAATTATCATAAGACAGATAAAATAAAACCTAGTGTGCAGCAATGGAAGCTCTGGAATTCTTTTTAATTTAATCGTAGATATTTATTGAGGCACAAGCTTTAGAGTATACATTGCACTGATCAGTCTGTGGACTCATGCTTCTAGATTATTAGAGCTGTCTCCTAATACTCACCTAATTTTAGCCAATGAGGAAAATTTTAGTAGGCTAATTTTTATTGGTTGGTTAGTTGTGAGGTGGGGTGAGGAAGCATAGGTTGATTCACTGAAGGCCACTTTTTTACACCTTGCAACACTCACTTTTAGGTTATACAGCGTTGCTAGGAGATGCCACAAGGTAGTGCTACTTCCCTTAATCTAATGAAGTAGAGCCACACACTAGCAGTATCACTCAAGCTGCACATGTTCTGGAATTCATGTATGACTAGCTTATGTAACAGCCATTAACTATTGAAACTAACTAATTAGTCTGAATGTGTTATGTCTATGTGACTGCAGTCTGGTCACAAATACACTACTCTCAAAAAGTTATTATTCGGCTTTCAGGTTAAATTTCAGGACGCACCTAAAATGTACTATAACCTTTACAGGTGAACTTAATTTGATCTTCTCTAACCTTTTGAATGCATGAGTCCATCAGTTCAATGTTTCAGTACTTTTTGTGGAACTTGCTGTCCTCTAACAAGGTGCATAACAGCAAAATTCACAACAGGTGTTTGATCCATGAATCGATCAATAAATTTTCTGGTTCAATTAGAAATGTTATTTAAACAGTCCTCTTCATCAAGCTGTTCACATTTTGACATCATGAGACCAAGACGACACCTAACAATTGATCAGCAGTACCTCGCCATTGCGAGGCTTCAAACAGGATGTTCTCAGAGGAAAGTGGCCACTGAGCTTAGAGTGTCACAGAGTGTCATCAGCAGGTTGCAACAGAATTACAGAGAGACTGGAAGAGTCATAGAAAGGCATAGAAGTGGACATCCTTTGACCACAATCCACGCTGATGACCGCTTCATTGTGAACAATGCCCTGTAGAACCGGATGATGAATGCTACTCAACTCCAGGCACATTTAAGGGAGGTGAGAGGCACCCAAATGTCATGTCAGACCATTCGAAACCATTTACCTCAGCATGGTCTACACGCTAGACAACTTGCAAGAGTATCTGACCACACCACCAGGCACAGGCATCATCGTCTTGCATGGGCCTGGGAGCATTTATGCTGGACAAGTGACCAGTGGGCCTCAGTGCTGTTCTCTGACGTAAATCGATTCATGTTGAGCAAAAATGATGGCCGCCAACGATGTTGGAGACATCAAAGACAGCGCTATGCATCAGCCACTGTTGTCACCAGACGAGCCTTTGGCGGTGGTGGTGTTACAGTCTGGCCAGGTGTGTCTAGTCAATACAGAATTGCCCTACACCTTGTAAATAGTATAGTGACAAGCTGATACGACCTGAATAACATCATTAATCCAATCATTGTGCCCCTGCATGAACACAGGCCTAATTTCATCTTCATGGACAACAATGCTCCAGCTCATAGAGGGTGCATCATCTGGGAACGCCTGCTGGAGGCTGGGGTACCTCAACTGGAGTGGCCTGCACTTTCTCCAGACCTGAATTCCATAGAAAACCTATGGGATCAGCAGAGTTGTCATGTAGAGGCTTGCAACCCTACACCCCACAACTTCAATGACCTGAAGGCCACCCTTCAAGAAGAGTGGAATACCATATATATATATACAGTATATTGACCATTTGCCAGTGACGTCCCGCGTCACGTGATTTTTGTTGATACCGCCATATTGGACGGCAAGTCGGGCGCTGTGCGAGTGCATTTCAACATGGCGTCCGCTCAGTCAGATGTGCCGGCTTTGTCCGATGTAGCGCAACTACTAGATAAAAAACATCGTGACCGGTACATGGAAAAGATCAGTGTTATCGGCGTGGACCCTTACAACTTGTCGCTTGAAAAATTCACCAGTTTCATAGATTTTTGCCCCAAACCTGACGTACGCTATATGGACATCTACAACTACCTGGTCAACACACCGTCTAGGTACACTGGAGAGTCTCTGAAAGCCTACAAAAGTTGGACGCTTATAGTTATTTTGTTGCTGGGCTTGTGAGAAATGTGCTGATATCCCCAGTCATCACTTCAACGGTCCACTATGTCGTGACAGCTCAGGTATTTTTCCTTTATTTTTTCCAAAATTCAGACTCTATTCTCTCCCCTACTGTATAGATTTGTCATGTTATATAGAATCTATTAAGTGATAAATTATTAAAATTTTATAAAATATTCAATTATTATTAGTATTATTATTATTATTAGCAGTATATATAGTATCTCAATTAAATTAAAAAATAATTAAATATTTTTATAGATCTATATATTCTGTAAAAGGATTTTTAAATACTTGTCTTATCAATAGAATACTCGATAAACAACTCCAACACTATTAGATATATTACAAATTTTATTGTTCAGTCTATACAAGAAAGACTTATATCCAGATAAAAGTCATCATACCCACATATTAATTATAAGAATATTTATCCACCACAGGTACATCACTCCCAGAAGATGTCGGACCCCCCAGTGAAACCCTGGGTGATCATGAATCAAGATGGTGTCATATTGTCTTCACACTGTACTTGTATGGCAGGGTTAGGAGAGACTTGTTCACATGTTGCAGCTGTGTTGTTTGCTGTTGAGTGTGCTGTCCGCCTGTCCCAAGGCAGACTTGCACTGATGTTCCCTGCGCCTGGAATACACCAACAGCAAACTTGAAGCTTCCTTTTGCTGCATTGCGTGATATCGATTTTTCAAAACCCAAAACAAAACAACGGATGTCAATGCAGAAAAAAAAACATATTCCCCGTAAAAGGGAAAGCAAGCCCATTGCCCCTCCATCAGATGATGATCACTGAGCATTTTTTTTTTTTTTGTTACTTATTTGTACCCGTAGGTAGACTTGGTTTGCAGTCTGGTGACAAGCCACCGGCTGCTGGTCGCTGCGTGCGCGAGCGCCCTAAACCTACATGTTTTTGGTGTGGCGGGAGGAAACCGGAGAAATCCCGGAGTAAACCCACGCAACACGGGGAGAACATGCAAACTCCACACAGCTCACTGTTGGTCGGGGGCTGGGATCGAACCCACGATCTCATGATCCCCGCAATCCCCCGGCCGAGGGTAAAACTGTGCTGCCACAGTGCTAAACCACTGCGCCACCGTGCAGCCTTGTATCAAAGGCTGCATCAAACTTCTAGAATGACAGGCAAACGTGTGCTATACTATCTCTGGTTGAGCCTTATAATCAGGAGTACATTCCACAGGTTAATAGCTTTGGTACAATTTTTTTCCTTGATTTTTAGATGAATGAAAATGGCATCATGTCTAATGTATAATCGAAAATGAATGAAGACTGATGAACAGAAACTAAATATCAGTGTTCCACAACTGTATAACTACACATGTCAGTTGAAAAGAACATCTAATTATATTTGCAGGTGGCCCACAATGATTGTCCTGCTTCTCTGGATACCCTTTTTAGTCCTGATTGTCTTCAGCTTACCTTTGAGCAGCTGTTGAATAGATGTGAACAGGTACAACAACTCTGAAAGTCACTCCTGAGCAGGTAATTTTTCTGCAAATGTTTTAAAATTTATTTCTAAAAATAACAACTTTTAAAGTGCTTTACAGTCTATTAAATGCTACATAATCATTATGTGGGACGTCATAATATCTATGCAGGAAAATTTAGGTTAGTTATATAAGACATTGTTTCTTCTGCAGGTAAAATTTGTTGAAGAAACTACCAGATCGCAGAACAAGTGTGTGTTGTGGCATCAGCAGCGAGTTGGCAGAATAATGGCATCCATCTTCAAAGAAGCTGCACAGACTCATCTTGACGCTCCTTCGAGAAGCCTGCTGAACAAGATATGCTACCCAGTTAGTTTTACCAGTAAAGCAACAAAGTAAGAGACTAGAAAATCACTCGGAGAGCACAAACCTCCGCCAAGGCTGCATGCAATTCCTGAATTGTTTTTTTACCGGTAATCATCTCTTTTTATCCTGCTATGCTTAGCTACTTACTGTAAGCTACTTTTGGTGCTGTATTGAATCATTGAGTACTAAGTTGGTTGATCATGGAAAATGACAACATTTAAATTGTAAAGAAGACATAATTCTAAAATAACTGTCATTTCATTGTGCTATGTAAAATATTCAGATTTCTTTCAGAAAATAGTTCTATATTGGTTTTAAGGAATACTGGTACATTTTTTTTTGTACTCTGTCAATAATTTTGCCGAATTGTTTACAGATGGGAATGCGACCATGAGAAAGTGGCCCGTGATCAGTATGAAGAAATCAGGTCCTCTCAGCACCAGGATCTACTAGTGTGTGATGCTGGACTAGTCCTCAGTCAGCGCTTCCCCTTCATGGGTGCCCCTCCGGATGGATTTGTCTCCTGTAGCTGCTGTGGGGAGGGTCTGGTGGAGGTGAAATGTCCTTTCTGTAAGAGGAATCAGGCTTTAGAGGAAGCGGTGGAAGACCCTCAGTTTTGTGCAAGCAACAGTGATGGCGACATCAAGCTGAAACCATCTCATAAATATTTCTACCAAATCCAAGCTCAACTGGGTGTCACAGAACTTTCTTACTGTGACTTTGTTCTCTGGACTCAAAAAGGTTGTAATGTTCAAAGAATTGAGTTTGATGACCTCTTTTTTAATGAGAAAGTTCAACTTGTTGGTAAATATCACAGGTCTGTCATTTTACCAGAACTACTCGCCAAATGGTATACCAAAAATCCAAATTTGTTTCATATATCTTGTAAGACAAAAGAAACCCCAAAAGGTGATAATACTAGTGTCATTTGCTACTGCAGAAAAACCTGTGGTGATGCATCTATTGTAACCTGTGAGTCTGGCTTTTGTCAAATTGGTCAGTTCCATGTACAGTGTCTCAGGTTGAAAAATGTTCCATAGAAAAAGTGGTGCTGTCCAGATTGTAGAGCAATTTCAAGGAGTCAGAAAAATCTGAAGAACTAAGTGTGTGTGGCATGTAGATTGTGGTTGTATCATCACCTGAGGTTTACTAAAAATAATAAAATGTATTGGCCAAATAGAATATAATATTTCTTTGTTGTACAACTAGCTTAGCTATTGCATGTAAAATATATCATGACTTAAGTAATAAATTTAATTGTTATATATAATTTTCAGGTCATTTCATTGCGTGCATCACATAAAATGTTGATCGCGTAGCCGCGAGTAAGGCGGCTATGCAATCTTTCCTCTTTAGCGCTGCCACCCACCTCCTGCGCCTGTCTTCCTCAGCTGGGAGCCGGTAAAACTTCAAGTTGGATCCCTTTTTCTGGCGATTTGTACACCCAAAGGCACAGCAGTGAAACAACATAGTCTAATTCAATGCCAACATAAAATAAAACAAAGACGTAGGTTGAAATCAGGTAAATATATCGAGATCTGGTACACCGCTGAACAGCTGCTGAATGCGCCGTCCACTCGCTTCCACCGTCCAAGATGGCGGCGTAAACAAAAGGTGTGACGTCACAGCAAATGGTCAATACACTACCATTCAAAAGTTTGGGGTCACCCAGACAATTATTTTGTGTTTTCCATGAAAAGTCACACTTATTTACCACCATGAGTTGTAAAATGAATAGAAAATATAGTCAAGACATTGACAAGGTTAGAAATAATGATTTGTATTTGAAATAATAATTTTTTACAGATACTCAACCTGCTCAAAGGAAGGTCAGTTTTATAGCTTCTCTAACCAGCTAAACTGTTTTCAGCTGTGCTAACATGATTGCACAAGGGTTTTCTAATCATCCATTAGTCTTCTGACGCAATGAGCAAACACATTGTACCATTAGAACACTGGAGTGATAGTTGCTGGAAATGGGCCTCTATACACCTATGTAGATATTGCACCAAAAACCAGACATTTGCAGCTAGAATAGTCATTTACCACATTAGCAATGTATATTAGATATTAGAGTGTATTTCTGATTAGTTTAAAGTTATCTTCATTGAAAAAAAACAGTGCTTTTCTTTCAAAAATAAGGAAATTTCTAAGTGTATATAGTGTATATATACACTACCCTACTACCCTACACTAAGTGTATATAGTGTATATATACACTACCCTACTACCCTACACTAAGTGTATATAGTGTATATATACACTACCCTACTACCCTACCCTACTACTACCCTACTACCCTACACTACCCTACTACACTACTAGTGTATATATACACTACCGTTCAAAAGTTTGGGGTCACCCAGACAATTATTTTGTGTTTTCCATGAAAAGTCACACTTATTTACCACCATGAGTTGTAAAATGAATGGAAAATATAGTCAAGACATTGACAAGGTTAGAAATAATGATTTGTATTTGAAATAATAATTTTTTTCCTTCAAACTTTGCTTTCGTCAAAGAATCCTCCATTTGCAGCAATTACAGCATTGCAGACCTAACATTATTGCACAAGGGTTTTCTAATCATCCATTAGCCTTCTGACGCAATGAGCAAACACATTTTACCATTAGAACGCTGGAGTGATAGTTGCTGGAAATGGGCCTCTATACACCTATGTAGATATTGCACCAAAAAACAGACATTTGCAGCTAGAATAGTCATTTACCACATTAGCAATGTATAGAGTGTATTTCTGATTAGTTTAAAGTTATCTTCATTGAAAAAAAGTGCTTTTCTTTCAAAAATAAGGAAATTTCTAAGTGACCCCAAACTTTTGAACGGTAGTGTATATATATATATATATACGTATATATATATTATAAATATATGTATATACTTTTTTTTTTTTTTCTCCCGGCGCCACATGAGTCGGCCGCCCTTTGCAACAGCTGCTCGATTCCGAGTCTTTTTCCCTTCCTCTCTCTTTTTGATCTGTCTTTTTTTTCACTCCACTTATATCACGGACACACAGATCGTCCCAAATGTCTCCTGAGCCGGTGGACGGAGCCACTGTTTATAGCAGGATATGATACAGCAGGGAAGAGCTGCTAGCATTCAACCGCCACCCGGTCCCATTGGAAAAACTCGACATACCGAGAGAACTGAGGCGAAAACGCCGCGGCTGCCAGGCTGGAGTAAGGCGGAGGACAAACAATATAAGGTACAGACCCTCGCTTCCATCTATTGTCATGGGAAATGTACGGTCGTTACTGGGAAAGGTAGATGAGCTAGCGGCTATCTGCCGTTACGATAGCACATATCGGGAGTGCTCTCTCCTTTTGTTTTCTGAGACGTGGCTAACTGAACTAGCAGCAGATGCTAACATTGAGCTGGAGGGTTTCCACATGATACGGGCAGACCGAACACCAGACAGTGGCAAAGCAAGGGGCGGTGGAGTGATAATGTATGTTAACAACAACTGGTGCAGACCGGGACATATCACTGTTAAACAACGACACTGCAGCAAAGACATTGAGTTGCTAGCTGTTAGCATGCGGCCTACATATCTCCCGAGAGAACACTCACACGTGATCTGCATTGTTGTTTATGCAAATCCGACGGCGAACGCTGGGACAGCGCGTGACGTCATCCATTTAGTAACCAGCAGGCTGCAGACAGAACACCCAGATGCTCTTCTCCTCATCTCAGGCGATTTCAACCATGTTTCACTGTCTCCCATTCTACCCACGTTCTATGTCACATGCCACACTAGAGACAATAAAACACTGGACTTATTCTACGCAAACACTAAGGAGGCGTACACCTCATCACAACTCCCCCCACTCGGGAGATCGGATCACAACTTGGTTCATCTCCGGCCGGTGTACAAACCCCGAGTGCACAGACAACCTCCGGCCATGCGCACAGTGGAGTTATGGTCTGAGGAGACAATGGACACTCTAAAGGGCTGTTTTGAAGCCACCGCCTGGAAGCAGCTCTGCGATCCACATGGTGAGGACATCGATAGCCTCATTCACACCTTCACGGACTACCTCAGCTTCTGTGTGGACAAATCCGTTCCCACCAAGACCATACGGTGTTGCTCAAACAACAAACCCTGGATCAACCCTGAGATAAAAACACTTTTGAGAGAGAAGAAGAGGATCTTCAGGTCGGGGAACAGGGAGATGCTGAAGTCTGTACAGAGGGAGCTGAGGAGAAAGATCAGAGAAGGCAAGGACAGCTTCAGGAAGAAGATGGAGGACAAGCTGCAACAGAGCGACATCAGCGGGGTCTGGAGAAACCTCAAAACCATCTCTGGGCTCCAGAATACCTCCCCCCAGGCCACGGGGGGCAGGGAGTGGGCGAACAACCTGAATCTGTTTTTCAATAGGTTTGACCAACTGCCCTCCCCCCTGACTGCACAACAACCACTGCTGCCTCTAAAGAAATCAAGTCCTGCTGCCCACTCCCCACTCCACCAACACCCCGCCACTCCCAACACACAGCCCCCCATCCTGACCCTGACCAGGACCCAGGTGAGGACGGAGCTGAGGAAGATCAAGGCAAGGAAGGCGTCGGGACCGGACGGCATCAGCGCAAAGCTCCTCAAGTCCTGTGCAGACCAGCTGTGTGGGATTGTGACGTACATCTTCAACCTGAGCCTGAAGCTGGGGAGGGTACCACAGCTGTGGAAAACATCTCGTGTGGTACCTGTACCAAAAACTTCCCACCCCAAAGACCTGAACAGCTACAGACCAGTGGCCTTGACGTCCCACTTGATGAAGACCCTGGAGAGACTGCTCCTTGCTCACCTCCGCCCCCTGGTGGAACCAGCGATGGATCCACTCCAGTTCGCCTACCAGCATGGCATTGGGGTGGAGGATGCGGTGATCTTCCTCCTTCACTGTTCTCTGTCCCACCTGGAGAAGCCCGGGAATATGGTGAGGATCATGTTCTTTGACTTCTCCAGTGCTTTCAACACCATCCAACCGATGATCCTGAAGGACAAGCTGCTGCGCGCAGGGGTGGACCAGCACCTGTCATCATGGATCCTGGACTACCTCCCGAACCGGCCTCAGTTTGTGAGAACCCGGGACTGTGTGTCCGACACGATCATCTGTAGCACGGGGGCCCCCCCAGGGAACGGTGCTGGTTCCCTTCCTGTTCACTCTTTATACTGCGGACTTCTCACACAACACAACACACTGCCATCTACAGAAGTTCTCTGATGACTCTGCGATCGTTGGCCTCATCTCCAATGGAGATGAAGCTGAGTACAGAGGGCTTATCCAGGACTTCGTGGACTGGTGCCATCGGAACTGCCTCCAGATCAATGCGAGGAAAACTAAGGAGCTGGTGGTGGACTGCCGCAGGCATGCGCAACCCCTCACAGCACCAGTAAATATTCAGGGAACAGACATCGAGATGGTGACATCCTATAAGTACCTGGGTGTTCATCTGAACAATAAACTAGACTGGTCACACAATACTGACGCACTCTACAAGAAGGGACAGCGCAGGCTGTTCCTGCTGAGGAGACTCAGATCTTTTGGTGTACAAGGGGCACTGCTGAAGACATTCTATGACACGGTGGTGGCATCAGCCATCACTTTTGGAGTGGTCTGCTGGGGCAGTGGCATTACTGCAGCCGATAGGAAAAGACTGAACAAACTGATCAAGAAAGCTAGCTCTGTCCTGGGGCAGTGCCTTGATCCGGTGGAGGAGATGGGAGAGAGAAGGACGGTGGCTAAACTGTCATCTCTGCTGGAGTCCGAGTTCCACCCTATGCAGGACATACTGAATGCACTGAGGAGCTCATTTAGCAGCAGACTACATCATCCCAGGTGCACAACCGAGAGGTTTCGCAGGTCCTTCCTACCAATGGCTGTCAGACTGTACAACCTAAGCAGGGCTGCTCGCAGAGATAGTAAAAAGACGTAACAAACTAATAGTTTTTGAATGCAAAAGATGCAATAGACTTACACAATGGTCCCCTCCGGCATACAACTAGGAAAATACTGGTCGCTATGGAGGGTGAGAATATGTATGGGCACATAATCATACCATGTAGGATAACTAAGCAGACGGTTATGCTGTTTCATCCCATCTAGCAACAATGCTCTGCACTGTGTGTGTTTATATATTTACATATTTATTCCATCTAGCTACAATGCTCCGCACTGGGTGTGTTTATATTTATATATCTATATATTTATTCCATCTAGCTACAATGCTCCGCACTGTGTGTTTATATATCTACATATTATTCCATCTAGCTACATTGCTCCGCACTGTGTGTGTTTATATATCTACATATTTATTCCATCTAGCTACAATGCTCCGCACTGTGTGTTTATATGTTCATATATTTATTCCATCCAGCTACAATGCTCTGCACTGTGTGTCTGTGTGTGTGTATATATATATTTTATAGTAATATGTACATATGTATATTAGCTGCTCTTGCTTGCTTGCTTTTTTTCTTGCCTTCTGATTGTTGCTCTGAGTGTTGCTATCCCTGTGCTGTTGCAATCCTGGAATTTCCCCGTTGTGGGACTAATAAAGGCTTATCTTATCTTATCTTATCTTATATATATATATATATATATATATATATACAGTGGGGCAAAAAAGTATTTAGTCAGCCACCAATTGTGCAAGTTCTCCCACTTAAAAGATGAGAGAGGTCTCCAATTTTCATCATAGGTATACCTCAACTATGAGAGACAAAATGAGAAAAAAAAATCCAGAAAATCACATTGAAGGATTTTTAATGAGTTAATTGGTAAATTCCTCGGTAAAATAAGTATTTGGTCATTCCCAAAAGTTCATCTCAATACTTTGTTATATACCCTTTGTTGGCAATGACAGAGGTCAAACGTTTTCTGTAAGTCTTCACAAGGTTTTCACACACTGTTGCTGGTATTTTGGCCCATTCCTTCATGCAGATCTCCTCTAGAGCAGTGATGTTTTGGGGCTGTCGCTGGGCAACACGGACTTTCAACTCCCTCCAAAGATTTTCTATGCGGTTGAGATCTGGAGACTGGCTAGGCCACTCCAGGACCTTGAAATGCTTCTTACGAAGCCACTCCTTTGTTGCCCGGGCAGTGTGTTTGGGATCATTGTCATGCTGAAAGACCCAGCCACGTTTCATCTTCAATGCCCTTGCTGATGGAAGGAGGTTTTCGCTCAAAATCTCACGATACATGGCCCCATTCATTCTTTCCTTTACTCGTCCTGGTCCCTTTGCAGAAAAACAGCCCCAAAGTATGATGTTTCCACCCCCATGCTTCACAGTACGTATGGTGTTCTTTCTCCTCCAAACACGACAAGTTGAGTTTTCATCAAAAAGTTCTATTTTGGTTTCATCTGACCATATAACATTCTCCCAATCCTCTTCTGGATCATCCAAATGCTCTCTAGCAAACTTCAGACGGGCCTGTACTGGCTTAAGCAGGGGGACACGTCTGGCACTGCAGGATTTGAGTCCCTGGTGGCGTAGTGTGTTACTGATGTAGCCTTTGTTACTTTGGTCCCAGCTCTCTGCAGGTCATTCACTAGGTCCCCCCATGTGGTTCTGGGATTTTAGCTCACCGTTCTCGTGATCATTTTGACCCCACGGGGTGAGATCTTGCGTGGAGCCCCAGATCGAGGGAGATTATCAGTGGTCTTGTATGTCTTCCATTTTCTAATAATTGCTCTCACAGTTGATTTCTTCACACCAAGCTGCTTACCTATTGCAGATTCAGTCTTCCCAGCCTGGTGCAGGTCTACAATTTTGTTTCTGGTGTCCTTTGACAGCTCTTTGGTCTTGCCCATAGTGGAGTTTGGAGTCTGACTGTTTGAGGTTGTGGACAGGTGTCTTTTATACTGATAACAAGTTCAAACAGGTGCCATTAATACAGGTAACGAGTGGAGGACAGAGGAGCCTCTCAAAGAAGAAGTTACAGGTCTGTGAGAGCCAGAAATCTTGCTTGTTTGTAGGTGACCAAATACTTATTTTACCGAGGAATTTACCAATTAATTCATTAAAAATCCTTCAATGTGATTTTCTGGATTTTTTTTCTCATTTTGTCTCTCATAGTTGAGGTATACCTATGATGAAAATTAGAGACCTCTCTCATCTTTTAAGTGGGAGAACTTGCACAACTGATGGCTGACTAAATACTTCTTTACCCCACTGTATATGCCTAGTGTAAATGGCACTAATACTCAAAACACAAAGGGCACTTTTTCCCAACAATGTGGACAAATGTGTTCTTTGTGCACGACATGAGAAGCCTGAAAAAAGAGGACGATAGTGGAAGGGAGCTGGGGACCAAAAGACACTGTTTATCTGAGTTTAGGCCGTTAACGGGCCACTCACCTCCTTGACTGCACAGATTAAATTATATTTTAAAGGGGTCACTCACTGAAAAAAAAAAAAATGTGTTTTTGTAGGTTTTAACCTTCTGAAATGCATCTGTTGGTCATGTGATTACTGTAGTAGTAGATTAGTTTATTTGACAGGGACAGTGCAATAAACATAGACAATTAATCAAAGACAATTAATCTGATGTGTTGCACATAGAGTGTATAGCTATTAGCTAATTTGCAACTCTTGTCCCTGGATGGGCTTTAGAAAAAACTGGAAAAATGTCAAAATGCTCACTGCCCTTAAAACAAAAGCACACAGCAATTATATTGTTTCTGTGTATGATTAGGCATTTTGACTCTTCTGGGTTTGCCATGGGGTGTCATAAATTGGTAAACTCGGCCCAGTGCAGTCCTTGACACACACTCGCTGCTCTATTAATGGCCAGCCTAGCTGTCTGTCGTGTAGTAAACAGTGTTACAAGAAGTTTGTTTACAAAGTGTGGTTTAAAGGTCTGATGACATGTTTTTGACTTCATCTAATTTTTCAACACATAATACAGTATGACGAAATAGACTGGTCTGTGCAGTTGTAAGTCAAACAGGCTTTTTTTCACGCGGATATCCGACGTTTTCATGAGCGCCATGTCACCAATTGCGTCAGTGGCTGGAAAACCCCCCAGCCATGTTGCAACGTTATCGACAGAACACAGCGCTTGGCTGCTCATTGTACACACAGGATGGAAGCAGTAGAAAACATCGACGATGGTTCCAGGACATATAGTCTGGAATTGGTTTGTGTTGTCCAATCTTCAGACGATTATAATTCCGAAGAATGGGATGACAATAAAGAATCTGGGGGCATCAGACCTTATAGGTTTGAGCTGTGCCAAGCGGGCATTGTGCCTAGCGAGTCAGACTCAGAGAGTGACAGTGGAGACACACACGCCCGCCACAGCAGCAGCGACAAACACACGGCAGGGGAACACCGAGTGTTATGCTTTTGTTACAGATATTGCAACAAATTATTTGTTCATAAATATAATTTATTTAAACCCGATTTTTCAATAAAATCATAGCAGTGTATTCTCTGTGGCTCAGGCATCGGGTTTATTATGTATTATATTTTGAGTTCTTCTTGTTTTTGTTTTGTACATGTGTTTTATGTGCGTTTTGACCCACTTCCAGGTGGGCACTGTCCAAGATTCGCCAGTCCGACCACGCGCCCTCTCTCTTTGACAGTCAGCTGTTCATGTTTTGTGTGCATCATCTGCCGTGTTGTCAGCCAGCCAGTATTGCCAACACTATCACGACGTGTTAGCCACTCCACACAGCCGTGGTTCTGTTGCGCCCCTTGAAGCGATGTCGACCCTGGGGCGCAACCATGGTTAACACGTCTCCTCTCCATGTTCACTGGGCGATGTCAGCCCCAAACGCCAACTGTAAGTGTTTCTGTTTATTTTTGTAAGTCTTCACCTTTTTGGGAACTGCTGTCATCATTCTTATGTTCAATATATGTGCTGTGGTGAATTCTGCGCATAAATCCATTCATCATGACCCTCCATGCACTCTTACGCAGGGCATGGAGAGGGAGGATGAAATAACGAGGATTTGCATGCAGGGTTCACCACAGCACATTTAATACAGAAAGACAGGCAATTCCCAAAAAGGTGAAGATGTACAAAAAACAGAAACACACTTACTGATGGCGTTCGGGGGCCGGCATCGCCCAGAGAATGAATGAGAGGAGACATGTTAGCCACAGTTGCGCCCCAGAGCCGACATCGCTTCAAGGACGCACGAGAACCACAGCGAACATGGAGCGAGAGTGCTGAAAATACTGGCAGACTAACAGCACAGATGACAATACTATGGACCAGCAGTGCGTGACTGGCAAACGGCCGCTAAGTACACGCACTGCTGGTGATGGTGTGATGAGAAGCACCTGGGCGAGGACCGGGAAAGATGATCAGCGGGAGTTTGAATCAGCTGATGATAATGAGAGAGGGGATGTGACCGGACCGGCGAGCGTCAGCATGCGATCACAGAAAGTAGGTCAAAGCTGCGCGTAAATCCATTAATACTTCCCCTCCTCGTGCGCTCCTCCTGCGTAAAAGCACACGAGGAGTGCACGAGGAGGCTTATGACAGTTGGAGCGGAAGCGTGTGATGTGGTCTTTCACAGCCTGCTGTTTATCTAAGCCTGCGACACAACGCGAAGGTATAGCTGTAAAATTAAAACAAGAAACCAGAGAAACTGTCAGCTACAAAGCTGCTGTCATTCCAGTCAACAACATCGGCATCCGTTCTGTCGCTTACATCATGGTGGTGCCGTCCAATCAGCGGCTGCGGTTTTTTGATGATAACTAGTTTATGCAGACGTGGTTGTAAATATTATATTGATCATCAACAATGACTTTTGGGTTTACACAACATGCTAAAAAATGTCAAAATCGTGTCATCAGACCTTTAAACCCTAATAGACATCCCTGTTTCCACCTGGTTCACTAATCCAAAGTCCATAATATCTCTTGTGTCACTCTGGCTTATTTTGTTATATTTTTGCTGTGATGCTATATTGAGTCATTAGCATTAGCGTGCTAGATGATCATTGTAAGTGGATACAGCTCACCTTGGCAGGGAGGTGACAGGAGAGGCCACCTGGCGTTATCTTAACTGTTGATCTGGCCAGTTTTGAATGCTATTTTCTAGAAATTCTACTCACCCCCACTGCAATCTTTGTTTATTTACAACGCTTTACTCAGTGCCATTCTCAGATGTCATTTTAGTTTATTTTCTTGCAGTATTATCTCTAACCAGGACTAAAGGTGGCTAACTGAAGCCAGCAGTTTAGCCACTCATTCACAAATGCTTTTGCGCTTATTGTACTCCAGGGATCGGTCATATCCTATCGACCACTGAAGCCATGCAACTGTCCACCAGTGATGCCTTTCTTAGTTCTTTGAGACACATTTACATTAGATGGCTCAGGCTAGAGCCGAGTTAGCCACCTAATGTTAGCAATAGTTTTGAACACAGTCTGAGAGATTTAAAGAGACACGCACTGAAACCAGGCACTCTGAGAAAGGCTACAAAATAGAATTCACAAGGACGTGGCAATAGTTGAAGAAAATCTGACCAAAATATGTCACAAACATTTCATTAAGGCATGTGTGAGTTGTTAAAATGCAGAAAAAGTGCCATCAATGACCCGTTTAAGGGCTTATTGTTACTAAAGACTTTCTCACGAAACCCTGGGACCTCAATCATTCAATAATGTTGCAAAACTGTTTATTTTTCGCCTGTTAAATTGATACTTCTATCATAAAAGTACAACAAATAGTCAAATATTTGCTATAAATTGTGACTATTGGCAGGATAATTATTAGTCAGGGGCACCCCTATAAATTACAGCTGCTTTCTAATTGCAGGTATCTTTATACAGTGATGTGCACAGACGTTTCGCGGGGCAGGAGCTAAACCAAAAAAGAGCACTCCTACTGATAAAAAGTAAAATTACACACAGTGGTACAAACTTTACTGAAACTTTACTTTCTTGGTACATCTATTTCATTGTAATACCTATGGAGATATTTAATACCTCATAGATTTATACAAACTCGCACAGAGAGCATGGTCTTCATCATTAATTATTTGTTTACATTACTAAAGGTAAATGACAACAAATGGGCAGCTTCCACTGAAAAATAAATATCTGTTCAAAATAAAGAAATCTTTGCAAAAATCTGAAAAAGGCTTTTCTTTCATCCATCTATCCATTCCATCCATCCATCCATCCATCCATCTTCTTCCGCTTAATCCTTTTCAGGTCGCGGGCGGGCTGGAGCCCATCCCAGGATCTTTGGGCGAGAGGCAGGGTACACCCTGGACAGATTGCCAGTCCATCGCAGGGCCAACACAGAGAGACAGACAACCATTCACTCTCACAGTCATACCTAAGGACAATTTAGAATCCCCAGTTTGATGCCAGTTAACCTAACTTGCATGTTTTTGGCATGTGGGAGGAAACCGGAGAAATCCCGGTGTAAACCCACGCAGACGTGGGGAGAACATGCAAACTCCACACAGATCACTGTTGGTCGGGGGCTGGGATTGAAGCCGGGATCCCCCAGCCAAGGGTGAGTTGCTGTGCTGCCGCAGTGCTAACCACTTTGCCACCGTGCTGCCCGCTTTTCCTTCAATATTTTTAAATTTTTCCTTATACATTTCCTTTTTCCTTATTTTTTACTTTTTCTTGCAAATTTACTAGCTTTCTCCTCATAAAATACAAACATTATTTATATAATTTTGTACTGTTTTGCCATATAAAAATGCGGCTGATTAATCAGCAATTCCTTTTCTCATGAATTGGAATTTCTTCTTCTTGTTGTGACATTTTCCTTGGACATTTCAGGCTTTATTCTAGTGAATTTGTAAGTTCTTTTCATGTAGATTTGTCTTTTTTGTGCATATTTGCAGCTTTTGTGATAAATTCAGGACTTTTTGATTAAATTTTGCATCTCTTTTCTTTTAAATTTGACTTTACCAAAAAAAAAAAAAAAAAAAAAAACTCCCAAACCTCCAGTTCAGTTGGGGCTCACACAGAATTAACTGGATATCAGAATATAGTTACCGAACATTTAAACACATCTGAACGGCAATTGCCGTCTCTGTGGGGGAACATTACAATCTATAATATCTTTATTAAAAAAAAGGCTCCCCAGAAGGGCAATTCAGAGGGCAAAGAGGCAGGTGCTAGAGCATCACCTGGGGTCCATCTGTGCACGTGCCTGCCTTCACAGGACCAATAACTATCAGCATTAGTTGCTCCTTTTTTATGATCCCCAACTTTACATTAACTAGTGGGCAATCACGGTCTGTAGGCTCATATGTGGCTTCACTAAACCACAATATACACCAAAGCTTCTGTGCTCAAACTGGTAGTTTGTGAAGGTGAGATGATAAACATCTGCAGCTCAGGCTCCTTTGTAAGCTGGTGCCAAATAATGAGGTTTGTTTGATTAACAGAGAGTGAGAGCTGTTGGCATATAACTCTGTTTCAGGAGTCAGCTCCACACAAGTCCAAACGATTTCCCCTGCAACACCCAGTGATGTCTTCGTGCCTCATTATGAATCATGACTTTAATAAGGCTGCAGTTCAACAGCACCACCAGCTTTTCCACACGGGGACTGCACGGGGGATGCTTCAGATTAAAGAACATCACCGGCAGCAGTTGTTTCCTTTAAGGCTTGGTGTCATGTTTTTAAAAGTCTGTACATCATGAACAGAGCCTTTTGTTTGTTTGAGAAATGACTCACCTGGTTTAAGCTGGCTCTTTTTCAGTCCTGTGTATGTATGTGTCGGTTTGCTTTGTTCTCTGGCAGAGCTGCGGCAAATTTTCAGAGTCTTTGAAGCGAAAGAATAAGGTTAGACCACAAAGCCCTGCAGCAAAAATAGTAAAAAAATAAAAAAATTAAGTAGCACACAATGGATAATGTAGCTACTGTATTTTGCAGAGAAAAGGGAGCGTAAAAGCAATGTGCTTTTGGCAACGTGGACATGGATTTTTATACTGGTTCTATTGTTTGCAGTCCAGAAGGAACTCGGCTTTTCTCTGTTGAGTTTTTTAAAAGGAAAACTGTGGAACTTACAGCAATTAGGAGCAAAGACTCTAAAACCCATTTCAGACATGCACTGACTTTCCATTATTGTCAGCAGCTGAAGGGTTTAGCATCATGTATGAATGCTCACATGGGTCAAATTCTGCACCAGCATCTTAACTTGGCATGCTGCTTCAGTCTCGCACCCATCAGCCTCGCAGCTTCATCCAGATGTCCACAAGGCAGTGAGAGCGAAATGCGTATTACGTCGACCATAACTGCTGTACTCATGTATAATTACTCGTGCAGTTCATCTAATGTGCATGTTTTTTTGGACTATGGGAGGAAACCGAACATGCAAACGTCACACAGAAAGCTGCCCAGCTGGCATACTCTTTTTGAACCCACTCCCTTCTTGTTGTGAGACAAGAGCACTAACCACTGCACCACCCAGCTGCCCAACATTAGTTCACATAAAACATTTATTTTCTGCAGCCTAACTTAAAGTATTTATCGTATTAAACCGTATTAAATTAATCATGATTTCTTCTTTGATTCGTCTGCCTCCATCTCACCCTCTCCCTTGCATCTTCCTCTGTAACACAGACCCTCTCCATGTCCTCCTTTCTCTGCCTCCTGAAGTGAGGAATAAGTGGACACACTCACCACGAACTCACATTTGAACTCAAAAGGTCACACCTGCATCTTACAGGCAGAATTCTGAGTAAGCCCCTCCCCTGCTATGCAGAAACTTAACATAAATATAGGTGCAAATGGCAATCATCAGGCTCCATGCAACTGTAGACTTCAAGGTCTTGTACTGTTTAGCAACATCCTTTAAAACCTAAGGTGTGTTACAAATTCATTTTTAAAGTTGCACTACGTAACTTTCTTTTTCCTAACACTGAAAAGACTGCAACTATGCCGACTACAGTCTCAGTCCCACCAGCCAATCACAGGGCACTTTGTAGTCGTGCCCTGTGATTCGCTGTTGGGACCAAGCCACAGCTGCTGTTCCCCTGTGATCCCACCAAAAAAAAAGAGCCGCTGAACGCAATGTGGGCCCACTCAGGCTATGGAGGAAGTGACATTCACTCAGTTCTATGAACCTTATTTTGAAGTGAAAATTTTACAGTGTTGCTTTAAACAGTCCCTCCACGATTTCGCGGGATGTTTTTATGATTGTTGTGGCCCAAAAAGCCTGAATTTGTGTGAGCTTTTTTTAAAAGCTGTGATAAAAGTTAAGATGTTTTGAGAGTTGTTTTTTTTTGTATCAAAAGATGTGGGAAGAATTACAAATTTTAAAGCAGATAGTTTTTTGCAGCTTACTACAGTGATATTCTATATAACAATACAAGAAAAGCACAGGATTGTCAAAAATTTCCTATTTCAGTGATTTGTAAATTAAGCAGAAACGTCTGCTTTACAGAAAAACTCTTTTGTGCAACATCAAATACAGATTTTAACACAATATCCATTACAACAGCTAAACTGCATTGAATGCATGTTTAAGAGTAGAGATTTGGAAATGATTGGCAGCACCTTCATTTGAAAACTCCCTATGGTCCCCAACCACTCGGTACCGAGCGGAGAGGAAAAAATAAATTATTTAGTCTGTTGCTCTGTATTGTCTATTGGAGTCTGTGTTTTTCTGAAAAAAAAAAAAAATTACAGACAATATTCTCTCTCTTTCCATGCCTAAGTCATACCTGTCTATCTGCTGCACATCTTCACACACACACACACACACACACACACACACACACACACACACACACACACACACACACACACCCCTTTCATTTACGGGGGTGGGCGGGGTGTCTGTGTCCAGACCAGAGATCCACAGCTTTAAAGCTCATTGACCAGATGTAGTAATGATTTTACCTCTAAAGATGTATAAAATGATGAAACCCTGGCTGTAGAGTTAGATTTGCTCGTTTGTGTTCCCATTACGGGGTGCTTTGGGGGCAGGCGGACTTTTTTCAACACAAACCCAGCACTTCGTACACGCGGTCAGGAAGGAGACACCCGCTGGCAGGCTGGGGGAGACGGAGGAAGGGATGGTGTTGGAAACCTCACGGGTGAGTGGGGGGTTTTTTAAATCACACACTCTGTTTGCTGTTGTGTTCCGTAAACACAGAAGTGAACGCGGTGCAGCGATGCATTTGATTGGTTAGACTGAGCATTTCAGCACCACTGAGAGACAAATTTGATTGGTGAACTTGGCAGAAGTTGACAAGGATTGGCCAAAATTGCGAGAAAGTTGCCGTGATTGGACAAAGTTGCAAGGTCGCACAATAGTTGCGCTGATTGGCTGATTTTGCGTGAATTGACGTGATCACAACATCGCAAAGTCCTGGAGGGACTGATTATAATGTACAGGAGAAGCTTGCTGTACTTCAGTTGTTGTTCAAAAGAATCAGACATCCGTGGGAAGATTCAAACCTGGGACCTCCAGCCTTAACAACTACCACCTTAACATCTCTACACAACTGCTTCACTTCACACTCTTAACTTTCTAAGAAAGAAATGTTCCATTGACAATAGCTTCCAAGCAGCAGTAGAATATTTAAAACTTATGTGTGTTACACATTTTCTCTCTCTCTCTCTCACTCGCATGGGGCAATAGCTACGAATAAATACAGAGCACGCCTCGATCCGACTGTGGGGGGGGGGGGTGTTTGTTTTGTTCCCAAGTTGAGACCCTGGAGCATTTGTTTGTCCAATGTTTTCGTTTATCTGGACTTTTTGATATTTTGCGCGAGTGGTTTCAGGCTTTGGGTGAACGTTTCTCTTTTGGTCTGTTCATTTACGGTCCAAAGTATAAAGTGGCAAGGAAGGCTGCCCACACTTTGATGAACTTCCTATCTGGTACAGCTAAACTTGCCATCTGGCTGACGAGGACAAATCGGGCTAGCAACGCTGGCAATGTGGATCCTGTGTCTGCTTTCAAGGTCTTGTTGAAAGTCAGACTCCAGGTGGAGTTCTCTTACTATCAAATGGTGGACAATTTGGAGGCATTCATCAATAGATGGACTGTAGGGAACGTTTTGTGTTCTGTGGGTCAGGGGGATGAGTTATGTTTGCACTTTTGAGATGTGACACACTTGGGGCAGTGATATTGGTCTTTTTGCATTTTTGAAATGTACAATAAAGTCTTTTTTAAAAGTCAAAGTCAAGTCTCTCTCTCTCTCTCTCTCTCTCTCTCTCTCTCTCTCTCTCTCTCTCTCTCTCTCTCTCTCTCTCTCTCTCTCTCTCTCTCTCTCTCTCTCTCTCTCTCTCTCTCTCTCTCTCTCTCTCTCTCTCTCTCTCTCTCTCTCTCTCTCTCTCTCTCTCTCTCTCTCTACCAACGCTGGCAATGTGGATCCTGTGTCTGCTTTCAAGGCCTTGTTGAAAGTCAGACTCCAGGTGGAGTTCTCTTACTACCAAATGGTGGACAATTTGGAGGCATTCACCAATAGATGGACTGTAGGGAACGTTTTGTGTTCTGTGGGTCAGGGGGATGAGTTATGTTTGCACTTTTGAGATGTGACACACTTGGGGCCGTGATATTGGTGTTCCTGCATTTTTGAATTGTACAATAAAGCCTTTTTTTAAAAGTCAAAGTCTCTCTCTCTCTCTCTCTCTCTCTCTCTCTCGTGCGCATGCGTGGGCGTTTGTGGGAGCAGGGGTGTGGAGTGGTGTCGAGTGAGTACTTTAAACTTTGTATTTTCTAACTTTTTCTCTATCTTGTGTGTTTGAGGTGTGTGTGTTTAATATAGTGGGTTGAGTGTGTGTGTGCTGGGGTGTGAGTGTTGGAGTGAGTGTGTTGGGGAACGGTAGCTTCTGCTGCCGGTTTTTCCCGGCCGGCATCATGCCGGTGATTGATGGTGGTGTGGAGTTTGAGCGCTTAACCCGGCGTCATGGTGTGAGAATCCTCCCGACAGTTCCCTGTTCTGTGGAGGAGGCCAGCCTCGCTGTAGGACAGGTGGTTGGGCATGGCAGCATAAAATCAGCATCGAGGATGAACAGCGCAATTGTGATCTTTCTGGATTCGACTGAGAAAGCTGATCAGGTGGTGGCACAGGGAGTGGTCATAGGTGACACTTTTACTCCCGTTTTACCGCTGGCGAATCCGTCTAGGAGGATCACCATCTCAAACGCTCCTCCTTTCGTTAAAAATGATCAGCTGATTAGAGAGTTGTCCCGTTTTGGCCAGGTTGTGTCCCCTATCAGAATGGTCTCTCTGGGTAGTAAATCACCCCTGCTGAAGCATGTTGTATGTCATAGGAGGCAGTGTTTCATGGTGTTGAAAGACAGCTCTGCTGAACTGAACGCGTCTTTTAATTTCAGGATTGATGGCTTTAGCTACTTGGTGTTTGCAACATCTGAAACCATGAAGTGTTTTGCGTGTGGCGCAGAAGGCCATCTTATTAGGTCATGTCCTGAAAAGGCGAACACAAAGAGCACTGGCGGTAAGAAAGGTGACGCCGCTGTTTCTGGTGGTCCGGAGGGTAGCGCTACATGTGGTGCGGCGGATGCCGCTGCGGCGCCCGCTTCTGCTGGGGCGGTCGCGGCCGCGACTGCGGCCGCATCTGCGGCCGCAGCCGCGTCCGCTTCTACTTCTGCGGGGGCGTCCGCGTCCGCATCCGCGTCCGCGTCCGCGTCCGCGTCCGCGTCCGCTTGTGCTGGGGCGGCCGCGGCCGCGGCCGCCTCTGCTGGGGTGGCCGCGGCGGGCGCGGTAGTTGTCCCCCCAAACAGTGATGGTGGGGAATTTCTGTCTGGCGGCAGCTCTGATCATTGTGACGAGCCTGTCGCCCGGGGTAGACAGGTGGAGGGTGTAAGTAAAAGTGCAGTTAAACGAAGGAACGTGAATGAACAGACTTTGCAGGCGGGGGAGGAGCGGTTTGAGGCTGTAGCGGACACACAGAGCAAACACTGCATGACAAACGTTGCGTTTCATGAAGAAATGCAGGAATGTAGTTTTGTTGAAGAGGATCCTTTTAAAGCTGCACAAAAAAGGAAAAGTGCGGAAAACTTGCAGAGCTCTGCTAAATCTAGTAGGGTTGGGAATTTAGATTTACTGAATGAGAGCGCTTCTGATGAAAGTGGAGATGAGTCTGAACTGATGCAGACGCAGGAGGAGCAAAGCTCCTATTGTTTTGCTAAAATTAGACAATTTCTCCAGGTGACTAAGGGGAGCAGAGCTGTGAAAGTGGAAAATTACTTTCCAGATCTGGAGTTATTTGTGGCATCAGCTCGCAAGCTGATGAAACCGAATGATGGGAATGAGACTTTTACTGATCAGGAATTTTTTCGTTTAAAGAAACTGGTTGTCAAACTGAAATCACAAATTACTAACAGTCATGTTGACTCTTAGTTTGTTTCTTCCCTTTTATGCTATGTGTGTGTTTTTTTACTGTACCTTATTTTTATCCTTTTTAATGCCCCACCTTAGAATTGGCACTCTTAATATAAACGGGGCCAGGGATGATGTAAAAAGGGCCTCTTTATACAAGCTTTTTAATTTAAAGGCACTTGACGTGCTGATGGTCCAGGAGACTCACAGCACTGTAGACATTGAGTGCCAGTGGAGAAAAGAGTGGGATGGCTGCATTTTTTTTAGCCACAAATCCAATAATAGTGGAGGGGTGGCTGTACTTTTCTCTCGGGGTTGTGTGCCTGTCTCTTATGAGGTAGAAGAGGTGGTGAAAGGACATGTACTCTTGCTAAAGGTACAGCTTGAAAATGTAAACTTGGTTCTTATAAACGTGTATGTGCCAACCCAGAGAGCAGAAAGGATCAGGGTCTTTAATATGCTATCAGATACGGTTAGATCCTGTAATCCAAATAGTTTTTTATTTCTGGGGGGTGATTTTAACTGTACATTAAACCACAGACTGGACAGGAACCATCAGGAACCTCACCCTGCTTCTGCCAATAGGCTGAGGGAACTAGTGAAGGCGCATGAAATGGCCGATGTGTGGAGATCACATCATGGGGACCAGAGGCAGTACACCTGGAGCCATGCTAAAGATAACCTCTTATCTATGGCTAGGTTAGACCGTTTCTATGGTTTTAAACACCAAATGAGTGTTTTTAAAAATAGTTGTATCTGTCCTGTTGGTTTCACTGATCACTGCCTGCTGATTTGTTCTGTTTTCATTGAAAATGTAAAGTGTAAGAGTGCTTTTTGGCATTTTAATAATACACTTTTAAATGATGTGTTTTTTAAGGGAGTTTTTCATGATGTATGGAAGTCACACAGGGAACAAAAACCCTCTTTTAGTTCTCTCCAATTGTGGTGGGATTTTGGTAAGGCCCAGATAAAACAACTCTGCCAACAGTACACTCAAAATGTCACTCGTAGCTTGACCCAATCCTTGAAAGTTCTGGAGACTGAGGTGGTAGAACTAGAGGAGTTGCTCAGTTCTACAGGAAAACAGGAGCACTTAGAGGCTCTCAAGTCAAAAAGGTCAGCCTTGGCTAGCTTGCTAGGGGTCACCGCACAGGGTGCTCTGGTCCGCTCACGCTACATGGATGTAGCTCTGATGGACTCGCCCTCCCAGTACTTTTTTGGACTGGAGGGGAAAAATGGACAGAGAAAGCTCATTCACTCCTTGTTGGGCGATGACGGGAGAACAATCTCCACAGCAGCAGAGATCAGGAAACACGCTGCTAGCTTTTACAGTGAATTGTTTAGAGCAGAGTGGAGGGAGGACACGTCACTGGGCCAGGTTTTCCTTGATGGTCTTCCAGTGCTCTCAGAGGACCTTGTTGCCGGCTTGGATGCTCCACTGTCTCTGTCTGAGCTGCATACGGCGCTAATGAGCCTCCAGAATGGAAAATCACCAGGCATAGATGGTCTCTCTGTGGACTTTTTTAAGGAATTCTGGCCCCTGCTTGGTCCAGACCTGCTGGAGGTTCTCCAAGATAGCTTGGAAAGGGGGACCCTACCCACGACCTGCAGGAGGGCCATCATCACACTGTTGCCGAAAAAGGGGGACCTCCAGAGCCTAAAGAACTGGAGGCCAGTCTCTCTGCTCTGCACAGACTACAAGATTCTCTCAAAAGCTCTGGCCCGAAGACTGAGAAAGGTGATGAGCGAGCTCATTCATGTAGACCAGACTTACTGTGTGCCTGGCAGGCTGATTAGTGACAACGTCACTTTAATTCGGGATATTTTGGAGGTCTCTGGTTCATTGGCGGTAGAAACTGGTTTGATTTCAATTGACCAGGAAAAGGCGTTTGATCGGGTTGAACACCAATATTTATGGACAGTTTTAACAGCTTTTGGGTTCAGCCCAGGCTTCATAGCCAGGATACGGGTCTTGTACAGTGACATTGAGAGTGTGCTGAAGATAAATGGGGGCCTGTCTGCCCCTTTAAAAGTCCAGAGGGGGGTTCGGCAGGGCTGCCCTCTCTCAGGGATGCTGTACTCCCTCGCCATAGAGCCTTTGCTTCACTGCCTGAGAAGGGATCTATCAGGAGTTACTTTTCCTGGCTGTGACACCACGTTCAAGCTGTCGGCCTATGCAGATGATGTAGTCATTCTGCTAAACAAGCAGAGTGACATTGACGTTCTGGTTAGGAGTGTCAATCTTTTTGGCCAACTTTCCTCTGCAAAGATAAACTGGGGAAAAAGCGAGGCTCTGATGGTGGGGGAGAAACTAGAAAATCAGCTTACGCTGCCGGGTGGGTTGATTTGGAAAAAAGGAGGTTTTAAGTATCTTGGTGTCTTTATTGGAAATCAGCAGTTTGAGCAAAAAAATTGGGATGGGGTCATAGAGAAAATTAACGGGAGACTAAACAAGTGGAAGTGGCTAATGCCAAGAATATCTTTTAGAGGAAGAGTGCTCATTTTAAATAATCTTGTTTCCTCATCCCTGTGGCACCGCCTCATGTGCATGGACCCCCCTGCTGGTTTGTTGTCCAAAATTCAGTCTGTTTTGGTGGACTTTTTTTGGGGGGGTGGACTCCACTGGGTTCCTCAAGCCCTGTTATTTCTTCCCAAAGAGGAGGGGGGGCAAGGAGTGATTCATTTAGCTAGTAGAGGTGCTGCTTTTAGACTGACTTTCATACAGAGACTGCTGACGGGCCCCCAGGACCTGGTATGGAGGCCTTTGGCCTGTGTTATTTTACAGAGAGTCCTTGGGCTTGGGCTAGACCTCCCTGTGTTTTTAATGGATTTTAAGAACTCTAATGCACTGTCTTTACCCAGTTTTTACCGCAGTCTCTTTTCAGTGTGGACTCTTTTTAAAAAACAAAGAGGGCCATGCGATTCCCTCTACTGGTTGTTGAAGGAGCCGCTGGTTTTTGGTGGTCGCCTTGGTGTCCTGCCGGGAGTTGGAAGGACCTTCCTTGATAGGCTGTGTTCCAGGAACATTCTCACTCTGAAGCAAGTGGTGGAACTGGCTGGTCCTGGCCTCAACAACGCCTCAGCTTTAGCAGCTCATCTTGGTGTCAGGTCGAATCGTTTCATCGATGGTCTTCTTGCACACTGGAAACAGGAGCTTCATGGACTTGAGCACTCCCTACTCTTGGACTTTTGCAATGGCACGCTGCAGCCAGAAAGCACTGACCCCTTTCCCTCTCTCACGCTCTATATGGACTTTGACGTCGCTCCTTGCTCCTTACTGGCATTCTGTGCTCCCACTGGTGTGGACTTTGGAGGAGCCAGTGGTAAGGCACTCTACAGACTGGTGGTGATGGCACTCAACAAGGACCGATTGAACACCTGTGTGGACACTTCTTGGAGAGCCTATTTTAAACTAGGAAAAGGGCATCGGCCTGCCTGGAAGGCTCTTTACAAAGCCCCTCTCCCTAAGAGGCATGGAGACTTACAGTGGAGGGTCCTGCATGGTATTATAGCTGTCATTGCTTTTGTTTCTGTGATTAACAGCAGTGTCAGTGATCAGTGTGTTTTTTGTTCCTCTAGGGCACAGGTGTCAAACTCATTCCATGGAGGGCCAAGACCCTGCAGGTTTTACCTCCACCCAGTGTCTTCAGCAGGTGATTTCACTGAATTTCTTCACACTGATTGCTGATCAGTGAAAACACCTGCTGATGACACTGGGTAGAAGCAAAACATGCAGGGTCTTGGCCCTCCATGGAATGAGTTTGACACCCCTGCTCTAGGGAGACAGTTTTTCATTGTTTTATTGAATGTCAGCGCCTGAGTGGCCTCTTTGAACTTCTCACAAAACTTTTTCATATTTTTAAGGAAGTTTTCTCTAAGCAGGTTTTCATTTGTGGTTTTATGTACAATCGTCGTTTTAAGCAGAAGTGTCAACTACTGAACTTTGTTTTAGGGCAGGCAAAGTTGGCTATCTATGTAAGCCGGAGAAGAAAACTTGAAAATGTTGAGAATGATGTTGATGTCAAAATTTTATTTGTGAGGCTACTTAAAGCCAGAATCAGGCTGGACTTTCAGTTTTTTATGGGGAATGGGGATGTGGAAGGTTTCAGGACCCTCTGGTCCCTGGAGAATGTCCTCTGTTCAGTTCATGATGGACAGCTTTTTTGGGGGCGTTTTTTGGGGGATTAATTTTCTGTGTAACATAGCATGATATAGAAATTGTATTGACTGATGGACAAGTGTGTTTATTAAAGATCTTTTAAAAATCAAATCTCTCTCTCACTCACACACACACAAACACAGCTGATAGACATTTCATAAACATGATTTTTGGAACATGATCAGAGTTGCATGCAAAGTATTCTTCAGCAAAGCACAATTTTGTACTTTGCTGAAGAATACTGATTTGATTGTGAGTGTGGAATTTCATCAAATTTGGCTCACTACATCAGAAGCTAAATCTGAAAATACATGCCAAAGAGAAACTGTACAACTTGACAGGCCTATGAAATCAAAACAGATTGACATTTTGGGGTCATTTTCACCACCTTTCATTATCAGTGTCTGTAGATGATCTCTGCTTAATTTCAAGCAATTTGGATGAATGGCCTAGGAGGAGTTCATGTTGAGTTCACTTACACATTTTTGAAAATATGGTGCAGAAAACTTCATTTTTAGAGCATAAGACCAGTGGAGAAAAGTTGAGGACGATTTCAGAGAATAGAATGATGAAAGAATTTTTAGCCTTGGCCCAGCCGCTGGAGATAGTCGCAAAAATGTAAAACTGTTTATTATAGCACCACCTATGTACACAGTGCCTAGATTTTTGGTCTCTGAGTTGTGGGGAGAGTTTCTGACCAGACTGTAAAATTTCATGTTTCTGTGTTTACTGTTTTTGCTCCACATGCACTTTTAGCGGATAAAAATAAGAAGAATCAGAACAATTACAACAGGTTTCCCACAGCACAGCTGCTCGGAACCTCTGTAAGTTATCTCTGCTTAGCACGATCAGTGTACTGCACATTTCAGCTGAACAGATAAGCTGATTTTAGTAATGAGAAGCCTTCATTACCAAACATGCAATGACAAAGTGTAGGAGGAGTGGGTTTTTTTTTTGTTTTTTGGCCAGATCCTCTGACCTTTGACCCCAATCTTGACCTTGAGCACAACCTGGATGCAGACCCACCTGAGGCAATTGCCAAGGAGGAGTAGCCAGATGTGGATGGACACATGGACAGACGAACGGACGATGGACGCTGCACCACTGCATTACCTGAGCTAACAAAAGTAACTTAGCTGCAGCCCAAAAGGCATGGCAGAGTAAGAAGTTTAAAAATGTTGGGTGGTCAGGACTTCCGGGAAGATGGCGGAGAGACATAACGCTTAAACAGAGAGCTCTCCCTAGCCGGATTAAAAATCATCGGTAAATGGCCAACTCGACATAAGCGGATCAATAAACTAAGGGATGAAAACACGAAGGAGCCGGGCACAAGGACAAAAGCAGAGTAAAATTAAAGAATTCCTCTTCAACAACGCAGGAGAAACCGCTGAACACGGGGCCCAAAAAAACGAGGTGACCGCAGCAGAGAAAATGGAGGACACAAAACTCGATACCATGAACGCTGGCATCGCCAGTTTGGGTAAAGAGTTGAGAGACTTCAAACGGCAGCTACAACAGGATTTAGCGGCTCTTAAGGAGGAGCTGAAAAAAGAGATTAAGGAAGAAATTATGGGCCTCCGAAGAGAAATGGAGCGCAAGCTAGCAGAAAACATGGAGGAGCTGCGCTCCCAGCGGGCGTGTATGACAGAAGCGCAGGCCCGAATATCAGAGCTGGAAGATTGGAATAGCGAGGCAAGCGAACAGCTGCAGACCCTGACGGCACAAATGCAGAGGATGCAGGAGAAAGTAACCGACTTGGAGAGCAGGTCCAGACGGGGTAATATACGCATCTTCGGGATCCCGGAGGGCATTGAAGGCAACTCGATGACGAAATTCATGGATCAGTTCTTAAAAAAAGAGCTGGAACTGCCCAGCGAAGCGGATCTGCAGATTCAACGAGCGCACAGAGCCTCGGCACAGAACCCGAACCCACGCTCTACACCCAGGTCAGTTGTGGTAAACTTTCTGAAATATGATGTAAAGGAAAGAATCCTGACACGAGCGTGGAAAAAAAAGATACGAATCGGCGACAAGCAGATATTCTTTGATCATGACTACCCGGCGGAAATTGTGCAGCAGCGGAAGAAATATGCCAACATTAAAAAAACGCTGAAAGAAAAAAAAATTAGATTCCAAACGCCGCTAACGAAGATGAGGATTCATTGGGAGAACGGCGTAAGAACCTACAACACAGCCAGAGAGGCAGCGCAGGACATGATGGAGCGGGGCCTTGAGGTGTACGTGCCGGAGGAAACGGTAGGAGCAGCGGAGGCCCTGAACGCATCACGACAGACAGAGTGGAGGCGAGTGAGCGGCAAAAGACGGGGGGAGACGTGGCGCAGCGGGCCCAGGAAAGACTACAAGGCTTTCAACTGAAAGCCTAGATTATAACAAAGATTAAGAAAGACACAGAAGAAATGAAGGCCAAGAAGACAAGGTAAAAGAGAAACAGACGGCTAGGAGAGGTTTAAGTGATATTTGTTGGACATTTCTAGACTAATGACTATTTCTTGGATAGTAAATACAGGTCTAGGGAGGGCCCTACACTCGGTGAGGACAATCCCTCCACCCACCAACAGGGACCAGTGGGCAGAAGAAAGGCCCAAAGTACGGAGGTCGAGATTTTTTAATGTGTTTTTATATAAATATGTGTTATTTTTGTTGTTAAAGGGGCTAGGAGCACAAGTTAAAAAAATGGAAAAACATGATTATGGGTAAAAATCTTAAGATAATAACACTAAACGTGAATGGTCTGAACTCACCTGTTAAAAGGGAAAGAATAATAAGAAAATTCAAGAAAGAAAAAGCCGAAATTATATTTATGCAAGAGACACATTTGAGCAAGACAGAACATGTGAAACTAAAGAGATTTGGCTATAAGAACTCCTACTACAGTTCATTTAAGGGAGGAACTAAAAGGGGGGTTATGATACTAATCTCAAATAAAATACAATTTGAATGTGAACAGGAAATCCAGGATAAAGAAGGCAGGTATGTAATAATAAAGGGTAGCATAGATGGAATGCAGATCACATTAGTGAGCATCTATGCCCCACCAGAAAGTGACAAGGGTTTTTTTCAACATCTGTTTGATCTCATAGCAACACACAGTGAAGGAGTCCTAATTTGTGGAGGAGACTTAAATGCTGTCATGGATCATGAAATTGATACAACAAGTGTTAAGAAGACAAAAAAACATGTAACAAAGTTCATAAGAACCTCACTGGCAGAAATGGGTATGGTAGACATTTGGAGGGACCTGCACCCACTCGAAAAAGACTATACACATTATTCAGCAGTCCATAAAGTACACTCTAGAATAGATTACTTCCTTATGAATGAAGGTGACAGACACAGGGTGAGAAATTGTTGGATTGGAGGGGCAGAAATATCAGATCATAATCCTATATACATGGAAATAAATTTAAACAATAGAAAACGACAAACAACATGGAAACTTAATGTAGGACTGTTAAATGATGATAAAATGAAAGAAAGAATAAAAGTAAACATAAATGAATATATCCAAGAGAATGACAATGAAGAAGTGGACCCAACAATACTATGGGACACACTAAAAGCCGTGTTAAGAGGTAAATTAATTGTTGAAACAGGAAAAGCAAATAAGACTAAACTGGAAGCATATGAACAAAGATGTGAGAGACTGAGGGAATTAGAACATAAACATCAAAGCACAAATGACCCAAAAATATATCAAGAAATTAAAGAAGAAAAAATAAAGATAAAAGAAACACAAATGGATGAAATTGAAAGGAAAAATAGATATCTAAAGCAAAAATATTATGAAACGGGACCAAAAGCCACAAAACTGCTGGCAAAACGGTTAAGAAAACAACAAACAATGAATAATGTATATAAGATTAAAGACCCCACCACAAATAAAACCACAGTTAACCCAGAAAACATCGAAGAAATATTCCATAATTTCTACCAAGAACTATACTCGCAACCTGAAGAAACAAATACTAAAGATATTAAAAAATTTCTATGCACATTGGACTTGCCATCAATAGGAAATCAACAAAATGAAAAGCTAACAGCAGAAATAACAACACAAGAGATTAGAGATGTGATTAAGTCACTTAAAAACGGTAAATCACCAGGTAGTGATGGATACCCATCTGAGTTTTATAAACTGTTTATAGAAGAACTCACGCCACAGCTTCTAAAGTCATTTAATTGGACGTTGAACAACAACAAAATACCTCCATCATGGAACGAAGCCATTATTTCAGTCATTTTAAAGCCAGGGAAAGATAGAGAACAATGCGGAAACTATAGGCCAATCTCTTTATTAAATGTGGATTATAAAATATATACAACAATTATATGTAAACGAATAAAGACATTCTTGACGGAATTGATAGAAGATGATCAAACTGGTTTCATAGAGGGACGCCAAACACATGACAATATCAGGAGAACAATACATATAATTAATCAAATACATAAAGAAAAGAAAAGCGCAGTAATAATGAGTTTAGACGCAGAAAAAGCATTTGACAGGGTTAACTGGAAATTTCTATATAGTGTGCTGGAACGCTTTGGATTTAACGAAAAATCAGTACAATGCATAAGGACGCTGTATCAAGAACCTGTGGCAAGAATCAAGATAAACGGTAGCTTAACAGACAAAGTAAATATACAAAGATCAACTAGGCAGGGATGCTGCTTATCGCCCACCTTGTTTGCTCTGTTCATAGAGCCACTGGCTCAAGCGATACGACAAAATAAGAAATTAAAAGGTGTAACAATAAAGGGGGCGGAACACAAGATTGGGCTATTTGCAGACGATATTATAGTTTACCTTGAACAACCAGATGAATCAATAATGGAAATGATGAACTTGATAGAAAATTTTGGAAAATTATCAGGATACAAGATAAACATAACAAAAACACAAATACTGACATTCCACTATAACCCTCTAAACCAGATAACTGATAAGATCAAACTAAACTGGAAACAAAAAGAAATAAAATACCTTGGAGTGAACATACCTAAAGATCTAAGCAAAATCTATAAAGCAAACTATGATAGGTTGGAACAAGAAATAAAAAAAGATATTGATAGATGGTCAATCTTAAATATGGATCTGAATTCAAAAATTGAGACAGTCAAAATCAGCATACAACCTAGATTACTTTACCTCTTCCAGGCTATACCAACAGAGATTCCAGATGCCCAATTCTCAAAGTGGGACAGGATGATATCGAGATTTGTTTGGGGAGGTAAAAAACCAAGAGTGAAATATAAAACTCTCCAGTTACCAAAAGAGAAAGGAGGCATGGGCCTACCGAGTCTAAAGGAATATTACTACTCAGCACAAATAAGATATATCATATGTTGGTGCGACGAGGGATATGAGGCAAAATGGAAAGAAATGGAAAAGGAAATTGAGGGACTCCCAGTACAAAGCATAATAGGAGATAAAGATGCATATAAGCAAATCATACAAATAGACCCAATCACTAAATTTACTTTAGAACTGTGGTATAAAATAGTACAAAAGTATAATATAAAGGAAGACATAAAACTATTGAAATGGGTAGCATTTGACAGTCAGTTTGAACCGGCAAAACAAGATAGGGGATACAAAAATCTGGTGAACAAGGGAATCACAGCATGGGGCAATATCGGAAAAAAAGATCTCGGGAGCTTTGTAAACATCAGGAGAAAATTTAAACTAGAAAGATCGGAATTCTTCAGATATCTGCAGATGAGAGACTATTATATGAAGAAGATTAGGCATAACCTCCAAACAGATGTGAGCGAGATTATACAATTCATTTTAAGCTCATATACAGGTTCAGGTTCAGGTTCAGGTTACTTTATTTGTACCCGTAGGTAGATTTGTTTTGCAGTTGGTGACATCCATATTTACAAGCCACAATTACATTCAACATAGACACAAACACAGGCACACATCTTACAAAATAGGTAAATATAAAATATGTACAATATAATTTTTATAGCTTGTTCAACTCTTTGACAGCAGCAGGGACAAAGCTGTTTTTGTAGCGCTGGGTTCTACTTTTTGGGACAGCAAACCTCCGTCTGGAGGGAAGAAGCTGAAAGTTGCAGTGCAAAGGGTGGGAGTCATCATTTAAAATCGAGTCGGCCATCCTCTGTACTTGTCTGGTGTACAGGGATGTCAGGCTCAGCTGTGACTCACCAAGCAAACGACTGGACCATCTGACTACCTGATCCAAGGATTTCCTCTGTTTCAGTTTTATCTGACCAAACCATGACATTAAAGAAAAGGATAAAACAGATTCAATAAAAGCCCGATAGAACATAGTCATTATGGTTCGGTCAATTTGGAAGCGTGCAAGTTTCCTCAAACAATGCAAATTTTGCTGACCCTTTTTGCACACCCTTTCACAGTTCACCTCAAAGTTCAATCCACTATCAATAATCGTCCCAAGATATTTGTACGATTGTACACATTCGGTGGTCTGGCCTTTTAGTATGGTGACTTTGTGCCTGGGAGTTTTCCTCCTAAAGTCAATAATCATATCTTTCGTTTTTGTTGTATTCAGCTGCAGGTAGGAATCCTCACACCAGTGAACAAAGTCATCAACTACTGGGCCGTGGCCACTCTCACCATCCTGGAGGAGACTGACAATAACTGAGTCATCAGCATACTTTATAATGTGTCTGTTGTCATGTCTGCTCCGACACATGTTTGTGTACAGGATGAAGAGTAGTGGTGACAACACACACCCCTGAGGAGAGCCAGTAGAAGAGCACTTTAGGTCAGACAATGTACCATTGACCCTTACTCTCTGCGTCCTGTTGGTTAAGAAATCCAGAATCCAACCCACCAGATTATTGCTTAAATCAAATTGTTGCAGGAGCCTTTCAACTAAAATATGAGGTTGGATTGTATTAAAGGCAGAAGAAAAGTCCACAAATAAAAGCCTGGCGTGTGTCCCATTAAAATCCAGATGTTTAAAAAGCATGTTAAACAGAGTGACAGTGGCATCCTCCACTCCTCTGTGAGGCCTATAGGCAAACTGCAGAGGATCCAATGCATGTTCAGTCTGCTTTAGGACCTCACATCTGACCAGTTTTTCAAAAATTTTCATTAAAATTGAAGTCAAAGCAACTGGTCTAAAGTCATTTACCGTTTTAGGACAGCTGGATTTTGGAACGGGAACAACCACGGCATCTTTCCAGATCTTAGGCACATGTTGTGTCTGTAAGGACTTATTGAAAATGTAGTGAAATATAGGACTCAGTTCATGTGCACAGGACTTTACCAGGCGTCCACATATATTATCAGGGCCCTGACTTTTGTTCACTTTTACAGCGCGGAACTCCCTTTCAACATCCTGCATCTCAATATTAAAGTGCTGATTGTCTTTGAGTTTCTGTTTCAAATCTTGGATTTCTGTGCTGAAATCAAAGGAGTCAAAACGACCATAAAAACAATTAAGAGCATTAGCCAGCTCTGTGTCTGAACTAAAACCATCTAAAAACACACGATTACTGCGCTCTGTGCTCTGAAGGCCTGCAATAGTTTTCATACTGGCCCAGGCCGAACCAAGTTTATTTGCTGCCATCTTGCTTTCCAATTCTGATTTATAATTCTGTTTTGCTCTTAAAATTTCGGCCTTTAGCTCCTTAGTGGCAACCTGTAGTGCAGAAACAGACCCCTGTTTAAAGGCAAGTGCTTTCCTCTGTAAGCAGGATTTAACTGATTTAGTAACCCATGGTTTGTTGTTGGGATATATTTTGACACGTTTACGTGGAACAAACTTATTTTGACAGTGAGCCATGTATGAGCATGTGAGCTCAGCCAGAGAGTCCAAATCATCCCCGCAGGCCATTATGAACATCTTCCAGTCTGTACAGTCAAAGCATTCCTGGAGGCTGTGCTCTGAATCTTCTGTCCACACATCAATGTCTCTCATCTCCACCTTGCCTCTTCTGAGAGCAGTTTTATATGTGGGCAGCAAATGAACACAGTTGTGATCTGAGGATCCTAAAGGAGGAAGGGGGAGTGATTTATAGGCCCTCTCTATGGATCCATAGCACAGGTCCAATGTCTTTTTTCGCCTGGTTGGGCAGGAGACATACTGATGAAAGTTTTTAAGTGTCTTCTTTAAAGAAACATGGTTAAAATCCCCAAGAATGAAGTTTGGCGCCTCTGGAGAAATTGACTGCAGCCGCTGCACCACGTCAGAGATGGTGCTGGAGGCGGAGTCAGCGTCTGCCCTCGGATGAATGTACACAACTGTGATGAAAAGTTGGGGAAACTCTCGAGGCAAATAAAAGGGGCGAAGCGACACAGACAGCAGCTCCACATGGGGTGTACAGATGCGCTCTCTGACCGTGACAGATGTGCAGTACTGCTTATTAATGTATAAACATACTCCGCCCCCCTGACGTTTCCCCGTTACCTCTTCCTGCCGATCCGAGCGCAGCGGGGCTCCAAAGCCGTCAATCCACAGGTCTGCGTCTCGATCATGCGCAGTAAGCCAAGATTCAGTGAAAGCCATGACGCAGCAGTTCTTAAAATCCTTCTGGTAACGTACGTTGCCTTGAATTTCCTCCACCTTGTTTCTCACAGACTGTGCATTCCCAAAAATGATCGAAGGAAGAGGAATGTTACCAAACTGACGTCTCCTAAGGCGCAATTTCACACCTCCACGTCTTCCACGCTTCCTTCTGCCGCTTCTTTTTTCACCGCTGTGTCCGTCTCTCAAAATAAAGTCCGGCAGCTGAAATCTGGGCGCAATCAGAGACTCTGCACCAGCTGTGTTAAAGCGCAGCAACATGTCCCTGGAATATTGTATTCTGCCCGCTATTCTGCTCGCCATGGAGCCGAACGCGTTTACCTCAGAGACAAAGAGCCACAGCACAGAAAGCAGTAGTGCGAGATATGACAGGAAATCCATGTTGCAGATACCAGGGAGCTGTTCGCCATATATTCCACCAACGCTCCAGGGCAGAAACGACACAGAGGATTTTCTAAAAACGTAAAAAAGTACAAAAAACACACACACGCACACACGCACTATATCACCAAGCTGCTGGTCGCTGCGTGCGCATGCGCCCCATCAGGAAATGCATCCCATCATACAGGAAATAAAACAAGAATTATTTCAAAGCTATATCAGAAACTTATGGCAAACAATCATTCAAGTAACTATATAAAGGAGAAATGGGAGAAAGAGCTCAATTTAAACATAACAGAAGAAAGATGGCAGGAAATATGGAAAACACAACACACATCAACAAATTCAAGAACATGGAGGGAATTTGGATGGAAAAACCTGATTCGCTTTTTCATTACACCACAGATTCAAGGAAAGTATACAAATATCCAATCTATATGCTGGAGGGGATGTGGGGCTCAAAATGCAGACCACTCGCATATGTTTTGGAAATGCTGCAAAATCTCATCATTCTGGAAATCTATACATGTGACAATACAGAGGATATTAGGATATAATATACCAATGAACTGTAACTTGATGTACCTATGTGATCTTAAAAGAGACAATGTTATACAGGCTGAGGACAGATATCTAGTTAAAATCTTGTTGATTGCATGTAAAAAAACAATCACAAAAAAATGGCGATCAGAAGTTCTTCCTGACCAAGAGCAATGGACTGACATTACTGAGGACATACGTATGATGGAAAAACTAACATATCGACAAAGAATGCAAGAAGGACAATGGGAAAAAAAATGGCGGAAATGGACACACTACAAAGTGCAACAACGAGACAGATATTGAAAGAATAACCAAAGACGCTGGAAAAACCAGAAGAATTAAGAGATGGAAACTAAAAACTTGATGCTCCAACATTTGTCCCCCCCCCCTTTTTTTTTTTTCTCCTTTTTCTTTTTTACTCTAGCCCCTTTGTTTTTTTTAAATGTAGACTGTGATCTGAATGCAATATATATAATGAAAAATGAATAAAAATCTTAAGTTACAAAAAAAATGTTGGGTGGTTAACATTAATGAAAGTGGAAATGTTGCAGATTTAACTAAGATGCAAACATTAGAAGCCTATGCAAGCGTGATTTTTCTTTCACTTTCTTCCTCCAGTGCTGTGCTCTGTCTCTCTCTCTCCTCACGCTTGTAACCGTGGAGCGGTGTCCACCCCCTCTGTCTGCATGCATCATTAAGCTGACCAACACTGTGCCTCGATGCGGCTGTGGCGAAGCAAACACACATAAACAAGCTCCGAGCACCTCGCTAATGCTGTTTGTCTTCTTTATGGCCCATTTTGCACACTGAACACGGCTCAGAAGAGCTCTATTACCATTACTAAAACACTGGGGGGGGAGGGGGTTCCACAATGTCGCTTGTTTTCAGAGCGTGAAGTTCATTAATTATACGGGTGCATCTCAATAAATCAGAATGTCATCGAAAAGTTGATTTATTTCAGTAATTCAATTAAAAAAGTGAAACTCATATAGATTCATTACACAGAGTGATATATTTCAAGTGTTTATTTCTTTTAATTTTATGATTATGGCTTATAGCTCATGAAAACCCCAAATTCAGTTTCTCAAAAGATTAGAATATTACATAAAATTAATTAAAAAAAATTGATTTTTAATAGAAATATTGGCTGACTGAAAAGTATGTCCATGTACACACTCAATACTTGGTGGGGCTCCTTTTACATAATTACTGCATCAAAGCAGTATGGCATGGAGGCCATCAGCCTGTGGTACTGCTGAGGTGTTATGGAAGCCCAGGTTGCTTTGATAGAGACCTTCAGCTCATCTGCATTGTTGGATCTGGTGTATTTCATCTTCCTCTTGACAATACACCATAGATTCTCCGTGGGATTTAGGTCAGGAAAGTTTGCTGGCTAATCAAGCACAGTGATATCATGGTCATTAAACCAGGTATTTGTACTTTTGGCAGTGTGGGCAGGTGCCAAGTCCTGCTGGAAAATATAATCAGCATCTCCATAAAGCTTGTCAGCAGAGAGAAGCATGAAGTGCTCTAAAATCTCCTGTTAGATGGCTACACTGACATTGGACTTGATTAAAAACAGTGGAAAAACACCAGCAGAAGACATGGCTCTACATATCATCACTGACTGTGGAAACTTCACACTGGACCTCAAGCAACTTGGATTCCGTGCCTGTTCACTCTTCCTCCAGACTCTGGGACCTTGATTTCCAAGTGACAGGACTTGGCACCTGATTTGGGGAGGAGCCATGTCATCTGCTGGTGTTAGTCCGCTGTGTTTTATCAAGTCCAAAGTCAATGCAGCTGCCAACCAGGACATTTTAGAGCACTTCATGCTTCCCTCTGCTGACAAGGTTTGTAGAGATGCTGATTTCATTTTCCAGCAGGACTTGGCACCTGCCCACACTGCTGCCAAAAGTACCAAAGCCTGGTTTAATGACCATGGTATCACCATATTTTACTGGCCAGCAAACTCTCCTGACCTAAACCCCATACAGAATCTATGAAGTATCGTCAACAGGGAGATGAGAGACACCAGACCCAACAATGCAGAGGAGCTGAAGGCCGCTATCAAAGCAAGCTGGACCTTCATAACACCTCAGCAGTAACACAAGCTGATCACCGTCATGCCACAGTGATGCAGTATTAATTGATGCAAAAGGAGCCCTGACCAAGTACTGAGTGTGTGCATGGAAATACTTTTAGTTGGCCAACATTTCTATTAAAAAATTTAATTTTTTAAAATTGATCTTATGTAATATTCTAATTTTTTGAGAAACTGATTTTCATGTGCTGTAAGCCATAACCATCAAATTTATAAGAAATAAACACTTGAAATATATCAGTCTGTCTGGAATGAATCTATATAAAATATGAGTTTCATTTTATGAACTGAATTACTGAAATAAATCAACTTTTCGATGATATTCTAATTTAGTGAGACGCACCTGTAGTCGTCCTCCCAAGAATTAGACACACAGAGCTCTTTATCAGCGAGGGGGGAGGGGAGACGACAGCCAGCCTGGAGCAGCGGCTCAGGTTCAAATCCACAATGGTGCTACTGATGCTACAAGTTCACACACAGCAATTTATGGGAAGAGAATTAAAATTAACTTCAACTTTTTTTATTGTGATTTTGCAACTTTTCTCGCAAATCTGGTACAATGGTTCTAATAAATTTGTGACTTTTGCATTTAAACTTGCAACTTTTTTCTTGGAAATTTGCAATTTTTTCCTCATACATGTGCAACTTTTTTCATAATTTTGCAACATTTTTCCTTATAAATTTGATACTTTCTCTAAAATTTACAACTTTGTCATATTTAACTTTTTGTCACAAATTTGTGACTTTTTCTCATAATTTTACAACTTTCTGCTCATAAATTTGAAACCTTTTGCTAGTAAATTAGAAACTTTTTCCTCATAAATTTGCTACTTTTTTCTCATGAATTTGCTACTTTTGTCATAAGTTTGTAACCTTTTTTGTAGAAAATTTGTTACATTTTTTTCTAATACAAAATCTGCTACTTTTTTCTCATAAATTTGCAACTTTTTTTCTCATAGATTTTAACTTCTTTCCCTCATAAGTTTGTGCCTTTTTTCCTTAGAAATTTGAAACTTTTTCAAATTAATTTCTGACTATTTTCCAACAACTTGGCTACTTTCTTGTTGCAAATTTGTGACTTTTTCGCATAAATTTGTGACTTTTTCTTGCGAATATGCACCATTTACATAGACACTGGTTAAATTTTTATTCCATGTACTGTTTCATTTCTTTATGTTCATCTAGACAATGACCCAAATTCATTTTTAAATGTTTTAGTTGGTAGGAGTGATTTTTTTTTTTTTTTTAATTCAAAATAGTTTTAGCTCTTCCTCAAAACATAGGCCTTCAAACACAATCTTGCACAGGGCCCCGGTTAAGCTGGCCACGGCCCTGGTGCTGAGAGTTGATGGGTTTGATGCTGAGGTTTCAGGAGTGCCTCCGATCATGTGAAGCTTCCTCTCAACTTTCTACTGCATCCACTCACAGATGCACACCTGCTGTATCTGTAACAAGAGAAAGCCACAGCCTTCCCGTCTCTTTGTGCTCACCATAATGTATGCAGCTTGAGGATTATGGTAATGCTGCTGCTGCCTTAAGCCTGTTTTGCTTAACAAGACGTACACGTGTAGCAGAAGCTGTGCATAAAACGCTAGCTGTTAGCCTTTGGTCAATTTGCAGCATCTTTTTAAATGTTATCTTTCCTCGTGGGTTCGGACGAGACATTCAGAGATGTGAGCTGTCATTCAAGAGTGGAAAAAAATAAGGTGGTTTGTTTGTGTTTTCCATTTTTTTTTTTTGCAAAGATTTGCGTGCTTTACAGAAGAGGTTTGGAGCCAAGATGCAGCAAGAGCCAAAAGCCCTCCAAGCTGGAATGACCTGTGATTGTTGATTCCTCCCTCAGTCCCCAGGCATGATTAGGTTAATATTTGATTTGAACTGGTGTTTATAGCCAGTAAAATAGACTGTGAATAAAGCTATTCAAAGGCTATTTAGAATAGTCATAAAGTTTAGAAAGGTGTTAAACAAGTGAAGGTCAGGTTGCCTGAAAAAGTTCAGCTGAAAAAATGTGAGCCATAAAGGAAAAACTATTGACTTTATGAACTGCACACAAACCTCTGTGGATCGCCACCTTATCATGGCAGAGGCGTTTGTGCCCTGATGGTCACAGAAGCGGTGTTGTCGAGGACAATTCGCCCCTTTTAGGGTGGCCCAAAGCAAACTGGTGCTGGGTGAAGACACAGGCATAAATCCAGGGGGGACCCATCCCCCTCACCCCCCAGTTCATCATAAACCTTTTTTGTATCGTGTTACATAACAGAATCGAATGCATCTGAAGCACCAATTTCAAATCTGCAACTTTTTTCTTATAAATTTGCAGCTTTTTATCTTAAATCTATAATTATTTTCTTGTAAATTGGCTTCTTTTTTCTTGTAAATCTGCAATTTTTTCCTCATAAATTTAAAACTTTTTTCTTAAAAATTTAAAACTTTTTCTCAAAACTTTGCAGCTTTTTCCATTGTAAATTTGCAACTTTTTTCTTATAAATTTGCAACTTTCTACTTGTAAAATTGCAGCTTTTTTTCTTTTAAATCTGCAGCTTTTTTATCACAAATTTGCAACTTTTTTCTTGTAAATTTGCAGTTTTTTAATATTAAATCTATAATTATTTTCTTATAAATTTGCTTTTTTCGGGGTTTTTTTCTTTTTTCATTGTAAATCTGCAGTTTTTTTCTTATAAATTTGAAACTTTCTACTTGTTAAATTGTAGCTTTTTTTCTTTTAAATTTGCAACTTTTTCTAGTAAATTTTCAACTTTCTTCTTGTAAATTTGCAAGCTTCATACCGATACTGGTTAGTTTTATAATGGTTTCATTGTATCTGTCAGTGATCCAGAGTGGTGGCCTAGCAGCATCCGCCCTACAGCTGGGAGGTTGTGGGTTCATGCCAAAGACCATAAAAATTGTACTTTCTAGCTTGGTGCTCAGCATAAATAGAAAGGGGAAAGTTGGTTACCCAGCAACAGAGGGAAGCATAAAACCAGCACACTCCTTGTGCCGGTCCCAAGCCCTGGTAAATGGGAGGGGTTGCAGGAAGGGCACAAAATCCTAGATAAATTACGTGGATCCATGATCCGCTGTGGCTGCTCTCAAATAGGGAGGACCCGAAAGTGTGCGCGTGTTTGTGTCAGAGGTCCCCAACCACGTACCATGAAGTGCCAAGATGCTGCAGCCTCTACCTCCAACAGTGTCTTCAACAGGTTATTTCACTGAATTTCTTCCCGCCGAGCGGCGAAAACACCTGCTGAAGAGACTGGATGGAAGAGAAAACCTGTGGGGTCTTTTCCTGCTGTGTCTCTCAATATTTACTTTTGAGAAATTTTTCTTTTTATTGCCCCTCCAGCAGTGAAAAGCAACATCTGCCCGTGATAAAAACGTGTCTTTCTAAAATAGTTACGAATTGTTCCACTTGCTCTGACATAAGTACACAAAACCCAGGCAGCAAAAGTTTGAAAAGGTTTAAGAGAACTCAGCTGCCTTAATTCTAACTGGACTGACTGGTGCGCCCATCCTTGTAAAACAGATGTGACTGAGAGACAGGCGTCCAGGGTCTGCTGCCCCACGCTTTGTCTCTGAGTTACCTGCTCCATCTTACCTTTATGAGCTTGCACCTGATCTGCGCAGACACCATGTGGCTGTTCCGCAGGTTGCCCACGCGGAACATGAGGCACAGCTTCCCATCTCGCAGGGAAATCACCGCGTCCTGGCTGAACATGAGCGTCTCTGCGCGCTTCTTGGGCTGGGACATTTTTATGAACATGCAGCCGATGAGGAAGGCGTCCACGATGGAGCCGAGCAGCGACTGGAACAGGAAGAGGATGATGCCCTCCGGACACTTCTCCGTTATGTACCGGTAGCCGTAGCCGATGGTGGCCTCCGTCTCGATGAAGAACAGAAAAGCCGAGGGAAAGTTGTACACGTTGGCCACGCACGGGGTGTAGGACGAGTCGTGGCCGTGGTTCAGATCCCCGCGGATGTACGCGATGATCCACCACATGAACGCCATGACCAGCCACGCTATGGTGTAAGTCAGGATGAAGATGAGCAGGTTCCAGCGCCACTTCAGGTCCACCAAGGTGGTGAAGAGGTCGGAGAGGTACCTGCTGGTCTCCCCGCCCAGGTTTCCGTGCTGCACGTTGCAGCGGCCGTTCTTCTCCACGAAGCGCTGCCGCTTCTTCTTCACCGGGGCGGAGAAGGAGCTGCCCCGGTTCGTGTTGACCACCTGGTACTCTTCGCCGAATTTCCTACGAAGTGCTGCCATTTCGAGTCTGCTGAAGTACAGGCGAAAAATAGGCACTCCGAACTCCGAGTTTAATCCATGTTTCCTTTGGTTTTAGTCGCCAAAAGCTGGTTACCTGCAGTGCGTAAAATGTGCCATGGCCACTTTGGTGCGCGTAGTAAATCCAGAGAACTAGAGGGAAAGTCGCGTATCTCCGTGAGTTCAAAGCACCGTGTTCATCCTCAGTGAAGCAAAATACTCAGTTTATGCAGTTACTTTACATGACATGCGCCTGCGTTGATAGCTGCAGCCTTGCGCTCTGCTCGGTCTCCACTTCGAGCGCAGTGCCATTGTCAAGAAATAAGAGGAGCTGACTACCATTCACAGCCTGGGTGGACTGTAGAGGGTAGAGAAAGAGGGAAGATGAGGAGGAGGAGGAGTTGGAGTTAGAATGGAGGACGTTTGGGTGGGAGAGAGAGCGAGAGAGAGAGAGAGAGAGAGAGAACTAACTAACTAACTAACCTACACTTATATAGCGCTTTTCTAGTCACAAAGACCACTCAAAGCGCTTTCATTAATACTAACCCTAGGCAATTTGGATCTTAATTTGTGAGCGCACTTCATTGGTTAATTAAATCAATGTGGAGTTTAATTGATGTTTTAATTCGGCGAGTTTGTTACTTTATTCATTCGTTCCCCGTGAGTGCGCACTTTTATTGCATTTGCGCTGCAGCTGACCCTCCTGCAGGCTGACAATCATTTGGAGGACTACTGAGGAGCTTCCAGGTTAGACCGCGCCATCTACTGGATGGACCGCTAATGTGCACATTTTATCAGTACACAGGTGTGCACGTAGCACTAAATTGAATTAACATTATAAATTACACAGACAAATTAAATTTGTAATGTTAAATTTAATTAAAGGGAGAAAAAGAGAAGTTGAATCCCAGCAAAAATAAAGGGCGGAGTGAAAAGAGTCAGAGAAATGGTGAATTTGGGGATTTGCTTATACTGTATATTAATAATTGATTGTGTCCTCTGTGACATGGGCTGCTGACAGGCCAAAAAAATAAGTGTGATATGAAAATGCATCAGACCAGGAAAAAAATGGAGGAATGTGAGATACTCTTGTTCAGCATCCATAAGTGGGATCTTAAAAGAGATGTGTAATGTGGGGCCTAATGTTTGATCATGCTCCACTCCAGAGTGGTGGCCTACAGTATAGAGCGTCTGCCCCACATCTGGGAGGTTGAGGGTTCAAGTCCTGGCTGGGTCATACCAGAGACCATATAAAAATGGTACTTCTAGCTTGGTGCTCAGTGTAATAGAGTGGGGGAAGGAGAAGTTGTTTGTGGCGGTGCCTTACATGGCAGCGGCCCTTTGATTCTCCATGTGATTAACATTGTAGAGAGGAGAAATGTAATTTTGTTCTGCTCTACGGACTGAATGACAATAGAGATGGCTTATTATTATTTTGGACTTATCAGTATTATGATGGCCCCTCCTCTACCTCCTTGGTTTTTGTTGTGCATCCTTTGTGTTATTAATTATTTTGTGTTTATTATTATTATGTTGAATCATTTTGTCCTAAGTTTATGTTAGAGTATTCCTTGTGTCACCCAGGTCTATTTTGTAAATACCTCTTGTGCTATTCTTGGAAGGACGAGGCTGAGTTTATTTCACAAGTCCAGTTTTCTGTCCCTTTTATACCCCAGGACATCAAAGCACACAGTCACATTGTCTTTTAATCCCAAATCACAATGCATCCCCCTCCAGGTCTTCTCAACTCCACCTAAAGTCCTGGTGGTCAGGAAATCCCTCAAGGCCATCTCTTTGCATACAAAAGGCTAGATCTCACATCCTCCTGTTACTCCTAGGAGGTTCAGTCCTTTTGTTCCTCTGAGACGTGAAGCATACAATAAGCACACAGTAATATATATGTGAAGCATATGAAACCCACATATGTGCCACAATATCCACAAACCTAGCAGTAAAGAAACGGACGAGGATGCTGCACTGGAACTGAGCTTTATTGTAGAACAGCCAACAGTACACCACATGTGGTAACACACGGAATCATCTGGGCAAGAGAGCCTGTAATGGCGGACGTTCCCTTATATATGTCGGCTTGATGATGCCACCAGCTGGCTGCGTCATCATGCAGCACATTGTGTCCAAATCCCATCATGGCAGGTTCTACAGTTCTTAGTTATTTTTATTTTACATTACAGTCTTTCTGGTTTTGCCTTCCTGGTTCCTTGTGTATTCTGTTGCATTCCCTGTGTCTTCCGAGTGTTTATCATGCCTCGTTTTGATATTAGGTTTATTTTGAAAGTACTTTCTGTTTTGGTTCTGTTTAGTTGTATTTTTTTCTTTGGTAGTGTCTTCCTGTTGATCCTTGGTTAAGATTCTCAGGTTCCTTTTTAGTTGTAGTTATGTAATCTCATCAGTTGATTCTCCTCTCCTATGTTCCCCACCTGTTTCTATGTCCAATTACCAATGTTCAAGTTTAGTTTTGCCCTTCCCCGCCTTGCCGCATCATAGACCATATTATGGAGTTATTCTGTTCCCTGTGGATTATTTAACTGTGTTCTTTGTGTCTTCCTTGCTCCCTGGTTTGTACATTTTTCTGCCTTCGTTGTTATCTTTAGTTTTCTGCCATGCTGCCATTTATTTTGTAGTTTATTCAGTGTTTAGTTAGCCCATTGTTTTCTGTTATTTATTAAAATAAACCTTGTTTCTCTGGGTTCTCTCTCCTCCGACTCATAAGATATCCATAAGATTCATTCATTCATCTTATTAACTACTTAATCCTTTTCAGGTCACAGAGGAAGAGGTTGGAGCCTATCCCAGTGTCTTTGGGTGACAGGTGGAGTACAGACAACCATTCACGGTCACATTCATACCTATGGACAATTTATCCCCCGTTAATTAGCCTAATATAGATGTCAGTGGACAGTAGGAGGAAACCGGGGTACCTGTAGGGAGCTTGAAATAAGGAAGCGAAGTGATTTTATAAATCAGGTTTATTGTCGGCTTCCAGTCCCTAACATGTCTCATCTCAAATGCAGAAGCAGAAAAGAGGCTGAGCGCAGTCAGACCTTCATACTTATACATCACATAACAAAAGCCGACATCACACATCCGTGTTATCTCCTTCCATTGTCCTCTCTCTCCTCCACCTGACCCTGGGGGGTCAGGAAGTCCATTCAGGTCTCCACCGCTGCGTCTCCGTCTACTCGTTGATCTCTGCCGGTGGTCGAGACCTATTGTCCTGCTCTGAGACGTGAGGTCGTTCCACATATGCAATCTCTAAACATTCCTCTTGTGTCTATACATATGTAGGTATGGATATATGAACGATATAAGCCACAGCCCCCCCCCCAAACATCTAAGAAAAGGACAATAAAATTAAGTTCACAGCCTAAGGTAACATCCATGACATATTATACCGTTATTCACATCAACAGAAAAAGAGGAAAAATATCCTCAGCAGCCACGCCAACCTTCAAGCTATACGGCATGATCATGTTAAAAATTCAGTGATAACAGCAACAGTATAGTCTATGTCATATGTCATATGTCAGCCCTAAAACTGCAACGGCAAAATTCGACAGCATAGCTTACAACCCCTTGTCAATTTTACATCAGTCTATGTGTCGTCTGGGTTTCAATCTTCTCCCAAATCTGCTGTACGCCCACTTCGGCGTCCTGGCGGGGCCATCCTGTAAGGAATCTGCAGCTTGGGGAGAGGAGCGGTTATTTGGTCCCTGCGGGGGGGGGTTGAGGTGTGTCTCTTGGGGGTTCTACCCCGTCGAGGTGCTCTCGCCACCCGTGCAGGTTCGTCGCTCGACATGAAGGCAGGTTTAAGTCTGTCAATGCTGACTGTTTCTTTTCTGTCCCCTAAATCAAGCACAAAATGCTTATCACCAGGTTCCAGCACTCTATATGGTCCATCATATGGTGGGCGGAGGGTTGGTTTTAAAGCTTCATGCCTAACAAAAATGAACTCGGCGTTTTTCAAAGCTTGGGGAACAAAAACCCGCGGAAAAGAGTGATGTATGGGTCCGGGGAGCGTGTCCGGTCCCGTGTTGCTTAGGGGCCTCAGGGCTGGGAGGCGCCCGGGCTCTGGATGTTCTGGTAAGAACTCACCCGGGAGCCTGAGAGGTTGTGCGAAAACTAATTCTGCCGGGGAGGCGTCTAGATCCTCCTTAGGCGCAGAACGCAACCCTAATAAAACCAAGGGAAGTTTGTTTACCCAATCTGCATCCGTCAGTGAGGCCCTGAGGGCGGCCTTTAAAGACCTATGAAAACGCTCGCATAAACCGTTAGCCTGAGGGTGATACGCGGTGGTGCGATGAATTGTCGTTCCTAAGCTGCTGGCCATGGCTGACCAGAGCTCTGAGACAAATTGAGGCCCCCTATCGGACGTGATGTCCGACGGAACGCCGAAACGCGCCACCCAGGTCGTGAAAAAAACACGAGCGACTTCCGCGGCCGTGGTTGACGCCAGCGGGACCGCTTCTGGTCAGCGTGTGATCCGGTCAACCATTGTTAAAAGGTGTGTGAACCCCTGGGACGACGGTAGTGGGCCCACGAGGTCGACGTGCACGTGGTCAAACCTCCTGGCCGGGATCCGGAAGGGTTCCAGAGGGGCTTTTGTGTGCTTGTGAATTTTGGCTCGTTGGCAAGACATGCAAGTTCTCGCCCACTCCTTTACGTTTTTACGCAGGCCTGGCCAAACAAACTTCTCCGCGACCATTTTCACCGAGGCACCAAGTGAAAAACGCGGCGGCGCCACGCGGCTGGGACTACCGGGCGAGGTCGACCGGTTGACACGTCGCAGATTGGGGGGGCACACCGTCACGCAAACCCCTTTCCTCCAGCCTTAACCCTGTTGGTCCAGACTGGAGCGCGCGCACGTCCGCATCACTGCTTTGTTCCGCTGCCATGGCCACGTAATCTATCCCTACGTGAATTGGGGCCGCGTACGCGTCCGCGTTGGCCATGTGCTCTGCGGCTGCGGTAGTATAATCTGCTTCCGCGTCACGGCGCGGGAGAGGCAATCTGCCACCAAATTAAGTTTGCCTGCTACGTGTCGAATGTCTGTGGTAAACTCCGAAATTGCGGCCAGCTGCCTTTGTTGCCGGCCCGACCACGGTTCTGAAATTTTTGACATTGCAAAAGTGAGTGGTTTGTGGTCGACAAAAGCCGTGAAGCGCCGCCCTTCCAGCCAGAACTGGAAATGGCGGATGGATAAATGAAGCGCTAGCAGCTCTCTGTCAAAAGTGCTGTATTTGCGCTCGGTTTCGTTTAAAGATTTGCTAAAAAATGCTAGCGGTTGCCAAGTTCCGTCAACATGTTGTTCCACGACCACCCCTATGGCCAGGTTTGAAGCGTCTGTGGTAAGCGCTATGCAGGCCGAGGGGTCAGGGTGGACCAACAATGCGGCATCCGCTAGTGCTCTTTTTACTTCCGCGAATGCGCGTTCCCGCTCCGGGGACCATTCAACCGCGTTGGAGGGCTTTTGTTTTCTGAGCGCGGCATATAGGGGCTGCATGAGTTGAGCTGCGCGGGGGAGGAAACGGTTGTAAAAATTTACCATTCCTAAAAATTCCTGCAGCGATCTGACCGTTTGTGGTCGGGGGAAATTTGCTACTGCGTGCACTTTGTCCGGTAATGGAACTGCCCCTTCTGGTGAAACTCTGTGTCCCAAAAAATCAATCTGTGACACGCCGAATCGGCATTTGGCCGGGTTAATTATTAACCCGTGCTCTTCCAGCCTCTGAAAAACCGTAGTGAGGTGTTGTTCGTGTTCTTCCTCAGACGTGCTGGCTACCAGAATATCGTCGAGGTAGATGAACACAAAAGGGAGGTCGCGTAACACAGCGTCCATCATACGCTGAAAAGTTTGTGCAGCACCTTTCAGGCCAAAAGGCATTCGCAAAAATTCAGAAAGACCAAAAGAGGTTATTACGGCTGTTTTAGGGACGTCTTCAGGTCTGAAGGGAACTTGGTGGTAGCCGCGGACCAGGTCTATTTTAGAAAAAATGCGCGCACCCGCCAGATGTAGTGAAAAATCCTGAATGTGAGGGATTGGGTAGCGGTCATGTGCTGTAGCATTGTTTAATCTGCGATAATCACCACAAGGTCTCCAGGAACCGTCGGTTTTCGGGACCATATGCAGTGGCGAGGCCCATGGGCTTTTCGAGCGCCGAATAATGCCCAGTTTTTCCAGGCTGGCGAACTCGTCGCGTGCTATGGCGAGCTTGGTCTCGTCTAAGCGCCGAGCTTTAGCGAACACAGGTGGGCCCGTTGTGGGAATGAAGTGTTCTACCCCGTGTTTCGCTACTGTTGCCGAAAATTTGGGAACTGTGAGTGCTGGAAATTGGGTGAGGAGTTGGTCAAACTTACCTCCTGCTGTGGTGACGCTGGCCTGCACGGGTGGTGGGGACACTCGAGCTGAACAGGGGATAGAAGCAAATGACAGTGCATTGATTAAGCGTCTGTTTGCAAGATCGACTAACAACCCATGTGCACATAAGAAATCAGTGCCCAACAAGTTAAAACTCACCGCCGCTATAATAAAGGTCCACCTATAGTTGCGGCCGTGTATGGACAGAGGCAGGGTTCTTTCACCAAAAGTGTTGATGATGGAGCCGTTAGCTGCCGTCGCTCCATTTCCACGGGGTCCCGTTGCCCGGTCTGCGTAGGACGGGGTGATGAAGCTCATCTGAGCTCCGGTGTCAATGAGGAACTGTCTTCCGGAGCGTCCGTCAGTCACGTAGAGCAGCTTGTTTGTCTCGCCGAGAGCCGTAGCTGCTAACGGTTCCCGGCTGAAGTTTCCCGAGCTCTTGAAACTGCAGGGGGGCACGCATTTGTATGCCCTCTTGGTGAAACGTCGATGGTAGTAGCAGAGGTCGTCTCGTTTGTTGCGCCTTGGTCGCGTCGCTGCCATGGTGGGCGGGTTCTGCTCCATCGCCTCTGATTCCCCTAGGCTCTGGGCTTCCACGCTGAGATCTGCTGATGCTGCTGTGGCCATCTGCTCGCCGCAGGAGTTGATGAGCCGCTGCGCTTCTCGGGCAAGCGCGCGGAAGTCCTGCTGGGTCTTACATCGCATGTTGGCCAGGATCCCTCTCATGTGCGTTGGCAGAGTGCTGAGGAAGATGTGTTGGAAAAGGAAGTTGTCGTTGTCTGCCTCCCTCAGCTGCAGCATGTCTTCCATGAGGGCCATCGGTCTGCGCCCCCCATGGCCGTAAATCGCCAGTATCCTCCCAGCCCTTTCCTCGGCCGAGGGGACGAAACTCTCGATGAGGGTCGCCTTCAGTTCCTTATACTTGTCGTTGGCGGGCGGCTGCTGTATCACGCTCCGTGCGCATCGTGCTGTGGCGGCATCGAGTCTGGCGACGATGTGGTAGAATTTGGTTTCGTCAGCCGTCACCCCCGCGAGTGCAAACTGAGCCTCAGCCTGCTTGAACCACGAGTTTGGGTCATTCTGCCAGAACTCTGGGAGTTTGACAGTGACGGCGCTTGCTTGGGCCGCCTCCCACGAGTCTGCAGCACGCGAACGTCTTTCCTCCGTTCTCACGACAGGGTTGGGGACGGCGCTTGCTTGGGCCGTCTCCGACGAGTCTGCTGCGGGGGAACGCCTTTCATCCATTCCCATGTCAGGGTTGGCGACGGCACTGGTCTGGGTCGCCTCTGACGAGCCTGTAGCGGGAGAACGTCTTTCGTCCACTCTCATGTCTGGTCAGCAATGTAGGGAGCTTGAAATAAGGAAGCGAAGTGATTTTATAAATCAGGTTTATTGTCGGCTTCCAGTCCCTAACATGTCTCATCTCAAATGCAGAAGCAGAAAAGAGGCTGAGCGCAGTCAGACCTTCATACTTATACATCACATAACAAAAGCCGACATCACACATCCGTGTTATCTCCTTCCATTGTCCTCTCTCTCCTCCACCTGACCCTGGGGGGTCAGGAAGTCCATTCAGGTCTCCACCGCTGCGTCTCCGTCTGCTCGTTGATCTCTGCCGGTGGTCGAGACCTATTGTCCTGCTCTGAGACGTGAGGTCGTTCCACATATGCAATCTCTAAACATTCCTCTTGTGTCTATACATATGTAGGTATGGATATATGAACGATATAAGCCACAGTACCTGGTGAAAACCCAGGCAGACATGGGAAGAACATACAAACTCCACACAGAAGGGTCGTCTCTGGTCAGGGGTGGGTTCCAGTCCACAGCCTTCTTGCTGTGAGGTCACAGTGCTAACCACTGCTCCACCCAGCTGCCCCTATCCATAAGATTATTTACTTAATAAACCATCGAATAACCAAAAGGTGAAGAGCTGGAGAAAAGCAAGAGAACAGGATCAGAGATCAGTTCTACACCCGGCCTAAAAATAAAGAGCTTACTGTGTAGGAATCGTCACCATTTTCCAGTGTGTGCAGGGAGGAGGGACAGTTCTCTCCAGTGTTTTTAATTTGGACTACAGAAAAATTTTAACATAATGATCTTTTAAAGGACACAGAGGTTTAAGTAACTTTTGCCAACTGGTGACATTTTATCCAAATTGATTTGAAATTTTTTTTAAAGTGCGTTTTACTGTCAATAAATACACCCTGAAAACATTAATTAACCATCCTGTGGTCTATATTAATCATATATTCCATAACCTACATATGTTTAAGCATGTGAGAATGTTTGGTGATTACATATGTAAGGCGACTTCACACCTCAGAACAGGACAAAGAGTCTCAACCGCCAGTGCAGATCAAAGAACATCCGAGGCGCTGCGGTGGAGACCGGATGGGTTGCCCTGACCCCCCAGGGCCAGGCGGAGGAGTACGAAGACAATGGGGGAATTAAGATAATGAGGGATGTCAGCTTTTGATATGCATGTCTTTTGTTATGTGCGAGTATAAGTTCGTAGAGCCGAAGGTGTTCGCTCTCTTACTTCTTCTGCTGCTGCACCTAGATGAGACTTGTTAGAGGAGCTGATAATAAACTTTGGTTTATGAATCACATTGCCTCGTTATTTCAAGCTCCTCTACACTGGTGACTCTGACACGAGAATGGACCAGAGGCGTTCCCCCGCGATCGACTCATCTGTGGTGACCCAGGCAGACGCCGGTGCCCATGCAGACAGGGGAACAGATGGACGACGTTCCCCCACGGCAGAAGTGATAGAGAGGGCTCAGCCGAGCACCAGCGCCGCTGAGAGAGCCGAAGCAAGGCACTCTCACCCTGCGGACACATCAGTGACGGTCCACTCAAACGCCGTCACCGTCAACCTGCCGGACTTCTGGCAGGAAGACCCCGCCTCGTGGTTTCAGCAAGCTGAAGCCCAGTTTGCACTTGCGGGCATCACGGCTGACGATACAAAATTCTATCACATCGTCGCCAAACTCGACGCCGCCACTTCGAGATGTGCGCGGAGCATAATCCAGCGGCCGCCAGCCCAGGACAAATATAAAGAACTGAAAGCGACCATCGTGGCAAATTACGTCCCTTCAGCCGAGGAGAGAGCCGAGAGGATCCTGGCGGTCTACGGCCACAGAGGAGGCAGACCCAAGGCCCTCATGGAGGACTTGCTGCAACTTAAAGAAGAGGACAATGACAACTTCCTCTTCCATTTCATATTCCTCAGTACGCTGCCGCCACACATGAGAGGGACGCTTGCCAACGTGCGATGCAGCACCCAGCAAGACTTCCGCACGCTGGCTCACGAAGCTCAACGGCTCGTCAACACCTGCAAGGAGCAGACACCCACAGCAGCATCCGCAGACCTCAGCGCTGATGTCCGGAGCCACAAGGAGCCACAAATCACCGAGCAGAATCAGCCCGCGGTGACAGCGACACCGCTTCACTTCCGCCCTCCCAAGAGAGCAGACGCTTTTTTCTTCTCTCCTGCTGATTTTTTCCTCCCCTCCTACTGGATCCCAGCTTGCTGTTGTCTGTCTGCGTCTGACTGCGACCGCCGAAAAGAAATTATGGAGTTAATAAGCTGGGCTTTGAACACAATTGACACTATTTTTTCAACAAGGAAAAGTGCTCCGGGGGAAGCTGTTTGCCCCGCTGGAACGGCTCCAGTGGGCTATCTATGTGACACAGGTATTTGGAAAATGCTGTGTCTCTCTAATCTCTCTATCGAAGATATTGAAGATTTGTTTATCTTCGTAATCTTGGTGATTGGGATAATTCTGATTGGGACGGGAATTGTCTTGGTTTACCGCAAATTGCTGAAGATGGATTCAACCTATCAAAATGCTGGCCAGGCGAGGTGCATCCAACAAATTGAGAAACTGGAGAAGACCCTGATAGCGACTACTGGAGAACTGTCTCGTAAGGTGGATTACATCATGGGTTCGCTCAGGTCTTTCCACGACGAGTTCAAAGCTGCGCAATGAAGGATTAATGTACTGAATCTACAGAAGAAATACAAGTCTTCTCTGTGATCAGTCCTATTTGGCATTATTATTCCCCATGAAAATTCCTCCTGGCTGTCTGCAGACTGTGTTTTTTTTCAAAATCATGAGCACAAGGCCTTGGACAGCCAGCTGCAGCGCCAGATAAGACTGGGCGCCAGACAGACAAAACATCTTCTGCCAAGGGTCCTTGGGTCTCTCTTATTATCATCAACACTGCTCAACACCGCACACACATTGATTCATGAACTGATTAAAGATATACTGTACACTGCTCTCTTGTGTCTCGTGAATTCTGAGTTGTTGCTCTGTGCTATTGAGAGATTTTTTTTCATTGTAATCACAATCTGCTTAAAAATAAGCTGTATTTTGATAACGAAGTTTTTTTTCTCCTCCCCCCTTGTGTCGTTCCCTCCCTTCCCCTCCCTTTCTTATCTATCTCTGTTTGATGAGGCGCCTTTATGGCTGCCGTGTCGTTGTGTCGCGCGCATGCGCACCAATGTCAAGTCAAGTTCCTCGTGTGTTTTTTTACATGCTTGGCAATAAAGTTTATTCTGATTCTGATTCTGATTCTGATTCTGACACGGCCAGGACGCAACAGACGGAGCGACGTTTGTTATTACCACCACCTCTTCGCCGAGAAGGCTTACAAATGCATTCCCCCGTGCAAATTCACGATTTCGGGAAAACGCCGAAGCCGAGAGCCATTAACAGCGGCGGTTCTCGGCGAAAAAAGCAAGCTTTTATATGTGACGGACGGACACACCGGCAAGCGGTTCCTTATCGACACAGGAGCTCAACTAAGTTTTGTCATGCCCTCCCAAGCAGACCGGGCCATGGGCCCCCGGGGCAATGGAGCGGTGGCAGCCAACGGCTCCATCATCGACACTTTTGGCGAAAAGAGCCTGCCCCTCTGCATCCACGGCCGCAACTACAGATGGACATTTGTTGTAGCGGCAGTGAGTTTTAACTTGTTGGGCGCAGATTTTTTGTGTGCACATGCGTTATTAGTTGATCTAGCGAACAGACGCTTGGTTAATGCACTGTCCTTTGCTTCTATTCCCTGCTCAGCTCGACTTTCTCCACCACCCGTGCAGGCTAGCGTCACCACAGCAGGAGGTAAGGTTGATCAACTCCTCACCCAATTTCCAGCACTCACAATTCCCAAATTCTCAGCCACAGTGGCTAGACACGGGGTCGAACACTTTATTCCCACAATGGGCCCACCCGTATTCTCCAAAGCTCGGCGCTTAGACGCGACCAAGCTCGCCATAGCTCGGGACGAGTTTACCACCCTTGAAAAATTAGGCATTATCAGACGCTCGAAAAGCCCCTGGGCGTCACCACTTCACATGGTCCCGAAATCCGACGGTTCTTGGAGGCCGTGCAGCGATTACCGCAGATTAAACAATGCGACAGCGCATGACCGCTACCCAATTCCTCACATTCAAGACTTTTCACTACATCTGGCGGGTGCGCGCATTTTTTCAAAAATAAACCTGGTCCGCGGTTATCATCAAGTCCCAGTTCAAGCAGAGGACATTCCTAAAACAGCTGTAATAACCCCCTTCGGTCTTTTTGAATTTTTGCAAATGCCTTTCGGCCTCAAAGGCGCTGCTCAAACCTTTCAGCGGATGATGGATGCAATATTACGTGACCTCCCTTTCGTGTTCGTCTACCTCGACGATATGCTGGTAGCCAGCTCGTCTGAGGAAGAACACGAGCGGCACCTCACTATGGTTTTTCAGAGACTAGAAGAGCACGGGTTAATAATCAATCCAGCCAAATGCAAATTCGGTGTGTCACAAATTGATTTTTTAGGACACAGAGTTTCTCCGAAGGGGGCAGTCCCACTTCCAGACAAAGTTCACGCAGTAAAAAGTTTCCCACGGCCACAAACGGTCAAATCGCTGCAGGAATTTTTGGGCATGGTTAATTTTTACAACCGCTTCCTCCCCCATGCAGCTCAGCTCATGCAGCCCCTATATGACGCGCTCAGAAAACAAAAACCTTCCACCGCGGTCGCATGGACCCCGGAGCGCGAATGCGCCTTCGCGAAAATAAAAAGCGCCCTAGCAAATGCCACATTGTTGGTTCACCCCGATCCCTCGGTCCGCATTGCACTAACCACAGACGCTTCACACCTGGCCATAGGGGCAGTTGTAGAACAACACGTCAGCAGAATCTGGCAACCTTTGGCATTCTTCAGCAAATCGCTAAATCAAACTGAGCGTAAGTACAGCACTTTTGACAGAGAGCTACTAGCGCTCCATTTATCCATCCGCCACTTCCAGTTCTGGTTAGAGGGGCGGCGTTTTACGGCTTTTGTAGACCACAAACCGCTCACCTTTGCTATGGCTAAAATTTCCGAACCGTGGTCAGGCAGGCAACAAAGACAGCTAGCTGGGATTTCAGAGTTCACCACAGACATTCGATATGTGGCAGGCAAACTTAACGTGGTAGCAGACTGCCTCTCTCGCGCTGTGACATCGCCAGAGCGCAAGGAGACAGATTATACTACCTCAGCCGCGGAACTCTTCGCCAACGCGGACACATACGCAGCACCAATCCACGCAGGGATAGATTATGCAGCCATGGCAGAGGAGCAAAGTAATGACGCGGACGTGCGCGCACTCCTGTCTGGACCAACAGGGTTAAGGCTGGAGAAAAGGGGTTTACGCGACGGTGTGCCCCCCCTAATATGCGACATCTCAACCGGCCGACCTCGCCTGTTAGTTCCAGCTGCATGGCGCCGCCGTATTTTCGACTCGATTCACTCCCTCGCGCACCCAGGTGTGCGCGCTTCACTTAAAATGGTCGCCGAAAAGTTTGTGTGGCCTGGCCTGCGCAAAAACGTAAAAGAATGGGCAAAGACTTACATTTCTTGTCAGCGCGCCAAAGTACACAAACACACAAAAGAGCCTTTTTGAATCCCTGCTAGAAGGTTTGACCACGTTCATGTCGACCTCGTGGGGCCACTACCTTCCTCCCAAGGTTTCACACACCTGTTAACAATGATAGACCGCACCACGCGCTGGCCAGAGGCAGTCCCTCTGGCGTCAACCACAGCGGAGGAAGTCGCTCGCGTTTTTTTGACAAACTGGGTGGCACGTTTCGGCGTCCCATCGGACATCACGTCCGATAGGGGGCCTCAATTTGTCTCGGAGCTTTGGTCAGCCATGGCCAGCAGCTTAGGGGCGACAATTCATTCAGCGTTTTCACAGATCTTTTTTTTTTGTAACATAGATTTTTATTGTGATCCCCATAGCTCCCTGGGATCCAGTGATCCCAGGAGCTATGTTGTCCGGGGCAATTTGCCTCTGATAGGGTCTCCCAAGACAAACTGGTCCTGGGTGAAGGGCCAGACTAAGAACGATCCAACAGACTCTCATGATAAATTGTATATCAAGGATTCAGTGTACCCCGCCCGGTATGGGGTTACCGGGACCCCACCCTGGAGCCAGGCCTGGGGGAGGGGCTCGAAGGCTAGCGTCTGGTGGCCAGGTTTCCACCCATGGGACCCGGCCGGGCTCAGCCCGAAGGAGTTACATGGGTCCGCCCTCCAGTAGGTTCACCACCTGCAGGAGGGATCATGGAAGTCCGGTGCTATGTGGATTAGGTAGCAGTCAAAGGCGGAGACCTTGGCGGACTGATCCCAAGCTTTCTAAACTGGCTTTTGGTACGTGGAATGTCACCTCTCTGGTGGGGAAGGAGCCTGAGCTGGTGTACGAGATTGAGCGATACCGGCTAGATATAGTCGGCCTCACCTCAACACACAGCTCCGGTTCCGGAACCAGTCTCCTGGAGAGGGGCTGGAGCTTGGCCTTTTCTGGAGTTGCCCCGGGCGAGAGGCGACGAGCAGGGGTAGGTATTCTTGTATCGCCCCACCTTGCTGCCTCTATATTGGAGTTTTCCCCGGTGGACGAAAGGGTTGCTTCCCTGCGCCTTCGGGTTGGGAAACGGGTCCTGACCATCATTTGTGCCTATGCACCAAATGATGTTTCAGAGTACCCACCCTTTTTGGAGTCTGTGACTGGGGTGCTGGAGGGTGCTCCTCCTGGAGACTCCATTGTCCTACTGGGGGACTTCAATGCGCACGTGGGCAACGACAGTGAAACCTGGAGGGGGGTGATTGGGAGGAACGGCCTGCCCGATCTGAACCCGAGTGGTGTTCAGTTATTGGACTTCTGTGCTAACCACAGTCTGTCCATAACGAACACCATGTTCAAGCATAAGGGTGTCCATATGTGCACCTGGCACCAGGACACCCTAGGCCGCAGGTCGATGATCGATTTTGTTATCGTATCATCAGACCTGCGACCGTATGTCTTGGACACCCGAGTAAAGAGAGGTGCAGAGCTGTCAACTGATCACCACCTGGTGGTGAGTTGGATCCGATGGCAGGGGAGGAAGCCATTCAGACCTGGTAGACCCAAACGTATAGTGAGGGTGTGCTGGGAGCGTCTGGCTGAGGCCCCTGTCCGGGAGGTCTTCAACTCCCACCTCCGGAAGAACTTCAACCACATTCCGAGGGAGTCTGGAGACATGGAGTCTGAATGGGCCATGTTCTCCACCTCTGTTGTTGAAGCGGCGGCCCAGAGCTGCGGCCGCAAGGTGGTCGGTGCATCTCGTGGTGGCAACCCCCGAACCAAGTGGTGGACACCAGTGGTGAGGGGGGCCATTAAGCTGAAGAAGGAGTCCTATCAAGCTTGGTTGGCTTGTGGGACTCCCGAAGCAGCTGAGGTGTACCGGCAGGCCAAGCGGAGTGCAGCTCGGGTGGTTGCTGAAGCAAAAACCCGGGTATGGGAGGAGTTCGGTGAGGCCATGGAACAAGACTTTCGGTCGGCTTCAAAGAGATTCTGGCAAACTGTTCGGCGGCTCAGGAGGGGAAAGCAGCTCCCCGTCCACACTGTGTATGGTGCGGATGGGACACTGTTGACTTCAACTGGGGATATCGTCGGGCGGTGGAAGGAATACTTCGAGGATCTCCTCAATCCCACTGATACGCCTTCCACAGAGGAAGCAGGGTTTGGGGACAAGGGGGATGACTCGCCTATCACAGGGGCTGAGGTCGCCAAGGTGGTTAAAAATCTCCTTGGTGGCCGGGCCCCGGGGGTGGACGAGATTCGCCCCGAGTACCTCAAGGCCCTGGATGTTGTTGGGCTGTCATGGTTGACACGCCTCTGCAACATTGCGTGGAGGTCGGGGGCAGTGCCTTTGGCATGGCAAACCGGGGTGGTGGTTCCTCTCTTCAAAAAAGGGGACCGGAGGGTGTGCTCCAACTTTAGAGGGATCACACTCCTCAGCCTCCCTGGGAAGGTCTATGCCAAGGTACTGGAGAGGAGAGTCCGGCCGTTGGTCGAACCTCGGATTCAGGAGGAGCAATGTGGTTTTCGTCCTGGCCGTGGCACATCGGACCAGCTCTTTACCCTCTCGAGAATTCTTGAGGGTTCGTGGGAGTTTGCCCAACCAGTTTACATGTGTTTTGTGGACTTGGAGAAGGCATTTGACCGCGTCCCTCGTGGATTTTTGTGGGGGGTGCTTCGGGAGTATGGGGTATCGGGCTTGTTGTTACGAGCTATTCGGTCTCTGTACGACCGTTGTGAGAGTTTAGTTCGTATTGCCAACACTCGGTCGGAGTCATTCCCAGTGAGAGTTGGACTCCGCCAGGGCTGCCCTTTGTCACCGGTCCTGTTCATAATTTTTATGGACAGGATTTCTAGGCGCAGCCAGGGAATGGAGGGTGTCATACTTGGTGACCACAGGATCTCATCTCTGTTGTTTGCAGATGATGTTGTCCTGTTGGCTTCATCCAGCAATGACCTACAGCTCTTGCTGGGACGGTTTGCCGCTGAGTGTGAAGCGGCTGGGATGAGAATCAGCACCTCCAAGTCCGAGTCCATGGTCCTCAGCCGGAAAAAGGTGGATTGTCCTCTCCGGGTTGGGGACAGGCTCCTGCCCCAAGTGGAGGAGTTTAAGTATCTTGGGGTCTTGTTCACGAGTGAGGGGAAAATGGAGCGAGAGATCGACAGACGGATTGGAGCAGCATCTGCAGTGATGCGGACGTTGTACCGGTCTGTTGTGGTGAAGAGGGAGCTTAGTTCTAAGGCAAAGCTGTCGATTTACCAGTCAATCTACGTTCCTACTCTCACCTATGGTCACGAGCTTTGGGTAATGACCGAAAGAACGAGATCGCGGATACAAGCGGCTGAAATGAGCTTTCTCCGTAGGATTGCTGGACTCACCCTCAGAGATAGGGTGAGGAGCTCAGTCATCCGGGAGAGGCTCAGAGTAGAACCGCTGCTCCTCCACATTGAAAGGAGTCAGTTGAGGTGGTATGGGCATCTGATTAGGATGCCTCCTGGACGTCTCCCACTTGAGGTGTTTCAGGCACGTCCCACTGGGAGGAGACCCCGGGGCAGACCCAGGACTCGGTGGAGAGACTATGTCTCCCAGCTAGTCTGGGAACGCCTTGGTATCCCCTCTGAAGAGCTGGAGCAGGTGGCTGGGGAGAGGGAAGTCTGGGCTTCTCTGCTTGAACTGCTGCCTCCGCGACCCGGACCTCCGGAAAAGCGGTAGAAGATGGATGGATGGATGGATAGATTTTTATTCATTTTTCATCATATATAATGCATTCAGATCACATTCTACATTTAAAAAACAAAGGGGTTAGGGTAGGGAAAAAGAAGGAAAAAAAAATAAATAAAAGGGGGGGGGACAAATGTTGGAGCATCAAGTTTTTAGTTTCCATCTCTTAATTCTTCTGTTTTTTCAGTGTCTTTGGTTATTCTTTCAATTTCTGCCTCGTTGTTGCACTTTGTAGTGTGTCCATTTCCGCCATTTTTTCTCCCATAGTCCTTCTTGCATTCTTCGTTGATATGTTAGTTTTTCCATCATACGTATGTCCTCGACAATGTCAGTCCATTGTTCTTGGTCAGGAAGAACTTCTGATCGCCATTTTTTTGTGATAGTTTTTTTACATGCAATCAACAAGATTTTAACTAGATGTCTGTTCTCAGCCTGTATAACATTGTCTCTTTTAAGATCACATAAGTACATCAGGTTACAGTTCATTGGTATATTATATCCTAATATCCTCTGTATTGTCACATGTATAGATTTCCAAAATGATGATATTTTGTAGCATTTCCAAAACATATGTGAGTGGTCTGCATTTTGAGCCCCACATCCCCTCCAGCATAAAGATTGGGTATTTGTATATTTTCCTTGAATCTGTGGTGTAATGAAAAAGCGAATCAGGTTTTTCCATCCAAATTCCCTCCATGTCCTTGAATTTGTTGATGTGTGTTGTGTTTTCCATATTTCCTGCCAGCTTTCTTCTGTTATGTTTAAATTGAGCTCTTTCTCCCATTTCTCCTTTATATAGTTACTTGTATGATTGTTTGTCATAAGTTTCTGATATAGCTTTGAAATAATTCTTATTTTATTTTCTGCATATGAGCTTAAAATAAGTTGTATAATCTCATTCACATCTGTTTGGAGGTTATGCCTAATCTTCTTCATATAGTAATCTCTCATCTGCAGATATCTGAAAAATTCCGATCTTTCTAGTTTAAATTTTCTCCTGATATTTACAAAGCTCACGAGATCTTTTTTTCCGATATTGCCCCATGCTGTGATTCCCTTGTTCACCAGATTTTTGTATCCCCTATCTTGTTTTGCCGGTTCAAACTGACTGTCAAATGCTACCCATTTCAATAGTTTTATGTCTTCCCTTATATTATATTTTTGTACTATTTTATACCACAGTTCTAAAGTAAATTTAGTGATTGGGTCTATTTGTTTGATTTGCTTATATGCATCTTTATCTCCTATTATGCTTTGTACTGGGAGTCCCTCAATTTCCTTTTCCATTTCTTTCCATTTTGCCTCATATCCCTCGTCGCACCAACATATGATATATCTTATTTGTGCTGAGTAGTAATATTCCTTTAGACTCGGTAGGCCCATGCCTCCTTTCTCTTTTGGTAATTGGAGGGTTTTATATTTCACTCTTGGTTTTTTACCTCCCCAAACAAATCTCGATATCATCCTGTCCCACTTTGAGAATTGGGCATCTGGAATCTCTGTTGGTATAGCCTGGAAGAGGTAAAGTAATCTAGGTTGTATGCTGATTTTGACTGTCTCAATTTTTGAATTCAGATCCATATTTAAGATTGACCATCTATCAATATCTTTTTTTATTTCTTGTTCCAACCTATCATAGTTTGCTTTATATATTTTGCTTAGGTCTTTAGGTATGTTCACTCCAAGGTATTTTATTTCTTTTTGGTTCCAGTTTAGTTTGATCTTATCAGTTATCTGGTTTAGAGGGTTATAGTGGAATGTCAGTATTTGTGTTTTTGTTATGTTTATCTTGTATCCTGATAATTTTCCAAAATTTTCTATCAAGTTCATCATTTCCATTATTGATTTATCTGGTTGTTCGAGGTAAACTATAATATCGTCTGCAAATAGCCCAATCTTGTGTTCCGCCCCCTTTATTGTTACACCTTTTAATTTCTTATTTTGTCGTATCGCTTGAGCCAATGGTTCTATGAACAGAGCAAACAAGGTGGGCGATAAGCAGCATCCCTGCCTAGTTGATCTTTGTATATTTACTTTGTCTGTTAAGCTACCGTTTATCTTGATTCTTGCCACAGGTTCTTGATATAGCGTCCTTATGCATTGTACTGATTTTTCGTTAAATCCAAAGCGCTCCAGTACACTATATAGGAATTTCCAGTTAACCCTGTCAAATGCTTTTTCTGTGTCTAAACTCATTATTACTGCGCTTTTCTTTTCTTTATGTATTTGGTTAATTATATGTATTGTTCTCCTGATATTGTCATGTGTTTGGCGTCCCTCTATGAATCTAGTTTGATCATCTTCTATCAATTCCGTCAAGAATGTCTTTATTCGTTTACATATAATTGTTGTGTATATTTTATAATCTACATTTAATAAAGAGATTGGTCTATAGTTTCCGCATTGTTCTTTATCTTTCCCTGGTTTTAAAATAACTGAAATGATTGCTTCGTTCCATGATGGAGGTATTTTGTTGTTGTTCAACGTCCAATTAAATGACTTTAGGAGTTGTGGCGTGAGTTCTTCTATAAACAGTTTATAAAACTCAGATGGGTATCCATCACTACCTGGTGATTTACCGTTTTTAAGTGACTTAATCACATCTCTGATCTCTTGTGTTGTTATTTCTGCTGTTAGTTTTTCATTTTGTTGATTTCCTATTGATGGCAAGTCCAATGTGCATAGAAATTTTTTAATATCTTTAGTATTTGTTTCTTCAGGTTGCGAGTATAGTTCTTGGTAGAAATTATGGAAAATTTCTTCGATGTTTTCTGGGTTAACTGTGGTTTTATTTGTGGTGGGGTCTTTAATCTTGTATACATTATTCATTGTTTGTTGTTTTCTTAACCGTTTTGCCAGCAGTTTTGTGGCTTTTGGCCCCGTTTCATAATATTTTTGCTTTAGATATCTATTTTTCCTTTCAATTTCATCCATTTGTGTTTCTTTTATCTTTGTTTTTTCTTCTTTAATTTCTTGATATATTTTTGGATCATTTGTGCTTTGATGTTTACGTTCTAATTCCCTCAGTCTCTCACATCTTTGTTCATACGCTTCCAGTTTAGTCTTATTTGCTTTTCCTGTTTCAACAATTAATTTACCCCTTAACACGGCTTTTAGTGCGTCCCATAGTATTGTTGGGTCCACTTCTTCATTGTCATTCTCTTGGATATATTCGTTTATGTTTATTTTTATTCTTTCTTTCATTTTCTCATCATTTAACAGTCCTACGTTAAGTTTCCATGTTGTTTGTCGTTTTCTATTGTTTAAATATATTTCCATGTATGTAGGATTATGATCTGATATTTCTGCCCCTCCAATCCAACAATTTCTCACCCTGTGTCTGTCACCTTCATTCATAAGGAAGTAATCTATTCTAGAGTGTACTTTATGGACTGCTGAATAATGTGTATAGTCTTTTTCGAGTGGGTGTAGGTCCCTCCATATGTCTACCATACCCATTTCTGCCAGTGAGGTTCTTATGAACTTTGTTACATGTTTTTTTGTCTTCTTAACACTTGTTGTGTCAACTTCATGATCCATGACAGCATTTAAGTCTCCTCCACAAATTAGGACTCCCACTGTGTGTTGCTATGAGATTAAACAGATGTTGAAAAAAACCCTTGTCACTTTCTGGTGGGGCATAGATGTTCACTAATGTAATCTGCATACCATCTATTCTTCCCTTTATTATTACATACCTGCCTTCTTTATCCTGGATTTCCTGTTCACTTTCAAATTGTATTTTGTTTGAGATTAGTATCATAACCCCCCTTTTAGCTCCTCCCTTAAATGAACTGTAGTAGGAGTTCTTATAGCCAAATCTCTTTAGTTTCACATGTTCTGTCTTGCTCAAATGTGTCTCTTGCATAAATATAATTTCAGCTTTTTCCTTCTTGAATTTTCTTATTATTCTTTCCCTTTTAACAGGTGAGTTCAGACCATTCACGTTTAGTGTCATTATCTTAAGATTTTTACCCATATTCATGTTTTTCCATTTTTTTAACTTGTGCTCCTAGCCCCTTTAACAACAAAAATAACACATATTTATATAAAAACACATTAAAAAATCTCGACCTCCGTACTTTGGGCCTTTCTTCTGCCCACTGGTCCCTGTTGGTGGGTGGGGGGTTTGTCTTCACAGAGTAAAGGGCCCTCCCTAGACTTTTAATTACTATCAAAGTAATAGTCATAAGTCTAGAAATGTCCAACAAATATCACTTAAACCTCTCCTAGCCGTCTGTTTCTCTTTTACCTTGTCTTCCTGGCCTTCATTTCTTCTGTGCCTTTCTTAATCTTTGTTATGATCTAGGCTTTCAGTTGAAAGCCTTGTAGCTTGTCCTGGGCCCGCTGCTCTACGTCTCTCCCCCTTCTCCCGCCGTACGCTCGTCTCCACTCCGGCTGTCGTGGTGCGTTCAGGGCCGCCGCTGCTCCAGCCGTTTCCTTCGGCACGCTCACCTCAAGGCCCCGCTCCATCATATCCCGCGCTGCCTCTTCGGCCGTGTTGTAGGTTCTTGTGCCTTCCTCCCAATGAATCCTCATTTTCGTTAGCGGCGTTTGGAATCTAATTTTTTTCTCTTTCAGCGTTTTTTTAATGTTGGCATATTTCTTCCGCTGCTGCACGATTTCTGTCGGGTAGTCATGGTCAAAGAATACCTGTTTGTCGCCGATTCGTATCTTTTTTTTCCATGCTTGCGTCAGGATTCTTTCCTTTATGTCATATTTCACAAAGTTTACCACAACTGACCTGGGTGTAGCGTTTGTTTTCGGGTTCTGTGCCGGTGTTCTGTGCGCCCGTTGAATCTGCAGATCCGTTTCTCCGGGTATTTCCAGTTCTTTTTTTAAGAACTGATCCATGAATTTTGTCATCGAGTTGCCTTCAATGCCCTCCGGAATTCCAAAGATGCGCATATTGCTTCGTCTGGATCTGCTCTCCAAGTCGTTTATTTTCTCCTGCATCCTCTGCGTTTGCGTCGTCAGGGTCTGTAGTTGTTCGTTTGCCTCGCTTTTCCAATCTTCTAGCTCCGATATTCGGGTCTGCGCTTCTGTCATACACGCCCGCTGGGAGCGCAGCTCCTCCATGTTTTCCGTTAACTTACGCTCCATTTCTCTTCGGAGGTCCATAATTTCCTTTTCCTTAAGAGCCGCTAAATCCTGTTGTAGCTGTCGCTTGAATTCTCTTAACTCTTTACCCAAACTGGCGATGCCAGTGTTCATGTTGTCGAGTCTGGCGTCCTCCATTTTCTCTGCTGTAGACATCTCGTTTTTTTGGGCTTCGCGTACAGCGGTTTTTCCTGCGTTGTTGGAGAGGAATTCTTCAATTTTACCCTGTTTTTGTCCTTGTGCCCGGTTCCTTCGTGTTTTCATCCCTTAGTTTATTGATCCGCTTATGTCGAGTTGGCCATTTACCGATGATTTTTAATCCGGCTAGGGAGAGCTCTTTGTTTAAGTGTTATGTCTCTCCGCCATCTTCCCGGAAGTCCCTCGCGTTTTCACAGATCTTTAAAGGCCGCCCTCAGAGCCTCACTAACGGATACAAATTGGGTAAATAAACTTCCCTGGGTTTTATTGGGGTTGCGTGCTGCGCCCAAAGAGGATCTAGACTCCTCTCCAGCAGAATTAGTTTTTGCACAACCTCTCAGGCTCCCGGGTGAATTTTTACCAGAGAACCCAGAGCCAGGGCATCTCCCTGCCCCGAGGTTTTTAGGCAGCAACGGACCGGACTCTCTCCCCAGACCGGCACATCACTCTTTTCCACGGGTTTTTGTCCCACAAGCTTTAAAGAACGCTGAATTCGTTTTTGTTAGGCATGAAGCTTTAAAACCAACTTTCCGCCCACCATACGATGGGCCATTCAGAGTGCTGGAACCTGGTGATAAACACTTTGTGCTTGATTTTGGGGACAGAAAAGAAACAGTCAGACTTAAACCTGCCTTCTTGTTGAGAGACGAGCCTGCACGGTTGGCGAGAGCACCTCGGCGGGGTAGACCCCCCAAGAGAAAAGACTCAGCCCCCCTGCAGGGAACAAATACTCACTCTCCTTCCCAAGCTGCAGATTCCTTACAGGAAGGTCCCAGCAGGACGCCCAAGCGGACCCACAGCAGATTCGGGAGAAGATTAAAACCCAGACGGCACAGAGACTGATGCAAACTACTCAACAGTTGTTCACTAATTGTGCTGTAACAGTTTAGGACTGACTTGTGATTTTACTATGCTGTTATGATTACCACTGAACTCTCTTAGGAGCATGGCTGCTGGAAAGTTTCTTCTGTGGCAAGAGGTGTAGCAGTTAGTATGTCATAATAATTAACTTAAACTGTGAATTTTTTCTATTGTCCTTTTCTTAGTCGTTTGGGGGGGGGGCTGTGGTCTATATTAATCATATATTCCATAACCTACATATGTTTAAGCATGTGAGAATGTTTGGTGATTACATATGTAAGGCGACTTCACACCTCAGAACAGGACAAAGAGTCTCAACCGCCAGTGCAGATCAAAGAACATCCGAGGTGCTGCGGTGGAGACCGGATGGGTTGCCCTGACCCCCCAGGGCCAGGCGGAGGAGTATGAAGACAATGGGGGAATTAAGATAATGAGGGATGTCAGCTTTTGATATGCATGTCTTTTGTTATGTGCGAGTATAAGTTCGTAGAGCCGAAGGTGTTCGCTCTCTTACTTCTTCTGCTGCTGCACCTAGATGAGACTTGTTAGAGGAGCTGATAATAAACTTTAGTTTATGAATCACATTGCCTCGTTATTTCAAGCTCCTCTACACATCCGTTAATTTAAAGACACACTCTGGCGGCTCTAAAGCCACCTCAAACACAATTGTGTATTGCCCAAAATAGTATATTGTGGCTTTTTATACACTGTGGAGAAATAAGACCATCCCTGGTCGTGACAGCTCTTTTCATACCACCAGATCCTAGCTTTTGAGGCCGAGAGAGTGGGATTGCCCCGTGCATCGACTTTCCCACTTTTAAAAAAATTTTCCCTCACAGGTTTTCCTCATGTGTGTTAGTCCTCACAACCCTACAACAGTCCTGCAGCGATGGGGAACAAGTGAAGCAACAGGTGGAGGTGACCACTGGCAGTTGTAGCTTGAACCCTGCACGCAGGCAGCTTGGTGGTGATAGTTGCTCTCCTTCTGACCCTGGGACAACAGTGGAGCTCGGCGTTCCCCCAGGCGACTGAGCAGCCTCTTTAGGACAGCACTGCTCACCCTCACATGAGGGAGGGGACTAGAAAATGTGTCCCAAACAAATGCTTGTCCCTTCCAACTGGCCAGCATACCGTGGCTGGCAGTTCTACCCCCCAAGTGGTCAAAACCAAAGAAGAAAGAAACTAATTCTTGGTGCATGGAATGTACGCACGCTCATGGACAGAGATGCCCCCTCGAGGCCTGAGAGAAGAACAGCCCTCATTGCAAGGGAACTGGCCCGCTACCGCATTGACATCACGGCCCTCAGCGAGACCAGACTAGCTGAAGAAGGATCTGTGGCCGAACTAAAAGGTGGCTACACCTTCTTCTGGAAAGGCAAGGCCAAAGATGAAGAGAGGACCCATGGAGTAGGACTGGCCATCAAGACAGCGGTTCTCAAGCAACTTCCTGACCTACCAACGTCAGTTAATGAACGGCTGATGAAACTCCGTTTCCCCCTTAACCATAACCGGCACATTACCCTATCAGTGCGTATGCCCCGACTCTCGCCAGCAATGATGAAGTGAAGGAAGCCTTTTATGAGAAGCTCAGTACCCTCATGAAGGACACCCCCCCCCCCATGACAAACTCATTCTGCTAGGCAATTTCAACGCCAGAGTCAGAACAGACTGCTGTAACTGGAAAGGCGTGCTGGGGCCACACGGCACTGGAAAATTGAACTCCAACGGCTTGATGCTCTTGAGTCTTTGTGCTGAAAATCACCTCACTATCACAAACACACTGTTCCGGCAAGCAGACAAATACAAGACAACATGGATGCACCCAAGATCCAAACAGTGGCATTTGATAGACCTTGCCATTTGCCATCAGAGAGACATCTGTGACATCAGGATCACCAGGGCCATGCGCAGAGCAGAGTGTTGGATGGACCACCATCTAGTCAGATCCATCCTATCCCTGCATATTGCCCCAACACATCGCAAGACGCCAAAAGTCATCAGGCCAGCGTTCAACGTCGCCAAACTTGAACAACCTCAGTGACGTAGTGAATTTGCAGAAGATCTGGATGGCTGACTGATTGCCCATGGACTCCTGACTGGCTGCCCAACACAAAGGTGGGAACAGTTTAGAGCACTGGAGACGGAATCAGCAAAAACCACCATCGGCCCCAGGAAACGAGTGCACCAGGACTGGTTCGACGAGAACAACGAGAACATCAAGACACTCCTGGATGACAAGCAGAAGGCCTTTGTTGAGTGGCAGAATGACCCCATTTCCATTTCCAAGCGTGATTGCTTCAAGCACCTCCAGAGACAGGAACAAGCAGTGCTGCGAAAGATGCAGAATGAATGGTGGGAGAAGAAGGCAGATGAGGTGCAGAGATACACCGACATGCAGAATTCCAAGATGTTCTTCAGCATCACCAAGGAAGTATATGGACCTGCCAAGCCATGTATTACCCCACTCCTGTCAGCAGACGGTTCAACTCTGCTAAAGGAGAAGAGCAGCATCAATGCGTGATGGAGAGAGCACTTCAGCTACCTGCTCAGCAGGCCCTCCACTGTAGACCCCCATGCCCTTGATCTGATCCCACAAAAACCCACCGTCCACTGCTTCGACCTCCCCCCTACAATGGACATAGTCTTGAAGGCAATTACGCAGACCAATTCAGGCAAAGCACCTGGGATGGATGGAATCCCGGTGGAAATATTCAAATCAGCCGGTCCTGTGGCCCTTGAAATCTTCCATTCCCTCCTCACCAGCATCTGGGATGAAGAACAACTGCCCAAAGACTTCAGGGATGCCACTGTTGTCTCCCTGTTCAAGAATAAGGGTAGCAAGTCGGACTGCAGCAATTACCGAGGTATCTCCCTTCTATCTATTGCCGGAAAAATACTAGCCCGGGTCCTCCTCAACCGATTGATTAACAACATCACTGAAGGGAACCTGCCAGAAACACAGTGCAGATTCCGCTCAAACCGCAGCACCGTGGACATGATCTTCTCCGTCCGCTAAGTGCAGGAGAAATGTCTAGAACAAAATATGGACTTATACGCTGTCTTTATCGACCTGACTAAGGCCTTTGACACGATGAACAGGGAGGCCCTCTGGATCATCTTATCTAAGCTTGGGTGCCCAGACAAGTTTGTAAACCTCATACGCCAGTTTGACAACAACATGACTGGGCAGGTTCTCTCAGGTGGAGAGGTATCGGAGCCATTCAATATCAGCAACGGAGTCAAGCAGGGGTGCGTTCTGGCCCCGGTCCTCTTCAACCTCTTTTTCTCTTGTGTCCTCAACCATGCCTTCAGGGACTTGGACCTAATCACCCTTATTGTCATTCAACCGTACAACCAATTATGTACAGTAGAACAAGATTGTGCTTTACCTATCTACAGTGTCAATCACACACACCCCAGTGCAGAATCAGAGGGCCGCTGCCATGCAAGGCACCGCCACAGATTTCCCTCCTCCATTCCATTATTGCTGAGCACTAAGCAGGACGGCAGGAAGTTCCACTTTTTATATGGTCTTCAGTATGACCCGGCCGGGATTTGAACCCCTGGCTCCCGGGTGTGGGGCGGATGGTCTACCAACTGAGCCACCACTCCGGACCTTGGGGTATACCTGCGATACAGACTTGATGGCTCACTGTTCGACCTCCGCCGACTGAAGACTAAGACCAAGGTCGCAGAAAAGATTGTCCTGGAAGCAATTTTCGCTGACAACTGTGCCCTCATGGCCCACATGGAGTTTGATCTCCAGATCATCGTGAATAAGTTTGCAGAAGCCTCCTGCCTTTTTGGTCTTACCATCAGCCTCGGCAAGACAGAGGTACTGTTCCAACCAGCACCCACCTCCACCGTCCTACCCCCCTCTATCTCCATCGAGGGTACCCAACTGAAGACGGTAGACGACTTTAAATACCTCAGCAGCACCATCAGCAACGATGGCAGCCTGGATAAGGAGATCAACGCCAGAATCTGCAAGGCCAGTCAAGCTCTCAGTCGTCTCCGAGCTCACGTCCTGAACCAGCACAACATCCAGCTGTCCACGAAGCTGAGAGTGTACAGGGCCATTGTCCTCACCGGCCTTCTCTATGGATGTGAGACATGGACCATGTACAAAAAACACCTGAAGCAGATGGAGAAGTTCCACATGAGAAGTCTACAGATGATCATGAACATTCACTGGCAAGACCGGGTCACAAACCTTGAGGTCCTGGACATAGCTGAGATGACCAGCATCGAGGCCATGATTCTGAAAGCCCAGCTCCGATGGGTTGGTCATGTGATCCGGATGAATGGCCACAGGCTGCCCAAGCAGCTCATGTACGGCGAACTCTGCTCTGGGAAGCAGAACCAAGGCAGACCACGCAAAAGTTTCAAAGACTGCGTGAAGCTTAACATCAGACACACTGGCATCCTTCCCAAACAATTAGAGGTGTGGGCTATGGACAGGCCAGGCTGGTGCACCCTCACTACCCAGGCACAAAACTACTTTGAAGAGAAGAGGCGAGCTGATGTAGCTGAAGCATGGGCACGAAGAAAGGCGTTATCACCTGGGCAGTTTCCTTGCCCCTACTACAGCTGTGTCTGCCGATCGAGGATCGGCCTAAACAGCCATCTCCATGCTCACACAAGAAGAGGACTTAACACATGAGGAACGGTCATCATCGGATCGATGGACAACCAAGAAGAAGGAGAAATAAGATCAGGCGACATGCGATGAGCTGGAAGGTTGCAAAGTTTTATTTCCTCCATCAAAATGAGACACATCATAGCTCTGAGCTACTGTGCTATTGAGACATGTCACACAAGCTCTTTTATGCAGTGATACAGGAAGAGAGAATGCATGGCACATTAGCATCACAGTACATAAATACACATAAACAGTACGTAAATACACATGATTAGCATGACATTGGTTGGCTCGAGGACACATGCATACAGTCCTGTCTGACTGCCTCCAGTGGCTCTTTGTCCGTCTGTGCATTGTCCTCTGTATGCTAATTGTCTTCTGTTTCCTCCAGCCCCGCTGAGTGTGAATAAGAGTCAATCTGCATTGTGCTGGGTCACCACAGGGCTCCCCCCAGAATGATCAGAAGGGGTTGTGACCCCCCCCCCCCCCCCACATCGTTTGGGTTCCAATTCCAGTTCCAGCACGTTGAATGGCCGTGGATCATGGGCACACAGGGCTGGTGCGCTTCGTGTGTAATGGAACAAGACGGCGATCGGCCAGCTTTAGGGAGTGAGGTGTGGGAAGAGTGCTGTGGAGGAGGAGGAGGAGGGGGGTGGGAGTAAGTGAGTGCCGGCCCGGGATGTCAAAGGTGTCTGGGCCACACAAAAATTGCGTGTGGATCCGCGATGGTGAGGGACTTTCCCGGTAAACCTGGCAGTGATCCACAGCGGCTGTGAAAAAAAAAAATTAAGTCTCTGACTCCTCTCGCGGCTCGGTCCAGCAAGGATGTGGGGAAAGCAAACAGCCAAATTCACCGAGGATGCGTAGCAGCTGTGAAACAACTGTAGCTGTGTGAGGGACTTGGCGGTTTGGCTTTTAGGTGCGGAAGTAGCCTTAAAGCCATCGGGGACAGCAATTGGCTAAATTTCCTTTGTGCGTCGTGGCTGAGAAACCCATACAAAGTCCTGTGTGCGGGCTGCACGTCTGCTTCAGGTGCATGAGCAGCCCTGAAGGGTCCAAGGATGGTAATCTACCGTGTTTCTCGGGCATGTGCAGCGGAGGAGGACGCTGCATCAGTCTGTGGAGCCGATTCGTCCTTGTGCGTGGCGCGCGCTTGGTGCAGTGACCAGATAGCTGGCAGTTGAGCTGTTCTCGTAATCCTGCGGTGTGCGTGCGGGGCTTCTGTGTGCGGGAGGTCCGCTGTCACGAGGTGCATCAGGGTCGGGGAGCTTGGTGGGAATCAACGCAGATGGCGTCGATGATTTCCCCGTTCAGGCTGCTTCCTTCAGTTCGCTTGTGTCGCCGTTCATGGTGTGTGTCAGTCCCAGTGCTGCCGCTGATCCTCGTGGGTGTGGATGAAGAGGTTGCAGGCGTTCGCTGGTCCTCTGGAGTCCACAGCGCGTTGAGAGGGAGCATTCTCTCTCATCAGGTCACCAGTATTGAGGGAAAAGATCAGGCGAGGGGCGTACCATGACACGTCGGGTCACCAGTGTGGAGGAATAAGATCAGGCGAGATGCGACGAGCTGTAAGGTTGCAAAGTTTTATTTCCTCCATCAAAATGAGATACACATCGTAGCTCTGAGCTACTGTGCTATTGAGACATGTCCCACAAGCTCTTTTATGCAGTGATACAGGAAGACAGAATGCATGGCACATTAGCATCACAGTCAATACACATGATTAGCATGTCATTGGTTGGCTCGAGGACACATGCATACAGTCCCATCTGACTGCCTCCTGTGGCTCTTTGTCCATCTGTGCATTGTCCTCTGTATGCTAATTGTCTTCTGTTTCCTCCAGCCCTGCTGAGTGTGAATAAGAGTCAATCTGCATTGTGCTGGGTCACCACAACACAAAAAAAAAAAAAAACTTTCATTGCCTTAGAATTACTTGGAAAGTACTTTTACATCTTCCACCTACTTAAGTATGCGTGCATCTATGAATATTCTAATTAGCTCCACCCATACTCCTGCCCACTAGTAGCAGGTGCTGCACGGCCAGTGTTGTCCCAAGAAATGCATGTCTGCCATGGAAAGCATCCCCCTTGTCACCCCTTTTTTTACATGTAAAAACGTATAAAGGGTATCATCCCCAACTCTGAACAACTCATTCTCCTTGGAGACTTCAATGCCAGAGTGGGTGCTGACCACGACTCCTGGCCCTCCTGTCTTGGACCATTTGGCGTGGGCAGAATGAACGACAACGGACAGCGGCTGCTCGAGTTCTGCACATATCACGATCTGTACATCACAAACTCGTTCTTCAAGACCAAGCCCCAACACAAGGTTTCCTGGCGACATCCGCACTCAAAGCACTGGCACCAGCTGGACTTGATCCTGACCAGGCGCACCTCACTGAAGAACGTGCTAATCACCCGTTCGTTCCAGAGTGCAGATTGCGACACAGACCATTCATTGGTGTGTCGCAAGGTCAAGCTGCAGCTGAAGAAATTCCATTGTGCTAGACAGCCTGGAAAGGCACGGATTGACACCAGCAAGATGGCCCAACCAGAACTTGTTGAGCAGTTTGCCTCCACCTTTGAGAAGGAACTTGGTGTACCACAAGAAGGAGAATCTGCAAAGCAGAAGTGGGAAGAGCTGCGAAACACCATCCACCGCACAGCCTTGGCTACCTTTGGGAGGAAGACCACGAAGTCACAGGACTGGTTTGATGCCAAGTTGACTGAAATGACCCCCGTCATTGAAGCCAAGCGCTCAGCACTTGCTGAGTACAAGAAGTACCCAAACGAGAAGAATCTCCAGATTCTCAGGGCTGCGAGAAGCAAAGCTCAGCAGACTGCTCGGCGCTGTGCCAACGAGTACTGGACTCAGCTCAGCCAAGACATTCAAACTGCTGCCATAACAGGGAACATCCGTGGTATATACGATGGCATCAAGAAAGCACTTGGTCCGACTCAGAGCAAGACGGCCCCCCTCAAATCCTCCACTGGGGAGATGATCACAGAAAAGAACAAGCAGATGGAGAGATGGGTGGAACACTACTCTGACCTCTACTCCAGACAGAACACCGTGACACTGTCAGCCCTTGATGCCATCGACTGCCTGCCATCCATGGATGAACGTGACGCCGAGCCAACCATCGACAAACTCAGCAAGGACATTGATAGCTTGGCCGCTGGCAAGGCACCCGGCAACGACGGCATACCCCCCGACCTGATCAAGCACTGCAAGACTGCCCTACTGCTGCCATTGCATCACGTCCTCTGCCAGTGCTGGAAGGAAGGTGCCGTACCACAGGACATGAGGGATGCCAAGACCATCACCCTCTACAAAAACAAAGGGGAGAGAAGCGACTGCAACAACTACAGGGGCATCTCCCTCCTCAGTGTTGTTGGCAAAGTCTACGCACGAGTTGTTCTCGTTCGTCTACAGAAGCTTGCCGAACGTGTCTACCCCGAGTCTCAGTGTGGCTTCCGCGCTGAGCGATCGACGGTAGACATGATATTCTCAATCCGCCAACTCCAGGAGAAATGCAGAGAACAGAACATGCCCCTGTACGTCGCCTTCATCGACCTCACCAAAGCGCTCAATCTGGTCAGCAGAGATGGCCTTTTCAAGATCCTGCCAAAGATAGGATGCCCACCAAAGTTGCAAAGCCTCATCGAATCGTTTCACACCAACATGCAGGGGATAGTGCAGCATGACGGCAATGTCTCAGAGCCATTCAACATACGCAGCGGAGTGAAACAGGGCTGTGTACTTGCGCCAACCCTCTTTGGGATTTTCTTTGCTATGCTCCTGAGGCATGCCTTCAGCACAGAAACAGAGGGAATCTACCTGCACACAAGATCTGACGGCAGGCTTTTCAACCTCGCCCGCCTGAAAGCCAGAACCAAAGTACGCGAGGCTCTAATCAGAGACATGCTGTTCGCAGACGACATTGCAGTCGCAACCCACACACAGCAGGAGCTTCAGACCCTGATGGACCGCTTCTCCCAGGCATGCAAGGACTTCGGGCTTACCATCAGCCTGAAGAAGACTAACGTCTTGGCGCAAAGCACGGAAGCACCACCAACCATCACCATCGATGACTACGAGCTGGAGGTCGTGAATCAGTTCACGTACCTGGGGTCCACGATCAGCAACAACCTCTCCCTTGATACAGAGATCGACAAGAGGATTGGAAAATCAGCCTTCACACTTGCTCGCCTCACCACACGAGTGTGGGAGAATCCCAAACTCTCTGTCAAGACGAAGATGGCAGTGTACAACGCCTGTGTTATCAGCACACTGCTCTATGGGAGTGAGACGTGGACAACATACGCCCGGCAGGAAAAGAGACTGAACTCCTTCCACTTGCGCTGCATTCGCCACATCCTGGACATATCCTGGCAGGACAAAGTGCCCAACACAGAAGTTCTGTCCCGCGCCGGCCTTCCCTCCATGTTCACTCTACTCAGGCAGCGCAGGCTCCGCTGGCTAGGCCACATTCACCGTATGGAGGATGGCAGAATCCCCAAAGACGTCCTCTACGGAGAACTGGCGACTGGCAGGAGAGACGTTGGCCGCCCACAGCTGCGCTTTAGAGACATCTGCAAGAGAGACATGAAGGCCCTGGAGATCAACACAGCGCGCTGGGTGGACCTTGCAACGGACCACTACAAATGGAGAGGCACCCTGACCAGACAGCTCAAGGCGGGTGAAGAGAGACTGACTGCTGCAGCAGATGAAAAAAGGACCCGCAGGAAGAACCGCCACAGACCCAGCAGCACGGAGACCACCCACAAGTGCGACCTGTGTGACAGGGACTGCCATTCGCGCATCAGCCTGTTCAGCCACAGGCGGTGCTGTTCCAGCAGAGTAGACGTTTAGGATTCTCTTCCATGGTCATCATAGACCGACGGAGGCCGACGAAAAAAACGTATAAAGGGTAACTAGACACTGGCTGCAGTGTTATACTTGTTGTTTGTGTGTGGTTTTACTGCATCGCTCCTCAGAAATGTGCTCCAAGGAAGGGGGATGCAACATTGGCATTCCTTCTGGCTGGCTTGCCGTCCGAGTCTGTCCTGCATGGGAGTGAAGGAGATGAGCCTGCGGGCACGGCAGCCCGTCTGCCGCCGACCCCCAAAGTGAGCTGGCTTTCGGCGGTCCCACCTGGGGGCTGACGGCTGCCTGCCAGGCAGCTCGTTGGAGGCTGGCAGTCTAGTGCACCCGCCTGCCGCCGTGCAACCACGACCTCAGCATGCACCTCAGCGTGCGCCTCAGCTACCGCTAGCGTTCCTGAAGTTCTGCTGTTCCTCGGCTCCTCCCTCTTCCCCCGAGGCAGTGAACTCAGGTCTGTAGCCATGGGTTAATGTTATAACCAGTCAGGCTAAGTAGGAATGCTTATGTAGCTAGAAATGCTCTGTCTAAACTCATATTTTTTTTTATTTTTTTTGGGGGGGGGGGGCTTAACTGAACATTCACAGCAGAAAAGCACATACTTGGGACTTGAGACTGATTTTGCTCTTGATGTGTCTTGTAAGTCACAAAAAGCATGTTACATAGTAACAACAGAAAAAACTTGATTTTTGGCAGCGTGTCACTTTAAAATCAGAACATAAACAGCCTCCAGTGTTTCAAAAAATGTCTCAATAAATTGGTTCCAAATGTAGCTTTTTTGGAACCAAGTGGCAAAAGCATTTTACATTTTCTGATTTGAACAGCTTGTTTATCCGTGTCTTTATATACTTTTATCCTTACACATTCTTTCCTGTACAGGACTGCTGGCATCACTGCATCTGTGTTCCCTGGTTTGAATGATGCCATCTGTCATGTAAGCCTTTTTTAATGAATGTGTTATAACCATTTAAAAATGCAGAGTGGTTATTAGTATGTGAGATTATTTCCTGCCCTCTTTGGTCTTTGTATTGGTGAGATTTAATAGTGAAAACTTTGCCTGTTAGGTTATAATGTGTAAATCTTCAAGTATGAAGATCATGATTTGTGTGTATAAGATGTTTACAATTTGTGGTGTATTTTACTCTGCTGTGCGAAATCTAATGGACACCTTTGCATGGAATTGTACCAGAGAGGCAGCTCATTTCCCTTAAATTAGAAGTGATTAACTTTTGGAGCCGATCCGGACTCAGTGTTTTATTAAAATCCTTGTCAGCATTGTTGGAGGTATGCAGTTTGATGTGCTCTTGTTTGCTTAAGCACCATGTATTTGAAGTTTTCTTTTTTTCTGGCTGCATTTCTCTAAAAGCTTTTTGGTTGTTTGTCATCTCTGACAAAAGCAGCTTCATGGTCCCTCTGGTGACATGAAAGGTTATCTAATCTTAAAAACAAAGAAAGTTGGAGGTTTTCATTATCATGCGGAGTTTAGATGACACAATATGAGCCAGATAATAGCCTGAGTTGATAGATGCAGGGCCTCGGGCACGAGATAAAGTCACTTTGTCTTGTGTTGTGCACCAGAGGGGGAAAACAAGCATCTAACAATGTCCCGACTGACTGGAATGTTCACACCTGGAACTACTTTCACCTCCAGTCATTTCATGAAATAACTTCCCACACATTTGATGGATATTCGCCACCACATGCTGTGATGAAAGAACACAACTCAAATCACATGTTGTTTATGAAACAATTCTAGCAAATCCAATATGTCATCTCTCACTCAGGTATTGCAAGCCATCAGTATCACAGGTAACTGCACTACTTTAACTATTAAAGTCATTTATTTGGTGATAACAGAATTAAACACACAGTTGTTTAGATTTTTGTCTGAATTAAGAGCTGATGTCAAACTTCCGGCAATGTCTACTGTCAATTAGCCATTTTTCACACAATTTGAGGTGAGTTGGCTTGCTCTTTTCGAGCTGTCTCCACTGGTCTCTCCACATTCCTTTCTGGCATCTGTCGCACACAGGTCCCTGGGGGTGGGAGCCAGTCAGACGGTGGGAGTCTGCCTCTACACCACAACGAGGTCAGACCTGGCCAGTATTGCACCCGGACTTTGCTACTGTGAGCCTGCTCTTAGATGTCCTATAGATTAGATGGGTGCATGTTCTGCTCCTCTCATTAGAGACCACAAAGAAACTATGGGAGACAAAAGGCAACAGAAAGGCACAAGGAGCCAGCCCCCTGTTGTTAGCTGTTAGCATAAATGGCTGTGACTGTGGAAGGTCCAAACAACCACTCTGCGCTTGTGGAGCATATGAGCACCACAGCAAAGTGGCACGGTGCACACATCAGCCACCACCGCTGTTCTCTGCCAGGACACGAGCTACATACAGCCACCCAAAAATAGACCGCAATTGCTCGCGCACTTACAGTATACAGTAATATCCAAAACTTTAAAGGACAACATCCTCATAACTTTTAAAGGAACAACCAGATCGATCACATACAACCACACTTGCACCAGGGAAGCACGGAACACAGCGGAGAGGCTCCTCTCAGCAGTTATCATACAACCACACATTAATTCCATGCACAATCATCTCTGCACAATCTCAACACACTCCAAAAGTATTTTACTTTGCTGCACTGCATCGAGGCAAAACTGCCAGACAACCCATCTGATTACATCTGTTCGCTCATCCTGTCTTTAATGTGCAGCAGTGTCTCTCCAAAAAAGTCTGGACAAACAAATCAACACTTGTAACATCTAAATAGCGGAGAAAATAAGTATTGAGCACATCAACATTTTTCTCATTAAACATATTTCTGATGAAGCCACTGACCTGAGATTTCCACCAGATATCAGTAACAACCCAAGTAATCCATACATTCAAAGAAATCAAGGCAACTGTGTTCTCAAAACAAGTTATATTTAACCCTCCTGTTATGTTCATTTGTCAGGAATAACAATGGTGTTCCCGGGTCAATTTGACCCGGTGTACGTTTAATTATCCAAAAGATGTCCGAAACCAAAAAAATCCTAGCAAACATTGTTAATATTTCATTACTAATTCCATTACTAACTATTCTATCAATATTTAGTGCGTTGGTGTTCCTTACCTCTAATAAGTAATGGTTCAATTAGGATAATTCATTCGTTTTTCATTAAAAAAAAAAACATGTTCAAACTTTTTTTAATGTTTCGCCACTTTATTACTTTTGAAAGACCAACATATAAAACATAACATTGAAACATAACATTTAAATTTTGTTTTACATACATGCACTGTTTGTGAACCACTAATGAACAAAATAACACAATATGAACAAGGTGTGTGTGTCTGTCTTTACGTCGACACAGCACATGAGTGACATGTCATCACACTGTGCTTTGTGCAAATGAATTTTCCACATTTCGCACAGGTCATGCTTGTCTTGACATCATCAGATGGCCTGCAGACCTGACACCTCTTCCCCTTTCTTTTCCCCTCAGCAGCAACCTAGAACCAAGAGAACCATGATTACTTTACTATGCTGTCATTTGCTGATCCCAAGACACACACAACGCACTCTCATACACTTATATATACACACAAACATTTACTTACCTCACACACTGGTGTATTTGGTGCAGTCCTCTCCTGGATCTCCCTCACCGTGGCTGCAGCGGCTGGGGTCCTTGGCAGGTGCTCCCTCCGTTGGATGTGCGGTGTCACAAGCGCCTTCCCCAGCTCCTCGAGAAAGATGCGCCTCTTGTACAGCTTTGACACATTCCAGTCAGGAAAGATCTCAGTCCAAATGACAAATGCGTTGTAGGCCAATACATCGATCATGTTATAAACGATGACCAATGGCCAGCGCGCAGTCATTTGTTTGGTGCTGTAGGACCCTGTTACTTTGTCCAAGTTGTCTACCCGCCCTTTGGTGGCATTGTAATCCAGGATCATGCTTGGTTTCTGGTCCTCTCTTGTGCTTATTTCAGCACTTTTGTGCAGAGTGCTCATGAGCACAACATTTTTTCCCTTTTTGGGGCAGTAAGACACTAGGGCTGTGGTGTCTTTGAAGGCAAACATGGAAGATTGAGGGGTCCTGTTCTTGATTACCAGCAGCTCAGCAGGGAGTTCAGCCCTGTTCTTTCGGATAGTTCCGACCATTGTGAGCTTTCTCTTCAGAAGCTCCTGACTCAAGTTGTAGTTTGTGAAAAAATTGTCACAGGTTATGTTGTGTCCCTTGAGACCCTGTGCCATGTCGAGCACGACCCTTGTGCCCTGATTCTTCTCCGGGGCTCCTCCAACTGGCTTTCCATGTTCACTGCATAGCTGGTGTTTGCATCACATGCTGCCCAGATTTTTATTCCATATTTAGCTGGTTTGGAAGGCATATATTGCCTAAATGGGCAGCGACCTCTGAATGCCACCAGCCTTTCATCTACTGTGATATTAGGGCCTGGGTTATAGAGTAGTGGAAGTTGCTCTACCCACTTGTCCCACACTGTCCTAATAGCTGCCAGCTTGTCTCTCTCCCGTCTACCAGCCCTTGTCTCTCGATTATCAAATCGGATTACTCTGGAGAAAATGCGAAAAGTCTCCAGAGACATTGTGGCTCAAAATATCGGCCTCCCTGTCTCTACATCCCACAGACTGGCTGTTGATTCATCCTTCGATTTATAGACCCCAGCCAGGATGAGGAGCCCCAAATACGCATCTAAATGTGTTTTGTCCAGCAACTTCCACTTCTTCCCAAAAACACGCCTCCCTTCTAGATTAGTCATTTCCAGAATGATTTTCTGTATTGAATCTGGCATGACCAGCTCAAAAGCTGACTTGATGTCAGTCACATGAGTCACTGCCATCCTAGTGGGCCCTGGCACTGTCTTTATTATGTTTTCTGCAGACAGTTTTGCCTGACACACATTTGGGGATGAAGAGCAATGTATTTCACCATTTTTTGACATAAATGTCTTGCTTGGAGGAACAGGAATAGCTATTCCCTCATCTGGTTCAAAATCAGAATCATTAGAATGAGAATTTAGCTCAAGATAATCTTCATCTTCAGACACATCCTCCTCTATTTCACTGTCATGATCAAAGATGGCTTCCAGAGCCTCCTAGACCGTCATCCTTTTGCTTCTGCTGCTCATTTTGTAAAGGTTTGCCTGACAGTGTAATGTTGGTAGGACTCCCATGCAGAGAAGCTTTTATATGTTTTGCCCCTCCCCTGTCGAGTATCCACTAAATATGGGTGGAGTTTTCCCACGAGAACATAAATGGTTCCCGTGAAAAGTCATAACACCTGCACCTGTGTATGTGTGTGTGTGTGTGTGTGTGTGTGTGTGTGTGTGTGTGTGTGTGTGTGTGTGTGTGTGTGTGTGTGAAATATGTTGCAATAAGGTGCAAAGAAAGAAAGAGTCTGACATTTCTGACACCCTTTTACCTCCAGTTTGATTGCTGGGTCACATTGACCCAAACAGTATCTATGTGATATAAACATGCAGGGGGTGATTGCAAATATGTGAGATGAACCATTTTCACATTATATGTTGATTACACTAATTAAGGCAAGCAGAAGAAGTTTCATACTGAAAAAATACTTTTAACTAGTTTTCCTAGATATTCAAACTTTAAAGCGGGTCAATTTGACAAGGCAAGACAGAATAAGACAGAATAATAGACAGAATAAGACAGACAGAATAATAAAGAGCGATGGCAAGAACCAAGCAGACCGCCCGTAAATCTACTGGAGGAAAAGCCCCCCAGGAAGCAGCTGGCCACCAAGGCTGCTCGAAAAAGCGCTCCGGCCACCGGCGGAGTGAAGAGGCCTCACCGTTACAGGCCCGGGACCGTGGCTCTGAGAGAGATCCGTCGCTACCAGAAATCCACGGAGCTGCTCATCCGTAAGCTGCCCTTCCAGCGCCTGGTGAGGGAGATCGCTCAGGACTTCAAGACCGACCTGCGCTTCCAGAGTTCCGCCGTCATGGCTCTGCAGGAGGCCAGCGAGGCCTACCTGGTGGGTCTCTTCGAGGACACCAACCTGTGCGCCATCCACGCCAAGAAGGTCACCATCATGCCCAAAGACATCCAGCTGGCCCGCCGCATCCGCGGAGAGAGAGCTTAGACTTTCTGCTGCACATCCACCAACCACAATGCTCCGCACTGTGTGTCTATATATATATATATTTATAGTAATATGTACATATGTATACTAGCTGCTCTTGTTTTTTCTTGCCTTCTGATTGTTGCTCTGAGTGTTGCTATCCCTGTGCTGTTGCAATCCTGGAATTTCCCCATTGTGGGACTAATAAAGGCTTATCTTATCTTATTTGACCCGTAACATAACAGGAGTGTTAATAAAGTGGAATGACGCAGGGAATAAGTATTGAACACATGAAGAAAAAGCGGTGCAAAAAGGCACATAAAGCCAAGAATCCAGCTGAAATCCGTCAGAATTTAGGAAGCCATCCCATCCCCCATCAGTGCAAAATAATTTCAGCTGGTTAAGGCCTGACTGATAGCCTTTAAAAAGGACTGTGAACATCAGATTGTTACACCACAAAGAACTTGTGATGGGTAGAAGCAAAGAGCTCTCTCTAGACCTTCGCAACCTTATTGTTGCAAAACATAGTGATGGCAGTAGTTACAGGCACATTTCTAAACTGCTGAATGTTCCAGTGAGCACTGTTGGAGCCATCATTTGGAAGCAGAAAGAACATTATTTTACTATAAACCGGCCACGATGAGGAGCTCCTCGCAAGATTTCTGACAGAGGAGTCAAAAGAATTATCAGAAGCATTATCCAAAAGCCAAAGACCACTTGTGGAGAGCTCCAGAAAGACCTGGAGTTAGCAGATACTGCTGTTTCAAAGAAAATAAGTAATGCACTCAACTGACATGGGTTCTATGCCCGCTCACCTTGCAAGATTCCATTGCTGAGGAAAAGCAGGTTGAAGCTCGTTTAAAGTTTGTTGCACAGCATTTGGGCAAGCCAGTAAAATACTGGACGAATATAGTCTGGTCAGATGAGACAAAAATTGAACTTTTGGATGCCACAACATCCATGTTTGGAGGAGAAATGGCACTGTACATTAGCCCAAAAAACACCATACCAACAGTAAAGTTTGGAGGTGGGAGCATCATGGTTTGGGTGTGTTTTTCAGCACATGGTACAGGCAGACTTCATATAATTGAAGGAAAAATGAATGGACAAATGTACAGAGACATCCTTGATAAGAGCCTATTGCCATCTGCCAAGATGCTGAAGATGAAACAAGGGTGGACATTTCAGCAAGACAATGATCCCAAACACACAGCCAAGGGCAAATAAAGCTGCTAGAACGGCCCCGTCAGTCACCTTACTTGAATCTAGTTGAAAATCTATGGAACGAACTGATGATCTGTACATACTTTCCATAATCCTTGGGCCATTTTACTCAGTTATGTGTTCTGCACTTCGCACTCTTATGTACATAGTTCCACCCATGAAGCCACTACCATACCTGTGTATATACCTATGGGCTATTCTTATTTTTACTTTTATTTCTATTTCAGTCGTATGGCTAATCGTGTGTTATACTGTGATTTATTCAAATTCTTCTCTCTTACTTTTTTGCTCAGTAGCCTGGTGGAGCACCCACAATTTAATTGTGCTGTACAATTGTCATCATCATAGCAGTCTGTCGTGGGCGACAATGACTGTTTCATTTAGGTCTGATCAGATTCCTCCACACAGCTCTGTCCTTAGCTTTCCACTGCCAGGAACGCCTGTCTATCTCCAACTTCTTCAAGTTTCTTTTTACAGTGTCTTTAAATCTGAGCCTTGGTCTACCCTGATTGTGTTTGCCCTCACATAACTGTGAGTAGAGTAACTGCCGAGGGAGACATTGGTGGTCCATCCTCTCAACATGTCCAAGCCATCTCAGGTTCATCTGTATTAGCATGTCCTCCATTGATGGTAGACCAGCTCGTTTCAACACGTCTGTGTTGGTTATCTTGTCTTTCCATGAGATGTTCATTATGGCTCAAAGGTGTCTCATCATGTACGCGTGGAGGATTGTCATTGTACAACTGTACACAATGACAATAAAGCCTATTCTATTCTATTCTATTCTGTTATATTCTATTCCATTCTATTCTAAGATCAGAGTTCAGAAGACACCTACAGAACCTTCAAGATTTGAAGACAGTTTGTGTGGAAGAATGGGCCAAAATCACTCCTGAGCAATGTCTGTGCCTAGTTTCTCCATACAGGAGGCATCTGGAAGCTGTTATTGCCAACAAAGGCTTTTCTACTAAATATTGAATGAATTTCACCAAGTATGTTCAATACTTATTCCCTGTGTCATTCCACTTTATTAAATATAACTTGTTTTGTGACCACAGTTGCCTTGATTTCTTTGTATGTATGGATTACTTGGGTTGCTACTGATATCTGGTGAAAATCTCAGGTCAGTGGCTCCATCAGAAATATGTTTAATGAGAAAAATGTTGATGTGCTCAATACTTATTTTCCCTGCTGTATATCCAGGCTTATCTGGATTTGTGGATCATTTTCTCTCTAGGGCATTACCTATTTGACACAAAGCTTTGACATTTACTGTACGTGAAATTGTACCATTAGTAAACTATAGCATCAGGCACGTTAAAGACTAATGGCAGCTGGTGATGCAAAAAGAATAATTCCTGTGATGAAATACAGATTTATTAGTTGAGCGACATGCCCACTTGTATGCACCGTGGCTTGGGATGATGACTGAAATTGTACTGGTCCTTAAAAGCAGTTTAATTGTAAAACCCATCTTAATTTTGATCAGATTTTCAAAGCAGCTGTCCATAAATGCTAACAGGCACTGGAGGCTAAGCTGACTCTTTAGTTCTACCCTCTTCCTCTGAGGCCATAGTCAGTGCTTAATCCTGATTGGCTCCCTGATCACAAAAATGGTCAGTCTAAACTTGCATTTTTGAAGGCAGAGGAGCTTAGCTCAACTTTCGCAGCAGAAAAGCACAGACATTTTTTAAATTGCTGTTTATAAGGACTGTGCAAGTTGATGAACATTGATATCAACTAATGTAAACTTGCCAAATAGTAGCTAGTGGCTACAATCTGTTGTCCGTGGGTTACAATTTTTCTTTCGCCCATTCTTGAGCACCAAGCTAGAGGGTGGGAAGTACCATTTTTTTTTATATGGTCTTTGGTATGACCTAGCCGGGGCTTGAACCCGTGACCTCCTGGCTGAAGGTCAGGTGCTCTACCACAAGGTTACCTCTCCGGTGGTGTCACTTATGACATGACACATAAGTGATTTTGCTCTTGATATGTCTTGTAAGTCATTAAAAAACATGTTAAAGACATGTTAACAAGAAAAAAACAACAACTTGATTTTCACCAGTGTGTCTTTTTTTTTTGTAACTTTGATTTGTATTCATTTTTCATCATACATATTACATTCAGATCACAGTCTCTATATTTAAAAAAAAAGGAGCTAGAAGAAGAAAAAAAAAGAGAAAAAAAAAGAAAAAAAGGGGGGGGGCAAATGTTGGAGCGTCATGTTTTTAGTTTCCATCTCTTAATTCTTCTGGTTTTTCCAGTGTCTTTGGTTATTCTTTCAATTTCTGTCTCGTTGTTGCACTTTGTAGTGTGTCCATTTCCACCATTTTTTTTCATATTGTCCTTCTTGCATTCTTTGTCGATATGTTAGTTTTTCCATTAAACGTATATCCTCAACAATGTCTGTCCATTGCTCTTGGTCAGGAAGAACTTCTGATTGCCATTTTCTTGTGATTGTTTTTTTACATGCAATCAGCATGATTTTAACTAAATATCTGTCCTCAGCCTGTATTACATTGTCTCTTTTAAGATCACATAAATACATCAAGTTACAGTTCATTGGTATATTATATCCCAATATCCTCTGTATTGTCACATGTATAGATTTCCAGAATGATGAGATTTTGCAGCATTTCCAAAACATATGTGAGTGGTCTGCATTTTGAGCCCCACAGCCCCTCCAGCACATAGATTTGGTATTTGTATATTTTCTTTGGATCTGTGGTGTAATGAAATAGCGAATCAGGTTTTTCCATCCAAATTCCCTCCATGTCCTTGAACTTGTTGATGTGTGTTGTGTTTTCCATATTTCTTGCCAGTTTTCTTCTGTTATGTTTAAATTTAGCTCTTTCTCCCATTTCTCCTTTATATAGTTACTTGAATGTTTGTTTGCCGTAAGTTTCTGATATAGCTTTGAAATAATTCTTATTTTATTTCCTGCGTACGAGCTTAAAATGAATTGTATAATCTCGCTCACATCTGTGTGGGGGTTATGCCTAATCTTCCTCATATAATAATCTCTCATCTGCAGATATCTGAAGAATTCAGATTTTTCTAGTTTAAATTTTCTTCTCATGTTTACAAAACTCCCGAAATCTTTTTTTCCCATATTGCCCCATGCTGTGATTCCCTTGTTCACCAGATTTTTGTATCCCCTATCTTGCTTTGCCGGTTCAAACTGACTGTCAAATGCTACCCATTTCAATAGTTTTCTGTCCTCCTTTATATTATACTTTTGTACTATTTTATACCACAGTTCCAAAGTAAATTTAGTGATTGGGTCTATTTGTTTGATTTGCTTATATGCATCCTTATCTCCTATTATGCTTTGTACTGGGAGTCCCCCAATTTCTTTTTCCATTTCTTTCCATTTTGCCTCGTATCCTCCGTCGCACCAACATATGATATATCTTATTTGTGCTGAGTAGTAATATTCCTTTAGACTCGGTAGGCCCATGCCTCCTTTCTCTTTTGGTAATTGGAGAGTTTTATATTTCACTCTTGGCTTTTTACCTCCCAAACAAATCTCGATATCATCCTGTCCCACTTTGAGAACTGGGCACCAGGAATCTCTGTTGGTAGAGCCTGGAAGAGGTAAAGCAGTCTAGATTGTATGCTGATTTTGACTGTCTTAATTTTTGAAATCAGATCCATGTTTAAGATTAACCATCTATCAATATCTTTTTTTATTTCGTGTTCTAACCTATCATAGTTTGCTTTATAGATTTTGCTTAAATCTTTAGGTATGTTCACTCTATTTTATTTCTTTTTGTTTCCAGTTTAGTTTGATCTTATCAGTTATCTGGTTTAAAGGGTTATAGTGGAATGTCAGTATTTGTGTTTTTGTTATGTTTATCTTGTATTCTGATAATTTTCCAAAATTTTCTATCAAGTCCATCATTTCCATTATTGATTCATCTGGTTGTTCAAGGTAAACTTTAATATCATCTGCAAACAGCCCAATCTTGTGTTCCGCTCCCTTTATTGTTACACCTTTTAATTTCTTATTTTGTCGTATCGCTTGAGCCAGTGGTTCTATGAACAGAGCAAACAAGGTGGGCGATAAGCAGCATCCCTGCCTAGTTGATCTTTGTATATTTACTTTGTCTGTTAAGCTACCGTTTATCTTGATTCTTGCCACAGGTTCTTGATACAGCGTCCTTATGCATTGTACTGATTTTTCGTTAAATCCAAAGCGCTCCAGTACACTATATAGGAATTTCCAGTTAACCCTGTCAAATGCTTTTTCTGCGTCTAAACTCATTATTACTGCGCTTTTCTTTTCTTTATGTATTTGGTTAATTATATGTATTGTTCTCCTGATATTGTCATGTGTTTGGCGTCCCTCTATGAAACCAGTTTGATCATCTTCTATCAATTCCGTCAAGAATGTCTTTATTCGTTTACATATAATTGTTGTATATATTTTATAATCCACATTTAATAAAGAGATTGGTCTATAGTTTCCGCATTGTTCTTTATCTTTCCCTGGCTTTAAAATAACTGAAATGATAGCTTCGTTCCATGATGGAGGTATTTTGTTGTTGTTCAACGTCCAATTAAATGACTTTAGGAGCTGTGGCTTGAGTTCTTCTATAAACAGTTTATAAAACTCAGATGGGTATCCATCACTACCTGGTGATTTACCGTTTTTAAGTGACTTAATCACATCTCTGATCTCTTGTGTTGTTATTTCTGCTGTTAGCTTTTCATTTTGTTGATTTCCTATTGATGGCAAGTCCAATGTGTCTAGAAATTTTTTGATATCTTTAGTATTTGTTTCTTCAGGTTGCGAGTATAGTTCTTGGTAGAAATTATGGAAAATTTCTTCGATGTTTTCTGGGTTAACTGTGGTTTTATTTGTGGTGGGGTCTTTAATCTTGTATACATTATTCATTGTTTGTTGTTTTCTTAACCGTTTTGCCAGCAGTTTTGTGGCTTTTGGTCCCGTTTCATAATATTTTTGCTTTAGATATCTATTTTTCCTTTCAATTTCATCCATTTGTGTTTCTTTTATCTTTGTTTTTTCTTCTTTAATTTCTTGATATATTTTTGGATCATTTGTGCTTTGATGTTTACGTTCTAATTCCCTTAGTCTCTCACATCTTTGTTCATACGCTTCCAGCTTAGTCTTATTTGCTTTTCCTGTTTCAACAATTAATTTACCCCTTAACACGGCTTTTAGTGCGTCCCATAGTATTGTTGGGTCCACTTCTTCATTGTCATTCTCTTGGATATACTCGTTTATGTTTATTTTTATTCTTTCTTTCATTTTCTCATCATTTAACAGTCCTACGTTAAGTTTCCATGTTGTTTGTCGTTTTCTATTGTTTAGATATATTTCCATGTATATAGGATTATGATCTGATATTTCTGCCCCTCCAATCCAACAATTTCTCACCCTGTGTCTGTCACCTTCATTCATAAGGAAGTAATCTATTCTAGAGTGTACTTTATGGACTGCTGAATAATGTGTATAGTCTTTTTTGAGTGGGTGCAGGTCCCTCCATATGTCTACCATACCCATTTCTGCCAGTGAGGTTCTTATGAACTTTGTTACATGTTTTTTTTGTCTTCTTAACACTTGTTGTATCAACTTCATGATCCATGACAGCATTTAAGTCTCCTCCACAAATTAGGACTCCTTCACTGTGTGTTGCTATGAGATCAAACAGATGTTGAAAAAAACCCTTGTCACTTTCTGGTGGGGCATAGATGTTCACTAATGTGATCTGCATACCATCTATTCTTCCCTTTATTATTACATATCTGCCTTCTTTATCCTGGATTTCCTGTTCACTTTCAAATTGTATTTTGTTTGAAATTAGTATCATAACCCCCCTTTTAGCTCCTCCCTTAAGTGAACTGTAGTAGGAGTTCTTATTGCCAAATCTCTTTAGTTTCACATGTTCTGTCTTGCTCAAATGTGTCTCTTGCATAAATATAATTTCAGCTTTTTCCTTCTTGAATTTTCTTATTATTCTTTCCCTTTTAACAGGTGAGTTCAGACCATTCACGTTTAGTGTCATTATCTTAAGATTTTTACCCATATTCATGTTTTTCCATTTTTTTAACTTGTGCTCCTAGCCCCTTTAACAACAAAAATAACACATATTTATATAAAAACACATTAAAAAATCTCGACCTCCGTACTTTGGGCCTTTCTTTTGCCCACTGGTCCCTGTTGGTGTGTGGGGGGTTTGTCTTCACAGAGTGAAGGGCCCTCCCTAGACCTCTAATTACTATCCAAGTAATAGTCATTAGTCTAGAAATGTCCAACAAATATCACTTAAACCTCTCCTAGCCGTCTGTTTCTCTTTTACCTTGTCTTCTTGGCCTTCATTTCTTCTGTGCCTTTCTTAATCTTTGTTATGATCTAGGCTTTCAGTTGAAAGCCTTGTAGCTTGTCCTGGGCCCGCTGCTCTACGTCTCTCCCCCTTCTTCCGCCGTTCACTCGTCTCCACTCCGGCTGTCGTGATGCGTTCAGGGCCGCCGCTGCTCCAGCCGTTTCCTCCGGCACGCTCACCTCAAGGCCCCGCTCCATCATATCCCGCGCTGCCTCTCTGGCCGTGTTGTAGGTTCTTACGCCGTCCTCCCAATGAATCCTCATTTTCGTTAGCGGCGTTTGGAATCTAATTTTTTTCTCTTTCAGCGTTTTTTTAATGTTGGCATATTTCTTCCGCTGCTGCACAATTTCTGTCGGGTAGTCATGGTCAAAGAATACCTGTTTGTTGCCGATTCGTATCTTTTTTTTCCATGCTTGTGTCAGGATTCTTTCCTTTATGTCATATTTCACAAAGTTTACCACAACTGACCTGGGTGGAGAGTTTGGCTTCGGGTTCTGTGCCGGGGCTCTGTGCGCTCGTTGAATCTGCAGATCCGTTTCTCCGGGCAGTTCCAGCTCTTTTTTTAAGAACTGATCCATGAATTTCGTCATCGAGTTGCCTTCAATGCCCTCCGGAATTCCAAAGATGCGTATATTGCTTCATCTGGACCTGCTCTCCAAGTCGTTTATTTTCTCCTGCATCCTCTGCGTTTGCGCCGTCAGGGTCTGTAGCTGTTTGTTTGCCTCGCTTTTCCAATCTTCCAGCTCCGATATTCGGGCCTGCGCTTCTGTCATACACGCCCGCTGGGAGCGCAGCTCCCCCATGTTTTCTGTTAGCTTGCGCTCCATTTCTCTTTGGAGGCCCATAATTTCCTCCTTAATCTCTTTTTTCAGCTCCTCCTTAAGAGCCGCTAAATCCTGCTGTAGCTGCCGCTTGAATTCTCTCAATTCTTTACCCAAACTGGCGATGCCAGTGTTCATGTTTTCGAGCCTGGCGTCCTCCATTTTCTCTGCTGTAGACACCTCGTTTTTTTGGGCTTCGTGTTCAGCGGTTTTTCCTGCGTTGTTGGAGAGGAATTCTTTAATTTTACCCTGCTTTTGGCCTTGTGTCCGGCTCCTTCGTGTTTTCATCCCTTAGTTTATTGATCCGCTTATGTCGAGTTGGCCATTTACCGATGATTTTTAATCCGGCTAGGGAGAGCTCTCTGTTTAAGCGTTATGTCTCTCCGCCATCTTCCCGGAAGTCAGATGCTCTTTTACTTTTAATTACTTAATTTTCTGTTTGTTTGTTTTTTGCTGTTCTGCTTGTTTGTTTATTCGTTTTTTGTTTGTTTGTTTGTTTGTTTTTAATTTAATTCTCTTTAATTTCCCTTTTTCTTTCACTTTAAAAAAAGGGGGTGTTGTAATAACTATTCTACCAATGTTGTCAAATAGCAAAATATAAGAGAACGTACGATGAAAATGTTAACAATGCAATGCTGTAATGACCTGTATACCCTTTACAAAAACTTAAATAAAAAAAAAAGAATATAGCTAAGACAAAATGTGACAAAAAAAAACTAAGCAACAACACAGCACAGACTGGATATGACAATCCTTATGTTATTTTACATGTCATCTTGTATATATGTTTGGAGTATTTCTTCCTTTAATTTTTGTTTAAATTGTCCAAGCGTTGTACATGATTTTAATTCAGGTCCAAAATCGTTCCATAATCTGACTCCTTGCACTGAAACACAGTGTTGCTTGGTGGTAGTTCTCACTGAAGGTTTTTGAAATATACATGTTCCTCTGAAATGATATTGTTTTTCCCTTATTTGGAACAACTTTTGGATATTTGCGGGCAGTGATAGATTCTTCACTTTAAACATTATTACTGCAGTTTTAAAGTCAACCAGATCTTTCAACCTGAGAGCTTTTAATTTAAGAAAAAGTGGGTTTGTTGGTTCCCTGTAAGCAGCTTTGTTTATTATTCTAATAGCTCTCTTCTGAAGCATAAAGACTGGATATATGTTTGTTTTATATGTATTTCCCCATACTTCAGTACAATATGTCATGTATGGGAGTATTAATGAATGATACAAGGTATTTAGTGTGGGTTGATTCAGCAAATATTTCACTCTGTGTAGTATTGCAATTGATTTGGATATTTTATCTTTAATATGGTAAATGGCATTCACTTATATAGCGCTTTTTTTCATCTCTTGATGACCAAAGCGCTTTACAGATCCTGCTATCCACCCATTCACACACACATTCACACACTGATGGTGGCATGCTGCCTAACATGAGGCTTCCAGACCCACCAGGGGCAATTGGGGTGAAGTGTCTTGCCCAGGGACACAACGGCAGGATATCTGGGGAGAGCGGGATTCGAACCGCCGACCATGTGGTGATTGGACGATCTGCTCTACCTCCTGAGCCACTGTCGTCCCCAAAATATAATCATACATAATCATATATATTTAATATGTGACTTCCAACACAGTTTATTATCAATTATTACTCCAAAAAATTTAGTTTCGGACACCATTGCAATCTCTACACCATTTACACTGAGTTTAGATACTAAGTTGTTGTGATGGTTGTTAAAAACTATAAATTTTGTCTTACTTAAATTGAGCGTTAATTTGTTTGAATCAAACCACAGTTTAAGCTTTCCTAATTCCTTTCCGAATGTATCCAAAAGTTGTTCCAAATTGCTTCCACTGCATAACAAATTAGTGTCATCGGCAAACAATATTAAATCCATTTTTTCCAAAACTTTACACATATCATTTATATACATACTGAACAACAATAGCCCCAAAACTGACCCTGTGGGACTCCACAAGTAACCTTCAGTAACACTCACATCTCACAAGCAAAGAACAGACTGACTGGTCAATCAAGCATTCCTCTCTCTATGTCAAGTCACACTTCACAAGGATCAAAGCACTTCCTCATAACAGCATGACATCTACACTGCACTTCATTCAACCCCCTCTCACCCACTTGGGCATTGTTGTCCCATGTGTATTCATTGTCTCTGTCTAAGGTGTGAAATAACCTGAGGTCCATAACATATTGAATAACAATGGCCCCAAAACTGAACCCTGTGGGACTCCACAAGTAACCTTCAGTAACTGTGAGTTTTTGTTACCAATACATACATACTGATATCTATTCTTTAAGTAACTACATAACCAGGACAGTGCTACCCCCCTAATACCACAATTTTGTAGTTTCTTTAATAATAAATTATGATCTACTGTATCAAATGCTTTTTTAAGATCCAGGAATACCCCAGCTGAATACTCTTTATTTTCAACGGCAGTTGATATTTTTTCTATAAATTCCATTAGAGCAAATGCAGTTGTCCTCTTGTGTCTGAACCCATATCTTGTGTCTGAACAATAACTCACTATGATGTTGTATTCTGGTCATAGCTATGCTGCCACACTGCATCTTACAGACTAACTGGTACATCACTTTTCACTCTGCTCCTGATAGTCCTTCTTTGTGCAATGGGATGATTCATGTGTTTATACGGGTCATCATATATTCAGCTGTGATGTATATAGGTTTTATAGTCGTGTTAGTTTTTTACTTTCCATGGGTAATCCCTTTGTCTGTCGTGTGTGTTTCTGTTGTTTGGCTGTCAACTGTCATGCTGCTGTTACACTGTAATTTCCCAGTTTGGGATCAATAAAGTGCATCTATCTATCTATATTGCTGCTCACACAATAAATTATTCTTCAGTATGAAGTTGTCAATTCTCTCACAGAATATTTTTTCAAGTATCTTGGAAAATTGCGGCAATAGTGAAATTGGTCTATAGCTTGAGAATTCCCCTCTGTCACCCGTCTTGTATATCGGAATTACTTTAGCTATTTTCATTGCATTGGGAAATATACCTGTTTGGAGAGACAGGTTACAGATATACGTCAGTGGTTTCACTAAGCATTCAATAATAGTTTTGACTAAGAGCATGTCAATACCATCACAGTCCGTAGATGTTTTACTTTTAAACGATTTAACAATTTCAATGACCTCTCTCTCGTCTGTGTTCTTCTTGAAAATGGTATGGCGCATATTTAGGGTGCATATACTGTATTGTATCCATATTTCCCACATATACCTAGTAAGCATGACGGTGCATATTTTGGAGGCTTCACGTCTTAATGGACAAAGAGGACCTGACCCTACAGAGACCTACGGGAGGTATGAAGTTGGTCCTGCAGGAGGAAGGAAGTTGGAGAGAATGTCCCAGCAGGAGCCCCGGAGGCTAGAAGGATAAGAGACAATGGGGACGCCAAGGAGTCTCCATTGTGCTGTATGTTTGCTGAAGGACTGTGGGGTTGGGGGTGTATGACTTGGGGAGAGTATAAGAACTGTGAAAGACGATTTCACAGTTCTTGTTCTCTCTCTTTTCGAGATTCTGAGATTGCTAGAGGATGTAACCATTCAATAAACCAATCCTGAGAAATAAACCCAGTCTCGTCTGTGAAAGGCATCCTCTACACTGGTGACCTACGACAAATTATGGCCGGTGGCGACGATCTTCCCGCACCGGACTCTTCAGGAGCCAACCGGGTTAATGCAGCTACCACACTACAGCTAGTAGTAGATTAGTTTATTTGACAGGGACAGTGCAATAAACATAGACAATTAATCAAAGACAATCAATCTGATGTGTTGCACATAGAGTGTATAGCTATTAGCTAATTTGCAACTCTTGTCCCTGGATGGGCTTTAGAAAAAAGAATCAAGATAAAAAATATACACAATAACCACATACATCAATGCAGAAAAATTATATATACACAATTATAAATATTATAAATATTATAAATACACAAATATAACAGCCTGACTCACATTTAACATAAATATTATAAATATTATAAATACACAAATATAACAGCCTGACTCACATTTAACACATATAACATAACTCACATTTGCCTATTTCAGGCCTTCCTCCCTCCGTCACTCACTATAAACAAACACATTTATTCCTTCCCTTCATTCACTCTCACTTTGCAGACAAATAATTCATACATGAGTACATTCTTGTTTATTTTTCAGCCAGTTTTTAACATTTTTAGTGAATGTTTTAAAGTCCGTTATTATTTTAATTTCATTTGGCATTGTGTTCCAGATGTGACTGCCCTTTATAGAGAAAGCTGTTTGTCCAAATGTGGTTCTGCGGTGGAATATTTTACAGTTATTGTTAACAGAACTCCTGGTGGCTCTGCTGCTGTCCTGTCTTTGGACGAAACCAGCAAGTGGCTCGGGTGCTGATTTATGGAAACATTTGAACGTTAATTTCAGAAGACAGAGGTCAATGAAGCTCTCAAAACTCAATAGGTTGTATTTTTTTAAAAACATTACAGTGATGCCACCTAATGGGCTTTTTGTCCAAGATTTTTAGGGTTTGATTATATAATGAACCTATGTGTCTTATTGTGGAAGGGGCTGCTTGAGCCCAGACTGTCAAACAGTATGATATATGAGAAAAAACCATAGAATGCATATACAGTGCAGCTGCTTCGTAAGGTATGTAATATCTAATTAATTTAAAGCAGTTCAGATTTTTTTTTACTGTTTTTGAAATTTTCTTTATATGAAGATTAAATTTGAGTTGAGGATCTAGTACAATGCCAAGGTATTTGAATTCTGTAGCTAAACTGATGTCATGATCATGTATATTAACTTTAAAATGTTGCAGGTTACATTTTTTGATTGAAAAGCACATTGAGACTGTTTTCTGAAGGTTCAGCAATAGATGGTTCTTGAGGAGCCACTCTTGGACATCAACCATACTTGTAGACAGTACATCTGCAGCCTGTGCTGGAGTCTTGGCAGCTGTGTAAATAACTGCATCATCTGCATAAAGTTGGCATGTTGCAGCTGAGCAGTGTAACGGCAAGTTATTAATAAAAATGCTGAAAAGTAAAGGACCAAGAATGGACCCTTGTGGGATACCCATGCGGTTGTTTAAAAATGAGGATTTATCCTGGTGAACTTTTACACACTGTTCTCTATTCTGGAGATAAGATGCAAACCATTCTAATGTATTTGGGGAGAAGTTAAAAGATACCATTTTGGATAAAAGCAAACTGTGGTTTACAGTATCGAAAGCCTTTTTGAGATCTAGAAAAACAGCTCCTACCACATTACCCCTGTCCAAGGATTGTTTGACGTTTTCAATAAGGCAACAATTTGCTGTTTCTGTTGAGTATCCTGGTCTAAAACCAAATTGATGTGGATGAAGAAGTTGACTGTCTTGTAAGTAGTCTATCAGCTGTGTAGCTACAACTTTTTCAAGAACCTTAGATAGGACTGGTAAGATAGAGATTGGGCGGTAATTGCATATATCGTCTTTACTGCCTGATTTATGAACTGGTATGACGACAGCTTTTTTCCAGCCAGATGGAAATGTACTAGACCTAATGGAGAGATTAATGAGATGAGTCAGTGGTTTGATTAATATTTTGCTGTGCATTTTGAGAAAGGAGGTGCTCATATTGTAGATATCATTAGTTTTTGAGTTTGACAGTGTTTTAACAATACCAGCAATTAACTTCTCATTTACCTCATCGATGTGAAAAGTATCTGTTGGAAGTATGGAATTTGTGTTGTTGAGCACATTTGGCAGCACAAAAATTTTTGTTAAGTCTTCCACAGAGCCCACAAAGTGTGAATTAAATACATTTGCCAAAGTAGCCTTGTCACTGACGGTCTTGCCATTGATTCTAAGTTCCTTTACCCCCTTCTGATCGTTTTTTTTATTAGTTAAGTTATTTAAATGCCTCCATAGGGAACTGTTGTTACCCTTTGCATGATCTATCAGTTTATTGTAATAAGATATTTTTGATTTTCGCAGCTCATGTACCACTTTATTTCTTAAACTTTTGTACACAAGGTGATCATTTTGTAGTTTGGAGGTTAGTGATGTTTTCAGTGCATAGTCTCGCCTCTTCATAAGTTTTCTTATTTCATTATTTAACCATGGTAGGCTAATCTTCTGTTGTCTACTTTTAATTTGCTTTGAAAATTTTTCTATAGACTTTGTGATTGTTGCAGTTATAAAATTACAACAATCATCTACTTCACATGTTGCCATGAGCTGCTCCCAATTTTGATTCTCTAAGTAATGTTCAAACTCCTCATTTTTTGATTTGGGGATAATAAAATTTGATTTGTCAATATCGACTCCCCCAAAATACTGTAGTCGCTTTTTAGTAAGTTTCCTGACAGCAAGAACCATGTTATGATCTGAGAGACCAGTTACAAGATTATAGGTTCTGGTTATTCGTTCTGGTTTATTAGTAAATACCATGTCAATAAGTGTTCTGGATTGTTTGGTTATCCTGGTGGGTCCTTTGATGATTTGCTGGTAATTAAATTTAGTCATGAGGCTTTTCAGTTTTTGTTTGTCTTTTTTATCAGACCAGTTGATATTAAAGTCACCATGAATTATTGTTTCTCTGTTCTTCTCAAGTTGTTTAACCAGATCACTTAATTCATTATAAAAGGAAGAGTTGTGTGACGGTGGGTTGTACACTACTGCAATGTTGAAATTCATTACCGGAGAGAGACATACATTAACAGCTAAACATTCAAGTGAAGTATTCAAATCAACCAGTTGACATTTATATTTCTCTTTGATGTAAATTAAAACACCTCCTCCCCTCCCTACCTGCCTGTCTTTTCTAAAACACTGGTAGCCCACAATATCGATCATATTAGTGTCTATGTTACTGTGTAGCCAGCTTTCTGAGAGACAAAGGTAGTCCAGATTTGAGTCCAACAGCAACACCGAAATCTCATCTCTTTTGGGGATTATGCTCCGTATGTTTAAATGACCGCCGAGGATCCCCTTTGGTTTAGCCTTGGTGTCCCAAAGAACTCGTGCATGGTTAACAGTTTGGAAAAATAAATGTTGTTTTTGCTTTTGTACAGCTCGGTTTTGTGCTAACCCAGTGGTCTGCTGTTTAATAGTGGCAGGTCCAGGGTTAAGGTGAATATCTCCTGCCAGAAGTAGCAGAACTAACAGAACTTTAACTGTATATCCTCTGCCATATTGTGATTTTTGCTTAACAGCCATGTTTGCCTTAATTTGGAAGTTTTTGCTCAGGGCTTTTAAAGACCACATAGAGTGTAGGGTGAGATGTCCAAGCCCAAATCCATACAGATAAAACTTTTTAACTTCACCTTTGGTTGAGTTTGTCGGAAAATCCTTCTTGTTGCAGGTCCAGACACACAAAGACAAAACGAAGAGGAAGTAGATAAGTAGAGAAGGCTTATTAGTGGTGCCCATCAGCCCACTTTTTAATCCGGTGGCAGCCATCTTCAGTCTTTCTTGGAAAGAAGGAAAAGGAAAATCTGTGGATAGTAAAATAAATTCTGCTTATATCGCCAGAATCTGATCCGATCGTCCTCGAATCCAGCTGGGCCTCAGCTAGCCAACTAGCCCCTTCCGTTGCTGGTCTCGTTGCTCATAGTCGCCGTAACTGGTCTCCCGTCCCGCTCCTCCAACCGAGTCTCGTCACACACCGCAGCTGCCACCGAGCTCCGCTGAGGTCACGGTAAATCCTCCGCTAGGCACCGCCACCTACCGTCGTCTGCCTGGGTGAAATCTCTGCTGAGCCCCGTCAACAAATAGCCGCTTGCCTGGTAGTATCTCCGCTGGGCCTCGCAGCTGGGCTTCGATTCAGGCTGGTGTAAGGTGGAATGACTGGCGCCAGCATTAAGCTAACTAGCGTTAGCTTAGCAATCGCTTCGGGTAGTCTCGTCGCACACCGCCGCTGCAGTCACGGTAAGTCCTCCGCTGGGCACCGCCGCCTACCTCCGTCTGCCTGGGTGAAATCTCTGCTGAGCCCCGTCAAACAAATAGCCGCCTGCCTGGTAGTATCTCCGCTGGGCCTCGCAGCTGGGCTTTGATTCAGGCTGGTGTTAGGTGGAAGCTGCCCGATTTCTGGCAACATAACCCGCGCTCCTGGTTTACCACTGTGGAGGCGCAGTTCCACCTTCGGGGAATTTCAGCGAATGCAACGAGGTCCTACCATGTCGTCGCGAAGCTGGACAGCCTCACAGTGCAGCGGGTGGAGAGCCTGACCAACCACCCGCCCCAGGACGACAAGTATGGCGCACTGAAAGCCGCCGTCATTCGTGCCTTCACCCCCTCGCAGGGAGAGCAAGCAGAGAAGCTTCTGGCGCTAACAGAAGGCGAAGCAGACAGGCCGGCAGATCTGATGGTGAGGATGATGAACCTGAGAGGCGAAGACGACGACAATTTTATCTTCGCCCACCTCTTCCTCAGAACACTACCGCCAGTAGTGAGAGTCACCCTGGCCAGCTCACAGCTGCTGAACAACCGTGACTACCACGGGTTGGGCCAGGAAGCACAGCGGCTCGTCGACGCCCATAGACGACACGCAGCCACAACGACGGCAACGGAGCTGAACGCATCCCCGCGAGACGAGGGGAGACCAGAGGCCGCAGCACCGGACCCACTGACGTCAGCAGCGGCAGAGACCAGGAGAAGCGGAGCGGACGGCACCCTCTGCTTTTACCATCGACGTTTCGCCGAGAGGGCGTGCAGATGCATCCCACCGTGCCGATACAAGCGCCAGGGAAGCGCCAAGACCGAGAGTCGGTAGCAGCTGCTGCTCTTGGAGTGAAGAACAAGCTGCTTTTCGTGACGGACGCGAATTCAGGGAAGGATTTCCTGGTGGACACAGGCTCCCAACTGAGCTTCGTCAAGCCTTCCTATGTGGACCTGCTGGCGCCTTCCAGCGGACCCCTGGTGCTAGCGGCAAATGGCTCGACGATCAAAACCTATGGAGAGAAGACGCTCCTCCTATCCTTCTACGGTCGCACCTTCGAGTGGACTTTCGTCGTAGCTGCAGTTAGCAATAACATGCTAGGTGCTGATTTTTTGTGCTCAAATGGTTTATTAGTTGATCTTACTAATAGACGTATGGTTAATGCATGTCTTTCCACTCTATCTCCTGTACAGCTCGGGTGGCCCCGCCTTCTGCACATCCCAATGTCACAGCTGCGGGTGGTAAGTTTCATGCACTACTCAATCAGTTCCCAGCACTCACGGTCCCAACATTTTCAGCGTCAGTAGCCAAACACGGGGTGGAGCACTTCATAACTACCTCTGGCCCCCCTGTTTTTGCAAAAGCTCGGCGCTTGGACCCAGCTAAACTGGCCATCTCGCGTGAGGAATTCGCCAACTTGGAAAAACTGGGCATCATTAGGCGCTCTAACGGCCCTTGGTCTTCACCACTGCACATGGTGCCTAAGGCCGACGGCTCGTGGAGGCCTTGCGGTGATTTCCGCAGGCTAAATAATGCTTCAGCACACGACCGCTACCCGATTCCGCACATCCAGGATTTTTCGGCACATTTGGCGGGGGCGCGCATCTTTTCCAAAATAGATTTGGTGCGCGGTTATCACCAAGTCCCAGTCCGCACTCAAGACATACCCAAAACGGCAGTAATAACCCCCTTTGGGCTTTTCGAATTTTTGCGCATGCCTTTTGGCCTCAAGGGCGCCGCACAGACGTTCCAACGTATGATGGATGCGGTGTTGCACGGCCTCCCTTTCGTGTTCGTCTACTTGGATGATATTTTAGTAGCCAGTACATCCGAAGACGAACACGAACGCCACCTCACGGCGGTTTTTCAGAGGCTGACAGAGCATGGGTTAATAATTAACCCAGCGAAATGCCAGTTCGGGGTGGCGCAAATCGATTTTTTGGGGCACCGCGTTTCTCCAGAAGGAGCGGTCCCGCTGCCCGATAAAGTACGCGCGATAACGGAGTTTCCCCAACCGCAGACAGTTAAAGCATTGCAAGAATTTTTGGGGATGGTCAATTTTTATAACCGTCTCCTCCCCAGCGCGGCACAGCTCATGCACCCACTGTACGCGGCACTAAAGAAACAAAAACCTGCAAATAAGGTCGAGTGGTCCCCGGAATGGGAGCGTGCTTTCTCCCAGGTCAAGTCGGCCCTGGCGAACGCTGTGTTGTTGGCACACCCGGTACCAACGCATGGCGCTAACCACGGACGCTTCCGACGTAGCAGTTGGGGCGGTCGTTGAGCAACTGGTAGCAGGGAGCTGGCAACCGCTTGCATTTTTCAGCAAAACATTGCGCGATAACGTGGGGAAATACAGCGCGTTCGATAGGGAGCTTTTAGCCCTGCATTTGGCCATCCGCCACTTCCAGTTCTGGCTGGAAGGGTGCCGTTTCACCGCGTTTGTAAATCACAAACCCTTAACATTTGCAATGGCCAAGATTTCAGAGCCTTGGTCGGGCCGACAGCAGAGACAGCTGGCCGCGATTTCGGAGTTTCCCACCGACATTCAACACGTGGCGGGCAAACACAATGTAGTGGCAGATTGTCTTTCGCACACAGTTGCAACGCCAGGCCCCCAGGGGGCAGACACGGTGGCCGTGGACGCGGGCCAGGTTTGCGGCGCAGAAGCGCTCGCAGCCCCGGTCTGCGTGGGCTTAGATTACGCAGCCATGGCCGCTGAGCAGGTTAGCGATGTGCGCACGCTCCAGTCTGGGCCAACAGGGCTAAGGCTGGAGCACAGGGTGCAGCAGGAAGGTATGCCCCCTCTAACCTGCGATGTCTCCACGGGGCGCCCCCGCCCCGTGGTCCCAGCTGCGTGGCGCCGCCGTGTTTTTGATTCAATCCATTCGCTGGCACATCCGGGGGTTCGTGCATAGATCAAAATGGTGGAAGAAAAATTTGTTTGGCCGGGGTTGCGTAAACAGGTCAAAGAATGGGCCGCAGCCTGCGCAACATGTCAAAGAGCAAAAATACACAAGCACACGCGGGCCCCTTTAGAACCTTTTCACATCCCGGCCAAACGCTTCGACCACATGCATATCGACTTGGTGGGACCCCTCCCGCTGTCGCAGGGGTTCACACACCTTCTAACCATGGTGGACCGCACCACGCGCTGGCCAGAAGCGGTCCCCCTGGCGTCAACTACAGCAGCAGACGTTGCGCGCGCGTTTTTAACGGCTTGGGTCGCGCGTTTTGGAGTCCCGTCAGACATAACGTCTGACAGAGGTCCCCAATTCATTTCCGAGCTCTGGTCATCCATGGCACTCAGTCTGGGGGTGAAAATTCACCGCACTACCGCATATAACCCCCAGGTCAACGGTTTGTGCGAACGCTTTCTCCGGTCATTGAAGGCAGCCCTCAGAGCGGCCCTCACGGACACAAATTGGGTTGATAAACTTCCATGAGTTTTATTAGGGTTGCGTTCGGCACCTAAGGAAGATTTGCAAGCCTCTCCGGCTGAGCTAGTTTTTGCCCAACCCCTCCGGTTACCGGGCGAATTCCTTCCAGAGAACCCCGCACCAAATCGCCCCCCCGCTCAGCTGTTGCAGAGCGACACGGGACCAAACACCCTCCCCGGCCCAGTTCATCACAGTTTCCCACGCGTTTTTGTGCCTAAAACCTTAAAGAACGCAGAATTTGTCTTTGTCAGACACGACGCTCAGAGGCTGGGTTTAAGACCACCTTATGATGGACCTTTCCGAGTGTTGGAAACTGGGGAAAAATATTTTTTGCTCGATTTGGGTGACAGGAGGGAATTAGTCTGCATTAACAGACTCAAACCCGCTTTTGTTTTGGCTGATGAACAAGTGCAGTTGGCCAGGGCCCCCCGTCGCGGCAGGCCGCCGGGGAGACACTGTTCTAAGCCTTCACAAGGATGTACTAATGACTCTAATCCACAGATGCAAGAAACGGCTGCAGTCAGATCGAAACCTGCTTACAGCAGATATGGCAGGAGGTTGAAACCCAAGCAGTCGGAAGTGTGATATGTTGTGCCATTTTCTGTTCTGTGTGATATGAGATGATTCTGTTTGCTATGCATCTTGGGGTGCACTTTGTCCTTATTTAGACGTTTGTGGGGGGTTATATGGCGCATATTTAGGGCGCATATATTGTATCCATATTTCCCACATATACCTAGTAAGCATGACGGTGCATATTTTGGAGGCTTCACGTCTTAATGGACAAAGAGGACCTGACCCTACAGAGACCTACGGGAGGTGTGAAGTTGGTCCTGCAGGAGGAGGGAAGTTGGAGAGAATGTCCCAGCAGGAGCCCCGGAGGCTAGAAGGATAAGAGACAATGGGGACACCAAGGAGTCTCGGGGGCTGTATGTTTGCTGAAGGACTGTGGGGTTGGGGGTGTATGACTTGGGGAGAGTATAAGAACTGTGAAAGACGATTGTTCTCTCTCTTTTTGAGATTCTGAGATTGCTAGAGGATGTAACCATTCAATAAACCAATCCTGAGAAATAAACCCAGTCTCGTCTGTGAAAGGCATCCTCTACAATGGAGTCTTTTATAGCAGTGTTTTTGCTTATTGTATCACCTGTGGGTGCCGTAATGGGTATTTCTCGAGCCAAATTAGGACCATTGTTAACAAAAAGGTTATTAAATTCACCTGCAGGTGAAGCTGCATTCACACTCTGAGTCATTTTTATTATTTTTTGAAAAATTGGTTGGGTAGCTTGTATTTCTGTTTTTATTTCCAACAATATTGTTAAGTATTGTCCATGTATTTTTAATATTGTCTCTGTTTTTCTCCAGTTCTTTACTGTAATAGTCTCTTTTACTACATCTTATTATACATGTTAACTTATTTTTGTATGTTTTATACCGCTGCTCTGCTTCTTTTGTCCTTTTCTTTAGGAAAGCTTTATATAATAAATTTTTCTTTTTACACGCCTTTTGTAATCCTTTGGTTAACCATGGCTTATCGACAAATTTATGTTTAAGCTTTTTCTTTACTAATGGACAATTTTTTTCATAAAGAGTGGTTACAATGTTCATAAATGTGTCATAGGCTAAATTTACATCTGATACATAGACTTTTGTCCAGTCTTGCTTCAGCAAGTCTTCTTTAAAAGAACTGATTGCATTTTGTGATTTGTATCTGAACGATTTTAAAACTTTTTCTGTATTGGCCTCCTTGTGGCCATGGATAAGTGCAAAGGTTGGCAAATGGTCACTTATATCATTTATCAATAATCCACTTTCTATTTTCTTATCAATAATATTAACAAACAGGTTGTCAATAAGTGTAGCAGTGTGAACTGTGATTCTACTGGGATGTGTTATTGTGGGATATAGACTCATGCTGTACATAGAATTCATGAACTCTGTAATTACATTTTGTTGATATGGATTTAGTAAATCAATATTGAAATCTCCACAAATTACTACCATTTTCTTACTAGTAATATTATTGTACAGCTCGACTAATTTATCTCTGAATGTCTCAATGTAAGTTCCCGGCGTTCTATATACACAACTTATAATTAGATTTTTTGTATTATCTTGGTCAATCTCAACAGTAACACATTCCAAAATCCCTGGTAGTGCAAAGGACATTCCATTTACAAGCTTACACCTATACAGGTCATCAATATACAATGCAACACCACCACCCTTTTTTTGAGATCTGTTAATATGAAACATCTGATATCCCTCTATTGCCATCAGAGGAGCCTGCTCTTCATTAAGCCAAGTTTCAGAGACTGCGATGGCTGTAAATTTTCTGTCTAGCTATTTTAAATAGTCCTGAATCTGTGGAAAGTTTTTAAGACTTCTGCTGTTGAAGTGTATTATTGATAGTTTACCATCTAGTTGCACTTGACTTTTGAATTGCTTTTCAGTGTAATATTCACAATGATTATGAATATTATTGAAAAAGTGGTTATCAGGATCAATATCATTTTCCATCTCTTGTAGTTTATGTTCAGCATAATGGCATATTTTCAGAGTTTGAATTTCCTCACTCTGTGTCAAATGACTTCCTCCAACTGGGGATAATTGATGTCTACTCAAGTCAGTCATTAGTTTTTTTGTTTGTTTGGTTTTTTTTTTTTTTTTTTTAAAGTACATTGACATGGTATGTCACAAAAGAACTATTCTTGCCGTGTGTGTGGATATGGATTATCATAGTCTCTTAATTTTCTTAATCAGTGTTCATCTATATTTATTTAAGTCAGTAATCTCTCTGATTATTATACTCTTTGCTTCCTCAGGTGTTCCATTTAGTTTGATCCAAACTCTACAATTTCTTGTCCATGTTGCCTGTATCTTATTTTGTCTTTTCAGCATCCATGCTTGCCGTGCTATTTCAGCATTAGTTTTTGTTTTGTTGTTCATTTAGGTAAACTTCTGTTCCCCGTAGTTTTCTGGCCTGCTTCAGTATGTCATTCTTTACCCTTCTGTTCACAAAGCGCATCACAGTTGATTTCTTTGTTTTATTATCCTTTCTGGGTAGAGCATGACAGGCTGAAATTGCATTTGCTTCAACCTTTTTATTTCTACTGCAGGAAACTCGAAATGAAGAGACTGAATGATTTTTCAGTATTGGTTTATTCCATCTCAAGCCTACAGCTCCTCTCTCAGTCAGGGAATGAAGAGGGTGAGCTGGGGGTAAACCACATACCTTTATACTGTAACACCAGACACAAAACACATTCACATCAAACACAGAATTCCATTCATATTTAATCCTCTTATTGTCCTCTCGGCTTCTCTGTCTGACCCTATGAGTCAGACAGTCCCTTCAGGTCCACTCTCAGATCTTCTCACTTCGTCTCTAGTCCGCAGGGGGTCCAGACTCAATGTCCGTATGAGGCGTGACATCAATACACACCGCGAGCTCCAAGTTCCCTCATGTCTGAATCTCTGCCAAGGAATATGTGAGCTACATAATGTTACGCCACATCACTCCCCCCGAAAAGCCCAAGAACGGACATACACCAACCTTAAGTCAATAATGGACAGTCATACACACTATGTCAAGAGTGGACACACACACACCGACTTCTTGTCCATAACGGGCAGTCATACACATTACACCCTTACATCACCCCCCCCCCCCTTTGTAGGATCTACAGCACAATTTACACAGGTTGATCAAAATACACATCACTCTGCCCGTTGCTTAGGCTTCAATCTCCTCCCGAATCTGCTGAACGCAGGCTTTGCAGCCTGTGTTGTGCTGTCCTGCTGTGCGCCTGTGGAATGAGGGGGAGAAGGGTTATTTGCCCCCTGCTGGGGAACTAGGGGCTGTCCCTTGGGAGGCCTGCCGCGTCGAGGCGCCCCCGCCGGCCGTACAGGTTCGTCACGTAACACAAAAGCAGGCTTTAATCTGTCAACACTGATTGTCTCTTTCCTGCCCCCCAAGTCCAGTACAAAATATTTCTCCCTGGTTTCCAGCACTCGGAACGGACCATCATAAGGTGGGCGGAGACTGTGATGCTGGGCGTTGTGCCTGACAAAAACAAACTCTGCATTTTGCAAAGCTTTGGGAACAAAAACCCGCGGAAAAGTGTGATGAGCGGGGCCCGGGAGCATTTCTGCCTCTGTGCCGCGTAGAGGTCCCCGCAGCGGGGGGGGGCTCGGGTGCTGCATGGGCTGGCAGGAATTCTCCTGGCAGCCTGAGAGGTTGAGTAAACACTAATTCAGCAGGTGAGGCGTCTAAATCCTCCTTGGGTGCCGAACGCAACCCCAATAAAACCCATGGTAGTTTGTTTACCCAATTTGTATCCGTGAGCGACACTCTGAGGGCTGCCTTCAACGATCTGTGAAAACGTTCGCATAAACCGTTGGCCTGTGGGTGATAAGCGGTGGTGCGATGGGCTGTTGCCCCTAAGCCGCTGGCCATGGCTGACCATAGCTCTGAAACGAACTGCGGACCCCTATCGGACGTAATGTCCGACGGGACTCCGAACCGCGCCACCCAGGCTGTTAAAAAAACGCGAGTTACCTCTGCTGCTGTGGTAGACTGCAATGGGACCACTTCCAGCCAACGCGTGGTCCGGTCCACCATTGTTAGGAGATGTGTGAACCCCTGCGAGGGCGGCAGGGGTCCCACTAGATCAACGTGCACATGATCAAACCTCTTAGCCGGGATGTGGAAAGGTTCTAAAGGGGCTTTTGTGTGTCTGTGAACTTTGGCCCGCTGGCAGGACATGCAGGTTCTCACCCACTCTTTCATGTGCTTGCGCAGGCTCGGCCAAACAAACTTCTCTGCTACCATTTTCACCGAAGCGCGTACTCCCGGGTGTGCCAGGGAGTGCACCGCGTCAAAAACACGACGGCGCCACGTGGCCGGCACCACTGGGCGAGGTCGCCCGGTGGATACATCGCAAATAAGCGGGGGTGAACCGGTTTGCAAACTTACGTTCTCCAGCCTTAACCCTGTTGGTCCAGACAGGAGCGCGCGCACGTCTGTGTCCTCGCCCTGCTCTGCTGCCATGGCCGCGTAATCTATCCCTACGTGCACCGGAGCCGCGTGCGCGTCCGTGCTGTTACTGCGCTCCGCGTCTGCGGCGCTACAGCCCCCATCCGCGCGGACAGGTGCTGTTACTGCTCGCGAGAGGCAGTCCGCCACCACATTAAATTTACCGGCTACGTGCTGTATATCGGTGGTGAATTCTGAAATTGCGGCCAGCTGCCTCTGCTGTCGGCCTGACCATGGTTCAGAGACTTTGGACATTGCAAAAGTTAACGGTTTGTGGTCGACAAAAGCGGTGAAACGCCGCCCTTCCAATCAGAACTGGAAATGGCGAATGGCCAGGTGGAGCGCTAGCAGTTCCCTGTCAAACGCGCTATATTTTCGCTCTGTATCGCGTAGGGACCTGCTAAAAAAAGCGAGTGGTTGCCAAGCCCCGGCGACTTGCTGTTCTACCACGGCTCCTATGGCCACGTCTGACGCGTCTGTGGTTAGCGCTATTCGGGCTGCTGGGTCTGGGTGAGCCAGCAGTACTGCGTTCGCTAGTGCTTTCTTAACCTCAGTGAATGCGCGCTCCCACTCCGGGGACCACTCAATCGCATTGGAGGGCTTTTGTTTTTTTAGCGCGACATACAACGGTTGCATGAGCTGCGCCGCGTGAGGTATGAAACGGTTGTAAAAGTTTACCATGCCTAAAAATTCCTGCAACGTTTTTACCGTTTGTGGCTGGGGAAACTCAGCCACCGCGCGTACTTTGGAGGGCAGCGGAACTGCACCCTCTGGGGAGACGCGGTGCCCCAAAAAATCGATCTGTGCTGCGCCGAAATGGCACTTGGCTGGGTTGATTATCAACCCGTGCGCTCCCAACCGCTGAAAAACAGTTCTGAGGTGACTCTCGTGTTCCTCCTCAGAGGCGCTGGCGACTAAAATATCATCTAAGTAGACAAAAACAAAAGGGAGGTCGCGCAAAACGACATCCATCATGCGTTGGAAGGTTTGCGCAGCGCCTTTAAGGCCAAAAGGCATGCGTAAAAATTCAAAAAGCCCGAAAGGGGTTATTACCGCTGTCTTGGGAATGTCCTCTGATCGGACCGGGACCTGGTGATAACCGCGGACCAGGTCTATTTTAGAAAAAATTCGTGCCTTGGCCAAATGCACCGAAAAATCTTGGATATGCGGAATTGGGTAGCGGTCCTGCGCTGTGGCATTGTTTAACCTGCGATAATCGCCACACGATCTCCACGAGCTGTCCGCCTTAGGGACCATGTGGAGGGGGGAAGCCCAAGCGGACTTCGAGCGGCAAATTATGCCCAACCTTTCCAGGTTGGCGAACTCCTCACGCGCAATAGAGAGCTTATGTTATGACCCGAGCGTCGGTTCTGATCGCGCTCGGGTTAAAGTTATGTCTCGCTGCCGGCCTTGACAGCTGCGGGCAGTATTTTGGCCTCTCCGGGCTCTTATTGTGAAAGTGCTCAGAGGGGTTTCCGCCTGTCAACGGTCGGTCAGCTGTGTGTCATCTGTCATCAATCCCTGGGTTATTTAAGCTGTGTGCTGCGTCATTACGATGCAGCAGTGTCTGATCGCTAATGGTCACATTACTGATCGTTACTCCGGTTCACTCATCGTCACGGATGCCTGGACTATCTTCACCTGAGCTGCCTAAGGGCTTGACCGTCTGTTCATCGGCATAGTAAGTGAGCTGTATAGCCTTATTCCCTCCGGTGTAATTGGTGCTGTAAGTCCCTGCTTTAGCAGTCCAGGTGCAATTATTACCTAGCTTGTCTGTGTGTGACTGTTTCCTGCCCTGGACCCGTAGAGTGCTGTATAGCCTATGCTTCCTGTTCTGCAAGGACTCTGTCATCTACTCAGCAGCTTGTGTAAACACCCTTTCACCGTAATAAAACTCACTAAAACTCACTGGTAGACTTGTGTGCATCTTATTGGTGGCCCGCGAGGGCTACCATGACAGTACACTGCTGCCCAAACAGCGTTTACGGTGACGCCATTTTGAGACGCTTTTTCACCAGTGACTTGAGTTTTGGACGTTGTTTTTCCCTGTCTGGGACCTTTGTATGCGAGGAATGCCGTCACCGAGGAGTCACGTGCTGACGTGTGTCTTGGAAGCGGTAGATGAGTTACTCATCTCCGCTTCCATGTTGGACTACGGCCCCGGCATACATTGGTACCTGGACGCCGCCAAAGATGTGCTCTGTAACCTCTCTCCCTGCTTCGCCAACCACCCGGAAGTCGACGTTAGGAGGGAGGACATCGCTGCCCAACGCGAACTGTTCCTGATAATGGAGGAGGAACGCGACATGGAGCAGGTGAAGAGGCACACCTGTTTTTCGCCTAGGGATCCTTTTCGGGAGTTCGCACCATCTGGGGGCCGGCGAAGGCGCATCTTCAGCAAGCTCCAGCTCCAGATCCAGTTCCGGGCCGCCGGGATGACCCCCTCAACCAGCCAGCTGCTGAGTGTGAGCCGAGTCCTGCGCTGGTGGGCTCCGTTCTTGGGTTTTTCAGCATTCAGCGAGTGAGGGAAGGAGCGACGTTCGCTACAGCTGATAACATCCTCCCCCCGGGAGACAGGCAAGTCCAAGTTCACTTTCCTTGTAGTAATAGTGATCTGTCTTGTCTGACTCCTGGGGGTGAAGCTCAGGGTATGCAGCTCCCTGAGTTTCTTTCCCCAGCTGTAGCCAATTATATTAAACCTGCTGCCTCTGTGTCTCCTCCTGCGGAGCGGTCCTCGGCGTCAGTCCCACGCCGGCGAACGAGGGGGAGGCCTGCAGCTCTGGGAGACATCCCGGTCTTGCAGCCTTGTGTTGGACAGAGGAGGAGAACGGACTGCAGTGAGGAGCCAGAGCCGACGAGGGAGCGTCCCCAAGGTTCTTCAGGGATGCAGCCCGAGTCAGCAGGTTCAGGGTCCTCTGCCCCCACGCCATACGGGTTATTGGCATGGACGTCTGCGCATGAGGATCCAGCTGCAGAGACCATCAGGCCGGTTGTGGAACCCGACACAGCCGAGTGGGAGCCCGACGACGAGCATCTTCTTGAACCTGGATCGGCGAAGTCCTGGACGGCTCCAGAGCTCGAGTGCAGGCAAGTGCTCTTTCTTGTTTTCCTGTATGGTGTGTTAGAGCATTTTTGCCTGCCTCATGGGGGGGCGAGTGAGGGGCAGCCGGCCGCTGCACCTGAGCTCGTCTCGCTGGGCTCTGGCGCTGCCGGTGGAACTGATCCCGGTTCTTCCTTGTGTTCTGAGCACCTCCACAGCGTTGCCGGTCCGGAGCCAGTCAAGGTCACGGGACCGGGGGTTCCAGGTTCGGAGATGGAGGTCGTCGCCGGAGCAGTCCTGACCCGGTCGGGGTCCGACGTGTGGGCCGAGGAGACCCGGTCGGGGTCCGACGCGTGGGCCGAGGAGACCCGGTCGGGGTCCGACGCGTGGTCCGAGGAGACCCGGTCGGGGTCCAACGTGGGTGCAGCGGTGACCCAATCTGGGCCCGTCCTGACCCAGTCGGGGTCTGACGCATGGGCCGAGGAGACCCAGTCGGGGTCCAACGTGGGTGCAGCGGTGACCCAATCTGGGCCCGTCCTGACCCAGTCGGGGTCCGACGTATGGGCCGAGGTGACCCAGTCGGGGTCCAACGTGGGTGCAGCGGTGACCCAGTCGGGGTCCAACGTGGGTGCAGCGGTGACCCAATCTGGGTCCGTCCTGACCCAATCGGGGTCCGACGAGGTCCAGTGGGGGTCCAGCGCAGGTGCGGCTGTGGCCCAATCAGGATTCGAGGGGGCCCAGGGTTTTGGTTGTCCCCCTCTCAGGAGCCACCAGCTGGGGGCCATTAGGGGGTTTTGTTTGACAGATCGCCGCTCTCCTGTTTTGGTTTCAGGTGAGCGGCTGCACGCAATCCCTCCACGGTCCTGCTGGTTGTGGTATGCGGGTCGGCCACCCGAGGAACTGCTTGGAGCGTTCGGCATCTTGGGTTGGCCACCCAATATACTGTGTGGGTTACGGGGTGACCTGGTTCGGCCACCAGAGGACGTATTCCTGGGGGCATGGGACTGGGGCAGGCCACCTGACTGTTTCATGTACTGTGGGATTTTCTGTGGGCCCTTATGGTGCCAATTCTTGTCTTGTACTTCTTGTAATTTTTTGTTGTGTTTTCAAAGTCATAGTCTTAGTCAGGTCTGAGCAATTTTAGATTGCCTCTTGTTTTTTTTCCTTGTCTCCAAGTCATAGTCTTAGTCTGGTCTGAGCAATTTTAGATTGCCTCTTGTTTTTTCTTGTTTGTCATAGTCTTAGTCAGATCTGAGCAATTTTAGATTGCCTCTTGTTTTTTCTTGTTTGTCATAGTCTTAGTCTGGTCTGAGCAATTTTAGATTGCCTCTTGTTTTTTCTTGTTTGTCATAGTCTTAGTCAGGTCTGAGCAATTTTAGATTGCCTCTTGTTTTTTCTTGTTTGTCATAGTCTTAGTCAGGTCTGAGCAATTTTAGATTGCCTCTTGTTTTTTCTTGTTTGTCATAGTCTTAGTCAGGTCTGTGCAATTTTAGATTGCCTCTTGTTTTGTTTTTTTCTTGTTTTCCAAGTCATAGTCTTAGTCAGGTCAAGTTCGAGCAATTTTTTTTTTTTTTTTTTGTAACTTAAGATTTTTATTCATTTTTCATTATATATATTGCATTCAGATCACAGTCTACATTTAAAAAAACAAAGGGGGTAGAGTAAAAAAGAAAAAGAAAAAAAAAAAAAAAGGGGGGGGGGACAAATGTTGGAGCATCAAGTTTTTAGTTTCCATCTCTTAATTCTTCTGGTTTTTCCAGCGTCTTTGGTTATTCTTTCAATATCTGTCTCGTTGTTGCACTTTGTAGTGTGTCCATTTCCGCCATTTTTTTCCCCATAGTCCTTCTTGCATTCTTTGTCGATATGTTAGTTTTTCCATCATACGTATGTCCTCAATAATGTCAGTCCATTGCTCTTGGTCAGGAAGAACTTCTGATCGCCATTTTTTTGTGATTGTTTTTTTACATGCAATCAACAAGATTTTAACTAGATATCTGTCCTCAGCCTGTATAACATTGTCTCTTTTAAGATCACATAGGTACATCAGGTTACAGTTCATTGGTATATTATATCCTAATATCCTCTGTATTGTCACATGTATAGATGTCCAGAATGATGAGATTTTGCAGCATTTCCAAAACATATGTGAGTGGTCTGCATTTTGAGCCCCACATCCCCTCCAGCATAAAGATTGGGTATTTGTATATTTTCCTTGAATCTGTGGTGTAATGAAAAAGCGAATCAGGTTTTTCCATCCAAATTCCCTCCATGTTCTTGAATTTGTTGATGTGTGTTGTGTTTTCCATATTTCCTGCCAGCTTTCTTCTGTTATGTTTAATTTGAGCTCTTTCTCCCATTTCTCCTTTATATAGTTACTTGAATGATTGTTTGCCATAAGTTTCTGATATAGCTTTGAAATAATTCTTGTTTTATTTCCTGTATATGAGCTTAAAATGAATTGTATAATCTCGCTCACATCTGTTTGGAGGTTATGCCTAATCTTCTTCATATAATAGTCTCTCATCTGCAGATATCTGAAGAATTCCGATCTTTCTAGTTTAAATTTTCTCCTGATGTTTACAAAGCTCCCGAGATCTTTTTTTCCGATATTGCCCCATGCTGTGATTCCCTTGTTCACCAGATTTTTTAATCCCCTATCTTGTTTTGCCGGTTCAAACTGACTGCCAAATGCTACCCATTTCAATAGTTTTATGTCTTCCTTTATATTATACTTTTATACTATTTTATACCACAGTTCTAAAGTAAATTTAGTGATTGGGTCTATTTGTTTGATTTGCTTATATGCATCTTTATCTCCTATTATGCTTTGTACTGGGAGTCCCTCAATTTCCTTTTCCATTTCTTTCCATTTTGCCTCATATCCCTCGTCGCACCAACATATGATATATCTTATTTGTGCTGAGTAGTAATATTCTTTTAGACTCGGTAGGCCCATGCCTCCTTTCTCTTTTGGTAACTGGAGAGTTTTATATTTCACTCTTGGTTTTTAACCTCCCCAAACAAATCTCGATATCATCCTGTCCCACTTTGAGAATTGGGCATCTGGAATCTCTGTTGGTAGAGCCTGGAAGAGGTAAAGTAATCTAGGTTGTATGCTGATTTTGACTGTCTCAATTTTTGAATTCAGATCCATATTTAAGATTGACCATCTATCAATATCTTTTTTTATTTCTTGTTCCAACCTATCATAGTTTGCTTTATAGATTTTGCTTAGATCTTTAGGTATGTTCACTCCAAGGTATTTTATTTCTTTTTGTTTCCAGTTTAGTTTGATCTTATCAGTTATCTGGTTTAGAGGGTTATAGTGGAATGTCAGTATTTGTGTTTTTGTTATGTTTATCTTGTATCCTGATAATTTTCCAAAATTTTCTATCAAGTTCATCATTTCCATTATTGATTCATCTGGTTGTTCAAGGTAAACTATAATATCGTCTGCAAATAGCCCAATCTTGTGTTCCGCCCCCTTTATTGTTACACCTTTTAATTTCTTATTTTGTCATATCGCTTGAGCCAGTGGCTCTATGAACAGAGCAAACAAGGTGGGCGATAAGCAGCATCCCTGCCTAGTTGATCTTTGTATATTTACTTTGTCTGTTAAGCTACCGTTTATTTTGATTCTTGCCACAGGTTCTTGATACAGCGTCCTTATGCATTGTACTGATTTTTCGTTAAATCCAAAGCGTTCCAGCACACTATATAGGAATTTCCAGTTAACCCTGTCAAATGCTTTTTCTGTGTCTAAACTCATTATTACTGCGCTTTTCTTTTCTTTATGTATTTGATTAATTATATGTATTGTTCTCCTGATATTGTCATGTGTTTGGCGTCCCTCTATGAAACCAGTTTGATCATCTTCTATCAATTCCGTCAAGAATGTCTTTATTCGCTTACATATAATTGTTGTATGTATTTTATAATCCACATTTAATAAAGAGATTGGCCTATAGTTTCCGCATTGTTCTCTATCTTTCCCTGGCTTTAAAATGACTGAAATAATGGCTTCGTTCCATGATGGAGGTATTTTGTTGTTGTTCAACGTCCAGTTAAATGACTTTAGAAGCTGTGGCTTGAGTTCTTCTATAAACAGTTTATAAAACTCAGATGGGTATCCATCACTACCTGGTGATTTACTGTTTTTAAGTGACTTAATCACATCTCTAATCTCTTGTGTTGTTATTTCTGCTGTTAGCTTTTCATTTTGTTGATTTCCTATTGATGGCAAGTCCAATGTGCATAGAAATTTTTTAATATCTTTAGTATTTGTTTCTTCAGGTTGCGAGTATAGTTCTTGGTAGAAATTATGGAATATTTCTTCGATGTTTTCTGGGTTAACTGTGGTTTTATTTGTGGTGGGGTTTTTAATCTTATATACATTATTCATTGTTTGTTGTTTTCTTAACCGTTTTGCCAGCAGTTTTGTGGCTTTTGGTCCCATTTCATAATATTTTTGCTTTAGATATCTATTTTTCCTTTCAATTTCATCCATTTGTGTTTCTTTTATCTTTATTTTTTCTTCTTTAATTTCTTGATATATTTTTGGGTCATTTGTGCTTTGATGTTTATGTTCTAATTCCCTCAGTCTCTCACATCTTTGTTCATATGCTTCCAGTTTAGTCTTATTTGCTTTTCCTGTTTCAACAATTAATTTACCTCTTAACACGGCTTTTAGTGCATCCCATAGTATTGTTGGGTCCACTTCTTCATTGTCATTCTCTTGGATATATTCATTTATGTTTACTTTTATTCTTTCTTTCATTTTATCATCATTTAACAGTCCTACATTAAGTTTCCATGTTGTTTGTCGTTTTCTGTTGTTTAAATTCATTCATTCGTTAAAATCATAAGCTGCATATATAGAACACCGGGAACTTGCATTGAGACATTCAGAGATAAATTAGTCGAGCTGTACAATAATATTACTAGTAAGAAAATGGTAGCAATTTGTGGAGATTTCAATATTGACTTACTGAATCCTCATCAACAAAATGTAGTTACAGAGTTCATGAACTCTATGTACAGCATGAGTCTATATCCCACAATAACACATCCCAGTAGAATCACAGTTCACTCTGCTACACTTATTGACAACCTGTTTGTCAATGTTTTCGATAAGAAAATAGAAAGTGGATTATTGATAAATGATATAAGTGACCACTTGCCAACCTTTGCACTTATCCATGGCCACACGGGGCCCAACGCAGAAAAAACTTCAAAATCGTTCAGACACAAATCACCAAATGCAATCAGTTCTCTTAAAGAGGACTTGCTGAAGCAAGACTGGACAGAAGTCTATGTATCAGATGTAAATGAAGCCTATGACACATTTATAAACATTGTAACCACTCTTTATGAAAAAAACTGCCCATTAGTAATAAAAAAGCTTAAACACAAATTTGCTAATAAGCCATGGTTAACCAAAGGACTACAAAAGGCATGTAAAAAGAAAAATTCATTATATAAAGCTTTCCTAAAGAAAAGAACAAAAGAAGCAGAGCAGCGGTATAAAACATACAAAAATAAGTTAACATATATAATAAGATGTAGTAAAAGAGACTATTACAGTAAAGAACTGGAGAAAAACAGAGACAATATTAAAAATACATGGACAATACTCAACAGTATCCTTGGAAATAAAAGCAGAAATACAAGCTACCCAACTAATATTCCAAAAAATAATAAAACGACTCAGAGTGTGAATATCGCTTCACCTGCAGATGAATTTAATAATTTTTTTGTTAACATTGGACCTAAACTGGCCCGAGAAATACCCACTACGGTGCCAACAGGTGATACAATATGCAATAACACTGCTGTAAAAGACTCCATCTTCATAAAGAACACAGACGAAAGAGAGGTCATTGAAATTGTTAAATCGTTCAAAAGTAAAACATCTACTGACTGTGATGGTATCGACATGCTACTAGTCAAAACTGTTATCGAATGCATAGTAAAACCACTGACGTATATCTGCAACCTGTCTCTCCAATCAGGTATATTTCCCAATGCAATGAAAATAGCTAAAGTAATTCCGATATACAAGATGGGCGACAGAGGGGAACTCTCAAACTATAGACCAATTTCACTATTACCACAATTTTCCAAGATACTTGAAAAAATATTCTATGAGAGAATTGACAACTTCATACTGAAGAATGATTTATTATGTGAGCAGCAATATGGGTTCAGACACAAGAGGACAACTGCATATGCCCTAATGGAATTTACAGAAAAAATATCAACAGCCATTGAAAATAAAGAGTATTCAGTTGGAGTATTCCTAGATCTTAAAAAAGCATTTGATACAGTAGATCATAATTTATTATTAAAGAAACTACAAAATTCTGGTATTAGAGGTGTAGCACTGTCCTGGTTAAGTAGTTACTTAAAGAATAGATATCAGTATGTATGTGTTAGCAACAAAAACTCAGAGTTGCTGAAGGTCACCTGTGGAGTCCCACAGGGTTCAGTTTTGGGACCATTATTATTCAATATGTATATAAACGATATATGTAAAGTCTCAGAAAAAATGGACTTAATATTGTTTGCCGATGACACTAATCTGCTATGCAGTGGAAACAATTTGGAACAACTTCTGGATACACTTGGGAAGGAATTAGGAAAGCTTAAACTGTGGTTTGATTCAAACAAATTAACACTCAATTTAAGTAAGACAAAATTTATAGTCTTTAACAACCATCACAACAATCCAGTACCCAAACTCAGTGTAAATGGTGTAGAGATTGAAAGGGTATCTGAAACCAAATTCCTTGGAGTAATAATTGATAACAAACTGTGTTGGAAGTCACATATTAATTATATTAAAGGTAAAGTCTCCAAATCAATTGCAATATTACACAGAGTGAAATATTTGCTGAATCAACCCACACTATACACCTTGTATCATTCATTAATACTCCCATACATGACATATTGCAATGAAGTATGGGGAAATACATATAAAACAAACATATATCCACTCTTTATGCTTCAAAAGAGAGCTATTAGAATAATAAACAAAGCAGCTTACAGGGAACCAACAAACCCACTTTTTCTTAAACAAAAAACTCTCAAGTTGAAAGATCTGGTTGACTTTAAAACCGCAATAATAATGTTCAAAGTGAAGAATTTATCACTGCCTGCAAATATCCAAAAGTTGTTCCAAACAAGGGAGAAACGATATCACTTCAGAGGAACATGTATATTTCAAAAGCCTACAGTGAGAACAACCACCAAGCAACACTGTATTTCAGTGCAAGGAGTCAGATTATGGAACGATTCTGGACCTGAATTAAAATCATGTACAACGCTTGGACAATTTAAACAAAAACTAAAGGAAGAAATACTCCAAACATATTTACAAGACGACATGTAAACTCACATAAGGATTGACATATCCAGCCTGTGTTGTGTTGTAGCTTAGTTTTTTTTTTTTTTTTTCTCTCTGTGACATTCTGTCTTAGATTTGTCTTGAATAGTAACTGCTTAACTTAGCTTAGCTTAGTTTTCTTTTTTTTTTTTTTTTTCTTTTTTTTTTTTTTCCTCTCAGTCACACTTTGTCTTAGCTTTGTTCTAAATTGTAATCACTCTTGTCTTGTTTACTCTTTTTTCTTTGAATTCTTGGATGGAATATGGGTGGGCAATATAAGCTGCGGCTTCAGCCATCACCCATTTCGGATAACTCACGTGGAATTGTTTAGTAGAAGGAGTCTTTGTCTAATTTGACCTTGTTGTTATATTATACAGTTTCTTTAACCTGTACTGTATTATCCGAAATAAATAAATAAATAAATAAAATAAAAATAAATTTATTTCCATGTATATAGGATTATGATCTGATATTTCTGCCCCTCCAATCCAACAATTTCTCACCCTGTGTCTGTCACCTTCATTCATAAGGAAGTAATCTATTCTAGAGTGTACTTTATGGACTGCTGAATAATGTGTATAGTCTTTTTCGAGTGGGTGCAGGTCCCTCCAAATGTCTACCATACCCATTTCTGCCAGTGAGGTTCTTATGAACTTTGTTACATGTTTTTTTGTCTTCTTAACACTTGTTGTATCAATTTCATGATCCATGACAGCATTTAAGTCTCCTCCACAAATTAGGACTCCTTCACTGTGTGTTGCTATGAGATCAAACAGATGTTGAAAAAAAACCTTGTCACTTTCTGGTGGGGCATAGATGTTCACTAATGTGATCTGCATTCCATCTATTCTACCCTTTATTATTACATACCTGCCTTCTTTATCCTGGATTTCCTGTTCACATTCAAATTGTATTTTATTTGAGATTAGTATCATAACCCCCCTTTTAGTTCCTCCCTTAAATGAACTGTAGTAGGAGTTCTTATAGCCAAATCTCTTTAGTTTCACATGTTCTGTCTTGCTCAAATGTGTCTCTTGCATAAATATAATTTCGGCTTTTCCCTTCTTGAATTTTCTTATTATTCTTTCCCTTTTAACAGGTGAGTTCAGACCATTCACGTTTAGTGCTATTATCTTAAGATTTTTACCCATAATCATGTTTTTCCATTTTTTTAACTTGTGCTCCTAGCCCCTTTAACAACAAAAATAACACATATTTATATAAAAACACATTAAAAAATCTCGACCTCCGTACTTTGGGCCTTTCTTCTGCCCACTGGTCCCTGTTGGTGGGTGGAGGGTATGTCCTCACCGAGTGTAGGGCCCTCCCTAGACCTGTATTTACTATCCAAGAAATAGTCATTAGTCTAGAAATGTCCAACAAATATCACTTAAACCTCTCCTAGCCGTCTGTTTCTCTTTTACCTTGTCTTCTTGGCCTTCATTTCTTCTGTGTCTTTCTTAATCTTTGTTATAATCTAGGCTTTCAGTTGAAAGCCTTGTAGTCTTTCCTGGGCCCGCTGCTCCACGTCTCCCCCCGTCTTTTGCCGCTCACTCGCCTCCACTCCGGCTGTCGTGATGCGTTCAGGGCCGCCGCTGCTCCTACCGTTTCCTCCGGCACGTACACCTCAAGGCCCCGCTCCATCATGTCCTGCGCTGCCTCTCTGGCTGTGTTGTATGTCCTCATGCCGTTCTCCCAATGAATCTTCATCTTCGTTAGCGGCGTTTGGAATCTAATTTTTTTTTCTTTCAGCGTTTTTTTAATGTTGGCATATTTCTTCCGCTGCTGCACAATTTCTGCCGGGTAGTCATGATCAAAGAATATCTGCTTGTCGCCGATTCGTATCTTTTTTTTCCACGCTCGTGTCAGGATTCTTTCCTTTACATCATATTTCAGAAAGTTTACCACAACTGACCTGGGTGTAGAGCGTGGGTTCGGGTTCTGTGTCGAGGCTCTGTGCGCTCGTTGAATCTGCAGATCCGCTTCGCTGGGCAGTTCCAGCTCTTTTTTTAAGAACTGATCCATGAATTTCGTCATCGAGTTGCCTTCAATGCCCTCCGGGATCCCGAAGATGCGTATATTGCCCCGTCTGGACCTGCTCTCCAAGTCGGTTACTTTCTCCTGCATCCTCTGCATTTGTGCCGTCAGGGTCTGCAGCTGTTCGCTTGCCTTGCTATTCCAATCTTCCAGCTCTGATATTCGGGCCTGCGCTTCTGTCATACACGCCCGCTGGGAGCGCAGCTCCTCCATGTTTTCTGCTAGCTTGCGCTCCATTTCTCTTCGGAGGCCCATAATTTCCTCCTTAATCTCTTTTTTCAGCTCCTCCTTAAGAGCCGCTAAATCCTGTTGTAGCTGCCGTTTGAAGTCTCTCAACTCTTTACCCAAACTGGCGATGCCAGTGTTCATGGTATCGAGTTTTGTGTCCTCCATTTTCTCTGCTGCAGTCACCTCGTTTTTTTGGGCCCCGTGTTCAGCGGTTTCTCCTGCGTTGTTGAAGAGGAATTCTTTAATTTTACTCTGCTTTTGTCCTTGTGCCCGGCTCCTTCGTGTTTTCATCCCTTAGTTTATTGATCCGCTTATGTCGAGTTGGCCATTTACCGATGATTTTTAATCCGGCTAGGGAGAGCTCTCTGTTTAAGCGTTATGTCTCTCCGCCATCTTCCCGGAAGTCCGAGCAATTTTTTTTTAATTGTCTCGTGTTTCTTTGTTTGTCATAGTCTTAGTCAGGTCTGTGCAATTTTAGATTGCCTCTTGTTTTTTGTTGTAGCCAAAGTCACAGTCTTGATCACGGTTAAGTCCGAGCAATTTTTGTTTACCCCTTGTTTCTTTGTATGTCATTGTCTTAGTCAAGTTCGAGCATTTTTCTTGTTACCTTGTGAGTCCTTGCCATAGTCATGTTAGAGCATTTTTTTTGTCTCTTGTTTTTTTTTCCCTTGTGAGTCTCAGTCTTGTCATAGCCTTGTTTTGTCATGTGTTTTCTTTTCCTTAGTCTTGTTTTTCCCCAGAGTCATGTATTTCCTGTATGGGGTTTTTTTGTCTGGTCTTAGTCTTGTTTTTTTTTCCCCTGAGTCATGTGTTTGTATGTATTTCTTGTTTTGGTCTTGTCTTGTTTTTGTTGGTTGGTTTCTCTCCCTCCGTACCTGTCCCCCTATCTCCCACCCTGGGGGGGGCGGGGGGGGCAGGGTGGTCCCTTGGGGCGTCCGGAGTCCGCCCGTGGAGGGAGGGTACTGTTATGACCCGAGCGTCGGTTCTGATCGCGCTCGGGTTAAAGTTATGTCTCACTGCCGGCCTTGACAGCTGCGGGCGGTATTTTGGCCTCTCCGGGCTCTTATTGTGAAAGTGTTCAGAGGGGTTTCCGCCTGTCAACGGTCGGTCAGCTGTGTGTCATCTGTCATCAATCCCTGGGTTATTTAAGCTGTGTGCTGCGTCATTACGACGCAGCAGTGTCTGATCGCTAATGGTCACATTACTGATCGTTACTCCGGTTCACTCATCGTCACGGATGCCTGGACTATCTTCACCTGAGCTGCCTAAGGGCTTGACCGTCTGTTCATCGGCATAGTAAGTGAGCTGTATAGCCTTATTCCCTCCGGTGTAATTGGTGCTGTAAGTCCCTGCTTTAGCAGTCCAGGTGCAATTATTACCTAGCTTGTCTGTGTGTGACTGTTTCCTGCCCTGGACCCGTAGAGTGCTGTATAGCCTATGCTTCCTGTTCTGCAAGGACTCTGTCATCTACTCAGCAGCTTGTGTAAACACCCTTTCACCGTAATAAAACTCACTAAAACTCACTGGTGGACTTGTGTGCGTCTTATTGGTGGCCCGCGAGGGCTACCATGACAGCTTAGCTGCATCCAGGCGCCGAGCCTTCACAAAAACCGGTGGACCACTTGTGGTTATAAAGTGCTCCACCCCGTGCTTCGCCACCTTAGCTGAAAACGTGGGAACTGTGAGTGCTGGGAACTGGTTTAGGAGAGTGTGGAACTTACCTCCTGCTGCGGCGGCGTTGGCCTGTACTGACGGCGGGGACACTCGCGCTGCACAGGGAATAGAACAAAAAGAGAGTGCATTAACCAAGCGTCTATTAGCCAGATCTACCAACAAGCCATGTGAGCACAAAAAGTCGGCGCCCAACATGTTAAAACTCACCGCCGCTACTATGAAGGTCCATTCATAGTTGCAGCCGTGCAAGGACAGGTGCAGAGTTCTTTCGCCAAACGTCTTGATCGACGAGCCGTTTGCGGCTGTTGCTCCATCCCCGCGGGGACCGGCCGCCCGGTCCGCGTAGGTCGCGGTGATGAAACTCCTCTGTGCTCCGGTGTCAACGAGGAATCGCCGTCTGGAGCTCGCATCCGTCAGGTAGAGCAGCTTGTTCCGTTCGCCGAGGGTCGAAGCTGCCAACGACCCCCGGCTCTTAGTGTTTCCCTGCTTCCTGAAGTTGCATGGCGGGACGCATCTGTGCGCCTTGTGCGTGAAACGTCGATGGTAGAAGCACATCTCGTTCTCTCCTCTGCTCCGGGATCGCGCTGCCGCCGTTGTCGCTGGGGTCGGCTCTGCTGCCACCGGTTCTCCGTCGCCCTGGGCTGCCGCGCCGAGGTCCGCTGCTGCCGCTGCCGTCTCCTGTTCACCGCATGCGTCCAGGAGTCGCTCTGCTTCCAAAGCCAGCGCGCGGAAGTCCTGCTGGTCCACACACCTCATGCTGGACAGGGAGCCTCTCATGTGTGCTGGAAGGGTCCTCAAAAAGATGTGTTTAAATAAAAACGCATCGTTGCCTGCCCCGATCATCTGCAGCATGTCCTCCATGAGGACGGTCGACCTGCGTCCTCCTCTGTCGCGCAGGTCCAGGAGTGTTCTGGCCCTCACCTCGGCCGATGGCACAAAGCTCCGAATGAGGGCGGCTTTCAGGGCGTCGTATTTGCCAGCAGCGGGCGGCTGCTGCACCAGGCTCTGCACACACCAGGCTGTGCGGCTGTCGAGTCTTGCGATGACATTGTGGAATTTAATGTCATCCTCTGATACCCCGTTAAGCACGAACCGTGATTCCACGTGTTGGAACCATGAGTGCGGGTCCTCTTGCCAGAACTCGGGGAGTCTAATGGAGTTTAGCCTCTCCATATTTCTCACGTGTGGGTCACCAATGTAGGAAACTCGAAATGAAGAGACTGAATGATTTTTCAGTATTGGTTTATTCCATCTCAAGCCTACAGCTCCTCTCTCAGTCAGGGAATGAAGAGGGTGAGCTGGGGGTAAACCACATACCTTTATACTGTAACACCAGACACAAAACACATTCACATCAAACACAGAATTCCATTCATATTTAATCCTCTTATTGTCCTCTCGGCTTCTCTGTCTGACCCTATGAGTCAGACAGTCCCTTCAGGTCCACTCTCAGATCTTCTCACTTCATCTCTAGTCCACAGGGGGTCCAGACTCAATGTCTGTATGAGGCGTGACGTCAATACACACCGCGAGCTCCAAGTTCCCTCATGTCTGAATCTCTGCCAAGGAATATGTGAGCTACATAATGTTACGCCACACTACTTTCAAGGAACTGAAGCACCTGGTTTTCCAAGGAGACTGATTCACTTGTGGGAGCCTCCTCACCTCTCATTCCTGCTGTAGCATGAGCATATGATTGATATTTAATGTCTTGTCCACTTATAATTAGATCATCCATACGAGAACATTGTTCAAGATCCTCGACGCGTCGCTCCAAGTCTGCAATTTTTTTGTCTTTTTCCTTAATTGTTAATTTTAATTCTCGGACTTCTTCCATTTTGAAAGGCTTTACGCAAAGATGGAAGAAAAAAGGTTCTTGGTTCACAGCCACTCCATTTTTGTTTGTATTTGATATCAGTTGGACATCAGAAAATAACTTTACTCACAGATTTGGGAAAAAGAAGAAAACACCAGAAATGAGCTGCTGCTGCTTTAAATTCAAAGGAAAGATTTAGGGTCACATTTAAAGGACTGCAGTCAGCAGTGAGCCTCTGAAAATGAATCCCTTTTATCCTGCCTGTCTGAGGAAGCTATAGTTTGCAAAATACAACTTTTAAATCTTTGCAGTGCAGTAGATATGATGCTACAAACAGCAAACTCTTTAAAGACTGGAAAGGAGTAAAACAGATACCATTATTATTTTTTAAAGGTAAGCAGCATAATAATGTTTTTACTAGTACATGCTGCACAAAATCAGATATTTTTGCCAACTGCAAATTGAAAACAAAGAAGAACAAAAAGTAATACGAACACAATGTGATTCTGGGTGAGCATGGCACATTCTCTTGTTTAGGTTTTGCTCTTTGATGCTTTCTCTCCCTCCTCTGAGTTTGGGGGGAGCTGACTGGCAGCATTTGTTTGCTGTGACTGATGAGCTCCTGCAGTATATAAGCCTCGCTTGCCTGTCAGCCGATTGCGGGTATGTACTTGTGCAGTAACCATCCTCTAGAGCAGGGGTGTCCAATCATGTGCCATGGAGGGCAAAGATCCTGCAGGCTTTACCTCCAATCAGTGTCTTCAACAGCAGATTCCACTGAGTTTCTTCCCACTGATTGCTGATAAGTGAAAACACCTGCTGAAGAGACTGGGTAGAAGAGAAAACTTGCAGGATCTTGGCCATCCATGGCATATGATTGGATACCCCTGCTCTAGAGCAGTGGTTCCCAAACTGGGGTGCCTGGAACGTTCAGGTTTCTGTGGGAAATTTAGTCATTTCACTTCTTAACAGGTCCAAAAGAAATGCAAATAATTTGCTCTTGTTGTGCATGGGTGTAAGAGTGCCTACAGAACCATGGAACATTCCAGGGACCCCAGGTTGGGAATCACTGCTCTAGAGCAGTGGTTTTCAACCAGGACTTCCTAAGAGCGTGGGGGTTCCATGAAAAAGCATTCAGGGTTCCACATGAAATCATCTAATTTCATTTCTTAATTGGCCCAAGTAATTGCTTGTTGTGCATGGGTTCTGTAGTGGCTCTTCCATGACAGTGAGTGGCAGTATGATTGCAGTATGTTTACTGTCTTCTTCTTCTTTGTGTGTTTTATGGAAGTTAATGACCTTGTTAAGATGTGCTAAGTTGTGGTGACAGCAATAGATAAATTTTTGAAGAGGAAAGATTCAGACTCTGAGCTGGATCTTTTACAAAATTCTGACCTGGGTGATAGGCCAAGCAGTTGTCAAAAGAAAACGACAGTGAAGACAAGGCATTTGGATTTACTGCACCAAGCCGTTCTCCTTGGTGTGGGGGGAGTTATTCACCAGTGCCATGGCCCCATGCAAGCTTAAACATCTTCTCCAAACAAAACACCCATCACTTCAAGATAAGAACACAGACTATTTTGTTCAACTCCGTAAGCACACAGAGAAACAGGCAACTGTAATGAGAAAAACCTGAGCTTTTCAAGCCTGACTGCTATAAAAACTAAAACAAGAGAGAAACTGAGCGCTGTAGAGGAAGAGCCTCATTTATGCCTTTCTTCAGTTCCTGCCAGGATATCAGCTTTGTGTTCATCTAAACAGGCCCAGAATTCACACTGAGTAAGGATAAACTAATTAAAAGAATAAATTATCATTACATATGCTGTAATAGGCTACAGTATGTCATTTTGTAACATTTTTGGTTGATGGGGTGGTGCTAGATTTTTTTTTCAATGTGAAAAGGGTTTCTTGGCTAAAAAATGGTTGAAAAACACTGCTCTGGAGCTCATGACTTCTCATGATGAAAAAGGATTTTGTTATTTCTCTGTTCCTTGCCACTCACCTTCTTGCATTCTCCAGGAACCACCAACTTACTCATCAGTCTTCCATGCCGCTGCCTCACACTCACCCTATCATCTGCCTGTCCGCTCGCCTATCTGTGAACCGAATACTTGCCCTTTAATCTTCCCGCCTGGATTCCATGGATAACTCACCTGCAGTTATGCCTGAAATTAAGCTCTCCCTTAGTAACATGTAAATCAATTAAAGAATTCTACTCACTGTGGGTCTTGTCACATACCTTTATGTAAATAAATACATTCATCTATTTTAGACCGACTTGCCTCTTTGCTTGTATCTGCACCTTGGGCCTGTTAGTCAGCTGTGACAGAACAAGTATTCCACATTCCAAACAGATGACCTGACCTATTTTTGCACATTGCTGAAAACTGAGTGTGCATGTTTTGTTGAGATGATTTCAGCTGAGGGCCATGAATATGGGAGCCTGTCATGAAAGAGAAAATGAGCATATAGAGTGTTTTGGCCCACAGGAATTACATCTTGTAGTTACATCTTTGAAAAAAAAGCCCTCTAGTCTAGTGGTTGTGAAAAAGAAAAGCACTGAGATGACGGAGGGAGAGAGCTGCAGTGTAAGTGAGATTTTTAGTCTAGATACCATTACCTCTAATCATTTCCCCTTTTTATTGTTTTAGTGACAAACCTTAACTATAACTGTAAAGTTAAGAACATTTAGAGTTCATCTAATTCAAAGTGTATTTTTTTTAGTATCACCATCCAACTCCAGCCTACTTTCTTATGCAGATTTTACAGCTTTCAAAAGAAAATGTGACAATTTTTTGTCGTGCATCAGGAACGTGGATATTGTGGAGAGAGGAATAACCAGGCCGCGCGTTCAGAGCAGATGAAACTTTATTCTTCTCCCTCTCACATCCACCAGAATCCAAAACATTAAAAGCTCAGGTTGCAGGCACTCTCTTCTATATTACAACACTCCTCCGCTACCTGAGGTGCTGTATTAACATATCAACCCCCCATGTCAATTCCCCTTGTCCCCCAGCACCTTTGATCTGCCATGCCCTTCAGTCTGAGGGAAAACTACTGAGTGGGTCCCCCACACCATCAGCCAATGTATATCTGTGCACACATAACGTCACTTTAAAAAAAAAAAAGAAGAAGAAGAAGAAGCTCATATTTGCCAATTCACATGGGGAGACTTCTTGCAACATTTTAAAAAGGTTGCACTTTTGAGCTCCAATTACCATTGTCATGTAATGCTGAAGGAAAGAATAATCAGCATTGTGTAGTAAGCTCAAGAAAAACACAAATAGCATGAAGAATAATTTAGAGACTTGTCAAAAAGATGCCTTTTCATCTGCTTTTTGCAAGAGGCCACAGAGTCAACATAACAAAGTCTGAGAGGTTGGCTGTACCAAGAATTGGAAGACTCAGTCACTTTTAATTTTGAAAAGAGCACACCTGTCATAGGATTCATAATTAGAATAGACTTTCAACAGACTCTAATCTGAATTTGCTTGTCCTCTGAAACAGCACATATGAACACACTGATTTGCTATTGTTTAACCAACAACAAAACATGTCATATTTGTGTAACCCCTTCCCATTCTAAAGCTTAGAAAATTCATGCACTTATACTAAAGATATGTTTGGAATTTGACTTTGGAGGACTGAAAAGCAGTTAGTTTGCTGTATATGAAATCCAGAAGAAGGAAGACATCCAGACACTGGCACTACGAGCCATGTGAGCAGCAACTGCTAGTACTGATGCTAACAAAGACGCAACATCAGTGCATATGAATGCAACTCAGATCAGATTTGTGCAGTCAGAGAGCCCAAGAATTGAATCACTGGAGTAAAAAAAATCTGAGTAATAAATATGAACGCACCCAGGAGTCTAACTTAAGCTATGAAAATAGGTGATTTTTCTGTTAACAATGTGACTTAATGGAAGAAAATGTATATACAAAATAATAAACCTAACACAGATCCCTGCAGAACACCACCGGACAAAAATAACATCCAATGGTCAACTGCTCAGACACTTTAGAAGTCTTTGGTTATAGATTTAGACTGGAAAACTACTTGATCAGATAAAAGAAAAGATGGTGGTTTTGGGGGAACACAGAATCCTTTAAATCAGTTACAGGTTTCTTTGTCATTTTACACTGGTGATTTATGACTCTCCCAAATGCAGTTAGAGTCTTTCATTATTACAGGGGTTCTGACTGAAGACACTTAAGTGGCCATGTTTCCATCCATCCATCCATCCATCCATTCACCTACCCACCCACCCACCAATCTACTACTTATCTGGGTGTCTGGCTCATGAAGGCCACAGTCTAAGCTGAGAAGCCCAGACTTCCCTCTCCCCAGCCACCTCCTCCAGCTTTTCAGGGAGGATACCAAGGTGTTCCTAGATCAGCTGGTACATAGTCTATCCAGTGTATCCTGGGTCTGCCCCAGGGTCTCCAGGAGGCATTCTGAGCAAATGCTCAAACCTCAACTGACTTCCTTCAGTGTGGAGGAGCAGCGGCTCTACTCTGAGCCTCTTCTGGTTAACTGAGCTCCTCACCCCATCTCTAAGGCTCATTTTACCGTGGTGTGAAAAAGTGTTTCCCCCCTTTCCTGATTTCTCATTTTGTTGTATATTTGTCACACTTAAATGTTTCAGATCATCAAACAAATTTAAATATTAAACAAAGCATACTTGCTGCCCGACCCGGTAGGGCGAAGCCGGGGTCCTGCGGCGGTTGGCAATGGCGGTGTTATGGTCCACCATGCGCCGAAGCACGGACCAGGTAGCCCTCCACAGCAGCGACAGCGCTTCATATGGGCCTGCACGGAGGGCACTGCAATGTCTCCTTCCTCCTCTGGGAACAGTGGGGGATTGTACCCTAAGGACACCTCGAACGGGGACAGACCTGTGGCAGAGGAGACCATAGTGTTGTGCACATACTTGACCCACGCCAGATAGGAGCTCCAGGATGCTGGGTTGGAGGTGGTGATGCACTATAGCGCTGCCTCCAATTCCTGATTGGAGCACTCACACTGGCCATTACTCTGGGGGTGGTACCCCGAGGACAGGCTTACCATAGCCCCAATAGCTTTACAGAAGGCTCGCCACACCTGCGAGACAAACTGGGGGCCACGGTCAGACACGATGTCCATCGGAATACCGTGGAGCCGCACCACATGGAGGACGAGCAGGTCCGCAGTCTCCTTGGCCGTGGGGAGACCCTGTAGGGGGACGAAGTGAGTTGCCTTGGAGAATCTGTCCACGATCATGAGGATGACTGTGTTGTCAGCAGAAGGAGGAAGGCCAGTGATGAAATCCAGCGCCACATGAGACCAACCAAGGTCTGCCGGGGATGGGAAGGGGATGGAGCAGACCCGCCGGAGGAGAGGAGGACGTCTTACAGGTGGCGCACTGGGGGCAGGCTCAGATGTACACCCCGACGTCCTTCTATAGAGACGGCCACCAGAAGGTCCTCTGTAGCAGAGCCACCGTACGTGCCATCCACGGGTGGCACAGGAGCTTGGAGGAGTGGGCCCAATTGATGACTTCGCCCCGGATGGCAGAGTGCACATAAATCTTCCCCGCTGGCCCCCCTCCCGGATCGGCCTTGGTCTCCTGCGCTCTTCTGACTCTCTCCTTGATGCCCCACAAGAGGGCGCCCACGATACACGAAGGAGGCACCATGGGATGTGATGGTGCCTCAGCAGCACCCGAGAAGAACTGTCTGGACATGGCGTCAGGCTTGGTGTTCTTGGACCCCGGGCGATAGGTGATGGTGAAGTCGAACCTGCTGAAGAACAAGGACCAGCGGGCTTGCCAGGCATTGAGTCGCTTGGCCGTCCTGAGGTACTCCAGGTTCTTATCGACGGTCCAAACAACAAACGGCTGGGAGGCCCCCTCGAGTCAGTGGCGCCACTCCTCCAAGGCCAGTTTGACCACCAGGAGCTCCCTGTCCCCGATGTTGTAGTTCCTGTCCGCCGGGGTGAGGCGTCGGGAGAAGAACACACAGGGGCGGATCTCGTCGTCCATGGGGGAACGTTGAGATAGGACTGCTCTCACCCCAGAGTCTGAGGCGTCCATCTCTACTAGACACTGCAGCGTGGGGTCCACCTGGGCCAAGACAGGAGGAGAAGAGAACAATGACTTCAATTCCATAAAGGCTGCCTCCGCCTCCCCCGTCCACCGGAAAGGCACCTTGGTGGAGGTGAGGCGAGTGAGGGGTAGAGCAATGATACTGTAGTTTTTGATGAAGCGGCGGTAGAAGTTGGCAAACCCAAGAAACTGCTGTAACTGTTTCCGAGAAGATGGAACTGGCCACTCCACCACTGCTTTTACCTTGGCTCGATCAGCAATGATCTCGTTGTGAGAGATGACGAATCCCAAAAATGAAGTGCAAGGGGCGTGAAACTCGCACTTCTCTGCTTTGACAAATAATTTATTCTCCAACAGACACTGCAGCACCCGCCTGACATGAACTCGATGCTCATCGAGGGACTGCGAAAAGATGAGAATGCCGTCCAAATACACACACACAAAAGAGCCCAAGAAATCGCTCAAAACATTGTTGAAAAGTCGTTGGAATACACCCACCGCAGAGGAAGCTGGTTGGATAATGCCCGAGCTCAGGGACTCCTTAATGTATTTCTCCATTGCCTCCCGCTGCGGGGCCAACAGGCTATAAAGCCGACTGGATGGCAACGGAGCCCCCGGCAGGAGGTTAATGGCCCAATCGTATGGGCGGTGGGGGGAAGTGACAGCGCTTGAGTCTTACTAAAGACGGCGCCCAAGTCATGGTATTTGGAGGGAACCCGAGACAGGTCAGGCGGGGGTGAGTCCGGGACACAGAGGGGAACAGAGAGAAAGCAAGCAACAGACTGCAGGCAGGCACTTAGGCAGAAGGAGCTCCATGAGATGATGTTTCCCACATGCCAATCGATGGATGGGTTGTGAAGCCGAAGCTAAGGGTACCCCAAAATAACTGGGAAGGCCGAAACAGGAAGCACAAAAAATCTGGTTTGCTCCCGGTGATTGTCCGATATCAGGACAGAAACCAGGGCAGTCTGCTTGGTGACTATGGTGAGCAGAGCCTTAGACAGAGTGATAAATTTTAAGGGAGTCTTCAGCTGGCGGCAGGAGAGCCCCAGCCAGGTTGCCAAATCTTCGGAAATAAAGCTCTGCTCAGCCACTGAGTCGATGAGTGCATGAGTGGAAATTTCCTGATGACTGTGTGTGAAAAGGATGGGCAATAAGAATTTGGTAAGGGGATTTTGCTGGAGTGAGTCCGTGAGTCCCCTTATTGTGACCCACTGACCCCCTCTTTTGGCGGAATGGGGCAGGAAGCTAGCTCATGTTCCTCACTAGCGCAATATAAACACAGCCCAAGCTCCCGGCGGCACTGTTTCTTGGCCGGGGACAGCTTGGACTGGCTCATCACCATAGCCCTTTGACACTCAGCAGTGTCAAAGGGATTGGAAGGTGGAAGGGCCAGCAGGGGGGACTGTGGGGAGGGGCGGAACTGTGAGTCCGAGCGACCAGAAGATTGACGCTCATTAGCCCGCTCCCTCAGCTGGTTGTCAATGCTAATCGCTAAGGAAATTAGCTTGTTTAGTTTGCTAGGCTTATCAATGCAAGCTAACTGCAAATACTGCAAAGGGAGGCATCCTCCTACCTCATCTCCGCTGCCACCACCTGGAAATCTACCGAATAATCGTCCACTGATTTATTCCCTTGTTTAAGATTGAGTAGCCGGGTGGTGAACATGCTATCTCGGTCCGAGTGGTCGAACACCTCATTAAATTCCCTCACAAACTGGTCATATGTTAGGTTAGCATAGTCAGGCTGAGCCATTATCACATAAGCCCAAGCTAAGGCCCGCCCCTCTGGGAGATTGACGACATAGCCAATGCAACTGTGACTAGTGGGGAAATCCCCTGGCACCCACTGAAACACTATCCCACACTGCATCAAAAAACCCTGTGCTTCCCCTAGCTTGCCGCTAAAGCGTGTGGGTGTGGGGATTGGCGTCAGCCGAGACTACGGGGAAGGAGAAGGAATGGAGCTGGCTGGTCCGGCCCCCCCATCTGGAGCAGGTGGAGAGGGCTGTGGAGTTGTAAGGCGATCCAGGAGTGTGTTGATCTGTATGAGCTGAGTGAGTATGGCCTGTTGCTGGTGGGATACAGACATGGACAAAATTGTTGGTACCCCTCTGTTAATGAAAGAAAAACCCACAATGGTCACAGAAATAACTTGAATCTGACAAAAGTGGAAATAAATAAAAATTCTATGAAAATTAACCAATGAAAATCAGGCAATGCTTTTGAATTGTAGTTCAACAGAATTATTTTAAAAAACAAACTCATGAAATAGGCCTGGACAAAAATGATGGTACCTGCTCTACCCAAGTCTCAATGATGTTAAGTTTTTGTGTTAGCGCACCGTCTGCTGGATCAGTCTGACAGAGACGTACTGACATGATTGGTTGACCCAGAAACAGACGTGGACTTGAAATAGACACAATTATCTTTTATTATAGCGAGTGTAAGTGTGGATGTGTGCGTGTGTGCAGGAGTGGAGCAGCTGGGTGAGCAGAGCACTGTTCAGACTGGCAACCCTAGGGGAGAGCACAGACAGGTGGATGAGTGACTGAGGTTTGGAGGGATGTATCTGAATGTTCAGTCTTACGAGTAGCCAGGAGAGCTGAAGCACTGAAGAACTCCCGAGGGCTCCAGTCCAGTCGTTCCGTGTCTAGGTTGCCGCTGCTGACGAGGTGAAGCGGTGCAGGTGCGTACAGAGTGCAGGTGGAATGCGGGTTGCACTCAGATCCGCCGCCAGGATGAGGAGGTCTGCCACCAGGAGGCTTTTACCTGTGCACAGGGGAGAAGGAGGAGATCGGAGGAGTGAAGAAGGGACGAAGGCTTACTTGTCGGTGGGGAGCTCAGACTCCCAGGAGAGATGACGAGCCGGAAGGAGCTGAGGAGATGGAACTCCAGAGCAGGACGAGTAGAGTAGGCAAGGAGGTCTTGCCAGACCATGGGAGCGTTGATGTCTCCATGCAGACCAGAGGGCAGTGCTGCTTAACCTCTTGCGCTCCGTTGTACCGCGGACGGGCAAGTCTCTGCGTCCTAGAGCGCACGAGGGCGCTCTCATGCCTCTAGGACGCATGATGGAGATTGTGATGTAGGTGGTGTATGGCGTCCAAGCGCGCACTGAAAATAAAAGCTGCAGACACAGCCGCGAACAGATTAGTTCATCTGATTGACCTCTCATTCGACTAATAAGAGCCTTCAATTGGGTTTCTAAAACCTTGAAGAACCAATGACTGAAAACCTAGCCAGAAGGACCCGCCTCCCAACGCTGTGAATGCAGAGAGCCAATTGAAGCAGAGAAGTTCGCGAGCTGTTTTTTTTAAGGCTGGGTGAAGACTGGCTGCTGCAGCGGATCAAAAAAGGACCCGCAGGAAGAACCCCACAGATCCAGCAGCACGGAGACCATCCACAAATGCAACCTGTGTGGCAGGGAGTGCCATTCGTGGATCGGCATGTTCGACCACAGGCGGTGCTTATTTTGTTTTGGTTCCAGCAGAGTAGATGTTATGATTTCTTCCATGGTCATAGACCGACGGAGGCTGACGACGAAGGCTGAGTGACACACACGCCTTCGCCAGTCTTTTTTTAATTACTACTGTTATTTGTTTTGAAAAATCGTTCGCCAAAAACCGCAATCATGGAAGCACAAAACCGCAATAATGGAATTATGTTTTGATCGGGTCGCGAGACCAGAACCACGAGCGGACCAGCGTTGTGTTCGTCTGACAGTGAGGAAGAGAAGTTCGCCAGGACTCTGCTGCTGTGAAGAGGTAAGGTGCTATAAGCTAAATTATTATTTATCCCTGAAAATTGTAATCCAAAATGACTTTTGGCCGATCGGTGAATTACAACTGTGCGGTGCGGTGCGACGCGGCGCGGCGCAGTTTGTGCGCCGCGGTACAAGGGGTTGTTCGCCACGTACAGACCGTGAAGGCCCCCCCCCACCCCCGCTATTCTTCTGTAGTGAGGGGGGGGGGAAGCCGCAGTAACTGCGCTGCTGTCCCACATCGCCACATGAGGCTAATCTGTTGTGTAGCGATGGCCGATGTCCATCCTCTGTAGCGAGGGGGGGGGACAAACACCCCCCCACACACACACACACAGACAGCCCTGAGTATGACCTTTCATTAGAGCCCAAAATGAAGCTTCTACATTAAATCATTCAAAAGTTACAGACGTTTTTCCAAACTGTGCCATTTGGCACAATTTGGCACAGTTCCAAAACGCCTGGGAACTACCTGAGTATAAAGCTGTGTAATATATTCATTTTTTGTGGTATTGTTACAAAATTTGGACCTCAGCTGGATAACACTTGGTTCTACATTTCTGTTGCATTTTCCAGCCCGGATCTGAAGCTGTGTGTTATTTGCAAGCATTTGTATCCAAAAAAAACACCCAGGCCAAATTTATTTTCTTCAAGTTCACTATGTTTAGATGACTGTAACTCAGTGGCCGGAGCACTTAGAGAGATTATGACTATTTTGCCAAAAAATTCAAATTGTTTTCTTTTAAATGAGACCAACCCCATGAAGATGCTGCAAAGGGTTGAAGAACAGCTTTTGATTTAATTTGGGCACGTAAATTTTTGCTGTTTTTAGGGAAATTGACCGGAGTGCAAGGGGTTAAGTAGGCTGTTAGATGAGACGATCAGGTGTGCATGCAGCTGTGGAGACAACTAGGGCAGCAGGCACGCAGAGCGGATCATAACAAAAACGATATGTAAAATCACATAAGGATTATCATATCCAGTCTGTGTTGTGCTGTTGCTTAGTTTTTTGTTACATTTTGTCTTGGCTTTGTTCTGATTTGTAATCACTTTTATTTTATTTTCCTCTTGAATTCTTAGATGGAACATGGGTGGGAAATATAAGCTGCGGCTTCAGCTATCACCCATTTCGGATAACTTATGTTGAATTGTATAATCCAAGGAGTTATTGTTTAATTTGACCTTGTTGGATTTTTTTCCCCTTTGTTATATTATTCTGTTACTTTCTTTTAATCTAACCTATCCAAAATAAAGACTTGTTCATTCATTCAAATATCCCTTACAGAGACTTGGTTAGGGCAACAGGATTATGTTGGTTTAAATGAATTAACTCCCTCTGGTTATTTAAACTGTCAAAATCCCAGAAGTTCTGGTTGTGGAGGAGGAGTAGCAACAATTTACCATTCCAAATTATTAGTTAATGTAAAGCAAAAAATATGTTATAATTCATTTGAGGGCCTGGTCCTCAGTATTGGGCATGTTAGCAATTTTAGGTTAAACCCAATTTTATTTGCCATAGTTTATCATCCTCCATCAACCTACTCTGAGTTTTTATCCGAATTTGCTGAATTCTCAGCTGATTTAGTGCTGAAATCAGATAGAATAATAATAGTAGGGGACTTTAATATACATGTAGATGTAGATCAGAGGTGGGCAGTGAGGGCCATTCCACTGCAAGTTTTCTACTCCACCCAGTGTCTTCAGCAGGTGTTTTCAATTATTAGCAATCATTGAAGCTGATCAGAGCAAACACCTGCTGAAAACACTGGGTGGAACAGAAAATCTGCTGTGGCATGGCCCTCCGTGACACATGATTGCCCACCCCTGATGTAGATAGTGATTGCCTCAATATGGCATTTAATTCAATATTAGACTTGATGGGGTTTTCTCAGAAAGTAGGAAATTCTACTCATTATCTCCACCACACGTTGGACCTTGTTCTGACATATGGCATAGAAACAGAAAATGTGGTTGTGTCTCCTCATAACCCTGTACTGTCAGACCATTGTCTGTTAACCTTTGATTTTACTATTTCTGACTATTTGGCTCCTAAGGAAAAATATTACTACAGTAGATGCCTCTCAAATGATGTTGTTACCAAACTTATGCAGATTGTTTCCTCTATACCATGTGTCAACACAACGGAAATAAGCTATGGAGAGCTTGCTCCTTCTGTAATTGATAGCATGGTAGATAGTGCTACAGCTTCTCTGCATCAGGTTCTAGACATGTTGGCCCCTTTAAAAAAGAAAAAAATCTAATCAGAGATTTTTAACTCCTTGGTTCAATACAGAAACTCATAGCTTAAAACAGAAGACTCGTCAATTAGAAAGAAAATGATGCTCCGCTAAATTAGATGAAATCTATTTTGCTTGGAGAAATCATCTTTTAATTTATAAAAAATCTCTTAGAAAAGCTAGAACAAGTTATTATTCTGCATTAATAGAAGAGAACAAGAATAATTCCAGGTTTTTTTCAGCACTGTAGCCAGGTTGACAAAGAGTCAGGACTCTGTCAATCCTAGCATTCCCTTAGAGCTTACTAGTCAGGACTTTATGAACTTTTTCAATAATAAAATTTCATCTATCAGAGAAAAAATCAATCAGATTCTTCCCACCGTTAACTTAAATACTGTAACTACTACAACTCCTTCAACTGATATCTGTTTGGATGAATTTACTCCAATTGACCTTTTAGAGTTAGATAAAATAATTTCCTCATCCAAGCCTTCAACTTGTCTTTTAGACCCTATTCCTACCAGGTTATTTAAAGAAGTCTTCCCATTTATTGGTAGCTCTATTCTTCAAATAATCAATTCTTCATTAACATTAGGCCATGTGCCGCAGGCTTTTAAAACTGCTGTAATTAAACCCTTACTCAAAATGCCAACGCTAGATCCAGGGGTTTTATCTAACTATAGACCAATCTCTAATCTCCCTTTCATTTCAAAAATCTTAGAAAGAGCTGTTGCTACACAATTATTTGATCACTTGCAGGGAAAGGGTTCATTTGAAGAGTTTAAGTCTGGGTTTAGAATCCATCATAGTACTGAAACATCCTTAGTGAAGGTCACTAATGACCTCCTTATCGCATCTGATAATGGACTTGTTTCTGTACTTGTCCTTTTAGACCTTAGTGCAGCTTTTGATACTGTCAATCATAATATTCTACTTGATAGATTCGAACACTATGTTGGACTTAATGGAACTTCATTGCAATGGTTTAGATCTTATTTATCTGATAGGTTCCAGTTTGTTCATGTCAGTAATAAGTTTTCTTCCAACTCAAAGCTCAGTCATGGAGTTCCACAGGGATCTGTGCTAGACCCTATTCTTTTTAGTTTATATATGCTTCTGTTAGGCAACATTATTCGAAAGCACTGTATACATTTTCATTGTTATGCAGATGACACAGAATTATACCTGTCAATGAAGCCAGATGATAGTAATCAATTAGCCAAGTTAGAAGCCTGTCTTAAGGAAATCAAAGCTTGGATGACTTGTAATTTCCTGCTATTAAATTCAGATAAGACTGAAGTCATTCTTGTTGGTCCAAAAAACCTTAGAAATACCTTTCCAAATCAAACTCTTAGTTTGGATGTGGTTACTCTTTCTCTGAATATTTCTGTAGGAACCTTGGAGTTATTTTTGATCAAGATCTGTTTTTCAATTCACATATTAAATTTGTTTCTAAGACTGCCTTCTATCATTGGCGTAATATTGCCAAGATTAAGAGCATCTTGTCTCAGAGTGATGCTGAGAAACTGATCCACGCTTTTGTTAGCTCTAGATTACATTATGGTACGGTAACTCTTTATTATCATGCTGTCTTTAAACAACTTTAAAAAGTCTTCAGCTGATCCAAAATGCTGCAGCAAGAGCTTTAACAGGTAGTAGAAAGAGAGCTCATATCTCTCCAGTTCTGGCCTCCCTTCACTGGCTTCCCATAGAGTTTAGAATTAAGTTTAAAATCCTTCTTCTCACTTACAAAGCTCTAAACAATCAGGCCCCTTTTTATTTAAAAGATCTGATACTACCCTATTATCCTAACAGAGCACTACGTTCCCCAAATGCTGGATTACTTGTAATACCTAGAATCTCCAGAAGTACAATGGGAGGCAGAGCCTTCAGCTATCAAGCTCCTCTCCTGTGGAACCAGCTGCCAATCTGGATTCGTGAGTCAGACTTGATCTGTTTTTAAGAACAGGGTTAAAACCTTCCTTTTTGATACAGCCTACAATTAGGGAGGGATCATGTGTCTCTGAACCCTCCCTTAGTTATGCTGCTAACTGGTTTAGACAGCCGGGGGACCTCCAATAATGCACTGGGCTTCACTCCTTTCTTCACTCTCAGTGATATATTTTTGCTGGTCATTAACATCTGTTTGTTCTCTCCCATAGATTGAGTCCCCATCGCGCTGTTTGCTGTCTATATGTCTGTTCTTTTTGTCTTCTCTATCCCCTCACCCCCCAGCCAGTCGCAGCAGATGACTGCCCCCCCCCCCGAGCCTGGTTCTGCTGGAGGTTTCTTCCTGTTAAAAGGGAGTTTATCCTCTCCACCATCGCCAAGTGCTTGCTCACAGGTGATCACCTGATTGCTGGAGTCTTTCTGCAATTGTGGGAGTTTCCCCTACAGTTGAAAGTGCTATGAGATGACTGTTGTTGTGAAATGGCGCTATATAAATAAAGTTGAATTGAATTCAATTAAATTGATATCATCCCCAGAGCAATGGTCAGGCCGAGCGTGTGAATCTGTCCTTGGAGGCCACCCTGAGGCGTGTGGCATCCTGCGACCCGGCTACCTGGAGCTCCCACCTGACCTGGGTGGAATATGCACTCAACTCGGCCTTCTCCTCCACTACGGGGCTTACTCCTTTTGAAGCCACCATGGGATACACACCACCACTCCTACCCATGATGGAGAGGGAGATTGTGATACCCTCTGTGGAGGCCCATGCACGTCGCTGCCGCAGCCTCTGGAGGTCCACTCAGGCAGTTCTTCAACAATCGTTCGAGCGGAACCACCTGTATACCAACCGTAGGCATGCAGCGGTCACCCAAATACTCCATATGCCAGAAGGTCTGGTTATCCACAGAGAAGGTACCAATGAAGACGGACTCCCGAAAGCTATCCCCATGCTTTCTGGGTCCATTCCCGATCTCCCGGATCATCAATGATGTCACCATCCGGCTGACGTTGCCTCCATCTCTCCGTATCCATCCCATCTTCCACGTTTCCCAAATCAAGCCTCTCTCCACTAGCCCCTTGTGCCCTCCTCCGTACCCCCCTCCACCTCCCCAAATCATTGATGGACAGACCACATGCACTGTCCAGCGGATTCTGGATGTACACTGCTGTGGCTGGGGCTTGCAGTACCTGGTGCATTGGAAAGGGTATGGTCCGGAGGAGAGATCATGGATTCCACAGTCCTTTTTCCATGACAAGGGTATGGTCCGGGCGTTCCACTTTGTCCATCCACAGAAACATGGGGGGTCGCCAGGAGGCACCCCTTGAGGAGGGTGCACTGTCATGATCAGGTGAGTGTGTCCCCCCCACCCCGTTCTGTCTCTTTTTTCCCGGCTTTGGAGCTCATCAAGCGCACCTGCGTGACTACACACCTGCTGCCTGATTCACCAGCTTATTTAAGGGCCAGAGTGTGAGGAGCTCTCCGCTGGATCGCCGGGTTTGAGTCACCATTCAACAGTAGCTCTTGTTGTTCAACAAAATTATTATTCCCACCCGTTGTCTTACCTTTTTGTCCTCCTCTTCCCTCAGGTTTGCTGCCACTTCCAGTGGTGCGTCTCTGGGACTGTGTTTGCTCGCTCACCTTAATCATCCTCCTCCTCGACAACAGCTTCTCCACCCAGGTCCTCCAGTCACTCCTCCTACTCACCGGCCATTATCAACTCTTCCTCTCTTCTCCCTGACTGGAGTCACGGCCGGGTTCTCTGCCACTACCATAAGACTCATTCCCTCAGCAGTATTTACCCTGTACTCCTTATCCATTATTAATCCTTCTTCTCCTCTCCTTTTCCCTAGCTCACATGTGGCTCCAGCGTGCAATTGTTTTCTTGTACATAGTGTGGCATTTTGGTTGTGGGTTTCTTTAATTGTGGTGTGTGTGTTTATTCTTTAAGTTGGCGTGCTTTGTATAGGTTTTGGGTTTTTCATTAAAGTGGTGTAAACTTTTCATCGATGTCTGAGTGTTCTTCCAAAGTGGTTGCCCAGCCTCCTCAAATTATCCAAAATCATGACAAGCTGAAGCATACTTGGGTTCTGCAACAGGACAATGATCCAAAACAAACCAGCAAGTCCACCTCTGAATGGCTTAAAAAAAAAACAGAATGAAGACTTTGGAGTGGCCTAATCAAAGTCCTGACCTGAATCTGATTGAAATGCTGTGGTATGACCTTAAAAAGGCAGTTCATGCTCATAAACCCTCCAATGTTGCTGAATTACAACAATTTTGCAAAGATGAGTGGGCCAAAATTCCTCCACAGTGCTGTAAAAAGACTCATTGCCAGTTATCGCAAATGCTTGATTGCAGTTGTTGCTGCTCAGGGTGGCCCAACCAGTTATTAGGTTTAGGGGGCAATCACTTTTTCACACAGGGCTATGTAGGTTTGGATTTTTTTCCCCTTAATGATAAACACCTTCAACTAAAAACTGAATTTTGTGTTTACTTGTGTTATCTCTGTCTGATATTTAAATTTGTTTGATGATCTGAAACATTTAAGTGTGACAAACATACAAAAAAAAAAAGAGAAATCAGGAAGGGGGCAAACACTTTTTCACACCACTGTAGCTGCTTGTATCCATGATCTCATTCTTTTAGTCATGACCTAAACTTCATGACCATAGATGAGGGTCAGAACATAGACTGACTGGTAAATTGACAGCTTTGCTTTGGAGCTCAGCTCTCTCTCCATCACGACAAACCAGTATAACGTCTGCATCATTGCAGATGCTGCTCCAGTCCGTCTGTCAATCTCCCGCTCTATTCTAGCCTCACCCGTGACCCCAAACAAACCATTCCAGTAAGACCTGTAGGTCAGTGCTCAATGAAGCTAACAGGACCACATCATCTGCAGACAGCAGAGACGAGATCCTGTGACCACCGAACATGAAAAACTCTGTTCCTTAGCTGTGCCTAGATATCTTGTCCATAAAAATTATGAACCCAATCTGTGACAAAGGGCAGCCCTGGTGGAGTGCAACTCTCACTGGGAACAAGTTTGACTGATTGTTGGGAAACAAAACTCTCACAAGTCGTATAGAGACAGGATATTTGTAGCATTGATTCCAATATCCCACACTCCCGAGTCTGCAAAACACATGTAGACTGGTTGGGAAAACTCTCACAAACCCTCAAGGATTCTCATGAGGGTAAAGAGTTGGTCCGATGGGCCACAACCAGGACAAACCACAGACCATATTGCTCCTCCTGAATCTGAGGTCCAAGCCATGTTTACATGCATGCGAATAAAGTTATCTAATTATTCAAGTAGTCATGTAAACAGAAAAATCAGGTAAAGGTCATTATCAGGTTATGAGACATCATCAACACAAACACAGTTTTTGTCCAATAATCCATTTATTCAGTGCTCGTAAACCCGTCAGATGTGATTATTACATTACCTGTTAATTCCTAGTTAGTGGATTTATGTGACCAGATACTGACATCTGGGGAATCAGAATAGGCTTGATCCAGCCAGGTTATTTTAAATTCCCAGTCAAAGATGCCAGTCTACCATTTTATCTTATAACACATATCCTAAAAAAAACATCAGTTGTTCCATATGTGTCCCTACCATAAGAGTAAAAGCAATTTCGGTCACTCTCTAAAGGATGTTTTGAAGGTTTTAATGATTGCTACTTACTGATTGTCATGCAGGTGTGTCATTAGAACTAATGTTTGATTTTCTGATTTTCACCATATTCCCAAACATAAACAGCAGACTCCCCACAGTCTCCAAATAATTACTCTGCTTTTTAACAACCGGTGAGGGACTTGCAGAACAATAGGGGGAACTCCTGTATGCAGCTGTGACCCCTGTGACAGAGGAGGATTAGAGACAGGAAGGCCCGGCTGGCCTCGCCATCTGCTGTGTGAAGGCATCTGGCTTTCTCATTGAGAGGAATCCAAATGAGCACAACAAAGGAAACCTTGGCTCAGACGTCTTGGCTCTCCTTATCAGTTGAGGAAGGAGTATTGGCAATCAGTGCCACTTAACGAGATGTGTGTGTACGTGGATGTGGATGTGGGCGTTTGAGGTTGTGACAAATGGGAAGGGAAGGTAGGGAGAGGGGAACAAAGACACGATGAGGAGGCTGAATAATTAATGAGTGGTTGGAATTGATAGCCATCTCTGTCATATGATGCACAAACTGCCAGAGATGAGAAATGTTTTGCAAGTCCCCCCCCCCCCATCTCCTCTTCATTCTCCTTCAGGTACAGACACATTTTCATCCTCTTCACAGTAAGGACAGATGCTACCTTCATTCACCCATAGGCATAAATAAAAAGAATTGTCGTCCCTTCCATGTCATCATAAACCTTTCTATATCAAATTACATAACTGAACTAGCGGGCACTCAGAAAGCTCATACCTTCGTCAAGGCCCTATCTCACAATGTTAAAAAGTGATCCAGAATCCGTGTGCTGATCCGGGCCACCTCCCAAATCTAGTGGGTTCATCTGTAGCCCAAGGGCCACCTCTGGTGAAAATTTCATCAGCATCCCTCCCATAGTTTTTGTGTAATCCTGCTAACAACAGACAGACAGACAAACATGAAAACATTACTTCCTTGGCGGTGGTAATAGAATAGAATAGAATAGAATAGAATAGAATAGATTTTTTTTCTGATTTTGTATACTTTATTGATCCCCAGAGGGGAAATTGAGGGCATTGAATAGAATAGAATAGGCTTTATTGTCATTGTACGGTTGTACAGCAAACAAGCAAAATTACAAAATTGTGGGTGCTCCACCAGGCTATTGCGCAATAAAGTAGGAGAGAAGAATTTGAAATAAAAGTTACAGAACACACGATTAATCATACAACTGAGGGAGAAATAAAAGTGAAAATAACAGTGCATTTGAAGCACCAGTGCTAAAGCATAAATGATTTTTTTTCCTCAAAAATTAGTTTTTCTCATAAACTTGCTTCTTCTTTTCTGTCAGGTATCTGCTGCCTTTTTTTTTCTTATAATCTCGCTTTTTTCTCAGATTTGCTACTTTTTTCTCTCATAACTGTGACTTTTTCTTAGACATTTGCAACTCTTTTCTCATATACTTGCAATTTTTTCTCATAAATTTGCTATTTTTTTGTCATAACATTGTGGATTTTTTCTCAGAAATTTGCTACTTTTTTTCTCATATCTTTGTGACATTTTTCTAGTAAATTTGCAACTTTTTTCTAATAAATTTGTCAGTTTTTTCTTGGAAATCTGCAACCTTTTCCTTATAAACTTGTAACTTTTTCCTCATGAATTTGCTACTTTTTTCTCATAAATTTGTCTTTTTTCTCATAAATTTGTGACTTTTTTCTCATAAATTTATTACCTTTAGCTCGTAAATTTTGTTCATATGGATATGTATTTTTTTTTTTTAGGATTTTTAAAAATCATTATTTTAAAGTGTCTGAACTCTTCCCCTTCCAAAAACATGTCCCCACAAACTAGTGTCTATTGTCCCCCCGACAGCGAAATGAAATATTCGCCCATGCCTTCACAGGATGCGACAGTCAGCGCAGGAGTCCCGATGTCTCTGACCTTCATGTTCCAAACACTCAGCCAATGGAAAGCTGAACCATACGTCGATGCTTCCAAACAGCAGCTCAGACTGACTTTGAATTAGTCTTACTGATGAATATGGTGCTACCTTGTCACCAAGCCAGTATGCCAATGTGGGTCCCACTATAGGTTAAATCTGGGTTGTCTTATGGGTTCCATGTTGGATCCACATGGACTTTACCTATGGCGCCAGCGCTACTGAAACCTGCTCACCCACTTTAAACCCATGTTGCCCACATGAGTTAAGTGGGTAAGCAGGCTACCTGCTTACCTGTACTACAGGTGAAGTCCATGTGGGATAACACAACCAGAGTGGTGGCCTAGTTGGTAGAGCATCCACCCCACAACCGGGAGGTCATGGGTTCAAGCCCTGGCCAGGTCATACCAAAGACCATGTAAAAATGGTATTTCCTGCCTCCTAGCTTGGTGCTCAGCATAACAGAATGGGGGAAGGGAAAAAGCGACTCCTCTGATTCTAGATGTAATTAACATTATAGATAGGAGAAACATGATTGGCTGTATGGACTGAATGACAATAAAGCTGGCTTCTTCTTCAAAAAAAAAGTCATGGCAGGCCAAAATGTTAGCATGTTTTCTTGACAACAGCCAAAATAAACTGGTGAAATTGGAAGATAGTCAACCTGCTGTTTGGTGTGTGCTGCCTTCTCACGTTTGGATTACATATTCACTGTTTGTCATGATCCACTCTGCGTGCCTGCTGCCCTAATTATCTCCACAGCTGCGCGCACACCTGTTCTTCCTATCTAGCGGCCTATTTAAGCAGCGCTGCCCTCTGGTCTGCACAGAGACGTCAACACTCACGTGATCTGGCAATACCTCTTTGCCTACGCTACTCATCCTGCTTTGGAGTTCCGTCTCCTCTGCTTCGTCCTCCTCAGCGCTTCTCCTGGAAGTCTGAACTCCCCACCAGCAAGTAAGCCTTCATCTATTCCTGCACTCTCCGTTCTTCTCCATCTCCCCTGTGCACAGGTGGAAGCCTCCTGGCAGCGGACTTGAGCACAACCTGCACCTCACCTATACTGTACAAACTTGCACCTCTTCACCTCGTTGGCAGCGGTGGCTTTGACACAGAGCAACTGGACTGGAGCCTCAGGAGCTCTTCAGCGCCTCAGCTCTCCTGCCTACTCGTAAGACAGCACATTCTCTGGTACGATCCTCCATACCTCAAACACTCATCCATCTGTCTGTGTTTCCTCCTAGGGTTGCCAGTCGGAACGGTGCTCTGCTCACCCTGCTGCTACACTCCTACATACACACATACACCCACACTCACACTTCTTATAATAAAAGATAACTGTGTTTATTCTGAGTCCTCGTCTGTTCCTGGGTCACCCAAACATGTCAGTACGACTCCGTCAGAACGACCCAGCAGACGGTGCACTAGCACAGAAACTTAACATCATTGAGGCTCGGGTAGACCAATTATCCCACCAGCAACAAGAAATACTCACCGAGCTTGTTCAGATTAACACACGCCTGGATCGCCTCACTAATCCGCAGCCCTTTCCACCAGCTCCCGGGGGGGCGACCGGACAATCCAGCTCCATCCCATCTCCTTCCCCGCAGTCCCGGCTGACTCCAGTCCCCACGCCCATGCGCTTTAGCGGTAAGCTAGGGGAAGCACGGGTTTTTTTGATGCAATGTGGTCTAGTGTTTCAGCAGGTAGCAGGGGATTTCCCCACTAGTCACAGCCGTATTGGCAATGTCATTAATCTCTTAGAGAGGCAGGCTCTAGCGTGGGCTTATGCGGTCATGGCTTGACCAGACTACGCCAACCTAACCTATGACCAGTTTGTGAGGGAATTTAACAAGGTATTCAATCACTCAGACCGAGATAGTGTGCTCACCACCCGGCTCCTCAATCTGAAACAGGGGATTAGATCGGTGGCCGACTATTCTGTTGACTTCCAGGTGGTGGCGATGGAGGTTGGGTGGAAGGATGCCTCCCTGTGCAGTATTTTCACCTGTAGCCTTAGCCCTAGCCTGAGGGATCAGTTAGCCCACATTGAAAACCCCAACAAACTAAATGAGCTAATTATCCTAGCAATTAGCATCGACAACCAGCTGAGGGAGCGGGCCAATGAGCGTTGACCTTCTGATCGCTCGGGCTCACAGTTCTGCCGCTCCTCACAGCCCCACCCTGCTGGCCCCTCCACATCACAATTCCCTTGACTCCACTGAGCCTATGGTGATGGGCCAGTCTAAACTGTCCCCAGTCGAGAAACAGCGCCACCGGGAGCTCGGGCTGTGTTTGTACTGCGCTAGTGAGGAACATGAGCTAGCTTCCTGCCCCATTCACCCAAAAGAGGGGGTCCGTGGGTCACAATAGGGGGACGAACGGACTCACTCCAGCAAAATCCCCTTACCAAATTCTTATTGCCCATCCTTTTCACACACAGTCATCAGGAAATTTCCACTCATGCACTCATCGACTCAGGGGCCGAGCAGAGCTTTATTTCGGAAGATCTGGCAACCCGGCTGGGGCTTCCCTGCCATCAGCTGAAGACTCCTCTGAGACTTATTACTCTGTCTAAAGCACCGCTCGCCATTGTCACCAAACAGACGGCCCCGGTTTCTGTTCTGATCTTGGGTAATCACTGGGAGCAAACCAGGTTCTTTGTGCTTCCTGTTTCGGCCTCCCCAGTTATTTTAGGGTACCCCTGGCTGCGCCTGCACAACCCGTCCACTGATTGGCACACAGGGAATATCATCTCGTGGAGCTAATTTGGAGTTTCTTTTCTTTTTTTTCTCTTGCCTTCTGATTGTTGCTCAGAGTGTTGCTATCCCTGTGCTGTTGCAATCCTGGAATTTCCTCATTGTGGGACTAATAAAGGCTTATCTTAATTCTGCCTGTCTGCAGTCAGCTGCTTGCTCTCCCTCCATTCCCCTTGGTGTCCCGGACGCACCCCCGCCTGATCTGTTGCGAGTTGCTCCCGAAAACCATGACCTGGGCACCGTCTTTAATAAGACTCAAGCGCTGTCACTTCCCCCTCACCGCCCATACGATTGTACCATTAACCTCCTGCAGGGGGCTCCGTTGCCATCCAGTCGACTTTATAGCCTGTCGGCCCCGCAGCGGGAGGCAATGAAGAAATACATTAAGGAGTCTCTGAGCTCGGGCATTATCTGACCAGCTTCCTTGGTGGTGGGGGCGGGATTTTTCTTTATGGGGAAAAAAGAATGGTTCTTTAAGGCCCTCTATTGACTTTCGGGAACTAAACAACATCACCATTAAGGACAAATACACTCTTCCCCTAATTAACACGGCTTTTGATTCTCTCCAGGGGGCCTCTGTGTTTACAAAATTAGACCTCCGCAACGCATACCACCTGGTGAGGATTAGAGAGAGGGGGACGAGTGGAAGTTGGGTTTCTCGACCCCTAGTGGACACTTTGAATACTTGGTGATGCCGTTTGGTCTGACTATTGCCCCTACTGTATTTCAGCGTCTCATTAATGATGTGTTGAGGGATTTCTTAGGCTCCTTTGTGTTTGTATATCTGGATGATATTCTCATTTTTTGCAGTCCCTCGAGGAGCATCAAGTCCATGTGAGGCGGGTGTTGCAGCATTTGTTGGAAAATAAGTTGTTTGTCAAAGCGGAGAAGTGCGAGTTTCACACCCCCTCCACTTCTTTCTTGGGGTTTGTCATATCTCACAATGAGATCATTGCCAATCCTGCCAAGGTAAGAGCGGTGGTGGAGTGGCCAGTTCCATCTTCCCGGAAACAGTTACAGCAGTTTCTCGGGTTTGCTAACGTCTACCGCCGCTTCATCAAGAATTACAGCATTATTGCTCTACCCCTCACTCGCCTCACCTCCTCCAAGGTACCCTTCTGGTGGACGGGGGAAGCAGAGGTAGCCTTTTTGGAGTTAAAGTCATTGTTCTCTTCTCCTCCCATCTCGGCTCAGGTGGACCCCGCGCTGCAGTGTTTGGTGGAGGTGGACACCTCAGACTCCGGGATGGGAGCAGTTCTGTCCCAACGTTCCCCCGTGGACCACAAGATCCAGCCCTGTGTGTTTTTCTCCCGCCGTCTCTCCTCGGCCGAAAGGAACTACGACATCGGGGACAGGGAGCTGCTGGTGGTCAAGATGGCCTTGATGGAGTGGCGCCACTGGCTGGAGGGGGCCTCCCAACCATTCGTCGTGTGGACTGACCACAAGAACCTGGAGTACCTCAGGACAGCCAAGCGTCTCAATGCCCAGCAGGCCCGCTGGTCCTTGTTCTTCGGCAGGTTCGACTTCACCATCACCTACTGCCCGGGGTCCAAGAACACCAAGCCTGATGCTCTGTCTAGACAGTTCTCCTTGGATGCCACTGAGGCACCGTCACATCCTGTGGTGCCCCCTTCATGTATCGTGGGTGCCCTCTCGTGGAGCATCAAGGAGAGGGTCAGAAGAGCGCAGGAGACCGAGCCCGACCTGGGTGGGGGGCCAGCGAGAAAGATGTTCATGCCCTCTACCGTCCGGGGCGAAGTCATCGATTGGGTCCACTCCTCCAAGCTCCTGTGCCACCCGCGGGTGGTGCGTACAGTGGCTCTGCTACAGAGGACCTTCTGGTGGCCGTCCCTTCGGAAGGATGTGGGGGAGTACGTTCGAGCCTGTCCTCAGTGCACTACTTGTAAGACGTCCTCCTCCCCCCTGGCAGAGTTGCTCCACCCCCTTCCCAACCCTGGCAGACCTTGGTCTCACGTGGTGTTGGACTTTGTCACTAGCCTTCCTCCTTTGGCGGACAACACAGTCATCCTGACAATCGTGGACAGATTTTCCAAGGCGGCCCACCTCGTTCCCCTACAGGGTCTCTCCACGGCCAAGGAGACTGTGGACCTGCTCGTCCTCCATGTGGTGCGGCTTCATGGCATCCCGCTGCACATCGTGTCCAATCGTGGTCCCCAGTTTGTCTCGCAGGTGTGGCGTGCCTTCTGTAAGGCTATTGGGGCCACAGCAAGCCTGTCCTCGGAGTACCACCCCCTAAGCAACGGCCAGTGTGAGCGTGCCAATCAAGAACTGGAGGTAGCGCTACGGTGCTTCACCACCTCCAACCCAGCGTCCTGGAGCTCCTACCTGCCATGGGTCAAGTATGCACACAACACCATGGTCTCCTCTGCCACAGGGCTGTCCCCGTTTGAGGTCTCTCTGGGCTACAATCCCCTGCTGTTCCCGGAGGAGGAGGAAGACATCGCGGTGCCCTCCGTGCAGGACCATATGAGGTGCTGTCACTGGCTGTGGAGGGCCACTCGGGCCGCGCTTCGCCACACAGCAGACCGAAACACCACCATTGCCAACCGCTGCAGGACTCTGGCCCCACCCTACCGGGTCGGGCAACAGGTATGGCTTTCCACTAGAAACATTAATCTCAAGGCTGAGTCCAGGAAGCTGTCTCAGCATTTTATTGGGCCTTTTTCCGTGACACATATTGTGAATCCTGTCTCTGTACGTCTGGCTCTCCCCCCCTCCCTCTGCATTTGTCCCACCTTTCACATCTCTCAGGTCAAGCCGTTCATCTCCAGCCCTCTGTGCCCCCCTCCCAAGACGCTACCCCCACCGTTACTGATCGATGGTGACCTTGCGTAGAGAGTCAACTCCATCCTGGACGTCCAATGCTGGGGTTGTGGCCTCCAGTACCTGGTGGATTGAAAGGGCTACAGTCCTGAATGGAGGTCCTGGGTGCGGTCCTCCTTTGTGATGGATCCACAACTCATCAGGGACTTCCACCGGATGCACCCGGGCAGGTTGGATCTGCCGCCGAGAGGCATCCCGTAGGGGGGGAGTACTGTCATAATCTGCTCTGCGTGCCTGCTGCCCTAATTATCTCCACAGCTCCACGCACACCTGTTCTTCCTATCTAGCAGCCTATTTAAGCAGCGCTGCCCTCTAGTCTGCATGGAGACGTCAACCCTCCCATGATCTGGCAAGACCTCTTTGCCTACGCTACTCATCCTGCTTTGGAGTTCCGTCTCCTCTGCTTCGTCCTCCTCAGCGCTTCTCCTGGGAGTCTGAACTCCCCACCAGCAAGTAAGCCTTCATCTATTCCTGCACTCTCCGTTCTTCTCCATCTCCCCTGTGCACAGGTGGAAGCCTTCTGGCGGCGGACTTCCTCCTCCTGGCAGCAGACCTGAGCACAACCTGCACCTCACCTACACTGTACAAACTTGCACCTCTTCACCTCGTTGGCAGCGGTGGCTTTGACACGGAGCAACTGGACTGGAGCCTCAGGAGCTCTTCAGGGCCTCAGCTCTCCTGCCTACTCGTAAGTCAACACATTCTCCGGTACAATCCTCCATACCTCAAACACTCATCCATCTGTCTGTGTTTCCTCCTAGGGTTGCCAGTCGGAACGGTGCTCTGCTCGCCCTGCTGCTACACTCCTACATGCATTATAAATGGAAAGAAAGATGTTTTGTCTTATTTAAGAGATCATTTTCCAATAAAAATGTAATTATATTAAAAAAGATAATTTTCTGTTATTGTGACAAGTCATTTATAGTAAAAATTAGCATTTTGCTGTTATTTAACATTTCATTTATAGTTAAGTGGCCAGTTTCTGTCATCTAATGGTGTATAGAAGGTGAAAAAATGGATGTACTATATAATGTACTCAGTGGAACTTCCTGCTGTCCAGCTTGGTGCTCAGCAAAAATGGAACAGAGGAGGGAAATGTGTGGGGCGGTAGCGGCTCAGGAGGTAGAACGGGTCGTCCAATAAGATAGATAGATAGATAGATAGATAGATAGATAGATAGATAGATAGATAGATAGATAGATAGATAGATAGATAGATAGATAGATAGATAGATGTACTTTATTGATCCCAAACTGGGAAATTACAGTGTAACAGCAGCATGACAGTAGACAACCAAACGACAGAAACACATGCATGACAGACAAAGGGATTGCCCGTGGAAAGTAAAACTAACACTACTATAAAAGCCTGTATACATCATGAACAATAAACTAGACTGGTCACACAATACTGACGCACTCTACAAGAAGGGACAGCGCAGGCTGTTCCTGCTGAGGAGACTCAGGTCTTTTGGTGTACAAGGGGCGCTGCTGAAGTCATTCTATGACACGGTGGTGGCATCAGCCATCACTTTTGGAGTGATCTGCTGGGGCAGTGGCATCACTGCAGCCGATAGGAAGAGACTGAACAAACTGATTAAGAAAGCTAGCTCTGTCCTGGGGCAACGCCTTGATCCGATGGAGGAGATAGGAGAGAGAAGGACGGTGGCTAAACTGTCATCTCTGCTGGAGACCGAGTTCCACCCTATGCAGGACATACTGGATGCACCGAGGAGCTCATTTAGCAGCAGACTACATCATCCCAGGTGCACAACCGAGAGGTTTCGTAGGTCCTTCCTACCAACGGCTGTCAGACTGTACAACCTAAGCAGGGCTGCTCGCAGAGATAGCAAAAAGACGTAACAAACTAATAGTTTTTTTTGAATGCAAAAGATGCAATAGACTTACACAATGGTCCTCTCCGGCATACAACTAGGAACATACCGGTCGCTATGGAGGGTGAGAATATGTATGGGCACATAATCATACCATGTAGGATAACTAAATAGACGGTTATGCTGTTTCATCCCACCTAGCAACAATGCTCTGCACTGTGTGTGTTTATATATTTACATATTTATTCCATCTAGCTACAATGCTCTGCACTGGGTGTGTTTATATTTATATATCTATATATTTATTCCATCTAGCTACAATGCTCAGCACTGGGTGTGTTTATATTTATATATCTATATATTTATTCCATCTAGCTACATTGCTCCGCACTGTGTGTGTTTATATACTTGCATATTTATTCCACCTAGCTGCAATGCTCCGTACTGTGGGTGTTTATATATTTACATATTTATTCCATCTAGCTACAATGCTCTGCACTGTGTGTTCATATATTCATATATATATATATATATATATATATATATATATATGGGCTGCACGGTGGCGCAGTGGTTAGCACTGCGGCAGCACAGTTTACCCTTGGCCGGGGGATTGTGGGGATCGTGGGATCGTGGGTTCAATCCCAGCCCCCGACCAACAGTGATCTGTGTGGAGTTTGCATGTTCTCCCCGTGTTGCGTGGGTTTACTCCGGGATTTCTCCGGTTTCCTCCCACATGCCAAAAAACATGCATGTTAGGTTAATTGGCTGTTCTAAATTGTCCCTAGATATCTGTTTCCTATAGGCCCTTAGAATAGAGGGTTAGTATTAATGAAAGCGCTTTGAGTGGTCTTTGTGACTAGAAAAGCGCTATATAAGTGCAGGTTAGTTAGTTAGTTAGTAATATATTTATTCCATCCAGCTACAATGCTCTGCACTGTGTGTCTGTGTGTGTGTGTGTATATATATATTTTATAGTAATATGTACATATGTATATTAGCTGCTCTTGCTTGCTTGTTTTTTTTTGTTTTGTTTTTTTTCTTGCCTTCTGATTGTTGCTCTGAGTGTTGCTATCCCTGTGCTGTTGCAATCCTGGAATTTCCCCGTTGTGGGACTAATAAAGGCTTATCTTATCTTATCTTAGCTGAATAGATGGTGACCAGTATAAACACATGAATCATACCTGCTGCACAATGCAGGACTATCAAAGCAGAGTGAAATGTGAGGTACCAGTTAGACTGTAAGGTGCAGTATGGCAGCATAGTTATGGCCAGAATACAACATCATAGTGAGTTATTGTACAGTGAAATGGCATGTGGCAGGAAAGATTTCCTGTACCTGGCCATTCAACAGCAAAGCTGTAGTAGTCTACTGGAGAAAGTGCTCCACTGTAGTGCCCTGTACTCCCCCTCCTCTCCCCCTCTTATACACCCAACAACAGCTGAGTCATCAGAGAATTTCTGCAGGTGGCATGACTCAGTGTTGTACTGAAAGTCAGTGGTGTATAAGGTGAAGAGAAAAGGAGAGAGCGCAGTCCCCTGTGGAGCTCCCGTATCACTAACCACCACATCAGACAAGACACTGCCCAGCCAAACAAACTGTGGCCTACCTGTCAGGTAGTCAGTAATCCATGAGATCATAGAGCAGTCGACCCCCATCACTCGAAGCTTCTCACCCAGCAGCAGTAGCTGGATGGTGTTGAAGGCACTGGAGAAATGAAAAAATGTGATTCTCACAGTGTCTCTTCTGCCATCCAGGTGCAGATGGGCTCGCTGCAGCAGATAGATGACAGTGTTTTCAACTCCTAAATGGGGCTGATATGCAAACTGCAGAGGGTCCAGCAACGTCTTCACCTGCGGCCTCAGGTGGGCTAAGACCAGTCTCTCCAGGACCTTCATCACATGAGATGTGAGGACAACAGGTCGATAGTCATTCAGGTCTGATGAGATGACTTCTTGGGGACAGGAACCAGGCAGGATGTCTTCCACAGCACCGGTACTCTCTCCAGACTCAGGTTCAGGTTGTACAGGTGTTTCAGTACCAGAGCTAGCTGGCTGGCGCAGGTCCTCAGGATCCTGGTGGAGATGCCATCAGTAACCAGAGGGTTCGAATCCCAGTCATCCTGCCATTGTGTCCCTGGGCAAGACACTTTATCCACTTGCCTCCAGCATCCATGACACTGGATATCAGGCCCGGAGTGGCCAATAGGGAGAGTCGGGAGGATTCCCGATAGGCCGGTGTTCCAGTGGTGGTGGTGGTGGTGGGGGGGGGCAACCATCAATTTAATCCGATAACGTGCGGTAAAAGTACACATGACATTTTACAGGGGAGACACTGCCCCACAGTCTCTGGATGCATGGAAATGGGTGAAATAGATGTTCTTCCCCCTGCGGGAATTCACCCCTCCCTACCGTAATCTCAGTCCCTACAGTTCAGCTGCAGCACTGCAACTCCTAACATAGAAGGAAATAAACACACTGCAAAATGTGTAAAATTAACTGATTTATTTTCAAAAGGCACGGAGGTGGTGACTAAAGGTACGGACAGAGGATGGATGATGAAGCTGTAGACCTAATTATCATGTGGCCAGTTATTACCAAGAAAAATGCCAAGTGAAATGAAATAATATTTAGCCCAGTAAAACATATCACAGAATTTTACTTAGAAAATGTTAATTTATGGCCTGTATTTGAAGTAAAATAACAGCTTCACTAAATGTTTTTGTAGCATCTGGGCAGCAAAAGACCCAACCCCCTGGTTACTCAAATGAAGAGCCAGCAATTAGCCAAGACCAGGAGGAGGCCAGCTGGACAGAGAGGACAGGTAGAGAACATACAGCATTAATTATATCGGCTTTGTTAATTAAAGCAAAGTAGTTTACTGTTATGAATTGCCCGAGCGGCAGGGAGGAGAGACCCAGACGCTGAACTGTAGTTTGTAGTATTTATTGAAAACGAAAGCACAAAGTCCAAACAGTGCACTAATAGAAAAAAACCAAACTGCTCACAAAAGCAAACTTACATGCTGAGCTCACCAGACCAGGAGCACGATTCTGGTGGAGACAGTTGGAGAGACTCTGGCAAAGTGAGAAGAAAATCACAGTCCTTAAATAAGGCCAAAAACAAATGATAACAAGTGACGGCAGGTGTGGATCACATGAGTGGGCAAGAGGTGACAATGATTATAACAGAGATCAGCTGGGAGTAGTGAGAGGGAGAAGATGGGACTGACAGCTGACAGGCGCACCATTCACAACAGAGCAAAAAACCTGGATGTGTCACTGACAGCTGCAGTCCGAAGAGGGAGAGAGAGAACACAACACGAAACTAATATAAAATGATGGCAAATAAAAACAAGTAAATCCAAATATGTAAATAACAAAACTACAATGAATGCAAACAGGAAAATAAATCATACTAAAAAATGATACAGGATGTGTGAACATAAACCAAAGATAAAATAACAGGGATAAGAACTCAAAAACACAACACCATCCATCCATCCATCCATCCATTCATCCATCTTCTACCGCTTTTCCGGAGGTCCGGGTCGCGGAGGCAGCAGTTCAAGCAGAGAAGCCCAGACTTCCCTCTCCCCAGCCACCTGCTCCAGCTCTTCAGAGGGGATACCAAGGCGTTCCCAGACCAGCTGGGAGACATAGTCTCTCCACCGAGTCCTGGGTCTGCCCCGGGGTCTCCTCCCAGTGGGACGTGCCTGAAACACCTCAAGTGGGAGGCGTCCAGGAGGCATCCTAATCAGATGCCCATACCACTTCAACTGACTCCTTTCAATGTGGAGGAGCAGCGGTTCTACCCTGAGCCTCTCCCGGATGACTGAGCTCCTCACCCTATCTCTGAGGGTGAGTCCAGCAATCCTACGGAGAAAGCTCATTTCAGCCGCTTGTATCCGTGATCTCGTTCTTTCGGTCATTACCCAAAGCTTGTGACCATAGGTGAGAGTAGGAACGTAGATTGACTGGTAAATCGACAGCTTTGCCTTAGAACTAAGCTCCCTCTTCAACACAACAGACCGGTACAACGTTCGCATCACTGCAGATGCTGCTCCAATCCGTCTGTCGATCTCTCGCTCCGTTTTCCCCTCACTCGTGAACAAGACCCCAAGATACTTAAACTCCTCCACTTGGGGCAGGAGCCTGTCCCCAACCCGGAGAGGACAATCCACCTTTTTCCGGCTGAGGAAAAAGGTGGATACCCTCAGCCAACACCATACAAATATAGAAAAAAGGCAAACGAGACAGAGCACGGCGGGATCCGCCCATGCTCCAATCATGACAATTTACAGTAATATCTCTTTAATTAAAGCATTATTGCAGTTGAAAACAGACATAAAGTGATAAATTTTCTACTGTGTAAAAAAACAGATGTTCTGAACTATACTAATGCATCTTTAGTTAATATCACGGACGCACAGATCATCCCAAATGTCTCCTGAGCCGGTGGACGGAGCCACTGTTTATAGCAGGAGACGGTACAGCAGGGAAGAGCTGCTAGCACTCAACCGCCACCCAGTGCTAACTGAAAAACTCAACATACCAGGGGGACTGAGGCAAAAACGCCGTGGTTGCCAGGCTGGAGTAAGGCGGAAGACAAAGAATATAAGGTACAGACCCTCTCTGCCATCCATTGTCATGGGGAATGTACGGTTGTTACTGGGAAAGGTAGATGAGCTAGCGGCTATCTCCCGCTACGATAGCATATACCGGGAATGCTCTCTCCTTTTGTTTACCGAGACGTGGCTATCCGAACTAGCAGCAGATGCTAACATTGAACTGGAGGGTTTCCACGTGATACGGGCAGACCGAACACCAGACAGTGGCAAAGCAAGGGGCGGTGGAGTGATAATGTATGTTAACAACAACTGGTGCAGACCGGGACATATCACTGTTAAACAGCGGCACTGCAGCAAAGACATTGAGTTGCTAACTGTTAGCATGCGGCCTACATATCTCCCGAGGGAATACTCACATGTGATCTGCATTGTTGTTTATGCAAATCCGACGGCGAACGCTGGGACAGCGCGTGACGTCATCCATTCAGTAACCAGCAGGCTGCAGACAGAACACCCAGATGCTCTTCTCCTCATCTCAGGCGATTTCAACCATGTTTCACTGTCTCCCATTCTACCCACGTTTACCCAGTATGTCACATGCCACACTAGAGACAATAAAACACTGGACTTATTCTACGCAAACATTAAGGAGGCGTACACCTCATTACAACTCCCCCCACTCGGGAGATCGGATCACAACTTGGTTCATCTCCGGCCGGTGTACAAACCCCTAGTGCACAGACAACCTCCGGCCATGCGCACAGTGAAGTTATGGTCTGAGGAGGCAATGGACACTCTAAAGGGCTGTTTTGAAACCATCACCTGGGAGCAGCTCTGCGAGCCACATGGTGAGGACATCGATGGCCTCACTCACACCATCACGGACTACATCAACTTCTGTGTGGACGACACCGTTCCCACCAAGACCAAACGGTGTTGCTCAAACAACAAACCCTGGATCAACCCTGAGATAAAAACACTTCTGAGAGAGAAGAAGAGGATCTTCAGGTCGGGGAACAGGGAGTTGCTGAAGTCCGTACAGAGGGAGCTGAGGAGAAAGATCAGAGAAGGCAAGGACAGCTTCAGGAAGAAGATGGAGGACAAGTTGCAACAGAGTGACATCAGCGGGGTCTGGAGAAACCTTAAAACCATCTCTGGGCTCCAGAATACCTCCCGCCAGGCCACGGGGGGCAGGGAGTGAGCGAACAATCTGAATCTGTTTTTCAATAGGTTTGACCAACCGCCCTCCCCCCTGACTGCACAACAACCACTGCTGCCTCTAAAGACATCAAGTCCTGCTGCCCATTCCCCACTCCACCAACACCCCCCCACTCCTAACACACAGCCCCCCAACCTGACCCTCAGACCCAGGTGAGGACGGAGCTGAGGAAGATCAAGGCGAAGAAGGCATCGGGACCGGACGGCATCAGCGCAAAGCTCCTCAAGTCCTGTGCAGACCAGCTGTGTGGGATTATGGCGTACATCTTCAACCTGAGCCTGAAGCTGGGGAGGGTACCACAGCTGTGGAAAACATCTTGTGTGGTACCTGTACCAAAGACTTCGCACCCCAAAGACCTGAACAGCTACAGACCAGTGGTCTTGACGTCCCACATGATGAAGACCCTGGAGAGACTGCTCCTTGCTCACCTCCGCCCCCTGGTGGGACCAGCGATGGATCTACTCCAGTTCGCCTACCAGCATGGCATTGGGGTGGAGGATGCGGTGATCTTCCTCTTTCACTGTTCTCTGTCCCACCTGGAGAAGCCCGGGAATGCGGTGAGGATCATGTTCTTTGACTTCTCCAGTGCTTTCAACACCATCCAACCGATGATCCTGAAGGACAAGCTGCTGTGCGCGGGGGTGGACCAGCACCTGTCATCATGGATCCTGGACTACCTCACTAACCGGCCTCAGTTTGTGAGAACCCGGGACTGTGTGTCCGACACAATCATCGGTAGCACGGGGGCCACCCAGGGAACGGTTTTGGCTCCCTTCCTGTTCACCCTTTATACTGCGGACCTCTCACACAACACAATACACTGCCATCTACAGAAGTTCTCTGATGACTCTGCAATCGTTGGCCTCATCTCCAATGGAGATGAAGCTGAGTACAGAGGGCTTATCCAGGACTTTGTGGACTGGTGCCATCGGAACTGCCTCCAGATCAATGCGAGGAAAACTAAGGAGCTGGTGGTGGACTGCCGCAGGCAAGGACAACCCCTCACAGCACCAGTAAATATACAGGGAACAGACATCGAGATGGTGACACCCTATAAGTACCTGGGTGTTCATCTGAACAATAAACTAGACTGGTCACACAATACTGACGCACTCTACAAGAAGGGACAGCGCAGGCTGTTCCTACTGAGGAGATTCAGGTCTTTCGGTGTACAAGGGGCGCTGCTGAAGACATTCTATGACTCGGTGGTGGCATCAGCCATCACTTTTGGAGTGGTCTGCTGGGGCAGTGGCATTACGGCAGCAGATAGGAAGAGACTGAACAAACTGATCAAGAAAGCTAGCTCTGTCCTGGGGCAGCGCCTTGACCCAGTGGAGGAGATGGGAGAGAGAAGGACGGTGGCTAAACTGTCATCTCTGCTGGAGTCCGAGTTCCACCCTATGCAGGACATACTGAATGCACTGAGAAGCTCATTTAGCAGCAGACTACATCATCCTAGGTGCACAACTGAGAGGTTTCGCAGGTCCTTCCTACCAACGGCTGTCAGACTGTACAACCTAAGCAGGGCTGCTCGCAGAGATAGCAAAAAGACGTAACAACCTAATAGTTTTTTGAATGCAAAAGACGCAATAGACTTATACAATGGTCCCCTCCGGCATACAACTAGGAAAATACCGGTTGCTATGGAGGGTGAGAATATGTATGGGTACATAATCATACCATGTAGGATAACTAAGTAGACGGTTGTGCTGTTTCATCCCATCTAGCAACAATGCTCCGCACTGGGTGCGTTTATATATCTACATATTTATTCCATCTAGCTACAATGCTCCGCACTGTGTCTATATATACTGTATATAAATATATATATATATATATATATATATATATATATATATATATACTGTATATATATATATGTTTATATGTACATATGTATACTTGCTGCTCTTGTTTCTTTCTTTTCTTTTTTTTTTTCTCTTGCCTTCTGATTGTTGCTCTGAGTGTTGCTATCCCTGTGCTGTTGCAATCCTGGAATTTCCCCATTGTGGGACTAATAAAGGCTTATCTTATCGTATCTTATCTTATCTTATCTTAAAATAGAATACTGTGAAACAGTTTTATTTGAATAATTTTGTTTAAAATGACATGATTCTTGACCCAGGAGACAGACAACAGACATGAGTAGGACAGTTAATAATTTATTAACTCAATGAGTGGTGTGGGTGTGTGAATGTGAGAGTGAGTGTGATGCTGGGGCAGTGCTGGAGCTGAGCGAGTCCCGCTGTGACCTGGCAACCTTGCAGGTATCGCCAGGAGACTCTTGCTGGCTCCGGGAGCGAGTGCTGGGAGGTGAGCGGGGGACTTGGCATCGTGGTGAGGTGGAGAGGTTCCGAGGAGGAGGAGGCGAAGCCCCGCTGCTTTGGGGAATTGGTCCGCTGCCAGGGAGGTCCACCTGTGCACAGGGGAGAATACTTTGGCAAGGTAAGGATGAACGTGGCTTACATGACGAGGCTTGATGCGCTGGAGCTCTGGTACGAGGTCGAGAGCATGGAGCGTTGCACAGTGGGGATGACAGACGACTCCGTGCTGAGCTGTCAGTGGATCTGGCTTTTATGGCCTGCTGAGGATTGGAAGCAGGTGTGTGCGCAGCTGGGGCTGATGACGGCCCGGCGGCCGCCATGACATATAAAGTTAAAACTTTAAAATTTCCTATATTTATCATGCGAATAGAGCTATTTGAAACATTTATTTTAAAGTGTGATTATTATGACTTAGTTCTTTGAATTAATTTATTAATCATATTATCATGTTTTGAAATGCAGTGGAATATTGTTTACATTGCAGATTAATATGAAAATAAAGGTCTATCAGTTAGAGCTGTACCAAATATCTGATTATCTAAATATTCCTTCATTAAACTGGTATTTAGGTTTCAAATGCAGTATTCATATATGTACCCCCCACACCCACCCCATTTCTGATTTTAATACCAAATTAATTTAGGAGAAAAGGTCCACAAATCCACGAAAGAAAGAAATAGCAACTTGATGATAAAGTCCAAATTTTACCTAAACAGTTACAAACTTATATGACTAAATTTGTAGTGTATGAAAAAAGATGAAAGCTATCCAAGACATTACAAATTTGAGAAAAAAAAAACATAAAATTTATGAGAAATGCACCAAAATTTATGGAAAACTAAATTTACAAGGACGAGTTGCATATTGCATAAAACGGTGCATAGTACAGAAGAAGATTGCTTTTAAGAATGGGAACATGTTAAGTGTAAAAAATATACAGAAAGAAATTCATTACAAACTAAGAACAGCTAGAGATGAGACGAGGAAGAAATTTGAATCTGAATGCCTAGGAAAATGTTCTAGGAAGTTGTGGAACTCAGTTAAAGTTATGACAAAGATGACTCCATCCAAAAGCTGCATTAATGTAATGAATGAGGAAGAAAAGGCAAACGAGTTAAATAATTTCTTTTGCAGGTTTGAGACTAGAGATTTTTCTCATGAGCAAAAAGCTGCTCCGGATGCTGTATCTGTTTCAGGCTCTGCAAAAATTATAGTTGACCAGCATGTTGTGGTGTGGAGAGTGTAAATAACGAGACTGGTTCATATAGCAGACAACTTTATTTACTCTCACATCAGTCATAAACAGAAAAGCATGTCTCAATACACCATGGGTTCTCCGTTTATACCAACCACCCATCTCACATCTGCATGACATCTCACATCACAATACATTCATCCCTTCTCCCCCCAACTCCGTCTTCCTGCCACCTCACCATAATCTCCATAGCCATTGTCCTTCTCTGTTTACCCTCTGCATCCAGTCTGAGATGATTAACCCAGTCTCTACAGTGGAAAGATTTTTCTCACGTATGTGCCCCAGGAAGGCATCTGGACCAGACGGGATCTCTGGGCGCTTAGTGAAGTCATGTAGTGAGGAGCTAGCAGAAGATACGTGTTCTGTCCCAGTAATTTGGAAAAGCTCTATTATAATTGCTGTACCAAAAAAAGCAAGCTGTAAAGAGAATAATGACTATCGTCCTGTTGCACTGACCTCACTGGTAATGAAGTGCCTCGAGAAGATTGTCATTGACAATCTGAAAACTGATTTTGGAGGACTTTTGGATCCTCTGCAGTTTGCTTATAAAAATAATAGAAGTACAGAGGATGCCATTTTAACCTTAACCCATTCTGTGTTTAAACTTTTGGAGGAGACAACCTCATATGCACGTCTTTTATTGATTGATTTTAGTTCAGCTTTTAACACACTGCAGCCACACCTTTTAATTAAGAGGTTAAATGATTTTAAAGTGCATCCTGTCATTATTAAATGGTACCACTCATTTTTAACTTATCGTAAACAGCAAGTTAGTGTAAATGAAACTTTATCTAAATTTAGAACCCTCAGCACAGGAGCTCCCCAAGGCTGTGTTAGTTCACCATTTTTGTTCACCTTGTACACTGATGAGTGCAGAAGTGTCTATCCAGGCAATCAAATTATTAAATTTTCTGATGACACTGCTATTCTATCACTACTTCAAAAGACTCATGATCTTTCATTCATTCATTCATTCATTCATTCATTCATTCATCTTCTTCCGCTTAATCCTTTTCGGGTTGCGGGGGGGCTGGAGCCTATCCCAGCATCTTTGGGCGAGAGGCAGGGTACTCCCTGGACAGATCGCCAGTCCATCGCGGGGCCAACACAGAGAGACAGACGACCATTCACTCTCACAGTCATACCTAAGGACAATTTAGAATCACCAGTTTGATGCCAATTAACCTAACTTGCATGTTTTTGGCATGTGGGAGGAAACCAGAGAAATCCCGGAGTAAACCCACACAGACACGGGGAGAACATGCAAACTCTGCACAGATCACTGTTGGTCGGGGGCTGGGATTGAACCTAGGATCCCCCGGCCAAGGGTGAGTTACTGTGCTGCCGCAGACTCATGATCTGTCAAGCTATTTTATAGAAATTCAGAGGTTTGTCAGTTGGTGTGATGACAGTCATCTCATTTTGAATACCGATAAAACAAAGGAGATGGTGTTTGACCCTCGGGGAGTTGGTGACCACAGGCCTGTGGTCATCCACAACCACACTATAACACAGGTTAGTTCCTATAAATATTTGGGAGTATGTATTGACAGTTCATTAACCTGAAGCACACATATTGATTACCTCTGTAGTAGACTACAACAGCGGCTGCATTTCTTGCATAGATTAAGAATACATGACATTGATCAAAGGGTTATGTTAATATTTTACCAGGCTGTGTTGGAGAGCTGTATTAGATACTGCATTACAGCTTGGTTTGGCAACCTCTCTGTGAAAATAAAGAACAGAGTGTTGTGTTTAATTCATACAGCATGGAAAATTATTGCAGTTAAAGAGTATTTACCCATGCAGATCTTACACAACCAGGCAGCCTGTAGACAAGCTCAAAAAATAGTCAGTGACATGAACCATGTACTAAACAATGAATATGTGCGGCTGCCCTCAGGGAGGAGATACAGAGTCGCAGGTTCAATAGATATAAGAACTCATTTATCCTGACGTCAGTAAAACTTTTAAACTCAGATAAATAGGTCAGGGACACTTATAACTCCTGTTCTTAATGACTGTTGTTATATATTTATGTATGTATGTACTTGTATTATTTATTGGGTTTTATTTCATTTATTATGTACTACATCCATTGTGTATGTGTGGATTGTGTGGTTGCAGCACGGGTGACAAGCCCAAGACAAATTTCCCCTTGAGGGACAATAAAGTTTATCTTATCTTATCTTATCTATTTAGAATAAAAGTCATGTTGTGGAGAGAGGAATAACCAGGCCGAGCGTTCAGCGCCGAGGAAACTTTATTCTTCTCCCTCTCACATCCACCAGAATCAAAAGCATTAAGCACTCTCTTTTATAACACAACACTCCTCTGCTACCTGAGGCACTGTATTAACATATCAATTCCCTTTGTCCCCCAGCACTTTGATCTGCCATGCTCTTCAGTCTGAGGGAAAACTACTGAGTGGGCCCCCCACAATGTAAATATATAACAAGTTGCATGTGAGCGAAGTTTTTCTAATCTGAAGTTTGTGAAGAACAGGCTGAGAAGCTCACTGACTCAGGAGCAGAGGCTTTCTCGCTTCTGAACACCAAAACAGAAATTCTCATGTCTATAGACAATGAGACAGTGATCAACAGTAGCAGAAACCAGTTCACTGCTTAGGCCACTGCTGATGCTGTAGGCCTTCAAGTAGCACCTAAGCAGTGCAACAACAACTAGAAAAGCACTCAGAGAGTGCATACCTCCACCAAGGCTGCTACAAGGTCCTTGGCAGAGGTATGCAGTCTAAGATCATCACCAAAATTTAAAGGGTTCATCCACGGCCCAAGGGCTATCTCTGGTGAAAATTTAATCAAAATCTGTCCAGTTGTTTTTGTGTAATCCTGCTAACAATCAGACAGACAAACCACCCAGATTACATTACCTCCTTGGTGGCGGTAACAAAGCACCCTGTGATTGGTTGTTATGACTGAGATAATAGTTGCTATAGTTGTAGTCTTTTTCAGTGTTCCTACTAAGAGCAGAGCTGTTCCAGGCATTGTGGGCCCACTCAGGCTATGGGGAAGTCACATTCACCCAATCAAAGGTTGCTGTACCATCAAAATAATTTTGGAAACATTATTTTAAGCTAAAAATCTTACATAGCGTTGCTTTAACCATTTTCAGAGCAGAGTGAAGGGGAGATTTATTTTTTCAGCTTGTCAATTTTCTTCCAATTTGTCTTTATTGAGTTATGGTTTAATGAAGAGGAATATTTCTAGTTCTATATCAAACATGTCTCAATACTGTCATGGTCTGAGCGCTGATATTGACCGTGCACGGATCATCCAGTATTTGCACAGTTTTTCTGTGTTGTGTTTCCTATGACATCCAGGGCTTTTATTATGACAGCATCACGGCAGAACTCCTGGCTGTCAGAGCCGAGCTGCATTGTGACAGCTGATCCACATTCCTCTGATTAGTTTATCATTGCCGGATTAAGGGCTGTGCCTTATTTAAGGGAGCAGCTGAGGTTACTCCTGGCTGCGACCCCGCATAACATTGCCTCCATACAATGTTCGGCTGGAGTCTCTAACCCCGGCTACAGTCATCCTCTTGTTCCTTCATGTTCTCAGTAAGTGTTTTGGCTCAAAGTCTGTCATCCTGTGCCTTAGTCTTAGCCTTAGTCAAAGTCTGTTATATTGTTATTGTGTCTTCGCCTATGCCAAAGTTGTATTTTTGCCCCACGTGGCTGATTATTTTGTCATTTATGTCTTTTTGTTAATAAATATGCAAACTCACCGGCTGGCCTATAGCGTCTCATTAATGGTCCTCGAGGGCCACCCATGACAAATACACCTCCTAGACCATCACACTGAGTACAGGGGCCCCACAAGGGTGCATGCTCAGCCCGCTGCTCTTCACCCTGCTGACCCATGACTGTGAACCAACCTACATCACCAACCACATCATCAAGTTTGTGGACAACACGACGGTGGTGGGCCTCATCAACAACAACAAGAAGGCCAACTACAGAAATGAGGTGAGCCAACTGGTCCAGTGGTGTAAAGACAATAATCTCTTCCTGAACGTGGGAAAAACCAAGGAGATTGTGGTCGACTTCAAGAGGGGAAACACACAGCACCCCCCTCTGATCATCGATGATACAGCTGTGGAGAGGGTGAGCAGCACCAAGCTCCTGGGGGTGCACATCTCTGAGGATTGCTCCTGGTCCAACAACGCCACATCACTGGCCAAGAAGGCTCAAACTCACCTCCATTTCCTCCGCAAACTGAGGAGAGCACGAGTCCCACCCCATCATGTGCTCATTCTACCGGGGCACTGTTGAGAGCATCCTCACCAGCTGTGTCATGGTGTGATATAGAAGCTGCACCCTCTCCTGCCAGAAGACACTACATCGCACAGTGAAAGCAGCCAGCAAGATCATCGGTGCCCCTCTGCCCCCCCTCTCGGACATCTACCTCATCCGCCTCACCCACAGAGCCATCAACATTGCAGGCGACACCTCCCACCCCTCACACTCCCTCTTCAGTCCCCTGATCTTGGGAAAAAGGTACCAGAGCCTCCAGGCCTGCTCCACAAGACTGCTAAACAGCTTTGTTCATCAGGCCATCAGGACCCTGAACTCTGTCCACACCCCCCATCCCCCACCCCCATCCCCGGACTGTAACGCACTTACCCACACAATAACCACCTCAGCTGTTGGCACAGAAAGAGTGGCACATCAACAGTAATACATTTGCTGTTTTATGTCTCTGCACTTTACTGTAACCATTTGCACAAATGCCATATCTGCTGCTGTCTGTCATTGCAATACTGATCATGTGCAGTCCTATCTGTCACTGTCTGCACCTACACTACCGCATTGAACTAGCTACTATGAGTATTACTGCTCTACTTTTCTGTATATAGGATTGCTGGGTTTCATTGTTTTGTGGTCACCCAGCACAATGCAGACTGATACTATTCATGCTCAGCAAGGGTGGAGGAAACGGAAGGCAGTTTGCATACAGAGGACAATGCACAGATGGACAAAGAGCCACCCAATGTCATGCTAATCATATACATTATATTGACTGTTATGCTAATGTGCCATGCATTCTCTCTTCCTGTATCTCTGATAAAAGAGCTTGTGTGACATGCCTCAGGAGGACAACAGACAGCACAGCAGAACACAGCACAGTAAACCACTGTAGCGCACAGCGCTACAAGTGCGTCTCATTTTGATGGAGGAAATAAAACTCTGCAACCTTCCAGCTCGTCATATCTCGCCTGAACTTATTCCTCCACACTGGTGACCCGATGTGTCATGGTGCGCCCCTCGCCTGAACTTATTCCTCCACACTGGTGACCCGACGTGTCATGGTGCGCCCCTCGCCTGATCTTTTACCTCCACACTGGTGACCTGACAAGGGAGAATGACTGTCTGCTCTCTCTCACCACGCTGTGGATCCCAGAGGACCAGAGAATGCCTGCAACCTCTTCATCCTCACCGGAGCGCGCTCCCTGGAGCGGGCAGCACTTGGACCGACATGCACCATGAACGGCAACACGAGCGAAATGAAGGAAGCAGCCTGAACGGGGAAAACATTGACACCGACTGCGTTGATTTCCACCAAGCTCCCTGACTCTGACTCAGCTCGCGACAAGTGGACCTCCCACGCACAGAAGCCCCGCATGCACATCGCAGGATTACGAGGACAGCGCAACTGCCAGTTATGTGGTCACAGCGCCAAGCGCGCACCACGCACAGAGACGAACCGGCTCCACAGACTAACACATCGTCCTCCGCTGCTGCATATGCCAGAGAAACATGGCTGATCGCCACCCTCGGAACCTTCAGGGCTGCTCACACACCTGAAGCAGGCGTGCAGCCCACACACAGGACATTGTATAGGTTTCTCAGCCACGGTGCACACCGGGAGTTTAGCCAGTTGCTGTCCCCAATGGCTTTAGGGCTGCGTCTGCACCGAAAGCCAACCTCCAAGTCCCTCACACAGCTGCAGTTGTTTCACAGCCGCTACGCATCCTCGGGGAATTTGGCCGTTCGCCTTCCCCACATCCTCGCTGGACTGAGTTGCGAGAGGAGTCAGAGACTTAATTTTTTCACAGCCGCTGTGGATCACCGCCAGGGTGACCCGGAAAGTCCCTCACCATCGTGGATCCACACACAATTTTTGCACCAGACACCTTTGACGTCCCGGGCCAGCACTCACTTACTCCCACCCCCCTCCCCCTCCTCCTCCACAGCACTCTTCCCGCACCTAACTCCCTAAAGCTGGCCGATCGCCGTCTTGTTCCATTACGCACGAAGCACACCGGCCCGTGCGCCCACGATCCACGGCCATTCAACGTGCTGAAACCTGGAGGGGAGCACACTTTTTTTTCCCCACCCTTCCACCATCCCCCCCACGGACTGACATGCCCTCCGGCACTCCTTTACAGCAGGACAGTTCTACCAGAGCTGGAGCCCAAACGACGGGGGTGGGGGGGTGTCACAGCCCCTTCTGAGCGTTCTGGGGGGAGTCGTGTGGTCAACCAGCATAATGCAGACTGATATCATTCACGCTCAGCAAGGGTGGAGGAAACGGAAGGCAATTTGCATACAGAGGACAATGCACAGATGGACAAAGAGCCAACCAGGGCTGCACGGTGGCGCAGTGGTTTAGCACTGTGGCAGCACAATTTTACTCTCGGCCGGGGGATCGCGGGGATCATGAGATCGTGGGTTCGATCCCAGCCCCCGACCAACAGTGAGCTGTGTGGAGTTTGCATGTTCTCCCCGTGTTGCGCGGGTTTACTCCGGGATTTCTCCGGTTTCCTCCCGCACACCAAAAAAAAAAACATGTAGGTTTAGGGCGCTCGCGCACGCAGCAACCAGCAGCCGATGGCTTGTCACCAGACTGCAAACCAAGTCTACCTACGGGTACAAATAAGTAACAAAAAAAAAAAAAAAAAAAACAATGTCATGCTAATCATGTGTATTGACTGTTATACTAATGTGCCATGTATTCTCTCTTCCTGTATCTCTGATAAAAGGGCTTGTGTGACATGCCTCAGGAGGACAACAGACAGCACAGCAGAACACAGCACAGTAGACCACTGTAGCGCATAGCACTACAAGTGCGTCTCATTTTGATGGAGGAAATAAAACTCTGCAACCTTCCAGCTCGTCATATCTCGTCTGAACTTATTCCTCCACACTCTTATTCCTCCACAGTTTATCTTTATTTGCACTATGAGATGTCTGGGTCTATCTTTTGTTGCCATTTGCAGTACAGGTAGCATTACTGTACATAGACTGCTGTTGTTGTTTTTCCAGCCTTATTCCTTTTTCTTTTTTTTATATTGCGCACACCATTGAAGAGAGAGAAATGCCATTTCAATTCTCCTGTATGTCCTGTACGTATAGTAGCATTGACAAATAAAATCTTTGAATCTTTGAATCTAATATTAATAATAAAAATAATAAAGTACAGGAAAGAAACTGAACTTTGATTTTATTTATCAATCCCCCCCCCCCCAAAAAAAGTGGGCGGGTCTTGGGCATGAAACTCCCGGGCTGAAAACTGGTCTCACTCCGGCCCTGCTGGGTATGAATGTGTATCAGTGTTCGGTCGTGGTCGGAGAGGCCGTTGGCGCAGATTGGCAGCCATGTTTTCGTCAGTCTGCCCCAGGGCAGCTATGGCTACAGAGGTAGCTTACCACTACCATTGTCTGTCTGTGGAGTGAATGAATAATGGACTCATTGTGAAGCGCTTTGGGTATCTTGAAAGGCGCTATATAAATGCAATCCATTATTATTATATTAAAATTTAGCATTTTGAAATTTAGCATTTTAGCAAATTTAGCATACTGAACGCACTGAGGAGCTCATTTAGCAGCAGACTACATCATCCTAGGTGCGCAACCGAGAGGTTTCGCAGATCCTTCCTACCTACAGCTGTCAGACTGTATAACCTAAGCAGGGCTGCTCGCAGAGATAGCAAAAAAACGTGACAACCTAATAGTATTGAATGCAAAAGACGCAATAGACTTACACAATGGTCCCCTCCGGTATACAACTAGGACAATACCTGTAGCTATCACAGTGAAAAGGTTTATGTATTTTTGGTTCTTTTTCTGAAATGTTTGTTTATGGGTGTGTGCGCCAGTGCTGCGAACGTTAGCGGTGTCCTTTTCTCCGCCTTCAGTCCAGTTCTCCTTCTTCCAGCAGGCAGCCAGACTGTTAAATGTTCTCCATGTTTGTGAGGAAACAGCGGCGGACCCGGACGATATGCAAATATGGGTGGTAGGCATGTGCTGTTCACATGCCTGACTAGAAGAGTCACACGGCTGCTGGAGGCTGTCCACAATCAGATGCGGAGAGAGGACTTTGGAGAGAGGACTTTGGGAAATTTGTGACATGACTAACAACTCCTAAATTCTAGGCAGAAGGCGCACACGGTATGTGATTATTTTTGTTTATGAACATTTGTTAAGTGTTATAATTTATTTTGTATTCATGTTTTTTATGTCTGTATTTTTAGTTTCTCACAGTGTTTAAGGGCAAAGATTTGCTGTGACTGTGGAGTGTGTGAAATCAGAAGCAGATACATTTCAAATGATTTATTGTACACTCACATCTCACGAGCACAGAACAGAATGAATTTTTTTATCAGAGACTCTCCTCTTAAGTTTCTTGGCATTACATCACACACAACAGGACATTTGCATCACACTGCATTCAACCCCCTACATCCTTGACTCCTTCCTGCTATCTCACCAGGAGCCTCCTGCTCTTTGATCTCCCATGCTTAACCACTGTCTCCTGTCTGAGATGCTAGAAATCTGGCTCTCCCAAGGTGCTACAAATACCCCCCCCCCCCCCCCAGCATCTTAGATAGGACAATAGAATAACAGTCCACATGCTGTGATAGAACAACAGAACATCAGTCCACATGCTGTTTGGGCTTCCATCTCCTCCTGTATCTGCTGTAACTGGGTTTTACTGCCTCTGCGGCGCTGTTGTGCCGGTGGGAGGCTGCTGGGAGGGGGGCCACTTCGGTCTGTCCGTGTGGCTGCTCTGGCGAATCGTTTCCCTGGGGAGCTCTCCGTGGGGGTCTTCCACGCCGAGGGGCCCTAGCCAACAGCACTTGCTCGTCCGTCACAACGAAAGAGGGTTTGAGTCTGTCTATGCCAATTTTTTCCCTCCTACCCCCCAAGTCTAGCAAAAAATGCTTATCCCCTGTTTCCAACACTCTGAACGATCCATCATAGGGTGGGCGCAATGGAGGTCGGTGGGCGTTGTGTCTGACAAACACGAACTCCGTGCTCTTCAAAGTTTTAGGCACAAAAACACGCTGAAAATTGTGGTGGGCAGGGCCCGACAGCGTGCCTGTGTTTGCACTACGCTGCAAAAGCTGAGACGAGGAGCTGCCCGGAGCGGGATTATCTGGTAGAAATTCCCCGGGCAGCCATAGTGGCTGCGTAAAACGAGCTCTGCCGGGAAAGCTTCTAGATCCTCTTTCAGCGCGGAGCGCAACCCCAATAGCACCCACGGAAGCCTGTCTACCCAATTTGCATCCGTCAATGAAGCCCTGAGTGCTGCTTTGAGTGATCTATGAAAACGCTCGCATAACCCATTGGCCTGTGGGTTGTACGCAGTTGTGCGGTGAATTGTAACACCCAGGCTGTGGGCCATCGCAGACCAGAGTTCGGAAACAAATTGAGGGCCCCTGTCGGACGTAATGTCCGACGGGACTCCAAAACGCACCACCCATGCTGTTAAAAAAGTGCGCGCTACGTCTGCGGACGTGGTTGCCGCCAGCGGAACCGCTCCTGGCCAGCGCGTGGTGCAATCCACCATTGTCAGGAGGTGCGTGCACCCCTGTGATGGCGGGAGGGGGCCCACGAGGTACACGTGAACATGGTCGAACCTCTTAGCCGGAATACGAAACGGCTCCAAGGGAGCCTTCGTGTGTCTGTGTACCTTGGCTCGTTGGCACGCCACGCAGGCTGCAGCCCACTCTTTCACTTGTTTGCGTAGGCTCGGCCACACAAACTTCTCTCCCACCATTTTGACCGACATGCGCACTCCTGGGTGCGCCAGAGTGTGAACCGACTCAAACACGCGGCGGCGCCACGCGGCCGGGACCACAGGACGCGGGCGACCCATGGAGACATCACAGATTGGGGGGGGGGGGGGCATGCCGTCTTGCAGCACCCTGCTCTCCAGCCTTAACCCTGTTGGTCCAGACTGGAGTGCGCGCATGTCTGCATCACTAATCTGCTCCGCAGCCATGGCTGCATAATCTATCCCCACGCAGACCAGGGCCACCACAGCGCGCGAGAGGCAGTCCTCCACTACATTCAGTTTACCCGACACATGCTGAATATTGGTAGTAAACTCTGAGATCGCGGCCAGCTGTCTCTGCTGCTGGCCCGACCACGGTTCTGAAACCTTGGCCATCGCGAATGTTAGCGGCTTGTGGTCCACGAACGCGGTGAAGCTGCGCCCTTCCAGCCAGAGCTGGAAGTGGCGAATGGCCAGGTGGAGAGCCAGCAATTCTCTGTCAAACGTGCTGTATTTATGTTCGCTGTCACGCAAAGTTCTGCTGAAAAAGGCGAGCGGCTGCCAAGCCCCAGCGACACGCTGCTCCACGACAGCCCCTATGGCCACATCTGAAGCGTCAGTGGTGAGCATTATGCGGGCCGTCGGGTCTGGATGTGCCAGCAGTGCGGCGTTTGCAGGGCTGCTTTAACTTCCGAGAATGCCCGCTCTCGCTCCAGGATCCATTCGACCCTATCCGCGGGTTTCTGTTTTCTGAGCGTGGCGTACAATGGTTGCATGAGCTGCGCCGCGCGGGGAAGGAAACGATTATAAAAGTTCACCATTCCCAAAAATTCTTGCAGCGCCCTGACCGTTTGAGGCCGGGGAAAATCCGCCATGGTGCGCACTTTGTCGGGCAGCGGGATCGCTCCTTCTGGAGAGACGCGGTGCCCCAAAAAATCAATCTCCGTTACGCTGAACTGGCATTTCGCCGGGTTGATTATTAACCCGTGCTCCTCCAACCTCCGGAAAACCGTCGTCAGGTGGGTTTCGTGTTCATCTTCGGACGTGTTGGCTACCAGGATATCGTTCAGGTAGACGAACACGAACGGGAGATCGCGCAGCACTGCATCCATCATGCGCTGGAACGTCTGTGCCGCTCCTTTTAACCCGAATGGCATGCGCAGGAACTCGAATAGACCGAACGGAGTTATTACCACTGTTTTGGGTACGTCCTCAGCGCGCACTGGGACTTGGTGGTAACCGCGGACCAGGTCTATTTTGGAAAAAATGCGTGCCCCGGCGAGGTGAACGGAAAAATCCTGTATTTGGGGAATCGGGTAGCGGTCATGCGCCGTGGCGTTGTTCAACCTGCGGAAATCACTGCATGGTCGCCACGATCCCTCAGCCTTAGGGACCATGTGTAGCGGGGATGCCCATGGGCTGTTCGATCGCCTGATGATGCCCAACCTTTCCAGGTTGGCGAACTCCTCGCGCGCTATGGCCAGTTTAGCTGCATCCAAGCACCGAGGTCTTGCAAAAACGGGCGGCCCGGTGGTGGTGATAAAGTGCTCCACCCCGTGTTTAGCGATGGCCGCGGAAAACGTCGGGACCGTGAGTGCTGGGAACTGAGTGAGCAGTGTGTGGAACTTACCGCCCGTAGCTGTGACGTTGGCTTGTGCTGTTGGCTGGGTCACTCGAGCTATACAGGGGAGAGAGTCAAAAGACAGTGCATTAACCAGGCGCCTGTTAGCAACATCAACCAGTAAACCATGTGCACACAGAAAATCAGCCCCCAGTATATGGTAATTCAGTGCTGCTATGACAAAACTCCACTCATATGTACGGCCGTGTAGAGATAAGAGCAGAGTCCTCTCACCAAAGGTCTTAATATCCGAGCCGTTTGCTGCCAACATCACGGGGCTGCTAGATCCTGCCAGCCGGTCAGCGTAGGTCGGCCGGATGAAGCTCTTCTGGGCTCCGGTGTCCACGAGGAAACGCCTCCCCGAGCGTGCGTCCGTTAGGTAGAGCAGCTTGTTCTCTTCATCGAGGGTCGCTGCTGCTACCGACCCCTGGCCTTGGCACTTTCCCGAGCCCTGGAATTGGCATGGTGGCGCACATCTGCGTGCGTTCTCTCCGAAGCGGTGGAGGTAGGAACAGAGCGTGTCTCTCTGGCGCTCCTTGGCCCCCGCTGCTGCTACCATCGGTGGCTCCTCGCCTCCTCTGGTCGTCTCGCTGGGCTCCGTCGCTGCCGCGTTGACTGTGATCGCCCTGGTGGTGATGATGATCCGGTCTGCCTCCTGGGCTAGCACACGGTAGTCTCACGCGGCCAGCCACGGCGAATTGGCCAGAACCGCTCTCGCTACTGTTGGAAGGTTCTGGAGGAAGAGGTGGGCAAACAGAAAGTGCCCGTTGTCCGTGCCCATTAACGCCAGCATCTTCTCCATCAGGTCTATGGCCAAACCAGCTCCTAGCTGGTTTGGCCATAGACCTGACCGTAGACCGTTTAGCTGGATCTTTTTTTGAATGCAAAAGATGCAATAGACTTACACAATGGTCCTCTCCGGCATACAACTAGGAACATACCGGTCGCTATGGAGGGTGAGAATATGTATGGGCACATAATCATACCATGTAGGATAACTAAGTAGACGGTTATGCTGTTTCATCCCACCTAGCAACAATGCTCTGCACTGTGTGTGTTTATATATTTACATATTTATTCCATCTAGCTACAATGCTCAGCACTGGGTGTGTTTATATTTATATATCTATATATTTATTCCATCTAGCTACAATGCTCCACACTGTGTTTTTATATATCTACATATTATTCCATCTAGCTACATTGCTCCGCACTGTGTGTGTTTATATACTTGCATATTTATTCCACCTAGCTGCAATGCTCCGTACTGTGGGTGTTTATATATTTACATATTTATTCCATCTAGCTACAATGCTCTGCACTGGGTGTTCATATATTCATATATTTATTCCATCCAGCTACAATGCTCTGCACTGTGTGTCTGTGTGTGTGTGTGTGTATATGTATATTTTATAGTAATATGTACATATGTATATTAGCTGCTCTTGCTTGCTTGTTTTTTGTTTTTTGTTTTTTTTCTTGCCTTCTGATTGTTACTCTGAGTGTTGCTATCCCTGTGCTGTTGCAATCCTGGAATTTCCCCGTTGTGGGACTAATAAAGGCATATCTTATCTTATCTTATCTTATCTTATCTTAGCTCGGTCCGCGTCAGGAGCCTCTCCGCTCTCTCACAGTCCGAGAGCGTGTAGCGCTGGATGAGCGCAGCCTTGAGCGCCTCGTATCTGTTGCTGGCTGGTGGCTGATCGAGCAGGCTCGCTACCTGTTGAGCTGTGCGGGCGTCGAGCACTGCGACCACATGGTAGAATCTGGTGTCGTCTGCCGTTGCTCCCCGGAGGGCGAACTGGGCCTCGGTGAGGTGGAACCAAGAGCGCGGGTTGTGCTGCCAGAAATCCAGTAGCTTGACTGCAACCACATACGCGTGGCTGGAGGTTCCAGTCCGGGCTGTCTGTGGGATGGCTGCCGCCTCGCTGTAGCTTCCTGACTGGGCCGGCTCCGGGGATCTTGCCTTGCGTTCCATAATACGTCTTGGGTCACCAGTGTGGAGTGTGTGAAATCAGAAGCAGATACATTTCAAATGATTTATTGCACACTCACATCTCACGAGCACAGAACAGAATGAATTTTTTAGCAGAGATTCTCCTCTTAAGTTTCATGGCATTACATCACACACAACAGGACATTTGCATCACACTGCATTCAACCCCCTACATCCTTGACTCCTTCCTGCTATCTCACCAGGAGCCTCCTGCTCTTTGATCTCCAATGCTTAACCACTGTCTCCTGTCTGAGATGCTAGAAATCTGGCTCTCCCAAGGTGCTACATGACAAAATAAACAAAAAACTTGTCAACATCAGTTGGAGCGTGGTTTTCTGACCTAGAAGAAGACTTTGGGAGCGGTTACAATACCGGTCGCTACGGAGGGTGACAATATGTATGGGTACATAATCATACCATGTAGGATAACTAAGTAGACGGTTATGCTGTTCATTCCATCTAGCTTCAATGCTCTGCAAAGTGTGTTTATATATTTATATATTTATATGTACATATGTATATTTGCTGCTCTTGTTTTATCTTGTCTTCTTGATTGTTGATCTGAGTGTTGCTATCCCTGTGCTGTTGCAATCCTGGAATTTTCCCATTGTGGGACTAATAAAGGCTTATCTTATCTTATCTTATTTTCTGTCAATAATCACTTGTTTATAGTAATGTAAACAAGTAATTTTTGCAATTTACCAGCATTATAAATTCAAATAAAATGTGTAAGAAAAAAGTAAAAAAAAAAAATAAATGAATATTTGCCCATTTTAAAAGTTGTCAGGGTCAATCCCAGTCTGTACGGGGTGGGGGGGTGGGTCTGAAAAGTTCATAGGCTGACCATGATGCAGTGGTCAGACTTCACCAAATGGGGTTTATTGTACCCATACTTTTGACAGTTCTCTCATTCTCAGCTCTGCTCTGCCCTCTTGTTCATCAGCCACTGAAGGACAAATACTACTGGCTCAGCACCTACGAGCATAACTCCTTCTTAGTCAGCCTATGAACTTTTTAGCCCCCCTCGTATATTAGATTTGGACATGCCTTTTATATGCATTCTTGTTTTTTTATGTTTGCGTTATTATGTTTACTTTGTTATGACTATAAATTGTACGATTAGGTCCAAACATTAATTAATAATTAATTTACTATCTAAATCAAATGCATACTCTACCTATTCAAATTGTAATTACTTGTCTCATCAACATTGCCCTCGCCATCATGCATATTTAAACACTCTGAGATGAGGGTCATTTCAAAGATATCACTGTCTGCTGTATGGGATGTCCTCCAGGATATCAGAGAGGATCAGAGACATCAGAAATGTACTCTGACCTTTTTTTATGCATTACTCCACTGTCCGCACTTGCATTACATTCTGCGTTCTGAATTAATTGGTTCATTAGCGAATGCAGTTAGCAGCAGAGGGCAGGAGGACTCCCTCTGATGTCCTCTCAGATGCATACAAAGTAATTTATCCTGCAGATCTAAGGATATTTCTACTAAACACATCTGTCACTATCCACTCAGTGTCTGGTCTAGCCACTGAGAACAAGCAGCCTCAGATATGCGAGGCTCCTTTATTTTATTTTACTGATAATATGGATGGCACCACATTCCTGTATTGTATAAGTTGGACACACAGGAGTAGGTTGCCTGCATAGCGTTGCTTCTTGGTGCACCTCTCTTTGTGCAGCATATGATCATGGTTGGGTATTTCATTTCACTGTTGAGGTGGTCAATAAACACAGCACTTTCTACATAAATATTGGGGGGGGGGGGACACTATACTAGTAAATGTTAAAAGGCTGAGTGGTGGCACATTCTTCTTCTGGCATGAAGAGGAGAAGCAAACCTTGACTCTGGCCTGTCACTTTAGCCGTCAGGCATATGAAGCATAGAACAGAACGTGAATGATGATGACGAATGAATCTTTATTTCGGATAGATTAGATTAAAAGATTTAAAGAAAGGAACAGAACAATATAACAAGGGGAAAAAAATCCAGCAAGGTCAAATTAAACAATAACTCCTCGGATTATACAATTCAACATAAGCTATTTGAAATGGGTGATGGCTGAAGCCGCAGCTTATATTTCCCACCCATGTTCCATCTAAGAATTCAAAAATAAAATAAAATAAAAGTCATTACAAATCAGAACAAAGCTAAGACAAAACGTGACAAAACAAAACTAAGCAACAGCACAACACAGACTGGATATGATAATCCTTATGTGATTTTACATGTCATCTTGTATGTATGTTTGGAGTATTTCTTCCATTAGTTTTTGTTTAAATTGTCCAAACATTGTACATGATTTTAATTCAGGTCCAAAAGCGTCCCACAGTCTGACTCCTTGCACTGAGACACAGTGTTGCTTGGTGGTAGTTCTCACTGAAGGTTTTTGAAATATACATGTTCCTCTGTCATGTCAGCAGTATACAGATATCTCTCCTGTTGCTCTCATTGCAGCTAAACACACTGGTGCCACTTCAGACAGGGATCCTGGGAAAACAGTGTTGACGTCACATTCCATCGTGCCATAACCTTGGCAACGACAATATACTGTAACACAATGAGCAAGGATGTAAATGAATAACATTCAACAATAAGCATTATTGTAGTCAGTAACAAACACTATGTGGAAAAAAGTTGCAAATTTATTAAGAAAAATGTTGGAAACTCACAAAAACGTCTTAAATTTACAAGGAAAAATTTCATATTTGTGAGGAAACTAGAAAAGCACTCAGAGAGCGCATACCTCCACTAAGGCTCCTTGGTGGGTTCATCCTTGGCCCAAGGGCTGCCTCTGGTGAAAATTTCATCAAAATCCGCACAGTAGTTTTTGCGTAATCCTGCTAACAAACAGACAGACAAACCACCCCGATCACATTACCTCCTTGGTGGAGGTAAAAATGCATATTTATGTGAAAAACTAGCAAATTTGTGATACAAAAAGTAGCAAATTTATAAGGAAAAAAGTGTACATTTACAAAAAAAAAAAAAAATTCGAGAAAAATGTAAATATAAAGAAAAAAGTTGAAAATTTATGGGAAAAAAGTAATTTATGAGGAAAAAAGTTGCAAATTTACAAGGAAATAAGTTACCGATTTATGAGAAAAATCCATCCATCCATCTTTTACAGCTTATCCAGGGATCCGGGTTGCGGGGGCATCAGGCCAGGCAGAGTAGCCCAGATCTCCGTCCAGTTCACATAGCACCATGATTCCTCTTGCAGGTGCTGAACTACTGGGGCACCTGTGGCGCAGGTGTAGTGTGGTCGACTACTGATCAGAGGGTTGGTGGTTTGATTTCCGTTCTCTGCAGTCTGTATATCAAAGGTGTTCTTGAGCAAGACACCGAACCTCCAGTTGCTCCTGGTGGGTCAGGCCAGCGCCTTGCATGGCAGCTCTGTCGCTATCAGTGTGTGAATGTGTGTGTGAATGGGTGGATAGCAGGATCTGTAAAGCGCTTTGGTCATCCAGAGATGAGAAAAAGCACTATATAAGTGAACACTATTTGCCGCTATAAGGCGGACCCATGTGCTCCCTTTGGGTACATGGGTCCTTGATATAATGATGTTGTAACATTTTTCATGGAGATTAGCCGGACCGCTCTTAATCTGGCCCTTCACCCAGGATCAGTTTACCTTGGGAGACCCTACCAGGGGCAAGTTGACCCCGACAACATAGCTCCTGGGATCATTCAGGCACTCAATTCCGTCCACCACGATAAGGTGGCGATCCATGGAGGGGATGAGAAAAATGTTGAAAATTTAAAAGAAAAAAATTGAACATTTATGGGGAAAAGTAACAATTTAATGAGGAAAAAAGTTGCTAATACACAAGGAAATAAGTCACCAATTTATGAGAAAGACATTACATATTTAAAAGAAAAAAGCGGGCGGCGCGGTGGTCCAGTGGTTAGCACTGCGGCAGCACAGCAACTCACCCTTGGCCGGGGGATCCTGGGTTCGATCCCAGCCCCCGACCAACAGTGATCTGTGTGGAGTTTGCATGTTCTCCCCGTGTCTGCGTGGGTTTACTCCGGGATTTCTCCGGTTTCCTCCCACATGCCAAAAACATACACGTTAGGTTAATTGGCATCAAACTGGGAATTCTAAATTGTCCTTAGGTATGACTGTGAGAGTGAATGGTTGTCTCTCGCTCTGTGTTGGCCCTGCGATGGACTGGCGATCTGTCCAGGGTGGACACTGCCTCTCGCCCAAAGATGCTGGGATAGGCTCCAGCACCCCCGCGACCCGAAAAGGATTAAGCGGAAGAAGATGAATGAATGAATGATGAATGAAAATGTATGGGAAAAAAGCAGCAATTTTGAGGAAATAAAGTTACAGATTTACAAGGAAATATGTCACCAGTTTATGAGAATAATGTTGCAGATTTAAAAGAAAAAACATTACAGTTTATGGGAAAAGTAGTAATTTTATGAGGAAAAAAATTGTTCATTTACAAGGAAATAAGTGACCAATTTATGAGAAAAATGTTTCAGTTACAAGAAAAAAGTTTTCAAAGAAAAAATCGGTTGTGTTTTTCTGAATTAGTTTTCTTATTATCAAATTCAAAACATAGCTGGATTTTTTTTTTTACTATTTATGAAAAATGATCTCATATTTTGGAAAAACTGAGCAAAAATAATGAAAATGTATCTTCAGAAAAACTGAAATTTTCTTTTTCTCCAAATTAATAAAATACGCTTCCGTAACCTTCTTTTCTAGTATGGCCTGGAAAAATAAACCTCAAGATTTTCGTGACATAAAAGCTTCATTCATTAGCTTATTTTCACTTTCTCTCTTGCCTACAATACCCAGAATCCTCTGCACTGAGCCAAGATGGAAGACTACAGCGGCTGCAAGAGAACGATGTTTGGGCTCTAGATATTTAAAAAAAAAACAACGCACTGCTGAGGGAGAACTGTGCGGACCATGATCCAGCACCGGTAAGTCGATCATATTAAACAAAAAATCGTCAGCTTCGGTGGTGAGGGTTCGATTTAATGAAAATAAAACGAGTTCGAGTACTGGACAATACAACAAAGCGGCGGGACTAACCGACGCCGCTAACCGAACTTAGCTGCTAACTTAGCAGTCTCGGCTAGCTGGACGAGCATCATTGTTCGGCCGAGTTGTCCGGGCAGTTTGCTGTGGGGGTTATGTCCGTGTTCTCTTCGCTCCATCACTTCGCAGTCGGTCCGGGAAATGGAGCTAATACCATGAAGAAACACATCGGAGTACAGACCATTTAAGACGGACGTTTCTTCCACAAACCGGATTCTTTTCCCCCGTCCTTGATGATCGTTCCAGCTCACAGGTTTAGTTTTTGACTCATACAAAAATATCTAATTCAAGTCGCTTAATTCTACCGAGTTAACTCAGTTTAAGCTGTTTAAAAGCAAGAGCTAGTTTTATCACACGAAAGTTTTTTTTTGTTGTTAATACCTTTGTAGTTTGGCTCTTTTTCAGCGTAATCTGCTTTTTATTGATGGCCCTATTAATTATTGCCATGATTTTGTATCACAAAGAAGCAGTGGAGGGGCCCTTAGCCAGATGCGTAGCTTAAGGGGGCTAATTTCTCCGGTTTCTCCGAGGGTTGTTCACTGATTAATTTTATTCGAATACAACAGAGAAAGCTGAAGTTTTAAGATAAGCCTTTATTAGTCCCACAATGGGGAAATTCTAGACAGATTAGACAGAACAAGTTAAGTTTTATTTATTTTAGTAGGAGTTGGGAGTTTGAGTCGCCGCTAACCTGACCTCAAATGGCCTCGGATAGTCCTCATGGACGGGATACGACGAAGATTACAGCATATTTTTATTGGGATTTTCAATCAATCAGTCAGTCAGCCTTTATTGTCATGATGCTATGCATACAACTGTAGTGCAAGCAAGATGAAATTGCGTTTCTCTAGGCATCCGTATTGTAAAAAGAACGTAATTTAAAAACACTCTCACACGTCCCTCACCCCCCACCCCGACAGCCATTCACACATCCCTGAGACACATTTGGATATTACAGTAATGTTTATTTTATAGGGTTCTCACCTTAACAAAAGGCTTTTAATGGGGAAGGGGCAAGGTAAATACAATCAGAAAATGCAAGATGTGCGTGTTAATTTATTTAATAGTAATTATGGTTTTGCCTTTTTTATTACAAGTTAATTAAAAAAATAAATATCTATTTTTCATTTGGCATTGATTATATCTAATGAAAAAGCCATAACTACTTGTTTTCCCTTTAAAAAAAGAAATGATCAGTCCTTCAGAAGGTGTGATTTTACACTTTCATGCTGTAAAGAATAGATGAAACAAGCTGCAACTTGAGTATTTGTTCTGTTTTTGTAGAAAACTGAGACTAAAATGCTTTGCTTTTGTTAGTTTTTTCCTTCAATTATTGTGATTGTCCAAAATAAAGACAGACCCATCCATCCATCTTATCCAGGGATTTGGGTTGTGGGGGCAACAATCCAGGCAGAGTAGGCAGACTGCTCCCCGGTTCACATAGCACCGTGATGGACCTGATGATCCCTTCTGCAGGTGGTGAGCCCACTCCTTTCAGTACACTGGGTCCTTGATTTAACAAGACAGATACTGATTATTATCATTATTATTTGGTCACAAATAATGATTAGGTTCCAAGGTTGTCATAGCCAGGAGCGGCACTGGAGTTAAGTTCCCAGTGCTTATAAAATGCTCCTTAGGGCGTGCGTCTCGAAAAGCCTCTGACAACTAAGTCCAACTCCTAGCCTGCCCGTGTGGTTTAGTCTCTAAGCCCGGCGGAACTGCTTTTACTAATAGGAGAAGGGGCGAGGGCGGATCTCTGGCGCCTTAAAACCAGATGCTTCGGGTAGATGGTGGCTCGTCAACCTGGGAAGGTAGCCCATCTAGGGGAAGGTAAACCCTGATTTCAAACCTCTGCTGCCTTGTGGCACACCCGGTCACGGGAAAGGCTTTGGGAGTCAACCCTGAGGAAAAATCCGGAGTCTGAGTCCCTAAGGCAGTTCTCTGTTGTGCTCAACATTGTTCTGGCAGCTCCTGCGACGGTGTTGGTGCCAAACTGTAGCAGCCCTGCTGTTCCTTTGGATTCATCAATGACGTGGAGAGGGGGGACATGCTGCATGGGCAACATCTTGTCCTCCATATCTTCCTGCCCGGGCTTGAATCCTACTAACGCCCGACGCTGGAAGGTAGAACACCGGATCACTGGAGAGGACACTCCAGCTTCGCCCTTGGCGTAGACGAAACACGGGGAATGACAGTTACCGGTTATAAGCCACCGCTCAATTGGCGTAGAGCGCGGCGCCAGGGGTTGTTCCCAACGGTGAGAGGGATCATCGGATCTCACTGGACAGCTACCGCCCGCCTCAAGCTGGGCAGCCCCCAGCCAATAAGGTGTTGTCCCGCCACAGCCTGCTTTCCTCATTGGGTGCATGGGGATGAGAAGTCCGGACAGCAGGCTGTGCCAACCCTCTTTGGGATTTTCTTTGCTATGCTCCTGAGGCATGCCTTCAGCACAGCAACAGAGGGAATCTACCTGCATACAAGATCTGACGGCAGGCTTTTCAACCTCGCCCGCCTGAAAGCCAGAACCAAAGTACGTGAGGCTCTAATCAGAGATATGTTGTACGCTGCAGTCGCGACCCACACACAGCAGGAGCTTCAGACCCTGATGGATCGCTTCTCCCAGGCATGCAAGGACTTCGGGCTTACCATCAGCCTGAAGAAGAAACGTCTTGGCGCAAGGCACGGAAGCACCACCAACCATCACCATCGACGACTGCGAGCTGGAGGTCGTGAATCAGTTCATGTACCTGGGGTCCACGATCAGCAGCAACCTCTCCCGTGATACAGAGATCGACAAGAGGATTGGAAAATCAGCCTCCACACTCGCTCGCCTCACCACACGAGTGTGGGAGAATCCCAAACTCTCTGTCAAGACGAAGATTGCAGTGTACAACGTCTGCGTCATCAGCACACTGCTCTATGGGAGTAAGACGTGGACAACATACGCCCGGCAGGAAAACAGACTGAACTCCTTCCACTTGCGCTGCATTCGCCACATCCTGGACATATCCTGGCAGGACAAAGTGCCCAACACAGAAGTTCTGTCCCGCGCCGGCCTTCCCCCCCATGTCCACTCTACTCAGGCAGCGCAGGCTCCGCTGGCTAGGCCACGTTCACCGTATGGAGGATGGCAGAATCCCCAAAGACGTCCTCTACGGAGAACTGGCGACTGGCAGGAGAGACGTTGGCCGCCCACAGCTGCGCTTTAGAGACGTCTGCAAGAGAGCCATGAAGGCCCTGGATATCAACACAGAGCGCTGGGAGGACTTTGCAACGGACCGCTCCAAATGGAGAGGCACCCTGACCAGACAGCTCAAGGCGGGTGAAGAGAGACTGACTGCTGCAGCAGATGAAAAAAGGACCCGCAGGAAGAACCGCCTCAGCTCCAGCAGCACGGAGACCACCCACAATTGCGACCTGTGTGACAGGGACTGCCATTCGCGCATCGGCCTGTTCAGCCACAGGCGGTGCTGTTCCAGCAGAGTAGACGTTTAGGATTCTCTTCCATGGTCATCATAGACCGACGGAGGCCGACGAAATAATGATTAGCAGTGGCAAAATGCAGTGCGTGATGATAAATGTTAACATTAGGGATACACAGATGTATATCAAAAGACTAACATCAGTTTTAGCCGATCTTCATCTTATTGACTGATATCAGCAATTACAATATTGGCAGTGGCTCACATTTTTCTCATAATTCACTGAAGCCTGAAACAGCAAACAGTAGACCACAGCTGATTAAATAATCTGTATTGGCCATATTATTATTTTAAGCATCAGTATTGCAGAGATGCCAACCCTCAGACTTTTTTGGAAGTTAGTAGATTAGTTTATTTGACAGGGACAGTGCAATAAACATAGACAATTAATCAAAGACAATCAATCTGATGTGTTGCACATAGAGTGTATAGCTATTAGCTAATTTGCAACTCTTGTCCCTGGATGGGCTTTAGAAAAAAGAATCAAGATAAAAAATATACACAATAACCACATACATCAATGCAGAAAAATTATAAATACACAATTATAAATATTATAAATATTATAAATACACAAATATAACAGCCTGACTCACATTTAACATAAATATTATAAATATTATAAATACACAAATATAACAGCCTGACTCACATTTAACACATATAACATAACTCACATTTGCCTATTCAGCCTTCCTCCCTCCGTCACTCACTATAAACAAAACACATTTATTCCTTCCCTTCATTCACTCTCACTTTGCAGACAATTAATTCATACATGAGTACATTCTTGTTTATTTTTCAGCCAGTTTTTTTTTTTTTTTATTTAAGTTTTTGTAAAGGGTATACAGGTCGTTACAGCAATGCAGTGTTTACATTTTCATCACATGTTCCCTTATTTTCTGATATCTGACAACATTGGAAGATTAATTCTTACAACACCCCTATTTTTTTTTTTTTTTTTAAAGTGAAAGAAAAGTTAAATTAAAGAGAAAAAAAAAAACAAAACAAAAAACAAAAAAAAACCAAACAAACCAGTAAAAAACAAAACAAAAGAAAAAGTAAGTAAATAAAGATAAAGAGCATCTGAGTAGCATTGGAACAAAGAGCAGAACCATTATTGAAATGGTATTGTCAAAGATTAGATCTAATGGAAGACACATATGCGGTCCAGGGTTGCCAAAAGTTCATGAACCCATCCTGTCCTGTCTCAGTGCGAATGTCAACATTTCCATCGAGTAAATGTCTTGGATCACGTTAGTCCAATCTTCAGGTGTAGGACAGTCCTTCAACATCCCATTTTTTAGTTAGAGCTTTTTTGCTTGCCAATATTAAACATTGAATAAGTATTTTTCTCCTCGTCTTTCCAGTGAGTCCGGTAGTAAACCCAAATACAAAGTTACAAAAGAAAGGGAACTGTAATTTTGATATTTTTCCCCAATATTGTCTGTACATTGGTCCAATATTGGTGGATAACTGGGCATGACCAAAACACATGAAAATGATTTGCAGTCTTTTCACCACACAAGCGCCAACAGTTCAATCCCTTATGGGTAAATTTGATTTGTGCAGGTGTTCTGAAAATCTTGCCAAGTTTTTCCATCCAAATTCTCTCCACTGCAGGGATGAGGTACTTTTCCATTGCAGTTTATTAGCTTTTCCCATATTTCCAGATGTAAAGTGAAATTCCCCTCTTTTTTTCCCATCTCTCTTTTATATAAGATGTGTTGTCTCCTTTAAGTCTTGAAGACCTTGGTATATTTTAGAAATGTATCTGATCCCTGGGATCCCTTTATATGCCATAAGAAGACCATCAGAACACCTGACTGGGGCCCTTTCCAAAACTCCTTTTTAAGATAATTGTTATGTGGTGTCTAAGCTGGAAGAACCTGTAAAGGTCTTGATTTATTAGGCCTTGTTTTTTCAAATCTTCAAAACTTCTTAAGATTTGCCTTTAAAAAAATCGTAATATTTTATCAGCCCCTTCTCTCCTTCCACTTTTTAAATCTGGGTCTGTTTTATTAGGAGTAAAGTCCTGATCATAGGCGATCCATTGCAGAAGTCGATAGGGCTCTTTAGTTTGATTCTCTCTGACTATCTTAAAACCAAATTTTTTAGCGGGGTCTCTATCCACGGGTTAGTGTTATTCAAAAGCTTAGGTAAGACATTGTTCCCTATTATCGCCTGTAGGGGGATGTCACTTGTTATTTGGCATTCGATCTCCTTCCATTGTGCAGAGTAGACTGGGTTACATATCTCTACTAAGTTTTAATTTGTGCGGCTTTTAAAGTAGTCCCTGATATTTGCAGCGCTGAGCCCACCTTTGTCTTTGTTTAGCTGTAGGGTTCTATATCTGATTCTAGGTCTCTTGCCCTGCCATATGAATCTTGAGATCCTTCTGTCCAGCTCCTGCCATGTTTTTTTGGGAGGTTCTACCGGTATTGTTTGGAAAAGGTATAGAAGACGTGGGAAGTATATTCATTTGACTGCTTCAATTCTTTGTGCAATACCAAGAATGGTATCATATTCCATCTTGCTAGGTCAGATTTTTTTTTTGTCACCAGTGGATCATAGTTTAGTGATATAATTTGTTGAGTTGTTTCGGGATATTGACCCCCAGATATTTCATAGATTCCGACTCCCAGTTAGTTTTGAGTTTGCTTAGTGATAATGATTTGGGTCATAGTTGAATGTTAAAACTTGGGTTTTATGATATTTAATTTGTACCCCGATAAATCTCCATACTCTGAAACACTGAGGTTAGTTCTGGTAAAGAAGTGTCCGGCTTGCCCTAGGTATAATAAAATGTCATCAGCAAAGAGTGCTATTTTATGTTCCTTCTGACCAAGTGTAATACCTTGAATTTTTTGGTTTTGTCTTATCATTGGCTCAGAGGTTCTATGAAGATTGCAAAGAGCAGTGGAGACAGGGGGCAGCCCTGACGACATCCTCTTTCAGTTCAAAAGATGATGATAAATTACCGTTAATCCTTATTTTAGCTGTTGGTTTTTTATATAATGCCTGTATAGTTCTAATGAAGTTGTTATGAAAATTGAAACTGGATAAGATTCTGTATAGAAAAGACCAGTCAACCGAATCGAATGCTTTTTCAGCATCTAATCCTAATATGACTGCATTTAAGTTATATTTTTTTATATGATGAATTATGTGTAAAGTGCGTCGAATGTTGTCTTGTGTCTGTCTTTGTCTTATAAAACCTGTTTGGTCTAATGAATTAGGTCTGTCAGTATATTCTCTAACCTTTTGGCAAGGATAATGGTAAAAAGCTTATAGTCCTGATTTAGTACACTGATTGGTCTGTAGTTGGAGCACTCTAGTTTATCCTTTTCAGGTTTAGGTATAACTGCAATGACCCCTTCTCCTCCAGGAGGGGGGGATTTCCCCTGTGTGGAGGACATAATTAATGTTTTCAGGAGGAGAGGAGATAGTTGCTGTTTAAAGGTTTTGTACCACTCTGCTGTATAGCCATCAGCTCCTGGGGATTTGTTAGCTTTAAGTTTCATAATTGCTTTTTCCAATTCTTTAGGATGTATTTCTGACAGTAGTGTTTTATTTTGTGACTCCGTAAGTTGGGGAAGGTTTAATGTGTTTAGGAATGCCTCGGATGCGTTTTTTATGTTTTTTGTGGGAGTATAAGTTCTTATAGTAATTCTCGAAGTTTTTAAGAATATCCTGAATTCTGAATTTTATTTCCTTTGATACTGGGTCTCTGATTTTGTAGATTGCTCTTTCTGTTTGATGTTTCCTCAATTTATAGGCTAGCAATTTTGCCGATTTACTGCCTGCTTCATAGTATTTTTGTTTCAGAAATGTAAGTTTCTTCTGGATTTCTATTGTGTAGATCTCATTTATTTGGTTTTTAATTTCCTTAATCTTGAGCGAGTCAGTAGAATGAGTGTTGCCTTTGTGTTCTTTTTCTAGGTTCCTAAGTTCTGACTCTAATGTGGATAGTTTTTCTTGTCTTAGTTTCTTTTGGGTTGCCAGTTTTGCAATAATCTTTCCTCTTATTACAGCTTTACATGCATCCCACAGTATTAAAGGGGATACTTCTCCATTATCGTTATCTTCCAAATATCTGAGAATATCTGACTCCAATTCATCTTTCAATGGTCCTTTCAGGACATTTGAATTTAACCTCCAAGAAATGTATTATTTGTGTATTTTTGGATATTTAAGTCCATGTAGATCGGACTGTGGTCGGAGAGATCCATCAGTCCTATTTTACATGTTTTTACTCTACCAATGTCTCTATTAAACATAAAAAATAGTCAATCCTTGAGTAAGATGAATGTGGAGTTGAGTAAAATGTATAGTCTTTTACACTGGGGTTGAGTTCCCTCCACACATCACAGATTCCCAATTTCTTTTAGTAGCATCCGAGTCTTCCTGTTTTGGGTGTTATTTTGATGTGGGGAATTACCAGAAGCATCCCAGTATGGATTCAGTCTAAGATTGAAGTCCCCACCACATATCACTAATCACTAAACCTTGAGCTTTAGTTATCATTAGGTCGAATACATTTTTATAAAATTTCCAGTTAGCCCCTGGGGGAGCATACACATTCAGCAGGGTGATATCTTCTCCCTCTAGCCGCCCAGTTACCAAACTGTATCTCCCTTCTTTATCTTTGTGTTCTGATTTTTTTTCAAATGTAATTTTGGTTGATATCAATGTCGCTACTCCCCTCCTCCTCCCTGATTATATGAAGATGAAGAGATCATTTTAAACCCTTGTCTACTGAGTTTATTGTGTTCCACGTCTGTTAGGTGGGTTTCTGTAAAAGTATTATTCCTGCTTTGTCTTTTTTCATTTTGCCTAGAATCTTGGATCTTTTAACTGGATTCAGGATCCCTTTTACATTATATGAAATTATTTTGGTTACACCCTGTTTCTCCATTGTGTTGTTTTGTTTAGTATAACTGTGTGGTGGCCCTCTTTTGTGCTACTCAGAAACTGAAAGAACATTAAAAACAAGAAAAACATTAAGAACATAGTGTAAAAAACTTTAAAACAAAAAACTGTCAAAAGAACTTCCTGAGCTGAGGTCTTTTTAAAGACCCTGTAAGAGCCTTGATGGAGTGAAGGCTCTGAGGGAAATTCCTCAAACTCTGTTACGTGTTGAGGGCCCTCTCGTACCACTGAAAGTAGTCCCATGCTTTTAACGTGAGTTTCAGAACCCAATCCAAACTTGTAATGATTTTTTTTTTTTTTTCCTTTTATGCTAAACCCTGTGAAATTGTGTGCACCCTCCCACCCCCATCACATCAAACATTCACGCAAAAACAGTATTTGTTAGTATGAGCAGAACATGTGGATTATTGTCACATTTCTATTTTAACAAGTTTTTTTTTTTTTTATTACAAAGACTTATTTGTTTCAAATAATATGATTGTTCCATGAAATGTTTTACCACATGCTGAATATGCATCTCCTTTAATGTTTGTTACCTTGTATGAGGGGGGTTGGATGTGCGGATTGATTCAAGAGAAAGGAAAAAAAAAAAAAAAAAAGGTCGCTATTCCAACCTGAAAACGGATAGTTTATCCGCGACGCTCTGGTGCTGGGTTTCCCGCTGCTGGTCCGTGGATTTTGAGGGTCTTTGTGTTGTCCATGTTTGCGCTTTGATCTTCTCACTCGGGTCTGCTGCGGGTTTTAAACACCGTTACCGGGAGCCCTCTTCTCGCCATGTCAGCTGTTGCTTCTTCCGCCGAATTATAGAGACACGTTTCATCGCCGTAGAAGACCCTTAACTTCGCAGGAAATGGTGTCTGAAAGCGCAATTTCTTCTCTCTTAACACCTTTTTCGCGTCATTGTATTCCCTGCGCTTTTTAAGGACCTCCGGGCGTAATCGTGTTCCACGTAGACTTTTCTCTCCTGGTGCATAAATCCTTTTTTCTGCCAGGCCAGTCTTACAACCTCTTGTTTTATTTTGAAATTGGAAAATCTTACCAACACCGAACGTGGGGGCGCTTCCGCCGCCGGCCTAGCGGCTAATGAACGATGTGCCTTTTCTATCTTCAAGTCGGTGGTTTGTGGAATATCCAATTTCTCTCTTAGTAAGGATTCCACGCATTCTGCCATTGAGTTAAAACCATTTTCGGTTCCTTCTATCAGACCATGAATTCTTATGTTGTCTCTTCTTTGTTTTCCTTCTTGGTCGGTTAGCTTAGCCTCTATAGCTGCTTGTCTTTTGCGTAGGTCCAGCACAGAATCTTCGAGCACTTTTATTCGATCCTCTGTTTCCAAGATTCGGTTCTCGGCCTGGTCCACTCTGCTGTTTGTCCTTTTCAATTCTTCTCTGAATTCCCGAAATTCGGCCGTAACATCTCGGCGAAATCGTCGTAGTTCCTCAAATAGTGATTTCAGGCTAACCCTTTTGTTAGCTATCACCAGCTCCTCGTCTTCTGAACGGGGATCTTCCAGTTCAGATTCTCCGGCCGATACGTGTCCTAGCCTGGAGAATTTCAGTTTCTTCTGTTTTCCTTTAGACATGATGATTTTGTCTTTTGATTTTCACTCCTCCAAAAATCCGTTAAGTTTGATTTTCAAGGTGTTATCCTGGATTGAGTCTGAGAGCTTCAGTGTTAAGCTGCAGTCGCCATGGCGTCCAGACCGGAAGTCTCTCAGCCAGTTTTTAACATTTTTAGTGAATGTTTTAAAGTCCGTTATTATTTTAATTTCATTTGGCATTGTGTTCCAGATGTGACTGCCCTTTATAGAGAAAGCTGTTTGTCCAAATGTGGTTCTGCGGTGGAATATTTTACAGTTATTGTTAACAGAACTCCTGGTGGCTCTGCTGCTGTCCTGTCTTTGGACAAAACCAGCAAGTGGCTCGGGTGCTGATTTATGGAAACATTTGAACGTTAATTTCAGAAGACAGAGGTCAATGAAGCTCTCAAAACTCAATAGGTTGTATTTTTTTAAAACATTACAGTGATGCCACCTAATGGGCTTTTTGTCCAAGATTTTTAGGGTTTGATTATATAATGAACCTATATGTCTTATTGTGGAAGGGGCTGCTTGAGCCCAGACTGTCAAACAGTATGATATATGAGAAAAAACCATAGAATGCATATACAGTGCAGCTGCTTCGTAAGGTATGTAATATCTAATTAATTTAAAGCAGTTCAGATTTTTTTTTACTGTTTTTGAAATTTTCTTTATATGAAGATTAAATTTGAGTTGAGGATCTAGTACAATGCCAAGGTATTTGAATTCTGTAGCTAAACTGATGTCATGATCATGTATATTAACTTTAAAATGTTGCAGGTTACATTTTTTGATTGAAAAGCACATTGAGACTGTTTTCTGAAGGTTCAGCAATAGATGGTTCTTGAGGAGCCACTCTTGGACATCAACCATACTTGTAGACAGTACATCTGCAGCCTGTGCTGGAGTCTTGGCAGCTGTGTAAATAACTGCATCATCTGCATAAAGTTGGCATGTTGCAGCTGAGCAGTGTAACGGCAGGTCATTAATAAAAATGCTGAAAAGTAAAGGACCAAGAATGGACCCTTGTGGGATACCCATGCGGTTGTTTAAAAATGAGGATTTATCCTGGTGAACTTTTACACACTGTTCTCTATTCTGGAGATAAGATGCAAACCATTCTAATGTATTTGGGGAGAAGTTAAAAGATACCATTTTGGATAAAAGCAAACTGTGGTTTACAGTATCGAAAGCCTTTTTGAGATCTAGAAAAACAGCTCCTACCACATTACCCCTGTCCAAGGACTGTTTGACGTTTTCAATAAGGCAACAATTTGCTGTTTCTGTTGAGTATCCTGGTCTAAAACCAAATTGATGTGGATGAAGAAGTTGATTGTCTTGTAAGTAGTCTATCAGCTGTGTAGCTACAACTTTTTCAAGAACCTTAGATAGGACTGGTAAGATAGAGATTGGGCGGTAATTGCATATATCGTCTTTACTGCCTGATTTATGAACTGGTATGACGACAGCTTTTTTCCAGCCAGATGGAAATGTACTAGACCTAATGGAGAGATTAATGAGATGAGTCAGTGGTTTGATTAATATTTTGCTGTGCATTTTGAGAAAGGAGGTGCTCATATTGTAGATATCATTAGTTTTTGAGTTTGACAGTGTTTTAACAATACCAGCAATTAACTTCTCATTTACCTCATCGATGTGAAAAGTATCTGTTGGAAGTATGGAATTTGTGTTGTTGAGCACATTTGGCAGCACAAAAATTTTTGTTAAGTCTTCCACTTGGGAAAATGGAGTAATGCCTGGCTGAAAGCCAGGCCCGAGCACCGTAGGTGCGAGGTGGGGGTAAGCGCGAGAGGGCGATCTTGCTGGTGGGGGCCTAAAATTACCATTAAAATAAGCCATTTCCTGCACTTTCTGAGCACATCTAACAAGATAAGATACAACACAAAATTAACATTTTTGTTGGAATATTTACTATAATTTGGTTTAACATTCTAATTCATTAAGTCTTTGGTCACAACATTTATAAGAGACATGCACAAATAGTAATTAGGTTCATCTTAGCAATATAAAACAAAATATAAACTAAGAACCCAAAATAAAGAGAGCATCTACAGCTCTCAATAATCACAACTACATCAGTCAGTCAATGTCAGTAGCATAGATATTTCTGCTTGAAGTTAGTGTGTTCATGTGAAGAATGTAAAGAATGATCACAAGAAGTTCCATGACATCCACAAGCCATCCGTTCTACACACTTGACAAAAAGCATAAGTTTCACCGATTTTTGATGTAGTAAACAGGGATGTGATTTGGGGTTGGGGAAATTATCTGAAAATTTAGCAGGGGGTCTAGGGGACTGTGTCCCTCAGCAGGGTCCGGGGCAGAGCCCCGGTGGGGGGGGCAAGAGGGGCGAAGCCCCCCGAAGCTCCTGGGTTTTTATGATTTTTAAGTACCAGAACTGTGCTTAAATGACATAAAACAAACAGCTGAATGCCACTTATTACTGTATAATATTGACTTATGTTCCAAGAAGATAGCATTCCTAAAATATTCCAACAAGCATTATCCATCACATGCTTTAACACTTGATCAAATCAAAATCAGTTAATTTTATCTATTCCATAATAGAAATAAAATTCCAACATACCATTACTTTTTATAATTTCAGCATTCATTTCAGATCACCAGTTTCAATCTCCATTGAGTCTTGAGCAGTTCATTTTGCACAATCACTGATGTAGCCAAGTCTTAGAAATATTCAAAAGTTCTGAGTCAATGTCCACTGTGCACTGCGTTAAAAATATTTTTTAAATAAAGTCCAAAACATCTTCAGCAGGCAAGATGAAGAAGATATTAACTAGATGACATGTATACAAAAATAGATCTTCACGTACCTCAAAATTCACTACTCTATCCTCAGCTGGCACTGGTTCTTGGGGTGGATCATTCCTTTCGATTTCAGTGTCCGATCGTGTCGTTAACAAAGGGTGGAGGCCGTATGGTTTTGATGGTTTTTTTCTGAACACCGAAAGTTCCAGCACTTGAATAATTAGTGGACCTCGATTTGACCTCTTGTACATGTTTTCCGCGCCTTCCCGGCACCGTCAATTTTCCATATAAAATCGCTAAACAAATTTGTCGCAGTTTTCTTCCCAACATCCGTTGCAATCTCCTTTTCTAGACAATCCCAATGAAATTTGTTTTTCACGATCTTGTCAATTTCTTTAATTCTTGGAGCATCTTTACGTTCAATCACCGACATCACTGCAACAGCCGCGTTCATTGGTCACTGCAAGGACGATCAGCCAATCAGGCACGTCATTTCATTACGGTTAGGGAATTACGGTTATGGTTAGGGACATATCCGTGTTTTACTGTAAAACAGTCTTCCGATATTCCTCTTTGAACCTTTGGTTGTGTGCATTTACTCTTTGTTTCTTCTTAGGCGGCGTGGTAGCCTCCGCCATTTTGCTTCGTTTACATACGGGTTCTCTCATGCATTCGGAAAACATTGATAAATCTCGGCACACTGATGCTCAGTTTATACCCTCGAGGCCCGAAGATCATACGCTGACATTCAAAATGCTCTTAGCACGTCGATGTCGGCTTATTTTATCCACCGTCAAAATTTATTTATTTTTGACAAAATAAAAGTGGAGTTTTTCACAGGTAAAGCGGAGGGTGGATTTTATGTCTGGAAATTGGAGTAACTCTGCCAAAATCGGAGTGATTGGCATCTCTGGTATTGGTATCAGCTTGGGCAGTGGCTAGACCTTGCTTAGAGCCGGTCTGGAGTGGAGAAGTAAGGTGCCTCCTTCCCTCCACTAGCCTGGGTGTACACCTTGGGCAAGTGTTAGCACACCCTTAGCCTTTCTCGGCCAAGGATACGGCCTAAGTACACTCATAGGCGGATCTGAACGTCAACCCCGTGGCTGTTCCGGCTACTGGCAGTTCTGCAAGTCAACTTGACTGTAGTTCTGGCAAAAAATGCAATGGGTATTCTTCTCCGACTGTGTCAGTGCCGCTGTCCCGTCAACCTTAAGAGTTTACTTGGCAAGGGACACTATCGTGTGCAGTTTAGTGTTGTCATTTCTCAGGCACAGCCTTCACTTTTATCTTGTATAGTGTGTAATGCCTGTGTCGGGTGTAAAGCATATACACACGTGGACAAAATTGTTGGTACCCCTCTGTTTACAGGGATGGCAATTTTCCACCGATCCGCGGATTTCCGCCGATTTATTTTCAAATTGTTCATTTCTGTGAGTCGTCTAAATCCGTTGAGAAAATTTTAGGGGGGTAAGGTACCTTATTGTTACCGATTTTAGCGAAAATCAACACGATTACATAAGCACTCGGCACTTCCCCGGGTCAAGTCTCCCGCGATAACCCAGATGTTTTGTACTCAAGCTACTGCTGTATTGTAAACAGCCATGCGATTGGATAGTTGCAAACGATTGGACCAATCAAATGGCTCGTTGTATGCTTTGTCAAAAATTCATGGCGGCGTGTTCGTGTTGGAATTCGGTATCGTTTTCAGTGGAATTATGAGATTTTTATCGAAGGATCAGGAGTCATCAGTGCTAAGAAATAGACAAAAGTGTCAAAAATAAGTTCCGATGGAATTGACTTGAAAGAAAAGTGACGGTAAAGGTGAAAAATGGCTCAAAGTTCGACGAGGTAACAGAAACACTGGGACAATTTCCGAAGAAACCAGAAAAGGAGATAAAGTTCAAAGTTCAGAGACTGACACAGCTTGCTGCCAAAAGGAAGAAAGTTTCACATTAGAAGTGACTTGGTGACCAGTGTAAATAGTGTAATAAACTATTATAGAACTGTTAAATATGTTGGACTAAAGACACTGAGACAACATTGAAGAAAAAGTAAGTTAACTTTTCATTAAATTTAATGATTTATCTAAGTCTAGTATTTAATTTTTTTAATCTTTTTTTCAGTCTAAATTACTTCTATCCATCCATCCATCCATTTTCTACCGCTTTTCCGGAGGTCCGGGTCGCGGAGGCAGTAGTTCAAGCAGAGAAGCCCAGACTTCCCTTTCCCCAGCCACCTGCTCCAGCTCTTCAGAGGGGATACCAAGGCGTTCCCAGACCAGCTGGGAGACATAGTCTCTCCACCGAGTCCTGGGTCTGCCCTGGGGTCTCCTCCCAGTGGGACGTGCCTGAAACACCTCAAGTGGGAGGCGTCCAGGAGGCATCCTAATCAGATGCCCATACCACCTCAACTGACTCCTTTCAATGTGGAGGAGCAGCGGTTCTACTCTGAGCCTCTCCCGGATGACTGAGCTCCTCACCCTATCTCTGAGGGTGAGTCCAGCAATCCTACAGCGAAAGCTCATTTCAGCCGCTTGTATCCGCGATCTCGTTCTTTCGGTCATTACCCAAAGATCGTGACCATAGGTGAGAGTAGGAACGTAGATTGACTGGTAAATCGACAGCTTTGCCTTAGAACTAAGCTCCCTCTTCACCACAACAGACCGGTACAACGTCTGCATCACTGCAGATGCTGCTCCAATCCGTCTGTCGATCTCTCACTCCATTTTCCCCTCACTCGTGAATAAGACCCCAAGATACTTAAACTCCTCCACTTGGGGCAGGAGCCTCTCCCCAACCCAGAGAGGACAATCCACCTTTTTCCGGCTGAGGACCATGGACTCGAACTTGGAGGTGCTGATTCTCATCCCAGCCGCTTCACACTCAGCGGCAAACCGTCCCAGCAAGAGCTGTAGGTCATTGCTGGATGAAGCCAACAGGACAACATCATCTGCAAACAACAGAGATGAGATCCTGTGGTCACCAAGCATGACACCCTCCATTCCCTGGCTGCGCCTAGAAATCCTGTCCATAAAAATTATGAACAGGATCGGTGACAAAGGGCAGCCCTGGCGGAGTCCAACTCTCACTGGGAATGACTCCGACCGAGTGTTGGCAATACGAACCAAACTCTCACAACGGTCATACCGAGACCGAATAGCTCGTAACAACAAGCCCGATACCCCATACTTCCGAAGCACCCCCCACAAAAATCCATGAGGGACGCAGTCAAATGCCTTCTCCAAGTCCACAAAACACATGTAAACTGGTTGGGCAAACTCCCACGAACACGCAAGAATTCTCGAGAGGGTAAAGAGTTGGTCCGATGTGCCACGGCCAGGACGAAAACCACATTGCTCCTCCTGAATCCGAGGTTCGACCAAGGGCCGGACTCTCCTCTCCAGTACCTTGGCATAGACCTTCCCAGGGAGGCTGAGGAGTGTGATCCCTCTAAAGTTGGAGCACACCCTCCGGTCCCCTTTTTTGAAGAGAGGAACCACCACCCCGGTTTGCCATGCCAAAGGCACTGCCCCCGACCTCCACGCAATGTTGCAGAGGCGTGTCAACCATGACAACCCAACAACATCCAGGGCCTTGAGGTACTCAGGGCGAATCTCGTCCACCCCTGGGGCCCGGCCACCAAGGAGATTTTTAACCACCTTGGCGACCTCAGCCCCTGTGATAGGCGAGTCATCCCCCTCGTCCCCAAACCCTGCTTCCTCTGTGGAAGGCGTATCAGTGGGATTGAGGAGATCCTCGAAGTATTCCTTCCACCGCCCGACGATATCCCCAGTCGAAGTCAACAGTGTCCCATCCGCACCATACACAGTGTGGACGGGGAGCTGCTTTCCCCTCCTGAGCCGCCGAACAGTTTGCCAGAATCTCTTTGAGGCCGACCGAAAGTCTTGTTCCATGGCCTCACCAAACTCCTCCCATACCCGGGTTTTTGCTGAAGCAAAAACCCGAGCTGCAGGTCGATGATCGATTTTGTTATCGTATCATCAGACCTGCGACCGTATGTCTTGGACACCCGAGTAAAGAGAGGTGCAGAGCTGTCAACTGATCACCACCTGGTGGTGAGTTGGATCCGATGGCAGGGGAGGAAGCCATTCACACCTGGTAGACCCAAACGTATAGTGAGGGTGTGCTGGGAGCGTCTGGCTGAGGCCCCTGTCCGGGAGGTCTTCAACTCCCACCTCTGGAAGAACTTCAACCACATTCCGAGGGAGTCTGGAGACATGGAGTCTGAATGGGCCATGTTCTCCACCTCTGTTGTTGAAGCGGCGGCCCAGAGCTGCGGCCGCAAGGTGGTCGGTGCATCTCGTGGTGGCAACTCCCGAAGCAAGTGGTTGACAGCAGTGGTGAGGGGGGCCATTAAACTGAAGAAGGAGTCCTATCAAGCTTGGTTGGCTTGTGGGACTCCCAAAGCAGCTGAGGTGTATCGGCAGGCCAAGCGGAGTGCAGCTCGGGTGGTTGCTAAATTACTTCTGTTTTACTGAAAACCTCTCAGCTTCAGGGGGGGCTGCTCCCCCTGGCCCCCCCATAAATCAATCGACCAAATTAGATTTCAGCTGAAATCAGAATTTCCTGTTGCCATCCCTGTGTTTATGAAAGAAAAACCCACAATGGTCACAGAAATAACTTGAATCTGACAAAAGTGATAGTAAATAAAAATTCTATGAAAATTAACCAATGAAAATCAGACAATGCTTTTGAATTGTGGTTCAGCAGAATTATTTTAAAAAACAAACTCATGAAACAGGCCTGGACAAAAATGATGGTACTCCTAGAAAAGATTGAAAATAATGTGACCATAGGGACATGTTCAACCAAGATGTGTCCTCTAATTAACATCACAGGTGTCTACAAACTTGTAATCAGTCAGTCAGCCTATTTAAAGGGTGACAAGTAGTCACTGTGCTGTTTGGTGACATGGTGTGTACCACGCTAAACATGGACCAGAGGAAGCAAAGGAGAGATTTGTCTCAGAAGATTAGAAAGAAAATGATAGACAAGCATGTTAAAGGAAAAGGCTATAAGACCATCTCCAAGCAGCTTGATGTTCCTGTGACTACAGCTGCACATATCCAGAAATTTGACTGAAGCCAACCTCCCTGGACGTGGCCGCAGGAGGAAACTTGATGAAAAATGGAAGAGATGGATAATACGAATGGTAACAAAAGAGCCCAGAACAACCTCTAAACACATTCATGGTGAATTCCAAGGTCAAAGTACATCAGTGTCAGATCGCACCATCCGTCGTTGTTTGAGCCAAAGTGGACTTCATGTGAGACAACCAAGGAGGACACCACTGTTGAAAACGAATCATAAAAAAACCAGACTGGAATTTGCCAAACTGCATGTTGACAAGCCACAAAGCTTGTGGGAGAATGTCCTATGGACAGATGAGACAAAACTGCAACTTTTTGGCAAGGCACATAAGCGCCATCTTCACAGACGCAAAAATGAAGCATACCAAGAAAAGAACACTGTCCCAACTGTGAAACATGGAGGAGGTTCTGTTATGTTCTGGGGCTGCTTTGCTGCATCTGACACAGGGTGTCTTGAATCGGTGCAGGGTACAATGAAATCTCAAGACTATCAAGGTATTCTAGAGAGAAATGTGCTGCCCAGTGTCAGACAGCTTGGTCTCAGTTGCAGGTCATGGGTCTTGCAACAGGATAATGACCCAAAACACACAGCTAAAAACATCCAAGAATGGCTAAGAGCGAAACATTGGACTATTCTAAAGTGGCCTTCTATGAGCCCTGATCTAAATCCTATTGAACATCTGTGGAAGGAGCTGAAACATACCGTCTGGAGAAGACACCCTTCAAATCTGAGACAACTGGAGCAGTTTGCTCATGAGGAGTGGGCCAAAATACCTGCTGAGAGGTGCAGAAGTCTCATTGACAGTTACAGAAATCGTTTGTTTGTCGTGATTGCCTCAAAAGGTTGTGCAACAAAATATTAAGTTAAGGGTACCATCGTTTTTGGCCAGGCCTGTTTCATGAGTTTGTTTTTTAAAATAATTCTGTTCAACCACAATTCAAAAGCATTGTCTGATTTTCATTGGTTAATTTTCATAGAATTTTCATTTATTACCACTTTTGTCAGATTGATGTTATTTCTGTGACCATTGTGGGTTTTTCTTTCATTAACAGAGGGGTACCAACAATTTTGTCCACGGCTGTATATATATTGGTATCAGGCCCTAGTTAACATATCGGGATCTTTAAAAAGTCATAAATGCACTTCTGTAAAGATTGACAAAAAATCAGGGGAAATTAGGAGTGTGAGAGGAAAAAAAATGATGCATGGTAATATCTTGATACTTTGTGGTGGTGATACTGTGTCAATTCAGAGACATTGTGATTCTTTATTAAAGTGACACTCTCTCAAAAATCATGTTTTTTCTGTTAACATGTCTGTAACATGTTTTTGTGGCTTACAAGACATATCAAGAGGGAAATCATTGAAATGTCTGTTTTTTGTTTTTTTTTTTTTTTTGCTGTAAAGTTTCACTTAAGCCCCCTCCCCCACCTTCAGAACTCCGTATACAAAGATATAGAGTGATGATAATCAAGACAGTGGTGGTAATGCACCTGTTTTGTTTGCTTGCGGTTGTCCATCGAGTCCAATGATGATGTCCACTTCTATCAATGAGTCCTTTGATGGCTATGTAGTCCTATCCTGGACCCACATGTCCTGTTGCAGGTAGGGCATGTAAAAGTTGTAGTAGTGGCAGCAGGGGCTGCAGGTGCATTCCTCCTCAGTCTTCTCTCCTGTCTCCTGGCTGTTCTGTCCTCCTTCATCATACGGGTCCCCACAAGGCACTGCTGTCGCCAGGTGTTCCGGTCAGCAGCAGCCTCCTCCAGAGCCTCAGGTCTGATCCTGCACTTCTTTAAGGCCATCTTTAGCTGGTCCTTGTAGCGCTTCTTTTGCCTTCCAGCAGAGCGTCGACCATGGTGTAGCTGGCCATATAACACCCTGCGAGGCAGCCGGTTTTGGGGCATCCTCACCACATGTACCAGCCAGCGTAGCTGGTGCTGGGTGATCGTTGCCTCAATACTCCTACAGCTGGTTTTAAAGAGTATCTCAGAATGAGGCACATGGTCACGCCAGGTGATTCCCAGGATGCGCTGAAGGCAGCATATGTGGAACTGTTCTAGATCCCTAATGTGGCGGCTGTAAGTCACCCAGGATTCACAGCTGTAGAGGAGAGTAGTGACACAGACTGCTTGGTAAACAGAGATCTTCGTTTGAAGATGGAGGTTCTTGTTCTGGAAGACCCGACACCGGAGTCTCCCAAAAGAAGCTGCACCTGTAAGCTGGTTGCCAACTGCCAATCAAATCTAAAAGAAGAAGAAAGAGGAAGAAGCCCCCCCACCACCACCACCACCAAACATGATGACACCACCTTCACATGAAGAAGACCCTGGGGAGACTGCTTCTTGCTCACATCCGCCCCCTGGTGTGACCAGCGATGGATCCACTCCAGTTTGCCTACCAGCATGGCATTGGGGTGGAGGATGCAGTGATCTTCCTCCTTCACCGTTCTCTGTCCCACCTGGAGAAGCCCGGGAATGTGGTGAGGATCATGTTCTTTTTTTTTGTAACTTAAGATTTTTATTCATTTTTCATTATATATATTGCATTCAGATCTCAGTCTACATTTAAAAAAAAACAACAAAGGGGCTAGAGTAAAAAAGAAAAAGAAAAAAAAAAAAAGGGGGGGGGGACAAATGTTGGAGCATCAAGTTTTTAGTTTCCATCTCTTAATTCTTCTGGTTTTTCCAGCGTCTTTGGTTATTCTTTCAATATCTGTCTCGTTGTTGCACTTTGTAGTGTGTCCATTTCCGCCATTTTTTTCCCCATAGTCCTTCTTGCATTCTTTGTCGATATGTTAGTTTTTCCATCATACGTATGTCCTCAACAATGTCAGTCCATTGCTCTTGGTCAGGAAGAACTTCTGATCGCCATTTTTTTGTGATAGTTTTTTTACATGCAATCAACAAGATTTTAACTAGATATCTGTCCTCAGCCTGTATAACATTGTCTCTTTTAAGATCACATAGGTACATCAAGTTACAGTTCATTGGTGTATTATATCCTAATATCCTCTGTATTGTCACATGTATAGATTTCCAGAATGATGAGATTTTGCAGCATTTCCAAAACATATGCGAGTGGTCTGCATTTTGAGCCCCACATCCCCTCCAGCATATAGATTGGGTATTTGTATACTTTCCTTGAATCTGTGGTGTAATGAAAAAGCGAATCAGGTTTTTCCATCCAAATTCCCTCCATGTTCTTGAATTTGTTGACGTGTGTTGTGTTTTCCATATTTCCTGCCAGCTTTCTTCTGTTATGTTTAAATTGAGCTCTTTCTCCCATTTCTCCTTTATATAGTTACTTGAATGATTGTTTGCCATAAGTTTCTGATATAGCTTTGAAATAATTCTTGTTTTATTTCCTGTATATGAGCTTAAAATGAATTGTATAATCTCGCTCACATCTGTTTGGAGGTTATGCCTAATCTTCTTCATATAATAGTCTCTCATCTGCAGATATCTGAAGAATTCCGATCTTTCTAGTTTAAATTTTCTCCTGATGTTTACAAAGCTCCCGAGATCTTTTTTTCCGATATTGCCCCATGCTGTGATTCCCTTGTTCACCAGATTTTTGTATCCCCTATCTTGTTTTGCCGGTTCAAACTGACTGTCAAATGCTACCCATTTCAATAGTTTTATGTCTTCCTTTATATTATACTTTTGTACTATTTTATACCACAGTTCTAAAGTAAATTTAGTGATTGGGTCTATTTGTTTGATTTGCTTATATGCATCTTTATCTCCTATTATGCTTTGTACTGGGAGTCCCTCAATTTCCTTTTCCATTTCTTTCCATTTTGCCTCATATCCCTCGTCGCACCAACATATGATATATCTTATTTGTGCTGAGTAGTAATATTCCTTTAGACTCGGTAGGCCCATGCCTCCTTTCTCTTTTGGTAACTGGAGAGTTTTATATTTCACTCTTGGTTTTTTACCTCCCCAAACAAATCTCGATATCATCCTGTCCCACTTTGAGAATTGGGCATCTGGAATCTCTGTTGGTATAGCCTGGAAGAGGTAAAGTAATCTAGGTTGTATGCTGATTTTGACTGTCTCAATTTTTGAATTCAGATCCATATTTAAGATTGACCATCTATCAATATCTTTTTTTTATTTCTTGTTCCAACCTATCATAGTTTGCTTTATAGATTTTGCTTAGATCTTTAGGTATGTTCACTCCAAGGTATTTTATTTCTTTTTGTTTCCAGTTTAGTTTGATCTTATCAGTTATCTGGTTTAGAGGGTTATAGTGGAATGTCAGTATTTGTGTTTTTGTTATGTTTATCTTGTATCCTGATAATTTTCCAAAATTTTCTATCAAGTTCATCATTTCCATTATTGATTCATCTGGTTGTTCAAGGTAAACTATAATATCGTCTGCAAATAGCCCAATCTTGTGTTCCGCCCCCTTTATTGTTACACCTTTTAATTTCTTATTTTGTCGTATCGCTTGAGCCAATGGCTCTATGAACAGAGCAAACAAGGTGGGCGATAAGCAGCATCCCTGCCTAGTTGATCTTTGTATATTTACTTTGTCTGTTAAGCTACCGTTTATCTTGATTCTTGCCACAGGTTCTTGATACAGCGTCCTTATGCATTGTACTGATTTTTCGTTAAATCCAAAGCGTTCCAGCACACTATATAGGAATTTCCAGTTAACCCTGTCAAATGCTTTTTCTGCGTCTAAACTCATTATTACTGCACTTTTCTTTATGTATTTGATTAATTATATGTATTGTTCTCCTGATATTGTCATGTGTTTGGCGTCCCTCTATGAAACCAGTTTGATCATCTTCTATCAATTCCGTCAAGAATGTCTTTATTCGTTTACATATAATTGTTGTATATATTTTATAATCCACATTTAATAAAGAGATTGGCCTATAGTTTCTGCATTGTTCTCTATCTTTCCCTGGCTTTAAAATGACTGAAATAATGGCTTCGTTCCATGATGGAGGTATTTTGTTGTTGTTCAACGTCCAATTAAATGACTTTAGAAGCTGTGGCGTGAGTTCTTCTATAAACAGTTTATAAAACTCAGAGGGGTATCCATCACTACCTGGTGATTTACCGTTTTTAAGTGACTTAATCACATCTCTAATCTCTTGTGTTGTTATTTCTGCTGTTAGCTTTTCATTTTTTTGATTTCCTATTGATGGCAAGTCCAATGTGCATAGAAATTTTTTAATATCTTTAGTATTTGTTTCTTCAGGTTGCGAGTATAGTTCTTGGTAGAAATTATGGAATATTTCTTCGATGTTTTCTGGGTTAACTGTGGTTTTATTTGTGGTGGGGTCTTTAATCTTATATACATTATTCATTGTTTGTTGTTTTCTTAACCGTTTTGCCAGCAGTTTTGTGGCTTTTGGTCCCGTTTCATAATATTTTTGCTTTAGATATCTATTTTTCCTTTCAATTTCATCCATTTGTGTTTCTTTTATCTTTATTTTTTCTTCTTTAATTTCTTGATATATTTTTGGGTCATTTGTGCTTTGATGTTTATGTTCTAATTCCCTCAGTCTCTCACATCTTTGTTCATACGCTTCCAGTTTAGTCTTATTTGCTTTTCCTGTTTCAACAATTAATTTACCTCTTAACACGGCTTTTAGTGCATCCCATAGTATTGTTGGGTCCACTTCTTCATTGTCATTCTCTTGGATATATTCATTTATGTTTACTTTTATTCTTTCTTTCATTTTATCATCATTTAACAGTCCTACATTAAGTTTCCATGTTGTTTGTCGTTTTCTATTGTTTAAATTTATTTCCATGTATATAGGATTATGATCTGATATTTCTGCCCCTCCAATCCAACAATTTCTCACCCTGTGTCTGTCATCTTCATTCATAAGGAAGTAATCTATTCTAGAGTGTACTTTATGGACTGCTGAATAATGTGTATAGTCTTTTTCGAGTGGGTGCAGGTCCCTCCAAATGTCTTCCATACCCATTTCTGCCAGTGAGGTTCTTATGAATTTTGTTACATGTTTTTTTGTCTTCTTAACACTTGTTGTATCAATTTCATGATCCATGACAGCATTTAAGTCTCCTCCACAAATTAGGACTCCCACTGTGTGTTGCTATGAGATCAAACAGATGTTGAAAAAAACCCTTGTCACTTTCTGGTGGGGCATAGATGTTCACTAATGTGATCTGCATTCCATCTATGCTACCCTTTATTATTACATACCTGCCTTCTTTATCCTGGATTTCCTGTTCACATTCAAATTGTATTTTATTTGAGATTAGTATCATAACCCCCCTTTTAGTTCCTCCCTTAAATGAACTGTAGTAGAAGTTCTTATAGCCAAATCTCTTTAGTTTCACATGTTCTGTCTTGCTCAAATGTGTCTCTTGCATAAATATAATTTCGGCTTTTTCTTTCTTGAATTTTCTTATTATTCTTTCCCTTTTAACAGGTGAGTTCAGACCATTCACGTTTAGTGTTATTATCTTAAGATTTTTACCCATAATCATGTTTTTCCATTTTTTTAACTTGTGCTCCTAGCCCCTTTAACAACAAAAATAACACATATTTATATAAAAACACATTAAAAAATCTCGACCTCCGTACTTTGGGCCTTTCTTCTGCCCACTGGTCCCTGTTGGTGGGTGGAGGGATTGTCCTCACCGAGTGTAGGGCCCTCCCTAGACCTGTATTTACTATCCAAGAAATAGTCATTAGTCTAGAAATGTCCAACAAATATCACTTAAACCTCTCCTAGCCGTCTGTTTCTCTTTTACCTTGTCTTCTTGGCCTTCATTTCTTCTGTGTCTTTCTTAATCTTTGTTATAATCTAGGCTTTCAGTTGAAAGCCTTGTAGTCTTTCCTGGGCCCGCTGCGCCACGTCTCCCCCCGTCTTTTGCCGTTCACTCGCCTCCACTCCGGCTGTCGTGATGCGTTCAGGGCCGCCGCTGCTCCTACCGTTTACTCCGGCACGTTCACCGCAAGGCCCCGCTCCATCATGTCCTGCGCTGCCTCTCTGGCTGTGTTGTAGGTTCTTACGCCGTTCTCCCAATGAATCCTCATCTTCGTTAGCGGCGTTTGGAATCTAATTTTTTTTTCTTTCAGCGTTTTTTTAATGTTGGCATATTTCTTCCGCTGCTGCACAATTTCTGCCGGGTAGTCATGATCAAAGAATATCTGCTTGTCGCCGATTCGTATCTTTTTTTTCCACGCTCATGTCAGGATTCTTTCCTTTACATCATATTTCAGAAAGTTTACCACAACTGACCTGGGTGTAGAGCGTGGGTTTGGGTTCTGTGCCGAGGCTCTGTGCGCTCGTTGAATCTGCAGATCCGCTTCGCTGGGCAGTTCCAGCTCTTTTTTTAAGAACTGATCCATGAATTTCGTCATCGAGTTGCCTTCAATGCCCTCCGGGATCCCGAAGATGCGTATATTGCCCCGTCTGGACCTGCTCTCCAAGTCGGTTACTTTCTCCTGCATCCTCTGCATTTGTGCCGTCAGGGTCTGCAGCTGTTCGCTTGCCTCGCTATTCCAATCTTCCAGCTCTGATATTCGGGCCTGCGCTTCTGTCATACACGCCCGCTGGGAGCGCAGCTCCTACATGTTTTCTGCTAGCTTGCGCTCCATTTCTCTTCGGAGGCCCATAATTTCTTCCTTAATCTCTTTTTTCAGCTCCTCCTTAAGAGCCGCTAAATCCTGTTGTAGCTGCCGTTTGAAGTCTCTCAACTCTTTACCCAAACTGGTGATGCCAGTGTTCATGGTATCGAGCTTTGTGTCCTCCATTTTCTCTGCTGCGGTCACCTCGTTTTTTTGGGCCCCGTGTTCAGCGGTTTCTCCTGCGTTGTTGAAGAGGAATTCTTTAATTTTACTCTGCTTTTGTCCTTGTGCCCGGCTCCTTCGTGTTTTCATCCCTTAGTTTATTGATCCGCTTATGTTGAGTTGGCCATTTACCGATGATTTTTAATCCGGCTAGGGAGAGCTCTCTGTTTAAGCGTTATGTCTCTCCGCCATCTTCCCGGAAGTCCCGAGGATCATGTTCTTTGACTTCTCTAGTGCTTTCAACACCATCCAACCGATGATCCTGAAGGACAAGCTGCTGTGCGCAGGGATGGACCAACACCTGTCATCATGGATCCTGGACTACCTCACTAACCGGCCACAGTTTGTGAGAACCTGAGATTGTGTGTACGACACGATCATCGGTAGCACGGGGGCCCCCCAGGGAACGGTCTTGGCTCCCTTCCTGTTCACCCTTTATACTGCAGACTTCTCACACAACACAACACACTGCCATCTACAGAAGTTCTCTGACGACTCTGCGATTGTCGGCCTCATCTTCAACGGAGATGAAGCTGAGTACAGAGGACTTATCCAGGACTTCGGAGACTGGTGCCATCGGAACTGCCTCCAGATTAACACGAGGAAAACTAAGGAGCTGGTGGTGGACTGCCGCAGGCAAGGACAACCCCTCACAGCACCAGTAAACATACAGGGAACAGACATTGAGATGGCAACTTCCTACAAGTACCTGGGTGTTCATCTGAACAATAAACTAGACTGGTCACACAATACTGACGCACTCTACAAGAAGGGACAGCGCAGGCTGTTCCTGCTGAGGAGGCTCAGGTCTTTTGGTGTACAAGGGGCACTGCTGAAGACATTCTACAACACGGTGGTGGCATCAGCCATCACTTTTGGAGTGGTCTGCTGGGGCAATGGCATTACAGCAGCCGATAGGAAGAGACTGAACAAACTGATCAAGAAAGCTAGATCTGTCCTGGGGTAACGCCTTGACCCAGTGGAGGAGATGGGAGAGAGTAGGATGGTGGCTAAACTGTCATCTCTGCTGGAGTCCGAGTCCCACCCTATGCAGGACATACTGAACGCATTGAGGAGCTCATTTAGCAGTAGACTACATCATCCTAGGTTCACAACCGAGAGGTTTTGCAGGTCCTTCCTACCTACGGCTATCAGACTGTATAACCTAAGCAGGGCTACTCGCAGAGATAGCAAAAAAACATGACAACCTAATAGTATTGAATGCAAAAGGCGCAACAGACTTACACAAATGGTCCCCTCCAGTATACAACTAGGACAATATCAGTCACTATGGAGGGTGACAATATGTATGGGTACATATTCATACTATGTAGGATAACTAAGTAGACGGTTATGCTGTTTATTCCATCTTGCTACAGTGCTCCGCACTGTGTATATATATTTATGTGTACGTATGTATATTCACAGCTCTTGTTTTTACTTTTTATTTTTCTTATCTTCTTAATTATTGCTCTGAGTGTTGCTATCCCTGTGCTGTTGCAATCCTGGAATTTCCCCATTGTGGGACTAATAAAGGCTTATCTTCTTTTCTCTTATCTTAAACAGGGATTTTGGACAGAGTGTTTCTAGCTGTGTAAGCATTCCTGCTTAGCCTGATTGGTTGTAACATTAACCACTCAGGCTAAGTACTGGGCATTGGCTGCAGACCTGAGTTCACTGCCTCGGGGGAAGCGGGAGGAGCAAAAAAAAAAAGGAGCTGAGGAGCAGCAGGAGCTTTTACAAATTGGGAAAGATGGCAGAATATACTGTTCAGTTTTTGGCTGTGTGAGCAAGAAATCCTCTTCTTTTGAAGGGTCATTGACTGAAAAATGGTGTGTTTGTAGGTTTTAACTGTCTGAAATGAGTTTTCTGGTCACCTAATTATCCCAGAATTTTCAAAACAGTCAATTCTCTTAAAAAAAGATCTTGTTTTTCTCTCCCAGAAACAGTTTTGACTTTTTTGTGGAAATCGTTAACGTCATGTTTTGAAAAAGCCAACCCACCGCCGTCCTTGAGACCAGCCCACTGCTCTATTATTGGCCCGCCTAGCTGTCTTTCATGTATATGGAAGTGGTGCTAAAGGTACCCAATTAGCCCCCAAGCTAACACTGGTAACAGGAAGCTCGAACCAAGCATGGCTTATATTGTTCTTCAGATTTAGCCACCCTAATAACCATCTCTGTTACCACGTGGTTCACTGGTCCGCGGTCCACAATGTGCCTCGCATCGCTCCGGCCTGTCTCCCGGTGGTTTTGCCGTGGTTCCGTGGCGGGACGCCAGCATGATGGTCACAGAGAGCTGAGAGCCAGCTGGGTCAGCTCCCCCACCATCCTTCGGGCATATTCTCACGGGGAGCTGCTTTGTGATGGGTCATCCCCCTGGCTGGCCGTGGGAGAGGAGCAGAATACTGTGGAGCGAGCCATTGCCCTTTGAGATCTCGTGGCTCAGCCACCGGCCTCAGTTTGCAGCGATAGGTGGAGTGCGCGGTGCTAGCGATTTAATGTGGCGTCTCGGCGGGGGGGGTGGGGGGTGGGGGGTGGGCCGGGATGATGCGAGATGCACAAACAACTGTGGATCGGTGAACCAGCGCTGCTCATCCAAGCTGGAAGGAGCTGGCTAGAAGCCACTTGGCTAATGGCTAACTGATGTAAGAGCGAGGGCGGAGTTGAACAGCTGAAGTCTGTTTCTTAAAGTGACAGGCTGTAAATCAGAGTGTTTGAAGAAAGCCAATAAAAATAAAAATAAATAAATTTGCTTCAATAATTAACCCTCAAGCGACCGAGTGGGGTCATTTACGATCCCAGCCATATAATTTAATGTGCCGTCTCTTTATTTTTTATCCAAATTTTCTTTCCTAGCATGAATTTGTCAGTCTACTAATCCTACACACTTTCATAGTTTTTTGCAGGGATCAACCAATTGGTGTGGCGTAGACATCGCAAACTCTTGCGGGGTCATTTATGACCCCGAAGAGAAGCACTGGTTTTTAAACATTGGTTTTATAAATTTTATTCAAATGTTCCACTTCTAATAGTTAGTTAGTTAATTCCTTCACACCTGAAGGTGTATATGGGCGGCGCCTATCTCCGTTTCTCTGACCCTAGGCCACACAGCTACTGTAAGTAGTGAAAGCTACAGCGGGGGGGTCAGTCCTCTGGTAGCTCTGTGTGTAACTTTACTTTCCCCATTCCATTATGCGGAGCACCACGCTAGAAGGCAGAAAGCACCATTTTTATATGGTCTTTGGTATGACCCGGCCGGGATTTGAACCCCTGCCTCCCGGGTGTGGGGCGGATGCTCTACCAACTGAGCCACCACTCCGGTTTCCACTTCTAATCAGCACTTTATATTGTATTGCAGTGAACCATGGCTAACAGACCTAGGATAGCAAGATTTACATTTGTCTGTTTGTCTGTCTGTTTGTTAGCAAGATAACTCAAAAAGTTATGGACGGATTTTCATGAAATTTTCACAGATTGTCAGAAATGGGGTATCCTACAGATGATTAGATTTTGGTGGTGATCCGGATCACCGTCCACAAGAAAACCGCCATTACGCAAAATGCCATAATAGGTATCATGATCATCATTGTAACTACAATAATAGGTATCATCGTCATCGTGATGATGATATGATGACTATGATGATGATGATGATACCTATTATTGTAACTATGATGATAATAACTATGATGATGATGATGATGATGTTCCAAGAGTGAACTGACAAGGACTGTCTAAAATAAATGTAATGTTGTTCTTACAGTCTGCGTTTTGGTTATTTCTTGCAATTAAAGTATTATTAGCAAACACATTTTACATTAGATCATTATAAAATACCTGTCTTAAATACAGGGAGTAGTTTTGGTATGATAAACCTCCAACCAGCCATTTATAATAAGGATCCCTGTACAGAGCACAATGGGGTCATAAATGACCCCACTTGGTCATTTCAGTCCGTAAAATAGCTTGGTCGCTTGAGGGTTAAAGGAAAAGTGAACAAAATATTCAATTCAATTTTATTTATATAGCGCCAAATCACAACACAGGTCGTCTCAAGGCACTTTACAGAAAAGAGTGGGTTTAGGCCACACTCTTAGTTTATAGAACCCAGCAGAGACCTCTAAGAGCAAGCACTGCGGCGACACAGGCAAGAAAAAACTTCCCTTTATTGGGCAGAAACCTCGGGTGGAACCATAGCTCATAGAGGACAGCCATCCGCCTTGACCGGCTGGGTTGATTAGCTACATTCAAAACAAACATACAAATGCAACATTCAAAGCCAAACAGTCCAGTATCAAGTCTGGTCAGGCTGAACATGCGAGCGAAGGCCTGGCAGGGGCAGCATTTCTAACTAAAGGCCTTATTAAAGAGAAAAGATTTCAACTTGCTCTTGAATAAAGAGAGAGTGTCTGCCTCCCGAATTCAACTGGGAAGATGGTTCCACAGGAAGGGCGCTTGATAGCTGAAAGCTCTACTAATCTACTTCTAGATACCTTGGGGGTCACTGGTAGTTTGGATTTTTGGGAGCGCAGAGCTCTGGTTGGATGATAGGGATCTAAGAGTTCTTGAAGGTAAGCAGGAGCCTTACCATTAAGAGCTTTATAGTTTAAGAGCCATCCATCCATCCATCCATCTTCTACCGCTTTTCTGGAGGTCCGGGTCGCGGAGGCAGCAGTTCAAGCAGAGAAGCCCAGACTTCCCTCTCCCCAGCCACCTGCTCCAGCTCTTCAGAGGGGATACCAAGGCGTTCCCAGACCAGCTGGGAGACATAGTCTCTCCACCGAGTCCTGGGTCTGCCCCGGGGTCTCCTCCCAGTGGGACGTGCCTGAAACACCTCAAGTGGGAGGCGTCCAGGAGGCATCCTAATCAGATGCCCATACCACCTCAACTGACTCCTTTCAATGTGGAGGAGCAGCGGTTCTACTCTGAGCCTCTCCCGGATGACTGAGCTCCTCACTCTATCTCTGAGGGTGAGTCCAGCAATCCTACGGAGAAAGCTCATTTCAGCCGCTTGTATCCGCGATCTCGTTCTTTCGGTCATTACCCTAAGCTCGTGACCATAGGTGAGAGTAGGAATGTAGATTGACTGGTAAATCGACAGCTTTGCCTTAGAACTAAGCTCCCTCTTCACCACAACAGACCGGTACAACGTCCGCATCACTGCAGATGCTGCTCCAATCCGTCTGTCGATCTCTCGCTCCATTTTCCCCTCACTCGTGAACAAGACCCCAAGATACTTAAACTCCTCCACTTGGGCAGGAGCCTGTCCCCAACCCGGAGAGGACAATCCACCTTTTTCCGGCTGAGGACCATGGACTCGGACTTCTCATCCCAGCCGCTTCACACTCAGCGGCAAACCGTCCCAGCAAGAGCTGTAGGTCATTGCTGGATGAAGCCAACAGGACAACATCATCTGCAAACAACAGAGATGAGATCCTGTGGTCACCAAGCATGACACCCTCCATTCCCTGGCTGCGCCTAGAAATCCTGTCCATAAAAATTATGAACAGGATCGGTGACAAAGGGCAGCCCTGGCGGAGTCCAACTCTCACTGGGAATGACTCCGACCGAGTGTTGGCAATACGAACCAAACTCTCACAACGGTCGTACAGAGACCGAATAGCTCGTAACAACAAGCCCGATACCCCATACTTCCGAAGCACCCCCCACAAAAATCCACGAGGGACGCGGTCAAATGCCTTCTCCAAGTCCACAAAACACATGTAAACTGGTTGGGCAAACTCCCACAAACCCTCAAGAATTCTCAAGAGGGTAAAGAGCTGGTCCGATGTGCCACGGCCAGGACGAAAACCACATTGCTCCTCCTGAATCCGAGGTTCTACCAACGGCCGGACTCTCCTCTCCAGTACCTTGGCATAGACCTTCCCAGGGAGGCTGAGGAGTGTGATCCCTCTAAAGTTGGAGCACACCCTCCGGTCCCCTTTTTTGAAGAGAGGAACCACCACCCCGGTTTGCCATGCCAAAGGCACTGCCCCCGACCTCCACACAATGTTGCAGAGGCGTGTCAACCATGACAACCCAACAACATCCAGGGCCTTGAGGTACTCAGGGCGAATCTCGTCCACCCCTGGGGCCCGGCCACCAAGGAGATTTTTAACCACCTTGGCGACCTCAGCTCCTGTGATAGGCGAGTCATCCCCCTCGTCCCCAAACCCTGCTTCCTCTGTGGAAGGCGTATCAGTGGGATTGAGGAGATCCTCGAAGTATTCCTTCCACCGCCCGACGATATCCCCAGTCGAAGTCAACAGTGTCCCATCCGCACCATACACAGTGTGGACGGGGAGCTGCTTTCCCCTCCTGAGCCGCCGAACAGTTTGCCAGAATCTCTTTGAAGCCGACCGAAAGTCTTGTTCCATGGCCTCACCGAACTCCTCCCATACCCGCGTTTTTACTTCAGCAACCACCCGAGCTGCACTCCGCTTGGCCTGCCGGTACACCTCAGCTGCTTCGGGAGTCCCACAAGCCAACCAAGCTTGATAGGACTCCTTCTTCAGCTTAATGGCCCCCCTCACCACTGCTGTCCACCACTTGGTTCGGGGGTTGCCACCACGAGATGCACCGACCACCTTGCGGCCGCAGCTCTGGGCCGCTGCTTCAACAACAGAGGTGGAGAACATGGCCCATTCAGACTCCATGTCTCCAGACTCCCTCGGAATGTGGTTGAAGTTCTTCCAGAGGTGGGAGTTGAAGACCTCCCGGACAGGGGCCTCAGCCAGACGTTCCCAGCACACCCTCACTATACGTTTGGGTCTACCAGGTCTGAATGGCTTCCTCCCCTGCCATCGGATCCAGCTCACCACCAGGTGGTGATCAGTTGACAGCTCTGCACCTCTCTTTACTCGGGTGTCCAAGACATACGGTCGCAGGTCTGATGATACGATAACAAAATCGATCATCGACCTGCGACCTAGGGTGTCCTGGTGCCAGGTGCACATATGGACACCCTTATGCTTGAACATGGTGTTCGTTATGGACAGACTGTGGTTAGCACAGAAGTCCAATAAGTCTAATAGTTTAAGAGCAATATCTTGAATTCAGTTCTATATTTTATTGGGAGCCAATGTAAAGAAGCTAAGGCTGGAGTAATGTGATCTTTTCTCCCTGTTCTCATAAGGATACGTGCAGCTGCATTCTGAATGAGTTGGAGAAACTTTATGGACTTATTTAGGCAACCTGATAAAAGTGAGTTACAATAGTCAAGTCTAGAGGTGATAAAGGCGTGGACAAGTTTCTCTGTATCTTTATGAGACAGGATGGACCTAATTTTAGAAATATTACACAGATGGAAGAAGGCGGTCTTAATGGTTTGCTGTATATGAGTGTTGAAAGACACATCTTGGTCAAAGACAACTCCCAAGATTCCTAACAGAAGACGTAGAAGCCAGTGCAATGCCATCTAGTGTTGTTATCTTGCTAAAAAGAGTACTTCTTGCATGTTTGAGGCCAAGAACAATGACTTCAGTTTTATCTGTATTCAGCAATAGAAAGTTGTAGTTCATCCAGGTTTTGATATCCTTAAGACACTCCTGGAGTAAACCCCACTGGCTGGGATCATCTGGATTGATGGATAAATACAATTGTCATCAGCGTAACAATGAAAATGAATAGAATGTTTCCTCATAATGTCTCCCAAAGGCAGCATGTATAATGTAAACAATACTGGTACAAGTATTGATCCCTGCGGAACTCCATAGCTAACTGTGGTCTGCGTAGAGGACTTGTTATGGACATGAACAAACTGGGAACGATCTGATAGATAAGACTGGAACCATCTTAACGTTGTTCCATTCAAGCCAATTTGCTGTTCAGGTCTCTCTAGCAGAATATGGTGGTCAGTAGTATCAAAGGCAGCGCTGAGGTCCGATAAAACAAGTACGGAGACAAGTCCTTTGTCAGATGCCATAAGAATGTCATCAGTAACTTTCACTAAGACTGTCTCTGTGCTGTGATGTTTCCTAAAACCCGACTGAAATTTCACAAATATAGAATTTTTTTCTAAAAAGGTGCATAGTTGATAGACGACTACTCTTTTGAGGATCTGGGAAAAGTAGGGGAGGTTAGATATTGTTCTATAATTGGCCAAAATCCCAGAATCAAGCAAAGGTTTTTTGAGTAGAGGTTTATTTACTGCCACTTTAAATGACTGCGGCACATGTCCTGTCAATAGGGACATATTAATTATGTTCAAAAGAGATGGTCTAATCAGAGATAGTGATTCCTTCACTAGTCTAGCGGGGATTGGGTTTAAAAGACAGGTAGTTGGTTTAGAGGCTGACACTACTAGGGCTAAATCAGAATGATTAATACAAGAAAATTTAGAAAAGTGGAGTTCTGACCCCGTGGGCACAGCAGTGTTAGGTAGAGGCTTGGTCTTTTTAGGGGGGGTATTTTTTGGAATATTATTCCTAATACTGACAATTTTATCATTCAAAAAATTCAAAAAGTCGTCAGCACTAAGAGTTGGAGGGATGTAGGCATCTATGGCATTTTGGCTCTTGGTTAGCTGAGCCACAGTGTTAAAGAGAAATCTGTGGTTGTTTTTATTTTCTTCTATCAAGGATGAATAGTCCTGTGGTAGTCCATCGATTCGATGATGACCATCTTCTTTATTTATGAGTCTGCTGGTGTTTGAATAGTCCGATCCTGGATCTGCAGATTTGGTTACAGACCGGGCATGTGAAGGAGGTGCTGGGGGGAGCAGGGGGGACTTGCCGAGCATGCCTCTTTGCACGCTTTGCTGTCCGGTGTTGTGTGCGCTGTTCCTCCATATAATCACTCCCTGTGAGGAGTAGGAGCGCCAGATGTCTCGGCAGGAAGCGAGTTCCTCCAGTGAAGAGGGGTTGATCCAACATCTCTTCAGGATGGACTTCATTTGGTCTTTGAAGCGCTTCTTCTGTCCACCAGCGCTGCGTTGGCCTCGGTGTAACTGACCATACAAGATTCTGCGTGAGAGTCTGTGGCTGGGCATCTGGATGACATGCCCTAACCACCTGAGTTGATGCTGGACCAAGATGGACTCGACGCTGCAACTGCCAGCTCTCACCAGCACTTCTGTGTGCGGCACTCTGTCCTTCCAAGTGATGCCAAGGATCTTCTGGAGACATCTTACATGGAAGGTCTCCAGGCTTCTCAGGTGGCAGCTGTAAATAGTCCATGCCTCACATCCATACAGTAAGGTGGTGATACATGCAGCTCTGTAGACCAGCACTTTGGTGTGGAGTTTGAGGTTGCTGTTCTGAAGAACCCTTCTCCTAAGATGACCAAAAGATGCTGATGCTTGCTTGAGGCGGTTCTGGATCTCGTCATCCATTGAGCAGGTGTCAGACATTATGCTCCCCAGGTATTTGAAAGTGGGCACTGTGAGCAGCTGTTGCCCTGCTGCTGTGAGGGTTATTGGGTTTTGTGGGGGATCAGTACTGGATTGACAGAGTACCTCTGTCTTCTGGGTGTTGATTGTCAGTCCCATTCTGGTGTATGCAGTTACAGCTGCCAAGAGGATGTTTTGTAGAGCGTCTGGTATATGGGCAACCAGGGCACAGTCATCGGCGTATTGTAGCTCAATGATGGTCTCTGATGTCAGCTTGGAAGTTGCCTATAGCCTCCTGATGTTGAACAGGTTACCATCAAGCCTGAAGTCAATGGTAACTCCAGCTTGATTCTCCACCCTCCTACGTAGCAGAGTTGTTACACAGACAAGGAAGATGTTGAAGAGGACTGGGGCCAGCACACAGCCTTGCCTCACTCCGGTTTGCACTCCAAAAGGTTCTGAGCTGTGCCTTTCCACTACCACTCGGGCCATCATCCCAGAATGGAACTGCGCGAGGATAGTGAGGAACTTGGGTGGACACCCAAATCTCTTCAGGACTTGCCACAGTAGTTCCCTGTTCACTGTGTCAAATGCCTTTGACAGGTCGACAAAGGCAATGAACAGGTCCTTATGCTGCTCCCGACATTTCTCTTGGAGCTGATGTGTCACAAAAATCATGTCAACTGTCCCCCTGTCCTTCCGAAAACCACACTGTGACTCTGGGGTGACCCGCTCTGATATTGCAGAGATAAATCTGCGGAGCATGACCTTAGCAAGGACCTTTCCAGCAATGGCCAACAGAGAGATACCCCTACTATTGGAGCAGATGGATTTGTCTCCTTTGTTCTTGTAGATGGTCACAATGTTGCCGTCTTTCCACTGTTGTGGGACACACTCTCGTCTCCACCCCTCTGAGATATAGAGATACAGTGTCCGAGTACAGAGGTAGCCTCCTTCTTTGAGAAGTTCAGCTGGGATGTCGTCAGGTCCAGGGGATTTATTGTTTTTCAGGGTTGTTACTGCATGCAGAATTTCTTTGAAGGTTGGGGGGAGGTCGAGATCTGGCAAGGTAGGATGTTCAGGGAGCTCTGCAAGGACAGTTGGGTCCACTGAGGTGGGCTGGTTAAGCACGGTGTTAAAATGCTCAGCCCACCGCTCCACTATCATGGCCTGATCCTTGATTAAAGAAGATCCATCAGCAGATCTAACAGGTGCCAGGGAGCAGTTTCTGGGGCCGTAGATGGTTTTGACTGCATCATAGAAACTGTGCATATCATTTCTATCAGCATGAGTCTGGATTTCATTGGCCTTTGAGATCCACCACTCATCTTGCAGTTTCCTGAGAGTTGTTTGGGCCTCAGAACGAAGGGCTTGCCATTGCTTCTTATGAAATTGGGATTGTGGGTTGTTCAAGGTGACTCTGTGTGCCCTGTGCATTCTGTCCAGGAGGGTGGAGATCTCTCCAGCATTCTGGTCAAACCAGTCCTGATGTTTCTTGGTTTTGAAACCGATGGCTTGGGCTGCAGTCTCAAAAGAGGATGGTGGATAGAGTGGTCCACTTCTCGTCCATCCCAGACTCTGAGATGATCAGTTGTTCAATACCTGCCAGCCTCTCAGCTAGGGAGCGACAGAAGTTGTCACAGATGTCGCTGCTGGAGAGTCTGGCACAGTGGAGTATTTTCCTCTTTGGGCCACCGTGGTGAGCTAGGGGCCGAACATGCATTCTGACCTTTGTCAGAATCATGCGGTGGTTGGTCCAGCAGTCTGCCCCTTGCATAGCTCTTGTGATGAGCACGTCCTTGAGGTCAGCCCTCCTCACGATCACATAGTCGATCAGGTGCCAATGTTTGGACCTGCATCCAGGATGCCTTATGTTTGTTCTTTTGCTGGAAGATTGTGTTAGTGATGGTAAGATCATGTTCCGCACAGAGACTAAGAAGTCTCATGCCATTGGGGTTGACCTTTCCAATGCCGTGGGCACCGATTACACCATTCCAGTTTTGCAAGTTCTTTCCGACTCTTGCATTGAAATCACCAAGCAGCATGATTTTGTCACCCTTCGGGATGTGACTGAGGATGTCATCAAGTGTCTGGTAGAAGCGGTCCTTCTCTTCAGCGTTCGATGGCAGAGTTGGTGCATAGGCACTTACCAAAGTGACATACCTGCATTTTGCAAGGGGGATGCGAAGAGTCATGAGCCTTTCACTGACACCCACTGGTGATTCTGTGAGCTTGTGCAGGAGGCTGTTCTTGATTGCAAAACCAACTCCATGAAGGAGTTGTCCGCCAATGGGATATCCTTTCCAAAAGAATGTATAACCCTCTCCTACTTCATTGAGTGAGCCTTCCTCGAGGAGTCAGGTCTCACTGAGTGCTGCCACATCCACATTGTAGCGCTTCAGCTCACTGGCAACAAGTGCTGCTCTGCGCTGTGGTCTGTCCGGACTAGCATCCAGGAGTGTCCTTATATTCCATGCTACAGTTCTAAATGGTATTGTTTTTGTTTTTCGACCGCATAGTGGAATGTCCCGACAGGTGCGGTTTTCTATCCGGGTGCTGTGCTGAGTGGGCAATGTTTAGGCCACCTTTTCTAGGCCTTTCCCCAGTTGGGGTGAGCAGTGTGGTCCCTAAATAGGGCTGCTCAGACGCACAGGGGTCTGCCGGAAACAGCTGCCACTCAATCCCAACTGCTAACGACCGTTGTCCTGTGCCGCTGACGTGCAGAGTTCCAGGTAGGAGCTTCCAGCTCATTCAAACCTGCCCCCGTTACTGGATGCTCCATCGCCGCCAGACTTTAGAGGTCGGAGACTCATGGTAAAGAAGATACCTGCGCAGTGATGGTTTTTAGAGTGGCATGGGGGGGTGCGCTTTTCCTGATGCCACTACCTTGATTGTAGAGAAGATGGTTCCAGTGGCAAGGGAGACCCTAGACGACCGGTATCTTCTCACAACTGCAGGAGGCTGCCGGAATCCAGATTTTTGGGAAACCGCCTCAAAGCATGCCACCACCAGCTTGCTTTTTTGTCAGGGTGTGCTCCCTTAGCCTTCGTCCGCTTTTACAGCCATTGTGGTGTTTATCATTACTACCAGCTTCTGCCTGCTCTACCGTTGAGGTCTTCATCTTCGGGATCACTCTTAGTCTGGCCTCTACCCTTCGACCTGTTCAGCTTGGGTGACCCTGTCAGGAGTACGAGACTCCGGCCGACATAGCTGTAGGGGTCATGGAGACACTCAAAGTGCCCCACCACGATAAGGTGGTGATCTCATCGGGACATCCCATCGGGATGAATAGTACTGTCGCCTAGCACTACAGAGAGATTTCTTGTAGGTGGTAAGGCTGGCATTCCAGGCTGAACAAGATTCTTCTGTCTTATTTGCATGCCAGAGCCTTTCACAGGATTTAACTTTCTGTTTTAACTTACGGGTGTGGGAGTTGTACCATGGAGCTAGTCTCCTATTTTTAATATTTTCTTTTTAAGAGGGCTACGGAGTCAAGTGTTGACTGCAGTGACGCTGCAGTACTACCAACTAAAAGGTCTAATTCTAATGGATTCAAGTAGTCAGTGCTGTCTGCTATATTGAGACAAGGTAATAGATTAAGTGCTGAAGGGATTAATTCTTTAAAGCAAGCCACAGCACTATCAGATAAGTATCTGGTAACTATATTTCTGCTTGATGCTGTGAAATCGGATAGCACAAATTTGAACGTTTTCAAATGGTGGTCAGTCAGTGTAGGATTTTGAGGGATGACAAGCAGCTCATCAATTTCTACACCGTAGGCCAAGACCAGGTCAAGGGTGTGATTATGATGATGAGTTGGTTTACTAACACACTGAGAAAAACCAGTTGAATTTAAAGTAGAACTGAACTGAACGGCATTGAACGGCACTGGGTGATGGTACATACAGTTATAAAGATAATTTATCATTGGCACCCCCTCCACAAATCCCGGAATCTTGGAGAAAATCGCGATTTTGAATTTCCCGCCCTGAAAAATCAGACAAATCCGCCGATTAACCGGAAGTGCAGCCGGAGTTCCGTGTGACGTCACGAGTGTGACACAGTCCTCCATGTTTACCATTGCGAGCACGTCGACACTGGTTGTTTTTGGTGCATTTTGTCGTGATAGTCGACTACAAAACACTTCCAACACCTGGGAAGATCTGTTCAGTGGCCAAGGAAAGCTGTCATGGTGACAAAAGAAAAGGAAGGGGGAGGAAAAGCGACCGGGAAGCGATGCGTTTCTAGATATAGATACAGTGATCCCTCGCTACTTCGCGTTTCACCTTTCGCGCCCTCAGTGCATTGCGGATTTTTCAAAAATATTCATCAAAAATTCAAAATTGAAAAAAAATGGCACGAAAGTTGCCCGGGCGCTAGCAGAAGGCAGGGAGACTACATTAGAACATCAGGTATCAACACGGAGAGCCCGCACAACTCAAAATCCACCTCTCTGACCACCGCTCCACTCCTCTCCGCCCACCTCTTCACCGCTCGGGAATCTCGCAAGCTGATTGGCCGAGATGTTTTACCTCGCAAGCTGAATGGCCGAGACGTTTTACCCAGCTTCTCTCCCTGCAGAGCGCCCATACCCAGCGAAGGAAGACCGCATTCATTGTTCTTTATCACTCGTGTTGCTTAGTGGCACTTTTCGCTGTTCTCTTGTGCCTTTTTGTGCAAAACAGTGCTTGTGACGCCCTTGGGGGGGGGGGGTGACGCTACTTCGCGGTTTTTCACTTTTCGCGGTCGGTTCTGGTCTCCATTAAACGCGATAAGTGAGGGATCACTGTATTTATAAATAGCACAGTCAAATGCAGAGGCCAGTTCTGTTCATGTGTATTGCCACTATAGTCTACAGAAGTATTGTAATACATAGCCCAATTTTTTGAATGAATGAATGAATTTATTTATTTCGGATAGTACAGTACAGGTTGAAAGAAACTGAATGATATAACAACAACGTCAAATTGAACAATGACTCATCTGATTATACAATTCAATGTAAGTTATCCGAAATAGGTGATGGCTGAAGCCGCAGCTTATATTGCCCACCCATATTCCATCCAAGAATTCAAAAGAGAAAACAGGCAAGAGCGATTACAATTCAAAACAAAACTAAGACAAAATGTGACAGAGAAAAAAGAAAACTAAGCTACAACACAACACAGGCTGGATATGTTACAACTCGCCGCTCATTAGCGGCGCCAGCTGCGTGCACACTTGTGCCTCGTCAGCAGCGTGGGATATAAGCCACTCTGCCCTGGGCTTTGGCATGAAGCCGTCTGATTCCTTCAGCCCTCTTGCTGCAGAGGAACCCCCTCATCTCCCAGCAAGATCTACAGCGTAAGCATACCTGCCTTTGCCTTTCCAGTCTCTCCCCTGTGCACAGGTGTATTCCCCGGCGGCGGACCTCGCCTCTGCATTGCTGTCTGCCAGCTGCTGTCACAGGTGCATCAGGTCGCTGTCTCCCGGGCTCGCCCTTGTGCACGCCTGCCACCTGCCACACTCCTGCATCCTCCTCTGTCTCGTCACCGATCTTGAATGCCTCTTCACTCTGAAAAGTCTGGTGTTCTTGACTGCTGGAACTGCTATCATCTGCCATTGTTGTTTTGTTTAGGGATCACACTCGTGACGTCACGCAGCGTCGTCTGCACTACTTCCGGTTTGTTTGGCACTGCCAGCCAGAGGCAAAAGTTTATCGGCTTATAGCTTGGCCATCGCACGGCCTAAAAATTTCTTTTATGTGTTGAAAAATACAATAGGTAATAAGGAATTAATCTGCTATTCTACTTTTTGCGCCAAAAGGTGGGTTCAGTTCTACTTTAAGAGGGAGAGAAATGCTACACTATGACTGTCATTATCAGCATCTATATGAATATTAAAATTACCAACTATGATAATCTTGTCTGAACTAAGACCTAAGGTTGTTAAGAATTCAGAGAATTCAGACATAAATTTGGCAAAAGAAGCACTGGGAGGGTGATACACTGTGGTAAATAAAATGGGATGCTCTGGCCTCCAGAATGGATGTGCTAAGCTAAAAATTAAGCATTCAAAAGAGTTACAATTTGAGTTTAGCTTAGGCTGAGGGTTCATTGGTAATGTGGATTCATATATTACCCTGACACCACCACCTCGGCCAGTGTTTCTAGGAATATGAGTATTACCATAGCTGGGGGTGGGGGGTGGGGGTAGTCTCACTGATACTAACAAAATCATCAGGATGTAGCCATGTTTCTGTGAGACAGAGTTTATATTGTAATCCGTGATCATATCATTAATTAAGGTTGCTTTATCTGACAGAGGTCTTGTATTCAGCAGTCCGCATTTAATTATTTTATCTGTGGTAAATTAGTGGTTTTAATCTTTATTAAGTTATGTCGCATTTGACTTGGGTTATAATGTTTTGGGCAATGGGAGACGGACACAATCTCTATGGGGTTATGAACTGAAGACTGATCTAAACAGCGAAAATTATTTGGATTCATAGGATTAATATGAAAAGTGGAAGCAAAGAAGGGTTGTGTTAGGTCAAAAATGAATTGATTGAGACTGAATCAATAATCAATAGGCGGTTTCCAAGTTCTGAGCCATTTATTCTCTTTCTGATCAGAAAGGAGGCAATTAGTCACAGCAAGGAGTGTCTCGGAGCCTGCTCACACTAACTCCCTAACATGCATTACAAAGGTGGTACTCTTTATACCTCAGGCAGACAGACCTTGAGAAGACAGCTGGAGCCCTCTCTCGGTCAACCTAACTCCCCTCCAGACATCCTGGCCCTGAACAAAACAGTTTGGTATAATAGAGCCTAATCTCACAGTGAAGAACTAGACATTCTTTTCAGGCTCTGAGACAATGGAAAATCACAGAAAATCAGACATTGGCTCATTATAAGCACCAGATACAAATATAATATAAAATAGAATAATACAGCATAAAAATCATATAGAATAATTCATGAAACATGAAAATATCCTATCATTCTCCCCTTGATGCTTAAAAAGCATCAGAGATGAAACACTATGGCTTCTAAAACCTCATTGGGCAGCTCGCTAAGTTCTGGTGCGTTGTATGCTAAAGCATTTTATTGCAAAAGATCTTAACTCGCTTTTTAATGAGAGAGCTTAGACTTTCTGCTGCACATTCACCAACCATAATGCTCCGCTCTCTCTCTCTCTCTCTCTCTCTCTCTCTCTCTCTCTCTATCTCTCTCTATCTCTCTATCTATCTATTAATATGTACATATGTTTACTAGCTGTTCTTGTTTTTTCTTGCCTTCTGATTGTTGCTCTGAGTGTTGCTATCCCTGTGCTGTTGCAATCCTGGAATTTCCCCATTGTGGGACTAATAAAGGCTTATCTTATCTTAAAGTCCGCCATCGGCGCCGCTGGAATATTTCATTTCCTGGGGAGTATGGGAGGATAATATCCTTTATTCCAAAAAAGAAATCAATCATCTAATTAAGTCATAAAAGAGAAAAATTAAACCAGTGATGGTGATTAACCATAAATTGAGATGAATAGTGTATTTGTCGCTCTGTGTCAGTAAATTAGCAGTGATTTAATAAAACAAGTTAATATACATATGTAAATGTAACCTCAATGAAGAACAATAAAAATTACTATAAACAATTTATGTGTAAAAGATATATGTGTAGGTTTGTATTAGAGATCTATGTGTGCTATCATCCTAATCTATGTGTATTAGTACCTTAATGTGAGAATGCAACAAAGTATCAGCAATCAAACAACAATCAATACAGTAAAACTGTATAATGGCTAAATAGTGATTACTATCATAGTGATTTCAAGTACAACATACAGTATATTAAAACAGAACATAAACAGGATAAAGTGAAAAAATCTCAAACAGGGATAACACAACTTCTCTGAACTTCAAGACATATTTGATTACTCTTGCAACTCTGTACATTTCAAATTCACATCATAAACATACATCTCTTTTTGGTTTTCTACATGTCAGTCATACTTTTACTCTGTACTCATAAAACATTAAGCTGGTGTTGTTTCCCCATCATCTCCAGTAGTGGCCTCATGATAGAACACTAAATTCACATCAACAAGTTTCAGCATCATATCACGGATGCAAGGAATGACGCATGAAAAGATCAAGAGTATCACTACAAAAATCACCACAAAGTTTATGGCAAGACCCCTCCATGAGGAAAACAACTAGTTTATCCAGTGTGATGAGTCATTAACATTATCTTTAGCTCCAGCGGCCTGCAAAGCAGTCAGATTACGTATGGCTGAAGCAATGACACCTCCATCTGCATCATGTGCAGGTATAAAGGTGCAACAGTACTGGCCTACAATTGCGCACACACCCCCACGGGCGGCAGTCAACTGATCAAGCACCATTCTGTTTTGTGTCGCCATAAGTCTTATAGCAGTCATTTCTTCCCTTTCACCTTTCCAGGCAGCTAAGGAAAAATTCACAAAAGACTGTAGTCTATAGTTAAGAGTCTCAACCCACAAGGTGTTTTTTGCCACTCCCACCCAAGGGAATAGTGACTGTACTACCTTTTGACCTGTAGTAAGTATCTTAAAGTGCTCTGGCATATCCGTACCCCAGATGGAATTATGTGGTGTGAAAATGGCATCCTGTAATAGGTGTCTCTTTCCTCTGCTCGCCTGACCCGCTGACATAATCAGGGTGTTATCAGTCACAAAGACGGGGGCGCAGACTCCTGCCCAATTTATAGGCAGATGGGAATACGCCTTACGACCACACAGCCACCAACCACCCGTCACCATATGTGCACCATACATATGAAAGTTGCAGATAGCAGCACTGCAGAGCTCCAGCATGGTGACTAGCCTGTGATAACAACGGTTAGCTTGTAGACACCACCTGCCCACATGATTGGTCAGGGTACCAGCATCACAGGTGTGGTGTACAGTGTACACCGTTTCACACCGAGAAAGGGGTAGGTCGCCCAGAGGGTTGTTACCACTTCCCTTCAAACGGAAAAAGAAGGTTCCTGATGAAACTAATCTTGCCCTTACAGAGTAAGGAGTGCCATAAGTTTTCTGATTGGTAGAGTGATGAAAGATTTCACAACAAGGGATCTGAAACATTGCTAATATTGGATGTCCCATTCATTTTCAGTATTTAGGTATTCTGTAATTAATAGTCACACAATCAAATAAATCTTAGTGCTGTTTACTCCCTTTTATATTTGTCAAAGTCTAACGTGATTGCCTACATATAGGCTACACCGCTTTACTTTCAAACACAGTTTACATTTGGGCCTGGAAAGCCTGATTGGGAAACCTGTTTCAGACAGAAATATTTGGTTGTACGGGCATGCGCTAGTTTGGTCTAATTTGACCACTGGACTTTTCTGCCCCCCCTTGTATATTGTAATGGATTGAAAAGTCAATTATTTTTTATTACCCTAGTACCCCCCCCCCCCAAAAAAAAAAAAATTGAATTTGTAATTGCAGCATTTATTAATACTTTTATTTAAGTATCGCAATACTGTTTTTTCTGAATCAGTTCAGTGTCATGATACTATACTATTTACTGGTGCATTCCAAATAAGAGTATAGGTAGGAATAATAGTATAGGGTGGAAAAAACTGAAAATTTTAATAAGAGTATAGGGCGTAATAATAGTATAGGCTGGAAATTTGTTAAAATTTCAATAAAAGTATAGGTGCGCAATAATAGTATAGGGACGCACAATACATACAAAGTTAAATAATGTTCATAATTATGCCTGAGATATTGAAATATCTACAAAATTAAAAGAAACCACCTTCTGAATTGGTTTTATTTCTTTTGAAAATATTGTATGAACAATTTATCAGAGGAACATTAATAGCAATTTAAAATTTACCAAATTTAATGGTGAAGTTTAAACATTTGAAAAAAAATAATACAACAAATGTACCAGTATATTCATAATATTGCAAATCAGCTTACTAATACTTGCTACCTGCCAAAAATATGAGGATTTAGTTTACAAATATATATATTTACTGTACTTTATAATTAAACAATATAGCATATAATGATTTTATTGTTGATTAATAGGGTAGTAGGGTTCACATACAGACATATTATTAAACTTCTTTGTTTCCTTATTGTACTTCTAGTTCAGATACATGTATGTTACCAGTAAATGTTACCAGTGAATGTATCAGTAATCAGAATCAGAATCAGAATCAGCTTTATTGGCCAAGTATGCACAACACATACCAGGAGTTTGACTTTGACTTTGCAGAAAAAATTACATCTTAGACGCAGCTCACTTGCGAGTTGTGCTATTTTTAGAACAGGCCTGCGGGCGACTCATGTGGTCCCTGTGGGCGACTTGGTGCCCGCGGGCACCGTGTTGGTGACCCCTGGTCTAAAGTGACAGAAAATTGACAGAATACAACCTTTCTTTGAGCTTGATAAACTACCAGTACACACATGCTACAGTATGTATTCCCGCATCCACAGATGTTCAAGTTGTTTTGGTTCAAATCTAAGCTAAACATTAACATAAACCTACCTTTAAACAGTTCGATTTGCTTTCCCAACTCCTCTTTCTGTTTCATAGAATATTTCTTCAACTTTATATCAAAACCGTCAGAAACCGGGTCAGACACTTCAGAAGCCATCTTCTGCTGCTCCGCGCGTGGCCCCGGGCACATGGCATGACGACATGTAGACTGTTTTGTAAACAACTGGCACGTGTACCCCGAACACAGCCGAACACCGCCGAGATAATACGGAAATAAAGGAAGTGCCTCCGACAGCTTTTTCAGCTAATTAGCGGGCTGCGGGCCCGCTGCTTAGTACACACACACTTGAAAAAATATATACATACGAGTGCCACACTTCAATCGGTAAAGCTTTGAATAAATCTCGAAAAAATGTCCTTCATGTCAAAGCTGGCACGGACCCCGAAAATGCACACGCTTTGTGCAATGCAACCTTCTGGTTTGGACAGCCTCGCTGGTGTCCTGATTCTCCGACGACAAGCGAACGCAGCGGCCTGACTGATCTGCTCTCCCTTCCGCTTCAGGGAGACTTACGACGCAGAGTTTCCAGGCGAAACTCTCCGGAGAACACCCACGACTGGGACCTATGTTCAGGTCCACGCGTTCTGATAAGCGTATAGACCCAAATAAAACCGTATAGGGTGACATAGGGCATATCCCAATAAGCGTATAGACCCAAATAAGACCGTATAGGGCTGCATTTTTGGGCGAAATAAATACCCGTACATGTACGGGTATTTGGAATGCACCAGTATTGATTCCCCCACCCCCACCCTTAATAGCAGAATACGAGAGCTTCTATACAAATTCTGTTCACATTATTCAGGGTCCTTAGTCTTTTGGGCTCCTCCTCACCTCAGCCCACAGGTTTTCATCAGGAGACTGAAATGGTAATGGAGCTTGATCCATGTGGACATGCTGAAAGTTCTAATGTGACTGTGCTTTAGTTTCCTGGGATAAATTTAAATGTTGTTTCCTGTAGTCATCAATACCATGTACTGGGGGCTGGGCATTATAGCAGGTTTTGAAGACATATCGTGATCTTTTCCATCTGAGATACAGCATGGGGAATATCATAAATATTGAGAGAATTTAAGGCACCGTCTTGCTAAGCAGAGATCGAATGTTTTAAATCAAATATGTGTAGCTCACATAAGGTCTGAGCAAACTTACAAAGGTTGTTCAGACTTTTCAAAGTCAGCACGCTTAGTATTATGAACTACTGCATAAATGGAATTAAACCCTGTAGATATCTCATTTGACCAACTTAAAGAGTAAAATTGTAAGTCAGAAACACAATTGAAAAAGTGACAACTCATCATTCAGTCCACTGCCCAAAATTATGCCAAGATATACTGTATATAGTGCATCGAGATGTAGAATAATATCAGGATACAGTTTGTGAATCAGATCACCCAGCCCTACCATGCACCCTAAAAGCATTTCCACATCATCCCAGAACAGCCCAGAGACCAAAGACATTCTCTTTACGGTCATATAGGGCAAATACATCAGGTACCATGTTATGTGTTAACACACTGTTAAATAGTTCAGTGTTTCCTCTGGCTTAAAGACCTTGGCGCGGTGGCACCATTTTTTTGGGGGGGAGGGGCAGAAACCACATGACGCTATTGTAACCAGAATATGTTAATTTTATACTATTTCTTTTTTTTTAATTTTGCACAGTAACTCTGCATATGGAACTTACCATTTGAAGTATTGTACAACTGAGGCTTGAATGTTGGAATATTGCACCAGTTGGGGTCCCACCCAGACGTCCTGTGTTTGGACTTTTTACTGGTGCCATCCTTCTCTCCTTCCTCTGCTCTCACCTCTCCTGGACCCTCTGCCTGAACACTTTCCTGTCCTTGGCTCCTCTCTTCTGTCTCATCTTGCCCTCTCTGAGCCCCATCTAATTCAGGTTCTCTCTCAGTCTATGGTGGTTACAGTGTTTCCTCTGGCTTAAAGACCTTGGCGCGGTGGAAACATTTTTCCCCGGGGGGGGGGGGGGGCAGTAAACATACTGGAATATGTTAATTATATACTATTTATTTTTTTTAAAATTGTACACACTAATGTTGCATATGGAACTTACCATTTGAAGTATTGTACAACCGAGGCTTGAATATCGGGCCAGTTGGGGTCCCACCCAGACATCCTGTGTTTAGACTTATCAGTGGTGTCATCCTTCTCTCCTTCCTCTGCCTGAATATTTTCCTGTCCTTGGCTCCTCTCTTCTGTCTCATCTTGCCCTCTCTGAGCTCTGTCTAATTCAGGTTCTCTCTCTGTCTATGGTGGTATACAAACAGGTTAGAAAATATTAAGTGTCATGTTTTGTCCTGCAGGATTTTTTTTGTCATGGTTTACATAAACAACTGAGCCACCACCGGAGTGGTGGCTCAGTTGGTAGAGCATCCGCCCCACACCCGGGAGGCAGGGGTTCAAATCCCGGCCGGGTCATGCCGAAGACCATATAAAAGTGGAACTTCCTGCCATCCAGCTTGGTGCTCAGCAATAATGGAATGGAGGAGGGAAATCTGTGGCGGCGCCTTGCATGGCAGCGGCCCTCTGATTCTGCACTGGGGTGTGTGTGATTGACACTGTAGATAGGTAAAGCACAATCTCGTTCTACTGTACATGATTGGTTGTACGGTTGAGTGACAATAAGGGTGATTTAATTTTAATTTAATTTTTAATTAATTTAAAATGACAAAAATATGTATATTTTTATTCTAGTGTTTCTTTTTTTCCGTTGAGAGAGTAGGGAAGGGAAAGAAACATTCATAATAGTAATGTACTCATGCATAAATTATATGATCAGGTGGGTATAATAACCAGAAATTCTACTGATGTAAAAGCAGTGCTTTGAAATTAATAATTAAAAGTAGACAACCAAAAATTTCTAGTTGAGTTAAGGGTACAAAGAGCACCCACTTAAAAACTTAAGTAATGACTTCAGTCTTGAAGGTTTGAGGTTTTTCTCCAAAATTTATAACAATTTTCTTAGATTTACAGAGAAAAGTAGAAAACTATATCTAAATTTGAAACAGTGTTCCTCAAATTTGTAATTTCCTCTTGTAAAATTGACTTTTCTTGTACGTTTGAAACTTTATTATAAATTTGTGGATTATTTTATGACTAATTTTTGTCTGTTTTTTAAAACAAAATTACTGGTTTTTTTTTAGATAAATTTGAAACGGACTGGTCATTTTTTTTTTTTTTTTTTTACTTTTTCCTTATAACAATTTACATTTTTGACCATAATTTTGCAGTCGGAACAGAACAATAATTTAACTCTTACAAAGAAAAAAAATTAATAAAATTGTATTTCATGAAATAAATTAACTTAAATGACCAAGGATGCCGTTTTTTCTGTTATAATATTTCTTTATATTTATAGGGTTTTTTTTTTTTTTTAGAAGTCTCTTCACCACCCAGACAGCAGGAAAAACCTCCCTTATTTTGAAATCAAATGTTGGCACGTTTAGTTTGTCTGAAGGCTGCTGACAGATTATAGTCATTGACTTCGTGAATTTCGGTCATCTTAACCTGCCAGGTACATGATAGGGAACTGTAGTGGACTGTAAAGACATAATTCACCACAATAGGTGTTCATGTACAGAATGATCTGTTTAGGCAGTTATAGTTGTGCTCTCAGGCTTTCTCATCAGGCACCTCTCTAGGCAGCCGCTGAAGGACCTCAGTTTAGAGTGAAAAGAGAGCTAGCGTTTTTAGCTGTTGCTTTGTCACTGCTGCTGGAGAATAAAAACAACACGCCTGCTCGTGCGAGAAAAGAGAGAAACTGCCAGTCTCTTCATTCCTGCAGTTCTTACAGAACATAACTTAATATTGTAATGGCTAGTGAAATACAGTATATCCTCAGCAATTCATCAGTCCCCCTTGCCTTTCCATTCATATGAAGCCGGCTGCATATGAATTCTAACCACATCTCTTAGCTAAGCAACTCTTCCATTATTGCTCTCATTTCCAGCAGGTGAAAACCATGATAAATGCCAGTGCTTACATACCTCTTTGGTTCCAAGGTTGTCATAGCCAGGAGCGGCACTGGGGTTAAGCTCCCAGTGCTCATAAAATGCTCCTTACGGCGTGCGTCTCGAAAAGCCTCTGACAACTAAGTCCAACTCCTAGCCTGCCCGTGTGGTTTAGTCTCTAAGCCCGGCGGAACTGCTTTTACTAATAGGAGAAGGGGCGAGGGCGGATCTCTGGCGCCTTAAAACCAGATGCTTCGGGTAGATGGTGGCTCGTCAACCTGGGAAGGTAGCCCATCTAGGGAAAGGTAAACCCTGATTTCAAACCTCCGCTGCCTTGCGGTACACCTGGTCAAGGGAAAGGCTTCGGGAGTCATCTCTGAGGAAAAATCCGGAGTCAGAGCCCCTAAGGCAGTTCTCTGTTGTGCTCAACATCGTTCTGGCAGCTCCTGCGACGGCGCTGGTGCCAAACTATAGCAACCCTGCTGTTCCTTTGGATTCATCAGTGACGTGGAGAGGGGGGACATGCTGCATGGGTAACATCTTGTCCTCCATATCTTCCTGCCCAGGCTTGAATCCTACCAACGCCCAACGCTGGAAGGTAGAACACCGGTGCGCATCGGCCTGTTCAGCCACAGGCGGTGCTGTTCCAGCAGAGTAAACGTTTAGGATTCTCTTCCATGGTCATCATAGACCGATGGAGGCCGACGACGACGACATACCTCTTCTGATTTTTTTTTTCTGCATATAAAGTACTTTAACAAACTCATGTTTCTGTCGGACAGTCGCGCTTAGTGAGACACTGCCTGCTGACTGACTGGAAAACTCGCGTGGGCAGGGCGCTTCTAAACTCCACGCAGATGACGGCCACCTACGTTGTTCGTGTGCGCGCTTGCGGAAAGTCATTGCTTCTATATTTTTCTTAATAAATTCTTATCTCCTTGGTGTGGCAGTAAAATTTCTGGCGAGGCGGCCCACCACCGAGAGATGTTACCAGACGAAACTCTGTAGTTGTAGGGTTTGTTTATAATAGCTTGGATATTACTGATCATTTCATCATTGCTAAGCTTTCTTTTTTTCATTTAGGACTTTTCATGTTTTAAAAATGATTGATTGTAAAGATTTCTGTTTTACACCCAGACCATGCTATCAGGGGATGATAAAACTGAGATACTGATGCTGATTGAGTACTCTTACAGGATATAGCATTGGTTTATGCTACAGCTCCATAATTACTCTTAACAGCCTTTCTAATGCAGTCTGTGTGTGCTCTCATTGGCAGATAAGTCCAAGTAAATAGGATGACTGAGTCAGACAGGCCCATCAAACAGATTAACACTCAGTTCAATCTCATTGTTCCTCATCTTGTGTTGAGTCTAGAACAGTAGCTGCTGTCACCTTTCCACCCTGTAAAATACCCACCATAAAGGCATTATCATCAGCATTTTGTTGTACGCTGTGTCTCCAGCTTGTCATTGTTCCAGCCTGTAGCTCTTTGTTGACCCACAAATCGTCAGTTTAATCCGGCTAAGCGCCTGGCTGTGAGATCAGAAACTATGACACCGATTCCTGTAGACCAGGCTTAACCGGCTCAATAATGGCCTGTCTGTTGATGACAATTATTTGTGCGCATTCTCACAGATAATCTACTGTATTGCCGTCATCTATTATTACTGTTTTAATCACACAGGCTGCTTCTGCTGTCCTCCTCGCAGGTCCACACTGATTTCCACCCCGTAGTTTTCCCGCCTGCCTAGCCCTTCACCATGAGCATCATTCAGGACAAACTAGGCAATGAATTCCTGCACTGCAACGGGAGCATGGACTCCAGCTTCGGAGGGGGCTTGATCATGTTCAGCCACCTGCCCTCAGTGGCTAGCTTCACCCGGCTGGCCGCCCACTCTGTCATGCAGGACTGTCCTCCACAAGAGATGATCCTGAAGAAGGAGCGTGACTCGCCTGACAGCAGCATGGGGGCTCAGCGGTGCGGTGGCCTGCAGTGCACAGGAGTGGAAGACTATGTTCACCCCATGGGGATCAAGCAGGAGAAGATGACGGAGCACGACTATCGCCTGCCGCTTTACCCTGGAGGCCTGGTGAAGAGCTCAGAGGTGTTGGAATTGACCACCGCTAACAACCAGAACTCGCTGATGCATGATGTCAACATGGGAAGCGTGAGTAGTGCTAACAGGACCTCAGATTAAGATATACATGCAAGCTTCAATTGCGTTTTGAGTGTATTTACACCTGTACTTTGCCATATCTGATAGTAGTCCAGTCACAAAAAAGTGCTTGTTTTTCCGTGTTCACACCAAGGATTTTGGGAACCATGACATGGATGTAAATGATTGGTCTTGGTTTTCATTTAACTAGGTTTACCAGCGGTTATCCTTCTATGTTGAGGTCAGAACAATTGGATAGCTGCAGAGTTGTGAAAAAGTATTTGCCTTCTTGCTGATTTCTTATATTTTTGTACACCTGTCGCTAAAGACAGGACATATTATTGTATGATGTTGTTTGTCCTTCCGTCAGTCTGTACAACTTGTCTGGCAAACTCAAGCAAGGACATTTTTATTTCACACAGAGTACATGTATTGAAGATGTGCGTATTGTTGGGGGCTAAATGATTTTTTGATATTTTCTCGACCTTTGCTCCTCTTTGAAATGTAGATTGTTTGCTTAAAGTCTTTGCAATTACATGATTATTAGTTTTATTACTAGGGGTGGGTTCTAGGGATGCAAGTTATCGATTAATTCATTAATTGTTAAGTGATTCACCTTTTCAATTAATGATTAATTGATGAGCAGCATTTTTCCTGAGAATATGAATTTCCCTTGGTACATTATGGTCTATAACAGGGGTCACCAACTAAAACTGCAAAAGGTCCGATAGGTAGATCCTCCTTCCCAGCCGAGGTCCGAACTAGGTGTAGGAATCTTTAGGCACCTCATGATTCGATTATGATTCAGAACTGCGACTTGATTCTAAAACAGTTTTCAGTACATCTTGATGCATTTTTTTTTCTATTCAAGATTTTTCCCTCCCGGTGTGTGACAGCTTGGCCCTTTTAAAACTCTTTGAGTGTGTCTGCCGCCGAATTGCAACATAACCACTAGTGGTCAAGAGTGGTAAATATTTTTTGTCGGTAAAATAGTTCAGATTTCCAAGTCTATAACGTGAAAGTGGTAAGTGATAATGGCTTACGGTCAATTAGAAAGATGTAAAATATGATCCAAAGTTTCAGATAGGAATAAATTTATGCATCTCATTTGCATAATGTCACGGCACCTCTTTAAAGTGTCTGACACAATGTAGGAAGTATGGCTCAATATTCAGTATGAATTTATCTTCAATAGTCCACATAGTTGGTTCTGTTGACTTAGAACGCTAAATAAGTGGAAAAATATTTCTAAGTGAATTTAAATTTAGCGCCGTGTTGCAGTAATGCGATATCCGGAGACTCGCCTCGTTTCTGGATGTGACTAATCTCGGCTGATCTATGTGCTATCAGTGTAAACAAGCTGTTAAGCTTCTGTATCAGCGAAGAAATGCCAAATCATTGCGTGGCGGCTGGGTGTTCTAATTGCCCCGGTGAACATATAAGCCTGTTCGCATTCCCAAAAGATCCCGATCTTCTTAAAAAATGGGCGACGCAAATACAGAGAACAAAGGACAGATGGCAACCAACACCATCTTCTGTACTCTGTAGTGATCATTTCACTGCAGACAGTTTTGAGGAGGCACCTGCTATACAGGAATCTTTAGGCATGAAAGTTCTTTACAAACAAGTTCTAAAACCGACTGCCATACCTACAGTTTTTAAACGAAAACCCACAGCTCAAGATGATATCAACATATCAAAACAATGCAGAAAAGCAACAGTGTCAAAACTCGCCCGGAAAAGAGTTTGTGTCATTGATTTTTTTTTTTTCCACATAAGGCGATCGAGATTTTATTATATTTTTTCCGCCGAAAGTAAAATCCTCCCCTATGAATTTTGAAGCCGAGTGTTGACTTTACTCCAAATGGAACGACTGTGTTAAAAAAACATTATATTACTTTTTTCAGTTTTCATTTTTAGAAATCTCATTGCCTACTGAAACTGAATATCTGAGCTTTTTTTTTTTATTTCCCCGACCACCCGATCGTCAAAATAAAAAAAAAAAAAAAAAAATTGAAGCCAAAATTTCTGTAAACCAAATGATTAAATAACGATCGCCTTACGTGGAAAAAAAAAAAAAAATCAATTACACAAACTCTTTTCCGGGCGAGTTTTGACACTGTTGCTTCTCTGCATTGTTTTGATATGGGTGATCGTCCACATCAAAACAGCGCAGAGAAGCAACAGTGTCAAAACTCACCTGGAAAAGAGTTTGTGTCATTGATTTCCCCCCCTCCCCCCACATAAGGCGATCCTGATTTTATTATATTTTTTCCGCCGAAAGTAAAATCCTCCCCTATGAATTTTGAAGCTGAGTGTTGACTTTACTCCAAATGGAACGACTGTGTTAAAAAAAAACAAATGTTATATTACTTTTTTCAGTTTTCATTTTTATAAATCTCATTGCCTACCGAAACTGAATATCTGAGCATTTTTTTATTTTCCTGACCACCCGATGGAAAAAATAAAAAATAAATTGAAGCCAAAATTTCTTTAAACCAAACAATTAAATAATGATTACCTTATGTGGGGAAAAAAAATACAAAAATGCATGATTGTTACTTACAATTTTTTTATTTTTAATTTTAAGATTAGGAGTAAAAGAGAATAACCACTGAAATAAAACCAAATTAGGGGTAAAAGAGAATAACCACTGAAATCAAGGAGACCAGCTCTTGGCCGTTTAGTGATTACACTTCGACTTACAACATAGCATCAGCAACCATCCGCCAGATTATGGCGGATGGTTGCTGATGCAGCAGTCCATTTCTGCTTTTTCCACCGTTTTTCCCCACCAAAATAAGTCTCCCTTCTCCCCAAATTGTATCTAAAGGCCTAGGGGTCCGGATCCAGACCGGAGTCCGCCAATTGGTGACCCAACTTCAGCATAGGGCTGTGCGATATAACAATATAAAAACGTCTTATCGTTTCATAGAATACTCTATCGTTTAGAACGTGTTTAAAATGCCTATACCCCTGTTTATTCAGTAAAGCTCGTACCTCACCACTACTTGTCAGCACCCCATCTTTTCCCTGCAGTGCGTGATTGCGCACAGCGGAACAGGTGTGGTGGGTGTGTTATGTATGAATATGGAGCCAAGGACGAGGCCAGGTGTCGAACTGAACACAGGTTTATTAAAGAGGCTCTTTACAGCACGGCACGACTGTTAGGCAGAAGAGGTGGCCAAGAGACTGCCCCTCTTGCCCATTGCCCTCTTATAGTCCCGGGTGGTGGCGGAACCGGAAGATGGAGCCACCACCCATACCGCACAAATAAGAGTCCAAACTATACACAACATTCTCCCTCCCTTCAGAAAAGTCCAAACACACACACACACACACACACACAATTGAGACCCTCCCCAATTTAGAACCCGAATCATGCACTAAGAAAACTAAACTGAGGTTCCTAAAAGGGGCCTATCACAGTCACACAAAACAAATAAAAACTAGGGGAGGACAGGTGGACTGCTGTCCCACCCCTACACGGCAAGAACTATATACACACAGCATGTGAAGATGACCCCGTGGGCCCCCTGGACCGTCCTTTCATTAGTCCACCCATGGAAGCGGACCGCCTCCCCGGGCCGCAGCAGGTCGCCGCGTCACCGGTGCACCTCCTCTTCACCCTCGGCTGTTTCACTCGTCCAGTCTCACCACTCACAGTCTCCTCCACCTGCCGTGGTTTCACCACCCCCCGAGCCCAAATCCAATCCGCGGCTCCCAGAGGGGTTCTGTTCGGCTTGCAGTGTCTCTGCTTGGCACTTGCTCCCTCAGTGCCAATCGGTCCTGCCTCGACATCTTTTAACTTCGCCGCTGGCATCACCGTTGTGACCCCCTGTTCACCGGTACCTTCCAGCCAAAATCCGGGAACAGATGGAGCCAGCCATTCAGTGCCACCCGCCGTCACAGGCGTCCCATTGTGCCACCCAGTTCCCTCATCTAGGGCTACTTGGGCTGTGGCACAGGAACCCTCCTGTGATGGCCCTGGATGGTATTGGTCTTGCTCACTCTCCAGGGTGCCAGGCAGTTCCTCATCCCACACTGCTCCGTCTGCCATGCTCAGGATTGCATGGTTCCATGTCTTGGCCGATCCACGCCAAGCCATCAGTTCCAACGTTTCTACTGTGGCCAGCCGTCCTCCTCCACAACCACAAAACGGCGCCGAGTCCTTCTCAATTCTGACGTGCAGGGAAAAACATCTCACGGTCATCCAATCTGGCACAGAGCCCACCGCTCCCGCGTCAGTCCACATCAACACTTCCATCTCGTCCAACTCCATCATACAGTCTGCATTGCCGTTGGTGCTCGGAGACACAGCATGAACAACCGTGAGGGCGCGAGAGTCCACTTTGTGCCATGGACCTCCTTGCTCGGATCTGTGGTATGCCCTAGTGACATGAAGCAAGTAGCCACACGTGCCGCAGCGCTCCGCTCTTGCTGAACAACTCTTAGCCTTGAAACGGTGCTTTGTGGACCCACAGCCCTCACCTTTGGGCTTTCCCGGGACGGACCTCACATTCACAGCACTGGCGTCATCCTCCACGCTGACCGGGTCCACTGCATATGCGATCGACGGTGATCCCAGATGTTGGTATGACAAGCTCTCACTCAGCTCCTGTGACAGTTCGTCCGCAGCTTCCAGCCATTGAGGTAACTTGATGGTAGTGGGCAGCACCAATTCGTCTGAAAACGTAAGCAGCATCGACCCAATCATAGCGCCGTTGTTATAGTCTGCCAATTGGTCACAAATCATCCCTTTCTCCAATAATCCAAGCTGGCACCCGCTGACCAACAGCTCCAAGTCTGTCACGAACCGCTGAATAGACCCGCCTACTCGTTGGCAGTGCTGTCGAAACCGAATCATGTCAACCATGACATTTTCCAGGGCGCAAAAATAGCACGCCATTAGCTCAATCCCTTCATCAAAACTATCACAGTCACCCAGTGTGCTTAGAACACACTGTTCCTTCACTGCAAAATTGCGCACCAACAACTCGCGTGCCTTCCACTTTCCCAGCTTCCAAAGGTCCAGCGCCACCCTGCACGTTCGGAAAACGGCACACGACCCCGGCCATAGGACCGATGGCGCACTGGGGAGCTCCAAAACCGGTCGAATTTCAAACCCGCACGCTTCCATATCTTGTTGTAATCCACTTTTATCCTTGTTGCCAAATGATATGTATGAATATGGAGCCAAGGACGAGGCCAGGTGTTGAATTGAACACAGGTTTATTAAAGAGGCTCTTTACAGCACGGCACAACCGTTAGACAGAAGAGGTGGCCAAGAGACCGCCCGCCCCTCTTGCCCACTGCCCTCTTGTAGCCCCGGGTGGTGGCGGAACCGGAAGATGGAGCCACCACCCATACCACACAAATAAGAGTCCACACTATACACAACAGGGTGGCTCGGCTTCAGTCCAGTGGTTGCTAACGCTAACTCCAGACTACCGGTTCAGATAGCTGCTACCCCTGTTTGCCAGGGATGTGGGACCGTTTTTCATTGTGCTGCGTCAGAGAGGATAGTTAGTTAACCTTGTTTTAATAGGAGGTGAGCAACATTAACACCATGTCTAATTATAGAATGCGAAATGATCATTTAAGCTAAGATGTGCTAACTGGAAACTGTAGCAAACCATCATTTTTTAAATTTTTTTTTTGGTAAAATACTGCTGAATTTTGTCTGAAAATTTTTTATTAAAGCTGCAGAAGTGCATGATGGTGGGACATACACGCAAAATAAATAAAAAAATACATTAAAACTCGTCGGAGAAGCAAGTTGGCTCTTAATATAATGTATTAGATTTCTAATCATTTTACTTAGTCAAGTAGTGATAATGAATAAAGTTAAAGTCATCACATATATTTTATTACATTGTAGCGAGAGGAATGATCGGGTGAGGTGGTAGTTGGAGCAGAGCATCCATCCATCCATCCATCCATCCATCTTCTTCTGCTTAATCCTTTTTGGGTCACGGGGGGGCTGGAGTCTATCCCAGCATCTTTGGGCGAGAGGCAGGGTACACTCTGGAACAGACTTTATTAATCTCTCTCTAACATCAACAAGAATAAAAAGCCTGAACCAGGTCGCAGGCACCTCTGTTTTTATACCATACAACCCGCCCAGCCACCTGGGGTGTTTGCATTAACATGCATACATTTACCATGACAATTCCCTTTGTCACTGTTTGCATTAACACACATACATCTACAATGACAATTCCCTTTGTCACCCAGCCTGTCAGCACATTATTATGCAGACCAGAGGAGAATGCATATTCTCATGTGAAAACCATAGACTGCCTTGCATATCCGTTTCTCAGCTCTTGCGCATCTCCTCCTGCCGTGCCATTCAGTCTGAGTAGAGAATGTACTGACTGGGTCCCCCACAACATTACCTTTTGTGTCTTTGATTTTCAGATCATGACCAATCTGAAATATTTTTACTAAGAAGCAAACAGGTTAAATCAGGCCAGAATGGCATCTTCAGGCTGCAGGTCTACACTCTAATTTTAACTGATTTAAACTAACAGCTAATTTATATCTGTAGTTGACAGTCTACAGATATAATGATTTTTATGTTATGGTTTTTTTTGTTTGTTTTGTTTGTTTTGTTTTGTTTGTTTTGTTTTTTGCTATTCTCCTCTGGCTCAGGAAATATTTAACTTATTGATGTTTACTTTTTATTCATATATGATTTAGAAGAAAAACCTGAAATTTATGAGAATCAAGTTACAAGTGCACATTACAAAAGTATTTTATAACACTGCAAAATTATTAAGGAAAATGGTATATTGTGATATATATTATCGTGATATAAGGTGACTTATATCGTGATATGATTTTTTTTTTTTTGCCATATCGCACAGCCCTACTTCAGCAACATAAATTCTGAATAAAAAAATATTTAGACTTAGTCCACTTAATATTAAAAACTACATAAACTTGGACATGCTCGCTGTGAGAAGAACTGCTGATTTTACATGCCACTCATTATCATTGTAATGGCAAGTGACTGTAATGTAGCTTTCTGTAGTTAGCGCAGTCCAACCATCTGTTGTCAGCGGCACATTTTCATTGGCTAGCTGTGTTTTCAGGCCAGCTTTTTTCTTCTTGCAGTGTGCTTCCAAGCGGGTAGTTATCATTCCTCTAGACAGAATATTATACCCTGCCTCCATAAAGTTTATTAGCTCCCGAAAGCCCTCTCCTTCAACATTACTTATTGCCATCATGCCTTATTTAATCATCTTGTAAATCCTCTGAGTAATGCTCTCTGTCTTCCCCTCATCACACACCTGCCTCCTCAAGACTGTGGCAACTGTCGGTTATGATGAAGCCAAACTAGTCACTCCTTGCGTCACGGTTGAATGTGAGTTCTTTAGGTGGTAACTTAGCGAACTGGTTGAGCTGTTGTATTTCAATGTAGTACCACATAGTGTATATTTAGCTTTGTTGTTAGCGTTTACCAGTCTAAAATGATCCCACACTGCACTCCGTTTAGACCGCTTTATTTTCTCGAGAGAGGTATGTCAGGTGTGGTAGAGATTAGGCTATAGCGCCGACTAGTCGACTAAATTCTTATCGACAATTAATCGAAAGTCAGTCATTAACATCCCTAGTGGGTTCAAAAGATCAATTTAACGATTCAAATCGATCCACGTTTGATTGAGCTGATATCGATCCACAAAATCCGTGGATCGATCTTTTAATTTAATGCTTTTACATCTGTGAGCGTCTGTGGTCGTTGAACTTTCGCACAGTTCCCTGCGGTGCACGCTCATGTCTTTACTTCCGTGTTTACATGAGCTGAGTTGTCGACATACGTGTCTGTTAATTTATCAACAAAAGTCACTGCTGTCCTCAACAGTTTCCACATATTTTTCACAAAGCGGCAATAAATGGTTTTGTACTATGTGCAGCCCTGTGTTGGAACATAAACAAAAGTTGACGATTGATAAACACTTAAAATGGAAAACGCATGGAGACTGGCTGAAACTTGTGAACAGACCCAGGCAGAGAGGGAGCCTGTTGGAGCTGCTGAGATTGTAAGCAAAATGTAGTTTGTTTGTTTTAACATTTGTGTCATAAATTAGTAATTCAACCAGCATGATGGTGTTTTCTTTTACAAACTATGAGTACAGTAATTAACTGTTGGTTATGTTATGTCAATATATAGAGCCAAGGATGAGGCCAGGTTTCGAACTGAACACACGTTTATTAGGGGAGGAAGTATACAGTACAGGCACAACCGTAAGGCAGAAGAGGTGGCAATGAGACCACCCCTCCTGCCCACAGCCCTCTTTTAGCCACGGGTGGTGGTGGAACCGGAAGGTGGAGCCGCCACCCATACCTCACAAATAAGAGTCTAAACTATACACAACATTCTCCCCCCCCCCCCTTCAAAAAAGTCCAAAACACACATACACAATTCAGATCCACCCCAATTTAGGACCCGAATCACGCACTAAAGTGATGAAGGCAATATATCATAAGTGGCCTAACACATTCACACCCAAACAACTAAAACTATGAGGGACGGGTGGACTGCCGTCCCACCCCACACAGTCAGACGGATTATTCTGCTGCTGGTACTAAATAAAAAAGCAGTCCATTCTAAAACTAGAAAAGCACTCTGAGAGCGTAGACCTCCGCCAAGCGCCACAGTTCCCCCCATACAGTGTTTGTGTGTACGTTTTCAGATTCCTTGACCATGAAAACATATGACTAGCAATTGGATTCACAATGATAGGATTAGTGGTTCAGTAGTAAAAGCATTACCTCCTTGGCGGAGGTAATAAACTGAAGTGTTGCTGTTGTGTCCATCTCCAAACTCCCAGGCTGCGGGCGTTGCAATTCATCGCACAACCACGTACAACCCACAGGCCAATGGGTTATGCAAGCATTTTCATAGATCACTGAAAGCAGCACTCAGGGCTTCACTGACTGATGCAAATTGGGTAGACAGGTTGCCGTGGGTTTTATATTGGGGTTGCGCTCCGCGGCAAAAGAGGATTTGGAAGCTTCCCCGGCAGAGAGCTCATTTTTGCGCAGCCCCTATGGCTGCCCGGGGAATTTCTGCCAAATAATCTCGCGCCGGACAGCTGCCCGTCTCACTTTTGCAGCATAGCGCAAACACAGGCACGCTGCCGGGCCCGGCCCACCACTGTTTTCCGCGTGCTTTTGTGCCTAAAACTTTGAAGAACGCGGAGTTCGTGTTCGTCAGACACGACGACCAGCGCCCTCCATTGCGCCTGCACACATGTTGAAAATGGCCGTATCTCACAATGTTAAAGAATCCTTTAAAAAATTCCTGTATCCAGACGGTGATCCGGATCATCCCCAAAATTTAATCAGTTCTTCCTTGTACCATTTCCAACAACGCCTGAAAGTTTCATCGAAATCCGTCCAAAACTTTTTGAGTTATCTTGCTAACCAACAGACAGACAGACAAACAGACAGACAAACGCTGGCAAAAACATAACCGCCTGCGGCCTGGCGGAGGTGATAACTGCCGTGTTCCTAAACTAAAATAAAATACACAGAATAATCCCATCCTCATTGCCAAATGTTATGTTTATATATAGAGCCAAGGACGAGGCCAGGTGTTGAACTGAACACACGTTTATTAGGGGAGGCACTATACAGTACAGGCACAACCGTCAGGCAGAAGAGGTGGCAAAGAGACCGCCCCTCCTGCCCACTGCCCTCTTATAGCCATGGGTGGTGGCAGAACTGGAAGGTGGAGCCGCCACTCATACCTCATAAATAAGAGTCTAAACTATACACCACAGGTTAAGCATTGTAAATAAATGCAGAATAAAGGTATATTTTATGAGATTAGAACATAATGAAAATGTTGGATGTGTTTTTGGGGCGGCCGTGGCTCAGGAGGTAGAGCAGATCGTCTAATAACCGGATGGTTGGCGGTTCGAATCCCGCTCTCCCCAGATATCCTGCCGTTGTGTCCCTGGACAAGACACTTCACCCGCATTAACTCCAGTGTCCATAGCACTGGGTATGAATGTGTATAAATGTATAAAAATGTTCGGTGGTGGCCGGAAAGGCCGTTGGCGCAGATTGGCTGCCACGTTTCTGTCAGCCTGCCCCAGGGCAGCTGTGGCTGCAGAAGTAGCTTGCCACTACCACTGTCTGTCTGGAGTGAATGAATAATGTACCTATTTGTAAAGCGTCTTTGAGTATATATGATAAAGCGCTATATAAATATATATATTCATATATTTATTCCATCCAGCTACAATGCTCTGCACTGTGTGTCTGTGTCTGTGTGTGTGTGTGTGTGTGTGTGTGTGTGTGTGTGTATTTTATAGTAATATGTACATATGTATATTAGCTGCTGTTGCTTGTTTTTTTTTTTTTTTCTTTTTTTTTTTTCTCTTGCCTTCTGATTGTTGCTCTGAGTGTTGCTATCCCTGTGCTGTTGCAATCCTGGAATTTCCCAGTTGTGGGACTAATAAAGGCTTATCTTATCTTATCTTATCTTATAAAATCGATGCATTATTATTATATTTTTAGTCAGGACTTCAGGGCTTCATGACAGAGACAGATGCCTTCATGTAATGTTTGTATTGCGTGACACATTTAATTATGGACTTCTAACACTTAAGTGAGAGATTTGGAGATAATAATAATAATAGTAATAATAATAATGATAAGTCAATAAAATGAACGTCACGTCAGAGCACAAACCAAGCATGAAGTCAAAGGAATTGTCTGTGGACCTCCAAGGCAGGATTGTCTCGAGGCACAAATCTGGGGAAGGGCACAGAAAAATTTCTGCTGCTTTGAATGTCCCAATGAGCACAGTGGCCTCCATCATTTGTAAATGGAAGAAGTTCGGCACCACCAGGACTCTTCCTAGAGCTGGCCAGCCATCTAAACTGAGCGATCAGGGGAGAAGGGCCTTAGTCAGGGAGGTGACCAAGAACCCGATGGTCACTCTGTCAGAGCTCCAGTGATCCTCTGTGAAGAGAGGACAGCCTTCCATAAGGACAGCCATCTCTGCAGCAATCCACCAATCAGGCCTGTATTTTAGAGTGGCCAGACGGAAGCTACTCCTTAGTAAAAGGCACATGGAAGCCCGCCTTGAGTTTGCCAAAAGGCACCTGAAGGACTCTCAAACCATGAGAAACAAAATTCTCTGGTCTGATGAGACAAAGATTGAACTCTTTGGTGTGAATGCCAGGCGTCATGTTTGGAGGAAACCAAGCACCACTCATAACCATGCCAATGGTGGTGGCGGCAGCATCATGCTGCGGGGATGTTTTTCAGCAACAGGAACTGGGAGACTAGTCAGGATAGAGGGAAAGATGAATGCAGCAATATACAGAGACATCCTGGATGAAAACCTGCTCCAGAGCGCTCTTGACCTCAGACTGGGGCGACAGTTCATCTTTCAGCAGGACGACGACCGTAAGCACACAGCCAAGATATCAAAGGAATGGCTTCAGAACAACTCTGTGAATGTCCTTGAGTGGCCCAGCCAGAGCTCAGACTTGAATCCAATTGAACATCTCTGGAGAGATCTGAAAATGGCTGTGCACCGACGCTTCCCATCCAACCTGATGGAGCTTGAGAGGTGCTGCCAAGAGGACTGGGCCAAACTGGACAAAGATAGGTGTGCCAAGTTTGTGGCATCATAGTCAAACTTGAGGCTGTAATTGCTGCCAAAGGTGCATCAACAAAGGTGCATCAACAAAGTATTGAGCGAAGGCTGTGAATACTATACAATATACAGTATATAGTATATATAGTGTCTGGTCTCCTTTTCAGTCAGTAAATTTCTTCTTACTGTGATTTTAGACTCATCATCTGACAAACATAAGCCTCTTCACTAAGATTAAACGTAATGTTTTAGTGCACTGTTGTGTGAGAGCAGTTCAGCTTGTTTGTGTTAGTTTGCGCCAGCTGTGTTGCCATTCAGATCATGTGTGTTAACAGCCTGAGACAGCAGTGCCCGATGGAGACCTGTTATGGAGACCCAAATCAGCTGTCGGTGTGAGATGCAAAGTAGTCTGTCTCTGTGGGCAAAAGAGGGGTGATGTCATGCAGCTTTGGCGTGAATGAAAACGTCTTGGCACGGACGCAGCTGTCCGTCAGAGCGTGCGCTTCATTTCACATCTTTTTATACTCATTCAAATACAAGCGCGCACATCCGCACTCTCCACAACAATAGCAAGTCATCAGAGGTCGTCGGGCTGCGTGTTGAAAAACGGGTAATTATTGTCTTCAGTGAGCCTTATTTTATTATGAGGCAGCATCATAAAGGTGTGTAGCCACAACCAAAATATGATTTTATAATTGAGATGATGGTTTTATTAAGAATCGATTTATAGTTTCATTAAATGTTAAAAAAAAAATCTGTTCTTTGAAGAATCCACTGCTCGAGTATGTTAAGTTTTAAGTTTTGTGTGAAAAGAAAAGCTCATAATCTGTTTTTGTCGAGTCAAATCCGGGAATAAAATCACTTAGTTTGGTATCACAGTTTGTAAACAGTTTTCTTGAAATTAACTTTTATCTTTTCTTTTATATCCCAGGTCAGCCCAGTAAAAGCTGGACTAGTTAGGGCTGATTTATTGTGGTCAGATATTGGAGGAAAAAAGAAATTGCCTTTTCTGTATTGTTTTATTATTCAACCAAGAACCCAAAGCTCAAATAGATATCTACTTTAAATTCTGTAAAAGACAGAAAAACTGAAAGTCTTCCATTTGCTGCATTAGAACAAAGATTTATTGACATTTTTGCTTTTGAACCTGTTATCACAGGTTGCAGATAATTGCCTTGCAATGAAACAGTTTACATTTTTACTGAGGGTTGCACAAATGGCAGTTTGGGGTATGCTTGCAGATTTATGCACTTCACACTTAAAACACATTTATTTTTCCATCTAATAAACTAGCCCAGTCATGATTAGCTGACATCTTTTATTCTGGCCTCTCCTGCCTTGTTTTACATTGAGAATTGGGCAGATTTACAAGCAGGTGCAGCCGCCGGTCTCCATATGGCGAGGAGCCATGTGCTGACTGAGGAAGAAATAGGACGGAATGGAAGACAGAAAGACAAAGGGGGGGGATTCAGAAACTCGTTAACTTCCTTCTGGATTCTGAATAGTTTATGATGCGATTTAGTAAAAGTAATCCTTTTAGATGTGTGCAGTTTGTGTCCTTTCCTTTCTAAAGTACAAACTGTAGCTGTAGAAGGTTAGTTGTTCTGCCCACCAGAACCACATCTTGCGCAGTGGTTTTTCAAGATGCGCTCACTCAGAGGTGGACTGAATGTTTGGATTTGTCTGTGTCAATGACAGCAATACACACTTGTCTGCACTCGTATGAGAGTTTCAGATTGAAGGCCCGTAACCTTCAATCAAGTGATTTCCTTGTCGGGGTTTGCTGTCACGGCTGTCTTGCTCTCACTTTGTTGTCCTCGCAGATGCCGAGTCAGTTAGAAAAGGAGTCCACAGGGAAGAAAAGTCGAAGGTCAAACGGTGATGGACAGGAGGGGAAACCAAGAAAGAAGAGGAGCGAGCCAAAGGTTTGTCTTTTGAATTTGTCAGTGTTCAATTTTATGTCCTCATTACACATGAACGAAAGGTGTGATGCAAGTTCTAATTTCAGTATTGGAAAAATATCCAGTTGCACTTCAACTTTAAGCTATTTGCAAAAACTGATCCAACAAGAAACATTTAAATAACAGTTGAACTGTTTAAAGGGGCCATTGACTGAAAAATGGTGTTTGTAGATTTTAACAGTCTCAAATGTGTCAACTAGTCACATAATTAGCCCCAAATTTTCCAGTCAATGATCTGAAAAAAGCACACTGCCTTTATCTTGTTTTTCTCTCAGAGAAAGTCCCTCAAACATTTTTTTGACTCTTTCTGGTAATTCTTCTACATCAGGTGTTTAAAAAGCCCACCCTCTGCCGTCCTTGAGACCAGCTCACTGCTCTGGTATTGACCCACCTAGCGCTCTGTCGTGTACCTTTCTGTGTGGAGTTTGCATGTTCTCCCTGTGCTGCGTGGGTTTACTCCGGGGGCTCCGGTTTCCTCCCACAATCCAAAAACATGCATGTTAGGTTAATTGGTTGTTCTAAATTGTCCCTAGATATCGGTTTCCTATAGGCCCTTAGAACAGAGGGTTAGTATTAGTGAAAGTGCTTTGAGTGGTCTTTGTGACTAGAAAACGCTATATAAGTGCAGGTTAGTTAGTTAGTGTAAATGGAAAGGGTGCTAAAGGTAGCCTATTAACCCCTGCGCTATTAGCCCCCACGCTAATACCAGGAAGCTTGAACCAAGCACGGCTTATATTGTAATTTTCTTCAGATCTTAGTCACCCTAATAACCATCCCCGTTATCACTTGGTTCACCGGTCCACAGTCCACAATATACCTTGGGTCGCTACGGCCCACCTCCCAGTGGTTTCACTGTGATTCCACAGCCGGCACTGTCATGCCAGTCGCAGCAACCGCCTACGGCACGACCCGAGGTTGCACCCCCGAGCTCTTCCACCATCCTCCGGTGCTCTGTGCGACTCTGCTGTACTCTCACGGGCAACGTTGGGAGCCACTTCGTGACGGCGCATCCCCCAGCTGGCCGTGGGAGAGGAGCGGAGACCCACGGAATGAGATACTGCAGTTTGAGATCCAGCAGCTCAGTTCGGCCAGCGACCTGAGGTTGCGGCGATCGAATGGGTTGCCCGGCATGCAGTGCTGGCGATTTGTTGTGGCATCCCGGTGAGATTGTTGGGAGATGGGCTGGAATGACGCGAGATGAACATTGACTGGATCAGTGAACCAGCGCTGCTCATCCAAGCTAGAAGGAGACGCTACTCAGCTAATGGCTAACTGACGTAAGAGGAAGGGCAGAGTTGAACAGCTGAAGGATGTTTCTTAAAGTGATAGACTCTAAATCAGAATGTGTCAAGAAAGCCAGGAAAAATTAAAAACAAAAAACAAATTTGCTTCAGTAATTTAAAAAAAATTCAAGAAAATGTGAACAAAATGTCACAAATACTTCATTAAGACATGTGTGAGCTGCAATGACCCCTTTAAATGTTTGTTTAAACCAAGAAGAAGGGGAACAGTTAAGCTCAGCAGCCAGCCATGTACATGTTGTTCACAGTAATAGTTTAGTAAGGAGTTCTTACCTTGTGATGACCTTCGTTTAAATTTTTTACCCCTCAGCCTGTAAAAGCTGAAGGAGTGTTGATGTCAGCCTGCCTTAGATGGGTGGCAGAGGCAGCGGTGTTTATGGCAACAGTGGCATCAGCACCTACTTTGTGAACACGATAACTAGAGAAAGAAATGACATGGGGCTTTTCAAATTGGTACCATGGATACTGACTCTCTTGTGCGATATCTCGCACTAGTTCAAATTTGGGTGACCTCTGACCTTTAGGCCAGGGGCAGAGGTCAATTTTTCCCTAACTCTTGTAACCGCAATACAGAAAGAAATGATGTAGCCTTTTTTTTTTTTTTTTTTGATATCATATCTAAGACAAATCTTGAATGGCTTAGACCTTGATCTCTGACTGTGGGTTTGGGATCAAAGGTCAAGATTAGCATTCCCTATGCTCTATTAATATAGAACAAGTAAAAGTAGAATTACTAAACTTTGTACACAGGTTCACCCTGTGACCCTGAACTATCACTGTGTTTTTGGGATCACAAGATCAAAGGTCAAGACCTAAATGTCAGAGAAAGAGGCTGAGGGGTACCACCGGCAGCCGTCAGTATTTTATTTTTATTTACCTGGAAATGACCAACTAAAAATCTTGCATCATGTGAAAAAATTAACTTAAAATTTTGTATCACACGGACTTCCGGTCTGGACGCCATGGCGACTGCAGCTTAACACTGAAGTTCTCAGACCCAATTCAGGATAACACCTTGAAAATCAAACTTAACGGATTTTTGGAGGAGTGAAAATCAAAAGACAAAATCATCATGTCTAAAGGAAAACAGAAGAAACTGAAATTCTCCAGGCCAGGACACGTATCGGCCGGAGAATCCGAACTGGAAGATCTCCGTTCAGAAGACGAGGAACTGGTGATAGCTAACAAAAGGGTTAGCCTGAAATCACTATTTGAGGAGCTACGACGATTTCGCCGAGATGTTACGGCCAAATTTCGGGAATTCAGAGAAGAATTGAAAAGGACAAACAGCAGAGTGGACCAGGCCGAGAACCGAATCTTGGAAACAGAGGATCGAATAAAAGTGCTCGAAGATTCTGTGCTAGACCTACGCAAAAGACAAGCAGCTATAGAGGCTAAGCTAACCGACCAAGAAGGAAAACAAAGAAGAGACAACATAAGAATTCATGGTCTGATAGAAGGAACCGAAAATGGTTTTAACTCAATGGCAGAATGCGTGGAATCCTTACTAAGAGAGAAATTGGATATTCCACAAACCACCGACTTGAAGATAGAAAAGGCACATCGTTCATTAGCCGCTAGGCCGGCGGCGGAAGCGCCCCCACGTTCGGTGTTGGTAAGATTTTCCAATTTCAAAATAAAACAAGAGGTTGTAAGACTGGCCTGGCAGAAAAAAGGATTTATGCACCAGGAGAGAAAAGTCTACGTGGAACACGATTACGCCCCGGAGGTCCTTAAAAAGCGCAGGGAATACAATGACGCGAAAAAGGTGTTAAGAGAGAAGAAATTGCGCTTTCAGACACCATTTCCTGCGAAGTTAAGGGTCTTCTACGGCGATGAAACGTGTCTCTATAATTCGGCGGAAGAAGCAACAGCTGACATGGCGAAAAGAGGCCTCCCGGTAACGGTATTTAAACCCCCAGCAGACCCGAGTGAGAAGATCAGAGCTCAAACATGGACAACACAAAGACCTTCAAAATCCACGGACCAGCAGCGGGAAACCCAGCACCAGAGCGTCGCGGATAAACTATCCGTTTTCAGGTTGGAATAGCGACCTTTTTTTTTTTTCTTTTTTTTTTCTCTTGAATCAATCCGCACATCCAACCCCCCTCATACAAGGTAACAAACATTAAAGGAGATGCATATTCAGCATGTGGTAAAACATTTCATGGAACAATCTTATTATTTGAAACAAATAAGTCTTTGTAATAAAAAAAAAAAAAAACTTGTTAAAATAGAAATGTGACAATAATCCACATGTTCTCCTCATACTAACAAATACTGTTTTTGCGTGAATGTTTGATGTGATGGGGGTGGGAGGGTGCACACAATTTCACAGGGTTTAGGCATAAAAGGAAAAAAAAAAAAATCATTACAAGTTTGGATTGGGTTCTGAAACTCACGTTAAAAGCATGGGACTACTTTCAGTGGTAAGAGAGGGCCCTCAACACGTAACAGAGTTTGAGGAATTTCCCTCAGAGCCTTCACTCCATCAAGGCTCTTACAGGGTCTTTAAAAAGACCTCAGCTCAGGAAGTTCTTATGACAGCTTTTTGTTTTAAAGTTTTTTACACTATGTTCTTAATGTTTTTCTTGTTTTTAATGTTCTTTCAGTTTCTGAGTAGCACAAAAGAGGGCCACCACACAGTTATACTAAACAAAACAACACAATGGAGAAACAGGGTGTAACCAAAATAATTTCATATAATGTAAAAGGAATCCTGAATCCAGTTAAAAGATCCAAGATTCTAGGCAAAATGAAAAAAGACAAAGCAGGAATAATACTTTTACAAGAAACCCACCTAACAGAAGTGGAACACAATAAACTCAGTAGACAAGGGTTTAAAATGATCTCTTCATCTTCATATAAATCAGGGAGGAGGAGGGGAGTAGCGACATTGATATCAACCAAAATTACATTTGAAAAAAAATCAGAACACAAAGATAAAGAAGGGAGATACAGTTTGGTAACTGGGCGGCTAGAGGGAGAAGATATCACCCTGCTGAATGTGTATGCTCCCCCAGGGGCTAACTGGAAATTTTATAAAAATGTATTCGACCTAATGATAACTAAAGCTCAAGGTTTAGTGATATGTGGTGGGGACTTCAATCTTAGACTGAATCCATACTGGGATGCTTCTGGTAATTCCCCACATCAAAATAACACCCAAAACAGGAAGACTCGGATGCTACTAAAAGAATTGGGAATCTGTGACGTGTGGAGGGAACTCAACCCCAGTGTAAAAGACTATACATTTTACTCAACTCCACATTCATCTTACTCAAGGATTGACTATTTTTTTATGTTTAATAGAGACATTGGAAGAGTAAAAACATGTAAAATAGGACTGATGGATCTCTCCGACCACAGTCCGATCTACATGGACTTAAATATCCAAAAATACACAAATAATACATTTTCTTGGAGGTTAAATTCAAATGTCCTGAAAGGACCATTGAAAGATGAATTGGAATCAGATATTCTCAGATATTTGGAAGATAACGATAATGGAGAAGTATCCCCTTTAATACTGTGGGATGCATGTAAAGCTGTAATAAGAGGAAAGATTATTGCAAAACTGGCAACCCAAAAGAAACTAAGACAAGAAAAACTATCCACATTAGAGTCAGAACTTAGGAACCTAGAAAAAGAACACAAAGGCAACACTCATTCTACTGACTCGCTCAAGATTAAGGAAATTAAAAACCAAATAAATGAGATCTACACAATAGAAATCCAGAAGAAACTTACATTTCTGAAACAAAAATACTATGAAGCAGGCAGTAAATCGGCAAAATTGCTAGCCTATAAATTGAGGAAACATCAAACAGAAAGAGCAATCTACAAAATCAGAGACCCAGTATCAAAGGAAATAAAATTCAGAATTCAGGATATTCTTAAAAACTTCGAGAATTACTATAAGAACTTATACTCCCACAAAAACCATAAAAACGCATCCGAGGCATTCCTAAACACATTAAACCTTCCCCAACTTACGGAGTCACAAAATAAAACACTACCGTCAGAAATACATCCTAAAGAATTGGAAAAAGCAATTATGAAACTTAAAGCTAACAAATCCCCAGGAGCTGATGGCTATACAGCAGAGTGGTACAAAACCTTTAAACAGCAACTATCTCCTCTCCTCCTGAAAACATTTAATTATGTCCTCCACACAGGGGAAATCCCCCCCTCCTGGAGAGAAGGGGTCATTGCAGTTATACCTAAACCTGAAAAGGATAAACTAGAGTGCTCCAACTACAGACCAATCAGTGTACTAAATCAGGACTATAAGCTTTTTACCATTATCCTTGCCAAAAGGTTAGAAAATATACTGACAGACCTAATTCATTTAGACCAAACAGGTTTTATAAGACAAAGACAGACACAAGACAACATTCGACGCACTTTACACATAATTCATCATATAAAAAAATATAACTTAAATGCAGTCATATTGGGATTAGATGCTGAAAAAGCATTCGATTCGGTTGACTGGTCTTTTCTATATAGAATCTTATCCAGTTTCAATTTTCATAACAACTTCATTAGAACTATACAGGCATTATATAAAAAACCAACAGCTAAAATAAGGATTAACGGTAATTTATCATCATCTTTTGAACTGGAAAGAGGATGTCGTCAGGGCTGCCCCCTGTCTCCACTGCTCTTTGCAATCTTCATAGAACCTCTGAGCCAATGGATAAGACAAAACCAAAAAATTCAAGGTATTACACTTGGTCAGAAGGAACATAAAATAGCACTCTTTGCTGATGACATTTTAATATACCTAGGGCAGCCGGACACTTCTTTACCAGAACTAACCTCAGTTTTTTCAGAGTATGGAGATTTATCGGGGTACAAATTAAATATGCATAAAACCCAAGTTTTAACATTCAACTATGACCCAAATCATTATTCACTAAGCAAACTCAAAACTAACTGGGAGTCGGAATCTATGAAATATCTGGGGGTCAATATCCCGAAACAACTCAACAAAATTATATCACTAAACTATGATCCACTGGTGACAAAAATAAAATCTGACCTAGCAAGATGGAATATGATACCATTCTTGGGTACTGCACAAAGAATTGAAGCAGTCAAAATGAATATACTTCCACGTCTTCTATACCTTTTCCAAACAATACCGGTAGAACCTCCCAAAAAAACATGGCAGGAGCTGGACAGAAGGATCTCAAGATTCATATGGCAGGGCAAGAGACCTAGAATCAGATATAGAACCCTACAGCTAAACAAAGACAAAGGTGGGCTCGCGCTGCCAAATATCAGGGACTACTTTAAAGCTGCACAAATTAAAACTTTAGTAGAGATATGTAACCCAGTCTACACTGCACAATGGAAGGAGATCGAATGCCAAATAACAAGTGACATCCCCCTACAGGCGATAATAGGGAACAATGTCTTACCTAAGCTTTTGAATAACACTAACCCGTGGATAGAGACCCCGCTAAAAATTTGGTTTAAGATAGTCAGAGAGAATCAAACTAAAGAGCCCTATCGACTTCTGCAATGGATCGCCTATGATCAGGACTTTACTCCTAATAAAACAGACACCAGATTTAAAAAGTGGAAGGAGAAAGGGCTGATAAAATATTACGATTTTTTTAAAGGGCAAATCTTAAGAAGTTTTGAAGATTTGAAAAAACAAGGCCTAATAAATCAAGACCTTTACAGGTTCTTCCAGCTTAGACACCACATAAACAATATACTTAAAAAGGAGGTTTTGGAAAGGGCCCAGTCAGGTGTTCTGAAGGTCTTCTTAATGGCATATAAAGGGATCCCAGGGATCAGATACATTTCTAAAATATACCAAGGTCTTCAAGACTTAAAAGGAGACAACACATCTTATATAAAAGAGAGATGGGAAAAAGAGGGGAATTTCACTTTACAACTGGAAATATGGGAAAAGCTAAATAAACAGCAATGGAAAAGTACCTCATCCCTGCAGTGGAGAGAATTTGGATGGAAAAACTTGGCAAGATTTTTCAGAACACCTGCACAAAACAAATTTACCCATAAGGGATTGAACTGTTGGCGCTTGTGTGGTGAAAAGACTGCAAATCATTTTCATGTGTTTTGGTCATGCCCAGTTATCCACCAATATTGGACCAAGGTACAGACAATATTGGGGAAAATATTCAAAATTACAGTTCCCTTTTCTTTTGTAACTTTGTATTTGGGTTTACTACCGGACTCACTGGAAAGACGAGGAGAAAAATACTTATTCAGTGTTTTAATATTGGCAAGCAAAAAAGCTCTAACTAAAAAATGGATGTTGAAGGACTGTCCTACACCTGAAGATTGGACTAACGTGATCCAAGACATTTACTCGATGGAAAAGTTGACATTCGCACTGAGACAGGACATGGATGTGTTCATGAACTTTTGGCAACCCTGGATCGCATATGTGTCTTCCATTAGATCTAATCTTTGACAAATACCATTTCAATAATGGTTCCGCTCTTTGTTCCAAGGCTACTCAGATGCTCTTTTATCTTTATTTACTTACTTTTTCTTTCTGTTTGTTTTTTACTGGTTTGTTTGTTTTTTTTTTGTTATTTGTTTCTTGTTTTTTTTTCTCTTTAATTTCACTTTTTCTTTCACTTTAAAAAAAAAAAAAAAAAAAAAGGGGTGTTGTAAGAATTAATCTTCCAATGTTGTCAGATATCAGAAAATAAGGGAACATGTGATGAAAATGTAAACACTGCATTGCTGTAACGACCTGTATACCCTTTACAAAAACTTAAATTAAAAAAAAAAAAAAAAATTTGTATCACACATATTCTCTCTCAGCTCTTGCCACAGGGCTTGAAGGAATTTCCAGGGGACGCACTACAGCTGCATAATAACATGGTTTCCATAGACACCTGTGTAGCAGCTCCAGCTACTGTCAGAATTTATTTTGAATCCAGTTTGTTATTCATATTTTATTAATTTTCATCTCATTTGAGTCCAGTTTGAATTGTATGTAGTACTGTATGTATTCAAATTGTGCTTGTAAATTTACTACAGGTGGAAAAAATAAAAAAAACCCACTAATTTACAAGTATTAGAAAAAAATGGACATTAAAGTGAAAAAAATGTGCAATTTTCTAAGGATTTTTTCCCTTCTCCATCAATCTTCAGATTCTTTGTGCTGATGATAAAAACATTTGCCACATTAATGTCAATGTTTTTTTTTCTGCTTGCATCATTCTGACATGCTTATGTATGTTCTTGTGTGTCATTTTTATTATCATTTATCATAATTTGGTTGTGCCCCAATAATTACATGGAAAAGTTGAAAACTCCTCTCCTTTAGTGGCATATTGGGATCTTCAAAGAAAATACAGGCGGGGGATACTGCACTCTCCTCAGAAAGCTCTTGTGACAGATTACACTGAGGGTGATCTGTTGTAACCCCTAATTCCCACTTATCAACTGTATAACACATATTAAATAGTGATTGTCTACTTTTGTCTCGCCTTTGAGTTTAGTGTTATGTCTTTATGACAGTTCAATTTTCTCCATCTGTGTGCAGCTACACACAGTCTCCTATTCCCTACAACTGTAAATGTCAAAGCAGCTACATATGAAAACTTTCTTTAAACGTCCAAACAGTTGTGATGGTGTTATTAAGAGGGATGAAATGAGAGGGAGTGATGCAGTGAAGAATGAGGCACAGACATGCACATCTGCCAGTGTATCATGTGAACAAAAATAGAAGCTATTACAGTATATAAAAATTAAAATGACAGGAAATAATAGATTATAACAGAATTTTTACAATCCTGTCTGTCAAAATGACACAACAAACAAGTGTAGTGTAATCTCTGGTTCCAACCTGTGCGAAATGAGTCACACCCTCACTGTTGTGAAACGTGCTAAAAGTGGGACGTGTCTGAATGATACAATGGCATAATTTTAACGTTTATTACTACAGCAGCAATGAATGTAGTAACAAGGTTTCAGCACATCCCAACAGCAGAACAGGTTTACTAGCAGTGGGATTTTTTTTTTTTTGTTACTTATTTGTACCCGTAGGTAGACTTGGTTTGCAGCCTGGTGACAAGCCACCGGCTGCTGGTCGCTGCGTGCGCGAGCGCCCTAAACCTACATGTTTTTGGTATGCGGAAGGAAACCGGAGAAATCCCGGAGTAAACCCACGCAACACGGGGAGAACATGCAAACTCCACACAGCTCACTGTTGGTCGGGGGCTGGGATCGAGCCCACGGTCTCATGATCCCCGCGATCCCCCGGCCGAGGGTAAACTGTGCTGCCACAGTGCTAAACCACTGCGCCACCGTGCAGCCATATTTGACAGAATCTTTGCATTTTCTTTTTACTTTCTCTTGTTCCTATTTAAACATTTTTGCTCTATGTCCAAAAGAATTGGAGATCCACAGGGCTTGATGCTGCAAAATAAGTGGACTACAACAAAAATGTGTTAAAGTGACCCAAGTTTAACTGGCTTTCTCCTGCAGCATTCTATGATGCTGCACGCGGATGGAGGAAGCATGTCTCCCGGGACGAAGCCTCACATCTGTGAACACTGCAGTGCATCCTTTAGGAGCTCCTACCACCTGCGCAGACACATCCTCATTCACACGGGTAAGGCAGAGCACAGACATAACTGGATTTCACCCTCTGATGTATTTTATCAGCCAATTTATATGAACAAGGACCAGAGTGATACTAGTTGACAGATTCTAAAAATTGTAATTACTATATTTAACAACATATAGCAGTCATACCATTTAATTTTGGAGTATATGTTAATGTTGGGTTGGAAGTCGAATCGGTCCATCACATTTTACAGCTACTTTACATCTAAGTTTCCTCTGATCTTATTTCAGGTGAAAGACCCTTCAAATGCAGCCAATGCAGCATGAGCTTCATACAAAAATACCTTCTCCAGCGGCACGAGAAAATCCACAGTGGTGAGTAATTAATGACGATCATTCCCATCACCACAGGGCCAGCTGCAGTCTGTGAGTCACTGTGTTTGTGTTGCTAATGCAGATGATTGCACGATCCAAGCAAGTCCCCAATCAGAGTGCTGGTTAAGACTGAGCAGCTGTTTAATGTAGTTGTAGTTTTCAAGTAGAAAAGAACAAGGTTAATGAATATTCAGATACATAATTGAGATAAGTGAAAGGATGAGGGCTGAATGACTGAAGGTGAATAAAGTTAAGACATCCACTTTAACCTGATTATTTTTTTTTTTTTAGTTCTTAAGGTAATTTTATGTTGAGTTCAACACCTTTACCATACACGCCACATGAGCCATTGGTAAGAAAAACAAACACAATAGATAAAATTCAAGCACTCAAGTTTCATTCTAGGAATAAAAAGGGAGTGAGATATAAATATAAGATGATCAAAAACACTGTTATTAACTCATGGATAAGAGAAAATCAAGGTAACAACAGATTAAGACCAGATTAAGAGTAATGTTTTTCCAGTTCACAGATGTCCTACTGCTTGTTCTGCTCCTTACAGCAGGAGCAAAACTGTTCTGGTCAGGCTTCGTTCTGCACATTGGGACTAAAAACCTCCGATCTGCTGTGTAGCTGTGTGAGGGTCTGAGCTGGTTAGACCTTTTTTTTTTTTTTTTTGATTTAGTATACTTTATTGATCCCCAGAGGGGAAATTGAGGGTCATCCACCACCTGGATGGATGAAGCAGCCACGATACGGCGCTATCCCTTCACCATTCACACACACATTCACACCTAGGGCCACTTTAGAGTCTCCAATTAACCTAACCTGCATGTTTTTGGCATGTGGGAGGAAACCGGAGAAATCCCGGGGTAAACCCACGCATACACGGGGAGAACATGCAAACTCCACACAGATCACTGTTGGTCGGGGGCTGGGATCGAACCCACGATCCCACGATCCCCCGGCCAAGGGTAAACTGTGCTGCCGCAGTGCTAACCACTGGACCACCGTGCAGCCCAGACATGAGGACACAGCGGTAATTTTAGAAGATGGTGGGTTTTTATTCACCCAAAAATGTAAAAAGGAGCTAGACAAAAATCAGCTGGTAAAACTAGCCTCTTAAAAGAGTTCAGAAGAACAAAACTGAAGTCATAATGGCATCTTACAATAACATCAATTCAACTGCTTAACATAGCAGACACTGAGCTAACAAACAAGAGACTGTCTGATCAGGTCAGTCTGACAGGGGGAAAACAAACAAAAGTAACAAAATACAAAGACAACAGTTTAAAAAATTACGTCAAAATAATAGTGATCAAACACAGAACTAACTAAATACCCAACTCAAAAATGAAATGCAAATCTGTATTTAAGATAAGACTTAAACATCCCCCCATGATGGGGCAGTGCTTGGTTTGTTCCATTAAGCAGTTCCTGTATAAAACAGCGCTGCATCCTAAAGCACATCTTTTGCTTCTGTTGCCAGCAGACTTCAGCAGCCATATGGACATCTCCCAGCACTGCTAAAACAAGAAAAAGAAATTAATAGTAAATAAAAATAATTCAACAAAGCTGAATATACAAAAGTTACTAAATGCTCACGCTGTAAATAGAACTAATGCATTTGTTGGCGCAAGGGGTTACTGACTTCATAGTTGTATGGCTGCAGGTGCCGCCATCACAAGCTGACTGAACCCTGCACAGGAAAGGACTGCGAGGTTGCAGACCAAGAAAAACTCCACTTCTGCAGAGGAGACACCTTCAAGTCAAACTGAAGTATGCTAAGGACAGCATGGAGAAAAATGATGCATACCAGAAGCATGTCCTTTGGTCAGACAAGACAAAACTAGAGTTCTTTGGCCATAGAGACACTGCTGATGTTTGGAGAAAGAAGGGAGAGGTGTAAAACCCAAAGAACACCATCCCTACAGTGAAACACGGTGGTGGGAGTATTGTGCTGCGGGGATGTTTCTGTGCTTCTTGAACTGAGAATATCAAGGTGGAAGGAATCATGAAGAAAAAAGATGTTCTGAAGATTTTGAAAGAAAACCTCAAATAGTCAGCAGCAAAAACTGGGTCTGAGTTGTCGCTTTTTTCTCCCGACATGACGATGACCAAAACATACGTTATCTAGTGAATCTCGTCTATATGGTCTAGGCTTTCCATGTAATGGCAGACATTTTGTTCAGCTCATTTTGGCTCTGAAGAAGAAACAGTAATGTTGAAATGTACACCAGTCATCACACCAGTAAAGGATGTGAATCTGACAGTGTTATCCAGTCTCTTGTCGTTTTTGGTTTTGATGTTACTCAGCAGAGGAGTACTCGTTCACACCTTCACTTACTTTGAGATGAAGCCCAGAAACTCGTTTTTTCACTGGATGATCATTATGGTATCAGTGTTGAAAGTAGGCAAGTTTCCTTGCGCTTGTGACTTTTTTTTACATACTGTTTGTGTCAAAATTCAGTTTTGAATCGATGATAGTCCCAAGATATTTATAGGTTTACCAACTGATTAGTGGTACTGAGTGCTTCTTAAATTATCTACTAACACTTGTGTGTGACAGGTGAGAAACCCTTCTGTTGCGACCAATGCAACATGAGGTTTATACAGAAATACCACATGGAGAGACACAAGAGGACACACAGTGGAGAGAAACCGTACAGATGTGAGACCTGCCAACAGGTGTGTATTGCTCTTAAATTCTTTTTCCTGCTTATTTAAAGTGTTCTTGGGTTCTTTTTCTGTTTGTGTAAACTTGTTCTATCAGTCAATATAAATGCTGTCTGTGGTGTTTGTGCCCTTCAGTATTTTTCAAGGACTGATCGACTGCTAAAGCACAAGCGCACCTGTGGAGAAGCCATAAAGAAGGGGCTGGATCCTGGGATGATGGACTTGGGCTGTGTGGACTTGGGGAACGGCAGCTATGGAATCACTCAGGGAAACGCTGGGAACGGCAGCAGGAAGAAGGGACGGTCCAAAAACTCCGGGGAGGGCAAAAAGAAGAAGGGTGATGGAGGAGAGGTGACGGTTGCACACATGCACGGGACAGTGTCCGGAGGCTACACCATCCATGAGTACTCCTTAGAGAGTCAAACAGTGTCGTCCTCCACCGAGCCAGGACCCAGCATGCATGGTCGAGCCCCAAAGGTGGCATTGAAGAAGGCCAGTCATAAAAGTCTGGACAAAAACAGCTTTGAGCACGCCAAACCAGGCGTGATGGAGCAAGGTGGTGGCATGGAGGGGGTCAGCCTCCTGCTGGGTAACGGAGCCAAAACGGGTCCTACTAGCAGCAACTATGATGATGCCATGCAGTTTCTGAAAAAAAGACGCTACCTTAATGCAGCTAATAATGTGACTGGATCTGGGCCCACGGCGGACGAGTATGATGTTGACGTTCACTTGTCTTCACAGCCTCCCGTTGTTCACGGTCAAATTTACAGCATGACAGACTGCGATTTCTCTCCAAGTCAGGATAAAGCCGGGATCCCAGATGATGTGCTGCAGACCCTTCTTGAAAATTATTCCCAGAAACCAGACAGCTCACAGCAAGACGTTCACTTCGACATCGGAAATCAGCAGGTGGAGCTGAACCTCGCCTCTGCCGATGTCCACAACACCCCCAGCTCATCAGAAGAGAAGACTGTGATGATGCACGAATACTCGCGCTTCCTGCTGCAGGCATTGGAGCGTACCAGCCATAGTACCGTCTTCTCTCCCACAGTCTTCACCACTGCCACCGGAAATCTCCTCTATACCGACAAGAACATCTGCACTACGTCCCCGTTGGACTGCGGGTTTGGCCAGCCAGTGTCTTCTTCTGTGCCAAAGTCTCACTTTGTGATGCTGACGAGCTCCTCGCCGCAGCAGGGCTTCCACCTGAGCGACCTAGAGGCGTCGGCTCACCAGCAGCAGCAGCAGCTCACGCCGTCTCAGGAACTCAGTGAGCAGATGGAGAAGCAGCACTCTTGCACTCCACCGTCTTCCTACCAGATCAGCCCATCTGACCTCAGCGTCCAGAAGGAGCAGCCACCGGTGAAGAATGGTACAGCTCTGGCAGTTGTCTGCCCTCTGGCGCTGTCACAAGATCTGACCTCTCTGGACTCCTCTAAGCCTTCCTACCAGATAGAAAACTTTGCCCAGGCCTTCGGCTCCCAGTTCAAGAGCGATGGCCCGAGCTTAGCTTACGGCGCCGACTCTGGCGGGGAGGTGAATCACAGGATACGGACCCCCGTGTCTGAATTCTCAGGTTTTACTAGTTTGCTGTCTGATGTCAGTGAGTCAGTAAGTACAGGTTCCAAAACTCCAACAAGCCAAAGCTTCAGATGAGAGCCTGAGTGCGAGCGAACACTGATGTTATTTTTATTAATTTCTCAGTGCTCCCGTTTTATTATCATTAGTACTTTTTTAAGTCTCTATTTTAACAATACTGATGTTCTGTTTTGTGCTCACTCCACCTCCTCTTGCAAATGCAATTTTATAAGTGTCATTTTTAAGTTAAGGATGTATTTTACAGTTTATTCTCATCATTTAGTGACTTTAGGTCTTTAAGTTTGAACTTCTAGCAGACACGTTTCTTTTCCAATGAGCTGAGGTGTTTAAGCAATCAACTTTACACATTTTAAAATAATACTGGTGTCAGAAATTACCACGATGGCAGGGAATAGCCCAGAATTTAAATAGCAAAAAAAAAAGTGTCTGTTACAAAGTTGGAATTCTTACTCAGGAAATGTGTGAAATGGAGAAGCTCATGAGGTGGGTCTTTTTGTATTGTTACGAATGAGTGTGACACAACACTGAAAACACTTTCTACTTGGCTGTATAGAGATTATGGTACTTTCATGTCAATGTGAAACTCATATTTTCCTCAATAAGGGCCATATATAAATGCATATATCTATATATATATTTATAAGAATATATATATTGTGTATAATGACAGTTTTAATTATTCTGGGTGTCTGCCATTAGAAGTTGAGGAAGATTGGGGCGGGGTCTGGGGTTGATGTTGTCCTTGGTTTATTTTTCTGGAGAACAGATCTGACGTTAGGGGTTTTCTTTGGCCAGTAGGGGGTGTTGTTGAACACTGAAGTAGAATGGCCCTCTCCTTTTCTTGTTCTAGTCTTCCTCTTATTTCAGTCAGCACTTTGAGCCACTTTTTTTTAATTCTTTTACAATGAGTTAAAGGCACTCTATGAAATTGTGCAAAACAGTTTTTGTGGCATTTGGGGTCAGTAAGTGAACTGCAGGTCTGAGCACACAGCCTTAGCTGCTTTAGTGGGAGAGCAGTGGAGAGGTCCCATATCGTGCAAAACAGTGTTGTTGTTTTTTTTGTTTTTTTGTTTTTTTTGGGGGGGAGGGTGGTAACCTTGGGACACATGCCTTCCATCCATCCATCCTGTCATGCTCATCCAGGGTCACAGGGACAGCAGTCCAAGCTGAGAGGCCCGGACTGCCGCCCTGTTCACATAGCACCATGATCAGTAAAATTGTTGGAAAATAAAAACTGATCATTCAGAGGAGGAAAAATGCTTTAAAGAGCTGATATTAAATCTAGTGGTGTCAAACAGTTAAATTCTTGATCGCGATTAAGCTCCAAAACTTTTCATTTATTCAAGATTAATTGTGATTAAAAGCGCCCCCCCCCCCCCCCACGAACTTATTTTTTAGGTTTTTCCATACTCTTATCATTGACATGGGAGTGGTCAATATGTTTTCTTTCTGCAGTCGTGGACCCATTTAAAGCTTTCACCATGTCAAAAATGACAACTATCCAGCATATTCTCCAGAAAACCAAAAAGTACAGCAACTAGTCTCTACTTATTACACCAGTTGTTATCTTTACCTCTTAGCTTTACCTTAGCTGTTAGCTTTCCTCGTTAGCTACATTAGTCTCTTCTTTCCAGTGTTCAGCTTGAGATTGTGCATTGACATTGATACGGTCCATATTGTTATGTCTGAAATGAGTGAGCCGTCAGCCATCCTGCAACAAACAATGAACACTTTATTATTCACACACTGGACTATATATACAAGATGGCGACGTCATCCGTCCTTACGCCTGACTCCCCCCCCCCACACACACACACTAGTTTACACCCCCCCCCCCCCACAAAAAAAACAACAGAAACTAGAGGCCCCTTTAAGCCTAGCTGAGCACCTGGGTAGACTGCCAGGATGCCCGCGTGATGGAGTGAGTTATTCTGCCATTTTCTTGATCCAACACCTTCAAACTAATCAAAATCAACATTAAAGTCTTTCAAGTGTCTTAAGTCTCTGCCGGACTCTGGTCGAGCATCGCATGGGCTGTAATGCCGCTGCTGGCCCCAGTGAACACTCCTGGGGGTTCTCAGGTTCTGCATCAGCAATGTCCCAACCTGGGTTCGTCATGTCCATGGTTGTCCTCTGATCTGGGGTCGGGGTCAGTGGGGATTTTCAGAGGCGCCTAGTGTGCCACCGTGACCCATCAGAGAGATGGAACGTGGCTGGCCTCAGCTGGGCTGTGATTTGTAGTGGCGATGTTCAGAATGACTGCAGTTGTTCCTACCATGCCAATCTTGACATTCCCAGGCGAACATCCACCTTCGCAGTAATGGTTTTTTGTGGGAAGGTTTTTTTCTGACCGTAGTTACTTTCAGTAGGGACCATGAAGGACCTGAATCCACTAAAAGTGGCACGTTGACGCCGTCCTGCTGGATGACATGCCATTTGAGGGGCCAGTTCCTAGCACCCGCTATGCATACCGTGGCTAAGTCCGGTGGGTGGGCTTCATTCTTCATGGAGACTGTGTGGCAAACCTTGGCCAGGTGGTTAGCTTGTTTGCAATGGTGGTATCTCTTCCCTCTAGCGGGGCAGGTGGTCGAGCGTGTTCGGTGGTCAGACGAGCCGCAGCCGGTGCATGGCGGCTGCTCCCCCGGTTTTGTCTGTGTCTTGCCCCGCATTTTTGGGCCCCCCTCCCCCCGCTGATGTATCCGTTCAGAGCGGCTAATGGTGTTGTTAATGGCCTGCTCCTGCAAGGTCAGTTGTGTGTGTGTGTGGGGGGTCTGTCGGCTAGTTGCCGTTAGCTGTTCTGCTAGCTGGGTGGCTTCCTCCATCTGGCTTGCTATTCTCATTACTTGGCTTAGCTTGAAATCGTCTGTAGTTAGCAATAGCTTTTCTTTTAGCCACTCGTTGTTCGTGCCAGCTACTAACTTGTCACGGATTAACTCGTCTTCTAAAGGCCCAAAGGCGCACATGCTCGCTAAGCTTTGGAGTTCTGTGGCATAATGTTGGGTTGACTCGCTCGCTCTTTGATAACGGTTGAAGAACCTGTATCTTCGTGCTGTCACGTTGCTCTTTACTCTGTAGTATTTCTCCATTAGTCTCACACAGTCGCCGAATGAGTCCGCCTGACCCAGAGTATGGCGCACGCGCCGTCCTTCCTCCCTTAGACTGAGAACCAGTATGCTCCTCAGCCTCTCGTCATCGACATCTCTCAGGCCAGCTGCGTCGACATAGCCTTTAAACGTGTTGAACCAGTGGTGCCACGGGGTGGGCGGCTCACGTGGGGTTTCCAGAAATGGTCATGGTGGCCTCAAGCATGCTACCATGGTTTAATTCTCGTCACCAAATGTTATGTCTGAAATGAGCGAGCCATGAGCAGTTTTGCAGCGAACAACGAACACTTCATTATCATGACTATACAAGATGGCGACACCGCCCGACGTCATCCATCCTTACGCCTGACGTCGGCTACGGCAAGCCCCAGTGTCCAACCCCCCCGTTCACACACTACACATGTATCAAAATAATGTGACATCAGTCCTCCAGCAAACCAACCCAGACACCCAGAACTAAACAAAATGAATGAATCAGTGAAACAAACCGGGCTTTTGTTTTGGCTGATCAACCAGAAACTTTCCAACCGGAAACCAAAAAGTACCCACATTTCAATAGTTAAGATTATACATATATACATACATACATATTATGGCAGTGAATCTCCAAAAAACTGATTTGAACACCAAGAATTAAATGAAATGAGTATGTTGGGTGAAACCAATTGTATTTTGAGTCATGCCATGGACTGTTCAACCAGAAACCATACCTGTGTTTCCAAAGTTCCACTTTATTAGTTCCACCATGCTGTTTTTGTCCCACTGCGATAATCGTGATCAATAAAATTGCTGCTGATGAAAAGGCATAGTGTTGCTGCGAGGCTGACGTGATGACTTTGACACCACTAATTAAGATAAGCCTTTATTAGTCGTTGCTAAAATGTATGTACCTCTTTCTTTTCTGTTTTTATATAGCCAGTGAACAAACTGTGCATTTGCACTACCTATTGGACTGCAGATAATGGTTATGCACATGCGTCAAATGCTTGGTCAAACAATAGATACAAATGAAGCACGTATACATTTGAGTGCATGCCACCCTTGTTCAAAGAGTAGGCTCATCATAGACCGGCAGAGTTTTAAGCTGCTGTTGGAGATGATGGGCTGCAGTTTACTTATTGGCCGTAGGTGTCACTGAAAACATGTTTTCTAGTCTTTCGTTGGTCATCATTAAGTACCAGGTCAGAACAACAGAGGCACAAACATCTGTTTGGGTATATATGCAGATGGATCAGGGGAGGGTTTCTGTGTGAAAAGTGGGATTTTTTAAAATTAATTTTCTCTGAATTTTTTTTTGGGGGGGGGGATTAATTGGAGAAGGAAGGTGGGTTTGTGGGACTTGAAGGTAAAGTGATATTTAATTGGGATATTGTAAATATACTTAAACCCCCTCGTTTTAGTTTGACTTGTTCCCCAACTTAGCAGCGTTGCTGTCTTATTGATTTTTTTTTTTTTTTTTTTTTTTTTTTTTTTTTTTTTTTTTTGGGACAAAAATGTGTTGGTGATGGATTGTTTCTTCAGCCCTAATATTTGCGTGCGTGTATGTAAACGTGGGTACCATGGTGTTTGTCACCGTTACAAACCCGGTGCCTCTTCCTCAGAAGTTCAGGTGCAAGATTATTGTCTTGTAATTGTTCAGTGTTTTTCAGATTTGCTGTTTTTAAAATTGACACTGTCTTCCATTGCAACAACAGGCCTCGAAAGCTGTTAACTGACGCCGTTCTGCCGGAACGAGCCGACGGCTCCTCCTCGACAGCCTGTTGTCTATTGGCAATCATTGATGGAGTGAATGCAAACGTTAAAATATTGGAAATAATGTGTCGCCATGTGGAGGCACTGGTGAGGATCTGCCTCATGTACTGTATACCTCATATCAGATTAAAGCAGGGACGAAGGAGTGGTTTGATTGATGTACGTATGTAGCAGAAATGCTGTGTGTGTGTAAAGAAAAAAAAATTCTGCGTCTTTTTAAACATTTGTGTATGTGACGTTGCCGTGAACAGTCGGCGTCGCTCAAGGGTTTCTTCAGGTGTCTCCTGCCAGCCAGTGTTCGGTCGCTTCAGTTCAACAGTCTCTACTCCAGATCATTTGCCATTTGGTTTTGAATATTGTTTACAAAAAAATGTATAAAACACTACTTTGACATCTCTTTTTAATTTTGATCCTTGTATGCATTTTATTCTGTTACTTCCCTTTTTTTTTATTGTCGCCAAATTTTTGAGTTGGTGATGTCAGTTTTCTATGTTCTTCCAGGTCAATTGAATTAAGAAGTGACTGATTTTAGCAAAAGAACAATAAACTATTACCAAGGAAAAAGTATTGGGTCCTTTCTTCTTATCTGAGGATTTAAAGGTAGATGTGTAGAAATTGCAGGTGATTACTGGAAACACCAGATGGCAGTAATGAATCTTCATCCACCAGGCTGAAGTGAATTTAAAGGGTTAGCTGTACTGGTCATTATAATTAATCATACTTTAGGTATTACTTACAAAAGATTCAATTCAATTCAGCTTTATTTATATAGCGCCATTTCACAACAACAGTCATCTCATAGCACTTTCAACTGTAGGGGAAACCCCCAGAATTGCAGAAAGACTCCAGCAATCAGGCGATCCCCTATGAGCGAGCGCTTGGTGATGGTGGAGAGGAAAAACTGCCTTTTAACAGGAAGAAACCTCCAGCAGAACCAGGCTCAGGGAGGGGCAGTCATCTGCTGTGACTGGCTGGGGGGTGAGGGGATAGAGAAGATGAAAAGAACAGACATGTATAGGGATGAGAATCCTCCGCGGATCCGAGGAATTCCTCGAATTTGATCATGTCTAGGGTCATTCTCGTGAATCGTCTAAATTCGAGGAGAAAATTTTAGGGGGGGGGGGTCTGGTGGCGAGTCGTATTTTCGATCGGCTGTGAAAATCCACCGCGCAGAACGCGCTACCCAGCGAGATCAGTAATGTAATGTAACAAGGCCACTGATAGGCTGAGACTTATTGAAGCAACCAATCGGCGATGTTGTTAGATTTCCGATGTCATATCCGGATAACACGCGGAGCGAAATGCAAGTGGCAGACGGTTCAATCAGTTCAATCAACTGAGTTTTACCGATTTTGTCAAAATGGTGAACCTAAAACTCACGAAAGACAACAAAGCAAGAATTTTAGAAATCGACAAAGGGATAAAGAACAAGTTTCATTGGAAATGGCTTTAATAAACTGTGTCAATGACTGTAAAGATCGGTAAAAATACCGAAGTTGTGGTTGAAAAAATGGCCGACTTCATAGCGAAATACGAAGTACCAGGGAAAGCCCAGTGTGTTTATTGTAACAATTTCTTGAGTTATGGATCTCGTGGTTGTGTTGCCTTAGTTGAGCACTGTTGCTACAAGGAGATCGAACTACTCGCTCAGTGCTGCGTTCAAAACGATCGATGGACACGGTTAAATTCAGATGCCAGTCAAACAAAGTTCATCACAATCGCCCCCGATTACAGCAATTAGTGATCGGAAGACACATTCCGAGGTAAGATTTTTTTTTCTCGTTTAAGTAATGTACTTGAGAATTTTCGCGTAATGAATTTGTTATGAAATAGCATGTGTAAGTTGTAAAGTAAATCAAAAGCTGTTCTTCAACCCTTTGCAGAATCTTCATGGGGTTGGTCTCATTTAAAAGAAAATACTCTGAATTTTTTGGCAAAACAGTCATAATCTCTCTAAGTGCTCCTGCCACTGAGTAACAGGAAAGTTCGCCTGGGTGTTTTTATAGATACAAATGCTTGCAAATAACATACAGCTGTCAGATACTGGCTGGAAGACACCAGAAATGTAGAACCAAGTGTTTTCAAGCTCGGGTCAGAATTTTGTAAAAATACCACAAAAAATGAATATATATTACACAGCTTTTTTCTGAGGTTGTAACAAGGCTGTGTCTACTGGAAGACCGGAAATACAGTTTTGGTTTTTTTTGTTTTTTCAGTGCGCACTGAGATGCAGAGATGTGACCGCCCGCTGAATTCACAAGAGTTCAAGGGGTTAAAATATACTGATATGCAACTTTTTTATATTCCTAGTAACACTAACAAATGCACACATTAATAAATCAAAATGTTTGCAGAATGTCAGTATATTTTAATAAATGAGTGATGGACTTGGTGATGGAATTTTGTTAATATTTATAATTTATTTTACTTGGTTAAATTATTTTGTCTGTTCTAGAACTATTTAAATGTAATTCTGTGTCAGTTCTAAACATATTAGATAGTAGTAAAATATAATTTAGTATTATTACATCAACATACTATTCAGATATCATAAATTTAATACATATGTACTGTGTTTCACTTTATTTTGTGGTTGAAAAAATGGCCAACTTTATAGCGAAATGCAATGTACCAGGGAAAGCCCAGTGTGTTTATTGCAACGATTTCTTGAGAAAATCAGAGAAGAGGAAGGCTACAGAACAGCTCCAGGCTTTGGTAGCCAAGAAGAAAAAATTGCACAATTAGATGTGAAGAATACATTGACTTGTACATAAGTTCATAGAGTAGTAGCACAGGCATGTAAATATGGAAGTGACATTTTCTGTTTCTCAATAAAGTGTGACACTGAATCAAAACAGTATTGAACATGATTACACATGTGATGCAGCAGCAGATTAAAAAGATGAACTATAAATGCATTTGTACTTACTTCGAACTTTAAATATAAGACCACATTTGAGCATTCTAAAACACCAGATTTTGTTAGCTTCTGGCCCCACCAAGGCTCTGCCTTGGATCCAGCTTGGGGGCCTACGTCCCCCAAGACCCCGGGCTAGGTTTCCTCTTTTTTTCCAAAACCCCATTCTCATCCCTGCATGTAGAGAGCAAACAGCACGATGGGGACCCGATCTATGGGAGAGAACAAACAGATGTTAATGACCAGCAAAAAAAAAAATAAAATATTGAGAGTGAAGAAAGGAGTGAAGCCCAGTGTAATTACTGGAGGTCCCCCGGCTGTCTAAACCTAATAGCAGCATAACTAAGGGAGGGTTCAGAAACATGATCCCTCCCTAATTGTAGGCTATATCAAAAAGGAAGGTTTTAACCCTATTTTTAAAAACAGATTGAGTCTGACTCCGGAATCCAGATTGGCAGCTGGTTCCACAGGAGAGGAGCTTGATAACTAAAGGCTCTGCCTCCCATTGTACTTTTGGAGATTCTAGGTATTACAAGTAATCCAGCATTTTGGGAGCGTAGTGCTCTGTTAGGATAATAGTGTAATATCAGATCTTTTAAAAAGGGGCCTGATTGTTTAGAGCTTTAAAAGTGAGAAGAAGGATTTTAAACTTAATTCTAAACTCTATGGAAAGCCAATGAAGGGAGGCCTGAACCGGAGAGATATGATCTCTTTCTAGTACCTGTTAAAACTCTCGCTGCAGCATTTTGGATCAACTGAAGACTTTTTAGAGATGTTTTAGGACAACCTGATAATAAAGAATTACAATAATTAATCTAGAGCTAACAAAAGCGTGGATCAGTTTCTCAGCATCACTCTGAGGCAAGATGCTCCTAATCTTGGCAATATTACGCCAATGATAGAAGGCGGTCTTAGAAACAAATTTAATATGTGAATTGAAAAACAGATCTTGATCAAAAATAACTCCAAGGTTCCTACAGAAATATTCAGAGAAAGAGTAACCACATCCAAACTAAGAGTTTGATTTGGAAAGGTGTTTCTAAGGTTTTTTGGACCAACAAGAATGACTTCAGTCTTATCTGAATTTAATAGCAGGAAATTACAAGTCATCCAAGCTTTGATTTCCTTAAGACAGGCTTCTAACTTGGCTAATTGATTACTATCATCTGGCTTCATTGACAGGTATAATTATGTGTCATTGTGGCGGAAGAATAATATGCAGCGAACTGAGAGTTTTTGAGGGAGTTTATTAATCATACCGCCATCACGAGAACTCACTCCAGCGCCGTGCATGCGCGCCGGAGCGAGCCTGGAGGCTCTCCTCAGCAGATACAGGCAATGCGTGTAGTCAGAAGTGGTGGTCAGAGAGAGAGAGTGAGCCACAGAGCATATGCAGTTTTTATACCCAGTTACAGACAATACATGAAAGGCATGGGACATCTGCATCACAGTCAGAGCAGGGAGCATGAACGTTTGCATTTGAGTGTCACACATAACAATAGGGAGATTACTGGCCAGAATTCGCCTCTGCTCCGGAGCTGTAGGACAAAAGAGGTTACAAGGCACATCTACATGTTGTTATCAGTCCATAGATCACACTGCTGTGTTAATTGCTCCCGCTGAGCGCTCTGCTTGTCCGTGGCTGTTGTGGGGGTTACCCATACCCCCCCCCCCCCCCCCAGAGGGCTCAGCAGGAAGCTGAGGCCTCGATAGTCCGGCTTTGGGAGTGAGCTGCGGGGGAAGCTCGCTGCAGGCGGCGGTGGAGGGAGGGGGGTGGGGGTAGCAAGTGCCGGCCTGGGACGGCGAAATTGTCTGGGCCGCGCAAAAATTGCCTGTGGATCCGCGATGTTGAGGGGCTGTCCCGTTGAACGTGGCGGAGGTCCACAGCGGCTGTGCGAAGAAAAATTTGTCTTTGACTCCTCTCGCGGCTATGAAGGAAAACAGGAACTGCAAAGCTGCGTAGCGGCTGTGAGAAAAAAGGAGCTGCAGCTGTGAGGGACTTGGCGTGTTGACTTTAGGTGCGCGCGCAGCCCTAAAGTCCTCGGGGAAAGCTGACGGCTGAATTCCCTTGTGCGCCGTGGTTGAGACCATTAGAAAATCCTGTGAGCAAGCTGCGTGTGTGCTTCAGGTGTGTGAGCAGCCCTGAAGGTTCTGTGTGCAGCGGCGAAGGACGATGGCAGTCTGTGTGGAGCCGGTATTGTTCCGTGCGTGGTGCGCTGTCCTCATAACCCCCCGGTGTGCGTGCGGGGTTCGGTGCATGGCAGGTCCACTGTAGAGGTGAGTCAGGGTCAGGGAGCTTGCTGGAGATCAGCGTAGTCGGCGCCGATGGTCATCCCTGTAAGCTGTTGCTGTAGATTGGTCATGGTGCGTTCAGGTCCACGCGCTGCGTTCTCCGTCGGCCCTGGAGGTCGCCGTCATGGAGAGAGGACGAGGTGCGTGCACTCTCGTGTGGAGGAGCTGTGAGAGCGGCCGGTCCCAGCGTGGATGTGCAGATCTCAGGCGTGCAGATCTCACCATGAAGCTTTCTGCAGCTTTCCCGGTCGTGGATGATCTCCGGAGAGTTTCGCCTGGTGGTGGCTCTGCATCGAGGTCTCCCCTGTGGCAGAAGGGAGGGCAGATCATTTGCGTCAGGCTGCTGCGTTCGCTTGTCGTCGGGAGAGTCACCGCCGGGGCTGCGTCGTTCGTCGTCAGCGTGTTCTTTCTCGGGGTCACCAATGTGGCAGAAGAATAATATGCAGCGAACTGAGAGTTTTTGAGGGAGTTTATTAATCATACCGCCATCACAAGAACTCACTCCAGCGCCGTGCATGTGCGCCGGAGCGAGCCCGGAGGCTCTCCTCAGCAGATACAGGCAATGCGTGTAGTCAGAAGTGGTGGTCAGAGAGAGAGAGTGAGCCACAGAGCATATGCAGTTTTTATACCCAGTTACAGACAATACATGAAAGGCATGGGACATTTGCATCACAGTCAGAGCAGGAAGCATGAACGTTTGCATTTGAGTGTCACGCATAACAATAGGGAGATTACTGGCCGGAATTCGCCTCTGCTCAGGAGCTGTAGGGCAAAAGAGGTTACAAGGCACAGCTACATATTGTTATCAGTCCATAGATCACACTGCTGTGTTAATTGCTCCTGCTGAGCGCTCTGCTTGTCCGTGGCTGTTGTGGGGGTTACCTATATCATCTGTATAACAATGAAAATGTATACAGTGCTTCCTAATAATGATGCCTAACGGAAGCATATATAAACTAAAGAGTAGGGCCTAGCACAGATCCCTGTGGAACTCCATGACTGAGCTTTGAGTTGAAAGAAAACTCATTATTGACATGAACAAACTGGAACCTATCAGATAAATAAGATCTAAACCACTGCAACAAAATTCCATTAAGTCCAACATAGTGTTCTAATCTATCAAGTAGAATATTATGATCGATAGTATCAAAAGCTGCACTAAGGTCTAAAAGGACAAGTACAGAAACTAAGTCCATTATCAGATGTGATCAGGAGGTCATTAGTGACCTTCACTAAGGCTGTTTCAGTACTATGATGGATTCTAAACCCAGATTGAAACTCTTCAAATAAACCATTTCCCTGCAAGTGGTCAAATAATTGCGTAGCAACAACTCTTTCTAAGATTTTTTTTTTTTTTTAATTTAAGTTTTTGTAAAGGGTATACACATCATTACAGCATTCATTGTTTACATTTTCATCACATGTTCCCTTATTTTTTGTTATTTGACAACATTGGAAGAATAATTATTACAACACCCCTTTTTTTTAAGTGAAAGAAAAAGTGAAATTAAAGAGAACAAAAAAACAAACAAAAGAGCAAAAAACAAAAAAAAATAAATAAAAATAAAAGAGCATCTGAGTAGCGTTGGAACAAAGAGAGGTGCCATTATTGAAATGGTATTTGTCAAAGATTAGATCTAATGGAAGACACATATGCGATCCAGGGTTGCCAAAAGTTCAAGAACCCATCCATGTCCTGTCTCAATGCGAATGTCAACTTTTCCATCGAGTAAATGTCCTGAATCACATTAATCCAATCTTCAGGTGTAGGACAGTCCTTCAACATCCATTTTTTAGTTGGGGCTTTTTTACTTGCCAATATTAAAACAGCGATTAAGTATTTTTCTCCTCGTCTTTCCAGTGAATCCGGTAGTAAACCCAAATACAAAGTTACAAAAGAAAAGGGAACTGTTATTTTGAATATTTTCCCCGATATTGTCTGTACATTGGTCCAATATTGGTGGATAACTGGGCATGACCAAAACACAGGAAAATGATTTGCAGTCTCTTCACCACACAAGCGCCAACAATTCAACCCCTTATGAGTAAATTTGTTTTGTGCAGGTGTTCTGAAAAATCTTACCAAATTTTTCCATCCAAATTCTCTCCACTGCAGGGATGAAATACTTTTCCATTGCTGTTTATTTAGCTTTTCCCATATTTCCAGTTGTGAAATTCCCCTCTTTTTCCCATCTCTCTTTTATATATGATGTGTTATCTCCTTTTAAGTCTTGAAGACCTTGGTATATTTTAGAGATGTATCTGATCCCTGGGATCCCTTTATATGCCATTAAGAAGACCTTCAGAACACCTGACTGGGCCCGTGGTGTCTAAGCTGAAAGAACCTGTAAAGGTCTTGATTTATTAGACCTTGTTTTTTCAAATCTTCAAAACTTCTTAAAATTTGCCCTTTAAAAAAATGGTAATATTTTATTAGTCCGTTCTCTTTCCACTTTTTAAATCTAGTGTCTGTTTTATTAGGAGTAAAGTCTTGATCATAGGCAATCCATTGCAGAAATCGATAGGGCTCTTTAGTTTGATTCTCTCTGACTATCTTAAACCAAATTTTTAGCGGGGTCTCTATCCACGGGTTAGTGTTATTCAAGAGTTTAGGTAAGGCATTGTTCCCTATTATCGCCTGTAGGGGGATGCCACTTGTTATTTGGCATTCCATCTCCTTCCATTGTGCAGTGTAGACTGGGGTACATATCTCTACTAAAGTTTTAGTTTGTGCAGCTTTAAAATAGTTCCTGATATTTGGCAGCGCAAGCCCACCTTTGTCTTTGTTTAGCTGTAGGGTTCTATATCTGATTCTAGGTCTCTTGCCCTGCCATATGAATCTTGAGATCCTTCTGTCCAGTTCCTGCCATGTTTTTTTGGGAGGTTCTACCGGTATTGTTTGGAAAAGGTATAGAAGACGTGGAAGTATATTCATTTTGACTGCTTCAATTCTTTGTGCAGTACCCAAGAATGGTATCATATTCCATCTTGCTAGATCAGATGTTATTTTTGCCACCAGTGGATCATAGTTTAGTGTTATAATTTTGTTGAGTTGTTTCGGGATATTGACCCCCAGATATTTCATAGATTCCATCTCCCAGTTAGTTTTGAGTTTGCTTAGTAAATATTGATTTGGGTCATAGTTGAATGTTAAAACTTGGGTTTTATGCATGTTTAGTTCGTACCCCGATAAATCTCCATACTCTGAAAAAACTGAGATTAGTTCTGGAAAAGAGGTGTCAGGCTGCCCCAGGTATATTAAAATGTCATCAGCAAAGAGTGCTATTTTATGTTCCTTCTGACCAAGTGTAATACCTTGAATTTTTTGATTCTGTCTTATCCATTGGCTCAGAGGTTCTATGAAGATTGCAAAGAGCAGTGGAGACAAGGGGCAGCCCTGACGACATCCTCTTTCCAGCTCAAAAGATGATGATAAATTACCGTTAATCCTTATTTTAGCTGTTGGTTTTTTATATAATGCCTGGATAGTTCTAATGAAGTTGTTATGAAAATTGAAACTGGATAAGATTCTATATAGGAAAGACCAGTCAACTGAATCGAATGCTTTTTCAGCATCTAATCCCAATATGACTGCATTTAAGTTATATTTTTTTATGTGATGAATTATGTGTAAAGTGCGTCTAATGTTGTCTTGTGTCTGTCTTTGTCTTATAAAACCTGTTTGGTCTAAATGAATTAAGTCTGTCAGTATATTTTCTAACCTTTTGGCAAGGATAGTAGTAAAAAGCTTATAGTCCTGATTTAATACACTGATTGGTCTGTAGTTGGAGCATTCTAGTTTATCCTTTTCAGGTTTAGGTAAGACTGCAATGACCCCTTCTCTCCAGGAGGGGGGGATTTCCCCTGTGTGGAGGACATAGTTAAATGTTTTCAGGAGGAGAGGAGATAGTTGCTGTTTAAGGGTTTTGTACCACTCTGCTGTATAGCCATCAGCTCCTGGGGATTTGTTAGCTTTAAGTTTCATAATTGCTTTTTCTAATTCTTTAGGTTGTATTTCTGACAGTAGTGTTTTATTTTGAGACTCAGTAAGTTGGGGAAGGTTTAATGTGTTTAGGAATGCTTCGGATGAGTTTTTATGTTTTTTGAGGGAGTACAAGTTCTTATAGTAGTTCTTGAAGCTTTTAAGAATATCCTGAATTCTGAATTTTATTTCCTTTGATTCTGGGTCTCTGATTTTGTAGATTGCTCTTTCCGTTTGTTGTTTCCTCAATTTATAGGCTTGTGGAGAATGTGCTCAAGGATGAGACTGAGTTTATTCCTCAGATTCACCTTTATTCACAGATCACATACTCCAACAATCTCAAAGCAAGAAAAGAGAAAGTTTCATCTCACATCTGGGTTTTGGACCCTGGACACGAAACAGCAGTCACATGGTGTTTAATCAAACATACAGTCACATGGTACTTAATCCCAATCACAAAGTAACCCCTTTGATCTCACACCATTGTCCTTTAGTCTCTGGTGGTCTGGAAATCTCCCCAGGTCGTCTCCCTGAAACAAAGGCCAAATCTCACACTCTTCCGTTGTCTCTCAGAGGCTCAGTCCCTTTTGTTCCATGAGACGTGTAGCACACAATAAACATACGGCGATACATTTGTGGAGAATATGTAACCAACATATGTGCCACATGACCCCCCCCCCCAAACGACAAACATAACCAGAGATACATGACACAATAACATTACTACATATCAATCCACCAGTTGCCTAGCTCTAAGTCTCCTGCCGTATCTGCTGAAAGCCGGCTTTGCTGTTTCTGCAGTGTCCTCCTGCTCCTGTGGATTAGAACTGTTAGTCAATCTCTGTGGGTGTTCTGTAGGATGCCCTCTAGGGGGTCTGCTGCGACGGGGGGCTCTCGCCAACTGCACTGCTTCCTCCGCCAAAACAAAAGCGGGTTTGAGTCTGTTTATACAAATCAACTCTTTTCTGTCTCCCAAATCTAGCAAAAAATGCTTCTCTCCTGTTTCCAGCACCTTGAACGGCCCATCGTAAGGCGGGCGCAAGTTGGGGCAATAAGCATCATGTCTAACAAAAACAAACTCCGAATTTTTTAAAGCCTTCGGCACAAAAACGCGGGGGAAACTAACTCAGCTGGGGATGCTTGCAAATCCTCCTTAGGTGCAGAACGCAACCCCAATAAGACCCATGGTAGTTTGTCAACCCAATTTGTATCCGTAAGCGACGCTCTGAGGGCCACATTCAATGACCTATGAAAACGCTCACATAAACCGTTAGCCTGGGGGTTGTACGCAGTGGTGCGGTGGATCTTTACCCCTGGGCTGCGGGCCATCGATGACCAGAGTTCGGAAACAAATTGAGGACCTCTGTCAGACGTTATTTCCGACGGAACTCCAAAACACGCTACCCAAGCTGTTAAAAACGCGCGCGCCACTTCCTCCGCTGTGGTTGATGCCAGAGGGACTGCTTCCGGCCAACGCGTGGTGTGGTCCACCATCGTCAAAAGGTGTGTGTACCCCTGTGATGACGGAAGGGGGCCTACCAAGTCGACATGCACATGATCAAAGTGCTTAGCCGGAATGTGAAAAGGCTCCAAAGGAGCTCTAGTGTGTTTGTGTATTTTGGCTCGCTGACACGCTACGTAGGCTGTCGCCCATTCCTTGACCTGTTTGTGCAACCCCGGCCATACAAATTTCTCTCCCACCATTTTGACCGATGCGCGCACCCCCGGGTGCGCCAGAGAATGGATCGAGTCAAAAACGCGGCAGCGCCACGCAGCTGGTACCACGGGACGCGGCCGTCCCATGCAAACATTGCAGACTAGGGGAGGCATACCCATTTGCAGCACTCTGTCCTCCAGCCTTAACCCTGTTGGTCCAGACTGGAGCTCGCGCACGTCCGCATCGCTAACCTGCTCCGCGGCCATGGCTGCATAATCTAACCCTACGCGGACTGGGGCCGCGCGCGCTTCCGCGTCGCTACCCTGGCCCGCGGCCATGGCTACAGAGTCTGCCCCCACGGGGCCTGGCGCTGGCACAGCACGCGAGAGGCAGTCTGCCACTACATTATGTTTACCTGCGACATGCTGGATATCGGTGGTGAACTCTGGTATCGCGGCCAGCTGTCTTTGCTGCCGGCCCGACCAAGGTTCCGAAATCTTGGCCATCGCAAAAGTCAGTGGTTTGTGGTCCATGAACGCGGTGAAACGGCGCCCTTCCAGCCAGAACTGGAAATGGCGGATGGCCAAGTGTAGGGCCAACAACTCTCTGTCGAATGCACTGTACAGTGATCCCTCACTTATCGCGGTTAATGGGTTCCAGAACCGACCGCGAAAAGTGAAAAACCGCGAAGTAGCGTCACCCCACTGATGTCATCCATAAATAATACGTACGTTCATTCTCTCACTCTCTCTCTCTCATATGATACGTGTGTGTGTGTGTGTACGTGTACATACATACGTAGATGTAAACAAAGTGTACATAAATATGTTTTTAGAACTCTTTTATTCTTATAACAAGATACGTAACTCAAGATGAAAATGATTTACTGCACAGGTTAATGAGAGCTTTACTGCTCCTCAGGTGACGCCTCATCGTGAGGTGCTGGAGGCGCAGGATCATCGAGGGCAGCTTCCGATAGAGCTGAAGCTGCAGGAGGCGGCTTAGTGGCTCGACGGGAAGACTATTTCGCACAAAATGGCACAAGAGAACAGCAAAAAGTTCCACACGGCGAGACTAAGTAACACGAGCGATAAAAAGCAATGAATGCGGTCTTCCTTCCCTTCATGAGTGCTCGGCAGGGAGAGGAGGTGGGTGAAACGTCTCGGCCAATCAGCTTGCGGGGTGAAACGTCTCGGCCAATCAGCTTGCGAGATTTCCGAGCCGAGCCAACACGAGAATAGCGAACAGAGAGTTGTGCGGCTCTCCGTGTTGACACCTGATGGTCTAATGTAGTCTCCCTGCCTTCTGCTAGCGCCCGCCCATTATTTCTCAATTTTGAATTTTTGATGAATATTTTTGAAAAATCCGCGATGCACTGAGGGCGCGAAAGGTGAAGCGCGAAGTAGCGAGGGATCACTGTATTTTCGCTCGCTATCGCGCAAGGTTTTGCTGAAAAACGCGAGCGGCTGCCAGGTCCCCGCTACCAACTGTTCAACGACCGCCCCTACCGCTAAATCGGACGCGTCAGTGGTGAGCGCCATGCGGGCCATTGGAACTGGATGTGCCAACAAAGCCGCGTTTGCCAAGGCTGTTTTGACTTGAGAGAATGCGCGCTCCCGCTCAGGAGACCATTCGATTTTATTCGTGTGTTTTTGTTTTTTTAGTGCAGCGTACAATGGTTGCATGAGCTGCGCTGCGTTTGGGAGGAAACGGTTATAAAAATTAACCATTCCCAAAAACTCCTGTAACGCTTTGACCGTTTGAGGTTGGGGAAAATTTGTTATTGCGCGCACTTTATCTGGCAGAGGGACCGCTCCTTCTGGCGAAACGCGATGTCCCAAAAAATCAATCTGCGCTACCCCAAACTGACACTTAGCTGGGTTAATTATTAACCCGTGCTCTGCCAGCCTCCGGAAAACTGCCATGAGGTGGCTTTCATGTTCGTCTTCGGACGTGCTGGCTACTAAAATGTCATCCAAGTAGACGAACACGAAAGGGAGGTCACGCAGCACCGCGTCCATCATGTGCTGGAACGTCTGCGTGGCCTCCTTGAGTCCAAAAGGCATGCGCAAAAACTCAAAAAGCCCGAAAGGAGTTATTACCGCTGTTTTGGGTATGTCCTGGGCGCGCACTGGAACCTGATGGTAGCTGCGCACTAAATCTATTTTAGAAAGAATGCGTGCCCCCGCCAAATGAACCGAAAAATTTTGGATGTGTGGAATCGGGTAGCGGTCATGTGCAGTGGCGTTATTCAACCTGCGGAAATCACCGCAAGGTCGCCACGAGCCATCAGACTTTGGGACCATGTGCAGTGGTGAAGCCCAGGGGCTTTTCGAACGTCTGATGATGCCCAGTTTTTCCAGGTTGGCAAACTCCTTGCGCGCTATGGTCAGTTTAGCTGAGTCCAGGCGCCAAGCTTTTGCAAAAACCGGCGGGCCGGTGGTAGTGATATAATGCTCCACCCCATGTTTGGCCACTGTCGCCGAAAACGTTGGGACTGTTAGTGCTGGGAACTGAGTGAGGAGTGCGTGGAACTTACCACCCGCAGCTGTAACGTTGGCTTTTGCAGTTGGCGGTGCCACTCGTGCTGTGCAGGGAATAGAGTAAAAAGACAGTGCGTTAACCAGACGTCTGTTAGCAAGATCAACCAATAAACCATGTGAGCACAAGAAATCAGCCCCTAACATGTTGAAACTGACTGCAGCTACAACAAAAGTCCACTCAAATGAACGGCCCTGCAAAGACAGAAGCAGAGTCCTCTCACCGAAGGTCTTAATAGCTGAGCCGTTCGCTGCTGACACTGACACCCGGGGAACTTTGGACGGCATCAGCCGGCCCGCGTAGGAAGGCGTGATGAAGCTCAGCTGGGAGCCTGTGTCCACGAGGAAGTGTCTCCCCGAACGTGCATCCGTCAGGTAGAGCAGCTTTTTCTCGTCCCCGAGGGTCGCAGCCACTACCGACCCTCGGTCTTGGCGTTTCCCTAACGTTTGAAGTGGCACGGTGGGAGGCACTTGTGTGCCCTCTCTGCAAAACGGCAATGATAGAAGCAAAGGACGTCATCCGCTCCGTGTCGCTTGGTCCTGACTGCTGCCGTCGTCGGTGCGTCCGGCGCTGCAACCACTGGCCCCATGCCGTCTCCGGGCGTCGCTCCTAGCTCCGCTGCTGCAGCCGAAACTGCGCTCCGCTTGTGGGCGTCGACGAGTCGCTGCGCCTCCTTGCTCAGCCCATGGTAGTCTCGCTTGGCCAACCGGGGTGAATCTGCCAGGGTGACTCTCACCGCTGGCGGCAGGGTCCGGAGGAAAAGGTGGGTGAAGATAAATTCGCAGTCCTCAGAGTCTTTCAGCCTCAGCATTTTCACCATGAGGTCTACGGGTCTGTCGTTCTCCGACTCCGTCAACGCCAGGAGCCCCTCTGCTCGCTGTTGCACCAAGGGGGTGAAATGACTGATAAGCGCAGCTTTCAATGCGCTGTATTTGTCGCTGTCCGGTGGGTGATTGACCAGGTCTTCCACTCTCTGGACTGTGTGGCTGTCCAGCTTCACCACCACATGGTAGAATTTCGTGTCGTCTTTCGAGATTCTCCGGAGGTTGAACTGCGCCTCGACCTCGCTAAACCAGGAGCGCGGACTATGCTGCCAGAAGTCGGGCAGCCGGAGTGTGGAGGCAGCCATCAGGCTGGCTTCTGCCGAGCCCCGCTCGGGAGAATTATTTCTGCTAATTTTTCGTCGTAAGGTCACCAGTGTGGAGAATGTGCTCAAGGATGAGACTGAGTTTATTCCTCAGATTCACCTTTATTCACAGATCACATACTCCAACAATCTCAAAGCAAGAAAAGAGAAAGTTTCATCTCACATCTGGGTTTTGTGCCTCGGACACGAAACAGCAGTCACATGGTGTTTAATCAAACATACAGTCACATGGTACTTAATCCCAATCACAAAGTAACCCCTTTGATCTCACACCATTGTCCTTTAGTCTCTGGTGGTCTGGAAATCTCCCCAGGTCGTCTCCCTGAAACAAAGGCCAAATCTCACACTCTTCTGTTGTCTCTCAGAGGCTCAGTCCCTTTTGTTCCATGAGACGTGTAGCACACAATAAACATACGGCGATACATTTGTGGAGAATATGTAACCAACATATGTGCCACAGGCAAGTAATTTTGCCGATTTGCTGCCTGCTTCATAGTATTTTTGTTTCAGAAATGTAAGTTTCTTCTGGATTTCTATTGTGTAGATCTCATTTATTTGTTTTTTTAATTTCCTTAATTTTGAGCGAGTCATTAGAATGAGTGTTGTCTTTGTGCTCTTTTTCTAGGTTCTTAAGTTCTGACTCTAATGTGGTTAGTTTTTCTTGTCTCAGTTTCTTTTGGATTGCCAGTTTTGCGATAATCTTTCCCCTTATTACAGCTTTGCATGCATCCCACAGTATTAAAGGGGATACTTCTCCATTATCATTTTCTTCCAAATATCTGAGAATATCTGATTCCAATTCATCTTTCAGTGGTCCTTTCAGGACATTTGAATTCAACCTCCAAGAAAATGTATTATTTGTGTATTTTTGGATACTTAAGTCCATGTAGATCGGACTGTGGTCAGAGAGATCCATCAGTCCTATTTTACATGTTTTTACTCTTCCAGTGTCTCTATTAAACATAAAAAAATAGTCAATCCTTGAGTATGATGAATGTGGCGCTGAGTAAAATGTATAATCTTTTATACTGGGGTTGAATTCCCTCCACACATCACAGATTCCCATTTCTTTTAGTAGCATCTGAGTTTTTCTACTTTGAGTGTTATTTTTTTTTTTTTATTTAAGTTTTTGTAAAGGGTATACAGGTCATTACAGCATTGCATTGTTTACATTTTCATTGCACGTTCCCTTATATTTTGCTATTTGACAACATTGGTAGAATAGTTATTACAACACCCCCCCTTTTTTTTAAAGTGAAAGAAAAAGTGAAATTAAAGAGAATTAAATTAAAAACAAACAAACAAACAAACAAACAAAAATGAATAAACAAACAAACAGAACAGCAAAAAACAAACAGAAAATTAAGTAATTAAAAGTAAAAGAGCATCTGAGTAGCATTGGAACAAAGAGTGGGACCATCATTGAAATGGTATTTGTCAAAGATTAGAGCTAATGGAAGACACACATGCGATCCAGGGTTGCCAAAAGTTCATGAACCCATCCATGTCCTGTCTCAGTGCGAATGTCAACTTTTCCATCGAGTAAATGTCTTGAATCACGTTAATCCAATCTTCAGGTGTAGGACAGTCCTTCAGCATCCATTTTTTAGTTAGGGCTTTTTTACTTGCCAATATTAAAACATTGAATAAGTATTTATCTCCTCGTCTTTCCAGTGAGTCCGGTAGTAAACCCAAATACAAAGTTATAAAAGAAAAGGGAACTGTTATTTTGAATATTTTCCCCAATATTGTCTGCACATTGGTCCAATATTGGTGGATAACTGGGCATGACCAAAACACATGAAAATGATTTGCAGTCTTTTCACCACACAAGCGCCAACAGTTCAACCCCTTATGGGTAAATTTGTTTTGTGCAGGTGTTCTGAAAAATCTTACCAAATTTTTCCATCCAAATTCTCTCCACTGCAGGGATGAGGTACTTTTCCATTGCTGTCTATTTAGCTTTTCCCATATTTCCAGTTGTAAAGTGAAATTCCCCTCTTTTTCCCATCTCTCTTTTATATATGATGTGTTGTCTCCTTTTAAGTCTTGAAGACCTTGGTATATTTTAGAAATGTATCTGATCCCGGACTTCCGGTTATGGCCGCCGCTTAGAAGGGTGTGCTCCACTCTGCTCTGCTCCTAATGATAAAAAAGTAGGCTAAAACTCTCCCAATTGGAACAAAAACCTACTCTAGCGTTTGGGGGTGGATATGGTAAAAACTAAGGCTGTGAAATCAGGCGGAGGAAAAACTGATTCAACGAAACAAGCCAAGTTAACAGATTTCCACGCTTGTGACGCAGCAGATAAATCGCCTGTGACCATGGCTGAGGAGGGAGCTACTGGCGGGGCAGTGACTGCCGAAGGAACGAATGCGGTCCTTGCTGCCATCAGCGCGATGAGAACAGACTTTTCGTCTAAGTTTGATGGGATTATAGCTGCGATTGAAGCTATGAGAAAAGACATAAGCGACTGTATGGAGTGAATATAATGACAGGCAGAGCTCCGGATCTCCAACGCTGAAGATGAAGTCAACAGCCTGCAATTAAAGGTCCAAACATTGGAATTAAAAAATAAACGTCTGGAAGATAACGTCTTGGACTTAGAATCCCGGTCGAGACGGAATAATTTAAGACTTGTGGGCCTTCCGGAGGGGGCGGAGGAACAGGATGCGTGTTCCTTTTTGGAAAAGTGGATCCCAGAAGCGCTGGATAACACAGATCTAAAGTCATCAGTTGTCTTGGAAAGCGCACATCGAATAGGCCCACCAAGAGATAAGAAGACAACACCGAGGACGCTGATTATGAAGTTCCTTAACTACAGGGACAAGATGACGTCTCCAGCGCAGCGCGTACTAAAAGAGAAATTAAATACCAGGATCAACAGGTGCGGTTCTACCCAGATTTGGCCGCAGGAATCCAACAATTAAGGAAACAGTTTGACCCCGCCCGTAAAGAGCTGCGCAGCCTTGGAATTCGTCACGGAGTGATTTATCCTGCAAGACTGCTGGTCACGTATAAAGGGAGAACCCAAGTCTTCAAGACCCCTCAGGAGGCGCAGGAACTCATTAAGCAGATCCAAGGAGAGACTGGCGAGAGCCAAGCATGAAGCAAGAACAAGATATAAAAGGTAGAATATTTAAGCAAGTGTTCAAGTATCTGACTGATTTGAAACATATAGCATGTCTACAAAAAATAGATGGTATTATATATTAAAAAAAAAAGCTATGATGTACAAAGTTGCTATAAAATTTTGGAGTTAAATTGGAAAAACTACAGAAGAGAGTTATTGTTATGTCATTAAAAGTAGCAGAGTCAGGGTGATTGAGAGGAAGAAAGAGTGAGTGGTTTGACTGATCCTCACAGGGGAGGAGCAGATTCAGGCTATAGCGGGAGACGGATTTTTTTTTTGATTTTGGGGGGATTACCACGAATGTGGGGAGGGGGAATTTGTTTTTGTGTAGTTTGTGGGATGAATGTTCAGCCATCCATGTTTTTGCTTCTCTGTATGAGCATGTTTATATTGCAAGGTAATCTCAAACTCGTTATTGATCATAGACCAAAGCGTTAAGCTTAATTTAACATCATGGAATTGCAGAGGTCTACAAAATCTAAAAAAACTTAAACAAGTTTTGAATAAAATAAGACATAGGTTCAAAAATTGTGTTTTTACAAGAAACTCATCTAATAGAGGAGGATGTAAAAAGAATAAGGAGTAGATGGCAGGGAAGTGTATTCACCTCATCATTTTCATCTCGAGCCAGGGGAGTCATGACTCTCATACATAAATCAGTCCCATTTCAAGTGAAAAATGTAATTGGAGATAAATTGGGAAGGTATCTAATCATCCAAGGATCTTTGTTATTAGAAAATATAAATCTGGTGAACATATATGGTCCCAATATAGATGATCAAAACTTCTTCGTTAATTTATTTCTTACTTTAGCATCACTCACAGGGCTATATATAATAGCAGGGGATTTTAACTGTACATTGAATCCCAGTATAGATAGGTCAATAGGACAGGACTGTACGCACAATGGATGTAGGATGACCATTAATCATTTTATGAAAGAATTGAGATTGCTAGATATATGGAGAGAAATGAAACCACAAGTCAAAGCCTATTCTTGTTATTCTAACATCTACAAGACATTTTCACGTACTGACTATTTTTTGATCTCCATAGAATTAAGGTCCAAGATTCAAAATTGTTTCTTTGATAACACTGTGATTTCTGATCACGCACCCTGCTGTATAATATATGTAGATAAGAAATTGACAAAGGTTCCTGGTAGGTGGCAATTTCAGCATAAATGGCTTCAAGATGAGGAATTTGTTAAGTACATAGAAAAACAGATAGATGAGTTCTTTGATATCAACACTACACAAACATCAGCATGTATAAAGTAGGAAGCTTTCAAAGCTTTTATTAGGGGGCATATTATTAGTTATACAGGCTCAAAATCTAGGAAGACTCGAGAGGAGAGAGTCCAATTGGAACGTAAAATAAAAATTCTTCAAGAAAAAGTGTATGCAGGAAGTAATCCCAAATTAGAGAATGAATTACTGATTCTGAGAGCTGAATATGACAAAAAATCAGCGAATAGAGCTGCCTCGAGTCTTCTAAGATTGAAGCAAACCTTTTATGAACAAGGTGAAAAATCAGGAAAATTATTGGCATGGCAGATTAAACAATTAGAATTTAAAACGCCAATTACCAGTATTATAAGTAACGGACAGGCAGTTGTAGATCCTTTAGAAATTAACAGTGCCTTTAGAGATTATTATGAAAAACTATATGATACAAAAAATGAAACTGATTTAACAAAACTAAATGGGTTTTTGGATGGATTATCTATACCATGTATTCCAAATGAAAATAGGGAGATACTGGAGTCAAAAATTAGTCAAGAAGAAGTTGGGCTAGCCATTGATAATATGAAATCAGGAAAAAGTGCGGGACCTGACGGTCTTCCAGTTGACCTCTATAAAAAATTTAAGAATAAATTAATAAAACCATTTTTGGAAATGGTTTTAGAAGCATTTCAAAATAGTAAATTACCGCCATATATAAATAATGCCTTAATTATACTGTTGCCAAAACCAGGTAAACCTTCTAATAAATGTGAAAACATGAGACCAATAAGCCTATTAAATGCAGACCTTAAGATAATCTGTAAAATTTTAGCAAGACGACTACAAGAAATATTACCAAATATAATTAACCGAGATCAGAATGGCTTTATAATGGGAAGACAAGGCTTCCATAATGTAAGAAGACTATTTAATATAATTTATTCTAATAAAGAAGCGCCGGATACAGCTCTCCGATCATTGGATGCTGAAAAGGCCTTTGATAGGGTCTAATGGCCCTTTCTTTTTGAAGTTTTACAAAGGTTTGGGCTTGGAAAGAATTTCATAAAATGGGTTCAGTTAATATACAATAATGCTACAGCAGAAATCCTAACAAATAGCAATATCTCAAAATCAATAAAAATTAATAGAGGTTGTCGACAAGGCTGCCCACTTTCACCTTTACTGTTTACTATGGCAATTGAACCTTCAGCGATGGCAGTACGTTTACATCCACAAATATATGGAATTAAAGTAGGACCAACAGAACATAAAATCTCCCTGTATGCTGATGACATAATTTTGTTTATGTCGAATCTTAAAAAATCAATTCCGACCTTGTTAAATTTAATAAAGAACTTTGGGGAAATATCAGGATATAAAATAAATAAAAATAAATCTTCAATATTAATGCTAAATGAGACCCAGAGTAAGCACCCTGCTCCTGAGGTAAATCAATTCACTGTTGTAAATCAGTTTAAATACTTAGGAATTCAGATTGTGCCTAAGTTAGAATCAGCCGCTAGTATCAACTATGAAGCCTTAATGACAGACATTAATGAGTTGCTTCAGAGATGGATGTCACTGCCAATGTCGATGATCGGGAGAATTAATATACTTAAAAGTAATATCTTACCCAAAATACTATATTTATTTCAATACATTCCTTTACCACCACCTTCAGATCTATTCTCAAGAATTAAAAAAAAGTTAGTGGAATTTATATGGAACAATAGGAAGGCTAGATTACGTCTGTCCTTACTATATTTGCCGTTTGATCATGGAGGTCTGAAATGCCCAAACTTTATGTTGTATTACTGGTCAGCACAACTGAGGTCTATGACATATTATTTTTCATCAAATGATCTCCCTCACTGGACGGAGATGGAATCATACAATTTACCTTTACCTCTTCCCTTATTCATATACTCAGACTCGGCAAAAAAATTACAGAAACAAGTTAAAAATCCTATTGTAAAGCATATGATCAAAATATGGTATGAAATCAAAAAATATTTAAAAGAACCGCACTTATTGTCACAATTTAGCCCAATATGGGGTAATCAATATTTTACACCAGGGAGAGCGGATGCTGTATTTAAATTATGGAATTTAAAAGGGATTCAAAAGATTCAAGACTTATATTTGGCACGTTCAGACAACATAATGTCTTTTGAAGAACTGAGGGCTAAATTTAATCTTAATAGAACACATTTTTTTAAATATCTTCAGCTTAGGAATTTTATTCGATCAAATCAAAATAATGCTCTCACCCGTCCTACCTATTCATACTTGGAAAAAATTTTGACGAAAAATAGTAAGAGAAAGGGTATTATTTCAGAGTTCTATAACTCACTGATATTATCCTCAAGTGAAAACGCACAGAAAAGAATGAATTATTGGAAAAAAGACCTACAAATTGAAATTTCAGAGGAACAATGGGAATTGGCTTGCTCAGAAGCTCAAACCAAATCAATAAATGTACGCCTTTAATTGATACATTATAAATGGTTAATGCGGATGTATGTTACACCTGTGGAGTTAAATAGATATAACAAAAACATACCAGATACGTGCACAAAATGTATGGAAAGTAAAGGAACTCTATTTCATTGTTTTTGGGAATGTAGAAAAATTAGAATGTTTTGGGAAGAGGTGAGGGTAACAATTGGAAAAATAATTTCAAAACAACTCATATTGAATCCTAAATTGTTTTTGTTGGGTCTGTATCCAGAAAAGCATAACTTTAATAAGAGTGAAAGAACATTCATAGACCTCAGTTTGCTTAATGCCAAAAAATGTATTGCACTACTATGGAAAAAGACTCATAGACCAGATGTGACTCAGTGGTTAAGACAGATGTTAACAAACCTTCCACTAGAAAGAATAACATACATATTGAAATCAAAGGAAAATGTGTTTGAGAATATATGGAGACCATTCATTGATTATGTAAAGAAACTAAACATAACTTCTGAAGAAGAAGGTGAATGATGTGTGTGGACCTGGTAATTCCCAAATTGGTGAATGTATAATATGTATACTTATGCAATGGATTACCTAGGCTAAACAGAGGAGCATTGTTTGACTTG